>OW052248.1:31754786-36754786 GCA_932526585.2 Philonthus cognatus | reverse complement strand
TTTGAAGAGATAGAGAGTCGGTTAAATTGGGGCAAAGTTGTGTAATTTAGAGCCCAATACTAAACTATGAATAAATTTGAAATATCTGCTTTCGTTTTTGAGATATTGTCAAAAAACGGATTTTTTAAAATTTCGTTTTTTTTTTTTATTCAAAAACTATTGAAACCAGACACTTACAACTTTGACATTATAGAGGCATTTTTTAACTTTTAATCTAGTAACATATTTTATTTTAAAATAACTATAATATTTACCCAGGGACCATAGCCAACTTTTGTTTTTCTTACGGGCGCCATTTTAGATATTCATATTTTTTGGAAGAATATTTTTTTTTGAATTCAATGATGTATTACACTTATAGTTTATTGCACATTTTATATGTAAAATTTTATTCTTTTGTTTTTTGTAAAGAGTGCCTTGAAAACAAATAAGTGAGTTATTCAACAACTCACTTATTTGATAACTCCTAGGACCCATAATTTGCTTACTATCACGGCCATCCGACGATACATATGTTAACAGTTGTGATGCATTTTAAAGTACCGAGTGTCTTCCACTCCCAGACTAAGCATGAAGTAAAATTTCGAGTTTAGAAAAGCCCCGCGTAGAAAATTTGTCGAGGGTCACGCAGCGACCCTCGACAAATTTTCACGGGGCTTTTCTAAACTCGAAATTTTACTTCATGCGCCACGCGTATAAACCACTGATTTACAGTAAACTTAAAAATGTATTATGCTTAGATGTGGTGGTGATCAATATTAACCGAGATGTAGCGAAAAATGCAAGAATTACTTTTTTTGTGAATACTTTTAGAATAATATTAATAAAAGTAGAATAAATTTAATTTGTGCAACTTTTATGTGATAATCGATACTTATTATCATTATTACAGAAGATTGACAGTTATTAATTAATTTTGAGTGCTAACAATGATTGACTGCAGTCAAGATTTTATTGATTAACAGATATGACGACATTGATTCCAAGGCACTCTTTGTAAAAATGAAATTTCATAATTTTGAATATCAAATCTAAAATAAATTGTGAGTGTTGTATATCACTGAGTTCAGACAAAAATATTCTTTTAAAAAATATGAAAATCCAAAATGGCGCTCATAAGAAAAACAAAAGTTGGCTATAGTCCCCGGGTAAATGTTATAGTTCTATTAAAATAAAATATGCTACTAGATTCCTCATTAAAAAGTGCCTGTATATTGTCAAAGTTGTAAATGTCCAGATTCAGTAGTTTTTGAATAAAAAAATAAAAACGATTTTTCAAAAAATCATTTTTTTGTTGATATTTCGAAAAACAAAAAAAAATGTTTTCCGATTATTGTTATGCTCTTAAGTACGCAACTTTGCCCCAATTTAACCGACTCTCTATCTTTTCAAATAACTGAGATCACCATACATTCTGTCGAAATACGGGCACCCTGTATACTGTAGAGCAGTGTTTCCCAACGTGGGGCCCACGCCCCACAGGGGGGCAACTTGATTGTTTAAGGGGGGCAATTTGAAAATGTACTCGACACAGATTTATCGCATTTTAGCGAATTTAAATAAAAGCTTGTTTTTATTTTTTTACTTTTATTTTATTTTTTACTTTTTGCGTTCGCGTCCGCTGTAATTACCTTTTCTCTAGCCGTCTCTTCCTTTGTCTTATAATTTCTTTCTTTTATCTATGGCTATTCATATTTCAAATATTATTTGACATCCTGCTCGCGTGGTGTCAGACATGTACACATCTGTATGTGTACATTGTTGCCTATACTGGACGAAACACTTAGTAGTAATGGCAACAATGCGTTGCTTGCGACGCCAGTCTGTCGTCAGCTGTATGTTAAAATCGTAGTTATTTGCAACTGAGTGGCAATCACAACTCCTAGTGTTTCACAGCATTCAGATAGTGTTAATTTGAAATAAGTGTCAGGAGAAACTGTTGTTAAATCTTCAAAATTTAATAAGTACATAAATTGTTCAGATGTAAATGGTAAGTATTTGATTATATATTTATTTATTAAATAGAAAAATGCGGAGTCCTTTGGGTAAAATATATATAATCAAATGTAAAATGCTGCTTCAACCCAATCGTGTTTAAACACGATTGGGTTGAAGCAGCATTTTACATTTGATTATATATATAGATTTATTTATTTGAATATTTTTGTGATATACATCAGGGTAGTGAAACTCATATGGCAAATTCTCAGATTGAGAAAATGCTTGTCTACCATGTTGTATGATGGCAGCAGTTATCACATTTAAACACATTTAAATGAATAAAAACAATGACTGCAACCATATATACTGCTGACTTATAGATGAGAATAATTCTGAAAAGTTGAGTCAGCTGCGCAACTAAAAATTCTTAAAATTTATGTATCATATTTAAATTTTGATGATTTTGATTTCATTTGATTGCATTGTTGCAATGGAAACCATCGTGCGCGATTATTAATTATGATGGAAGTGCTTCTTCCAGAGGATTTCGATTTTCACATTCAACTAAACAACATGATTTAATGTTGAAGTGAAAACGATAAGTTATTATCGAAATCAATTCAGGATATTTATGAACATTGCCGTTATTTATACCACTATTATTTAATATGTAAAGTCTGTTTAAATTGAAGCATTTGTTTAAATTATTTATTAATACCATTATAAATAGTTAAAACATTTTAAAATTGTTTTTATTTAATATGATTTTATATATTAAATAAGTTTAATGGTTTAAGTTTAATAAGCATTCAATTCTATATATTTGAACGATTTAAATTATGGCGCGTTTTCAGCTACTTCAGCTACCAAGCCGCCTAGATGTCGCTAAGTATGCAGACTACAAAAAATAACATTGAGTTTCCGTGCTGTGATATACATACTCGAATTTTAGTTTTTATTTGACCTTATACTCGTATTTATCTCTTTCAGCCCTCGGTAAAATGAGTGGTGCAAGCAAAAAGAAAATTCGTCAATATTCGGAAGAATATTTAAAATTTGGGTTCATACCCGCTATCCACGATGAACGGATTCCTTTTTGTCTTTTATGTCAGCAATGCTTATCCAACGAATCAATGAAACGAGGTCGTCTTGAGTCACATTTGAAAGCGAAACATAGTGCTCACATCAATTCCGATTTGAATTACTTCAAAACTTTGAGGAAAAGTTTTGAAAAGAGAACAACAATAAAGACTCTATTTACTGCTCATACTTCAACTAATAATCGCGTCCTTGAGGCTAGCTATCAACTTTCTTTACTCATCGGTAAAAATGGAAAAAATCATACCATAGGAGAGAATTTAATAAAACCGTCAATATCAGTATTTCTTAAAACGGTTCTTGAAAAAGATGATAAAGATGTAAGAGCAATGCCGCTCAGTAACAATACTGTTAGCAGAAGAATAGACGAAATGAGTGAAGATGTTGAAAAACAACTTGTTGAGAAGCTAAAAACAAGAAATTTCTCAGTGCAAATGGATGAATCAACTTTGAGAGATAGTGAGGCAGTATTGATGACTTACGTGAGATATATTGATAAAGGGCAATTTGCTGAAGAAATGTTATTCTGTAGAAAATTAGAAAGCACCACTACCTCAAAAGATATATATAATGAACTAAAAACCTACTTTGATATGAATGATATACCAATGCAAAATATAACATCTTGTGCTGCAGATGGTGCTCCTAATATGATGGGCAAAAAAAATGGCTGCCTAAAATTGCTGAAAGATGCTAAACCAGAATTGATTATTGTCCCTATGAATAAGGGAAAACTTGGTAGCTAAGAACATCTCGCCTATTCTGAATGAAATACTACATTCAGTTATTAAGTGTGTTAATGCTATTAAAGCGAATGCCAAATGCGAGCGTCTTTTCAAACTATTTTGTGAAGAACAAAACGAAGACCATCTGAGACTCTTACTGCACACGGACGTTAGATGGCTTTCCAAAGGAAACTGCCTGAAAAGATTCATTGAACTGTATGATACTCTTGGTGATTTTTTAACAGAAAAACCTGAAATGAAGTATCTATTAACGATCGATGGTAAAGCATTTTTAAGTTACTTAGCCGATATATTTAAAAAACTTAATATTTTAAACAAACAACTTCAAGGAAAAAATAAAACTCTGGTCGATGCAAAAGCAAAGATATTTGGATTCATTGCCGTTATTGAGTTATGTCAAAAACAAATCAACAACAAAAACTTCGAACAGTTTCACTGGCTCAAACAATGTGAAGTGACTGATACTGCTATACTTGTTATAGTCAATCATCTTAATTTTATTTCGGCTGATTTGAAGGAAAGATTTTCTGATTTAGAACAAATTCATTTTCCAGCATGGATGATGCAGCCAATGTTAGTAGATTTGTCTGACATATCAAACATGAAGTATCAGGAAGAACTTGCAGAATTACAAAATGATGAGTCAGTTAAGACTCTATTTAATTTAAAAGGAACAATCGCTTGGCTTTGTGAAGAAACAGAAACCAAATACCCAAATCTAACCAAATGTTCAAGAAAACTGTTGCTACCATTTCCATCTTCGTATTTGGTTGAATGTGGATTTAGTGCAGTAAATGATTTATTAATAAAAAAAAGAAATCGGCTAAGTATAACACAACGTGGCGACTTGAGGCTGAAGCTAACCAACTTGGAGCCTAATATAAAATTTTTGTGCAGCCAACATCAAGGGCAAGGTTCTCATTAAAATTAAATAAAAATAACAAATGGATTTGAAAAGATATTGATTAAAATTATATGGAGTTCAAATTTCAGTTTTTCATTAAATGTGTGATAAATTTACCTACTGTGTTTCGTCAACAATTCCCTAGTGATTATTTCCTAATTTAAGTTTCTTAAGTTAGCAATTCAATTTTTGTATAATAAAAATTATGTTACAAAGGGGGGACATGAGAATTTTAGAAAGGCGAAGGTGGGGCATGGCACAAAAAAGGTTGGGAAACACTGCTGTAGAGAATGAATTTAGCTATGTTAGTACATTATAATAAGTTATTATTATTGAAATACAGTGTGATCATTTAAAACATAATTCAGAGTAGGGTTTGAATAGAAAATCTGAAGGTAAATGAAAAAAAAAAACTCTAAGAAAAATCTCAGTATATTATAAAATTTTATTAACTTTTTTGTTGTAATTTCGCAAATTTGATTATTTAAATATAAAAACTGCTTTTTCTCTATTATAGAGGCACTGATTCTCAATAAATTCATCATTTTCAAGCTAATTATTAAACTGGTTATGACTGATTTCATTTTCAAGTATTTTTCCTTACCTGATTGTAGAAGAAATTCATTAGAAACACTTTAAAGTTTTATAAATCATAAACAAAAATAAGGCATAATTTGATTCATTATTGTTATTCTATTGTAATCAGTAGTTGATTTGTACTATTTTTTGTGGCCACCCTGTATTAAGTGCGAAGGGGATAATTTTCATTAGAACTTTTCCAGTTGATCGATCACGTTAAATACGATTCCTCGGAGGAGAAAATCGGAGAGCGGGCGCCCCCCTTGGTCAGGCCCTTAATTGGCCCTAATCGGCGCGACCCTTCCACCCAGATAATAGAATTGATTGGAATGAAAAGACATCCAAGTGTTGCGGTTTGAATTGCAAATTTCGCTCCCATTAGGAAAAAAAGCGAGGTAAAGATTGGTAGGGAAGAATAGATTAGGGAGAGCTATTTTATTGTATACTTTTGAAACCACATTAAATTTCGACAGACAATTTATGCAATTTTAACTGTTTTGTGTTGTAGACGTTCACTTTGTGGTACATCTTAGATACACTTGTAAATAAAACGATTGGGGGTCAATTTCCCAATCCGTTTTTCCCAATCGCCATTTTTCCCAATCTATTCATTTCCCAATCGCCATTGTTCCCAATCTATTCATTTCCCAATCGAATATTTCAAATTGGAGATTCAAATCGGAATGTCATTTGTTCGTTCAGGTTATTTCGGTTGACACATTACTTATTGACATTACTACATCATCAAAATTCCTCATAATGGCCGAATTAATTAAATCTCGCGGTAAAGGCTTCTTTTTACACGTGGAAGGATTTCTCTACTACAAGCATTCGGAAAGTGGAGGTCATGTTTTTTGGAATTGCCGCAAGAAGAACGAATGTTCGGCCCGCGCTATCACTAAAAGTTCTGGCAGTGGAATTGAAGTAATCAAAGGGCCGGATGAATCAGAGCATCTTCATGCACCAAACAATGAGGAAGTGGAGGCCTGCAGGCTCATCGCAACATTGAAGAGGAAAGCCGCTGATGCTCCTGAAACCCCTCCAGCTCAACTTCTCCGAACACAGTTGCAGAACGTTCCTTCCGGTATTCTATCGCAGCTTCCGGATCGAGAAAACCTGAGAAAAGCCGTCCAACGTCAGCGGACCAAGGATATGCCAGCGAATCCGCAATCATTGGAGCAACTTCAACGCGTTCCTGACCAGTATCAAATATCGCTATCGGGTGAACGGTTTCTACTGTATGACTCTGGTGAAGACGATGAATACGAAGGGGGAAGACTAATCATGTTTGCTACCAAGGAGAACCTGAAAAGACTGATGCGTAGTCATGTATGGTTTGTGGACGGGACATTCAAGATTGTCCCGACTATTTTTTATCAAATGTTTGCCATTCTTGCATCCGTTGCTCAGACCGTTCATGGGAGGGAGCAGATGGTAGCAATCCCTCTAGTCTACGCAGTATTGGAAGACAAAAGCGAAGCTACTTACAGAAAAATTTACGAAGGTATAAAAGAAGTATGCGACAGAGATGGCATTCCAATAACTATTCCACAAACAGTAATGACCGATTTTGAATTGGCCATCATAAATGCTATTCTAACCTAACACAGAAATGTGTGGAATAGGCAGCGTGCGCAAAGAGACTTACACAATCCCTTCTATTCCAAATCTTTCTACTATTCTAACCTAACACAGAAGTGTGTGGAATAGACAGCGATTGGGAAATGAATAGATTGGGAACAATGGCGATTGGGAAATGTGGTTATTGGGAAAATTATATATTGGGAAACGTGGACTGGGAAATATGGATTGGGAAATTTGGATTGGGAAACGTGACCCATCACCAAATAAAACACTTTTTACTTTGTTTAACCACCATATTTTGCACCTTAATTGTGACTATAGTTTCACTTTTAGTTTGATAATGACTACTAGATAGTCAAAACTATGGTCATAAATTAGGTGCAAAATATAGTGGTTAAATAAAGTAAAAAGTATTTTATTTACAAGTATGCAATTTTAAATTCAAAAATACATTCAACCAAATTAGTTTCTGCATTAGTTGTTAATAGATTTAACCAATTTAGCTTTTGAAGTTTACTTTTAATTCAGCGCTGTATGAGACTTTTGTATTCTATAAAATAACGCTCTGTCGTAGACGAACAATTGCTGTATACAAGCGTTTAGTTTGCCAGCTATTGACGATGCTACTTTATTTAATGGGCATTAGATGGCGTTTACGTTTTCGAACATATGTAAATTGCACAGGCCATAATAAATGGTCAAAGATGTTAGTATTCTTCAAGCACTGGTTCGGGATTATACTGATGATGGCGTTGAAGCCTGAAACGCGTATATAGTTATCCGATAAATATATGAGTACTGAACACGAATTCATATTCTTGATATTTGTATTCTATAAAATAAAGCCTTCTTGTGGACGAATAATTGCTGTATACAAACGATTAGTTTGCCAGCTATTGACGATGCTACTTTAGTTAATGGGCATTAAATGGCGTTTACGTTTTTGAACATACTTAAGTTACCTACTTAATTTTAAGGTTGTATACTCAATTCTCTAAGCAGTAAATTAGAATTTAAACACCCTTTTAATCACATGTCGTTTTTTTTAATTCTGTGAATTTTGTTTTTAACCACTGAAACTGAAAAATGTACATACAGAGAGTTTTATGTAACACTGAACATTTTCAATGTTCATTTTCGTATATTCTATTTATAAAACCAACGTATCCAATACGATTTGACACTTTTCATTTTTAGGTTATGTGTAAATTGAGTTGCCTATATGACCATTACAAATTGTAGCCAATCAATCGCAATTAATGCCTCAACTTGTACATACAAGGAGTTTTTCTTTCAAGTATGTCCCAATTACAGCGTATATGTCGTAAATCTTTAGATACTTATTGTTTTTGTTTTAAGAGTTCAATTTGAAACTTGAAATGAGTGTGTTCCACTCCCAGACTAAGCATGAAGTAAAATTTCGAGTTTAGAAAAGCCTGAAAATTTGGTTTGGCCGCGTAGCGCGAAGCGCGGAGCGGCCAAACCAAATTTTCAGGCTTTTCTAAACTCGAAATTTTACTTCATGCGCCACCGACACATAACACTGACATATTACGTAGATTAAAACACACCGCTAAACTATACATTGCACCAGTGTTTTGTACCGGTGGCGCATGAAGTAAAGTTTCGAGTTTAGAAAAGCCTGAAAATTTGGTTTGGCCGCTCCGCGCTTCGCGCTACGCAACCAAACCAAATTTTCAGGCTTTTCTAAACTCGAAATTTTACTTCATGCTTAGCCTGGGAGTGGAAAACACTCGTTTAAAGCTTCAAATTAAATTTTATTAATAAACCGAGCATCGGAAAATGTGCAACGTATGCATATGGATACTTAAATGAAAAATTACCGTTAAGAAAATGTTCGGTGTTACATAAAACTCCCTGTATGTATTCCCTATGATGCGCATTGAAACGGGACACACGGTATAATAGCCTATTTTGCTATTTTTTATTCATTGGGTATTCCACAAGTAAGACAAGAGGTCACATTATTATATTCACCCCCTTTTTCCAGAGTGTTGACGCAGATTTTCTCGGTCGAGTAGTCTCCTACGTGTAATCACATTTCTACCCGCAGAGCGCACGCACCCCTTCACTGCGACCGACACACCAGCGCACGCTCCTAAAGAATCATTTTAATCACTTTTCAACTATTACCCTCCGACAAAAATTAGCCCACTTACTTAATTTGTTACGTATTGTCACCGTATGATACCAACAGGGGGAGAGTGAGAAACAAGGAATCAATGTGAATTAATGTCAGTCAATGAATAAAAAGAAAACTGAATAATTAAAATGACACTATAAAAAAGTAAAATGTTGGAAGGAAGTTCGACTAAAACATATGTCGACATTAAACTATTTTTTAGCAATAATCCGTCAGAATCATCATTTTATAAATTGTCAATTCAATCGTATTATAATAATAATAAACAAATTGTGATTTTAACACTTATTTATTTTTGCACTACAATTCAGTGGCGTAAATAGCTTTATGTGATAGAGGGGGGGGGATTTAAGTTAGTATTTTGTTTTATCCATTTATTTTTTTAAAGTTATACAAAAATAAGTACGATAAATTATGATGTGCACATCCTAGCACTTTCTAATTTAAACAATTGATGATTGACACACTAAACGTATTTCACTTGTTAATTGATTAAAGACCATTTCACATTAAATTAGCGTTTTATACGTGTGACGCATGAAGTAAAATTTCGAGTTTAGAAAAGCCTAATTTGGCTCGGTCGCTTCGCTTCGCGACCGAGCCAAATTTTTAGGCTTTTCTAAACTCGAAATTTCACTTCATGCTTAATCTGGGATTGGAAACACTTGTTAGATGATAAACTTATTTTGCTGATTTTATTTATTGGAAAATTTATTACTAAAATAAATACAGTTGATGTTTTAGTCAACTTTTGGCGTGTAGGATTTTCCTTCCACTACAATTCAGTGGCGTGGATAGCTTTTTGTGATAGGGAAGGGGAGGGATTTAGGTAAGTATTTTGTTTCATACATTTATTTTTCTAAAGCTATACAAAAACGAGTACAAAAATGATGATGTGAACATCCTAGCACTTTCTCATTTAAACAATTGATGATTGACACACTAAACGTATTTCACTTGTTAATTGATTAAAGATCATTTCACATTAAATCAGCGTTTTATACGCGTGGCGCATGAAGTGAAATTTCGAGTTTAGAAAAGCCTAATTTGGCTCGGTCGCTTCGCTTCGCTACGCGACCGAGCCAAATTTTTAGGCTTTTCTAAACTCGAAATTTTACTTCATGCTTAATCTGGGATTGGAAACACTCGTTAGATGATCAATCATAAACTTATTTTGCTGATTTTTTTTATTGGAAAATTTATGACTAAAATAAATAGAGTTGATGTTTTAGTCAACTTTTGGCGTATAGGATTTTCCTTCCACTACAATTCAGTAGCGTAGATAGCTTTTTGTGATAGGGGAAGGGGAGGGATTTAAGTTAGTATTTTGTTTCATACATTTATTTTTCTAAAGTTATACAAAAACGAGTACAAAAATGATGATGTGTACATCGTAGCACTTTCTAATTTAAAAAATTGATGATTGACACACTAAACGTATTTCACTTGTTAATTGATTAAAGACCATTTCACATTTAATCAGCGTTTTGTACGCGTGGCGCATGCAGTAAAGTTTCGAGTTTAGAAAAGCCTAATTTGGCTCGGTCGCTTCGCTTCGCTACGCGACCAAGTCAAATTTTTAGGCTTTTCTAAACTCGAAATTTTACTTCATGCTTAATCTGGGACTAGAAAGACTCGTTAAATGATCAATCATAAACTTATTTTGGTGAAACACTGGACTTAAACTTTGTTTAAAAAATTTATAAAAAACACTTGGTTATTGTTTCACTATTTGTTTTTATTTTTGAAAAACTGACTAGTTTCGGTCAGACGACCATTTTCAAAGTTATTACAAGAATTACAAGAATTCTTGTAATAACTTTGAAAATGGTCGTCTGACCGAAACTAGTCAGTTTTTCAAAAATGAAAACAAATAGTGAAACAATAACCAAGTGTTTTTTTATAAATGTTTTAAACAAAGTTTAAATCCAGTATTTTAAAAAATGTTTCACCAAGTGATGAATGAGTCTACAATTAAAAGTTTATTTTGCTGATTTTTTTTATTGGAAAATTTATTACTAAAATATATAAAGTTGATGTTTTAGTCAACTTTTGGCGTATAAGATTTTCCTTCCACTACAATTCAGTGGCGTAGATAGCTTTTTGTGATAGGGGAAGGGAAGGGATTTAAGATAGTATTTTGTTTTATACATTTAATTTTCTAAAGTTATACAAAAACGAGTACAAAAATGATGATGTGTACATCGTATCACTTTCTCATTTAAACAATTGATGATTGACACACTAAACGTATTTCACTTGTTAATTGATTAAATACCATTTCACATTAAATCAGCGTTTTATACGTGTGGCGCATGAAGTAAAATTTCGAGTTTAGAAAAGCCTAATTTGGCTCGGTCGCTCTGCTTCGTTAGGCGACCGAGCCAAATTTGTAGGCTTTTCTAAACTCGAAATTTTACTTCATGCTTAATCTGGGATTGGAAACCCTCGTTAAATGACCAATCATGAACTTAATTTGCTGTTTTTTTTTATTGGAAAATTTATCACTACAATAAATAGAGTTGATGTTCCAGTTTCACTAATTTTTAATTTGGTAACGTAAAAATATTGCTTATAGTAATTTTTATACATTTTGTACAAGTAAATCTAAAGTTTAGTTGATTTTTTTCAGAATAAGGTATTTTACTTTTACATACTGTAACTAAAAATCCTAAATTTAAAAAAAAATACTATTTACAATTACAATTTTCCTGTTTTTTTATTGGAAAATGTATGACTAAAATAATAGAGTAATAATAGAGTTGATATTTTAGTCAACTTTTGGCGTACAAGATTTTTCTTCCAGTTTCACTAATTTTTAATTTGTTAACGTAAAAATATTGCTAATAGTAATTTATATGAATTTCATACAAGTAAATCTAAAGTTTGATGACTGACACACTAAACGTGTTTCACTTGTTAATTGAATAAAAACCATTTCACGTTAAATCAGCGTTTTATACGCGTGGCGCATGAAGTAAAATTTCGAATTTAGAAAAGCCAAATTTTCAGGCTTTTCTAAACTCGAAATTTTACTTCATGCTTAGCCTGGGAGTGGAAAACACTCGTTTAGGCTTTTCTAAACTCAACATTTTACTTCATGCTTAATATGGTATTGAAATCCCTCGTTGGATGACCAATCATAAACTTATTTTGTTGTTTTTTTTTATTGGAAAATTTATGACTATAATAAATAGAGTTGATGTTTTAGTAAACTTTTGGGCATACAGGATTTTCCTTCCAGTTTCACTAATTTTTAATTTGATAACGTAAAAATATTGCTTATAGTAATTTTTATACATTTTATACAAGTAAATCTAAAGTTTAGTTGATTTTTTTCAGAATAAGGTATTTTATATTTACATACTGTAACAAAAAAATCCTAAATTTTTAAAAAATTACCATTTTTAATTACTCACCCCAAAAAATGATAATATAGTATCTATAAATTTAAGTTGTGAGACCTGCAAATTGTACACTATATTTTAAAGGTTTACCAAAAACGTGTCAATAGTCGATTTTTTTTAAATTCTCAAGATCCAGAAACAAGCATATTTTAATATTCGACACAAAAAAATTATAATTCTTTTACGCATTAAAGTTATGAGACCCTAAAGTAGATTTGCATAAATGAAAATATATAATAGATTTTTATTTAGACATTTTTTTGTATTTGTATTTGTTTATTTATTATGTAATCTCCAATTGAACACAATAAATTAAAAACATAGACAGATCAAGATAACGGTTAAAATTAACTACAGGCCATTTTTTTAAGTATACATATGGATAAGTTTTTTAAAAAAAATAATTTGAAGCTTCAAACGAACGTTTTCCACTCCTAGATTAAGCATGAAGTAAAATTTCGAGTTTAGAAAAGCCTAAAAATTTGGATTGGTCGCGTAGCGAAACCAAATTTTCAGGCTTTTCTAAACTCGAAATTTTACTTCATGCGCCACGCGTATTAAACACTAAAAGCACTAAAATATTGTTAAGAAGTAAACTTCACTTGAAATTAGTGTCTTATACGCGTGAAGTAAAATTATAACAAAATAAATCGCTAACAGGAAAAAAGCACCTTAGTTCATTAAGAGAATGAACTAAAGTGCTTTTTTCTGATTCAAGACTCTGTTTTCAAAACTCATGAGTGTGTTTGAAAAATAAAATAATAACAAGTCAATATATACATCAATTTAAACTTTACTTTGAATCAGTATTTTATACGCGTGGCGCATGAAGTAAAATTTCGAGTTTAGAAGAGCCTGGAATTTTGGATTTCAGGCTTTTCTAAACTCGATATTTTACTTCATGTTAATCAAGGAGTAGAAACACTTTTTAGACAATAATTGAAACCTAATTTTTAAGTTTTCTTAACTGTAAAATAAGGATTGAAAATAGATAAAGTGGAAAGATCACCAAAACATTGAAAAAAAAAATATTAATTTTAACACTTTTAGTAAATAACACACTTGGTTAAGATTTTACTGTTTATTGATTGGCACTGCAACAATTGTTTCGAGACACAGTGGCTTCATCAGGCAAATGAATAATAGAATCAATAAACAGTGAAATCTTAACCAAGTGTGTTATTTACGAAAAGTGTTGATATGGAATTTCACCAAGTAACAGCCTCAACTATTAAATTATATCTTACTGGAACTAAACTCAATTTACTATGAAATTCACAAAATCAAACATTTAATTTGATTTTGTAAATTTCATAGTAAATTGAGTTTAGTTCCAGTAAGATATAATTTTACAACAAATGAAAGTACATCTCTGTTACTATATTTAATTACTTCTGTAGAAACATTGTCAAAAATGGTCAATGTTGTCAAGTTATAATAGTCAATATAAAATGAAAGTAGAATGAATGTGATCTACCAAATTTCAGTTAAATATCTCGACAAATAGGCATCGTATAAAAAATGTTTCGAATAAAAGTTTAATATTTTCGAAGAGGCCATCCGATCCTATAAAATTTTCATCATCCCCGCCTCTCAGGGGGTAGGGGAGGGGGCAACTTTGAAATCTTAAATCCTGTGGATTATTTAAAATGGGTCATCCAATATAGTCAGCATTATCAGTATAGATTCAACATAGTTGATAAATTATTTTTAAATTTCGCAATATTAAAAAAATTATTGAAGTTAGTGGAAAATTACCGAGCTCTGATATTTCCAACAATTAAATGTAATTTCTGCGTAAATCACCTTAAGCTCTAAATAATTCTATGAGTAATTTCAAGTTTTGAAAGCTTTGAAACAGGAGTAGGCAATCTTTTTTGTGCAAAGAGGCATTTTTATAAAATGCCGCAATGAATGATAGGTATAATAAACAAATATCAGACAAGATTCTTCTAATATAACATACAGAGAGTTTTATGTAACACCGAACATACTAAAATGTACTTAATGTTAATTTTCCTATGTTCGATGTGTACTGAGACGTATCAAAGCATTGAGTACGATGTGATTGGCTAGTATTTCTAATAGTAATATAGTCCCAATGTACACTCTTCACGTCAAAAATAAATTAATTTGTCACTTATTATGTCAACCACAATATGTTGTATTATGAATATTTTAGTACAACGGAATGGTTATCAACTGTTGTTATTTTTTTAATCAGTAAAATACTAGTTAAAGAAGGTAAGAAGATATCAACGCTTCTCAGTAAACACAATGTTTCGCAACATTTCGTTGTTTGATTTAACATATTAAATACATTAATTATTGTTGTATAATATTGAATATTAAATACAATACAATTTTACAAAAATGTTCTCGCTTAATGTTCTTATACAGCAACTAGTAATGTTAGAATTTGTAGGATCTAAACTTAAATTCTTGTAGAATTCCTACGTACAAAGGATTTTTAAATATTAAATGATTTTGCAATAGTAAGGATATTATTAGACACTCTTCGACATAACTAAAATTGTTTAATTTCATCTCTTTCGATAATATCGACGGACTTCTAAGTCCTCGCTTGTAAAATTTATCCAAAGAAACTGTTCTAGAAGGTTCGAAATGGTTGAAATAAATGGTAGTCTGAATAGACAACTTTTCAGAAAAAAAATCATGGGAATTTCTTGAACTGTTTTCTCCATGGTATAAGTTTACCAGAATAATCTTTTTCTCCTTTGTATACATTATTGATATGTTTAACTCTCCGTTCTTCGTCTACGTCAGCGTTCAAGTGCTAGAACAGCAAATATCACTTGCTTGCGATAACTAACAGATTTCATTTATTTTTGAAGGGAAGACTATATTACAACTAGAAATCGTAGCCAATCACATCGCACTCAATGCTTTGATGCGTCCCAGTACACATCGAACATAGGAAAATTAACATTAAGTAAATTTTAGTATGTTCGGTGTTACATAAAACTCTCTGATATCATATGTTCAATACAAAACAACCTCTAGAGTGCTATGATTTAATATTTTTTTAAATTTAAGTTGGCTACACCCTTCAGGAATTGACTTATAAAACGTCAGAAATAATAATTATAATGTATATTTTCAAAGTTGCCGACCTAGAATTTTTTCCATGGCACTCTAGAGATTTTTTTTGATTGAACATACGGTACATCGAATACACAAGCAACAAAGATGAAAACTTCACAAAAAAATAATTATCTATACAAATAAAATAAATAATTATGTAACTTTGTCATTTTATATTAAAAGTGACATCTGTCAAACAATTGACAAATGTTGAATATTTGTGGAAACAGAAATATAGCTATAAATTGTAAAAAAATACAGATTTTGGGATTTTATGACCGAAAATATCAGAAATAAAGAGTTATATAAATAATTATATTTATCTGTTTCCCGTTTTCAAAATTTAGAGCGAAATTTGAATTTTGTACCCATTTTAAACATACTATATGCCAATAAAAAATTCAATAATTTCATTTAAAATCTCAATGTGAACATTTTCATTGAATATATTAAATTTTCAAGATTTTTTTCACATTTAAAAAAAAAATCAAGTTATGAAATATCCCTGATGTCGATGATCAGGAATATTTTATAATTTGTTTTATCAAACTAACGATTCGCGAACATTTTGCGAAGCTGACGAAATTCATTAATTTTGGCTGAAAATCTAAAATGTTCACAACATTATGAAAAAAACCTGGCAATTTATAAAAGTTTCCGAATTTATTAATATTGATCAAAAATATTCATGTTTGTTTTATAAAATATTTTATGATTTTCAATTTAAAAAAAAGCCTTAAAATTTGGTTTTAGGCTGTTCTAAACTTGAAATTTTACTTCATGCGCCACGCATATTAAACAATGTATTCAAGTGAAGTTCAAATTATACTGCTTATCAGTTATTTCAAAATTCGATGGACTTGACCAATTCGCTTTGGGATATGCAAGAAAATATAACCTGAATATTTTTACTTACTTTAAGTTTTAAAGAGAAAAGAACTTCACAAAACACAGGTAATTATTCCCCTTTAAGACAAAACCCTAGTTTTGTGTGGACGTAGAATTTTACTTTATGTAAATTATGTTTAATTACTTTCTTAATTTAAAAAAAAAAATTTATATATGACCGATATTAAACTTACTTTTACACTAGATAAAAAAATAATCCAATAAATTGCGTCTAATTAATAACGAAAATCGTATGTAACGATGCTGATCATGTATGGTATAGATACTACCAAATTATCGAAAAATAAAATATCGATATACAGAGAGTTTTATATAACACCGAACATTTTCATAACGAGAATTTTTACTTTAAGTATCCATATGCATACGTTGCACATTTTCCGATGCTCGGTTTATTAAATGAATTAAATTTGAAGCTTTAAGCGAGTGTTTTCCACTCCCAGACTAAGCATGAAGTAAAATTTCGAGTTTAGAAAAGCCTGAAAATTTGGTTTGGTCGCGTAGCGCGAAGCGCGGAGCGGCCAAACCAAATTTTCAGGCTTTTCTATACTCGAAATTTTACTTCATGCGCCACCAGTACAAAACACTGATTCAATATAAAGCTTAGCGGTGTGTTTAAAACTTCGTAATATGTCAGTGTTTTATATCGGTGGCGTATGAAGTAAAATTTCGAGTTTAGAAAAGCCTGAAAATTTGGTTTGGCCGCTCCGCGCTTCGCGCTACGCGACCAAACCAAATTTTCAGGCTTTTCTAAACTCGAAATTTTACTTCATGCTTAGTCTGGGAGTGGAGCACACTCGTTTTTAGTTTAAAATTGAACTCTTTTAAAAAAACAACGATTATCTAAATATTTGCGGCATGGACGGTGTAATTGGGACATGTATACTTGAAAGAAAAACTTCCTGTGTGTACAAGTTGAGGTATTAATGCGATTGATTGGCTACAATTTGTAAAGGTCATATAGGCAACTCAATTTACACATCACCTAAAAATGAAAGGTGTCTAATCGTATTGGATGCTGTGATTTGATAAATAAAATATACCAAAAATGAACATTGGAAATGTTCGGTGTTACATAAAACTATCTGTATATATCATTCATTTACATAAAAATATAGATACTCTAAAATATTAATATATCGTTGGTTTAAAATTGTAAGGTTCTATGTTGCATTGTAACCTAGTAAAACATAGAACCATATAATTTTAAACCAGCGATATATTGAACATCCCTATTCATAACCATCATTTGTCATGAACTGAATTCAAAGTTTTCTTGTAGAACTAGGACTTTGAACTGAGTTCAAAATTATAGTTTTCATTGTTTTTATGTCATTTTTAACTCAAATCAAAGTGTTTTAAATTCATAATGAGAGTTAGAGTTCTTAACATAAACTAAAGTGTTTCTAATTTATTACTGGATTAAATTACTACAGAAGTAATATCGTCATCATTCTCAATAATGTCCACAATTTTTTATGGTAAAATATTAAACTGTTCTTATTTCTCGCTCAGCGATCAGAACTTTATCTTTCTCTTCGTTTTGCCATTTTTTTTTTTCTCCTCGTGGGCCTCATTATGTGTCTACGTGCGCGGTTTTCGAATAATTGGCGTCCCCTAATCCGCTCTCCTCTTTTCCGAGCTTTTCTTTTCTTCGGGGGTGCGCTGAATCGCCCGCAATTTCAGCTAACCACAGCTTCTAACCGACCCCTAATAGCGTTCGATTTACGAGACCGATTTTATTTGAAAAACGTCTCAATCAAGGGCCTCTTCTGCGACTCGTCCGTGACGTACGCGATGGAAACGCCGAGAAGATTCGACTCTTTCGTTTTCATTCGGCTTCTCTTTGCAATCCATAATTGATAAGTTATAAGTACTCTACGTTCTAATACTTAATTTTATGTTTTTTCAAATTTCTAATACATTAATGAACCTTGGTGGTAAAACACCTTTTTTTGAAATTAAAATTAAAGATAATTTTAATTTCAAAAAAGGTGCTTTACCACCAAGGATCATTAAAGTATTAGAAATTTGAAAAAACATAAAATTTAGTATTAGAACGTAGAGTACTCATAACTTATGAATTAAGGATTGCAAATCGTATAAAATTCTTTCCAAAATGTACCAGTAATTTGTCGATTTTTGCAGATGTTTCAGTTAATTAAAGGAAGTCATTTTATCGGTCTACAGACAACTTTTTTGTTTGCGTGTACTTATCCGCAATGTATACCTGAATAAATTGCGAGTCAAATGCAGTGAGCCACTTTTTAAACTGTGACTATCTGTTGCCATAGTGATGAAATTAATAATTTTAATTATAGATGATTTTTGTTTCAATACGTTGATGATTTTTGTTTCAATTCGTTTAAGCAATATTCTATTTTTATTATTCTTTAAAATAATTGCTTTTATTCTAAAGGGTTTAAGTTAAGAGGTTTCATTTTGAGATTTACAAAAAAAGAGTATATTTTAAGAGAAATCTATGGATATTTATTTCATTGTAAAGAGAAATAATGCCATTAACGATGAAAAACGATATAAGCCAAATGGCCGCCACGACTACGGTTGCAGCACCATATCCTTTTCATGAAATTTTCCATGACCAATTCGCACATTTGCGGCTGTATGTCCTCGATAACTTCACGAATTCCATCTTTAAGGTCTTGAATCGATTGTGGAGCATTGGCATAGACCTAATCTTTTTAACGTGGCCCCAACGACAAAAGTCTAAAGGTGTCAAGTCACAAGATCTCGGGGGCCAATTGTGATCACCTTTTCACGAAATAACACGGCGAGGAAACATTACTTGCAAAATTGCGATTGTTTCGTTGCTTGTGTGGCACATAGCGCCGTCTTGTTGAAAATAAACGTCGTCCACATCAATATATTCCAATTCCGGTCATAAAAAATCATTAATCATAGCTCGATAGCGCAATCCGTTCACCGTAACAGTTGCACCAGCCTCATTTGCGAATAAGTAAGGTCCAATCACACCGCCAGCCAAAAAACCGTACCAAACAGTGACACGTTGAGGATGGAGAGTCTTTTCAATAAGCATTCTTGGATTTTCCGAGCCCCAAATACGGCAATTCTGCTTATTACGTAGCCTCCCAGGTGAAAATGGGCCTCATCACTAGAGATGATTTTTCGATGAAAATCCGGATCATTTTGATGCATTTCAAGGACCCAATCAGCAAAGATACGACGTTGCTGGTGATCGACCGGCTTGAGTTCTTGTGTTAATTGAACTTTAAAAGCCTTCAAACCTAAGTCTTTATGCAAAATACGGTGTAATGTCGTTTTTGGAATGTCTAATTTCAAAGATCGACGAAGAATCGACAAACCTGGGTTTTCGTTAACACTATTGGCTACAGCAGCAATATTCCTAATTGTTCTTGAGCGACGCACACGGTTTCGATTCTTCACATCACTAAATTGTCCCAACAGCTCAAATTTTTTAACCAGTTCTACTATTGCTGGTCGAGAAGGTGCTTCACGACGACCCTTTAGTTTGGCGAATTGTGACTGCAAAATTTTCACCATTTCTGTAGTGAATTTTAATAATTTCAATGCGCTGTTGAAGCGTGTATCGTTGCATTTTTACTAATGGCATCGTTTTTACTTGTCAAGTGTCAAAAGATGACAACTGCAAAAGTGATAGCTGCCTAGATAGCGGGCTATTCAAAATGAAACCTCTTATTGGAAACCCTTTACATACATAGAGGATATGTGGATATTTCATTACATGTTATTCTAATTAAAGATAATGCATATGCTTTTGAACTGCACCTCAAATCAGTATTTTATAAAGCCTGGCGCATAAAGTAAAATTTCGAGTTAAGAAAATCCTGAAAATTTTAATTGGCTGGCGCACAGTGGTCTGGGCGGCGACAAACCCTACTTTATTCAATTTTCTGGAATTAAAAATAACAATTATTTTCAGTTTATGGGATACTTAAGGGGGTATTACCATTCGGAAGTTTTAAAAAATTGATTTTTTTTTGCATAGTATCTAGTTTCATGTCCGAAAGCCGTTTTACAATAGGCGAATTCGTTAGTTAGTTTTTTGCTTGTTGAAGTAAACAATGCTGAGTAGTTAGGTAGGGTGGAAATACGCAGAACTCAAACGAAAGTTTGAATGCTTGTGTCTGGAAGCTGACTTCGAAGCATCTCAACTGTGGTGCAAAAACCGTCGCTATCGCGTCTTTCATAGCTACCAGCATTTTCAACGTCGGATACTCGGCAGTTTTTAAGACGATAGAGACACTGGGAATCCATATCGGCCTGCAAGCCAAGGCTTTCCGGTGCGGACCGACGCGGAGCGCGAGATGTGGGATGAATTTTGCCTGACTCCAGCAACTCATAAGGCCATCCAACAACGCTGGCAGGAGTAAATCATTCAAACCCAGTTTTTAGAGGAAGAGGAGGGCCTAGTGTACGGAGCTGGCATAGCTGACTAAAGCCAAAAATCTCCAAAAATAGTTAAAACTTGTGTCAAAACTTTAAACACGTTTTTCTCGAAACCACTTTTTTTTGCTGGCCGGAAACTTTCTTTTCAAACTATGAAACGGATTGACTTGAGCTTTTAGTGTTCGGTTCTCCACATTATCCTCTGGAGTTTGAACCACCGTCATTCAAATATATTAACATTTGATATTTTTCATAGAGCCTTAAAGTCAGAAAAAGGGAGGCAAAAAGCGACCACTTTTTTCGAATGGCCTCCATTTTGTTATTTATCGAGATTTTTTATTGTCGGTGGTTCAAACTCCAGATAATTTAATACAGATTAATGACTACTACTTCATTTTACGTTTCAAATCATAGAATCGAAAAAATCTTTCCGGCCATGAGGAAAAACACGGCGGACCCGGCCTTATTTGAGGCCAGATTTAGAGGTTTAGCCGGACGATTGAAAAGAATTAAAATTCATTTTTTATAGTTTATGAATCTATAAACAAGTTGCAAGAAACCGCAAGATCGCATGTATTAAATTTCCCAAAAATAAAAATTCTGAAAAACCGTAAAAAAAACGCTGTCCTAGTGGTAATACCCCCTTAACTACTATATTTCTGTTACTCAAGTCGCTGAATTTAATATTTTTATATTAGTTATGAATTTTCAATGTTCGCGGTAGAATTGAGAATTTTAATAATAATTTTTATTTTTTTTGTGCAATAAAGTGAAGTTATTATATTTTTCTCGTAATTCTAGCATATGAATAAATAATAAACTGTAGTCAGAAAATTAAAATGCACGTTATGCAAACATTTTATAATTTTTAAAATATGTGCTAAAACAATGGTAAATTTATAAAGCGTAACTTTTAAGCGCAGACTAGCGCAAAGCTTTAACTTGACAAAACACTAAATATTAGCTCTAAAAAAAAAACAAATTGATGACTTTCAGCTGCGAAAACCTGCGACCTTAATAATAATAATAATAATAATAATAACCTTGGTATATATATATATGGTGATTCAGACCACCCGAGTCAGACATTTATTTTTGACTCAGAGTTTCTTTTGACTTTTGAAAAAATAAATCATTATAAAAACCTATATGAAGAATTCAGCAGGACTACTCTCGACTTCCTAAACTTCCCGCTAGGAAGTTTGACACTTGTAAAACGATAAAAGGAAATATATTTACAAAAGTGATTTTATTGTTCAACCAAGTAAGGTAAATCTTAAACAAACAATTAATATATATGTTAAATGTCCGCCCGAATCCGCAAACGCAAATATATACATGGTGTTTCAGTTACATTTTCAAAACGGATGTCATTTCCGGTGAAACCAGATATGCAAGGTTTCAGGATCACCAGTAAACTCTAATTAAGTATAAGCATACCGAATTTCAAACTGATATCTCACATAATAAAAAAACGGTGGGGTTTTGTCGTATTTTGGTTGGTTTCAGACAGGGTTGTTATGTATAAAACACTTTATTTTAAAACAGTGTTTTAAACACGTTTTAAAACAGCTGTAGTTTTTTAAACGGTTTTGTTTTAAACATTTTTTAAATCTTAAATTTGTTTAAAACATGTTTTAAAGGTTAAATGTGTATAAAACGTTTTTATTATTATCTAAAATTTGCTTAATTATATTTTATACTACCTAAAGGTTTTTGTTTTCGTTTTTAAATTTTAGCTAAATTGTTGAAGGTATTTCATATTACATTATTAAACATAACATTTTATTACAACAAAATATCACAACTGTGTGTGCATAAATGTGATTTTTAGATACAGAATTTTTCGTTCAGGTATACATAGGCATACACTGTAAATTTTGCGACATTCAATGTTTTTTTAAAAGGTTGCAATTTGAATCTTTAATCGAAGGTTTTCCACTCCCAGACTAAGCATGAAGTAAAATTTCGAGTTTAGAAAAGCCTGAAAATTTGGATTGGCCGCGTAGCGAAGCGAAGCGGCCAATCCAAATTAGGCTTTTCTAAACTCGAAATATTACTTCATGCGCCACCCGTATAAAACACTGAAATATCGTAAAGTTTAAAATATACGGCTTTAGCAATCGAATATGTAGATGTAAATAAAACGTGAGTCAAATTCTGCGCTGAACAAATTGTTTAAAACAGTGATTATAGGCAACCCAATAACTCTAACGTATATTAGGTTGCCTCTAATCGTTGTTGTATGTGTGTGTTTTTGTTAACTTCACTGTAAATCAGTGTTTTTAAGCGTGGCGCATGAAGTAAAATTTCGAGTTTAGAAAAGCCTAATTTGAATTGGCCGCTCCGCTTCGCTACGCGGCCAATTCAAATTCTTGGCTTTTCTAAACTCGAAATTTTACTTCATGCTTAGTCTGGGAGTGGAAAACACTCGTTAAAAGCCTCAAATTAACTACTTTGGAACAACGAATTCCCGCATATTTTAAAAAACGCTGGTAATATCGGGATATGTATACTCAAAAGAAAAATGACCTGCATGTTCTGTTTTAAATATGTTTGAATCATGTTTGAAACATGTTTTATACACGTTTTAAAAAAGTTTTAAACATGATTTTAATTTTTAATGTTTTAAAAACTGTTTCAATGAAAAATAACCTTTTTGTAAAAAAAACTGTTTTAATTAAAATAAAAATAAAACGTTTTTTTTAACAATGGCAATTTTATAAAGCGTAACTTTTAAACGCGGGCTAGCGACTTAGAGTTTCTTTTGACACCGAGAAAAAAAATCATTATAAAAACCTATATAAAGAATTCAGCAGGACTACTCTCGACTTCTTAAACTTACCCCTAGGAGGTTTGAGACCTGTAAAACGAAAAAAAGGAAATATATTTAAAAAAGTGATTTTTTTTGTTCAATCAACTAAGCTAAACAATTATTATGTTTGTAAAATGTCCGCATGAATCCGCAAACGCAAATATATACATGGTGTTTCATCTAAATTTTCAAAACAGATGTAATTTCTGGTGAAACCGGATGTGCAACCGAGGTTTCTGGATCACCAGTAAACTCTAATTAAGTATAAGCATAGCGAATTGCAAATTGATATCTCACATAATAAAAAAACTATGGGGTTTTGTCGCTAGTGATCGAGACGCGCCGGCAAAATCCAAATTTTCAGCCTTTTCTAAACTCGAAGTTTTACTTAATGCCTTAGCAAGGAGTGAAAACCCTCGGTAAAGGTAAGCCATTGAACGCGATTCATTTTTATCCATCTATTTAATACCTCTTGTCACTAAAATGACGATATTGTGATTTACCTGAAAATTATAACTAAATTATCGATAAGCAGGTTTAATTCACAAACTTACCGAATTACAGGTATCTAGGTAAAAAGGTCGGTAGGTTTACAGTATGTATTACCAATGGCTGAATAAAATAACATTGGTTTTAAATTACAAATTTAGTGGTTTAGCAGACAGACCTATAGTATATTTGGTTTTATCATTTTTTTTTTATTAACTAAACATTTTACAATATTTTTTCTTCTCGGGAGACTCGCAGTTAAAGTGTAAATTAAGTGGTTTAGCAGACAGACCGAAAATATATACAGTTTTATCAATTTTTCATTTATTAGATAAACATTTTCTCCGGAGACTTGTAATTGAAGTGTAAATCGTATTTACGGCTGTTTTCAGAATATACGAACTCTTTCTTTTATTTGAATTTATTTATGTCGAATTTTACGTTTGAGAGAGTCACATGGCTCTGGAATCGGAACGAACACATGGCCCAGAGCGATCCTTCTCCGGAGGAGTGGAATTAAATATAAACAATATAAAATTACTTGTATACAATTATGCCTGTTCATAAAGTAAACGTCGGGATTATGTTACCGGGAAACCCTTCACTAATGTGTGCCACCCGTGAACTTTTGTTTGTTTCTTTAGAACAAAACGCCAGAACTAGGTGTTGTTCTTGAGATTAAAACATATCTCCATATCTTCAATCGTATTTTTCCATGTGTAAAATTACCATTATTAGGAGAAATTTTGGAATCTTTGCACAAACGTTTAAATATTAAGATTTTGTAGTTACTACAGAGTATGTTTCTTTTAAGTATATACAGTTTCTTTTAAATGTACATACGCTACGCTTTTTTTAAAAGAGTTTAATTTTATGCTTTAAACGAGTGTTTTCCACTCCCAGGTTAAGCATGAAGCAAAATTTCGTGTTTAGAAAAGCCTGAAAATTTGGTTTGGTCGCTCCGCGACATTGTACATATGTGAACTTCACGTTAAATTAGTGTTATATACGTGTGGCGCATTAAGTACAATTTCAAGTTTAGAAAAGCCTAAACATTTTACTTCATACTTAACCTTCGAGTATAAAACACTTGTTTATAGCTATAAATTGAGCTCTTACCAAAAAAAAAAAACAAGGAATATCTGAAAATGTGCAGCACATAATTGAAATATGTATACTTAAATAAAACAACTCCCTGCATAGCCTGATATATGAGCGGTCTAAATGAAAAACTCACGTTCTCCACTTTTTGTAAAAGTTGAGTTGGCGGTTTTTTTATGTTCGCCAAGTTCAAGTACATGTGTTTTTTGCAATTTGCAAAAATGTTTGAAAAGTAGAGAATGTGAGTTACATACCCTGTAAATTTTCAGAAATTCTCTGTTTTTACAAAGCCTTCAATTTGAATTTTCTAACTAGTGTTTCCACTCCCTGATTAAGCGTAAAGTAACATTTCGAATATAGAATAGCCTGTAAAAAGAAACATTAAAAGAATCATAGAAATTCTAAGAAATTAGTAAATTAGAATTATGAATGTTTTAATTAAATTTATAAAACAGAATTAGTAGGTTTTTATTGAATTTCTCAATGTTATTATTATTATAACAAGTGTTTTCAGGCTTTTCTATTCGTTTTAGCACTAACACTAAACCAACAAAACAGTATTAAGAGAATATTAAGAAATTGGTATTTTCTATATACACTACTTTAAAGAAAAAAGTAGTCACTATTTAAAAGTGGCGTAAATATAATGCGAGTTTAGGAATTTTGTTGAAACTTGGTATATGTGAACACTTGTCCTTTATCTTTATTAATTTCTACAATATGTATTACAAAATATCATCAAGTGTGCTTATGTCAAATTAAGTTAGATAAATGTTGTAAACTTATTTTATGCAGCACTTTATCATATTTTTGTAAAAGCTTCACTAAATCTTGTCATTTCAGCAAAAAATGTTACAGTCCACAATTAAATTGTCAGCTGTAATATAACAAGTGGTATGATTATCATCGATAATATTCATGAGTGAAACCGAGCTGCAGATTGAATGTTTTACGAATAAATATTATCGATCAGAGCTAGGCAGGATTCGAATCATTCAGAATTCGATTCCCGGATTCGAATCCTTTTAGAGGATTCAAAAGAGGTATTCGAATACTTTAGTGAAAACGGATTCGTGATACGGATTCGTTACATTTTTTTAAAAGGATTCGTATTCGAATCCACACATAGATGATTCGAATCCTTATAAAAGGATTCGAATTCTTATAAAAGGATTCGAATCCATATAAAAGGATTCGAATTCTTATAAAAGGATTCGAATCCTTTTATAAGGATTCGATTCCTATTACAAGGATTCGAATCCTTATAAAAGGAATCGAATCCTTTTAAAAGGATTCGAATCCTCATACACAGATTCAAATCCTCCTAAATAATGCGAATCGTCGCTACTAATGCTAGGATTCGAATTCGATTAATTCAAATAGTTAAATATTCTAATATGAATATTTAAATCACTAAATTATTCATATTTGAATATAAATATTTAAATTTTCGAATAATTCAAATGTTTGTGAATGCATATTTGGTTACTTTACCATGAAAAATATCCAACGTTAATAGTATATTTTTAACTTCACTTGAAATCAGTGTTTTATACGCGTGGCGCATGAAGTAAAATTTCGAGTTTAGAAAAGCCCCGTGAAAATTTGTCTCGGGTCGCTGCGCGACCCTCGACAAATTTTCTACGCGGGGCTTTTCTAAACTCGAAATTTTACTTCATGCTTAGTCTGGGAGTGGACAACACTCGTTATTAGAAGTTTCAAATTGAAGGATCACTCTAGATTACTAAGTGTATTACCATTTTACAAAGGCTACAGCTCGAAGGACCAACCATGGTCTTCGGAGACCGAAGGACTACAGGGAATCGAAGTTTTTTTACAAGAAAACAACGAATATCTGAAGGTTTACAACATGGATAGGAAAGAAAACATCTAATTTTGAAAAAATATCGAAGTTGGGTTGGTTTTCAGTGTATTTTTAACTTCACTTTAAATCAGTGTTTTATACGCGTGGTGCATGAAGTAAAATTTCGAGTTTGGAAAAGCCCCGCGTAGAAAATTTGTCGAGGGTCGCGGCGCGACCCTCGACAAATTTTCTACGAGGGGCTTTTCTAAACTCGAAATTTTACTTCATGCTTAGTCTGTGAGTGGACAACACTCGTTTGAATTTTAAATTTAACTCTTTTAAAAAATCGACGTATGTAATATAATATAATAAATCATTTATTGAAATTATAGAAAAAGATGCAAAATTTTACCTAAAATTAACTTTTAGAGTTAACTTTAGAATTTGCTCGGCTCTTAATGGGTGAATATTCTATTCCTAAAAAAGACGTTTTTATTTAATATTAAAGTTGCATTTAATACAAAAACAAACTGTGAATAAATCGACTTAAATCTAGAAATATCGAAAATCTCGACATGTAGAAAATCTTGACGGTCCACTCCCAGACTAAGCATGAAGTAAAATTTCGAGTTTAGAAAAGCCCCGCGTAGAAAATTTGGCGAGGGTCGCCTAGCGACCCGAGACAAATTTTCACGGGGCTTTTCTAAACTCGAAATTTTACTTCATGCGCCACGCGTATAAAACACTGATTTAAAGTGAAGTTGAAAACGCACTGAAAATCAACCCAAATTCGATATTTTTTCAAAATTGGATGTTTTCTTTCCTATCCATGCTGTAAACCTTCAGATACTCGTTGTTTTCTTGTAAATAAACTCGATTCCCTGTAGTCCTTCTCCGAAGACCATGATTGGTCCTTCAAGCTTTATTCTTTGTAAAATGGTAATAAACTTAGTAATCTAGAGTGATTCTTTAATTTGAAACTTCTAAGAACGAGTGTTGTCCACTCCCAGACTAAGCATGAAGTAAAATTTCGAGTTTAGAAAAGCCCCGCGTAGAAAATTTGTCGAGGGTCGCGCAGCGACCCGAGACAAATTTTCACGGGGCTTTTCTAAACTCGAAATTTTACTTCATGCGCCACGCGTATGAAACACAGATTTAAAATGAAGTTTAATAACACATATATCATCATTAATTAAAATCATTATATAATCAGAAATTTAGTCGGTAAATGAACGTTTTTATTAATAGAAACTGATGGAATAAAATATTACTGGTTGCAAATAATAAATTCAAATTTATTTTTAAATTAAAAATTTTAACTTACTCTAAACGATTTGTATCCGTGATTCAAAAATGTGGATTCGAATCTTTGATTCAAATCATATTTTTCACTTACGAATCCTTTATTCGAGTATTCGTGATTCGAATCATATTAGGTGATTCGGATTCGTGATTCGAATCCTGTTTTTGAGGATTCGTCCCAACTCTGTTATCGATTATTAATCATACCACGAGTTATATTCGATGAGAGAATATAACGAGTTTCACTACATTTCCGTCTTAGAAACCTCACCCTATCGCCCGGTTGACATTTTTAATTATCGACTGCCAGATTTGACAAATAATTTTCATTGCAACGACCAAAACAAGGTGATAGGATTCTATCACCGCACAGTGGGCCAAAGCTCTTCAAAACCTGGCCATAATAGGAAAATGTACCTAAAATCCTACAATACTTTGTACTATTAGGTTCTGGGAGTCGCTGATTACGAATTAGATGTCGGAATTGGAAATTTCAAAATGGTGAATCCAATATGGCGAATGAAAAATTATAAATTGAGCGGATTCGCGTAAAACTTCGGGTATAAGATATTTGAAGGTTGCTGATTACAAATTTGATGCTAGAATCGCAAAATTCAAAATGGTGGATCCAATATGGTGGATGAAAATTTATAAATTTTGCGGATTCGCGTGAAACTTAAGGTATTTTGAGGTTGCCAATAACGATTAAGATATGTGTTGATTCGATATATAGAGATTTAACATGTAAAATCACATTTACGTATTTTCCTGCTTCCGAGGTGAGGAAAAGTGCAAGAGCAAAGGTACAAGAGTAAATAAAAATTACGAAAAAAAAAAAACCCAAGTGTTTAGGGCGATAGTTGGTTGAAAGTCATTTACTATATTTGATCGAGTTTTGAAAATAACGAAAATTAAAAATAGAAAGCCACCGGAACACCCATCTTCATTTATCATTTTTGATACGGATGTCGAGTATTATACCTCTAAATGACCGTAATCAAGTGCTCAAAAGGCCCATATTGTTTCCGGATACCCGGCCCGGGAAGCAGGAAAATGCGTGAATGTGATTCGACATGTTTAATCCCTATGAATACCTGATCGAATCAACACCCGGTATGTGGCATTTTTCAATCGAAATCGTAGTCATATTCATCGTTGACTTCATTATCGCTAGCAACATTACTGTCATAAGAGTCGATATCGGGTTGTTCGCTGGTAACTGACTCAAGAAGCAGATCTTTTACTACAGGTGGTATCTGTTTATCTTCTCCAATTGTGATTTGCTGCAAGGTCGATATTAATGGATCCGAAGATGCCAGAAGACGATGGAAGACGTCATACATAATTTTCTCCCGGGAATATTTACGTGTAAAGTCTTCTAGGTAACGCCGGATGTCTTTATTCCGAGCTTCCTGCGCATCTTCAGATAGCCGACCAATTGGCAACGGAGCAGCTTCGATTATGGCATGTCCGTGTATCAAAACTGTATGGACTGATGTCCGCATCGGGTACCACGAGTATAAGTCTACGTACCGTCTGGCTACATTCAAGCAGTACGTTTTGAATTGATCGATATCAATGGTACATCCGCTTGATATTGTCTGCAAAATTATTTTGCACTTCATCATTAACTCCTCATCAATTCCCAAAATTTGAGCAGTTAAGGGAACATCGTCAAAAAAGGGCCTTGCAGTATTGCCGTCATTTGTGGTACCTGATCCCTGTCTGGGAAAATCAATCAGCAAACCAAAAATGCGTTTGAAATCGCTTTGAATTTCAGCTTTGCGAGTCGCGACACGCTGTTTCTGCTCTACAGGCCGAGCATGCCACTTTTTCTCCGATTCTTATACGCTAAATGTACAAACCACTCCATAAACCTTATCCAGGCATGGAGTGAAGATACTCCAAGAGCAAGGTTTGCGCAGTCGATCTCCTTATCCACAATCGAATCAATGTCATTAAATTGTTTCGATGTTGCCTTACAAATGTAACAACGTTGAGCCGATGAAGTGTCCGTTACGGCATTTTTCACTTTTTCGTCGACCATAGTGAAAACCAAGTGATATTTAACCGCTATATTTCTGTCATTGACAACAGTATGGAACGGCACAAGAGATTTAATCTGGTTTTCAATATGTTCATTCTCGGCTCGAGTATTGTCAGCAGACTCTTTCAAAAATTGCAGTCGTAGCGGTCTGCAAAATCGGGTCGACGATGACTTCGGATTCCTCCAAATAACAATTTTATCATTTTTGGCAGCAGTCAGTTCCAATGGTACGACCGAAGTAAATAACACATCTGCATCACTGCTTTTTTCGTTATCGAATTTTTGCTTGTACATTTGACCAGTTGATCCATCACAGCCCCACTTACAAATTAAGGTACAATTGCCCAAAAAGTCTGAATCTATCGCGTTAATTTTGTTTCTCGCCACGTCAATCAACCTCACCGTAATATGGTCCAGCAGTGCCTGCAGTTGCACTTCCGCAGCAGTCCCTGTTATTTTAATACTCGAACTTGGCGGGTAACAACGTTTTTTAGCTGACAATAATTTGGCGTACGATGGATATACGGATGCATGGCGGTTCTTATTCGTCACATCTCGTACCATGAGGTATGCTGCCTTTGTCATTTTAGCTGAGATCATCATATTCAGAGCTACATCGGCAGATATCTCGCTTAGCATTGGTTTCTGCGCATCATTATACGCCTTCTGATATTTAGCCGCTCGCTCCGGTGAATTCGTTGTTACCGCTTTCAATATACTGGAGGCTGCATGGGTACCATCAGCACGAAGTTTCATTTGCGTGGCGTACGCCAATTCAGATGTGATGGTCGAAGATCTGAGCTCCTTCGTTCTTCGACGCTTTGTTCTGTCGCTAGTGACTTCAAATGAGGAACGATTTCGACCATACGTCTTCCTTGCATAGCTTCGTGTGGACTGCTGTTCCGTTATTAGATCATTCTGCAACGAAAGCTTATTATTATACAGTAATGTCATATAAGCAATAATACGAACGCGGACGGTACTCACCACAAATGTAATTGATCCGTCCAACCACTGTTTATTGGCAACGCCACCTTATCCACAACTTTGACAAAATCAATCGTAATTGCTGTTCGTTAGCAGAGCTCAGCTGAAACGGGATGCCTAAGTCTTCACTCAATTTGGACTGTACAGCCGCGAATTGACTTTTAGTACCTGCTGTCCATACATTTTTCACACAGTCAAATATTTGCCTACGCGAGTAAGTTTTTGAATTTGAAGTAGATGCTGCAAAAGAAATTATTCAAAATGATCATCACAGGATTATCTATAAAAAATGGTTATATGGCCACCATGTTCAATCATGTTGGCCATATAAACCATGATTCCATGGTGGCTGAGAACGCTAGGCGTCTGATTTTACCACTGGAAAATCCCATATGCAATGAAATGCAGCCTGTTCTGGTCGTTTTTTACGAAATTCTGGGAGATTGTTCTTTGAAACAACTTGGTAGGATGCACCTGTAGTGCCCTCTCGAACGCAATGAATAAGAACTACCCCATCGCTGTCCCAGAATGATGGTGACCATGCATTTTTTTTAGCAATGACGCTTACCCGAAATTTTAAGCATCAAATACAGTCCTCACTCTCGGCGCTGTCGCTAGAGTTCTGTCTGCCATACAGTGATGATAATAATACCACGCATCCACAACGAGTGCACGAGTATTTTAAAACAAACTGCATGTTTCTATCTGTTTCAGTCATGAGAAAAAAAAAATCGGATATGTTATATCTAGAACGCACCTCGTAATAGTAAATATAAAAAACACGTTCGCACCACAGAAGAACCATCGTACACGGAAATGGCGCAAACATGCGCACCCGATTTATTTTGAAATCTTCAACGACATTGTTAAGGTAGTACCAGAGCTACTCAGTGAAGTGGAACGTCCCAGAACAAATTTTGTAGACAACGATTTTTGAGAATTTCGGTGTTACGCAATACAGGTTAAATGTACTTTAGTTTTAAGTCAAAATACTTTATTAAAAGGGTTACAAATGTGATAGTCTTACCTTTTAAGGTGCTACCCATCTCATGTGATCTTGATAACTGGGCCGGATCACTGTCACTCGTTAACAATAACACAATATAAATGGTCAAAAATGTGCTGTTTTTCCAACCCGTGTTTACCGGAAACTGTCACAATGCGTATCATACAAATTATTGAGTGGAATGCCACCGCAGCGTTGGACTAGTATGCACTAGTGTCATCTATATACGATTTCACGGAATTAAAGTCCGAACGCGCGCCTTTTTTTTCCTAATATGGCCAGGTTTTAAAGCGAGGTAGCCTACTGTGCACCGCTGTGATAATATGTATTTATGGAAATAAGCGATTCTGATTGGAGGGAATATGGTCATGCGACGCTTGAGTTATATTCTCAGCCATAATACAACGAGTGGTAAGATTATTACTGATGATATTTTGAAGTTGAAACCGAGCTGCAGATTCAACGAGTCCGTAGGACGAGTTGAATGTGCTGCTTCGGTCTTAACGACTAAATATCATCTGGTATTAATCGTACCACGAGTTATATTTAGTGAGAGAATATAACGAATAAAATGTTATAATCTTACTTATCTGAAACTTCCTAGCGGCACAAAACTCAGAAAATTGTCGCCAATGCGACTCTCTATTTCGCACTGTGTTTTTCGGTATCGTATTTTTCACTACTTCACTTATATTGCTGCTAGAAGCCGTACCAAAACGATTTCCAACGTCCATTTTAATATTTGGAATTCTGACGTCTAACCACTTTGACGTTTAAAAAACAATTTATGACCACAACAAACTTATCATTGCGATGATTTTTTATCATCGCTGCGATACACATACTGCTACTTATGAACTTGCATTTAATTGGCTGAAAATACATTCTAGTAGGCTATGAGTTGTATTCTCTCATGTAATACCACTAGTTGTTTGAAATTTTCGGAAAGACTGTTTTCTAACGAAAGCCCAGTTGCCTAGCAATGGAACGAGATGAAACTGTCTTTGAAAAAGGCAAGAGCTCGTAGAGCGAGTGCCTTTCTCTGACAGTTTCATCGAGTTGAATTGTATAACGCAACTAAGCTTAAATATGTAAAAACAAAGTCTTTCTCAACAAAAATTTCAAACAACGAGTGGTATTCGAATGATTATATAATGAAATTAAATGAAAAAACATCATTTATTGTCAACGTTTACATTAGAGCAATTCAAATAAGTGCAGTTTAATGTTGTAATATTATATACAATATGTTTCTCTTAAATATTCCAGGAAGAATCTACATTGCATGAGAACATATTCGTGATGACACATCTAAATTTCTGAATTGTCTTATTTTCTCATGTTATGTGCCAATAATTATAAAATACTTGCCAGATCTGCTTCTGATGTGTTTGCTGTCAGTTCGTAGTTGTAAACGTTACAAAAGGATATGAATTGTTTCCAAAAATATTTATGGTTTATAACCGTGTTTGTTGGAATTGTTTCCTTTAATAATTCATCGATTTCTTGATCTGTGTTACTTCCGAATCGATTCTTTATAAAATGAATGATAAAATATGACAGGTGACAGATTTACATACGCGATAGAAAAAAAATCGATAATACGAATTTGGAAAGACCACTGCGATAGCAAATGTTTTCACGTAAAGACCGTAATGACAACCAGTCAAAATCCGTTATTTAGATTTGAATTAAATAATCTGAGTAATTGCGATGACTCGAAACCTTTGTGAGGATTCGAATCTTAATTGAGTATTCGAATGACCTACATTTGGATTCGCATGTGAATCCTTTAAAATAATTCTGACGAATCCGGATCATGAATCCTCTTTCAACAAAGTATTCGAATACCTCTTTTGAATCTTCTAAATCGACTCGAATCTAGGGCTCGAATACTATCCACCTCTATTTAAAAATTACACCCTATCAGTTGTTAAACAAAATATGTCAACGCTATGTATCCACTTAATGGCGTTTACATTTATAGTAACGATTTACCTAAACATTTTTACTTCATATTTAAGTATCTCGACACGTCGGATTCATTCTTTGCGTGGTTCTGTGGAAATCTTGTGGAAAGCTTGATAACTTTAGCAAACTTTTTCACGAGCCAATCATGTGCCATTCTGTCTATACTTTGCACAAGAGAGAGAACCGGGGATCGGAAAATTGGCGCTCAATTACCTTTCCCTACGCCCACGCCCTTCTAATATACAGGATGACTCAAATACTTTATTTTCATTCAATTCAATTTAATTGCAAATTGATTTGATCCGTGGTTTTTACAATGAAATAATTACTCATGTCGTACGATTATTTACTTTATACTATTTATTTTTTAAATAGAAATTTAATAATATTATCGTCCTCATGATTGTAAAACATCAGGGCAATAATAAAATATTGAATTTTTATTTAATTACTAAACCAATTCGCTTCTTTGTCGATTGTAGAAACAAATGTACAAGTGAATGAAATTATAAATTATGAATAAAATTCCCAATACTTGGTTGTAGAGAATCGCACTTTAAATGTACAAATAATAACGACAAATTTTTATTTGTCTTTATTATTTGTACAATTAATGTGCGATTCTCTACAACCAAGTATTGGGAATTTTATTCATATTTTATAATTTCATTCACTTCTCCTTAGTGATTATGACATGCAAACAGTGATTACCATGAAAAAGAGTAACATAAAATGTATCAATATTATTTGTTCAAATTTGAGACAAATATACCCTTATATATAGGGTTGTTAAAAAACGATTTATTTTTTATTTTAATTAAAACAAACTGTTTATTTTACAAAACGTGTTTTTTTTTAATGAAACAGTGTTTAAAACATTAGAAATTGAAAACATGTTTAAAACGTGTTTAAAACATGTTTTAAACATAATCAGCCTTATTAATAGACCTTAGCATACAGCTTTAACATGGTTCTAAAGATGATATTGACGTTTACGGATTAATAAAACGTTTTATTAGATTACTATTGTTACAACTAATAATTTAATAGCCCTATTTTTAGTCTTACACATAATCTCAACTGTCATAACAAAATTGGGTTATTTAAAGTTTATTTAATAATGCAATAAATCATAAATGTATAAACCTTATCAGTATGTTTTGAAATTCACTTGAAATCAGTGTCTTATACGCGTGGCGCATGAAGTAAAATTTCGAGTTTAGAAAAGCCCGTGAAAATTTGTCTCGGGTCGCTTCGCGACCCTCAACAAATTTTCTACGCAGGGCTTTTCTAAACTCGAAATTTTACTTCATGCTTAGTCTGGGAGTGGAGATACATTAGAAGCAAATTGTAATCTAATGATATATCAGAAGGAATACAGGGCTATTCAATAGAAAGGAACAGATTTCAAACGTTTATTTCTTTCAAACTACAAAAGTTAGAACCATAATTGCAACGTTCCTGGACAGACAAAAGTTTAAAATTGAAACAGTCCAGGCAGAAGTTCCAACCACGGCCGCATTGGCGCTGTTATTTGTCATGTTGATTGTCTGTAGTAAAATGGCGACACAACAAGAAAAATCATTTTGTGTGCTGCAATTAGCAAAACTAGAGCCCATTATTGAAGTTCAAAGTGCTTTTTGACGCCAGTTTAATAAACAACTGCTTCGTCATAAGCAGATTTACCAGTGGCATCGAAAATTCGTAGACGATGGTTGCATCTGCAAACAGAAAAGCACGGGATGTCCACGCACATCGAATGAAAATGTCGAGCGTATTCGTACAGTTTACGAAAAGGAGCCAAAAAATCTTTCTTGAAAATATGCGACATCGAATTGTTGAAGCTGTAAATTCGATAAATAGAGACCAGCTGATTCGTGTGTGGCAAGAAATGAGCCACCGTTTTGATATTTGTCGTGTAGCAACACATGGTGGTCATATGAATTCATAAAATTTCAACTTTTCTCTTTTAAGGAACGTTGGAATTGTGTTTCTATGTTTTGTCGTTTGGAAGAAATAGATGTTTGAAATCTGTTCTTTTATTTTGAATAGCCCTGTACATTTTCACAAACTTAAAAAAAAAACAGTGTAACATACCTTCTAAACTACTTGATGACAATGAAGATAGAACACATAAAAATGTAGTGTTGATACGTTTATTCTATCATTATTTCAAAACTTACTAATAATTAGCATTAAACTATAATGATATTAACGGCAATTCTAGTAATAAGGCTGAACATGTTTAAAACACGTTTTAAATCAAATTTATGCACACATAATTGTAATTTGAAATATCTTCAACAATTTAACTAAAATTTGAAAACGTAAACAAAAAATGTTTAATAAAGTAGTATAAAATAATAGTGAAATAAATAAATAATAATAAATAAACAATAATAATTAAAGTAGTACAGAATATGGTTTAACTAATTTAAGAAAATTAAAAAACAATTTTTTAAACGAAATTAATGTTAAAACATGTTTTAAACGAATTCAACATTTAAAATAAGTTTAAAAGAAAAGCATTTAAAACACGACGACTGGTTTTAAACATGTTTAAAACACTGTTTTAAAACAAAGTGTTTTAAACATAACAACCCTGGTCTGAACATCGTAGTAAATATTACAATTTATTACATTGATACCTGAATTTTATAAATTCTGGAAGGACTACAACACATTATAAACAAAATAGTAGCAGCTAGTGAGGAGAAAGGTCTATCACTGAATGAGAAGAAAACGCAATTCATGATTATTTCAAAGACACATAGAGATCACGGGAACATCTACATCCACGTCCATCCCATAGATCCTGTACACAAATATAACTACATAGGAACTAATGTTAGTAACAAAACCGACTTAACGCAAGAAATAAGAATAAGGATCGAAAAAGCTCGCGCAGCGTTCGTGAGCATGAAACGTGTATTCTGTACCCATGACATCAATTTAAACCTTAAAATGCGATTAGTTAGATGCTACATTTTCTCCATATTGCTCTATGGTATGGAGTCATGGACGCTAAATAAGAAAGACACCAATAAACTAGAGGCCTTCGAGATGTGGGTTTATCGCAGGATAATTGGGGTGTCATGGACCGACAAAGTTACCAATGTCGAGATACCCAGAAGAATGGATAAACAACGAGAAATTCTAATAACCATCAAAAGACGAAAGCTTGAATACTTGGGCCACGTAATGAGAGGATCGAAATACCAACTGCTGCAGCTGATCATGCAAGGAAAGATCCAAGGAGGGAGAAGTATTGGACGCCGACGTACATCTTGGCTCCGAAATCTGAGAGAATGGTTCCATTGCACATCTACCGAATTATTCAGAACAGCTATTTCAAAGATAAGAATAGCATTGATGATTGCCAAACTTCGCAGCGGAGATGGCACTTAGAGAAGAAGAAGAATAATTTGTTTATTATTTTCAATACCATATCCGGTAAATAAATATTTATTTATATATTTTTATAAAAGAAATAATAATTTATAGTTTTTGATATTTTTGAAATTGTCTGTACGGTTCAATTTCACTCTTACTTCATTATAATACTGAACCTAAATTACTCAACAAGAAAAAAAAAATTATATTGTGAGTGATTTAAAATAATAACACTAATTGAGCGCGAGTGAAATTTTCTGCGTGCCGAAAGCCCTATTCATCCCTTTTCAGTATTCCTGTCTGTCGGCGTGTGAAATTCATTGGCGCGAAAACGTCGCGGGAATAATCCTTATTCTCGAGCGGAAGCCCGACGAAAGTCTCCTCCGTCGGAGAGTGTCGAAGTATTTTCCGGATTTGCATATGAATGTGGAAAATACTTCGAACAAGTTTTCTTAAAGGGCAACCCAATTGGACCCAAATTACACCCGGTGAGAAAGGCAAATTATCTGTACACCGAAAAATTGATCATCCGGAGAGAGAAGGAAAGAATTATTGTAGGAATCAAGGCTGTAGCAAGAAAAAAAAATCAGGGGGAGGGGATATAAACATTTCGGGTAATTTTAATAGTAAACATTTGTATTTTAACCTAACGGGGCAGCTTTTACATAGTATAATTAAACATTTTGAAAGTCTCGGGGAGGGAGGGTTAAACCCCAACATATTCCCCCCCACTGGCTACGGCCTTGATAGAAATGTCAATGATGATAATGTCAGTTTTTGACAGAAATGTCAATTAAATCGATTTATGATGAAAATGTCAATTTATGATAGAAATGTCAATTATATCGATTCATGATGCATGATAATGTTAGTTTGTATCAATAATGCCAACTTATAGGCTAAGTAAGCGGCGATTGCAGCGCCGCCACGCGGTTTTAAGCCTAAGCAGCATTGGTGCCGGTTGTCATTTCGTCATACGGGAGTTCTGAGCAGAAGTATGAGTTCTGAGCCGAAGCGAGCTAAATGCAATCAAAGTTGTTGTGTCGTCGGATGCACCAGTAAATATAAAAGTGATGGCTCCGTCTCTTTTCATTCGTTCCCATACAAACCATTGGAAACGGAGCGGAAAGCGAGGTGGATTGCCGCTGTACGACGTGTGGAGTAAGTATATTGTTATTAGTCAAAGTTAATATTTCAGCACATATCCGTTGATATTGTAATTGTTACTTTACAACAAGTTCGCCATTCTTAAAAATGATTGTACGCGAAGTTCTGCACACGATTGAAATGTCAGTGTTGAAAGGAAGGTTAGGGTCATTAATACAAGTATGAAGATGCTCGAAACTCATTGCTTCATTGAGATAATTAAAAGAAGTATATACTTGTGCCATGTTTGATTGAAGTTTGCAGTAATTTTTAAAAATTATTATAAATTAATACAATTGTATAGAGGGATTACATAGCGAATATTTCAAATTAAACAAATTCAACTACTTGAAATGAAATTCTATTGCATCATTTAATACCCTAAATACAAAACCTCGTTTGTTTAAATAAAGACATTATTATTATACATTACTCTTGTTTATTTAGCGGCGACAAAAAACCGTGGATTCCATCAAAGCACAGCAGACAGGCTTTTCCGTCGGAAAATGGTTGTGTCAACCGTTTCAAAGCCGCAACTTATTATGACATGCATATTTACATCGGCTTTGTACGAACAAATAGCACGAACAGCATTAAATTATGACGTTACACAATAAAAAACCAACTGACACCATGCAACTCATACGCAACCGACACCGATACTGCTTATACAGAAATCCGCTAGGTGGCGGGTGCCACGGCGCGAACAGCTGTTTACTTAGTCTATTCTGTTTTGTGCGGACGCAACATAGGAAATCGCATGTTAATTATAAAGTGTTTAAATATTGGCTTCCCTATTTATTTTAGAGACAAAATGTATTCACTTTTGTGTAGAGGGAAAAATTCTAAATTTATTAATGTTCACACTTAACACTTTACGTTTCTCTAAGTTAAAATAATTAAGAAAAAGTTATGTGATTTTATAAAAAATGACATACCCTGGAATTGATACAACAATTGCGGATATTCCCTCTTTTTTTTTAAGTTCAATTTAAAGCTTCAAACAAGTGTTTTCCACTCCCAGACTAAGCATGAAGTAAAATTTCGAGTGTAGAAAAGCCCCGTGAAAATTTGTCGAGGGTCGCGCAGCGACCCGAGACAAATTTTCTGGGCTTTTCTAAACTCGAAATTTTACTTCATGCGCCACGCGTATAAAACACTATAATATTGTCAAATTTATGTATATTCGAACTTCACTTAAAATCTGTGTTCTATACGCGTGGCGCATGAAATAAAATTTCGAGTTTAGAAAAGCCCAGGAAATTTGTCTCGGGTCGCTGCGTGACCCTCGACAAATTTTCACGGGGCTTTTCTAAACTTGAAATTTTACTTCATGCTTAGTCTGGGAGTGGAAAACTCTCGTTTATAGCTTCAAATTGAACTCTTTTAAAAATCAACGAATGTCAGAAAATTAACAGCTAAAATATTTAAGAAAAAGTAATGTGATTTTTCAGAAATAATGACATTTTCTTGTATAGTGTAAATCATTTTGAAAACATTTACTTTAATCAAGTGACTACGATATCTTTTGCCATTTTGACATCCGCAGTTGTTGTTTTAATTTCATAGGATGTCATTATTTTTATAAAATCACATAATTTTTTCTTAATTATTTTAACTTAGAGAAACGTAAAGTGATGAACGTTAACACGAATAATTCCATAATTTTTCTCTCTACAAAAAAGGTAAATAAATTTTGTTTCTAAAATAAATAGGGGAGCCAAACATTTTAACATTTTAAAATTTACATGGGTATTCCTATGTTGCGTCCGCTAAGTCAACACTCGGTATATGTTAATTTCACAAAAAAAAAAACAATTTTTGCTTTGATTGTATAACACTTTTTTTTATACAAACAAAGTAAAAAGTGTTTTGTTGTGAATGCCAATTTATGTTAGAAATGTCAGTAATAGCCTGGGGGTGGAATCAGTGGTTTTGTTGATTTATACATTTTCATGAGATTTTCGATGTTTTGTGATTTTGGTCGATTTATAAAAATTTCGTCAAATTTTCAATATTTCGAGATTTTTATTAATTTTCGATTTTTTGAGATTTCGTTAATTTATAAAGTTGTCACAAAATTTTTAACTTCCAAAATTTTTCGTCAATTTATAAAATTCAATATTACCAAATTTTCTTTAGATTATCGATATTTTAATATATTGGTCAATTTATCAAATTTTAATGAGATTTTCAATATTCCGGTTTTTTTTGTCAATTTATAAAATTTCGAAGAAATTTTTAATATTTCCAAATGTTTGTTGATTTATAAAAAATGTTCATCAGATTTTTGACATATCGAGATTTTCGATATATTGTCGATTTATAAAATTTTCATGAGATTTTCAATGTATCAATGTTTTCATCAATTTATAAAATATTCATGAAATTTTGGACATTTTCGTCGATTTATCTAATTTTCGTCGATTTATAAAATTTTCATCAGATTTTCGTTATTTGCGATACTTTTATCAATTTAGAAAATATTCATGAAATTTTCGACATTTTGACATTTTTGTCTGTTTATACATTTTTCGTCAGATTTTGCAAAATTTTGATGTTATCAACAATTTATAATTTTTGTATGAAATTTTCGATATGTTTCATATACGGTTTATACGCGTGGCGCATGAAGTCAAATTTCAAGTTTAGAAAAGCCCCGTGAAAATTTGTAAAAAAAATTTTCTGGGCGCGGCTTTTCTAAACTCGAAATTTTACTTTATGCTTAGTCTGGGAGTAGAAGACACTCGTTAGTTTAAAATATGTCACAACCATCAAAATGCGTGTCGCAAATATCATAAAGAAAAACAATAACATGACCATTTAATAATATATTTCAAAAAATAGTTGTCTAAAAAAGACAATAGTCATAACGTCGGCTTAGCGTCGAATCGCTGGTTTTGTTGATTTATAAAATGTTCATGAGATATTGAATGTTTTGTGATTTTTGTCGATTTTTAAAAATTCCGTCAAATTTTTGATATTTCAAGATTTTTATTAATTTTCGATTTTTTGAGATTTCGTTCAGTAATTTATAAAATTGTTATAAAATTTTTAACATCCAGAATTTTTCGTCAATTTATAAAATTCAATATTTTTAATATTTCTAATTTTTTTTTGATTTATAAAAAATTTTCATCGGATTTTCAACATATCGAGATTTTCGATATTTTGTGATTTTCGTCTATTTATAAAATTTTCATGAGATTTTCAATAAATCGATGTTTTCATCAATTTATAAAATGTTTAGGAAATTTTCGACATTTTCGTCGATTTATCAAATTTTTGTCGATTTGTAAAATGTTCATCAGGTTTTAGTTATTGCGATATTTTCATCAATTTAGAAATTATTCATGAAATTTTCTACATTTTCGTCTATTTATGAAATTTTCGTCAAATTTTGCAAAATGTCGATGTTTTTAACAATTTATCATTTTTGTATGAAATTTTCGATATGTTTCATATACGGTTTATACGCGTGGCGCATGAAGTAAAATTTCGAGTTTAGAAAAGCCCCGCATCGACCCGAGACAAATTTTCTACGCGGGGCTTTTCTAAACTCGAAATTTTACTTCATGCTTAGTCTGGGAGTGGAAGACACCTGTTAGTTCAAAATATGTCACATCTATCAAAATGTGTGTCGCAAATGTCATAAAGGAAAACAATAACATGACCATTTAATAATATATTTCAAAAAATAGTTGTCTAAAAATGACAATAGTCTTAACATCGAATCACTGGTTTTGTTGATTTATAAAATGTTCATGAGAGATTCAATGTTTTGTGATTTTTGTCGATTTATAAAAATTCCGTCAAATTTTTAATATTTCAAGATTTTTATTAATTTTCGTTTTTTCGAGATATCGTTCGTTAATTTATAAAATTGTTATGAAATTTTTAACATCCAAAATTTTTCGTCAATTTATAAAATTCTAAATTGCCAAATTTTCTTTAGATTTTCGATATTTTAATATTTTGGTCGATTTATCAAATTTTCATGAGATTTTCAATATTTTTTGTTAATTTATAATTATAAAATTTTGACCAAATTTTTAATATTTCAAATTTTTGTTGACTTCAAAATAAATGTTCATCAGATTTTCAACATATCGAGATTTTCGATATTTTGTGATTTTCGTCGATTTCTAAAACTTTCATGAAATTTTCAATAAATCGATGTTTTCATCAATTTATAAAATGTTTATGAAATTTTCGACATTTTCGTCGATTCATCAAGTTTTTCGTTATTGCGATATTTTCATCAATTTAGAAAATATTTATAAAATTTTCGACATTTTCGTCTATTTATAAAATTTTTGTCAGATTTTGCAAAATGTTGGTGTTTTCAACAATTTACAATTTTTGTATAAAATTTTCGATATGTTTTATATACGGTTTATACGCGTGGCGCATGAAGTAAAATTTCGAGTTTAGAAAAGCCCCGTGAAAATTTGTCTTGGGTCGCTGCGCGACCCAAGACAAATTTTTTCGGGGCTTTTCTAAACTCGAAATTTTACTTCATGCTTAGTCTGGGAGTGGAAGACACTCCTTAGTTTTAAATATGTCCCAACTATCAAAATGTGTGTCGCAAATATCATAAAGAAAAGCAATAACATGACCATCTAATAATATATTTCATAAAATTGTTGTCTAAAATTGACAATAGTCTTAGCAATAGTCTGACGCCGATTTGTGTTAAGTTTGATACATATAATTGAACTCAATTTCATTTCAAGTTGACAGGATAGACTAATGTCGGCTGACGGCGATTTATGTCAAGTTGACACAATGGAAAAAATGACAACTATCGTCGCCTTAAGTCAACATGACCATCTAATAATATATTTCAAAAAATAGTTGTCTAAAATTGACAATAGTCTTAACGTCGGCTGACGCCAATTTGTGTCAAGTTTGATACATACTTATGTCAAGTTAACACAATGGACTAAATGGCGACTATCGTCGCCTTAAGTCAAGTTGACGCAATAAACTAATGTCAGTCAATCTATTGACTTACAGTCGTAAAGTTACAATAGTCAAAATACAATCTATACAGGGTCCTGCATTCTACCTCCCGTCTTCTATAGCTCAGTTACTAAGTTAGAATTTTGATATTTTGTAAACTTTACTTATATCATAAGGCGCATTTTAGGAAAATATTTTTGATTATACAGGATGTCCCAAAAAAGTGTGACATGTAAGTATGTACTCTTAAAAGATATGTCATCACGACATCACACTTTTTTGGGACAACCTGTATAATCAAAAGTATTTTCCTGAAATGCGCTTTATGATATAAGTAAAGTCTGCAAAATATCAAAATTCTAACTTGGTAACTGAGCTACAGAAGACAGGAGGTGAAATGCAGGATCCTGTATAGACTGTATTTTGACTATAGTTTGTTCGTTTGTGGGTATCTTTTATGGATACCTCTATACTGCTAAAATTTTATAGCAATCGGTTTAGTGATATTAGCAACAACAAAAAAATACTAATAAAAATCAGGTTTGCACTATTGTTTTAAAGAATTAATAAAAAGATTGATAAAAAAATAATAATTAAATAAGGTCTGACGGCCCCGTTAACTAAGTTTGATTGATATGAATTATACATACTGTCCAAAATTTAGTGTCAAACTTTCCAAAATTTAAAAACCTTTATTTTTCTAATTTTAAATTGGAAATTGGAATTAAAAAACAAACATTTTTCCTAATTAAAACCCTATCGCAATTCCTAATACATTTCATGTTGATCTGACTTTGACCACAGTTCATATATATCTAATCTATCTATCTTTGACTAAATTGACATTTAATGTTAAAATCGCGATGTTTACATCGGAAAAGACAAAAATAACATTTTACGCGAACAATTTGAATTTACGAAAAGACAGTCAGATTTTTTTTCTTCAACAATTTTCAACAAAACAGTTGATATTTTGGAAAATAAAGTGAAGATATTTAAATTTTAACTGCAACAGTTAAAGTTTAAAAACTGTTGGGGAGTTAAAGTTGATGTACATGTTTGAACCGAAATAAACCGATATTTTTTTTCCGTTCAGTTCCACAAAATAACGGTTTTTTTCCGGTTTTCGGTTTACGGTTCAGTTCCGGTATCGAAGCCATGCATTTTTGTTAATAAAAACTGATAGCGATCTTAATATGTTAATGGTTGCAAAAATATTAAAAACAAATCGCTGCTTTGCTTTGCTGCGTTGATAGTGGCATAACTGTAAAAAGTGATGTTTATGTTTGACATTGAAACTATTCAAAAGTCAGTGAACTTTTATTGTAGAGAAATCTTCATTTCCTCTGGATGGCCACAAGAGCAAGGCCATAGCCAGACAAAAATTTCGGAGGGGGTTATACAAATTTCGGCGGGGTGGGGGCTTTACTTATAAAAATATTGTTTTTACTCTTTTATAGCCGCTTTTATATACAAAAATTGGTAGGAATATATACATTTTTACTTTAAATACATAAAACTCATTTTCATCTCAAAGGATTATTCTGATTTTTTTTTTATTTAGAACTACTTGTATTTGGAATTACTTAAAACAAAAACGACACGCTAATGATTTTATCTTGAAAAAATATTATAAACAAAATATGTGAACCTTTTTCTAATTACATTTTAATAAATGTCAGTTATTAGTGCTTTATTTTATTTTTTAGCATACGTTTCCACACCTTAAGAATGTAAAGTTCAATTTTTGTTTTGTCTTCACGCATTAAAGGCCGAGCAATTGTAGAGTTAACTCTAAAAGCTGATTTCCTGTAAAATTCTGCACTTCTTTTTATGATTTCTATGAATGACTTATTAGACTAAATTTTTTTATACGTTGTAAATTTTCATGCATTCGTCAATTTTATAAAAGCGTTCAATTTGAAGCTTCGAACGAGTGTTTCCACTCCCAGACTAAGCATGAAGTAAAATTTCGAGTTTAGAAAATCCTGAAAATTTGGTTTGGTCGCTCCGCGAAGCGGAGCGGCCAAACCAAATTTTCAGGATTTTCTAAACTCGAAATTTTACTTCATGCGCTATTCGTATAGAAAAATGAAATATTGTGAAGTTAGAAATATACTTACAAATACTATTATAACATCAGTAATAATCAAAATATTTAAATACCAAAACATTTACATTTTTCATCATACATTCTCAAGTCAGATCAAAAAATACAATATATCAAATTACCTTATGTAATAATTTAATGCAAACAAAACAAAAATTTTCATGCGATCGTCAATTATTTAAAAAACGTTCAATTTGAAGCTTCGAACGAGTGTTTCCACTCCCAGAGTAAGCATGAAGTAAAATAACGAGTTTAGAAAATCTTGAAAATTTGGTTTGGTCGCTCTGCGGAGCGGAGCGGCCAAACCAAATTTTCAGGATTTTCTAAACTCGAAATTTTACTTCATGCGCCACGCGTACAAAACACTGAAATATTGTGAAGTTAGAAATACACTTACAAATACTTTTATAACATGAGTAATAATCAAAATATTCAAATAACAAAAAATTTACATTTTTCATCATACATTCTCAAGTCAGGTCAAATAATATCGTATGTTCAATAAAATAAAACCTCTAGAGTGCTATGGAATATATTGTAGATTGGCAACTCTGAAATTATACATTAAAATTATTATGTCTGACGTTTTATATGACAATTCCTAAAGCGAGTAGCCAACATAAATTTAAAAAAAGATTAAATAATAGCACTCTAGAGATATTTTTTATTAAACATGTGATACAATGTATCAAATTAACTTATGCAGTAATTTAATAAGCACAAAATTAATAATGTTGCGTTATTGGATTAATGGCTTCAGTGGGTTAGTTTACGTTATATTATTTTATTATTTAATAATGTTTAAATTGTTAGATTGTATTAATAATCAAGATTATTTGACAAATAATTCTTCAATTCTTCTTTTATATCGCTAATCAGCTATAGTTTTGTAAATAATGAATATCAGACCTATGTTTATTTAACATATTGTCTTCAGATGAGCCCTTGAATAAGCTGTGAAATATTTTTAAATCACTTGGTATTAAATTCGAATAAAAATACAAATGTTCCCGTAATTAGCCCATCCCCCTGCGTGTAAATACCTTGGCATCACTTTCGACCCCAAACTATCCTTCAAACTCCATTCTCAAACCATGAAAACAAAAATTCAAAATACGGCGCGGCATTTCAGATCGTTAACCTTCCAAAATAAAGGGATCACGACAAAAACAGCTGTCCACATCTATAAAATGATCTGCCGCCCCCTATTAGAATATGCTTCAATCCTCTTTCTTAACCCTCGTCCCTCAACATTAAATAATATCGAAGTCGCAGAACGATCAGCCCTTAAAATCCCCACAAAAATCCGAGACCCCCATAACCCACTCCACAACCCCTCCAATACCTTATTGTATGAAAAAACAGAAATAATCCCTATCCAACAACGACTTACCCAACTCTCTTAAAAATTCGCATCTAACCCACACATCCATGACATCCTTAATCACCTGTGTTTAGTACGAAACCCCAATATTTCTCCCAAATTCAACAACCCAGAAACCACCATTTATCAATTCATTTCATCTCACATGAATCATAACTAACTGGTAAGACAAGGACAAGTACAACTCAGGCTGAAAGACCGATGGTCGATAGCCAAGGATCTAAAAAATAAAATATAGTGTAAAAATAAACAAACTGTAATTTTTTTAGTGCACAATAAAGATGTTTATATATATATACAAATGTTCAGCACATTGCAAATGTTTTGGCCAATTTTCACGCTCTGTGATTTTGTTTGAATTGGTGAGATTTTGTTCTATTCGGCAACTACGGAAAGTCTGTGTATTTGATAAAGATTACTGAGAAATTTATTCAAATTTATTTCACGAAAACAATACTTTCCGTTTGTTTAACATTCAGGAAAAGTACAAAGAGCCGTCGAGGTATTCATAATTTCGGTTTACGTTCGGCGGAGAGAAGAACAAAAAAAATGGAATCTGTAGAGTGATGTCTCGCAAAAAAATGATATTGAAATTTATATTTTTATTTTTAAAATTATTTGTTAAATTTAACATTCCTTCGAATCATTAAAATATTTTATAAGTTATGATAGACTTCCACATAAAATAAACAATGAGATAATTACGCAGAATAAAACCTGTTTTCATGGTGCAAACTTTAAACAAAATCGATTTAGAAAACACGCTTTACAGTTTACAATTTCATCGCGTATCAAAACAAACCCTCTCACCTGCCGTCGTAATTTTAGCGGGACATCTCTCAACAGATTCCATTTTTTTTTTCGTTCTTCTCTCCGCCGAACGTAAACCGAAATTATGAAGTATAATAACCATATGGTGGGTAACCACTTTATTCAAGTGTGTATACTTAGGCAGATATGTTTGTTAAACAACTATTTTAAACATTTAAGTGGAAGCATATTTATAAGTGGCGCAGGGTTTCTGACGTAGGCGGTCTCTTCGCCAAAAACGGGATCACCGGGATTTCGGCATTGAAACTCGGCCAAATTGATAATTAGAAGTGGTTGATTGAGTATGTAGGATATTGATTTTGAGTAGTGTTTAAAAAGTTTTGCTTATTTTCATTGAATTATAATTATATCATATGCTATTACGATCATTTTAAAAGTCCATTTGTGCATACGAACATATTTTATTTCCAAAAATTATAATAGTTATATAATCATATTTTTCTTTGTCACAATTTTGGTAATATATTTAACTAAAATAATTAATTATATACACTTAAGATTGTGATTTATTATGGGTAAAATCCAACGCTTTTTGTAGTCACTAGTTCCAGCACCATTCATGTTCTGATTATAGGACAATATTACATGATACATCAAAATAATCCTAAAACTTGGGGAATTTTAATGTCACCAATTTAAAACGATTAAGATATTTAATTGTTTTGTAATAAAATCATGAAAATAGCTATTTTTTGAGCCAATTATTTACTCCTTTTTAGGCAACATAAACTTGTACTACGTAAAATTCAAGGGTGTCCGTAGATTCTGAATTCAATTAGCTCAACATTTATTAAAAAAATATCCATGATATATTACCTTAAAATGTCTCACAGCGGGAAACATTTTTACATTAGCATTATATTAGATTAAGTTCCCTGTAATTGGATACATGTATATCTGTTGGGAAATAAAGAATAATAATAATAATAATAATAATAATATTAAGGGGGGTTTACTGCTTGTAAGTGTTCAATACGATTTTGTTTTATACAAGATTCAATTAATGATTGGGATTCGGGGAAAAAAAGTTATAATGTGTATAAGTCACTTTTATTGACATAGGGTAAACAAAATTAGACAAAAACGCGTCATGATCAGTAAAAAAAAATAGCACGTTTTTAAAATTGCTATTTCTCCTTTAATTATCAAAATATTTTAGTTATTTAAACTGATCTGTATTTGTGAATTTAATACAAACAATTTATTTATCGTATTTTTATTCGGTTTAAAATTTCTAAAATAAAAATCTGTTACACAAAAACTACAAATGCAAACAAAAAATCGATACGACAAAAGTCTTACTATTAAATAATAATAAAAATAATAATAATTATTATTATAATCCATTTATTGTCTAACAGGAAACATTTCCCAATTACAGGACAAAAGCAAAAGATAAGCCTGGTACATACAAAACTATAAAATTTAGTTTACGCCTACAAATTTTTAAAATTGTTGGACCATAAATAAAAAAGTTTTTGAAACGGTGAAGTCCCCTTAAGAAAGTTTATTATAACGTTTGATTTGTATCATAGATTTTTATTTTAACTCAAACAAGTTTCGATCTTAGGTAACATATCTCGTTGATAATGACTTAAGGTCAAAACTAGTTGAAATAAACACAAACATCAACGAAACAAACCAACCCATTATTGTTATTAATTAATTCTCTACTTTGAAAATTGGAAAACCTGCTCTTTCCAAACTAACAATTAAGAACATACCTTTTAGAACTTATGAAATTACCAAAAAAATACTTTTAAAAAAATACCAAATTCAACGAATAAATGTCATTGCTGTATGTTTTTGAGTTTACGTGAAGTGATTATTACACATAAAAAGACTGTTATTCATTACTCTACTTTTTATTTGTATCATTAGATGTACATTTCGAGACACAAGGTGCTCATTATCAATCACACACTGATCTTTTTATGTGCAATGAATTCCATGTTTTATAGAAATATGACAAGTTACCTTCACTATTAAATTTTGTTTTTATACTTTAAAATAATATTTAATCTTCAGAAATTTAATAACTCACTTTGGAAAAGTTCAATTATTAAATTTATAGAAATTATTTTTGGATGAGTTACTGTATATTCTTAAAAATTTATAGAATGAAAACAATTGACTTGACAACAAAATTCTATTCCATTAATCATGGATGAATAACTTAAAAATCACATTGCTTATTTGAAAGCGCAAAATTTGTTTGAACGAAATAAAAATTTTGAATATTTAATTTTATCCAAATTTTCAGGCTTCTCTAAACTCGAAACTTTACTTCATGCTTAATCAAGGAGTGAAAACACTTATAAGAAAACTTTATATTAATCACTTTTAGAAAAACAACAAAAACCTAAAAATTTGTAGCGTATACTTTAATAATAATAATATTTATTGTGTTAAACATATTACATAGAATATTTACGTTGGTCAGGTAAAACATAACATATTTATATATGCAAATTTGAGGATATATTATTAAATTCATTTATATTAAATGGACAGTTTTCAATCAATAGATGTTTTAAACAAGATTTGGGGTATTTATATTTGAAAGAAAAAAATACTTGAAATTTAAAACATAAAGGGTTTTTAAATGTACTTATTAGACTTAAGCATTTCCAAATATATATGAATTTGATATCTTAGTTTAATGTTTCAAAACTTTGAATTATAAATTTATTTTAAAAAAGAAAACAATAGTTATTATTAGAGCTTGGATATCTAAGCACAAAAACAATTTTTACGCATAAAATAATGCTTTTTTAATGCTGAAATTTGTGCTTTTTTAGAGCTTTATTCTAAAAAAAGCACAAATTTTAGCATTCAAAAAGCATTATTTTATGCGAAAAAGGCATTATTTTATGCAAAAAAGGCATTATTTCAAGCAAAATAGCATTAATTTAGGTATATACAGGGTGTCCCATTAGTGCGTCCTCGGAGAATATCTTAGTTCACGTTAAAGATAAAAAAAGTTTCTTTACGAAAGTTGCTTGGTTTTAAGAGCAGCATAACCTAAAAATATTTTTATTGAACTTAACACAAAAATAAGGAATATCTAAAATGTTTTTTTTGTTTAAGAATCTCTTTTTTTAGCTGGATTTTTTAAGATGTGCTAATAAATATCCAATATTGTTTCTAATATTGATAGCATTCGTTGTTTATTTAAAAGAGTTCAATTTGAAGCTTTAAACGAGTGTTTTCCACTCCCAGACTAAGCATGGAGTAAAATTTCGAGTTTAGAAAAGCCCCGTGAAAACTTATCCAATATTGTTTTTAATATTGATAGCATTAGATGTGTATTTAAATGAGTTCAATTCGAAGCTATAAACGATTGTTTCCACTCCCAGACAAAGCATGAAGTAAAATTTCGAGTTTAGAAAAGCCCCGTGAACATTTGTCGAGGGTCGCGCAGCGACCCGAGACAAATTTTCTGGGCTTTTCTAAAATCGAAATTTTACTTCATGCGCCACGCGTATAAAACACAGATTTCAAGTGAAGTTCGAATAAACATGAATTTCACAATATTTTAGTTTTTATACGCGTGGCGCATAAAGTAAAATTTCGAGTTTAGAAAAGCCCAGAAAATTTGTCTCGGGTCGCTGCGCGACCCTCGACAAATTTTCACGGGGCTTTTCTAAACTCGAAATTTTACTTCATGCTTAGTCTGGGAGTGGAAACAATCGTTTAAAGCTTCGAATTGAACTCATTTAAATAAACAACTAATGCTATCAATATTATAAACAATATTGGATATTTATTAGCACATCTTAAAAAATCCAGCTAAAAGAAGAGATTCTTAAACAAACAAAAAATGTTAGATATTCCTTGTTTTTGTGTTAAGTTTAAGTTGAAGCTGTAAACGAGTGTTTTGCACTTCCAGACTAAGCATGAAGTACAATTTCAAGTTTAGAAATGCCCCGTGTCGAGGATCGCGCAGCGACCCGAGACAAATTTTCTGGGCTTTTCTAAACTCGAAATTTTACTTCATGCGTCACGCGTATAAAACACTGATTTCAAGTGAGGTTAAAATATACATAAATTTCACAATATTTTAGTGCTTTATACGCGTGGCGCATGAAGTAAAATTTCGAGTTTAGAAAAGCCCAGAAAATTTGTCTCGGCTCGCTGCGCAACCCTCGACAAATTTTCACGGGGCTTTTCTAAACTCGAAATTTTACTTCATGCTTACTCTAGGAGCGGAAAACATTCGTTTATAGCTTCAAATTGAACTCTTTTAAACAAACAACGAATGCTATCAATATTGGAAACAATGTTGGATATTTATTAGATAGATTCTTAAACAAAGTTCAATTTAAAGCTTTAAACGAGTGTTTTCTACTCCCAGACTAAGCATGAAGTAACATTTCGAGTTTAGAAAAGCCCCGTGAAAATTTGGCGAGGTTCGCGCAGCGACCCGAGACAAATTTTCTGGGCTTTTCTAAATTTGAAATTTTACTTCATGCACCACGCGTATAAAAACTAAAATATTGTGAAATTTATGTACATTCGAAATTAACTTGAAATCTGTGTTTTATACGCGTGGCGCATGAAGTAAAATTTCGAGTTTAGAAAAGCTCGAAATTGTACTTCATGCTTAGTCTAGGAGTAGAAAACACTCGTTTAATGCTTCAAATTGAACTCTTTCGAAAAACAACGAATGCTATCAATATTGGAAACAATATGGGGTATTTATTTGCACATCTTAAAACATCCGGCTAAAAAAAGAGAATCTTAAACAAACAAACATTTTTAAATATTCTTTGTTCTTGTGATAAGTTCAATTTGAAGCAATAACCAAGTGTTTTCCACTCCCAAACTAAGCATGAAGTATAATTTCGAGTTTAGAAAAGCCCCGTGAACATATTCTGGGATTTTCTAAACTCGAAATTTTACTTCAATCGCCACGCTTCTAAAACACTAAAATATTGTGAAATTTAAGCATATTCGAACTTTACTTGAAAATCTGTGTTTTATACGCGTGGCGCATCAAGCCAAATTTCGAGTTTAGAAAAGCCCTCTGAAAATTTTTCTCGGGTCGCCGCGCGACCCACGACAAATTTTCAGAGGGCTTTTTTGTTTAAGTATCTCTTCTTTTAGCTGGATTTTTTAAGATGTGCCAATAAATATCCAATATTGTTTCTAATATTGATAGCATTCGTTGTTTATTTAAAAGAGTTCAATTTGAAGCTTTAAACGAGTGTTTTCCACTTCCAGACTAAGCATGAAGTAAAATTTCGAGTTTAGAAAAGCCCCGTGAAACTTATCCAATATTGTTTTTAATATTGATAGCATTAGATGTTTATTTAAATGAGTTCAATTCGAAGCTTTAAACGATTGTTTCCACTCCCAGACTAAGCATGAAGTAAAATTTCGAGTTTAGAAAAGCCCCGTGAAAATTTGTCGAGGGTCGCGCAGCGACCCGAGACAAATTTTCTGGGCTTTTCTAAAATCGAAATTTTACTTCATGCGCCACGCGTATAAAACACAGATTTCAAGTGAAGTTCGAATAAACATACATTCACAATATTTTAGTTTTTATACGCGTAGCGCATAAAGTAAAATTTCGAGTTTAGAAAAGCCCAGAAAATTTGTCTCGGGTCGCTGCGCGACCCTCGACAAATTTTCACGGGGCTTTTCTAAACTCGAAATTTTACTTCATGCTTAGTCTGGGAGTGGAAAACACTCGTTAAAGCTTTGAATTGAACTCTTGTAAAAAACAACGAACGCTATCAATATTAGAAACAGTATGGGATATTTATTAGCACATCTTAAAAAAACTAGCTAAAAGAAGATATTCTTAAACAAACAATATTTTTTTAACAAATTTCGAACTTTCATGCTTGATGAAACTCACAAGTCTCAGGGAATTGTATTTTTGTTTTACAAATAGATCTATTTGATATTAAATAAGTTGTAAATTAAATTTAGCTTAAATAATAATACAAAAAACTGTTTCCAATTTTTTTCATTTGCTACATTTAAACCGCTCCGCTTTGCTTCCGTACATTTCATTGGATAAACAAAACAACCATAATTTTTATATAATAATTTATTATTCGAGTGCATAAATACTATATTTAAGCCTAACAACATTTCAAAATCTTATTTACAATATATTACAAAAGAATCTCTAAACACTAATTAGTTACGTATAAGACGAGGTGCGACCTAAACTCTGGTGTTCTTCAAATCTCGAAAAAATAATCACGATTATTGCACAAAATACTCTCTATGTCCATCAAATTTAACTCTGATGGTGTTCTAATAAAGGATCATCATCCTGACTTGATGAAATAACAGAAGGGTGGTAATAGTTGAAGTAAGGAAACAACTGCATGGAATTATTGTACTGCTGGCAGAGGGTAAGCATGGATTCTTGCAGAGATTTTCCAGGATATTTCCCAGCGATTTTGCTTATGTGATCGTACACGAAAAGTTCTTTACCATCGGGGTATAAGCCTTTTGCATAGATTGGTTTTTGGTGGAGGAACAAGGGCATGTCGTCTTTTACTAAAACTTTTACAGCGACTTTTCTGGCGTTTTGGTTGAGGAGGTTGGATTCTTGGAGCTGCAAGGCCTTCCTTTTTGTCTTGTAGCGCCGGTTTTGGTACCAGATTTTCACTTGGGTTTCTGTTAACTTGAGGGCTTGTGCGAGATCGGCGCGTTCTGGACCGCTTAGGTATCTTTGCTGGCTGAAGCGTCTTTCCAGTTCGAAGACTTGGGCGTGGGTAAAGGCTGCTCTGGATCGTTTTTTGCGAGCAGATTGAACCGATGGATCTCGCGAGGTTTCTTCTGATTGGGCGATTTGTGTATAGTCTGGGGAGAATCCGGAAAATCCTGGTAGTGATTCTGAAAATAGAAAATAGGTTTTTGTTAAATAAAATATTGCAGCATAGAGGCAAAATAGATAAGTGTTATTATTGAAATACATTTGAAAAAAATCAGATTTGGTTTGAATTACAGTCTTTCTTTAACTTTCTTGGTTTTGTTAGTAAATGTGTCGAAAGAGGTCTTAAAAAATAAACGCCATGAAAAAAAGTGTTTAGAATAAAACATGTGTATAAGATAAATTGTTTTTAATTATCACAGTTGTTGAATATTAAACCACTACAGCTTAGTTTAAATATATTGGTGTATCAAGTTTTAGAAAAAAATAGCAGTTAAACTTTTTTCAAGATAACGTCCCACAGGATACGTTAGGGGAATTTAACTTTAAACAACCATCTATGCGAGTTGAAAAATCAAGAATTTTAAAGTACATAGCTATCGACTGTGAAATTCAGAGAATTTGTCTCTTAATATTATACTAAAAGCAATAATAATAAGTCTTAGTGGCAAGACTTAATATTATTGCTTTTAGTATAATATTAAGAGACAAATTCTCTGAATTTTTAAATACTCTTAGAGCATTGTAACTGTAATTCATTCTATCTATGTAAGTATTTTTGGAATGTTGCCTTTAAGATTCTACAAAGGTTTTCTCAGAAAAAAATGTAATCTTACTTCAAATGTTTGCAAATTTTTAATTCTTAGATGAATCGCCAATAACAGCACCTTAATATTTTCTATTACAAATCAAGAAATAAGAAGATTTTTATAACTTATAAATAATATAGGCCACCGCTGGCCAACCGAAATTGCTTCGAGGAACGAAATGTACCCATAAATATTTGCAAAATCAAGTTATTGTTTATATATTTATTTTAATTTTAAAACAGGTACTTTTTTTACAATTTTTTTACATTTTTCCAAAATTTCAGAAACCAAAGTTCCGTTCTAATTATATTTTTGTATACATTAAACAGTATTTTCTAAACCTTACAACACTTTGGTGTTTTATACGAGTGGCTCATGAAGTAAAATTTCGAGTTTAGAAACGCCTGAAAATGTTGATTTGCCGGGGCGCGACTCGCTCCGCTCGCGCTCCCCGACAAATCAAAATTTTTAGGCTTTTCTAAACTCGAAATTTTACTTCATGCTTAATCAGGAAATGGAAGCACTCGTTAGAAGCTTGCAATTGAAGGTTATTCAAAAATAACGATTGCCTGAAGATTTCAGCTTGATTTCAGGCAAGCCATGGCTCACCGTGATTTTTTTTAAGAAATGTCTGACTAATTCAATAATTATTACAGACACAATTGAAAATTAACTGATTCCAAGTTACCTTTTATTTTACATTTATTTATATTTAACTACAGCTATTTTAGTTTTTTATTTTCAAATTATTGATAAATAGCACTAGAAATATTAAAAATAATAAAGAAATACAACTGAAAATTAATTAATTCGGATATCATTAGAGGAGGAATAAATCCACTTTCGATTAGTGTCACTCTTAAAAATTATTCTCGTTATAGAGGTTTAATTGTAGTCATATTGGTTTTAAACAATTTTAAAAAGTTGTTAAATAGCTGAATTTTTGTGAAATTATATTGTTATAAAAAAAACCTTTCAAGTGATTTCTAATATCAAGAAGAATAACTGAGAATTTATTCAGATTTTTGTAAAAATCGAATAATTCGCAACATTCATTAGGGTGTGCATGTAAAATCCAGATTTTTATACAAAAAAAAATCAAAAAATTCACACACACTCTAGCCAACATCAGAAATAATCTGAGCTGTTTATTTCCTCAAGAAAAAAATAATTCTTTGATTTTTCTGAACTTTTAAAATCGACAAAAAAATAATATACACCCTAAAATTCAATGTAAAATCCAGATTTTTATACAAAAAAAAAAAAAATCAAAAAATTCACACACACTCTAGCCAACATCAGAAATAATCTGAGCTGTTTATTTCCTCAAGAAAAAAATAATTCTTTGATTTTTCTGAACTTTTAAAATCGACAAAAAAATAATATACACCCTAAAATTCAATTAAAAGCGCTCGTTCTAAGCACAATTTTAAAGTAATAAATAATGTTTATACATTAAATGAAAGCTCTTTTAATCCTAAGTTTCCTTCTTTTTGAATATTTCAAATCATTAAAATACTAAATGACATGGAGCACTTTTAGCACAATAAGTGAAAAATCGACTCATTGTTCGTTTCAAGGTTTTAAAGTTTAATTTATTAAACGGATAATGTTTGTTTTAAGGCGATGTTTTTACGAACAAAATACGTTTGAAATAAATGTTAGTTACATATTCGTTTGTTAAAAATTGCGCTCATTATGAATGCTTAGTTGTAGTCACATTGGTTTTAAACAGTTTTAAAATGTTGTTAAATAGCTGAATTTTTTGGAAATAATTTTTTTATAAGAAAAAAAAAATACTTGGAGCGATTACTGCTATAGAAATAAATAATTCGTCGAGTTTTCTCAGCTTTTAAAATTTATGGAAAACTAACAAACCCACTAACATTTGATTTTGAGCGCTTGTTCTAAGCACAATTTTTAAATCTCAAACACTGTTTATACATCTAATAAAAGCTCGTTTAATCGCAAACTGGTGACTTTTTGAATAAACTAAATCAATTAAATACTTTGTAAAATGTAGCACTATAAACAAAACGAGTGAAATTTACAAAACAAATGATGTTTATTTCAAGACTATGTTCTTATGAACAAAATAAGCTTGAAATGAATATTAATTAAGTATTTGTATCTTAAAAATTGTGCAAATATCAAGGAGAATCACTAAAAGTGTTCTCAGATTTTTTTTAAATTAAAATTTTGTTCAAAAAATCGCTAATTTTGCAAGAGGTCTGTCTGCAAATCAAGATTATTATACAAAAATATATAATAGATTATCATTTATTTGAATAATTACACTATCACAAGTATTTGTTTGAATATTGTATTTAGTAATGAAGTCTAAAGAGAAAAAAATCAAACGTCTCTTTACATTTGATTAAACTTTAACAATGGTCGCGTTCATCAGACCAAATCGGACGGGACCCGTCGTTAAACAAATTAGTATTGGCTAAAATACAAAATGTTGGGTTTAAGATGAGTTTAATTAAAACAGATATTGCCTAAAATATATAAATGTTGGGTTTAAGATGAGTTTAATTAATACACTTAACTTAATTTTACCACTTTTATTTTACTTTTCAGTGACTATAGTTTCGACTACAAGCTGGTCATTATCAAACGTTACTATCAAACTTAGTTTGATAATGACTAGCTTGTAGTCGAAACGTAAAAGTAAAATAAAAGTGGTAAAACAAAGTTAAGTGACTCAATTAAATTGTTATGAAGATATACCACAAAGTGAACGCCAACCAAATCAAAGTTTTAAGATGAGTTATCAACAATTCTTATTCTAGATTTATCGTTTTTACTAAAATACATTAATTTGAACGTTCCACTGCGAGCGAACTTACTTTTTATTAAATAATAGGAAAATTCGCAAATTTGTCAATAGACATTATTGCTAAATAAGATGTTCAAACGAATAATTATAAAATTATTTAAATAAAGTATGTTTAAATAAAGTATGTAAAATAAACTCGACTAATTCGAATATTTACTACTTTAGGACTTCTCTAATTTGTCATGAAAGTTTAACCCATTAATGGCCGAGCAATTATAGAGTTAACTCTAAAAGTTTATGTTAGGTAAAATTCTGCTCTTCCCTTAATGATTTCTATGAATGACTTATTGTATTAGAGACCCATTCTAAACATCCACACAATTTTTGCTACCCGTCACGCTGTTCATCCCCTTTTTTTACATCATTTTGATAATTTTTATAATGTAATGTACTAAGTTTGAAAAATTTAAAAATTTTAATATTTCCAACTTTCTTTATTAAAAAATGCAATTTAAATTAGAAGAAGTGTAATTAATGTTATGCAAACTGCAAACATTTTATTTAAAACCAATCGTGTTGATTTTATTTTAAAAACCCACTATGATAAAACAATAAATCTATGTGTGCAATAAATCTTCCCTCTTTAAACTCTGTGGATGTTTTGATCGGGTATTACATTATTATTATTACATATTGGAAATGTTTCTTTTAAATATACAGCGAATTTTTCTATTAAGTACAAATTTGCACATGCTTTTTTAAGAGTTCAATTTGAAGCATTAAACGGATGTTTTCCACTCCCAGACTAAGCATGAAGTAAAATTTCTAGTTTAGAAAAGCCTGAAAATTTGGTTAGGTCGCGTAGCGCGAAGCGCGGAGCGACCAAACCAAATTTTCAGGCTTTTCTAAACTAGAAATTTTACTTCATGCGCCACGCGTAGTAAACACTGAAATCACTGAAATATTGTGAACAAGAGAACTTTACTTGAAATCACTGTTTTATACGCGTGGCGTATGAAGTAAAATTTCGAATTTAAAAAAGCCTGAAAATTTGGTTTGGTCGCTCCGCGCTACGCAACCAAACCAAATTTTCAGGCTTTTCTAAACTCGAAATTTTACTTCATGCTAGGTCTGGGAGTAGCAAACATTCGTTTAGAGATTCAAAAACTATTTTAAATAAAAAACGAATAGCTGAAAATGTACAGCATACAATTGGGATATGTATACTTAAAAGAAAAACTCCCTGTACATAATGTATACGCTGTACATTTTTAGGCGGTCGTCGATTTTATAAAAACGGTTAATTAAAAGTTTCGAAAGAGTGTTTCCAGTCCCAGATTAAGCATGAAGTAAAATTTCGAGTTTAGAAAAGCCTTTAAATCTGGTTTGGTTGCTCCGTAAAGCGGAGCGGCCAAACCAATTTTTTTGGCTTTTCTAAACTCGAAAGTTTACTTCATGCGCCAGAAATACACTCAAAACATGATTTTAATTAGTTATATTCGAAATATTAAAATAACAAAATGTTTAAACTTTTATGTACACATTCTTAAGTCAGGACAAATAATACAAAGTATTAAATTAACATATTCAGTAATTCAATTAATTAAAAATTAATAATGTTGCGTTATGGCATCAATGGCGCCTAATAGATTAAATTCGGGTGTTTATATAAGAATCAGTATTTTGTTAGCTTTGTTTAATTACAATTATTCACACAACGTCACAATATTATTGTTATAAAAATAATTTAATAAAAATAAACACAAGTACTTAATGGTGAATGCGCCGGTATATAAAATCTGATCTCACTTCTTTCTGAACTATTCTAGATAAATTCATTGATAATACCATGAAATTCTGAACGTACCTCGCATTTTCAAAACTTCCATTATAAAAATAAGAGTTAATGATGAATCGCTTATATATGCGATTCTCTTAATTACATAAGCGATTCATCATTAAATCTTATTTTGGTAATACGTTCAAAATTTCAAAGCCACCCTTTATCTAAATAATTTTTGTTGATATAGTATTTAATCATGGGATTTAATGTCGAATTACTTTGTTATACACATACAAATGTTGTTTAATAAATTGTGTAAATTTTGCAGTACTTATGTGGTTACATATAGTATTTATAATACTCTGATAAGATTTTCAGAAATCTAGCAGTCTAGAGTTGGCGTTTTAAAAGGCTTTTAGTTTATAACAACAAATTATAATATATGCATCAAATACAAATACTAACAATAATACAAATAGTATAGTATTTTAGTAACGTTTTAATTTACCTAAACGTATTTGGCGTTGTATTAGAACTATCTAATATACTATGTGTGATTATTTAATATTTTTCAAGGTTTTAAACAGTACTTATGTATTTACATATATTCTTTATTTTTATAATACTCTGGCGATTATTATGATAAGATTTTTAGACATCTAGCGGTCTAGAGTTGGCGTTTTAAAAGATTTTTCGTTTATAACAAGAAATAATAATATATGAATCAAATACAAATTACTAACAATAATACAAATAAACAAAAATAATTGTCTTTGTAATGTCTGTCGATTTTTAGATATGTTAAAATTTTAATGATTTTAGTAACGTTTTGATTTACCTAAACGTATTTGGCATTGTATTAGAACTATCTAATATAATGTGTGTGCGTTTTTAATATTTTTTAAGGTTTTAAACTAACCGGTATTTACAGGTGTCTGACAAAATAAATATTTTAGAAATTAATTAATATTAAGACGTGTTTTTGTTTTATTTAGTGTCATTTTTTAAGTTTCACAAATTTACAATGTTTCTATGGCTAAAAAGTATTAAACAGTAGTGAATACAACACTCGTTACTACGTGGTAATCCATTTTAATTAATCAATATTGAGAACGTGTTTCAATGTTTTGTACCACTTTATTTTAATAATTCTACGATTCGAGTTTCGACATATTTAGTGTAATTTTCAAGGGTCGTGTTCACTACTGTTTAATACGTTTTAGCCATAAAAACACTGTAAATTTGTCAAACTTGAAAATTACACTAAATATATCGAAACTCGAGTCGTAGAATTATTAAAATAAAGTGGTAAAAAACATTGAAACACGTCTCAATATTGATTAATTAATATGGATTACCACGTAGTAGCGCTCAATACTATACAAATATTTTAGAAATGTTTCAATTATTATAATAAACTAAGTCGTGTTTTAGGCATTCGATGTTTGTTGATTCAAGAATTTGATATTATTAGAATGAGAGTTTTTATTACGCTAAATACTTTAAAGAACCTTGAAAATTTGGTCTTTTAGGCACTTAGTTTGATAATAATAATAATGTTTATTGGTGCTAATAACATTTACATGTTGTAAATTTAGTTGTAAATTTAGAGTAATCACGGTAATAGCAGATGAGATATAATTTTGTCTAAAATGTAATGACTAGCTCGTAGTCGAAACTATAGTACCTGAAAAGTAAAAATAAAAGTGGTAAAACAAAGTTAAGTGTTGTAATTAAATTGAAAATTTGGATCCAAATCATAATTTTCAAAAGTGTCTATAGTTAGTAGAAATCTTAAATCGATATTAAATAATGCTGAGTTTAAAAAATCTGAAACTACAAGAACCCTTCAATCGCAAATCTCCGATATAAATCTTGATCATAAAGAAACTAATCCTAAAAAGTCCATATAAATGTATCCATTACTCAAACATGATCCATATATTCTTTAAGGTTACGGTTTACTAGAGTGAGACAGACTCTGCCCAGCCATTTGCTAGAGTGAGATAGACCTATATTTCTATTTCCAGCAAAAAAAGGTATATCATAAACATTTTTTTATTGAATGTTAAACTAATTGAATGCAAAATGTACTGACTGTACTGAATGTACTGAATTTTACGTTGTATAAGTTTTTGTTGCTTAAAGAAGAGTAAAAAAATGACAACAAAATAGCTATTTTCAGGATTTTCTTACAAAAAAAAAACTAAATATCTTAAACGTTTTAAATTGGTGACATTAAAATCCCCTAAGTTTTAGGATTATTTTGATGCATCATGCAATATTATCCCATAATCAGAACATGAATGGTGCTGGAACTAGTGACTACTAAAAACGTTGGATTTTACTCATAATAAATCGCAACCTTCGAGTTTTAGACTTGAGAGGTATATTTATAAAAAGTATAACAAAAACAATATTCTGCATTTTATGAGAAATGCTTGATCCAAAAACCGTTTCTCTAATTACCATTAGCAGTTATTAATGTGATTTAAATGATGTCTAGGTTTTATATAGGAAGCATTCATTGTCTGGCGAAAAGAAGGGTGATAGTGATACATATAACCAATTACTGGAATTAAGTAAAACCTACGTAGCTGGAAGTAAAAAGCTTTTAGGCTGAAAGCTCGGTGCCAGCTTGTGCCGGCGGCCATTTTCGTTATTATCTCCGATATAATGTCAAAGTGTGTTCTTTGTGACGAATTTATTACGTGGATTTTGTATAAGGGACGTTATGAAATTATAGTTGGGCGAAATTAATGTTGTGACGGATTTGTTAATGCACTAAATTGCCGGGCGTAACCCAATTGCCCTTCGTCCCTGAATACGTGTGTGTGTCCCTTTTTTATTGGCACCGTTTTTCGTTTAATGGCATCGTTTCAGGCGAATATACGACGCTTTTTTTTTCAAAGCGGTGATTTTTATACATGTATTTTAGAGAAAAAATAGTCCTTGAATATTTATGCTTTTTACTAGGATAACAGGACATAAGTAAATAAATTGGTATCTATTTCTATTGTATAAATTAAAGAAAATATTTCAACATTTATATAAAAAATGTATTTTTTTTTCTTGAATCCCATAGATTTCGTGGTGCTCATAATCGTCCATCTGAGCAGCATATACGGAATATGATAGCTTAATTTATGGCTATGCATACACTTGTGGGCAATTTCAAACCCAAGACGAGCTCGTACTACTACATTCACCCCTACTTTTTCAGAAATAAAGACAGAGCCAATGTTACCGTCAACCGCGAGCGCTACAGGTCAATGACTCGACATTTTTTGATCCCCAATTTCAATGCACATCTGTTGGGAACTAAATGGTTTCAACAGAACGGCGCAACTCGCCACACTCCGCGTGAAACCTCACATTGTTGGAAGAGACGTTTGGTGATCAAATTATTTCAAGACATGTGATTGTTAATTAGCTGCATAGATCGTGTGATTTGACCCCATTGAACTACTTTTTGTGGGGCTACGACAAACCACTTCTCTATGCTGATAAACCAGCAACGATTAAAGACTTAAAGGTCAACATTCGTTTCGTAACCAGCGAGATCAGCCCGGCCACATTTGAAAAAGTTATGAAAATTTGAACCAGTAGAATAGTTTATCCAACAGTCGCGGTGGTCACTTGTGTTTAAACACTAAATGCCATTACATTTAGGTAACCAATATTAAAGCCAAAAAATCTATTGTTTTATCGATTTTTATGGGTTTTGTTTGAAGAAAAAGTTCTATACCTCTAAAAAAACACCCTTTACTTGGTTGTCGAATACTTCAAAACATTAATCTTTTAAAGTATTCTACAGCCAGTTATTGGAATATTGATTCAATCTAAAGTATCAAATTGTTTAGAGTAAACGGCAAAGCTATACTGATACTGAATTATGACATTTGCTGTATGTAATAGCAAACATGTATTGTATAATTAAATGTCTAATGGTATTAGCTAGGGAAGTAGTTGGTTTAATGTTTGATTTAATCTTTGTAAGACAAATTCGTACATTTAGTATTTTGGAATATTCAAAATATGCATCTAAACGAGCTGTTATGGCTATTTATTTATGATGAAAAATGAAGAGGTAGAAAAAGTATAGTACTAAAATTGCGATTGTAATCAATAAATTAATGTATATTATTTGGTGCAATTAGACACATGTAGATTAGAACAATTGAGTCGCCTATTTCCAAAAACCCCTAAATCCATTTAAAAACAATGGATTTAGGGGTTTTTGGAAATAGGCGACTCAATTATAGAAAATAAAGTTAATTTTTTTAAAGGTATACATACGCATTTTTTAAGAATTCAATATGAAGTTTTAAACGAGTGTTTTCCACTCCCAGGTTAAGCATGAAGTAAAATTTCGAGTTTAGAAAAGCCTAAAAATTTGGTTTGGTTGCGTAGCGCGAAGCGCGGAGCGACCAAATCAAATTTTCAGGCTTTTCTAAACTCGAAATTTTACTTCATGCGCCACGCGTACAAGACACTGATTTCAAGTGAAGTTCACTTGTTCGCAATATTACAGTGCTTTCAGTGTTTAGTACGCGTAAAATTTCGAGTTTAGAAAAGCCTGAAAATTTGGTTTGGTCGCTCCGCGCTTCGCGCAACGGAACCAAACCAAATTTTCAGGCTTTTCTAAACTCGAAATGTTACTTCATGCTTAACCTGGGAGTGGAAAACACTCGTTAACGCTTTAAATTAAATCATATTAAAAAACAACGTATATCTGAAAATGTACAGCACATAATTGGGATATGTATACTTAAAAGAAAAACTCCTTGGATAACATTGGTATTAAAAAAAATTAAGTGCAAAATCCAATCTTTGTGCCATAACGTTTAGTTATAGCTATTAGTAATTGAAAGGTTAAGGGGAAAAACCAAATGAGTCCCATTTTTGAAATATTACTTGGGAACAAAATGAAATGTCAGAACTCTGTATGTTTCATAGGTTATTTACTTTTTTCGTCTTAAATAACTGGTGAACTATTTGTTTGGTATCCGTTAAGTTTGCCTACGTGAAAATAAGCTTGATGCCATTGTATCAAAAACGATTTTTTGAACTTGTTGGACTCATTTGTGTTAGCTATTCTTCACTTCATCGGTTTTAATACGGCTGCTATCCAGTTTTTCAAAGCCTACTTGGTGAACAGATTTTAACGCGTCAAACTCCATACGACCATGTTTGAACCACTGCAACTGCGCTCGGGGGTACCACAAGGATCTGTACTGGGCCCGCTATTGTTCGGCATTTGTACTAGCTTCATCTTTGCAAACACCAAATCTCGCTATCACCTGTATGCTGATGACACGCAAGTGTATTTATCATTCGATGCTAATGACAGTGACAAGGCAATTGATCAGATGAGCAGTGATCTTTGATTTATTTGAAGGCAGTGTTTTTTACAAATGGTGGTTGGGTTAGCAACCAACATTTGTAAAAAAACACTGCCTTTTAATAAATCCAGCATAATCTGCACTTTTACTTTTTGGAAAAGATAATACCTTAGCAAAAATAAATGATACTAGTATCTCTCACCTTGGAAAACGAACAGCTATTTCCCAATAAGTGTGCAAAGAACCTAGGTATACTCGTAGATACTAAATTAAGATTTATACAACAGGTCAGCATGCTAATACAGCGTTCCTATGGCAAACTGAAAGTCTTGTGTGGGAGGAAAGAATGCCTTAGTGTAAATCTACGAAGCATGTTTTGCGACAGCCTGGTTCTTTCTACCTTCAATTACTGTGACAGTGTCTATGGGCCCTTCATCGGTGCCACGGATAGTCGAAGAATCCAGTAATTCCAAAATGCATGCCTGAGACTCATTCTCGGAATACGTAAATTAAATTTAATCTCAATTGGCTAAATATGGAAAACGAAAGAAAATTACACCCAGCTTGTCTTTGGCAAAAAATTATCAACACCAAGCAGCCTACTTATCTCTATAATAAGATAACATTTAGAAATATTTTATAAAGACATTTAGGCGTAGATACCATGTGCCTAAAACGAAGATTTAAATTATGAACATCTAATTTAAATCTTCGTTTTAGGCACATGATATCTACCAAATTATGAAAGTTTACAATAGTATACCTGAACAATTTAAAATGTTATCCCCCGAAACTTTCAAAATTAAGATGCGAAATAATTTACTAGTTGTACAGACTGCTTTGGTGAACTCAAATATCAGATGTTAAACTGATTCATTGCACTCGAAAACATGTAAAAAAAATTGCTGATGTTGAGATTTCTTCTGTTTTCTCACTTCTACCCACATTTCTTACTTATAAATGCACTTCTACTTCCCACTTGAATAATATTATTAATAAGTCCAACGGCTGTATGGAAGATCAGTTTAAATAATTGTTTTTAATTAAACTGAATACAGCCGTCTTGATCAACAATTATGTTTATATGTATTAATTTCAATTTTGTTATTCGCTGTATACGTTGATTAATAAACAGTTTATTATTATTATTATTGTTATTTGGTTTTTCCTCTTAACCCTTTAATTGGAACATCGGATTAATTACAGTATTTCTTATAAGAGTGTATTACAATCATAATTGTTCCTTAATTTAATAAAGGCCTAAACTATTGATAATCGGCATCTGATTGTTAAAAAAGCGCAAAATTCAACACATTTTTCTTTGATTATCATTATTAAATAGTGTGTAATTCTTCGAAGTTATATAAGAAATCGTACCTGGAACTGGATAAATTGAAATTAGGAACCAATTATCATTTATCGCGACTAATTAAAAGTATACGATTTATTCCTTATTTTAATAACGGTTTTACAACAACACATCACTTTGCAGTAACCAAGGTTTAGAAATAAGGAGAAACCAATAATGATTAAAACAATTGAAAAAGCAAACTGTCGACATACCTCTAACACCCCTTGCTGATTTCGACATATCCAAAGCCCTTTCCTCACTCTCGTCATCATTCTTCCTGTTGTTTAAAATATCATTTATCGAAAACGGTGTAACCGACGAAGAAGCCACTCCAGCTGATTTTTCGATAACACTCTCTTCTTCCATCTCGACGTGCACAAAACCGCGTATGTGAATAGTTTATATGTAAATGAAGGGCCTGTCCCTCCCTCACCGAACACCAATGAATCAGGACGGCGACTGAGCGTCGGGAATTTCGGGAGCGAATTCTCGACAAACATTCGACGCAAGGCCACGCTGAGAGCTTGCGCCTGAAATCTGTGGGGGTGGTTCTTTGAAACCATACAAACTTGTGCTAATATAACACTTATGTCTCATGTATAATATCATCATATCTTAGGAAGTGATGTCAGGTAATAATAATATATAAAATTACGAAAATGTTTTTCGTGTTAAAAGCAAACAATGTGTCTTAATTGATAAGACAACTTAAGACAATAAATATCCATTAAAATAACTACTTCCCGTGCAAATACATCTCCGGATATTGAATTATACAATAGAATATTTAAAATCTTATTTTAATTGATTTGTTACAACACTCTATCTAAGTATATGTAACATTTAGGTCGAATTCTCTTGAAATCAATTAACAAATTTAAATTATAATAAAAGGAGAAATTACAAGAAATTAGAAATGAAAGGTAATAATATAAAAAGATAAATGATATAGCTGCTATGATATAGAAAATTGAGAAATAGCCATGGAGAATTTTTACGTGAAAGGAATAAGTGTGTAAGATAAAATAAAAAAACATTCACAAAACTATTAAAACTGAAATAAAAGTTATTGCCATACTGAATAAAATAGTAGACATTTACTTCTCTTAACCAAAAAGCAAATGTCATATTTAAAAATTACCGAAAATTTAAGAAATTCAGGAAAACCTTTGGATTGCTGAAAATTAATGTATATCTTGGAATTTCGTGAAAAACTTCAACATTTTTAAGTTAAAGAATACATTGTTAACTTGTTTCTCATTGATCACTTGGTAAAACATTTCTACTAATATATAGGTATTTGATTGAAATTCACTTGGTTTGTTTTACTAATAAATTGTTTTATTTTCAACTAGTTTCGGCTTAATGCCATTTTCTTGAAAATGGCATTAAGCCGAAACTAGTTGAAAATAAAACAATTTATTAGTAAAACAAACCAAGTGAATTTCAATCAAATACCTATATATTAAAGAATACTTAGTAAATTTATGAAAATTGCCAAGAATTTTAAAATTAAAGGAAATTTAAAAAAACTTATAAAAAGTATCGACATTTTTCAAATTAACAAACCTTTAGGAATTTCAGGAAAACTGTCAGAATTGTTTAAATTAAAGACAATCTCAGAAATATACGAAGTAAATAAGCGTTAAAAATTAACTAAAACTTTGGATATTCTAAAATCTTGAAAATGTATTAAAATGATTAAAAAACTAAACGAATGTCTTCCACTCCCAGACTAAGCATGAAGTAAAATTTCGAGTTAAGAAGAGCCCTGAGAATTTGGATTTAGAAGGGCAGCGTCCAAACCCAAATGTTAGTAATGTCAATATCGTCCGTCCCTGTATTTTTGGTTATTGGGTCTGTGATTTTTTGGATAAAATCGGTTTTCCGGTACTTGATGAGTTTTTTAATCTCCTACCAGTAATGTTTACCATGTAGGTCGTTTATTTGTTCGTACTATTTTATCCAGAGATCACTTTTATACTGTATAATCATTGTATGTATATCCTTATTTAGTCTGTTGAATTTTTGATTGTCATGTCGTCAGTTTGTCCAAAGTCTCTATATAACTGTCGTTTGTATTTTATTAAATGGAGGATATATTTAGGAAGAGGATATTTGTAGGGTTTTTTGGTTATGGTTGGTGTGTTATGTTTGATAGATTGAGATAGGGTTTCTAGGAAAAGAGAAATCGTGTTAGGGTTAATGGATTAATTTTCGGAGATAAATGTTGTCATTTCATTGGTCACGTTTGTAATGTCACAGTGTTTGAAGTTTAAAATTGGCTTGGAAACGGATGGAAGAGGGTAGCAAACATTAAGGGAAAATTGGATAGACAAGTGGTCTGAACATAAATCAGGGACTAGGATGACATTATCTATAAGGTGTTCGATGTTGCTTGTACAAAGCAGGATATCAGGAGTGGTGGGTTGGTTGTTAGACATGATAATTGTGGGACTGGTATGGATACGCACAAGTTGGAGTTTGCTCTAAAGGAGGCGAGTTGCTTTGATTTTGTTTTATTCATGTTAAAATCACCGATTTCAACATAATCATAAAGGGAAGCCTTTGTAAGGATTGTGTCTTCGATGGAAAAGGAGTTGTGGATATATACAAGGAAAATGTGAAGAAGTGAGAATTGAGGCAGCTCAATGGTGCAGTGCAGACATTCGTTCATAATATTGTTTATTTTAGGTGGATTTGATTTGAATAATTTTATTTCTGGTTTGGCTGCCACCAATGAGCCACGGCAATATCAACTCCCTTTCCTTAAAATCCCATCTAGTTTCCAATTACCTCACCAACAATCCCATCGATGTCATTATGATGGTTGAAATATAATCGAAAAAGCGAAGAACTCCTTTTCATTAAATAATTGGTCCTACATCCAAATTGCTTCCTCGACTCCCCTACAAAACCAACGAATTAGATTATTAAAGCGGTTTTAAACTAAACTGAGTACATTTTTTATTGTTAGAAAGTAAATAACATTAAATATGATGAATGATTTCTAGTGGTAAAATATAGTCATATAAAAATTAAAATTATGTTTATAGGCGAAGTTTATATTATTAACAATAAATAGTTGGAAAATTAGAAAATACGAACATTTGGGAGAACATGACCGATTTTAATTTGTGGAAGCTGTCCAATTTTTCATTCCCTGGAGGATGTTGAATTAACCGCAAATGAGTCTGCTTTTGAGGGCCTCTCACAAGTACCATCGATTTGTAAGATCCATACGCTTACTTGGAATTAAAACACTAACACTTTCTTCGCAATATTTTTTATTTTTTCTTGATGTACAGTTCTGTGCAATAAAATTAAGTAAACACAATATGTTGTAGTTTAAAGCTGACATGATGAGTTTCCTAGTTACGTAAATATGTCAATTTTCTTAATGCCAAAATGCTGCGTCATTTTGATAACAATTCAAAAATTCGAATTTTAACTAAAATAGAAGATGTTTTTTCTATTAGACAAATTGTTCGATTGGTGAACATCAGTAAAGACACTGTTTTTAGGGCAAAGAAACGTTGGGAGCAGGAAAGAAGTGTTATGGTGTTGTATTATTTATTGAAATTGCTGCTAGGTAATTAAAATAGACCCGAATTATAGAACTAGAATATTGTGAAAATAGTTATGAGACTTGTGCTTAATTGTATTGTACTATGTACTCATTTTTAATAGCTTACTCAGTACAGTAAGCTACTGATACTAAGTACATAGTACTCGAAATCTACATCTAGCAAAAATAAAAAATATTGTGAAGAAACCCCCTGAGCAAATCCATTTAAGTAATGTTTCATCAACATTAAAACAACGTTTGATGTTGCTAGAATGTTGATATAACGTTATTTGTTTGTGTTTTGCTCAATGGGAAATGATAGTGTTTTCATTCCAAGTTAGTTGAAATCTTCACGTAACTCTAAAAACCATATTCCTATCCATAAGCTTGATTTGACGTATGATCTAATGTTGCAAAGATAATTTGAAATATTCAATATGTTAACATCAGAAAACGTATTCTAATTTTATTTTGAAACACCAACGCAATTAGAAATACTTGTATGTTTTGACAACATACGAACATTTTATTATGCGTGCGGTTAGGTGAAATTTACTGCGCCAGATTACCCAGTAAAATTTTAGTTCTGCAGTGTTTACATTGGAATTGCGGTGGTCGCTCGCCGGAAAACGAAAACTACTTTTCCCCCACCATCTGGGGCCCTCATTTTTTTCTCTCTCGAGAAAGGAAAGCGTCGTTAACCTAATAATAAACGTCCGGCGCAATCCGATAAATGGGGTTCCCGCGGCGCCGCCCCCGCCCTTCTCTGCGCTCGCCGACGCCGCCCCCGCCCACAAGCTCTCTAAATAGAGATGAATACGATGATGCTGCGCGGTTTGTTTACGGTGCTTTAAAAGCTATCCGTCACTCAACTACCATTGCTACTCTATACACTGTTGAGTTGAGTAGAGAGTGGAAATAGATTTTTTTCAAAGTTAATTCGTTTGGATTGAAGGGTATAATTGTTTCTTGCTAATAAGTTCCTTACAAATATTCTACTCTTAATTTGAAATAGTTATATTTATATTACATTTTCGTGTAAAAAAATAACACTATGACAATGAACTCCTAGACAATGTAAACTCCTGGTATGTTTTTAAAACCAGCCAAACACCTCTTCCCCCAAATAATGCTATATATTAGGAAGAATATTTTGAAAACCTCAAAAAGGGCAAAAACACGGCACCCGGTTATGACAACATTCCTAGAATTATTCTCAAATCTCTTCCAACAAACATCCACACCAATTTCGTAAAAATATTTAATCATATATACTCTACCCAGGTTTTAGCGTCAAAGTGGAAGCTGGGTATAATTACCTGTATACCCAAACCCGGAAATGACTTACAAGATCCTAGCAATTATCGCTTCATCACCCTTCTCGCAGTCATCGAAAAATTATTTGAAATCATAATCAAAAATAAACTGCTGTCCTGCATAGCTGATCTTATTCCTCCCTACCAGTTTGAATTCCTCGAACACCGCCCCACAACTCTACCTTTATCCAATCTCACGTCCAACTGTCAAACAGCAAGCCTTGAAGGTCATAAATCTGCTATATTATTCCTAGACATTCATAAAGCGTTTGATTCCGATTGGCACCGGGGCCTGCTGTTCAAGTGCAGCTCCCTTAATATACCTCCACACCAAATCAGCCTATTAGACAGTTTCCTGCACAACAGATCCCTTCAAATTAAAACACGCCACACCTTTTGTAGCGACTTTAGTCCTGAGCATGGTCTTCCGCAAGGATCCCCTCTATCACTATTTCTTTATAACCTTCTCGTTCATAATGTGTACAACCCCGATCCTAATTATTTAGATAAATCTGCCTACTCTCTTCTATACGTCGACGATACTGCGTTAATCGCAAATGCTCCCACACTCTCAAAAGCCCTTAAGCACTCTACGGGGCCTTATTGACACCATTCAAACATGGTTTGCGAAATGGCGAATTTCGATAAACCCCAATAAATCCAAGCTTTTAATCCCATTTCACCGAGCAAACAACTCCTCATTCTCAATTTCTATAAACAATTAAGTTATCCTTCCTTCAACCCCTTGCATATATTAAGCTATCCTCTTTGACCCAAACCTCAATTTCAAAGCTCACTCCACAATTCTCTAAGTAAAAATCAAGAATCAGGCGGCTCATTTTAAAGGTCTGACCTTCAAACGACAAGGCATTAACACAAAAACAGTCGTTCGTATATATAAGATGATATGCCGCCCCGTACTTGACTATTCCGCTATCCTCTTCTACAATCCCCATCCTACTACACTCAAACATTTACACAAGATACTACCAACATAAAAAGATGCAGAAGTTGAAGTACCTAAAAGAGAGCATTTTTGAATGAACACTTTAAATATAGAAGAAAAAATAATATAAAGATAAATTAAACATTAAGAGAGAAAACTGACTAGAAATACTAGAAGAACTAAAACTAAAAGATGCACAAGTTGAAATACCTATAAGAATAGAGCGAAGAAAGTATTTAATGATCAATTATAAAAATTGACTGACAGATCTTAAATATTTCTTAAGAAAAACACAATAAATGAATGTGAATTAAAGTTCCAATAACTAAAACTTACAATAGTTCAGACCGACAATTATTTTATACAATTGAATAGAATTGTTTAGATTTTGAAATGAATAAATTTGCATATAGTGTGTATTCAGAAAAGCAAATACTCTATAAAAATACAGCTCTATGAAAATACACCCACAATGTCCTATATGGGGCAAATTAGTTTCTCCGAAGAAATGGTCATGGCCGAATTGAGGCGAGCAAAGAATAAATTCACCATGGGCATAGACAACATTCCATCATTTTTTGCAAAGGATACCATTAACACATATCTTCAATAATATTTTGAATACCGGCATCTTTCCAGTATTCTGAAAATCAGTAAAAGAAATTCCTGTGTTTAAAAAGGGTGATAGGTCGGATGTAACGAATTATGGACCAATTTTCTTATTATGTAATTATATTAACAGATTACATCTATAATTCGGTTAAGTCTGACCTCTCTCCTAAACAGCATGGGTTTGTACCGAAAAGATCAACAAGGATGTATTCTTCAGTATATCTCCTGTAATATGGACCAAAGGCTACAAACTGATGTAATATACACAGACCTATCAAAAGCATTTGATCGAATGCCTCATGAAACATAAATTACCAATCTGCACTTGTTTGATTTGCCGGAATGTATCATTAACGTAATAGCCTCATACCTCGTTAATAGATCTCAGTATGTTGAGCTGAGAGGACACAATTCACGTAACTACTTTACTAAAAGCGGTGTTCCTCGGGGATCTAACTTGGGTCCTTGTTGTTCTGTTTGTTCATTAACGATGTGGTTAATGTACTTAATTGTGATGTGCTTATCTATGCTGATGATATAAAACTGTATAAAACTTTGACTTGCCCAGAGGATTATAATATATTACAGCATAACCTTAAGAGGCTAAATAGCTAGTGTACGGACAATAGACTTTGTTTAAATTCCACCAAATATTTAATATTGTCTTATACACTCCGTTCTATACGATTATACTGTTGATGATGCTGTAATTAGTCGTGTCAATGAAGTTGTTGGCCTGGGAGTATTTTTTGATAACAAGCTAACATTTAATGCACACATTCTCAACATAAAAAAAATGCACCATACAGATTGGTTTTATTATCCGAAGAACTAGGGACTTTAAGGATCTACAAACTTTGACCCTATTATTTAATTCTTTAGTTAAAAGTAGACTCAATTATTATGGAGCCCCTATAAACAGCCCCTACAAACAGCTCTATCCTGTTCGCGGTTACCCTTACGACAATTTGTTCTCAGAATTTAATATGGTATCTGCTGCCGATAATTATAATCTTATTATTGTTTTCACTCTGTATAGAATTCTACACAATCAAATAGATGACATCCATTTACTGGAAAAATTGTCGTTTCATGTACCACGATCGAATGCTAGAAACTGCCAAACCTTTTCCTTCTCTACACCCAATTCCAACCACCACAACTATTCCCCTATCACAAAAATGATCCACAAGTATCACCAAATACAGTATGATGTGGATATATTTGCAGTTTTTTCTGAATTCAAAATTAAGGCTCAAGAATGTATGTTTATTAACATGTGAGTGTGATTGCAATTATATGTATCTCTATTAATTGTTGCCTTATTTTGAATTTTAAAATTTAGTAAATCACAAATATTATCAACTTGTAATATTTCCTTGTAAGATGTAATTATCTGTTGGGAATAAATATTATTATTAATATTATTATTATTTACAAGTCGCCGAAAGATCGGCCCTGAGAGTGCTTGCCAAAATCCCTCACCCACAAAACTGGAGGGGTCCTGCTTTACGAACTAACAAAAATTACTCTTATCGTAACCCGCCTATTCTATTTAGCTGATGAATTTGTCTCAAACCCCACCCTTTATAATCTCCTACATCCTTTGTGCATTTCTCGAAACCATAATATCACTACCATACGTAAATGTTTTACCTCCACAATTCATGATTTTATTTCATCATTTCATAACTCTAGTGATCACGACGATTAAATTCATTCGACAAGACAATGGACGACATTAGCAATCAAGACATTTCCTACATAATAACTGAGAAGAACAGAACACTATAATTCCAGGCGGAAAGACCAACGGTCGATAGCCAATTGGCAGATTATTTAATTTTTATGTTATTTTATTGTATTATATTTTTATATTATTACTGTTAACAAAATTTGACAATAAAAATGTATATATATATATATATATATATATATATATATATATATATATATATATATATATATATATATAATCCAACTCACACCCAATTTAATTAAATTGAAAAGGCGATTCATGAATTAATACTCTTTATACCAGTGTTTACCAACCTTTTCTTTGACAGTGCCCCACCTTTAAAATTCTGATACCCCCATGTACAAGGTGGTCTAAATTCGATGTCTTTTAAGATACATTATCACTTCAATATAATAATAATAGTAAACTATTTATGATTGTACAGGGTATCTTGGTAACCTCAAGAGTTAGAGAAAAATCTGATGTACACGTTACGGCCTATCTACATTTATGCTATTTCACTTTACACTTATGGTGGATGCACCGGGAAGTAGAGCTTTATTTACTCTAGATATAATTAAAAATATTCTCGATATATATTATATATATATATATATATATATATATATTATTAAGATATTCGTTGTTTTCTTTGAGAGTTCAATTTGAAGCTTTAAACGAGTGTTTTCCACTCCCAGGTTAAGCATGAAGTAAAATTTCGAGTTTAGAAAAGCCTGAAAATTTGGTTTGGTTGCGTAGCGCGAAGCGCGGAGCTACCAAACCAAATTTTCAGGCTTTTCTAAACTCGAAATTTTACTTCATGCGCCACGCGTACAGGAGACCGATTTTAAGTGAAGTTCACTTGTTTACAATATTACAGTGCTTTCAGTGTTTACTACGCGTGGCGCATGAAGTAAAATTTTGAGTTTAGGAGAGCCTGAAAATTTGGTTTGGTTGCGTAGCGCAAAGCGCGGAGCAGCCAAACCAAATTTTCAGGCTCTCCTAAACTCGAAATTTTACTTCATGCGCCACGCGTGCAGGAGACTGATTTTAAGTGAATTTCACTTGTTTACAATATTACAGTGCTTTCAGTGTTTAGTACGCGTGGCGCATGAAGTAAAATTTCGAGTTTAGAAAAGGTAAAAAATTTGGTTTGGTCGCTCCGCGCTTCGCGCTACGCAACCAAACCAAATTTTCAGGCCTTTCTAAATTTGAAATTTTACTTCATGCTTAACCTGGGAGTGGAAAACACTCGTTTAAGTTTCAAAGTTGACTCTATAAAAATCCGAGGCATATGTATACTTAAAACTAAAGTTCCCTGTACAACAATTCTTTAGCTTTAATAGTATAGTGTTTCAATATGCTGTAAATCTTAAGATATTCATTATTTTTTTAAAGAGTTCAATTTGAAGCTCTACATGAGTGTTTTCCACTCCCAGGTAAAGCATGAAGTAACATTTCGAGTTTAGAAAAGCCTGAAAATTTGGTTTGGAAAACACTCTTTAAAGTTTTTAAGTTAGCTCTTTCAAAAAAAGTTTAGGCATATGTATACTTAAAACTATAATCCCCTAGGGGTATAACAATTCTGAGTAGTTGAATTATACAATAAAATATTACTAATCTTATTTTAATGTATGTAACAAATCAATTAAATTAATTCTGAGTAGCTTTAACAGTAAAAAAAAACCAAAAATTTTATTACGAACATCCGTATTTCAAAATCCCTGTTTGTGTGTTCAAGCAGGCAGCGCGCATTAATAGCAGGAGGCGTATTATCGAAGTTTTACGCGCAGGTTTTCCGACGAACAGACTCTTGTGTTTTGAGCCGGATTTAATGAATGTTTACAAAACGGGCCTTTATATCCGTTCGCTTGTGGCCAGAGTCCTTTAATTTTCCATTCCTTAAGTTCTATTTCCGACGGACAATTATTTACATTACGCCCGCGCAACTCTAATGCACCACATACAAACACAATATCCAGAAAGCAAAAATTAAAACGAACGACAAAACGTTTTCATTGATTCGTTTACCGAATGTTAGGTAAAATGTAAACCCACGCATCCGTTCTAACACAGATTTAGATCATTCACATCATCTGTTGGAGTTTTTGAAATTACAATTTTCAAGAATTAATGTTATCATAATAAAAGTATTATATTACTCTTTATTACCAAATTAATGTTAAAATGTTTTCAAGTACAGAAAATAAATAGTAATGGTGGCCACCAAGCGGGAAAACTGGGTAAGTCAGGGAATTTTATTCATCGGGAAAAGTCTTGGAAAAGTCAGAGGAAATCGGCCTTTTTATCAAAAATTTGGTGACAATATTGTTACATACAAATATTTAGCGTTTTCAAAATTTTGGGGGGGGGGTCTGGACCCCAACATCCGCCCCCCCTGGCTACGGCTGAAATAAATAACGTTATATCAACATTTTAGCAACATTAAACGTTGTATTAATGTTGATGAAATATTACTTCATTGAGTTTGTTTAGTAGGTTGGTATATAAATTTCAGTAATGTTCATAAGTTTTAAAAATTGAAAATGTTTCATTGAATATAATCGCAACACAATTCTAGAAATGACATCAATTATCTATTTCAACACCCAATGTTTACCCGCAAGCAAAAACTCAATAAAACTTGAAACAATGCCCAATTACATTTGAAAACGCAACACAATCCATCTAACTTAATGCACAATGCGCAATTCAGCAATTAGAAAACGAGCAAAACGAAATGAAAATTAAAAAAAAAATGATCGCATCACGTGTTCCACTTTTGCGTCGGGCAGTTGGCAGCGCCGAAATCCATTTAGACCGTGCTTAGACGATCGGTAAACATCCCGAGCTTTTAAGTTGACTTAATTGACTCGTGTTTACCGCTCTCTGCGGGAATCAAACCCTAATAGATCCTTTTATCTATCCAAACAGTGCACAAGTGCGATTTCCAGTTCGGCGCAAGTGAATTTTCAGAAGGCCGGAAGGCGCTGATCGCGTTCTGTTTGGAAACAATGAAATTTTATACGGGTTGGTCATCGAATCGAGAGCTCGGGAGGGATTTGTTTGATTAGTGTCTGTATAGTGTGTTTGATGGGGTTTTATTGAAATTTTAGATGGGATTTGCAAATAAAGGGCACGCGTGTAATTTGACATTTTATGGTGTGATTGATTAAATTAAAAATTAAATTTAGTTAATAGCATATGAATCGATGAAATCACAAACGATAGTATTCATTTTTAGAACTGAAGGCCCCGCGCTGCTAATTTAAAAAAATCCAAATGGTTTCATTTTTTCATTCTTGTATTAATCCAAATACTTCAACCCTTATGAACATACCAGTGGCATAGAAATGAAATTTCTTGATGTCTACTTAATTCGGTATGACAAAACTTTGTAAACATTCAAAATAGGTTAGTATATTTTTTATTGATTAGATCAATAAAAAATAAACTAACCTAATTTGATTGGATCAATAAAAAATAACCTAACCTAATTTGATTGAATCAATAAAAAATAAACTACTTAATTTGAATGTTTACAAAGTTTGGTCATTTGGTATGACATACTGAATCAAGCACACATCAAGAATTAGTTAAGAACGATTATCTTTCAAAGACAATTTTGAAATTAAAGTTAAAATCCACTTTCTAATTTACATTTTTGCTGATTTCCTGAATGCTTACATTTTTTTCAATTTGTCTAAAGCTATAATAATTATTAGAAATTTTTGAATTTTGTTAAATCGCGATGTATAGGGATTTTTTTTATTTTCAATATACTTTCACATATTCTATATAAGCATTTGTAAAATTATTGAACATGTCTAAGTAGTATATTTTGAGCTTCACTTTAAATCAGTGTTTTGTACGCCTGGCACATGAAGTAAAATTTTGAGTTTAGAAAAACCTGAAAATTAGGTTTTTCGAAAACCAAATTTTCAGGTTTTTCTAAACTCGAAATTTTACTTCATGCTTAGTCTGGGATTGGAATCACTTGTTAGAGGCTTCAAGTTAAAAGTTTGTAATAGAACAACGAATGTCTGAAAATTGACATAATAAAACCCTGACATGTAATCCCAAAAAACATATTCCCAGTATTTATTTTTTCTTTTCATTGATTCCTTATTTATTTTTCGTCGAAAACAAGTTCCATTTTAAAAAGCGAAAGTTTGCGTTTTCACATTTATATAGTATTTTTATTAATAATTTTTTAAATTTAATAACTGTTTTCGATAAAATGGTGGCATTTTACTCGTATATTGTAAATGGATCTTGTATATAAATCAATAAATTCAATTTGATCGATTTGTACGAAAAGTTACAGACATCGAAAAAATTATAATTACTTCTTGAATCTTGGAGGCGTTAACTTTGTGGTACGTTTTCGATTAGATATAAAGAAAACACTTAACTTTTTCATGCCACTTTTATAATACACAAATAAAAGTGGTATAAAATAGTTAAGTGTTTGCTATAATTAAAATTACATTTTCTTTTTGCTTGAAATTGCCAATATTTACGAATTTATGTTTTTTTACCATTTATAGGAAATTTTTTGTAATTAATTTAATTAGTTTTTACAATTTTTAATAAATTTCACTATTTATTTATCAATTTAACGATTTCATCGATTCATAAAATAGTGGAATTTTATGAATCGATGAAATCGTTAAATTGATAAATAAATAGTGAAATTTAGTAAAAATAGTAATAACTAATAAAATTAACTACAATACATTTTCTAAAAATGGTAAAAAAACATAAATTCGTAAATATTGACTTTTTTACCTAAAATGTAGACGATTTAAAATTTATGTTTTTGACCATTTTTAGAAAATCTTTTATAATTAATTTTATTAGTTTTTACTATTTTTATCAAATTTCACTATTTATTTATCAATTTGACGATTTCATCAATTCATAAAATTACCCAATTTTTTTTTTCTCAAAATGTTGACGATTTTTTCAATCTATTTCTTTAAATTAATTTTAGGCGTTTCTTTGTTGATATTTCAATTTAGCAATTTTTTTGCTGAATCTGTGCTTGGCCACATACAGGGAATTTTCTATTTAGATATACCACCATTTTTCAATGTTCGATGTTTAGACATTTCTTTTTTTTATAAAAATTTTAAATTTGAGGCTTTTAAGGAGTGTGTCCAATCCCAGATTAAGCATGAAGAAAAATTTCGAGTTTAGAAAAGCCTGAAAATTTGGTTTGGTAGCTCCGCGAAGCGGAGCGGCTAAACCAAATTTTCAGGCTTTTCCAAACTCGAAATTTTACTTCATGCGCCACCCGTAAAAAACATTGATTTGAAGTGAATTTCAAAATACACCTACCCCTTATATTTGGAAGAGTCTCAACGAGATGAAATTTTTGCAGGAAGTCGATATTAATTGTAATACGTTTTTATATTTTGTACATATTCTGCAAACAATTGTCGAATTCAATTTTTCTTTATGTTAAGTAGTAAACATTTGTAGAATGTATTGAAATGAGGATATAACATTAAGAAAAATTGAATTAGACAAATGTTTGCAGAATATTTACAAAATATAAAAACGAATTAAAATTAATATCGACTTTCTGCAAAAATGTTGTCTCGTTGAGACTTTTCCAAATATTCATTGAAACTACTGCTTCCCGAGTTAATACCCCGACAGATATTAAATTAAACATTGAATATTTAAGTTACAAAACAAATTTACTGTTCTATGTATAATTTATTTGAAAACTGTAAAATCAAGTCAAACTAAATAAACAAACAGTAACTAGAAATAAACTGAAAACATTGCAGAAAACTAATATTAATTGAAAGAATCTTAAACTAACTTTCCCGAAAATGCCAAAATACATTCAGATTTTGGGACATACTCTAGCGATATATTATAAATATTCTTTTAAGCAGCATCTACACAAAATGCAAACTCTTTTGCGATTTATTTTGGGTAAAATCGTTTTTGGTAGTCACTAGTTCCAGCACCATTCATGTTCTGATTATGGGACAATATTACATGATACATCAAAATAATCCTAAAACTTGGGGGATTTTAATTTCACCAATTTAAAACGATTAAGATATTTAGTTTTTTTGTAAAAAAAAATTCTCAAAATAGCTATTTTTTGAGTCATTTATTTACTCCTTTTTAGGCAACAAAAACTTGTATTCCGTTCATTCTGCATTCAATTAGCTCAATATTCATTATAAAAATGTCCATGATATATTACGTTTACCTTTTTATGCTGGAAATAGAAATATAGGTCTATCTCACTCTAGGAAATGGCCGGGCAGAGTCTGTCTCACTCTAGTAAACAGCAACCTTAACTAGCTTGGCAAACATAAAGTAAAAACAATAATTTTAGACTATTTGAAATAATTGAAATTTTTCCATTTTAAAATTTTTTCACATTCCATTTTTACAATGTTTTACATTTTTACTTTCACTCATGCTATGTCCACTTTACAATTTCATATTTACACTTATTTATTTATTTATTATTTCTGTATTTGGTGATTGAAGTTAGACTAGAGACCACACACATTATTATATATTTATATTTGAATTTATAGTGAATTGAATTTATATGTGCTCATCTTATCTATAGTTTCTAATCATTTTCAAATTATTTATTATTGACAATGTTATACCTTTTGGTGCTAAACAATAAAGACTTATTATTATTATTGTTAAACAAAATCTAAAGGTTTAAGTGTAATAATTATAATTATATGGTTTAAGTGTAATAATTATAAATTGCATGCATGTTAAGTTAATTAAAATCAACACTCTACCAAAATTATTGACAGAAAAATGTAAAACTGTTGAAACAATTTCGATGTTTTAATATTTATTCGAATTTTAATATTACTTTATGTATTTCTTATTATCTAACGCATATAATTTCAAAAATGTAATTGCTTTCGCCATCTGTAACACATCTAAGGAATTAATCAAAATAAATTTGGAGGAATCTGTTGATCATTTCAATTAGTAAATAATATTTAATTGTACAAAATGATTGATTATGACAAGCTGACTTGCCTGAATTTGCAGTAAATAATAATAAATATTCTGTCATACAAATATAGTCAACTGTGTTTTATTTTTAAATTTACATATATAACAAAGTAGAAGCCTGCAGAATACATAATAATTAATTGTTTAGAAGTTTAATTATGTGTTACTTAAAATATAACTGATAAGTCATATGATTCATATTTAGTTATTTCTTTTAAAAAAAGTGCAAACAGAACTTATAATAAACTGCCCGCCTGGGCCATCTATAAAACAAGTATAGAACTAATTGAATTTCTCAACCACAGAGGAAACTGTAATTATCGTATTAAACATTTTTTCCAGGACTTCCATCTATGGCTTAATAGATGTCGCTACGACAATTTGATTTGAATTCAAGCACAACTGTTTATGAATAAATATTAAAAATAAGTTTAAAGTCTTTAATGAACAATATTAACATGCTTGTGGTGTATATCTTAACTTATGATAATACTTGTTATTCTTTAGAAGACTCATAAAACTCTCTATTAAAATTGTATTGATTTATTAATTGAATTATATAAATATAGACGTTTTATTTATATAATTCGATTATTAATTCAATACAATTTTAATAGAGAGTTTTATGACTCTTCTAAAGAATAACAATTATTATATATTCTGCGTATTTAATTAAAACACTTGGTTTGTTTCACTGATTTATATTTTCTCCGACTAGTTTCGACCATTGGTCATCTTCTCTGTTACTCCTTGAAACTAATCTAAAAAAAATCAATTAGCGAAGCAACGCACTGAGCAAACACAATTAAGTAATGTTTCATCAACATTAAAACAACGTTTAATGTTGCTACAATGTTGGTATAACGTTATTTGTTTGTTTTTTGCTCAGTGGGAAACCAAGTGTTTTAATTAAATGTCCAGAATAAGATTAAAAAATATTTCACCACGGGTTAAGTGAGAAATTAATTAAACATAAATAAAAAGTCTTTGAATAATAATAATAGTTTATTCACAATCAATTTGTATTGAAGGGTTTTTGAGTTATGGTTGTTCTTATTCAGCTTCTGAATATATCATGTTAAATCAACATAAATTTTGTCATTTAATCTAAATGCTTACTAGTTTCTTTAATATTCACAGTAAATTTACAAAAAATCGAAAAATCGAAAATATGTTTTGCACTATTGATTATTTCGACATCACGGAAATTAAAAAAAACATGGTTAAAGTAACACAATTTTATTTTAAATAAAAATAAATCCAAATCTAAAATAACTTTGGATTTGGATTTATTTTTAAACTTTTAAATATTTATTTTGAATTTAAAAATTTAAATATACTCCATCCATAATTGCTGAGTTATTTTTGCTGAAAATCAAAACTATGTTATTTTAGCTGGATTTTTATTGTACATATTTAAATTTTCCAAATTTAACTATGGATTTTACGAATTTTACAATAACAATCTTGAATTTTTGTAAAATTAAATATTTACCATAAAAATTAGGCTAAAATAACAGAGTTTCGATTTTCAGCACAAATAACTCAACAAATATGGATGGAGTATTTTTAAATTTTGTTACATATTTTGAAAGATCTAAGTTAACTTAACATCTACAGTGAAAATCTACATTTTTGGATTATGTTTTTTTTTTACAAAATTCAATATCTGCTTAAACCAAGATTTATTCGTATGAATCTTATCCATACTGTTTGATGCTTATTAAGAGGGCCATTTTTTGTTGGTAGTGTGTTTCTGGGATACTAGATGGCGCAGAGATAGCAAAATTGCTGAAAGTAGTTTTGACTATGTGTTGGTTCATAGTGCCTGCCGAACAACGAATAATAAAAATTATGAGTGAGGAGCGCGTTGTTCGTTTGTTTAAAAAAAAACATGGTAGCGCCGGGCGAATGAATGGCTTCAATTTCAGTAGACAAGTAAACTGGATAAATAAGTATTCACGATTTTAATTACAATGGACAAATATTTAACTATTTTTGCTAGTCTTATTTCTACTATTTATTTTTATTACATAATTATGAATTATAATCACTATAAAAATATATTACATATGATTATTTATTTATGTGTATACATAATAATAATTTTAATAGAGTTTAATGTCTTTATCAAGAATTTTATGTTTTTTTTTATGTTTTATGTTTAAATTTGCCAAAATTTTGAAAAAATCGAAAACTGTCAAAAATCCATGAAATGTTTAAATTTGAGAACAATGTCAACAAGTGATGAAATGTTAATAAATATTAAAATTTGACAACAATTTGATGTATGTGTAAAGTGATAATCTATAATAAAATAATGTTTGAAATATTTTAAACTTAACAATTAATCAGTATTTTATGCGAGTGGCGTATGAAGTAAATTGAATTTGGATTTGGACGCTACGCGTCCAAATCCAAATTCTTACGGCTTTTTTCAACTCGAAATTTTACTTCATACTCCGTCTAGGATTGGACGACAACATATCGAGATTTTCATGAATTTTCCAGCATCGATTAAAGTATTTAGACGTTATATTAATCGTTATCGATTAATAAACGTTTTGAAATTTGCGAGGCCGAAAATTAACGAAATTCTAGAAAAGTCATTAATAGCGGCATTTTTTTAATTGAAAATCTATGAAGTACATGAAAGGTGTCAAAGCTTTAAAAAGTATTGAAATAAATCAAGAATTTGAAAATCAGCAATAATCTTAATGCATGATTTTTGTCAAAATTTTAAAAATTATTGTAAATCTTAGAACTTAAAAAAAGGCTTTTCTAAACTCGAAATTTTACTTCATGCGCCACGCGTATAAAACATTGAAATATTGTAAAGTTCACAAAATACTAGCCTTTACTTTCGTTCGGTTGGTTGACAAATGCATGGCGTTTAAACTTCCATCGAACATTGTATGGTTCCCATAATCCTGTGGCACGTATAATGCGGTATTGTAATGTCCTTATGTTGTATCCCAACTTTTACATTTTTAGTAATTCTTACAGTGTATTCAAACGCCATTTACAGTTTATTAATCTGGATATTGTTAATTAGTATATTTTTGTTTGTTGTATTATATTTCTCACTTTATTTATATGTTTTTCAAAGTAATATTGTTTATCTTATATCACTATTTTTAATTGTGTATTGATGTATAAAGGAGATTTCCGTTGATAAATAAATAAATAAATTGTGTTGAAAATTCTGAGCTCATTATACATACTAATTCTTTTTATAAATTCTGACAGCTTTATGTTAATTTTTTACTAGATAATTTCCTTAGTTAAGAACATTTTATTTTCTAATCGTTAGATAATTAATAATTTATTTTAATTTTGGTGAAAACTTGCCTGCAACAATTTTAAATGTATGATTTTTTGGTATCTAGAGGGGGGCCTGGACACCCCCCTTTAAAGTAACGAGTGTTTTCCACTCCCAGACTAAGCATGAAGTAAAATTTCGAGTTTAGAAAAGCCCCGCGTAGAAAATTTGTCGAGGGTCGCGCAGCGACCCGAGACAAATTTTCACGGGGCTTTTCTAAACTCGAAATTTTACTTCATGCGGCACGTGTATTAACCACTGATTTACAGCGAAGTTAAAAATATATAACACTTAGATGTGATGATGATCAATTTTTACCCAGAAGTAGCAAAAAATGCAAAAATTACTTTTTTGTGAATAATTTTGGAATAATAATAAAAGTAGAATAAATTTAGTTTGTGCAAGTTTTCCATATTGTTGATATTTAAATCATCATATCTTTAACGAAGAACGTGCTATGATGGACACATCACTATTTTTAAAATTGATGTCATTTCCGGTAAAACCGAAAGTGCAGATAAGGTTTGTGGAATATCTGTAAACTCGAAATTGTGTTTAGTACAAGCATACCAAATTTTAAATTCATATGTTACAAAATAAAAAAACTGTTGTATTTTCTCGCATTTTGATCAGTTTCAGACCACTGTGCGTCGCTCAATTCAATGAGTTGGCGAATCAGATGGGTCTCTAAGAGTCAGAACTCTTAGCGGATCGCTAGCTCGTAACTGAGTCATGTAACTCTTTTGAGCCGGCTCACTGAACCAGCTCTTTAAAGTAAGTCAGATCTTGTGAACCCGCTCACCGAAAAGAGCCAATTCGTCCACCTATAGGCGACACTCCAAGCTGAGTAGTCTAAACCGCCGCGCACAGTACCAAAAAGGGAAATTACAATAATCCAATTCGAACTTGGGACACAAAAAATGCTAAGCTGACTCGGTGCCTCGGTGACCAAATCGCCGAGTGCCGCACATTCAATTTAGTAATATATAAATGAAATACGATTTTTTCCGACTCAGCACTTAAATCAACATTTACTGGCATTCCACATTTTTATTCAATACATGAATCCAGAAATACAATTATATTTACAAAATGTATTGGGAAATATTTTAACAATGTCTTTCTTTGTTGTGTATCAATAACATAATAATTGAATAAACGTTTTCGCATAAAAAAAAAATACATTAGCAACTCAAGGTCGGGAGCCGGGAGCCAGGTGCAAATATTACTAAAAAGGCACGATGCTGCCCCCTATTTATTGAAAGTATAATCAAAATTTACATTGCTCTTATGGTGATTTCTAAACAACGATTAATTTTATTTAGCATTTATTTTAGATCAATCAATATGAAGCAAAAATAATGTTTCCTATGAAAGTAATACACGGATTTGTGTAATCATTTGACAGTGTTCCATTATTTCATTTATATTTAATTTAAGAAACATTTATTTTTTAAACAAATACTGTCAATTTATTTATAAAGCTTCAATGTACAATATGTATAAGTTTGAATGCTCTATTTTCATAATTGTGAACGATTAATCGTTGTTCGTTCTTATGGCCAAATAACATGTAAATTTCCGAGCTTAATAAACGTTAGAAGGAATAAAATCACTTTATTAATTCCGCGTATTATTTAGTCTACTAAAAATATTTTTCAATACTTGCAGTTATCTTAACATCTCATCTTATATCTATCTATTGATAACACAATTTGAAGTAATTTAAATAAACATGTTCTCAATGCAGCTGGAAAAAAAATATCTTTATCAAAATACAAGAAGTTTTTGTTTTAAGTATACATACCCCAATATAATGCATACGCTGTAAATCTTCAGATTCGTTATCTTTACAAAGAGTTCAATTTAAAGCTCTAAAACGAGTGTTTTCCACTCCCAGACTAAGCATGAAGTAAAATTTCGAGTTTAGAAAAGCCTGAAAATTTGGTTTGGTCGCGTAGCGCGACCAAACCAAATTTTCAGGCTTTTCTAAACTCGAAATTTTACTTTATGCGCCACGCGTATAAAACGCTGATTTTAAGTGAAGTTCAAAATATACTACTAAAGCAGTTTGCTTTAGACGTATATTCTGAACTTCACATCAAATCAGTGTTTTATACGCTAGGCGCATGAAGTAAAATTTCGAGTTTAGAAAAGCCTAAAAATTTGGTTTGGTCGCTCAGCGCTTCGCGCTACGCGACCAAACCAAATTTTCAGACTTTTCTAAACTCGAAATTTTACTTCATGCTTAATCTGGGATTGGAAGCACTCGTTAGAAGCTTCAAATTGAATGATTGAAAAGACCACTGAATACCTAAAAATGTACTAAGTACACATCAAGATAAGTAAACTTAAAACAATGGTAAATTTTTTGCAACAAATGCAAAATTATATTAAAATGTTTAAAAATCAAAATTAATAAATTTGTTAAACACAGAAGAATGACAATACATTTAATATTAGTTTACTGTAAGTGAGTTAGGAAGTGCTTAATCTGGGATTGAAAAAATTCGTTGGAAGCTTCAAATTGAATGATTGAAAATACCACCAAATGCCTAAAAATTTACTGAGTGCACATCAAGATAAGTACACTTAAAAAAATGTAAATTTTTTGAAATAAATGCAAAATTATAATAAAAAGTTTAAAAAATCAAAATTAATCAAGTTGTTAAACACAGAAGAATGACTTAATACATTTAATATGAGTTTACTGTGAGTGAGATAGGAAGTGGAAATCCAGGAAATCTGTGTTCCGTATTAAATTAGTGTCGAATTACACCAAGTCTTCTCGTTTTTCATTCCAGGGTCGTAAACGGCCGTATCCTATAACAAATCATACAGGGTCGTAAAACAGTAGGGTTCGTCCCACCCCATTTAAAATTACTAATCAATCACCACCCACAATGCACAAATATCTACTCATTACGCAAATGGACATTTGAATAAAAACAATCAATTAACTATTTTAGGATAAAATTATTTACTTCATGCGCCATGCGTATAAAACACTGTTTTAAAGTGAATTTCATAATACACTTACCCGATATGCTTGATGCTCTCTTTAATACATTTTTTATTATACTTATCTGAAAACAATTCGTTTCCAAATGCCTGAATAATGAAAACGTCGCTTTTTTAAGCCACCGCACGGACAACGTTTGTTTCCATAGCAACAATGTATTTGTCACTGAAGTTTTATTTTCCGTCAGTGAAATACGTAAGTTTGGTTGCAACATACGCAGACTTAAAAGACATTGATTTTGTAGATGATATTTCACAAGATATATTAACCCAAGCGGCACAAGTAAGCGTAGAATGACTGCTAGTAATATCCAGATATAGACACGAACACAGGCGGAATGGGAACTATGAAAAACACAAAAATTGTGAGTGACGATGTATAACTTCCATTTTATTTTTCTGAAAAAGCCAAATCCGCACAATCGTATGTACACCTTATGGTGTTGATTTGCCACGATAAAAAGATGTTTGGCTTTAAAAAGAAGTGCTAACTCGATCAAATTTCGAAAACTGGTATTCACTTTCATTTTCTTTCGAATTAGTTGTATTTTTCCACTACCTTAAAAATTACTAGTTTGAAAATAAAAAAAATAATTTAAGTTTTTAGATAAGTATATTGTTTTCAGATAAGTATAATAAAAAATAGCGTTCATTACAGGTCCAGAAATGGATTTTTCCGTGCTTGCATGACTTCCCGTATTCGGCTAATGTCACGCGCTCACTAAAAAATCCCTTTTTCTGGACTCCTAATGAAATATACTATTACAAATGTTTATTTTATCAAATCTTGCGCTTTCAAAATTTTAACGCATAAAACAATTTTTATTGAAATGTGTATACTCAGAAGAAAAACATTAAAACATATATTATTTTTAAAAATTATGCAAAAAAATATATTAATATAATAAAATGTATTTAAAATTATACCGTGCGTTGTATTTAAGTATGGCTATGGGGATTTACATGGTGAAAATTGTACCCAATGGTAACTTTTGTTGTCTAAATTTGAAAAAAGAAATTAGTTTTTATTAATTAATGAAACATTTGGTAGAATGTTCATTGTTAGAAGGACATAAACATGTTAGAATTCTTTATTTTAGCTTTCAAGTTTAGCAAAACAAATACTTACATTATGACATTTTCGTTGATTTTTTGGCTTAATTATTTGTAATATTAATTTTAACTTTAAAAGCGAAAATAAAGAAATCTAACATGTTTATGTCGTTCTAGAGTTTTGTAGAAAAAATGTTGATTTATAAATAAAACCAATAATTGTTTTAAATTTTTACCATGTAAATCATTATGGCCATACTTAAATAAAACGCAGTGTATAAATCTTTCATGTAACTATGCAATAATCCCAACTTTGTTTTATTTACACCATCAATTCATCAGTTTAAGGTCCAGTTACGTCGTATTAGGCTATCCAATGTCATTGACTGTTAGATCTTTAGTTCAGTAATAATTTAGGTGGCTGTAATCAATGTAACTCTTTATATAGTTTTTGTTATTTTTGTTCAGTAATAATTTAGTCGGTTGTAATCAATGTAATTCTTTATATGATTTTTATGTTTTTTGTTATTTTTGTCATATATTACAATATGTATATGTACACTTATGTAATAAAATGGAAATTCCGTTAATAAATAAATAAATAAATAAACTTAATGTTAGATACATATACAGGGATCTTATATTAAGTTGGATGAAATATGTGTATACAATTATTAAATAAATATTAGAAAGCGTAACCTTTTCTATATTTCATTTGATTATTCGACAATATTTTAAAACCTTTATTATTAATTATCAGAACGATTTATTAAATAAGCAATCATGTAGTGCACTTTGCTTAATAATATTAAGCAAACTCGAATTTTGAAAGCGCAAAATTTGGTTAGACGAAATATACGTAAGTAATATTTATTACTATGAGATATTTGAGTGTTTTACTTGCGTGGCGCAATAAATGTTCTCAAGTTTAGAAAAGCCTACAAATTTATTTCATACTTAATCAACGAGAGGCAATGCCGTAGGTAAAAGAAATATCGTGGGGGGGGGACAGAAACATTTCGGGAGGGGGAGGGGTTACTGGTAAAAATATGGTTTTTACTTCAAGGTCGTTTTTACATACAAAAATGTAACATTTTGAAAATTTCGGGGGGGATTTGAACACCCATACACCCCCTCCCCCTAGCTACGGCCTTGACGAGAGGTAACACTCCTTAGATGCTTTATACCGGGTGTTGACTTGGCGAACGCAACATAGGAAATCACATGTTAATTTTAAAGTGTTCAAATATTGGCTTCCCTATTTATTTTAAAAACAAAATGTATTTCACTTTTTTGTAGAGGGAAAAATTTTACTTAACACTTTACGTTTCTCTAAGTTAAAATAATTAAGAAAAAGTTATGTGATTTTATAAAAATAATGACATACCATGGAATTGATACACCAAGTGCGGATATTCCCTGTTTTTTTTTAAGTTCAATTTAAAGCTTTAAACAAGTGTTTTTCACTCCCAGACTAAGCATGAAGTAAAATTTCGAGTTTAGAAAAGCCCCGTGAAAATTTGTCGAGGGTCGCGCAGCGACCCGAGACAAATTTTCACGGGGCTTTTCTAAACTCGAAATTTTACTTCATGCGCCACGCGTATAAAACACTATAATATTGTCAAATTTATATATATTCGAACTTCACTTAAAATCTGTGTTTTATACGCGTGGCGCATGAAGTAAAATTTCGAGTTTAGAAAAGCCCAGAAAATTTATCTCGGGTCGCTACGCGACCCGAGACAAATTTTTACAGGGCTTTTCTAAACTCGAAATTTTACTTCATGCTTAGTCTGGGAGTGAAAAACACTCATTTAAAGTTTCTAATAGAACTCTTTTAAAAACAACGAATGTCAGAAAATTAACAGCTATAATAATTAAGAAAAAGTAATGTGATTTTATAAAAATAATGACATTTTTCTTGTATACTGTAAATCATTTCGAAAACATTTACTTTAATCAAGTGACTAATTTATATATATATTCGAACTTCACTTAAAATCTGTGTTTTATACGCGTGGCGCATGAAGTAAAATTTCAAGTTTAGAACAGCCCAGAAAATTTGTCTCGGGTCGCTACGCAACCCTCGACAAATTTTCACGGGGCTTTTCTAAACTCGAAATTTTACTTCATGCTTAGTCTGGGAGTGAAAAACACTCATTTAAAGTTTCTAATAGAACTCTTTTAAAAAACAACGAATGTCAGAAAATTAACAGCTATAATAATTAAGAAAAAGTAATGTGATTTTATAAAAGTAATGACATTTTTCTTGTATACTGTAAATCATTTCGAAAACATTTACTTTAATCAAGTGACTACGATATCTTTTGCCATTTTGACATCCGCAGTTGATGTTTCAATTTCATGGCATGTCATTATTTTTATAAAATCACATTATTTTTTCTTAATTATTTTAACTTAGAGAAACGTAAAGTGATAACGTTAACACAAATGAATTCAGAATTTTTCCCTCTGCAAAAAAGATAAATACATTTTGTTTCTAAAATAAATAGGGGAGCCAAAATCTGAACATTTTAAAATTTACATGAGATTTCCTATGTTGCGTCCGAGAAGTCAACACCCGGTATTGAACACTTTTATAAAAACTACTTCAGGATCTCACTGAGCAAAAAACAAATAAATAACGTTATATCAACATTGTAGCAACATTAAACTTTATTCTAATGTTGATGAAATATTACTTAAATGGATTTGCTCAGTGGGATATGTATACTTAATAGAATGTACGTGTATATTATTATCTACGCGTAAAGTAATTAATAATAAACTGAATCTCTTTTTAAGATCAAATTAATTTATGAATTATTTCTTGGAAGTTTATTAATCCAATCCTCTAGCATTATTTATTTATAAATTGTAAGATAAGGGCGTTGCTTTTAGGTTAAAAGGTGATCTGGCGTTGAGTACTTGAAATTTTTCGCCTCGGCCAACACAAACCAGGACAGATTCGGATAAGGGATATAAATACGAAATTATTAAGAAACATCGACTCAGCTTTATTATTAGAAAGTCAAATCTGCGCCGATCGGACGTAATAAATTACAACTTTGGTTTTTGCGGACCTTAAAAATCTAAAGAAAACAATAAAATAAACGCTAATCATCTACTCTACAATTTATAATACTTCATAACAAAAAATACGAGATATTTACAATATATACAGAAGGATAATGATTGCAGAATTTAAGTTAATAATTCCTAATATTTAAACCACATATCTTTGATTTGAAAAAGAAAACACTTGGTTAAATTTCACTGATATTTTAATTTTTTATTCCAACTAGTTTCGACTTTGAGTCATTTTCAAGGAGTACCAATGAAACTAGTTCGAGTTAAAAAACAAAATATTAATGAAATTTAACCAAGTGGTTTCTTTTTCAAATCATAGTTAAATATGTTTCACCACGTAAAAGATGAGAACTTTGTTCAAGATACATATCTTTGGTAATACAAACTTTAATCAATATAATTTTATGAATAAACCTAAAAATTTACTTTCAAGATCAAAGAGTAAAAACAATCACTTAATATGAAATGAATAATAAAACATTTAAATGTTTTTAAGATTTAAATACACTTAGTTTGACATATTTTTTGTCTCGTACCCGTTCCTGGTCAATCCTGGCTACAGCAATGACCTTAATATGAAACTTATTTTATTACCTTATTTAAACACGTGGCCAAGCAGCTTGAAAATTAAGTCATGCGTGAATGTCTAGAAAGTTTTATAAAAATAATGAAGAAATAAAAATAATAATTGTACAAAAGTTAAACAATATTTTTGATAATTTTCGAGGTGTGTAATCCTTTTTTAAATTAACAGTACTCTTAGGATTATAGGTAACTTTCTTTTATAAATAAACCCACTGAGCAAACAAATTTAAGCAATGTTTTATAAACATTTATACAACATTTAATGTTGTCACAATGTTAATATAACGTTATTTGTTTGTTTTTTGCTCAGTGGGAAACCTGTTTCTTTTTCTCAAAAATTGCAAACCACTTTCAAATTTTACGCATACACGTAATTACCATTACCAGCCCCTTCCTGAAAATTGTAACTTGTTTGATACCCTGGATATAAACTCTGTCCATACTGAGGTGGATGCTGCAGAGGATACGTGCTGCTAGAAACCAATTCTGACAATGGTTTTAACTTTTGCGGTTCCTGACTATTGCTTTCTTTCTTCTGGCGTTTGCTCTTGTACCGTCGATTTTGAAACCAGATTTTTACTTGTGTCGGTGTCAGTTTTAAAGATTTCGACATTTGCTCGCGTTCAGGTGCTGAAAGGTACTTTTGTAGTTTGAATCTACACTCCAATTCGTAGACCTGGGCTTGTGAGAAGAGGACTCGCGGTTTCCGTTTGGATCGTTGTCGGCCTGATTTGCGTAGTTCTGTTTTTGAGCTGGTGACTTGTTGGTTTCCTGAAATTAAAAAAATATATATATTTATATATACATCTCCTTATTCTGACATAACTTATATATTGTACATAGAAATAAATATAATTATTGTATTTTAAACATAAGTATAAATAAAATTGCCAATACTTCGTTGCAGAATACTTTAAACATTAAAAGTGCAATTATTTACGCAATCTACAAGAAATTAATATAATCCAACGTCCGTCGGGGTTGTAGCTCGGGAAGTAATCTTTGTAAGAGTGATTTGTTGTAGATTGCGCAAAGAATCGCACTTTTGCTGTATAAATGGGTCGTTCGTGAATGGTTCGTTCAAAAAGAATGATTCTGTACGGTGATTTGAATGAACTCATTCCGTATTTCAAGAAGGATTAATTCGTTAATGATTCATTCACTCGAGACGACCGACCGAACGATTTTGGTGGAGCGGAATCGTATTCCCGATTCGGATTTATACGTGCGGTCTGAATCTGCCCGAATCGGATGACTAATTCGTTCGCTCGAATCCGCGCGCAACTTCAACTCCGCTTTGTACATGCGATCTTAATCTGAATCCGCCCGAATCGGACGACTAATGCGTTTGCTCGAATCCGCGCACATCGACTCCGCTTTGTATATGCGGTCTGAATCTGAATCCGCCCGAATCGGATGACTAATGCGTAATGCCCAAGAATGAAATTTTAATGAGCGGAGATTTCTTGTACAAAATATATATTTTTTATTATAGCAAAGTGGACTTTGAAAACAAAACCAACAGGATTGGTTTTAAAGACAATACCTAAAATTCGCATAACATTAAGCACACTATTTTTAATCTAAATTGCAGTTTTTAATGGAGAAACTGATAAATATTGCAGGTATTTACATTTATAAAAGTTAGTACATACGAGTAATAATAATATGTATATAATGTTTTATTTAAATGAAATTATCAAAATTATGTCAAAAAAGTAGATAGAAGACATTACGGGTAGCAAAAATAGTGTGGATGTTTTGATAGGGTCTCATTTTTAAGTAATACGCCATTTTGATTGCTCTAATTCTTTAAATTGACAGGTGAGGGCGAGGGTCTATCGTATTTCTAAATCATGAAAAATTCGATTTGTAACTACAAATATTAATCGGCTGGCAAAATTATAATTTTAAGTTAAATTTTCTTTTACTGCAACAAAGATTTTTTTCTATTTTTCATCTTAAAAAACGCAATAATTAATTTATCATATATTGTAAAAATGTTAGCACATGATGAAAATTGACAATTATTAATAATATTCGTCAACGGTCATAGTATATAAAACCTACAGTACATTTTTCTATTTAAGTGTAAATATTCTAATGCATGCGCTTCTGAAACATTTCAACCATTCATTGCTTTATTTTAAAGCGTTCAAATTACGGCTTCGAACGAGTGTTTCCACTCCTTGATTAAGCATGAAGTTAAATTTCGAGTTTAGTAAAGCCTGAATATTTGAGTTTTTTTGCGTAGCGAAGCGACCAAGCCAAATTTTGTGGCTTTTCTAAACTCAAAATTTAACTTCATGCGCAAATACAGTGGCAAATCAGTATTGAATATGTACTACTTAAAAGGGATTAAAAATGTACTGTTAGCAAAAATATTTTGAACTCTACAATGCTTTAGTGAAATTTTACTTCATGCGTGAGGCGTATAAAATTATACGCCTCACGCATGAAGTATAATTTCACATAAAACATACTTCATGCGCAAATACAGTGACAAACCAGTATTGAATATGTACTACTTAAAAGGGATTAAAAATGTACTGTTAGCAACAATATTTTGAACTCTACAATGCTTTAGTGAAATTTTACTTCATGCATGAGGCGTATAAAATTACACGCCTCACGCATGAAGTAAAATTTCGCATAAAACAATAAATGTGAAATGTTTGTCAATGGTTTTTGAACACTATCATGGTGGCGACCAATTTGAAATGTTAAATTTTCTCGACTCTTCCCTGATTCCAGATATTTTCCCCAACCCCTTAAAATAGTTTTATATAACCAAACCAAATATAGGGAAGAAACAATTATTTATTAGTTCAGAAAAAACAGCAAAGCAATTTTAAAGTCCCTGCCGTTCAAATATCAAATATCAAAATTTTGAATATTTGAATATCAAACACTCGTAGTTGCAGTGGCGGATAATTTAGAAGGCGAAAAGAAATATATTATAAAGCACGAATTTAGAAATTTCAAGATTTGATAATACTTTTCTAAAATTTATTAACGTGAAATCAAACACAAGCACTAATATTGTCGATGTTTTATACGCGTGACGCATGAAGTAAAATTTTGATTTTAGAAAAGCCTGAATTTGGTCCAAATAGAAACGTGCAGGCTTTTCTAAACTCTAAACTTTACTGCATTCTTAATCAGGGAGTGGAAATACTCGTTAGTAGTTTTCAATTGAACTCATATCCGCATCGGGATATGTATACGTGAAAGAAAAATGTTTTGTTTAATAAAAAAAGTTATTTTAGAACCCTGTAAAATCCATACAATATCAAAATTACAAGATAATCATGAAAACTTCACCATTAGTTTATACTTTCAGAATATTTCATAAAAATCATAGTTGAAGGGTTAAGGGGAGAACCAAAATGAGTCCAGAAAGTTCAGAAAATCGTTTTTAACACCGCTGTGTAGCTTAGAACATGTATTTTCACGTAGACAAACTTAACGGGAAACAAACGAATGGTTTACTAGTTATTTACGAAGAAAAAAATAAATAACCTATGAAACATACAGAGTTCTGACATTATTATTTTTGGATTGTTTGTACTACGCACTGAAATATAAACTATTCTGGAATTATGATATCCTTTTTTTAAGAGTTCAATTTAAAGCTTTAAACGAGTGTTTTTCACTCCCAGGTTAAGCATGAAGTAAAATTTTGAGTTTAGAAAAGCCTGAAAATTTGGTTTGGTCGCGTAACGATGCGAAGGTTTGGTCGCGTAAATTTTCAGGCCTATCTTAATCCGAAATTTTACTTCATGCTTAACCTGAGAGTGGAAAACACTCATTTAAAGCTTCAAATTGAAGTATTAAAAAATGACGAATATCTGAAAATGTACAGCACATAATTTTAATATGTATACTTTAAAGAAAAATTCCCTGTTTTAAATATTTGTGAGCCGTAAATATTCGAGTGCATTTCTTTTTTAGGATTATTTTATTTAAAAACTATTCCAGTTGAACATATACAGGAAATGTTTCTTTTAAGTATACATATGAAAACGCCTTTTTTAAAGAGTTTAATTCAAAGCTTTAAACGAGTGTTTACCACTCCCAGGTTAAGCATGAAGTAAAATTTTCAGGCTTTTCTAAACTCGAAATTTTACTTCATGCGCCACGCGTACTAAACACTAAAAGCACTGTAATATTGTGAACAAGTGAACTTCACTTGAAATCAGTGTCTCGTACGCGTGGCGCATGAAGTAAAATTTCGAGTTTAGAAAAGCCTAAAAATTTGGATTGGTTGCTCCGCGCTACGCAACCAAACCAAATTTTCAGGCTTTTCTTAACTCAAAATTTTACTTCATGCTTAACCTGGGAGTGAAAAACACTCGTTTAAAGCTTCAAATTGAAGTATTAGAAAAACGACGAATATCTAAAAATTTATAGCACATAATTCTAATATGTATACTTAAAAGAAAAACTCCATGTTTTTAAATATTTGTAAACCATAATTATTCAAGTACATTTCTTTTTTTTTGATTATTTCATTTGAAAACTATTCCAGTTGAACATATACAGAAAGTTTTTTATTTAAATATGCATATCAATACGCTCCACTCCAGGGTTAAGCATGAAGTAAAATTTCGAGTTTAGAAAAGCCTGAAAATTTGGTTTGGTCGCGTAGCGCGAAGCGCGGAGCGACCAAACCAAATTTTCAGGCTTTTCTAAACTCGAAATTTTACTTCATGCGTCACGCGTACTAAACACTGAAAGCACTGTAATATTGTGAACAAGTGAACTTCACTTGAAATCAGTGTCTTGTACGCGGGGCGCATGAAGTAAAATTTCGAGTTTAGAAAAGCCTGAAAATTTGGTTTGGTTGCTCCGCGCTTCGCGCTACGCAACCAAACCAAATTTTCAGGCTTTTCTAAACTCGAAATTTTACTTCATGCTTAGCCTGGGAGTGGAAAAAACTCGTTTAAAGCTTTAAATTGAACTCTTAAAAAAATGACGAATACTGAAAATGTACAGCACATAATTCTAATATGTATACTTAAAAGAAAAACTCCCTGTTTTTAAATATTTGTAGGCTATAATTAATCAATTACACTTCTCTTTTTTGATTATTTTATTTAAAAACTATTTCAGTTGAACATATACAGAAAGTTTTTCATTTAAATATGCATATCAATACGCTTTTTTAAACGAGGTCATTTTAAAGCTTTAAACGAGTGTTTTCCACTCCCCAGGTTAAGCATGAAGTAAAATTTCGAGTTTAAAAAAACCTGAAAATTTGGTTTGGTTGCGTAACGCGAAGCGCGGAGCGAGCAAACCAAATTTTCAGGCTTTTCTAAACTCGAAATTTTACTTCATGCGCCACGCGTACTAAACACTGAAAGCACTGTAATTTTGTGAACAAGTGAACTTCACTTGAAATCAGTGTCTTGTACGCGTGGCGCATGAAGTAAAATTTCGAGTTTAGAAAAGCCTGAAAATTTGGTTTGGTTGCTCCGCGCTTCGCGCTACGCAACAAACCAAAGGCTTTTCTAAACTCGAAATTTTACTTCATGCTTGACCTGGGAGTGGAAAACACTCGTTTATAGCTTCAAATTGTACTCTTGAAAAAAACGACGAATATATGAAAATTTCAGCAATTAATTCTACTATGTATACTTAAAAGAAAAACTCCCTGTATAGCATTTAAAACTATTATTGTTGTGTTTTGTTTGATTTTCTTAGCACGTGGTTTTTCCATTTCCTAATTAGGAATGAAATAAATATTTTGAATTTAAAAAGGTTGAAAATTTGGATTTTCCTGGCGTATTAACGCGTTTGGTAAATTTGAAAAATTCGTTGCCGATAAAAAACTACTGAAAGCTTCTAACAAGTGTTTTCACTCCTTGATTAAATATGAAGTAAAATTTTGAGTTCAGAAAAGCCAGAAAATTTGGTTTGGTCGCGTAGCGAAGCGACGAATCCTAATTTGCAGCGTTATCTAAACTCGAAATTTGAATTCAGACGCCAGGCGTACAAAACTCTGAATTACGATGAAATTCAAAACACAATGTTTATTTTTGATCTGACGTTAATACATTTAAAAATATGAAAACGATTTAAAATTAATATCGACTTTCTGCAAAAATGTAGTTTCATTGAGACAAGTCTCCAAATATTCATTGAAACAACTATTTCTTCATCTAATACCCCGACAGATATTGAATTATACAATGAATATTTGAGTTACACGACAGATTTACAGTTCTATGCATAATTTATACGCAAAATGTAACATCAGGTCAAATTATTTTCTCACCAAACTAAATTAACCAACAGAAAATTGAAATAAATTGAAAATAAATTAAAAGATCACTGTTACAACTGATTATTTTTCAAACGTATTGGAAAGTACAATTGAAAATTGATAAAGCGAATATTATTTTTGCATTGTTTAAATAGGTACCTAACTTAATGACTCAACTTGTATATTTTTAACAAAAGCAACTTACTTGGACTATCAACTTTAATATAATCCGGAACATCCAGCTTTGTAGTTCCAACTGGATAATCCCCGCCAAACCCATTCATCTGTTGATTCTGGAATCCACCACATACTGCATTATTCCTGTAGTCATCACACTCTACCTTGACCGTAACCTGAGGATTGTAGAACCCATAGCAATGTTCGTACCCTGAACCCATGTAACCACTACCACCACTATGCTGCCCCCACTGATGCTGGCCCCCGTACCCAGGATGGTAATCCTCGTATCCACCACTGCAGTCCAACTTCCCACCAGAATGCGGAAACGCGTATCCGGATTCCCCGCTGCTGCTCCCCGAACTGCTGAGGATGTCTTTCACGAAGAAGGACGTGGTGGTGGTATCGCATGTTTGGAAGTCGTCCACTGGGAAGTTCTCTTCGATCATGTTTTTTTGACGTTGACGATTCGGTGTCGGAGGAAATTATGCATAAAATTTCGTGGTGTGCTTCGGGTCAATAGGATCGGCTATTGGGTGAGGTGGAGTGTGTAGGCGGTGGATGGGAATATGGGCCTTAAGTGGTTCGGTGAGTGGAGTTGGAATCCGGCGAGGAGTTGAGTGAGGGGATCTCGGTTTGAGATATGCCGAGGCGGCTCAATTTGTAGACCGATCCACAGGTCCTCCCACTGTAAACAAACTTCACGTGCTTTTCGGATCAATTAGCGTTTCTTTTGAATGAATCATTCGATATTCTGTTTTTTATGGCTTTATTTAAAAACTTGAGGGAAATAGTTTATTTATAGCGGGATGCTTACAATATTTACTCTTAATATATCAGAAAATTGTCAAAATCTTGTTTTAAAATTTGTAAAAATTAATATTTTTCAAATAAGAATATTAAAACTTTAAATTGAAATACCGCCTGTTCGTTCTCACCGCTATATCCCCCCCCCCTGACTACGGCCTTGTACTCAGGTGATCTGAAAAGGTAAAGAAATACCAAAATAGGAAAGTCGGACTTTTGGCATGATTACAATAGTTTCCTTACAGAGCAGTAATAAATTGATACTCTCGTCGAAATTACAATTGCTCAAAATTTACTAGAATATAAGTATAGTGGAATTCGGGAGAGATGTCCTATAATTTCTTGTGCATTTTTTCTTTTGAGTATACATATCCCAATTACGTGTTGTAAATTTTTAAATATGCGCTGTTTACTTAAAAAGAGGTCAATTTGAAATTTAAACGAGTGTTTTCCACTCCCAGGTTAAGCATAAAGTAAAATTTCGAGTCTAGAAAAGCATGAAAAAAAAACTACTAAATGTCATTTACAGTGATGGGGTTCTATCAACAAATTGGAAACCAATACGGACAAGCCACGACGAGACTCCTGAAGCAGTGGAGCATACAAAACAAGAAGTTAGCTGTTACGTGCAACAGAAGAAATTTTCTACTGAGATGCAAGAGTGAAAACATTATACCTAAACATATTTTTTTATAGCTTGAAGGGCATTAGTAATCTACTTAACACAGATAATTCAATAACAGGTAACAAAATCAAAAACTTTAACAACAAATTGAATTTCAAAATTTTAAATCTTGAAATTGACATTACATGCAAAAGAATAACTTCATTAAAAAATACAATAAATAATCATAAAAATTCAGCTTTTAATCAATTACCATTAGAATTAGTTAACGAATACATTAACAGATATTTCTTACAATCACATATTTAGTAAAATCAAATCACTTAATATGGAAAAATTCAACAAATTAAAAAACTCTTATCCAAAAAGAATACTTTTTAAAGACAACAACAAATGGATTATTAATCTTACTAACAAGTCAATACCCAGTGATGTTTCAGATATCCTATCACTTGGTCCAAAATTTAGTTTTGATATTAATAAAAAAGAAATGCATTTAGTACATTTACTTAGTGATATTGAATCAATATTAGAAACAATCCCAGATAGCATTAAAAATATAACAAGAGCAAAAATTACAAACATAATTACGAATTACGCAAAAAAACCTACTTCAAATAATAGGTACGATAACATTTTTAATAAATGTAGAATATTTCTCAAAAATAATAGAGATATTTTAGTTTTAAATGCAGATAAGGGAGCTGTTACAGTTTTGATAGACAAAACAACATATAACAACAAAATTCTTTCATTACTAAATGATAAAAAAACATATAAAAAGTTAAAATCTGATAGAACGTCCTCTTTACAAAATATAAATAATTTCTTGGTTAAACAAATTAAAAGTTTTATTGATGAAACAACTTCTAAAAAACTCAATTCAAGAAACGCGATTTCTCCTAAATTATATGGTTTACCAAAAATTCACAAATTTACGTCCTATTGTATCGTCTATCAATACTCCAACATCTTCTATTTCTGCTTTCATCACAAACATTTTGACAATAGCTTTAGGCAACCATAGAAACTATAATGTTAAATACTCTTTCGAATTTAGTCAAAATTTTAATAACTTTACTCTTCCAGATAACCATATCTTAATTTCTTTTGATGTAGTTTCACTTTTCACTAATATCTCTCTAGAACTAGTCTTGGACCTAATCAAAACTAAATGGAATTTTATTGAAGAACATTGTTCATTGACATTGGATATTTTTATAAAAATTATCAAATTTATTTTTGATAGTAGCTATTTTTGTTATAATGGTACTTTCTATTCGCAGATTTTTGGTACACCAATGGGGTCAGTAATAAGCCCAATCCTAAGTAATATTATCATGGACCATTGTTTAGACACCATAGTTAACAAATTAAATTTTAATTTTCCATTTACAAAAAAATATGTAGACGATATAATTTGTGCTATTCCTTCAGACAAAATTAATTATACTTTAGATATTTTTAACTCCTTTAATAATAACATTCAATTAACTTTCGAGAAAGAAGATGTCAATAACTCTGTTCCATTTTTAGACACAAAACTAATTAGAACTAACAATAACAAAATTATTCTTGATTGGTATCAAAAGAGTACTTCCTCTGGAAGATACATAAATTATAACTCTAACCACTCATATAAAATGAAAATTAATACTATTCTAGGCCTTCGTAAGAGTTGAAAAAATTTGTCATCCATCCTTATTAGAAAAAAATTTAATTTGTCTGCAAAACATCTTTCTAAATCAGTGGTGGGGAAACTTTTTTTAAGACGGGCTATTTGTAATAACCAGACAATCGTAGCGGGCCAAAGAATAATGCTTAATCGTAGGTAGGTAGTTTTTATGCGGGTCGTCACATTACGAAGTAAGAACGCGTTCAAACATTCTCACGACGGCACTCTTAAACGGGCCGGATTAAACCTTTCCACGGGCCGGACTTGGCCCGCGGGCCGTAGTTTCCCCATCACTGTTCTAAATAATGGATATCCTAAAAATTTAATTAATAAACTTATTTTTGGAAATAAAGAATCAAGAGGTATCGAACCTTTAGATTTGAATGTATATCCAAATTTAAAAAATTACCAAATATTCCCTTTTTGGCGAAAGACATCAAAATATTAAACAATAAACAATAAATAACTAAATAAAAATAGTTACTTATAACAATAAAAAAATATCTAACCTTTTTTCAAAAGTTAAAGACAAGACTCCACCTTTGCTGAAATCCAATATAATATACAAAATTCCTTGTTCAGAATGTCCCTTAGTTTATGTAGGTCAGACAAGCCAATCACTACGTTCACGATTAAGTAAACACAAAAGTGATACTAAATTGAATAAAAATACTTGTGCACTAGCTATACACTCAAATACAAAAAACCACAGAATAGATTTTGATAATACAAAAATTTTAGATTTGGAGAAAAATTATAAATCAAGATTATTTTTGGAAATGTTCTACATTGACCAACAAAATTCTTGTATGAATTTTAAAACAGACACAAATGGCTTACATGCCATTTATTCATACTTGTTGAAATTAAAATAAACAACATCTAGAAATTTGAAATGAATAACGTTAGTTTTTCAATTTTTTATAATAAACAATTATTTATTTATAAATTATTACACGTCGATATCTGACAAAATTTAATTTCATAAAAAAAGCCCAGTTATATGTAAGTATTTTTCGTTTTTCGTTCGTTATAAGTTTAGGTATAATGTTTTCTTTTTTTTTGCCTTCTTAACTTTGTGTATCTCTTTATAAAATATCATTGTATTTATTTATTTTAGTTTAAACTTTGCCCTGAAGAAGCTAACAAATGTATAGCGAAATATTGGCTAATTAAAATAAAGTTTTGGCTAAAAAAAATAGAATTATAATTTTTTTAATTCGGCCTCTTTTCCCCAAAAGTTTATAGAGGTTTTTAATAATTTGACGGCAAAAAAAACTACTAAATGTCGTTCAAAATATACTGCTTAAGTTTAATGACATGTTCATTCATTTTACAAATATATTTATATGTACAATGTGAAAGTATACGAAAGTAATCCCTGTATCTCGAAATTTAACAAAAATCACAAATTTTAAATAATGGTTACAAATTAGGACCAAATTGACAAAGTGTAAACCAAATTAGCAAAAACGTAAATTCCAAAATGAAATTTGAACTAAATTTTAAATTTTTCTTTAGAGGATAATCGTTCTTGACTAATGCTTGATGTCTTCTTAATTCAGTATGTCATAACAAGTGACTAAACTTAGTAAACATTCAAATTAAGTTAGTTTATTTTCTATTGATTGGATTTTGGATTTCGAAGTTGTTACACGGGAGTTAGGTGGCTATAAAATAAAACAGTTGAATTTATGAATGTTAAATCAAGTGTAACTTGATTTTTTAAATGGAACTATATATTTTTTGACATTATTTAACGCAACATTTAACTGTTTTTTTTTTATTGAGAATAAAATCAATTTAATGAAATGAAACAATTTGTGTATTTTTAGTATTTAAACATAGTTACATGTATTTTTGTTTGTGAAATGTCAATATTTTTGGCTGTTACTACTTAACGCTCAACTCAACAGTTAATTTTTTTCGATTAAGAATAAAATCAATTTAATGAAATGAAACAATTTCTGTTTTCTTAGTATTTGTTCAAAGTTACATTAATTTTTTGTTGTTGTAATATCAATATTTTTGGCTGTTACTACTTTTATATACTATATATTGTCGATTATGTCTATTACATGAAACATAATTTTAAAATTATCTTCTTTGGTGGTAAATTTTGGCGTGGGAATCTCCTGTAGGAACGTACCAGAAGATATACTCATGTAGGGCATTATCCCCTGTCAGCCTTATGGTAAGGTAGCAGAACACTCTTTATCATGTATTATTAACCATTAAATTAGACTTTATCGGCATGGGAAAATGCTGTACAACTCATTTTCTTGAGGACATTGATCTTAAATTAAACACGAATTATAAAGCTTTAACCAGAACCAACCGGAATAAAAAAGATTAATTGTTAAGAAGGACATTTTACATATTCATTTATTAAAAATCTCGATGGTTATTTCAATTGATATATCTTATTATTCAAATTTAAATTAATAAAATAATTATCAGATGCACATTAAGATTTTTGGAAGAAGCTTTAGTGTTAAAATGACAGCGTAAAAAAAGTTGAGTGCATAATTTTGAACATTATAAACAATTTTTTACAATTCTGGCTGTATAACTTCTTTAATTCCTTAAAAATCGTATTATTTTATAATACTTGCTTTAAAAAATGAAAAGAATATTAACTTGTCTCTCATTCGTCAGTTTATGAACAATTGAGTGGTCTGACTGCAAAACTCACATTCTCCACCTTTGGCAAATTGAAAAAACGTGTACTTTAACATGGCGGACATAAAAAAACCGCCAACTCAATTTTCACAAAAAGTGGAGAATGTGAGTTTTGCAGTTAGATCACTCAATTATTCAACATGAGCGCAGCTGTGAAAAGTGTTGATTTTTCTCAGTTATTAAAAGAGACAAAAAAAACTATAAATGACAAAGTTTTATAGAGTTTTACATACACTAAATAATAAAATGTTATCAAATATTTTATATTAATATTAATTTTCGAGATATAACACAACCTTTTTTTTTTAAATGGAACCATAGTTGGTTATGTCGTCATTATTAAGGTATTTTTTCTCTTTAAACCGATGTATCACTTGACATACTTATTTATAACAATAACGGAGCTATTAACAATTTTAAATTTTTCTTACAACACAAAAATAGTTGGCCACGAAAAAATGACAATTATAAAATAATTGCGGCTGTTTCCATTTCTCCCTACACATAACTGCTAAATAAAGTTATTAGACAAAAATGTAACAAACTCCTATATTACGTTTGTTACATTTTTGTCTAATAACTTTATTTAGAGGTTATGTGTAGGAAGTATTGGAAATTGGTAGGACAAAATGTCCATAAAGACAGTTTTTTAACACTAAATTAATTAAAAAAATCAACAATGAAAATTAACTGTAAGAAACGTTTTAATAGAGTCATTATTTCATGGTCATTTCAAATAGAAAATAGTTAATAACCTAGTTATTTTTGTAAATAAGTACGTCAAGTGATATATCTAGTTAAAGAGAAACAAAATCCCTTCTTAATGATGACGTAACTAACTATGGTTTCTATTTAAAAAATAATGCCAGTTCGTGTTATATCTCGAAACTAATCTCGATACAAAAAATCTGATAACATTTATTGTGAAATTATCTAAAACTTGGCTATTTATAGTTTTTTTTCTATTTGTTTTAATAACTGAGAAAAATCGATTTAAAAAAATCGACACTTTTCACATTTTTTAAAATATCTAGTTACCTAATACATTTTTTTCTACAACTTTCGGTTTCGTGCCATTTTCATTCTTAAAAATGGCATGAAGCCGAAACTAGTCGAAAAATAAATTTATTAGTAAAACAAACCAAGTGAATTTAAATTAAAAACCTATATATTACACCACTTTGCCCATTAAACCGTTTCTCTATCTTTTATAGTATCCGAGGATACAAGGTGAGTTTTTTTCATGTTCTCTATGGGGATAGAGAACATGAAAAAAAACTCACCTTGTATGAATACTTAGCAACTGAAATATTCATATTTGAATATTCGACTATTTAAATGATTCGAATTTGAATCCCGGCCAATTTTGTTCTAGACGAGAAATTAAAAATCCATGTAAGTCAACAATATATTTTTGTATCCCAACAGTGCTGTGAAACAATTGTCGTGAAATGAGTATATTAGTTGAAAATCAAGTGTTTAAAGTAACATGTTTATTTTTTTTATTTTGCTATTGTTTTTTTTTATTATTATTATGAATATAGTTCAAACTTGCATCTGGTAACACCTCACGCATAGTGCATAAATCCCCATCCTCTCAATCCCGATAATGTTGTTTATGATGTGCCGAAAATTTTAAATGCACTTTTAGCCGAATTGATAAGACGTCCCTAGTCTAGTATCTGTCGGATTTGTAAATGGTTTATGAGGATGCGGACCGGGAATATTTCTCATGTTCCCCCATGACTTACGGGGGCCCCCTTTTTTCATTTGATAAAGGCAGTTGAGAACGGCGGCACCATACGTCGCGATGGGGTGGCGCCACGGCTTTTCTTGCGTGTGTCGGACGAGCTTTACAAAAACCAGATGACCATCTGACACATTACACATCCAGCGCATTCACAAAACCAGAAGAAGAAAAAAAAATACTGCAATGAGAGAAGCTCTGTTGTGTACTCGATATTTTTTATATTTCCCATGATTTTGTTCGTGTGGTGTTTCGTATCCCCTGTAAAATCGACGATCATTGCAAAGTCACTCATTACCAGAGCTGAGACGAATCCTTAAAAAAGGATTCTAATCACGAATCCAAATCACCTAATATGATTCGAATACGAATACTTGAATTAAGAATATGTAAGAGAAAATATTATTTTATCCTTTTTGTTGCGATTCAAATTACCTACATTTCGATTCGAATATGAATCCTCATAAAAAAAATTTACAAATCTATTACATTTCCTTGTATATGTCCACTGAGCAAAAAACAAACAAACAACATCATATCAACATTGTAGCAACATTAAACGTTATTTTAATGTTGATAAAACATTACTTAAATGGATTTGCTCAGTGGGTGAATTTCTCTAAAATCGAATCCATTATTCAAATCCTGAATGATTAAAATCCTGCTTCAGCAGAGCAGGGCTGGATTCAAATGATAGGAAATGATTAGCACTTAGTGATTCTTACTTTTACACAGACGAAATCTATGGATTAGCGAAAGAACATTTAATCTATAATGCCACTCACTGTCAATAGATTTAATTTTTCTCACAACAAAATCTGACAGTTTGACCAAAATCCGGAGTTTCGATGATATTCTGCACTGAAAAATTATATAAATAAGGCGACCAAACCAAATTTTCAGGCATTTCTAAACTCGAAATGTTACTTCATGCTTAATCTGGGATTAGAAACACTCGCTAGAGGGTTTAAATTAAAAGTAAAAAAAAAACAAATGTCTTTATATTAACATAAAAAACCCTGATATGTATACCTAAAAGATAATTTCCCAGTATTTAACTTTTCATTTAATTGATTTCACCATTTCTATACTATTTTTATTAATATTTTTTTATTTCTAATACTTATTTTCAATAAAATGTTGATATTTTATATTGTAAATGCATCTCGTAAAGAAGTATATACATTTAATTTGATCTATTTATATGGAAAATTACAGACATCAATTGAATTATAATTACATTTCCTTTTTGGTTTATTTTGTCAATATCTGCGAATTTTATTGATTGATAAATTTGCAAATTTGTTGCTTTTAACGATTTTATTGAAAATGTTTGTTTATGGACAATTTTTCGAAAATTTATTTTAATTGATTTTTATTCATTTTTATATACCGGGTGTTGACTTGGCTGAGGCAACATTGGAAATCTCATGTAAATTTTGATATGTTCAAATTTTGGCTCCCCTATTTATTTTAGAAACAAAATGTATTTACCTTTTTTGTAGAGGCAAACATTTTGAAATTATTCGTGGTAATGTTAATCGCTTTACGTTTCTCTAAGTTAAAATAATTACTAACAAGTAATGTGATTTTATAAAAATAATGACATGCCATGGAATTAAAACAACAATTGCGGATGTCAAAATGGCAAAAGATATCGCAGTCACTTAATTAAAGTATATGTTTTCGAAATGATTTACACTATACAAGAAAATCCTCCTAATATAAAATCACATTACTTTTTCTTAGTTATTTTAGCTGTAATCTTTCTGACATTCGTTGATTTTTTAAAGAGTTCAATTAAAAGTTTTAAACAAGTGTTTTCTACTCCCAGACTAAGCATGAAGTAAAATTTCGAGTTTAGGAAAGCCCGGTGAAAATTTACCGAGGGTCGCGCAGCGACCCGAGACAAAATTTCTGGGCTTTTCTAAACTCGAAATTTTACTTCATGCGCCACGCGTGTAAAACACAGATTTTAAGTGAAGTTAGAACATACATAAATTTGACAATATTATAGTGTATTATACACGTGGCGCATGAAGTAAAATTTCAAGTTTAGAAAAGCCCGGAAAATTTGTCTCGGGTCGCTGCGCGACCCGAGACAAATTTTCACGGGGCTTTTCTAAACTCGAAATTTTACTTCATGCTTAGTCTGGGAGTGGAAAACACTTGTTTAAATCTTAAAATTGAACTTAAACAAAAAAAAGGGAATATCCGCAATTGTTGTATCAATTCCATGGTATGTCATTATTTTTATAAAATCACATTACTTGTTCATAATTATTTAAGCTGTAAATTTTATGACATTCGTTGAATTTCAAAAGAGTTCAATTTTAAGCTTTAAACGAGTGTTTTCCACTCCCAGACTAAGCATGAAGTAAAATTTCGAGTTTAGAAAAGCCCCGTGAAAATTTGTCGAGGGTCGCGCAGCGACCTGAGACAAATTTTCTGGGCTTTTCTAAACTCGAAATTTTACTTTATGCGCCACGCGTATAAAACACAAATTTTAAGCTAAGTTAAAATATACATGAATTTGACAATATTATAGTGTTTTATACACGTGGCGCATAAAGTAAAATTTCGAGTTTAGAAAAGCCTAGAAAATTTGTCTCAGGTCGCTGTGCGACCCTCGAAAAATTTTCACGGGGCTTTTCTAAACTCGAAATTTTACTTCATGCTTAGTCTGGGAGTGGAAAACACTTGTTTAAATATTAAAATTGAACTTAAACAAAAAAAAGGGAATATCCGCAATTGTTGTATCAATTCCATGGTATGTCATTATTTTTATAAAATCACATTACTTTTTCATAATTATTTAAGCTGTAAATTTTATGACATTCGTTGATTTTTAAAAGAGTTCAATTTTAAGCTTTAATCGAGTGTTTTCCACTCCCAGACTAAGCATGAAGTAAAATTTCGAGTTTAGAAAAGCCCCGTGAAAATTTGTCGAGGGTCGCGCAGCGACCTGAGACAAATTTTCTGGGATTTCCTAAACTCGAAATTTTACTTCATGCGCCACGCGTATAAAACACAAATTTTAAGTTAAGTTAAAATATACATGGATTTGACAATATTATAGTGTTTTATACGCGTGGCGCATAAAGTAAAATTTCGAGTTTAGAAAAGCCCAGAAAATTTGTCTCAGGTCGCTGTGCGACCCTCGACAAATTTTCACGGGGCTTTTCTAAACTCGAAATTTTACTTCATGCTTAGTCTGGGAGTGGAAAACACTTGTTTAAATCTTAAAATTGAACTTAAACCAAAAAAAAGGGAATATCCGCAATTGTTGTATCAATTCCATGGTATGTCATTATTTTTATAAAATCACATTACTTTTTCATAATTATTTAAGCTGTAAATTTTATGACATTCGTTGATTTTTAAAAGAGTTCAATTTTAACCTTCAAACGAGTGTTTTCCACTCCCAGACTAAGCATGAAGTAAAATTTCGAGTTTAGAAAAGCCCCGTGAAAATTTGTCGAGGGTCGCGCAGCGACCTGAGACAAATTTTCTGGGCTTTTCTAAACTCGAAATTTTACTTCATGCGCCACGCCTATAAAACACAAATTTTAAGTAGTGTTTTATACGCGTGGCGCATAAAGTAAAATTTCGAGTTTAGAAAAGCCCAGAAAATTTGTCTCGGGTCGCTGTGCGACCCTCGACAAATTTTCACGGGGCTTTTCTAAACTCGAAATTTTACTTCAAGCTTAGTCTGGGAGTAGAAAACACTTGTTTAAAGCTTTAAATTGAACTTAAAAAAACAGGGAATATCAGCAATTGTATCAATTCTATGGTATGTTATTATTATTATTTTTAAAAAATCACATTTCTTTTTCTTAATTATTTTAAGTTGGAGAAAAGTAAAGTATTAAGTGTGAACATTCATAAATTTAGAATTTTTCCCTCCACAAAAAAGTGAAATACATTTTGTCTCTAAAACAAATAGGTAAGCCAATATTTGAACACTTTAAAATTAACATGCGATTTCCTATGTTGTGTCCGCTAAGTCAACACCCGGTATATAAACATCTTTATTCCTGAATTATAATTACATACCACTAATTTTTCAGTATATTAAAATAAACTACACTAAATTTTTTTATTTTTACAATTCAGAAATTGGCTATCGAAATAGTTGGTCTTTCCGCCTGTCTTTGTCTAGTCTCTGTCTTATTTTTTTTTAAGTTCTACACGTCATGATCGCTCACGTCATTGTCTGAGTCCGGCTGATGTAATGAGATAAATATTACTTTTTATTAAAGTTCACTATTTTATTTCTACGAGTTCATTAATTTATAAAAATCCACAGATTTTCCTTTTCTTCAAATTCTGACAATTTTTCCAATCTTTATATTTTTAATTAGTTTTAGTCGATTTTTTATTGATATTCCATTTTAGTGGGAATTTTTTTCTTTAAGATATACATATTACGATTTTTTTATGTAAATTTACAGATATTCAACGTTTTTATAAAAGCTTTCAATTTGCAGCTTCTAACAAGTGTTTCCAATCCCAGATTAAGCATGAAGTAAAATTTCGAGTTTAGAAAAGCCTGCAAATTTGGTTTTATCGTTTGACTATTGGGGGGATTGGATTTCCTCCCCTTTTCTCCGTGGATCCATGCATATTCTAGGCTCCACAAACTTAAGTTTGCACCTGGCCCCGCTTTTGTTTGAGCCGGCCCTGATTCGAAATGGTATGACTTGGACCAAATCTCATATAAGCTCGCATTTATTTTTAACAAGGAATTCAGAAATTTAATAATATATGGAGTGCCCCATTAAAAATAACAAAGTTGTATGTTGTCCAGGAATTATGGAACAGCCTGTATATGCGAAAATAATGTAAGTTGTGAAGTAAATGGTTTCATGCAACTTGTATCTGAAAGTTGATTGATTGAGTTACGTGAAGATCAAATTAGTTTGACGAATTAAGCACCAATTTCTTCACACATTTATTTGATTTACCAAATGTACATACATTTCGGGCATAAAGTGACCATTATCAATGGATTAACACTAAGTTAATTCATTTGTAATGGTCACTTTGTGTCCGAAATGTATGTACATTTGGCAATTCAAATAAACGAGTGAAGAAAGGGTATTAGTGCTTTAATCGTCAAATTAAATCTTAAACATTTATTCCAATTTGTAATATCAAAAGAATTTTCGAGATTTCCGTCCTCGCTGAAACACCCTATATACAGGGTGTCTACGCTAAACTGTTCGTTAAAAGTTTATGGGGTTGCCGTTGCACTAAAAATTTGAAAAAAAATCCTTGTCATGTGGTTGAATCAGTTCTCCTCATCTGAAATATTTTCAACTTTATATCACTTCCAGTTCCACCGGAAGTGGCACCAAATTTGTTATTTTATATAGAACAGCCTATATATTAGTAATTTTTTGGGTTCCTCGATTAAATTGCAACATATTTTATTCAAATATATGTACACTTATCTCTTATAGTTTTCAAGAAAAAAATATATTTCTAAAATTCTGACCTCTAAAAGGCATCTTGAAATCTGTATGTAACTTCTCTTAAGAATAAGATAAAAATATGATTTATATCTCTACTTGTATCTAGAGGATGCCTCTATGAGTGAAATAATTGGAAACTGTCAATTTTGACAATAAGTGTTCTTAAAATGTCAATATCTAAGTGCCCTCCTAAACATCTAGTAATTCAATTTTTTAAATGGAATGGCCCAATTTTTATCACGTGGTACGATTGGGGGGAAAATTTCCTACAAAAAAGTATTAACAACTCTACTCCTAAAGCAAGTAGTTTTCGAATTATTTCGAAAATTCGTTTTTCGTCGCAATTATGCAGGGTATAATGCGCGCATAAGTCGCAATTGAATTTGAGTAGGCCAGTAGTATGATTTGGTTTTGTCGCGATTGTATTGCGAAATGTCAAATAATAAAAAGAATTAGTACAAAGTTTTACAGAAATCAATAAAATGAATTATTACACAAATCAACAAATTATCAATTTATTCTTTATACATGGCAACTGCCAATTGAACAAAATTTGATTTTAATCTTTTAAATCTTGTTTTATTCATCGGCGGAAAATGTGGATAAGTTTCATTAAATATTCTACATGTTCCAGTAAGAATTCTATCGCAGTTGCCATGTATAAAGAATAAATTGATAATTTGTTGATGGGTGTATTTATTCATTTTATTGATTTCTGTATAACTTTGTACTAATTGTTTTTATTATTTGACATTTCGCATTACATATGCGACAAAACAAAAACATTACTATTTGCCTACTAAAATTCAATTGCGACTTATGCGCGCATTATTCCCTGCATAAATGCGACGAAAGACGAATCTTCTAAATAATTCGAAAACCACTTGCTTTAGGAGTATAGTTTTTAATACTTGTTTGTAGGAAATCTTCTCCCCAATCATACCACGTGATAAAAAATGGATCATTCCATTTAAAAAAATTGAATTACGAGATATTGAAGAGGGCACATCGATATTGACATTTTATGAACACTTATTGTCAAAATTGACAGTTTCCAATTTATACATCATAGAGGCATTCTCTAGGTACAAGTTGAGATATAAATCATATTTTTATCTTACTCTTAAGAGAAGTTACAGATAGATTTCAAGATGCCTTTTAGAGGTCAACATTTTAGAAAAAATTTTTTTTTGCTTGAAAACTATAAGAGATAAGTGTACATATGTTCGAATAAAATATGTTGCAATTTAAACGATAAATCCAAAAAAATACAAATATGTAGGATGTTTTATTTAAAATAACAAATTTGGTGGTACTTCCGGTAGAACCGGAAGTGATATAAAGTTGAAAATATTTCACATGAGGAGAACTGATTCAACCGTATGACAAGGATTTTTTTCAAATTTTTAGTGCAACGGCAACCCCATAAACTTGTAACGATCGGTTTAGCGTAGACACCCTGTATATTGCTTATCAAACTGGATTTGTGCCAAGATTGAAAAAAAATAATTGTATGTTTTCTAACGTTAGTCAATGCTAACGCAGTTCTGAAAAAAAGAAAAATATTAGATCAAAATCTATCAATGCATTTTTTTGTAATTGTGGTGAAAGTCGCTTAATTTTATATCATCTAAAAATATTCATTTATTAAAATGTTTGTAAATACCTGATATTTCTCAGTAAATTCTAAAAAAAAATTAATAATGTATTTCGTGTAATACAATGTTGCATTATAAGAACAAAAGCAGACTTAATAAAAATCAGACTTGCATTTACATATTTCTTCATTGTATTTTACACTTTTTTATAATAGTTTTTTTTCACAATGTATTTTTTTGAGCCTCAATTAATACGACAAAAAATCCCGAACGTGTCTAAATTAAACAAACAATTAACGCCAGTTGAGCCCATTTAGGCGGTGCTTTTTACTAAAGCGATGGATCAGTCGTCAGGAAGCACTTTGCGGCTGGGAGTCTAATTTTTGTTTTGGAAACCCACGAGGAATTCCAAACAAACCAATGAATTAGTGTGACATATTTTTGAATGCACGAAATAAATCTCATTGAATTATTTTTTTACGCTTAATTATAAACAATGCTTTCTCGATATTTTATCATATTTATTGTGGTGTAAGAAAAATACGAGGAAATCGATACGTGAGAAAACAGATACGCGTTTGGATTTATTACATTGTATCCCTGAAAATTTACATAGGGATATGTAGATTTAAAAGAAAAAATCCTTCTAAACAAATATCTTTATTAAAGAAATAAATAAAAACTTAATGTAAAATACAGTCAAATACTTATAATTATATATTGTTTTCAGGTCGCTAAGTTCTTTCTACCATATTGATATTATTTTAATAGATATTATTACAAATAGCAAAAATTTGATAAAAAAAACGCACTGGTATTTCTAGATAATATTTTATAGGTACACTAGCGTAACTTAAATGTTGCCGTATAAATAAGCTATAATTATGGTTGATATACAAGTCCTTTTTCGATGTTTAAAATCTGTGTTTAAGAGGGCCAATTTTTGCTGGTAGTGTGTTTCTGGGGTACGAGATGGCGCAGAGATAGCAAAATTGCTGAAAGTAGTTTTGACTATGTATTGGTTCATAGTGCCTGCCGAATTTTATCACAACGAATAATAAAAATTATGAGTAAGGAGCGCGTTGTTCGTTTGTTTAGATAGCGCCGGGCGAATAAATGGGTATTCAAATTCAGTAGACATATAAACTGGATAAATAAATATTCACGATTTTTATTCAATGGACAAATATTTAACTGTTTTTGCTTGTCTTATTTCCAATACTTATTTTTAATTTATAATTATGATTTACAATCATTATAAAAATAAATTACATATGAACATTTATTTATGTGTATACATAAAAATAATTTTAATAGAGTTTAATGTTTTTATCAAGAATTTTATGATCTGTCCGTGGTGCGACAATCATGGAAAAGTGATGAAATGTCATGGCAAAAATGTTTAAATTTGCCAGAATTTTGAAAAAATCGAAAACAGTCAAAAATCGATGAAATGTTTGAATTTGAGAACAATGTCAAAAAGTTATGATATGTCAATAAATATAAAAATTTTAAAACAATTTGAAGTATGTGTAAAGTGAATAATGTTTTAAATATTTTAAACTTAACAATCAGTATTTTATGCGCGTGGCGCATGAAGTAAAATTTCGAGTTGAGAAAAGCCAGAATTTAGATTTGGACGCTACGCGTCCAAATCCAAATTCTTACGGCTTTTCTCAACTCGAAATTTTACTTCATGCTTAGTCTGGGATTACATTATCATTTTAACTATCACCTACTGAAAGAAAGCCACGTTAACACAATAACACATAAACACAAATGTTGGAGTAAATTAACCTCATGTTACTATGTCAAACCTCCTCAATGTATACTATCGTCTTGACTTGTGTAAATCCTCTGTATATTAGCACGAATAAATTATTATTATTATTATTATTATTATTATTCGTTAAAAAAGAATTAATGGCTTTTTACAATATTGTAATTAGTTTACAAAATCTTCAGGGGTTTTCAGGTTATTGTCCAATTATTAAAATGTTATCGATTTTTGTGAGTTTCCAAGGTTTTAATTATTTTCAAAACTTTGACGACTCGTGAATTTTTTAATACGTTTGTTAATTTTCAAACTTTTTTTGAATTTCCAAGATTTACAACAATTTTTAAGTTTTTGACAAAAATCATGCATTTTCGAAGATTATTGCTGATTTTCAAATTCTTGACTTCTTTGGTTACTTTTTAAAACTTTAACACCTTTCATGTACTTCCTAGATTTTCGATTAACTAAAAAAAAATGCCGTTATTTATTACTTTTCTAGAATTTCGTTAATTTTCGGCCTCGCAAATTTCAAAACATTTATTAATATGTTGAAAATCTAACGAAATTTAAACGAGTGTCTTCCAATCCCAGACTGAGCATGAAGTAAAATCTCGAGTTTAAAAAAGCCCCGTGTAGAAAATTTGTAGAGGGTCGCGCAGCGACCCGAGACAAATTTTCATGGGGCTTTTCTAAACTCGAAATTTTATTTCATGCGCCACGCGTATTAAACATTGAAATATTGTAAAGTTTACAAAATACCAGCCTTTACTTTTGTTCGGTTGGTTGACAAATTGTGTTGAAAATTCTGAGCTCATTATACATACTAATTCTTTTTATGAATTCTGACAGCTATTTGTTAATTTTTAACTTGATAATTTCCTTAATTAAGAACATTTCATTTTCTAATCGTTAGATAATTAATTATTTATTTTAATTTTGGTGAAAACTTGCCCTTTTTTTGGTATCTAGAGGGGGGCCCGGACACCTCCCTTTAAAGTAACGAGTGTTTTCCACTCCCAGACTAAGCATGAAGTAAAATTTCGAGTTTAGAAAAGCCCCGCATAGAAAATTTGTCGAGGGTCGCGCAGCGACCCGCGACAAATTTTCACGGGGCTTTTCTAAACTCGAAATTTTACTTCATGCGCCACGCGTATTAACCACTGATTTACAGTGAAGTTAAAAATATATAACGCTTTGATGTGATGATGATCAATATTTACCTAGGAGTAGCAAAAAATGCAAAAATTACTTTTTTTGTGAATAATTTTAGAATAACAATAAAAGTACAATAAATTTAGTTTGTGCAAGTTTTCCATATTGTTGATATTTAAATCATCATATCTTTAACGAAGAACATGCTATGATACACACATCACTATTTTTACAATTGATGTCATTTCCGGTGAAACCGGAAGTGCAAATAAGGTTTATGGAAGATCTGTAAACTAGAAATTGTGTTTAGTACAAGCATACCAAATTTTAAACTGATATCTTACAAAATAAAAAGTACTGTGGTGTTTTGTCGCATTTTGGTCGGTTTCAGACCACTGTGCGTCGCTCAATTCAATGAGTTGGCGAATCAAATAGGTCTCTAAGAGTTAGAACTCTTAGCGGAGCGCTAGCTCGTAACTGAGTCATGTAACTCTTTTGAGCCGGCTCACTGAATCAGCTCTTTAAAGTGAGTCAGATCTTGTGAACCAGCTCACCGATAAGAGCCATTTCGCCCATTTCTAGGCGACACTCCAAGCTGAGTAGTCTAAACCGCCGCGCACAGTAATAAAAAGGGAAATTAGAATAATCCAATTCGAAGTTAGGACCCAAAAGATGCTAAGCTGGCTCGGTGCCTCGGTGATCAAATCGCCGAGTGTCGCACATTCAATTTAGTAATTTATAAATGAAATACGATTTTACGAGGTCGGGAGCCAGGAGCCTGTGTCGCGACAAATATAAATTCATATAAATTCAACATATCAATACTAATTTCTTTTCACATGTTTTTAGAAATCACAGTATATTTTTAAAATATTCCAAAAAAGGCACGATGCTGCCCCCTATTTATTAAAAGTATAATCAATATTTACATTGCTCTTATGGAGATTTCTAAACAACGATTAATTTTATCTATCATTTATTTTAGATCAATCTATTCAATACAACATACTTATAATAATAGCCTCAATAAATGAAAGCAATATGAAACAGAAATAATGTTTCCTATGAAAGTAATACACGGATTTATGTAATCATTTGGCAGTGTTCCATTATTTAATTTATATTAAATTTAGGAAACATTTTTTTTTTTAAACAAATACTCTCAATTTATTCATAAAGCTTCAATGTACAATGTGGATAAGTTTCAACGCTCTATTTTAATAATTGTGGAAGATTAATCGTTGTTCGTTCTTATGGCCAAATAACATGTAAATTTCCGACCTTAATAAAATCACTAATTGTTTTATTGAGTTATGTGGAGTATTTAATCATAATAAAAAACACTTTTATTCCTTACATCACTTTTATTTATATTCGTTAGATGTACATTTCAAGTGCAAAGCACTCATAACTATTATAACTTATAACTAATTAGTTATTGATAATGAGTGCTTTGCACTCGAAATGTACATCTAACGAATAAAAATAAAAGTGAAGTAAGGAATAAAAGTGTTTTTTATCTTAATACAATCGCTCAAAGTCATGACTTTTTAGAAGTAGAAAAAAAAGGAAACATTTTTTTTTTAAATAGTAACCTTTTCAAGTTATTTGTAGTGTTTGAACGAGTGTTTGTGCCTTTTTTAGATTTTCAGAAAAAAATAATATTTTTTTTATTTTCTTGTTCATAACTTTATTTACTTAAACTTTTTTAAAAACTTGGTTTTAGGCCTTGACTTACCTTTAAAAATTACATTTAGATAAACACAGTAATTTTTTAGCTTAAGTACGCTTTTATATTTTGTATTGTGGAGGCTTCTACTTTGTTATACATGTTAATTTATCAATAAAAAACGTTTTAACTTTGTTCGTATAACACAATTTGTTTTTATGTGACTGCAATGTCGGCAAATTTAGCTTGCCATTATCGAACATGAAGTGATTATTGATACACTTTTATATATTCCATGGTTCTTTGAGGAATGCGCATTTCTGCACTACACTTAGGCCTCATTAGGTCCATTATGCTGTATTCCATATAAATATTTGCAAAAATAATTAACATAAGATGAAGCCTAAACAATATATTTAGAACTTCACTTTAAATCAGTGATGAAGTAACATTTCGAAAAGCCTGAAAATTATTTTTGGTCACGTAGCGAAGTGGATCTACTCGCAACAATAAATTCTGCGACGATTTAACTGCATATTGTGTGAAACTAATGAAGCAAATATAGACGAATTGTCAAACTACAAATAACAATAAGTTTCCCATGCTCAATCGGGCAGTTAAAACACTCGTTAGAAGCTTCGTTACAATAATCACGGTATATGCGTCGGAATTTGTATATGTAAAAAATTCCCTGAAAAAATATACACATTTTTCATAAAATCATGTAATAAAATAACAATTCACACTGGGTATAACCACTTTTTTGAGTGAAACAAGTGTGTGAATAAACTGAAAGCCGACACGGAAAGTGGCAATTTGTCATCTCTTTGTGGCTGTCTAGACCGCGTCCATCATCCTGAAATGATCTGCCTGTATCATGACTTTTCAGGAGGACCGAGTGCGGCGCCTCGCGGAACACAGACGGCGCCTAGTGTGCAAATTTATGTGAACGTTTACACGAGTTCACAATTTTAGGGAAAAAAACTGTATCGATGGTATGTGTACAGGAAATGCTCATCCTGGGCGGTTCCATGCGAACGCCTTTATTGTATTCCAGTGCGAGATATTTCAGAATGAAATTGAGATGCTGACAGGTTATGGTTATGGTTGTGGCGTATCATAATTTGTCCAAAATATCACAATAGGGTGGTGTTACAATATAGATAATTAATTTAAAACAAAAAAACTTTAATATGTTAGGATAGAGTTTTTCTTGTAGTGCAGTTTTTTTTGTACACATTTTTGGAAACCTTCGAAGTTTGATAAAGATAAACACTTGTTATGTTTAATAATTTTATTTTTAGTTTATTAAAATATATTGTATGAATAATGGTAGGAAAGTCCTACGATAATTATGCTTTCGGATTGATTAACTCTTTCTGGTTATTTAAAAGATTATCTCCATTAAAACGTAGTTATATTCCTTTTTTCACTTTTATTTTTCGATGCTAGATGTACATTTCGGGTACTATGTACCCATTATCAATAGCTAAGTCAGTTTTAATTAAGTGACTTAAAATCTTCAAGTAACTCAAATAACTAAATTAATTATCTCCGTTCGGCGTTATTGCGAAGAAAATGAAAAATAGTGGAGATTTGATTTCCTTCTTGGTCAGATCTGATAAATATTGCCTAAATATACATACATTTTTTTTTTATCTTCTAAGTTGAAGCGAAAAATTAACCAGTTGCGCACTACGCAACTAGGCGCGACAGGTTAGTCGTACTCGTAGCACCCTTGGCAACTGCTTAATTAATTAAAATTAAGTATAAATGAAATTGCCAATTCTTGGTTGCAGAATAGAACGTGACCGCCAGTCTAAGGTGTCAAATTGTTTAGAGGGAATGGCAAAGCTATACTGAGGAGAGATAAATCTCGAAACGCGTCTATAGATGGCCTGAATAATTTGACCCAAATTGTTACATTTACAGTAGGTTACTGTATGTAACAGCAAACACTTGTTGTATAATTCAATGTCCGTCGGGGTATTAGCCCGGGAAGTAGTTGTTTCAATGAGTGTTTGATATAGTCTTTGTAAGACTAACTTGTTGTAGATTGCGAAAAGAATCGCACTTTTAATGTTTGAATTAAAATTAAGACAATGGGTACTTTGCCTCAATTAATGTGCTGGTTGTGTCTTCGCAATTGTATTTCGAATTAATAACAATCAAACGTTTGCAAAAATAATTAAAAAATTAAATAGCGTGGAAAGTCTAAAACATCGTTATTAATACGGTCGCTTTTTAGAAATGGACAATATTTCTACTAAGTATTAATCAATTCACTCTAAGAAAGAATTACAAACAATTTTGAACACATTTACTTGATCATATGTACGATCTTGTACGTTCATTACTTTCCTGGTCCAGTTGCACCAAAACCGTTGAACCGTTGAAAACTAGCTGCGTTCGCTGTAAAATTACTTTAAAATCAGTTCAAATGTGAACTCCAGAGGTTTAAGCCCTAGCAATGTCGCCTTAAAGTATAGGTATGATGAGTATTAACGAGCAGTTAACATCTTATACAGGGTGTTTCACCTAAAACTCCCCAGATTAATTAACAAGAAATTTAAAATGTTATTAAAGTGTTGTTTGTTTTAATCAATAGATGTTATTCAAGGCTTCAAATTAAGATATAATTGGTATCACTCATAATTACCGTTTAGCTGTCAGAGGCGTGAGAAAATGTCATTCGATGGTCAGAACTTTTTTGCAAAGCATTGGGATATTTTAAGCCATTTTTATCATTTGCATCTTTTAAATTGGATTAGCCATTTTTAAGTTATAACCAATTTTTGTATTTTCAAACCCCGAATAGGATCTATTGAATAAATTAATTAAATTAAATTTGAATACTCAATTAACAATTATAGATTACCCGGTGTTGGCACGGTTCGCGATTTAGGTGTAGTTGTTGACAGTCACTTTACCTTTGTTCCCCATTTTATAAATGTGACCAGTAAAGCTTATTGTGCGCTCGGATTTATTAACAGATTTTCCAAACAGTTCTCTTTGGATACGTTTAGGACTCTGTATGTTAGTTTGGTAAGACCGCAGTTAGAATACTGCTCGGTTATCTGGTCTCCTAATTACAAAAACCACATTGAGTCAATTGAGAAAGTTCAAAATAAATTTCTATTGCTGGTTTCATTTAGAATGGGCATTGGTCGGGTGCAGTACAGTCGGTCGCACATCCTGACTACATTAAACTGAAAATCCCTACAATACCGAAGGGTTACGCTGGATATGTGTTATGGATTTAAGCTGATGAATGGACTTGTGAATTCCAGTCATTTAATTTCTTTATTGAATTTACATTTCTTTTTAAATACAACTGTTCGTAACCTGAACAAGGTTAAACTTCCACGACACAAATTATGGCAGTCATAGCCCGGTTTCACGCATAATGCGGTATTTCAACATACTGATGTTAAATCCAAATTTTATAACATTTTCAATCTCGAATAATGTGTTTAAACGCCACTTATCTTTTATTGATCTCGATGTTATTACTAACATTTCTATTTAGTTTATTTTATTAAGTGTTGAGCGCGATATTTATATTTTGTAATTTATATGTACCTATTTTTTGTAAAAAGGAGAAATCCGTAAATAAATAAATAACAAAATAAATAAACAAACAAAACCTTAATAACATTTTTAGTTTCTTGTTAATGAGTCTGGGGAGTGTTACGTGAATGAATTTTAGGTAATAATAAAAAAAAATCCACTAAATTGAACACTATTAATTTATTGCACCGAACACATTTTTTAAGCTTGAAAAACATATTTTAGACATATTTATATATTTTGGAAGTTATAGGTAAAGTAATTTATGTATAGATATGAAATTATATTATTATATCGATTAAACAATCAATAAATATTTCGAAAATTTACATTTTTTGCAATCCTAATTTTAGCGCCAGAGCATTGGTTATTTTTATTAAGCTGAATGTGAATAAGTTTTTGGACTTCAATTTAAATAATTGTTTTATACGAGTGGCGCACGAAGTAAAATTTCGAGTACAGAAAAGCTTGAAAATGTGTACTTGCCGTGAATCCAAATTCTAAGCCCGAAATTTTACCATATGCTCAATCTAGGAGTAGTAAACCTATCTTTATAAAATCAAATAAAACACTACAACAAAAGCAGCGACGGCTCGCAGTCTAACTTCAGGGTCGGCCAGAGCGCCAAGGCATACAAAATTTGAGGTTGAGATCGCGCTTTATAAATACAAGGAATTGCACAACAAAGTCACCTTTCAATAACGCATACATATTAGTGTAAATGAAATTGCCAATTCTTGGTTGCAGAATACTTCAAACATTAAAAGTGCGATTCTTTTCGCAATCTACATATTATACATACATATTAACTTGGGTCTCTGGCCTACCCTGAAGTTAGGCTGCGAGCCGCCGCTGAACAAAAGATTCAAATATTTAAAATATCAGACATTAGACAGTTTGACTTAGAACGTCTAAGACGTTCTAAATCAAACTGTCTAATGCTGGAAACTACTAGCTTATAATTTTAGAAATATGCCATCACAAATAAATACGTCAACGCTTTAATAATTTTCAATGATTTTTGCCATAATAATAAAGATATAAACATGTAAGCTTTTTATCACAGCTAATACCTACTGAGCAAATTCATTTAAGTAATGTTTCATCAACATTAAAACAACTTTTAATGTTGCTACAAGGTTGATATAACGTTATTTGTTTGTTTTTTGCTCAGTGGGTAGGTATGTAGATAAATGTGAGTTAAACTCTGCAAAACTAGATGGCGTCTAAATGAAATTTGTTAGAAATATACCTACTTCAAAAACGAAAACTATAGATAATTTATGAATATTTCAATTTCAATTTTAATTTGATTGCTGTAGACTTACTGTATTATAACACTTCATTATACATCACTATGAATCGTCATTAGTGGTATCTAAAAACTGTCAATTAAATAATGAAGTAAAAAGACCGGCGATAACTTAGTTAAAGGTATGTGATCTATAAATTCTAAAGTTTTCTGTTAGTATTCTTCAGTATTGATTGCAATGAAACGATTTTAGCTCTCTGTAAATTGTGAGTTAAACTTTTCGCCGGTAGATGTCACGAGCTGGAAGCAAACTGAAATAATTTCAACCAGTTGTATAAAATTATTCCTTCGTCCGGTAGATAGCGTATGCTATCCTCTAGTAATTTGAGAATATTGCGATAGATGGCAGAGGCGTTCAGTTTCTAGTTAGGAATCGAATATTTAATCATAATTCATTAAAATATTATTTGTTACATTATACTCGTATGACAAAAGTTTTAGTAATTTAAATCATAACTTGTACAGAGAGTTTTTCTTTAAAGTATACGTATTCCAAACTCAGCTAATTTTCTTCAAATCTTTAGATATTCGTTGTGTTTTTAAAAGAGTTCAATTTGAAGCTTTAAACGAGTGTTTTCCACTCCCAGACTAAGCATGAAGTAAAATTTCGAGTTTAGAAAAGCCCCGTGAAAATTTGTCGAGGGTCGCGCAGCGACCCGAGACAAATTTTCTGGGCTTTTCTAAACTCGAAATTTTACTTCATGCGCCACGCGTATTAAACGGTGAAATATTGTGAAATTTATGTATGTTTGAACCTCACTTGAAATCCGTGTTATATACGCGTGGTGCATGAAGTAAAATTTCGAGTTTAGAATAGCCCAGAAAATTTGTCTCGGGTTGCTGCGCGACCCGAGACAAATTTCCACGGGGCTTTTCTAAACTCGAAATTTTACTTCATGCTTAGTCTGGGAGTGGAATACACTCGTTTAAAGCTTCAAATTGAACTCTTTTTAAATAACACCGAAAAATCTAAACATTTAAAAAAAAGAAGCTGAATTTATTATTTTTATTTTAGTTTTATTATTATATTATTTTTTATAAATCTTTACGTATTCGTTGTGTTTTTAAAAAAGTTCAATTTGAAGCTTTAAACGAGTGTTTTCCACTCCCAGACTAAGCATAAAGTAAAATTTCGAGTTTAGAAAAGCCCCGTGAAAATTTGTCTCGGGTCGCGCGGCGACTTGAGACAAATTTTTTAGGCTTTTCTAAACTCGAAATTTTACTTTATGCGTGGCGGTAAAATATTGTGAAATTTATGTATATTTGAACCTCACTTGAAATCGGTGTTTTACAAGCGTGGCGCATGAAGTAAAATTTCAAGTTTAGAAAAGCCCAGAAAATTTGTCTCGGGTCGCTGCGCGACTCTCCACAAATTTTCATGGGGCTATTCTAAACTCGAAATTTTACTTCATGCTTAGTCTGGAAGTGGAAAACACTCGCTTAAAGCTTCAAATTGAACTCTTTTTAGAAAACAACGAAAAATCTAAAGATTTAAAAGAAGAAGCTAAGTTTTATATTTTTATTTTAGTTTTATTATTATATTATTTTCTTTAACTCTTTAGGTATTCGCTGTGTTTTTAAAAGAGTTCAATTTGAAGCTTTAAACGAGTGTTTTCTACTCCCAGACTAAGCATGAAGTAAAATTTCGAGTTTAGAAAAGCCCCGTGAAAATTTTCTGGGCTTTTCTAAACTCGAAATTTTACTTCATGCGCCACGCATATAAGACGGTAAAATATTGTGAAATTTATGTATATTTGAACCTCACTTGAAATCCGTGTTTTATACGCGTTTCGCATGAAGTAAAATTTCAAGTTTAGAAAAGCCCAGAAAATTTGTCTCGGGTCGCTGCGCGACCCTCGACAAATTTTCACGGGGCTTTTCTATACTCGACATTTTTTTTCATGCTTAGTCTGGGAGTGGAAAACACTCGTTAGAAGCCTCAAATTGAACTCTTTTTAAAAAACAACGAATATCTAATGATTTAAAGTAAAGAAGCTGAATTTAGAAAACGTATACTTTAAAGAAAAACTCCCTGTATGTTATTTATAAATAAATTAATAATATTTACTATGCAACAAATGCAATGCATATTTTGTTTTGTTTTACTTTTGAATTATTTTCACTTACAAAAACATTTTTTTTTTTTAATTTGATACAATCACAGCACACTTAATAAAGGCGTATTTTCTCGGGGATAAAACTGGACGCGACGTATAAATTTTGATGTAAAATAACAAATCGCCGTTATAAACAAGCCAGAGCCAACGTTGAGGCATTTTCGTTACAATTTATTGGGCGCCTTAAATTTGCCAGAATTTATTACGTTTTATGTCATCCGACGAGAGAATTTGTTGGGCTATTCTGTTCCGCTGAAAGACGAAAAAAATATGTTGGATGAATTAATACCGCATTTTTGCATAAATTTATCCCCATTCAACTTATACGGACACACATTAACTACTGGACATCAAAAAGAAATGTGAGTAATATGAATAAAATATGAAGAATTTGTGTTTGTCCAGTTGGTACTTCTGTACATATATTGAATTTAACCCATTCACATACAGTGATGTAAAACAGGCGTCAATTATTTTAGTTTGTATAAAAAAGATTAGGTATACATATTACGATTTTTTGCAGTACATTTTCATATATTCGTTGTTGTTCTAAACGAGTGTTTCCAATCCTTGATGAAGCATGAAGTAAATATTTCCAGTTTAGAAAAACTTCAGGTTTTTCTAAACTAGAAATATTTACTTTATGCTTAATCAAAGAGTGGAAATTCTTGTTAAAATAATGTTAAAAATGTGTCTATTCATGTTGCTGAAATTTACATAAAAATCATATAGGATTTTGTAATTATTACTAAAGAATATTGAAAAGTTGATTTATGTAGATTGTTTTTATAAGTAAATTTTATATGCTATCTACATTTATTATAGTTTCTTCTCAGAAATCAGAGTTTGGAAATCATGATGATTGTGAAGAATCCGAAGTATTTAGGGCCCACACGCGACACGTTCGCGTCACACATATTTATTGGGCAATAAATTGGGTTTTTAATGTCGGGCGCACAATGGGGAATAATCACATCCAAATTTTATATGTACGCTAGTTGGATTTACGAGCGGCAAGGCGTCGTAAATAACGTCGAGTAGCGACAAGAAGGCGCGAAAATATCCAAACACACCAAATTGTTATGAATAATGGACGTCCAGGTGTTTGAGGGAAAACGTACGCGAGTACGCACGATTGTGAAATTTTAGATAACTCAAGGAGTGATTTCGTTTTGGGAGTGTGTGTAGGTTTTTTGGAATCTTTAGTGTTTGTTTTTCACATTGTTGCTTATTTAATGCGGTGGTTTTAAGTTATAGGAGGAATTTAATGGGGAGTGGAAAACTTTGGATGATCTAAACTTTTGGTAACGTGATATTTGGTTTCGATGAATTTTGACATACACTAAATTAGACTTTATTTAATGAATGTTAGTCCAATATAATTTCTCCATATGTCAGTAATTGTCATACAGACCAGCGCTGGATTGAACTCCATTGACGCCTCTGAGCAGATGAATTCTTCATGTCATAAATTACATAAATTACCTTTCAAAGATACATTACAAATAATACAAATTATTTTCTAAGAACAAAGATATACTGTGAATATTTAGTAATTCTTAAACAGATTTTTCAATTGATTCGAAAAAATTTGCATTTCTTTCGGCATTAGAAATATTTTATTCCCTGAATAATTACGTCAAATATTTCACATATAGAAATCACAATAATGGAAGATGAAGTAAAAGATTACAGATTTGTAAAGATTTCCTTTCTCTGCGAAGCTCAGGCAGTTTTAAAAGAAATGAAAATATTGAGAAATTTCCTTGTAGTTATCCAAAATTATTTGTCATAACAAAAGTCTTTATATTTTGGATATTCAATGAATTAATAGCAAATAATTAAAATCAGCTGTGTTAAGTATTGATAAATATTCAACAAATATTGTAATCTACTCGTATTAATGGATTCGATAGTTTCAGGAAACGTGCATCTTTATAGAGCTCGTTCCACTGAACAACGTAAGATATGCAGACATATTTCAATCTCCATGGAGATTATCTGTGTAATTAAGTAATTTGCCTAAAAATATAGAATATATGCCGAAATTTAAGTTAAGCAAGTCGTTGCAATTTTATGTAAACAAATGTGATCTTTTATGTGAATAACTTTGTTGGAATTATTTATTTTGGCGACGTGCCAAGATCAAATTTTGAAACGTTTAACAACTGAAATAATAGATTATATTGTACATTTTTATTACAAAAAGTTTTAACAGATTAAAGTAAAGGAAAGAAGAATTATTATTATTGTTATTATACAGGGTGGGGCATGGAAACCAAGTGATTTGGGAAGGGGTATTACTCTCTCGCTAGGTAGCGTTGTATTCCTTGACTCATAACATTTCACGGTCAGTAGCGTTACCAGAAAATTTGACATCGTCGGTCCCTATTTTATTTAACAAAATAGGGTTACCTTTACTGTAACAGATGAGAACAAGTGTGCATTACGTTGACATGTTGAAAACATTTTTCCTCATTCAGTTACATAGGCTTCCTATTGATCGTCAGCATTTGTAGTTTCAGCAAGATGGGGCTACTGCACACACCGCCAGAGCAACAATGGCTGTTTTTTGGCCCCTGTTTCTGAATCATTTGGAGATTTAGTGACGTGTTATGGCTCCTTCCGAGCCCTGACTTGTCCACATGTGACTTTTTCTATGGGAATACCTGAAAGAACGTGCTTGCAAGGGCAAGCCCCGTACATCGAAATACTTAAAAGAGGCGACCCGTCAGTAAATCACCCGTATCAGAAGAAATCTGCTGGAAAGAGTGGAGACCAAGTTTCTTCAAGGACTTTAGCTTGCATTCAAAAAAAAAATTGACTCCACTCTTTTCAGCAGGTCTCTGTTGATTTGGGTGATTTGCCTAAGAATCGCTTCTTTCAAGTCTATCAATATACGGTGGCTTTTCCTTGTAAACACGTTCTTTCAGATATCCCCATAGAAGCAAGTCAACGGAAATGGTCATCACATTCCAAACATGATTAATAATAAAATACTTTGTACTTACAAACATTTTTTCACCAATAAATTTCTTCTACAGCAGAATGTAAACATTTTATAACTATTCCAAAACTACTTGGTTCCCGTGCCCCATCCTGTTGAAGTAGGTTAGGTTAGGTTTCAATGGCAGCAGTTAGACCCTGTATTAAATACATTTCGCTTTTGAATTATAGGAAGTGTGATTTATTATCTGGAATTCACGAATTTGATGCAAGCAAGCAAGAATTACTATATGTCTATAAAACTACATCCTTGACAAGCTGTTCAAATCTTAGAGTAAATGCTTTTTTGGAGTACTAGATCTTAATTCTAAATCTTCGATATTTTGAACTGGATATCAAATATTGTAACTTCGAAGTGCTCATTCCAAAATTTTTCTTGATCTTAAACTGTTTAAAGATCTTGGTGTTAGATTTATTATAGTCCTTTGCATATTTTCAACTGGATATCAAATATAAGAACGATACACATTTTTCTCAAAATTGTAATAAATACGTACGAGGCTTTAATCGGATGAAAATTGATTATATTATAACTACATAAATGATTTATAGTTATAATACAATCAATTTACAGCCCACTAAGCGATTTTAAGTTAAAGTTAATTTAACGACACAGTGATAAAATGGTGATAAACATAACGTGAGAGTCAAATTAACTGTCATAGTCAATAATCAGGTAATTACTAAATATTATCATGCTTAAAACAACAGTTCAAAATAGTAAATACAGTCAATATAATCAACATGTAATCTATGAAATTATTACATGTTGATTATATTGACTGTCTTTACTATTTTGAACTGTTATTTTAAGCATGATAATATTTAGTAATTCCATGATTATTGACTATTGCAACATTGACTATAAGTCTTTAAGTATGATAGGACTTTCACATTAACGCGCGCGCACATGGGGTCTGGCAGACCCCCATCACCTGAAAACATGCCTAACTTGATTAGATTTGATTTTTCTTGTATGTCTATAATAAGTTGAATATTGTGTTTAAACAATTATTGTTTGATTCTACAGGTGAATATAACATAAAGGTTTACTCTTGATATCTTTAAGAAGTCAAAAATCCGAATAGAGATTTGTAAAACGATTTTTTGAAGTGGGGTATGTTAGATCCCACGTGACGGAACATGTAAAATAAATATACATGTTATATGTCGGGGTAAATTACTCGATCGATTATGTATTGGCATTTCTGACTTTCGAATCTTAATAAATTGCTTGACTATCTTGACTGGACTATCATAAGATTTTGTCATATTATATCCTTATTGACCATGTTTTGACTATTGCGACTGTAAGTTACTTGATGATAACAGAATAGTTGAAATACAGTCCATAGTCAAATGACAGTCAACCAAGTGACTTACAGCCATAATGACACAATAGTCAAAATGTGCATTTATGACTGTAAATCACTAGGTTGACGGACATATGGTAAGTCTATCGTTTCAGCTTAACATAAGTCGGCGCTAGTCGACATTTAGTCCATTGTGTTAACTTGAGATAAGTCGGCGTCGGCCGACATTTGGACTATAACTGTACTATAACTGTAACGGACAATTGACACAAGTCGGCGCCAGCAGACATTTGGACTATAATAACAGTTGACATAAGTCTGCAGTGGCCGACATTTAAACTATAATGACAGTTGACATAAACCGGCGCTAGCCGACATTTAGTCCATCGTGTCAGCTTGACATAAGTCAAGTCGACATTTGGATTATAATGGCAGTTGAAATAAGTCGGCGCAAGCCGACATCTCGACCACAATAACAGTTTACAGAAGTCGCCGGTAGCCGACATTTGAACTATACTGACAGTTGACATAAATTGGCGCAAGCCAACATCTAACCAATCGTGCCAACTTGACACGAGTTTGAATTGAACTATAATAAGATCGTCATGTTATTGTTTTTCTTCTTTGTGACAGTTACGATACACTTGTGACATATTTAAAACTAACAAGTATCTTCCACTCCCAGACTAATTATGAAGTAAAATTTCGAGTTTAGAAAAGCCCCGCGTAAAAATTTTTCAACTGATTTACATTAGAGGTAAAAATATATAACGCTTACATATGATGGTGATCAATATTAACCAAGATGTAGCGAAAAAATGCAAGAATTACTTTTTTATGAACAGTTTTCGAATAATAATAATAAAAGTAAAATAAATTTAATTTGAGCAAGATTTCCATTCTGTTGATATTTAAATCATCATATATTTAATGGAGAAAGTGCTATGATGGACACATCATTATTTATATGTTTTATTTGTATTACCTATATCCCATCGATCGCCAAATAACTTGGCACTCAAAAGTAGTTCTTATAGTACGAAAGGTTGGACACCCCTGGTATATACTATAGTAGGATATGGATACTTTACTCGTACTCGTACCGGGTATCAGCTGACCACTAGGCTCATAGAACATTTCTAAACAATACGGGGAACATATTCATTTACAAGTTTTTATATATGTCTCTATTTCTGAATAAATATAGCTAGATATTCTTAATCTGCCCAAACACTTCATTATATAATAGCGAACTTCCTACAAAATAGATTCTTACAAATCAGAATCAATAGCAATCTTTCCACTACCTCTACTCTAGAGCAAGGTGTCCCTCAAGGATCCCCACTTTCCCCTATCCTATATAACTTATACTGCCACGACATTTACAGCCCAAACCCTGACTACTTCAATCCTTTAGCATACCCTCTACAATCTACCTCTACCACTGGGTGCATGGAAAGGTTGGACACCCGTGGTATATACTATATTGGGACATGGATACTTTACCCACACGGGGTACCAGCTGACCACTGGGCGCATGGGACATTTCTAAACAATACGGGGAACATATTAATTTATGAGTTTTTGTATATGTCTCTATCCTTGAATAAATATAGCTCGATATTCTTAATCTGCCCAAACACCTTATTATCCTAACAGCCAACTTCTTACAAAATAGATCCCTACAAATTAGAATTAAAAACAATCTTTCTAATACCTTTACTCCAGAGCAATGTATCCCTCAAGGATCCCCACTTTTCCCCATCCTATATAACTTATACTGCCACGACGTCTACAGCCCAAACCTTGACTACTTCAATCCTTTAGCATACCCTCTACAATTTGCAGATGATAGTGTTCGGTTGTCTACTCTAATAATATACAATATTGTATATCCTCCCTCAAGCAATTTTTCAACATTTGATGATATAACCAATCAAATATCAGGTGTTTAGTTCAGTTTAGTTAAGGAGCATGGAACATTTTTAAAGAATACGGGGAACATATTAATTTACATGTTTTTGTATATGTCTTTATCCTTGAATATATGTAGCTCGATATTCTTAATCTGCTGAAACACCTCATTATCCTAATAGCTAACTTCTTATAAAATAGATCCCTCCAAATTAGAATCAATAGCAATCTTTCCACTACCTTTAGTCCAGAGCAAGGTATCCCTTAAGGAACCCCACTTTCGCCCATCCTATATCACTTATACTACCACGACATCTACAGCTCAACCCGTGACTACTTCAATCCTTTAGCATACCCTCTATAATCTACCTCTACCACTGGGCGCATGGAAAGGTTGGACACCCCTGGTATATACTATATTGGGATGTGGATACTTTACCCGCACCGGGTACTAGCTGATCACTGGGAGCATAGAACACTTGTAAATAATACGGGTAACATATTAATTTACAAGTTTTTTTATATGTCTCTATCCATAAATAAATATAGCTCGATACTCTTAATCTGCCCAAAAACCTCATTATCCTAATAGCCAACTTCCTACAAAATAGATCCCTACAGATTAGAATCAAAAGCAATCTTATTTTATTCGGTATTTCCACTACCTTTACTCCAGAGCAAAATGTCCCTCAAGAATCCCCACCTTCCCCCATCCTATATAACTTATACTGCCACGATAATTACAGCCAAAACCCTGACTACCTTAATCCTTTAGCATACACTCTACAATTTGCAGATGCTACTGTTCTGTTGTCCACTCTAATAATATACAAAATTCTATATCCTTCTTTTAGCAATTTTCTAACATTTGATGATATAATCAAATAAATATCAGGTGTTCAGTTAAGAAACCAATCGAGTTGGCTATGTCGATGTTTATCCAACTCAGTTTTATAAAAGTTTTTTATTGTATTCGGTATTTCAATGCCCCCTCACACATAGAACATAAGCTACTGATTAACACAATCTGACATTTATGTCAGGTATATTAAAACGTAAACTAAGCTGCGACTTCACTTTTTCGTTTCATTTCCTTCTGTGAAAAAAGCAACGCCTTCTCGATCGTGTTCTTAAATGAACACCTGATATAAACAAAAACAGTTTTTACCTTAGAAAAATAATATATAATTATTTTATATGCTCGAAGTTCGTTAGCAGACATACATATAATTCCAGAACATTGTAGGGCGTCTTAACAAATATAAGTTTCGTGTGTAATAAATCCTCCTGAATAGCGCAATCCACAAATCTCATTACCGGCCATTAAACCTATATAAATAATACCATATTTTACAACACCAACCATATTGCTACATTAAAGCGACTCCAACATCTTGATAGAGCACTGAATTGATAGTTATTACCTTTAATAAATGAAATACCGGCCACGGCAAGGAGGTGCATAATCTATTGTTTCTCTCAGTCTCGCTCTGGTTTTCTGCGAAGGGGAATAAAGTCTGCTTAACAACATAATCCATATTAACGTTTCAATTTAGCGCAAGGATAACGCACTATCTCAGCATAATCCACGAATTACCATAAAACAATCAGGCCAGGTGCACGAGCCCTATTTTTTGTGTGTGTAAAATAAGAAAATAAAAGGTGTTGCCGTGATGTATTGCGCAACGCGCAGTTGCTTACTTATCTGTTAATAAGTCAGTGGTAATTATTGAGAGCATCGGTTTTATCTGGTGGTGATTATTGGACGTGGCTCGGCGCAAATTGGTGATAATAATGACGGGTCTGGTCGCAAAGCGTCTTCAGTTATGTCTGTCCGTTGGGTGATGGAGTTCGGGAGGAGAAGGGAGGAGTATGTGGAATGGCAGTCGTCCAAACGAGCCTAATGACCAGAATGCCCGCGCCGAATGGGACGGACACTTGACATTTCATTACTTCATTATAATACCAGAGATAATTAGGACTGGAATGGTGGTAATTTATTTTATTTGGATGGAGATGGCGCTTTTGCTTATACAACATTCGTATATACAGAGAATGTTTCTTTTACAGAGGTTTTCTATTGCAGTTCACTATTGATAAAATGAGATTCACTATATCCCAAATATCTTTCACCTTGTCAAATATATGCAAGCAGATTTCCCGATTTACGAAATGAGTTTTACTATACACCAAATACTTTTTCTCTAATATTTTTGTTAAACATTTTTGCAGTAATAATAACTTTCGTCTGGAAGTATTTTATTTTTATAAAATCGGATAACGAGTCCTCTTAGTTTATTGCTAATGTGCATTTTTTTTTTGACGAACTGCAGCCATTTTGCTGACAAGTGAAGTGTGATTGGCAAACTGTGATAAGGTTTCGACCAGCGGCGGATCGCAGCCTAATTTTAGGGTAGGCCAGAGATCCAAGGTAATATGTATCCGTTATTGAAAGGTAACTTTGTTGTGCAATTTCTTGTATTTATCAAGCGCGATCTAAACCTCAAATTTTGTGTGCCCTAGCGCTGTGGCCGACCCTGAAGTTAGGCTTCGAGCCGTCGCCGGTTTCGACATATAAGGAAATGTAGTGGTGTATAGAGAAATGTATTTAATAAATGGGAAACATATTTGAGATAAAGAAATACACATTCGATTTAAAGTGAAATGCAATAGAATAACTCTGTAAGTATATATATATACCTATGATTTCAATTTTTGTGTATGACCCAAAGTACGTTAGTTGGTCAAATTCAACTAATCCCATTTAATTTTATAATTGTTTTATTATGTATAATGAAACCCATTTTGAAACGAATCTATTAATTAACAATTTTCACAGGTGTGTTTTATGATCTAGCCCTTATGAAATCGTTAAATTAAAGACGTCTTCCATTAGCTTTTTCACGCCATTATCCACTTGCATCTTTTTTTCTTGAAGCGCGCATCCTTTGCTTAATTGCGCCCTGCTTCCAGCCATTAGGCCCTAAAAGGGCACATTTATAAGCATAACGAGCGCTAAGTACGCTTTTCGAAAAGCTGAAGAGGCTCTCTATCCGGTGCTATTTGCAACACGCACAGGTGCTAAACATTCATCGCTATAATTAACACTTGAAAACGCGCAAGCTTTTAATATTGTTTTATAAAAAAAAGACTAAAGTAGTTCATCGCTTTTTAATGACACACCACGCATTAAGAATATCTTTAACTGTTTTGTTATTAGTTGTGTTTTTTTCTTTCATAAACAAGGCATTATACAATAATCAACAATCTATAAATGTTTCGCAAAATGAATCTACATTTAATGTTCAAAAAATGATCCATTTTCCTGAATACACAATGGAACTATTATGATGGTCATGTTATTGTTTTTCTTTTCCTCTGTCAGTAATGACATATTTTAATCTAAAGAGTGTCTTCCACTCCCAGACTAATCATGAAGTAAAATTTCGAGTTTAGAGAAGCCCCGCGTAGAAAATTTGTCGAGGGTCGCGCAGCGACCCGAGACAAATTTTTACAGGGCTTTTCTAAACTCGAAATTTTACTTCATGCGCCACACGTTTTCTCCAGCACTTTTGTGCTCGAAGTATTGTGCCCATCTATGTAATTTATCTCTTATCTCCCCAAGGAAAAGCCCATCTTGATCTCTACAGTATGTCATTTGGGTATTCCTAGTCTGTCTTGTTCTTTTGGTGTCTTAATAGAAATTATTTATCTCTCTATTTGTGTAGTGGTCCTCTATTGTTTTTAGCATTTTTTCTAACTGCTGTCTTTTTTCTGTCTGCAAAGTCTTTCTCTTTTCTTTGTAGTTTAGAATTGTTTTATTTGTTTTATTTATTCTATTTTTACCCCCTTTCGATTTTTGCTTCACTCCTGGATTGTATAGCTTCTTCACAGTATGAGTCAAAGCATTTTTTTTCTTTTGCGTAGAGCTTTTTTAAGCTGAGATTTGTAGCCGTCGTCATTGCCGATAGTATTTTTCCCATTCTTCTTCTATTATCTAAGCTCATCCTTTTCTTCCTGCTAGCCTTGCATCTATTTTGTCATCTAATTTTTTTGTCACTTTTCCATCTACGAGTTTTTGCGTATAAAACACATATTTCAATTGAAGTTTAAAATATACAGCCAAAGCAGTGTGCTAAAGTAGTATAATTTGTACCTCAAGTGTTTTATACGGGTGGCGCATGAGGTAAAATTTCGAGTTTAGAAAAGCCTGAAAATTAGGTTTGATCGCTTCACGCTTCGCGCTACGCGACCAAACCAAATTTTCAGGCTTTTTTTAAACTCGAAATTTTACTTCATGCTTAAACTGAGAGTGGAACCATTCGTTAGAAGTTTCAAATTGAACTATAAAAAAACAAATGCCCCAACATTTGCATGCATCGGAAAACGTATACTTGAAAGAAAAATTCCCTGCGTGTTTCATTAATTGAACGGGAACGCAAAAATAACGGTTCGAAGCTCGGCATAGATGTATATCAATATTGACTTTATCAATATGGTGAGGTTAGAGTCAAAATAAACACCTAAGTCCTTAAAAACTAAGGAAATGTCGTTGTTTTTATAATTAAACTAAATTGGGTTACTTATTCTGTTAGATGTATAACAATATTAACCTCTTTAATATGGTGAGGTTAGAGTCATCGATATGGTGAGATATGAGTCAAAATAAACACATAAGTCCTTAAATACTAAGAAAATATCGTTATTTTTATAATTAAACTTAATTGGTTCCTTATTCTGTTATATTATGATGAAATATCTGTTTAAAACTCTCGACTAAATTTAATTTAATAAGCCGTTTTTTTTTTTATATTCGAAGTGTTAACATTGATAAGGGGAATAATTTATGAGTCACCGTGCCGTGCCTACTTACTTGACTACCTGATACCCGACTATGAAATGGGTTGAAGTGCAGGTATAACAGCTAACACATCCAATAATGGAAACAAGATAATAACCATAAAAACAAAGCGGCTTCACTAATCTCCTCTCGCAGGCTGTAATTTCGTCTCGTTTAACAAAAAAAACTGATTGTCCAAAGAGCACAAACGGACACCGGCGTTTCAGGTGTAATCCTATCTCTTGAGAAAAGAGCAAACAAGTTTAATTACGTTTGTAAAGGTCAATTAGCTCTGAGCTTCGGATGGAATTGGTTTTAAATATGTCTAAGGCAATTGAGCGTATTAATGAGCAAATAATTACTAATCATATCATGAATATAAATACTAGGTAACACAAAAATGTATAGTAAAAAATTCTTCATTGCAAATCATGAAGTCTAGAATTCAACATTTTGTCAAAAATATGAAAATCTAAACTAGTGGTTATTAAAAAATATAAAAAACGAATTAAAATTAATATCGACTTTCTGCAAATGTAGTCTTATTGAGACAAGTCTCCAAATATTCATTAAATTTTATGTTAAATTTTCTTTATGTTAGTGGTTATTAACCGGTGTTCCGTGGAACACTAGTGCTTCGAGAGTTTGCATAACCATCAACGATAAATTTAAAAGGTTATTAAAACGGAAAAAATTGTTTCGCTTCGCCCGGCAAATCCAATTTTGTAGGCTTTTCTAAACTGGAAATATTTACTTCATGCTTTTAATCAAAGAGTGGAAGCCCTCGTTAGACAAATATCAAAGGGATATTTGGAAGTTTTCCTTATTGCAAAATCCAAAAATGTATACTATTTTGCGTTCAATATTAGAACAAACACAAATGTTGTGCGAAATTATAGGCGTCAAAAGTTGAGTAAACCAAATGTATTTGGTCAACTTTTGACATCTACAATTTAGCTTCTAGTTGAAAAAATTGTATTTGAACGTCAATGTAACTTTGAACATCAGCATATTTATTTTTAGGTAATTTTAATGAAAATATAATTATTTTTTAATTAGCCAACCCACTGAACACGGAAACATTTTAAACATTGCACGAATATAGAACATAATACTAAAATAAAACATTGCAATAAAATTATTACAACAAAGTTTTAGCAACGTTACAAACATTGTATAAGCGTTTTCTGTGCAATATTGATTTGTTATTTTAAATAGAACACTCTATATATTAGTAATTTTTTGGATTTCTCGTTTAAATTGCAACATATTGTATTGAAACATATGTACACTTATCTTAATATTTCTAAAATTTTGACCTCTAAAAGGCATTTTGAAATCTGTCTGTAACTTCTCTCAAGAATAAGATAAAAATATGATTTATATCTCTACATGTAGCTAGAGGATGCCTCTATGAGTAAATTAATTAGAAACTGTCAATTTCGACAATAAGTGTTCTTAAAATGTCAATATTTAAGTGCCCTCTTCAATATCTAGTAATTCAATTTTTTTAAATGGAATGACCCATTTTTTATCACATGGTATGATTGGGGGGAAAATTTTCTACAAAAAAGTATTATACAACTATACTCGTAAAGCAAGTAGTTTTCGAATTATTTCAAAAGCCATAGTCGGTGAGTTGTTGAATTTTTCGATTCGGTCGATAATAACGCTACAGTTAGTGAGTGAGATTACTAAAGGAAGAAATCTGAGCTAGACTTTCTCGTTTCTTGATCAAAAACAAAATAGCTAAGGTAAAAATTGTTTATAAAAATGTGTGTTCTTTCGTTGTCTATAACTTTTGTTTAAGACATTTTTTGATTAAGTTAATATGTTTCTATATTTTTTACTTCACTTGAAATCAGTGGTTTATAAGCGTGGCGCATGAAGTAAAATTTCGAGTTTAGAAAAGCCCCGTGAAAATTGTCTCGGGTCGCTGCGCGACCCTCGACAAAATTTCTACGCGGGGCTTTTCTAAACTCGAAATTTTACTTCATGCTTAGTCTGGGAGTGGAAGACACTCGTTCGTAAATTTTCGAATTATCATAAAGTTGTGTGTTTTTTCGTTGTCTGCAAGCTTTGTTTGATTGAATCAATAACAAAGCTACAATTGATGAGTGAACAAAAACAAAAGAGCTGAGGTGAAAAGTGTTTAGGTAAAAGTGGTTTATTTTTTCGTTGGCTACAACTTTTTTGATAATACTTAATTGTCGTGTAATTGGGAATGTTTGATGTTGGGTAATGACCATTATTATTATTATTAAAACAGTAAACAGTGTTGCTAACTCTAAACCATCAAATGTCTAAAAAGTCTTTTGTTAAAAATCACCATAAATCATTACATAATTCTGTTTTTTATTAAACGAATTTCAAATATGTTAACAACGAAAAACTCTGAAATAATTAGGAACTTTCTGAGACTGAAGAATTTTCAAAAATATTTTCATTTTATTTTTCTTTTTTGACATATATTTGCTAATTTAAAACTTTTTTATAAAAATGTTCAAGCAATATCTTTTTGAAATTTTATAAATTTAATGCTTACTTATTCCTCTATGTATTACATTACTTTATAGTTTTTCAAAAAATGTTTTGAACAAAAGTTGTAGCTAATGAAAAAACACACAACTTTTACCTAAACACTTTTCACCTTAACTCTTTTGTTTAGTTTATGATCACTACACGAAAAAGCCTAGGGAAGATATTTATTTGATAATCACTTACAAATTGCTGCTTTATTAGTTACCTAATCAAAAAAGTTTCACACAAAAGATAATAACAAAACCCAACAAAAAATTTTATATAATCACTTTTCACCTCAGTTCTTCTGTTTATGAACTAGAAACTAAAAAAACTAGTTTAAATCAACAACTCACCGACTAGGGCTTTCGACGTCTCAATCGAAAAATGTTTCAAACAAAAGTTGTAGCCAACGAGAAAATAAAATACTTTTACCTTAACACTTTTTACCTTAGCTCTTTTGTTTTTATTCAATAAACCGAGAAAGAATTATTTGATATATTTTGTTAATCACTTATTAACTGTAGCTATTTTATCGATTCAATCAAACAAAAATTGCAGACTACGAAAAAATACACAACTTTATGATAGTTCGAAAATTTACAAACAAGTGTCTTCCACTCCCAGAATAAGCATGAAGTAAAATTTCGAGTTTAGAAAAGCCCCGCGTAGAAAATTTGTCGAGGGTCGCGCAGCGACCCGAGACAAATTTTCACGGGGCTTTTCTAAACTCGAAATTTTACTTCATGCGCCACGCGTATTAAACACTGATTTCAAGTGAAGTTAAAAAACATAGAAACACATTAACTTAATCAAAAAATATCTCAAATAAAAATTGTAGCCAACGAAAAAACCCACAAATTTGGTATAAACAATTTTCACCTTAGCTATTTTGTTTTTGATCAAGAAACGAGGAAGTCTGGCACAGATTTATTCCTTTAGTAATCTCACTCACCAATTGTAGCTATATTATCGACCGAATCGAAAATTCAACAACAATAATTCGTTTTTTTTTATCGCATGTATGCATTTATGCGCGCATAAGTCGCAATTGAATTTTAGTAGGCAAGTAGTATGTTTTTGTTTTGTCGCGATTGTATTGCGAAATGTCAAATAATAAAAAGAATTAGTACAAAGTTTTATTGAAATCAACAAAATGAGTAATTACACAAATCAACAAATTATCAATTTATTCTTTATACATGGCAACTGCCAATTGAACAAAATTTGATTCCAATCTTCTAAATCTTGTTTTATTCATCGGCGGCAAATGTGGATAAGTTTCATTAAATACTTCACATGTTCGAGTAACATTGCTATCGCCGTTGCCATGTATCGTATGTTCAATAAAAAAAATCCTTTAGAGTGCCATGATTTTATCTTTTGTTTAATTTAAGTTGGCTTCATGCTTTAGGAATTGACATATAAAACGTCAGACATAATAATTATAATGTATAATTTCAGAGTTGTCAACCTACAATATTTTCCATGGCACTCTAGAGGTTTTATTTTATTGAACATACGATATAAAGAATAAATTGATAATTTGTTTATTTGTGTAATTATTAATTTTGTTGATATCTGTTTAACTTTTTCCTAATTGTTTTTATTATTTGACATTTCACATTACAATAGCGAGAAAACAAAAGCATACTACTTGCCTACTAAAATTTAATTGCGACTTATGCGCGCATTATTCCCTGCATAAATACGATGAAAAACGAATCTTCGAAAAAATTCGAAAACTACTTGCTTTAGGAGTATAGTTGTATATTGTATATTATAGGAAATTTTCTTCCCAATCGTACCATGTGATAAAAAATGGGTCATTCCATTAAAAAAAATTGAATTACGAGATATTGAAGAGGGCACTTCGATATTGACATTTTAAGAACACTTATTGTCAAAATTGACAGTTTCTAATTACTTTACTCATAGAGGCATCCTCTAGGTACAAGTAGAGATTTAATCATATTTTCATCTTATTCTTAAGAGAAGTTACAGACAGATTTCAAGATGCCTTTTAGAGACCAACATTTTAGAAATATTTTTTTGTCTTCAAAACTATAAGAGATAAGTGTACATATGTTCGAATAAAATATGTTGCAATTTAAACAAGTAATCCAAAAAATTACTAATAGATAGGGTGTTTCATTTAAAATAACAAATTTTGTGCTTCTTCCGGTGGAACCGGAAGTGATATAAAGTTGAAAATTTTTCATATGAGGAGAACTGATTGAACCGAATGTCAAGGATTTTTTTCAAATTTTTGATGCAACGGGAACCCTACTAACTTTTAACGAACGGTTTAGCGTAGACACCCTGTATATATATATATATATATATATATATATACATATATATATATATATATATATATATATATATATAGTAACACAACTGTATATAATTATTACAATTTGACTGTTATGCAACATTGTATTGTAAACATTGGATATATATTGAAAATGGTAACATTATATTTTTAACATTGTATAATTGTTGAAACTGTTGCTGTAATGCAGCATCGTTGTTTACACATTTCATTGACATTAAACATACAGAGAATTTTTCATTTAAGGGACAACACCACTGTGATCCCCTGTTTTTTTGCCGTTTTTTAAGAATTTTTTTTTGTGGGAAAAAGAAAGAGATATTCAAAAATTGTTTGTTGTTTTGTTCGTTGTTTATTAAAGATACATAAAAAAAAGAAATTCAAATTTTTCACGCCTCATGGTGGCGCTGGGGAAGCTCCCGCGTCAGGTGCTGTTGCCTTTGCAGTGATCCGCGGCACGCAGCAGAACTGTCTTCAAAGTCGATCTGAAAAAAAATATCGAGTGTTTTCGTTAATAATATGATATTTTGAAGAGAAGTACATAGGAATTTGAAAAAATATTGATTTTTAAAAATAGGAACGTTTTCGAAATTTAAGGTCGATTTTCGAGCAAAGTTTCTCGTTGAAAAAGGCTATAATTTTTTCATTTATTGAGATATCGAAAAAATCCTATGTACTTCTTTAGATAAACTAGTTTTATTGATTAAGTCCAAATTTGAAGTCGATCGAATAAAAATTGCTCGAGTTCTGCTGCGTGCCGCACTCAAAAAAGTGGTTTTGAGAAAAACGCATTCAAAGTTTGAAGTTTGTTAATTTATGTGATAAATTGGAAAACAAATTTTCTACTTAATCAGCGATTCCGGCACCATATAGCTGGCCTTCAAGAAGCAAATCAAGGTCCCCAGCATCTTTTCTCGAACTTGTAGAGGCTTTTCTTGCCTCTTTTGCAGCATCCGTTAGCGAGCGCTCCGCCTGCTCGATCCGCGCTGCGTCGGTTTCAACGCAAAAATTGAAACAATTTGGGCCGATGGTTACCCCCAACGTCTCCATAACTTTCATGAGGCTTTTCAGGCCATCGTTGAATAATAATACCGCGATATCAGCGGCAATATCGATGATTTTTTTGCCCCCGGACTGACACTTGGGGGCTATTGCCCAAACTGATTTGTTGTAGCTTTCGTTATTGTTTTGCGTAAAGCCGCCCAAACAACGCTGCAGCAAATCGTCTCTGCTCAAATTTTCATACACTGGCGTAATTGCGCGGGACCCCGAGCGTCACGGAGCGCTGCACCGCTCCACAAAATATTTAATATCTCCGAAAATAATAATTTTTTCGACCTAGGACCAACGGCATTCTATTCTTAAATGTATTTTAGATTTTTCTAGATGGTTTTCAAAAAATCGATTTTTTGAAGCCGTCACAGTGGTGTTGTCCCTTAAGTAAACATGTCCCAATTATAATAATAATATAATAATAATAATTCATCTTTATTTCTTCAAAAATACATTACAATAATAATTTTACAATCATGCAATGTAAAGAAGAAAGGCGTCAAGAGGGGGTGAAAAATACATATTAGTTATAATATTCATTTATGCTGTACAGTTCTTTTTCGCAGAGGAAATCAAATAATGCTATTTTATATTTTTTATTATTTTGTATAACTTTAATTTAATTAATTAATTAATTAATTAAGTTAATAGTAGTTCAGGTAGTTAATTAAAAAGTTTTATGCAATTATAGTTTAAATTTTTTTCAGAAGCTGTTAATCTATGTTTTGGAATTATGTAATTGGCTCTGTGTCTTGTGTCATAATCATGGTTAATTTTATTTTCACTAAAAAGGGGCTTGTATTTAAAAATGAATGTTAAGCTGTTAATCTTCAGATATTCGTTGTTTTTTTAAAAGAGTTCAACCGAAAGCTTTAAGCGAGCATTTTCCACTCCCAGACTAAGCATGAAGTACATTTTCTGGGCTTTTCTAAACTCGAAATTTTACTTCATGCGCCACGCGCATAAGACGCTGATTTCAATTGAAGTTCATGCATTTGTTAACAATATTTTAATGTTTTCAGAGTTTCAGGGTACTGGGTACTTAGGTTCCGGGGTAGTGTCTCCCCTAGACTACACATTACTTTTTGTAAGAGAGTTTTTTTTCTTGTTACTAATACAAATTTGTATTTGTTGACCCATTTGAACCTAGAAATGAATTTTGTGTTAAGATTACGAGAGAAACATTCCTATAACGTTCACTTAATTGCTGCACATCGGGTTGTATACAATACGGATTCTATTATTTATCGTATGCAACTGAACATACATACATTCGTATGTTGGGTTGCATACAAATAAAAGTAATCGCTAGTGGTGCATAATCGTTGCTGTGTCAACGGTGCAGCAACATTTTTTTTTAACGTTAGCATGTAATGTTCCTGCAGGCGGACATTCAGCTTTTATTCAACGTTTTTTCAACATCCGTGCAGTTTCGTGTTGTGCGGTAGCATTGATGGAACGTGTCATGCAACGTTTCTTTGCTCAGTGGGAATGAAGAAAGCAAACATATTTTGTCGAAGATTGAAGTTAAAGTTATGATATTTCTTGTAGAATTGTACGTCATTAACAATTATGCACAGGTAATTACATAATTATCCACATTTGAAGTTGTTTGCAATAATATTTCAAAATTGAACTATTCGAATATTTAAACTTGTGAAAAATTTACTGATTGAAATATTCATGTTTGAATATTTGACTGAGTTATTTCTATTCGAATCCAAGCCTTAGTAAAAAATAATAGTCGTTCTTAAACTGACCCTTGTGGAACACAGTGAGTCCCTTTTTTCGTGGAGAATTACCTCCGTTTGCTTAGCAAAAAACGTTCTACATCATAAATAAAATTGAAACAAATTAGAGACTAGTCCTTTAAAGTCATATGAGTTGAGCTTTTATGAGTTTTGTATGTAAATCATAAGTATTTATGTTTTGTATCATAAAAATATGATGGACATAAGTGTGTATAGAAAGTGAAGACAATTGGTGCCCATTTTCGCGCAAGGGTACACACCAGATGGTCACTAATTAATGGTAATCCCTTGGGCATTCAATGGGCAGCTTCTTGCGCGTCTTTTACGGGCGAGACGATATGATAATGAGGGTGCCTCCTCCGTGTCCGACCATTTACATGTGAGTGTACATACATACACATATATATTTATATATAAATAAATACACTCTTGCGCACACATACGGACGAAAGTCACATCCACAGAAACGGTAGATGGTTGTCGATAAGGGGGACGAAACAATGCGCTTATAAATCAAAAGCGGGAGGCCCATAAAAAGCAACCGAAAACGGACATGTTTATCGTGTACTGATTTCGAGCGCTTGCGAGCGAGCTGGGGCCCCCTTTGTAACGAGGGACGCACACGGAGAGAGCTGAGATGTCTTAATCCGACCACCGTGCACAGGAGGAAAGGCGGACCGGGGGGGAAATGCTCGCCTTTGTTCGGACGCGGAGACAGGACGATTTGTTTCTGCCCCCCTCGAGCTCGCCTTTTCTCCGTACTGCGCTCATTGTTTATCGATTCATTAGCGGCCAATTTATTCGGTGGCGCGGGGACCAATTAACGCCCCTCGGGGCATACCCACCTCTGTCTATCCGATGGCGGATGGCTCAATTCGAGTGTAGGCAGGACGCATAAAATTTGTCTCACGTCAAATTAATATTCGATGTATTATTAAGCAACACACCTGCTTATATTACTTAAACTTAAATAATATTAAGCTATGGACTTGGGGTTTTCAAACTTTTTTCTTTGCAGACCACATATACATTTCTACATAATCAAGTGGGCCAAGATCAAATAATTTGTATAAGCATTTTCAAAACTTAAATAGAAAATTGCAAAATTAAATAGATAATTTGTAGACCCCTAGTCTAGACAATTTGAAAACTTTGGATGTAGTCCAATTTTTTAGTATAGTGTAGTTCTTTTCAAGCACCAACAGGCGTATTTGGACTATTAACAATACTCTATTATTATTAGAGTATTTTAGACCAAACAGTTTAAAAACATCAGTATTTTAGATATAGTCTATGAATGTAACCATTTTTAACGATGGATAATATATCTCTATGAAGATAATATACTATAATCTGTTTTATTTAATATCACCAACAAATTAAGTGGTGTGATGCAGGTTGTGTGTTTTAGGTTAGGACAAGATTAATCACATGTTATGTTGTAAATCAACCTTTAATTTGTAGGTTACGTGAAGGGAAATCTGACATTAATATGACAATTGAATTAACTCACAAATATTACGATTACAAATGTATTTACCTATCACAGCCTTAAATTATTTGTATCTAATATTCTTCTTTTAGTTACGTGAAGTGTTTTCTATTATTGTTGTAATTCCTTTCTTCACTGATTAGTTTTATTTATTGTATGTACATTTCGAACACTATGTGTTCATTTTCAATAGTAATACAATTGACAAATTATGTGTATCTACTACCAATTTAATATCCTACCTGATCCTCAGAGACACGAGGATCAGGTAGGATAGGAGGATCAGGTAATATTCCTTGCTCAGGAATAGGTTTTCTTTATTATCTGCCCATTTATACTGGGTGAGCATTTTCAATCCGGAACATATAATATAATTAAGGGTGAGCATTTTCATTTGTGTATTTCGCAAAAATTGCGAATAACTCGACAATTTTTTAGGATGAAAGTTTTTAGATAATAACATTTTGGACAATTTTTCTATTTTTAAGTTTTTTCGTAGCTATCTTTTTTCTTGGAAAAAAACGACAGTTTGTTGAAAGATTCATAAAAACTTATCATTTTTACAAAATCATGGAATAACTTATTAGAACTGTTTATTAGAATTTATGTATGTTTTATAACTTCGGGATAAATTAGCGTTTTACGGTCGTGGCTCATGAAGTAAAATTTCGAGTATAGAAAAGCCTAAAAATTTGCTTTGGTCGCGTAGCGCTACGCAACCAAACTACATTTTCAGGCCTTTCTATACTCGAAATTTTACGTCATGCTTAGCCTGGGAGTGGAAATACTCTTATACATAATATTGATAACTGTGATAAACACTCGCCTTCTTTATTTATTGACATTTTCGTTTAGATACTTTATGAATCACCCTGTATAAAAACAAATACGACCATCTTGTAGATATCGTTGAAATAGCCGACATGCATGTAGTATACTTTTCTGTAGCTCGAATAGTTTTTGAGTTATAACGTTTTATTGTCAAAATTGAAAAATGTCGAGAATTCACGCGAGTGCTCTCGCTTTTTGTGTATTTTGCAAAAGTTGTAAATAACTCAATAACTAATGGGAATACAAAAAAATGGTTCAAACAAAAGTTTTAAATAATAAAATTTTGGATAATTTTTCTATTTTCTAGTTTTTCGTAACTATCTTCTTTCTTAGAGAACAACGACCGTTTGTTGAAAGATTCTTAAATACTTATAATTTTTACAAAATCATAGAATGACCTAGAATTATTTATTGGAATTTGTGTGTATTTTATGTCTAACTTTAAATTACCAGTTACTATTTTACATCTCTAATTGTATATTAATTTTAAAAAATGGTAACACTAAATCGTTATAAAATATTTCATTTACAAGAATTGTCTCTCTGCTCGCGGGCTAGAATCATGACGCGGGGCGGATTTGGTCAGCGAGCCGTAGTTTGCAGATCCCTGGGCTAGAATACTGTTTTGCGTAAAATAAAGGGTTATTTCAATTTTTACTATTATTTTTAAGAGATGTTCAATTTGTTTTTAATCTTTAGGTTGGAATTAAAATGCAATTAAATTTATTGTTTGTAAATTGTTACGTTCTGGATTGAAAATTCTCACCGTTAATTATTATATTATATGTTCTGGATTGAAAATGCTCACTCGGGATGTTCGAATTTTAAAAAAGTTCTAAATTCAAGGATTTTTTTGTTTAAGTATACATGTTACGATTATTCAATGTAAATTTTCAGACATTCGCGATCTTATTAAAAACTTTCTATTTGAAAACTCTAACGAGTGTTTTCCACTCCCAGACTAAGCATGAAGTAAAATTTCGAGTTTAGAAAAGCCTGAAAATTTGGCTTGGTCGCGTAGCGCAGCGGAGCGACCAAGCCAAATCAGGCTTTTCTAAACTCGAAATTTTACTTCATGCGCCACGCGTATAAAACACTGATTTAAAGTGAAGTTCAATGTATACCTCGACTTATATTTGATCACATGTTCAATAATTTTACAAATTTTTATATGAAATATGTAAAAGTATACTTAAAAGAAAAAATCCCTGTATGTGTTGTAAAGTTGCAAGTTGTAGCGTTTTCTTTTTTGGAAAATCTCTGCATTATGACAATTTATTCGACAAATTATGATTTATTTGTTTCATTGATAATCTTGACCAACATCACAAAATTTGATGTTTCAAATACTCTACTATTCAAGCAGGACTGCAACTGTTCGTAGTAAATACACCCTAAGTTTAGTCATATTAAAAAAAAACACAGTTTAGTTAAGACCATTTTGGAGTATATAGAGTATTCTAGAATAGACAATTCTGGAAAATCAGTATTCTATATAGATCTACTTTGGTGCAACAATAATCTAACTCTATATAGATTATTGGCCAGTCTAAACAATTTTGGTGTCTAAATCTAGAGTTGCTGGTTTTAATGATTTTATAAAAGTGAAAAAAGGAATATAACTGCTTTGATTTGGTTGGCGTTCACTTTGTGGTACATCTTTATAAAATAATATTAAAACACTTAACTTTGTTTTACCACTTTAATTAACTTTTTACAGTGACTATAGTTTCGACTACGAGCTAGTCATTATCACTCAGTTTGATAATGACTAGCTCGTAGTCGAAACTATAGTCACTGTAAAAAGTTAATTAAAGTGGTAAAACAAAGTTAAGTGTTTTAATATTATGAATATAACTGCGTTATAATTAAGTGACTTAAAATCTTCACGTAATTCAAATAACTAAATTAATTCAATGATTTTATATAAAATACGTATAATTATTATTATTTCGAACTTATAGTATACTAAGTATTGAAAACACTTAGGATTTTTTACCGATCGAAGACACTTGTTTGGAGGAGGAGCGAGCGCAGCGAGCGATGACTCCAATTATTGTCTGAGACTGATATTCTTTACTGTTCGAGATGCTAGTAGCGTTTTTTGCACGATCGTTATTTAGTTTCTGTTGATAAATTTGTAATATGCGCAACAAATGGACCCTAAAACATATATTTTGAGACCGCTGTACTTAATAAATAATAAAACGGTGGGTACATCCCTGATTCATAAGAATTTGGCTTATTTGCTAACAGCAATATATTATCGTACGTTCAATAAAAAAAAAAACTTCTAGAGTGCCATGATTTTAGAAATTAACACATAAAACGTCAGACATCATAATTATAATACATAATTTCAGAGTGTCCAGCCTACAATATTTTGCATGGCACTCTAGAGGTTTTTATTGAGCTTACGATATAAAACAAATAGAAAATTCTACCACCTAAATTATATTATTCTCTAAAACTGAATTACTTGTTAGCTTTCACTCGCCGTATTTTTTTTTTGTAATTCTAGATTTAATTAAGAGATAAAGTAACTTATATAAGATTACACGTTCATTAATAAAAGATTTGAGGATAATTTGGTGTGAATGTGCTGTCGGTAAATAAGCAAGTGATCGTTACCCTAAGGGGGAACTTGCGGAGACAATTGATTAATCGAGCTTAAATAGATAATAGATACGTGGAATTGAATTAAAGGACTTTATAAAGCGCAATTTAATGAAGCGCTTGTGTTGTGGCTCGACGGCACCCCGCGGGCCCGCCTGGTGGGGCCCCAGGCCCACGTATATGTTCCTGTCCGCGTCCTGCCTTATTATTAACTGTGAACACGGCATTTGGAATTCTGATACTTGTAACAGCTTATGATGTGATGATATACTTACACCGGCTATATAGATATAAATAACTGGTGGCCCCGGGGCCCCCACAACGCACACCATCCGTGTTTCTTCTTCCTCCTCTTCTGCCCGTCCGAGCTCGAGATAAAGTTGTTTCGGTATTAAACAAAGACAATTATTTTGTAAGGGATATTTATCTGTTCGGTTTATTGAAATCATGTCAAATTATTCATTAATATATTTCTTTAGAGATCAAACTCACATAATATTTTATATAAATATATTACATACACATACAGTGAACTTTTCTTTAAATTATACATATATCAATTCATAGACATTTTGAGGCTATCATTGTATTTTTTTCAATTCAATTTGAAACTACTAACGACTGTTTCCATTTCTTGATTAAACATGAAGTAAAATTTCGAGTTTAGAAAAGTCTGAAAACTTGTTTTGGTCGCGTAACGCGAAGCGCGGAGCGACAAAACCAAATTTTCAGGCTTTTCTGAACTCGAACTTTTACTTCATGCGCCACGCGTACTAAACACTGATGTGATGTGATTTTCAGAATACACTTTTTTAGCATACTTCTAAAGTAGAATATTTTAAACTTCATATAAAATCAGTGTTTTATACGCGTGGCGCATGAAGTAAAATTTCGAGTTTAGAAAAGCCTGATTTGGCTTGGTCGCTCCGCTGCGCTACGCGACCAAGCCAAACTTTCAGGCTTTTCTAAACTCGAAATTTTACTTCATGCTTAATCTGGGAGTGGAAAACAACGAATGTCGGAACATATCCAGAGCATTCACTTAGAATTCACTTAGAAATGAATCTTGTAGCAATATTATACAGAGAGTTTTTTTTTTTAAATATACGTCTTTTTAATTCAGCTTCTTTTTTTAAATCTTTAGATATTCGTTGTTTCTTTAAAAAGGGTTCAATTTGCAGCTTCTAACAATTGTCCTAGTTTAGAAAAACTTTAGATATTCGTTGTGTTTTTAAAATAGTTTAATTGAAAGCTTTAAACGAGTGTTTTCCACTCCCAGACTAAGCATGAAGTAAAATTTCGAGTTTAGAAAAGCCCCGTGAAAATTTGTTGAGGGTCGCGCAGCGACCCGAGACAATTTTTCTGGGCTTTTCTAAACTCGAAATTTTACTTCATGCGCCACGCGTATAAAATACTGATTTCAAGTGAGGTCCAAATATACATAAATTTTACAAGATTTTAGTGTTTTATACACGTGGCGCATAAAGTAAAATTTCGAGTTTAGAAAAGCTCCGAAAATTTGTCTCGGGTCGCTGCGCGACCCTCGACATATTTTCACGGGGCTTTTCTAAACTCGAAATTTTACTTCATGCTTAGTCTGGAAGTGGAAAACACTCGTTTAAAGCGCTAAATTAAACTATTTTAAAAACACAACGAATATCTAAAGTTTTAAAGAAAATAAGCTGAATTTGGAATAGGTATACTTTAAAGAAAGACTCCCTGTATCTATATTGTTATGTTGATTATACAATGAAACTGTTATACAATGTGCATACAATATAGAAACAATATTGTGGAGATGTGATATTAAATGTCTTTCACCATCATCCTACAACAGGTGCGGATTGGCACCTTTAACAGACTCCCGGAAAAATCGGCCCCCATACCCGAGTTTCACGGCCTACCGGATCCGAAATTCTATAACATCTCTTATTTAAATAAAGTTTAACATTAAATTGTTGTTTTAATATTAATGTAAATAGTTCACGTAGATATTTCGAAGACAAATAACGTTACAATATATTTTTTATAAAAATCCTAAGTAGATATTCTATATTGTTACAAGATTTATTTACAACTTGAAAATCGAAATTAAAACATTATTATATCAAGATTTTCTCAACATGACACAATTGACCTATGACTAGGCTATACTTTGACCGGCGATAATGCCATATATCAACCTTCAATACGACTATATTTGGGCCTGAGACAAGGCCTGTCATAGGTCAAAATATAGCCTTGTAACGTTAAAATTTGGCTATACTTTGACCTGTAATAAAGCTATAATTTGACATATGATTGAGCAATATATTGACTCACAATAGGACAATATTTTGACCTAAGGCAATATATTAAACTGAGACAAGGCTATATTTTAATCTACGATACTGCAATATTTTAACTTAAAACATAGCTTAATGCAGGTCTGTGGCAAGGCTATATTCTGACCTGGAAAAAGGCTACATTTTGACCTAGGATTAGGCTATACTCTGACCTAGAATAAAGTTATATATCAACCTGTGATAAGACTATATTTGTCTTCCTCTAGCTTTATATCTTCTAATGACGTTTTTGTAGTGGTTGAGGTTTTCTTCTATCACTTTTCCCAGCCAGTCAATTCCGTAATTTTGAGAGGAGTTCATTTACGTTCCTAATTTGTTTTGAGTTTAGTTTTACTTTATCTAATTTTACAAGTAATTGGTTAGTTGAGCTACCTCTTTTGTATATGGTTTGAGAATTGGTAATATCTGAGTTGTAGTGTGGTTCATCATGAACTAATATGATTCCTGTTTTGCTTTTTGTCAACACAGTTCTTTTACAATAGTTAATTTTAAAATGAAGCGGAGAAGTAGGTTTAATAATAGCAGAAATGTATGCATCTAATTTCTTTACACAGCCACATTTTTTAAAATATATTGTAATAGTCATTCCCGTCGATTATTGTATCCCTTTTTATATATTTTTCCGTTAATTGAGCGCGAAAATCGACAAAATTGGATTTAGATACTTTTGTTATAATATTTAATATTACAATAAAGTCTACAATGGATTTAGCGGTTTTTGTTTACCGAATGCGTCACTGAATTTAGAGGTGTTTGAAAAGTAAACGCAAGTGGATTTAGGGGTTTTTGAAACCAAAAGCGATCTAACACACTTTTTTACAGCAGGATTTAATTCAATTTGATGGCTAATATCTTGCTAAAATAGTTCTTTAACTATATACTAACAAATGGCGACACTAGTTCAATTTTTGGAAAAAAATAATTTAATGGTTTTTGGAACCGTATAGAAAATCGTTAAAATTTCTTATTTTCATGATATAAACTGGTCATTCTTCAACAATGAAAATCTCAGGTATCGACCATTCAAAATCTCCTCCACGGTCCGATTAAATCATAATGCCTTCTAAAAAAATCGTCACCCGCTTCATTTAATCATCACCACCTCAAAAATTCAGCTCCCATGGAGAATTCCGACGGCTTCTTGGAAGAAGAATGTCTAGAAGAACAACAGCCATCACCTGAGTTCCCACAATTAATCTCAAAATTCTAAACGTCACCGTGTGCGTAAAGCGCAATTTTCCACACCATAAACCAATAAAACCCAACAAAGCCCCCATACCTGACCCTTGTGGGAGAACACCTGTTTCTCCGCCGCCTAATTTGGTTACGATTTATCGGGAATAATTTATGCGACGCATCGAAATCACCAAAAGTGCATGCAGATGAGGGGATTTTCTTGAGCGGAGCTAATGACGGGCAGGTTCCATCTTGAGAGTCGGAATCCGGCAATTCGCTTACCGATAAAAGGTTTTATATGAAAGGCGGCACCCTAACAAGACCAGTAAATCGCGTCCGATGCTTTCTCGTCTAATCTCTTGATTTAACCGACCGATCGCAAAAAATATGCCGCGTAATTAAAGGAATGCTAATTACTAATGGAGTTTGTAGTGCGTCAACGTATTCCACTACATATATGAAGAAGTTTTTTGTTGCTGTTTTTACGATTCCTTTGGCTATTCATAAGTACCGTTGAAATAATTTAATTATTTGTCAACTAAACTTTTACTTCTATTTTACGTCTACATTGAGGATCAATTTTATTGTTACGAAGTAACAATAACGATTATAATCCTTCTTTTATTAGCATACTAATTGATTAATTAATCATTATATTTAACCTTGTAATTCGAGGTGCGCGACATTTTCTGAGAGATAAATTATCCTCAATGTAGTGTATTATTGAGACCGTTCATCAAAATATTCAACATTCAACATGTTTGGATTTGCTTGTGATGTATGTTGGTAACTAATGAACGGTACTCCGATCGGTGTATTTTGTACGATTGCAAAAATCCCAAACACGTTCACGGTTAACAATCCGGTCATCAGAGAATTCCCCAACAGTTGGCATTAAACTCCCAACTGTTGTCTCTGATGAACATTCCCATTTTCAGTGGCGGCTCATGAGAATTTTTATTGCAGACAAAAACATACAGGCAACATTTCTTTCAAGTATGCATATCCCGATGCGTATGTTCCTTTGTTATTATATTTAGTTAACCTGACGCAATTTTTACTTTGTACAAATTTTGACACTTTGAAAATAAAGACATGTTATTATTACATATTATTATTATTATTATAATTATGCTTTTTTAGGCTTTGATAATTTGTTCTCAATGAGTTTAATTTAAAGCTACTAACGAGTATCTCTACTGGAAATGAAATAGCACTTATCTCTACTCCTTGATTAAGAATGAAGTGATATTTCGAGTTTAGAAAAGCCTGAAATTTTATTTCATGCGCCACGCGTATAAAACACTGATTCAATGCGAAGTTCAAAATATACTGCTTAGGCATAATTACATGTCCATTAATTTTACAAATGTTTATATCTAATATGTGAAAGTATACTTTAAAGAAAAAGTCCCTGTATCTCGATAATTAACAAAAATCACAATTTTTAAGTATTTATTACAACTGTATTGTTTTGAGCTTACGTGAAGTGATTAATCACAAAATAGAAAGACTGTTATTCCTTACTTCACTTTTTATATAAAAAGTGAAGTAAGGAATAACAGTCTTTCTATTTTGTATTTATTACAAATTAGAACAAATTGACAGAAATGTAAAAATTCACCAAATCAGCAAAGATGTTAATTCCAAAGTGGAATTTAACCTGATTTTTAAAATTTTTAAATATTTTAGACAACCTTATACATACTTATAAGAAAAATGCTCTGTATGTTTTTGCCAGTTACTTAATGATGCGGTGGGTAAAATCCAAAGTTTTGAGTAGTAACTAGTTCCAGCAAGGGTTGTTATGTTTAAAACACTTTGTTTTAAAACAGTGTTTCAAACATGTTTAAAAACAGCCGTCGTGTTTTAAACGGTTTTGTTTTAAACATGTTTTCAATCTTAAATTTGTTTAAAACATGTTTTAAACGTTAAATTTGTTCAAAACTTTTTTTTATTAGTTTAAATTTGCTCAATTATATTTTATAAAATCTAAATAAAGTAAATTTTTTGTTTACGTTTATAAATTTCAGCTAAATTGTTGAAAATATTTCAAATTACATCATTAAACATAACATTTTGTTACAATAAAATATCACAACTGTGTGTCCATAAATGTGGTTTTTAAATACAGGGAACTTTTCTTTCAGGTATACATATGCATGCACTGTACATTTTCGGACATTCGTTGTTTTTTTTAAAGATTGTAATTTGAATCTTTAAACAACCCTCGTTTAAAGATTCAAATTACAATCTTTAAAAAAAACAACGAATGTCCGAAAATGTACAGTGCATGCATATGTATACCTGAAAGAAAAGTCCACTCCCAGACTAAGCATGAAGTAAAATTTCGAGTTTAGAAAAGCCTGAAAATTTGGATTGGCCGCGTAGCGAAGCGGAGCGGCCAATCCAAATTAGGCTTTTCTAAACTCGAAATTTTACTTCATGCGCCACACGTATAAAACACTAAAATGTCGTAAAGTTTAAAATATACGGCTTTTGCAAACTAATATGTAGATGTGAATAAAACGTGAGTCAAATTCTGCGCTGAACAAATTGTTTAAAACAGTGATTATTGGCATCCCAATAACTCTAACGTATATTAGGTTGCCTATAATTGTTTTATGTGTGTGTTTTTTTAACTTCATGCAAATCAGTGTTTTAAAGCGTGGCGCATGAAGTAAAATTTCGAGTTTAAAAAAGCCTAATTTGGATTGGCCGCTCCGCTTCGCTTCGCGGCCAATCCAAATTTTTAGGCTTTTATAAACTCGAAGTTTTACTTCATGCTTAATCGGGGAGTGTAAAACACTCATTAAAAGCCTCAAGTTTACCGCTTTGAAATAATGAATTCCCGCAAATTTAAAAAACGCTGTAAGTATCTCTATATGTATACTTAAATGAAAAATGCCCTGTACGTTCTGTTTTAAACATGTTTTTAATTGTAAATGTTTTAAACGCTGTTTCAATGAAAAAAAAACACGTTTTGTAATAAAAACTGCTTGTTTGAATTACAATGAAAAAAAAAAACGTTTTTTAACAACCCTGGTTCCACCACAATTGATGTTCTGATTATGGGACAACATTGCATGATCCATATAATGCTAAAACTTGTAGGATTTTAATGTCACCAATGTAAAACGATTAAGATTTTTAGTTTTTTTGTAAAACAATCCTATAAATAGCTATTTTTGCGTCATTTGTTTACTCATTTTTAGGCTACAAAAACTTGTGCTAAGTAAAATTCAAAGGTGACCGTAAATTCTGCATTCCATTAGCTCAAAATTCAATAAAAAAATTAATTATATCATACGTTTACCTTTTTACGCTAGAAATAGTAATATCTCACTCTAGCTAACGGCTAGAGAGAGTCAGTCTCACTTTAGTAAATCGCAACCCTAAATGTTACTTTTGTCGAATTTAAATATTTTTTAAATTAACATAACCAAAATAGTTTACGAAATATGATTCCATTCTGAATCAAAACCGTCTACGCCTAAGAATCACAAAACGATTTATATTACTCAAAATCCGATAATTCCTACAACATAACCGAAAATATTATTACTATTACACAACATTATAATAAAAAATAAGCCCCGCATGATAAATAATCCCATTCGAAACGAGCGTATAACAATAATTTTAATAATGACATAAATATGATTAAGTGGCACATTTAATAAGCAATAAACACATTAACAGTCCGTAGAGAAAGAGAGAAATGCGAAGGGGCATTATCATAATTCGGTTTATAACCAATAAACATATAAACATAATAGCGCAATTCATTAAATCGATTTAACTGTCCGCTCGAATGGGAATTGAGATAAGCCATAAATCAGGACAAGATGTGTAATTTCTAATTAGATTATGTCGCTTGTAATTTTATTTTTTTACGAGTGGACGAATATTTATTGGCGAGTATAAAACGCAAGGTAAGATTTATATTGCTTAATTAGTGCTAATAGTTGCGGGTAATGGATTATTAAATTGGTATTCAATAGTAGGTAAATGCTGTTGCACAATCGGTAAATGTGTGTAATTGATAATGTTGGAGTTTTTAGTAATTGAAATTCCCACTTTGATGGAGTATGCGTATATCCCAGTTTTTCAATTGATTTATTAATCATTTATTTTAAAAGTAGTAAATTAAGTATGAAGAACGGTAAGGATGATGTACTGTTCGAAAGTTTCTAAACAGTATTTATGCTGAGCGAGTGGAACAAGGTTGTGTTAACTCACTAAAAATATAATTTTGAACACGGTAATGTAATATAATGTAATGACTATCTACACTTCTGTGCAATAAAATTAAGTACACAAAATATTTTATAGTTTAAAGCGGACATGATGAGTTTCCTAGTTACGTAAATATGTCAATTTTTTAATGTCGAAATACCGCGTCATTTAGACAACAATTCAAAAAGTCGAACTCTTAACTATAATTGAAGATGGTTTTTATATTAGACAAATTGCTCGATTAGTGAACATCAGTAAAGACACTGTTTTCAGAGTCAAGAAACGTTGGGAGCAGGAAAGAAGTGTTATGGTGTTTTATTATTTATTGAAACTACTGCTAGGCTATTGAAACAGACCCGAATTATACAACTAAAATATTGTGAAAAATAGTTATAAGACTTGTGCTTAATTTTATTGCACAAAAGTGTACATTACCCTTTTATCCTGACATCATAAAAAAAACACGGCATCACACACGCATTTCTACCTTTTTGTTTGATTTTATTACTTCATTTATTTGACAAACACAACATCAACTTATCAATGGGCAATCAAATTATCTAAAATCTCGAGTTTAGAAAATAATTTTACTTCATGCGCCACGCGTATAAAACACTCATTCAGAGTGAAGTTAGGAATATACTGCTTAGGTTTAATCAGTATTGTATACGCGTGGCGCATGAAGTAAAATTTCGAGTTTAGAAAAGCCCAGAAAATTTGTCTCGGGTCGCTACGCGACCCTCGACAAATTTTCATGGGGCTTTTCTAAACTCGAAATTTTACTTCATGCTAAACCTGGGAGTGAAAAACACTCGTTTAAAGCTTAATTTTAACACTAAAACAAGCAATATCTGCAAATTAAAAGCATAAATGCTGTAATTGGGATATATATATTTAAAAGAAAAACTCCCCATAGAAGGAACGACAAAGAAGAACGAACGGAAATCCCTAGTACACAAACCTCAGTTAAATTGGACATTAGAACATTGGATTAGTCACATTATTCAAGAAAATGATAATAATTTCATTTTGGCTTTTCGACAAATTGTAAGTGATCAATCTAAATGGATCCTCTTTATTTCTAACATTTCAATTATTCTTTCAGTTACTTTTTATGCAAACCTTTTGCCAACTTTTGAAAATCCGATATGTTTCTTCCTTAAATTGTTTCACTACGGTTTGAATGAGATTCCCGACAGTCTTGCAAAAGAAGGCTCAAAAACTTCATTTGTTGGACCAGAACCCTATAGTGGAATAACTAAAGTCCGCATCAAGGGAATGATCCAGGAGTGGGAAGATGCTGCTAAAAGTGCTCACCTGAGAAACACACCTGGCTTGAGGCAGGAGAAAATGTTTATGGCCTTCTCTGCCGTAAGAGACAAACAGTTTCTCAAGGTAACCAAGAGCAACCTAAGGCTCATAACCGGCCTTCTAATCGGACACTGTCCTCTGAAATACCACCTCACTAATATGGGTCAGACAACTGATGCCAATTGCAGATTCTGCAACGAGGCATAAGAAACAGCAGAACACCTACTTTGTGAATGATCTGCCCTGTCCCTTCAAAGAGGGAACTACCTATCATTGGTCACTTTAAAGCCTGATGACACGGTACACATTTACCCTTAAGTTTTTGTAGACTACGCAAGAAGTCTATACATTAAGGGACTCAAGTAGGTGAGGGACAATTACAAAAGATATTTCAGGAAGACAGATAGAAGGTAATGCCTAACGTCACGAACTTCTATTTGTTTTCAATCAATGGATTAGGGTTAAAAGAGAACATCTTCAATTGTTTGGCAACTCGAATGTTAAGTTGCCTGTCAAAATACTTCAATTTTACAAAAATAACCTGAAAGATCTTTTGTAATTATCCCTCACCTACTTGAATCCCTCAATGCTTAGACTTCTTGCGTAGTCTACAAGAACTTGAGGGTAAATGTGTACCATGTCATCAGGCTTTAAAGTGACCGATGACACGTAGAAAGGTAATGTGTTTATAGATCATAGAAGAATTTAGTGTAAATAGCTATAACTGGTCCTCAAAAATATAAATAACTATTTCTAACAATTATATGAGAGACTGATTGAAATATAGTTTAGGTTTATAATTTAATTTTAGCAGATAGATTCAAGAATTCGGTAGCTCCGATTTGCTACGCCTCAGTGTAGGCGAATTGCATAATTTAGAACGGAATAATTAAAAATTGTAAGTTTCTGATTATCGTCAAAATATGTTCATTTGAATTGAAACATGATATTAGTGGGATGCTTTTCTTAATATATATATATATATATATATATATATATATATATATATATATATATATATATATATATATATATATATATATATATATAAAATATATATATATTAAATATATATATATATATATATATATATATATATATATATATATATATATATATATTTAATATATATATATATATATATATCATATATATATATATATATATATATATATATATACAGGGTCCTGCATCTCACCTCCCGTCTTCTATAACTCAGTTATTAATTTAGTTAGGATTTTGATATTTGGCAGACTTTGCCTGTATCCTAGGGCGTATTTCATTTATTTTTGTTTGATTATACAGGGTGTCCCAAAAAAGTGTGACGTCATGATGATATATATATTTTTAAATTAAATGGTGTACATTTTGTTAATAATTTGAGTGCCTTAGGAAAAAATCGGTTTTGCACTATTAATTTAAAAAATTATTAACAATTAAAAATAGTATCTCGTCAATTTAATTATAGAAGGTACTTATTAAAAAAGGTCTAATGGTCCCAATAACCAAGTTTGGTGGATATGAATTATACAGAGTGTGCAAAATTTACTGTCAAACTTTTTAAACTTTAATGCACTGTATTTTTCTTATTTTAAATTAGAACCCCTGTGTATTTTTATGTCATTCCATGAGGAATTAAAAAACAAACATTTTTCCTAAGTACAACCCTATCACAATTCCTAACACATAAAAAGTTATTTGCAGAAAACTCGTTTTATCAACTAATCCAGTAGCCATTTTAATTGATAAAAATCGAAGGTGGTTTTGAAAAACAATTTATTGACATAACATATTTTGTAATTAAATTGCATCTCGAAAGTTTTAAAGGATTTACAGATTTTCGTCTAAACATATTACACATGGTGAAAGTACAATGAGATCGAAAAAAAAAATGATTCAGAGCAGGCATTGACTACTACAAAACAATTAGCAACACTGATTTCAATTCAATAAAATCAGAAAACTTCAAATAAATCTAAACACAAAACAGTATTCTGAAATTTGTCTTGCCAACCATGTTGTTCTAGTCAAGGCCTGCTCTGAATCATGTTTTTTACGATCGCGTGGTATTAAGTTTTGTATAAAAAATAGTTACTAGAACTTATGTTCGATATGTCTTCCGTTCTCTTGGAGGCACAATTGAAGACGAGTATGAAATGACCTTGCAACTCTTCGTAATAGGTCGGGTGTAATGTTGTGAAATGCATTTATGATTATTTTGCTGCATGTTTTCTGGTGTGGCTGGAGGTTCTTGATAAACGATTTCCATAACGTAGCCCCACAAAAAGAAGTCTAATTTAGTTAAGTCGGCTGATCGGGGCGGCCATTTACTTGACCCTCCTCTTCCAATCCACCGATGCGGGAAGGTTGTGTTGAGATGATCCCTGACTTGTAATGAATAATGTGCTGGGGCTCCATCCTGTTGCAACCACATTGCATCTCTCACAGCCATTGGTAAATGTTGACATAAATCTGGCAATTGATTTTGCAAAAAATCCAGATACGTTGGTCCATTCAAATGTCCGTTAAAAAAGTGAGGGCCAATAACATGTTCACCAATAATTCCCCCCCCCCCCACACATTAATTCCCCATCTGTGTTGTTGATCAACATGCCTGAAAACTCTTGGATTGTGGTCGCAATAATAATGGAAGTTATGACGATTCACAAATCCATTTTTATGAAAGGTGGCCTCAACAGAAAACAAAACCTTATCAAAAAAGTCAACATGTACCCTAATTTTAGTTTGCGCCCAGTTGCAAAATTCGACACGTTGATCAAAATCTTGTTCAAAGAGTTCTTGATGGAACTGGATATGATAGGCATGGAAACGGTTGTCCTTTAAAATTCGTTGAACGGTTCTTTCGCTTACATCCACGACAGCAGCGACTGCTTGTTGACTAACGGAAGGATTTTCCGTAATTGATAATAGCTCAGCCAATTGATTTTCTTCCGTTCGAACTGGCCTATTACTAACTGGTTTTGTATAGTTTACATTAGCCGTATGTATAAATCTCTCCAATAAGTTTTCCAGGCTCCTGTTGTCTGGATGTCGTCGTTCCGGATACCGCTGTGCGTAAACTCGACTTGCCAAAAAACAGTTCTTTTCGCATTCTCCTAATATAAAAATCATATCTACGAGATCGTCTCGGTTGTACTTCATGACAACAAATTCTTGGATATAAAGAGCTTAACTCATAATGCTTTTAACTTTTACATTACTAAAGTCAAAATAGGCTTTTGTCACTTTGTTAAACAATAAATTGTTTTTCAAAGCCACCTTCGATTTTTATCATTGGATTAGTTGACAAAACGAGTTTTCTGCAAATAAACTGAAATACGCCCTAGGATACAGATAAAGTCTGTCAAATATCAAAAGCCTAACCTAATTACTAACTGAGCTACAGAAGACGGAAGGTGAGATGCAGGACCCTGTGTATATATATATATATATATATATATATATATATATATATATATATATATATATATATATATATATACTCAATGACATTAGAAGCGTAACACCCAGAAGGAGTTATTATTTTAACTTGATTTTTTGCCAGTATGGTAGTCTTACATCAAGAATAAAATGATTACATTTTCAAGAAATTTTATTAAAAAACAATCTAAAAAAAATTAATAATGTGTTTGGCGACCCCTTTGCTGTATACACTCCTGTAGACGTCTGGGAATCGACAAAATGAGATGGTCGATGTCTTCTTGAGGCATCTCGTTCCAAGCAACTTGAATTTCATCGATCAACTGTGCTAGAGTCTGTGGAGGATGGTGCAAAGAGAATATTCTTCTTCCCATGATATCCCACACATGATCAATGGGATTTAAATCCGGCGAACGGGGCGGCCACGCCAAAACATTAACACCAGCTTCATTAAGAAAGTTCATAGTTCGACGAGCAATATGGGGACGTGCGTTATCTTGTTGAAAAAGTACGTCTGGGCGGCCATCTAAATAAGGCAACAAAGTCGGTCGTATGACGTCTTCAACATAACGCGCAGCTGTCATACTGCCTCGAATGAATACAAGAGGTGATCGACTACCATAAGCAATAGCCCCCCAAACCATTACTCCAGCAGTCCTGTGTACATGCCTCTCAATAGCAAACCTAAGATCAGGTCGTTCTCCACGGTAGCGTCGTACCCTTCTACGGCCATCATGCGTGCCTAGACAAAATCGTGATTCATCGCTGAATACGACATCGTGCCATTCTGCCTCCCAATGCTGCCGTTCTCTGCGCCAGTCCAACCTTTGGCGACAGTGTCTCGCTGTTAAAGGAAGCACTAATCTTGGACGGTACGAAAGAAGCCCAAAGGATTGAATGCGGCGATATAAGGTTCGCATACTAACGAGCCTACCTTCTTCTCCAATCCATTGATCACCGATTTGACGCCTAGTAGCGAAACGGTCTCGCAGGGCTATTTGTCTTAAGCGCCGATCTTGACGTTCTTGGTTATTCAATTGGTCTTCTTCTTGCTCCTCTACCTTCTTCTGTCCATACCTGATACACACGTATTACAGTTGCTGCAGTGGAATCAATACGGCGGGCAATTTCGTGATAGGACATACCGACATCTCGATAAGCAACAACTCGACCCGCTCAAATGGTGATATTGTGGCCGTCTTCGGACTCGAGGCATTTTATTTAAGCTTAACACACTCAACGGAAACACGAAAACTAAAAACATCTGTACTAAACAGCTCATATAAATAGTTTTATCAAAAAAAAAAGTGAAATATTTTTTTTTTCCAATAAATATAAAAGGCACAAGGTTGAAATTGTTATCAATGTATGCTTTAAATATAGTCACTCTGTTGCTAAAATATGAATTCAAAAAAATCATTCCTTCTTGGTGTTACGCTTCTAATGTCATTGAGTATATATATATATATATATATATATATATATATATATATATATATATATATATATATATATATATATATATATATATATAAATGTTGCAGTTATACCACTAGTTTGTAAACAAATGATTAAGGCCTAGTTGCAATTCGAAATGTTACTTTATGCTTAAACATTAAAATATAACAGTAATAATGTATAATTTGAACTTTCAGACATACTTTTTTCGCGAAGTGAAGCGTATCGGCAAAAAGTTGATTTTTTTATAGAGCATACATTAGAAAGTATGTGGTATATTATTGTAAATTACTAATTCTAAATTAAATTAACAAACATCACTTTGTCAGCACAGTTTGTATATATCCAGTTAGCCAGTCTCTACATAAAATTTGGTAACCGCGTTTGGATGCTGCATTCAGAAGCGAGACCAGTGATTGGTGTATACAATCGTCTGGCTTACTCTTACCTCACATGCTGACCATGGTCTCTCCTTTTCTACTCGATTTCCAATTCTCCCATAAACATTGGCTCCCATTAGTGTCAATCAGTTGAGAGTTTCCCCGTGTTCTCAATAGAAAAGAAGTTGAAGTACCTTGAAACTTAAACTAATATTGAATATGCGAGTAGTTTGTTTTCAAACTTACTAAAAACCTACTTTGAACTAACAGAAGAAGTTAAAGCAATTTTGTAGTCAAATTCTAGGTCCTTGATATTGAAATTCAGAGTCAACAGAAGGAAAAAGGAATAATGAAACTGATCCCCCAATTCCTTTTCAGCACTCCAATTCCACCACAAAAAAGACTGTTCCCGAACTGGTAAAACGAAGAAGAAAAAGAAAAAACACCATTTTACCTTATGCAACACATTTCCATTGCAATTTTCTCCACTTTTCACCCTGTCCACCTCTCCCGGCCCCCGTCGAGGCGTGATGACTCGTTACATAAGACGGGCTTGTCCCCGAATGAAATTGCGTAGCGCTACGCCACCAAACCAAATTTTTAGGCTTTTCTAAACTCGAAATTTTATTTCATGCAGCACGCGTATAAAACATTGAAATATTGTGAAGTTAGAAATACACAAAGAAATACTTTTATTTGAAATTAGTAATTATCAATATATTTAATCAATAAATCAATCAAGTGAGGTCAAATAATACAATGTATCAAATTAACTTATTTAGATAGTAATTTTTAAAAAAATAATTATGTTGCGTTTTTGCATGATAGAAATATAAAATAATTTAGTTATGGTTTTGCCATTTCTTTTTAGTGTTTGCCTTATTTATAATAAAAACAATAGTTTTCATTTATTATGAAATTTCTTAGTCACTCGATGTACTTAGTACTTTGTACTCATACAAGTACTTAAGTACTCTAATTACGTACTTGTACTTAGTACTCGAGTACAATTTGCATGAAATACTTGTATTCAAGACTCGAGTACATTTTATTTGTACTCAGAACAGATCTGGCTGTAGTTTTCTAAATAATAAAAATAGGACCTATATTTATTTAATCTATTGCCATTATAAAGGTTTTTAATTTAAATTCACTTGGTAATCTTTTGCCTTCAAATGAGCCCCTGAATAAGATGTACATTTTTTGTGTAGTCAACACATTACCTTTCTACCCTCACGTCAATACCTTCTAACTGTTTTCAATCAATGGATTCTGGTTGAAACAAAACATCTTCAATTGTTTAGTACGTTGAATGTTAAGTTTGCGTTTCTATCATCATGACAATCATCACGTCAAAATACTTCAAATGCGTCAATTTTAAGAAAATACTCAAAATATTACGTGAGCTATGGCGAAACTATTTAAAGAAGAAACATATCAGATTTCCAATAGTGAGTGAAAGGTTTGCATTAAAAGTTAGTGAAAGAATAATTGAAATGCTAGAAATAAAGATGATCAATAGGGATTGATTACTTATATAATAGTCGCAGAACCAAGAGGGATTTATTGATATTGTAGACGTATATTTTCTTGAATACTATTAATGGATTCGATAGCAAACACCACCTAATGCTTCATAGCGGCATCGTCAATGACATTTTCTTGAATATTGTGACTAATCCAATACTGAGCACATTATTAATATCTAATTTAACTGAAGTTTACTGTTCCATGGGTTTCAGTTTATTCTCGTTTGTAGTTCCTTCTTTTAAAATAATTTGATTGCACACTGACAGATTTGTCAAAAAAATTAAACCAAAATGTAAACATGCGTTTATGATAATGTATTTTGTTGTTTGTGACGTCACGGTAAAGGGATAATGTGTTGACTTTACCTATTCTGAGTCACCCTGTATAAATGTTTATTTATTATAACTTTATTTTGAGTCTTGAAAATTAGAGCGCCTGGAGCAGTTTCTTCAACTGCTCCACAGTAGTTATGTCCCTGCTTCAACTGTTCGATAATATTGCGAATAAATACAAAATTATAAAAATATATTTATAATCCTAAATAAATGTTAGTACTTGTTTAAAAAAAATAGTAATTGCAGTGTTTTTGTGTGAGTGAATAAATTAATGATCTGTTAATTAGAAGTTGTGCATGTTAATGTAAGAAGAGCAAAGGAGAAGTGAAGAGAGTTGGAATACGAGTACAATTAAGATCTGAGCAATTTGTACGTGATCCGGGGATATTGTTCGGTGTTTTCCTATTCCTTTGGTATGAGCCTGAGAGGCCGCCGCTCGCCGCCGCCGACGCTCATTAGAGCTGGCGCTTGCTGTCTCCGGTGATTAATTGTCGGTCCCATCTCTATCCCATCCTCCAATCTTTACATCTTTCTAGCTGCGCCCGCCGTGTCCACGTTTTGTTATTAATATTTTATTAATGTGTTAACATTCCATGGATGCCTGACCTTTCGATAGAGACAAGACCAACCTCAGAAAAAAGAAAAAAAAAGAAAAATTACAAAACAAAGGGATCAAACATTTGTGAGGTTGTAATTTAACATTTTGTCAGCTTTACAATGAATCTAACTTCTCGATAATTTAATACAATAATAAAAACATAAATACATTCGATAACTTTCCCAATAATTAAAACTCTCGTGTGATGTTAATCTTATGAAATCTTCATGCATTTACACGAAATACGAACACTCTGTATATAGAGGGGCCTCAGAAATGGTTTTACGAGGAGCAAAATTTTAGATACGCCATTGTCTTTGGGCCTATATCCCAGGGTTTGAAAAATAAGCGAGCCTGCAAAATTGGTGCAAGTTAAAAAAAAGTTTGAGAAGCTCTAAATGACTAACATTTTCAAATTTCGTCTTTATTGAAGAGTTCTATATTATAAAAACATGCATAATTAATAATTCTGCATTCACAGAATTCTACAAATAAAATATTATTTATTACTAAAGGCTTGTTTAGATGAGAATACTGATAGGAAAATAATTAAAGACCGTATTTCATATGTAAATTAGGTATTTGTTAAAGGGGTCGAAATACTTAATTCATTGCACCAACAGAATTAAACGTGATCCAGATTACAACTAGCGATAGGACGATTATCCATTTAACGAGGCACCATTACACGTGTGCATCCCTTGATGTTATTTTTTGCGAGTGCCATATCAAATGATACCGGTTGTTAATGGCCCCCTTCCAATGGGGCATTTCATTATACGCGCACAGCATCCAACCCCCGATAATCGCATTTGCCGAAGTGTAATCGCACCCCTTCCTTCTCGCGAGGCTTATTTAATCCTCCCCTCGGTTTAATTAAGCTAATCTTTCGCTACCAATTAGGTGGGCGAAATTCGTCCGGCGAAAGAAGAAAAATAATAACAGCAAACGCAAACGAAAATCAGTCGGGTTCAATTAAGATGTTATCGCTCTGGCCCCGTTGACAATTAACGTAATTTATTATGAGGTAACAATGGTGATGTTGTGATTGGGTGGTCTGAACTGATGAACCGATGAACTGAAGACCGGCCTGGCCAGTCATCCTCATTAAGTCCGCATTGAGATCCTCGCATTCAAATGTCTTTGTTGTCATTTATTAACATAACCTCAACTGGCGTAAATGCTATTTAATGTAGGATGAGGGTGCTGAATTGCTCTGCAAGAGCAATCAACAACGGATTCCTTTCTACTAAGGACAATGAGTCCAGGATTCTTCGCGATCATTTGAACTTTTTTTTTATTAGTTTACATCAATGATTAATCAATTCCAATTACATTTTGCCTCAAATAACAAATACACGGTATCAGTGGCGGGGGGGTGATTTGAATTAATATTTGGTTCATAAATTCATAAGTACAAAAAATTATGATGTGTCCATCATAGCATTTTCCCCGTCATTTAAACAATTGATGATTGACATACTAAACGTATTTTACTTGTTAATTCCAATTAGATATGGGTCGTTCGTGAATTATTCGTTCAAAAAGAACGATTCTGATTTGATTTGAATGAACTGATTCCGTATTTCGAAAAGAACTGATTCGTTAATGATTCATTCACTCGAGACGACCAACCGAACGATTTTGGTCGAGCAGAATCGTATTCCCGATTCGGATTTATACATTTGGTCTGAATCTGCCCGAATCGGATGACTAATTCGTTTGCTCGAATCCGCGAGCCACTTCAACTCCGCTTTGTGCAGGGTGGTTTAATTTCGATGTTGCTTGTGGGCATCTCGGTAAATATAAAAGTAACAAATAATCCGATGGCGCAGTCGCGATCTCTTTTTTTGAGACTAGGATAATGCCGAAAACAGCAATGCACCATCTTGTTTTTTTCAGAAGTTATAGGGCAAAATCGGGTTTTCTTGATTTTTTTTATAGTAACACTGTTTTTTAAGACAAATTTACAAAACTTTATATGTTTAAAATCAGTGAAAAACACTTTTATCAACTATGTTAAAGCCAACTATGATTTACATTTAAAAAAAAATAATTTGGCTATAACTCGAAAATGTGTGCATAAAATAAAAAAATACCTACGCCACTGGATCCCATTAAAGTGCCTTAGGAAGATATTTATAGTTTTTGTCTATCTTACAAATTACGCAAGATATTAATTTAATTTAAAAATCAAGAAAACCCGATTTTGCCCCATAACTTCTGAAAAGAGACAAGATGTTGCATTTTTGTTTTAGGCATTATCCTAGGCTCAAAAAAAGAGATCGCGATTGCGCCATCGGTTTTTTCTAACTCTTATATTTACCGAGATGCCCATGAGCAACATCGAAATTAGACTACCCTGTACATGCGATCTGAATTTGAATCCGCCCGAATCGGATGACTAATGCATTTGCTCGAATCCGCGCACCATCAACTCCGCTAGTACATTCGATCTGCATCTGAATCCGCCCGAATCGGATGACTAATGCGTTTGCTCGAATCCACGCACAACATCAACTCAGCTGGTACATTCGATCTGAAACTAAATCCGCCCGAATCGGATGACTAATACGTCTGCTCGAATCCGCGCACAACCAACTCCGCTTGTACATTCGATCCGAATCTGAATCCGCCCGAATCGAATGACTAATGCGTTTGCTCGAATCCGCGCACAACTTCAACTCCGCTTTGTACATGTGGTCTGAATCCGCCCGAAACGATTTTTCACGACTTGCAGAATCGAACCCGCTGCGCCAGCCTTTATTGGTATTTTTTACGACTCGACGCGTAATTTTATCAGCTCTCTACTTATGAGACAAATCACAGAATATCTACAAGATGAATTCAAGCCACCGAAGTTTTAAGTGAATTGGATAGCTAACGCCATCTAACGCTCCATAGTGGCATCGTCAATGACACGAATGCACAAGTGCATATATAGGTCACTGTTTCGTCCACGGAGCTATACTCTGTGTAACCACAGAAAACAAATATCAAAATTGTATTTGAGTTCAGTATTCCGAAGTTTTATTTGGAACAGCTTTACAACTGAAAAGGCAAAATTATTTGATAATTTAAAAATAAGTATAACAAAATATTTTGAATTATAGTTAAATTTGTATATATTTGCTTTATTTTTTATAGACATATCTTTCGAATAAATCTATCATCTTTGCTTAAATTATACAAGTCAATTCCTTTATAACGGTATTCGCTCGTTTAACAGATGTTATTGGGTCAGCCGTCTATCTCGGCGCCGTTCGGTATGGAACGAACATATATTATTATCATTATTATTATTACTATTAGTATTATTATTATTGCGCGTAGTAAATTGACGGTAAGTAAATGGTCACGGTTTATGAAACAAATGTCTATCATCACTATAAAAGAAGATGAAGGCAAGAACAAACTATACTATTATTATTATTATTATTATTACAAGTGATTCGTTTACGAACGATTCATAAAGAACAAATCATTTTTAAGAAATCATTCGGTTGATTCGAATCATCTAAAAGATTCGAACTTCCCATATCTAATTCCAATTACATATCTCCTCAAATAACAAATATACGGTACCGGTGACGTAGTGGCCAGTGACATTTTGTGATAGGGGCGGATTTAAATTATAATCTGTTTAATAACTAGGAGGAGCGTTTTAAATTTCACGCGCCAAAACCTATACCTCTCATTGGCCGAGAGCGCGCCTATTTTACACTATGCTAATTACGTCATTATTAGACGCAACAGCTGACATAACCTTAATTCGAAGCGTTACCGAGTTGCAATTTTGTCTGTTTCGTAATAACCTTTTGTGTGGTGTTTCTTTAGCATAGTTAAAAGTTAGTTTTGTTTATATTATTGTGATGGATTATGGATCCAGTCCAAACTCGGTGATAATATCCCCTTCACCTCCAAAAAAAGACCCAAAGAAGTTGGGTTTGGGTCATTTATATCTGTCTGAAAAACAGTGTTAAATAAATATGTATAAGTAGATGATAACAGATGATCCACATATAAACATGACTGCTGCTGTATCAGACATTGTTGGGGCAGTAGGTGAGATATCAAATAGCATAAGAATATGCATAAATCGTACCATTAGCGAATATAAGAAATCCGGAGAGATTTGTAGCCCTAAACAGCTTGGAATTACAAGTTTTGATGACGTAGTGAAGAGATCCGTGCATAGTTTTTTCTATAAAAATTAACTGCCAACTTTGAATAAAGTTTTAAAAGAAGTAAACGATCATGCAGGCATGCCGAAAATGAGTCGTTCTACCTTGAATAGCTTTATGAAACAAATCAATTTTAAGTGAGATAGAGACCAGAGCTGGGCAGGATTCGAATCATTCAGGATTCGAATCCTTTTAGAGGATTCAAAAGAGGCATTCGAATACCTTAGTTCAACTGGATTCGTGATCCGGATTCGTTACATTTTTTAAAAAGGATTCGTATTCGAGTCTAAATGTGGGTGATTCGAATCCTTATAAAAGGATTCGAATACTTACAAAAGGATTTGAATCGTTAAAAATAATTCGAACTAATTGTGAGGAATAACATGAAAAATGTTTTTTTGTATGTTTTTAAATTTCACGTTAAATCACTGTTTTATGCGCGTGGCGCATGAAGTAAAATTTCGAGTTTAGAAAAGCCCAAAAAAATTAAATTTGAATTTTCACGGGGCTTTTCTAAACTCGAAGTTTTACTTCATGCTTAGTCTGGGAGTGGAAACGCTCGTTCGAATCTTCAAAGAGAATGCTTTGATAAGAACTTTAGATGATTGAAAATGTTTTTAAAGATAATAATATAGTTTTCAAAATTTTGTTTAATATTGTTTGAAGTAAAACTGACATGGTAGCCGACATTTCCTTGACTAAAGATTTTTTCCCTGGCCTTTTAATATAACTTTCTTCTGTTTAATAGTTTTCATTGTTTTTGCCAATATCTAAGTTAATTTTATAAATTTTTACGTGTTTTGTAATTTGCCTGCTGATTTTGACAAATTTAATAATATCATATGGCTTTTTCGATTTTATAATAGAGTTCAATTTAAAGTTTTGAACGAGTGTTTCCACTCCCAGGCTAAGCATGAAGTAAAATTTCGAGTTGAGAAAAGCCCCGTAAAAATTTGTCGAGGGTCGCGCAGCGACCCGAGACAAATTTTCGGGCTTTTCTAAACTCGAAATTTTACTTCATGCGCCATACGTACAAATCACTGATTTGAAGTGGAGTTCAGAAACACACAAATACATCTTTAACCAAAGTAACAGGGAGTCAGATATTAAGTCTGTTATCAACGATGTTTAGTGGTAATAATAAATAATTAGGTTATGAATATTTTTGTTAAAACAACTGGTAACGATATTTATGTATTAATGGTTGCAAAAAAATAATAAAATCAAATTTATTCTTAAAGAAATTATATTCGTGATTCGAAAAAACAGGATTCGAATCTTTGATTCGAATCATATTTATCTCTTACGAATCCTTTATTCGAGTATTCGTGATTCGAATCATATTAGGTGATTCGGATTCGTGATTCGAATCCTTTTACGAGGATTCATCCCAGCTCTGATAGAGACACATTATTATATAAATTCCATATTATATTATGAACACAAAGTAAATATATTTTATCTCACAAAATGGCGAGATGCCGTATAAGCATTTTAATTGAACTGACGATATCGTACGCTGGAAAAGAAAATACTTAACCACAATTAAGAAGTAGGAAATGGATATTTGATTTTATTTAAAGAGTAATTATGAAATTATTTAAAATTGCCGCCAAATTTATCTAGTGATACTTCTGGTAACTTTTTATAGTGTAAATTGGGCTTTGGCACTTACTACTTCTAGTTTTTAAACAGACTATAGTAATTTGCTTCATAAATTCATTTTTCTAAAGTAATACAAAAACGAGTACATCGTCACAAAATAGTTTGGTTCATCTCTTTAATCTGATTTAATTTTATTTGTCATACCAAAATTAAATCCCCATGTGATAACATTAATTTAATTTAGTCTGGATAAATTTACATATATTTTATTAGTCTGAAGCTTTTTTTTGTGTTAACTTGTGTAGTTAACACCACAAATTTAATATAATTTACATGAATAAAGCCAACGCTTAAGAAAACTTCATCCTAAAATATATTACAACCTAATGAAATTCAAAGCATTCGTTCCATAATTTCCAATTCGGCGAATAAATAAGGGGGCACGAGTCGCTGAAATTGCGATTCGGTCCGCAGTTTAATTCGTTGTGAAAATGAGATGCGGATCCCACCCTCCCAGCCATTTTTCTTTTCCGTTCAATTCCTTCGCCGCCCCCCGTTTATGTAAAAACGCGCGACTCCATTTAAGTTCGAGATCACGCGTCAGCCCGTTTTATTACGAGTTCCACTTTATATTTAAATTCGGCAATCCAATATTCTGGCAATTTCATTCGGGGACAAGCCCGAAATAGGGGCGCAGCCGTCTTATGTAACGAGTCATCACGCCTCGGCGGGGGCCGGGAGGGGTGGACAGGGTGAAAAGTGGAGAAAATTGCAATGGAAATGTGTTGCATAAGTTAAAATTGTGTTTTTTTCTTTTTCTTCTTCGTTTTACCAGTTCGGGAACAATCTTTTTCGTGGTGGAATTGGAGTGCTGAAAAGGAATTGGGGGATCAGTTTCATTATTCCTTTTTTCCTTCTGTTGACTCTGAATTTCAATATCAAGGAATTAGAATTTGAATACAAAATTGTTTTAACTTCTTCTGTTAGTTCAAAGTAGGTTTTTAGTAAGTTCGAGAACAAAGTACTCTCTATGCATATTTAAAATTGGCTTAAGTTTCAAGGTACTTCAACTTCTTTTCTATTGAGAACACGGGGAAACTCTCAACTGACTGACACTAAGGGGAGCCAATGCTTATGGGAGAATTGGAAATCGAGAAGAAAAGGAGAGACCATGGTCAGGATGTGAGGTAAGAGTAAGCCAGACGACTGTATACACCAATCACCGGTCTCGCTTCTGGATGTAGCATCCAAACGCGGTTACCAAATTGTATATAGAGACTGGCTAACTGGATATAAGTACATCGAGTGACTAAGAAATTTCATAATAAATGAAAACTATTGTTGTCATTATAGATTACGCAAACACTAAAAAGAAATGCTAAAACCATAACTAAATTATTTTATTTTTCTGTCATGCAATAACGCAACATAATAATTTTTTAAAAAATCACTAACTAAATGAGTGAATTTGATACAATGTATGATTTGACCTGACTTGATTGATTTGTTAATTAAATATATCGATAATTACTAATTTCAAATAAAGGTATTTCTCAGTGTATTTCTAACTTCACAATATTTCAATATTTTATACGCGTGGCGTAATCTAACCACAATACAATATATAATTGAAATTCAGGCATTCGTCGGTCGAGTTTATAAAAGGGTTAAATTTGAAGTTTTGAACGAGTGTTTCCACTCCCAGATTAAGCATGAAGTAACGCTACGCAACCAAACCAAATTTTAAGGCTTTTCTAAACTCGAAATTTTACTTCATGCTTAATCTGGGAGTGGAAACACTCGTTCAAAACTTCAAATTGAACCCTTTTATAAACTCGACGAATGCCGGAATTTCACAATTTAATAAAGTTGGATTAGGATAGATGAAAAATTCTGAAACTAGGTTAGGTTAGATGACAAATCATAAAGTTGGGTCTTTTTAACACAAATTTACCATTTGCCGTCCAGTTGTGAACTTAGATTAGGTTATTATTCAACCTAACCCAACTTCACAATTTAGCGTAGTTGAGTTAGATATAAAGTTGGGTTAGATGATATATTGTATTGTGGTTAGATTAAGTTAGATGACAAATCAAAAAGTTGGGTCTTCTTAACACAACTTTACGATTTGCCGTCCAATTGTGAACTTAGATTAGGTTATTATTCAATCTAACCCAACTTCACAATTTAGCGTTGCTCAGTTAGATATAAAGTTGGGTTAGATGATATATTGTATTGTGGTTAGATTAGGTTAGATGACAAATTATAAAGTTGGGTCTTTTTAACACAACTTTACGATTTGCTGTCCAATTGTAAACTTAGATTAGGTTATTATTCAATCTAACACATCTTTACAATTACGCGTATTTGAGTTAGATATACAGTTGGGTTAGATGATATATTGTATTGTGGTTAGATTAGGTTAGATGACAAATCATAAAGTTAGGTCTTCTTAATACAACTTTACGATTTGCCGTCCAATTGTAAACTTAGATTAGGTTATCATTCAACCTAACCTAACTTCACAATTTAGCGTATTTGAGTTAGATATAAAGTTGGGTTAGATGATACATTGTATTGTGGTTAGATTACGTTATATGACAAATCATAAAGTTAGGTCTTTTAACACAACTTTACGATTTGCCGTCCAATTCTGAACTTAGATTAGGTTATTATTCGACCTAACCCTACTTCACAATTTAGAGTATTTGAGTTAGATATAAAGTTGGGTTAGATGATACATTGTATTGTGGCTAGATTAGGTTAGATGACAAATCATAAAGTTGGGTCTTTTTAACACAATTTTACGATTTGCCGTCCAATTGTGAACTTAGATTAGGTTATTTTATATTATATATTGTATTGTGGTTAGATTACGTTAAATGACAAATCATAAAGTTGCATACTGAACGCATCAACCGCTTCTTAAGGTGTCGAAAAACGTTGACCTCTCATTTTATTTCTTACGGATGGGAATAAAAAGAAGTCATTCGGTGCCAAGTCAGGACTATATGGCGGATGACTCATCAAATCGATGTTTTGCGTGCTCAAAAATGCAGTTGTTTGAGCCGATGTGTGAGAGCTCGCATTGTCGTGGTGAAGAGTGATCCGTTTTCGGCGGTTGGTTTTCCTGATTTCTTGGATGACAAGTGGCAAACAAATGGTTGTGTACCACTCAGAATTGACTGTTCTGCGTTGTTCTAGTGGTACGGTTGCGACATGTCCAGTTTTTCCGAAAAAACAGGCGACCATTTGCTTGGAAGTGCTTCGTGCGCGAACAACTTTGTTGGATTTGGCTCATCTTGAAACACCCATACGGTCGACTGCTGTTTACTTTCGGGCTCATACGCGTAAATCCATGATTCATCACCTGTCACGATGTCATAGACGTGTTTCGAAGCACCGCAATCGTATTTTTTGAGCATTTCCTTGCACCAATCGACACGTGCCCTTTTTTGAGCGATTGACAAATTGTGTGGGATCCAACGCGAACAAATTTTTTTGACAGTCAAATGTTCATGCAATATTGAATGTATGCTGGTCCCACTAATGCCTAAGGTTGTCTCAATCTCACGATAGGTCACATGACGATCTTGCAATATTTGTTTGCGCACAGCATCAATGGTTTCCGGAACAACAACTGATTTTGGACGACCTTCACAAAATTCGTCTTGGAGTGAACTACGACCTCGGTTGAATTCACCATACCATCGATAAACACTGGTCCTTGATGGAGCTTCATCGCCAAAAATTGAATTAAGTTCATCCATGCACTGTTGTTGAGTTAATCCACGTCGAAAGTTGTGAAAAATATACGCACGAAAATGTTCACGATTTAATTCCATTCTTTGGCCGAGATAAATCTTTTAAGTTAGTGTAAACGACACAAATAACGCTCATATGTCAAAACGTTCTGAGTACGTATAACCTCAAAAATGTCAAACTTTACGACAGAGCTCTCAATTGCCAGATTGCAACACTAGGGTTGCCCAATCCCGAAATATAAAAGGCAAGCCTCGTATTGCGGTTGGATTAGGTTAGATGACAAATCATAAAGTTGGGTCTTCTTAACACAACTTTACGATTTGCCGTCCAATTATGAACTTAGATTAGGTTATTATTCAACCTAACCCAACTTCACAATTTAGCGTATTTGAGTTAGATATAAAGTTGGGTTAGGTGATACATTGTATTGTGGTTAGATTAGGTTAGATGATAAATCATAAAGTTCGGTCTTTTTAACACAACTTTATGACTTGCCGTCCAATTGTAAGCTTAGATTAGGTTATTATTCAACCTAACTTAACTTCACAATTTAGCGTAGTTGGGTTAGATAAAAAGTTGTAAAATTGAGTTACATAATACATTGTATTGTAGTTAGGTTAGGTTAGATATCAAATTGTAAAGTTAAACTATAAACGAACTAAAATGTGATATGTCAAAAAGTAATGGAATGGTAATAATCTTGAAAAAAGTAAGTTTGTGAAAATTTTCTAACATGTATGAGACTTATTTACTGAAAGTGGTAAATACTAAAAGTTTTAGATAAGATTTTTGACATTTCATTCTCTTTGACAATCTTCACACATTTGGCACATTTGACATTTAATGCTACTTTTAACACTAAAAAAATATGAGTTTTTTTTATTGGATATTGGTTTTAAGCCGTTCCACCATTTCACCTTTGTATTTTGTAATTTTTAATGTGGAATTATTTTGTACTTTAAAATGACCCCACCCGGCGGGACTCGAACCCGAGACCCCTGGGTTAGGAAGCAGCTCCTCTACCCCACCGGGGTCCCTAAATATGAGTTTTATATCACTTTATACGATGGCAAAATTTTAAAATCAGAGCAATTGATTGATTGATTTATGGGATCGGGGTAAGGACGTTGGAAAAGCTGGGGAGGGAGAGGGAAAAGAGAAGGGAGGGTAAGAGGGATACGGGAATGGAGTAATAACGAATAAATTGTAAATAGTTTGTAAGATATGCCAATAAGGGTCTTTTTTTTATTAATTTTGGACTGCAAAATGTTAACAAAAGTGCTAATGAATTCAAATTTATAATCAGCTTTTGGTCAATTTTTTCAATTCTATTATTCGCTACACCACAATAATAGCGAAAAATCTAAATTATTAGTCAACGTGTCGAAAGAATTAAACTTAAAACCTGAACTGTTGGTCAATTTAGGACTTCTAAAAGTTGGTGTGAAGAATTGTATTTTACAATCTGAACTGTTGGTCAATTTTGGAATTCATAACGTTCGAAAAGTTGGTGCTGAATAAATGAAACTCAAAATCATTTCTGCTGATCAATTTGCGACTTAAAAATGTTCGAAAAGTTGGCTTTGAAGAATTGAAATTTATAATCAGAGTTATTGGTCTACAAAATGGTAAGAAAAGTGCTGATTAATTCAAATTTCAAATCAGCTGCTGATCAATTTTCCTTTTTGACATTTTGTCATTTCCCACATTTTACGTCAGTTTTGACGTTTCTCATATGACATACGTCAGATTCAGCCGATATTTGAACTATAATGACAGTTCATACAAATCGAACTTAGCCAGCATTTAAACTATAATTACAGCTGACGTTTCAACATTCAAATATTCAATTCAATGAATAATTTGGTAATTCAAATATTCATGTTTGAATATTCAAATATTCAGATATTTGAATAATTCGTAATCGAATCCCAGCCTTAATTATAACACGAAGTACATGAATAATAGTGAATAGTGATGGGAATAATTCAGGTACGATAGTTAGTCGAATTAGTCGGGTAGTAAAATATCTCAAAATATACGATTACTGTATCTATGTCTATTAATGTATCGATTACTGTATCGATTATTAGATCGACTGCAGCGATTATTACATCAATTAGTGAATCGATTGTTATATCGTTAAAGTCCTTGGCAACAAGACCCTATCAAAAAATCCACACTGTTTTTTTTGCCCAATATGCTGGAAAAAGTACCTTTTTTTTACATAATTTTGATAATTTTTTATAAATAAAAAATTAAAGTATGTACTAATAGATTTATGTACCTCCTTACTTTTAGAATTCCAAATATCATTAATATTATATATAAATAGTGAGTTTAATGTTATGCAAACTGTAAATTATTTATTTAAAACCAATCGTGATGATTTTGTTTACAAAGCCCACTATGCTAAAACGTAAAATCTATTTAATTACAAGAACTATCTAGTCATTAAAATTTCATTGCATTCTTCAGAGAGATCCTGTGCTCGAGTCCTTTGGCAACTAGGCCTGTTTGACCGGCCATGGTTTATCAACTTTTTAAGAATGCTTAACATCTAAAGTGAGCAGTTAATACTTGTTTATCCTTTATTTTATAAATATATAAGGAGACAGATCAATATCAGTAAAATAATCGATTCCGCTGGGGAAAAAAGTGTGGATGATTTAGTTGTAAGCCGGCACAATGCCATCCAAAGCATTCGGAGTGTTCTATTGTTGCAAAAACCACAAATCGTTTTATGCTAAGAATGCCCACTCGGTAGACCAATAAATACACGAAACGGTTTTGCATACGCGCGACGAATAAAATATATGGCGGTGGGGCCGCGGGCAAATATGCCGGAGACGCATCCTTCGGCAAATTAAGCTGGAACGCGCGGGATTTTGTGCACGCGATTCCGAAAATAAAATCACACGCGCAATACTCAATCCGAATTCCGTTTTGTCTAGAGATTGAATTGATTCCTACAAAGAGACACCAATGTATTTATGCAAAAAAGTGTGTACATTTTACAAACCGATATTCATGCCATCGAGTTTTTAAAAATTGCAGCATCAACTTGGTCGTTTGATTGGACAATAAAAACATCATAATAGAATGATCTTCAAAAAATTAAAAAATATAGAGTATGTATAAATGAAATTGCTAATTCTTGGTTGCAGAATACTTCAAACATTAAAAGTGCGATTCTTTTCCCAATCTACAACAAGTTAGTCTTACAAAGACTATATCAAACACTTATTGAAACAACTACCCCCGAGCTAATACCTCGACGGAAATTGAATTATACAACAAGTGTTTGCTGTTACATACAGTACCTACTGCAAATGTAATAATTTGTGTCAAATTATTCAGGCCATCTATAGACGCGTTTCGAGATTTATCGCTCATCAGTATAGCTTTGCCATTCCCTCTAAACTAGTATTTGTAAGAATAACTTGTTGTAGATTGCGAAAAGACACGCACTTTTAATGTTTGAATACAGAGAATGCTTAAAAAATATCTTTCTTATAACCGCACCGTAAGCACAATCGAATGCAACCGTTTCGAAATTGGGGGGTGAACATTGTGAATATATTTCTTTAGATTACATTAGGATGTGATATATATGCAGAAAATCCTCCTAGTAAGCACAATAAATTATTCACACTTGAAAATAAGCTCCGCCCAAAGAAACTAATAAAAAAACTCGTTAGGCCCCAAACGCATCCGCCGTTTTTTTTTTCTTCTTTCTATATATTAACCCCTCGACTTTACCTCCGCATTCTCGCCCCCATTTCTAGATTATATTAAACGCCGACAGCAGCGTCCGTAATAAATAAATAAACACCGCCCCCGGGCCCTTCCCAGCCGCCCCCGTTCCGCATTCAGCGGGCGAGAAAATTCAAATAAACACGTTTTAAACGGTCGGGCTTAGCTCGCGAATAGAATGTGACCTGAGCCGAGTCCTGGGGTTTAAGACGAGTTCACATTCTTAGAGGTCGTAGATGCAAATCGCGACCCCATTCGATTTGAATACAGGATGTGACGTATAAGTGATTGCCAATCTTCGGGAGCCGCCTCCCGAGGGGGAAACCGGAAATCTATTGGGTGTGAGGAATGGGGATTACGGAATTGATTGTCTATTGAGTTGGAGCTTTTGAGATTCCGACTAAAAGACGTGTTGTATTTAAATACAAAAGAATTTAATCTGCAAAGAAAATGGTTATACGAAGATATATCACACCACCAAATGATAAATGAGAAAGAATATAATAAAAAAACGAAAGATTTATTACTTTAATAGGAAAACATTTTATAAATTTTTTAGTGGGCTAACATTTGTAGGAGGTTTTCTTGTAGCAAAGAGTTAAAATCAGGGTTGATAAGAAAACGTTCTTTTCATTTTAATTAAAACAAACAGTTTTTTTAATTAAACGTGTTTTTTCATTGAAACAGCGTTTAAAACATTAACAATTAAAAACATGTTTAGAACGTGTTTAAAACATGTTCAAAACACGTATAAAACGTGTTTAAAACAGAACATACAGGGTATTTTTCTTTTGAGTATACACAACCCGATAATTACAACGTTTTTTAAATTTGCGGGAATTCGTTGTTTAAAAGCGGTTAATTTGAGGCTTTTAACGAGTGTTTTCCACTCCCAGACTAAGCATGAAGTAAAATTTCGAGTTTAGAAAAGCCTAAGAATTTAGATTGGCCGCTCCGCTTCGCTACGCGGCCAATCCAAATTTTTAGGCTTTTCTAAACTCGAAATTTTACTTTATGCTTAGTCTGGGAGTGGAAAACCCTCGTCTAAAAATTTAAATTAAAATCTTTTTAAAAAAACTACGAATGTCGTAAGATTTACAGTGTATGCAAAAATTCCATGTATTTAATAATCACATATATTTGATATTTTCTTGTAATAATATGTTGTGCTTACTATTGTAACTTGAAATATCTCCAACAATTTAGCTAAAATTTAAAAATATAAACAAAAAATCTCAATGATGTAGTATAAAATATAATTTAGCACATTTAAAATAATTAAAAAAACCTTTTAAACGAATTTAACGTTTAAAACGTGTTTTAAACAAATTTAAAACATGTTTAAAACAAAACCATTTAAAACACGACGGCTGTTTTTAAACATGTTTAAAACACTTTTTTAAAACAAAGTGTTTTAAACACAGCAACCCTGGTTAAAATGGATTTGTGGCCAAAACAATTGTAGTGCTTTCTTAAGGGTGAATTTTTACAATTTAGTTTATAGTAAAGTTATAAAGCGAATTTAACACTTTTTTAAATAAAAAGAATATATAAAAAATTACGAGAATGTTTTTCGTGTAAAATACGAAAACATTTTCGTAATTTTGTATATAATTAAAAGTGTGCAAACTGTAAGAAGCCTAAGCTAATTTTCTCGAATTCAAATATTTTTCAATTGAAATTATTCTTGTAAAAAGAAGATGCTTCGACTGAAATATGAATCTTTTTTCTTTCAGCATTACATTGAATAAGGTTTAAAGTGCATCTGTGTCCAATAAAATGGTAATCAGTGTATGTATTATAGGTAATAACAAATATGGCTTTTGATTTTTGTTGTTTTTGTTATGAGGGATACATTTGGCTCTTCTGCCTCAAAAATAGCCGACCCCTGGGATAGAGCAAAATACAAATCCTTTTTATTCATGCGTCACTAGTTTATATATCGGGTGTGTATAAATTGGCGGATAATTTACACGTGACGATATTCTACATACAGTTCTGAATAGAACATATCGACGGAAAAATATTGTATCATGCTTCGTATACCATCAGGAGGCATTTAAAAGAAATGGACATTTGGCAACGTCGCAAAAATGAACACCAAAAGCTTTTAAGTTCTTTCGATTGTAACAAAAAGCTTAATAACACAGAGACACAAAAACATTGAAAGGCGGGAACTAATACTAACCGATTATAACCAGATCAATTAAAATGGTTTCTTGAACATGTATTAATACCTGAACAACATGGTTTCTGTAAAGGACGCTCGACAATGTCAAACCTATTACTGTTTAAATCGTTTCTTCTTGATGCCTTGGAAGAAGGAAGTCAAGTGGATTGCATCTACACCGACTTCTCCAAGGCATTTGATCGTGTCCACCATGGTATACTCGTTTCTAAACTTTCCAACATGGGTCTAGATGATATGAGTACGAAATGGATTAATAGTTACCTTACCAATAGAACTCAATTTGTTAAAATCGATAACCACGTGTCTAGGTGTATTGATGTCACCTCGGGTGTGCCCCAAGGCTCGCATTGCGGGCCTTTCTTATTCTTATTATTCATCAATGACATTTCGCTCAATTTTAAAGCTTGTACATTTTTTATTTATGCCGATGACCTAAAATTATTCAAACAAGTTTTAAATGAAAGTGATTGTAAGGCGATTCAGGATGATTTAATGCATTTAGAACAGTGGTGTTTTATGAATAAACTTGATCTTAACGTAAAGAAATGTTGTAAAATTAGTTACTCCCGGAAAAGAAATATCTTTGATTACACATATACAATTAACAATAGTTCGCTCTCATCTGTTAAAGTTGTAAATGATTTAGGTGTTTTATTTGACCAAAAATTGACTTTTAAGGAACATATATCTCAAATCACATGCAAGGCCAGTAAAACGTTGGAGTTTATTAATCGGTTTTCATATAATTTCTCAGCTAATACTTTGCGCCACTTATATATTTCGTTAGTACGTCCTATACTCGAATATGCTGCACCTGTATGGTCCCCTCATGTCAGCTGTGATGTCACCAGAGTGGAGAGAATCCAAAATAAATTCTTGAGACTCTATGCCTATCGAAGTGGACTGAATAATTATGATAAATTGTACATTCGCAATGTTTTAAATATTCCCTTGTTACACACACGTAGACTTGTTGCTGATTTATGTATTTTATATAACTTAATTAACGGAGATTTGATATGCAGTAATTTGTTAGTTCAACTTAATTTTAGTATATTGCCGCCTCATTTACGTAGACATAATAATCTTTTTAAAATAAAATTCCATTCGTCAAATTACGGATTTAACAATACTATATGCAGAACTATGAGATTATTTAACACATTGCCGAATGATATTGACTTGTTTAATTCATCAATCTCATTGTTTCGTAAAAAATGTTTATACTACTTAAACTCTATTAATGAATAACATGTGTCTTTATAGTTTATAGTTCGTAGGTATTTTGTTACTCATACAAGTATAATTTAATTTTTAGTTTATTTGAATAATCTTGTAGTATCTAAGCCAGCATAAGCGCCCATTTTTGTATTTTTGTTATTGATATGTTTAATTTTTGTATTATTGTAAAAGTCGAAACGTAAATAAATAAATAACGAGAGAAACAGAATTGGCATAAAATTGGAACCAGCAAATAATTCGTAACAGTAAGTGTCAACATTTCTCACTGATGTAAGTGGGAGTCGACGTTGCCGGCTGTACTTTATATGAAAATAAGCTAATGAAGAAGTGTTGAAAACGGATGTTTGAGATAGAAATGTTGCACACACTGGCAAATAATCTTCAAACTAGTCATTCTACTGAAATTGTAGGGTTTTCTGTAAATTAATATCGAATAATAACGCATATGAAACGATTGAATGTTCAAACTTTGAAGACCTCGTGAAGGCTCAGAATTAAGATAATTTGCTTAAAATTTTACGAAGAATATCGCCACGTGTAGATTATCCGCCAATTTATACACACCCGATATATACTTACTTAACAAATTACTGTTTTTGTTAACCTCAACGAAACAATAGCCTGTCAGAGGGAAACAAAAGGCCGCGGTCCCCGCCCGGATTTATTCGTTGCGGATCAAATGTCAATCATCAGATAACTCTTTGATTTATAATTTGACGAAAGCGCCAGTCACTTTTTGATAAACAAACTGCGCAAAAAAAACCGAAATCGAATTAATCGATTAGGTGTTCCATCAATTAATAATCCCCCGTTTTGTTTATGTATTTATTTACTCCTCATAATTTCACTCGCTCACATTCACAAGTTTCCTTCTCACTCGCATTTAGCCCACTCACATCCTGTTTTTAATACCTGTACGTACGGTTTTTAATTATACACACCGGACTAATTAAGACGGAGTTTTTTTTATTTCGTTCTTCATTTCGGGCTCGGTTAATTATCCTGCGTTAAGTGCGGCCTCAACTTTAATTACCAATATGATATGTCAATATTAGCTCTACAGATATTGTAATCTGTATTAATTACGGTTACGGCCGGCTATTTATTGCCGCACTTTAAACTATTCATCATTTTCTACCCTCGGTTATCCTGTTCGATAAAATAAAAAGAAACGCACGAGAAGTGACGCGATTAATTGCACATGTTTAATTTATGCGTGAGATAATTACTCTGGTTTGCGAAAAGGCGAGGATGTGCACTTCAGAGGAGTTATTAAGTTTGCAGATGTTTTTTTGTTTGTTTATGTAATTCCAATTATTGTATGTGGCAGCGTTGTTTTATTATAATGTTCATTGATTAAGCGATTTATTACTTAATTCAATTATTTTTTGTAACTATTGTTGTTTTTTTATTCCAATTTTTAAATAGTTTGTAAATGTATACTGGGTAAATATTCCAAAACCGAACATATGCAATTAACATAGTAAAAAGGTTAGGTTAGGTTAGTAAAAAGGTTTTCCGCAGATTGCTGCTCACCATTTTAACTAAGAGGGTTTTTTATGACTAATCGAAAGACGATTTTTTTTCGCATCTAATGATATGCGAATTACACTTGTAAATAAAATACTTTTAACTTTATTTAACCATTATATTTTTCTCTTAATTTGTGACTATAGTTTACAGTATGCGAATAATTTAATTTTCTTTTCTCATTATTCTATCAAAAATTCGCAATTCGAAAATCATGTGGAACCAAGACTCGTAAAAGGATAAACAGATTTAAACTTAATTCAAGTGACAGATTCATTATGCCGTTGGCTACTATGAATTTAAGATTTTGAATTGTTTGACTGAAATCATATGAAAATTTTCAAAAAAATTGAAAAAGCTCTGTTTGACTTTCTGATGAATGTAATTTAGTAAACTTCATTAGCATCGGTCGCATCGTGTTTATTGGAAAATTGTTTGTACAAAAATAAAGTAAATACATTGTAATAAATCACAATAAATGGAATATGAATACCAAACAAAAAAAACTCTCATACGCTTTTTCTAAACGAGTTAAATTTTAAGCTATAAACGAGTGTTTTCCAGTCCCAGGTTAAGCATGAATTACATTTTTAGGCTTTTCTATATTTATATTTCACTAAATATATTCGTTGTTTTTTGTAATTTTCATTGGAAGCGATAAACGAGTGTCTTCCACTCCCAGACTAAGCATGAAGTAAAATTTCGAGTTTAGAAAAGCCCCGCGTAGAAAAATTTTCACGGGGCTTTTCTAAATTCGAAATTTTACTTCATGCGCCACGCGTATAAAACAATGATTTTAAGTGAAGTTCACTTGTTCATCATATTTCAGTGTTGTCAGTGTTTAATACACGTGACGCAGCGTATTAAACACTGAAAACACTGAATTATTGTGAACAAGTGAACTTCATTTGAAATCAGTGTTGTATACGCGTGGCGCATGAAGTAAAATTTCGAGTTTAGAAAAGCCCCGTGAAAATTTGTCTCGGGTCGCTGCGCGACCCTCGACAAATTTTCTACGCGGGGCTTTTCTAAACTCGAAATTTTACTTCATGCTTAGTCTGGGAGTGGAAGACACTCGTTTAACGCTTCCAATCAAAATTACAAAAAAATCAACGAATATATCATAATTTCCAGCATATAATTGAAATATGTATACCAAAACAAAAACTCTATGTATGCTCAAAATACCTAATGATTCGAAAATACCTTATAAGAGCAATTTTGAGCAAAAACTTTGACTGGTATAGCAAAGTATTTTCTGGTAAATGTAAAATTCAGTAAACTTCATTAGCATCAGTCGTATCGAGTTTATTAGACGATTGTTTATACGAAAATAGCATTAATACATTTTTATAAATCACATTAAATGGAATATGAATACCAAACAAAAATAAAACTCTCATACGCTTTTTAAACGTCAAACGAGTGTCTTCCACTCCCAGACTAAGCATGAGGTAAAATTTCGAGTTTAGAAAAGCCCCGCGTAGAAAATTTGTCGAGGGGCTCTTCTAAACTCGAAATTTTACTTCATGCGTCACGCGTATTAAACACTGACAACACTGAAATACATTGTAATAAATCACAATAAATGGAATATGAATACCTAACAAAAATACGCCTTTTCTAAAAGAGTTCAATTTAAGGCTATAAACGAGTATTTTCCACTCCCAGTTTAAGCATAAATTAAATTTTTAGCCTTTTCTAAACTAGAAATTTTACTTCATGCGTCACACGTATTAAACACTGACAACATTGAAATATTGTGAACAAGTCAACTTCACTTGAAATCATTGTTTTATACGCTTGGCGCATGAAGTAAAATTTCGAGTTTAGAAAAGCCCTGTGAAAATTTGTCTCGGGTCGCTACGCGACCCTCGAATTTTCTACGCGGGGCTTTTCTAAACTCGAAATTTTACTTCATGCTTAGTCTGGGAGTGGAAGACACTCTATTAACGCTTCCAATCGCAATTACAAAAAATCAACATATTTATGATAATTTTCAGCATATAATTGAGATATGTATACCAAAAACAAAAACGCCATGTATGCTAAAAATACCTAATGATTCGAAAATACCTTATTAGGGCAATTTTGAGCAAACATTTTAATTGGCATAGCAAATTATACCTATTAAATTATTAGAAATTGCAAAAAGTTCAGTTAGCGAGAATGAAGATGTGTTATTTTTTAAATCATGTTCAAATTTCAACTTTTTAAGAAATAGTTATGAAATCGCATTTTCTTTGGATAATAGATAAGAACAAGGAAAGTCAATATTCAAAAAATGTAGTAATTACATACCTTTATCTAATTCTGAAATTAAAAATTTATTATAAATACAAATAACAATGTTTATTAAACTTTTAATGCGGTTGTATTTATAGATTACCTCAACAGCGGTAATTAAACAGCTCCTAATTATTTAATAATAGACAAAAAGTTGAACTCCGATGTTGTATTTTTAAAGAAGAAGCATTTGAAATCATGTTTCTTTTCAATTAAAATTGTTTTGACGAGAATCAGAAACTTATTATTTTTAATTATTGCAGTCTAATTTACGCAGTTCGCCCACTGTGCGCCAGGGAAATTTAGCGCCTAAACCAGAGCGGCCCTACGGCAGTCAAAAGTTGCCAAAATTATTACTAGAAATATAGTTCATAATCAGTTTTATAAGCATACAACGTAATTTATCATCATACATTTGCTGAAAATACAACAAAACCGTTTGGCAATGCGGTCATTTTTGCATCAAATTCGCTGGCGGTTAACGCGTTAAATTAAATCAATTTATTACACTTCAGCTACATTTAGAATATACATGTTTACAATGGTAACAATAACAAAACATGATGATAACCACTACTTTTGTAATAAATTTGTTTATCCAACTCTCTAAGACTACACACTGTGTAGGTTTTGTTTATAGATTTAGAATTTTAACAAATTTGTAACTTTTATTTATTATTGTTTTGCTCTGTTATTGGACTGTATGTAGTCTGTTGGGGAATAACGCATTGTTATTATTATTATTATAAAATTCGACATTTTCAACTAGTTTTACAAATTTTGTAAAGTTATGAATTATCGTGAAATTTTTATTAATTTTAATAAGTTTGACATTATTAGTAATTTATTGCATGACTTCCGTTAATTATTATCTACACAGCTCCAAGAAATTAACGCACCACTTACGATTTCTTGAACATTTTAGAAATATGTATTATTTTCGTGGAATTCACGTTGCATTTTTTGAAATAACAAAAAATGCTTTGAATCTAGTATTTATTTTGACAGGTTGCAAACAAATGAAATGAAATTAATATTAAGCTAAATTAAAAGTAAATATTTTAAAGGCATTTTAAGATAGTGCGTTCATTTCTTGAAGTAGTGTACTCTGACAAATAGTAATAATTCTTATAATTTTTCAATATATGTATAATAATATCTTTATTGACAGTAAAGTGATATTTAGAGTAAATTTGCAATAATTTGAGATATCTTGTTTAAATGAATTAATATTAGGGTCATTTTAATAAATACTTAATTTGTTTAGGTTTCCAAATTATATTTATTGTACTACAACAATTATTTCACCACACTGTGGCTTCATCTACCCGATGAAGCCACAGTGTGGGAAACAATTGTTGTAGTATAATAAATATAATTTTGAAATCTAAACAAATTAAGTGTTTTATTAATGTGATATTATGGAGTTTCAACAACTAACAGCCTCAACTATACCGTAATATTAGGGTGTAACTTTCACTGTCGCTGTCAAATGGCTATCGACCAGAGGTCTTTCTGCCTAAATTAATAATTAGTGTTGTACGTCAGTCCTTAATGAGTGTAAGGGTGAAATGATGAAATTGATTCAAATATGGTTGTTAAGGGTTTTTTATATAGTGAGATTTCGATGGAAACAGTAATGGGAAATGGTACGGTAGCTAAAATAATTTTTAGACATTTTTTTGGAAAGGAATTGGAGGCGTTCTTCTATGAGGGTTATCTGGGTTGTATCGTAGAGGAGTTGGTTGGATGGATTATGTAGCGGATTTAAGGGGTGACGGATTTTGGTAAGGGTTCTTAGGTATGCTCGCTTACTAACTTGGACGTAGTGGAGGGTGGGATTTTGGGATGTAGAAAATAGGATGGATCCATAATCAATCAGAGGACGACATATCATTTTATAGATGATTACAGCTGTTTTGGTATTTATCCCAGATTGTCTAAAGCAGGATTTCTCAACCAGGGGGGGCACGCCCCATTAGGGGGGCGCGGCAAGATATCAAGGGGGCACGACAGATTTCCTAAAGAGTAGGTGAAGTGAAATAAGGCTATAACAGTGTTTCAATCTAACTAAAAAACTCAAATAAAATCAGGAAGGGGGGCGTGGAGTTATAAGAGGAGGACGCGACCTTAAAAAGGTTGAGAACCCCTGGTCTATAGGTTAAATTTCTGAACAGTTTTGCCCGAGCTGTTATTTTACTTTATATATTACGTGCATGTTATTTGAAGTTGAGTTTTTGGTCGAAAGTAAATCCAACATATTTCATATGGGAGGAAGGGTGGATTTGGTTTTGTGAAATGGAGATAATAAATGGATAGTTATTGATTTTGTGGTAGGGAATAAGGCGTTGTGATTTGCGTTAATTAATTTTTATTCTCCATTTTGCGAACTATCCTTCAAGGGTGTCGAGAGTCTAGAGAGTTCTTAGAGAGTCTGGAGAGCTTTAGGTAGGGTGGGAGCGTGGATATAAGGGCAGTATCGTCGGTGAACTGTAAGATATATTTTGAGGGATTGAAGTGTTTTAGATCAGGAAAAAATGTATATATTGTACAGCCATGGAGATAGTGGGGAACCTTGGGAAACACCTTGTTTTGGGGAAAAAGAAGAGGGGTAACGATGCTTGATTTTTATTTTGAGGGAAATTTTTGATATTCCGTAGAGGTCAGAACAGAATATATTGTACAGCAATGGATATAAAGGGGAACTTTCGGAAACACCTTGCTCTGGGGAAAAAGAAGGGGAGAAACGATGCTTGGCTTTTATTTTGAGGGAAATTTTCGATATTCGGTATATGTCAGAACAGAATGTATTGTACAGCAATGGAGATAGATAGGAACCTAGGGGAACACTTTGTTTTGGGAAAAAAGAAGACGAAAAACGATGCTTGATTTTTATTTTGAGGGAAATTTTTCGATATTTTACACGATTTATATATATTTTTATATACAGTAAACAAATTCTGATAAATACAATGCTTGGTAAATTTGCACCAATTTCTTGCTTTTACAAAACCAGTCAATGTACAGCTTCTGTTTCCACTCCTTGATTAAGCATGAAGTAAAATTTCAAGTTTAGAAAAGCCTGAACATTTGGATTTGGACGCGAAGCTTTCAAATCCAAAATCAAATATAAATCCAAATTAAACTTCATGAGCCAACCGTATAAAACACTGGTTCAAAGTGAAGTTCAAAATAAGGCCAGGAATTCTTAAAATTGATTTATTCAAATAATTATTCAATAACATATTCTAATTATTCGAAATATTTTAATATTTAATCTTTCAAATGCGAATATTTGAATCTAGTTTTTCAATGAATATTCTAGTACTTCAGTTTTTCATGAAATGTATCCTTGTTTTATTTTAATCTCGTGATGGATTAATAATAACTACGATTTTTTTTGGATTTGCGTCCATTGTTTGTTTGTACTTATATTTTAGCATACAAAAATAAATATAAAATATTTTGAAAGAAATATTGATAATTTTTTAAATGATCAAAACAGTAAGTTGCACACAAAAATAATTGAAGGGCTTATTGTAATAACACGATAAGCCACACAACCAAAAAATGCTGCATTATTCTTTAATTTAATTAAGCAGTATAATAAAAAGCTACGGTATGCTCATATTTGCATGCAAACCGAAGTTTTCAAAACTTGTCAAACAGTCTACTATTAATTCTTAATTTCATAGTAACACATTTTACATTTTTTTCTAAATTTCAAAGTCCAATATCTCAGTTCTGTTCACTTGTCGCATATCATGTTATTACAATAAGCCCCTCAATTATTAATTATTAATTCTTTCGTGTTCTAGCGCCTCTTTGATCACGTGTTCCTAGGCTGTCGTCTAGGGTCGCCTACTGGAAAAGCCGGCCCTGGTTTTCTAAAAAAAAGCCTGGTACGACTTCCTCTATATACAAGCAGTTTTTCTTTTAAGTATACATATTCTGAACCCTACTCTGTAAATGTTCAGACATTCGTGGTTTTCATAAAAGTGATTAGTGTTTGTGCATGGGGCTTGAAGCAAAATTTCGAGTTTAGAGAAGGTTCAAAATTTGGATTTTGACACTACGTTTAGCTCCAGGGAGGCGCAGAAATAGAAATTGTCAGGCCATTTTAAACTCGAAACTTTACTTGATGTAAAATCAAGAACTGAAAACACTCGTTAAAAGCTTAAAATTGAATTTTGAGTGTTCCCAGTTCTTGATTTTGCATCAAGTATAATTTCGAGTTTAGAATGGCCTAAAAATTTGGATATGAGCGCCTCCCTGGAGCTAAGCGTAGTGTCAAAATCCAAAGTTTCAACCTTCTCTAAACTCACAACAATTAAGACCTGAAAATGTATTTCAAAAATAATCTACTATTCATAATTGAAAGTAATTCATAATCGAATAATCAAGTTTTGTTTGTATTTTTTTTGACATAAAAGTGATACCAAAATTTTCATTTTTTATTATTAAACGAAGGTTTCCAGTCCTTGATTAAGCATGAAGTAAAATTTCGAGTTTAGAAAAGCCTGAAAATTTGGATTAGTTGGCGCGCGCGAGCGAAGCGAGTCGCGCCCCAGCAAATCTAAATTTTCAGCCTTTTCTTAACTCAAAATATTACTTCATGCGCACGGCGTATTTAACACTGATTTAATATGAAATTCGAATTCGATTATTTTTGTATTCTGATATTTTATTATCCAATTATGTTTAGATTGTTAAAATGTATCGATAATAATTCTTCATTTCACAAAACTTTAATCAGCTGTACTTTTCTAAATAATGAAAATCGGATGTTTATTTAGCCTATTGTCTTTAAATGAGCCTCTGGTCAAGATGTGAAATTTTTCTTCCACCTATTCTGAATCACCTTGTAAGTCAATATCCACTTTTATTACAGTTTTTAATAGCAATAGAATAAAGCAGTAATAACCTGTCTTCACACTTTTATTCGAATTACCAAATGGACATTTCGGAGACAAACTGACTATTATCAATAGATCAATAGTTTCAAATGGAATAGGCGACTCATTTAATTCAAATCTAAATAACGGGTCAATCCTCGGTCCTCTTTTATTTTCTCTTTATACCTCTTTAATTTTAAATACATTGGATAACTGTAAAGGGCATATGTATGCAGATGATACCCAAATATTCTACTCATTTCCACCTATACTGTTCGATGCGGCTAATGCTTACATAAATTCCGATATAGATAAAATCTGCGAATTCTCCAAACAACGAAATCTAAATATAAATCAAATAAAATCCCAACTTTTACTACTTGGTCCAACAGAAGCATGTAGGGATATTTCAGATAAAATTAACATAAAAATAGAGGGCATAAATATACCACTTAGTAATAATGGTAAAAACTTTGGGGTAATATTGCACAACTCATTTAGGTGCAGAGCACACATAAATAAATCTTTAGCAGTTGCATACTTAGATCTTAACTATACCCTCACAGACATAGTCTATCAATTAAAACAAAAATCTTGCTATGTGAAACGCTAGTACTGTCAAGGTTTACATATTGTTCTACCCTGTGGCATGCTGCTATAGACAGTGTTACAAAAAATCGGATACAGAAAGTACAAAATACTTGTCTGAGATATATTCATCGATTACGTACATTTCACAGAATATCCCATAAAATTAGAGACTCTGGTTGGTTGTCTATGCAAGAGCGTCGAACAATACAGGCAGCATGTTTATGTCATAAAATTATAACAACTAAACACCCGCCATATTTATACAACAAAATTTCTTTTCGGGAAGACGTACATAACATCAACAACCGTTTCAAGGGTAGGTTATCACCTCCAAAACATCGGTCCGCACTATTTGAACAATCTTTTTCTTACAATATATATCGACTTTATAATGATGTACCCCAAGAATTTAAGAATCTGTCTCTACACAAATTCAAACAAAAGTTAAAAAAGGCCGTTTTAACAGATGGTCTAGTAATAAATTGATGCGATCTATGTCAATGTTTCTTTATTAATGTTTTTTTATATAAGTTTTGCAACTCATATGTTTAGCTGTATTTTAGTTTTATTTTATTTTTATATATTCGAAATATATATTTCGAAATATAGTTTATGTTGTAAACACCTATATATTATCTTACTGATATTTTATAGGTTTGGATGGAAGAACAGTGGGCGTAGGCCTAACTAAATCCCACCTATTGATTCACTTGTTTCTTAATGTATATCTTCTTCATAATTGTATGTTTTAAATTGTATTGAGAACATGTGAATAAAGATTATTATTATTATTATTATTTTGATTTTGATCGCAATGGTCGTTCCGTAAAAACATTTGCGGGGTTTTCCAAATTCGTCTTTAGTGATAATTCATTGATAATGTTCACTTTGTATCCGAAATGTACAGTCGATGCAACCGAAATGTGATCGCTCTTTGGTTGTCATGGTATTTGTTACTGAAATTCATTCCTGTAATTCTGGATTTGGCCGGTGGTATTACAAGCTGTCAAATTTAATTGCGACGAACAACTATGATACAAAGTGCAAATTACACCATTAAATTTTGGCGATCAGATTTGGGTTGCGCCGCCTGTACATTTTGTAATTCAAATAAATGTGCGAAGAAAGGTTATTAGTGCTTTATTCATCAATTTAAAAATGCATCAATGAAATCATGCATCAAATCATCATTAAAGTTGCATCAATAAATTTGACTTTTTTATGTCTTCTAACACAATCATAATACGGAAGACTCAAAATAAAAATATATTTAAATTCCTTAAAAGCAGAGAAAGAATTTCTTAATTAAAATTTCATTTCCACTCCGTAATAATAATTATGAATGGTAATTACACCCCGTCTCCATTACTTTTCACCCTCCCTTCTGCAGGCGTAATTCAGAGAAAATTGGAATCCTCGAAATGATTCAATGGAAATAATAACCAGAATGGAAACGCAATATAACGGAGTTGGAAAAGGAAACGCGCCATTTTCACCGCCCTCCTCCACCCCCCTCATCCAGCCGGTGCCGCCCTCGGGAAATTAATAAAAGGCAAATGTGTCGTATTTTAAGGAGTTTTTCGCGCGGAGTTTAAACTTTTGTAATTACATTTTCCATGAATTTCCCACGCGGGCATAATTCAGATTTGATATTAGAAGGAGACGGCAATAGCGGCAATTCCCGCGCCGCTGGGCCTTCCCCGTTTTATGAAATCGCCGCCTTTTCTCCGACTTTAATTTCTTTCGCCATAATTCAAATGCGTTAAAATTTCCAGCCGCGACATTTTTACGACACACTCTCCCGGTCTCGGAATTGCCAAAGGACGGGGCGGGTGAGAAAGCGGAATATTCAAATTGCGCTCCCTTCGCAATGCTGGCGAAATTTAAATTGAAAGATGAATAGTCGCAATATTAACCGCAGGTGGAATTTTATTCCTTCTTAATGCGGAATGCGACGTTTTGCTTAATAACGTCGGTATTGCCTTCTTCTGGAATTTAAATGATCGCTCGTATTTCATATTGTGTGAACGAAAAATGGATTTATCTAAAACAGGGGCGGATTTAGTAGGCATGGGCTTATTGTTTGCAGCCTATTTATTTGCGACTACAGTTTTGATTATACCAATATATGTCTCAAACTAAACTTTTAGTTTATTCAAATTATAAACCAACATTCTATTGATTATACAGGCCAACAAATGTTTACTTTTTGAAAGTAGATTTCGATCTGACATCTGATTTTGTATAATTTTGATCTGCTGAATTCAAATCCGAGTATCATTTTGCCCTATCGCGTAAGGTTTTTTTTATCAATGTTGAAAATAAATTAATAAAAAAATTGGTCACAATATTGTGTGTTAGTGTGACCAATTCTTTTAATAATTTATTTTCAACATTGATAAAAAGAACCTTACGCGATAGGGCAAAATGACACTCGAATTTGAATTCTTTTATTGAGTTTATTGATACAGAGACAAAAACAAATTACAAATAGTAAACAAAATTGAAAAAAGTCTTAAACAATCTTTAATTTCTTTTCTTTCCCTCTTGGATGAAAAACTTCGTTTAGTGGATTTTCTTCTGTATTCCAGGGCCGAATTGTCCCTTTTTATTGACCAGCAGTAATCAGCCATCATTGAAACATTCCACCGACCTTGATGCCTGCGTTCCATTTCTTTCAAGTCTTGGTGGACCTCTCACTTTGCTCCTCACTCACATCACCAATATTTTTGGGGAAGTGATCAAGATGCGAGTGAAAAAAGTGAAATTTTATGCTGATATAACAATTCCATAAATTTCTGTAGCATGTTTTTCACAATTTCATTGTAGTTAGGATCCTTGTTGTTTCTCAAAAAACCTTCAATAACATTAGCAAATGAGATCCATGCATCTTTCTCAGTTTCAGTCATGGTATTAACAAATTCTTGATCTTTTGTTAATCTCCTTATTTGAGGACCGACAAAAATTCCTTCCTTTAATTTTGCATATGAGATAGCAGGAAATTTTCTACAAAGGTATTTGAAACAGTCTCCATCTTTATTTAAAGCCTTAACGTATTGTTTCATTAATCCTAGTTTAATATGCAGTGGAGGTAACAAGATTTTTTGTGGATCAACAAGACTTTCGTGCAGAACATTTTTTGATCCGGGAGTTAAATTATCTCTTCTTATCCAGTCCTTTTTCTTCCAATGTTGATGTCTACTTTAACTGTCCTACTCACACAAAAATCATAGGTACTTTGTATACCATGACTGCTGTCCTAGAAGAAGTCCCGCAATTTTCAAATCCCCACAAATTTTCCAACTATGATCATTGTATTTGCAAATCAGGGAATCACCGCAATTAAATTTTACTTTCGGAAATTCCCCTATACTGCATTTTGATAATAAAAAATGCAGAATGAATATTTTTTACTATTTATCGGTAAGCCAGTCAAGTGATATTGCAATCCCTAGTAAACCAATAAATTTTATTTTCTCAAAAGTTAAAATACCATTAGTAATGATGACGTTTTATTAATTCATAATCTAATAGCTATTACGTTGATCTAATAATAATATGTAGATATATTCTGGTGTAAATATGATCAATCACAATAAATTATTTCGATCCTTGCAATCCCAATATTTCATAACAATAGTATTCAATTTAGGGGTGTGAAATATCACATTTCACCCCTTTCCACCCCGAAACTCGATACCGTGCGACCGCAAAAATAACAACCGCCGCCCCCGTCGTCAATATCTCGAGCCGTGGGGGGAGGTTAAGATAATTACGATGGGCCATAAATTTTTTCTTACATCCCTCTCGCTCGCATCGTAGCCGAGTAAAAATTAGGGTTGGTCGGCGGCGGAGGTGATAGAGCGTGTCTAGATAATAGAACAGTTCGATGTCTCTCTTTGTGGGGCTAAATGAGGGTTCTTAAATCAAAATCCAATATGGCGGTTAGTGTCGGCGGCTAATCGACCGGAAACACGAGATTACGGCGCCCCCGAACACTTCCATTTCGCCTACACCCCCCGGCCGCCCCCGCTGAGGAGATCCTCCTTATTTCACACTCCTGTCGATTCGGCACACATGCCGTCCCCGTTCCGGGGGACAGAGTGGGGGAAACTCGGCGGAGACGTGAAACGGCGAAAATGTCTTTTGCCACTTGAATTTCACGACGAGAAAGGGATTTGCGGGACGGCTGAATCAATTTCGGGATGGTTTTGTTCAATGATTTGAGTTCTTTTTGACGTATAATCCATGAAAAAAAAGTCTTTATAAAAACCAGAAATATAGCGGTTTATAAAATAGGGTGTCTCAACAAAAATATACAATTTAAATTGCGCGCAATTTTCGCTCCTTCTGGTGGCAACGCCTGCAATTGCTTATTGCAGTTAGTGCGTTATCACTGTTGTTTTAAAAACGGGAGATAAACTTTAGATAAACAGTTTTTATCGGTGAAATCGAGTACTTTTCGCCGTTTCATCTACAATTCGAGGAATAATTTTACTTCATACGCCACGCGTATTAAACACTGATTTCAAGTGAAGCTTAAAATATACTACTAAAGCACTACGCTAAAGATTCACTTCAAACCAGTGTTTAATACGCGTGGCGCATGAAGTAAAATTTCGAGTTTAGAAAAGCCCCGTGAAAATTTGTCTCGGGTCGCTGCGCGACCCTCGACAAATTTTCTACGCGGGGCTTTTCTAAACTCGAAATTTTACTTCATGCTTAGTCTGGGAGTGGAAAACACTTGTTCTAAACTTAAAATTGAACTCATTAAAAGAGCAACGAATGACTCAAAACGCATACGCCAAATCAAGATATGTATACCTGAAAGAAAAATTCCCTGTATAAGAAGAATTATTCATTTTCATATGTGGATATTGAATAATTATTTTAATAAAATAACTTCGCCACACTCTCGAATAAAGCAATAATAAATATCCCAATAAATATTTCATGAGGCAATAAAAAATCCGATTATTAAGCTCCGTAATTGTCCGCATGGGAAAATTAAACAGTGTGGTTCCTGTCCCATGGCACGCGCCCTCCTCCCCTTATAAATCAAGTCGCTTTTAATATCTTTTACACATATGGTAAAAATCACGGGGGCGTCCGCTAATCCCGTGTAAAACCGCATAAAACTATCGGAGGGTGGTTTCGTCCGAGGGTGGCCGCCGAACCCTCTTCGATTAACTCATCGTCGGAATTGGGGCGCTCCTTATTTAATTTTCCCACAAAGGGAGTCGATGGCGATTACCCGTGTAATCCCGTAAGCCAAATAGCTGTTTGCTTATAGGATTTTTTATAGCGATGCTTTGTTATTAATGCCGATGATTGCTTAGGTTGAACGTTTGATTACTTCCCACGTTCCTAAAATCATTTCAGCAATCATATTAAGTAGTAAACAAATAAGGCAACACAATAACCAAAAAGTATTCAAAAAGTCACATACATTATTTTGTTACTATCGACTTGTTACTTTTAATGTATAAGACCACAGTTCATATATATCCAGTTAGCCAGTCCCCATATAAATTTTGGGTACACGCGAATGGGAGCAGAGCGCAGGATGCCAAATTGGTGTATATGGCTGCCTATATACACCAGTCTGGCTTCCTGCGGTCGGTCGGTTACGACTATTTTACTCCAGATGTCGCGAAATCAAGTCTCAGAGAGAGAGTGAGAGAGAGACAATTTCTTTCACCCTCCATTCTGCGCTTCTCGTTGTATCATATTCCAGATGTTAATTTTTTAATCTTGAAAACACGTTTTTTTTCTTTTAACGAGCTAAGGATGCGTGTTATATTCATTCATGAGTTTCCTTCCACAATTTTATTTTCTGCGTTATTAGAGAATAGATTTTATGAAATTATATGTGAACGTTGTAAAATTCATTAAGTATTATTTATTTTGTACAAAAAACTTAAAATACAAAACTATTTCACTTTTGATAAAAAGTAAAACAAATACATCAACTTATCATTTTATTAACTAATCAGATCAATCCTATTGATCAGATCAAATCTACTGATCGATAAGGGTTTCTTTTTTTAATTAAAGGGGTCAGTGCAAAATGCAGTTGTCATTTTTTTTTAGTTTTTGAATTATTACCGTTTGAAGTTTTTAACCCATTAAGCGCCGTTGATGCATACACGCAACATTTTTATTTTGTGATAATTAAGTTACTAAATAAGTTTATTTGATATATTATATTATTTGACCTGAATTGAAAATGTACCAAGAAAAATTTAAATATTTTGTTATTTAAAGTGTATTATAAATACCTCACAATATTACAATGTTTTATACGCGTGGCGCATGAAGTAAAATTTCGAGTTTAGAAAAGCCTGAAAATTTGGCTCGGTCGCTCCGCTTCGCTACGCGCCCGAGCCAAATTTTCAGGCTTTTCTAAACTCGAAATTTTACTTCATGCTTAGTCTGGGAGTGGATACACTCGTTCTTAACTTCATATTGCACGTTTTTATACAAAATCGACGAATGCCTGAACATTGACAGCCTATACATTACATTGTTGAGGCACTAATTTTTTGAAAATCCATTATCACTTTAATATAATAATAATAATAAACTACTTATGATTTTTAACTTTTTATTAAATTCACGTATACATTATGTGTATTTAAAGAAAAAATTCACAGTATGTAATGCAATAAGTCATTCATAGAAATCATAAAAAGAAGTGTAGAATTTTAATTAAAAATAACTTTTAGAGTTAAAATTGCTTGGCCGTTAATGAGCTAAAATAGTTTAAAATATACTATGTGTCTCGTTTCAAGGCGCATTATATGTTTCATGTAAAGATTTCCAATATAATTGGAATTTGAGTTTGTATCGCTTATTGAACCAAAACGATTACAATAAAATTAAAATTATTTCTTTACCTACTAGCAGTATTTTCGAGGTATTATTTTTGAGTTCTCCTCAGTTTCATTTGAAATATAGCTTGAAAATAGTGAACGATTATACAAAAATAAAATCGTCAAAACAGTAGCTGCTACGAAAAGTCAGTAATTGGCATCAAATTTATTAAAACATAAAGCAATAATTCAATTCAACATGAGTGTTTATTCTGCAAAAGAAAAAAATCAGATCCCAAAATGGAGTATATATTTTAATCACGATGCGTATTTTATTATATGAACCATACTTTTAATAAATATTAACAGTTTCAGAAATTTGTGGTTTTTGCACTGAGTACTTTAATTATCCGTTTACTTTGAACGATTGTTACATGATCAACTTGTACTTTTCCGATTGAAATTTTATAAACGCTTATTGTGTGCCATTTGACCAACACCGACAACACTCAGCGGGCACTAAAATGTTACCTAATTTTTCGATTAAAATGTATGGCATCCGTCGTGCGGCTGCATGGGGATAATTTAAAAAAGAATAAGCAGAAATATTTTTCGATATACTCAATACTTCCCGAGATACACGAAATGTTATATAGAGAAAGTACAAATTATATAAAAATCATGAAACTTTATAATTGAGAATATTATCAAAAACTGCGAAACAAAGAAACTTGTTAAATCAAGTAATTAGTCACATTAATAACATTATATATTTTACATTTTAATAATTGTTACCGACCTCATGGCTATCTTTTTTTGTACGGAAAAAGGAATCAGAAACAAGTGTTATCGATAATATTTGAGATAATTGGCTCAAATATTGAAATATGTTGAAAAGTTTTGTTAAGTGATGATAATCAAAAACATTTAGAAAACAACAAGATGTCTTTTAATAGAATAAGTATAATAGATTTTCTCTGAGAAGTGTAAATGCAAAAATTATTGAATACTCTATTTCCAGTTTACAATGTTTTGTATGTCAGGTTAATTCAATTATTTCAATGGTTTTATTCTTAGTCAGATTACATTTACAAAAGGTACCGATGGGATTATGTTACAGACTAAATAGGTAAGTAAAAATAATTCAAAATGATTTAAGAAAACCCGATCAAAAAGTGTCTAACTAAAATATCGGTTAGTGAAAAACATGATAAGAAATTACCGAATTGGATTCTGCGGATACGGATTAAATGTGTCAATAGTAAATAATCTTTTTAAATCCCAAAATATTTATGGTTTTTAGAAGGTTGCGGATTATCTGTAAGTTGCAGTGGTATTGTTCTGGTCGCGCAATACTTGAGGGTATACACCATAATAAAAACGTGGTTAGAAAAAATGCCTACAAATAGGTAAAAACAGATAGATCACTTCGAAGAATTTAATTTTTCATCCCTTCTATAAAGCTATCCCCACTAAAATAATGAATATTGTCCAAAAAAGAAAATGGTCAAGGAAAAGAGTTAATTCGATATTCATACACGTTATTCAGAGTGTAAATGGATGAAACGGAACGTAGCATTTTTAATGTTAATTTCTCAAAATTAAAATATAATCTTCCCTAATTATTTAGGGAAATTATGATATTCATTTGGTTAGAGTAAAAATATACACACCGAGCTTTGCTATTTATTGCATTTTTAAAAACCGGAGTGTCATGAAATTAAACAAGCAAATGATGAGGTGTTGATTTGTTGGCTTTTTATTTAAAATATATTCTGTTGATTTTGTGTTACACTTCGATCAATTCTGTATAATTATTACTGGATAAAAAAAAAAAACGAAAAAACTGCTTCTAAAATATCGTTAATAAATAAGAAAACAGTTATATGTATATTTAATATAGTTTTTTAATGTTTGTTAGTTTTTTGTATATATGAATGTTTATATGAATCTATATTGCTATGTTTTTAGTTTTGTGTATTCGTAAATAATTTCTGTTTTTTTATTATCAATTCCAATTAAAATACCCATCAAACATTTTTCAAATTGATTTTTTCATTGTAAAAAGATTTTTGTATTTATCTAACTTTTAAATAAAAAATGTTTAATAACATAAATATATTAAAAATCTATTAATTTTTAAACACGTTTTTATTAAAAATATATATAATAACTAAAAATGTTGGAAATATATTTTGCATTTTTTCATTGTAAAATGACTTTGTTTATTTATACAAATTATGAATATTTGAAACAATAATCTATTAATGTAATAATTTTAACAATGTTTTTATTAAAAATATATAAAATAACTAAAAACGTTGAAAATATATTTTAGAATTGTTAATGTCATTGTAAATTTGTTTTTATAAAATATATTCCCGAATTTCATAATTTGCAACATGCTTGAAATCTCAAAATAAAAGAAATATTTTCGAATAGACTTTTTGTGGTGATAATAAATTTTATTATTCTACCACAGTTCATATACAGGAAGTTTTCCGTTAAAGTATACATATTTCAAATTCACCTTACTTTCTTTAAATCTGTAGATATTCGTTGTGTTTTTAAAAAAGTTCAATTTGATGCTTTAAACGGGTGTTTTTCACTCCCAGACTAAGCATGAAGTAAAATTTCGAGTTTAGAAAAGCCCCGTGAAAATTTGTCGAGGGTCGCGCAGCGACCCGAGACAAATTTTCGGGGCTTTTCTAAACTCGAAATTTTACTTCATGCGCCACGCGTATAAAACACTAAAATATTGTGAAATTTAAGTATATTTGAACCTCACGTAAAATCAGTGTTTTGTGCGTGGGGCGCATTAAGTAAAATTTCGAGTTTAGAAAAGCCCAGAAAAATGTTCAGTGTATTCTGTATATTGAGTTATTTATACTTAAAAAACTATCTGTATAACTAATCAATAATATAAATTATTTGTCAAATTTGGTACATACCAAAGTTTTATTTGAATTTATGAAGAAAGAAAAACAATCAAGATAAAAATAATATCAAATGAACTCTTTAATGGAAACTCATTGAATTTTATATTTTGATTTTTAGTTAAATTTTAGGTTTATTTAGGAGCTTTTTAAATATATCTGATTCCCAAACTCCATAATTTTGAACACGCTGGAAATCTGAAAATAAAAGAAATGTTTCGGAACAGTTTATTTTTTCTGAAGGTCATCAAATTTATCATCGTACAAGTGGTGTAGACAGGATCAAATTACACGACGAAATAAGAGCGAGCGCGTTTGTGTGTGTGTGTGTAGACGCAACCGGAGCAGTTTTCTCTAGAATACTTTTACCTTTACTCTATTCATAAGTAGATGGACCCACTTCCCTACCACAGTCTCTCCTTTTCTATCCTCGAAAACTCGGAATCCAGTTCTCCCATAAGCATTGTCTACCCTTGATAAGACTTAGTACATAATGTAAACGAGTCCGATTTTATACAGGGTATCCCAATTTTTTTGAAGGTGCGACAGTTGTCTGTTTTTGACAGATGGCAAATGCTTTTCAGTTCAAATGTCCTGCTCATTTTAATGGTGTAAATGTCAAATATGGCTGCCACAAAAAAGTAAATCTTTAAAGTTGTATCTTAAAAATGGAACATCCTGTTTAATTATGATTTTAAAAAGAAAATACTGGATTAAATTTTACTAATACATTCGTGAAATTTCAAAAAGTGTTTTCTATTCCAAATCATAGTTAAATATGGTTCACCACGTGAAAGATGAGAAACTTGTTCAAGATACTCTGTTTAAGATTTGTTAATTTTGTTGTGTCGCTCGGATATTATTTCGGTCATATTTTAAATTTTAGCTTGATATCGTTCTAAATAACAAAGTTGCCACAAAACAAACATTTTAACGATTTTGACCTTTTTTCGCCACACTTAGAAAACAAATGATGCTAGTTAAAATTTGTTAATGTAATTTTATTTTGTAACAAAAATAGAAACTTTTGTTTAATTTAACCGTCTTCGTATCACTAATAATTTACGAAATCACAATGGTGAGCATGATAAAACAAACGAACGGCATATACTACCTACCATATTAGATAGCATAAACTAATTAACAAAGCCTGGAAAATGAAAAAGTTTATCATAGTCTTGCTTTTTTTTAAAACACATAATAGTGGAATTTCTTTTTTTTAATTATTTGCAAAACACTTAGTTGTATTTTACTATAATTACAATCTGATCACAAATGGATCAATGAGTAATATTTAGCTAACTTAATTTACTAAAGGTTTAATACTAAGGGTTTACTCATTAGTATCCCTTAGATTTTAATAACTTAATTACACTAATTAATGTGTACACTAGCACTATGCTCTGCTTTTGCACTAACACAATATTAAACTAACTCGAACGGTTTAGTCTGCTGTAGTCTTCTGGTCAAATTCGTGTTATCGAGGAGCTGGATGGCTTCGATGTTGACGTGTTGAAGAAGTCGCTGTTCATGACTCTTGGCAAATTTGTGTATTGTCTCATTAACAGTATCCATTTCCAAGTCCCTGTGGAGGTCACTGTTTCGGAAATACCAAGGAGCATTGACAATACTCCTCAGTACTTTATTTTGGTATCGCTGGATTATTTCTATATTGCTCTTTTTGGCACAACCCCACAGCTGGATGCCATATGTCCATACGGGCTTAAGAATTTGTTTATACAGCAGTAATTTATTGTAGATTGACAGGGTGGAGTTCCAACCAAGCAGCCAATACATTTTTCGAAATTTGATGTCCAGTTCTTCTTTTTTATTTTTGACATGAGCTCTCCGGCGTAGCTTAGCGTCCAGTGTAAAACCCAAATATTTTGCTGTATGAGCATATGGTACCTGGATATCATTCATACTATCAGGGATATGTTGATTTCTTTATTTGTGAAATTGGCGTGGACCGATTTAGTCTCATTCAATTTGATTCGCCATTGCTTAGTCCAGATGTTAATTTTATTTATCAAGGTTTGCAGATTTACTGCTGCTTCTTCGTGATCTTTGCCTACAGCCAATATAGCAGTGTCGTCGGCAATAGTGGAATGACACAATACACTCATTTACATCATTTTTGCTGATATATTCAGTTTGTGCAAATCGTGTAAGTCGCGACAAAACCTATTTTCTGGGCCGCTTAGGCTGTCGGTATTCTTTTCGTTTTAGGTATCATTAGATCTGGATAGTTCAGATAAACCAGGGGTACCTGGTTTAATTGAACTATCCAGATCTAATGATACCTAAAACGAAAAGAATAATTGTTGTTCAGCAGAATTTAAAACATCTTTTAGAACCCGTATACTCAGAACCCATGCAATTTGTCATCGGTGAGAACTTGCACCAAAATGACGTCATTTTACTTCATATAGTTTTCTAAATTCTCCCCAAAATGACGTAATTTCAGTGGGACTTCTCACCGATGACAAATTGCATTGGTGCTGTGAATACGGGCTCTGGTGTGGACACCTACATATGAATGAATGTAATGCATTTGGTGCCTTTCTCTCACAGCTAGAAAAAATAAGATATTACAATTATCTTAATAAAAACATGTTACATCTCAGTATCCATTCATCTCAATAAATAACTCTTAAAGCGAACTAATTAACCGAAACGGTGACATTCGCTCGCAAATAAAGTCATAGACTTTGTCGAGGCGACGGGGGTGAAGCGGGAAAGCAGTCGGCGTGGTTAATTTGAATGTTTGCATGTTAATTAGCGCTTAAATCTACGGCTAATTAGGATCGAGACGGCCGGTGAGACTCGGGCGAGAGTGAGAGATTATTTGCGTCGGAATAAAGGGCATGGCCGGGAGTGAGACGCAGTTGGTTGGAAATACGTAAATATTGGCGTGCGAGGACATAAAATCGGCAGTTGTTCCCATTAGAATGTTTCCTTTAATTGGAGTAAACTGCTTTAATTGGATGCGTGCGATTATGAAATTGCTGTTTCTTGAGGGTTATGGCGTTTCGATTATTTTGTACGCTATTAAAATTCTGCTACTGGAAATTCCGCTCGATGTTCGCATCGTGAATTCTTGATGGGAGGAATTGTTTGTTTTAATTAATCGGGTAGTTTAATTGAATTACCACGTAGTTTAAGGGATTAAGCAATACTTCTACTACTTGAAATAATGAGTAAATGGAATAAATATATTTGCACATGCCCACTTGCACCACAGCTGATTAACTTTAATCATTATCAGTGATCAGTACTTCTTAAGACAAAACAATTTTACTCGCAAATGGCTTACACATTTGCATTTTGATGAAAGTTACATGTGGGTATCCGGTGCCGGAATACTGAACACAAATTCAATTTTGATATTTGTTTTCTGATTTCACAAACAGAGTTTAGCTCGTTCGTGGACGAAACAGTGACCTGTAACGGGTGGGCCATCTAGTGGTTGCTTTTTAAAAATACAATAAAATGAACAAAATTATTTTTTTGTATGTCATATGGCTTTATTAGTAAGAGCAAACATTCCCATTAATTATGGAACACAACTTCGTTCAAGTGGCTGCCTCGGCTGGCTTCACAGTAGCGCATTCTGTCACTCCAATTTTCCAAGACCTTGTTGATGGTTTCAAGCTGTAGCTCACGGATTGCTGGAATGATATTGGCCTGACGTGCTTGAATCGTTTCTGGATTGTTGGTATAACATCGGTCCTTCACGGTTCCCCACAAAAAAAATCCAAAGGGGTTAAATCGCAGCTCCGAGGCGGGCAATTGACATCGCCAAGACAGATGATAACACGATTTGAGAATTTGGTGCGCAAAAGATCGATTGTGGCATGGGCTGTTTGGCATGGCGCGCCATCCTGCATGAACCAGAGGTCGTCCAAATCCATGTCTTCCATTTCATTAAAAAAAAAGTCGGATAACATGGCTCTGTAACGCTCACCGTTGACCGAAACGTTGTTTTCAGCCTCATTTTCGAAGAAAAATGGTCCAATGATGCCACCACTCCACAATCCGCACCAAAATGTCACTTTGCGGGGATGCATTGGCTTCTCGACAATAACCTGCGGGTTTCTCGAGCCCCAGATGCGGCAATTTTGTTTGTTAACGTAGCCGCTAAGATCAAAATGAGCCTCGTCAGAAAAGATGATTTTTCGCCCAAAATCGTTGTCCAATTCAAGCTGCTCTAAGGCCCAAACTGCGAAGCGATAACGAAGCTGATGGCCATGCGCCTTCAATTGCTGAGTCAATTAGACCTTGTAAGCGAATAATCGGAGATCTTTGTGCAGAATTCTTCTCAGGCTAGTGCGTGCAATATTGAGCTGTTAAGATCGACGGTAAGTTGATGTTCGTGGATTGAGTCTCACACTCTCGGTTACAGCAGCCACATTCTCGTCTGTGCGCACTGTACGAGAACGAGGACCATGAGTGTTGTCCACTAGCATGCCAGTCTCACGAACTTTTTGCACAAACTTGCGTACAGCCGGCGCGGTGGGTGATTCATTTCGGCCAAAACTTGTTTTCAACAAACGCACTGTTTAGTCTACACAGCACTAACTTTGGAAATAAGTTTGCAATAATTCCTAACGTTGTTCAAGCGTAAAGCGACTCATTTCGTACCGCGGAGGAATGATACCGACTTTCTGTCAAGATTTCGGGCGGGAAAAAGATATCAGTGTCAAAATAACCTATGATTTAAAAAGAAACCACTAAATGGCCCACCCTGTGTATGCACTTTATGCATTCGTGTCATTAACGATGCCACTATGGAGCATTAGATGGCGTTAGCTATTGAAATCCATTAATAGTTCAGACTATTTCAAGCCAATATGTGAAGGCTTGAAATAGTCAGAAATGATCAATATTCCTCAGCACTGGGTCGGGACCACACTGAAGAGGACCTTGAAGTCCAAAACGCGTCTGTGGGTATCTGGTGCCGCAATACTGAACACAAATTCGATTTTGTTTATGATAACTTACAAATTTTAAACATTTAAATATTCTCGAATTTTTCTTCATCAGAGGGTTAATCGTGATTAACTTCCTAACCGCGATTAGGGTGCAATTCTACATTTGTGATAAAATGTTTATAACGTATTAGTCATTTCTCTAACAGTGTGTTTAATAAATTATCTGAAAATAATGGATTCCATTGAGCTTTTAGCTATAAAGCACCACTAAAAACCAGGGTTGTTATGTTTAAAACACATTATTTTAAACGTGTTTAAAAACAGCCATCGTGTTTTAAACGGTTACGTTTTAAACATGTTTTAAATCTTCAATTTGTTAAAAACGTTTTTTTTTTATTATCTTAAAGTATCTAAATTATATTTTATACTACTTTATTAAGATTTTTTGCTTACGTTTTTAAATGTTAGCTAAACTTTTGAAGATATTTCATATTCATTATTAAATACAACATTTTATTACAATAAAACATCACAACTGTATGTGCATAAATGTGATTTTTAAATACAGGGATTTTCTTTTTCAAGTGTGCATACACTGTAAATATCACGACTTTCGTTGTTTTTATTTTTAAATATTTCAATTTGAATCTTTAAACGAGGGTTTTCTACTCCCAGACAAAGCATGAAGTAAAATTTCGAGTTTAGAAAAGCCTGAAAATTTGGATTGGCTGCGTAGCGAAGCGGAGCGGTCAATCCAAATTAGGCTTTTCTAAACTCGAAATTTTACTTAATGCGCCACCCGTATAAAACACTGAAATATCGTAAAGTTTCAAATATACGGCTTTAGCAATCTAATATGTAGATATGAATAAAACGTAAATTCTGCGCTGAACAAATTGTTTAAAACAGTGATTATCGGCAACCCAATAACTATAACGTATATTAGGTTGCCTATAATTGTTGTTGTATGTATGTGTTTCTTGAATATCACTGTAAATCAGTGTTTTTAAGCGTGGCGCATGAAGTAAAATTTCGAGTTTAGAAAAGCCTAATTTGGATTGGCCGCTCCGCTTCGCTACGCGGCCAATCCAAATTCTTAGGCTTTTCTAAACTCGAAATTTTACTTCATGCTTAGTCTGGGAGTGGAAAACACTCATTAAAAGCCTCAAATTGAATGCTTCAAAACCAGGAATTCCTGCAAATTTAAAAGACGCTGTAATTATCGGGATAAGTATACTCAAAAGAAAAATGCCCCGCATGTTCTGTTTTAAACACGTTTTAAACGTGTTTTAAACATGTTTAAACACGTTTTAACATGTTTTAAACACGTTTAAACATGTTTTTAATTGTTAATGTTTAAACGCTATTTCGATGAAAAAAACACGTTTTGTAAAAAAGCTGTTTGTTTTAATTAAAATGACAAAAAAAAAACGTTTTTTTTAACAACCCTGCTACAAACATTCATAATTATATATTGGTTACTTCATAACCGTCTAGAAAGGATAAAAAACATTAAATTCATTTGATTTAATGCATAATCGGGAATTAAATGCAATATTTATTCTATCATGCTTAACTAAGGAGTAGAAACACTTGGCAGAAGTTCCAAATTGAACAGATTTCAAAAACAACTAATTCATAAACAAATAAAGCGTGTATATTGAAATATGTCTAATTAAAAAAGAGCTATACGTATAAACGTTTATCGTGGTAATAATAGAAACATTTAGTAAATTAAAATCATAAAATATTAATTAATAATGATAATATTTACCACTTAGAACGCTCAAGACTTAATTGTCTTTATTATATTTATTTAAAATATAAGTTTCAATTTTGCGAGAATAATTAAATGTCTACTTACTCGTAATGTTCAGATAGAGTAGAAGACAAAAATTAGGTATTTTGGTGAAGGAGCCTGGCATTATCTTTAATTGCCCCAGAAATAAATACCAGTTTCAATATACTGATGATGATGGATACGAACTTGTACTTGAAACAACAGAACAGTACATGTAAAATGTACGTGATAATAAGTAGTGATGGGAATAATCGATATACCAATTAGTAATTAGTCGATTATTGAAATATATCGATATAATCGGTTATTATGCAGAAATTAGTATATACTAATTTAAGCGATTATTTGATTGGGTAAATTAGTAATTGCCAATTTAAGCGATTATTTGATCGGGTAAAATAGTTATACGAATTTAATCAATTATTTGATCGGGTAAATTAGTATATACTAATTTAAGCGATTATTTGATCGGGTAAAATAGTATATACTAATTTAAACGATTATATGATCTGGTAAATTAGTAGATGCTAATTAAAGCGATTATTTGATCGGGTAAAATAGTATATACTAATTTAAGCGATTATTGCGTCGGGCAAATTACTAATTAGTATACTAAAATAATTGATTATTATCTTGGTAGACTGGACTATTAATTATTATAAACAAATGTTTCGCTCATTATCTCAGTAGACAGGACTACTAATTATTATATAGTAATATTAATAATTACTGATTTGACGGTTTTTTTGTATTTCATTATATAAATCATTAAATAATAATAATTATATAAAAATTCGAATCTTTACTACTAACAAACATCACCCCCAGAAAAAAACGCTCAAGAAACCACTGGCTTAAAACAAACCCTAAAAATCACATACGGAAAAAAAAACACGTTATGAAAAACTACCTTATGTAAAAATATTCCTGGAAAATCAGCCCCACTCCCGAAAGGAAAAATCTCCCTAAAAATCATCCTTACAGAAAACCGTTACTGAAATTTATGACCCAAAAAAAACCCCTCTATTAAAATCACTCACTGAAATATCAACCCTTTGAAATACCATCCTCGAAAAAACACCCCCCGGAACAATCACCGATAAAAACGTTGCCTGTAATATCAGAATTTTTGAGCTGAAAGGTTAACTACTAATTTTCAATTACTAATTTAATCGATTATTAAAATATCTCGTTTTAAAATAATCGATTATTAAAATATATCGATTATTCCCATCACTAATAATAAGTACTTAGAAGTACCGTGCGATCGTTTAAATTATGATTTAGAGTAGGCGGCATTTCTTTGTGCGGTTTCTCAGAATGCCAATTGAATAGTGAAATACATTTGAGGTTATAGTAAACTATGTGTTAACAGTCAGTAGTGCCAATCTAATGTAAAACAGGGTGTTGATTCGATCAGGTATACATAGGGATTTAACAAGTAAAATAACAAGATAAATTCAAATTCAAAACTATTTGAATTCGAGAAAATAAGCTTACGCTTCTTATAGTTTGCACACTTTAAACATAATATATAAAATTACGAAAAAACTATTCGTGAAAATGCAAACAATGTCTTAATTAATAATAATAATAATAAGACAACTTAAAACGATAAATATCCATTAAAACAACTACTTCCCGTGCAAATACACCTCCGGATATTGATTTATACAATGAAATATTTGAAATCTTATTTAAGTAAAATGTATGCATTTTTCTGCTTCCTTGATCTTTTTAGGGAAAAAAATAAGAAAAATAAATCCTGCTAATTTAAGTCGATATTTGGTAAAAATCCGATGTCGTTTTGGAAATATACGAAAATTTCATAAATTAGCCTCAAGCCGTGTATAAGAAAATAATATGTGCATTTACAGCTCGTAATAACGGCTATTTAAAAGTCTAATACTTGACTTTTATGCCTAAAATCATCAACGCCGCATCCGTAGCTTTGATTTAATGCCCTTCCCGTGATTTTACTGTGTCCATATCAAAAATAATAAGTGAAGACGGGTGTTCATGAGACTATTTATTTTAAATTTTCGTGATTTTCAAAACTAGAAAAAAAATTGTAAACGACATCGAATTTTAACCATATAGGGACCTAAATTCGTAGGGTTTTTTTCTTAATTTTTGTTTACTCTTGTATTTTTCTTCCAAAATGCCCTGGGAAGCAGGAAAACGCATAAATATGGTTTTATATCTTAAATCCCTATGTATACTTTCGAATCAACACCCGATAGTACTGAGTACATAGAATCGTAAGAAAATATGACAATAACAAACGAAAACACAAAAACTAACTACTGTCAATGATATGCATGAAAAAATAAATGTCAAAAAAACACAATAGATCTAAAATGTTTTTGAGGGCTAGATGTCAAGTTGTAAAGCTAGGTTAAGTTAGATGACAAATTGTAAAATTAGATTAAAAGACAAATTGTAAAATAAGGTTAGGTTATCATCCAACCTAACCCAAATTCCCACTGTAGTTAGGTTAGGTTGACAACTTGTCATCTAACCTAACCTAACTACAGTGTGAATTAGATTAAAAGACTAATTGTAAAATAAATTAGATCTAATCTAACTACAGTGTGAATTTGGGTTAGGTTGGATGATAACCTAACCTAATTTTACAATTTGTCTTTTAATCTAACTTTACAATTTGTCATCTTACTTAACGTAGCTTCACATCTTGAAATGTAATCCTTAAAAACATTTTAGATCTATTGTGGTTAGATTGACTTATCATCAAACCTGACACTACTTTACAATTTGGTGTAGTAGAGTGTTATGTAAACGACAAGTTGTGAAGTTATGTTCGATTTTTTTTTGAAATTAGGTTAGTAGTTAAAAAGTAGTATGTTTAAATAATTTCTCACTTAACCCGTAGTGAAAAATTTTTGAAATAACTCTGGATAAATTCCTCTTTGAAGATGACCAATGGTCGAAACTATTTGAAGAAAATATAAACTAGTGAAACAAACCAAGTATTTCAAATATCCAGAATTAGTAAAAAAGTAGTGTAGTTAGGATATATAATATAGCGTGATGCGGTTAGGTAAGGTTAGGTAACAAATTGTTAAGAAATTTTATAATTACATAAAGTACGTGCCTTATAACCTTAGAAACTGGTATTTATTCGAGTAACTGACGGAACGGTTAGTTTTGGTTAGATTATAAGATTAATTGCAAAGTTAGATTAGTACACGAATTTGAATAAGTTGACGTGAAGATGATATAACTTTTAAACTCAACAGCCAGGACAGGGAATTTTTCATTTAAGTATACATACGTATACGCTATTTTAAAAAAAGTTAAATTTAAAGCTAAGCGAGTGTTTTCCTCTCCTCTCCCAGGTTTAGCATGAAGTAAAATTTCGAGTTTAGAAAAGCGAGAAAATTTGGTTTGGTCGCTCTGCGACTCTTCGAGTTTTTTTTTGTAAGGTCCAGTTGCACCAGATATGTTGAACTCAGGTTCAAGCTGAACTTAAGTTCAAGATGGCAGTTCCTATTGTTCTAATGCCACTTTGAACTCAAGTTCAGAGTTGAACCAGTTTAACATGTTTGGTGCAACTGGCCCTAAGTATACATATTTTTTTTAATGAGTTCAATTTGAAGCTTTGAAAGAGTGTTTTTTAGTCCCAGGTTAAAAATGAAGTAAAGTTTTGAGTTTAGAAAAGTCGAGAATTTGTATTTAGAAAGCCAATAAACGTATACAGGGAATTTTTCTACTAGGTACACAAATGTGTACGCTTTTTTAAACGGCTTCAATTTGAAGTTTTAAACGAGTGTTTTCTACTCCCAGGTTTAAGCATGAAGTAAAATGTTCACGCTTTTCTAAACTCGAAATTTTACTTCATGCGCCACTTATACAAGACACTGCTTTACAGTGAAATTCTCTTGTTTACAATATTTCAGTGTTTTCGGTGTCTAATACGCATGGCGCATGAAGTAAAATTTCGAGTTTAGAAAAGCCTGAGAATTTGTATTTAGAAAGCTAATAAATGTACACAGGGAATTTTTCTTTTGGGTACATAAATCTATACGCTTTTTTTAAAAGACTTCAATTTTAAGCTTTAAACGAGAAATTTCCACTCCCAGGTTAAGCATGAAGTAAAATTTCGAGTTTAGAAAAGCCTAAAAATTTGGTTTAGTCGATCTGCGTAGCAAAGCGACCAAACCAAATTTTCAGGCTTTTCTAAACTCGAAATGTTACTTCATGCACCACGCGTATCAGATACTGATTTAAAGTGAAATTCTTTTGTTCACAATATTTCAGTGTTTTCGGTGTTTAATACCCATGGCGCATGAAGTAACATTTCGAGTTTAGAGAAGCCTGAAATTTTACTTCATGCTTAACCTGGGAGTGGAAAATACTCGTTTAACGCTTCAGATTGAAGTCTTTTAAAAAAAAGCGTATACATTTGTGTACCTAAAAGAATAATTTCCTGCATACATTTATTGACTTTCTAAATACAAATTTTCAGGCTTTTCTAAATCGAACTTTTACTTCATGCGCCACGCGTATAAGACATTAATTTGAAGTGAAATTCTGTTGTTCGCAATATTTCAGTGTTTTCGGTGTTTAATACGCATGGCGCATGAAGTAAAATTTCAAGTTTAGAAAAGCCTGAAAATTTGGTTTGGTCTCTCTGCTTTGCAGAGCCACCAAACCAAATTTTCAGGCTCTCCTAAACTAGAAATTTTACTTCATGCTTAACCTGGGAGTGGAAAACACGCGTTTGGCGCTTTAAATTGAAGTGTTTTAAAAAATAGCGTATACATTTGTATACCCAAAAGAAAAATTCCTTGTATACATTTATTGGTTTTCTAAATACAAATTCTCAGACACTGATTTAAAGTCAAAATTCTGAAGCCGCAGAGCGACCAAATCAAATTTTCAGGCTTTTCTAAACTCGAAATTTTATTTCATGCTTAACCTGGGAGTGGAAAACACGCATTTAACGCTTTAAATTGAAGTGTTTTAAAAAAAGCGTATACATTTGTGTACCCAAAAGAAAAATTCCTTGTATACATTTATTGGTTTTTAAATACAAATTCTTAGGCACTGGTTTAAAGTGAAAATTCTCTTGTTCACAATATTTCAGTGTTTACGGTGTTTCGGTGCGAAGAAGAGCGATCAAACCAAATTTTCTGGCTTTTCTAAAATCGAAATTTTACTTCATGCGCCACGCGTATAAGACACTGATTTAAAGTGAAATTCCCTTGTTCACAATATTTCAGTGTTTTTGGTGTACGCATGGCGCATGATGTAAAATTTCAAGTTTAGGAGAGCCTGAAAATTTGGTTTGGTCGCACTGCTTCGCAGAGCGACTAAACCAAATTATTGGGCTTTTCTAAACTAAAAATGTTACTTCATGCTTAACCTGGAAGTGGAAAACACTCGTCTTACGCTTCAAAATAAACTTAAAAAAAGCGCGTACTAAAAGTGTACCTAAAAGAAAAATGTTCTGTATACACGTATTGGCTTCCTAAATACAAATTCTCAAGCTTTTCTAAACTCGAAATTTTACTTCATGCTTACCCTGAGACTGGAAAACACTCGTTCAAAGCTTCAAATTGAACTCTTTAAAAAAATGTATACTTAAAAGAAAAACTCCCTGTATATATGAAACGTGCAAAGGAATTTTCATTTGTTTAAGCAATACAACAAGGTAAACCAATTGTAAATGACATTGAAGATCTGTGGAGTTCATACATTGTAAAAGCTCGTATTGCCTGAATCTTAAATTAAAATTAGTCTCACCTTTTGTTCATAAAGTTTGTAAAAAATATATTTTTTTGAATTCATTGAGAATAACTAAAAGTCGAAACAAGTTGAAGTAAAAAAACAAAATTATTAATCAAATTTAAGCAAGTGTTTTTGTTCTAAAATCAACGCTCTTGTTTATTAAATTTTTAGGTATAAACACTAAAATATTGTGAAGTTTAAAACATACAAAATATAAAACCGAGACTTCTTCAAATATTCATTCATATTTAATTACTTATGTTTGAAGAAGTCTCAACAAGACTACATTTTTGCAGAAAGTCGATATTAATTTTAATTCGTTTTTATATTTTGTAAATATTCTGCAAACTATTGACAAACACAATTTATCTTTATGTTAGATAGTTACGTTTATGATTCACAGCCGATTTAGTGCTGAATCATAGAATCAACTAAATATCTCCATTTTGCTATGGCTAGTTGCAAACTAATGGATATACAAATATGATTATAAATTTGAGAAATGTTTCCTTTTTTGATACTAAATTAAAACACCCTAAAAACATTTTGTTCGTAAAAATTATTATAAGATAACTACTATGTTATATACATTTATGGGGTTCTCTAAAAGAAATAATTTTTTTTATTGTGAATCCTTCATTACATTTTTCAAATTTTCGAATGAATGGTAATTAATCTGATAAGCACTTGAATAAAGTGCTTCCCTTACATAATGGGAAAAGCAAACAGCGAGTATTTTATCCGACACCCCCGATATCAAAAATTAATCGCATCGCGCACGGTCGATCGCCCAGCAATAAAAGGGAATAGATTTAGGGGTTGACATTATTAAGGGCGAGTTAGATACCGAACATAATAGCATAATAGCCGAGGGGTGCCAAAACGAAAGAAAGAATAAATGTATATAATGTAACCACCATCATTGCAGGGGTCCTCAATTACAAATCTAAACTTTCAAAAAATTACAAAACTGCTTTAACTCTTATATTTCACAATAAATTATGCCAATTATAGTATTAAAAATTTGATTAAAGCTATCACATTTTGGAGCTTGCGTAAACGAAAATTACCTGATTTACTTTTTTCACCTTATTTGCAGTCGGATTATTGTTTTTATTATACTTATCTGAAAACACTTCGTTTGCAAATGCCTCTAGAATAATGAAAACTTCGCTTTTTCAAACCACCGCACGGAAAACGTTTGTTTGTGCGCCTTTCCGTGCGCTCTGAAATGTTTCCATAGCAACAATGTATTTGCCACTGACGTTTCATTTTCCGTCAGTGAAATACGTAAGTTTGGTTGAAACGTACGCAGACTTAGAAGAAATTGATTTTGTAGATGATATTTCGCATGATATATTAACCCAGTGATGGGGAAACTACGGCCCGCGGGCCATGTCCGGCCCGCGGAAAGGTTTAATCCGGCTCGTTTAAGAGTGCCGTCGTGAGAATGTTTGAACGCGTTCTTACTTCGTAATGTGACGACCCGCATAAAAACTACCTACCTACGATTAAGCATTATTCTTTGGCCCGCTACGATTGTCTGGTTATTACAAATGGCCCGTCTTAATAAAAGTTTCCCCACCACTGTATTAACCCAAGCGGCACACGTAAGCGTAGAATAACGGCTAGTAAAATCCAGATATAGACATGAACACTGGCGGAATGGGAACTATGAAAAACACAAAAATTGTGAGTGACGATGTATAACTGCTATTTTATTTTTCTGATAAAGCCAAATCCGCACAATCGTACACCTTATAGTGTTGATTCGTTACGATAAAAAGATGTTTGAATTAAAAAAAGAAGTGCTAACTCCATCAAATTTCGAAAAACTGGTATTCAATTCCATATTCTTTCGAATTAGTTGTATTTTTTCACTACTATAAAAATTACTAGTTTGAAAATATAAAAATTATTGAAGTTTTTAGATAAGTATAATGTTTTCAGATAAGTTTAATAAAAAATAGCGTTCATTACACGTCCAGAAATGGATTTTTCCGTGCTTGCATGACTTCCCGTGTTCGGCTACGCCTTACACGGGGAATGTCACGCGCGCACCGAAAAATCCCTTTTTCGAGACTCCTAATGAAATATACTATTCTCAAAGCCCGCATAACTTCCTTGTAGTTCCAGGGCAGCTTTTCTGAACCTTTTTCAGGTCGGCCCCCTCTCATAACTCTACGCCCCCCCTCCCTGAACAATTTTCGGTCTTTTAGTTAGATTAGAACCCCAATATAGTCTAATTTCACTTCACCTACTCTTTAGGACATCTGTCGCCCCCCTCTGATATCTTGCCCCGCCCTAATGTGGCGTGCCCCCGGTTGAGAACCCCTGTTCTAGAGCATGGGTGGCCAAGCCGCGGCCCGTTGGATATTAATTTGAGGCCCGTGGAGCTAGGTTGTTGAACGAACATTTTAATTTTTATTCTACATAAAACTACAATTGCTTGTATACAGGGTGGCTATCCGAAAACGAAATAGAGCAATTTTGAGGCCAATGGCAATGGAATTTTAAAAATCGCTCTGACAGGTCAATTTTTCAGTTCGAAGGGGATACCTAACATGACTATAAACATTTGGTTTCTTTCTAGATGTGTTTTTATTTTTTAAATACGTCGATTAGTTCCCAAGAAAATGCTCTAAAGAAAAATTTAAGTGCTGATAAGAGGTTCTCACGCTCGGTTTCTCCAACGCATCTTAGCTAGATAAAATCGATTTTATAAATAAAACGTTCTTAAAGTGTTGCACCAACCATAAATCAGATCTTAAAGTTATAAGGTCTTGCATTATAAGACGCCAAAATTGGCGTCTTAGGAAGCGGATTCTAACCTAGAAGTCAAAGTGACTTTTAATGTGCCTAACGAATTTGTTACAATGGATGAAGTATTACAAGTGTTGGAGTGGATAATAATAATAATAATAATAATAATAATAATAATATATTTATTCGTGCAAATACCAATACATAGTTTACACATGCCAAGAAGGATATATATAATATATAGAGATAATGTTAACATAAAAATAAATTCAACATAATAAACAGATTAAAATAAGTGTATACATTAGGTGGTAAAATGACAAAAAATTGACAATAGAAACGAGTTAAAATAAGTGTATAAATAAAAGCAAACAAACAATACATTATGTAATAAATAATAAAAAATGTAAAATTTTATATGTATAAAAGAACGATAACTCACAAAAAAATCTATTCGGACACACAAATAGGATCCACATAAGGAGTAATATAATGAATTCATCACGCATTAAAATCAAACGTTAAAAAATCCTCAAAACTATAAAATGCGTTAACAGTTAACATGTTCTTCATTTCTTGTTTGAACTTTTTTAGATCAAGTTGTCGCAAAATCGGTGGTAATTTGTTGAAAAATTTTACCCCATAATAACTTGTTCCAGTTTGACTGCGCGATAATCTGAGTTTAGGCTGGTACATATTTTCCTTGTTCCTTGTGTTGTGAGTATGGATGTCATCGTGTAACCTGTAATTATGTATGTTCCGTTTCACATACAATAAACATTCAAGAATATACATACAGGGTAATGTCAATATCCCTAGCATAGCAAAATGTTGCTTACAATCATCCTGGTAATTAATACCTTCAACAATCCTAATAGCTCTTCTTTGCAAAGAAAATAACCTATGGTGACATGAAGAATGACCCCATATAATTATACCATAGGCTAAGTGAGTGTGAACTAAGGAGAAGTAAGCTGTGCGAACCATCGATGGAGATAGGTTGCTATGCAAGTTACGAAGTAAAAAGATCGATTTGTTTACCCCTAGCTATATTTTTTCCCTGTTCAGACCACAATAGGCCTTGGTCCAGATACATTCCTACATTCCTTCATTTCCCTGAATTGACTTACTCAAGGAGAAAGTTCTTGTGACCGTCTTTTTCTCATTCAGATTTAACCTATTGCTCGTAAACCATGTTTCAGCTTGAGCTATAGTAGCTGTATTTATTGAGCTTGCAGTATTAACATCTCGGCCGGTTGCAATTAAGGTGGTGTCATCTGCAAATTGGATCACTCTGCAACCATCTACGTACATAGGAAAATCATTTATATAAATAAGAAAAAGTAACGGTCCGAGAATCGAGCCCTGAGGCACACCGTAATTTATGGGCAATGGTTCTGAAAGGGTGCCGTCTGTTTTCTATTTGTCAAATAACTTTTTATTAGTTTTTGGCTGGTCCTGTAAAAATTATAGAAACGTAATTTTTCAATAATAATCTCATGCGGAACACAGTCAAACGCTTTACTTAGATCTAAAAATGAAGCGATTGTCGTTTCGCCTGTTTCAAAGGATTTGACAATTTGATGAGTAAGATCTAATACTGCATTAACTGTCGATAGCCCTTGACGGAAACCGTATTGATTTTCGTTAAACAGGCTGTTACTTACAAAATAGTCAATAATTTGCAGTGACATCACCTTTTCTATGATCTTTGCAAAGATAGGAAGCAATGCTATGGGTTTGTAATTATTCATATCGTCTTTATCACCCTTTTTATGAATGGGAATAACTTTTCCTATTTTTAGTTGATCAGGAAATTCACTAGATGTTATAACATAATTTATTAATTTTGTTAGTGGTTCCAGGATAACCTCAGCAACATTTTTTATTACTTTAATATTAAGGCCAAATATATCACAGCTATTATTTGTTTGATAGATATTTCGTAGAATAGTAGATATTGCAAAAGAAAATAAGTTGCCAGCAATACCTTGTCATATTTATATCAACGGGATTCAACAAGTATGATAGATAGCAAGCAGTTTTTTTTTACTAGACCTAGGCTTACAAAAGAAAGTGCACTCAATATTCTTCAACAAATTTTCCTCCACCAGTTTTAAAAGTTTTAAAAGCTCTCTTGTTGTCAGCAACAATCTTTTTCGTTGCATGTTATAAATTTATTCACGTTAAATAAGCTCCCAAGCTTCTTACCTTTTTGTGGTGGGTTGCCGCGTTTGTTTGTTTATTTCCACTATTTTATGGATCCACACAAAAGACGTTAATAGAGTACGCATTTCTAAAATTTACTTGTTACCTTTGACTTTTCGACATTTTCAATGACAATAAACAATCGGCTACGACGAATAACGGTTAGAAATAGATTTGACATAAGATAACATGTCAAATTACAAAAAAAGCGATGTTGCTAAGCTTAACCAATTTTTATCTAAGATATAATAATATCTATCATATAAATTTGTTCGGTGCAACATAATACAAAATTAAGAACTACATATTAATAAGAAGTACTTATATAAAACATATTATAAGATTCGTTGGAGAAGCCGAACGTTAATTACGTAGTAAAATGTACAGTTTAAATAAAGTCATTAAATTATTATAGAGGACATTTTTTTAAGTATACCTACATATCCCAAAGCATATTGCTCCACACTCGAATATTTTAAAACTGATTAATCATATTAATTATGTTTTACTTTCAAATTTTTAGTATACTTCATTTTTGCTCATAAGAATCGAATAGCTGATCAAGAACTTTAAGACTTTGTTGTAATTTTTATACAATAAGTAATGACATGCTCGATGTGCAATGCTGTAACTGAAAGATGATAATAATAATGGTTACAGAAAGAGTAATAAAAAAGTGGTTTTGATCCTCGACTTCAGCATTACACCTCTGTTCGTTTATCTGTTACTGTTATCGCGGACGTAAAAAGGCGTAAAGGCGTATTACACTCGATTAGGGAGAGGATGTAATGACGCAAGGACAATAAGGACGCGAGGATGTGTGTGTAGTGTGTAGTGCAGACAGAGAGATCCAGAGATGCAGAGATTCCCGCTGGCTGTGACACGATAACGAGCTGGAACCGATAGCGTGTATAAATATATTATGTATGCCTTTTATGCACGCTCATGCCTGATTACCTGCCTATTATGTCTGCACGCCGTGACAGACACTCGTCCTGATAAAACTATATTCAATTACGCCCCATTACGTCTCTCCCTTTATCCAATTACCACCGCACTTTTGCAGCGGAATACTAATTAAACCCATTCGGATTCGTTACCATGTATCTTCACTATCTTGCTGAATTTGTTCTATGCAAATCTGATTATTCCAATCCGAGTGTGAGAATAATGGGTTAAATAATGAGATATGCTGACAATTCATTTTACTATGCTTAGTCATGATGATTATGCGCTACAAACTTGCTCCTTTCTAGGAGTGACTGCGATAGTAGTCGGTATGCATAATTAATTACAATTAAAAGTAGCCACCCACTATCGTAATTCTTGTTACAAAATGCATTTTTAATGTTTATGCTGCTTGAACTTAAAGAAAACGTTCCGCCAAAATTGGATAATCGCTGATACTTTAGTCTAGACCAGCCCATAAAAAACATACAAATAACGTTATATCAACATTGTAGCAACATTAAACGTTGTTTTAATGTTGATGAAACACTACTTAAATGGATTTGCTCAGTGGGGCGCTTTCCAAACTATTTGGTCTGGTAGACCAGTATATTTGTTCCGAGTTTATCATAGACCGATATTTAACGAGAGTCTATAAACTGTCGGTATCGCAGTAGGTTCTGACTTCAGAAACATACGTTGTAATTAAATTCAGCTATGTGATACTACCCAATGATATATAGGGTTTTTCAAAAATAAGTCCTATTTTAAAAAATTAATATCTTTATCAATAATTGAGCAATTTGAAAATTAAAAATGTCTCTATGTGCCAAAAGAAATGGGATTTAATAAAAATATTACAATTATCGTGAATGTTGAATGTGGCCGCCATCTTCTTCTAAAACAAGAAGTAGCCTTTCTTCAATGCTGTAAACCGCAGCTCTGAGTAGGTCTGGTGGAATAGCTGCTATGTTCTTAGTAATGGACTCTTTTAATTTATCAATTGAATTAGGTTTCATTAAAAAAAACCTTTCTTTTAGATATCCTCATAACCAAAAGTCAGTAGGGTTAAGATCTGACGATCTTGGGGGCCAAATTACAGGAAATTGTCTACTGATAATGCGGTTTCCAAAAGTGTTCCTTAAAAACTGTTTTACTGGGTTAAAGATGTGCGGAGGTGCGCCATCCTGCATAAATACGATATTTTCAATGTCGTGCTCTTGTAATAATGGTATTGCATAATCACGAAGCATATTCAAATAACGTTGTCCATTTACTATAACTGTGTTTGTTCGTCCATCCACAATCTGTTTAAAAAAATATGGACCTATGATAAATCGTGATGTAAAGCCGCACCAAACGGTAACTTTTGAATCGTGAAGTCCTTGTTGAATGACCGAATGTGGATTATTTAATGACCAAATTCGACAATTATGTGTGTTCACACCACCATTAAGTTGAAAGTGTGCCTCGTCAGTCCATAAAACATTAACAAGCCACTGTGGATTCACTTGAATTTCCGCTATTGTTTGCAAAGCAAAATCAGTTCTTGTACCTTTATCAGCTTCCTTCAGTTCGAACAGAACTTGCATTTTGTATGGATACATTTTAAGTTGCCTTCGAAGAATGCGCCAGACTGTGGTGCCACTCATCTCCACACGTCCTGCTATTTTATTGACACTAGATATTCCATATTCGTTTTCATTTGCTAAATGTTGCGTATCTTGTAAAACTTCAGCAACTGCAACATCTGTTGCCACAGTGGGTCATCCTGATTTCTTTTTATTCATAACAGAACCAGTTTACTCAAATTTTGCTACCAGCTTTCGAAAAGCTTTTAAAGTGCATGGGCCACCTCTTAAATCGTTACGGTTGCGAAACCGTCGAATACCTGCCAAAAACTCCGTCCACTTTCGTAATAACATTGGACAAGTCCAATGCGAGTTTGCAGAGGCAAAACCATGTCTTTTCACAAAAAAAAAGGTATTTGAAAAAACCTGTGAAGATACTTTATTCTTCACGCAACTGTTGTAAACAAGTTTGTTGCTATGACGACCGAAAGGTGTAAAACAAAAATCCCGCTTTCCCTGAGACCTGATACTGTTATTATTTTCAAAAATGCATAAAAATCAGCCACGATACGAGTCGTTTAAAATGGGACTTTCTTTTTAAAAACCCTATATAATTAAATGTATTTGACGTTTCCAAGATTCACCGTTTCGTATGGCATAATCTAAGATATGTAATTTGTTTTTCAAAGCAACCACGATGCCGACAGTTTGTAGACACGGTATACGCCTACCCAAACTTTACAAATAAAAATTTCAGATCGACATTAAACTTGAAAACACAGTGAAATTTTGAAATTCTCAGACCAAACGAAAATTAAGAAACGGAGATGAAAATCATAAAGATCGTGAAAATAGGTATAGTGCGTGTTACAAATGACTGTCATTTGTTCTGTCAATAATTGCCTTTAGTACCTGCTCTTAGAATTATTCCTTGCAATCTCTGAAGAAGGAGGATATAAGTTTCGAATGCTTTTAAATTAATCAATAAATATAGAAAAACTTCAAAAATAAAAAGTTCAAATCGACATAAAATTTGAAAGCATAGTGAATTTTTGAAATTCTCGGAGCAAACGAAAATGAAGAAAAGGAGATGAAAATCATAAAGATCGTGAAAATAGGTATAGTGTGAGTTACAAATGACTGTCATTTGTTCTGTCAATAACTGCCTTTGGTACCTGGTCTTAGAATTATTTATTGAAATCCCTGAAGAAGGAGACTAGAGGTTTCGAATGTTTTTAAATTAATCAATAAATATAGAAAACAGCTTATTATTAGTTTACAATTTGTTTAATGTCGAAATTGCAAAATTGCAAAGTTAAATATAACTGACAAAAATCATCAACATTAGAGTAAATATAAATATTCAACATTCAGAATAGAATCTTCATACAAAACTATACAGAGAGTTTTATAATACACCGAACATTTTCATAACGAGAATATTTAATTTTAAATATACATATGCATTTCGTTGTACATTTTCCGACGCTCGGTTTATTAACAGAATTTAATTAGAACTTTGAACGAGTGTTTTCCACTCCCAGGCTAAGCATGAAGTAAAATTTCGAGTTTAGAAAAGCCTGAAAATTTGGTTTGGTCGCGTAGCGCGAAGCGCGGAGCAGCCAAACCAAATTTTCAGGCTTTTCTAAACTCGAAATTTTACTTCATGCGCCACCGGTACAAACCACTGACATATAATATGTCAGTGGTTTGTAGCGGTGCCGCATGAAGCTTAAAACACACCGCTAAACTTTACATTGAATTAGTGTTTTGTGCCGGTGGCGCATGAAGTAAAATTTCGAGTTTAGAAAAGCCTGAAAATTTGGTTTGGTCGCGTAGCGCGAAGCGCGGAGCAGCCAAACCAAATTTTCAGGCTTTTCTAAACTCGAAATTTTACTTCATGCGCCACCGGTACAAACCACTGACATATAATATGTCAGTGGTTTGTAGCGGTGCCGCATGAAGCTTAAAACACACCGCTAAACTTTACATTGAATTCGTGTTTTGTGCCGGTGGCGCATGAAGTAAAATTTCGAGTTTAGAAAAGCCTGAAAATTTGGTTTGGCCGCTCCGCGCTTCGCGCTACGCGACCAAACCAAATTTTCAGGCTTTTCTAAACTCGAAATTTTACTTCATGCTTAGCCTGGGAGTGGAAAACACTCGTTTAAAGTTCTAATTGAATTCTGTTAATAAAGCGAGCGTCGGAAAATGTACAACGAAATGCATATGTATACTTAAAATTAAATATTCTCGTTATGAAAATGTTCGCGAAGCGCGGAGCGGCCAAACCAAATTTTCAGGCTTTTCTAAACTCGAAATTTTACTTCATGCGTCACCGGTACAAACCACTGACATATAATATGTCAGTGGTTTGTACCGGTGGCGCATGAAGCTTAAAACACACCGCTAAACTTTACATTGAATTAGTGTTTTGTGCCGGTGGCGCATGAAGTAAAATTTCGAGTTTAGAAAAGCCTGAAAATTTGGTTTGGCCGCTCCGCGCTTCGCGAACATTTTCATAACGAGAATATTTAATTTTAAGTATACATATGCATTTCGTTGTACATTTTCCGACGCTCGCTTTATTAACAGAATTCAATTAGAACTTTGAACGAGTGTTTCCACTCCCAGGCTAAGCATGAAGTAAAATTTCGAGTTTAGAAAAGCCTGAAAATTTGGTTTGGTCGCGTAGCGCGAAGCGCGGAGCGGCCAAACCAAATTTTCAGGCTTTTCTAAACTCGAAATTTTACTTCATGCGCCACCGGCACAAAACACGAATTCAATGTAAAGTTTAGCGGTGTGTTTTAAGCTTCATGCGCCACCGGTACAAACCACTGACATATTATATGTCAGTGGTTTGTACCGGTGGCGCATGAAGGAAAATTTCGAGTTTAGAAAAGCCTGAAAATTTGGTTTGGCCGCTCCGCGCTTCGCGCTACGCGACCAAACCAAATTTTCAGGCTTTTCTAAACTCGAAATTTTACTTCATGCTTAGCCTGGGAGTGGAAAACACTTGTTTAAAGCTTCAAATTGAATTCTCTAAATAAACCGAGCGTCGGACAGTGTACAACGTATGCATATGTATACTTAAAAAAAATATTCTCTTTATGAAAATGTTCGGTGTTACATAAAACTCTCTGTATGTACGTTTTTGTTATTTTTTATTGAAGAATATATAAAAAATATTTAAGTTTAACCAGTTAAACGCTATTGATGCAATAACGAAACATTATTAATTTTTTGTTTATTTAACTACTCAATAAGTTAATTTGATACATTGTATTATTTGACCTGACTTAAGAATGTGTGAAGAAAAATGTAAATATTTTATTATTTGAATATTTCGATTATTACTTATTTAAAAAAATGTTTTGAGTGTATTCTAACTTTACAATAAATCAGTGTTTAATACGCGTAGCGCATGAAGTAAAATTTCGAGTTTAGGAAAAGCCTGAACATTTGGTTTGGCCGCTCCGCTTCGCTTTGCGGAGCGACCAAACCAAATGTTCAGGCTTTCTAAACTCCAAATTTTGCTTCATGCTTAGTCAGAGAGTGGAAACACTCGTTTGAAACTTTAAATCGAACGCTTTTATAAAATCGAAGATTGCCTGAAAAATTACAGCGAAAATATACACTGTAATTTTTCAGGCATTCTTCTATTAATGTACATTTATTGGAAACATTTTCAGTATGTAATACAGAGATATTCAAATAGAAGGAACAGATTTCAAATATTTATTTCTTCCAAACTACAAAAGATAGAACTATATTTCCAACGTTCCTGGACAGGCAAAAGATTAAAATTTGAACAGTCCAGGCAGAAGTTCCAACCACGGCCGTATTGGCGCTGTTGCTTGTCATTTTGATTGTAGTAAAATGGCGATACAAGAAGAAAAAGCACTTTGTGTGCTGCAATTAGCAAAACTAGAGACCATTATTGAAGATCAACGTGCTTTTTTACCGCCTCGTCATAAGCAGATTTACCAGTGGCATCAAAACTTCGTAGACGATGGTTGCATCTACCAACAGAAAATCATGGGACGTCCACGCACACCGAATGAAAATGTCGAGCGTATGCTTACAGTTTACGATAGGAGCCCAAAAAAATCCACAGCACGGAAAACACATGGTGCTCATATTGAATGCATAAAAAATTGAACTTCGGAGGAACGTTGGAATTGTATTTCTATCTTTTGTAGTTTGGAAGAAATAAATGTTTCAAATCAGTTCCTTTATTTTGTATAACTCTGTATAATAAATCATTCATACAAATCATTAAAAGAAGAGCAGAATTTTTCCTATAATCAACTTTTAGAGTTAACTCTATAATCTGTTGTTTTTTAATATGCCAATCAAATTTCACATTTCAAGAGCTTAGTGGTGTGATGCGGGCTGTATGTTTTAGGTTAGGACAAGATTAATCACATGTTATTTACCTATCTCCGCCTCAAATTATTTGTATCTACTACCAATTTAATAAAGTGTCTCTGAGGATCAGGTAATATTCCTTGCTCAGGAATATCTGTCCATTTATATGTATAATTTTTACATGTTCAAATTTAAAAAAAAGTTCTAAATACAAGGAAGGAGCATTGATAAAGAAAATGGATACGTAGTGCTTTCAACCTCATTTTTTGTATCTTGGATTTGAGCCTCACATGCAGTTTTCCACGAGCCGCCAGTGCAATTCGCATTAAAGTTCCAATTTTGAGGTTATAATTGATCTGATTTTCGACTAAATAAGCACATTACGAGTATAAATCGCACACATGATGAAATTATCTTAACATTTCTGACGAAAGTCACCAAATTTGTAGTGTTAATCAAAATATACCTTGTATCAAAATTACGACGCCTAAAAAAATCGATTTTCTGAAAATATTATTCACGTGGCGTTATTGCAAAGTAAACGTTCGTTGAGAAAAAAAAAAAAAATGAAAAATGGCACCATATCATCTTTCAGAAGATCCCTTTTAATATCCTGCGATAAGGCGATCTGGGCGAAATTTGTCTCCCCCTCCGTCCGATTAAAATATTCTTTTCTATCGGCCTCCCTTTCTCCCGCAAAGCACGCATCACGTTTATAAATATAAATGAAAATAATAAATCAGGCCGCGTTAAAATCAAAATCCAATTTCCTTCCATTGATATTCATAAGGGGCGGTCCGCCCCTTCCACCCCTCCAGGCAGCTGCGCGCGCCGCCCCCACCGCCGCCCTTTAATAACAACAGAACCGCCGAGATGAAATTTAGCGAGATGGCCCACTCCTGCCTCCAATTTGGAATTATTATCATTGTTACTGTTATTATTATTATTAGCGCTGTAGTGTGCGAGTATTAGGGTGTGCGAAATCGCATCCCTGGGTGAAGTGGGGGGGCGTGGGTGGTAGTTTTATGGGAGGCAGGGTAGTAAACGTGTGGGCCGCTACCTATTAAAATTTTATAGTAATAACTTTTATTCAAATGAGCAATCTATTTTCATTGCGAGCCGTTAAACGGCCATTCGGGGTTGATGCTTCGTGGATACCTAATTATCATCAGAATGGATGGAAAATCGTCAACTTTTCATGGTCGCGTTTTCAAACGCAGGGGCTTTGGTTTAATTAAATTTTTAGTGAATGGGTGGATACGAAAAGACATCAGCAATGTTATCATTTTTTAATTGTATTTGTATTTTTATTTTAGCAAGGCCTGACGGATGCAGTAAGGCCTGACAAATTCTATAATATTCCAAGTCTCACGATAGACTTTCTTGACGATAACTGAAAAGCCCGAAAAGTATGTCTAAGATTTAAAATTTGATCTGTATATATGGTTTACCAGGGGAGGTCAGAAAGAGGAAAAATCCCTTATTGGAAATATGTCTTTGTTTTTTTAACTTAATGATTTAATTGAATGAATATTAAATAATATGTAATTTTATAGTTGAGTTTTAATGTTTATATGGAATATTATTTATTAGTGTATAATATTATACAGGGCATTTTTCTTTTGAGTATACATATCCCGATAATTACAGCGTTTTTTAAATTTGTAGGAATTCGTTCTTTCAGAGCGGTTAATTTGAAGCTTTTAACGAGTGTTTTCCACTCCCAGACTAAGCATGAAGTAAAATTTCGAGTTTAGAAAAGCCTAAGAATTTGGATTGGCCGCGTAGCGAAGCGGAGCGGCCAATCCAAATTAGGCTTTTCTAAACTCGAAATTTTACTTCATGCGCTACGCTTAAAAACACTGATTTACAGTGAAGTTCAAAAAACACACACATACAATACCGATTATAGGCAACCCAATATATGTTAGAGTTATTGGGTTGCCTTTAATTACTGTTTTAAATAATTGGTTCAGCGCAGAATTTGACTAACGTTTTATTCACATTTACATATTAGATTGCTAAAGCCGTATATTTTAAACTTCACGATATTTCAGTGTTTTATACGCGTGGCGCATATAGTAAAATTTCGAGTTTACAAAAGCCTGATTTGAATTGGTCGCTCCGCTTCGCTACGCGGCCAATCCAAATTTTCAAGCATTTCTAAACTCGAAATTTTATTTCATGCTTAGTCTGGGAGTTGAAAACCCTTGTTTTAAGATTCAAATTGAAATCTTTTTAAAGAAATAATGAATGTTGTAAAATTTACAATGTATCATACGTATTATTATTATTACCTTAAAGAAAAATTCCCTGTATGTCTCTTATTTATGTAAATGGCAGGCGGGTGAAATAAATAAATTATACACTCATTCAGGGAGTTTTTATTTTTGGTATACATATCCCAATTATATGCTCTAGATGATCAGATATTCGTTGTTTTTTTTAAGATTAAGCATGAAGTAAAATTTCGAGTTTAGGAAAGCCTTAAAATTTGGTTCGGTTAATTTGGTTCGCGGAGCGACCAAACCAAACTTTCAGGCTTTTCTAAACTCGAAATTTTACTTCATGCGCCACGCGTATAAAACACTGATTTCAAGTGAAGTTCACTTGTTAACAATATTTCAGTGTTTCTAGTTTAAAAAAGCCTAAACATTTGGTTATAAATTTACTTTTATATCCTAAAGGATTTTCTCGACTTTTGAAAGCGCGAAATTTGCTTAGAGTAAATAAATATTTGTAACGCAATAAATCACTTTTTACTTTGTTTGTATAAAACTTTTTATTGAATGTGACTGCAGTTTCGACAAATTTAACTTGTCAGTTTTAAATATGAAGTACAACACATAATGTTTGATAATTAGAAGCTAAATTTGTGGAAACTTATGTCAGATTCAATAAAAAGTGTTATACAAAGTAACAAGTGTTTTATTGTAAAATTAACATGTATAACGAAGTTAAAGCCTCCACAATACAGAAAATATTTGTATAATTTATCAAATTTAAGCAGTATATTTTGAACTTAACTTGAAATAAGTTTTATACGCGTGGCGCATGAAGTAAAATTTCGAGTATAGAAAAGCATGAAAATTTTCACGCTTCTCTAAACTCGAAATTTTACTTCGTGTTTAGTCTGGGAGTGGAAGACACTCTTTATATTAAAACATATCACGATTGTCAAAATATGTGTCATAACTGTCAAAAAAAAAACAATAACATGACCATCATAACACTTCAATTATTTAATTATTTCAAATTGAACCCCTTCAAAAAAAAGCGTATGTATATGTATACATAAAAGAAAAACTCCTTGTATGTTATTTTTGAAATCTTTCCACTCACTCTAATCAATAATCTAGTTAACGAAGAGAAAATCATTCGGACCAATACATATGTATTTCTTTAAATTAGTTCTACAATTTACAGACACATTCACTGTTTCTAGTATTCAGTAAATTTCATGAAATTCATACAAATATTATAAGAGTAGTAAACACAATGTAAGAGGAAAATATATTCAAACAGTTTTTTCATATGTTATCCACCTAGCCATAGTGTTATTTTGATGTCATTTATTTTTTATGTCCAATTCTTGATTTTTTTTATTACATGAAGTGAAATTTTGAGTTTAGGAAAGTCTGAAAATTTGGATTGGTCGGTTAGCGAAGAGGATGATGCGTCAGGCGTATAAAACACTGATTTACTGTAATGTTCAAAATATAGTCAGTTATAGCTAGCTCATTGCATTATAATTAAATAATTAAGAAGTAAATAACCATATTTTGGTATGCAATACAATAAAAAATAGCTACATCAAACTTGTATACTTGTATGAAAGTTTCTTGTATTAAATATTACATCTATGAAAAGAAAACTCCTAAAAAATAGCGGATTTGAAATAAGGACATTTTTTTCAAATTTTTGGGCATTCCTAAATTCGAAATATTTACTTCATACGACAGGTGCATATAAAACTGACGTATTAAGAAATTCAAAACCAGATATTTTATTTTGTATTACCCGAAGTTACCAAAATGCCGAAAGTTACGTGCAGTTTAAATCATTAAAACTTTATTTTAATGTGTATTAATTAGTTAGTAAATTATTTGGCTCACTTTAGTACACAAGTATCACTGACGTAAAATTAATATTATAATATAGTAATTATAATAAGCACATTGGATAACTGTATTAATCTAATTACATTAAACATTCCAACAATTCATCGGCTAATTAAAATAACCAGAATATCAACATCTACTCAAATACATAGACGATTTTCGATTGGGACCGTTTAACCATAATGGGGTGCGTTTTTTCCAAGAAAACCCGGTGGAGGTCTCTTATTAACGATTCCTTAATTGGACATCAAGATGCCTTATTAGTACCTGAATAAGGGCCCCTCAATATTCAAATATGCTAATTGTACCAGCTAAAAGGACAGTTCTACAGCAGTCCAATGCTTCGAGCAGCCATTATTATCGTTTGACATTAATTAATTCACCATTTCTCGTTTAATTATATATTTTCTGATAAGCACGTAATGGTTTAAATATTCATTTATAGTAACGTTCTATATTACAATTATTGTTCAGACGGTATATTAATTACATTTTATAGGAATGTTTTAATTTTCAAATATACTTTTACATTTTATATTATAAAATCACTCAGCAGCGGATCTAGCGTTACCAAACACTATATAAATTGAAAAAGCCTAGAAAATTATGTACAAATTAAAAACATTGATGGAGCCACTATACTTGTACTTTTTTTATGACCCAACTTCCTTTTCGCAACTTTAAAATAGCAAACATTGTTTAGAAACAATAATCTGCTAATGTACACATCCACATCCGTTTGGGTGGCATAATCTGGCACTACCAACTGCTAATTTTTGTTTGTAAATGTAACTTAATATCAATTATTACGGGCCAGTTGCACCAGACAAGTTGAACTGGTTTAACTCTGAACTTCAGTGTTGTGAATAAATTATTTATTTTTGTAAATACCTGAACTATTTAGTAGATGTGAAAATTATGATTATACCACTTAAACTCACATTTAAAACGATTGTGCACATTAATTAAAATGATTTGTGGCTGGATTTTTGCAGATTTAGTTTTACGAAGACAAAATATGACGTTTAACCTAAAACTGTTAAAGCTGCATACCGGAACATACGTTTTCGCATGTTCCATCTAAAAACCATAGTAGACATAATATGAAATTTTCTGTCTCTTTTCACACACGTAATCTGATGACATTAAACTATTTTCATATTACATGTATTGATGCAGAAAGCACTACAAATCAATGAAACCATGGGACACCTCTCGTGAATCGTACCTTAAACAAGATTTTTTTAAAAATATTTTTAGGCGGTGGTGTTAGTCTGCACATGAGGCTTAAACTTATCCAAATATTCGTAAATTTCTGATATTTTCAAAGTTTTATAATTTCTGATATCCTCTTAAAGTGTTATCAAAACTTGTTTATGTAGCTTTCGTTATTCAACTTTGCATTGTGCAACTCTTCGCTAGTTCATATTGAACTACCCAGGACTCACCACGCCGATGTGGTTGCACTTTGAGTACCACCCATGCCCTCCCGACTACCCAACCATGAGAGCATGTATTTACATCTTCAAGAAGAGTCATCAACAGGTAAATTGTTTCTTTGTGTCATATATTGGACGGATATTTCTATCAAGCATTCTACTTTTGATTAAGCGTTCTCTTTTCTTTTGATTACAGACCAATTTTGAGGAAGCAGTGACTTCCTTGGCTGCTCTTTCTACCGCTTGCGTGTGTGACGAGAGTTCAAATTGAAGAGCTATGTTTATATTCTCAGTTTCCAGTAACCTTTGCAAATCCTGATTCGTCAAATGACTTTTGAGAGGTGGTTCTGTAACTTCCACATCATTCCAAAAAATCATATCGACATACTCTGGTGCTCCAAACAGCAGGCAAGCCTTGATGTCTCTGAAGAAGTGTTACACAATTTCAGAGACAACAGTAGAGTGCCATAAAAACGACAGGCAGCAATGCATAACAACATTGAAATCTGCTGGGTGAAGGGGCACGATATAGACATAGGTAACAGGAGGGCTGATACACTGGTCAGAGCAGCGGCTGGGATGAACATAATCTCAGCGGAGCCGCTAGTGCGATTGACACCCTTGTCACTGTGTAACATGTTAAATTCCAACACACTTGATAAATTCAGGAATCGTTGGGATGATATGGAAAGCTGCAAACTCTTGAAGGAGACATTTCTGTACCCCAACGAGATTTCAGCTAAACAGTACCTACAGATGAGCAGAAGGAACCTCAGACGGATAACCGCTGTTCTAACCGGTCACTGCGGGCTCAATGGACACTTATACAAGATGGAAATAGTTGACTCCCCATCTTGTAGAGGGCGTGAAATGGAAGATGAGACTGCTAGGCACATCCTCAGCGAATGTCCAGAACTCTCGTCTACGAGAGGATCCATACTGGGTGAAAGATGGCCGACGATTGACATCATCAGGGATTTGCCCACCTCAGTAATACTGGACTACCTAGACAATGGGACGGCTGAGCTGAGGATGGGTAATCCGTAGTGGGAGGCAATACAATGTGCCTAATGAGGTCTCAGTGCAGTGTTGCAATTCGCACTCCCCCTTACAACAGATACCAGGTGGAGTTTTTGTAGCTACGTATAATCTTAAAATTCTATTAGCTGTAGTCAACCATCTCGCATGGGAGCGCTTTTCTGAACTTCTGTTTTCTAATTTTTTAGATATTTTCCCACCCGAAACAGATTTACAAATATCATAGGTATTGCTGGTCAGTACTCAAACCCATTGAATCACCACGATCTATTATATCAGTAATAGACTCTATGGGCTCAAACTAAACTATTTTCAATGCATGACATTTTGCCAAACTTTTACCGACAGGATCAACAAATCCTTTTGGTAAAGTAGTAGGTTCATGCAGCTTTTCCACAAAATGCCGTAATGGAAGTTCATTTGTATGCAATTAGCAAATAACCCACTGCAGAGATCTACTAAGTTTCTGTTCTAGCGAGTGAATTACACCATTATATTTTCCTATGTTTGTACGGCATCCATCACAACCAATGGAAACTATTTCCAACATTGTAAGATTGCGTTCAGAAAAGTAATCGACGATAGAATTAGCAATGTCAATGGCTTTTCCAGACAATGGAACTGTGTAACCGATGAATCTCGATTTTGGCTCTTTTAGTAAAATGTGATCTTCTTTAACAGTCATTCTGTGCATTTTCCCATCGCCTGTCTTGTAAATACAAATGGTGTTGTCTTTAGGCCTAATGCGCAGACTGAAACAGAACCATAACAATTTGGCTCCGGATCCTTCCGCAGCAGTGTAATGAATTCAGCTAAAACGGCTTTTGGGATATTTATCAAATTTTGCATTTGGGATCTACTTCACAATATCTCGAGCTGATTAACTTCTACATAAAATACGGAAACCGAAAGTGGAAACTCTAATCGTTTATGTTTATTCTTAGCGTTTTCTTCATATCTCGTAAATAAAAAACATAATTGTAGTTTTTTAAATAAAAATTGCAGATAATTAAGAAATAAACATTCAATATTTATATACTTTTAGTCGTATCTCATTTTATTTAAAAGTTATTTTTAAAAGTGTGAATTTTTAATTTAATTTTTTAATTTTGTTCTATCTCTGTAAGGTCTAGAAATAAATTATATGAATAATAAATATATTATTCCTATATTATTTTAATTTGCGGTCGGTAGCTGTGTTGATCGCACCAGATTTGTATTTTAAAGTGTCCCCTTTTCTGCTGGTTTTGTCGGTGGAACCAATTTCAGTAGGTCGCACTGAAACCACTACCTAAAAATGTTTTACAAAATCAAAAGGCCCTGTTCTACTATTTAGTAACTACCCGCTAGGGTTTCTTTTTTAAGTACTTAACATATTTTTGTAAAAATGTAAGAAATTTAAAAAATGTTCACACTTTGTGCCAAATGTGCAGATTTAAAATACAAGATACTACCTCATATTCAGTCATTGAAGGGTATCCGTTTCCAAAAAAAAAAAAATATTGTCTTTTTTCACTTCACCCTAGTGTACAAGTGTAAATGCACCAAAGCAAATCATTAACGTGTAGAAAAGTTTAAATTATTTTTGAAAGAGGAGGACGATATTAATAATAAAAACAAATGTTAGTCCACTTTTAGTAACTGTAATGTTTCCGATAATCATACCTCTTTCCTCTTACATTTATTTTATAATTTATAAATATTCTTAATTAACCTCTTGTATCCTATGGTTTCTATAAATCTAAATTAATTTATTGATCGTTAGAGGAATAATTGGAATTATTCTCGAAATGGTGGAAAAAAAACCTTTATTCTGAAACTAGTACTCCTAATATTTGAGGTTCCTCAAGAAACCACTCTGGGTCAATATTATTTGTACTTTTTATAAATGAATCTTCTCACAACTGTTTTCACTCCTCGATTAAGCATAGAGTAACATTTCGAGTTTAATTCAGATTGTAACAAATTCAAATACGTATTGAGGATATTCCGGATATACGAAATTCGGTATTCAAGAATTTAAATTCAAATAACTTTTATCAAGGCCGTAGCTAGAAAAAATTCGGGGGGGATATAAAAATTTCAAGGGGGGGTTTTATTGGTAAAAGTATTGTTTTTGCTCTTTCATATAAAAATTTTACATTTGCAGTGCGACCTACTGAAATTGGTTCCACCGACAAAACCAGCAGAAAAGGGGACACTTTAAAATACAAATCTGGTGCGATCAACACAGCTACCGACCGCAAATTAAAATAATATAGGAATAATATATTTATTATTCATATAATATATTTCTAGACCTTACAGAGATAGAACAACAAAATTAAAAAATGAAATTAAAAATTCACTCTTTTAAAAATAACTTTTAAATAAAAAGAGATACGACTAAAAGTATATAAATATTGAATGTTTATTTCTTGATTATCTACAACTTTTATTTAATAAATTACAATTATGTTTATTATTTACGAGATAACCCTCATATCGCCCCCGTGGCTATGGCCTTGATATTTATCAATATTCAAGAATACGAAAACGAATTTAAGTAATTTTATTTTTTGGCCAAATATATAAAAAAAACTTTCTTTTGTATATCCCGACTCCATAGCTAACAAAACAAAACCGTCCATCTAATAAAATACAGACAGAGGTTTTGTTCAGTCATATTAATGATTTAAATTGTTATATGTGCAAACATGTGCTTAAATTTCACAACGTTCAAAATTTGATTCAAACCCAAACAATTTCCAGAAGTTTAAAATTAGTTTTCTATTGTGTTATTTGCGCTACAAACAACCCCACATCAGAGCAAAAGGACGTTCGCTTAATTAAAAAACAAATACAGCGGTTTGTGTATGTGAAACGGGGCCGATTAAGCCAATCCACCCTCCGCTGAACAAACGGGGGTAAGGTTACAAAGCGGCCGCCCCCGCGGCGGACATCAGACATTTCAGGGTGTGTTTGCACTACAATTCAGGTGTGCTAATAAAAATCTTGTCCCTCCAAACATCCACCCGGCAATCAGAGGGATGGATTCGTTTGATGGGGGCGCAGGGGCTTACCGGATTAACGGAGATGCACCGTCAATATTTGAAGGGGTTGCTCTTGTTGGCAGAGTCAATCTAGCGGTGAGCGAAGGGGTTAATATATAGGCGTTTAGGGAAGTCAAACAAGTCGGCAAATGTGTAAACATGCTTTTATCTTTGTGTACTGTGTGTTTTGAAAAATTAGATTTTAACACAATGTAAACATTTTTTTCTGTTTTACCGGTATTGCATTAAAAAAAATCAAACCTGCGAATTTTGTATCTAAAATCGCTTTCTGTTTCTTTTATACATAAAATTTTGAAGTATACGAGCCTTGTCCCACGTCAATTGGCACAGTCTTTAAAAAATCACTTACTAAATCTACAACCCTTAAAATGCAAAAATATTTTGATTTATTTGTAATATTTTTGCTATTTACAGCGAGTTTTTCTTTGTAAGTATACATACCCCAAACCAAATTTTCAGGCTTTTCTAAACTCGAAATTTTACTTCATGCTTAATCTGGGAGTGAAAAACACTCGTTTAGAGCTTCAATTTAAGCTTATTTCAAATACGACGAATACCTGAAAATTTACAGCGTGTAGAGTATCAAGCTGTAAATTTTCAGATATTTGTCGTATTTGAAATAAGCTTAAATTGAAGCTTTAAACGACCGTTTTCCACTCCCAGATTAAGCATGAAGTAAAATTTCGAGTTTAGAAAAGCCTGAAAATTTGGTTTGGTCGCGTAGCGCGAAGCGCAGCGGCCAAACCAAATTTTCAGGCTTTTCTAAACTCGAAATTTTACTTCATGTGCCACACGTACACACACTGATTCCAAGTGAGGTTCAAAATATACTACAAAGCAGTACAGTAAAGATATATATTTTGAAATTTACTGGATTTTAGTGTTTTATACGCGTGGCGCATGAAGTAAAATTTCGAGCTTAGAAAAGCCTGAAAATTTGGTTTGGCTGCTCCGCGCTTCGCGCTACGCGACCTAACTAAATTTTCAGGCTTTTCTAAACTCGAAATTTTACTTCATGCTTAATCTGGGAATGGAAAACACTTGTTTAAAGCTTCAATTTAAACTTATTTCAAATACGACGAATATTTGAAAATTTACAGCGTATAGAGTACATTGGGGTATATATACTTAGAAGAAAAACTTCCTATATATAACCTAAATATTACAAATAATCAAAATATTAAAAATTAAAAATTGACTGTGCCAATTGATGTGGCACACGGCAAGCTTTTCTAATGTCGAAATTTTACTTCATGCTTAATCTGCCGTTAGAAACACTCGTTAGAGGCTTCAACTTGAACTATTTATTTTAAAAATCTTAAAAAATCGTGAATTTCATTTGTTAAAAGGAAAAGAAATTTGACAAATAGTGAAATATGTTGATACAAGACTGACATATGGGATATTTATTTGTTGAAAAGGGAATTTTATTTGTTGAAAATCAAACGAACTATCCCGTAAATTAAAATTTGAAAATGGAATCGACTTAATGTCACTTTTATTATAAATGTTTATCTGATGAATTGAAAATATGTAATTCTGTAATAGGTGCTGTTGCGATAGTCATTAATGACATCAAGACGTCAAGAGAATTGATATATTGAAAAATGAGGAATAAAAAAGTTGTTGTTGTTTTACGAGTAATCGGCATTTATAAAAGGGCTGGTATTGAATAGAATAGGTATATTTCCCGTTCTTGCAGAATAGTGTCGTAAAGTGATCTAGTTAAGAGGCGCGCTGGCGGGCATTATATAAAATATAATAAAGGAGAAAAGGATAAAAAATAAAAGTCCCGTGATAGATACCCTGTCCATTTAGCTTATTATACCAGCGATATCTTCATTGAATGTAAAGTCGTGCGGCCTAACAAGGCAATACGAGGTGGTACTGCCACTCAGCCACTCGGGCCACTCAGCGAGAGGTGGGCATACAATGTGCCATTAACAACTCGATTTGCTCTGCCTTCTAAATTGAATTTCAAATATGTACGCCTCGCGACATCTTCCACACTCAATTACCCCCCTTCGAGGACAAACCCCGAGCGCACGGGGTGGCCCTCAATTAAAAGCGAAACTCAAATATTCCGCAGATATCTGCAATGCATGAGGGACACCGGGTATCTACATACGGTGGACATCAAATGTCCATTCGAAAATCCTTCGGGTGGTCATAAAACGTCGCCGCGTCCACTAAATTAGGCCATTCCTATGCTGCTGCTTCATATTCAATCATTGATGTGCGCTGTGTACTTGCCGGGATGCGTCTGGGATTTCGGAATTTAAGCAAATTTTTATCTCCGATAAATACCGCCGAATATTTTCGCCATAAAGGAGATCAGGCGGGCTGAATTTATTTCCCTGAAAAAATACATTCGGCGCGATAACAAATCCTTACCATCAAATCCTTGATCATAAAAAAGTATGTATACGACTTTTAAATCGAGAACTTTCCTGTATTTAAAATAAATAATTTAATAATATAATATAAATAACAAGCTTGCATCTCCAAAAATGTTGTCATCTAATAATCAATAGGCTCAATTATTAAAATATTCAACATTCAACATGTTTAGATTTTGTTTGTGATGTATGTTGGTATCTGATGACCGATAGTTCAGCCATTTTGATTTTGTGTGTTGTTTCTTTTTGTTATAGCTTTAAATTAAATACATTTATCGATGGATAATGCCCAATTACACTTTATTTCATTTGATGGCTTTATTTTATTTGATGGCAGAGAAAATTTAGTTCCACTGAATAGAGTATTGTTTGTGTAAATTAGTATTTAACAAATTCTACTCAAGTATAATTTGTTAAATACTAATTTACACAAACAATACTCTATTCACACACACACTATTATTTTCTGACCTTACAGTAATTCACAAATCTCCTTACGTTTAGTAATTTCATAATAGATATTATTAAATACATAATTTTGCATATCCATAACCTCGACTAGCTTAAAAGTTTAACCCGCCAATACCAATCGCCAACATCAATCGGTCTAAATATCACGATTGCAAAAATGACGACCGCTGCCCTAACATGTTCACGGTTAACAGTTTGGTCATCAGAGAATTACCCAGCAGTTGGCAGTAAACTCTCAACTATTGTCTCTGATCAACGAACCTAATGTTTTACTATGTAGATATTTTTTGGAATTTTTCTCTCCCTTCATTTCTATAAAAATATATTACAATGCGTCTAAAATATTTACCTTATAATTTATACTGGGGGTCTGCAACCTCGCAGCCCTTTTGGACGAGCCTCCACTGCGTTGGTATTATAGCAGAACTTACATACGTCAAGCTGGTGAAACCCTGTTCTAATTATTGCTTCAACCAAATATTCAGTTTAGTTGTAGCGAGTGGCTTTCAGAGAAAATGTGAGGCCCTTCCAAATATTATTCAAAAACAGAACAGAAAAATCCCGGTTCATTGGAATCTTAACACGACACTAGGTTGTAACAATATTGAAATACAAGATTCCATATACTTTGACATTCATTTATTTTCAAGATTCCATATTCTTCTAGATTAATTTATTTTAGTTCAAATTTTGTTTTTGTTTTTCCGTAAAAGAGAGGTTTTTTTTCTCTTACTAATATTGTCTACTTGCTCTACTTGAAGCAATATCAGATAAAATAGCTGTATTTTAAATTCACAACAAATTTTATTTTATTTTATGTGATTTTTAGGTAATTCTAAACTCGAAATTTTATTTTATGTATTAGGCGTAAAATTTCGAGTTTAGAATTACCTAAAAATCTTAAATAAGTTTCTCATCGGTCACGTCGTAAAACATTTAACTTTGATTATGATTAACTAACATTGGTGAAATTTAACCAAGTCTTTTCTTTTAAAATCATAGTCTAAAGATTATATAGCTTCGCTCGCGCCAGCAAATCCAAAATGTCAGACTTTTCTACTGGAAATGTTACTTCATGGCGTGATAGACACTCTCTATAACAGAGGTTCCCAATTTCTTTTGGCCATGTAACCCTAATTGATCATACTTTTTTTTGGCAATCCCCATTTTGATAATAACAATAGTGATTGTACCTTGTAGTGTAGTTTGACATGAAAAGAAAGAATAAATTATAAATAAAAAATAATTATTATAAGTATTATAAAACATTTATTGTACAGAATAAATACAACGTAACTATTTAATGTGAAGAATGAATAATTAATTAACACTGAGTTGTTGTTGTTAATAAGTGCTTAGCACTTAAAATATGTATCGAACGATTAGAAAATAAAATGTTTTTAAATAATGAAATTATCTACTTGACTAAAACCTGTCAAAATTGATCAAAATTTATAAATAGAATTAATTTGAATAACCAGTTTAGAAAATTCAACACAATTTGTCAACCAACCGAACAAAATGAAGGCTAGTATTGTTTAAACTTTACAATATTTCAGTGTTTTATACGCGTGGCGCATGAAGTAAAATTTCGAATTTAGAAAAGCCCCGTGAAAATGTGTCTCAGGTCGCTGCGCGACCTTCGAAAAATTTTCTACGCGGGGCTTTTCTAAACTCGAAATTATACTTCATGCTTAGTCTGGGAGTGTACCATCAAGATTTTCAACATATCGAGATTTTCGATATTTCTAGATGTTTGTCGGTTTATAAAATTGCAATGAGATTTTCGATATTTCTAGATTTTTGTCAGTTTATAAAATGTTTTATTTCAAGATTGTTGATTTATAAAATTAAAATTTGTATTAATTGATTATTTAATCAATTTTCAATTTTTTATTGAACTCGCATTGACGTCACGCAAATGTCCTAATATATGTGACATTCGACATATTTTGACATGACATATTTTGTCAATGCGAGTTCAATAAAAAATTGAAAATTATAGAGATTCACTTAAGGCTACACAAAATGTCTAAATATTTCAAAATCGAAGAATATTTGTCAAATGTCACACAAAATGTCAAAATATGTCATCATCGACTAAATACGTCGAATGTCACACAAAATGTCATAATATGAAAATCATCGAAATTGTGAATTTTATGAAAACATCGACAGATTAGGATAACAATTGTAATCATTTTTATTTTTATATAATAATAATTGATGGACATTAACGATTTGAAATGACATTTTTACAAATTGAATTTATTAATTTTTTTATGAATTTATGTACAATAAATTGAGATTCCATATTCTTCTAAATTAATTTATTTAAGTCCAAATTTTGTTTTTCTCTAACCTAACCTAACCTGTAAGTACAAAATGGAACCTCAAAAAATTATAGAATGGCAATCATCAATAAAATAAACCAAATGCAATTTGTAGATTTTCATTACTAAATATCAAAAGAAATGGCTAAATTCTCATAATTAAAATTAGGACAAATATAATAAAACAAAGATCTTCATAAGCTAGTCGATTTAAAAAAAAATTTATATTAAAATTACACAAAAAACAAACAAGTGAAAATATTTTAATATGCCTTGCTGCATTAGTTATAAAATTTTAACGATCAGTTTCACAATGATTGAATTTCTAAAATCCACTAAATGAAAAAAACGCAAATTTTGGACAATCAATTTAGAAATTACTCAAAAACTATTTTGCTGAGGTTCTTATTCAAATAACTGTATGCTTTTGAGTTTACGTGAAGTGATTATTACACATAAAAAGACTGTTATGCCTTACTTCACTTTTTATTTGTATCGTTAGATGTACACTTCTGTGCAATAAAATTAAGGACACAAAATATGTTAAACTTTAAAACGGACATGATCAGTTTCCTAGTTACGAAAATATGTCAGTTCTCTTAATGTCAAAATACCGCGTCATTTAGACAACAGTTCAAAAATTCGAATTTTAACTAAAACACAAGATAGTTTTTCTATTTGACTAGTTGCTTGATTGATGAACATCAGTAAAGAATTAATATTAGTTTTGGTTTTTTAATAAAGGTGTTATTTTCAAGTTATGGTGTTTTATCATTTATTGAAACTGCTGGCTAGGCAATTAAAACAGACCCGAATTACACAACTATAATAATGTGAACAATAGTTATAGGCCGTGTGCTTAATTTTATTGCACAGAAGTGTACATTTCGAGACACAAGGTGCTCAGTATCAATAACAAATGTTTTTGAAGTCAGAATTGAAAGGTTTTAAAAGTCAGAACATTTGAAAAATTGAATTTGTGTTCAGTAACAAATTCATTTTTTTAAATGTTAATAAAATTTAAAAAAAAACATTTTCATGAGATCTTGAAATTTACTGAGACAGTTAAGGAAACCTAGCTTTCATTGTTTGAGAAAAAAATCAAATCACTTCGTCAATATTTTTCTAGTATAACTATAGTATTTTGCAATATTCATATAATATAAACTCGGTTCTTTTAACATCCTCACAAACTTTCATAAAGATCTAAGGCAATATTTAAATTTTTGTTTTAATTGTTATAATCTGCGCCAGTGCCCCTCTTAACCAGATTTATAAAGGACATTTTTGATATTCATATTATATATATTATATGTTAATATACAGAGAGTTTTATATAACACCGAACATTTTCATTAAATACGATTTGACACCTTTAATTTTTAGGTTATGTGTAAATTGGGTTGCCTATATCAACATTACAAATTGTAGCTAATCATTTACAATTAATGCCTCTACTTGTACATACAGGGAATTTTTCTTTCAAATATACATGTCTCAATTACAGCGTATATGCCGTAAATCTTAAGATAATCGTTGTTTCTTTAAAAGGAGTTAAATTTGAAACTTAAAATGCGTGTGCTCCACTCCCAGACTAAGCATGAAGTAAAATTTCGAGTTTAGAAAAGCCTGAAAAATTGGTTTGGACGCATAGCGCGAAGCGCGGAGCGGCCAAACCTAATTTTCAGGCTTTTCTAAACTCAAAATTTTACTTCATGCGCTACCGGTACAAATCACTGACATATTACGAAGTTTAAAACACACCGCTGAACTTTTCATTGAATCAGTGTTTTGTACCGGTGGCGCATGAAGTAAAATTTCGAGTTTAGAAAGGCCTGAAAATTTGGTTTGGCCGCGTAGCGCTTCGCGCTACGCGACCAAACCAAATTTTCAGGCTTTTCTAAACTCGAAATTTTACTTCATGCTTAGCCTGGGAGTGGAAAACACTCGTTTAAAGCTTCAAATTGTATTCTTTTGATAAACCGAACGTGGTAAAATGTACAACGTCTGCATATGTATACTTAAATGAAATATTTTCGTTATGAATATATTCACTGTTACATAAAACTCTCTGTATATTAATTTATTAAATAATAAATATTCATGGGGATTTTCACATATTAAGAAATAACAATGTTTTTTAACAGCCCCATTTTCATAAAGATCTAACGCAAAATTTTACAGTTAAAAGTTTTTGCATTTTTATAGTCTATAAAGTTTAATTTTAAAATAAAACGCACTTTTTGATATTGAAATGGAAATAAGAAGCCTGCATTTACGCAGAGCAAGATGAAAATAGCTCAATTAAAATTAAATGTATCAATTTTACTTCAATTAATATCAAACACAGCTTGATTATGCAGTAATGAATCGCTTCCAATTATGTTATCTATTTTTTTTTATATTATTTTAGTAATTTCTTGTTTTTATTAAAGCATTTAATTTGAAGCTTCTAAAGACTGTTTTCCACTCCCAGGCTAAGCATAAAGTAAAATTTCGAGTTTAGAAAAGCCTGAAAATTTGGATTTGTCAGCGCGCGAGCGTAGCGAGTCGCGCCGGTAAATTCAAATTTTCAGGCTTTTCTAAACTCGAAATTTTACTTCATGCGCCACGCGTATTCAACAACGATATATCGTTAAGTTTAAAAACACAAAAAACACATTTTAATGCAAATCCTAACAATATATTAGAATTATTATTGACGATTCAAATCCCTTTGGGGGATTCGAATCTTTCAATTAGTATTTGAATCCTTTTATAACGACTCGAAACGCCCACATTTAAATTCGAATACGAATCCTCTTAAAAAATTTAACGAATCCGGATCACGAATCCTTTGTCACTTAGGTATTCGAATACCTCTTTTGAATCCTCTAATAGGATTCGAATCTAGGATTCGAACCTTAAATGATTCGAATCCAGCCGTTCTGTTAACGAATAGAGAAAATTTAAAAAGTTTGTTTTCAGAAGTTTTAAGACGTCAGGCGTCGGCTAATAATTGACTCATTCACGAGTTACTCCCACTTAAACAAATTGCAACCCTGTGGGTCGTGGGCCTCAAGGTGGCAACGACTGATCTAGATTGAATTATTTTGTTACTTTATGAATTAGATATTATAAAAATCTTAAGTATTTTCTATAAAAATTCATAATCTTGGAAAATAAACCATTTTTATGGATACAATTAAACAATTTGAACATAACTGAATATTGATAGATTAGAAAATATTATATTTGGATGTGATGCTTCACTCGGCACCTAAATCCAAGTTTTCAGGCTTTTCTAAACTCGAAATTTCACTTCATGCGCCATACTGCATAAGTTTGACCTAACGATTCGTTTAACTTGATAAATTGTATTTAATAATATTTCTTTGTTTCACAAACTTCAAATAATGTATATGTAATTTATTGCCTTGAAATTATCCCCTGAACAAGAGGTGACTTTTTTTACACTTGTTCTAAATCACCTTGCATAGGACATACAAATTTAATCGACAGTCTTTGTAAATTTTAGAATTTTAATCCAGTTAGCTGGAGTATAACTTTGTCTAGATAATAATAATAAACACTATTTTCAATAACAAAATTATTGATATAGTATGTTCAATAAAAAAAAACCTATAGAGTGCCATGATTTTATCTTTTTTAAAATTTAAGTTGGCTACACGCTTTAGGAATCGACATATAAAACGTCAGACATAATAATTATAATGTATAATTTTAGAGTTGCCAACCTACAATATTTTCCATTGCACTCTAAAGGTTTCAATTTATTGAACATACGATATTAAACATATCAAAACAAAATACATATATTATTATTGTCTATTTTGTTAATTATACGTATACGGGGAATATAAAATATGTATCTCCAAAAATGGTCTGTTTAAATTCAGAAATATCTAAATATAAAAATAGTATCTTTATTGCAAGATAAATCTCAATATCACCTGAAATCTGTCCAGGTAAATAAAATCATCAGGTTTTAACATCTTAATGAGCAACGTGCGAGAATGAAAAGTAATAATTTTAAATTAAATTAGTTATTTGAGTTACGTGAAGATTTTAAGTCACTTAATTAAAACGCAGTTATATTCCTTTCTTCACTTTTATTTTTCAATGCTAGATGTACATTTCCGGTACTATGTACAATTATCAATAGCTAACTGAGTTAGCTATTGATAATGGGTGCATAGTACCCGAAATGTACATCTAGCATCGAAAAATATAAGTCAAGAAAGGAATATACCTGCGTTTTAATTAAGTGAATAATTTTAAAAATTATTGTGAAGCTGCATGAGTGAATTATTTTAGTTTTGTGCATTCTATTCAAACCTACAAACATATAAATAAAAACTAAGCAATAAATCACCACACCATAATAATTAACATCACCAATCTCAGTGGAAGGTACACCCGGAAAGTGATTCTTCATCATCCATTTCTTTGTTTGGACGTGCAAATTAAGTTCCCATGGGCGTATCTGGGTGCACGTGCCCCGTCTTACTTGATTGATCGCGGCTCGCTTATGGATCCAATAAATAATGTAATAACGTTTATGCAAATCTCTCTCTGGTTTCGAAAAGGGGCGCGTTAATGAGACCCTAATAATATTCTTTATTAAAACGACTTTATGAATATTAATTGGCGGCTGGGGCGGGGGCGCCGACGCCGCCACTGCTCCTAGTGGGGGGCTGCCTTATTGCTTTATTAATTCAGAAATCCGGGCACGTATCGTGTGATTTAATGGACTCGTAAGAAAATTATCTGCTAATAAATTTGAACATTACTTCTAGTTAACACTGTCGTAATTTATATAACTAGACCATTTAATTTTTAATGACTTTTAAATTTTAGATGGTTATAATTTAGAATAAATATTAGTTATAAATACTTACCTAACATTATAAAATAATTCAGAAAATTTCAGCAGTTTACATTCTGATTAATGTTCACTTGATTTCAAGCCGATTGAACTAAATTTAAATAGTGCTATCTTCTCAAATAGTTTAATAATGTATTACGATGTTTGCAGACATGGCTATTCTTTATATTTTTTTTTATAGCAATCAATAAAAAAAGGTAAAGCGAAAAATAAAAACTACAATTTGTATTACAGAATGAAAATATTTATTTCTGTCAAAATAATAACATCAATAGCAAATATATAGGGTGTCAATTTGAAAACATGCCAACCAGAATATCTTTGGAACCGTAACAGTTAGAGAACATTTTTAAAACCGTTTCTAGGATATGGAGGGGAACCATTTTGGCCTACATTACAATCTTCTGCAACCAACCCCTTAGGCTGTAGCCACCCTTGCCCATTTTTTTTTTAGATAGCACGACCCTACTTGTGATATATTATTAGAAAGGCCTTTCAAAATGATAATCAGTGGTACCAACTAAAATTGTTGTTACATAAAATATGCAAAAAAAAAATAAATCAATTTATTTGATTTTAAAATTGTTGTCAAATTAAGTATTATAATAATTTATTTTTACAAATTACAAATGAAAAAGCACAGATAAACACAATAATACCCAATATCAATCAAATCAACTTAAATAAAAAATAATTAAATAAATTAATAACAAGTTTAAGGTAAAGACCACAGATTATTTAAAGATAGTCACAACAATACTAATGGCAGTGTCACATATTGTGTTTATTTGAATTAAGTTAAGGAAAGATTTATTTTTATTTCATTGGTGTTTTTTGTCAACTCTTTTTTATATTGCGGACAGGTACAATTTATTCAGTTAATAAATCTATTCCATTAAGCCAACTTTTGTTGTTATTTTAATATTTTTTTAGAGTTGTCCATATTTTAATAAAACAATAGATAACTCTGATAAATATTGGGTATTATTGTGTTTATCTGTGCTTTTTCATTTGTAATTTGTAAAAATAAATTGTTATAATACCTAATTTGACAATAATTTTAAAACAAAATAATTTGATTTACATTTTTTTGCATATTTTATAAAACAATACAAATTTTAGTTGGTACCACTGATTAGCATTTTGAAAGACCTTTGTAATGATATATCACAAGTGGGGTCATGCCATTTAAAAAAAATTGGCAAGGGTGGCTACAGCCTAAGGGGTTGGTTGCAGAAGATTGTAATGTGGATCAAAATGGTTCCCTCTCCATATCCTAGGAATGGTTTTAAAAAATTTTCTCTAACTGTTACGATTCCAAAGATATTGTGGCTAACTTGTTTTCAAATTAACACCCTGTATAATTAATTAATCAATAGCTTTACCTTCTTATAAAAGTAAACGTATACATCTAAGCAGTATATTTTGTACTTCACACTAAATCAGTAGGGGGGCAGGGGATGCCCGGGACACTCTCTAGATACAAAGAAAACTACAATTTTATTACAAAGAGGAAATATTTATTTCTGTCAAAATAATCACATCAATAGCAAATATACAATAATAAAACATTTAAAAGCTTTACTTTCATATAAAAATAAACGTACACATCTAAGCAGTGTATTTTGAACTTCACACTAAATCAGTAAGAGGGAAGGGGGGTGCCCGGCTCACCTTCTAAAAACCAAAAAAGCATACATTTTAAAATTGTTGCATTCAAGTTTTTACCAAAATTAAAATAAATAATTAATTATCTAACATTGAAATACTTCTCAATATTGATCAAATAATTATCTAACGATTAGAAAATAAAATATTTTAGGTAAGGAAATAATTTTCTTAAAAATTGACAAACCATTGTCAAAATTGATTTCAATTTTTAAATAGAATTAGTATGTATAATCAGCTCAGAAGATTTAAAACAATTTGTCAACCAACTGAACAAAACAAAAGCTAGTATTTCTTAAACTTTACAATATTTCAGTGTTTTATACGCGTGGCGCATGAAGTAAAATTTCGAGTTTAGAAAAGCCCCGTGAAAATTTGTCTCGGGTCGCTGGCGCGACCCTCGACAAATTTTCTACGCGGGGCTTTTCTAAACTCGAAATTTTACTTCATGCTTAGTCTGGGATTGGAAACACTTGTTCGAACTTTAAATTGAACTCTTTTATAAAATCAACGAATGTCCGCAAATCTACAGAATATACGAATACATAAGGATATGATATTTAAAAATGGTAACTTATTATGTCATATATTAATGATTTTTATTGATTGTAAAGAATTTAATCAAATTTTATAAGTTTGTTTTATTTTATTTAGTTTTCTTATTAACAATACATATAATTGCTATTTGTATTATTTTACTATTTATTTGAAGTTTTTTGTCAATACTTCTGATGAAATAGAGAATAGATTATCCTTTTTCTTTTAATTTGGTAAATTTTAATTTGTGTTGATTTCACAATTTAGAATTTAAATTTTTATATTTGTATATTTTTTTTTAAATTAAAATTATTATTTAAATTACAAATCAATTCCAATTTTATTTAGTATCAGTATTTTCTAAATACAAAAAATAGGAAAGAAATAATTAAAATTAAAAGAAATGTATTTCAATTAATTTTTGAGATTTATTAATTTCTTTCCTGTATTTATTAAATTTTTTATAAAAATACTGAATACTGAATAAAATTAGAATTGATTTTTATTTGAAATTGTTAACTTAAAAAAACGTTATTGATGTAATGCTAATATTGCCACTTTTGAAAATGTTGCTCAATTTTAATATTTGTAAATATTGCCGAATTTATTTAAAATTATTTCTCCCAATTTATAGAATAATTTATCATTATTATCGAATTAGCTATTTTTATTAATTTTAATGGTTTGCTTCAACTATATTTTTAGTTTAAAAATATCTTTCATTTTTAGTTAACTTTGAGCTACTTAAATTTAACACAATCTCATGAAAAATAAATCTCATAAAAATTGTAATAATTGACGAAAATCTCGAAATATCGAAAATCTTTATATGTTGAAAAATTGATGAACATTTTTGACAAAAATAGTGAAAATCTCATTTTTTTCATGAGATTTTTAATAATTCGATATTTTTGTCAATTTTAAAATGTTTATCATATTTTCAACATATAGAGATCTTCGATATTTCGAGAATTTTGTCAATTTTTAAAATTTTTAGAAGATTTATTTTGTATGGGATTGCTTAGCGCATGAAGTAAAGAAGTTTAGAAATGTCTGAAATCCAAAATTTCAGGCTTTTCTAAATACGAAATTTTATTTCATGCTTATCCAAATAGTAAAACGATAAAAGTTTAATACGTAAAATGTAAAAATAAATATTATTCGTCCGAGAATTGGTTCTTTGAGGAACCCCCGGAGAATACAAAAAAGTTTTGAAATAAATGTACCTTTTTTTCACTATTTTGAAGCCAATAATATTTCTCTAACGATCAACAATTTAGATTTATAGAATTATCCGTTTCTTCCTTTGGTAATGCGATAAAATATTGACAAACAAAATAATACCATTTTTTTATTTATAATTTCCAGTCAATTTTAGTTTTTTAAATTTTATGATTTTATATGCAGAACAAAGTTAAGATTCAAAAAATACATAGGTTTTCGTTAATTTTTAGTATTATCTATATACATACATCTTTATTCAGACAATTACAGTAGTATAGTATAATACATATATATATATATATATATATATATATATATATATATATATATATATATATATATTATTACACTATGGGGTTAGTCTGTCTGGGCTATCGACCAGAGGTCTTTCTGCCCTGTCTTGAATTTATTTTATTTGAAAAATTTTATCGTATGCTAGGCTTGTGAACTGTCTTGATGAACGGTACAAATGAATTGATGTATTGTGAGAGGAGGATGTTTATATTTTGGATGGATATTTAGGTTTCTGGGAATACAGAATTTGTTTAGGAGTTCTAGGTTATGGGTGTTTACTGCGAATTTTTCGCTGAGGGTTAATATGCGTTGGGAAATTGGTGTTACTTGGGTAGTTTCGTAGAGGATGATGTTTGAGTGATTATGAAGAGGATTTATTGGGTACCTGAGTTTGGTGAGGATTCGTAGGGCTTATCTTTCGGCGACTTGGATATGGTGTGAAATTGAAGGACGGATATGAAAGAATAAAATTGCACCATAGTCTAACAAGGGCCGGTATATCGATTCGTAAATCCTAACTGCTGTTTTTGTGGAAATTCCTTGTTGTTTATAAGTTAATGATCTGAAATGCCTAGCCCTTGTTTTCATTTTGGTTTTAATGGATTTGGTATGTGGGAAGAAGGAAAGTTTTGAATCAAATTCTATGCCTAGGTATTTGCAGGAGTAGGATGGAAGAAGCCCTATTGTAGGAGATCGTGGAGTGATTTTATGGAAAGGAATGAATAATTTGGTTTTGGAAGGATTTCATTGTATTCGCCATTTATTCCACCATTTTTGTATGGAATTAAGAGAATTTTGAAGGAGGTTTTGGGATTGTTGAAGCGTTGAAGCGTGGGAGATAAGGGCCGTATCATCAGCAAAGAGGAGGGCGTATCTTGTTGGGTTAAAGTAGGAAGGGTTGGGATTGAATATGTCGTAGCAAAAGATATTGTAAAGAAGTGGGGATAGCGGAGAGCCTTGCGGGACACCTTGCAGGAGGGGGAATGAGCGAGATACAGTTTGGCGGATTTTTACTTTACAGGATCTGTTGGTTAGGAAATGGTAAATAAGGATTATTAGATGCTTTGGGATCTTAAGGATGTAGCATTTATATAGGAGGCCAATATGCCAAACCGTGTCAAAAGCTTTAGTTATATCAAGAAAGGCGATACTTGTTTTTTGACCTTCTAGATGCATGGTTTGTATATTGGAGGTTAAAATGGAAAGAGGTAGTGTAGTTGATTTTTTGGGGAGGAATCCGAATTGGTATTGGGGGATGGAATTTATAGTTAGCTGTAGGAGTTTTTGTTTAATAAGGGATTCAAATTGTTTACGTAATACTGGGAGGAGTGTTATGGGCCGATAACTGGAAATAAGAAAAGGATCGTTTTTTGGTTTAGGAATACAGATAATTAACCCTTGCTTCCACTCGGATAGGAAGTATTGATGGGAGTAACAGTAGTTATATATTTTTAGGATTAGTACATGGATATCATAGGGTAGTTTTTTTAAATTAATCTGGGAATTTTATCAAAGCCTGGAGAGGAATTTTTGCCAGAGTGTAAAAGGGAGAAATAGTCCGTCTCGTCCAGTGTATCGTCTGGGGGAGGTGTAAGGGGAGTCGTGTCAAATGAATTAAACCAGTCTTGCAAGTAATTGTAGAATCTATTGTTATAATTGTTGTTATGCGTAATTTGATATGTTTGTGCTAATTGATTTGCAAATGTCTGTGCTATGTCTTTATCGTCTGTTAGTATTGTATCGTCATTTGGGTCCTTTAAGTCATGCATGTAGTCCCTTTGTTTAATTTTGATAATTTTTAGTATTATTATTTATTATTTTGATAAAATTAGAAAAAATAATATTGAGAAATATATAATGTTTTTAAATTTTATTAAAATCTGTTGTATTTTGCAGTATTTTCAAAAACAAATTCATATATAATTTCAGTCGACTTTGAGACCTTTTTTTAACACCAGAACAAAGATTATGTACTTTTCAACAATCTCAGGCAATGTCATAAAAAATCTCAGGCAATGTCAATTTAAAATATTTTCTAGTTCCTAAAAGAAAACACAATGCACAGAAATACAATTATATTAATCAGCCTTTACCATTTGTAAATTGACAGTAAATCAATTTGATTTTTTGCAGTGTTAGAGCAGAGTCTATTCACTTCTTGTCAATTTCATACTTGGCTGTGAGCCCCTCCTAACCCTGGGGCCCCTGTTTCCAGCATAACAGATTTTAAGATTCTTGAATATCAATATACAATTTTTGGTTCTGTTTTATGTCATATTCTAAGAACTTAGATTTTTTACTTGAATGACTCGCATAAAAATAAATTCCGAATTTTTAAAATTTGACATGAAATAGATTCAATTATAATGTATTGGAAACTGAAAATATAAGAATTCAAATATGTATAATGTATACATTTTCTTTAATGCCTATAAAAACCATGTTAGGTATTTTAAAGAAAACTGATTCGATATTTATTTATACACATACTCGTTTTCAAAATATAGCGACCAAAATATTGAACATGATTAAAATTATTCTATAATAACAAATAATTAATTACTACGACCCCGTCCCACGTAAGTTGGCAAAGTCTAAAAATTCAATCACCACAACTACAACGCTTGAATTGGAAAATATTTTGATATATTTATAATATTTAGATCCGCTATATACAGGGAGTTTTTCTTCTAAGTATACATACCCCAATATACTCTATACGCTGTACATTTTTAGATATTTGTTGTATTTAAAAAAAGTTCAAATTGAAGTTTTAAGCGAGCGTTTCCACTCCCAGAGTAAGCATGAAGTAAAATTTCGAGTTTAGAAAAACCTGAAAATTTGGTTTGGTCGCGTAGCGCGAAGCGCGGAGCGACCAAACCAAATTTTCAGGCTTTTCTAAACTCGAAATTTTACTTCATGCGCCACGCGTATAAAACACTGATTTCAAGTGTAGTTTAAAATATACTACTGAAGCAGTATGGCAAAAATATATATTTTAAAACTTTACAATATCATAGTGATTTATACGCGTAATGAATGAAGTAAAATTTCGAGTCTAGAAAAGCCTGAAAATATAGTTTGGTCGCTCCGCTTCGCTACACAACCAAACCAAATAATCAGGCTTTTCTAAACTCGAAATTTTACTTCATTCTTAATCTAGGAGTGGAAAACACTCGTTTAAAGCTTCAATTTGGACTTTTTTTTAAATACGACGAATATCTAAAAATGTACAGCGCATACAATATTGAGTTACATATACTAAGAATAAAAACTCCTTGTATGTTGCGGACCTAAATATTGCAAATATATTAAAATATTTTCACATTTCAAGCGTTGTAATTCTAGTAAGTACATTTTTCATATCTGAGGTTCTTGTGTCTGGAGCACAGGGCGCTTACAAAACTAATAAAGAAGTAACTATCCTGAAGTTTCATAATTCACGGGCTGGAGAGGGTGTGAAGATGCCCCCGATTAGGGCCTTTTCGTAATAAAGCCTGCTTTAAAAAGAATATTGCATCGGAATTATCCTGCGAAAAATCTCCCTCAGTGTGTGTGTGTGTGTGTAGGTGGGGAGGGGGCGAAGGCCCCAGGGCGCAGGGGGTGGCGTCGCAGGACGGCGGCGGCAGGATCAGCTCGTGTTGCTATGGCGACCGCGGCAGGGGAGAACGAATTATTATATTTTTTTTTCGGTCGGTCACAGGAGGGGATTAATTCGCGTAATTGCATATTTATAAGCCGGGTTAATTCTCCTACAAAACGGAGAGGCTTCTGTGCTTTCGAAATATTTCTCAACGTTTACAAATAATTACAAAAAGTTTTCAGGCTTCTCTAAGCTCGAAATTTAACTTCATGCACCACGCGTATAAAACACTAAAATATTGTGAAGTTTACAATATGTTACTACAGCAGTATGGTAAAGACGAAAATAACTTCCAACCGGTGTTTTATACGACTGGCTTTAGAAAAGTCTGACAACTTGGTTTGGTCGCTTCATATTTGTGGTCTGTTAGTGAAATATTAATGACTTTTTTAGCTAACATAAGTTTAAATATTCAGAAAGCGAAGTTGCTACTAGTGGCGAAACTAGCATTTTAGGGCCATTGCGTAAAACTATATTTAAGTATACCTACACATTCTACACATTCCAAACACGCTAAATGTTGTAACAATAGCGAGTACAATGATAGGTGGAACAGATTTCTGTTGCGAATACTTCGAATCAGAAATGACATCCTAGAGTAGAATTAGATTCAAAAATGTTTCACCACGGGTGAAGTGAGAAATTAATTAAACATAAGTTGATTGATTCAGTTACGTAAACATAAAATTAATTTGACGAATAAAAGCATTAACAACTTTCTTCACACGTTTATTAGTGCTTTTATTCGTCAATATAATTAAACATGTTTGCAATTATATTTAGAGTGTTTCCGCCCGGGATCGAACCGGGGACCTTCCGCGTGTTAGGCGGATGTGATAACCACTACACCACGGAAACAAGTTGATAATTTGTTCATTGTAAGGTTTGAAAAGTCGTAATCTTTGTTTTTTTTAAATAAAATCGAGTCAATAGGGGTTTCAATTTTCTACAATGTATCTATATTCGTTTTTTTTTTTGGGCCAAACAGTTCTGGTAATTTTTTTATAATGTTGGATATTTGGTTGAAAACTCTGGTTGCAATTCTGACTTTTGCCTTCAAACTAAATTTGAGGTTATGTTTCCCACATGTTAGTTATGCGCTTAATTACCCTATCATAATGTTTAATTAAGTAAGTCGTAATGTTTATTTTTTAAAAATTAAATCGAGTTAGTAGGTGTTTCAATTTCTGTTGAAGTATCTATATTTGTTTTTTTTTATAGGCCAACTATATCTGGGGATTTTTTTATAATGTTGGATATTTGGTTTAATACTCTGGTTGTAATTCTGACTTTTGCCTTCAAAATAAATTTGAGGTTGTGGAAACACATGGTGGCTATGCGCTTAATTACCCTATCATAAAGATTAATTAAGTGGCGAAACATTACTTTTGGCATTTTTACCTTTTTTTCATCAAATAATTAATCAATTGCAACATGGCATTCATATACCAATGTCATTACATGACTAACAGTAGGGACACCCAAATAATTAAAGAACCTAAGAAAATTAAATTCCAAATCTGGTTGGCCAATAAAAAAAACACCGAATATACGTATCAGAATTGGGCATTAGTTGACAAAATGTTGAGTCATGATTCAAATTAATTATTATTAGTAGTGCCATCACTAATCGATATACTAATTAGTAATTAGTCGGTTATTGAAATATATCGATATAATTGATTATTATGCGGAAATTAGTATATACTAATTTAAGCGATTATTTGATCGGGTAAAATGGTAAATACAAATATAACGAATATTTGATCGGGGGTAAATTAGTAGGTACCCCCCCCCCTTCTCCCACGCTTATAATTTTTTTGAACTGAAAGGTTAACTAATTTTCAACAACTAATTTAATCGATTATTAAAATATCTCGTATCAAAATAATCGATTATTGGAATATATCGATTATTTCCATCACTAATTATTAGACATTAATAATTTAGTCATGACTAATTTGGTCATCACTATTAGTCATATGTTATTATTAGTTTGTCAATCAGATGCAAATATTAGTCGACTGCAATTTCAATCATGAAAAATGTCGAGTGACGATATTGAATAATATTAAAGCTGTATACAGGGTATTCAAAAAGTAGTGTAACGGCTTGAAATCTCGCTTTATTAAGAGTTTTGAAAAAAATGTTTCAAATAAAACTTATAGCTACTAATTTAAGCTACTAAATAATAATAATTGTAAATATACAGAGTGATTCATTTTCAAGATACGATACAAACTCACCTATTTTTAAACGAAACGCCCTATATATTTCGTTCTTATTTGATAACTTGTCAAAATATAAACATACAGTGAAAACCGCATGTTCTTGGATTAGAATTTACAAGGAAAAGTACGAACGAAAAATAAATATCTAGTATAGTCAAGTGTAGGTGTCTCAAAATGTTGAAACAGTTGTTATTGACATATTATATAATTTCTGCTGTTTCGAATTATATTTATTAATCATTTTATTTATATATTTACTTTTAAATTTGTTGTTTTGTCTTATTTTTGTTGTGAGTACTAGTGTAATTTTATACAAATGTTATGTTAATAGTTCTGTTTGCAAGATCAATTAGTTTTGTGTTGACAACTAATCATTACACCAAATACGGTTACTATAACCCTAACCAAGTGTGTGTATTTGTGTAAGTTTTTTCAATTTATTTAATTTTTAATTATTACTATTAGTATTACATGTAATGACTTGCTTAAAACATTATGTTAATGCACCAATAAAGGATAGATAGATAGTTATTATTAAGTTATTTGTTATTGTCAGGTTTTTCCAAAATACAAGAAGGTATGCTTACCCAACTCAAAAATGCAACAATTTTAATGATAAGAGGTTATGCGATCACGTAAGAACCCACGGCACTACATTAAAATTTGAATTATAGAAGAAACAACAAAAATATCAAGTGGCATACTGTATAATGCTCTGGGATAGAGTCAAATTGAAGGGGGGAGGTAACTTGAGCACCGGCTTTAATAAAACAGTTGACTATTTTATTATTAACATTGTAGATTTTATTAATAAAGTATGTTTTCATTACTATTCAACTTTTGAACGGATCAACTGAAAAACATGCGGTTTTTACTAGTAACCTTCTATTTTCACATGCTATCTATTATCGATGAGATATATAGGGTGTTCCATTTAAAAAAGGGTAAGTTTGATATGCATTATGACAATATTAACAAATATTGTGAATTAGTAGCTTAAATTACTTGCTATAAGATTTATTTGAAACATTTTTTTTTCTAAACTTATCACAAACCGAGATATCGAGCCGTTACATTACTTTTTGTACACTCTGTATGAATATTTGAAGGATATTTGTATCTGTCATATTCTGTCTGCATGGGTAACGATCGTTTTCGTGTAAATAGTTAATATACACTCTGTATATTAACAAATATTGTGAATTAGTAGCTAAAAATTAGTTGCTATAAGATTTATTTGAAACATTTTTTTATAAACTCATCACAAACTGAGATATCGAGCAGTTACATTACTTTTTGTACACCCTGTATGAATATTTAAAGGATATTTGTATTTGTCATATTCTGTCTGCATAGGTAACGAACATTTTTTTGTTAATAGTTAATATACACCCTGTATATTAACAAATATTGTGAATTAGTAGTTTAAATTAGTTGCTATGAGATTTATTTGAAATATTTTTTTCTAAACTTATCATAAACCGAGATATCGAGCCGTTACATTTCTTTTTATATACCCTGTATGAATATTTGGAGGATATTTTTATCTGTCATATTCTGTCTGCATGGGTGACGATCGTTTTCGTGTTAGTAGTTAATATACACCCTGTATATTAACAAATATTGTGAATTAGTAGCTTAAATTAGTTGCTATAAGATTAATTTAAAGAATTTTTTTTTAAACTTATCATAAACCGAGATATCGAGCCGTTACATTGCTTTTTGTACACCCTGTATGAATATTTGAAGGATATTTTTATCTGTCATATTCTGTCTGCATGGGTGACGATCGTTTTCGTGTTAGTAGTTAATATACAGCCTGTATATTAGAGATGGGAAAAACTGCTCTTTTCAGTGAGCTGGTTTACAAGATCTGACTCACTTTAAAGAGCTGGTTCAGTGAGCCAGCTCAAAAGAGTTACATGACTCAGTTACGATCCGCCGAGAGTTCTGACTCTTAGAAATCCATCTGATTCGCCAACTCATTAAATTGAGCAACACGGTGATTAATTATTTCGGTTATACAATTATTGCAATAATAATGCGATTACATTTCAAATGTGTTTAAATATATTGAATACGTGTGCGCGCCTATGAAAACACTCGGAGTTGGAACCCGATGAGTGAGCTAGCTCAGTCGGATTCAACGGATTTAAGCGCTCTGTAAAAAGAGCTGGTTCAGTTGGATTCAAGACCCGCCATGAATCATCGCGATCCAACTCCGAACCGATGAGTTGGATCCCGATGAGTGAGCTAGTTCTGTCGGATTCAACGGATTCAAGCGCTCCTTAAAATGTGCTGGTTCAGTTGGATTCGAGAGTCGTCATGAATCATCGCGATCCAACTTCGAACCGCAGAGTTGGATTCCGATAAGTGAGTTAGCTCAGTCAGATTTAAGAGGCGTTGTGACTCTTTTAGAGTCGATTCGCCAACTCAATGGTTTTATTTAATTCCATTCGCACGCGTCGTAAATCGAATCGATGATGCTGCAATCACATGATAGAAATATAACGATGGCTATTTTCTTACTACAATAACATACTCTTATTAAATGTACAATTTTAGTTACAAAAAGATCACGAAAGAAAAATTACACTTGTAATGTTTACTAGATAGTAAACAACGGTGTTTGCTTATGATATTTTAAATTGTAGTATGTGTGAACTAACTGCTAACTGCTGTAAAAAATATTCAGTTTTTAGAAATTAATTGAGTATTGTACGAGTACAAATGCAAAAAGTGCATGTTCAACAAGGCTGAGAGAAGCGGGCCTGTCGATCCATGAACCGCGTGAAAATCAAGATTTGTTAATATATTGCGAATCTACATTCACTCTAGAATAGTGGGCAAATTAAAATTAATTATTGCTCAAAAAGAGCTGCATATTTCGAACTGAGTCACTTGGCTCACCAGCTCACTTCACTGAGCTGACTCTTTGAGTCGACTCGCTCAGGAGTTACCCATCTCTACTGTATATCAACAAATATTGTGAATTAGTAGCTTAAGTTAGTTGCTATAAGATTTATTTGAAACATTTTTTTTTTTCTAAACTTATCACAAACCGAGATATCGAGCCGTTACATTACTTTTTGTATACACTGTATGAATATTTGAAGAATATTTTTATCTGTCATATTCTGTGTGCGTGGGTGACGATCGATTTCGTGTAAATAGTTATCTATTGTACATCAACTCCGAGTTTCGGTAGAAAAATTGGCATTATATTTTGATATCAGAAATTCATATTGTAACTAAAAAAAATCTTAAAATCGAGTTGTTTCTTTTTGTTTTTAGGTAAAGATTTATACACGATTCCATTTGTTTCTGGATCTCGCCTAGCTATGGAAAAGTGACAGTTTAAGTATTGTAAATGGGGCTGGTTGTGTTTTAAATCAGGGTTTTTAAATGTCACTGTCAGATGTTCGATTTTAAGGTTATAATTTCTGACTATTGTGATCTTACACTGTTGCCTGTTTTACAAATTTTCAGATATAAAAGGATAATAATATGCAGTTTTAAGATTAACAAAATTTACTACTTGGTTTTTGTACATACAAACACAGCAATAATATTGTATATAACAAATATAATGAATTCGGCTCTGCAAACTTATTTCGTCATCCATTTGTATTTCTCGCTTGAGTCTTCCCGTTAACACATTTTGATCAACTCCATCCATCCACCTTAATTTTGGTCATTCTCTCTTCTGTTGGCCCTCAGTATTTTTTTGTAGAATTGCAAATTTATTCCCACCCTCTTGTGATACTGATAATTTTCATGTCAAACAATTTTTAAGCCCTCATTCCACTTTTAATATTTAGTCAAGAGAACCTGCATCTGAATCTTCTGATGTTTGTTCTGAGCCAGATGCCTGAAATTATTTTTCACTTTGACATTGACACAGCATTGCAACACTAGATTAATTTGATTTAATAATAAATTGCTCGAAGAAGCGACCGCGTTACGAAATAATTGTTGCAAGATTAACAATAAACCTCTTGAAAATTAAAAAGAGGATTACTTATGATATCATAAATTATTGCAACACTGTTAAAATAAGGAATCAGGAGTGGCAACTAATAAAAAATGTAAATGTTGATACTGCAACATAACAACACGAAAGCATGGCTAGGCGAGATCCAGAAACAAATGGAATGGTGTATACACGAGTATTTCTTTTTAGTTTTCAAGTGGATTCAATATTGGTACAATATTTCTCGTATGCTAAATTTTTGTATCATGTCTTTTCATTTTCTTAAAAAAAAATACTCGTATTGAATGATAAAAACAATGCCTAACGCCCAGTATTATCAACTTTTTTTAAACAGGCATTTAGTTAAATTATGTTTAGGTTAATGGTACGTTTATAATTATCATGTGTATTATGAATCTTTGTAAAGGATATTCAAGTAAATTTTAAAATCTGTTAACAATAGATTGTATATGGCGTTTTGGTAAATTTCATATTTGCAGGTAGGTAACACTGAATTATAACCTCTAATTTTTGCAGTCAGTCAGTCAGTTCGTTTGTGTGTTGTTTTATAAAACACTTGTTTAGTTGTATAAGGAATTATTCTTTTAGGTTAACATATAATTCATAATTCATTATATTTATTTCCCTAACAGGCGAAACCCTAATTACAAAGAAAACATATAAAAATAACGAAAAAGAAGAGGGTGCTTCTATATAATACAAAAATAGTTTCCAAAATTAACAATATTAAGAATTAAAAAAAAAAATAACATACTATGTTCGTTAATTAACTTAAGTAAACAAGATCTTAATGTACTCAAAAATTCTGCCTTATTGTTAGAAAAGATATCAACTCCGTACTGAACTTCGTGATATCTTTTTATCATCGTTAGCAAAGGTGATATTGAATGGTGAGTTGTGCGAGGAGTTCTGTAATTAAATGTTAAGCTATTCCGGCTTCCTATGCGCGCTACAGTTAGGTAGATAATATTTACAAACTCATGAATGTCAGTGAGGTTATGAATTATTTTATATAAATCATAAATTACAATAAATCTATGTCTATTGTAAACTAATATTAAATTAAATTCCAACAAAAGTGAGTCATGAGAAACAGAATAATCTGGTTAGACACGATGTTTAAAATAATAAAGATATCTTACAAACCTCCTTTGTACACGTTCAAGTAATAAAATATATTGTTTGTATTCCGGGGACCAAACACATGCACAGTAATTTAATTTACTTAACACAAGGGAATGAAATAGTCCTAAAGGTGTATTAATATTCTTAAAATCCCGAAAATTTCGTATAATAAAACCTAGTATTTTATATGACTCACTGCACACTTTTTGAATATGGTTGTTAGATGTCAAGTTTATCAAACTCAACTCTAAAATCATTAACTCGAAATTTTTGTTCATGCGCGACCCGTATAAAACACTGATGTCAAGTGAAGTTCTAATATACATAAATTCACAAAATTTTTGTTTTGTACGCGTGGGGCATGAAGTAAAATTTCGAGTTTAAAAAAGCCCAGAAATTTTGTCTCGGGTCGCTGCGCGAGCCTCGACAAATTTTCCCTGGGCTTTTCTAAACTCAAAATTTTACTTCATGCTTAGCCTGGGAGTACAAAACACTCGTTAAAGCTTCAAATTGAACTCTTTTAAAAAAAAAACAACGTAACATTTCCTTTTAGGTAAACATATGCATAAGCTGTAAATTTTCCGACATCCGTTGTTTTTCAAAAAAGCTTAATTTGAAACTTTAAACGAGTGTTTTCCACTCCCAGACTAAGCATGAAGTAAAATTTCGAGTTTAGAAAAGCCCCGTGAAAATTTGTCGAGGGTCGCGCAGCGACCCGAGACAAATTTTCTGGGCTTTTCTAAACTCGAAATTTTACTTCATGCGCCACGCGTTTAAAACACTGATTTCAAGTGAGGTTCAAATATACATAAATTCTCAATATTTTGTTTTGTACGTGTTGCGTATGAAGGACAATTTCGAGTTTAGAAAAGCCCAGAAAATTTGTCTCGGAGCTTTCACGGGGCTTTTCTAAAATCGAAATTTTACTTCACGCTTAATCTGAGAGTGAAATATACTCGTTAAAAATTTTAAATTAAGCTCTTTTGAAAAACAACGAAAGTCGGCTTATGCATATGTTTACCTAAAAGAAAATGTTCACGACCCTCGACAAATTTTCACTGGGCTTTTCTAAACTCAAAATTTTACTTCATGCTTAGCCTGGGAGTACAAAACACTCGTTAAAGCTTCAAATTGAACTCTTCTACAAAAAAAAAACAACGTAAACATTTCCTTTTAGGTAAACATATGCATAAGCTGTAAATTTTCCGACATCCGTTGTTTTTCAAAATAGCTTAATTTGAAACTTTAATCGAGTGTTTTCCACTCCCAGACTAAGCATGAAGTAAAATTTCGAGTTTAGAAAAGCCCCGTGAAAATTTGTCTCGGGTCGCGCAGCGACCCGAGACAAATTTTCTGGGCTTTTCTAAACTCGAAATTTTACTTCATGCGCCACGCGTATAAAACACTGATTTCAAGTGAGGTTCAAATATACATAAATTCCCAATATTTTGTTTTGTACGTGTTGCGTATGAAGTACAATTTCGAGTTTAGAAATGCCCAGAAAATTTGTCTCGGAGCTTTCACGGGGCTTTTCTAAAATCGAAATTTTACTTCACGCTTAATCTGAGAGTGAAATATACTCGTTAAAAATTTTAAATTAAGCTCTTTTGAAAAACAACTAAAGTCGGCTTATGCATATGTTTACCAAAAAGAAAATGTTCACGACCCTCGACAAATTTTCACTGGGCTTTTCTAAACTCAAAATTTTACTTCATGCTTAGCCTGGGAGTACAAAACACTCGTTAAAGCTTCAAATTGAACTCTTCTACAAAAAAAAAACAACGTAAACATTTCCTTTTAGGTAAACATATGCATAAGCTGTAAATTTTCCGACATCCGTTGTTTTTCAAAAAAGCTTAGTTGGAAACTTTAAACGAGTGTTTTCCACTCCCAGACTAAGCATGAAGTAAAATTTCGAGTTTAGAAAAGCCCTGTGAAAATTTGTCGAGGGTCGCGCAGCGACCCGAGACAAATTTTCTGGGCTTTTCTAAACTCGAAATTTTACTTCATGCGCCACGCGTATAAAACACTGATTTCAAATGAGGTTCAAATATACATAAATTCCCAAATTTTGTTTTGTACGTGTTGCGTATGAAGTACAATTTCGAGTTTAGAAATGCCCAGAAAATTTGTCTCGGAGCTTTCACGGGGCTTTTCTAAAATCGAAATTTTACTTCACGCTTAATCTGGGAGTGGAATATACTCGTTAAAAATTTTAAATTAAGCTCATTTGAAAAACAACGAAAGTCGGCTTATGTATATGTTTGCCTAAAAGAAAATGTTCACGTTGTTTTTTTTAAGAAGAGTTCAATTTGAAGCTCTAAACGAGTGTTTTCCACTCCCAGATTAAACATGAAGTAAAATTTCGAGTTTAGAAAGGCCCCGTGAAAATTTGTCGTGGCTTTTCTGGGCTTTTCCAAGCTTGAAATTTTACTTCATGCGCCACGCGAATAAAACACTGATTTCAAGTAATGTTCAAATATACATAAATTCACAATATGATGTTTGTTAGAGTTAGATATTTGTTGTTTTTAAAAGAGTTCAATTTGAAGGTTGAAATGAGTGTTTTCTAACACTTTCAAAGTCAATTGCAATTTGTATTGAATCCACACAATGGTATTGCGTTATTTGCCATTATGGATATTAATTAAATTAACAAAAGCCGTCGTAATCGATGTTTTTAATCATCGTCCAGAAAGGCGATATCGCTCGCATCCCCTCAGTAGCTCGCACACTCCCCTTATCAGCCCCATCCGCCGTCAGGAGTAATCCGAAGATTATAACTCACCAATTGTTAAGCTACAACAAACAAAATTGATCTAAATGTGCGATCTAAACATGATTCAACCCCTAAGTGAGGGTAGAACGTTCAATTATTGCCTTCATCCCCTGTCGCCGCCCGTATCCCAGAGATTTTATGTCCCACGTACCAACCCCTATACACACATGCACACTGACGGGATAATGTCGCATATAAGTGAATGCGCTTAATAACATGTCAAAATTCTGACGTTTTCTCTATACTTTCCAGTTTGTGTACAGATTTGCGATACAATAGAGGAAATTATACAAAAAGTTATTTAGCCGCTACCGCGCGGGTTTTTGTTGGAAATTCATTTTAAAATTATTTGCCTTGGTCATATTTATGGGGATTACAAATAGGGATTCATTAAATGTTATAAGGGTAATTGCATCATGCATTGCGAAAATACAGATTAAAATTTAAGCTTAGCAGCTTTTTTTCGTCCAATATTATATTGATAGATTAAGATTGATAACTCAGGCCAACAAATGTTGACTTTTTGAAAGTTGATTTCGATCTGACATCTGATTTTGGATAATTTTGATCTGTTGAGTTCCTATCCGAGTGTCATTTTGCCCTTTCACGTAAGGTTTTTTTTATCAATGTTGAAAATAAATTAATAAAAAAATTGGTCAAATTTAACGCTACTTTTATTGGTACAGACATGAAAACAAATTACAAATAGTAAACTAAATTGAAAAAAGTCTTAGACAATCTTTAATTTCTTTTCCTTCCAGATCTTTCCCTCTTGGATGAAAAAGTTCGTTTAGTGGATTTTTGTCTGTATTCCAGGGCCTGGTTGTCCCTTTTTATTGACCAGCAGTAATCAGCCATCATTGAAACATTTCACCGACCTTGGAATCTGCGTTCTGTTTCTTTCATTTCTTGGTGGAACCTCTCACCTTGTTCCTCACTCACATCACCAAGATTTTCGGGGAAGTAATCAAGATGCGAGTGTAAAAAGTAAACTTTTATGCTCATATTACATCCCAATTCCATAAATATCTGTAGCATATTTTTCACAATTTCCTTGTAGTTAGGATCCTAGTTGTTTCCCAAAAAACCTTTAATAACATTAGTAAATGAAATCAATGCATTTTTCTCAGTTTCGCTCATGGTATTAACAAATTCTTGATCTTTCGTTAATCTCCTTATTTGAGGACCGATAAAAATTCCTTCCTTTAATTTTGCATCTGAGATAACGGGAAATTTTCTACAAAGGTATTTGAAACAGTCTCTATCTTTATTTAAAGCTTTAACGTATTGTTTCATTAGTCCTAGTTTAATATGCAGATCTTTTGTGGATCAACAAAACTTTCGTGAAGAATATTTTTTGATACGGGAGTTAAATTATCTCTTCTTATCCAGTCCTTTTTCTTCCAATGGCGATCCTTCGACTGCCCCACTCACACAAAAAACCATGGGTACTTTGTATACCCTGACTGCTGTCCTAGTAGAAGTTCCACAATTTTCAAATCCTCACAAATTTTCTAACTATGATCATTGTATTTGACGGTCTGACTGCAAATCAGGGAATCCCAGCAAATACATTTTACTTTCGGAAATTCCCCTATACTATTCTATTGATTTATACACAATTTAATCTCAGTGACGTAGCAATTCTTCGAATGTAATTTTTTTTATTCGAAAATATTTAAAAAAACCATAAATATGACACCTAGTAAATTTATTAAAAAATTGTGCGTGATGGAAACAAAAAAAAATGTTGATTCTTTATTAGATTAGCCACCAAAACTTCAAAAAATTAACAAATCACAAATTGTTTGTTGGCCTGTATATTCCATTTAAATAGACACAAAAAAATCCTGAAAATCATTAAAATGTACATTATTAACACAAACAAAAATGAGGTGTTTTCATCTCAAATTTTATTCAATGAAATAAAACACTTTAACTTTGTTTGTATAACACACTATTTTTATTTTCGTGACTGCAGTTTCGGCAATTCAACTTGCCATTATCAAACAGAGTGACGAACGAAGTAGAAGCCTCCACAGTTCATAATCAAATTTTATTGTTGACAATGTTATATTGTTGTTGGATAAATGATTGCATGAGCCTCCATTTTTCTAATAAAAAAATGTTTCAGTGAAAGACTCAAATCTATTTTGCGTATGAAATTATAGGAAAAATTCCCTGTATTTAATTTTAACAAGTTATCTTGATCTGTCTACGTTTTTCATATAAGGAGTTCAATTAGAGTTCTCGTAATAAATAAACAAATAAAAATACAAAAATTGCCTTAAAAAAATCTATTATTTACATTTATTTAAATATATTTTAGGGTCTTATAACTTTAAAACGTAAATGAATTATATATTTTTTAGTGACTAATATTAAAATGTTTATTTCTTAGTGGATCTTAAAAATTTTAAATAAATCCAACTATCGATAGGTTTCTGGCAAGTCTTTGAATTTAGGTGTACAATGTGGAAGTCTCACAACTTTAATTTACGATACAATATTAACGTTTTCTGGAATGGATAATCAAAAATGGTAATTTTTGAAAAAAGCTTTGATTTTCAGTTACATTGTGTAAAAGTTAAACACCTTGTTCTAAAAAAATAATCAACTAAATCTTAGATTTACTTGTATGAAATTCACAAACATTACTATTACTAATCATAAAGTTTGAAGAAAATCGCAAGCGACATCTATTACACAAAAGTAGGATCATCAATTAACAAGTTCAGTTACACAAAGTGTAAATACAGGAAACTTTACCTAAAATCAGTGATTAATACGCGTGGCGCATGAAGTAAAATTTCGAGTTTAGAAAAGCTTGAAAATTTGGTTTGATCGCGTAGCGCTACGCGCTACACGACCAAACCAAATTTTCAGGCTTTTCTAAACTCGAAGTTTTACTTCATGCTTAATCTGGAAGTGGAAAGCACTCGTTTAAGACTAATTAAACTATTTTAATAAACAAACGATTATCGGAAAAGTTACAGTTCATGCATAGATGTATGTATATTTAAAAGAAAACTTCCCTGTATGTTTACCAAATTTTAGTGGTGGCAAATGCCACCGTCAGGGCCAAAAGGGTTAAGATGTTTTTGTACTTGAGTGATTTTCCAAAAGATTTTTTGAAAGATGTCAAAATTGATTGCGCCTCATATGTTTCTATGAAAATTAAAGTTTAACTTCTCAAGAAATCCAATTAGGAACTTCCATAATAATCATGTGTGGGCTGATAACAAAGGATCTTCAAGTACAGCATGTAGGTGCTGTACTTAAAGATCGTTTCCAACACCAATTTTCATTCAACATTTGGGTTGGAGTTGTGAGTAACTTACTAATTGGACTGGTATTTCTACCAAGAAGACTTAAAGGCAAGGTGTATCGAAATATTTTGAGAGAATCACTACCTGTTTTTTTTAGAAGATGTACAATTGCTAACGAGAGATGAGATATAGATTATGCTCGATGGTACATCAGCACATTTTAGTGTGGTTACTCGTGTGTTTTTAAATGCAACATATGAAGATCGCTGGATTGGCAGAGGTGGACCTCACTTATGGCTATCTCGATCCCCAAACTCCTTGGATCCTTGGATTTTTTCCTATGAGGCCATTCGAAGATTTGAGGAATTAGATTGATAGGTGTAATGACACCCTTAGTGTTTTTGAACGAATTCGGCAGTCAATGAGGAGAAAAGAATTGTATTCTTATTAATAAATTACGTTACGTCAGTATTGGAAGGTTTGTTCTCCAATGGATCGAGTCGTATATTACGGGAAGATCTCAACGCGTCCGGATTAGCCAGTGTGTTTCGTGTAACATTATTGTCACCTCCGATGTTCCGCAAGGGTCTCACCTGGGACCACTTTTTAACGTGTTTGTGAACGATGTAATTAAATAAGTATAAATGAAATTGCCAATTCTTAGTTGCAGAATACTTCAAACATTAAAAGTGCGATTCTTTTCGCAATCTACAACAAGTTAGTCTTACAAAGACTATATCAAACACTCATTGAAACAACTACTTCCCGGGCTAATACCCCGACAGACATTGAATTATACAACAAGTGTTTGCTGTTACATACATACCTACTGCAAATGTAACAATTTGTGTCAAATTATTCAGGCCATCTATAGACGCGATTCGAGATTTATCTCTCATCAGTATAGCTTTGCCATTCCCTCTAAACAATTTGACGTATTTGATGTAATTAAATGTTTTTATAACGCTCAATGTCAAACAAATTTTCATGCTAGTTCGCACATGCAATAATGCCGTTCGCTTACAGAATGATTTGCTATCATTTCAATTATGGTGCCAATCGAATAAACTTCAACTCAACTTAAAAAAACTCAAACTCATAACTATTTCTCGACGTCAATCTACTGATGTGTATGGATACCGATTGATAGATGAACCATTGGAACGCGTAACATCAATCAGGGATTTAGGTGTGGTCTTCGATTCCGTGCTTTCTTTCAACGAACACATATCTAATATTATTGCCAAAGCCTATCAGCTTCTCGGATTCGTAAAACGAAACTTCAGAGAGTTCTCGGATTTGAAGACTGTACTCATACTATATTACACTTTGGTGCGTTCTCATTTGGAATATGGTTCTTGTGTTTGGTCTCCATACACGGCGGCAGACAAGGGGAGGATTGCATGCATCCAAAGGAAGTTTATTCGTTTCTTAGGTTATGGATTTAACATTATCGGAAGCACTGCAGAACTCTGTAACCATTTCAGCATTGAAAGTTTAGAGCAACTTTTTAACTTTGACGTAACTCTTGTATATAAAATTGTAAATGGTCAAATCAATTGTCCGGACCTTCTAAATTGCATAGGAGTGCATGTTCCCTCTAGAACCCTAAGAAAAAATTCAACAAGAACGGTGTATGCTCTGCACTCGGCCTCTACGCGTATATTAAGAAACGCCAACGAAGTCAATATTGACTTCTTTGTTGACTCCTACAACACCTTATTTCGCTCATTAAAATCGTTGTGAATTTTGGCTTATTTTGGTTTGTCCTTAATTGTTAGACACATTTATTATTAGTACCATGATTTTATTGTACTGATTTCCGTAATAAATTATTTAATTATATGTTCTTGTTCTGTATTTATGTATTGGCCTACCGTTTAATACAGATTAAAGATTAAAATAATGTCTTTTTGAAAATCTTTAATCGCTCTATATCTTCGCAACGATGCGTCTTTCCAAAAATCACCTAAATACAAAAACGCCTTAAAATAGCCCAACGAACAATCCTCTTAATTTGTGCCCCATGTTTAGTGAACACCCAGTATAAGCGTTTCTAACTGTTTGGTTCTCATTACTATTACTATTCTTTCAGGGTTATCAAATTGAAAATTGGTCAAACTGGAAGGAAATCGTATACGCCAAAAGTTGATTAAAACATTAACTCTATGAAAGCGCTTCGCGCTACGCGACCAAACCAAATTTTCAGGCTTTTCTAAACTCGAAATTTTACTTCATGCTCCACACGTATAAAACACTGATGTTAGGTGAAGTTTCCTGTATTTACACTTTGTGTAACTGAACCTGTTAATTGATGATCCTACTTTTGTGTAATAGATGTCGCTTGCGATTTTTTTCAAACTTTATGATTAGCAATAGTAATGTTTGTGAATTTCATACAAGTAAATCTAAAGCTTAGTTGATTTTTTTTTAACAAAGTTTTCAACCTTTACACAGTGTAACTGAAAATCTAAAATTGAAAATTGGTCAAACGGGAAGGAAATCGTATACGCTAAAAGTTGACTAAAACATTAACTTTATTTATATTAGTCATAAATTTTACTATAAACAAAAACTGAAAATAAGTTAATCATTAATCGTCTAACGAGTGTTTCCAATCCCAGATTAAGCATGAAGTAAAATTTCGAGTTTAGAAAAGCCTAAAAATTTGGCTCGGTCGCGTAGCGAAGCGGAGCGACCGAGCCAAATTAGGCTTTTCTAAACTCGAAATTTTACTTCATGCGCCACGCGTATAAAACGCTGATTTAATGTGTAATAGTCTTCAACCAATTAACAAGTAAAATACGTTTCGTATGACACTCATCAATTGTTTAAATGACGGGGAAATTGCTTTGATGGACAAATCATCATTTTTTGTACTTGTTTTGTATAACTTCAAAAAAACAATATTATGAAACAAAATACTAACTCAAACCCCCACCACAAAAAGCTATCTACGCTACTGCTTGTGGCTATATTTAATAATATTTGAGTATTTGCAGTAAATTTGGTGACTACAAATATAGAAAAGTAAATCGAACCGATAAATCAAATACAAATAAATTTTTATCAATTCTTTATAAGTTTCTTTAACTCTATCAACTTTTAAATAAATATGTGCATAAAAATATGGTTTGTATTGACCAAATCCTGGCTGCGCCACTGACAAATATGAATCGTTGGAAGTTTATTACAACGATGAAGTAATTTATCGTACTCTTAGGCCCAGTTGCACCAGTAATGTTGCCTAAGTTCAAGCTGAACTCAAGTTCAAGATGACAGTCCCCAGTGTTCTAATGTCACTTTGAAATTAAGTTCAGAGTTGAATCAGCTTAACGTGTTTGGTGCAACTGGCCCTTAGAGTGCTATTAGTTAATCTTTTTTTAAATTTAAGTTGGCTACACGCTTTAGCAATTGACATATAAAACGTCAGACATAATAATTATAATATATAATTTCAAAGTTAATAATTATAATATATAATTTCAAAGTTGCCAACCTACAATATTTTCCATGGCACTCTAGAGGTTTTTTTTTTATTGAATATACAATATAATTATTGTAGGTATAGTTAGACATGAAGAATATTTACTTCATTGTAAGGCGAAAAATACATATGATATTACTTGTTATATTATAGAATAGAGGGAGAATTTATTATGCAAATTATATGCAGAATCGTGTATTGTAATCATATAATTATATTTAAATCATTTATGCAAATATGTATTTTTTGTATAGGACACGATGAATACCTCAGTCGTACACTTGCGCATTAATTACATTGATTTTTTATCAGGATCTCCATCACCCTCACCGCCCGACATCCATTGTCATTCAAATGGGACTTTTTTCGGGGGTGGCGCTTTTTGAATTTTTAAATTTCCGCACAGAGGCGCAAAAAAAACAACACGTATGCACCGCGCACAGATGCATAGAAACTCGCAATTTAAATCAGCGGCCTGATAACGTTTTCGGGATAATCAAAAACAAAACAGAAAAAAAATATGGGAAAATTGGAAAAAACGCTCCGAACTAGCGAGCGGGCTCATTGTCCGCGTCGCATTCACTCCGGAATGACGGGCAGACAACCTATTTAAAATCGCCACCAAAATAAAAAAATAAATAAAAAACACATAGGGACAAAAAGCATACACGTGTTAACATGACAGCGTCATATCAGGCAACAAAAAACCCTAAAAATAACCCTCGCAGCCGTCGGAAATTACAGCAGAGTGAAACCAAACACCGAACAAAAGATAGTCAATTTAGTAGCCGGTGTTCGTGTGGATGCTGGGGATTGGTAGGTGGGGGGGTTGTTGCGAATAAAATGGGGGTGGGATGGTCAGCCGCCTCCCGACTTGACTTGCTTTATCGATGAAGGGGGTGCCCCCACAATAGCACACGTGCCCCTTATCGGCGGATTGCGCAACAAAAGCGTGGCGATTGTTTGTTTAAAACAAATGATTGATGAGCGTCTTTTGTCGACGGGCGCCACGGGACAGGAAGGAGTCACTAATTTTCATCCCGGGGAGAGGCGAGGAAGGTGACGAGCTGTGGACTGATTTTTACACGCGCCCCCGGTATAATTTAGACGTCGTTTAGAAAACATTAACGTTAAGGTGCCTAATTACCACCGACACGACCTTAAACCACAAAACGTTAAATGCGAACGGAAATAGAAACGACACGCGCGGAAAATAGGTAATTGCTCTTTCGAAACGATCTATATTCGAAACGCGAGAAATACGATCCAGATCCAATCCTTGTATTCTTATAATCGAAGTATTGCTTTCATTCATTTTACGCCCAGCAGTTCAGGCTATTAAAATATAAGTATCTACGTATTGCTTCTGCGAATTTGTAAGTGCGAATGTTAAGATTTTTATTTTTTGTATAAAAAAAAATCAATGTAAACCTAATTTTAGATTCCTAAATGTTTGGGATAAATGTAAAATATGTCAAATGGTCTTTGATACTTTTGCATAAAAATTAAATTATGAAAAAAAATGGGTTTGTCAATAAATATATTTCTCAGGTGCGCCCCTTGAAAAATTGTAGGTCTTAATTTTGGCCCTCGTCGCAATTCGGGTTGGCTAGCATTGCCTTAGAGCCATGCCAAGTATCAATTCTGTAATATGTAGTTCTACTGTACCGCTTAGCATGCCCTAAACTGCAGATCCAGTGCATTTGCAAATGATCAGCAATTCAGTAGAACTACAAATTAGAGACGCAAATCAATTTTGAATTTCAGATTTATCATCGTTAGCTCATATATAAAATGTACACGAAAGTGCTAACCCACATTTTGTATGAACTGAACTGACTGCCATTTATCGTGATTTTAAATGAACTATAGAATTTTGCATACCTGAAATGTATTAATTAATCTGATTTATGGATTAAACAAAACGTTACAACAAAATACCTCAAAATATTGACAATGTGGGTTAGCACTTTCTTCCGCCGATCCCTTCAAATGATCTGCGGAATATATCTGAACTGCAACTGGTTCTGGTTCTGGTTTTTTGGGGAGTGCGCATTTCTGCACTGCACTTAGGCCTCATTAGGCCCATTGTGCTTCCTCCCGTCGTTTAACCAGCCTCAGCTCAGCCTGCCTACCTGGTTTAGGTAGTCTAGCAAAACCGAGTTGGGCAGATCCATTATGTAGGCCATTGTAGGCCATCTTTCACCCAGTAAGGATCCTTTAGTTGACGAGAGTGCCGAGCAATCGCTGGATGGAGAGTCAACTATCCTCATCCTGTATAGGTGTGCGTTTAGCCCGCAGTGACCAGTCAAGGAGGCAATCATGCGCCTAAGGTTCCCCCTGGTCAGCTGCAGGTACTGTTTCACTGATCTCTCGTTGGGATACAATAGTGTTTCCTTAGAGAGCTCGCAGCCCTCGATGTCATCCCAACGCTTCCTGAATTTCTCCAATACGTTGGTTTGTACCATATTGCACAAGGACAGAGGCGCAAGGCGCACTAGCGGCTCCGATGAGAGAATGTCCATTAGAATGTCCATTAGACTTCAATGTTGTTATACATTGCTGCTTGCCTGAGTTTTCTGTGGCACTTTAATGTCTCTATAGTTGTATGTGATTTCTTCAGAGAGACTAGCGTTTGCCTGCTGTCCTTTAGGATCAGAATGGCTTCATTTGACACTTTGCGGGTTATGATGTTCTCAGCCGCAAGTGTTATGCCCATCGTCCCTAATTGTGTGATGGTGGCATGCTTTGTCATCGGGACCTATGTTTGGATTTTCAGTGTCCTGGAGAAGACTTTAATCCCTGATCTATCCATCCTTTTGGATCCATTTGTGTAGATCCTTATGGCCGACTCTCTCATATATTTAGTGAGTCGAATGGTAACCGTAGGAAGCATTCCGAATGAGTGTCGGTCTAGAGTAGTCAATGCCAGCCTCAAAAAGAGGTATGTCTTTGCAGACACTCCTCCAGAGGTGTCGTCTGACTTCCCCACAGCTGTTACTGTTACAGATCCCACTACCTTGAAGACCAAGCATGGTCGCCACGGCCTCCCTCTCCACATGAATATCAAGTGGTGAAAGGCATAGCATGATCTCTTTGCAAGAGTCGCTTCTTTGTACTTAGCTGTTTGGTCCTGGGCCACCAAGCTAAAGCGCCGTATGTTAGCATGGGCCTTATGACGGCTGTGTATAACCACATCGTCGTGCGCGGTTTCAACCCCCAGGTTTTCCCCACTGCCCGACGGCATTGCCAAAAGGCCCTTATGGCTTTGTCTGTTTTAATATCGATGTGCTTCTTCCAGCTCAGTTTCCTGTCGAGAGTGATGCCCAGGTATTTCACCTCGTCGCTGTACTGCAGGATTGTATTCAATAATTTTGGTGCTCTTTTCTTGGTGAACATGACCATCTCCGTCTTGGTAGGTTTTGCCGAAAAGGAGTGATCATTGCACCACCGGGAAACTGTATTTAGAGCTCCTTGCATTTGGTCGCATAAAACGTCTTCAAATTTGCCACTTATAATCATGGCTAGATCATCAGCATAGGCTGTCACACAGAAGCCTAGTTGATGAAGTTTTTCGAGAAGGCTGTCCAGAACCATTTTCCATAGTAGGGGTGATAAGACCTCATTGTGGACAGCCAATGTCAATTTTACAGGTGATCCGTTCCCCACCCTGTTCTACTGTGACTATACGGTTGGCCAGTGCATCGCTAATCCAGTCACGCATTTTAGATGGTACTCCACGCTTATTAAGCGCGTTTCTTATCTTCGGTATGGTCGGTTTATCTAACGCGCCTTCAATGTCAACAAAAACACCCAGGGCGGATTCCTTGATATCCAGTGATCTCTCAATCCGGCTCACTACGTTAAGGAGGACAGAATCGGTAGATTTTCCCCGTGTGTATGCATGTTGTGACATTGTCAGGGGTTGTCTAGTTAGAGCTGTCGCTCTTATGTGCCATTCACAAATTCTTTCCTGCGTTTTCATAAGAAATTCAAAAAAGTGTGATAGGCCTATATGCCTTGGGAGCAGTGTAGTCAGCTCTGCCAGGTTTCAGTATGAATACTACTTTAGCTTGTTTCCAGGCCTTTGGGACATAACCCAGCACCAGAACTGTAACTATCAAACTATTGTGTGATCTGTAGTTGCAGATTTATGGCAAAGTCAGCTCTGTAATTTATGTATAATTACAAATTAATGTCAATAAAATTCTTGAACCATTGTTCTTTTCTGAACTGTTAATCATTGTTAATAATTAGGTACATGATCTGTATTTCATATCTGGACTTTAAATTAATGTTTAAGGTCCGGTCTGTAAACTGTAGGTTTTATCTGAACTGCAAATTAAGTTTAAATGTAAGTACTATACTTGGCCAACAATATATAGTTCATATCTGAACTGTAGATCAACCTTACTAAGCTGTAGATCATATTTAAATTATAGATTTAGTTTGTATCTTAACTACAGGCAAAATATGTATGTGAGCCCATTTTTTTTGCTCATCAGTTGTCATGGGCGACAAAACGAAGCCCTATCCTACATTCCAACATTCCGATGGTTTAATACATCCTCATCCACCTCTGCCGCCTCGTCCTGTTACTTGACGAATCTATAAACTATAAAAATAAGATCAGTTATAAGTTAATAAAGTATAAGTAAAATAAGTAAAGTGTAAGTATATAACTGCGTTATAATTAAGTTAATAAAGAGCAGAGAATTTTATAACTACAATCATTACAGTAAAGAGTCCAAATACGTTCTAAATCGAGGCTGTACATCATAAAATAACAAGCAGCAATAAATATGAATGGATACGATACCTGATGACTTAATTACATTTACGTGGTATACTGTTGGTTGGTGAATAATTGTGTGGGGTTGGTAAGCGCTATTATCCCACGCGTGTCCGCTGGATGTCTTCGAGCGGAGAGATAATTGAATACGATTCCCCGCAAGAGAAACAATACAAAGACCGTTTTATGAGTAATGGCGTCTGGTACAACAAACGATTCGATGAAAAATTGAGCAGAACAGCGAGTAATTCATTCACATTACAGAACGAATGGCGCTCATTATATGATAACGGACTTAATGCGCTTGTAATTCACGATAGATACATCATGTACACGTTTCAATAACTCAGGGCCACTCAATTACGGTACCAAGATGGCCGGGGCCTAAGTTTGTGTGCGGTACACTTCGAGGTGGTGCTGGTGGTGGATGGAAGAAGGGAAGAAGAAGAAGAGAAAATGGGGAGATGGTCGTGTCCAGCGTCCATTCTTCTGTCGCCGTTTGGCCGCCGGTCGCTTATTTCTTCGCGGTCCGCGTGATCACGTTTATTTTACCGTCATAACGGCCCTTCAACAAACATCTCAATTCACGTTCTCGTTTCTTCCGCTTGCCATGATACTCGAACGCTTTCGTATGCTCATCAATCATACCTTGTGAAGACACACGTGCTCACGCATCATTACTAATGACTATACAGGGAGTTTTTCTTTTAAGTATACATATCCCAATTACAGCGTATATACTTAAATCTTCCAATATTCGTAGTTTATTAAAAGAGTTCAATTTGAAGCTATAAATGAGTGTTTTCCACTCCCAGGTTAAGCATGAAGTAAAATTTCGAGTTTAAAAAAGCCCCCGTGAAAATGTTCTGGGTTTTTCTAAACTCGAAAGTTTAGTTCATGCGCCTCGCGTATAAAACACTAAAATATTGTGAAATTTATGTATATTTGAACTTCACTTGAAATCAGTGTTTTATACGCGTGACGCATGAAGTAAAATTTCGAGTTTAGAAAAGCCCAGAAAATTTGTCTCGGGTCGCTGCGCGACCCTCGACAAATTTTCACGGGGCTTTTCTAAACTCGAAATTTTACTTCATGCTTAGTCTGGGAGTGGAAAACACTCATTTAAAGCTTCAAATTAAACTCTTTTAATAAACTACGAATTTCCGAAGATGGGAGTGGAGAACACTCGTTTAAATTTTCAACTTGAACTCTTTTAAGAAACAACGAATATCGGAAAATTTACAGCACATCCATGTGAATACTTGAAAAAAAATTCCCTGTTTATAACGTAGCAAACATAAATAAAATTGCTGTTATTTCTTCTTATTTTTAAATTGCAACTAAAGTTTTAATTTTCTCCTTTTCCATTAGCTGGAGCTTCGAAGCTTAACTTGATTTTTAAAGTATGTACATTACAAGTCAATGCTTGCTAAACTCTTCCAAAAGCCCTCCTTTAGACACTAGACTCAGCGAGGTCCATAACGTGAAGATCCATCAAAATCTCGAGGTTGATTTATTTGACGATTCCAATACGTTATACTAAAAAGTAACGTTTGACAATAGCAAGCTAAATTTGCCGAAATTGCAGTCTAGATATGGGTCTTCAAAAAGAATGATTTTGTACGGTGATTAGAATGAACTGATTTCGTATTTCAAGAAGAATTGATTCGTTAATGATTCATTCACTCGAGACGACCGACCGAACGATTTTGGCGAGCGGATTCGTTTGTCCGATTCGGATTTATACGTGCGGTTTGAATCCGAATCGGACTAATTCGTTCGCTCGAATCAGCGCACAACTTCAACTCCGCTCTATACATGCGGTCCAAATACTCCTGAACCGAATACATTTTCTCGAAAAAAATATTCGTTCGCTCGAATCCGCGCACAACTTCAACGCCTTCGGTTGAAACGATTCCTCACGACTTCCGGAAACGAATCCGTTGCGCCAGCCCTCATTTGTATTTTGTACAACTCGACCGTCGAGCCATCTTATAAATCGCTCGCTTGAATTTGTGAGGCTTAAACGAATTTAATCTGATCAGCTGTTATGTAATAGTAATGTTCTTTTTAGGTCTAAATTTTGTGTGAATTTGTTTGTTCACTGCAAATAAGGTAGCTTAATTTTATCAGCTGATGTTTGTCTCTGTTATTATAATTATTTCTATTTTAAAAAATTTGTAATCAGCTGTTTTGTAAAACAGTCGGTTAAAATTGACAGCTAAGGAAAAATTCACTCCATGCAACTGTCAAAATAAGTTACAAAGACAAGAACTTCATAACGATGTAGCAGGATTGTAATTTATTACTATTATTATTATTATAAGTGATTCGTCTACGAACGATTCACGAAGAACGAATCTCCTTAAAGGAATGATTCGGTTGATTCGAACATGACAGATTCAAACTTCCCATATCTACTGCAGTCACGTGAAAATAAGTACAGTTATCCAAACAAAGTTAAAAGTGATTTTTATTGATAAATTAACATGTAATAATAATAATGTCCTATAACAATATACAATCATCTTACGAAGATTTAAAATTAAGATACTCATCTAGGGTGTATGGTTCTATTTCACAGAGGAGTCTTTTCTTTGTATGTCTTTAGTTTTTGTTCTGTTTTAATTTCATTTGGTAGCTGATTATATAAACGCAGACATATATAATGAACACTTTTCTGTGTGTGAACTAAGTTTACTTGCGGGTATACCATATTTTGTCTGTTACGTGTGTTATATTCATGAACAATCTCCTTGTCTGAAAAATTTGAATTATGATATCGCATGAAGAGTAGACATTCATATATATAAATGAATTTATATATATATAAAGCTACTATTGTTAGCATATTTGACAATCTAAATTTATTACGGCATGACTCCCTAGGTCCCACCTTACAAATAATTCTAATAGCGCGTTTCTTCAATATTAGGACTCTGTTAATATCTGAACAGCCGTGTTATGAAACCATGTTGGTTATGATGGAATGATTATTAATGAACTCAATTATACGTTTTGTCATGGCGTGTTCGAAGATTTTTGAAAATGACGGTAACACGCTTACTGGCCTATAGTTAGCAAGGTCATTAGAATCCAATTTTTTGTATATGGGTCTAACTACGCCTGTTTTTAAGTTATTAGGGAAGGTACCCGTTGCAAATGACTTGTTTATGATATGAATTATTGGTTTTGCTACATGTTGTATACTTCGTTTTAGTATGAATAAAGGTATGTCATCAAACCCACTACTCCTTCATTACAATAGTTATTACTTCCTGTTCATCGGTAGGTTTTAAAAATATTGAATGTTGATTATTTGATATATTTATTCGCTCCGTAGAATTTGAATTTTTAGAGACCATGTTTTGTGCATTATTTATAAATAGAGTATTAAAGCTGTTTACTTTCTCTTTAAGGTCTCCAGTCGGCAGGGTTGGGTTTATGTTTCTGGCTGTTAAGTCTTTTATTACTTGCCAGCTCGCTTTGTTTCTATTATCTGATTGTATGATTTGGTTTGTAAAATAGTTACGTCTGCTTAAGTTCAAATGGAAGTTGAATTTCTGTTTGTATGACTTTAATATTGGTTTGTAATTGTTATTGTAAGTGGCAGCGGTTTCATATGTTAAAATTTTGTCTTTAAGATATTGTAAGTAAGGATCACTGTATATATTATGTTTTCTGGATGTTTGTCTGAAAGTGCGAATAGGAAAGTACTTATTGAATGCATTTTTGAAGATCGATAAGAAGGTGTTGTATTTATTGTCAGTACCACTGATGTCGTAAACTGGGTCCCAGAGGGTATTACTTATTGCGGTACAAAAGTGTTCAATGGTCTCTTCCTGATAAAGTCGTTTAGATATATGTATAACGAAGTAAAAGCCTCCACAATGAAAAAATTAAGTAAAAATAATGTTTTTGATTTGTATAAAAGCGATTCAGTAGGTTAGACTAGAAAATATTGACAGGTATGATAAGTTAGAAAGCAGATGCTAATCAAGTAAGCGAAGATCTAAAAATGCCATTGTTATTATTAGTATATCAGAAAAGGTAGCGTAATTTTATCAGCTTATGTTTGCGTAATTTTATCAGCTGATGTTTGCGTAATTTTATAAGCTAATGGTAAAGATTTTGTTTTTGGCCTAACGGGGCAGCTTTTGCATAGTAAAATTTACATTTTAAAAATTTCGGGGGGAGGGGGGTGTAAACCCCCATATCCCCTTCTCTCCCGGGCTATGGCCTTGGGTCATACTGTACATAAAATAAACAATAATACTCAGCTGCTAATACTTAAATTAAGTAACTGCCACAAAGTTTAAAATATCTGTAGTATGTGATCAAAACTAAGCTAAGAGAACTGTAAGTGTCAATGTCACTTATGGAGAATCAATGTAAAATGGAAACCCAAACTAAAAAAAAAATATATACTGTCTGTTTCGTCCGCTAAAAGCTATTAGGATTTACCGTGTTCTATAGCCAATTATTTTACAGAAATCTCAACAAAACATTACGTATAATGTAATAAATATAACGGTACACGCCTATTCTCATGTCAATAACTACATAAATATACTTTTAAAGCAAAATATTATACACGAGGAAAACTTGCAAAGATCATTGAGTTTAATATTTAAGTAAGATATTGTTTTAGGTATGTTTAATTTATGTTATGGATTGGAAAACAAATATTTTTGGAGCGTGACAATTATCTTTTCTCGGCGTACTATTTTTGGAGAGTGCATGCACCTCTCCCTCCTCTTATTCAGGAAAACAAAAACAACCTATATTGGCATAAAGGTTCAGGTTCAGGAGTGTACGTCGTTCAAAAATTGGGTTCCTTGAGGAACCCCAGAAAGTACGGCAACATTTCGAAACTAAGATATGTTTTTTTCACGATCTGGAAGATAATCTTACGATCAACAAATGAATTTACATCTATCGAATATAATGCATAAGATTTTTGGTTTGTAAATTTAATAATGTGATATAATGTTAACGAACTTACTAGGATTATCTTTCAAATTGCAAAAAGGCGTGTCTTGATTTCAAAACGTTTATGCACCTTCTGGGGTTCCTTAAGGAACCCAATTTAGGGTAACATTAGACAGTTTTTTGTGAATCAAACACCTAACAAGTGTTTAGACTACTTAGTTAGGCATGATGTAAAATTGCGAGTTTAGAAAAACCTGCAATTTTGGATTTGTCGCTTGAAGATTTGTCCTGCGGAGGCGGAGGCTTTTTAAAACTCGAAATTTTACTTCATGCGCCACGCGTATAAAACACTGGTTTCAAGTGAGGTTCAAATATACATAAATTCACAATATTTTTGTTTTGTACGCGTGACGCATGAAGTAAAATTTCGAGTTTAGAAAAGCCCAGAAAATTTGTCTCGGGTCGCTGCGCGACCCTCGACAAATTTTCACGGGGCTTTTCTAAACTCGAAATTTTACTTCATGCTTAGTCTGGGAGTGGAAAACACTCGTTAATAGTTTTAGATTTAACTCTTCTAAAAAAAACAACGTGAACATTTTTCTTTTAGGTAAGCATATGCATAAGCAAGTAAAATTTCGAGTTTAGAAAAGCCCAGAAAGTTTGTCTCGAGACAAATGTATACGGGGCTTTTCTAAACTCGAAATTTTACTTCTGCTTAGTCTGGGAGTGGAAAACACTCGTTTAGAGTTTCAAATTAAGCTCTTTTGAAAACAACGGATGTCGGGAAATATACAGCTTATGCATATGCTTACCTAAAAGAAAAATGTTTACGTTGTTTTTTTTTAGAAAAGTTAAATTTAAAGGTATAAACGAGTGTTTTCCACTCCCAGACTAAGCATGAAGTAAAATTTCGAGTTTAGAAAAGCCACGTGAAAATTTGTCGAGGGTCGCGCAGCGACCCGAGACAAATTTTCTGGGCTTTTCTAAACTCGAAATTTTACTTCATGCGCCACGCGTACAAAACAAAAATATTGTGAATTTATGTATATTTAAACCTCACTTGAAACCAGTGTTTTATACGCGTGGCGCATGAAGTTTAATTTCGAGTTTAGAAAAACCCAGAGAATTTGTCTGCACCACCCTCGACAAATTTTCACGGGGCTTTTCTAAACTCGAAATTTCACTTCATGCTCAGCCTGGGAGTGAAAAACACTCATTTACAGCTTTAAATTGAACTCTTCTAAAAAAAAACGACGAATATCTAAAGATTTTAGGAAAATAAGCTGAATTTGGAATACGTATACTTGAAAGAAAAACTACCTGTATATTAGCAGGTATTATTATTATTATTATTATTATTAGTATAATACATCGTGGAACTAAATATAGACCACCTCCCAAAAAAGCAAACGCGAAGATCCCTCGTTTTGTTCTTGTGTCCGGTGTAATAATAATAAGTTAAATGCCGGCGCATGTTCGGTTATTTGTCAATGACATCAGAAATTTATTAAAGACAAGCAACAGTTAAAGATCTCTGCGGTGCGTTTAGAATGTGAGGAATTCTCCGTCCGGCCGTTAACTTCGGGTAACCCTCTTCACATTATAACGTCGGCAATGCGAGCTATGCGCACGGGATGAATCTATTAGTATTTTTATTTATACCGGACCCGTGGATATCGTACATGGTAAAAATATTCCTGATTTGTCTGCGTTACCCAAATATTCCTCTTGTATGGTAATAATTCAGGCCTTTCCACAGATAATCTACCCCCGGGGTACCACGGAACATCTTCATTTATTCCTTCGGTTGTTTTTCTGGTGGCTCATAGCTGGTATAAATCAACTCCATGATTGTGTTGCTCAATTATGTTAAATCAAGAAGTTGAAATGCTTATTTATAACTATTTTTCAATATTTGACGTTTACATTCAATTAGATCTATTAATATCTTGAACAAGTTTCTCATCTTTCACGTGGTGAAACATATTTTATTTATTTATAATTTGAAAAAAAAAACACTTGGTCAAATTTCAGTAATAGATATAGAAAAAATAATAAAACAAAATAATACTGGCAATCCTTCTGAAAGTTTTCTCATGAAAATATTTATTACAGCAATGAATCTGTAGGGAGGAAACGCTATCAATTGTCCAAATTACATTTGTGAGTTTTTATTGGTGTTAAGGTTGGCCAAACACTTAAGCAAAACAAACGACCGGACGATAAATCCGACTTTACAGCAGTTGCAGTAATATAAAAACCCTAATTCGGCGTCCTCTGTCGCTTGATAAAAATAAATTGCCGCAATTCCGTATCCATTTTATATATACACCGACCGGACGACGGATTTTTCCCGACTTAAAACTTTCCACTCGGCGAAAATCTGTCCGATGAATTTTATTAAGCGATAAAAGTTCACAAATGGAAGGACTAGATTTGCACAGTATTCTCATCATTTATCTTCCTGTGACAACACTATATAAAAATAATAATGTTTATTGCCAAACAGGAAATAAATTCCCAATTACAAGACAATTTAGTATTAACAAAAAAGTTTTAGAACTATAAACTAAAAATAATAACATTTCACTTCGTAACTAACTACATTCTAATAAGGATGCCAATGGTTGAAAAAATATTTCACAATTTGGTGGAAGTTGATTAAACAAATTGCAGAAAGAAAAATAACATTTTACGTCGTAATTAACAAAATTCTAATGAGGATGTCAAAAGTTGAAAAAATACGTCACAATTTGGTGGAAGTTTATTAAACAAATTGCAGATTACATTAATAGGCGATTTTAATCCAAAATTAGTTCTATTATACTTCATATTGAATGTGGCCTTGTATCTACTATTGAAAGTTGGAATATGCAAGCCAACTAGCTGTAAAATACCAGGGCTGTCAATTTGCAGACGCATGTGTAAGATCGTGATGCCTAGTCTGTGACGTCGGCATTCAAGAGGTTCGACATTCAATTTGTCTAGCAATAGTGAATGATCACAGCCTCTGTCAGGGTAAAATCCCTCAATTTTGAAGTGCAGAAACTTCAGGAACCCTCGTTGAACACTTTCTACTAGGTTAATCTAAAGTTGAGTTTGTGGATACCAAATTTAACATGCATATTCCAACTTAGAACGGAGATTTCAAAGCATTCGGATTTCGCGAATTGCATAATTACGATGTATTAGTCCTAATGCGTTGAAGGAACTCTTAGTAAGTGTTTGAACATGAGGATTTAATGTAAAATTGTCATCAAACCAAATACCTAAATCTTTCAAGACTCTGACTTGCTCAATAGAATTATTACTAACTATACCGATTTACAATAAATTGACGCAGCATTGCTTTTATTATGTGTTGGAGAGTAATAAATATACAAACAATAGGAGGAAGCAAGATAGATTATAAACAAGAAACTGATTTCCTTGAGTACTTGATAATACTTTCAGCTATCAATTGCAAATGTCAGATATCTTGACATTTTGATTAATTGGTTAAGAAAGTAATTTACTGAAATAGTATATTTCATTAGGAGTCTAGAAAAAGGGATTTTTCCGTACGCGCGTGACAAAATAGCGTTCATTACACGTCTAGAAATGGATTTTTCCGTGCTTGCATGACTTCCCGTGTTCGGCTATGCCTCACACGGGAAGTCATTCAAGCACGGAAAAATCCATTTCTAGACGTGTAATGAACCCTATTTATTATTATATTTATCTGAAAATATTATACTTATCTAAACAATTAAATCATTCTTTATTTTCAAACTAGTAATTTTTATGGTAGTGAAAAAATACAACTAATTTGAAAGAAAATGAAATTGAATACCTGTTTTTCGAAATTTGATCGAGTTAGCACTTTTTTAAAGCCAAACATCTTTTTATCGTGGCGAATTTGTACGATTGTGCAGATTTGGCTTTTGCCGAAGAATAAAATAGAAGTTATACACCGTCACTCACTATTTTTGTGTATTTCATAGTTCCCATTCCGCCTGTGTTCATGTCTATATCTGGATTGGGTTAATATATCATGCGAAATATCATCTACAAAATCAATGTCATTTAAGTCTGCGTACGTTTCAACCAAGCTTACGTATTTCACTGACGGAAAATAAAACTTCAGTGACAAACACATTGTTGCTATGGAAACATTTCAGAGCGCACGGAAAGGCGCACAAACAAACGTTTTCCGTGCGGTGGCTTGAAAAAGCGACGTTTTCATAATTCTAGAGGCATTTGGAAACGAAGTGTTTTCAGATAAGTATAATAAAAATAAATTTACAAGACTTCAACAGCACATTCAAAACAAGCATGTATAAAATTAATATATATTTAATAACTGGATTTTAATAATCAACAAAAAATACAAATGAAAACATAAACAAGGAAATTTATAATAAATGTTTAAATAGAGATCCTTGCACCGCCAAACATTGCCCTACTCTATCATAGAAGTTCATTCTGACGTTATGAAGCATTAGAGGTGTAATGGTTCCAAACACATTAACAATCCTTTGGCGAAGCTGTTCTAAATTTTCAACTCTTAAATGATTATACACTTTCTGTTTTACCTATAGGCGAAAGGAAAAAGTAAATTACAGGCAAATCGTGAGACCTGGCTGCCCACCTGATATCACCTGATATCACCTCTTCTGCAAATTACACGATACGGAAAAGTAGTATTTAAAAATCCACGCACATTAACAAAGTCCTGCGCAGGACAGCTATCCTGCTGATACCATATATGGCTAATCCTAAAAGTGGCCTCATTGCTGAAATTATTTAATCCCGGAGAAGATCCAAATACTTCACTCCATTCAAGTTTTTCTCAATGAAAAAAGGTCAAACAATATGATCTCCGACGATACCTGCCCATACCATTAGTTTTTGGGGATATTGATTTCGCTAATCCATTCGGTGTCATTTTCATTCATTATTTTCATTTGTACGTTTATAATCGTTTAACAGAACGCCATTCTTTTAATCTCATCTTTTGGAAGTATCTGATGACCTATTGAAATTTTGTAAAATTTGCATCCATTTCGTTTGAGAACTTGTCGAAAGCCGGATTTTGACGAATCTTCTTCTGCAATAGCGCAAATCATAATGTCCCGTCTTTCCTGGTCTCCTGTGGCAGCACTTTGTTCTCTTCTGTGGCAACCCTTAGTTCTCTTCTGTGGCATTTATTGTTAGCAACACACCCAGTCTGTTCAAAAGCACGAACAATTCTTGAAATTGTTGAACAATGTGAAATTTGCCGGTTCTCAAAATTTGCCACAAATAAATGAACAGTATCCCTTATCGAAGTGCAATTGTATACTCATTTATTAACTTATATTCTCTCTTCCAGAGTACAAGACATCGCAGCAGTTGACAATTGCAAATTTAAAGTAAAATTTGACAATCAGGATGACATATATTTTCGAATACGTAGGCATGGTAACAATAATTATCACGATTCGTTTGCTATATATTTTGTCTATCTCTTACTTCAGAAAATCCTATTGTACTCTATTAACCTATGGATTTTGCTATGCTGCGTAAAAAAATGTTTGAACGGTATAATCAAATGAGATTGGTTTAGATTTTTTGGCAAAGGATAAAAATTCGCTTTTATTGCTATTCAAATTAAGATTATTAATACTACACCAATTCGAGATAATATCAAGTTGATTTTGTAAGCGTTGACAGTCAGCAGAGTTGGCAATTGTTGAGTAAATCTTAAAGCCATCCGCGTATAAGAGGTGTTAACACTTTAATAAATAAGAAAGATCATTTATAAAAAGGTTGAACAGTAAGGGACTCATAATCGAGCCTTGGGGTACACCTGAAGTTGGAAAGTATGAATTTGATTTGAAATTATTTATTGCGACATACGATTCACGATTTGTAAGAAAAGATGCTATTAGCGAGGTTGAATTGTCACATAAACCTAGGTAGCTAAGTTTATCTATTAACAATTGATGGTCCACCCTGTCAAACGCTTATGACATTTCAATATATATTACATCAATTTGCACCACTGAATCCAATGATTTGGCTATATCATGCGTAATAATGATCAAATTAGTTACTGTAGAACGTTTTGGAATGAAGCCATGCTGTTGAGAAGATAGATATGGAGTAATGTGGAAATAGATTTGATCAAAAGAGTTTTCTCGAATATATTTGGTTGGCTGAAAAGTCATGTCATTTTTTTAATAAATGTTTATAGTATATGTTTCAACAAAAATTAACAACAAATTAATCAAAAATGTATTCTCTCTTGTTATTTACAACTTCTTCCCAACGTTCAACAAGTAATTTAATGCCTCGGCGGTAGAAATCGCCCGCCTTGAAGTGGAGGTCTTATTTTGCTCGCGGTGTCGCTTGTTTCTTTGGACTGAGCCATTCCTTGTGCTGCTTCATGTTGATGTACAGGTACAATTTTTCCTCAACAGTAACGATACGATAAAGAAATCTTTGCTTGTGTCCATGAGTTGCGCGATGACGGGCGAGCAAACCAGCAGCAATGGTTTTTGGTTTTTGTTGTCGTTCAAAGCATGTGGAACCCATGCGCCAAACTTTTGAACCTTTTCCATGGAGTTAAGGTTGTTCTCTATTGTACCGTGGACGCATCCCATTTCCACCAATTCCCTCGTCGTTTGCCGCGGATCTTCGTGCAGAAGTTGATTCAATCGCTCCTTGTCAAACTAAACAGGGCGTCCGGACCGAGCCATGTCTTTGAGGTCAAAATTGCCATCTTTGAATCACTTGAACCAATTCTGAGCCGTTCTCTAATGCGTAACTTCTTCTCCGTACACGGCGCAAATCTCTTGGGTAGCTTCAGCGGCTTTGGCACTTTGATTAAATGCAAAAAGAAGATGGTGTCGGAACTGCTCATTTTTATTAACTTGACACTCTATTTTAATGATCCGAAAATTTACAAAAATCAATTCGAATATTAAATTGAAATACACTCATATATAAAATTACGAAAAAACTATTCGTGAAAATGCAAACAATGTCTTAATTAATTAGACAACTTAAGACGATAAATATCCATTGAAACAACTACTTCCCGTGCAAATACACCTCCGGATATTGAATTATACAATGAAACATTTAAAATCTTATTAAATTTGATTTGTTACAACGCAAGATTTTAAATATTTCATTGTATAATTCAATATCCGGAGGTGTATTTGCACGGGAAGTAGTTGTTTCAATGGATATTTATCGTCTTAAGTTGTCTAATTAATTAAGACATTGTTTGCATTTTCACGAATATTTTTTTCGTAATTTTATATATTATGTTTAAAGTGTGCAAACTATAAGAAGCGTAAGCTAATTATCTCGAATTCAAATAGTTTTGGATTTGAATTTATCTTGATTGAAATACACTATCTTGTAGAGTAAGTAATTTTCTTAAAAATGACATGACATTAAGCCAAATCATTATATTTTTAACGCGCAGTTTTTAATTTACAAAAAAAACCACCATGACTAATTAGAAACCTGATATAAATGCTGTAGGTACAAAGGATACTTATAGTGTGATACTATATTTTTACTTTGCCTGTATGTAATACAAAGGGAAAGTATTGTTTTCGTGAACGTTTTCAAATCAAACTATTTTTATATCTCAGGAAGTATTGAGATCGAAAAATGTTTCAAATATAATACAATACAATACTCTTATGTAGCTTGAATAGTTTTCAAGGTATTTCGTTTTATGATTCTTGCTGATATTTTTTTATAAATTTCACACAATTAACATATAAATACAAAATCCATGATGACAGATGAAAATTTGACAAGATACCAGCATCAAAACTTTGCGCGCTCATCACGGATTCCTGAGAGTCCATACTCGCTACGCAAAAGACATTTCTAACATTTAGTACGAATTTCAGCTTCAATTGTCAATAAAATATTCCCTTTAATTATCTTTAAAATAGGTGAATGTGTTCATACGGGGTGATTAAAACTAAGTTTATTACTTTTTTTAAATCAAAATTTTCGAAATTTGCCCTCTTACTAAACAAGGTTGCTGACCCCTGTTCAAAAAGGATTCTAATCTTCAGAAATGATACATTTTTGCTCATTCGTTGTTTTTGAAAAACATTCAATTTGCAGCTTTTAACCAGAATTTCTACTCCTTGATTCGACAAGAGGTAAAATTTCGAGTTTAGAGAAGACTAAACCAAATTTTCAGGTTATTCTAAACTCAAAATTTTACTTCATGCGCCACGCGTATAAAACAAAAATATTGTGAATTTATGTATATTTAAACCTCACTTGAAATCAGTGTTTTATACGCCTGGCACATATAGTAAAATTTCGAGTTTAGAAAAGCCCAGAAAATTTGTTTTAAACTCGAAATTTTACTTCATGCTCTACGAGTGTAAAACACTCGTTTTAAGTTTCAAATTAAGCTCTTTTGACATACAACGAATGTCGGAAAATGTACAGCTTATGCATATGTTTACCTAAAAGAAAAATGTTCACGTTGTTTTTTTTAAAGAGTTCAATTTTAAATTTTAAACGAGTGTTTTCTACTCCCAGACTAAGCATGAAGTAAAATTTCGAGTTTAGAAAAGCCCCGTGAAAATTTGTCGAGGGTTGAGTTTAGGTTTAAACGGGGATAACCCTCGTTTAAAGCTTCAATTTTTTTTTTAACAGACATTTAGTTAAATGCTGTTTCGGTTAAAGATGTACATTGTCATGTGTATTGTGAATCTTCGTAAAAGATTTGTAAGTAAATGTAATTTTAAGATCTGTTGGTAATAGATTGTATATGGTGTTTTAGTAAATTTCATATTTGCAGGTAGGTAACACTGAATTATAACCTCTAATTTTTGCAGTCAGTTCGTTAGTGTGTCGTTTTATAAAACACTTGATTCCCTGTATAACCGGGAATTTTTCTTTTAGGTAAACATAAGCTGTAAATTTTTCGAAATCCGTTGATTTTCAAAAAAGCTTAATTTAAAACTTTAAACGAGTGTTTTCCACTCCCAGACTAGGCATGAAGTAAAATTTCGAGTTTAGAAAAAAAATCCCCGAGACAAATTTTCTGGGCTTTTCTAAACTCGAAATTTTACTTCATGCGCCACGCATACAAAACAAAAATATTGTGAGTTTATGTATATTTTAACCTTACTTAAAACAGTATTTTATTCGCGTGGCGCATGAAGTAAAATTTCGAGTTTAGAAAAGCCCAGAAAATTTGTCACGGGGATTTTTTTTCTAAACTCGAAATTTTACTTCATGCCTAGTCTGGGAGTGGAAAACACTCGTTTAAAGTTTTAAATTAAGCTTTTTTGAAAATCAACGGATTTCGAAAAATTTACAGCTTATGTTTACCTAAAAGAAAAATTCCCGGTTATACAGGGAATCAAGTGTTTTATAAAACGACACACTAACGAACTGACTGCAAAAATTAGAGGTTATAATTCAGTGTTACCTACCTGCAAATATGAAATTTACTAAAACACCATATACAATCTATTGCCAACAGATCTTAAAATTACATTTACTTACAAATCTTTTACGAAGATTCACAATACACATGACAATGTACATCTTTAACCGAAACAGCATTTAACTAAATGTCTGTTAAAAAAAAAATTGAAGCTTTAAACGAGGGTTATCCCCGTTTAAACCTAAACTCAAAATTTTACTTCATGCTTAATCTTCTAGTAAAAACACTCGTTAGAAGCTTCAAATTGAACGCTTTCCAAAAACGTCGAATGTCTGAAAATTAACAAATCAGAATATGTACACTTAAAATAAAAATCCTTTGAAGTATAAAACATATAGTCCTATAATTTATGTGGTTAATTCGTTCAAATTAAATCTTAATTTGAGGGTTTTTGAAATAGGCGACTCATATCATTCTTTAATTAGCTTTATTTAAAATTATGATTAGTCGGATTTATTACAAAAAATGTATTAATGAGAATTTGTATTCGTGATTCAAAAATTAAAATCAAATTCTATCATATCGTTAACTTGTTTCTCATTGATCACTTGGTAAAACATTTCTATTAATATATAGGTATTTGATTGAAATTCACTTGGTTTGTTTTACTAATAAATTGTTTTATTTTCAACTAGTTTCGGCTTAATGCCATTTTCAAGAACGGTGTACAAAAGAGCAAAATTGATTATATATACTAGTTGTCGGCATTTCAGGTAATAAGCGCTCTAATTATCGGGGAATTCCAAAGGTCCTTGTTGTCATTGACCACGTTTTTTCCCGCCTTGATGGCTTTACTTATTTCTAAACCCTCCCGATAATTCAAAACTAATCCCTTATTACCCGAATGCAACATTTTACAGTCGTTTGAGCTGAATAAGTAATTAGCCGTGATGCAATGTTTTGCGAACCCCGTGGTCTGTTTATTATTTAGAATATCTTTCCTATGTTCTTTTAATCTCGTTTCAAAAGACCTGCCCGTTTGCCCTATATATATTGCATCGCAGTCATCACATTTCAGCTCATATACTCCACTTTTTTTATTATTACTATTGTCTGTTTTAATTTTATTTTCACTAATATTTTCCCTAAGTTAACAGAATTAGTCAAAATTATGTTGTTGTCCTTTCCCTTAACTGTTTGTTTAATTTTCTGTGAGAGGTTATTGACGTATTCTAATCTATTCCAGTAGGTTTTCTCTATTTTTGTCACACTATAAAAATACTTCCGCAATTGTTTTTGTTTTTTCTTTTTAATCATTTGATCAACTAATGCCTGTTTATAACCGTTATTTTTTGCTATTGTTTTAATTGTGTTTAGTTCGATTTGATAATCAATTTTACTAAGTGGAATATTAATTAATCTGTGTATAAATGAATGAAAAGTACTATATTTAATTTGGTTGTGTGTGTTTGAGTTTATAGGTATTATTGTATCCGTACATGTTTCTTTTCTAAATATTTTATATGTTAGTGTATTGTTGGATGATTTCGTAATCGTTAAATCTAAAAAGTTAAGACTATTGTTAAGTTCCTTTTCTATTGTAAATTGAATTTGACTATTTAATGAATTTAAATATTTTGTAAAAATTTCTAACTGTCTTATTGACTCTGTCCATATGCAGAAAATATTATCTACATATCTCTTCCAAAATTGAATATGTTTACTTTCTGGTTGTTTTAGTAAATTACTTTCGAAATCATCCATAAAGATTTCTGACATTAAAGGGGACAACGGTGATCCTATTGGTAGTCCATCTGATTGAATATATATATATATATATATATATATATATATATATATATATATATATATATATATATATAAATAAATTAGAATTAACGACCTGCTTATAAGTACCAAATAAGAAATAACAGCGCTTAAGGTCATGATGTAAAAGTTATTTTTTATCAAGCGAGTTAGCGAAGTCAGTATATATACAACTTCTACATATCAAGTGAGTGTGTATAGAATGATGGATGTGGCGGCCTGAGGAGCTCATAAAAAGAGCGAAACGATCGTCGTCGTCTTCTGTCCTCCTTGCACACTCACTTGATAAAAAATAACTTTTACATCATGACCTTAAGCGCTGTTATTTCTTATTTGGTATATATATATATATATATATATATATATATATATATATATATATTATTTGAAATAAAACAACGCAGTTGGGAGAGTTTCACTTTTATTGTTGAACACTGCAACATGTTTCACCACACAGTGGCTTCATCAGGCAGATGAAATAATAATAATCATTATTTTATCTGCCTGATGAAGCCACTGTGTGGTGAAACATGTTGCAGTGTTCAACAATAAAAGTGAAACCCTCCCAACTACGTTGTTTTATTTCAAATAGTATTATAGAGTTTCATCATGTATCCGCCTCATCAATTAAATATATATATATATATATATATATATATATATATATATATATATCCCCATTGAACTCAAAGTAGCATTGATTAATGCAAATGTCTATTAAACATTTTAATTCCTTTTTATGTGATTCTAGATTGGGAGTGTTTTGAATTTTTGGTTTAGAATAGTTTTCAACTGTTCTGTCGGTATTGATGTGAAGAAAGAGACTTTTCACGTCAAACGAAATTAATTTAGCATTTGGAGGAAATGACACTTCTTTTAGTTTATTTACCAAATCTATTGATTTTTTTATTGAATGTTGAGGTTTGAAGTTAATGAACGAAGGAATTAAATTATTTAAGAATTTACATAATTTATAAGTCGGAGCGTATAAATATGAAACTACCGGTCGTATTGGTACACCTTCTTTATGTATTTTAGGTAATCCATAAAGAACCGGTGCTTTAGGGTTCATTACTGTTAGTTTTTGTCTATCCCTATCTGAAATTAAATTTATGCTTTGTCTTAATGGTTTTTTGAGTTCAGTCTGATATTTAATTGTTGGATCTATTTTTCTGATTTTAAAAATATCTGTTTTCAATAAGTTTTCTATTTTTTGAATATAATCTGTTTTACTCATTATAGTTACGGTGTTCCCTTTGTCAGCTTTACACAGAATTAGGTTATTATTTTTTAGTTTATTCTTTATATTGGTTATTGTTTGGCTATATGAATTACGGAATTTATTTTTAAAATGCGATTTTTTGTGATTTGTAATTAGTTTTGAAATATTACATTTGGCAATTGTTCTAACTTCTGCATCGGATATTTTATTACAAATTATCTCTGAGTTTATACCTACTGCCTCGAGTAATGATTTTGAAGTAATTTGTGGACTGTATTTTAAACCTTTCTCAAGTAGTTCTATCGTTTTTTGATTCGGGAATTCGTAATTCGAATCATATTAAGTGAGAAGATTTGAATTCGTGATTTGAATTCTTTTTTAGAGGATTCTATCCAGCTTTAAGATCTATTATTTTATTGACATTACATAATAAAAAGTAACGCGGTAATAGGGTTTATTATTAAACGATTTTGAATGCGTTATTGAAACGTATAAATACACGGTGGGTGGAACAAAAATCAATTAAATATACTCTAATACTAAATATTTTAAGAATAATCATATACTTCCATCGTTACTATTATTTAATGTACTGTTACCCTAACAATGATAATTTGATTTAGTAATGTCATATACTTGTACGTATATACAATTCTATTTGCATTTAATGGACAATAACATCCCCTAATATCATAACCACCCGAATGTCATCCCCCTCCTGGGGTAAATTACGAACCAATCGCGTCTCGTTAGACGGCTTAATCTAATTTCTCGTCGGACCGAAGGGAATAAGGAAATAAGGCAAAGAGAAGAGGGTGATTTTAATGGATCGTGAAAATAACGTTTTGAAAACAGCGATTCAATTGAATCGAGGCCTGCCTCCCCTGTCGCGTTAAACGCGCACATAATGACGTGAGTGATTATTATTTTTTCGGTCGAGAGGATGGAATAAAAGGGGAAATGGAAAATAAAGCGCGCGCACGCCGCTGCTTGCTCGCCGAACGCCACTGGTTTCCGCGCTGCGAGCTTGCGGGGCAAATGAGGCATGCTGTATAATTTCCCGGTGTAAACGGGGCTCGCTATCTCTCGGGCAATTTACCATTTCGCCATTCAGATTATGCCCCTGTATATAATGAGTACACCATTGTCGGCGGCCATTTTAATTCCTAGCAAAAACAACATGGCGCTCTCGGGCAATTAAAACAGATGATAGGCGATAATGGCGTTAATTAATTCTCTCCCTTTCTCCGTCGGGTGCTAATGTGCAAATTAAATTGTTACAGCCCGGCCAGCCCGAGGGTGCCTTTATACACAATCACGTCACTATAATGCTAAATTACATTATCTGTTCGCGTTTAATTGTTTTTGTTCACGTTTAAATTATAATTTATACAAAAATCCATTTTAATTAAGTGTTACCCACAGATATTCAAGTATTAAAATCCTTTGATACTAATTACTACATTACATTTATTCGTTGACTAAACAGCAAAAGTCTGTAAGTACATATGAGATCAATAAAACCTTATGACTTTTAACTTTAAAACGTATTGAAATACCTAATTTTTCAATTTCAATGCTTTGAACAATTTAGTCAAATATAAGCATTCGTCAAATTCACATAATAAGGACGTAAAATTGAAATACCTACTTTTTTTTTATCAATTAGTAATTTCTGAAGTATTAAATATTCGTATTCTAATATTTTTTTATATAAACAAATTTAGAACATCTATTAAAATTAGTAATTTTTATACTCGTTTATTGTTTCTAATGTCGAATATTTCAGAGAAGAGCGATTACCCGACGCATTCACCATAATTATACACAATATTGAATATATTATTCGCAGAGGCGTAGTTGTCAAAACTGAACTAGAAGTATATTCACATATTTCTGTTTTGTTCAATACAACCAAGAACCCCTGAAAACAAAAGAGGATTTAAACAAATGATGAAAACAAAATCTGTTTATTGTATCTGTCAATTAAATTTAAAGTGAATTTCATCGTTCTGTGCATTATCAGTGCTGCCAATCCTAAAATACAATTTCACCCTAAACCCTAGGAGAAAATACCCCTTTTAGCAATACTTTACCCCAAAAAATGTACAATTTACTCTATAAAAATATATTTTTGTTACGTTATTTTACTTTGTTTTATATTATTAATTTATACTTTAATTAACGGGCGAAACATTAAAATACGTGTTACTTTAACAGCGTGCTTTATTCAACTGGCAATAAAATATATTCTTTTTTATATCATTAACAAAAACTAAATTCTAAGACAACGCAAGCAGTTTGCGCTGTGGCCGCTAGATGACACAACTAGTATTTAAATATAATTAATTATCATGACATCTCCCTTTTCACAATAAAATAATGTTTACATAATTTAATTATTAATACCAAAACGATCAGGAATTTTCACAGGTCTGCCACATTTTGTATGAGTAGGTGGATTATATGAAAACGAATCATCCATGCTTGCATTGAATGAAACTTCCTGCTCGTTAGTATGATGGTTACAATCATCGGTAGGTTCATTGTCATTATTGGGAATTATTGCTAAAAACCTTCGGTTTCTATCTAAGGTTTGACCATCTTCAGTTTTGACACGGTATAGTCTAGGCCTTATGTTTTTAACAATCATTCCCTTTTTCCACTTTTTCTTAAATTGTATATTCACTCTCTCTCCTTTCTTCAATACAGGCAATTGTTTTGTTTTAAAATCATAATAAAATTTGCCTTTCAATTGATTTTTAAATAATTCTTTTTGTTTTTCTTTCAAATTTACTATTTTTGATTTTAATAAATTATTGTTGATTGGGACTAAGCTCTTCAACCTTCTGGACATTAATAGTTGGGCTGGAGAGCCTAAATCACTTATAGGTGTATTTCTAAGATTTAATAATGTAAGATATAAATCTTTTCCTTCTTCTAAAGATTTTTTAAATATTTTTTTTAATTGTCTGTACTGATCTCTCAGCTTGACCATTCGACTGACTATTATATGGACTAGAAATTATGTGTTCGAATTGCCACTGATTACTAAATTCTTTAAAGTTAATGGATATAAATTGTGGACCTCCATCCGAATACACAATCTCTGGTATTCCATATCGAGCAAACATTGACTTTAAGTGATTAATGATTGTCATCGAATTGGTATTTTCATTTAAAATTTGAATTTCAACAAATTTGGAATAGTTGTCTACTACTAATAAATAATTGCTATTATTTAAGTAAAATAAGTCACATGACACATGTTGCCATGGAAGCTCAGGCATTTTTCTTAACATCATTGGTTCTTTAGTGTTTGAATTTTGAAACTTCATGCAAGTTCTACAATTTTTTATGTAATTTGTTATATCACTCGACATTCCTTTCCAAAAAAGTAAATCTTTTGCTAAACTAATTGTTTTTGTTATTCCTAGATGTGTGTAGTGTAAAATTTTTAATATTTGTGGAATTTGTATTTTAGGAATCATTAATTTATTTTGTATATATAATAATTCATCATGTTCAAAAATTTCATTTTTTAAATTATAAAAATATTTTAATTCTGTGTTCTTTTCTTGTGGTGGCCACCCTGTTTTAATATATTCTGAAATTTTACTCAAAATTGAATCTTTTAATGTGTCTGTTTTCATTTCTACTTTCCTTTTCTCTGACATTTTTACATTTTCTTTTATTAAACATACATGTCCTTCAATTGATTTTTCTAGTTCTATATCTTTAGGATTATTTGAATTAATACAGGCTCGAGAAAGTGTATCTGCAACAACTAATTTACTACCAGGTTTATAATAAACTTTTAAATCAAACTTCTGTAACCGTAAGAGCATTCTCTGCAATCTTAACGGACAATCATTTAAACTTTTCTTAAATATTGATTCCAGAGGTTTGTGGTCAGTTTCAACTTCAATCTGCTTACCATATATGAATTGAGAGAATCTCTCACATCCAAATAATATTGCAAATAACTCTTTTTCGATCTGTGCCCACCTTTTCTGTGTATCCGTTAATGCTTTAGATGCATATGCACAGGGCATTTTATTTTGTAGTAAAACTGCACCTACAGCATCTTTGGAAGCATCAACCGATAACACAGTCTTTTTATTTACTTTATAATGTTGTAATACCGGTTTTTTTGTTAAAATTGATTTTAATTTCTCTAAACATTTATCATGTATGTCTGTCCAATTCCACATGCTATTTTTTCTAATTAAATTTCTTAATGGTGCTGTAATTTCAGCTAAATTATTTATAAATTTCCCTACATAATTTACCATGCCTAAAAAACGTTGCAGTGATTTTACATCATTAGGTTTAGGCATTTCGATTATTGCTTGAATTTTTGAATTATCTGGCTTTATTCCATTTTCGTTAATTATATGACCCATGAATAATAATTCTGTTTTTAAAAATTTACATTTTTCTTTATTAAATTTAATATTATTTTTTCTTGCTATCTCCATTACTTGTTTTAATTTTGTATTATGTTCCTCAACTGATTTTCCCCAAACAATTATATCATCGATGTAAACACCTATACCATCTATGTCAAATATGTCGCTAAATTTCTTATGAAAAACTTCAGATGCACATTTTAGTCCATATGCCAGCCTCAAGAACCTGTAACGTCCAAAAGGAGTTGCAAACGTACAAATCCTTGAGCTGTTATCTGTTAATGATATTTGCCAAAAAGCCTGCGATGAGTCCAAGTGACTGAAAAATTTAGCGCCTGCCATTTTAGCAGTTATTTCCTCAAAAGAAGGTAATTGAAAATACTCCCTTTTTATAGCTTTGTTTAAGTTTGTGGGATCTAAACAAATTCGTAAGGTTCCATTGTCTTTTCTCACAATAACCATCGGATGAACCCAATCAGTTGGTTCGTCTACCCGTTTTATAATTTTCTGTTTTTCCATTTCTTTTAGTGTCTGTTTTAATTTTTCGTGTAAAGACAATGGAATCTTACGTGGAGCACTAATGGTTGGAACAATATTATTATTAATTTTTATTTCATATGGCTCTGAGAAACAGCCAATTCCTTCAAATAAATCATTATACTCATGAATGAACTCTACTTTATCTAGTTGATCAATTCTTTTAATTAAATTTAATTCAATGCATGACTCAAGCCCTAGTATTGCCGGAGATTGAGGTGAATCTACAATATAAAACTTAATAAGTTTGTTTTGGTTGTTATAAGTACAATTTAAATTAATTTCACCTAGTATAGGAATTTTATTATTTGTAAAAGTTGTTAAAATTACGCATGATTTCTTTAAATTTTCATTTTGCATTTTTTTATACAAGTGATTAGGAATTAAATTTGCTGAAGCCCCTGTATCAATTTTAAAATTTAAATCATAAATGTTATTAATTTTTAAACAAACCGTCCAATTCCTTTTGTTATTATTTTCTTCGACGCTTCCTATAAAAATAGAGTTTTCGTTCAATTGAATTTGCTGCTCCTCTTCGTGTTCCACATTAATCAGCTGCACTTTACACATACGCGCAAAATGACCTTGGCCATGACACTTCACACATTTTTGATTATACGCAGGGCATTTGAATTTCGGATGCATTTTTCCACATCTCCCGCACTTTACTCGCGAATTTTTGAACTTGCGCACATTGAGTTGATTCGCCGACGTTGTCGCTGTTGTTGATCCTGTATGTCCTGATGCATTTCCACCCTGTCGCCATCTATTATCGTTGTCCATCCTTCGCTTGACTACGTTAATTTTTTCTTCCTCCTCGTCGTCCAATGCTGAAGCGATGACCTTCGAACTTTCCATATTCCTGCACAATGCTATCGCATCCTCTAATTTTATACTATCCTTTTCTAACAGCCTCTCTCTCATTTCATTTCTCGCAACACCACATATTAAAACGCTTTTTATGAGATCGTCTTTCAACTCTCCTAGCTCACATGATAAGGATATATTTTTTAAATCTGTCACGTATTGTTCTACAGTTTCGCCATTTTTTTGTTTTCGTGTGAATAATTTATAACGTTCAAATTCAACGTTTTTCTTGGGTTCGAAGTGTTTATCAAACTTTTGTATCAATAAATCTAATTTATTTTCCTCATCCTGGGCGAATGTAAACGTATTATAAATTCTAAATCCTTCTTCACCAATGTAATGAAGTAGCTGTGCGCACTGAGTTTTTTCGCTCTTACTGGAGTACTCCGTTGCAGCTAAGTAATTTAGGAACCGACTTTTCCAGAACTTCCAATTGCTGGACACGTTACCCTCCATTATCATCGGAGCTACCCCTCTAGCCACTTCCATTTTCATAGTACACTTAACACCTTTTTAAATTATTGTTTAAATACTTTTCACTATGTTTAAATACGCGACTGCGCCATGTTACGTTATTTTACTTTGTTTTATATTATTAATTTATACTTTAATTAACGGGCGAAACATTAAAATACGTGTTACTTTAACAGCGTGCTTTATTCAACTGGCAATAAAATATATTCTTTTTTATATCATTAACAAAAACTAAATTCTAAGACAACGCAAGCAGTTTGCGCTGTGGCCGCTAGATGACACAACTAGTATTTAAATATAATTAATTATCATGACAATTTTAATTGCATTTGAATAAACAAAATATTAACAAAATAAACATTGTATGCATTTCTTCGCTATGTCTTAGTAAATATCTATCACATCTCAACAATATATATTTTCAACTTTACTCTACTTTAAATCAGTGGTTTATACTCGTGGCGCATGAAGTAAAATTTCGAGTTTAGAAAAGCCCCGTGAAAATTTGTCTTGGGTCGCTACGCGACCCTCGACAAATTTTCTACGCGGGGCTTTTCTAAACTCGAAATTTTACTTCATACTTAGTCTGGGAGTGGAAGACATTCGCTAGTACTAGTAATAAAAGTAGAATAAATTTAGTTTATATAGAATAAAATATTATTATGTATTACCATACGGTTGACAGTGAATTTTTTTAGATTTTTAAAAAAATCAAAATTTTTATCAAAAACCGTATTTTTGGTGAGGGCTACGTAGGTAGGTATCAAAAAATTAGGTATAAAAAATGTTCCAAAATTTTTAATAAATCAAAAAGAAATCAAAGACACAATATCATTGTTTTTGCGAGAAAAAAATTATTCACGATAATTTGGCCCTTTTAAAATTTGCAGAAAATTTATTAACCTACTAAATTTGATCTTTAAGCGCCCGTACTAAGCACAATTTGTTAGGACCCAAAAACGTTTTGTACATCTAATTAAAGCTCTTTCAGCTGTTAACAATGAGCTTTTCGAATAAATTAAACTAGTTCACTTTTTCATGAAACAGATCACTTTAAATACACCAAGTGCAAAAATTGAAAAATGTGCTTTTTTGAATAAAACGTCGATTAAAGGCAACATTTTCAAAATAAACAAAAAATATTTATAAGAGATGTATTAAGAATTAAAGAACCTTTGAATCTCTGTTAATTGCAAATATGTATCATAAAAATTATATTTATAATGGACACTTAAAGTTGGAGTTTTATGTTTTCTGCAGTTTTTAAGGATTTCTAAAGCCGAAATGTTGGTGAAATAATTTTTTTCCCCAGGAAATAAATCTAGTACAATTTCTAATAATGATAAGATTAACTGTGATTTTTTTCAGAATTAAAAAAAACAATTTTTTTATAAAAAAAATTTTGGTAGAGGTATGAAAAAATTGGAAAAAAATATTTTTAATAATATCCAAAAAAATCAGAGACACTCATATCAACATGAGTAATAATATGCGGTATTTTTTTTGAGGGAAAAAAATATTTCTCAAAAATTTTCCACTTTTAAAAATTTCAGAAAATTTATCAACCTACTAAATTTGCACTTTGAGCGCCCGTACTAAGCACAATTTTTAACTCCCGAAAACGTTTTGTACATTAAATTAAAGCTATTTCAACTGGTAACAGTTAACTTCCCGAATAAATTAAATCAAATAACTTTTTCATAAAACAGATCAGTTTAAATACATTAAGTGCAAAAAATACACCAAGTGCAAAAATTGAAAAATGTGCTTTTTTGAATAAAACGTAATTAAAACATTTTCAAAATAAACAAAAAATAGTCACAAGAGATGTATTACGAATTGAATAACCTTTAAATTGCTGTTAATTACAAATATGTATCATAAAAATTATATTTCTAATGGACTCTTAAAGTTGGAGTTTTATGTTTTCTACAGTTTTTAAACAATTATTTAGGCCGAAATGTTGGTGAAATATTTTTTTCTTCAGAAAATAAATCTATTACATTATTCTAAATGTTTATAAAATTAACTGCGATTATTTTCAGAATTTTGAAAAAATCAAAATTGTTATCAACAAATCGCATTTAGGGGTAAAGGTATGGAAAAATTGAAAAAAAAAATTAAATATCTAAAAAAATCAGAGACACTCATATCAAGATCAGTACTAATATGCGCTATTTGTTTTTGAGGGTAAAACATATTTCGCATACATTTTGCACTTTTAAAAATATTAGATAATTTATCAACCTACTAAATTTGATCTTTGAGCGCTCATACAAAGCACAATTTTAAAGTCCTAATAACGTTTTGTATATCAAATTAAAGCCCTCAACTGTGAACAATAACGTTTTCGAATAAATTAAATCAATTCACTTTTTCATGAAACAGATCACTTTAAATAGACCAAGTGAAAAAATTGAAAAATGTGCTTTTTTGAATAAAACGCCTATTAAAGGCAAAATTTAAATAAACAAAAAATATTTATAAGAGATGTATTAGAAATTGAATAACCTTTGAATCGCTGTTATTTACAAATATGTATCATAAAAGTTATATTTATAATGGACACTTAAAGTTGGAGTTTTATGTTTTCTACAGTGTTTAAATGATTTCTAAAGCCGAAATCTTTGTGAAATATTTTTTTCTCAAGAAAATAAATCTATTATATGATTTTTAATATTGATAAGATTAACTGCAATTTTTTCAGATTTTTAAAGAAATCAAAATTTTTATCAAAAAATTGCATTTTTTGGTAGGGGTGTGGAGAAATTAAAATAAATATATTTTTAGAAATATACAAAAAAAAATCGAAAAAAAAAAAACGGAAACACTCATATCAACATCAGTAATAATATGCGCTATTTGTTTTTGAGGGAAAAAAATATTTCGCAAACATTTTGCACTTTTAAAAATTTCAGAAAATTTTTCAACCTACTAAATTTGAATTTTGAGCGCACTATTTATTAATTTGAGTGCTCAGCTCAGGAGCTAAAATTGAAGCTTTAAACAAGTGTTTTTCACTCCCAGACTAAACATGAAGTAAAATTTCGGGCTTAGAAAAGCCTGAAAATTCCTGCTTCCAAAGTCATTTTTGAGAAAAAGTACAAAAGTATATTAAAATTAAGAAAAAAATCCTTGGTATTTATGCCGCTATTTAATCAATATCGGCATTATTTACTAAATATGAAAGTTATTTTTCTAAATTTTTGTTTACTCGTGTAAGTTTCCTTAAATAATACCCTGAAAGCAGGAAAATGCATAAGGGTAGTTTTTCATGTTAAATCCCTATGTATACCTGATCGGATCAACACCCTGTATAACAGTAAATTAAATCAGATAGTATCTTCTCTAAGAAAGTGTTTTATCTTTACCTTTAATCTCTCTTGCAAATGCGCACAAAAGAAAATTAAGAATACCACCAATGCAACAGCTGGGTAAAATATCATAATTTACTGTAATTCACCAGTGGTAATTACCGACGTAAATTACCACTAGTGCTGACTATGTTGTGATCTAAGTGAACAATCTGTAATATAACCTAAAGTAATTGCGCTATGTACCCAATAATTGGTAAATGTTATGTTCTGTTCTATATTAATCGTAACTTTATATCTAAATATTTCTGATATTTAATCTAATTTATACTTACAACTAATTTAACTTAAAATGTCTATCGTATACCTAAAGCTGAAATGAATCCTGATTTTTCAACTATTAAATCTTTCCTTATTTATACTACCTTTTGCCATAGAACTTTTTATTCGTCTATGTGGATTCTAAACTAAGTCAGCAATTTAATATACAGAGTGTCCGTATTTCAACAGAATGTATAGGGATCTCGGTTATTTGAAGAGATAGAGAGTCGGTTGGGGCAAAGTTGCGTAATTTAGGGCTGAATAATAATTAAAATACAAATTTGAAATATATTCGTCGTTTTTGAGATATTATCAAAAAACGGATTTTTTGATATGTTGTATTAATTTTTTTATTCAAAAACTTTTGAATCCAAATATTTACAACTTTGACATTATACAGGCACTTTTTAACGATAAATCTAGTAACATATTTTATTTTAAGATAACTGTAACATTTACCCAGGGACCACAACTAACTTTTGTTTTTCTTATAGGCGCGATTTTAGATTTTCATATTTTTTTAAAGAATATTTTTTTACTGAATTCAATGATGTATCACACATATAGTGTATTGTACATTTTATATGTAAAATTTGTATCTTTTGGTTTTTGTAAAGAGTGCCTTGGAAACAGTTGAGTAACTCACTTATTTGGCAACTCCTAGGACCCATAATTTGCTTACATATCACCCCTGAAGACGGGCATCCGACGATACATACTTTAAGAGTTGTGATGTATTTTAAACTAACGAGTGTCTTCCACTCCCAGGCCAAGCATGAAGTAAAATTTCGAGTTTAGAAAAGCCCCGCGTAGAAAATTTGTCGAGGGTCGCGCAGCGACCCGAGACAAATTTTCACGGGGCTTTTCTAAACTCGAAATTTTACTTCATGCGCCACGCGTATAAACCACTGATTTACAGTAAAGTTAAAAATATATAATGCTTAGATGTGATGGTGATCAATATTTACCGTATTGTAGATAAAAAAATGCAAAGATTACTTTTTTTGTAAATAGTTTTGGAATAATCATAATAAAAATAGAATAAATTTAGTTTGTGCAACTTTTATGTGATATTATTAATTCATTTTGAGTGCTAATAATGATTGAATGCTGTCAAGATTTTATTGATTAACAGAAACGACGTCATTGTTTCGAAGATACTCTTTGCAAAAAAGAAAATATCTAATTTTAAATATCAGCTCTAAAATAAATTATGAGTGTGATACATCAGTGAGTTCAAAAAAATAATGTCTTTCAAAAAATATGAAAATCCAAAATGACGCCCATAAGAAAAACAAATGTTGGCTATGGTCCCCGGGTAAATGTTATAGTTATCTTAGAAAAAATATGCTACTAGATTCCTCATTAAAAAATGCCTGTATATTGTCAAAGTTGTAAATGTCCAGATTCATAAGTTTTTTAATAAAGAATTAAAAACGATTTTTCATAAAATCTGTTTTTTGTTGATATCTCGAAAACAAAAAAGACATTTTAAAATTGTTTCCAGATTATTGTTAGGCCATAAAATATGCAACTTTGCCCCAATTAACCGACTCTCTATCTCTTCAAATAACTGAGATCCCCATACATTCTGTCGAAATACGGGCACCCTGTATAATTCAAAGTAGGACTTAATTGACTAGTCCCTGTATTTGTATTTACGAACTCGGAAATACACTCAAACTTTTACTTCTACAAACTTCTACTAAGTACTAACTAGTCTGCATATTTTAATCTGTTGCATTTACTTAAATGTGTTGTTTGTTTTTCCTTCTTATGTAGTTATATTTATTATGTATTTGTATTTGTATTTTATTTTATTTTGAGCTTTTAAGATATGTATGTACTCATTTTTGGGTCTGTCAACTTGGCCCCCCCAACTCAAAATTTTCAAATAAAAAATATTGCTCCCGAAAGGTCTTAACTTGCGCTCACTTGCACCCAAATATTAAAACTTGCGCTGTTAAGGGTAGAAAGTTATAGCGATTTGAAAATAGGGGGGGCTAAGTTGACGCCAGCCCCCCCATCTCGGAATTTTTAACTTTTTCTTTCATAAATACATTCTATGGAACTTGCGCTGTCGATACCACCTAATTTTACAAGTTGCGCTGCAAAAATACACCCCCTATAAACGAAATAAAGGAGGGTGCCAGCCCCCCCACTTTACATTTTTTAAGTTTTATTGCATTGTACACAAAGCTTAGAAGTTGCGCTCACTTGCGCCATCGAAATTTCTTCAATATCAGTTCTCATGAAAAAGTTATGGCATATTTTATATATACTCGAATCCAGTGCGCGTATTCCCATAATCTCCATGCAACTACAGAATACAATAAACATACTTAACTCACAACCACTGTCCTTCTTCGTCGAAAAGCATACATTATACAACCAAAACAGTAATTTTCTATAATATTTGCATATTTATTCCAGTGCCGTATCATGGTGGAAATATATATTTTTATTATTACTTAAATAATTTTATTTCCAAAACAAATAACAATAATTTGATTCAATTAATAAATATAACTTTACCAATGTATTTAAAATGCATTTCTGCTGATTAGAGCTGTTTTCCCAGTAGCGTTACACATAATTTATTATTTTATTTAATTAATTATTTTCAAAACCAAACGTGAAAATTTAAATTTTTTAAGTGATTTTACTTAAACAATGCATAAGAAATGCATCTATGCCAATGAGAAAAGTTGCGCTGTTTTTCCAGTGGCGTCACAATTAATTTATTATTATTGAATTAAATTAAATACTTTCAAAACCAAACGGGAAACTTTGAATTTTCTAAGTGATATTACTTTAACAATGAATAGGGAATGCATTTATGCTAATGAGAAAAGTTGCGCTGTTTTTCCAGTGGCGTCACAATTAATTTATTATTATTGAATTCAATTAAATACTTTCAAAACCAAACGGGAAACTTTGAATTTTCTAAGTGATATTACTTTAACAATGAATAGGGAATGCATTTATGCTAATGAGAAAAGTTGCGCTGTTTTCCCAGTGGAGTCACAATTAATTTATTATTATTGATTAAATTAAATATTTTCAAAACCAAACAGAAAATTTTTAATTTTCTAAGTGATATTACTTTAACAATGCATAGGAAATGCATTTATGCTAATGAGAAAAGTTGCGCTGTTTTCCCAGTGGCGTCACAATTAATTTATTATTATTGAATTAAATTAAATATTTTCAAAACCAAAAGAAAAATTTTGCATTTTCTAAATGATATTACTTTAACAATGCATAGGAAATGCATTTATGCTAATGAGAAAAGTTGCGCTGTTTCCCCAGTGGCGTCACAATAAATTTATTATTATTGAATTAAATTAAATATTTTCAAAACCAAACGGAAAATTTTGAATTTTCTAAGTGATATTACATTAACAATGCATAGGAAATGCATTTATGCTAATGAGAAAAGTTGCGCTGTTTCCCCAGTGGCGTCACAATAAATTTATTATTATTGAATTAAATTAAATATTTTCAAAACCAAACGGAAAATTTTGAATTTTCTAAGTGACATTACTTTAACAATGCATAGGAAATGCATTTATGCTAATGAGAAAAGTTGCGCTGTTTTCCCAGTGGCGTCAGTGATCATTCCCAAAAACAGATGGTTCCCGTCGGTCACCCTACATTGTATATAGCAACATATTAACCTCTACTTCTTTTGATCTTGAACAATGATTTTTGTTTGGAAGCAAGTCATTGAATTCCTACCATAAGCCATTATGTCTTCTGCAAAATGCTATAAAATGACCCGGTATAAAACCCACAACACCACGTAAAATAAACAGTTTGTTGTGTACATTTAGTTTAAACGGAATATTTTCTAAATTAGTTACAAAGTTCAATGTTTTACTGTCCGTGTTAACGGGTTCTATGAATATGCAATTGTTTAACTGTGTTTCAAATATTAATCTATTATTACACAAACTGCAATATTGTTTTATTTTTGTTTTTTGTTTTCGCCACTGGGAAAACAGCGCAACTTTTCTCATTAGCATAAATGCATTTCCTATGCATTGTTAAAGTAATATCACATAGAAAATTCAAAATTTTCAGTTTGGCTTTGAAAATATTTAATTTAGTTCAATAATAATAAATTAATTGTGACGCCACTGGGAAAACAGCGCAACTTTTCTCATTAGCATAAATGCATTTCCTATGCATTTGTAAAGTAATATCACTTAGAAAATTCAAAATTTTGTGTTTGTTTTTGAAAATATTTAATTTAATTCAATAATAATAAATTAATTGTGACGCCACTGGGAAAACAGCGCAACTTTTCTCATTAGCATAAATGCATTTCCTATGCACCGTTAAAGTAATATCACTTAGAAAATTTAAAATTTTCGGTTTGGTTTTGAAAATATTTAATTTAATTCAATAATAATAAATTATTTGTGACGCCACTGGGAAAACAGCGAAACTTTTCTCATAAGCATAAATGCATTTCCTTTTCATTGTTAAAGTAATATCACTTAGAAAATTCAAAGTTTCCCGTTTGGTTTTGAAAATATTTAATTTAATTCAATAATAATAAATTAATTGTGACGCCACTGGGAAAACAGCGCAACTTTTCTCATTAGCATAAATGCATTTTTTATGCATTGCTAAAGTAATATCACTTAGAAAATTCAAAATTTTCAGTTTGGATTTGAAAATATTTAATTTAATTGATTTATAATAAATTAATTGTGACGCCACTTGGAAAACAGCGCAACTTTTCTCATTAGCATAAACGCATTTTTTATGCATTGCTAAAGTAATATCACTTAGAAAATTCAACATTTTCAGTTTGGTCTTGAAAATATTTAATTTAATTCAATGATAATAAATTAATTGTGACGCCACTGGGAAAACAGCGCAACTTTTCTCATTAGCATAAATGCATTTCCTATGCATTGTTAAAGTAATATCAGTTAGAAAATTCAAAATATTCAGTTTGGTTTTGAAAATATTTAATTTAATTCAAAAATAATAAATTAATTGTGACGCCACTGGGAAAAACAGCGCAACTTTTCTCATAAGCATAAATGCATTTTCTATTCATTGGTAAAGTAATATCACTTAGAAAATTCAAAGTTTCCCGTTTGGTTTTGAAAATATTTAATTTAATTCAATAATAATAAATTAATTGTGACGCCACTGGGAAAACAGCGCAACTTTTCTCATTAGCATAAATGCATTTCTCATGCATTGTTAAAGTAAAATCACTTAGAAAATTCAAAATTTTTAGTTTGGTTTTGAAAATATTTAATTTAATTCAATAATAATAAATTAATTGTGACGCTACTGGGGAAACAGCGCAACTTTACTCATTAGCATATATGCATTTCCTATGTATTTTTAAAGTAATATCAGTTAGAAAATTCAAAATTTTCAGTTTGGTTTTGAAAATATTTAATTTAATTCAAAAATAATAAATTAATTGTGACGCCACTGGGAAAACAGCGCAACTTTTTTCATTAGCATAAATGCATTTCCTATTCATTGGTAAAGTAATATCACTTAGAAAATTCAAAGTTTCCCGTTAGGTTTTGAAAATATTTAATTTAATTCAATAATAATAAATTAATTGTGACGCCACTGGGAAAACATGGGAAAACAGCGCAACTTTTCTCATTAGCATAAATGCATTTCCTATTCATTGTTAAAGTAATATCACTTAGAAAATTTAAAGTATCCCGTTTGGTTTCGAAAATATTTAATTTAATTCAATAATAATAAATCACTTGTGACGCCACTGGGAAAACAGCGCAACTTTTCTCATTAGCATAAATGCATTTTCTATTCATTGTTAAAGTAATATCACTTAGAAAATTCAAAGTTTCCCGTTTGGTTTTAAAAATATTTAATATAATTAAATAATATTAAATTAATTGTGACGCCACTGGGAAAACGGCGCAACTTTTCTCATTAGCATAAATGCATTTTCTCTGCATTATTAAAGTAATATCATTTAGAAAATTTAAAATTTTCCGTTTGGTTTTGAAAATATTTAATTTAATTCAATAATTATAAATTAATTGTGACGCTACTGGGGAAACTGCGCAACTTTTCTCATTAGCATATATGCATTTCCTATGCATTGTTAAAGTAATATCACTTAAAAAAAATTTCCCTTTGGTTTGAAATATATTTAATTTAATTAAATAATAATAAATTAATTGTGACGCCACTGGGAAAACAGCGCAACTTTTCTCATTGGCATAGATGCATTTCTTATGCATTGTTGAAGTAAAATCACTTAAAAAATTTAAATTTTCACGTTTGGTTTTGAAAATATTTAATTAAATTAAATAATAAATTATTTGTAACGCTACTGGGAAAACAGCTCTAATCAGCAGAAATGCATTTTAAATACATTGGTAAAGTTATATTTATTAATTGAATCAAATTATTGTTATTTGTTTTGGAAATAAAATTATTTAAGTAATAATAAAAATATATATTTCCACCATGATACGGCACTGGAATAAATATGCAAATATTATAGAAAATTACTGTTTTGGTTGTATAATGTATGCTTTTCGACGAAGAAGGACAGTGGTTGTGAGTTAAGTATGTTTATTGTATTACTCTTCTGTAGTTGCATAGAGATTATGGGAAAACGCGCACTGGATTCGAGTATATATAAAATATGCCATAACTTTTTCATGAGAACTGATATTGAAGAAATTTCGATGGCGCAAGTGAGCGCAACTTCTAAGCTTTGTGTACAATGCAATAAAACTTAAAAAATGTAAAGTGGGGGGGCTGGCACCCTCCTTTATTTCGTTTATAGGGGGTGTATTTTTGCAGCGCAACTTGTAAAATTAGGTGGTATCGACAGCGCAAGTTCCATAGAATGTATTTATGAAAGAAAAAGTTAAAAATTCCGAGATGGGGGGGCTGGCGTCAACTTAGCCCCCCCCTATTTTTAAATCGCTATAACTTTCTACCCTTAACAGCGCAAGTTTTAATATTTGGGCGCAAGTGAGCGCAAGTTAAGATCTTTCGGGTGCAATATTTTTTATTTGAAAATTTTGAGTTGGGGGGGCCAAGTTGACAGACCCCTCATTTTTTTTAGATGATTCAAGGAACATTTCTGAAGATAATGGCTTTTTGTGTGGGGAAAAATATTATAGATTTTAGTCATAGCGAAATGTTATCATTATTGAATCTGCGATCGTTGGCTGAAAGACGAATTTTTCTGGACTTGTCATTTTTGTATAAGTTGGTGAGTGGGTTTGTGAATTGCACTGAACTGGTGGGTGCTTTAAATTACAATGTACCCCGGGGCCTTCAATCAAGGCATAGGGCATTATTTCGTTTAGCCTTTCATACCACGAAATATGGTATGAACAACCCCATCGACCGCATGATGAGGCAGGCAAATGTTTTGTCACATTATTCCAATTTTATCCTCTGCGCACCATCCTTTGCAATTTTTAAAACCCACTTACGTTATATCGATCTGTCTGCTGTCATTGATGTAACATGAACATACTTCTTATTATTTATTTATTCTATTATCTATTTATTATATAATTTGTTATTGCTAATTCAATACGTGTTCGTTATTTACACTTCATGTTCAATCTGTGATAATTTGCATTTGTTGTACATGTTAAGATGCCATTTTATCCTTTTATATACAGATATATATTGGTGGTTTGTTATTCAATATGTATTCGTCATATACTATTTATGTTCTATCTGTGATAATTTGTATTGTTGACATCGCTGTGATATCTTGTGTAAGTTTGGGTCTGTTCCTTTTATTAAGTTTTGTCATATATTTTATATATATATATATATATATTCATATTATATTTATATATATATATATATATATAAATTTATTGGTTGTATAATTAATTGATCGATTGAGGGTTGAGTGTTTGATTAATTAATCGATTTATTGTAACTTGAAGGTGGGAAGGAGCTTGTTTCATATTGTTACGTTTTGAACTATTTGGGATCAATATGCAATATATTTTGAAATAAATATTTCTGTAGGGTTATAAGTTTAAATTTTGTTTGGCATATTTAGATTTTGTTTTTGTTTAGTCAATTTATTGTATTAAAATGTATATGTATTAATCTATTGTAAACTGGAGATTCCGTAAATAAATAAATTAAATTAAATTAAAAATTTAAATTGACTTACGTTGAATGAATATATAACTAATCGACCTGCGTGCGATTAGTTAGTGGGACAATCCCTCACGGTACTGACTCGGGTCGTCAGTACCTCACTTTCTACACTCAATTCAATGCTACAAATATAATCGAACTCTATCCTTCTCAATTAGTTGGTGCAACAATCCCCCAAGCACAAGTCGACGCTATACACCAAACACCTACTCAGTTGATTAGATAGTGAGACAATCTCTCACAGCATGAACTCAGGTCGACCTTACACATCAATCAACTTTTGTTAATTAGTTAGTGGAACAGTCAACAAACAAGTCGGCCCTACATATCATTCGCTTTGTTTTTTCGTAACCCCTATTCACTCTCAATATTACTTTTCCCGTATGTAATACAAAAGAGAAAGTGTTGTTTTTGTAAACATTATTAAATTACATTTTTTGCGGAAAACAGTTTTGGGATCTGTGTGTTTGTGTGTCGGTGTGTTCGTCGTCCTGTCAGCGCTGTATAGCAAAAACCGCTTAAGATATTGGGCCCGTTCATCAGAGACAAGTTGGGAGTTCACTGTCAACTGTTGGGGAGTTCTCTGATAACCGGACTGTTAATCGTGAACGTGTTTGGGATTTTTGTAATCGTACAAAACAGACCATACGGAAAATACCGTTCATTAGATACCAACATACATCACAAAAAAGTCCAAACATGTTGAATGTTGAATATTTTGATGAACAGGCCCATTGAGATGAAACTTTAAGCTTAAGCTTTTTATCACAATCCTAAAAAGCTTTTGGTGTAAATGCGAAAACCAAAAGTAGAACCCTATTTTTTGCGTTTTGTTTTTAATTTTTCTTGATATTTTCTTAATTGTTAATCAATTTGAAAATTGTAATAGCTGAGGCTGTTACTTGGTGGAATTCCATATCAACACTTTTAGTAAATAACACACTTGGTTAAGATTTCACTGTATATTAGTTGACACTGCAACAATTGTTTCGCCACATAGTGGCTTCACCGGGCAGATGAATAAAAAAATGCTTAAATTAAAAGTTGTAGGTAATCAAAATATGAACATTTATTGTTTTTACACAAAACAATACATTTTTACAACAAAACTGCTAATTTAACCTCATTTAAGGAACCATGTTTTAGAAAACATTTAAAATTATTTTATTTATGAACTGCGATACAAAATGATATTTATATTTACATTTTAAATTAGTTTCATTTTTTCGATATCTGGCATGTAGAATGTACATTTGCATTTACACTAACAATAGATTTTGATGAGAATGGTGGAAAATCAGTGAATATAATTATATTTTCATAAATACATGTTAATGCGTTTAATTAACAATACTCAATTTTTGCTACCATAATAAATGAGCAACGAATTAACAGCATTTCATAGCGCATTATCCCGCAAAATGATTAATGAAAAGATAATGAGTGAATGGAAACTTGTGTTATTTTCCAAAACAATTTTCGGGCGTTAAATGAATCCGATGCACAATGTCTAAATAATTGCGATGTGTTCATTAACTGCATTTTCGAGTGCCATTGTGAGCGGACGAAAAGTGGAGAGAGAGCAAAAACAAAAACAAATAAAAAAACACGACGAGGCCCCCGGTTTTGGATATAATGAAAACCCGACTGATTCCGCTTAGTTAATCCGAAATTTTAATTAGCGTTTTAATTAACAACTTTTGTCGTCGGCGGCTTAATTGAAAGCGCTCGCCCGGTAATTGACGAAAATTTCGCAGCGAATCGAATTTTTGCCAACCCTTCCACCGCCCGCGCCGCCCATTACACATAGCGCTTTAATCCCGTGACTTTATGAAGTATAAATTGGAGCGGGGGTTGCGACCCTCGGGGGGCGGCGGAAACACAGCGAGGGTGCGAGAGAGAAGGAGAGAGAACTGGCGGACAATGGAGGACCATAATTGGTTTGTTTTAATTTACGCGATGGTAGGGAAAACAATTAACCTACCCTTTATAGTTTTAATTACTTCATTTTCGTGGCTATCTTCTGTCGACCCGGCCAGGCTTACACAGCACAAAATCGGGAGGAGCGCACGCGAAAAAATGGAATAATTTAATTACGGCATAGTCTGTATAAACGAAAACGGGCATTTCTCATTAATGCCGCGGTAATTAATCGGATGGACGAAAACTTACCAATCATCCTCCGACAATTTAATTGAGTACGACTTAATTTCATGGAGGGTTATTAAGCGATCCGCCCGGGATTCGAACAAAAATACTCGTTTGTTCTAGATTGGTAACGTTTCAATTTTCGACGAACCAAACCAACTTAATTAAAATTTGCTATAGGCTAATTACAAATGCTTGCTTTCACAATCTGTGATCATCATTAACATTGTTCATGTTAAGCTTTGTGATAAATCATGATGTTTAAACTATCATAATTTTCGTGTGCTAGGTTTTATTAACTTCAATTAAATCGAACAAAAGTTATTTGTCGAATAAAACCAGGGCTTCGAACCGTCATTTTTTGCATTCCAGGTTTCGCTCCGGTTCAATTAATAAAATATGTATTGGTTCAATTCCGGTTTTCGTTCTGGAAAAAAAACTGTTTTTTGCGGTTTTCGGTTCAGCTTCAAGTGATTGTTTTAATTTTTGAAATGTTTTTATTTCATATTAAAAAATGTTGATGTGTTCATATCAGCTGTTCTCGTTATAGATATGATGATTTAAATAATTGGAATATGAAAAAGTGTCTGAAACTAAATTTGTTCTACTTTTATTACTAGTCCTAACGAGTATCTTTGACGAAGATATAGCGAAGAAATGCATAACATTTTTATTTTGTTAATATTTTGTAAACGTAATATTAAAATTATAATAATAGAAGTAGAACAAATTTAGTTTGAGACACATTTCCATATTCTTAATATTTAAATAATCATATCCTTATAGATATGATTATATAGGGCGGTGACTTGGCGGACGCAACATAGGAAATCGCATGTTATTTTTAAAGTGTTTAAATATTGGCTTTCCTATTTATTTTAGAGACAAATTGTATTTCACTTTTTTCTAGAGAGAAAAATTCTACATTTATGAACGTTCACACTTAACACATTACGTTTCTCTAAGTTAAAATAATTAAGAAACAGTAATGTGATTATATAAAAATAATGACATACCATGAAATTGATACAACAATTGCGGATATTCCCTGTTTTTTTTAAGTTCAATTTAAAGCTTTAAACAAGAGTTTTCCACTCCCAGACTAAGCATGAAGTAAAATTTCGAGTTTAGAAAAGCCCTGTGAAAATTTGTCGAGGGTCGCGCAGCGACCCGAGACAAATACAATTTGTCTCTAAAATAAATAAATGCGCCATGCGTATAAAACACTATAATATTTTTAAATATATGTATATTCAAACTTCACTTAAAATCTGTGTTTTATACGCGTGGCGCATGAAGTAAAATTTCGACTTTAGAAAAGCCCAGAAAATTTGTCTCGGGTCGCTGCGCGACCTGAGACAAATTTTCGCGGAGCTTTTTTAAACTCGAAATTTTACTTCATGCTTAGTCTGGGAGTAGAAAGCACTCGTTTTATGCTTTAAATTGAACTCTTAAAAATCAACGAATGTCAGAAAGTTTACATACAAATAATTAAGAAAAGTAATGTGATTTTATAAAAATAATGACATACCTTGGAATTGATACAATAAATATGGATATTCCCTGTTTTTTTAAGTTTAATTTATAGCTTTAAACAAGTGTTTTCCACTCCCAGACTAAGCATGAAGTAAAATTTTGAGTTTACAAAAGCCCAGAAAATTTGTCTCGGGTCTCGGGGCTTTTCTAAACTCGAAAATAATTAAGAAAAAGTAATGTGATTTTATAAAAATAATGACATACCATGGAATTGATACAACAATTACGGAGATTCCCTGTTTTTTAAAGTTCAATTTATAGCTTTAAACAAGTGTTTTCCACTCTCAGACTAAGCATGAAGTAAAATTTTGAGTTTAGAAAAGCCCCGTGAATTTTATTTTAACTTAGAGAAACGTAAAGTGATACACGTTAACACTAATAAGTTCAGAATTTTTCCCTCTACAAAAAAGGTAAATACATTTTGTTTCTAAAATAAATAGGGGAGCCACAATTTGAACATTTTAAAATGTACATGGGATTTCCTATGTTGCGTCCGCCAAGTCATCACCCGGTATAAATATTAAGAATATGGAAAAGTATCTCAAATTAAATTTGTTGTACTTTTTTATTATTATTTTATTATTACATTTACAAAATATTGACAAAATAAAAATGTTATGCATTTCTTCGCTATATCTTCGTCAAAGATACTCGTTAGCACTAGTAATAAAAATAGAACAAATTTGGTTTTAGACACTTTTTCATATTCTTAATATTTAAATCATATTTTAATTTTTTTATATTTTTTTACTTTGATTTTTTCACTATATACATATTAGTAAATATCTGTCACATCTCAACAGTATATATTTTTACGATTATTCCCATCAGTGTTAAATATCAATATTTTCTTTAATATGTTATGAGTGTTGGAATAACATTTAATTTCCTATTTTTAAAAACATTAATCTATTGCTGGTGATTTTGATGTTTTACTTTTTCACTTTTAGATATTTGGGACTTATCTCAACCAGCAACTTCTCTACGTTATAATATAAATAATTGTTCATTTTATTGAATTAATAAAGTTATAAATTTTCATCCGTTTAGGTATTTTATCATTCTTTACGAAAAAGTGAAGAAAGGAATATTACTGTGTTTTTATTTATGCCACAAACCAGCAGATAGAAATAAATAACTGTTATACAACGTTTAAACTGTCATATCCCTCAACGATAACTACAAAATTTACTGTCACAGAACAGGACTATTTAAACAAACTTATGGTTGGAAAAAATAATGCTCCAGGTTATGATAATATTCCTCGTTGTATTTTAAAAAAGCTTCCAGAAAACATGCATTCATACATAATTAATATGTATAATTATGCAATCTCAAACATGTACTTTCCTCCAAGTTGGAAAAAGGGAATAATTATGTGTGTGCATAAACCCAACACTAATCCATCTTTCGTTTCCAGTTGCAGACCAATAACACTTCTCCCAGAAATAGGCAAAACATTTGAATCATTACTAAAGGACCATATAAATTCATTAATGGGTAATAAAATTCCAAAATACCAATTTGGCTTTTAGAATAAACGGTCCACTTATCTACCATTGGCTATCCTGACATCAAATTTACAAACTACACACCTAGAGGGAGGGCATTCAGCGTTAGCATTTCTAGATATTAAAAAGCCATTTGACTCAGTATGGCATCGCGGTCTATTATACAAATGTCATAAATTAAATTTGCTCATTCATATAATATTTATCTTAGATAAATTCCTTTCTAATAGATCTATACAAGTTAAATTTAAAAATAAAGTCTCATAATAAACAATCTTTATTCCTTTAAAAATATACATAAGAAAGAAAATAAACATATACTTAATATATACGTATTCAATCCTAGCCAAAGTGTCCCGCAAGGATCACCTCTGTCTCCCTTATTATTTTATATATTCTCTTAAGACTATTATAATGTAGACTCAAATTATTTCAGCCCAAAGCAGTATGTTTTACAATTTGCTGATGATGCAGTTCTCATCACTCATGCTTCAAATTTAAATAAGGCAATTTCATCTTCACTAACTCTCCCTTATAATACGCAGTCTTGGTTCTCAAAGTGGAGGATATCGATCAATCCAAACAAATCCCAAATGTTAATCCCATATCACCGAATTTCTGAAAACTCCCCATCAATATCAATAAATAATATTCTAATCTCACCTACACCCCTTTGTTAGTATCTAGGAATCTCTTTTGACACTAAACTCTCTTTTCGACAACACCACAAAAAAATAAAATCCAAGATTGCAGCAAGAGCAAAATATTGTTGATGCTTAACTTACAGAAATAGAGGTATTTCGACAAAAACAGCTACCAAAATTAACAAATCAATATGCCGACCAATGCTAGATTATGGTCTCATTCTATTGACTTTCTCACACCCTCGAACATTGTACCATATACTTGTAGCAGAACGTTCCTCGCTTCGAACTCTAACAAAAATTAAAAATCCAAACAATATAATCTTTAATTTTTCAAATGATTTATTGTATGAACAGACACAAGTTTACCAATAGATGAACGCTATCCATTTCCCTATAAAAAAATTCTCGAAATCAGAATAAAATTTCCGCATACTCACTGTATTTTGTATTAATAGAAATATTAACATCGCACCCAAATACAAATTTCCCCAAAAAACAATTTTTGAATGTGTAATTTTTTCACAATAATACTATATAACTAACACATACAAAAATAAAACGGTCGATAGCCTTTTTGACATTTTAAAATTTAAAAATTAATTCTATACGATATCATAATATTTTGATTTTTCATTGGTAGAGTTATCATTAGTTCAAAGTTGTATTATTAGTTCTGGATATTCAATTAAAACACTTGGTTTGATTTACTCATTAATATTTTTAACGTTTATATTTTTACCGTTGTATTATTACGTTTTTATTGTAAATCTATATAAAATAATTTATTTTCTAATAATAAATATAAATTTACTAGATTATATGTATACCATCCTATGAACTGCAAACCTTATTATAGAGGATCCACAATCTACTAGAAGGCGTTTATTTGCAGATTTAAATATTTTGAGTATATTTTTTGAAAATTTATCGATACAGTGTAAAAAAATACAATTTTCTCTCCATTTATTTCATATAATTCGTGTCCCTGGGCGTGTTGAGAATATATTGTGACGTCCAATATACCGGGTGTTGACTTGGCGGACGCAACATAGGAAATCGCATGTTAATTTTAAAGTGTTCAAATATTGGCTTCCCTATTTATTTTAGAAACAAAAGGAATTTCACTTTTTTGTAGAGAAAAAAATTCTAAATTTATTAATGTTCACACTTAAAACTATACGGGCGCAGATTTTCTGGGTTTTTCTAAACTCGAAATTTTACTTCATGCGCCACGCGTATAAAACTTTATAATATTGTCAAATTTGTGTATATTCAAACTTCACTTAAAATCTGTGTTTTATAAGCGTGGCGCATGAAGTAAAATTTCGAGTTTAGAAAAGCCCAGAAAATTTGTCTCGGGTCGCTGCGCGACCCTCGACAAATTTTCACGGGGCTTTTCTAAACTCGAAATTTTACTTCATGCTTAGTCTGGGAGTGGAAAACACTCGTTTAAAGCTTCAAATTGAACTCTTTTAAAAATCAACGAATGTCAGAAAATTAATAGCTAAAATAATTAAGGAAAAGTAATGTGATTTTATAAAAATATTGACATTATCCTATTATAGTGTAAATCATTTCGAAAACATTTACTTTAATCAAGTGGCTACGATATCTTTTGCCATTTTGACATCGGCAGTTGTTGTTTCAATTCCATGGCGTCATTAATTTTATAAAATCACTTTACTTTTTCTTAATTATTTTAGCTTGCTGATACAGCAAAATATTTGGGTTTTACACTGGACGCTAAGCTACGCTAGAGAGCTCATGTCAAAAAGAAAAAAGAAGAACTGGACATCAAATTTCGAAAAATGTATTGGCTGCTTGGTCGGAACTCCACCCTGTCAATCTACAATAAATTACTGCTGTATAAACAAATTCTTAAGCCCGTATGGACATATGGCATCCAGCTGTGGGGTTATGCCAAAAAGAGCAATATAGAAATAATCCAGCGATACTAAAATAAAGTACTGAGGAGTATTGTCAATGCTCCTTGGTATTTCCGAAACAGTGACCTCCACAGGGACTTGGAAATGGATACTGTTAATGAAACAATACACAAATTTGCCAAGAGTCATGAACAGCGACTTCTTCAACACGTCAACATCGAAGCCATCCAGCTCCTCGATAACACGAATTTGACCAGAAGACTACAGCGGACTAAACCGTTCGAGTTAGTTTAATATTGTGCTAGTGCAAAAGCAGAGCATAGTGTTAGTGTACACATTAATTAGTGTAATTAAGTTACTAAAATCTAAGGGATACTAATGAGTAAACCCTTAGTATTAAACCTTTAGTAAATTAAGTAAGCTAAATATTACTCATTGATCCATTTGTGATCAGATTGTAATTATAGTAAAATACAACTAAGTGTTTTGCAAATAATAAAATAAAATAAATAATTTTAGCTTAGAGAAACGTGAAGTGATAAACGTTAACACGAATGAATTCAGATTTTTTTCCTCTACAAAAAAGGTAAATACATTTTGTTTCTAAAATAAATAGGGGAGCCAAAATTTAAACATTTCAAAATTTACATGGGATTTCCTATGTTGCGTCCGCCAAGTCAACACCCGGTATGTTAATACAACTTACAAAAATAAGTTATAAATTAAAAATAAATAATTGATGTTGACTAAGGCCAGGCAATAGCCAACCAAAAAAAAATGCATTAAATAAATACCTAAGATTTTATAAAATAAATGGAGAGAACATTTTTTTTTTTCAATGTAGACGGTTTGACCAGGTCTCTCAAAAAAAAAAACATAAAAAAAATAAATATTTCTTAAAATAAATAAGTTTAAATTTTCTTTGTCTTACTTGTCTATCTATAGTCTAGCCCTGTTCACCCTTATAGAGAATTTGTGCTCTTACATGATCAGAATGCTTATTTATCCTACGTTCATCCTTGTGATCATACATGATCTTACAGCTTTTTTTACCTTCTTTGGAAAAGCTGTAAGCTGCGTCCATTTGATTTTATCAAACTTCACCTCAATTTATACTGCAAGGGTTTCGTAACAATCTGTTTCAACAATTCACTCAAGTTGTACGCAGACTGATAAGAACTGGGAACAACAGATAAATCCCTTTCTTCACAAGTTACAATCGTTACCAAAAATTACAAAACTGTAGAAAGTTTACAGTTGAATTAGTTTTGGTAATAATGAAGACATGCAAATGAATTCGTGTAAATTTAATTTACTTTGCCTGCACACAGTCGAAAACTGTTCTTGGTAAATCTGTACGTGATGAATATTTGATTTCAATAAATATTGATGACCAATTAGCATTTGAAATTCTAGAAACCGAAACACGTCCGATGTATTATAATTAGTTATGAATTTCCTGCCGCTAATTTGTTTATGTATGAACGTATATCTGCAATTAAAGTAATTGAATACCAGTAATAATAATATTAAGCAGGAAATATGTCTGCGGATAAGGTAAGTGCCTTCAGAATATATGTATTGCAGTTTTTTTTTTTTTTTTTATTGAGAACATCACATAATTACATCGTAAAGTTATAATATTATGATTTCAATTCGCTATAAATCTATTAAACATTTCAAAGGAAGAATAAATTATTATTAAAATAACTGTTTTGTGCTGTAGGCGTTCACTTTGTGGTACATCTTGAATACGCTTGGAAATAAAACACTATTTACTTTGTTTAACCACTATATTTTGCACTTAATTTATGACTATAGTTTCGACTATCTAGAAGTTATTATCAAACTAAAAACTTTTAGTTTGATAATGACTACTAGATAGTCGAAACTATAGTCACAAATTAAGTTCAAAATATAGTGGTTAAACAAAGTAAATAGTGTTTTATTTACAAGTGTATTATTAAAACCTTTATAGCACTCCACATAAATAAGTGAATTTATAAAATTTACGACTTTGTTAATGTTTTTCTATAGATTTGATTTTATTTAATCGGGGCTATTCCGTATACAAAATGTTAAATTTAACGTTCATGTTATTCTAAACATCACAGTCTAGGCGCGTTAAATACTTGATATGTGTATTTAGATTGTGAGGGTATCGTATACGTTAAATTTAACATTTCGCGTACCGAATCGGGGGGAATAGCTGTAAAATTACGAACACACGTGTACAGAATTTGAAATTGTGGTCTTGTTAGTTTTAAAACCAATTTTAAACGCACAATTATATAGTTTTGAAAATGTTTACATATTTTCGAAATATTTCATAAAGTAAAAAATAAGAAAGTTATTTAAATAAATATGTATTTAATAAAATGTGTTCTCGAAACTTTTTGAAATTTGTAATTACAGCTAAAATTTATGAAGAACTTTAGTTATGAAACTGGAAATTTGTTACAAAAATAGTTGAGAAATATTGTAAAATGTTTATAAACACAATTTTTGCGGAATAAAGCAAAGCGCCCGACAAATCCAAATTTTCAGGATTTTCTAAACTGATGTTTATTTTACGGGGACCCTATCCAAACATTTTGCTAGTCGTAATATCGTAATATTCTATCTACTTGTTTGATATAATTTTAATAATCTCTTTTAAGTAAAAAATTAAAGTACTTATTTGTATGTACTTACTTTTAGAAATGTAAATACCTGTAACATTTTGCAGGTTTCCAATAAAATATGCAATTTACATTAAAAATAATGTGCTTTATGTTTCGCGAATTGTGAATATTTTCTTCAAAACCAATGTTTCCAAAGCTCACTTTGCTTAAACAAAAGAATTAATTTTGTACAAAATATCTCTGCTCTGTGGATGTTTTGATCGGCTCTTATTTCACGTGCCACTCGCGAAAAACACTGATTTATTATGAAGTAGATAAAAACATTTAAATAATTAACACTGATTACATTTTTGTATTCACTTTTTATTTTAAACTGTAACAGTTTAAAATAAAAAGTGAATACAAGAAAGTAATCAGTGTTAATTATTTAAATATTTACAATGTTTCACAAAGTAACCGCCCCCACCACTAGATAAAAACAGTTTATTAATTTAACAATAACACAAACCAACAAAGAAGGTAGTTAGACATTGTTCTATTTTAAATCTAGGCAATAATTTAAAAATCAGCAAATGCTAATTTGGCTGAATTTAATTTAAAAGAATGACAATAACTACTACTAATTTTCGGGTATTAAAAATAAATTTGTCAATACCGTATCCGCCCATTTCCCGAATACATTTTCCCGAATATATTTTTCCCGAATTACGTTTTTCCTGAATAATACATTTCCCGAAAACACTTTCCCGAACTAAACTATCAAAACCCAAATAGGGTTTTTCTAGTTTAGGTGAATTCTTCCAGAAACTGAAGTCAGAATTTAGCTTATATTTACTGTTTAGTTGAAGCTGTTAGTTGTTAAAACTCCATAATATCACTTTAATAAAACACTTAATTTGTTTAGGTTTCAAAATTGTATTTACTGTATTTATTTCTTTCGAAAACGGAAAATCTCCAATTTTATACAATGATTACAAAATATAACTTATATCTAATACCTAAAGTCTATTTACCTAAAAATAGGTACATTATGCACATTAATGAGGAACAAAAAATATTAAGGTGATGGAGTTTTGCAAAAATACTTTCTAAATTGGTACGCAGCAAATTACGTTTAAAAGTATTTATAGAATCAGCAAATAAATCAAAATTTTCAAAACGCTGTAACAAATTTGCAAAACGCATTATCCTCGAAAGTGGACTACTATAAGTGTAAACCGTACGATGATATTCTGTTCTAAATAGTTTATATTTTATTCAGGAACAATACCTTTCGGGAAATTGGATTCGGGAAATGGGATTCGGGATTTCTATTTTCAGGAAATATGGCGTTCGGGAAAAAGGTCATTCGGGAAAATATATTCGGGAAAGTGTACGGTAACCGTCAATACAAATACAAATGAGTGAGCGAATATTCGCCGAATCTAATACGAATACCGGTGTTTCTAACTCTAACTACTTTGATGAAATCATGATAAACATTACAAATTACACATTATTCACTTTATTGTCATTTTGAAGTTTTTATACTGTACTTCTATACTTATCTAATTGTATTTTAATACTATGTAGTAAATATTAATTAGATAACATTTTATATGTGATAATGTTTTGGCTAACAGTTAATAGCTTCATTAAATTATAAGAAATACACGAATGCTAATTAATTTAAAAGAAATGAATGTACGCAACAGTGACTGGTTAGAATATGGCCCTAAACGTTAATTAGTATTAATTATTTTATCGGCGGTAGTAAATCGAAAGCGAACTCCCCCGTATTTTTTCCGGCGTCGATATTCGGAATGAAAGTGGACATCTGGGGTGCCCCCGGGGTCCATAATAGGCCCTTAATTGGACCCCCGCCGGGACCCCCAGCACATACACAAACACGCGCGCTCTCCGGCGAAAAGGACTATTAACCGAAAATCTCGTTCCTGTATTTTTTTTTATTATTATTGTGCCTACGACGAATCCTTTTTTATTACGGGGAATAAATTATCCTTTCGGTGCCTCGATCCTATGCGCCATTAATTATGTTTATGTAATTTTTTAATTTATGGGATTCCGCTGCCACAAAAGCGGAATGTTTTTATTAATATTGTTATTATGTTTTCCGTGGTTGCGCGATGGATTTTATGGAGGTTTTTAATTTTGTCCAAGACGTCGATGTCCTGGTGAAATGGAGGATGGGAAGCTAGCAATAGAGCACGTGTATGTCCTTTTGGATGATAAATTATTGAAATTATATTGTGATAGCTTGAATGTTTGGAATTCAAAACTATTTTGAATTCGAAAAAAAAAACTTTCGTTTCTATTAGTTTGCAACTTTAGACATAATATATTAAATTACAATAATGTTTGCATAAATTGTAAACAATAAGTCTTAACTAATGACACAAGTTAACCATTTCCCTTTATTTCATATTTAAATATGCTTAAAAACTGTTTGTATTAATTTCAGTCACATTATCATTAGCCAATATAATACAGGGAGATTTCTTTTAAGTATACTTCAGGATGGGTTCACGCTTTTGGAACTTGTTTATACTATGGAAAAATAGTTGGCGATATTCTCAGTAGATGTCGCGGACGTATTTTTTTAATTTTCCGCCATAAATGCAGCAAATAATAAATGGACGAAGTTAAGAGTGTTTTCCCTCTTGCCAGCTATACGGCAAGAGGGAAAACACTCTTAACCTCGTCCATTTATTATTGTTATCTTGTAGTGGATGCATCTTGCATTACTATAATTGCGACAATAGCTGTCTCTGCACGTTTTCAAATTGCGACAAAGGTGGTAAAATGTTCGATTATTTTTCTTAGTTCGTTTGATTATTGCACGGTGTGAGTTCTAGCATGATTTAATAGTTTATTTATAAAACACTTTAGTGAGGTTAAGTTTGCCAATACAAACACGTGGTGTTTGTTTAATATTTAAAATTATATTTTATTTATCCTTAATTTTAGCATAGATATCGAGTATTTTTATTATATCGTATAATTATTGCATGGTGTGAGTTCTAACATGATTTAATAATTAATTTTTAAAACACTTTAGTTGGGTTAGGTTCAAGATTTGAGAAGCTGTTCTTCATGAACGAGGAGCGAATTTAATTTGAATTATTTTGTATTGTATCTATTCTACTACTTTTATTAAATAACCACATGCTATTCCTATTTAATGTGTTTTTATAACGTATTCCTCTTAGATCCTTAAAGTAAAATATAAAATAGATGTAAAAGGTAAGTGATACAAATTTATTATTATATTAATTGAGAATTTTCATCAGTTATCAATGAATAATACGTTAAAAAACATTTAAACGTAATATAAAATCAATTAAAATTTAAACGAAAAGCGCGGACCGCCCGGTGAAATTTTTTTCGAGTTAGTTGGCGACATCGTCGTCCAGAGGCGCTCTTTGCAGTATTTTCCAGTACATGGGCGTGAACCTTCTATAGGCTAATTTTTCTAGGGTATACGTCTTCCAAATTCTGCCTATTTTCAGTAAATCTTTAGATATTCCTTGTTTTATTTTTAAGTTTATTTGGTAGCCTTAAACGAGTATTTTCCACTCCCAGACTAAGCATGAAGTAAAATTTCGAGTTTAGAAAAGCCACGTGAAAATTTGTCGAGGGTCGCGCAGCGACCCTCGACAAATTTTCACGTGGCTTTTCTAAACTCGAAATTTTACTTCATGCGCCACGCGTATAAAACACTAAAATATTGCAAAATTTATGTATATTCGAACTTCACTTAAAAGCTGTGTTTTATACGCGTGACGCATGAAGTAATATTTTGAGTTTAGAAGAGCCCAGAAAGTTTTCAGGAGGCTTTTTCTAAACTCAAATTTTCAAGGGTCGCACAGCGACCCGAGACAAATTTTCACGGGGCTTTTCTAAACCCAAAATTTTACTTCATGCGCCACGCGTATAAAACACTAAAATATTGCGAAATTTATGTATATTCGAACTTCTATTAAAATCTGTGTTTTATACGCGTGACGCATGAAATAAAATTTCGAGTTTTGAAAATCCCAGAAAATGTTCAGGGGGCTTTGTCTAAACTCGAAATTTTACTTCATGCTTAGTCTGGGAGTGGAAAACACTCGTTTATGGCTTCAAATTGAACTCTATTAAATCCAACAAATGTCAACGAATTTACAACTTATGCATATATTTACTTAAAAGAATAATTCACTGTATAACGAGGGTTTAACTGTGAAAGTTGTTAAACTAAATTTTGGCTTAGGCTCGTTAGATATTCTTGTATTTTTTTAAGTTCAATTTCAAGCTTTTAACGAGTGTTTTCCACTCCCAGACTAAGCATGGAGTAAAATTTCGAGTTTAGAAAAGCCCCGAGACAAATTTTCTGGGCTTTTCTAAACTGTAAATTTTACTTCATGCGCCACGCGTATAAATCACTAATATATTGCTAAATTTATGTATATTCGAACTTCACTTGAATCTGTGTTTTATACGCGTGGCGCATGAAGTAAAATTTCGAGTTTAGAAAAGCCCAGAAAATTTGTCTCGGGTCGCTGCGCGACCATCGACAAATTTTCACGGGGCTTTTCTAAACTCGAAATTTTACTTCATGCTTAGTCTGGGAGTGGAAAACACTCGTTTAAAGCTTCAAAATGAACTTAAAAAAAATAAGGAATATCTAAAGATTTACAGGAAATAGGCAGAATTCGGAATACGTATACTTAAAAGAATATTGGCTACTGATAATGTGGCTGAAACTAATACAAACAATTTTTAGGTGTATTCAAATTTTAAATAAATTGAAATGATTAATTGTTAACAACGAATGTCGGAAAATATACAGCTTATGCATTACTTAATAGAAAAATTCGCTGTATAACGAGGGTTTAACTGTGAAACGTGTTAAAATTAATTTGGCTTAGGTTCGATTTTATTTAATTTATATAAATGAAAATTAGATTTTACAGATTAAATAAATTAATTGGAGGGAGTTGCAAGTAAGTAATTACAGTAAATAATTACTCTTTGATTTGTAATTAAATATAGTGCACGTTGTTGTTGAAAAAAAGAAACTTGATCATGATTGATCGATATGCAAATTCCTTATAATCACAAATCGCAATTACATCACTCAATAATAATAATCATCAACCACTCAATCATAAATCTGCGGCGCGCACAGTTTAATCATTCATTAACCCATCCGGTTATCCTAGAAAGAAACGACGATCACAACATCCGTCTAAATTCTCAATTAATCCAGCAACAAAAAGCCGCCTGGAGACGAGATAACATTAGGCCTCAGCCGCTGCCAGGAATTAATTACAAAATCATCGACTCATAATAACAATAATTAATCTGTCTTGGACGAATCTGTGCGCGGAGTGGAGGCGATTAATAACGAGAAACGGCGCATTCCGGCGCGTTGCTAATTGCGTCGACAGAGGGCGCTCGCGCGCTCTCTCGTTGGTCAATCACTTAAGTCAATAGCGATCGTGGGCATTATTTATGATATATGTTTATTAGCCAGCCATTGATATATTAGATTATTAATTTTACACGCGCGATTAACATTGCCTGGATTTTACGTCGGCTGTCTGTGTGCGCCCTGGCCGGCTCTCCGAGTTATTTATCGGCGGTCTAATCGTTGAGAAATCGATAGCTGTTCTCCAAATGAATGGACAACGGACTTGAACAGATGGTCATGGGTCAATGCTAATGAAAATATCATTGAACCAATACGTCCGATGCCTTTGTGTAATCAATTTATACTGTTCGACATGATTTGATCGTGTTGTGACTTTTCTATAATTAATCTATTCAAAAAATGTATACAACTATTACACAAAGATGGTACATCATATTTTCCATAGTTAATGGGAGCATACGCGCCCGTATTCTACTTTCTGTTGGACGTAGAATGTAAATTATAAAAATATTTTGTTCACGACAATCTTATAATAGGTGCATTATTTAATTGTGTGGGTAGCATAAATGGGGTGTATTTAATACTCAAGTACGTTAAACACGGGATTTGCGTGATAAATGTGGTTTTTTAACACGAATATAAATAATTGCCCAGTTCGAGTTCTTGCCGCTATGCTATAACAGCGCTGTGCTAGTCAAATCAGCTTCTTTTGTCTTACATTAGACCATAGTAGTAATGACGCCGTCGACGCCATTTAGTTAAAGTACGAAGTAACTCGTCAACATCTCCGCCGTTCTCACTAGTTTAACCCGAGTAAAACGCTTTTGTAAACATAAATCATTCGTAAATCGGTTAAACAATTGTGCTTCTATCCGTCGCGAGTGTTTTTTAAAGCGGAACAAACGTTAACACCGCGAAAACTTTATCCAAACGGAAGAGTTCGTTTTTTGTGCAAAGAGCGTGTTTTTATCTAACTTAGGCGAAAGGGTAGACTGTGTGAGTATTATGTATTGATGAATGATTGTTCATATTTGGGTTAAAGTGGAATTAACCGTATTACACATTCAAATCATAATACCGCAACCTGTCATCATTTATCTGTCAAATTATTTTAAAACAAAATCGACCGCTAAGACTGACACGTATTTGATAAATATATACAGAGAGTTTTATGTAACACCGAACATGCTAAAATGTACTTAATGTTAATTATCCTATGTTCGATGTGTATTGGGACGCATCAAAGCATTGAGTGCGATGTGATTGGCTACGATTTTTAATTGTAATATAGTCTACCCAATTTACACGCTTCCCTTTAAAAATAAATGAAATCTGTCATCTATCGCAAGCAAGTGATATTTGCTGTTCTAGCACTTGAAGCAGGCGTAGACGAAGAGTTCAACATATCAATAATGTATCCAAAGGAGGAACAGATTTTTCTGGTACACTTATACCATGTAGAAAACAGTTCAAGAAATTCCCATAATTTATTTTCTTTAAAATGTTTTGATTGACCAACACATATTTGAACTATTTCGAACCTTTTAAAACAGTTTGTTTGGATAAATTTCACAAGCGAGAAGTTAGAAGTTCGTCGATATTATCGGAAGAGATAAAATTAAGCAATTTCTATTTTGTCGAAGAGTATCTAATAATATCCTTACTATTTTAAAACCATTTAATATTAAAATATCCTCTGTACATTAGAATTCTACAAGAATTTAAGTTTAGGTCCTACAAATTCCAACATTACTAGTTGTTGTATGACAAAATTAAGCGATAAAATTGTATTTAATATATTAAATTAAACAACGAAATGTTGTGAAAAATTGTGTTTACTGATGAAGCATTTATATCTTCTTACCTTCTTTAACTAGTATTATACTAATTAAAAATATAACAGAAGTTGTAAGCATTCCGTTAAACTAAAATATTCATAATACAACATGGTGGTTGACATAATAATTGACAAATTTAATTTATTTTTGACAGGAAGAGTGTACATTGGGTTGACTATATTGCTATTAGAAATCGTAGCCAATCACATCGTACTCAATGCTTTGATGCGTCCCAGTACACATCGAACATAGGAAAATTGATATTTATATAATAAATGTTGTGTTATATATTGTTGTCGTGAACAAAGTATAGTGTATAACTAGCATATAATGGCTATTAATCACTCGAACGATTTGCTGCACTCGCCTTCGGCTCGTTCCGCAAACATCGTTCTTGTCATTAATAGCTATCATTATATGCTTGTTTTACAATACACTATTTTAACTTGCTATTTTACTATTTTCATTCATTCTAAATTAGGTAGGCGATTTTTTGCGACTTCAGCTGCACAGCTTTTACATGCTCCAGGGCACTGCATATGTAGCAACGCCATTGTAAATACATAATATTATTAATTAACTATAACATAAACAAAGATGATTTCCATGATAAGATAAGATAATGATGCAATTTAAACAATACTAAAGTACCTCACACATAACTCCCAACGGCACCCAACAGGTGTCGCAACTTTTTTCCCCAAACGACTCCATTGTGTCTTTAAGTTACGAAACAAACTAATTAATACGAAAGCAACTAAATGGAAGATTATCTCGCTTAATTGACCGCCATTTCCCGTTTACTCGCTACATAAGAGAAGGCACCTGATTTATAAATAATACTCTTTCTATCTGGCCGAGGCATCGGCGGCCCTATTTTTAAAACGAAATAGAGAGGATCTATCCGGTAAATTAGTGGAAGGTGAGCGAGTCATGCACGGCCTACAGAAAACAATCAACAATCCAATCCAGTCATTAAATCCGTACATTTTGTAATTAAGGCTGTTTGAGGTTTATGGTATTATTAATTTGCATGGCTGCCAGCTCGGCTTTCCCAAGGGGAAGGGTGGGTGGCGCTGTGCTGGTCTTGGCTTGTGTTGGTGTCAGTGGAGTTATTGTGAACAACCTGCATTTGTCTGGATTTAATTCCCTTGCTCGGATCATTAATAAGATTTAATGTGCGCTAAGTCGGTTATTATATGCTTAGATAAGAATCAAGTCGTTTATACCAAGTTATCTTTATTTAAAACAAAGTTACTGAGTTGGAAAAAGCAATTGCTACTAAAAATAACTACACGACAAAGTTAGTATTTCACCTGATTGTACCTCATTGTACAAAGGAAAACGACAATTATTTAAGAGTTTTTTGGAAAATATTCTTTACCTTAAATAAATTTAATTTTGACAAAGTTTAAAATTGACAAAGTACGAGTCCAGTCACAGAGGAACTTAGCTAAGAATGGTTTGACAAAGTGTCATATTAGGTATACCTAAAATAATAATTCACTGTATCAGAAAAATGTGGCGTAGTGAAATTTTCATGTTTTTTTTACTCAAAATTTTACTTTATTTGCCACGCTACGTATAAAACACTGGTATATTATAAAGTTAGAAATACACTAAAAACATTTTTTAAAAATAAGTAATAATCGAATTAATTAAATAACAAAATATTTACATTTTTCTTCACACATTCTCAAGTCAGGTCAAATAATACAATGTAATAAATTAACTTATGTAATAATTTAAATAATAAAAATTAATAATATTGCGTTATTGCAATAATAGCGCTTGATTTGTTAATATTTTTATTAAATAATAAAAAAATGGTGATAGGACTAAATTTGCAGGAGATTGTTTTGCAGTGAAGAGTTAAAATGCATTTGTGGCCAATGAAATTGTAGTGCTTTCTTAAGAGTGACTCCTGCGTTAGAAGCTGCAAAACTAATGTTTTTATAAAAATAGTGATGTGCATAATTACTAGACTGTGCTAAGAAAAAATCGATATTTTTTGTTGAAAATACATTGCCAAATTAATCAATTAATATTCAGGACATTTTTCTTTGAAATACTTATTAGACTGTGCCAAAAAAATCGATATTTTTTTATTTTGCTCTTCATAAGTATATTATTCCCTATTCAAATTCAATAGAATTTCCTAAATTTTAATCAAATCGAACAGTATTTAGAGGTCCATCAAGTCCAAAACGTTTTAGATACTTTTTCCCAATTTTTTACGTTTCATAACACTAATCTGCATTAACCCGTTATTATATACGCAACATTAATAATTTCTGTTAATTAAATTACTAAATAACTTATATTATTTGACTTGACTTTAAAATGTATGAAGAAAAACGTAAATATTTTGTTCTTTAATGCCTGGTATTATAAACGATTAATAAATCATTAAATAACTATTTTTGGAGTAAATTTATTTACCTAATAAACTAATGGGCAAATAAAATTGCGTATTATAAAGCAAACTTACAAAATAAATAGCAATTCTAGAAATAAATAATTTAACTAGTAGATTAGTAGATATATACATTTTCATTGTGGTCATAGCTGGAACCTCCAATTTGTTATATTGAATTGTCAATATTTCAAATTAAATTGTCAATCAAATTCGAAATTTAGTATAATTCCTTATAAATATGGAGAATAACCGTGGAATAGGACAGAATTACACAGAACAAGAAAAAAAAGCTTATTAGAAATTATAAAAGACTTAAACGAGTGTTTTCCACTCTCAGGCTAAGCATGAAGTAAAATTTCGAGTTTAGAAAAGCCTGAAAATTTGGTTTGGTCGCGTAGCGCGAAGCGCGGAGCGGCCAAACCAAATTTTCAGGCTTTTCTAAACTCGAAATTTTACTTCATGCGCCACGCGTACAAGACACTGATATAAAGTGATGTTCACTTGTTCACAATATTTCAGTGCTTTTAGTGTTAAATACGCGTGGCGCATGAAGTAAAATTTCGTGTTTAGTCTGGAACCGTGGAATAGGACAGAATTACACAGAACAAGAAAAAGAAAGCTTATTAGAAATTATAATAGACTTAAACGAGTGTTTTCCACTCTCAGGCTAAGCATGAAGTAAAATTTCGAGTTTAGAAAAGCCTGAAAATTTGGTTTGGTCGCGTAGCGCGAAGCGCGGAGCGGCCAAACCAAATTTTCAGGCTTTTCTAAACTCGAAATTTTACTTCATGCGCCACGCGTACAAGACACTGATATAAAGTGAAGTTCACTTGTTCACAATATTTCAGTGCTTTTAGTGTTAAATACGCGTGGCGCATGAAGTAAAATTTCGTGTTTAGTCTGGAACCGTGGAATAGGACAGAATTACACAGAACAAGAAAAAGAAAGCTTATTAGAAATTATAATAGACCTAAACGAGTGTTTTCCACTCTCAGGCTAAGCATGAAGTAAAATTTCGAGTTTAGAAAAGCCTGAAAATTTGGTTTGGTCGCGTAGCGCGAAGCGCGGAGAGGCCAAACCAAATTTTCAGGCTTTTCTAAACTCGAAATTTTACTTCATGCGCCACGCGTACAAGACACTGATTTCAAGTGAAGTTCACTTGTTCACAATATTTCAGTGCTTTCAGTGTTAAATACGCGTGGCGCATGAAGTAAAATTTTGAGTTTAGAAAAGCATGAAAATTTGGTTTGGCCGCTCCGCGCTTCGCGCTACGCGACCAAACCAAATTTTCAGGCTTTTCTAAACTCGAAATTTTACTTCCTGCTTAGTCTGGGAGTGGAAAACACTCGTTTAAAAAATCCCTGGTTATGTCTGATTTGAAAAACTCTAGGTCTTCGACTCCTTGGAATGTCTTAAGGTTCGAATTAATCACTATCAGGGAAGATACTATGAGCAAACTCAAATCTGACACGGATGATATGGTAGACATGATAACCGTAATGATATCACTATTGACTTTTTACTGTCAAATTATTTAGAGAATAAAATTTACTTGGTAGAAAAACAAACAAATAATTTACTGGAGAGATTTATTAGCCAAATAAAGTTATTTTGTGTTAATAATGCCGACATCTTTGGAATAAATTAATTTATTCTTTAAGTAAATTTTATTTAGGTAATAAAATGTTTTATAATACCGGGCACAAATATCTTGATTAGTACTTATTTTAATAAAATGTTTTCAGTGTATTTCTAACTTCACAATATTTCAGTGTTTTATACGCGTGGCGCATGAAGTAAAATTTCGAGTTTAGAAAAGCCCCGTAAAAGTTAGTTTCGAGTCGCTGCGCGACCCTCGAAAAATTTTCTACCCGGGGCTTTTCTAAACTCGAAATTTTACTTCATGCTTAGTCTAGGAGTGGAAATACACGTTCTAAACTTTATATTGCACGTTTTTATGCAAAATCGACAAATGCCTTACATTTACAGCGTATACATTATTTATATTTAAAAGAAAAATTCATAGAATGTAATACAATAAGTCATTCGTAGAACTCGTATAAAGAAGTGTAGAATTTTACCTAAAATCCACTTTTAAAGTTAACTCTATAATTGCTTTGCCGTTAATTGGTTAATGACGGATCTAAATACAGGGATAAATTATTCCAGTAAAATCCAAAATATTGTGTGCATTTTATTAGCTACATCCGGTTGTTATAGTTTATATTGATGATATTTTGACGTTACAATGTGGATATATAGACTTTCAAAACAAAAAAAGTTTAGAAATCGGTTAGTTTCTAAACACGTTATAAAAATAACTTGTTCCTTATGTAATCTTGAATGGCGTTGTGATTAGTATCTAAATTATCATGATAAATAAAGCTATTTAATGTTACTCAAAGCTAAAACTTCATAAGGCACATCGCGACACTAAAAAAATTAAGTTATTGAAGTGGAAAGCGGAAATCACGGTTTTTAGGCTTCCAAAAATGGCTTGTATTTATTAATATAGACTTCAAAGAACGGATGTGGCTAATAAAACACACAATATTTTGTTTTTTAATGACATAATTCATTCCCATATTCAGATCCGTCACTAATGCAGGTTAGTGTTATGAAACATGTGAACAATTCTGAAAAAGTATCTAAAACCGAGTTTTGGACTTGATGGACCTCTAAATACTGTTCGATTTGATTGAAATTCAGGGAATCCTAATGAATTTGAATAGAGAACAATATACATGATGGATAGTAAAATAAAAGAATATCGATTTTTTGGCACAGTCTAATAAGCACTTACAAGAAAAATGTCCTAAATATTAATTATTTAATTTGGCAATGTAATTTCAGCATTATTACACACTATAATATCGTTTAAAGGGACCCGAGTGCGAAGTCGAGGGCCGCGTTAATGGAAGGAGTTTCGTAATTATCCCTATAATTGCTAGACGGCACAGGCGTAGATTAGCCATTGTTTTACAATTCCCACTGGAAGATAAATGAAGGTGCAATTGTTGCTCGTTTGTTTCCAGAGATAGGGCGACTTATGCTGCGTTTTGTCACAGTCTCCGTTCTCATTGTAATCTTCGCACGTTTAATCCTAGAAATTAAAACTCTCCAGACAGTGCTATATATAAATTGAATGGACTGCTTTTTACACTAATTGCGACTATTCATCCTTAGCGATAATACATTTATAGTGCTAACTAGTGGTGTAAAATTACCGGTAATTTAAAATTGGGTAATATTCTCAGAAATACAAGCATGTTGCTGAAGAACCAGATTATTAATTGGACCAATCGATTTCTTTTTCTAAGATTTATTGAAGAATAGTTAGATAAAAATTGAATATGCCACCTGAATTTGAAATGGAATTTAGTAAAAATAGTATAAGGAAATAAAGAAACGTATAAGAAACGAAGTATAAGGAAATAAAATATAATTAATGAATATATAATGTTTCTAAAAGCTTTCTGCAAAATTTCATCTTGGGATCTAAGTTACACAAAAGCTTTAAATGCTCAGCCTAGAATTAAGGTATTATAACACTCCAAAAATCAGTATCTTTAGAAATTCATGGGCTTTAATAAGATATGCCACATGATAAACTTTTTCAAGTTTTAAAATTAATGTACAAACTTAACATTTTAAAACGGTATTTAATAAAAATAATATGAGTTCAATTTAAAATAAAATTTTATCGATTATATAATGTTTCCAAAAGTTTGTAAAAAAATTTTAGAAACATTATATAATCAATTAAATTTTATTTTAAATTTTACTCATATTATTTTTATTAAATACCGTTTTAAAATGTTAAAGTTGTAGATTAGTTTTAAAACATGAAAAAAGTTCATAATGTGGCATATCTTATTTTCTTCAATGCTTCAATATTAATAATAATAGTAATCTTATTAATCCATGAAAATCAAGGGAAATTGGACAAGTAAAAAAAAAACTATTTTATTCTACAAAACATATTACATTAAAAAATCGCTTATGCTGTAGTATGATTTATTAACTCAATAGTTTTTAGTTGTTTTTTTTTAAGTTTTTGTAAATATAAATGTTTTTAATATGTATTGATAATTTTTTATATATTGGGACACAGTTGTGATCGGGTCCCCGTTGATGCTGAGCAGTGCTATGGCCTGTTACCGCAAGGCTGTTTCGATGACGTATATTATGGTCCTGAAAATTTGAGTTTTTTTTTTTCAAAATACAAAAATGTTTTTTTACAAATAAACAGCATCTTTATATATACCGGGTGTTGATTTGGCGGACGCAGCATAGGAAATCGCATGTTAATTTTAAAGTTTTTAAATATTGGCTTCCCTATTTATTTTAGAGGCAAAATGTATTTCACTTTTTTGTAGAGGGATAAAATCTAAATTTATGAATGTTCATCCTTAACACTTTACGTTTCTCTAAGTAAAAATAATTTAAAAAAGTAATGTGATTTTATTTAAATAATGACATACCATGGAATTGATACAACAATTGCGGATATTCCCTGTTTTTTTCTAAAATTCAATTTAAAGCTTTAAACAAGTGTTTTCCACTCCCAGACTAAGCATGGAGTATAATTTCAAGTTTAGAAAAGCCCCGTGAAAATTTGTCGAGGGTCGCGCAGCGACCCGAGACAAATTTTCTGGACTTTTCTAAACTCGAAATTTTACTTCATGCGCCACGCGTATAAAACACAGATTTTAAGTGAAGTTCGAATATACATAAATTTGACAATATTATAGTGTTTTATACGCGTGGCGCATGAAGTAAAATTTCGAGTTTAGAAAAGCCCAGAAAATTTGTCGCGGGTCGCGGCGCGACCCGCGACAAATTTTCACGGGGCTTTTCTAAACTCGAAATTTTACTTCATGTTTAGTCTGGGAGTGGAAAACACGTGCTTAAAGCTTTAAATTAAACTTAAAAAAAACAGGGAATACCCGCAATTGTTTTATCAATTCCATGGTATGTCATTATTTTAAAAAAATCACATTACTGTTTCTTAATTATTTTAACTTAGAGAAACAAAAAGTGTTAAGTGTGAACATTAATAAATTTAGAATATACATTTTGTCTCTAAAATAAATAGGGGAGCCAATATTTCAACACTTTAAAATTAACATGCGATTTCCTATGTTGCGTCCTCCAAGTCAACACCCTGTATATATAAGTATCATTATTGACAGAATTGGTTAAATCAGTCAAATTAAATATATATAAATACAAATAAAATATAATAAATTTTTCTGTCAATTGGCTATCGACCATTGGTCTTTCCGCCTGAATGTTACAGTTTCTGTCACAGTTTTCAAAATCAGAATAATGAATATTGCTCATTAAGGCCTAGTTGCATCATAAAAGTTGAGCTTAAGTTCAAGCTGAACTCGAGTTCAAGATGACAGATCTCATTGTTCTAATGTCACTTTGAACTAAAGTTCAGAGTTGAACCAGTTCAACGTGTTTGATGAAACTGGCTCTAACATTTAACGGTCCCCCTTTGATTGTCATCAGCAAACCCTTAAATCATTTAATTTAATTCCTTCCTTTAGAACTAAAAATGTACTTAATAAATTCATCAATAATTGGAAGACAAATCTGATAAAACCACAAATACTGGAGGATATTTGTGGGGAATGCGGAGATTGCCCCAAGGTATACGTTGCACAAACTGGACGTAGCTTGTCAGACCGCATTTCTGAGCATAAAAAATTCTTGCAATTTAGGAAAACTTCCTCAACCTATGTCAATCATTTAATCGAATAGCAACATAATTTTAACCAGGGCTTTGAACCGTTATTTTCTGCGTTCCGGTTTTCGTTCCCGTTCAATTAATAAAATATATATCGGTTCGGTTCCAGTCTTCGTTCCAGAAAAAGTAACGGTAAAAAACTCAAATCATATAATTTAATTCCTTCCTTCAGAATAAACAATTTACTCAATAAATTCATCAATAATTCAAAAGACAAACTTGATAAAACCACGAATACTGTAGTATATTTGTGGGGATTTTTAGACTGCCCCAAGGTATACGTTAGACAAACTGGACGTAGCTTTTCAGGCCGCATTTCTAAACATAAAAAATGTTTGCAATTTAAGAAAACTTCCTCAACCTATGCCAATCATTTAATCGATTAGCAACATAACTTTAACCAGGGCTTCGAACCGTTATTTATCGGTTCGGTTCCAGTTTTCGTTCCGGAAAAAGTTTTTAACGGTTTTCGATTCAGCTCCAAGTGATTGTTTTAATTTTTCAAATGTTTTTATTTCAAATTAAAAAAGAAAATGTTAGTGTTCATCATAGCACTGTCTTTATGACACGTGCGACACACATTTTGATAGTTGTGGCATATTTTAAACTAACGAGTGTCTTCCACTGCCAGACTAAGCTTGAAGTAAAATTTCGAGTTTAGAAAAGCCCCGCGTAGAAAATTTGTCAACTTTAATTTAAATCAGTGGTTTATACGCGTGGCGCATGAAGTAAAATTTAGAATTTAGAAAAGCCCCGTGAAAATTATCTGCGCAGGGCTTTTCTAAACTCGAAATATTACTTCATGCTTAGTCTGAGAGTGGAAGACACTCGTTAGTTTAATATATGTCACAACTATCAAAATGTGTGTCGCAAGTGCCAAAGAAAACTATAACATCTAATAACTAAATGTCATTTCAAGTTGACAGGATAGATTAATGTCGACTAATAGCGGTTTCAAAAGGAGTAGGTATCACCATGAATGAACAAAAGGATATTAAAGAGATAGTAAGAATTGGCAAATACCAACCAACAAGACCAAGACCTATCGTGGTAAAGCTGGAGAAGAATAGCAAAAGAACTGAAATCTTAATCAAGAGTAAGAATTTAAAAGAAAGTGATGTATGAATTGAGCAAGACTACCCAAGAGAAATACGAGAAGAACGAAAACAGCTATTTCCCAAATTAAAAGAAGCAAGACAAAATGGTCTCAGAGCTCATATAAGATATAATAAATTAATAATACAAAACACGAATCTGAAAAACAAATCGTAAATAGTGAACCGGATAACGAGACGGGAAATAACAAAAGAACCTTGAGCGAAAGGTCTCTAGATCAAGAACGATTTAAAGAACAACTAAGAAAAATCGCAAGAACGAATGTTCAAAAAAACTAATTGGAAATAGATTAAATAATATTAATAGTAATGGCGAAAATGGCAATAACGTACCTGGAAATCAACATGGAAATGAAACATACACTTTTAAGATAGGCACATGGAATCTTCAAGTCTGAATGAAGAAGGAGCCATACGGAATTAAGTAGAAAAAGTGAAACTTTATAAAATTGATATTCTTACAATGCAGGAAACTCAATTGAAAGAAAACATAACATTTGAATTAAATGGATATATATTTTATAATAGCGGGGGTAACTAATAAACGATTTAGTACAGGATTCCTAGTGAAAAAACAGATACATAAACAAATAAGAGATTTTGAAGCAAAATCAGATAAATTGTGCTACTTGACTATAAAAAATGGAAACACGAATCTGACTACCGTAAACATACATGCACCGATTGAGGAAAAAGAAGAGGATGAGAAAGATTACTTTTATGAAACTCTGGAAAATCTGCTTAACACGATATCAAGAAAACACATTCAAATTGTGATAGGAGATGCTAATGCAAAAGTAGGCAATGAATAAATCTACAAAAATATAACGGGCAACCAAAGTATACATAATATTAGTAATGATAACGGCTTAAGATTAATAAATTTTGCGATAGAAAGAAATATGAAGATAATGAGTACGTATTTCAAAAGAAAAGATATCCATAAAGGTACATCCCAGGCAGAAAAGAGACGAACCAAATAGATCACATTCTAATCCAAGAAGAATACTCGCGCCTAATAAAAAATGTTAGGAGCTACCGTGGAGCAGATATCAACTCAGACCATATTCTCATAGGTGTCATACTTAAAAACTTATAACCTCCAGAAAAACAAGGACCCCTACAAATAGTATTATGAAAGCAAAAGGAAATAAATACAATATGGTAAAATTAAAAAACAAGGAAATAGCGGAAAAATATGTGCAAGAAATTGATAAAGGCTTAGAAGAAATGAAAACCAAATTTAGCATTAATGAGCAATGGGTACAGATAGAAAGTACAATAAATCACATGACAAAAAATACCTTACAAATATCAAAAAAAAAAGGAAAGGAAACTGAGTGGTTGAATAAAAAAATGTAAGGATGAAATAGAAAAAAGAAAAAATCTACGACAGCAATGGCTCCAGACTGGGACAAACAATCATAAGCAAAGGTATCAAGAACAAAAGAGGATATCAAAAATGTATGCAGAGCAGAAAAAAGAAGACACAAAGAAAAAGGAATTGAAAAAATAGAAGAATCATATAAAAGGAAAGAAATTCGAAATTTGTATAATTATGTGAAGAATATTAGGAAAGGATTTACATCCAAGCCCATGCATTTTAAAGACAAAAACGGACAACTACTAGGAGAACAATGCGAAATACTAGAAAGGTGGAAACAATATTTTGAGGAGTTGTTAAATTGAGATGAGATAATTAGCGAAAACATCCAATTTAAACTACACGATGAATCAGGTAATGAAGAAATAAAGGAACCAACTAAACAAGAAATTGAAAACATAATACAAGCTCTAAAAAATAACAAAAGAACAGGACAAAATGGTGTGACGGCAGAGAACATTAAATATGGTGGGACAATACTAGCAGAGAAAATATACGAGCTAATAAAATTAATTTGGAACAAAGAAATTATGACTCAAACATGGAACAAAGCAATTCTTCATCCGGTCCACAAAAAGGGAGACAAATCCATTTGCGAGAACTACAGAGGAATAGCCCTATCAGACACGGTCTACAAAGTAATGGCCACGTAGTTAAAAAGTGTATTTATAATATGCCGAAAAAGAACTGGGAGAAAATCAAGGAGGATTTAGAAAAAATCGTTCAACCATAGACCAAATATTTACAAAAACACAAGTCTTGCTTTCTTGCTATGAATACAAAATACCGTTACATATATTATTTGTTGATTTTAAAATAGCTTATGATACAGTGAACAGTAAGGCACTTATAAATACACTCGAAGTTCTAGGAGTCCCAGGAAAGCTAGTGAGGCTAATAGGAATGACGCTGCAACATACAATAAGTTCGGTAAGGGTGGATGGAAACACAACGGAAACATACAACTGGAAAAATATGCAGAGAAAGATCTAGGAGAATATCAAGGAGGATTAAGTAAAAATCATTTAACCATAGACTAAATATTTACAATAAAACAAGTCTTGCTTTCTTGGTATGAATACAAAATACCGTTACATATATTATTTGTTGATTTCAAAAAGCTTATGATACAGTGAACAGAAACGCACTTATAAATATACTTGAAGATCTAGGAGTCCCAGGAAAGCTAGTGAGGCTAATAAGATTGACACTGCAACATATAATAAGTTCGGTAAGGGTGGATGGAAACACAACGGAAACATTTGAAGTGAAAATAGGACTAAGGCAAGGTGATCCGCTCTCCACAGTCTTATTTAATATACTGCTAGAAAAAAATATTAGAGAGGCAGATATAAATAGAAGAGGTACCATATACAACAGAAGCCATCAGTGTCTAGCATATGCTGATGATGTAGCTATATTAGCACGAACTAAGAAAGAACTGGAAACAATCACTATACGACTAGCTGACGCTGAGCGAAATAAAGGCCTTGAAATCAACCAAAATAAAAGCTACTATATTCAACTTAAAACTACGGCAGCCGGTAAACCATCGGAACTAAGAGTGGGGACACTTGAGGGAGAAAAACTTAACTTTCAAGAAGTGAATAGCTTTATGTACCTGGGAGCATTAATAAGCAATAATTGTAACGAGGAAAGGGAAATCAATCAAAGAATATCAAAGGGAAATAGATGTGCAGGCGGATTACATACCATATTCAGAACCAATCAAGTGAGTTTTATGTACCTGGGATCATTAATAAGCAATAATTGTAACGAGGAAAGGGAAATCAATCAAAGAATGTTAAAGGGAAATAGATGTGCAGTCGGATTACATACCATATTCAGAACCAAGCAAGTGAGCTGAAAAACAAAGATAAGAATATATAAAACCATGCTAAGACCAACGGTAATCTACGGCACCGAAACTTGGGTTATGAATAAAGTTATGCAAATTAAGATCGAAGCATGGGAGAGAAAAATACTGCGCAGAATATATGGAGGGAAGAAAAGTGACTTAGTATGGGAAAGGCGTACAAATAGAGAAATATATGAACTGTATGGGAATCCACCAATAGGCATGGTAGTGAAATCTAGAAGATTACAGTGGGCAGGCCATCTAGAGAGATTGGATGAAAATAGGATCGGCAGGAGCATCGGATGGAAGATACCTGAAGGAACAAAGAGAAAAGGAAAATCACGGAAAACATGGACAGAAGCAATTACTAGCGACTTGCAAGACAAAAATATAACAGAATGGAGGACAAAGGCGAAAGATAGAAAGCAGTCGAACGAAATTTCAAAGCTATGGGCCTAAATAGCCTGGACAAGCTACTATATATTGATACATTGGACTAAATGTCAGGATAGACTAATGTCGGCTGACGGCGACTAATGTCAACTTGACGTAAGACGACGATAGTCGGCATTTAGTCAATGTATCAAACTTAACACAAATTGTGTCAACTTGACATGAGTCGACGTCAGCCGACATTAGTCTATCCTGTCAACTTAAAATGACATTTAGTCCAATGTATCAAACTTAACACAAATCGACGTCAGTCGACTATTGTCAATGTAAGACAACTCTTATTTGAAATATATTATTAGATGTTATTGTTATTCTTTATGACACTTGCAACACACATTTTGATAGTTGTGACATATTTTAAACTAACGAGTGTCTTTCACTCCCAGACTAAGAATGAAGTAAAATTTCGAGTTTAGAAAAGCCCCGCGTAGAAAATTTTTCGAGGGTCGCGCAGCGACCCGAGACAAATTTTCACGGGGCTTTTCTAAACTCGAAATTTTACTTCATGCGCCACGCGTATAAACCGCTGATTTAAAGATAATTTTAAAATGTATACTGCTGAGATGTCATAAATATTTACTAACATATAGCGAAAAAATGTAAAAAATATTTATTTTGTGAATATTTTGTAAATGTGATAGACAGTATAGTTACTTATAGTCATAAAGTGAATTTTAAAATACACCCACCCCTTATAGTTCATCCTTATTTTGAGATATTTTTTCCTATAAATATCCGCGCCTGCGTTTAGTTGACGTAAAATGATGATAGAAAGAATGCAATAAATTCATATGAACATAAATCGACAAAAATTGTTGATAGCTAATAAAGGAATGTTTACACAAGCAGCAGTTTCCAGAACCGCACAGGCGTAGATTAACAAGCAAATTATGACAACAGCAATTAACCAACACTAATTAGTAATAATCACGAGATGGCATGAATCATATTAATTAGCGTCCATTTGTTGGAATCCGCTCAATAATAATAAAAAACCGGGCGAACATTAAACAACATTAAAAAGAAACGCACGCAGTTTTACACTTTTTACGCGGCTAGCTGCCCTCCTTAATTAACCAACGACTGTTAACTGTTCAATTTGAATAATTCTTGGACGAGAAAGAGGCCCATTGGACTTCTTGTTTTTTTTGCGCTACGAGCACGTCCCACAAAAGAGGCTACTGTGCGACGCACTTATCTCCATCTAAATTAGTAAAATCTCGAAACATTAATTAAAAGTTATCGCGCGCCCATCGTTTCGGTGCAATAAACCATCAGGTTTTTTTGTACTTTTTAACTTTCTAGTTTTTTACTTTTTTCCCCGGCGCGTCGTCAGCTGTTCTGGCGACATATTTATTATCGGCGATTATTTAATTAGCTCCGTGTTCACCTGTCTTATCTGAAATGAGAAAAAAAGCGCGCGCGTTTGCAGATGGTTTATTTAACAGTTTTGCTTATTGTTCGGATGGGTATGGATGGTTTATTTAGCAGTTACTCATTTTTGCTCATTGTCCGGATGGTCGACCCTCCGTCACGGGTGAACGGGCACGCTTATTCAAATCCGTTTAGGGGAAGGCTTTGTTGGAAAAAGTCAAGCCCGTGTAATCCGGAGTTTGGGATTTTCGGGCGATTTTTGTGGAAACGAGATTTTGATGGTAAGCCGTTTACTTCATTCTGGTTGTTGATTTGTTTGAGGTAAGCTGCTTAGTGTTTATGAATATTCATGTTTGCTTTCTCACCGGTTGACGTTTAAAACTTTTCTTTAAAAAAAAAATATTTTTTTTGACAATTTAATATTTTTATTGTTGTCAATTTAAAATTTTATAGAATGGAAGAGTAACGTTTACTCTTTTAATTCATTTATAGCTTGGTTCTCATTAAGCACTTGATGAAATATGATTAAATATTTGTACACTAATAAATATCAAGTGTATTGTGTTGAAGCGTTCACTTTGTGGTACATCTTAAATACACTTGTAAATAAAACACTTTTTACTTTGTTTAACCGCTATATTTTGCACTTAATTTCTGACTATAGTTTCGACTATCTAGTAGTCATTGTCAAACTAAAAGTTTTTAGTTTGATAATGACTACTTGATAGTTAGACAAAGTAAAAAGTATTTACAAGTGTAATAAAAATCACTTAATGTATCTTATAAAAATAGCAGTGAAGCAAACTAACTAATGAAAATCACTTGGTTTGTTTCACTACCATTATTGTCTCAGAGAAAAGAGAAATTTAAATTCAATTTCTAGGACATTTGGGAAATTCTGCGGAACTTAAAAAACAAATTTAGAAAAGACATTTGCCCGATCATCAGGAAATCACAAATTTTAAAATTCGTGAAATGTCAGTTTCTGGGAATTTTTATTGATAGGACTGCAAACGATTGCAAGCGATTTTTTGCTAAAAATTGGGTTTGGTTGCTCCGCTTCGATGCGCAACAAAATTTTCAGGCTTTTCTAAACTCGAAATATTACTTCATGCTTAGTATGGGAGTGAAAGACACTCGTTTGTTTTATAGTTGAAACAATTGAAAATTGACTCATGATAATAGTTAAATATTCGTTTCAAAGTGACGATATTAGTCAAACGTTCGGGTTATCATGGACCATAGATCCGTGTAATTGTCACATTTTGGCCTAAGACTTTGACTATTGCAGTTCTTCAATATTCAAATGTTCGTTATAATGTGACGCTAATAGTATAATTTTCGTATCAAAGTGACAATAATTGTCAGTATCGAGACTGTAGATCACCATAATGGTCACATTTTGACAATAAAAATACTACAAGAATCAAATTTATGTTATAATCTGGTGATAATAGTGAAATGTTCTTATTAAAGTGACAATAATAGTCAATTGTTCGTTTTATACTGACAGCAATAATGAAATTTTGGCTTTATGGTTTTATTTAGAATTGTTATAATTGTTAAGACAGTTGGCATTCGAGATATTTTTCAAGGTGAAATGCCAATTACTTCACTTTAAATCAGTGATTTGTACGCGTGGCGCATGAAGTAAAATTTCGAGTTGAGAAAAGCCCGAATTTGGATTTGGACGCTGCGCGTCCAAATCCAAATTCATCGGGCTTTTCTCAACTCGAAATTTTACTTCATGCTTAGTCTGGGAGTGGAAGACACTCGTTTAATTCATCATTGAAACAATTGAAAATTGACGCATGATAATAGTTAAATATTCAAAGTATCTATCTTATTTTATTAGATAAATATTTAATTCTTAACTGCTTACAAGTATTTCGGGCCCTAGCTTACATCATAAAGTAAAATCTATGAAAAAAAATAGGTCACGTGTAAAAACAATACGATTAACATTACAAAGTCAGCATCTTACATATTAAGTAATTGTAACATGCGTTGATTCTACCAGTTACTACTCCTCATTTCGCACTTGCTTTCTGTGTCAATTTGACTTTTTTCTGTGGTGGCATATTTTTCTTCACTGGAAATGCCTTCTTTCCTGGTGCTGGTTTTGATGATGTGAAAGTCTTCTCTACTCGATCTGATTTCGGTGACAATGCTGGTTTAGGGGACTTTACATATTCCTGTCCGAACTTGGTAAAATAGATCTGTTCACCGCAAATTGTCTGAGGGCTTACTTCAAGTGCTTCCTTGGCCGCCTTCTCCGTCTTGAACACCACAAAGGCATATTGCTTCATTACTTTAACGGTAAAAGACCTAAGTAAGCGCACATTGGCCTCCTCGCCATATGTCCTGAAGAACGTCCACAGATCCTCCTCTTCAATGGGGGAAGGAATGTTGCTAACGTAAATGGTCTTGTCAGCATCGCAATCTTTGACGAATTTAGTTTTGCCATCCAACTTTTCCACGGACAAGTGCCGGCCTTGGAAAACTTTCCCGTTTTCGCCTTCAACAGCCTTCTCTGCCTCTTCCATGTTCTGGAACCTTATGTAGAAGAGTGCTGTCTTGCCCGTCATGCGTCAGGGCCGATTCTGCTTGTTGTCAGCCTGCTTGAGAAGCGGCCCTTTAGTCTTCTCATCTCTCACCGGTGCCTCGATCGACTGGTACTTCATCCACATGGCTGTGATTGTACCGTACTTTGCGAAATGCAGAGACAGCTGATGCTTCCTAGTAGCCGTTATTCGTTTCAAAGTGACGATATTAGTCGAATGTGGGGGTTATCATGGACCATAGATCACTGTAATTGTCACATTTTGACATAAGACATTGACTATTGCAGTTCTTCAATAATCAAATGTTTGTTATAATGTGACGCTAATAGTAAAATATTCGTATCAAAGTGACAATAATTGTCACGTTGGCAGTATCGGGACTGTAGATCACTATAATAGTTACATTTTGACTATAAAAAGTCAACAATAATCAAATTTATGTTATAATGTGGTAATAATAGTGAAATGTTCTTTTAAAAGTGACGATAATAGTCAATTGTTCGTTTTAAACTGACAGCAACAGTGAAATTTTGGCATTATGGTTTTATTTAGAATTGTTAAGACAGTTGGCATTCGAGATATTTTTCAAGGTGAAATGCCAATTACTTCACTTTAAATCAGTGATTTGTACGCGTGGCGCATGAAGTAAAATTTCGAGTTGAGAAAAGCCCGAATTTGGATTTGGACGCTGCGCGTCCAAATCCAAATTCTTCGGGCTTTTCTCAACTCGAAATTTTACTTCATGCTTAGTCTGGGATTGGAAGACACTCGTTTGATTCATCATTGAAACAATTGAAAATTTACGCATGATAATAGTTAAATATTCGTTTCAAAATGACGATATTAGTCGAATGTTGGGGTTATCATGGACCATAGATCACTGTAATTGTCACATTTTGACATAAGACTTTGGCTATTGCAGTTCTTCAATAGTCAAATGTATGTTATAATGTGACGCTAATAGTAAAATGTTCGTATCAAAGTGACAATAATTGTCACGTTGACAGTATCGGGACTGTAGATCACTATAATAGTTACATTTTGACTATAAAAAGTCAACAATAATGAAATTTATGTTATAATGTGGTAATAATAGTGAAATGTTCTTTTAAAAGTGACGATAATAGTCAATTGTTCGTTTTAAACTGACAGCAGTAGTGACATTTTGGCTTTATGGTTTTAATTAGAATTGTTATAATTTCTATGACAGTTGGCATTCGTGATATTTTCCAAGGTGAAATGCCAATTATTTCACTTTAAATCAGTGATTTGTACGCGTGGCGCATGAAGTAAAATTTCGAGTTGAGAAAAGCCCGAATTTGGATTTGGACGCTGCGCGTCCAAATCCAAATTCTTCAGGCTTTTCTCAACTCGAAATTTTACTTCATGCTTAGTCTGGGAGTGGAAGACACTCGTTTAATTCATCATTGAAACAATTGAAAATTGATGCATGATAATAGTTAAATATTCGTTTCAAAGTGACGATATTAGTCGAATGTTGGGGTTATCATGGACCATAGATCACTGTAATTGTCACATTTTGACACAAGACTTTGACTATGTTTGTTATAATGTGACGCTAATAGTAAAATGTTCGTATCAAAGTGACAATAATTGTCACGTTGGCAGTATCGGGACTGTAGATCACTATAATAGTTACATTTTGACTATAAAAAGTCAGCAACAATCAAATTTATGTTATAATGTGGTAATAATAGTGAAATGTTCTTTTAAAAGTGACGATAATAGTCAATTGTTCTTTTTAAACTGACAGCAGTAGTGAAATTTTGGCTTTATGGTTTTATTTAGAATTGTTATATTTTCTATGACAATTGGCACTCGTGATATTTTTCAAGGTGAAATGCCAATTAATTCACTTTAAATCAGTGATTTGTACGCGTGGCGCATGAAGTAAAATTTCGAGTTGAGAAAAGCCCGAATTTGGATTTGGACGCTGCGCGTCCAAATCCAAATTCTTCGGGCTTTTCTCAACTCGAAATTTTACTTCATGCTTAGTCTGGAAGTGGAGGACACTCGTTCGACAATTATCAATAACTTATTTTAAAGTCACTATTGGGTAACACCGTTGATGCAGTAGACGACTTGGAAAAACAGGGAATCTACTCCATCAAATGTTGTAACTGCAGTAAAATGTATGTAGGCCAAACTAAAAGAAATGTCATTACGAGATACAAAGAACATACATCACATATCAAATACAACAACCCTACAAAATCTGCAGTTGCCCATCACTCTATTGAAACAGGTCATAAATTCCCCCTCAACAACACCAAGCTATTAAAATTCTCCACAAATTATCACTTAAACCTGTACGAAGCTTTTTACATGAAAAAACATAACGCTGATCTGCTAAATTTTGATTTGAGCCCACTAGACATCCCATTACTTAAACTCGTTCCGTTGTAATAATTTTTGTATTTTTCTTGTTATATGTTTTTATGTTTTTATGTATATTGTAACTTGTGTATTTTTCTTATTTTTCTGTATTTCTATTTTATATTATTTGTTCCAATTACACTTAAAATAGATTTAAGATGTCGGCCTAATTGTCGGTATTCCCTTAACTCCATAACCCCCGCGCTCATTACGTAATTACACCTCCTAATCCGCAGGTATATATTAAGCGCATTTTAGCTTTTAAGTTTGTATTTATCAACCATTGATAATGATCACATCGTGATTGAAATGTGCATTTGGTACTCCAAATAAATAAGTGAAGAAAAGATACAAGTGTTTCATTAATTTAAAACCATCTTCACGCAACTCAACAACAATTAAGTAATTATTTTGCCTTCTTCAATTTTATGCAAAATTACAAAATACAAGAAATGCAATATTGAGTAAAGTGGTTAAATAATGAATATTAAGAAAATAAATGAATTCAAAAAAATTAAAAATAAATAAATCCTGCTTTTTCTATTAAAAAATTATATCTCAATTTTGATTTAAAAAAATCGTTAAATAGCATCACGAATTTGAAAATCAACGGAAATCTTGGAAATTCGCGGAAAATAAAAATTATCGAAAATCGTCAGGATTTTTAAAATTAAAAAAAATTTAGGAAGTTCATGAACACTGTCAAGAATTTGAAAGTTAATGAAAGCGTCGAAAATTTAATAATTAACAGACATTTCAGCAATTCACTTTTTATAAATTAATTAAAATCGTAAATGGTTATTATTTAATTTAAGATTAATAAATTCTAGAAATATTTGTGTCATGCGCTCTCAAAATTGAAACAATCTTTTTTTATATCCAGCAGTTTTATTTAAAATATGCTACTTACAGTATTTATTTTTGTAAATATTTCAACGTATATCACGTTTTTGCATGTTTTCTTCGTTTTAGTCGCTCCGCTTTGCTACGCGACCGAACCAAATTATCAGGCTTTTCTAAACTTGAAATTTTAATTCATCCTTAATCCAAGAGTGGAAACACATTTAAAACTTCAACTTAAACGTTTTTATAAAATTGACGAATGCCTGAAAATGTACCTCAAATTTATACATAAGTATATTTAAAAGCATAATTTTCAGTATGTAATATAAAAAGCGATTCATCGAAATCATTAAAAGAAATGCAGAATTTTACCTGAAATCAATTTTTAGAGTTAACTCGAGAATCGCTCAGCCGTTAATGGGTTAACAACGATATTAAGAAATTAGGGAAATTATTAGCAAACTGGTTTTTATTAACAAATTTTCTGAATTACTGGTAAATGAAAAAGTCGGCAAATCCCAAGTAGAGATCTAGGGTTTTCTAATTCACTTGATTTTTAAGCAGATTTGAAAAAATTATTAGCTTCGAAATCACAAGTAATAAATAGTTTATCATCCTGTATTGAATATACAGGGTGTCCCATTCTTAAGTACCACCTGGAATATCTATAGAACCATGCACCGAATGAAAAAAATGTTTTGTATAAAACATTAAAACTGCGATTATTTTCGCAATCTACAACAAGTTAGTCTTACAAAGACGATATCATACACTCATTGAAACAACTACTTCCCGGGCTAATACCCCGGCTGACATTGAATTATACAACAAGTGTTTGCTGTTACATACAGTAACCTACTGCAAATGTAACAATTTGGGTCAAATTATTCAGGCCATCTATAGACGTGTTTCGAGATTTATCTGTCATCAGTTTAGAGGGAATGGCAAAGTTATACTGCTAGAGGGAATGGCAAAGTTATACTGCTAGAGGGAATGGCAAAGCTATATTGATGAGAGTTAAATCTCGAAACGTGTCTATAGATGGCCTGAATAATTTGACCCAAATTGTTACATTTGCAGTAGGTTACTGTATGTAACAGCAAACACTTGTTGTATAATTCAATGTCCATCGGGGTATTAGCCCAGGAAGTAGTTGTTTTAATGAGTGTTTGATATAGTCTTTGTAAGACTAACTTGTTGTAGATTGCTAAAAGATTCGCACTTTTAATGGTTTGAATTTGAATTTATTTATTCATTTATTAACGGAATCTGCATTTTATTACATAAGTGTACATATACATATTGTAATATATGACAAAAATAACAAAAAACATAAAAATCATATAATGAATTACATTGATTACAACCGACTAAATTATTACTGAACAAAAATAACAAAAACCATATAAAGAGTTACACTGATTACAGCCACCTAAATTATTACTGAACTAAAGATCTAACAGTAAATGACATTGGATAGAAGGTTGGTTGAAGTATTCTGCAACCAAGAATTGGCAATTTCATTTATACTTATGTTTGAACGGTAACGTGACCGCCAGTCTAGGGTGTCAAATTGTTGAGAAGGAATGGCAAAGCTATACTGATGAGAGATATATCTCGAAACGCGTCTATAGTAACGTCTAGTAACCTCCTGCAAATGTAACAATTTGGTCAAATTATTCAGGCCATCTATAGACGCGTTTCGAGATTCATCTCTCATCAGTATAGCTTTGCCATTCCGTCTAAACTGATGAGAGATAAATCTCGAAACGCGTCTATAGATGGCCTGAATAATTTGACCCAAATTATTACATTTGCAGTAGGTTACTGCGTCGCGCATGAAAATATACTGCCCATTTAATACAAAAATAATCATAATTGTTGAGATTTCTTCATACTTTTTCAGAATTCTATTGTTTTTCAACAGTTATTTTACATTTATCACGTTTCATCACGTTCCAACAGTGTTGACATTTTTAACAATATTGATAGTTTTTCACACTTTTTCATTTTTTGCACATTAGAATTTTTCTTGAAATACCAAAATTTCCGTTGATTTTCAAAATTGTAACGATTTTCCTGAATGTTTATTGTATTAAATCTTGAGCAGTTTTTATAATTTTTCAAAATTTTTAATAATGTTCAGGCTTTTCATAATTTCCTAAGGTATTAATTAATTTTCAAAAAATTGAGATTTAAATTTTTAATGGAAATAGCATTTTTTATATATTGTTTAAAAAAAATTATTTATTTTCTTAATATTTATTATTTTACGACTTTACTCTATATTGCTATTTTGCATTTTGTAAAAAATTGAAAAAGACAAAATTAGTTATTGATAATTGTTGAACGAGTGTCCTCCAATCCCAGACTAAGCATGAAGTAAAATTTCGAGTTGAGAAAAGCCCTAAGAATTTGGATTTGGACGCGCAGCGTCCAAATCCAAATTCGGGCTTTTCTCAACTCGAAATTTTACTTCATGCGCCACTTGCATAAAAACACTGATTTAAAGTGAAGTTAAAAATATACTGTCTATTTTATAGAAAATAATTACAATTGTTGAGAATTCTTCATACTATTTGAGAATTCTAGTGTGTTTCAAAATTTATTTTATATTTCATCACGTAATAAAAAATAATTACAAGTTAAAGCTTCTTTATTTTCTTTCTCTGTTTCAAAATAATCTAATAAATTTGCTACAAACTGCTGGGACTAGGATCGCAATCCTTTACCTTTCACGCTCATTGTAACAATTGTAATTGATTTGTTTTTTTTTTTAATTTCAAATCATAAACACACCAAATGTTTAAACTATCAATGTCAAAATTGTATGTACGAAAGTCAAATCAAGATCTAAAAAATAGACAACCGAATATATATACCGGGTTTTGACTTGGCGGATGCAACATAGGAAATCGCATGTTAATTTTAAAGTGTTCAAATATTGGCTTCCCTATTTATTTAAGAGACAAAATGTATTTCACTTTTTTGTAGAGGGAAAAATTCTAAATTTATTAATGTTCACACCTAACACTTAACGTTTCTCTAAGTTAAAATAATTAAGAAAAAGTAATGTGATTTTATAAAAATAATGACATACCATAAAATTGATACAATTGCGGATATTCTCTGTTTTTTTTAAAGTTTAATTTAAAGCTTTAAACAAGTGTTTTCCACTCCCAGACTAAGTATGAAGTAAAATTTCGAGTTTAGAAAAGCCCCGTGAAAATTTGTCGAGGGTCGCGCAGCGACCCGAGACAAATTTTCTGGGCTTTTCTAAACTCGAAATTTTACTTCATGCGCCACGCGTATAAAACACTATAATATTGTCAAATTCATGTATATTTGAACTTCACTTAAAATCTATGCTTTATACGCGTGGCGCATGAAGTAAAATTTCGCGTTTAGAAAAGCCCAGAAAATTTGTCTCGGGTCGCGCAGCGACCCGAGACAAATTTTCACGGTGCTTTTCTAAACTCGAAATTTTACTTCATGCTTAGTCTGGGAGTGCAAAACACGCGTTTATAGCTTCAAATTGAACTCTTTTAAAAATCAACGAATGTCAGAAAATTAACAGCTAAAATAATTAAGAAAATGTAATGTGATTTTATAAAAATAATGACATTTTTCTTGTATAGTGTAAATCATTTCGAAAACATTTACTTTAATCAAGTGACTACGATATCTTTTGCCATTTTGACATCCGCAGTTGTTTCAATTCAATGGCATGTCATTATTTTTATGAAATCACATTATTTTTTTCTAATAATTTTAACTTAGAGAAACGTAAAATGATAAACGTTAACACGAATGAATTCAGAATATTTTTTTTCTACAAAAAAAGGAAATACATTTTGTTTCTAAAATAAATAGGGGAGTCAAAATTTGAACATTTCAAAATTTACATGGGATTGCCTATGTTGCGTCCGTTGCGTCCGCAACCCGGTATGTCCTTTTTCTCCTTACCTGTTTAAAACGTTTGTTTTCGCGAATTCGGACAGGGCTCTAGTTTCGTGATTTCTATCGTATGTTTAATAAAAAAAAAACCTCTAGAGCAGACGTTCACAACCTTTTTCAGGTCGCGCCCCCTTCTTGTTTTAATTTTGTTTTTTTAGTTGGATTGAAACACCTTTATGGCCTTATTTCACATCACCTACACTTTAGGAAATCTGTTGAGCCTCCCTGACATCTTGCCGCACCTCCCGAATGGGGCGTGCCCCTCCGGTTGAGAACCCCTGCTCTAGAGTATCATGATTTAATCTTTTTTTAAAATTTAGGTTGGCTACACGCTTTAGGAATTGACAAATAAAACGTCAGACTGATTTCTATATTATAATATATAATCTCAGAGTTGCCAAACTAGACTATTTTGCATGGCACTCTAGATGGTTTTTTTTATTGAACATATGACTATTTCAACGATTTTCAATGTTACTGACAAATAACAGTTTTGATTATTTTTTATAAAAACTTGTAGCTGTTAAGTTTTTTACAACAGTTGAAAATGATTTATGCCGTTGTACAAAAAATATTTACCGAAATGACGGTAAAAGTGGGCAAATAGCTGTACATTTAGAGAGCATTTTTACGATTTACCAGTAATCGGTAAACCGGTTTACCGATCTCTTAAATTAACTTCTCATTTTTCACGTGGTGAAATAAATATGTTTCACACTATATGTTTAATTAATTTCTCACTTACCCGTGGTGAAACATTTTTGAAATAATTCACAAACCAAGTGTTTTATATCCAAAAATATTTAACTATGATTTTAAAAGAAAACATTTACACGAAACTAAAATATTAGTAAAATGTAACCAAGTGTTTTCTTTTAAAATCACCGGTCTTTCAATATTATAATTCCTAGTATCTGCGATAACATTTCTTCCACTAACAGTTACTTGCATTTCTTCAGAACATGCATGTTTTATTTTTTCCAAATTTCAATAAATCCCCTTCTTTTTCCTTTATTTAAAAAGTTAATTACTGTTGACTACTGATTTTATCGCTGATTATATTTATCGGATGGTGCGTTCGACCATCGTCTCATGCATAATTCATAAGGAGTCGATTTTTTTTTATTTACATCACAATAACTGGATTACAAGGTGCAAACACTGGTATTGTGCGAGCAGGTAGTGACAGTCCAAGTCAAACCTCGAGCGGATGATTGGAATATTGTGTGGGAGCTTTTTAGAGAAAGATTGGATTACAATTTAATCCGTTTGGGTTTGACTAAACAGAATATTTTCAACACTTTTGTTATGCTTCGAAAAGAATATTGGGAAATTTTACAGGAGTTTTATATGATTGACAACTGGCAACTGTAAAAATGTAGTTAATATACAGAGAGTTTTATGTAACACCGAACATAAGAATTTTTCGTTTAAGTATACATTAGCATACGTTGTACATTTGTCGACCCTCGGTTTATTAAAACAATGTAATTTGAAGCTTTAAACCAGTGTTATCCACTCCCAGGCTAAGCATGAAGTAAAATTTCGAGTTTAGAAAAGCCTGAAAATTTGGTTTGGTCGCGTAGCGCGAAGCGCGGAGCGGCCAAACCAAATTTTCAGGCTTTTCTAAACTCGAAATTTTACTTCATGCGCCACCGGCAGAAAACACTGATTTAATGTAAAGTTCAGCGGTGTGTTATAAACTTCGTAATATGTCAGTGTTTTGTACCGGTGGCGCATGAAGTAAAATTTCGAGTTTAGAAAAGCCTGAAAATTTGGTTTGGCCGCTCCGCGCTTCGCGCTACGCGTCCAAACCAAATTTTCGGGCTTTTCTAAACTCGAAATTTTATTTCATGCTTAGTCTGGGAGTGAAACACACTCATTTTAAGTTTCAAATTGAACTCCGTTTAAAAAAACAACGATTATCTAAAGATTTACGGCATATACGCTGTAATTGGGACATATATACTTAAAAGAAAAACTCTTTGTATGTACAAGTTGAGGCATTAATTGCAGTTGATTAGCTACAATTTGTAATGGTCATATAGGCAACTTAATTTACACATAACCTAAAAGTTAAAGGGGTCAAATCGTATTTTATGAAAATGTTCGGTGTTATATAAAACTCTCTGTATGTATCACAGAGAAATTCGTGAAATTTATTTCTGTGTTGATGATAATCGTTTTTGAATGCCTTCTTATTTTAAAATTACAAAAATGATTTGTATATACAGAAAATATTGCTTTTAAGTATACACATCACTGTGTATACTCTGTATATTTTCAAGCATAAACCAATAAACAATTTAAACAGTATTAAATCGCCAATTTTGATTCAAGGCACACTACATTTATTGTCAACAAATCATGTGAATAAGATTTATTATAATTTTTTTCTGGCATAAATATTAAATTAAAATCAATATTCAGAAAAACAAAGCCTAATGTAATAAAATAACTTAATATTTTTATGAGACTAAATGCAAACAACAACAAAATAAAATATTAAGGACAGCTTATATTTTCAGTCAAAGTCAATTAATATTCATACTTGTGTTTTAACTTTAATAAAATATGTCTACGAAAAAAAGCCTTCATTTTATTCCAAAGACTTATTATAATGTAAACTGTTTTAAACATAAAAACATTTCGACAACTTTTATAAAGGTTAGTTATAGGATTATTATGGAGTTATACACATTTCTTAATTATTATTTTTTTTTTGCGAAGGCGAGGTATTTCAAATAATAATATAATGTATAATGTAACCTTTTTTAAGCAAGAAAACATTTCGATAACTTTTTTAAACGTTAGTTACAGGATTATTATGGAGTTATAACCATTTCTTCATTTTCTTCGAAGACGAGATATTTCAAATAATTATTATAGTGTAAACTTTTTTAAGCAAGAAAACATTTCAACAACTTTTTCAAATGTTAGTTATAGGATTATTATGGAGTTATAAACATTAACATCAAAAAATTAAGTTGGAAACAATTTAGAAATTTTAATTTAGAAATTTGAGATTTTAATGTTGGAGGGTGGACATTTTTGCTTGGAATTATTTATTTTTTAAATTTAAATCTAAAATCGGTTTACTAGAAATTAAACTAGGAGAAAATTTAATTTATAAAATAAATATTTATTATTTACAGAAAGTAATCAATTTAATTCATTGATCAATGAATGATCAATGAATGAATTGCAAAATTAGGTAGATAATTATTTTGCTTTCTGTATTTTATATAAAAGATTTTAATAATATCCTAGAGGGTGTTTTCCACTCCCAGACTAAGCATGAAGTAAAATTTCGAGTTTAGAAAAGCCCCGTGAAAATTTGTCTCGGGTCGCGCAGCGACCCGAGACAAATTTTCTGGGACGCTAGATACAATTTTTTAATTCGGTTTTATTTAGTAATAAAAATAGAAACGTGTGTCTAAAATCCCAATGTTAGGCACTATAAAACAAACGAACGGTATATTTGTATTGGAAAAGAAAATGATAAAAGTGATCTGAACGTATTACACATTAAAATATAAAAGTAGTTACATTGATATAATGTACAGGGTGGTGCATTTTGGAGGTGCCACATATGGAAAACTTTTTTATTTGAACAGACATTGCAAAACCGTTTTCGCGAGCCAAAGTTACTTTTTTGTGTTTTAATCAATAGTGAACAGAAAACTCATCTATTTCTAAAAAATGAAAACTCCTTGAAATAAAACAGGTACGTCGGTTTAATGGGCACAAAAAGTTGCTATTAGAAAGTTTTTACAGTTTGGTTATATCTTTAAAAACAACTGAGTTACAGTAGCTTCCTAAAAACGACATTTTATCAACTTCCGGTTATAGAGCGGAGATGCTTAGAGATAGATCAATTTCTTTTCAGCATTAAGTAAAGCACGAAAAAGTGACTCTAGCTCGCGAAAACGATATTAAAATATCTCTTCAAATAAAAAAGTTTTCCAGGTTAAGTGGAAGAGCAACTAAAGTCACACAGACTGGTTGAACTTCGCCTGCACTACTGTATGTTATTCTCTTTTGTAATATTCCTGAATTTTTGAATAAAGACAATTTATTATTATTATTATTATATGTGGCAATTCCAAAATGCACCACCCTGTATCTTGTTGGACATGCTACATTACTGGCCTGGCATATGTTAACACATTATTGTATATTTTGCATGATTTTAAAATTATTACTATTATTAAGGGTAAGTTGTATAATTATATGAATTGCAGTTCATTATTGAATTTTAGATTAAAGTTTTTTTTGCTATATTAAAATGTAAAAAAAATCGGTTTACCGTTTGAAGTTCATCTGATCTACAGTTGTTTTTTTTTTATAGAAGTAGCTCTACATTTTCAATTATAGGGTTATTTCCATAAATATTTTGACACAAAAATATCTTATAAATTCCTGTTCAAAATTACATTTTAAATAAAAAAATTACTTCACAACAATAATTTGGAAGATTTTTTGAACTCAGGTGATGATGAAAGATGAACTCAAGAATATGGATTTGTGTTCAGTACTCATTAATCTACCATTTACTCATGCACAAACAATTGCTGTATACAAACGTTTAGTTTGCCAGCTATTGACAATGATACTTAAGCAAATGGGCATTAGATGGCGTTTACGCTTTCGAACATATGGAAAGATTACCTTAGTTTAACACGTTGGCTATCGTATGAATCAAGTACGAATCGCACTAAATTTAATCACTGGACTCCATGAATCACATGCACTTGATACAAAGCTATAAAATATATGTAGTTTGGAGATCAACAACATGTTAAACATTGCGGGAGTTAAAGTGGTTATCAACAAAAAAATATGTAAATGCAAAAAAAATAACAAAAATCGTATTTATTTAGGAAGAACAAATTTTGCTTCTTTTTATATCGTATGTTCAATTTAAAATAATCTCTAGAGTGCCATGGAAAATATTGTAGGTTGGCAACTCTGAAATTATACACAAAAATTATTATGTCTGACGTTTCATATGTCAATTTCTAAAGCGTGGAGCCAACTTAAATTAAAAATAAAAATAAATCTTGGCACTCTAGAGGTTTTTTGTATTGAACATACGATATTATATATTATATATATTCGTTGTTTTCTTTTAATTTAGGTGTCCCTACTGCTTGTCATGTAATGACATTGATGTGTGAATGCCATGTTGCAATTGATTGATTATTTAACAGAAAAGTGGTAATAACATGCGGAAAGTAATGATTCGCAACTTAATTAATCTGTATGATAGGGTAATTAAGCACATGGCAACCACGTGAAAAACATAACCTCAAATATATTTTAAAGTCAAAAGTTTGAATTACAACCTGAGTATCTAACAAAATATCCAACATAATAAAAAAGTCACTAAATACGTCTATAAATTCAAAATAAGGATTTTTCTTTAAATTAAAATATTTCAATTTCTTAAACTTTACACACTTGCCTAGAACCATTATGTTTGAAACATTTTATACAGAAAATATCATAGAAAACAAAAATTGCGTTAATCTTTCTTAAATTTTATTATTGACCAAAACAATTATTGAAAATGTTTCAATATTAACACATATTTTTAGCATTTTCTATTATTATCGAATATTAGTAAATGTAAACTTACGGGCAGAAAGACCAATGGTCGATAGCCCAGATAGGGACGTTAACAGAAAGGAATGTGATTTTATAAAAATAATGACATACCATGGAATTGATACATCAATTGCGGATATTTTCTGTTTATTTTTTTAAGTTCAATTTATAGCTTTAAACAAGTGTTGTCCACTCCCAGACTAAGCATGAAGTAAAATTTCGAGTTTAGAAAAGCCCCGTGAAAATTTGTCAAGAGTCGCGCAAATTTGTCGAGTTTAGAAAAGCCCTGTGAAGGTTTGTCTCGGGTCGCGCAGCGACCCGAGACAAATTTTCTGGGCTTTTCTAAACTCGAAATTTTACTTCATGCGCCACGCGTATAAAACACTATAATATTGTCAAATTTATGTTCACTTCACTTAAAATCTGTGTTTTATACGCGTGACGCATGAAGTAAAATTTCGAGTTTAGAAAAGCCCAGAAAATTTCTCTCGGGTCGCTGCGCGACCCGAGACAAACCTTCACGGGGCTTTTCTAAACTCGAAATTTTACTTCATGCTTAGTCTGGGAGTGGAAAACACTCGTTTAAAGCCTCAAATTGAACTTAAAAAAATAACAACGAATATCTACAGATTTAGAGAAAATAATAAAATAACTTCTTTCAGGTAAACATACGCCTAAGCTGTACATTTTCCGACATTCGTTATTTTTTAAATTAGTTCTATTTGAATCTTTAATCGAGTGTTTTCCACTCCCAAACGAAGCATGAAGTAAAATTTAGAGTTTAGAAAAGCCCCGTGAAAATTTGTTGAGAGTCGTGCAGCGACTCGAGACAAATTTATACGCGTGGCGCATGAAGTAAAATTTCGAGTTTAGAAAAGCCAAGAAAATTTGTCTCGGGTCGCTGCGCGACCCGAGACAAACCTTCACGGGGCTTTTCTACACTCGAAATTTTACTTCATGCTTAATCTGGGAGTGGAAAACACTCGTTTGAAGCCTCAAATTGAACTTAAAAAAGAAGCAACGAATATATAAAGATTTAAAGAAAATAATAAAATAATTTCTTTCAGGTAAACATACGCCTAAGCTGTACATTTTCCGATATTCGTTATTTTTTAAATGAGTTCTATTTGAATCTTTAAACGAGTGTTTTCCACTACCAGACGAAGCATGAAGTAAAATTTCGAGTTTAGAAAACCCCTGTGAAAATTTGTCGAGGGTCGTGCAGCGACCCGAGACAAATTTTCTGGGCTTTTCTAAGCTCGAAATTTTACTTCATGCGCCACGCCAGTAAAACGCTGATTTCAAGTAATGTTCAAATATACATAAAGTTTCCAATATTTTAGTGTTTTATACGCGTGGCGCATGAAGTAAAATTTCGACTTTAGAAAAGAGCAGAAAATTTGTCTCGGGTCGCTACGCGACCCTCGACAAATTTTCACGGGGCTTTTCTAAACTCTAAATTTTACTTCATGCTTAGTCTGGGAGTAGAATACACTCCTTTAAAGCTTCAGATTGAACTCTTTCAAACATCAACGAATGTCAGAAAATTTTCAGCTAAAATAATTAAGAAAAAGTAATGTGATTTTATAAAAATAACGACATACCATGGAATTGATACAATTGCGGATGTCAAATAGCACAAGATATTGCTGTTACTTAATTAACGACAAAAAACTTAACGCAAACATCGTGATAACTGTGGTCTGCATAGTACCACTTAACTGGGAGGATTTTTTCTTGAATAGTGTAAATCATTACAAAACCATGTACATCCGCAATTGTTGCATGTCATTATTTTTATAAAATCACATTACTTTTTTTTAATTATTTTAATTCAGAGCAACGTAAAGTGTTAAACGTTGACACGAATGAATTCAGAATTTTTCCCTCTACAAAAAAGGTAAATACATTTTGTTTCTAAATTAATTAGGGTAGCCAAAATTAGAACATTTCAAAGTTTACATGGAATTTCCTATGTTGCGTCCGCCAAGTCAACACCCGGTATATATACATATATATATATACATATATATATATATATATATATATATATATATATATATATATATATATATATATATATATATATATATATATATATATATAAAATTACTTACCTTTCTATATACATCATATATTGAGAACGAGATATTTCCGTCATATTAGCACCTACTTCAAAATATTAAAACTAACACATTAATGGAATTGTAAATATTTGTATAAATAAATAATGTAACTGTAAATAGTATGCCTGAATAAAGATGATGTATACATATATATTTAAAAAAAAAATTATCGCACTTTTATTGTTTTCATGTATTCTACAACCCAGTGTTGGCAAATGCATTCATACTAATACTTGCTAACATAAAAAAAAGATAATAAAATAGTATATTAAAGCCCAACGCAGGGCCTCTTTTACAATCAATAGTTACATCTTTGGTAATGTAGACCGTCTGGTACTGTACTGTCTAGTTTAAACCATTGGTATATAGTCGTGCCATTTTACAATTTTACACTTTGAATTCATAATCAATAATTATAATACAAAGAAGAACATATTTTAATATAAATATTTAATACACAGAAACTACATAGCAATGAAATTTTGATATTTACTTGCCAGTTTGACAAGTAAATAGAAAGATATATTTACTTGTCGAACAGGCAAGTAAATATCAAAATTTCATTGCTAAGTAGTTTCTGTGTATTAAATATTTATATTAAAATATGTTTTTCTTTGTATTATAATTATTGTTTTATGAATTCAAAGTGTAAAATTGTAAAATGGCACGACTATTTACCAATGGTTTAAACTAGACAGTATAGTACCAGACGGTCTACATTACCAAAGATGTAACTATTGATTGTAAAAGCGGCCCTGAGTTGGGCTTTAATATACTATTTTATTATCTTTTTTTTGTGTTAGTAAGTATTAGTATGAATGAAATTGCCAACACTTGCCAGTTCGACAAGTAAATATATCTTCTCCGGCTTAAAATGAGTTGTACGGCTCTTGGATTTATCCATATTAAGCTAACCTCTACTTTCAAAATTGAAAATGAATTTGTCACAGCAAATCTAATAATGTATGTTCATAGAAACGGCCCACTACAGGTTTAACCCAAGCTCGAATCACGGGGCAGACTGACAGTGAGGTAACTCAGCTTTACACACAACAATGCTTTGCCTCGCAATTGTAAAATAGACACCCAAGGTTTGATCCTTGGGTTAAGTTAACAGAGGTGTAACCATGGATCGTAAAAGCGGCTCTAAACGATATACAACATGGTTAGTGGATTTTAATAATCGATTATTAGCTTGTATTAACAAAAGCTTAGATAATAATTATACCATTTTTTTTATTTAATTATGGTAAGTTTTCGTGATTTTAAAGAATAGTATACAAAATGTAATGTCCAGTAACTAAAATCTATTCAACAAATAAACTTATTTCTAGATTAAAAATATAGTAGATAGATAAATTGTACATGCTTGTTCTAAAATAATTAGGGATTCCTATATATTAGGGGTGTTGAACCTTTTGTAATACGAGAGCTACTTTTGCATACCAAGAGTATTTACACAAATAAGACAATTAACTTTGTTTGTATAACTGAGGATTTTATTGTGACTATAGTTTCGACAACTTTAACTTATCATTATCAAACATAAAGTAATAGGGTAGCCAAAATTTGAACAAACAGGACATTTTTCAGTGTTATTGTTTAATCTGCAATAAAACTGCAATACATAACATATTATTGGAAAGATTTGACGTTAAGTTGCTTGAATCTCGTCGAAAAACTAAATGTATTTCTTTCCTTTATAAACTTTTGCACAACACAATTGATTTCTTAGCTAAACTCGGGCTGCATATTCCATCTTTTTCCAGCAGGCAGAAACCAACATTTCATGTATTTGCGCATCGAACTAACGCGGGATGTTCGATGCGCAAATACATGAAATGTTGGTTTCTGCCTGCTGGAAAAAGAAGGAATATGCAGCCCGAGTTTAGCTAAGAAATCAATTGTGTTGTGCAAAAGTTTATAAAGGAAAGAAATACATTTAGTTTTTCGACGAGATTCAAGCAACTTAACGTCAAATCTTTCCAATAATATGTTATGTATTGCAGTTCTATTGCAGATTAAACAATAACACTTTTAACCAATCATACTACTAATTTTCACAAAATCGCACCGGAAGTTGACGACCCGAGACATCTGGGCTTTTCTAAATCTGAAATTGGTAGGTGATCGACCGAAAATGGTTAAGCAATCAACCGATCGATCGTGGTCGGCGGGTTGAACACTGCTGTTATATATCTACACCCTGTATACTTAACTATTCGAAAGGTGTAGTAGATCTATTTTGATTTATTTTACGTTGGTGACAATCAATGTACATAAGTGTTTAATTATTTCCTAAAATAAACACCCCTGCTATATATCTACAGCCTGTTTACTTAACTATTCGAAAATTTTATTAGATCTATTTTGATTTATTTGACGTTGGTGACAATTAATATACATAAGTGTTTAATTATTTCCTAAAATAAACTTGTGCATTACTAAAAATTTCTGTTAATTAAAAAATTAATCGTAGGACAAATAAAGATGTATACGAAGGATAATGGTAATAAATAGGATAACATTAATGCAAAGGTTTTTTTAAATAAATAAAACACACATTTAAAATATGACATATTTTGTCCACTGTATTTTTTTTTTCTTCAATTCAATCATTTTTTAAATAACCTAAAACGCTATCAGAGCTCGCACTATCACTAATTTTTACGATTTATTGTACAAATCCGTTGGAATTAAACAATAATACCTAATCATGACAGTATTTATGGCAACCGCGTCGGATACAAATATTCGTATACCTATATATACAAAAAAAACTGACGTCAAATCAAAATCGAAATAAAAAATTTGTACAATAAACTCGATAAATATTTAATTATACAATATCAATATTTATATATACAACTTTGTACAATTCATATATTATATATACACATTTTATATGGATACAAAATAAAACAAACAGAAATTAAATAAATAACAATAAATGCACTGTGATTTCAATCAATTATATAAATGTTATTCTCCAGTTTATAAAAATATCATAATTTTGTTACACAAATTGCAATAATAATAAAGAAATAGTCTTATATTATTACAAATTTGTAATTTTGTTAAACAAATTGTTCATACTTATAACGTTTATACAAGATTTTTTTTTTTAGCAACTTTAAATCATAATTTTGTTAAACAGAATAATCAATAATAATCAAGAAATAGTCTTATATTCTCACAAGTTTGTATTTGTTGAAATATGCAAAATATGCGTTTCTACTATTAATGTTTATAGAATTGTTTTTCTCTGAAGTATACATATCCTGATGTATACACTGTAAATGTTTAACCATTCGTTGATTTTATCAAAAAAGGCAAATTAAAGCGTGTAAGTGTTTTAACACTTTTAATTGGAAGTTTCTAACGATGGTTTTCATTCCTTGATTAAAAATGAAGTAAAATTTCGAGTTACTGCTTCTGTTTGATCTCACTTTAATCCGTTTTATAAATTCTGTATTGTGGAAGCTTCAACTTCGTATACACAGTAATATCACAATAATCACTATACTTTGATTGTATAACACTGTTTAGTAAATGTGGCTGCAGTTTCGTGAAAATTAGCTTGTCATTATCATGTTTAATAATGACAAGCTGAATTTGTCGAAACTGCAGTCACATTCAATAAAAAGGTTATACAAACAAAGGAAAGTAAATCTAAAAACTAAATGTTCGGCTTTTAAAATTTGAGCCTGAAATAATTTGCTTTGGTATATATATACAGACATTTTTTTATTAAAGTATACATACCTCGATGTGTACTCTGTAAATTTTCAGGCATTCGTTGTTTCTGAAAAGTTTTCAGTTTGAAACTGCCAACATGTGTTTCCAGTCCCCGATTAAGCGTGAAGTAAAATTTCTAGTTTAGAACCAAACCAAATTTTCAGCCTTTTCTAAACTCGAAAATGTACTTCATGCGCCATGCGTATAAAACACTGAAATATTGTGACGTTTTAATTATACTGCCAAAGCAGTATGCTAAAGCGATATATTTTTAACTTTACGTAAATTAGTGGTTTATACGCCTGGCGCATGAAGTACATTTTCAAGCTTTTCTATACTCAAAATTTTACTTTATGCTTACTCTGGGATTTGAAACACTCTTTAGAAAAATCAGATTAAACGTTTTTATAAAAACAACGATTGTTTAAATATTTACTGGGTATGTACATTAAAAACAATCCTTATATGTAATAAGCTGTATATTTTAAACTTCACATTTCAATGTTTTATATGCTGTTGAATAATTAATATATAGAAGTGCAACTGAATTGTAAATTTAAGTGACCCTAAACTTATGCAACCTAATGTACAATTTCGTTTTCCCTGTCACACACTAGCGCCCTCTGATTTCATTTTATATTTCTCTGTCAATGCTCTACAGAAAGAAATAGAGCGATATACTCTCTATTACCTTCTAGAATTAGAGATTTATGAAAACGTAGGTGCATCGTTGGATTCACAGGTGTCGGCATGTATTTAACGTAACTAGTGTCCCTGTATATAAGAGAGTAGCGCAAACTGGCATCCATCTTGATGCCTTTAATCGCCAAATTCAAACTTAACCAATCATATTCTATAATGATTGACGCGCTTCCTGTTAATTTGATTTAGTTTGAGTTTGGCGCCTAAAGGAGTCAAGATGGATGTCAGTTTGCGCTACTTTCTTAAATACAGGGACACTAACTGTAACCCGAAAAATACATGGATTTGCACTCCTATATGATGCGTTTTTAGACAATAGAACGTAGCAGTGAGTAGAAAATGCAGCAAAATGTACATTCTATTCAATAAAAAACATACACTTATTTTTTTACATTGTAAATTTTCATTATTATTAAAGTGGTTGCTATGGAAACACATTTGGTAAATTTGGTAACCGACTGATACAGTTTTAAAAAAGGCTGAATCACATTAGCGAAATAATGTTGGAATCGGGTTCAGTGGGTGAACGCTTTTTCATTGAATAGAGCTGTACATGTATATAATTCAATGTATTATCTATATTACGACAACCAAATGTTTTAAATGCACGTAGATTACACTACTTGTTTTAAATTGTAGGTTTCTTGGCCAGATTTGAAAGTAAAGTAATATTAAAGTAAAGTAAGAGATAAAAGGTAAGACATGTAATTCAAATTAGGGACATACAAAATTAGGAAACTTATCTCGATATCAAGACACGTCAATATAAATTTCTTGAAAATCAAGTCAAATAGTATATGTCTAAGTGCATATATAATATTAATTAATATAACAAAAAAATAATATTATTAAAAAAAAAACTTGTTACTTCTTACATCTAAAATCAGAATGATAGATTTATTTTCATCATACACGCATTTTTTCTTAACATCTCTAATGATAAGATTAGTATTTTCCGAATGAAATCACGACTAATTTTAGAAAACAGCTATTTCGGAAAGTGCTCTTGGTTGGTGTATAAATAATCTCGATAATTGTGGCGGACATTGCGCGCGCTGTTATACCTCGGTTCTTTTTATTTTTCGTTTTGTTGTGTTGGCAACGCGTGATGGGTGGTGGCCGTAATTAAATTCGAAATTGACCGTTGCGCGCGCGTTTAAAACGCACTACATCTTGTATTTTGTGAGGGCAAACAGGAAGCACACTTTCTGGTGTTAAATTATGATGACAAAGAGGTTTTGAGTTAGGGTCTCATCTCGGATGGTAATTCGGCATGGCGGTTTTATCGTTTTCATTGATGATCAAAAGAAGCCGAATTATATATATTTTTTTTAGTGCGCACGAGTTGTCAGTTTTAATGATTTATGGTGGGTTTTATTTAACTATAAACACGCTATTAATATTATAAATGTGCATGGTATATTTGGTTGCCTATAAATTAACTATTATTTTATTATATCGCAACCCATTATACCTGTAATCTTAAATACGATTGACTTAAAACTGAATCATTTTGATAAAATATTATGATCTCTCAAGAAGATTAAATACAATCTTTATTTGATCTTCTTAAGAGATAATATTATTTTATCAAAATCATTCAGTTTTAATCAATCGTATTCAAGGTTACAGGTAAAATGGGATGCAGATATAATAAAATAATAGTTAATTCTAACCCACTGAGCCAATCCATTTAAGTAATGTTTCATCAACATTAAAACAACGTTTAATGTTGCTACAATGTTGATATAACGTTATTTGTCTGTTTTTTGCTCAGTGGGAACGTTAGAAAAATAAAATAAAATTAGTGACTCTCATCGAAACTTCAGTATCTCAAAGTAGGCCCGCTATTAAAAATGAAAAATGTTGACAAAATACAAAATTACAAAAATTCATATAAAATGCAAACAATACGTCTTACTTTATAAGACAATTTAAGACAATAAATACCTATTGAAACAACTACTTAACGTGCAATACAAATTTATTTTGAAATTAATTCTCAAGTAGTGAGATGATAGGTTAATTTTAGCAGAACTTCATTTGAAATATTTAACTTTGTATTCTAAAAAAGATATTCCAAATTACAGGTGGATTGGCTTTCTAAAACATACCGGGGAAAGCAGGAGTTCTAAATTCGAAATGTTACTTTATGCATAAGGTCGGAAATTCACATGTTATTTGGCCATAACAACGAACAACGATTAATCTTTAACAATAATGGAAATAGATCTTTAAAACTAATACATATTACACATTAAAGCTTTGCGAATAAATTGACACTATTCTTTTTTTTAAATGTTTTTTAAATTATATATAAATCAACTAATGGAACAATCTCAAATGATCACATAAATCCGTGCAATTCTTCCATAGAAAACATTATTTCTTCTTCATATTGCTTCAATTTATTGAAGTAATTATTATAAACATGTATTATTAAATAGAATAAACTAAAATAAATGATAAATAAAATTATTTGTTGTTTAGAAATCTTCATAAGAGCAATGTAAATTTTGATTCTGCTTTTAATAAATAGGGGGCAGCATCGTGCTATTTTAGTAATATCTTAAAATTGTACTGTAATTTCCAAAAACATGTGAAAAGAAATTGGGTTTAATATGTAGAATTCGTGTATGTCATTTGTCGCGACACGGGTTCCCGATGCGCGGCCTTGAATTGCGAATGTAATTTTTCTGCCGTGGACTGTTCATTGATTATGTTGTTGATTCACAACAAAGCAATACATTATTAAAATATTTCCCAATACAGTTTTTAAAAACTGCACTTATTCTTTGATTCATGTTTTGAATAGGAATGTGGAATGGCGGTATATGTTGATTAAAGTGATGAGTCGGAAAAATTCCTTCTTCATTTTTTTACCACATTGAATGTGCGACACTCGGCGATTTGATTACCGTGGCACTTAGTCAGCTTAGCGTCTAGAGTTCGAATTGAGTTATTGTAATTTCGCATTTTTTGTACAGCTTGAAGTGTCACCTACCCAGCTTAGACTGTAGATCTCTCTCGTGTTCGCATCTATTCTTTTTGTGTGCTTCATTGCAATTTATCAAATTAAGGAGTGGAGCACGCGACAGTCATGTACGATATTTGATTTTTGATAGTAATCACTTATGTAGTTGCAAATAACATGAATATATATTTTATGTTGCCAGAATTTAACTGTTTGTCTACAATATAAATGCAGCGAATTTTTCTTTAAGGTAAACATGTGCATAAGTTGTAACTCTTCCGACATGCGTTGTATTTTTAAAGAGTTCAATTTGAAGCCTATAACGAGAATTTTCCACTCCCAGACTAAGCATGAAGTAAAATTTCGAGTTCAGAAAAGCCCCATGAAAATATGTCTCGGGTCGCTGCGCGACCCTCGGCAAATTTTCACGGGGCTTTTCTAAACTTGAAATTTTACTTCATGCTTAGTCTGGGAGTGGAAAACACTCGTTTAAAATTTCAAATTGAACTCTTTTGAAAAACAACGAATATCTAAATATTTAATGAAAATAATCAGAATTTAGAATACCTATACTTCAAAGAAAAACTCCCTGTAATTACTCAAATTTTCTGGGCTTTTCTAAACTCGAAATTTTACTTCATGCGCCACTCGTATAAAACACTGATTTCAAGTGAGGTTTAAAGATACATACATTTCACAGTATTTTAGTGTTTTATACGCGTGGCGCATGAAGTAAAATTTCAAGTTTCGAAAAGCCCCGTGAAAATTTGTCTCGGGTCGCTGCGCGACCCTCGACAAATTTTCACGGGGCTTTTCTAAACTTGAAATTTTACTTCATGCTTAGTCTGGGAGTGGAAAACACTCGTTTAAAATTTCAAATTGAACTCTTTTGAAAAACAACGAATATCTAAATATTTAAAGAAAATAATCTGAATTTAGAATACCTATACTTTAAAGAAAAACTCCCTGTATATAATCATATTTAATATCAAACTCAAAAGGCATCTGTTTTGTCATACAGTTGTATGTATGTCGATAGAAATTAAAATCGTGAATATTTATCCAGTTTACTTGTGTCTTCTGTAATTCAATACCCATTCATTCATTAGCACGGCGCTATGTAAACAAACAAACAACGCGCTCCGCACTCATCAATTTTATTATTCGTTGTGATAAAATTGGGCCGGCACTATAAACCAATATATATTCAAAACTACTTTCTGCAATTTGGTAATTCTGCGCCATCTCGTATGCTAGAAACACACCACCAGCAAAAATTAGCCCTCTTAATCAAGCGGTGGAAACCTATGTCAAAAATAAAATAAAACACAAATAATTGGCATTTCGAAAGTTTAATTAAACCAAGTTTGACATATTTTATATGTAATATTTTTTTGAAGATAAAAATCTTATCGGTGGTTTTGGTTTGTCGAGGAAATATACCGACGCTTTTATGCAAATAGAAAAAAATGCAATCATTTTTTCTATTTGCATAAAAGCGTCGGTTAAATATTAAAATTCTGAATCTCAAATAGCTGCCATAAAATATGATCCTAATCATACCTGGCAAAAAATCAAGAATTAATTTAAAACACAACCACTCACTTATTCATCTAAAACAAACAGCCGAATCCCCAAATTAACCTCTCCTTTACAAATGATTTAACCTCCTCCGCTAATGGCCAAGCATGTCGCAGCCAAAATGGTATGCTTCTTGGCGCCCGAAAAGAAAAAAAATTATCGCGATTAATCCTTTCCGAAAAAGCAAACATTCCCGTCTCCGCCTCTTTAAAATTTATAGGATCCAATTAACTTTTTCGCCGACGACGTCAGAAAAAGAAAAACAGAAACGACGTCAACCTGCCCAAATTGTACGAATCGGACCACCCACTCAAAAAATAGTCTGCCCGAAAAGCGAACGCGCTTTGCGGACAATTAATAATTTCGGATGACTCGGCTGAAAATTGAAAACGGAACCGCGCCGATGACTTTACGATTTTTTTAAAATAGATGTTTAGGTGTAATTAAAATATGTCAAGGGATGGGTTTACTAAAATTGCTTTTTGTGGTTATTAATTTATGAAAATGTGATTAATGTAATGGTTTCATAAAAAAGGCAAACACGAATTAAAAATAGTCAATATTTAATTCATGTTTGCCTTATAAATGATTCGATCCGGGTCCATGGATATTGTGGCGTCCAAATAAATTTAAGTTAAGTGTGTGAATTAGTAACAATTCAATTGATAAAACAAATATTACAATGGATTTGATAGCTAACGCCATCTAATACTCCATAGTGGCATCGTCAATGACACGAATGCACAAAGTGCATATACAGGTTACTGTTTCGTCCACAAACGAGCTATACTTTGTTTGTGAAACCAGAAACAAATATTAAAATTGAATTTAAGTTCAGTATTCCGGCACCAGATACCCACAGACGCGTTTCGGACTTAAAGGTCCTCTTCAGTGTGGTTCCAACCCAACATTTTTGACTATTTCAAGCCAATATGTGAAAACTATTAATGGATTCGATAGCTAACGCTATCTTATGCTCCATAGTGGCATCGTCAATGACATCTGGTGCCGGAATACTGAACTCAAATTCAATTTTAAATAATACAATGGATGATGGCTGTATGGCGAAAGCCGAGGCCAAGAAAACAAAAACAAATGTTTGCCTTTTTTGGTGTTCAAATCCTAAAATAATCAATTCTATAAAACACAAAATTAAGTTGTATAATAAACCACACGACATTTGTTAGGTTTCGTAAATTTTAGTAAACATTTATTAGACTATTAAATTATTAGTTAATTTATTTGTTTAATAAATGGTTACTGGAATTAACGGACGCTGGTTTATGCGTTTCCCAAATACACAGTAACTTTTATTATTTGGCCTAGTCAACATAGATGTGTAATATTGTTACATGTTAAGGAATAGCCAGATAGTTCCCAGTTGTTACAAATACTCCTTAAAACTTAATTTTAATGAATTAGGCGAAAAACTTAGGCCAACTTGCTTTTAGACAAATTTATACAATTGTAAAGCTCAATAGGAGGAATATTTGTTGAAATAATTTTGTGAGCATGTCTATTTTAAAACAATTATAATGCACAATGATTTATTTTTCAATTATGTTCTACTTTTTTATTTTAAAACAATTATAATGCACAATGCTGTTATTGATTACCAGAAGTAACTTTATTTTCCAATGATGTGACTCTCTTTTAAACAATATCACAACGAGACTTATTATTATTATTATTAAATTATTGTGGAATTAGCAAACTTTATTTTAATGTGAAAAAACATCAAATTGTCAACTTTCAGTAAAATTACAATTACTCAAAATTTACGAAAGAACGATTAATTTTACAGAGAATTTTTCTTTTAGGTATATATATGCCGATGTATACCTACTCTGTAGATGTTCAGACATTCGATGTTATTATAAACACACATTACGTTTATCCCACGATCAAACTCCCCGAACTAAGTTAGACAGGTTTAGGTAATGTATGCCATCGGGTGACCAGTAGTCTAGTCTGAAAGTAAGTATAATTTTCTTTTTCTTCAAAGAAAGCGTGACAGTGTTCAACTTAAAATTTGTAACGAGTGTTTCCACTCCTTGATTAAGCATAAAGTAAATTTTCAAGTTAAAAAAAGCCGAAACATTTGGTGTGGTCTCGTAGGCTTCTATAAACTCAAAATTCTCAATATTCCACGCGTATAAAACACTGATTTAATGTAAAGTTCAAATTATATTGCTTTATCATACTGCTTTAGTGGTATATTTAAAACTTTACAATATTTCAGTGTTTTATACGAGTGGCGATGAAGTAAAATTTCGAGTTTAGAAAAGCCCGAAATTTGGTTTGGTTCACCCGCTTCGCTACGCGACCGAACCAAATTTTCAGGCTTTTCTAAACTCTAAATTTTACATCATGCTTAATTAACCAAAGAGTGGAAACACTTGTTCTAAGCTTTTATAAAAACAACGAATTCCTAAAAATTTAGAACGTATGTTGTCTTAGGCAATTATTTTAATTTTATTCCTAATTTTTTTTAAAACGTCATAAGCAAAGCTATACTGAAGAGAGATAAATCTCGAAACGCGTCTATAGATGGCCTAAGACATTAGTTTGAATCCAAGTCCTTTCACTACTATTTTTTTGTTATTTCTCCTTTCATTTTAAATTTGTATTTGTTAGTTGTTTTGACGAGAATTTGACCTAAATGTTACATATACTTTAATAGAGTGTTGTAACAAATCAAATTAAAAAAGATTTTAAATATTTCATTGTATAATTCAATATCCGGAGGTGTATTTGCACGGGAAGTAGTTGTTTCAGTGGATATTTATCGTTTTAAGTTGTTTTATTAATTAAGACATTGTTTGCATTTTCACGAATAACATTTTCGTAATTTTATATATTATGTTTAAAGTATGCAAACTATAAAAATAGTAAGCTTTTTTTTCTCGGATTCAAATAGTTTTGAATTTGAATTTATCTTGTTTAATAAAACATAATTGGATTTTTCAAAATCACAATAAAATCAAAGAAACTCGAAATTTTGTTAAAGTTTGCAGATGTTCTATACATCTCAACAATCTTTGTTTACAAATGTAATAAATTAACTATCAGCGATATTACAATTGCTCAAAGTTGACTAATATGTGATGTTTGTGTAAAAAAATAGTTGCTCAAATTTAGTCAAAATATAAACATGTTTTCAAAGTAAAGAAAATTTGCATTTTTGAAAAAATCACAAAAAATCAAAGAAAAGTTAATTTTTTACAAGAATAACTCATGTTAAGAAATACTAATTATGTCTTTCATTTATCGTACTTATTTACAGATATTATAACTGGAGAATAAAATTTATAAAACAATTACAAAATTGTTGATCGTAAAAAAATTTGGCACGTATTATTTTGTGGAATATTATACAAAGACAAATCGTCGGCTTTGAGCCGCTGGCGCTTTAAATAAATAATATTAATATAATAAACACAGTATGTACAAAAAATAAATCACGCATTTTGTATTAACTTATAAATACGACACAGAACGATATAGATATTACAATATAGATTTAGTACAAGAAATATTTCTGTAAATCAAATTTCGATTTCTATTTAATTATTCAATCTATGTAAAAGTAAGAGTGACTAAGTGCTAAGATTTTTGTATGCTGAATATATACTGTTCAAATACATACCAGGCCGTAGACTGGGGGAGGATATCCCCCACCCCGTAAATTTTGAAAATGTTAATTTTTTGTAAGTAAAAGTGGCCCTGAAAGAGCAAAAACAATATTTCACCAGTAACCCTCCCTCCCGCGAAATTTTTATATCCCACTCGATTTTTTTTTTCTAGCTAAGGCTTTGAGTACATACAATGTACTTAAACTATTAATCTTTTGCATACTAAGTTTGGTAACCGTGTTATCAGTCATTTTGGAGATATAAATTGGCCATCGCGCAGCTGCGATTTGTCGTCGTTGGACTATTTTTTGGGATATGTTAAGGACTGTTGTTACTCGAACGATCTACAAACAATTGACGCACTGAAGGAAAACATTTGTTGAACTATAATCGAAAATTTACAGCAAAATTGGATGAAAAAGAGGCACTACTGTCAGGCTAGCCATTTACCTGAAATTGTTTTCCATGAATAATCGGAAGGTGTACTTTCTTGAATAAAGCAACAATCATAAGGAAATATGCTACGGTGTAGTTTTAATAACAATTTCAAAAAGAAACCATCAGATGGCCCACCCTTTAATTTAATTATAATGTTATAATTTATTTAAGATTTATAAGTGTACATACCTAAGCTATATATTTGTAACTTCACTTAAAATCAGTATTTTATAAGCGTGGCGCATGAAGTAAAATTTCGAGTTTAGAAAAGCTTGAAAATTTGGTTTGGTCGCGTAGCAGTACGCGCTGCGCGACCAAACCAAATTTTAAGGCTTTTCTAAACTCGAAATTTTACTTCATGCTTAATCTGGGAGTGGAATCAATTGTTCGAAATAAATTTCAATTAAATAAATCAGCGGAAGAAACATTTTCACAAACATAAACAATGTAATATAACCTCTAAACGGTTAAAATGTAATTAGAATAAACTTCTTGAAGTTGGTACACATGAAAACGCGATGTTTCCACGTAAATTCTATCAAACTTCAAAACTAACTAAAATATGTAGATTTTGTTCAATTAATACGAAATGATAGTATTATGTTAGTACGGATTTCATAAAAATGAACTACATTAAACTATAATGATATTAGCGGCAATTCTATTAATAAGGCTGTTTATATTTAGTATAAAACAAGTAAACATTCTGATTTCTCTATTTAGAAGTGAAAGTAATTTAGTGCAAAGATTTAATTTGTTTTGTGTTCTTAACAAGTATAAATTTAGTAATAAAATGATTATTGATTATTAAGTTACATTTCTGTTTTGTTGCCATTTATAGGCAAAATTCATTAAGTGCTACTGAATTGATAGTTTTGCACTTTAAGACTGGTGGATTTATAATTGAAAACAAGATTATTTGCAAAAATTATTGATAAATATGTGACACATGAAATGATAACAAAACGGGATATTTCCAATAAGTACATTTCCATAATAAATAGAAATAATTATCATCAGCATTTTTTTTTGCAGTTATTAAGTTAACAAAACATCACGTGAATTTAAGCTAAGTGGTCTAAAAATGTGAATTGGTTCAAGCAATAATATTAATCATAAGTAAAATTAGAGTCCATTTCATAACGAGTGGATATTTAAAAAAGGAAATTGTGTACAAGATTTGTACTTTTCGTTGTTTATTTTTTAATATTCTTTAAACTAGTTTCGGCTGTGAAGCCATCCTCAGTAAAAACGTGTGGTTAAGTAAGTCTAATCCATCTATTCGCCCTGCTTCTGCTCAATAATAAAACTCCGCAAATTTCTATTCATTGCATCTTTTTAATAATAATAATAATGTTTATTGCCCAACAGGAAACAAATTCCCAATTACAAGACAATTTGGTATTAACAAAAAAGTTTTAAAACTATGGACTAAAAATAATAACATTTTACTTCGTAATTAAAAAAATTCTAATAGGGATGTCAATGGTTGAAAAAATACGTCACAAGTTGGTTGAAGTTGATTAAACAAATTGCACATTACATTAATAGGCGATTTTAATCCAAAATTAGTTCTATTATACTTCATATTGAATGTGGTTTTATATTTTCTATTGAAAGTTGGAATATGCAAGCCAACTAGCTGTAAAACATCAGGGCTGTCAATTTGATCATGCAGAAGCTTGTGTAAGATCCGACATTTAATTTGTCTAGCAATAGTGAATGATTCAGGAACTTACGTTGAACACTTTCTACTAGGTTATTCTGAAGTTGAGTTTGTGGATACCAAATTAAAGATGCATATTCCAACTTTGAACGGACATAAACATTAAATAAAGATTTCAAAGCATTCGGATTTCGCAAATTTGCAGAATTACGATGTATAAATCCTAATGCGTTGAAGGAACTCTTAGCAAGTGTTTGAACGTGAGGATTAAATGTAAAATTCTCATCGAACCAAATACCTAAATCTTTGAAGACTGTGACTTGCTCAATAAATTATTGCTAACTATATAATTAAATGAGATTGGTTTAGATTTTTTGGCAAAGGATATAAATTTTCTCTTATTGCTATTCAAATTAAGATTATTAATACTACACCAATTCGAGATGACATCAAGTTGATTTTGTAAGAGTTGACAGTCAGCAGGGTTAGCAATTGTTGAGTAAATCTTAAAGTCATCTACGTATAACAGGTGTTTACACTTTAATAAATAAGAAAGATCATTTATAAAAAGGTTGAAAAGTAAGGGACCCATAATCAAGCGTTGGGGTACACCCGAACTTGGAAAGTATGAGTTCGATTTAAAATTATTTATTGCGACATACGATTCACGATCTGTAAGATAAGATGCTATAAGCGAGGTTGAATTGTCACAGAAACCAAAGGAACTAAGTTTACCTATTAACAATTGATGGTCCACCCTGTCAAACGCTTTTGACATATCAGTATAAATTACATCAATTTATCCCGCTGAATCTAATGATTTGGCTATATCATGCGTAATAATGGTCAAATTAGTTACGGTATAACGTTTTGGAATAAAGCCATGCTGTTGAGAAGATAGGTATGGAGAAACGTGGAAATAGATTTGATCGTAGAGAGTTTTCTCGAATATTTTAGCGATGTGAGATAATATTGCTATTGGACGGTAGTTTGTTATATTCCGTTGATTAAGTGACGTTTTTGGGATGGGACAAATCAATGCAATTTTTAATTTACTAGGAAATGCAGATGTTTTTATAGATAGGTTAAATATTATTGAGAGCGGGTAACATAGAATAAAAGCGCAATCTTTTAATATAAAGGCTGGTAAATTGTCATTGCCTGATGAAAATCTATTTGGTAATTGCTTTAAAAATGTAAAGACAGTTTTATCGGATATTTGCGCATAGGAAAACGAAGGGATATTGCTAACGTTCGGAACTGTGGTTCCTACAGATGGCATTGTGGAAACTGATTAAAAGTATTTTCGAAATCCGTTAGCAATATGTTCAGTGGTGTGATAAGTCTCATTCTCATAAATAAGTTCTGCAGGTATTCTCGAAGGATTAGATTTTTTACAATTAATATATGACCAAAACTGTTTTGGATTGCTAGTAAGCTGTGACTCTATGTTTAAAATATAGTCTCTATGTGCTGAATTAATTTTATTCTCAATAAGTGATCTGAGTTTTTTAAATCGTCCCCCTATCGCAGAGTCTCGTTTAACATTTTTTTCGGCAGTAATTTTTCTCCTCAATAAGCAGAATAATGTCATTATTAAACCATGGAGGATAATTTCGTTTTTGTTTAAATTTAAGTTGCGGAATAAATTTGAAAAATGCTTCATGAATAACTTTATAGAACTGATCAAGAGCCTAACTGGCGTCAGAACAATTCGAAAGAAAACTCCAATCAACAGAATCTTAATAAGAATACAAAGACAAGTAATTTCTGCTAAACACCTAATATTTTACACTCCTATCACAAACATAACCACAAATGCACAAAAACCGAGTGGATGACACGGATATGATTTTACCATGTTAAAAAATGAAATATTCTTTCACTAACATGACGTTTTTACTGAGGATGGCTTCACAGCCGAAACTAGTTTAAAGAATAATAAAAAATAAATAACAAGAAGTACAAATCTTACATACGATTTCCTTATTAATATTATTATTTTAACCAATTCCAATTCGAAATTACAGCTAGGACGTCACAACACACTCACATCACATCAGGTTTATGGATGGACGAATGGAATTATGTATTACAGGTAAATGATTCCCTCGCACGGGATTGGAACCCGTGATTTCCGGGTTCATGACCAGATAGTTTGAAGAAACCATTAGCATATTTATCAGGACTGAATAATATGATTAGGGAATTCTTATTTTTATTTTTTTAATCTTCTAATGTCTATGAGATTTCCCTTTCGTTGCAGTTAAAAACAGTTGGTTTGTCCATGTTATATATGTCAATTTTGATATATTTTCAATCACTCTAATCAATTATTTAGTTATCGAAAACTTTAACAAAGGAGATGTTATACGGCCCTATATGCTTTGACACGTATTACAAAAAATATAATGACGCGCGAAGCGCCTAAGAAATTCACATTTTTACAGGGTTCATATGTTTAAAACACTTTGTTTTAAATAAGTGTTTTAAACATGTTTAAAAACAGTTGTCGTGTTTTGTACAAACATGTTTTAAATCTTAAATTTGTTTAAAACACGTTTTAAACGTTAAATTTGTTTAAAACGTTTTTTTTTATTATTTTAAATTTGCTAAATTATATTTTATACTACGTCATTAACATTTTTTGTTTACATTTTTAAATTTTAGCTAAATTGTTGAAGATATTTCAAATGACATTATTAAATATAACATCTTATTACAAGAAAATATCAAATATGTGTGCACCTTTAAAGTATACATATGCATATATCAATTTGAATTTTAAGACGATGGTTTTCCACTCCCAGACTAAGCATGAAGTAAAATTTCGAGTTTAGAAGTCTGAAAATTTAGATTGGCCCCGTAGCGAAGCGGAGCGGCCAATCCAAATTAGGCTTTTCTAAACTCGAAATTTTACTTCATGCGCCATGCGTATAAAACACTGAAATATCGCAAAGTTTAAAATATACGGCTTTAGCAATCCAATATGTAGATGTGAATAAATCGTGAGTCAAATTCTGCGTTGAACAAATTATTTAAAACAGTGATTATAGGCAACCCAATAACTCTAATTTATATTAGGTTGCCTATAATCGTGGTATGTGTGTGTTTTTTTAACTTCACTGTAAATCAGTGTTTTAAAGCGTGGCGCATGAAGTAAAATTTCGAGTTTAGAAAAGCCTAATTTGGATTGGCCGCTTCGCTTCGCTACGCGGCCAATCCAAATTCTTAGGCTTTTCTAAACTCGAAATTTTACTTCATGCTTAGTCTGAAAGTGAAAAACACTCGTTAAAAGCCTCAAATTAACCGCTTTGAAACAACGAATTCCCAAAAATTTAAAAATACGCTGTAAATATCGTCATATGTATACTCAAAAGAAAATAGCCCGGTATGTTCTGTTTTAAACACATTTTGAACGTGTTTTAAACATGCTTTAAACACGTTTTAAACACGTTTTAAACATGGTGTTAATTGGTAATGATTTAAACGCTGATTCAATAAAAAAAAAACGTGTAATTAAAAAAAAACTGTTTGTTTTAATTAAAATGAAAAAAACGTGTTTTTTAACAACCATGCATTTTTTAATCATCTAAGCAATATATTTTAAACTTGATACTAAATAAATTCTTTATACTCACAATTATTTAGTGCGATACTCAAAATATACCGCTTAGATATATACGTTTATATTTTATATTCGAGTCAACCTTATTTTATTTTTTTATTTTTTGATCTCACGTTATTACATTTTTCGAATGCTCACAATTATTTAGTGTCATGTTCAAAATATATCGCTTAGATATATATGTTTATAATTCATATTCGACTCAACTTTATTTTATTTTCTGATCTCACGTTTTTCGAATGCTTCACAAACCTTACCAAATTCTGAGCAGTTAAAGTTCTACTGCCAGGAGCAGTTTGCTCCAACTGCTCCGCGATATCTACGCCCCTTAATACATTCTTAACAAAATGTTTCAGTTGCACAAAGAGCTCGATAAGGAAACAATTAGTCACAAATCCAAATATATTCAATTATAAAATATATTGTAATATCTATAACACTCTGCATATAAATATATATTGCATCTTCTTGTTTTTCTTCTTCATCATAATCACGTATACATGAATTTTGTAACTTTATCATTAATACTTACTCCTTGTTTCAAGGATTGGATTGTTTTATGACATGTGCGGACTCGGCGATCGTATGCTTCCTTGCGGTGACGTCATGTGAGGAGGTGGTTGCGGTATGAGTCCCAGTGACGCCATTGGAGGTCGCGTCCCCAACAAGGAAGCCAAGGGATGTCCTCCAGGAGCGAAGTATCCTTGGAGGGCTGGATGAGGGTAGAGCGGATGGTGAGGGTGGCGGGTAAGTGAAGCCATTTTGAGTTTTTCTATTTCCGCCTCTTGCAGACGTTTCGCTTTCGCTCGCCGGTTTTGAAACCAAATTTTCACCTGAAACAAATATAAAAAAAGATTAATCTGCAATTCTAAAATGAACTTGGTATTTCATGCAAGTATTCCTGAAATAATTGTTCACAAATCGTTTATATTACTAACTTTCTATTTTCAATGTATCTGTTTTCAGATTTAACAAATTGTTTATTAAATAAAACACTGTTTATCACTTTGTTTGTATAACAATTGGTTTATTTGGTGACTATAGTTTCGATACTACACGTATCATTATCAAACCGTTAGTAACAAAAAACTACAAAGGAACATTATTTATATTTGCAAATTTTCTAATAACAGCCTTAAAGAGGGGGGTGTATTTAAGGTCAAGCTGGTCGTTAATTACGGGAATTTCCCGATTAGCGCGGGCTCTTTGAATCTCCAAAGACTCCAGGAGGTCCATCTTTCTACCCTTCTCGGCAAAGTGAATAACTGAAAGTACATCCTCGCCAAAAGAATGGTTATTTTCAATCAAATGTTTGGCGAAAGATGACTTATCAATTAATCTATGCCGAAAAGAGTATAGATGCTACGATGCTACGCATTAAATATAGCGATGAAACCATTTACAAAAATTAAAAATCATATTTTAACCATAAGACTCAGATACCAAGTATTTACAAATCAGGAATATATAAATTAACCTGTAATGATTGTAAGGGAGTGTATATAGGTCAATCTGGTCGTAATTTTAAGACCAGACTCAGTGAGCATCTATACTCTTTTCGGCATAGATTAATTGATAAGTCATCTTTCGCCAAACATTTGATTGAAAATAACCATTCTTTTGGCGAGGATGTACTTTCAGTTATTCACTTTGCCGAGAAGGGTAGAAAGATGGACCTCCTGGAGTCTTTGGAGATTCACAGAGCCCGCGCTAATCGGGATATTCCCGTAATTAACGACCAGCTTGACCTTAAATACACCCCCCTCTTTAACGCTGTTATTAGAAAATTTGCAAATATAAATAATGTTCCTTTGTAGTTTTTTGTTACTAACGGTTTGATAATGATACGTGTAGTATCGAAACTATAGTCACCAAATAAACCAATTGTTATACAAACAAAGTGATAAACAGTGTTTTATTTATGTTCAACAATGTATAACGAAGTAGAAGCCTCTATAATCAGTAAATTGTTTATTATTTATTTGTGGTATGTTCTATTTTCCGACTTAAAATGATATTTCAGGCAACTGAATCGGTACTTGATAAAAGGGCGTAAATCAGATCTTTACTTTCCCTCACATGCAGAGCAAACGTAAAGTACTGTATTCGCGAAAATTTTCAAATCAAAATTATTAGTATATATATATATATCCATTTTGGAGTTCCCCAAGTTGATTCTGTCAAAATGCGAAAACCGGAAATAGTAATTTACTCTAATTATATCTTTGGATTTTTTTTTAATAATGATCATATAAAAAAATCTTATTCATAAAAGTTAAAGATAGCCAATTTGCAATTATTATGTATACACTTTTAGTTGTAGTTATACTAGTTATTTTTTTTTTTAATGAGAACTTTTGAATTGATTGCTTTAAATCAGTAAGCATTTATATTTGTCACGGTAGTTTGACTTTCACATGATTAATATTTTGTGGAAAAGGGAACAAATAAGTGACGCTTACGAACAAAGTTTTCCAAGAATAAGAAAATAAGGGTAGGTTCACTTCTGAAAGCTATTGGTTTTAAGAATCCAACCAAATTTCATCAGATCCTACTGATTGAGACTGGACGTTTAATGGGCACAGTACTATGAAAAACACATCGCCCATTTTTGTTGTAAATATTGTCTTTCTTTTCCTTTCATATTATTAATAGACAGACACATAATTTTGCTTAAAAGTGCGATTTTGTAGCAACCCGAAAAGGGGACAAAATCATTTAATCCTTTGATTGTTTTTACGAAAGGTAATAATGTCAGCAATATTGATAAAATGCACTTGAGATGAGCATACTAGTCAAATTTAATGATGGTAAAGCAGTGGCGTAGATTGCTTTTTGTGATTGGGGGATTTAAGTTAATATTTTGTTTCATAAATTAATTTTTCAAATACTTACAAAGTTATACAAAAACAGGTACAAAAATGATGATGTGCACAAGTTTAGTTGATATGTTTCACGAATTGTGTATTTATTTTTTCTAGGCTATTTTTCTCCGTCTAAAAAAAGTATGATAACAAATTGTCGTCAGCAAAAATAACCCCAAAGGGTCATCAATTCGGTTGTAAAGGACGGGACGTGCATTTTGATGTTTGGGATTCTACAGACCTGGGTTTCCGTCAGTCGTAACGAGCTGGAAAACTCGGCCCTTTCGGCGATGCTCAGATACTGCTTATCTCTGAATTTCTTCTCGAGGGCTAGCAGCTGCTGGGTTGTAAAGGGCGTCCGAGGTTTCCTGTTCGGCTTGTGCTTCCTGAGATTACACTTCAGCTTCGGCCCTTCCCCGTTGTTATCTGCAATTTAAGACAATTTCCCATTAAAGGACTCTATCGATACAATTAACACATTAACAAAAATCAAATTACAACACTAAAAAAAGACTGTTATTCCTTACTTCACTTTTTATTTGTATCGTTAGATGTACATTTCGAGACACAAGGTGCTTATTATCAATGACAGTCTTTTTTTAGTGTAATAATCACTTCACGTACACTCAAAAACATACGGTTATCAAATTATAACTTGGATTATTCTTTCTAAATTTTCAATTTAAAGCAAATTAAATCAGAACCTTGAAGAGATTTTTTTATTTAAGTATACCTACATATGCCGATGACTAGTGTTAGGTGAATTTTGAGAAATTTCTTGTTTTTAAAATTACGAATTGTGTAGTAAGTAGTGTCCGGAATTGTTGCACAGCAAAGAGAGTTTGTTGAATGGATTATTGAACATCAACAAGTGGATGCTGATTTTTCGAGCAAAATCATCTTAAGCGATGATACACATTTTCATTTTGATGGCTTTGTTAATCGCCAAAACTGCCGTGTTTGGGGTTCAGAGAACCCACATGTGATTGTCGAAAAACAAATGCATCCACAACGTGTCACTGTTTGGTGCGGATTTTGGGCTGGAGGCATCATTGGACCATACTTTTTTGAAAATAAGGCTGGCCAAGCAGTGACTGTTACTGGTATCAAGAAGCAGTAACAGTCACTGCTTGACCAGCCTTATCGCAACATGATAACACAGTTCTTTCTGCAGAAATTGGATGATATTGATGTGTCTAATATGTGGTTTCAACAAGACGGTGCACACATGACATAGAGCCCGTGAAACAATTCCATTACTGCATGAGACATTTCCTGGTCGTGTACTCTCTCGTTTCGGTGATCAGATTTGGAGCCCAAGATCGTGTGATTTACCGCCATTAAACGTCTTGTTGACCTTTGACTTCAAATAACCCCATAAAAAGAAATGTTTCTTTTTATGGGGTTATTTGAAGTCAAAGGTCTACGTCAACAAGCCCACAACCATCTGTGCATTACAAGAGGAAATTAAATGCTGCATCAACGAAATTCAGTCACATTTATGCAGAATGGACATGGAAAATTTTGACAAAAGGGTGCGTATGTGCCAACAGGGCCGTGGAGGCCATTTACCCTATGTGTTATGTACTTTCTGATTTAATAATAAAATAACAATCTAAAGACTAAAAACTGTGTTTTCTATTCAATTCAAATCTTGCGTTCATTTTGGGACACCCTTTATAAGCATTTATTTTTAAATTACCAGCGCCCATAACAAAAACTTAAAAATGAATAAAAAGCACGAAAAAACATAATATAGGCACGAAAAGCAGAAACATCCATAAAATCATAAAAACACAATACTGCAAAAATGAAAATTTGAGGTATACATTTTATTGAACTATTCAGTAAGTGTGATTTGAAAGAGAAAACACTTGGTTAAATTTCACTAAGTGTTTTCTTTTTCAAATCATAGTTAAATATGTTTCACCACGTGAAAGATGAGAAACTTGTATAAGACTATTCAGTAAGTTTGCAACAATTTACAATGATATATTTTTCCAGGTTTTCTATAATGAAATTCAGTCTCCCATTGGTTAAAATTGATGCATAAATGGAGAAGCTTATTTCCACGCTTACTGAAGTAATGGGTGCATTTTGGAAAATATTGTATGGTATATATATTTCCAAATTCTCTACAGGAATTCCTCTCTTTCGGAAAGTTTAAAAAGGATATCAAATCTTACATTTTTTTAATAACATCTTGGAATTTTTTACTAACCCTACCTCAAATCAGACCTCAAACAATCTTTACTTTTTTGGATTGTTTTATATACATTTTTATTGTGCTTTTGCACAACCTTAACATTATATATGCAGAGATTTTTTCTTTTAGGTTTACATATACATACACTCTAAATTTTACGACAATCGTTGTTTTTTTTTTAAAGAATTCAATTTGAATATTTAAACGAGGGTTTTCCACTCCCAGACTAAGCATGAAGTAAAATTTCGAGTTTAGAAAAGCCTAAAAATTTGGATTGGCCGCGTAGCGAAGCGGAGCGGCCAATCCAAATCAGGCTTTTCTAAACTCGAAATTTTACTTCATGCGCCACGCGTATAAAACACTAAAATATCGTGAAGTTTAAAATATACGGCTTTGGCAATCTAATATATAAAGGTGTATAAAACGTGAGTCAAATTCTGCACTAAACCAATTGTTTAAAACAGTGATTATAGGCAATCCAATAATTCCTACGTATTTTGTGTTGCCTATAATCGTTGTTGTATGTGTGTGTTTTCTGAACTTCACTGTAAATCAGTGTTCCGCTTCGCTGCGCGGCCAATCCAAATTCTTAGGCTTTTCTAAACTTGAAATTTTACTTCATGCTTAATCTGGGAGTGAAAAACACTCGTTAAAAGCGTTGTTTTTTTTAAGATTTCAATTTGAATATTTAAACGAGGGTTTCCACTCCCAGACTAAGCATGAAGTAAAATTTCGAGTTTAGAAAAGCCTAAAAATTTGGATTGGCCGCGTAGCGAAGCGGAGCGGCCAATCCAAATCAGGCTTTTCTAAACTCGAAATTTTACTTAATGCGCCACGCGTATAAACACTGAATTATCGTGAAGTTTAAAATGTACGGCTTTAGTAATCTAATATGTAAATGTGAATAAAACGTGAGTTAAATTGTTTAAAACTATAGGCAACGTATATTGGGTTACCAATAATCGTTGTTGTATGTGTGCGATTTCTGAACTTTACTGTAAATCAGTGTTTTTAAGCGTGGCGCATGAAGTAAAATGTCGAGTTTAGAAAAGCCTAATTTGGATTGGCCGCTCCGCTTCGCTACGCGGCCAATCCAAATTCTTAGGCTTTTCTAAACTCGAAATTTTACTTCATGCTTAGTCTGGGAGTGGAAAACACTCGTTAAAAGCCTTACATTAACCGCTTTGAAACAACGAATTTTCGGAAGTTTAAAACACGCTGTAATTATTGGGATATGTCGTGATAGTCCATCAGAAACGCAAGTACAGTGTATTAAATTTTCATAAAATACTTTCAGGGTACCTCCTGTTTCCAAAAAATGCAAAATAAGCTATAATATGCAAAAAAAAGCTGAAATATGCAAAAAGGCACAATAAGCTAAAATATGCAAAAAAAGCAAAATGTGCAAAATGAGCTTAATATTTAGACTCTAAAATATGCTGAAATTAAAAATTAAATATGCACAAAAGCAAAATGTGAAAAATAAGCTTAATATTTAGACTCTAGTAATAAGTAATAAGTTTGTTGAGAATGTTTATCTTTTTTACTTAGGTTTGGCTACTGTATTTGTACGAAGAGGACCTTGAAGTCCGAAACGCGTCTGTGGGTATCTGGTGCCAGAATACTGAACTCAAATTCAATTTTGATATTTGTTTTCTGGTTTCACAAACAGAGTATAGCTCCGTGGACGAAACAGGGACCTGTATATGCACTTTGTGCATTCGTGTCATTGACGATGCCACTATCGAGCATTAGATGGTGTTAGCTATTGAATTCATTTATTAGTTTTCACATATTGGCTTGATATAGTCAGAAATGTTCAGTATTTCTCAGCACTGGGTCGGGACCACACTAAAGAGGACCTTGAAGTCCGAAACGCGTCTGTGGGTGTTTGGTGCCAGAATACTGAACTCAAATTCAATTTTGTACAATATTCGTGTTAAAATATTAGGTTGTCCGGAGAAAAGGTCGTTTTTTTTTAATTCAAACTCATAGTACACAAAATACATAAACTTAAATTAACCTTAGTATATTGTTTAGAGGAGCCGTCTTGTTCATTTGCAAATTAAAGTATCATATTTTGATGCCTTGCAAACAAAGTTAACAAACGTAAAAAACGACATTTTGAAAGACTTTTTTGTACAAGTCAAGTTTGGCTACTTTATGCCAAACTTGACTAAAAAAAAATAAACATTCTCAACAAACTTATTACTTATTACTAGAGTCCAAATTTCAAGCATATTTTGCTTATTTTGCTTTTATGGATATTTTTTAGTCATTTTTGTATTTTTGTCAACTTCCAAAATATCCATATGAAGTTTTTTTTTTAAATTTATATAGTTACTTAAGAAAATCACAGTAATTACTTTCAATTTTATTATAATACGTTTTAGAACAAAATTCAACTTACTATAAATTGTGCATTTTGATTGACTTTTTATTTCGAGTTTTTAAATTGTTTTGGGAATACATGATTTTCTGGTATGAAGTAAGTTTTGTATCTAACTTTAAATCACCAATTGTTACCATGTTTCCGGTAAAATTACCGAGAATATTACCTAATTTTAAATTACCGTTAATTTTACAACACTTTGCACGACCTATTTATTTAACCTGGTGTCCAAAAAAATGTTTTGTACACTGCATATTATTTATTAAAATCTTAGATATACAAAGAGTTTTTCTTTAGATATGTAAGTAGTACTGTATACGCTGTAAATCTTCAAATATTCGCTGTTTTTAAAAACATTTCAAATTGCACTTTCAAACGAGTGTTTACCAATCCCAGACTAAGCATGAAGTAAAATTTCGAGTTTAGAAAAGCCTGAAAATTTGGTTTGGTCGCTACGCGCTTCGCGCTACGCGACCAAACCAAATTTTCAGGCTTTCCTAAACTCGAAATTTTACTTCATGCGCCACACGTACTAAACACTGATGTGATGTGATGTTTAGAATACACGTTTTTAGCATACTGCTTTAGTGGATTATTTTGAACTTCACCTAAAATCAGTGTTTTATACGCGTGGCGCATGAAGTAAAATTTCGAGTTTAGAATAGCCTGAAAACCAAACCAAATTTTCAGGCTTTTCTAAACTCGAAATTTTACTTCATGCTTAATCTGGGAGTAGAAAACACTTGCTTAGGACTTCTAATTAAACTATTTTACAGGCAAACGATTATTGGAAAAGTTACAGCTCATGCATAGTTGTATCTATATTTAAAAGAAAATTCCCCAGTATGTTTACCAAGTTCTAAGCTTGTATTGGATGACACTATTTTGTTGTACAAGAAAATAGTATACTATTTTCTATCATGGTGTAATACACAAAATATGACCAAACGCGAATATTGTACAATTTTGTTTGATTGAAATAGGACATGTTCTATTTGGTTTGTGATATTTTGTTTTCTACCATGATAGGAAATGGTATACTATTTTCTTGTACAAGAAACTGGTGTCGTCTAATACAAGCTTTAGTGCAGGCAAATGCTATGGTCAGGGCTGAAAGGTTTAAAGTAGGATATACATTTTGTGATGAACTTAATTTGAATTTTTCTCTAATTATTTGAGAAGTTTGGCTATGGGCAAATGGGTGAGATGACAATTGAGAAGGATGACATATGTGCAAAGATTAAATATTTGAAAAAAATTGTAAATTTATAATTTCTGGGTAACATAATTCGATGAGAAATAAAGAATTTTTAATTTAGTAAATGAAAAAATTTCAAACAATAGCATGAGCAAAATATATCAACACCGTCGAATAAATTGCAATTTACGTTATCTTCTGCACGGCCAATTTAAATAAGTGGATACCATCCAAACAGCAATCCAACTATCCTAACACGCGACCGTAAAATTAATTTTTGCAGATAAAACCATTACCATTACCCTAAAATTCGCGTAATTTATGACACCAAGTCTAGACTCCTCTCTGCTCGTTCATTATTCAACGCTCTGCAAAAATTAGCGAATTCAAACTGGGTAGATGTAATGGAATATCTCTGTGCGCGCGGCCAATTTGCATCAACTGGAGCGCAACAAATCGCTTCCACCGTTTTATATAAATCAATATGAGACGCAAATGAGTCTCCCTCCGCCTTTTTGCGGTCCGCGATTTTTTTCGCTTCACGGGAGTAATTGGGAGTAAATAGAGCCAGAAATTAAGAGGAAACGCGATGGTGTGGGTTTTAAAGGAGGGGCGGGTGGATAAAGGAGGGAGGAGGAAATTGCGTCGGTGTGGGCGCAAATTTCGCTGCTGGCGCTTTTCTTTCCCAATTAAAGACAGGAAACCGCCGGATTCTAGCTAAAGATTGTGACTGCAAGTAATGAGAAGGAAAGGAGGCCGATTGTTTCATGAGGAATTTGTGAAATCCTGCTTCTATTACATTATTCAGTTTGAATTTAGAAAAAAATGCTGAGTTCAATAAAATTGGCCTTTAAAATATTTTAAAATGAGAGGGCGAGAAACTAAAGGGTGCAAATGATATTTGCAAACAGTTTAGAGGAGTTTAGTACGAGATCTGTGCTTAGGCAGACCGTGTCGCTGTACGGTCAAAAAGTGCTTTATTATTATGCCTTTCTATAAAATGTATCCTTAAAAAAAATCACGCGTACTTCCCTATTCCTGTTTTGTCAGCGCTGATAAATTCAAATTTTCAGGCTTTTCCAAACTCAAAATGTTTAGGAATGTGGTTTACTTCATGTAGTTTCGACCACTCAAATCAACTCAACTTTCCATTATCAAACTGTTTGATAATGGCAAGTTGAGTTGCCGAAACTGCAGTCTCAAAAATAAAAGTATTGTGTTATACAAACAAAGTTAAAGTGTTTTATTTTGTTTGAATTTATGGCAACCTATTAAAATACGACAATTTAAGGTTGTCTAAGGTGTTCTTGCTAATTATCGTTATCTTGTACGTGTTTTTGTAATTATTAGATTCTCTAAATATGCATGAGTAATAATAATAACACTTAAAGCCTTATTTTGAACTATTCAACATTTTTGATGTTGAAGACAACTGTGAAATCTTTAGAATCTAGTTATTTAAATTGGTTTACCCATGCACTTTTAATAGAAAAAACTTTTAGTAAATAACACACTTGATTAGGATTTCACTGTTTATTGATTGACACTGCAACAATTGTTTCGCCACACAGTGGCTTCATCAGGCAGATGAATAATTTTAGTAGACTGATCTATACAATCCATTCGACCACAAAGCTCTCTGAATTTACGCTTTATAATTTTAATGTAGTTATCTTCTTTTCTTATTTGACATTAAAAATGTTCCAATTACCTATTTTAACTTCAATACAATTTACTACCCTCTTTTCACATTCAACCTAAAAAATACTGATATGTAACTATAATGTAGTTTACTATCTTCGTTTCTCATTCGGCCTTCAAATTACTAATGTGTAACTTCAATTTAATCTTACATTTGACTACTTTCTTTTCTCCATTCATTTCTTGAAAGCAGTATGTATAGAAGTAATTTAAATTTTGCAAAAGCTCGTGATCATTCCACTTTAGCCTCCCAATTAATCACGCTCTAAACGTGCCTTACTCCTCTTATCTAACCAAAAATCTAGTCTCCATCTCCGGCATACCGATGATATTAATGATGCACCCGTTTGTTAAAAAAAAAACAACAAAAAAGCACAGATGTCTATCGGTCTCGTCAATAAATTAATCAAGCACAGCGGGAGGCGCGTTCGAAATCTCGTCGCTCTGATTCTCTCAGCGGTCCCGAAAATAAAAACCAGAAGAAGAAAGGGAGGAATCGAAGAGGCAGAGGTAAAAATAGGAAGAGATACCGGCGTCGGAAGCTAACGATCGTTACTAAATATTTATTGCTGAGGCATTTAGCGCATTTATCACAGGCGACAGGAGGGGAGGACCGCTAGTTTAACATTCCAGAAAAATAATGAACCAAACGTATGTATTTCACAGATAAACGACTCCTTGCGTTACTTTTATCCCGTTATCACTCGTGTGACGTGAAAGTAACGTGTTTTGGCAAAACTAAAAAAATACAGAGGAAAAGGTAAATCAAGTTTATCTGGAGGAACTGTAGGAAGTTGATAGAATTTGGAGGTATAAATAGTGGGCCCAATTAATTAAAACATTAATTAATTGGAATTTGAGCCTGATTAGTTTCTTTTTGGTAATTGTGGGAAGTGCTTAATCACAGAGAACTAATTGGGTTTTTTTGGAATATTTCTCAATAAGCTTAAACAAGGTATATTCAAAGGTTGATAAAGTACCCTGCATGTCGCTACTCAATAATCTTTATGAATGTTCTAGCTATAAAATAATTTTGATTTAGTTTAGTATTTATGTTGTTGTTGTTGTTTTTTTAGGGGGATTACGGTGGTTCTAGTTTTGACGTGGGTTATGCATGTGAAACATATATCTCTATTTAAGAAACAAACAGAACTGCGTGTCGGTTTTCTAAAAATATAGCAGGTGAACGATGTAAATCTGTCGGGGAAAAGCGTGCGACGGCAACGACGACGTTAAGCGGCATTCGACCCTAACCAAAAAGAGGCCTCCGAGAGGCCCTTCAGCGAATGACTAATGACCCCGAGACGGATTTTTCGAATTTTTCCCCGAGAGAATTTCCAACCGACCGTTTAAGATATTTTCGTACTATTAACCGGATGATTTAAAACCACAAATCATGCACAAATAACTATCATTTAGTAATCATTAATTATACTATTATATCATACAATATCTAATTAACTTTACACAACAGCGATGAGCAAAACTATAGGTCTGTTATTATGATAACTGTTGAATTGATTGCATAAACTAGTGGAAAACCTAATCTGTTTTAGTTTATTAGGATCCCATAATTAATTTTATCGAACGCATTCGATATATGTAAAGTTATTTAAATTAAAAAACACTTAGTATTGTTTCACAAATTAAAACTTTATTCCGACTAGTTTCGGTTTGATAGACCATTTTCTAAGTACGATTATCAATAAATTTAGAGATACACTGGATTTTCAATAAAATATTTGGCACAGCTGATTTTGTGGGCTTGTGGCTATTCTGATATGAAGATAATTTATTATTGACATAAGAATTTATGTATTTACAAAGAATAAGTTCAAAGCTAGAGATAATAGCAATAGGGCAATAGTTCGGTAAGTCTCTTTTATTACCCGATTTAGTAACAGGTCCACTAGTTTATTACAGCTGGAATTCCATCCATTCCTGCACTCACCTTATTATTCAAATTTGCGAGTGCATCAACTACTACATCAGTATTGACTTTACCTATATTTAAGAAATCAAAGCTATTGGAGGATACATCACTTTTTAGTCAATCATTGGTAATGATACTAACCAACTATTTCTTGTGGGAATGATAGTTTTATGTCGTTATATTCCATATATGGGGGAATTCGTTTTTATTAGGAATACATCATTAATTTATAAAGTCTCGTGTTGAATTTTGTCAACATAATAAAGTGATTTGTACACCTACAGTTTTTATTGAACATAACCAAAATTATGAAAAAATATGTTTTTGTAAACATATCCCACTGAGCAAAAGACAAACAAATAACGTTATATCAACATTGTGGCAACATTAAACGTTGTTTTAATGTTGATGAAACATATAAGAAAATGTCTCTGTTAAATAGACAAACTGTATACATCACTGTAACTTTAAGGCAATCTTTGTTTATAAAAAGCGTTCAATTTGAAACTTCTCATGAATGTTTCCAATGCTTGATTAAGCATGAAGTAAAACCAAGTTTAGAAAAGCCTAAACATTTGGTTCAGTCGAGTACATCATGCCTAATCAAGGATTTTAAACACTCCTTAGAAACTTCAAATTGAACGCTTCAAATAAAACAACAATCGTTTCAAATTTTACAGGGTATGCATCGAGATGTGTATACTTGGGATCAGGAATTCACATGTTATTTGGCAATAAGAACGAACAACGATTAATCTTCTACAATAATGAAAATGGATCTTTAAAACTTATACATATTGCACATTGAAGCTTTGCGAATAATTTGACACTATTCTTTTTTCAAAAAAATGTTTCTTAGATTATATATAAATCAAGTGATATAACACTATTAAATGATCAAATAAATCCGTGCAACACTTTCATAGAAAATATTATTTATTCTTCATATTGCTTTAATTTATTGCAGTAATTATTATAAACATGTTGTATTAAATAGATTAATCTAAAATAAATGATAAATAAAATTAATCGTTGCTTGTAAATCTCCATAAGAGCAATGTAAATTGTGATTATGCTTTTAATAAATAGGGGGCAGCATCGTGCTATTTTAATAATATCTAAAAATTTAACTATAATATCCAAAAACATGTGAAAAGAAATTGGGTTTGATATGTAGAATTCGTGTACGGCATTTGTCGCGACACGGGTTTCCGGTGCGCGGCCTTGAATTGCGAAATTTTTGGACTGTTCATTGATTATGTTGTTGATACACAACAAAGAAAGACATTAATAAAATATTTCCTAATACATTCTTTAAATATAAGTGCATTTCTGGATTAATGTTTTGAATATGAATTTTTCCGACTCATCACTTGAATCAACATATACCGGCATTCCGGTATATGCTGATTCAAGTGATGAGTCGGAAAAATTCCTTTTTCAATTATTTAGCAAACTAAATGTGCGACAATCGGCGATTTGGTTACCGAAGCACTTAGTCAGCTTAGCGTCTAGAGTTCGAATTGGGTTATTGTAATTTTTCTTAGCCTACTCAGCTTAATGTGTCGCCTACCCAGCTTAGTGGGTAGACCTCCTCTCGTGTTCGCATCTATTCTTTTTGTGTGCTTCATTGCAATTTACCAAATTAAGGAGTGCAGCACGCGACAGTCATGTATGATATTTGATTTTTGATAGTAATCATTTAAATTACTTATGCAATTGCAAATAACATGAATATATATTTTATGTTGCCAGAATTTAACTGTTTGTCTACAATATAAATACAGGGAATTTTTCTTTTAGGTAAACATATGCATTATTTCATCTGCCTGATGAAGCCACTGTGTGGTGAAACATGTTGCAGTGTTCAACAATAAAAGTGAAACCCTCCCAACTGCGTTGTTTTATTTCAAATATGCATAAGCTGTAAATTTTCCGACATCCGTTGTTTTTTCAGAGTTCAATTTAAAGCTTTAAACGAGTGTTTTCCACTTCCAGACTAAGAAAGCCCCGTGAAATTTAAAAAAAAAATTCAATTGAAAACTTTAAACGAGTGTTTTCCACTCCCAGACAAAGCATGAAGTAAAATTTCGAGTTTAAAAAAGCCCCTTGAAAATTTGTCGAGGGTCGCGCAGCGACCGGAGACAAATTCTCTGGGCTTTTCTAAACTCTAAATTTTACTTCATGCGCCACGTGTATAAAACACTGATTTTAAGTGAGGTTCAAATATACATAAATTTCACAGAATTTTAGTGTTTTATATGCGTGGCGCATGAAGTAAAATTTCGAGTTTAGAAAAGCCCAGAAAATTTGTCTCGTGTCGCTGCGCGACCCTCGACAAATTTTCACAGGGCTTTTCTAAACTCGAAATTTTACTTCATGCTTCGTCTGGGAGTGGAAAACACTCGTTTAAAGTTTCAAATTGAATTTTTTTTAAAAACAACGAATATCTAAATATTTAAAAAAATAATCTGAATTTAGAATACGTACACTTCTAAGAAAAACTCCCATATGGAATATCAAATCAAAATCATTAATGGTGAAGGCATCTGTTTCGTTATATAGTGATGTCGTGAATTTTCATCTAGTTTACTTGTGTCTTCTGTAATTCAATACCCATTTATTCATTCGCACGGCGCTTAGTAAACAAACCAACAACGCGCTCCGCACTCATCATTTTTATTATTCGTTGTGATAAAATTCGGAACTATAAACCAATACATAGTCAAAACTACTTTCTCCAATTTTGCTATTTCTGCGCCATCTCGTATCCCAGAAACACACAACCAGCAAAAATTGGCCCTCTTAAGAGAACTATTCACTGTATGTTTGTGATTTGTGAGAGAGAAATATATTTTTTTCATATTTCACAAAAATCGACCTTCTGCTTTGTAGATTAAGTGTTAATATTTCTTATAAAGAATTGTTTTTTTTAAGGAATGAATCCATAAAACTGTAATAAGAAGATAATTTTTGAAGCGCCCTAATTTTTTCTATTTAAAAACGACTTCCCTGGTAGCCTGATCAATTTAATTAATATAGCACAGAACGCGGAACCCTGGGGCACCCCAGGTAGCCAGAGTTGCCCGAAAGCGCTCGCGCCGTAAATTACAAAACAGCCGGACTCCCGCTGCCGATGGATCAGGGGCCTTTATTACTGTTATTATTATTAATTAAAGGATTTATACGCTCGGCCAGACTTTACGATATTAATTTTTCAACACTAATCCGCTTTCTTACATAAACATAATTTCCCTAACATTGCACACCGGAAAATTAATTAATTAGATTACATGATTAATCACCGCCATAAAACGATCATTATTACATTTCAGTTTTTTAATTTTTCATTAAAACCGTCTCTTATTTACACACGCATTTTTTCCTTCACTTTTCTTGTTTTTTAATTAACGTACCGTTAATCGCGGCGCGATTAATTGAGACGACAACGCGCGCGTTTCCCAATCGCAATGGTAATAATAATAATAAGTGGGACTTTCAAAATCGCTTAATGTGAATTTTATTCAAATGACAATGTGTTAATTAATGTACTCTGTATGCGGACTAGGAGATTAGTTCAATTAAGGAGGGTCCAGCTCCCGGTTTTGAGACATTCCGACGGTCCCAATTAGTGCAAATAAATAATTACTTATCTCGTGTTACAAGCACCTGTACGGCTACCTTACTTTACTGGGTCCGCTTTTTTGTCGCCTCCGAAATGTCTCGACGAGTTTCGGCTCTTTCGGATTGAAATCGTTGAAAGTTAGGCTAATTGGAGGATTTTTCTTTAATTTTGGATTTCATCTAATAAATCCAGAGATTAGTAAAATTTATTCATCTTATGCAATTAAAATCTTTAAGATTTTTTAACACAGGATAGAATATTGAATGTAACTCGTTCATCAGTGACACTAATAAATATTACCATAAGGTCAAAAAGAAAGTTTCCAGATATTTGTTTTAAATATATTAAAAATGAAATTTAGAAAGTTTTAAAATATTTTGTAATCACTGACAGTCGTATTAATTAACATTAGAAGGCAATTTTATAATCTAAAATCGCCTACTTATGTTTATTTATAAGGATGATACTCTTTGTCAAGTATAATTAAGTAATATTTTGATCACATACAAAGCCCTATTTTAATGAGTTTTTAAATCAAATAAATTAATTAAATTTTAAAAATGTTTAAAAACAAAAATTGTTTTTTACACGGTTTTAAACGTTTCGTTTGTTTAAAATAATTTTCTAAATTTTAAATCAGGCGAAAACCACATTTTAAGCATATAATTTGTAAATTTACTAACAATTTATGTTTTCGTTGTTGAATTTACTAAATTATAAAAAAAATATTTTTATAAATTTTGAATATAAAATTTGCAGAAATTGCTTCCTTTTGTGTTAAATTCCAGTCTTTAAACGAGTGTTTTCCACTCCCAGGTTACGCATGAAGTAAAATTTCGAGTTTAGGAAAGCCTGAAAATTTGGTTTGGTCGCGTAGCGCGAAGCGCGGAGCGACCAAACCAAATTTTCAGGCTTTTCTAAACTCGAAATTTTACTTCATGCGCCACGCGTATTAAACACTGAAAAGTTAGAAATATGGTGAACAAATGAACTTCACTTAAAGTGAGTGTTTCATACGCGTGGCGCATGAAGTAAAATTTCGAGTTTAGAAAGGCCTGAAAATTTGGTTTGGTCGCGTAGCACGGAGCGACCAAACCAAATTTTCAGGCTTTTCTATATTCTAAATTTTACTTCATGCGCCACGCGTATTAAACACTGAAAAGTTAGAAATATGGTGAACAAATGAACTTTACTTAAAGTCAGTGTTTCATACGCGTGGCGCATGAAGTAAAATTTAGAATATAGAAAAGCCTGAAAATTTGGTTTGGCCACGTAGCGCTACGCGGTACGCGACCAAACCAAACTTTCAGGCTTTTCTAAACTCGAAATTTTACTACATGCTTAACCTGGAAGTGGAAAACACTCTTTTAAAGCTTCAAATTGAACCATCAACAAAAAAAACGAATATTTGAAAATTGACAGCACATTATCTTAAACAATTTATACTTAAAATAAAAACTCTCTAAAGTAAATAGATACCTAAATACAACAAAGACAGATAATTAATATTTAAAAACGCGACTTTTTATGTCTATTTTGTTGATTTCTTCAATTTTCAAGTTTTCTAAACTCGAAATTTTACTTTAAGCGTAATTAAAGAATGGAAATAATCGTTAGAAGTTTCAAATATTTAATGATTTTCAACAACGAATGCTTGGAAAATTACAGGGTATATCGGGATTCCTAAAAGAAAAACTTAATGTTGTAATCGGTATTTGTCTTGTGTATCGGATGAAACACGTTTAGGTTTTTTCCCCGAGTAGCATCGGACCTCCCTTGTATTTATACATTTTCCTGCTCCTGCTCATTTTAGGGAAAAATACAAGAGTAAAAAAATATTCTGCTTATTTACGTCGCTATCTGCTTCAAATCCGACTTCATTTACTATTTTTTTTTTACTATTTTTGATAATTACGAAAATGAATTAATGGTTGGAGGTGGCCGGATTCTCTTAAACACGGGTGACCAATATGAACGGCACGTCATTATATGTTGAATTCATGTTTGTTAATATTATTTTTTGGTACACCTAATGATGTTAAATGCTTCAACTGGTCTGTATTAAAATTCCTCCAGCGCAATCCCCATTGCCATATAAACAAGCCAGCGAGCAGACGAGCAGCTCGTCCAATTACCATACGCGGATATCCATCAAAAGTCTGTAAACAATGGACGGATCTAAATTCGATTTAAGGATTTTGACGTGGGCCTGGGGGCCTTTGTCACGGCAGATCCGCTGACAAGTGTGACGGATTTACGGTGCGCCAGCGGACCCGAATTCGAAGGATTCCGCGGGCCTAGGATAATTTAGTGTCGGCGCGGCTAATTGCGAATAATGTTAATTTATCTGAAACGCGAATCTATTTTATGGCTCGTTCGCACTCGCAATATAAAGTTGGCCGCGCAATGTAAAATTTCATTTGTTCGCTGACGTTATCTGCGCTCGGGCGCCGTTATTTATGTTTGCTGCAATTACCATCGCCCGCCTGAAAAATGGCCCCTGTTGCCCTCCCTTTCGTTTCGTCGGGCTTTCAGAGGTAATTAATGGAAATCTAACCGATTCACACCCACACATACGCATATTTCCGATTTTACTAACTGCAGATAAATCAATGTATTGATAAAAGCCACGTGATATCCACTCCCCAAAATAGTTAGGAACGTGGACAAAGCCAGGGAGTCAAGGGAGACATTCTCCCATGGACATCAATAAATTCTAGTTTTTACGTTGTATGTGAAAAAATTGCTCATTACATAGGTTTTTAACTAAGTTTGGCATATTTACGGCCGGTTTCATAAAAATTGAGTTAAAGTAGCTTTAACAAAAGTTGAATTTAAGTTAAAGTCGGTTTTAAATATGAATGTGTTTCATAATCAATTGCCGATCTAACTTTAGTAATAGTCGACTTTAAGGTATATTCTTTACCTTAAAGTCGACTTTTACTAAAGTCAGATCGGTGGGTAACGCCGTTTTATAGTTATTTTTATTATTTAATGTTGTATAAACGTTAATTTTATTATATATCTTTCAATTGTGTCATTGTAAATGTCTCAACTAACAATAAGTAAAAAGGATAGAGAAATTAATTTTCGAAAAGAAGAGAAATTACTTTTTATTTACCCCGTTAAAAGTGAAAAGCACATACTAAGTACAATAATAAATTAATAAATTGTAAATATGGAAAAAGGCAGTTCGGCCACCAGGTATTTGCTAAATTGGCTGAAGATAATTAATAAATATGGATTAATCTGTTCGATTCAAGTGATATCTTTAATTTGGTACAAGTACATTATTACCGTTGCTTTTGATAATCAGAATTTTAAAATATAAGCCCGTGTCCTTTAATGTATAAAAAAATTGCCCTCATTCCATACACGACCTTTCTTTTAACCACAATATCTTCTTCGTCGCTTGATAAATTGTTTTCCAATATGCCTTTAGTTCTTCTTCCACTTTTACGAAATTAATGGCCCTGGCTTAGCAAGTCTATAGACAAAGCGATTAATTTTTTTTAACATTTGAGAACATTGTTAGGTTAGTTTTAAAGTGGACTTTTACTATCTTTATCTTTCAAGTCGACTTTTACTTTATATTTGCATAATGAAACGGAATTTAACGTTAAAGTCGACTTTAACTATTTAAAGTAGCTTTAACTTGATTAAGAAACCGGCCGTTAAATTATTTAAATCTAGTCTTCGCAGTATTTTCCTCTCTGATATTGATAGATAAGCTATAAGTTATACATTTTTTATTTTCTATTTATTTATGTAATTTATATCTCGGTATTTATTTATGTATTCTATTTACTATTTACCCTGTCTAATTATTGAGTTATTAATTTAATAGTTGAGGCTGTTACTTGGTGAAATTCCATATCAACACTTTTAGTAAATAACACACTTGGTTAAGAGTTCACTGTTTATTGATTGACACAATTGTTTCGCCACACAGTGGCTTCATCAGGCAGATGAATAATATTTATTCATTTGCCTGATGAAGCCACTGTGTGGCGAATCAATTATTGCAGTGTCAATCAATAGACAGTGAAATCTTAACCAAGTGTGTTATTTACTAAAAGTATTTATTGAGTTATTGTTAGTTGAATTCTTGTTAGTGTTTGTTATTTACATTAAGTACCTACATGTATTTCTACACAATTTGTTATTGTTTAAATTTTATGTAAAAGGATTTCCGTTAAATAAAATTAAATGAAATTTATATTGTGTAAATTATCAGAATAAAAATTAGATCATTTCTTGATTTACAAAGCATTCTTTGGTGTTCTTATGATTAGGATGCATAATAATAATAATTGATTAGAGTGACTGAAAATGTATCAAAATTAACACAAACAAACAAAATTAATGACTGTCCCCAACTTTAACGATCGGAAAATCATACAGAGTATAGACTTTAAAACAGTCTATTTTGTCACAAACATATCAAAAAAATCCATTGGTTAATTAACTAATTTTTTCAGATTGTGATCTAAACAGCATTGTTATGCATTAAAACAGTGTTTTAAAAATGTTTAAAAGCAAGAATTGTTTTTTAAACGGTTTTATTGTTATAGACGTTTTATTTGTTTAAACTGTTTTTCCAAATTTTAAATGAAGCGAAAACCATTTTTTATGTATATACTTTATAAATTTACTTACAATTTATGTTTTCGTCGTTGAATTGACTAAATTATACAAAGCAATTACTCTTATAAATGTTGAATATGTAAATAATTTTTCCTGCTCCTACCCTGAAATTCATATCATATTTGCACACTAAAGTGTAAAGATATGAGCATCATATCCACTATTGTTAGGATATAAAAATTTGTTATATGCTTTTGTTTACGTATCCGGGTAACAACTCGTACTGAGCCGATTGAAGTTTTAGAAACGACACCTGTCAAAAGATTCCGTCATTAGTAATTTTTCAAATTGTCGCTATAATCAATAAAATTATGGATAGTGAGTGTGAAAGTGATTCGTATACTTCCTTGGAGTTGAGACATTCTGCCAAAGATACAGAGCAAGAATACCTGCCCAAAAAATGGCGCGATAGATATCAAATTTGCATATGAAAACCCTGTAAGCCAAAGGATATACAGGAAATTTTTCAGCATAAGCTGTAAATTTTCCGACATTCGTTGTTTTTTTAAGAGTTCAATTTGAAGCTTTCAACCAGTGTTTTCCACTCCCAGACTAAGCATGAAGTAAAATTTCGAGTTTAGAAAAGCCCTGTGAAAATTTGTCGAGGGTCGCGCAGCGACCCGAGACAAATTTTCTGGGCTTTTCTAAACTCGAAATTTTACTTCATGCGCCACGCATACAAAACGCTGATTTTAAGTGAGGTTTAAATATACATAAAGTTCACAATATTGTACAATTCTCGTGAATTCGTTAGATGCGAAATCATTCACCATGAACGATTATGAACTTTTATATTTCCCCAATTAGCACTTATTATATCTGTCACCCCGACACCTCTAAATCAATTGTCCCCCCGCTTTCTTGATTTTCCCCATCCCGCTGACGTCGGATGATTCGGGAGCTATATTTTCTTCGTAACGTGCGTTCGTAACTGCTCCCTCCTTAAAATAGTTTCGCCTCGAAACAATTCATATTCCTGTGTTTCTTCTTCTCGATTAACAGAATCTCGTACGGGAGCATCAATTTGTTGGTGATTAACATTCTGAACCACTGCGTGTTCATTCGTACCCGAATAGGGTGTTAACCGATTAAAGTGAACAACCCTAGGTTTCCTTCGTGGTGTTTTCTAAATCCGGTATACGACATCGTTAATTCTTTCTATGATTTTATACGGACCCTCCCATGATGTCTGCAGCTTTGGAGAAAGGCTGCGACGCCGCTGTGGGTTAAACAACCATACCATGTCTCCGGTTCGATATCCACCATTTTCTGCTCCGATGTCGTAAGTCTCTTTCCTTTCGGTCGCTGGCTATTTTAATATTCAGGCGGACTCGGTCGTGTATTGTATCCATTCTTCTTCGAAGGTCGCTAACATAGTCTTCTCCGGCCACGTTTTCTTCAGGTGGGCAACCAAACTTCAAATCGCAAGGAAGACGTAACTCTCGTCCCATGATGATGCTTGCTGGAGTTTTTCCGGTAGTTTCTTTTTTGTTGGGGGTACATTTGATGGCACTACTACTTTATCAGGCCGAATGATTGTTTTGGTGGCACCAGTATCCAGAAGTATTTGACAAGGATGCCCATCGAATCGACCATCCACGAAAACCGCGTCGACATGGTGTAAAAAAATTGCTACTCTCGCCGATTTTTGTGAGGCACGATGTTGTTTGACCGACGGCAGCCCCTCCTCGTCGGCCTGATTTAGTTTTCCGAATAGGTAGTTTGTGCAATAGTATTTACGTTGCACCGATTTTGTGTATGTCCAAACCTCCCACATTTCCAACATTTTACTTGATCCTTGCTTGCCGTAACGTGTTTTAACAATTCTTCTATTTCTGATAGTCGTTTTAGTAGCAATGCCCCAGTTTCCTCTTGCTTATCTTCGATCTTCCTAACATGTCCTTGATTTCGCACAGAATGATTTGCAGCTTCGAATTCTAATGAACGTGCCAAGGCGTCGACTAACTTCACGGGACGAGCAAGTATAAGTGCCTGTTGGGTCTCTTTGTCATAAAGCCCATCCAAAAATGCTTGTACTGCTAACCGTTCCATAACATTTTTAGTCACATCTGGATATGCGAGTCACGTCAAACGAGCGACATCTCCTTCAAATTCTTGCAGGCTCTCTTCAGGTTTTTGAGAACGATTTTTCAACTACAAATGAAATACTTGTTCCAAGTGTGATTGTCCATATCGCATTTCCAGATGTTTGACTAATTGATCGTAATTCGCCATTTCACGTTGGGACAATTTTTGCAGAACATTTGTTGCATCACCTCGTAATGCCAGGCTGAGTGCTGTCGTTTTTTTCACAAAAGTCCCACCCATTCGCTAATGTAGCGGCTTTAAATTGTCGAAGAAAATTTCCTCAGGAAGATTGGCCATCAAAATTGGGCGGCTTCATTTTTATTCCACGTGTGCATTATTCATGGGTTGATTTAATTTAATTCTAATACTATTTTCCATTTCCAATAATTTTTGTTCTAAGCTTTCCTGGAGTCGCGTTTCAATTATTTCTGAGGTTTCAAGGTGCTTGTATTTAAGTTTTATTATTTCTTGTTTTATGTCTTCCGAATCTTCTATCAACTTCTTTTCTAAATTATTAGAGTCTTCCAGTACCTTTCTATGAACTTCCAATATCTCCTGTTTCATATTGTCTATATTTTCTATAATTTCTTTTCCATACATGCTATTATTTGCGTCATGTCGTTTCAGATTTCGAACGAATATGTGTCGGGATTAAGTCCTTCCTCTTGTAACGCCTCCCGCAGCCTTTGTTGTAATACACTTTTCTTCGCACCCCACACCTGACACTAATGTAGAATTCTCGTGAATTCGTTAGATGCGAAATAATTCACCATGAACGATTATGAACTTTTATATTACCCCAATTACCACTTATTATATCTGTCACCCCGACACCTCTAAATCATTATTAGCTATATTATCTTTGCACGTTACAATATTTTAGTGTTTTATACGCGTGGCGTATAAAGTAAAATTTCGAGTTTAGAAAAGCCCAGAAAATTTGTCTCGGGTCGCTGCGCGACCCGAAACAAATTTTCACGGGGCTTTTCTAAACTCGAAATGTTACTTCATGCTTAGTCTGGGAGTGGAAAACACTCGTTTAATGCTTCAAATTTAACATTAAAAAAAAACAATGAATATCTAACAATTTAAAGGAAATAATAAAATAATTTCTTTAAGGTAAACATACGCGTAAACTGTACATTTTCCGATATTCGTTGTATTTTTAAATGAGCTCTATTTTAATCTTTAAACGAGTGTTTTCCACTCCCAGACTAAGCATAGAGTAAAATTTCGAGTTTAGAAAAGCCCAGTGAAAATTTGTCTCGGGTCGCGCAGCGACCCGAGACAAATTTTCTGGGCTTTTCTTAACTCGAAATTTTACTTCATGCGCCACGCGTATAAAGCGCTGATTTCAAGTGAGGTTCAAAAATATATAAAGTTCACAATATTTAAGTGTTTTATACGCGTGGCGCATAAAGTAAAATTTCGAGTTTAGAAAAGCCCAGAAAATTTGACTCGGGTTGCTGCGCGACCCTCGACAAGTTTTCACGGGGTTTTTCTAAACTCGAAATTTTACTTCATGCTTAGTCTCAGAGTGTAAAACACTCGTTTAAAGCTTCAAATTGAACTCTTAAGAAAAAACAATGAATAACTAAAGATTTAAATAAAATAAGCTGAATTTGTAATACGTATACTTTAAAGAAAATGTTCCTGTATGCACATAAGTGCAAATTTTTTAAAATTGGAGATAGAAGTATGAATCTTGGATTTAGATTAATTCGTTGAAACTGGATATTCCAGATACTTGAATTGGTAAATAAGAGGTAATAATAATTTTTTAAACTTTGAAATATAATTTCTTAAAATTAAGTTTTATGTGTCCCTTTGCTATAGATATTGTACTACCAAGAACTTAAGCCATAGTACTAAGAATTATATGCTATGTTAGATAATATTAATAGTTATAAAATTAATTTTGAACCTACACATTATTGTGTGTACGCACTACATAAGTTTACTGCACTTTCTATATTTACATTTTTGTGCAGCAAATTAATATTGTAATAATGTTTAACTATCAATTCCGTTTCTTTCACTAGCCGTAGGAAAAGTTGACTGTAAAACTCGAGTGGATATGGCTTATATCTCACTCGGCATTTAGGGCACTCGCCTACGGCGTCGTGCCTCAAGCTTGACACCGTGAGATATAAGCATCATATCCACTCTCGTTGTACAATATACTATTATTTGTGTAAAATATTTTTCTAAATTTTAAATGAAGCGAAAACCATATTTTATGGATATAATTTGTAAATTTACTTACAATTTATGTTTTCGTCGTTGAATCTACTCAATTATACAAAACAATTATTATTATAAATGTTGAATATGTAAATTATTTTATACTCGCTTTTAAACATAAATACAGGGAATGAAATTGCTAAAAATCATATTTGATGTGATACATAAAACGGATTGTATTATTATTATTTTTTATTTAAAATATGTTCTAAACATTTTTTAAAGGCGAATCTTCGTATATTTTAAGCAAATTAAGATAATCGGCTGAAAAAAACGTTTTCGTGTTTCTTTATTACTACTGTTATAACAGAACTAGCTAAAAATGTTTTTACCAATAATTACACGTATAATTACCATTTACGTGCAATCAGTAATAATATTATCAACGTACTGCGCTCACCTTCGAGGTGCAATAAATGAAGCAGTAAAATCCAACTAATTCCTTCTTCACCCTCTCAGCAAAAAAGGGCTCATAAAATCCATCACAAGATAAAAATTTCGAACAACATAATTGAATCTACAGTAAGAAAGGCTTAGCTTATCGCCAGAGGCCTAGTTCTTTTTTCGCGGCGTCGCCATTTTCTTCAATATCTGTTTTTATTGGTAATTAACCGCGTCTGAGAATAACTTTAAGTGTCGACGAATTGTAGATGAAGTCATTATGTTTTCGCCACAATAACTATAAAGAACGGCCGGGGGCATTGGGCTTAATTGCCCTTTTAATGGCCTTCTTTTGGGCGGGGTGAAGTAATGAAAACGTCCTGGATTAGTAAACCCTATGGGGTGCTCTTTAATAAATAGTAAAGCTTGAAAGGGCGGTTTCTTGCAAGTGTACAAGATATTTCCAAGATAATACTCGTACATGCACTTACGATATAGAGAGTTTTTATTTTATATAATTAAACACTAAATAATTGTAGAATTTATATACAGGGTCGCTACAAAGTATGGAAACACGGCTCTCACGTAAAAATGGCTAAAAACAGAACCACCAAAATTGGGATTTCTAAATGGGATATTTTTTTGAACAATTTGGCGTGAAAAAATCAAAAATGATTCTCAGGATTTTCACATACGGACGCTATCTTGAATTTTTTTAAATGGAATTCGATTTTTTTTTATTTTACAACTTTTATAGACCTTATAATTCTGATTACAACCATATACCTTTTTTTAAAAATACTTGTCTTTTCATCGATAAACCGGACTTTGAAAAGTATGGAAACAGCGAAATATTTTGAGAACGGTTTATCGGAATGTCCTGAAATTTTGCAAAGGTTTAGAGTACGTTAAGGCCTTCAACTTACTCTAAACCTTTGCAAAATTTCAGGACATTCCGATAAACCGTTCTCAAAATATTTCGCTATTTCCATACTTTTCAAAGTCCGGTTTATCGATGAAAAGACAAGTATTTTTAAAAAAAGGTATATGGTTGTAATCAGAATTATAAGGTCTATAAAAGTTGTACAATAAAAAAAATCGAATTCCATTTAAAAAAATTCAAGATGGCGTCCGTATGTGAAAATCCTGAGAATCATTTTTGATTTTTTCACGCCAAATTGTTTAAGAAAATATCCCATTTAGAAATCCCAATTTTGGTGGTTCTGTTTTTAGCCGTTTTCACGTGAGAGCCGTGTTTCCATACTTTGTAGCGACCCTGTATATTCGAACTTCACTTGAAATCTGCGTTTTATACGCGTGGCGCATGAAGTCAAACTTCGAGTTTAGAAAAGCCCCGTAAAAAATGTTCAATTATGGTATATACAGGGCGCAATACTGTTTGTACTCTGTACAAACTAGACTGACCTGTGGATAAATCCAGGCCTGCCAACTTTGAAGAAAATTGATGAAAATCAAAAACATTGGCAATCATCTCGAAATGACTATACTTGTTATTACGGCAACGGTTATTCAAATTTAGAGAAGTTTATAAATACATGGTAATATCAAGAATTTGAATTTGTGTTCAATACTCATCATTCATTCGACGGATAACTATAAACGCGTTTTAGGCGCTATCATCAGTATAGTTCCGAACCAGTGCTTGAAAAATACTGAATATCTTTGACCATTTATTATGGCCTGTGCAATTTACATATGTTCGAAAGCGTGAACGCCATCTATTTTTGACGATGCTACTTAAGCTAATGGGCATTAGATGGCGTTTACGCTTTCGAACGCATGGTAATATGTTTTTACTTTTGTCCACCTCACAATTTAGGTCGCTCCAAAATTTGGTTAACCCTTGTTCTACATTCACAGGAAAATGGGGTTGGCGCGGGTTTGTTAACATAAATTCTATTTATGAAACTGATTTAATTAATTTTTACTATATTCGGCAAATAATAAATTTAAAAAAATCTATGTATATATAAAATTTGTTTGCATACAATTTAATTATAATGAAGAATACTGAACATTTTTTACCATTTAATACGAACTGTGCAATTTACATATGTTCGAAAGCGTAAACGCCATCTATTTTTGACGATGCTACTTAAGCTAATGGGCATTATATTGCGTTTACGCTTTCGAACATATGGTAATATGTTTTTACTTTTGTCCACCTCACAATTTAGGTCGCTCCAAAATTTTGTTCACCCTTGTTCTACGTTCAAAGGAAAACGGGGTTGGCGCGGGCTTGTCAACATAAATTCTATCTATGAAACTGATTCAATTAATGTTTACTATATTTGGCAAATAATAAATTTAAAAAAATCTATGTATATATAAAATTTGTTTGTATACAATTTAATTAAATTGATAGTGTATCATGACTAAACACGAACGATGATTATATTAACATAAATACGAATAACAAAAAGAAATCATTACAACACGCTGATTTGCTAAGTTGTATCGATTCAATCAACCGGACAAACCGTCGACAATGGCGCATTTTTTCCTCTCCGGTCTCGCTTAATAGAAACCGTTTACTTTATTGACCGTTGATTTGTCATTGTTCCTCTTTGGGTGCATTCGCCGCGCCGAAACGTAATTGAATCCAAAATTACGTACCGATCGATTACGCTCGGGGCGCAATTCAATATCGACGCGTCTCATTATCCGAACGATAAATCATAATTAAGCCGGCATTGTGCCCAAATATGTCACAACAACGGGGAGAATGACGAGCGCGCGGCGTTGCGCGGGATGCCCCCAGGGCTCCGCAATCAGTGCCCACTCCGCCGCAAATCGTTACTACTTAGCGATATAATGCTATGAGCTTAGAGTTGGAACTAACGGGATGATTAATCATCGTGTCGAATTATGTGTTTGTTGAATGTGATATGATGGTTTTGTTATGATATCTGAAATATTATCTTTAAATGTTAGATACTTATAAAATTGATTAGATTTATAGCCAACAATAGCCAACATTCTGTACACACTATGTATCAGAGCTCGGACGAATCCTCGTAAAAAGGATTCCAATCATGAATCCGAATCACCTAATATGATTCGAATCACGAATACTCGAATAAAGGATTCGTAAGAGATAAATATGATTCGAATCAAAGATTCGAATACTGTTTTTTCGAATGACGAATACAAATCCTTTAAGAATAAATTTGATTTTTTTGCAACCATTTACAAATCAATATCGTTATCAGTTGTATTAACAAAAATATTCAAAACCTAATTATTTATTATTAACACTGAACATTGTTGATAACTAAATATCTGTGTTACTCTGATTAAAAATGTATTTGTGTATTTTTGAACTTCACTTCAAATCAGTGTCTTGAACGCGTGGCGCATTAAGTAAAATTTCGAGTTTAGAAAAGCCCCTTAAAAATTTGTTTTTTTTACGCAGGGCTTTTCTAAACACGAAATTTTACTTCATGCTTAGTCTGGGAGTGGAAACACTCGTTCAAAACTTCAAATTGAACTCTATTATAAAATCGAAGAATGCCTGAAAATTACGTAAATAAAAAAAACACTGAATATTATTAAAACCGGGAAAGTCAGAGAAAAGTCATGGTATTTTATTCAAATTGACTAAAACACTAACGAAAAAGCCATATGATATTATTAAATTTGTCAAAATCAACAGGCATCATATAAATTACAAAACACGTAAAAATTTATAAAACTAACTTAAATATTGACAAAAACAATAAAAACAATTTAACAAACTGAGGGTTTTCCACAGAAGAAAGTTATATTAAAAAGTCAGGGAAAAAAATCTTGAATCAGGGAAATGTCAAAAAACTTTACCATTTCAGATTGTGGCTACCATGTCAGTTTTACTTCAAATAATGTTAAACAAAATTTTAAAGACAAGATTAATATCTTTAAAATCATTTTCAGTCAGTTAATGTTCTTATCAAAGCAACCAGTTTGAAGTTTCGAACAAAGGTATCCACTCCCAGACTGAGCATGAAGTAAAATTTCGAGTTTAGAAAAGCTCCGCGTAGAAAATTTGTCGAGGGTCGCGCAGCGACCTGAGACAAATTTTCACGGGGCTTTTCTAAACTCGAAATTTTACTTCATGCGCCATGCGTATAAAACAGTGATTTAAGGAGAAATTTAAAATCACAAAAAACAAATGTTTCATGTTAATTCTCACAATTAATTCGAATTATTCTTGACGATTCAAATCCTTTTGTAAGTATTCGAATCCTTTTAAAAATATTCGAATCCTTTTACGAGGATTCGAATCACCCGCATTTGGATTCGAATGCGAATCCTCTTAAAAAAATGTAACGAATCCGGATCACGAATCCAGTTTAACTGAAGTATTCGAATGCCTCTTTTGGATCCTCTAAAAGGATTCGAATCCGGGATTCGAATCCTGAATGATTCGAATCCTGCCCAGCTCTGCTATGCATGACCTATCTACTAAAATAATGACGACTAATTCTTGGGTCTGGATGAATTGGTAAAACTTCTTGAATTATTGTGCTAGTATACGGCAGTCACATTTCTTCTCTACATACTATGTATGACTTATCTACTAAAATAATGACGACTAATTCCTGGATCTGGATGGATTGGTAAAACTTCTTGAATTGTTGTGCTAGTATACGGCAGTCACATATCTTAACCTGTTGGAGTCTATCGGGATCCGCAATGCGGTGGGGGGATTTAGGGGGCCCCCAGCAATGTTGCCATAAGGTATGGGCATTAACGAGCAATTAACATTTTATATAATTATATAATAATATATAAAACATACTTATACTTGGTGACTTTTTCAATAATTACGGCATATATATATATATATATATATATATATATATATATATATATATATATATATATTTATTTTTAGGTTTTCGCGAGCAAAATATAACTTGCTTGAGTTTTTTGGGCTGCTTTCTCGCGTTGGTTGCTTTATTTGCGCTCTACGTTTCGGCAGCATCACTTCTGCCATCCTCAGGAGCTTTTTTGTATATTGAGTGATGGATGTCACGTTCACTGTCAGTACATTTGTTTTGTACAAATCAAGAAATTTTAGCACCTTCTACATCGAGTGGACCAATAACACGCAGCAGATCTAGACTACAAGTCCCTAGTGTACAAAACAAATGTACGGCGAAAATGGAAAATGCATTATAAAATAGAACCGTTTTTCCGTAATCACATTTACGTGAATAAAATCACGATGAACCCTTGCTTTTTATGAAATACATATCCCCTGTAATCCGAGATGATATAATTGAACATACTTATCACTGAAACCTCATTATCTATCATTTCAGTGAGAAGAAATGGTGATTTTGAGTAAAAAAATCATCGAAAATTGCTTTATTTTCACTTTTGGCTCCATTATGAGATGACTGCTACGAATTTTGAGGCACTTGTGTATATCTGAACAATTCCTCAGACATTGGAGAGTACGACATTGATATGCAAATTTTCGCAATTTGCAAAATTTGGCAACTAAAAGCGCGTGAAATAGACGGCATCAGGGACATCAGCCTTTTCATCGTGCAGGTTTATTTGAAAGCATGGTTTACAGCTAGCTCCGCTATTTCCAGCCCGAATAGTGACTTAAAGTTCTTGCAATCCTTGATAGAATATAAATCTATTAATAAAGTGATAGCATCGGCTGCACTAGATAAATTCAGCAGGCATCTATGGTACCTTTCTGACGAACTTGTCGGCTTAACTGTATTCGATCAAAGTATTCCGGTAGATGTGAAAAAAACTATCGTTGCGTCGTTACAGTCAGACACTCAGAACGAACCACAAAAGCGTTTACTGATAAATCTAAGGTCTGATGGGGAAGTGCAATTGTGGAAAAATCGGTCCGTAAGCGAATTGGTTTCCCGAAACACAAACAGATTATTCGAACGGTTCCATTTAAGTACGGAATTGTTTGACATCGACCCCGCATTCTGGGAAGGAGAGGCTTCATACGAAGCAGCTAAAAAACTTCTATCATCTCTACGAGTGGTAAACGACTGTGCCGAAAGAGGGGTGGCGTTGATTACGAAGTTCAATTCTATTGCGACAAAAAACGAAGAACAAAAACAATATCTGTTACAAGTTGTTAAAAAACATCAGCTGAGATACCCGAAAGCAACGAAGTCTAGTCTGTAAGTACATCATGCACCACAGTGTAAAAAATGAATTGTTTGCGTTTATCTTGCGTTGAAGTGATTTAATGAGTTTTATCGTAATAAATGTAAAATAAGGTTTCATAAAATATACAGAAATTGAAAACGTATCAATACAATGATCAAAGTCCTCAAAATCACAATTCCTGAATGTGCGACAAAATTTATTTTTTATTTTTTTGGAAAACATACAATTTTGCCAAATTTTGCAAATTGCGAAAATTTGCATATCAATGTCGTACTCTCCAATGTCTGAGGAATTGTTCAGATATACACAAGTGCCTCAAAATTCGTAGCAGTCATCTCATAATGGAGCTAAAAGTGAAAATACAGCAGTTTTCGATGATTTTTTTACTCAAAATCACCATTTCTTCTCACTGAAATGATAGATAATGAGGTTTCAGTGATAAGTATGTTCAATTATATCATCTCGGATTACAGGGGATATGTATTTCACAAAAAGCAAGGGTTCATCGTGATTTTATTCACGTAAATGTGATTACGGAAAAACGGTTCTATTTTATAACGCATTTTCCATTTTCGCCGCCTCTAAATATTGTCCGATTTCGATGAAAAAAAAGCATTGAGTAGCCCAAGAGTTGCTTAACACGATCCTCGATGAAGAGTTAAATCGAAGAACTTTTTTTTTGGACCACCCTAATATATATATATATATATATATATATATATATATATATATATTCATATATATATATAGACACACATTTTAAAATTGTACGTGTTACCTTATTTGATGAAATTTCTTCAATGTGAAAAATGTTAGCCATAAGTAATGACCAATGAAGAAAAGAAGAATGTTTTTTAAACCTCATACTAAAACAGTAAACAATACGCCTGGCGCATGAAGTAAAAATTTCGAGTTTAGAAAAGCCTGGAAATTTGTATAAATTCGCTACACGACCAATCCAAATGTTCAGGCTTTTCTAAACTCGAAATTTCACTTTATGCTTCATGCTTAATCTTTTTAGGCTCGAACTCGAAATTTTACTTCATGCGCTACGCGTATGAAACATTGATTTAAAGTGAAATTCAAAATATATTGCTCAGGTTTGATCTCATCTGAATTAATTTTACAAATGTCTATATGGAATATGTAAAAGTATACATAAAAGGAACAAATCCCTGTATGTAACTAAATGTAATTTAAAATTATAAGTCAAAGAAAAGTTTCAGTAAATAAATAATAAAATAATTTTTTTCAAAAGAAATATTTTTTTCTAAGAAAATCTCAGACAATTGCTCAAACAATACAAACAACTTGAAATGCTTATTTTCTTAAAGAAAAAGTGATTTTGAAAAGGTTGACCCACTACTAGTAGTTTAGATATAAAACACTGATTTGAAGTTAAGTTCAAAATATTCATAGATATGTATGTTTATATGGTTCACAGCCGACTCGATACATTATATTTACCTACATTCATTTCAAATAACTCTGTTTTGCTATGACCAAGTTTGGTGGCTAACACTCGGTATATTTAGGGGGCTAAATAGTTTTGCGGGAAGGCCAAACTTCAAGTTACGCCACTGGACCCAACAATGAATTTCACTTCTCTAATGGACACTTTTACATGGTAATAGCACAGTTCATATATATCCAGTTAGCCAGTCTCTGTATAAAATTTGGTAACCGCGTTTGGATGCTGCATCCAGAAGCGAGACCGGTGATTGGTGTCCACATATCCTAACCATAGTCTTTCCTTTTCTACTCGATTTCCAGTTCCCCATAACCATTGGCTCCCCTTAGTAATAGGAAGTAGGAAAAATCTTCCAAAATTTACTGGGCAATTAAAACGAGTAACAAGCAAATTTCAATTCATTTCAATGAGAAATTAGTAATTGTTTTAATGAACCAGTTTCAGTTGCAAAACGAACGATGAAAGATGGCACAATGGAAGACTTTATTTGTCCAACAATGCTGAAGTTTTACAGCATACGTTGACATGACCGATCAACTGATTGGTTTATATAATTTTTTGACACAAGATCCAATTATGGGTAGAAACAAGTTTCTATTAAAAAATGCCAGTGGGGAATGCGCACATTCACCACACGGCAATAATCGAAATAAAATCTTTCTTATCTTTCCTTATCACAGTAGCAGAAGGTTTGATTGCTTTAGGTAGATATATATGCGATAATATACAGGGTGTTCATTTCAAAACTTCCCATCTTCAATTTCACGAAATCTAAAAATTAAAAAAAAATCGCTGAAACACATCATAAAAATTATCAGGGACAACAAGTTTGTGTAGAAAAATTGACTTACCCCCTTATAAAAATCTTAAATGGTAAACTGACATCACCATCAAGGATTACTACGTGAATAATAAATGGTAATATCACAATAAAAAATCTGAATGATACAGACTGATATAATTCCTAGCAGAGCTGGGCAAGATTCGAATCATTCAAGATTCGAATGATGGATTTGAATCCTTTTAGAGGATTCAAAAGAGATATTCGAATACTTTAGTTAAACTGGATTCGTGATCCGGATTCGTTACACTTTTTTAAAATGATTCGTATTCGAATCCAAATGCTGGTGATTCGAATCCTCATAAAAGGATTCGAATCCTCATAAAAGGATTCGAATCTTCGTAAAAGGATTCGAATCCTCATAAAAGGATTCGAATCCTCATAAAAGGATTCGAATCCTCGTAAAAGTATTCGAATCCTCATAAAAGGATTCGAATCCTTATAAAAGGATTCGAATATTTACAAAAGGATTCGAATAGTTACAAAAGGATTCGAATCGTCAAAAAAAATTCGAATTAATCGTAAAGATTAACATGAAAAATTTGTTTTGTATGTTTTTAAATTTCTCGTTAAATCACTGTTTTATACGCGTGGCGCATGAAGTAACATTTCGAGTTTAGAAAAGCCCCGTGAAAATTTGTCTCGGGTCGCTGCGCGACCCTCGACAAATTTTCTACGCGGGGCTTTTCTAAACTCGAAATTTTACTTCATGCTTAGTCTGGGAGTGGACGACACTTGTTTGTAAGTGATAAAATCAATTAAATTAATGATTTGTGTCAAATTTAACAGATTTCAGATTTTTAATTGTTTTTCGGTAAATGCGCCAAATATAACATTATTGGGCCCTAAATTATGCAACTTTGCCCCAATTTAACCGACTCTCTATTTCTTTAAATAACCGAAATCCCCATACTTTCTGTTGAAATACGGACACCTAGTATAATAATAATAATAATATAAAATTTATTGTATTGTTATTTTCTAAATATTTTAATTAAATAAATATTTTACATTGTTATATTTACGAATATATTAGCGACCCTCGACAAATTTTCTACGCGGGGCTTTTCTAAACTCAAAATTTTACTTCATGCTTAGTCTGGGAGTGGACGACACTCGTTTGTAAGTTATAAAATCAATTAAATTAATGATTTGTGTCAAATTTAACAGATTTGAGATTTTTAATTGTTTTTCGGTAATTGCGCCAAATATAACATTTTGAAGAATATGAATTGACATCCCCAATCAAATTTTTACACTTAACATGTCGATTTATAACATTTTTATAAGATTTTCAACAAATCGATATTTTCATAAAATTATCCTTATTTCGAGATTTTCGTCGAATAATCAAATTTTTATCAGATTTTGCAATATTTCCTCAATTTTCCTTAATTTATCGAATGTTGATGAAATTTTCAATGTATCGAAATTTTTAATTAATTTATGAAAATGTTTATCAGATTTTCAACATTTTTTGATTTTTGATAATTTGTCATTGTTATCGAATTATAAAATTTTGATGACATTTTCGATATTTCGAGATTTTCTCGTCAAATATATAAAATGTTGATATGTAAGATTTTCAATATTTTTATTCAGATTTGTAGCGATTTTCAAAAAATATTGAATCATTATTTGAACACACAAATTTGAGATTTTTATTTTCTACAAGACATATTTAATCATTTTTGACATTGAATGACATTTTTGATATTCTTTACCTTTTGAGATGACATTTTTGACAATAGATTATATTCTAGATATTAGACTACGTTTTTTGACATTAGACGACATGTTTCACATTAGATGTTACTTTTGATAAACAATGACATTTTTTACTTATTTACTATTTCTGATGTTGACATTAAATGACGTATTTGACATTAGATGGCAGTTCTGACATTTTATATTTTTTTACTTTTTTGACAGTAGACGACAATTTTGACATTTGATATTTTTGATATTACATATTTACTTGTTTTACATTAGATAACAATTTTTATATTATTAGATAACTTTTTTGACATTATTACTGATTTTAACTGAAATTTTCGTTTTTGTAAGAACGTTTTTGTCAAACTGTCACGTACTGACATTATATGATAATTTTAACGTAAATCGATTTTATCAGCACGCCAAATTTTTGACGTTTTTGGTATTTTTTACATTTACGAGATGACATTTTGGTCATTTTGTTTTTGGCAATTTTGATAACTTTTAAAACTGAAAACAGTTTTAATATGTTTTTAACTTTACTTGAAATCAGTGTTTAATACGCGTGGCGCATGAAGTAAAATTTCGAGTTTAGAAAAGCCCCGTGAAAATTTGTCTCGGGTCGCTGCGCGACCCTAGACAAATTTTCTACGCGGGGCTTTTCTAAACTCGAAATTTTACTTCATGCTTAGTCTGGGAGTGGAGACACTCGTTCGTAAATTTTCGAATTTTCATAAAGTTGTGTATTTATTTTCAAAAAAAAATCTTTCTCGGTTTATTGAACAAAAACAAAAGAGCTGAGGTGAAAAGTGTTTAGATAAAAGTGGTTTATTTTTTCGTTGGCTACAACTTTTGTTTGAAACATTTTTTGATTTAGACGTCGAAAGCCATAATCGGTGAGTTGTTGATGTCCACTAGATTTTTTAGTTTCTAATTCAGAAACAAAAGAGCTGAGGTGAAAAGTGTTTAGGTAAAAGAGGTATATTTTTTCGTTGGCTACAACTTTTGTTTTAAACATTTTTTGACTTAGACGTCGAAAGCCATAGTGGAATTCGTTAAATCAAAAAACATCTAATGATTTCTGGTGATTTTCAACGCAAGACTTTTAGACATTTGATGGTATAATTAATATTGAATTAAGTATTTATTTTTAATATATTCGTAAATATAACAATGTAAAATATTTATTTAATTAAAATATTTACAAAATAACAATACAATAAATTTTATATTATTATTATTATACTGGGTGTCCGTATTTCAACAGAAAGTATGGGGATTTCGGTTATTTAAAGAAATAGAGAGTCGGTTAAATTTGGGCAAAGTTGCATAATTTAGGGCCCAATAATAACCCAAAAACAAGTTTGAAATATCTTATTTCCTTAATGAGATATTGTCAAAAAACGTATTTTTGAAAATTCGTTTTTATTTTTTTATTCAAAAACTATTGAATCCAGGCATTTACAACTTTGACATTATAGGCACTTTTTATCGATAAATCCAGAAACATATTTTATTCTAAGATAACTATAACATTTACCTAGAGACCATAGCTAACTTTTGTTTTTCTTATGAGCGCTATTTTGGATTTTGATATTTTTTGGAAGAATATTTTTTACTGAATTCAATGATGTATTGCACTTATAGTGTATTGTACATTTTATATGTAAAATTTTAATCTTTTTGTTTTTCAAAGTGTGCCTTGGAAACAGTTGAGTAACTCACTTATTTGGCAACTCCTAGGACCCATAATTTGCTTACACATCACCTCTGAAGACGGGCATCCGACGATACATACTTTAACAGTTGTCACATATTTTAAAGTAACGAGTGTCTTCCACTCCCAGACTAAGCATGAAGTAAAATTTCGAGTTTAGAAAAGCCCCGCGTAGAAAATTTGTCGAGGGTCGCGCAGCGACCCGAGACAAATTTTCACGGGGCTTTTCTAAACTCGAAATTTTACTTCATGCGCCACACGTATAAACCATTGATTTGAAGTGTAGTTCAAAAACACACAAATACCTCTTTAATCAGAGTAACACAGAAATTTAGTCTGTTATCAACGATGTTCAGTGTTAATAATAAATAATTAGTTTGTGAATATTTTTGTTAAAACAACTGATAACGATATTTATATGTTAATGGTTGTAAAAAACTGATAAAATCGAATTTATTCTTAAACGATTTGTATTCGTGATTTGAAAAAACAGGATTCGAATCTTTGATTCGAATCATATTTATCTCTTACTAATCCTTTATTCGAGTATTCCTGATTCGAATCATATCAGGTGATTCGGATTCGTGATTCGAATCCTTTTAACGAGGATTCGTCCCAGCTCTGATTCCTAGTCAAATTTGAACGAAATGTAAAATTGATGCAAACACTAAGTAAAACCAACTGATGATCCAGATACAGGTAAAGGGTGGTCCATATAGTAGTTTAAAAAAACGAATAAAATTCAATTTTTGTCGGTATATTATTGGTTTATTCGAAAGAGCAAACATTCCCATTATTTATGGAATACGATTTCTTTCCTGTGGCTGCCTCGGCTGGGTTCGCAGTAACGCATCCTGTCAACCCAATTTTCCAAGACCTTGGTGACGGTTTCTGGCACTATCTTACGAATGGCTTGCTCGATATTTGCCTAAAGGGCCTGAACTGGTAATGGCTTGTTCGTATAACATCTGTCTGTCACGATACCCCACAAAAAAAGTCTAACGGCGTCAAATCGCAGCTCCGAGGTGGCTAATTGACATAGCCGAGACGGATGATAACACAATTACCGAACTTAGCGCGCAAAAGATCGATTGTGTCATGGGCTGCGTGGCATGGCGCGCCATCCTGCTGAAACCAAAAATTGTCCAAAACCATGTCTTCAATTTCCGGCCACAAAAAATTGTTTATCATGCCTCTGTAGCGCTTACTGTTGACCAAGATGGCATATTTAGCAGCATTTTCAAAAAGAAAATGAGCCAATGATGCCACCGCTCCAAAATCCGCACGAAACCGTCACTCTCTGAGGATGCCTCATTTCGGCCAAAACGTCTTTTCAATAAAAGCACTGTTCGGGCTACACAGTATTGGCTTTGGAAATAAGTTTGAATTATTTTCAAACGTTGTTAAAGCGCACAGCGATTCATTTGGTTCCGCGAAGATATGATACTGACTTTCTGTCGAGATTTCGAGTGGAAAAGAGCTGTCACTGTCAAAACAACATATGATTCAAAAAGAAACCAGTAGATGAACCACCCGTTATATAGAATATGGGAGCTTCACAAATTCACTATTGGCTTGATTTAAAGTTACCTACTTGACTAAATAAGAATCGAATTTTAAATCAAGTTGAGCAAAATAAGTACTCGTTATTAATTTTGTTCGAACAAAACAATTGAAATAACTTAATAATCAATGTCAAGTAGTGAGCAGTATTTTCTTCTCATCATCTTTTTGCTATGTAGAGAGTTGTTTCAGATTACAAACCTGATATATGATTGTTTGTCACAAGGCCAGACAGAAGGCAAAACTGAAAAATGGAAACCAATGAAAAATTTTTTTATGGAAAACATCTCTTATTGAACCCTCTGAGAATGTTAACAACAAAGAACAACTGGTTCTCTCAAATGGTCGCAGCCCCCTCCAGACGATTAATAAAATCCATGTTGTAATGGGATATAAATTTAAGCAAGAGCAGATGTGCGTACATATGCATTCCTTGATTTGTATTTATATAACCTTTCGGCATATAAATATTAAATGGCTGATCTATTGTCCAGGAAAATACAAAGAAAGCATCTTGTCGAAATACACAATATCAATTATTGGCAAACATTGTATATAGTTGAATTTAATTAATACAGTATGCACCAAAACAAACAGTGCCGAAAAATTGAAAATTTAACACTTTAAACGCGAATGTTAAGTTAAGTTAAGTGGAAACCTCAAATAATGATAAGTAATGGAGATAATTATTACTACTATAAATTATATTATTTGTAAAACACAAATACTTACAAATCTTTGCTGAACCGACTCTAATCTGTCGTTATATTTCGAGTACATGGATGACCGAATAATACAGCAGTAATTCAGTATGGATCTAATATACGTAGAAAAAACAAGAATAATGCAGTGATTGTTGGTAAACTGACGAAGCCTAGAATTCTATTTGATTTTGCCACTATAGTGTCGATGGGTAGGAAGAAAGTGAGTTGATGGACCTTTCGGTACATAAATATTAAATGGCTGATCTATTGTCCAGGAAAATATAAAGAAAGCATCTTGTCGAAATACACAATATCAATTATTGGCAAAAATTGTATATAGTTGAATTTAATTAATACAGTATTCACCAAAACAAACAGTGCCGAAAATTGAAAATTTAACACTTTAAACGCGAATGTTAAATTAAGTTAAGTGGAAACCTCAAATAATAATAAGTAATCGAGATAATTATTACTACTATAAATTATATTATTTTTAAAACACAAATACTTTACAAATCTTTGCTGAACCGACTCTAATCTGTCGTTCTATTTCGAGTACATGGATAACCAAATAATACAGCAGTAATTCAGTATGGATCTAATATACATCGAAAAAACAAGAATAATGCAGTGATTGTTGGTAAACTGACGAAGCCTAGAATTTTATATGATTTTGCCACTATAGTGTCGATAGGTAGGAAGAAAGTGAGTTGATGGTCCATTAATACTCCTAAATCGTGGATTTTGGATACTTCATCCAAATCCTCAGTGCCAATATGATACGTTGAGGTTGTGGCCACGCGTTGGCGCGAGAAGATTACCAACTTGCATTTGGAAATATATAATTCCATACAATTATAGTTGCACCATTCAACCAGTACATGCAAATCAGTTTGAAGAGAGGCTATATCATCAGGAGAAGTAACTCTGGTGTAGATCTTGAGATCATGTGCGTATAATAAATGTTTCGACTTGATGTTTTTACCGATGTCATTTATAAAAAGGATAAATAGCACATGTCCCAAGTGCGATCCTTGTGGGACTTCAGAAGTTACTACAAATACAGAGGATGCAATTCCACTACATATAACTTTGTGTGTTCTATTTTTGAGATAGGATTCAATCCACTGTAATAGCATACCACTAAATCGTAATGCTCGCAATTTAGAGATTAGATGTACATGACTAACACGGTCAAAAGCTTTTGCGAAATCTGTATACACAGCGTGAACCGAAAACCCGGCTTCAAAGGATTTGAGCACGTAATTTGTAAATATAAAAATATTTGTTTTTAACTATACATATCCCAATTATGAGCTGTAAATGTTTAAATATTCGTTGTTTGTTTAATTTGAAGCTTTAAACGAGTGGTATCCACTCCCAGATTAAGCATGAAAATTTGGTTTGGTCGCGTAGCGCGAAGCGCGGAGCGGCCAAACCAAATTTTGAAGCTTTTCTAAACTCGAAATTTTACTTTATGCGCCACGCGTATAAAACACTGATTTCAATTGAAGTTCACTTGTTTAAAATATTTCAGTGTTTTCAGTGTTTAATGAAGTAAATTTTCGAGTTTAGAAAAGCCTGAAAATTTGGTTTGATCGCTTCGCGCTACGCGATCAAACCAAATTTTCAGGCTTCTCTAAACTCGAAATTTTACTTCATGCTTAGTCGGAGAGGAAAACACTTGTTCCAAAGTGTAAACGTACTACTTTTATAAAAAAGAAAAAACGAATTTCTGCAAACTAACCAAACATGTATGTTATAGCTTCTTCTGGTGTTTCACTCTTGATTTCATGTTTAAAATACTTGATCACATAGAATTACAAGTTTAATTTTAGTAATAAAATTAGACATTAAGGCAAGTAATTACTTTTGATGTATTTAAAAAATTAAGAAGTATGACTAAGTATGTCTAATTTTCAAGTGTTAACATGGAAAACCCATAAGATAATCTCGCTTATTCATGCAATATTGTTGCTAATTACAAAAAACATCAAGTAAACTTCAAGATTTCCATTCGTTTAATAGAGATATTAAATGTGTATTTTATGTGCAAATTAATCGTGTACTTGCTTGCTTGTGTACAAGCAATAAATTATCGCGGAAGCGTGTCGTCGTTATCTTACGAATTTGCTTACAATTTTCGAGTAATTTTAATTAATTGAAGTTTCGTGGAATCCGTGCAACCTTTACACGCCGATAAGATAATTCCGGATATTTACAAAACATTATGCGCGCTATGGAATTAATTATGCAAAACAACTGCCGAGCGCAGCAGCAGCAGCGCACCTTTCCTCGCTCCGGCAACTTCTTAGCTCGTCAACAAGACTATCTTTGTTATAATTTTACACATTTGTAACAAAACTCAAGATTTTTTATAAAGCTGTAACCTATTTGATTTACTATTAAGTTAATCTTTTTTAATTATAAAATATGAATATATATCTTGAATTCACTGACTATAGAGGCTTCTACTTCGTTATACATTGTTGAACATAAATAAAACACTGTTTATCACTTTGTTTGTATAACAATTGGTTTATTTGGTGACTATAGTTTCGATACTACACGTATAATTATCAAACCGTTAGTTTGATAATGATACGTGTAGTATCGAAACTATAGTCACCAAATAAACCAATTGTTATACAAACAAAGTGATAAACAGTGTTTTATTTGTATATATCTTGAACAAGTTTCTCTTCTTTCACGTGGTGAAACATATTTAACTATGATTTAAAAAAGAAATCACTTGGTTCAATTTTACGAATATTAATAAATATATGTCTTAATTATTTTTATGAATTGGTTATGAAATTGTATAGGTTAGATAATTGTCAGATTGAAGAAGTGCATCGGGGCTCGACAATTGGGCCCACATGAGTTCAGCATGTTTTATTGCCTTTTAATAGCCAATTAAGGGAAATTATGATTGGTATAATTAATTATAATCACCCACAGGCGCCTTTGTTTATTTATCATGTTATTCTGATTTACGATATTGAAATAAGGTTGAAATTGATATGCTTCAAACTCTATTTTTTTTAATTACCAAGTAATTACATTGAAAAAAGTATCACACTTAAGTAAAATAATAAAATAGAAATGAAATTGCAAATTAGTAGTTGTAAAATATTTCAAGAAATATTAAAACTGCGATATTTTTTGCAATCTAAAATTATTTTCACAATAAAACACTTTTTACTTTGTTTGTACAACACTATTTATTGTATGTGACTGCGGTTTCGATAAATTTAGATTGTCATTATCAAACATAGGGGCTTTATGTTTGATAATGACTTGCTAAATTTGTCGAAACTGAAGTCACATTCAATAAAAAGTGTTATACAAACAAAGTAAAAAGTGTTTTATTATGAAATTAACATTTTACTTTGTTTGTATAACACTTTTTATTGAATGTGACTGCAGTTTCGACAAATTTAGCATGTCATTATCAAACATAAAGCCTTTATGTTTGATAATGACATGCTAAATTTGTCTAAACTGCAGTCACATTTAATAAAAAGTGTTATACAAACAAAGTAAAAAGTGTTTTATTGTAAAATTAACATGTATAACAAAGTAAAAGACTCCATAATACAGAATTTAAAATTATTTTGTCTTATTAAGATTAACGAACACTTAATTTGGTGTAAAGTAGGGCTAGGAATTCTAATATTTGTGAATATTTAAATATAAAACATTCAAATTAGTATTTTAAATATTTAAACAAATAAACCATTTGAATTTATAAATTGTTTGAAGATTTTACTTAAAGTCAGTGTTGTATACGCGTGGCGCATGAAGTAAAATTTCGAGTTTAGAAAAGCCTAATTTGGCTCGGTCGCTCCGCTGCGCTACGCGCCCGAGCCAAATTTTCAGGCTTTTCTAAACTCGAAATTTTACTTCATGCTTAGTCTGGGAGTGGAAACCCTCGTTAGACGATCAATCAAAAACTTATTCTGAAGCTTCCTGTATTTTAAAATTTATGACATAAAATATATAGAGTCGATATTTTTAATTTATGTTACAAAAATAAAATTACGGAATTTCAAAGTTGAAACAAATTAAATATAATTATTTAAAATTAAAAAACGCGTTTATTTACATGAAACAAAAAATGGTAGAAAATTAACTAGTTAAATCCTGTAGAATTTTGTAAATTTTTGATATTTTTAAAAAAAGATCGATCCTCCATGAGATTTTAGAAAATCAGAATTAACAGCATACATATAAAATTAGAAAATATCAAATTTAAAAGGGAATATTCTACAGTGTTTAATTAATGTTCTGCCATTTTCATTTTTTATAAGCAAAACTATAAATGTGTTTTTAGGTTTCCTTCTTTTTCGATGTTAGGAAAAAGAAAGAAAACTAAAAACGCATTTATAATTTTGATTAAAAAAAATTAAAATGGTAGAACATTAATGAAGCGCTGCAGAGTTTTGTAAATTGTTGAAATTGCTAAGAGAAATGAAGAAATACAAAATTATAATTACTTGTCACTAAAACAACAACTATTTAGCAAGTTGACGCAAATGACAGGTTTTCGTCGGCTAAATAGTTTTCGTTTTAGTGATACGTAATTTAATTTTTTATTTCTTCATTTCACATGATCTCCTAGCAATTTCAACAATTTACAAAAAATAAAACACTTTAACTTTGTTTGTACAACACAATATTTTTTTATTTTCGTGACTGCAGTTTCGGCAACTCAACTTGCCATTATCAAACAGAGTAATTTAAATTACGGTATGGTACACAAGAATGGTTATTTACAAAATAGCATTAAAAATGGGGGTATACACTAGATCTTTAACTTTAACTTTATTTTTATTCACGTATGCCACTTATATACATAAAATACTGCAAACATAAGGTACAACTATTTTACATACAGCGGATGTGAACGTCACAGATACAATAAAAAAGTATAATACGACAACACATGTAAATAGACTAACAAATAAAATATAAACTTTTGTAATTGTCAAATCAAAATTTCCAGGGATTCTAAGAGGTTCATTTTTCGACATAATAAATAATCTTAAGTCGAATTAACATGTATAACGAAGTAGAAGCCTCCACCGTTCATAATTTAATTTACAAAATTCTGCAGCGCTTAATTAATATTCAATTAATTATTTTTTCTAAATGGTTTCCGTTTTAAACTATCTAGAAAAAATAAATGGTTGAATATTAATTAAGCACTGCAGGATTTTGTGAATTATTGAAATTGCTGAGAGATCATGAGAAATAAAATATTATAATTACGTATCACTAAAACCTGATACGTAATTATAATTTTTTATTTATTCATTTCTCATGATTTCTTAGCAATTTCAAAAATTTACAAAATTCTGCAGCGCTTAATTAATATTCTACCATTTGGTTTAATCAAAACTATAAATATGTTTTTAGCTTACGAAAAAGAAGGAAACCAAAAACTTTTAAGAAAGCCGTTTTTAGATTTTCTTCTTTTTCGATGTTAGAAAAAAGAAAGTAACTTAAAAACGCATTTAAGGTTCAGATTAAAAAAAATATATTAATTAAGCGATGCAGAATTATGTAAATTGTTGAAATTGCTAAAAGATCATGAGAAATGAGGAAATCTAAAATTATAATTACTCGTCACTAAAACGAAAACTATTTAGCAAGTTGACACAAGTGACAATTTAGACGTTCTGTCAGGTTTTCGTCGGCCATTATGTACTTTTTTTGACATATCAAAAAAAAATCAAACTGAATAACTTGAAAACTATTCGAAATAAAGAAGAACGATTTATGGATTTGAGGTATTTCGACGAGATCTACAACATTCTTTTAAAACATTTTTTGATATTTGCTAATGACAATCTACGTTACAAATATTAATTTTTATGAATCATTTCAATGTATTACTATTTATGTAAAGACTACTGACATTTTGATTTGTACTAATTTATTTATTCTTTAGATTTTATTTATACAATTATTTCAACTTGTCTGTTTTTTGTCGAATTTTTAACTTTAGAATTTTTATATATAGGGAGTTTTTCTTACAAGTATACGAATCCCAATTACATGCTATAAATCTTCAGATATTTATTGTTTTTTTTTTCTTTAAGAGTTTAAGTTGAAGCTAAAAACGAGTGTGTTCCACTCCCAGGCTAAGCATGAAGTAAAATTTCGAGTTTAGAAAAGCCCTCAAATTTGGTTTGATCGCTCCGCGAAGCGGAGCGATCAAACCAAATTTGAGGGCTTTTCTAAACTCGAAATTTTACTTCATGCGCCACGCGTATACAAGACTGATTTAAAACGAAGTTCAAATATATATAAATTTCACAATACTTCTGTTTTATACGCGTGGCGCATAAAGTAACATTGTTGGCTTTTCTAAATTTGAAATTTTATTTCATACTTAATCTGGAATTGGAAACACTCGTTAGAAGCTTAAAATTCTTAAGAAAATGAATTATCTCAATGTATCTTCTTAAAATATTTAGCCAAAATTGAAATTATACAATAAAATTAACAATTTTCAAGAGAATGTTTTTATTTATTAAATAATAAATGTTTTTATTTCATCTCACTAACGTACTAAATATTGTTTTTAATCTACCATATCGATAGCACTGAGATTTACGGTTTTAATTTTCATTTTCCCGAAGATTGATACTTTAAATAAATGTTGCAGCCAACAACTTTTAGCCACTTTTATTATTTTTTTCTGAAGGATTTTTAGAAGGATTAACACTATTAGTTGTCGTTGACTGTTCGTTTCACCTCTTTATTTTCAATTTATGAAAATTGAAACACGTAAAATATTAATCAAACCAAATCGCAAAAGAATGACAGCGATGACAATTCGTAATTCATCCATAGGCGTACGTATTAAGAGGGGTGTTAGGTGCTCGGTTGTCAATTTTGGCTTGAGTATCGCTTGAACTTCATAGTTACTTTTAACGTCATATAAAATAGCAGAACGTTCAAATTAAGAGAGAGCAAGCCACTTAACTTCTTATGCCAATTCTTAACGTCATATAAGATGGCGGAACATTTAAATTAGTTATATGGAAGCAAAACTACTTCGAATCCAGAGAGATTATCGTTTCGATATATTGCTTTCTGTCTTTCACACATCAAGAGTGACCATTATATAATAAAATGGTGAAAATAGAATCTTTATATGAACTTTTATTTTCATATGAAAAATAAATTACTTTAGGTCAAAATAGACCTCTAAACAAACAATATTTCTGCGTTAAATAAATCAGTAACGGCGGAAAGACCTCTGGTCGATAGCCATTTATCAAGAGGAAGTTTATTTTATTTATATTTATTGATTATAAACAATAATGTTATTAATTATTTTGTATTGTCCTCTGATAATAAAGATTTGTTATATATATATATATATATATATATATATATATATATACATATATAAAACAGTTAAAAAAAATCTCATTCCGTCATTTTGTTACGAAAAGTTCAATGCATATCTTTGTAAAAAAATATTGGTAAAATATTATCTTATAACAACGCATATTTTCATATGAATAATAAATTACTTTATGTCAAAATAAACCTCTAAAAAAACAATATTTCTGCGTTAAATAAAACAGTTGAAAAAAATCAGTTTTCACCATTTTGTTACGAGAGGTTCAATGCATATCTTTGTAAAAGAACATTTGTATAATATTATCTTATAACAACGCTGGAATCGAAGTCCCAACGTAGAAATTTTTTATCACCTAACCCCCCCTCTTAAGTAATTTAACAATTTGAACAACTTGAAAATACATTAAAATTTTGGTATAAAAAATAATTGATCATTAACCACAGCCTTTTTCAGTTTATTAGTGTATGCATTTTTTTTTTAATTTTTTGAAATAACATATAATTTTAACCATTTACCACAAATTGGTTCTCCAATGAAACGGGGAATCTTTCTATTTCCCGTTTCATTAGAGAACCAATTTGTGAAAAGTGATTAAAATCGTATGTTATTTCAAAAAATAAAAAATAAATGCATAAACTAATAAACTAAAAACGCTACAGCCTTTTTGAGTTTATTATTATATGCATTTATTTTGAAATTTTTGAAATAACATAATTTTAACCATAAATTATTTTCTAAAATTTCTTAATTTTAATGATAAATTATTTTTTAAAACAAAATTTTTATGTATTTTGAAGTTGTTGGAAACTCAATTAGCGCCTGTTTGAATCTGCCCTCGATTTCAACCAATTAAAGAACAATGCAAAATAGGCCCTATCTTTTGTTGAGTACAGTCTCATGTGTAATAAAGTATACGTCATTTACTTCTCACGTCTGAAAAAAAATAATCATGCTTTTAATCGAATTAATTTGTTCAATGGACGTTAAATTAAACAAGATATACATAATAATGTAACATATAAGGAACAAGAGAAAGGGCAAAATTATCCAAAAATGGGAATACCTGATTTTGTACACAATCATCACACATCATACAATTCTCAGAATATGTAAACATTGCGGGCAATTACACAACCCCAAATGACATAATAACATTTTCGCAATTTCCTCGTACACCAATCGCATGAAGGAACTGCAAGACTTAACTAATCCAAAAATTTATTAACGACAACCTGCTCACGCCATTTACGCCTGCTACAATTTCTCGCTTCCGAGCCGTTTTCTAAAACGATAACCGTAAAAATTCCTTTAATGAACAAGTCGATATTTCGGAGATAATTAGCGCGCTGGCCGCCGATTTTTAATTAATCTTTGTTGTTAATTGTCGGCTTTCTAATTTCTTCTCTCTGCTCTTTTTTTTTCTTCTTTCGGCTCGATAAGAGAGGGAATTTCGCGGCGATAAGCCGTGCGCTGTTTTCGTTTTCGTTAATTGGGATTTATTGCTGATATATCCGTAATTAATTGTTTAATTAATTGTAATCTGAATGGGATTTATTGGGGTCCAGATTATTCGAGGTCATCAACGTCACTGCGTGTCCCTCTGCGGATTGATAATAAATCCTATGATTATAAATAGATCATGAGTAATAGCCAAAAATAAAAAAAAAATTAAATTAATATGAAATGTCATCAACAATACGAATTTGCTTCTGGTTCATTCTCTAATAGAGTAAAGTACTTTACATGTGCTTAACTAGAATAAAAGTAATTTCCATCCACTCATTATATAAATTACTAAATTACTCTAGTTTACATTGTAGCAATTTCTGCTTGACTTAAGAAACGAAATTTAACAGATTTTACACCAGGGTTATATGATTATAAATAGATCATGAGTAATAGTAAAAAATAAAAAAAAAATATTAAATTAATATGCAATTTTATCTACAATACGAAATTGCATCTGGTTCATTCTATAATAGAGTAAAGCACTCTATTTTTAAACAGATTTTGCACTAGGGTAGAGGAAACATCATTAACTATCATATAGATATTTAATATTTTCATATGAAAACTTTTTGCTAAGCCTCTTGTGTTTTACCTAATAGTCAGAAATTTCCGCAAAACGGTTTTCGTTAATTTAGTAAAATAAAGTACTTTTTTAACAGTTTTGTGTTGTAGGCGTTCCCTTTCATGTTTAATACACATGTAAAAAAAACAGTTTGTACATTATTTAACCACTGTTTGCACACTTAATTTATGTGACTGTAGTTCCGACTATCTAGTAAATAACCATGCTTGTACCATATCGTAATTTAAATCACTCCGTTTGATAATGGCAAGTTGAGTTGACGAAACTGCAGTCACAAAAATAAAAAATATTGTGTTGTACAAACAAAGTTAAAGTGTTTTATTTTATTTTATTTTATCTACTAATAGTAATAGTAGTTTATTTGAGAATTACTACCGTGCGATCGTTTAAAACATGATTTAAAGTGGGCTTTGTGTAGTGAATTAGATTAGACAGACAACTGACTGTTAACACATAGTTTACCATAACCTCAAATTTATTCAACCAGCATTTTGGGCAACCGCACAAAATAAATGCCGCCTACTCTGAAACATCATTTAAATCAGTGGTCTCCAAACTACGGCCCGCGGACCAAATCCGGCCCGCGACTTGCATGAATCCGGCCCGCGATTGTTTGTAATTTTTTTTGTAAATGTCATATTTTGAAATATTGTAACAATTGTTCCTTAAATTTTTCATAATTTTATAAAATTGATCGGATCTTGGCCGACTTTATTATGTAGAATTGTATTTGTGGCCCGCGAAGAAGATAGTTTGGAGACCCAGGATTTAAATGATCGCAGGGTATTATATAGTAAAAACTATAGTCACATAAAATAAGTGCAAAATACAGTGGGGGAAACATAGTAAAAAGTGTCTTATATACAAATACGTTTTAATGTTCAAAGTTGGCTAAATTTTGTAGAATCAATCAGCATTTACTATAAATTATATTTTCTCCTCGCATTACTTCTATGAGATAAAAATATAAACCTTCTGTAAATCTTTGATTTGGTTGGGGTACATCTTCATAATAATTTAATTAATACACCCAACTTTGTATTACTACTTTTATTTTACTTTTCAGTGACTATAGATTCGACTACAAGCTTAGTTTAATAATGACTAGCTTGTAGTCGAAACTATAGTCACTGAACTGTAAAATAAAAGTGGTACAACAAAGTTAAGTGTTTTAATTAAACCTTCTTTAATCTTTAAAAAACATAGGCTGCTGAAAGTTGCCCTAAAATCAACAATTGCTGACTTATTTGTCTCTTAGCATTTACTAGGAATTTTGTTTCCTATATGCCAGGGATAACCACACTTTATTCTTCTTCAATTCTACATAAATGAGTGTATTAATATTCAACAAAATTTATAACAATTTTTAAAAATTTTACCAATCGTTATAAAATTTCAAAATATTACAATTACGCAAATAAAAAGTAATACATACTGGGAGTTGAGCTGTAGTTTTTCCGACATTCGTTGTTTTATAAAAAAAATCAATTACCAGCTTTAAGCGAGGGTCTTCCACTCCCAGATTAAGCATGAAGTAAAATTTCGAGTTTTGAAAAGAATAAACATTTGGTTTGGTCGCATCGTGAAGCGAAGTGACCAAACCAAATTTTCAGGCTTTTCTAAACTTGAAATTTTACTTCATACGCCACGCGTATAAAACACTGGTTTTAAGTGAAGTTCCGAATATACGTCTTTAGCATACTGTTTTAACAACATATTGTAAACTTCAAAATATTTCAGTGTTTTATACGCGTGGCGCATAAAGTAAAATTTCGAGTTTAGAAAAGCCCCGTGAAAATTTGTCTCGGGTCGCTGCGCGACCCTCGACAAATTTTCTACGCGGGGCTTTTCTAAACTCGAAATTTTACTTCATGCTTAATCTGGGAGTGGAAAATACTCATTTAAGGCTTCAAATTGAACTTTTAAAAAAAAAACAACGAATATCTGGATATTTACAGCATATATGATGACTTCAAAAATATATTTCACGAGCCAATACACTCTTGCCCCTGCGAAACTCGATTATTTTCTTCTTTAAAGAACATTCCCTGGTAAAAATGTATCTTGTAGCAATATTGTGTCAATATTTATATCTTGTTTATACATTGAAACTCTTATTCAAAGTGCATACAATATAGACACAATATTGAATGCGAATAATGTTACAATAATAATATTCAATCTAGACACAATAATGTCGATATCCAGAAAAAAAAAATGAATATCTAAGCTGCGTACAATATAGACACAATATATTACAAAAATTGACACATTATTTATAATAAATATAGACACAATATTATTTATACCCTGAATAACATTAATAGTTTGCGCATTTGTGATCTGAACTCGTTGATTACAGACACTCTACACGGGCGCCAAGTCTAACAAACGCCTGATTTTTGTTCGCAAATGTGATTAAGTGTGATCAATTAGATAGTCTGCTTATTTTTGTGGAGAGACTTTATAATATATAAATTTAAGTGTGTGCTTGTATGAAATTAGTTTAATTTGTTAGAATAATAATATAAACATGTAAAATAGTGATAACGGCCTACCATAACCTCAAAATTAATCATATTGCAGATTACACTTTTTGCTGCAACTTAAAATCATCGAAATGCAAATGTATAAACAATTTGTGAATAAAATTGTTGTGTTTTTAAGACGTGCCAATCACTGATTAAAGTTAATCATTATGGTGTAGTGGCCATAAGTATTTAGTTTTTTGACTTTATTTTGCTCAAGTTCTACCAAAACAAGTACGATAAAAAGTTATGTATTTCACTTAGATGCATATAAAAATTATACCGAGTGTCTGGGATAAGGGGTGAACATAGGAATTTAACATGTAAAATTATATATGTGTAATTATTAGCCCCCTATTAATTTTAGAGAAAAATCGTAAAGAAATATTTTTTTAGAGAATTAAAAACTGTATTTAAGTTTGTACCAGAATCCACCTTAAAAATAATAAAAATAAGTTGGACAATGTACCATTTAATAAAAACCCTTGCCATGAGTTTGACAAATGTCATGTTATAGTAAAAATAATTTTGCTAGTCAGTAATCAATTCACGCATTATAATTGTTATGAATAATAATCTGAGTTGTTCCAGTGAAGAGAGGGTATTCATTATAGAAACATTTTACAGTGGCGTCAGTTTACGCAGAGTTCGTGACTTATTTTCGGTTAAATTTAACAATCGACGAATTCCGTCTGTATCAACAATTACCAAGTTTGTGAAAAAGTTTGAAAATACAGCAAGTGTAGCGGCAGATGATTCAAAAGGTATTTAAATAGTCCAATTTCAACAAATATTAATTCAAAAACATTAACCTTACAGGCAAACGGAACAGAAGATGCAACAATGAACTGGAAGAAAGAGTTTTGGGTTTGATAAATGCTGAACCAACAACTAGCATACGATGTATTGCTCGTAAGTGCAACGTGTCTAAATTCTCTGTACATAAAATTTTGAAGAAGCATGGATACCATCCCTACAAACATCAATGTCATCAGGAGATACTACTAGTGGATGAAGAAAGCAGGCGTGTATTCTATGAAATAATGCAGGATCGATCAAACACAGACCGAAACTTTTTGCAGTCTATCTGTTTTACTGATGAATGCACCTTCACTCTTAATAACGAGCCCAACACACAGAACACGCGATACTGGACCCAGGAAAATCCACGGATACGCTTGCAAACTAGAACCCAGTTCCCGCAAAAAATAAATATTTGGGCTGGTATTTTTAACAATAATATTATTGGGCTATTTGAAATTTATGGAAATTTAAATTCGAATTCTTATTTAGACCTTTTAATCGACCAGGTTGGCTTTGCGTTAGAAGAAGTTGCACGTAAAAATCAGGAGATATGGTATCAGCATGATGGATGTCCGGCCCATTATGGTTTAAATGTGAGGGAATATTTAAATGCTAATTTTCTCAATTGTTGGATTGGTCGCGGTGGCACTATCACCTGGCCACCAAGATGGATTTAACACCATGCGATTTCTTTTTATGGGGTCACCTGAAAAACAAAATTTATAAAAAAAGGCCATCCAAATATTGAATCTTTGCGGGAAGCATTTTTTGTGAATTGCAGATTAATTGCAGATGGGCAGTTGGCTAATGTAAGGCAGGCATTTTATAACAGATTGGGTTATTGTTTACACCAGAATAGAGAACTTTTTGAGTAATTGCTCTAACATTTCCCATTGGGCGTAGATACTGTAAAATAAAAATTTAAACAAAAATAAATCACGAACTGTTTGTAATCTGACACCACTATAAATTATCTTGATAATAGATTAATTATCTTTCTTCCATTAATTACGTGTTATTATTATGATTTATCCCAAACGACAAGCATGCATTAATTATTTTTCATCATTTAAATTTCTTTGGTAGCATTTTGATAATATGGATTCTGGTACAAACGTAAATTAAATCGATACATTTAATACAGTTTTTAATACTCTAAAAAATATTCCTTTGCGATTTTTCTCTGAAATGAATAGGGGAGCTAATAATTACACATATTTAATTTTACATGTTAAATTCCTATGTTCGCCCCTTATCCCAGACACTCGGTATAATAAATTGCTAACAGAAATAGAGTATTTTATTTCATTCTGATATTGATAGATATATCCCCTAAATATGCCACGTACGCCAAATTCGTTATCGAATCAAGATTGTATCAACATGACACAATATTGTATCGACTTGACATAATCTAGAAATTCATCATTGAGTCAAAATTGTGTTTATATATTGTGTCAAGTTGATACAATATGACACAATATTGTATCAACTTTACACAATCTTGAAATTCATTCTAGAGTCAAGATCGTGTCGACAATATTGTATCAACTTGACAGAAAATTGTATTAACATGACACATTATTGTATTATTATGACACAATATTGTATTATCATGGCACAATAAAGTGTCAATATTGTATAATTAATTATTTTCAAGTTGTATTTGAATATTATGTCAACCTAGTGTTGTGTTCAAATCCCAATAATGCTACAAGATTGTAGAATTGAAATTCAATATTGTGTCAACATTGCTACAAGATGTAATTTCTACGGTACTTTTGCATAGGGTCGAATACCATAAGATCGAATCCCATTAGGTCGAAGCGAAAAGATAGAAGTCCCATAAGGTCGAATTTGTATTGCAAAAAAACAACATTTTCTGTGAAATAACTATTATTTAATTAGTTTGAGCGATATTAGTGTCAATCGCAACTGTTTCGAAAAAAGTAATGATATCTTCGTCCATGAAGTATGAAGCCTGTCTAATAAAGCACAAAGGCTTGATGTAGAAGGTTTCAAACTGAATACATTGCTTAAGTATCTTTGCACACCCTAACGATTTTACATACTTCTAGGTTTGGTTAGGTTAGGTTAGTAGAAAGGTTTGCAATAGAATAAATTGCGCAAGTCATTTTGCGCCCGATGCCTGTTCCATGTGGACGTGGTACTTATACAACTAACGAACAAATGTATACAAATTTGTTGGCCTCATACTTAATAGACGAAGATATCATTACTTTTTTCGAAACAGTTCATCCATTTCTACTAGGGTTAAAACATTTAAAATAAGTTTTTGAGTCATGTTGTGGCATTTTGAATTATTTTGACAAGTGTAGGCACTTACGTTTCACGTTTTACAAGGAAAATATAAATATTTGTTACCAGTTTTATTTCACTAATTCAATCATTAAGTTCTCAGCAAAAAATCATTTAAATAATAAAATTATATTTTAACATAACTCATTGAAATTCCAAGTGTTGATTAATATCAGAATACAAATTACACGTTAGAACAATTTTATAGATTACAATGCAACTAATTACCGATTTAACTAATTATTGCAAATTCGCGTGTAATAAATTAGCCTCGCGTGGATTAGTGCCAATTAAAATTTTTATATAATTCTTATGGTGGATTTATACAAATTAAACAAATTCCGTGCGTTATTTATTGCTCTGCATTAATATTACGGTGACTTGCAATTTATTAAGGCCTGAATTAATTAAAAATACGTAATTCTTTTCAGTCGCAATAAAACAGAGAGCCAATGCAAATTAGTACTTGATTTATTTGATCGAATTATTATCAGGAGTTTCACTTTTGTCTGGATTTACAAACTATTTACGGACTTGAAAACACGCCAAGTCCAAATAAAATTATATAATTTGTAATAGATTTGATTTTTACGCTAACTGTACAATACGTTAAGAAATCAATAATGAGTACTTTTACTGAAAAAAAAAATCGTTTGCTATTGATAAATTGTCGTTTAAACATCGATGTATTACAAAACAAGATAATAATAATTGCCATAATCACTCCATTGACATGTTTTCTTCTCATCAAACAAAATGAACATTCCTTACTTAAAACTGTATCGAGTCGAAAATTCCATTTTCGATCTGTTTCTTTTTTCTTTTCTTTCAGACAATTAAAATCCACTTGAAAACTCCAAAATCGTACTTTCCCACTATAAGTATTTTAAGGCAAAATCGCTTCTAAAGCCGGTGCCAAATTTGGAACGGGAGAATGCAGATTTGAGTAAATCAATAGCATACGCTCCATTCTATTGGATGATTAAACTTCGGTTATGCACACGCAGACGACAAATTAGGTGATTGGGAAAGCTGTTACAATTAATACGAGATTTTTTCTAGACACTAATGACTGTGCAAATAAGGTAATAGAAAAAATGTCACGCATATAAATAAAGAAATAGATCTTACTGTGAGAATAATGTGAAAAAAATATGACAGAAAAAGTCTTTGAGCACTTAAGAATCTGTGTATTTCTTGGAAAAAATGTAATTTCGAAATAATTTCATCATTGATCCTAAATGTATTAAATAGTTTCTAAATTCTATTCAACTAACCAGTTGAAGATCGATGACGAGGATAATGTAAAAAATGGTGATGTGTCCATCATAGTACTTTCCACCGTAAATTGCGTATTAAATCACTTTTAAAATATTTGTAGCATTATTATTTTCAAAATGTCTTCAACTTTTTGATAACTACAACTTTTATTTGAAACATTTTTCAATTGGATCAACACATACTGACACAAACCAATGACTAGATAAAAATCACTATTTATTGAATATCTCAAAAAGTAAGAGTGCTATGACAAAAAGTGAATCTACAAAAAATCTTTAGTTTTTCATTTCCTACAACTTTTATTTAAAACATTTTTCAATTGTATCGACACATAAACTGTCACACACCAATAACTAGATAAAACACACAACTTTTGAAATATCTCAAAAACTAAGAGTGCTATGACAAAAAGTAAATGAACAATACATCTTCATTTTGTTATTATCTAAAACTTTTATTTAAAAGAATTTTTTGTTTGATGAACATTTATTGAAAAAATCTGAAAAAAACTGAATAACGCTAAGAGTAAAGTACCACTTCCGGTTTTCCGATTTTCACCAAAAGCTTTTCAGTTCTTCCGATTGTAACAAAAAGCTTAAGTTTCAAGTTTCATTTCGATATCTTTAGCGGTTTTTGCGGTACAGCGCACACAGACACACAGCAGGACAGACATTTTTCAAAAATGGTCTTTCTCGACTCAGGGGACCTCAAAACGGATATTTCCGCTAAAATTTTTGATTCGAAAATTTTCACGAAAACAATACTTCTTTCCCTTTGTATTACATACGGGGGAAAGTAAAAATATATGGTAGAAAAAGACTTTAAGCACTTAATAATCTGTGGAAAATTGTTATTTCGAAATAATTTCATCATTGATCTTGAATGATGTAATAATTTCTAAATTTTATTGAACTATCTAGTTTCGATAACTTAGGTATAAACACACAACTGATTCAACAATTGAGGGGCTCAGTGAAAAAGTAGTACAAGTGACATAAAATTATTTGTGTAAATTGGAGATTAAAAATAATTCAAATTCAAATATACGACCATTGTCGTAATTTCATATATTATTAGAGATAAAGTTTAACTTTTATAGAAAAATCTGTGGACATCTGATCAATAACATTGTATATTATATTAAAAATTGGTATGAGTACAGATCTCTAGAAATAAATACAAATAAATAGAGATCTGTATTTATACCGATTTTTAAGAAAATAGAACTTGTACTACTTTTCCATTGAGCCCCTCAATTATGTTATTTTTTCGTTTGTTATTCAGTTTAAACAGTTTTTGTTAGAATAATTATTCCTGAATCAGTTTAAGGGTTATTACAAGTATCTCTCACTGACTTCGATCAGTTTTGTTGTATGAAGACACAAACGCGCATTAACAATTCCAACTTTCATTATTCTATCAATTTAAACAATTTTCTGTCCGAGATATTTATTTCTGGATCCACTTAAGGATTTACCACCGTCCATTTAGATAATTGAGGCGGTATTTAAGGATTCGCTTGATTGTAAGCGATGTTCGCTTTGATCTTTGGAAAAGCCACGCGGAGAATTCCAATTCTGGCACACTTTCATGAATTTGTCTTTTATTAATTGGGACCGTTTAATTTCGTCGTCGCGTAATTAAAAGCGAAGTTCCTGTCGCACGGATGCCGAAAACCTAAAAATAAAATCACGCGAACATGTGTCTTTTAGTGAGAGCGTCTTTATTTTCAGACAATTTATGGTGTAATTATCTGGAGAGATTAAATTTTGCTTGGATGTTTTTATGCGGTTGGAATTACAAATTGAAACTTATCAAGTTATCAGGAATGAATTTAATACTATTTTAATTATTAATTTATAAACATACAGGGAATAAAATACATAGCCCGATCCATACGCTGCAAATCTTTAGGCAGGTCAGGTTTCAGATTGTCCAAAAGCAGTCAATTTGAAACTTCTAACAAATATCAAATTTAGATAAGCGTGAAAAATTGGTTTGTTCGCCTAGCCAAGCCACGAAACCAAATTTTCAGGTTTTTCAAAATTCGAAATTTGAATTTATGCACTAGGCGTATAATACACTAAAATGTTATAACCAAATTTCAAATTTTAAGGCTTTTTTAAACTTAAAATTTTACTTCATGCTTAGTCTGGGAGTGGAAACACTCGTTTACGCACGGTATTATCAACTTTTTTTAAACATGCATTTAGTTAAATGATTGGTTAAAGTACATTTAAAATTGTCATGTGAATTATGAATCTTTGTAAAGGATTTTTAAGTAAATGTTATTTTAAGATCTGTTGGCAATAGATTGTATATGGCGTTTTGGTAAATTTCATATTTGCAAGTAGGTAACACTGAATTATAACCTCTAATTTTTGCAGTCAGTTCGTTTGAGTGTCGTTTTATAAAACACTAGTTTGATTGTACAGGGAATTTTTCTTTTAGGTCAACATATGCATACGTTGTAAATTTTCCGATATCAGTTGTTTTTCAAAAGAGCTTAATTTGAAACTTTAAACGAGTGTTTTCCACTCCCAGACTAAGCATGAAGTAAAATTTCGAGTTTAGAAAAGCCCCGTGAAAATTTGTCGAGGGTCGCGCAGCGACCCGAGACAAATTTTCTGGGCTTTTCTAAACTCGAAATTTTACTTCATGCGCCACGCGTATAAAACACTAAAATACTGTGAAATGTATGTATCTTTAAACCTCACTTGAAATCAGTGTTTTATACGCGTGGCGCATGCGCGACCCGAGACAAATTTTCTGTGCTTTTCTAAACTCGAAATTTTACTTCTTCATTCAGTGAGGTTCAAGTATACATAAATTTCACAATATTTAAGTGTTTTATACGCGTGGCATGAAGTAAAATTTCGAGTTTAGAAAAGCCCAGTAAATTTGTAAATTTTCACAGAGCTTTTCTAAACTCGAAATTTTACTTTATGCTTAGTCTGGGAGTGGAAAACACTCGTTTAAAGTTTCAAATTTAACTCTTTTAAAAATACAACGAATATCTAAAGATTTAAAGAAAATGAATGGAATGAATGAATGGAAAATGTATGGAGAATTTGTCTCGGGTCGCTGCGCGACCCTCGCCAAATTTTCACGAGGATTTTCTAAACTCAAAATTTCAAATGAGATTCAAATATACATACATTCACAATATTTGTGTTTTGTACGCATGGCGCATGAAGTAAAATTTTAAGTTTATAAAATCCCAGAAAAAACTTGAACATTTTTCTTTCAGGTAAACATATGCATGAGCTGTAAATTTTCCGACATCCATTGTTTTTCAAATGAGCTTAATTTGAAACTTTTAACGAGTGTTTTCCACTCCCATACTGAGCATGAAGTAAAATTTCGAGTTTAGAAAAGCCCCGTGAAAATTTGTCGAGGGTCGCGCAGCGACCCGAGACAAATTTTCTGGGCTTTTCTAAACTCGAAATTTTACTTCATGCGCCACGCGTATAAAACACTAAAATACTGTGAAATTTAGGTATCTTTAAACCTCACTTGAAATCAGTGTTTTATACGCGTGGCGCATGAAGTAAAATTTCGAGTTTAGAAAAGCCCAGAAAATTTGTCTCAGGTCGCTGCGCGACCTTCGACAAATTTTCACGGGGCTTTTCTAAACTCGAAATTTTACTTCATGCTTAGTCTGGGAGTGGAAAACGCTTGTTTAAAGCTTCAAATTAAACTCTTTGAAAAACACAACGAATATCTAAAGATTTAAAGAAAATAAGCTGAATTTGGAATACGTATACTTTAAAGAAAAACTCGCTGTATCTATATTGTTATGTTGATTATACATTGAAACTGTTATACAATGTGCATATAATATAGAAATAATATTGAGTAGGTGTGATATTGAATGTCTTGCACCATCATCCTACAACAGGCGCGGATTGGCATCTTTAACAGACTTTCGGAAAAATCGGCCCCCATACCCGAGTTTCACGGCCTACGGGATCCGAAATTCTATAATATTTCTTATATAAATAAAGTTCACCTTTAAATTATTGTTATTTTAATATTATTATAATTAGTTCACGTAGATATTTCAAAGACAAAAATAACGTTACAATACATTTTTTATGAAAATCCTAAGTAGAAATTCTAGATTGTTACAAGATTGAATTACAACTTGAAAATCAAGATTAAAACATTATTGTATCAAGATTTTCTCAACATGACACAATTGACCTATAACTAGGCTACATTTTGACCTACGATAATGCTATATATCAACCTGAAATACGACTATATTTGCACCTGAGGCAAGGCCTGTCGTAGGTCAAAATGTGGCCGTACTTTATATAGCTATATTTTCACCTGTAATAAAGCTATAATTTGAGGTATGACTGAGCAGTACATTGATCTACAATAAGACAATATTTTGACCTACGATAAGGCAATATATTAAACTGAGACAAGGCTATATTTTAACCTACGATACTGCAATACTATAACTTGAAACATAGCTTAATGTAGGTCTGTGCCAAGGCTATATTCTGACCTAGAAGAAGGCTATATGAAGTAAAATTTTGAGTTTAGAAGAGCCTAAAAAGCAGAATATTTGGAACTTCACAATATTTCAGTGTTTTATACACGTGGCGCATGAAGTAAAATGCACAATTTGGAAAAGCCTTAACATTTCAATTGGTCACCCGCTTTGCTTCGTTACCTAGCCAAATTTTAAGGCTTTTCTAAACTCGAATGTCTACTATATGCTTAGTACTCGTTAGAAGCTTTAAATTGTACATATAAAAACAACGACTGCCTGAATTTGTATACCGTATACATCGGGATATGTCACCTGAAAAGAAACGTTCCTTGTATATTTAATGTATAAATAATTGTAACAAAAAAAATCTTGATAAAAATCTACATTTGGTGTGTAATTTTAATGATAAATCGTTGTTTAAATGAAGCAATCAAACAAAGTGGATATAAATTACAAACCTAACAAAATCCCATTGTGTTATAAATTACACAAAGTCAAAACACATCAGTTGGCCATTACCGGCCGTCATATTTTGATGCCCCACTAAATTATATCATTAAGCTTTTACGTCTAAATATACCGGCGGGCAGCGGGCATTCTTACAGCAGCGCCCGCGGGCGCCCCGTCCCGTAATTTGACATTCGGGAATCTCGGAATCCGAGGCGTGAAACGCGGCCTAATCGAAAAGGTCCGAAACGCCTCCGGCTCCACCAAATTCGACGGTTAATTTAATAACGAGCGCCCGGCCGCAAAGGTGTAAATTAACTCGGGCACCGTTATAAAAGGAATTACGTAAAAGGTTAAGCCCGTATGGTAATTTACGGGCGATTGTCGGTTTGTATGTGTTTTATAATATCGATGAACTTTACACCTTTTGCTAAGGTGCAGGATATGTGTTGCTTGTGTTTGCGTTATGAAAGTTGTTTAAACTGTTTTGATCAAACTATCGACAGACACAATAATGAATTATGAAAAATGTTACTTGTATCGCATAAATCACTTTTTTTAATAAGTGCAAACAGCAAATCGACTAGATAGATTAAGTCATTGTCTTTCAAAGACAGATTTGAAATTAAAATTAAATTCCACTAATCAGTTACTCATTTGGAATTTTACATTTTTGTTGATTTAGTATATATTTACATTTTTGTCAAGTTATCCAAATTTATATAGTTCTAAAGTTTTTGTAAAATTTTATGATGTGTGTTGGATTTGATGATTTTGTTTAAAATGGTAATCATTTGTTAAATATTGACATAAAGGGATATTTTCTTTTAAGTAAACTATTACATATTCCATATAAACAGTTATAAAATTAACTAACATCTAATGAAACCAAAGGCGTATAATATAAACTTCACTCTAAATCAGTGTTTTATACGCGTAGCGCATGAAGTAGAATTTCGAGTTTAGAAAAGCCCGAAAATTTGGTTTGGTAGCTCTGCTTTCCGGAGCGATCAAACCAAATTTTCAGGCTTTTCTAAACTCGAAATTTTACTTCATACTTTATCTAGGATTGGAAATACTAGTTAGAGGCTTCAAATTAAAGGCTAGTAGTTAAATCACGAATGTCTGAAAATGTACATTGAAAAATCGAGATATGTATACCTAAAGGTAAAATTCCCTGTATGTATCTTTTCATTTTATTATTTTCAACATTTCTATAGTATTTTGATTCAATTTTTTTACGTATTTATTAAATTGTAATACCTGATTTTAATAAAATTGTACACCTAGTATTTTAGATTGCAAATTGATCGTGAAAATAAATAAATTAATTTAATTTCATCGATTTGTACGACAAATTACAGACATCGAAAAAATTATAATTGCATTTTCTTTTTTGTTGAAATTTTAAACATTTACGAATTTAATTGATTGGTAAATTAAGATTTTGATTACTTTACTAATTTTATTAAATTTCACTGTTCTTTTTAATTAATTCTACAAATTTTATCCAATTATAAAAATCCATTCATTTTCTTTTTCTGTAACTTATGATGAATTTTTCAATCTTGATTTTTTTTCGATGCTGGGCATGACCACATACAGGGAAATTTTCTTTTAGGTATACATATCACGATTTTCCGATGTAAATTTTCAGAAATTCGTTGTTTTTATAGAAGCTTGTAACGAGTGTTTCCAATCCCAGACTAAGCATGAAGTAAAATTTCGAGTTTAGAAAAGCCTGAAAAATTGGTTTGGTTGCGTAGCGCGAAGCGCGGAGCGACCAAAAGAAATTTTCAGGTTTTTCTAAACTCGAAATTTTACTTCATGCGCCACGCGTATAAAACACTGATTTAAAGTGAATTTCAAAATACACTTACCTCTTATGTTTGATCCCCACATCAATACATTCTACAAATGTTTACTATGTACTAATATACTTATACACCTTGTAGTGTAACTCTTGGATTTTGTGATATTATAATTTCAATAGTAATATATTAAGTGCATTAAAAATGATCGAAAATTTTGTACGAAAAGCCGTTGCCTAGAAACTGCATGAGTCCATTTTGATTGTGATTTGACAAAAAGTGCCCGAGACGCGAAGCGTCGAGGGCACTATTTCAGTCAAATCACAATCAAAATGAACGAATGTAGTTTCTTAAAGGCAACGAGCTTTAAGTACTAAATTTTCAGAGCATTTTTAATGCACGAAATGTATTTAATAGACTATTTACTGAAAAATACGATTTTTAATCAAGTTGACGTATTATTTAAAATATTAATTATCAATCAGTGTCACTTAGTGTGTCAACATGAATCGCTTCAGAAGTTTTTCTTCGAAAGATATATCGAAAAATATCGAGAAAAATAGTCGCATAAATTATTCTCAATACTTTCCAGATTCTTTTAAAAGAAAAACTTTCGAATCGATTAATTTTGAAAGATTTAGAGAAATTGATTGATACCTGACATGTGACGTCACAACAGTGCAATTTTCGCTGTAATTTTTCGTAGAATTTTCACTTACTATGCAATTTTCGCTGAAATTTAATTGTGATTGGGCAATGAAAATGAATTCTCGTAATATGATTGGTAGACATTTTTTGAAGGAAATAGTCATATTTAATCGTCATTTTAATGATAAGGAAATGGTACTATTAATACTTTACTATTTTTTCGTTTCATTTTTTGTCGTCTAACTATTTAGGGAAATTTCCCACCAAATTTCGTGTATAGAAAACCCAGACATATTGGAAGAAAAGGAGAAAAAAGTGTTCTGTTTAGCTTGTTATGCCAAATAAATGTACCAGTTAAATTATTTAACTTGTGATGAAAACACTAACACTTTCTTTACTGTTAATTACTTGAATTAATTTCTCATTTGGCACTTGGTGAAACATATTAGAATATATAAAGTTATTTAAATTAAAAAACACTTGGTATTGTTTCACAAATGAAAACTTTATTATTGGAATAAAGTTTTAATTTGTGAAACAATACCAAGCTTTTTTTTTAATTTAAATAACTTTACATTTATTGTTAAGTTTATTCATTCCAAGTTTCCAAATCCTCACGTAACTCGAAAAACCAAATTCCAATAAATAATTAAACACGTTCTATATAAAAGCGTTTTTTATATTCAATTTCTAAAACGACAACAACATATTTAATTTCTCCATTAACTCAATTCAAACATGTCTCAAACATTTTTTTGTTACATTCAGCCAATTAGCAATAATTGATTGCATGAATTTGTAGAAATCGCTATTGTCCGATCACTCATGATTATTGAAACTTTTTTGCATGAATTCTAAACAGAGTGCTTACGTCTTTTTGCGTCGACGAGTAAAACCTCTCAGGTACTCAAGTACTAATTAAGAGTTAATTAGCAGGTTTTGCTGCTGATGCTGCCAACAATCAACAACGAGTTTTGGTTGGAAGTTGCAGACAAAGTGAACATTTCACAATCGTTAAAGTTGAAGCGTGGATGCTAGAATGGTTTGAACGTCGTTTGTTAAAGTACGAGTAAATAATTTAATTTTAATAATAACATATCGGCCTGTTTTAAATTAGACGCGACTTTAATAGGATCTATATATTTGTAAGTTGCAGAATACAGAATACATGCAGAATAATAAAAAAAGACATAAGTTATAATAATCGCATTAAAAGTTATACCATAAACTTAAATTGAATTAATGAATTTGGTTGAGTTACATGAAGATAATAATAACTTTAAATAAAATACTTTTAACCTTTCTTCATAAATATATTCTGTACCAGATGTACATTTCGGTCACAAAGGACTACTAACTTCACAATCAAGTTTAGTAATCACTATCAATATTTTGATGAACAAATAATGTATACAATAAGAATGTTTCGTATTCAAAACTATTTTAAATTCGAAAACTGTTTGCATCCGCTTTTAATTTTAATTATTATTGTTTCTATTAAATGTTTACATTGTTTGTTAGTTGGTTTGAAGAGAATATAAGTATGCAATTGATAGTATTGTAAAGAAATAAGATTTTAAATATAAAAACTAATTAAAATTAATATCGACTTTCTGCAAAAATTTAGTCTCGCTAAGACAAGTCTTCAAATATTTATTGAAACAACTACTTCTAGAGCTAATACCCCGACAGATATTAAAATGTACAATAAATATTTGAGTTACACGACAGATTTACAGTTCTATGCATAATTTATATGCAAAATGCAACATCATGTCAATTTATTCTCTCGCCAAACTAAATGAACCAACAGGAAATCGAAATAAATTGAAAAAATTACAGGGAATGAATATTAATTCTCTTAAGCCATCTATAGATGCGTTCCAAGATTTATTCCTCATCAGTATAGCTATGCTTTAGACCAGTGGTCTCCAAACTACGGCCCGCGGGCCAAATCCGGCCCGCGACTTGCATGCATCCGGCCCGCGATTGTTTGTATTTTTTTGTAAATGTCATATTTTGAAATATTGTAGCAATTGTTCTATAAATTTTTCATAATTTTATAAAATTAATCGGATCTTGGCCGACTTTATTATGTAGAATTGTATTTGTGGCCCGCGAAAAAGATAGTTTGGAGACCCAGGCTTTAGACTTTCAATACAAACAAATATTAAGATAAACAGAAAACTTACATTAATGTTAAATTGCGTCGTTGAAACTGGTATTTTAAATGTTTTCATGTTTTATTCAATATCGGGCGGTGTATTTGCGCGGGAAGTAATTGTTTCGATGAATATTTATTGTCTTAGTAGTCTTAATAACTAAGATTTATTGTTTGTGGTTTCTGCGAATATTATAAAAATTTTATATTTAATAATTTATACGTCTAAAATTGTTTGATATAAATAATCTCAAAATGTAGTCATGAGTTATAATAATCGTATAAAGTAATCAAATAAGATTTTTTTTGTAATAAAAACAAGTAATAGCTTTTATAATTTGATTCCACTAAAATATTTAAGGATGATTTTTAAAGGTTTTGCGAGCAAACAATAATACTGCAAGAATAAATAGTATGTAACAGCAAATACTTGTATAAACCCAGGTCTGTCGTGGTATTAGCTCGGGAAGTAGTTGTTTCAATGAGTGTTTGATCTAGTCTTTGTAAGACTAACTTGGTGTAGATTGCGTAAAAAACGCTCTATTAATGATTAAAGTATTCTGCAACTAAGTATTGGCAATTTCATTTATACTTATGTTTAATACTGTAAAAGCCCAATTATTGTTTAAGGTAAACTCAAAATTAAGTGTTATTGAGGTAAAGAAAAGTTGTGCAAAGATTCTAAATATTTTTTAATAAAAGAACGTTGTAGAGCTTGTAATAATTCTACTTCAAAAGTCCAGAAATCAAGTCAAAAGTGGACAGAAGCTATATACAGTGGACCTTTTATTTTATGTATGTATATGCCAAGACCATAGCTAGAAAAAAAAATCGGGGGGGATATAAAAATTTAGGAGGATGTTTTAGTGGTAAAAATATTGTTTTTCTTTCAGGACCGCTTTTACATACAAAAAAGGTAACATTTTCAAAATTTCAGGTGGGGGGGTTGAAGTCCTACATCCCCTCCTCCCCTAGCTACGGCCTTGGTATATGCTACAAACAAAACACGAAATTGGAAAAAACGCGAAATGTCTACTGCTTACAGACAGTCCGAATTCAGATATAATTTCGGGTTATATGAAAACAAATAGCGTTTTGTCGGCATGAGTTTAGCCTATTCCTAACCTATACTTTATTACTATGTAATATGTTACTATGTTGGTAAAGGTGGCGCAAAGCGCTCATGACAAATGCGCTCCACACAAGCGCTTTTAACAAACGCCGGCAACAAAAGCGGTCACGGTTTTCTTTCGACCAGCGTAAGCATGTAGAAAGGATTTCTAGTTTATTCTATTGCAAACCTCAATCCTATCTACTGATGTAAAACATCCGTTAATTAAAAATTGAGTAATTTTCGAGGTAATATTACCGCTAATGTGATAATAATGGCTAATGTAAAGTCTAAAATACAAGAAATAAGTAGGCTTTTTCACACAAATTGATACGGTCAAAGAAGGTCAAAGTTAATCGAAATTATTGAAAATATAAGAATATTGTACTTTATTTTGACACTCGCAAAAATTCAAACAAACAAATACAAATAAAAAAATTGTAAGGAAATGACTAGACTTTGTTTTTATGAAGAAAAAAAGAAAACAACAAAATTGAGCCAATAAAACTAGAGGAGCTTAAAATGTTGACTACATTATGAAAATACGAGACATTCTTCCGCTTTATTCCGAAATTATAAAATAAATCGATCAAACGTTACAACATGTCGTAAACTAACATAACATTAAGCGTTGAGATAGTGGTAAACAACAAACAAATGTTAGGTTAGGTTAGGTGCCGCATTTAGGTTAGAACCTAACCTAACTCGCCAATGTAACATTTCGCCTAACCTAACATTTTCACGACTTTTTGACGTTCGAGTCTCGCCTGGGGCGGATAATTTTTCTGACGAGAAATATTCGACCCGGATTCCATGGGTGTTATTTGTGTTGTCAACATTTTCAATAAAATGAAATATAATAACAATATTGTCGTGACTGAAGGGCTAACCGCCTAAATCAATTCCCTCAAATACATCTCATCCCCCCAACCAGATTTCCCGTCCATCGCCCTTCGATTAAAAAAAAAAACACTGTTTCTCATTGATCACTTGGTGAAACATGAGTATTATTTTAATTAATATTAAATTCATATAAAATAACTTGATTTGTATAACATTTTTGGTTAAACTAAAATAAATCTATTTTACTTAAAAAATCAATAATCGTCACAACTATCGTAACAGTGCCAAAAATCATTACGTAAAAAATATTTAGAAAATATCTAAACAATTTTTTCTTACATACATTTGACATATTTGGAACAAATTGTTTTGTTTATATAAATTGCATAATTTTCGTCTTTTTGTCGTTTTAGTTCAAGAATCAATTGACTAAATAATAATTATAGGTATTAGTGTAACTTCCTATAATATCAAACCAAACTGAATTATTTGATAATTAATATCTTTTAATTATGACAAGTAGATTTTTTATACAAGTTTTATTATAAAAGCGTTCAATTTAAACTTAAATAAAGGCTAGTATTTTTTTAACTTTACAATATTTCAGTGTTTTATACGCGTGGCGCATGAAGTAAAATTTCGAGTTTAGAAAAGCCCCGTGAAAATTTGTCTCGGGTCGCTGCGCGATCCTCGACAAATTTTCTCCGCTGGGCTTTTCTAAACTCGAAATTTTACTTCATGCTTAGTCCGGGAATGGACCCTCAAGATTTTCAACATGTCCAGATTTTCGATATTTCTAGATTTTTGTCGATTTATTCACAGTTTGTTTTTATATTAAATGCAACTTTAATATTTAATAAATACTGTTTTTCCTAGGAATCGAATATTTGCCCATTAAGAGCCGAGCAAATTATAAAGTTGACTCTAAAAGTTGATGTTAGGTAAAAATTTGTATCTCTTTTTATGATTTTAATGGATGATGTATTATATTACATACGTCGATTTTATAAAAGAGTTAAATTTAAAGTTCGAACGAGTGTTTCCACTCCGAGACAAAGCATGAAATAAAATTTCGAGTTTAGAAAAGGCTTAAAGTTTGCTTTGGTCGCGTAGCGCATCGAAAATAGTCATCATTGCACTTTTGAACCATTTTAACTATAATGACAGTTGACATAAGTCGGTGCAAGCCGAAATTTAAACAATCATGGCTACTTGACACGAGTTTGAATTAAACTATAATGAGATCGCCATGTTATTGGTTTTCTTTGTGACAGTCACGATACATATTTTAACAGTTGTTATGTATTTTAAAGTAACGAGTGTCTTCCACTCCCAGACTAAGCATGAAGTAAAATTTCGAGTTTAGAAAAGCCCCGCGTAGAAAATTTGTCGAGGGTCGCGCAGCGACCCGAGACAAATTTTCACGGGGCTTTTCTAAACTCGAAATTTTACGTCATGCGCCACGCGTATAAAACACTGACATTTTTTAGAGGTATAAATACACTTAAAAAATGAGTAATAATCGAAATATTGAAATAACAAAATATTTACATTTTTCCTTTACTTTTACTCTACATTAAGTTGTTACGTAGATACTTATTTGTTGTTTCGTTATTATTAATCGCATAACCTCACAATAAATGACATTACTCACTTTTATTACAAGGAACACTAATTATAATTTTTAAGAAATATAATTTTAAATAGAAGATTTAAAAAAAATCGACCAAACCATTCAACAAAAACAAGAAATTGGGCGTTATTGGATTCAGAAATATAATATCTAATGTAATAAAATTCACAAATTATAGGCAGCCATTTAAAAATTTCAACTCGGCTTTTATTTGAGAATGAAGTTATTATTGAAAATAATTAATATTCATGTCATTTTTCAGTATCTAAACATCCATTGACTTTGGTTTCTAGTTCTAATCGGTCAATAAATATAAGAGTTGTGGCGTTGGGTATTTTTTAATCGAACACCCGGTATATCACACTGTAAATGCTTTAACTGAGCTTTTAACAATTGTTTTTACTCCTTGATTAAGCATGAACCCCTCTATCGCCCCCACCCCCCTGGCTACGGCTTTGTTCCAGAGGTATTGAAGCTGCTACATTTACCAAATCTGCTTTTTGGGTCTCGATATTTTAATGACGTAAAAACACTGGATCTTCTAGCAAGATTCTGCACCAGCTCACAAGGCCAAGATCACACAGCGCTAGCAAGAGAAAAATTTACCCGAATTTATCCGTGCTGAAGATTGGCCCTCGGGAAGTCCGGACCTCAATCCATTGAATTACCGCCTGTGGAATGTTTTAGATCAGATTTGGTAAAGTTAACAGCTTCAATACCTCTGGAAGTCGTGCATGCTGCTATAGACGATTGGCTGGATTGGCTGATCAAATTTGGTAAATCCAAGGTTGGACATTTCGAACAGTTTCTATATTCTTAAGTTGCTAATTGATGAATAAATAACATAACAAGAAATTGTCTGTCTCATTAATGTTGTCAATTACACAGATTTTTACGAAGGGGGAAACTTATGGCAGGATTATGTAGTAGTAAGTCTAAAGTACAGAGCGGGAATATCAATGCCAACGTTTCAAAATTCAATCCATTTTACTTCTTCTTGGTACACTGTGGAAACCCAGAATATTTGTTTCAAAAGAAAAGCAAGTCAAAAGTACAGAGCGGGAAGATCAATGCCGACGTTTCAAAATCAATCCATTTCACTTCTTCTTAGTACATCGTGGAAATCCAGAATATTTTTTTCAAAAGAAAGCTTTTCGAAAGCAAGTCAAAAGTACAGAGCGGAAAGATCAATGCCGACGTTTTAAAATTCAATTCATTTCACTTCTTCTTGGTACATCCTGGAAATCTAGAATATTTGTTTCAAACGAAACCTTTTTAAAAGCAAGTCAAAAGTACATAGCGACGTTTCAAAATTAAATCCATTTCACTTCATCTTGGTACATCGTGGAAATCCAGAATATTTTTTTCAAAAGAAAGCTTTTCAAAAGCAAGTCAAAAGTACAGAGCGGAAAAATCAATGCCGACGTTTTAAAATTCAATTCATTTCACTTCTTCTTGGTACATCCTGGAAATCTAGAATATTTGTTTCAAAAGAAACCTTTTTAAAAGCAAGTCAAAAGTACATAGCGGGATGATCAATGCCGACGTTTCAAAATTCAAGCCATTTCACTTCTTCCACGATGTACGTGGAAATCCAGAATATTTTTTTCCAAATGTAAGCTTTTTGTACTTTCGTTTACTATCTAATGATATACATATCATATTTATCTATAACTGCCAAGTTCACACGTACTTTACTCTTCTTTGAGGCATATTCATCGGTAACACTTTGATTTTGAAAATGGCCAGTTAATGTTGTCGAAACTATAGTCACTTAATCACGTCTTAGTTATACAAATAAAGTTAAAATCTTGTTTCATTTATGAATTAGGATGTATAATGAAGTACAAAGCTCCATCGTTAACAGTTATACTCATCGGTAGTTATTTGTAGAGATGCCTTATTTATACCTTACAAAAATAATATACTCTTACATGTATAAAGAAGTAGAAGCCTCTACCGTTAACAGTTATACTCATCGGTAGTTATTTGTAAAGATGCCTTACTTATACCTTACAAAAATAATATACTGGTAAATGTGGATATTATTTTTCTTTCTTTGGGATTACAAAGATATATTTCGTTGTAATCAATTATAGTTTTTTTTTAAGAAAGGCGTTCATTTGTAGTAGTCGTTTTGGATCCGTCGGCAATTGTTCAGTAATTAGTGGCAATGACAGGAAGAAAAATCTACCTTGACCACATGAATACATTAAATTAGTTATGATTAAGATAAAGTAGAAGTAAACCGGTCATTTCTACCGTCGGTAATTTTCCTGTCGTTCCTTAATAAATCAATCCGCGGCCAGTTCTCGAGCTACCATGCAATTAACGTCACAAAAAGTACCTGCGTTCATATTCGGAACTCCAAAAGGTGTCGGTCCTTGAAACATGTGCCCAGGATTACCGAACGGTCCAACTAGACTCTGCGGAGGCCAATTGGCCTGGTAAACGGCGGCGGCTAGGGCGGAAAAGGGCGTAGGTCGGATGGGTCCTTGACTTAGTCCACCGCCGTCGCGAGAGAACTCCCTTTGACTACTTCCTGCATCATCCTTCGGGCTATCCGGCTTCTGGTCGCTGTTGCAATCCTCGACGTCCACGATGGAATCCTCAGCGTTCGAATCGTACTCTTCATCGCTCGTGTGATGCTGAGGGCTCGATTCAGTCGGCGGAGCTGAAGAATGTTGCGAAACCGGCGACCCGGCTCTAGTAGGCCGCGTGTCGGCCAACAAGGACGCAACACTAAAACTTATGTGTCCGTTCTTATTGGAACTCAACTGTTGTCCATTGTTCGACTTGTCGCACATCGTATCGGCGTTTTTAGCGTCCAAATTCTCGATGTTTTGGATAGTCATACTTTGCGCACTGTCAATCTGGTTCCTAAGCATGAATATCCCGCGAAATCCGGCGTAAACAAACAAAAGAACAACCGAAAAACAACATGGATAAACAAAGCACTCAACACCTCCCCTCAACTGTCATTTTCACCGCACCAATTAACCAGCTAATTGGATTTTAATCACTCTCAGCTTTTTTGATTGAATTTAATTACAAAACAATGGAATCACCAACGTCCAGTTGATCGGAGAAACTAAGATAAACTGGCCGGGCAACAGCTGTATCCCCGGCGTACGGAAACGCCGAGGCGTTCCCGCCAAGACCGGAGCTTTCTACGCCACGCCTACTATACTCCCCGAAAAGCTCTTTCCCGCCAATCGCACCGCTCCCTCCACCCTCACGAATAAACCTAACATTTTTTCGAATTTCCCGCTCGCACCTTCGATTGTGGGACAGTTATCGCGGCCGCCGTGATTATTATAACTTAACACACTCTAAGTGCCTGTATTATTCGTTTACGGACACTATAATAATCCCGAGCTCGTTATCTCACTTGCCGCATAATCTTAATGCTGGATGTAATGTAAATTCATTGTTCGGCTCCCGCCTTATCGTAATTAATAAAATTACCGTCGCATTAACGCCGCCGTCGGTATTTCGCGCATTTTTTTCTTATTTCAATTAAGCTCTTTGGAAATTACAAAACTGTCTATTTTTCTGTAATTATCATGATTACACAAGCGCTCATCTTTATTTAGTAATTACCCGTGGCGGCTCGTCCATAGGGGCTGCGGGGCGGGTCTGGGTACAAATTGTATATGTATCTTACAATTTGTACTAAGACAATTTTAAATTTATTTATTTGTTAGCGAGCTCCTCATTTTAAAATACAATATTAACTAAAAAATAACATGATTTGAATAACTTACATACCGTTTGTCTCCGGATTAATGCCCGGATAACAAAAACTTTTTTATTGGTCAATAAAAATGTGTTTCCTATCCGCTTTTATAAACTCGAAATTTTACTTCATGCGCCACGCGTATAAAACACTAAAATATTGCGAAATTTATGTATATTCGAACTTTACTTGAAATATGTGTTTTATACGTGTGGCGCATGAAGTAAAATTTCGAGTTTAGAAAAGCCCCGTGAAAATTTGTCTCGGGTCGCTGCGCGACCCTCGACAAATTTTCTACGCGGGGCTTTTCTAAACTCGAAATTTTACTTCATGCTTAGTCTGGGAGTGAAAAACACTCTTAAAACGAGCTTCAAATTGAACTCTTTAAAAAAAGCGTATGCATATGTATACCTACTAGAAAATTCCCTGTATGTATACTAAAAAGAAAACTTCCCTGTATTAACAGCTTAATCCGATGACTATTTTTGCCAAAAAATATTCTTTAGAAAAAGGTTTGGATGACCTAAAAATAGCATTTCAATGATCAAATCCTAATTTGACCACAGAGGGCGCTCAAAAATTGAGAAAAACAAAAGGTATGATAAGAAAGAAGTACATGTAATTATATTTTTAGGGGAAAATGTTATTGGAAAAAGTAATTTGTAATCAAGAGTTAAGTCTAAATACAAAACTATAACTTATTAGAAAAAAATTCTAAGTGCGTTTATTTCAATTTAAACCTAACTACCTTAAAAAATGTCATGAGCAAACCTATACTGAAGAGAGATGCATTTTTAATCACGTCTATAGATGGCCTAAGACATTCGTTTTATTCCAAGTCCTTTCATTTCTAATTTCTGTAATTTCTCCTTTCATTTTAAAATTTTATTTGTTAGTTTCTTTGAAGAGAATTTGATCTAAATGTTACATATACTTTGATAGAGCGTTGTAACAAATCAAATAAGATTTTAAATATTTCATTGTATAATTCAATATTCGTAGATGTATTTGCACGGGAAGTAGTTGTTTCAGTGAGTGTTTATTGTCTTTAGTTGTCTTATTAATTAAGACGTATTGTTTGCATTTTACACGATTTTTCGTATTAATTTATATTATGTTATTAGAAATAATTTTATTTTTTAGAAATTATTTATTTTTTCAATGTTTTTTCATATATTTTTTAACAATTGAGTCGCCATTGAGTCGTCGATTTATGGAAATAAGCGACTCAATTATTCATTAAAAATAATAGCATTTCAATTAAATCATCCCTTTATTAATTAAGTTATGGTATATAATCATATGTCCTAGTTTTTCAACAAAAAGTAATTCTTTATAAAACTTTTTGCTTCTCTTAAAAAAAAACATTACCATAAAGACATTACACATTTGATTTGATATGGCATACATTTTTGCTTTAGAGAAAAAATGTATTAAACAAAAATGTATTTAATAACGTAATTAATATAAATATACAGGACATGTTTCTTCAAAGTATAAACAGCGATTTTTTTTTAAATATACATACGGATACGCTGTTAATTTTTCGACATTCGTTGGTTTTTTAAAAAAAGTTCAATTTGAAGCTTGAAACGAGTGTTTTCCACTCCCAAGCTAAGCATGAAGTAAAATTTCGAGTTTAGAAAAGCCCTGTGAAAATTTATCGAGGGCCACACAGCGACCGGCGACAAATTTTCTGGGCTTTTCTAAACTAGAAATTTTACTTCATGCGCCACGCGTATAAAACACTGATCTTAAGTGAAGTTAAAAGTATACGTCTGTAGAGTCTGCTTTAGTAGCATATTAGGAACTTAACGATATTTGATTGTTTTATACGCGTGGCGCATAAAGCAAAATTTCGAGTTTAGAAAAGCCCAGAAAATTTGTCTCGGGTCGCGTTTCTAAACTCGAAATTTTACTTTATGCTTAGTCTGGGAGTGGAAAACACTGCCTGAACATTTTCAGACTTTACTAAACTCGAAATTTCACTTCATGCTTAATCAAGCAGTGGCAACACTTGTATTGGACTCATTAAATGACAACAAATGTCACAAAATGCATACACATCGAGATATGTGTACGTAAAAGATACATTTCAGGTATGTTTATGCTTGAAGCCCCATCAATAATATTTCTCACGAGCCGCCACTGGGAATTTCAAACATTGGTTAAATTACAATACGATTATATCGTATGTTCAATAAAAAGAAACCTCTAGAGTGCCATGATATTTTTTTTTAAATTTAGGTTGGCTACACGCTTTAGGGATTGACATATAAAACGTCAGACATAATAATTATAATATATAATGTCAGAGTTAAGCTAGAATATTTTCCATGGCACTCTAGAGGTTTTTTTTTATTGAACATACGATACATCAGATAAATAAATTACTCTTGATTTATTAGACTATTATTGACTTAACATCTTTTTTATTAATCATGATTATTGAATTAATTTGTTTTCTGATCTAATTAATCATTATTATACTTGATCCAGATTCCAGAAAAACTTTTATGTACACTAACTAATATTTACTGTTAAAAATGTAAATGTTTTCTAACCGGTAATTTTCTTCATTAAACAAATTTTTCGTGAACAATTTCATGGTAACCCATTAGAAAAGAAATCATGCCAATGTGCTAAATTATACTTTCCTCTCCAAATTAGACATACAATACCCATCACTAAAATGAGCATAACAGAAAATCTTAGTTTTTTCAAAAATTTAATAATTACACTTATTATTTCACAAAAACAATCAAATTATAGAAATAGCCATTTATTTATTGCAAGCGCAACGTGATAGATTGGCAATCGCAAGAGAAGGTTGGAATATCTTGCTCTTTGCACTACAGTAAACACAATTTGATTTCTACAATCGAGAATAATAATATTTGAAAAGAGATAATTTTTTACTTCTCGTCAATTTAGTGACCGAGTTCTCTGCTTTAGCACGTTAAGGTTACGATTTATTATGGGTAAAATCTGATTAAGGTACAATATTTCATGCTACATCAAAGTAATCCTAAAGCTTGGAGGATTTTGATGTCCAATTTAAAACGATTAAGATATTTAGTTTGTTCGTAAAAAAAAACCTGAAAATAGCTTTTTTGAGTTATTAATTTACTCCTTCTTAGGTAACAAAAACTTGTACTACGTAAAATTGAAGGGTGTCCGTACATTCTGCATTTAATTAGCTCAAAATTCATTAAAAAATGTCCTTGATATATTACATTTACCGTTTTATGCTGGAAATAGAAATATAGGTCTATCTTACTCTAGCAACTGGCTGGGCAGAGTCTGTCTCATTCTAATAAACCGCAACCCGAAAGTGGCAAAGTTATACTTATACTGAAAACATAAAATTGACGAGAAAATATTCTACATTGTCGCTTTAGAGTGGTAATGTGATTGAGTACTCCCCGCAAAACGTCCAATGTTATATCATGTTGTCAACTATAAATTGTATACGTTCTTTAAATCTAAATTAATGTATTGATCGTTATAGAAATACTTGGATTTATCATCCAAAGCTAAAAAGCTTAATTTCGAAACTAGTTTTTCTAACCTCCGGGGTTCCTTAAGGAACCGACTATCGGCCAATACTATTCCTACTATTTGCAAATAAAACTTTTAACAAGTGTTTGCACTCCTTGTTCTAGCATGAAGTAAAATTTCGATGCGGAGATTCCTGCGAAATCAAATTTTCAATTCATTTCATTTATTAACGGAAATCCTTTTACATCAAATTTTAACAATAACAAAATGCGTAGAAATACATATAGGTACTTAATGTAATGTAATTTACAAGCTGATTCAAACTAGAAATGTTATTTCATGCGCCAGGGGCACAAATCACTGAAATATTGTCAGGTATAGAATATTCTGCTTAGATGTGAACGATTATTTTTATAGGAAAGTAAAGCTTGTTAAATTTTAAGTTATTGTATATTTACTACTTTTATTATTATTTAGACACGAATAAATGATTTTGTATTCAAAACATCGATTGATTAACTTAATCAGTGGTTAGTAACTTCTGGGATATGCAGATGACCTGGCCATTCTAGTAAGTGGGAAGTTTGGGACCACTGTGACTAAATTGATACAGAGGGCACTAAGTACCGTAGAAAGATGGTGCAAAGACGAAGGGTTAGCTGTAAACCCGGGGACGATCGCTGTGTCCCCTTCACTATGAGACGAAAAACCGATGACCTAAAATCGCTGAGCCTGTATCAAAAATGAAGTAAAATATCTAGGGGTCTGGTATCTGGTATAAGGAGAGTACGCATTGCTGCATTGCACTTAGACCTCATTAGGCTCATTGTGCTACCTCCCACTACGAGTCACCCATCCTTAGCTCAACCAGCGCACCTTGTCTAGGTAGTCATACTTGACACCAGATTGAACTTCAACTTCCACCTAGAGAACATCACCAAAAAGGCCATGAGAGGACTTTTTGCGACCATAAAAATGGTAGGACGCACATATGGACTGAGACCCAGTATGACCAAATGGCTATACACCGTAGTCGTAAGACCCATAGTGACGTACGGCGCGCTTGCATTTACAGAAAAGAGCCAACCAAAAGCGCAGCCGTAAAACTTGACAAAGTGCAAGTCTGCGTGTCTGCTGATAACTGGAACGATGAGAACAACGTCCACAGCAGCCATGGAACAAATACTATCGCTTCCACCACTACATCTATATGTTATGATAGAAGCTAGACAGACAGCCTACAGGCTGCACATAAATGAACACACTTTAAATGTAGGAGCATCAAGACCAGCAATATTCAAAGTGCTACAAGAAGTAGAAACCTTAAAAATGAGATCCGATTTCACCAAAGTCGTACACCCATCCTGCCGGGTCAAAGTATAGATATATTACCCAAATTAGACACTGGCGCTCTAGAAGAGCATTTCCCGCACGTAGGCAAGAGAGTCCTGAAAACGTTGGGCCGTAAATGTACTATTCGGCGCTGGCTCTCTCAGAGATAACACCATTGAAATCCTAAAGGGCCCTCGTCCGATGCACCACCTGGCATATGCGCGCGACTTCCTTTCTTTCAAATGAATGTGCGCCCAACGTAGTCAGGTTCCACTTTATCATTTTTTGAGCAGCGGAAATACACGTTCTGCGCATGAGAGTACCTAATTTGAAAAATTCCACTATAATGGTTACTTTGAACGGGCGGGAGGGGTGTATGACGAGCGGAGTGAATAGGCAAGTGGAACATACCCGGGAACTTCTGAAGGAACCATCTGGTATACAGACAGGGCCAAAAATACAAAAGGAACCGGGGCTGGAATCTATGGAGGCTGCAACCGAAGCAAACAACTTGCGGTTGCTCTAAGGAAACATGCCTCCATCCTCCAGGCTGAAATAGCCGCGACTGACTGGTATGCTCATCATATACTGGAATCGGGACACGACAAAGGACCCATTACCATTATGTCTAATAGCCAGGCAGCCCTAAAAGTGCGAGCCTCGCCGATGGTGCAGTCCAGGCTGGTTATGGCATGCATAGACAGGCTGGACGGACTGTCGACAACTGTAAAAACACAGCTAGTATGGATACCCAAGGACCAAAGAATGATTGGACACTTGAGGGCCGACTTGCTAAACAACGAGCATCAGGGGAATTTATAGGACCTGAACCCGCTTTCGGAATACCTCATCAAACCGGAAAGGAAATAATCCGACTCAAGTTAGCAGAGGAGCACAAAAAGCCATGGTACAACCAAAAGGGAATAAGGCACACGAGACTCTTCCTATATGGTCCAGTACCTAGCAGCACATTGACGCTGTCAGGACTGAGTAGAATGGAACTACGAAGAATCACAGAACTAGTCACTAAACACTGTGACCTGAATAAGCACAAACAGAGGATGGAAATTGAGAAAAACCCCCTATGCCGTGGGTGTTTGAAAGAGGAAGAAACTCCCCAACACCTACTGTGGATATGCGAAGCCTATAAAAGGCAACGCACGGAGCAATTTGGAAAGCATGTGCTTCCTGAAATAGAGCTCAAGAAAATCCCCTGGCTGAAACTCCTGAACTTCTGAACTTAGAAGACACAGGGAGTAAACCATCCAGAAGCGCATAAAAGGACCACGAAGACCGCAGTGCAGGGACGCTAAGTAAAACCACCTCATCTGACAAAAAAAAACTTCTTAAAATCACAACAATTTTATTTACATATTATTTACACATTTGCATATTGATAGAAGATACATATTTAGGTTATCTAACAAATTTAGTTTTTCTTATATTCTAGAATGTTGACTTAATCAGAGGATTAATCAATGATTAGTGGATGATTAAAGTTATTCAGTACAGGTGCAAAATTTGTCTTTATTATTAAAATTTTGTGTGATTCATTAACTTCCTAACCATAAAAATAATTATTTTTGCCAATAATACGATTTTTTCGTTCACTTCCAAGATAATAAATCTAATGATATTCTTCCTATTTCCGTGCAAATCTTCAATTTTTAAACAAACATTATTCAATAAAGCCAGATGTGTCAGTAAGCGCGAACTGTAAGAAAAAAGCCGGACACGAGAACATTCGGTTTTAATAAGTCTGGTGGTAATTAAAAGGAAAAGGGAAATTTAATATCTAATTAGCACTTACATCTGCATTTTATGAGTAGACATATTAGTCCTCGCTTATCTGGAATCTGCACGCATGTGTTAAGAATTACGGCTTTCAAAATAAACAAACGCGAGGGCGACATTAAAAAGTGCGTTCATCTGATGGACTCCGTTGTGCAGAGTTCAGCATTATTTCGGGAGCGAGTGCACGGTTTGTTTCCTGCGGAACGAAACGGAGCAGGATCAGGACAGTCTGAATGAATAAAGCTCTAATGGATTGTGCAGCGGTTATTTTCGGAGGGAACATGTGTTCCGGCAAGGAAACCTGAAACGCGGTGATCATCTCTTGTTTGTTGAGGTTGTAAGGCGATGTGATACTCTGGGCTTGGTTATTTTTGGGATCATTCATCTCGAAATAAGTGCCAAGCCACCGAGAAAAAAAACGACATTTTTTTATGTGAGTTATGATCCGCGTAATGGTGGGAAATTACGTATTCTATAAATCATAAAAGTCATAATTCAACAAATCTTAATTTATATCTCGAATACTATTCAGTAAAATTGAAAATGAACGAGAATATAATAATTAGAGCAGTTTGCAGTAATGCCAGTGGCGGCTCTTGAGAACTTTTATTGGTAGGATTGCAGACATGAACATACATGATGTTTTTCTTTTTGGTATGCACATCTCAATTATATGCTGTAAATGATCAGATATTCGTTGATTCTTTTTAAAATTCAATTTGAAACTTCAAACGAGTGTTTTCCACTCCCGGATTAAGCATGAAGTAAAATTTCAAGTTTAGAAAAGGCTGAACATTTGGTTTGGTCCAGCTCCAGCGACCAAACCAAATTTTCAGGCTTTTCTAAACTCGAAATTTTACTTCATGCGCCACGCGTATAAAACACTGATTTAAAGTGAAGTTTACTTGTTAACAATATGACAGTGATTTCAGTGTTTAATACGCGTGGTGCATAATGTAACATGGTTTTAAATTTACTTTCATATCCTAGAGAATCAAAGATTAGAGTATATAAATATTTGTAAAATTTATTAACGTGAAATCAAACATAAAACAAGCATTTGACGAATAAAACACTAAAAACCCTTCTTCGACCGTTTTTTTAATTACTAAATGTACATACATTTCGGACATAACATAAGTGACTATTATGAATGGATTAATACTAAGTGTTAGTGTTAGTGTTAATCCATTGATAATGGTCACCTTGTGTCCGAAATGTACATACATTTGGTAATTCAAATAAACTTGCGGAGAAATGTTATTAGTGCTTTATTCGTCGAATTAATTTGATCTTCACGTAACTCAATCAATCAACTTTGACATAAGCAGTATATTTTGAACTTGAATCGCGAAGCGATCAAACCAAATTTTCACGCTTTTCTAAACCTGAAATTTTACTTCATGCTTAACCTGGGAGTAGAAAACACTCGTTTAAAGCTTCAAATTAAACTCTTTTCAAAAAAGCGTATGTATTTGTATAAATACTTAAAAAAAAATTCCCTGTATATGAAATGTTCCTTTCTAGTACACAAATCCTGATGCATGTGTATTTTGAGGCAATGGTTGTTTTTTTCTTTGATAATTTTGATTTGAAGTTTTGAACAAGTGTTTCTACTCCTTCTAAACACCTCGAATGTTGTGTTTACAAGGAGTAGAAACACTTGTTCAAAACTTCAAATTAAAATTATCAAAGAAAAACACTGCATTTTTCAATGTTTCTATCAAAAAATATATGGAAAACAGAATGTTTAAACACTCTTTGCAGTACGCAAAAGGCACAAAATAATAAACACTTCATGAATCGGCGCTAGCCGATTAGTCCATTGTGTCAACTTAACATAAGTCAGCATTAGCTGACACTTGGACTCTAATGACAGTTGACGTACAAGTCAGCGCCAGCCGACATTTGGACTATAATAACAGTTGACATAAGTCGGCGGAAGCCGACATTTGAACTATAATGACAGTTGACATAAGTCGGCGCAAGCCGATATTTAACCAATCGTGTCAACTTAATACGAGTTTGAATTGAACTATAATGAGATGGCCAAGTAATTTTTTTTCTTTGTGATAGTTATTGTACGCATGTTAATTAACACTTGTGACGTATTTTAAAGTAACGAGTGTCTTCCACTCCCAGACTAAGCATGAAGTAAAATTTTGAGGTTAGATAATCGTCGCGTAGAAAATTTGTCTCAGGTCGCGCAGCGACCTGAGACAAATTTTCTACGCGGGGATTTTCTAACCTCAAAATTTTACTTCATGCGCCACGCGTATAAAATACTGATTTAGAGTAAAGTTAAAAATATATAACGCTTAGATATGATGGTGATCAATATTTACCGCTATTTAGCAAAGAATTACTTTTTTTGTGAATAGTTTTGGAATAATAATAATAAAAGTAAAATAAATTTAGTTTGAGCAACTTTTCCATATTGTTAATATAGAAATCATCATATCTTTAACGGGGAAAGTACTATGATGGACACATCACCATTAAAACATTTTAATATGTTTGTTTTCGTTGTATATAGGTATATGTATTATATCATATATTTTATAAAATGTATGTAATATAATCAAATGGCTGCGATAATTTTTTATTAAATAAATGAAATATTGAAACATTTACTTTGATCTCATTTGGAAGAAGTAGTTGATTACATTTTTCAACAGGATGGGGCACCACGTTGCCGGTTTCTTAAACTGCGGCATTTCCTAAATAAGACATTTTTCAACAGGATGGGGCACCGCGTCACCGGTTTCTCGCACTGCGCCATTTCTTAAGTATAACATACTCTTAGCGTTGAATAGAATAATCAGGGTATTAAGATTTGTCACTCCCCCATTGGCCTTCAAAATCCGAGTTACTTTTTTCTTTGGAGATCCGTTAAAGAATTGATATTCATACCACCAATGCCTACAAATATGAAATTAAAGATAATGACTGCCACTCAGAGTGACGCTTCCGATATGTTAGAAAGAGTTTGGCAGCAATTAGAATACCTCTTCGATATTGTTTCAGCTATACATGGAGCATTTCTAGAGAATGTGGGGAACAAATCAATATAAATGTTTTTATGTTTGCTTCAATCCATAATTTAGTAGGGTTTCTTGCACTGCGGCATTTCCTAAATAAGACATACTCTTAGCGTTGAATAGAAAAATCAGGGTATTAAGATTTGTCACTCGACCATTAGCCTCCAAGATCCGTGTAACCTTTTTCTTTGGAGATACGTTAAAGAATTGGTTCATACCACCAATGCCTACAAACATGAAATTAAAAATAATTCACAGTGTCGCTTCCGATGTGTTAAAAAGAGTTTGGCAGACATTAGAATACCTCTTCGATATTGTTTCAGCTATACATGGAGCATTTCTAGAGAATGTGGAAAACATCAATGTGAATGTTTTTATGTTTACTTCAATCCATAATTAAATGGGGTAGAGTGGGCAGATTGAGACGGTTTTGGTAATTTAACTCCCAGGAGCTGCAAATATATATTTAAAAGATAACTTGACATGTCCAGCTACTACTTTTACAGTTTATTTAGGAAAATATTCAGCAGTATTTCTGTGAAAAAATAGATATAAATTAAGGGGCATTTGTCAAGATGTCAAAAGCAGATGTCTGTATTGAAAATAAGTTATAATCGCATTTGTTTATTGCCCAAAACTGTTCTTAATATTCAAAGAGTCAAACTTGGCATTAAACTTAACTAAACTAGTGAAAATGTGAAGTACTAGCAACAGAAACTGGTCGAAACAATTTTAACTCCATTAAATTCCTGAAGATTATGACATCATAACAATATATATATATATATATATATATATATATATATATATATATATATATATATATATATATATATATATATATATATATATGCAGGTATATCGGCCACAATTCAAGAAAATTTAGCGCAGATTCAGCAGATCCAGACTACAAGTCCCTAGTTTATAAAACAAGTGTACTGACAGTGATCGTGGCATTTATCACTCAGTATAAAAATGCTTCTGATGATGGCAGAAGTGATGCTGCCGAAACGTAGAGCGCAAATAAACAATATATATATATATGTCAAAACCGTTCTTTAAGGGTCTAAAAATGTCAACTTAAAAGTACCCTAATTCGGCCAAACTTATAATTTTGCCTATACATTTAGCAGTCCCAAAGTGCCCCATCTCTGATGTCCGGATCTGCCCGAAATGCGTTTAATGTGATGAATCTATATTTGATAATATTCAGGGCGAATAGAATATGGTTTATGTAGTGCACAAATATCTATTCTTTAATATGCTTCCATAACAATTTGGAATGCTACTCCAAAAAACATTTACTACGTGAGTAATTAATAAGCATAAAACTTACTTTCTGTAGCACTTTATGATGTTTCTGTAATAACTACATTTTGCGATTTTAGCAGAAAACTTAGCAGTACACAATTAACCTGTCATTGTTGTCAATGCTCAAAATATCTAATATGTCCCAACCGTGGAGCGCTTTGAAACTCTGAGATTTATTTTAAGACACCCTGCATATTAAAAATACCTCACTTTCAGAGCTATAGTGTGTACGACAATAGTAATATGTTTACACACTAGTATTTTGACAAGATTAAAAAGTAATTTTAAATTCATAAAATTATGTATTAAATAAAATCGTCAAAGTTAGCTTTAATGAAAGATTATATAAATGCGTATAAGTGAACGATGTCCGCTAAGAGCATTAATTCCTCAGTAAACAAGCATTCAGCAATAATTCGAAGGCATTACCATAAAGTCCTCCGGCAGTCCAATTAAGATTTCAAAGATTGTCAGCGTAATTCGTTTTAATTGATTCCAGCGAAAATTTGCAAGGGGCCCGAGTTGACAATTTGGAAGGCACTTTCGGACGGACCGTCCACAATAACAAGATCAATAACTCACAATTAAGTGATCATTATGTGTAATTGCGTCGTCGGGCCCATTTTAAAACAAGCGGAGGACCTCTTTTTGTCATTTTCTCTTTTTCTCCCTCTTTTTGCCCGCTGATTTTCGACCGTTAACAACCAATTTGCAGGCATCGTTAACTCCGGCATTATTCAATGCCCTCCTTCTCCTGCCATTTCACCAACGCCGGAATACCGAGAATACCAAAAGCCCACCAATAAATAATTAATGCTCGTGATTCCAGATTTGACGGTGTGCTGTATTGTATTGAATGCAGGTGTGTGAACGGCTGGCGATTTCGTGGAGATGGTAAATTTATTCGCACAATTCACTCGCGACCATTTGTCCAATAAATCCCGTTCCGTTTAATTATCTTGAGCAACGCTAGCTATCTGTTACGAGTGCTCTAATGTCCAGATAAGAGATCCCGTCTTTGGAGAGATATCATCGTTTTGTAATGGCATATTAAAGGTCGTATATGCGGTGGAACGCAATATGGGAAATGTTCGTTACAGATCGATACGTCGATCCCGGCTTTCGGTGTAATGAGGAGCTCCTTTTTAGTTATGCCACGTACCAGTCGTATATTCCTTCTAAACGGTCCGTAATTGTTTAATGGCGGCATGAAAGGTTATGGTTTGTGTCTATGAAGGGTCGAGATGCTATCACTTCCAACTCCGGCTATTGTGGATGTGAATAAATACTGATTATGGTATGTTGCACAGTTTCTTCGTTTATGGAATGACAAATCTGTGGAGACTGGATGTGTGATTTTTAATTCGATTACGTTGCACAACAATAAATCAATTATTATTGATATGTTATGTGTGAAAGTTCAGTTTTCTGCTCATTAAATTTAATCATCTGATGCAACAAACCCAATTGCACAAAGTTACAAATAAGGGTAACTACATAATATTTCCTAAAAGAATTACAAGAAATAATAATACTGAGTATTAAATGAATAATTGATACAATACACCATTAACACATGTTAGCGTATAGTTTTACATTTTGTCCCCTGAAATATTGAATATGAATAATGTAATGTGTTCTCCCCTGAAATTTTGAATACAGGCATTTGAATGCATTACTTGACGCTTAGTTACCACGCTCGTTTTTTTTTGCATACCTGAGTCAAATATTTTAATGCACTAAACAACAGAAAATAGTTAGTAATTTCTAAATTGTAATAAAATAGGAAATCAAAGTGACATTTTAATATTACAAAGTATACTTAAATTTTAACAAACACAATGCTAACTTAACCACTAACCACTTGGTACTAATAATGCGAAGAGAAAATATTTGATTTGAATATTCCCTAGCCGTATTATGAGCAGGATATCCGTCATGCTGAAAACAATATCAATATTCTGTAACCTTGTACTGCTGCTATCACTTGGTTCTCAAGCAGTTCTAAATAATTTTGGCCATTTAGATTCGCGTTAATAAAAAATGATCCTATAATAGTGTTCCAAAGAATACTGGTCCAAACGTTAAGTTTTTATAGGTGCTAAGTTCTTAAATATATTTTTCTTTGGACCAGTATCTCACCACCGAAGGATTATGACGACCATGTAACAGAAAAGTAGATTCGTCACTAAACAGAATATTTCGAATATTCGTAATAGTTGATTACTCTATCCATCACATCTTCACAAAATTCTATTCGACGACCATGGCCAGCCGGTCAGCATTAATTTCTGGATTTTCTTCATAGGCTCTTATTGATATGGTATCATTTTGTTTTATCATATATCAAACCATAATTTCTCACATTTCAGCTTCTTCACTTTAAGGCCTTCGTTCCTTTGAGCACTTACATGATGGATTCACAGAACCAGCTACCTCAAACAAATGTATAACATGGAAGACCGAACTGGTATTCACTGTCACGTCGTATGCTAAAATAAACAAATTATTTACCATTGCATTCATGAAATGACCTCCATAAAACCATTTAACAATTTGAGCTTTGTTAACATTTTGATAAGAACAATTACCTAAACTTAAGTGTATCAAATTTGAAGCTGTCTAAGACAAATTGACATGCATTTTGCAGTAAAAATTATGACAACCTGTTATAATAATCGAAAAGAACAAAATCACAGTGCCTACAAACACATTACATTACTCATATTAAAAAATCAGGGGACGTTGTCTTCTGATATGTGTATACACATTGAATTCGATTGACGGTAGGATTCACATAACACAATTTCAGCTCTTGTTTTTATTTTAAAGAACAGCACATTTTTATGTATTTATTTATAACATTACTACTTGTAAGTTGAATCGTAAGTACATACAGGGAATTTTTTTTTTTAAGTACACTTATCCAGATATATATTTTGAGATAGTCATTGATTTTGAGAAGCGATCAGTTTGAAACCTCTAACAAGTGTTTCCACTTCCTGATTAAGCATGAAGTAAAATTTCGAGTTTAGAAAAGCCCGCAAATTTGGATTCGACCAATCAAATTTTTCAGGCTTTTGTAAACTCATAATTTTACTTCATGCTTAATCAACGAGTGGAAACACTTGTTAGAAACTTTAATTCGAACTTTCCTACAAATAACAAATTAATGAACATTTACAGCCTATGCATCGGGATATGTATACTTAGAAGGAATTTTTCTTTTAAGTATACATCTAAATTAAATGCTCTAAATCTCAGATATTCATTATTTTTTTTAAAGTGTTCAGTTTAAAGCTATAAACGAGTGTTTTCCACTCCCAGACTGAGCATGAAGTAAAATTTTGAGTTTAGAAAAGCCCAGAAAATTGTCTGAACAAATTTTCACGGGACTTTTCTAAACTCGAAATTTTACTTCATGCTTAGTCTGAGAGAGGAATCACTCGTTTAAAGCTTTAAATCGAACTTAAAAAAAAACAACTGAGTGAATTAAATTATAATCTAGACGCTTATTGCACATAACAGATAACAAAATCCCCATTTTTTGTTTTCAAAGAATACAATTTGAACATAATGATGTAATTTATACACAGGGATGATAATTCAAATATTGGATTGAATCAAAATTCAATTAAGCCGCATAGACATCGGAATCAGGGAACAATTCGGGAATTTGGGTGCCCGTTCTGTAAAGGCGATAAGGCCGGTTTACGCCTCGTATAATAATCATAAAAAAGATTAATAGATTGTATAATTTATCGTCTATTCATTAATTTTTCATTGCCCCTACGTTCCACGTTATCGTGTCTCCACTGTGTGGCATCAAAGAGTTTATCTTGATCCTCGCAACCGGGCATATACGAATGTTTTATTTCATCTGGGCATCGGCGACAGCGGTGGTTTTATATTGTGGGAGCGTGATTTTGTCAAGGGTGGCTTTTGATAATTTCACATTGTCACATTTTTACAGCCTCGACGTTTGATACGTGACGCGTTGAAATGAATTTCGGTTGACTGACAGGATTATGCGTTCATTCAGACAAACTCCCACCAAAAATTCAATTATAATTCATCAAAATATACTATATTATTATACGTGTCTATTGATTTTATATTACATAATATGGTAATCACAATACAATCCACACACAAACAGGCGCGTTTCGGACATCCTGCTCCTCATCAGTGTGGTAGGATTCAGAGTTAAAAACTGAACAACTTGACTTGAATTTGGGCCAGACTTTTTCGGTTTCTTGATAAAAACCAAAATAGCTAAGGTGAAAATTGTTTATACAAAAGTTGTGTGTTTTTTCTCGTTATATTTGAGACATTATTTGATTAGGTTAATATGTTTCTTTATTTGTAACTTCACTTGAAATCAGTGTATAATATGCGTGGCGCATGAAGTAAAATTTCGAGTTTAGAAAAGCCCGCAAAATTTGGCTCGGTCGCTGTGCGACTGAGCCAAATTTTGCTCAGGGCTTTTCTAAACTCAAAATTTTACTTCATGCTTAGTCTGGGAGTGGAAGACCCTCGTTCATAAATGAAAGAATCCGCAAACAAACAGGCGCGTTTTGGACATCCTGCTCCTCATCAGTGTGGTAGGATCCAGAGTGGAAAACTGAACAACTTGACTTGACTGACTCATCTGGTTTTATTTATTTCAATTTATGTTAAAATATTATTGTTGGTGAGTGATTACTAAAGGAATAAATTTGGGCTAGACTTTTTCAGTTTCTTGATCAAAAACAAAATAGCTAAGGTGAACATTGTTTATACAAAATTTGTGGGTTTTTTTGTTAGCTACAACTTTAATTTGAGACATAATTTGATTAGGTTAATATGTTTCTATATTTTTAACTTCACTTGAAACCAGTGTTTAATACGCGTGGCGCATGAAGTAAAATTTCGAGTTTAGAAAAGCCCCCAAAATTTGGCTTGGTCGCTGCGCGACCAAGCCAAATTTTGCTCAGGGCTTTTCTAAACTCGAAATTTTACTTCATGCTTAGTCTGGGAGTGGAAGACACTCGTTCGTAAATTTACGAATTAATAAAACGTTGTGTATTTTTTCGTTGTCTGCAACTTTGTTTGATTGAATCGAAAATAAAGCTACAGCTTAGCAAAATATACCAAAAAAAATCTTTCTCGGTTTATTGAACAAAAACAAAAGAGCTTAGTTGACAAGTGTTTAGATAAACGTGGTTTATTTTTTCGTTGGCTACAACTTTTATTTAAAGCATTCTTTGATTGAGACGTCGAAAGCCATAGTCTGTGAGTTGTTGATCTCCATTAGATTTTTTAGTTTCTAGTTTATAAATAAAAGAAGTGAGGTGGAAAGTGATTACACAAAATTGTGTGTTGTTTTTTTTTTCATTATCTTTAGTTCGATACTTTTCTTGATTAAGTTACTAATAAAGCAGCAATTTTTAAGTGATTATCAATTTACTGAACATAAACAAAAGATCATAAACAGAAGAGTTAAGGTAAAAAATGTTAAGGTAAAAGTAGTGTGTTTTTTTTTATATTATCTACAACTTTTGTTTAAACCACATTTCTTGAAACACTATAAAATAATGTGATACATTAAGGAATATGTAAGCATTAAATTTATAACATTTCAAAAATATATTGCTTAACAATGTTTATAAAAAAGTTTTAAATCAGCAAATATATGCCAAAAAACAAAAATGGTATAAAAATCTTTGTGAAAATTCTTCAGTCTCGCAAAGTTCCTAATTATTTTAGTGTTTTTCGTTGTCAACATAATTTAAATTCGTTTAATGAAAAACCGAAAAATCTAATGATTTCTGGTGATTTTTAATATGACTTTTAGACATTTCATGGTTTAGAGTAGGGGTATTTAGACAAGAGAAATAAAGTTTCACGTCTAAATAAAAATTTATAAGAGCCTTAAAGTCGAAATTAGGTATCTGTCGAAATTTTGCCGCCGTTAAAAATTTGCCACCGTAGGCTTCATCATACTTAGCCTAATAGATAATCCGCCACTGATTATCATGAGCGTAGCCAAAGGAGGGTTAAAAAAAAGGTATGGCTGGAGAGGATAGTTGTTTTGAAATTAAAATACTGATCATAATAAAGGGTGTCAAATTATAAGTGACCCATTTAGAGGCACTATAAATATGCAAGAAAATTGTTTTTTTTTTCGAAATAAAAGATGGAAATTTAAGATGGACATTCCAAATTTTATTCCTTATTATTTTGAACTTCATTCCTTAAAAATTACATCCACCAGGTGACCTCCATTTCTAGCGATGCATATCTGCGCGCGGTGCAATATTGATCCCATTACACGTTGATACATTTCAGCTGTAATCTCAGCAATGCTTTTCTTATGTTATTTTTTAAGTCTTCCCGAGACACACAAAAAGTAGTCTGGAGACGAGAAATCAGGAGATCGCGCAGGCCACGGCTGAGTTAGCAGACGACCAGAAAATAGATAAATTTGACACATGAGGCATTGCACCTTCTTGTTAAAACCATGTAGCATCTAATGGTAACCGGAATTAACCGATGGCATTCCTAAAAACATTTGCAACATTTCCACATATCGTTCACTATTATCAGCTACTGCATTCCCCAGTTCATCTTCAAAAACATATGGGCCCAAGATTCCAGCTGAGCAGATGCAGCACCAAACAGTAACTTTTTCAGAATGCAGCCCTTTTTCGAATAAAACGTTCGGATCTTCAGCAGACCAATAACGCAAAGTCTGCTTATATCTCTCGCCATGACCTGAATAATTGAATGAATTCTTAAAACCTTCTTTAGTCAGAATATTCTTTGGGCAATCGACCAGCGCTCCATATCTAAAAAAACGTAAGATATGACAGTACATTTGACATTTATAATCATTACAATTAGATGATTAAAATTTGTGTATTTAATAATTCAAATGGGGTCACTTATATTTTGACCCCCGTTGTATAAAAATTATGATAGATTTCGTATAAACTGCAAACAATACTGATGCTTCTAATTGACTTGATAAACTTATTGTTCTTTTGGGTGAGCACTTTGTCCCTTCTGGACACAAGTAGGTAGATGGTTTATTGTGTGGCGACACAAGGCAGAAATCGTCCTTAATTAGCCTTGCACGAATCGTGCGAATTCCGCGCATTTTCGCTCCGTGCATACCCAGCCGCAGCACTTAATTGCGACATTCCGAAATTAATTCTACAAAATAAAGTCGGTATCATGGGCTCACCTTGCATTAATAGGGTCGTTCAAGAATCTTGACGCTTTCGGCATTACGAGCACAAAATAGTTTTCTCGAAATTCGGCGTCGTTTTATTTATAACATACTCATAGCATTGTAGAATAATAATATTTAAAGATAACTGTAACGTTTTCAGAATCATGGAACATTTACATATTTGTAAAAATTTGTGGAACACAGTCGCACAATAATACAATGACTATTGCTTTTTAGTGGCCTAACAACATGGGGCCTACGCTCTACAAGGAAGCAACTTGAGTTTTACATATGTTGGGAAACACTGCTCTAGACTACTCTCTCGAGCTGTGGTTCCCAGGGACCACTATGAATTTTTTTATACTCAGCAGGGACCACAAGGTTCAAGAATATTAACTATGTTAATCTTAGACCACGGGCTCTTAACAACTGCTCTAGACGGTAGACTCTATAAAGGGTGGGCCATCTATTAGTTTCTTTTTGAACTGTTTGTTATTTCCTCATTGGCAACACTGACCCACTTGACATATTGACATAAATGTAGTGTCAAACCTCCGCTGCAAGATTTGGATCGTTTTTATTTGGAACAACGTTGGAAAATATTGAAAAATTATTTCGAAACTGAGTGTTGTGTCGCAATGGAGTGCGGTACAGAGACATGCTCACTGATTTTTTGTGGCCGCAATTAGACGATATCGACTTAGGCGAGTTTTGGTTCCAGCAGTATGGAGCAACATGCCACACCAGCCGTTAAACTATCGATCTTTTGCACACTAAGTTTCGTAACCCTGTTATCAGTCGTTTTGAAGACATTAATTGGCCATCGCGTAGCTGCGATTTGTCATCGTTGGACTATTTTTTGTGGGGATATGTTAAGCACCATTGTTACTCCAACGATCTACAAACAATTGACGCACTGAAGGAAAACATTTGTTGAACTATTCGTCAAATAAAGCCACAAACAATCGAAAATGTACAGCAAAATTGGGTGAAAAGGAGGCTCTTCTGTCAAGCTAGCCGCGGCGGCCATTTACCTGAAATTGTTTTCCATAAATAACCGGAAGGTGTACTTTCTTGAATAAAGCAACAATCATTAAGAAATATTTAACGGTGTAGTTCTAATAGCATTTTCAAAAAGAAACCATTAGATAGCCCACCCTTTATTCTCACATTTAGACCTATCTGTAAACTCTACTTTCGGCGCTGGATATAGACTTTAATTCTAAACTAAGGACTCGTGGCTCTAGAATATGCACATTAGGCGGTTGACCAATACTTTGAACTCGAGTATTCGAATGAGTTTAGTCTCTATACTCTAATGTCTCTAGATTCTACACTGCAGACTCTAATATCTAGACGTTAATGTCTGTACTTTAAGCGTGAAATAGTCTAGCGCGACCTAGACTCTAGCTTTTGGAACTTAGATAGTTTAAGCTCTCGCCTAATTTTGTTGTCTTTAAATGAAGACTGAACTGTGACTATTCTTTGGACTAGAGTCTGGTACACTAATGTATAGACTCTCTATTCACGGCTAGACTATGGAACTGTGACTAGTCTTTCGACTAGAGTCTGGTACACTAATCTATAGACTCTCTATTAAAGACTATGGATCCTATCCGTAGATTCGTTTCTGAACTCTAATCTCTAGTATTCTGGAATCAGGCGCTTCGCTGTAGAATGAACTCGGTGGCCTAGATACTGTACTTCGGGTTCATTTTCAGACTAACCTTTAGCAGTTTGTTATATTGACTTGACGTTGTAGTTTATATGCTCTAATCTCTCGACTGAGTACTCTAAAGGTGAAACACTCTAGTACCTAGAGAGGAGAGTCTAGCTCTAGGTTTTAGTCCTTAGACCAGTCTCTCTGATCACCAGATCAGTAGTTCTTGACCGGTGTTTCACAGAATACTGGTTAAATAATGAAAATCGGACTTACGTTTATGTAATTGCCTTCAAATAAATCTCTGGCAAGATGTACGATTTGTTTATGCTTGTTCTAAATTCCCTTGTATGCCAGTCTTAAGGTTGGAAATTCTCATGTTATTTGGCCATAAGAACGAACAACGATTAATCTTCCACAATTATAAAAATAGATCTTTGAAACTTGTACATATTGCACATTGAATCTTTGCGAATAAACTGACAGAATTCTTTTGTTTTAAATGTTTCTTAAATTATATATAAATCAACTAATGGAGCACTCATAAATAAAAACAGAAATCCGTGCAATACTTCCACAGAAACCATTATTTCTTCTTCATATTGCTTTAATTTATTGAAGTAATTATTATAAACATATTGTATTAAATAGATTAATCTAAAATAAATGATAAATAAAATTAATCGTTGCTTAGGAATCTCCATAAGAGCTATGTAAATGTTGATTATGCTTTAAATAAATAGGGGGCAGCATCGTGCTATTTTATTAATAACTGTAATTTCTAAAAACATGTGAAAAGAAATTGGGTTTGATATATAGAATTGGTGAACGGCATTTGTCGCGACACAGGTTTCTGGTGCGCGGCCTTGAATTGCGAATGTGATTTTTCTTCCGCGGACTGTTTATTGATTATACTCTTGATACACAATAAAAAAAGACATTATTAAAATATTTCCCAATACAATCTTTAAATATAAGTGCGTTTTTAGATTCATATTTTAAATAGAAATGTGGAATGCCGGTAAATGTTAATTCAAGTGATGAGTCAAAAAAATGCCTTTTTCATTTATTTATCAAATTGAATATGTGACACTCGGCGATTTGATTACCGAGGGACTTAGTCAGCTTAGCGTCTAGAGTTTGAATTGGGTTATTGTAACTTCTCATTTTTTTGTGCGCGCGGCGGCTTAGCCTACTCAGCTTGAAGTGTCGCTTACCCAGCTTAGAGGGTAGACCTCCTCTCGTGTTCGGATCTATTCTTTTTGTGTGCTTCATTGCAATTTACCAAATTAAGGAGTACAGCACGCGACAGTCATGTATGATATTTGATTTTTGATAGTAATCATTTAAATCACTTATGTAGTTGCAAATAACATAAATATATATTTTATGTTGCCAGGATTTAACTGTTTGTCTACAATATAAATACAGGGAATTTTTCTTTTAGGTATACATATGCATAAGCTGTAAATTTTCCGACATCTGTTGTTTTTTAAAAGAGTTCAATTTAAAGCTTTAAACGAGTGTTTTCCACTCCCAGACTAAGCATGAAGTAAAATTTCGAGTTTAGAAAAGCCCCGTGAAAATTTGGCGAGGGTCGCGCAGCGACCCGAGACAAATTTTCTGGGCTTTTCTAAACTCGAAATTTTACTTCATGCGCCACGCGTATAAAACACGGATTTTAAGTGAGGTTCAAATGTACATATATTTCACAGTATTTTAATGTTTTATACGCGTGGCGCATGAAGTAAAATTTCGAGTTTAGAAAAGCCCAGAAAATTTTCACTGGGCTTTTCTAAACTCGAAATTTTACTTCATGTTTAGAATGGGAGTGGAAAACTCTCGTTTAAAATTTCAAATTGAACTGTTTTAAAAAACCGGTATCTAAATATTTAAAGAAAATAATCAGAATTTGGAATACATATACTTCAAAGAAAAACTCCCTGTATATACTCATTTGGAATATCAAACTAAAAAGGCATTTATTTCGTTATACAGTTATATGTATGTCTATAGAAATTAAAATCGTGAATATTTATCCAGTTTACTTGTGTCTTCTGTAATTCAATACCCATTCATTCATTCACACGGCGCTATGTAAACAAACAAGCAACGCGCTCATCATTTTTACTATTCGTTGTGATAAAATTCGGCAGGCACTATAAACCAATACATAGTCAAAACTACTTTCTGCAATTTTGCTATTTCTGTGCCATCTCGTATCCACACAACCAGCAAAAATTGACCCTCTTAAATAAAAAGGTTAATATGTATGAGCATTTCTAAAAAGTTTCTTATATATTTATATCCCAGCACAAAAAAGTTTATATCATTAGATTTTCCTAATTATTTATATTAAGTGACATAACGTTTGTCAACATTTTATTGTAAATGCGCAGAAACTAATTTAAGTAATCTGTGCAGTACCTTGGTGATCTTTCACTACCATTAAGAGATCTTCTAAAACAAATTGATAATTAGTAGTTAATATTATATCAGGATATAATTATTATGTAATAGAACGAGTATTTAATTTGAGGAACACCCACGTTATTTCAAAGCGCCATTAATTCTCTTACATAACCTACTAAAACTGGTCACTCAACCAAACGACTTTTTTTATTTTCTAACTAATAGTCCATATAACCATACGTTGTAATTAATAAGAATGTATCATTTTATAATTTTTAAAATACGACGAAATAAAAAACCGATTAGAATCAACCAATTAACTCCTCCCGGGTTCCAAGACTCATAAACGTTACCCCGACTGCTGACTTACGACGAGCATTCACTTTAATATCCACTCATCCATTAAACCGTCCGCGACGCGACATTGTCTTCCTTTTGTTGCGGTGGTGGTGTGAAAAAAGGGGTGTAGTGCAGTAGTCGTGCAGTCTGTCACAGCAGACACCTAAAACGTCTACCGGATATGGGTACTACTGGAGTATGCCAGTCTCATTAGGAGGAATGCAGCGCTAAACTGACATGTGTTACCCAAATATTAATCATGTTTTTGGGATGTAATTAAAGCGGGTCCTTAATTAGGGGGTGTCCCGCTATCGTTTGCGCCTAACGATGCTCGCATTCCTTCTAATTTACCAAAAAGGGACGCGCACAACAATGGGCGACCAGCGACGGTCCGGTCTCGATGCTAATAAATTTTTGGGCTTTGATCTGAAAGAGGAAACGGAGATGTGGAGGATGTTTTTTTCTGTCTTTCTCTATTCGCTATTTACAAATTGGCGATAAGCTGTGAGAGATAGGATCTAAATTGGCTACTGAGCTCAGTCACTAATTGCGCAGATAAAGTTTGATGTCGTTCAATTTAATCGTCTACTTTTTTTTATCATTATCAAAATCAGCATGTGTATTGGCTATATTTAGTAAAGCTAAACATCTGTTCGAAATATATTTCCTATATCCTAATGATTATTACATCATTGCAGACAATTGTTAAGGAGATGATACGACATAAGTTAATCGTCTACTTATTTTATCATTATCAAAATCAGCATGTGTATTAGCTATATTTAGTAAAGCTTAATATCTGTTCGAAATATATTTCTTATATCCTAATGATTATCACATCATTGCAGACAATTGTTAAAAAGATGATACGACATAAGTTCTAAGAATGCAATTGAATTAATTTTACATATTAAAATACTAAAAATAATGAAATTGAAAAACGTAGTTGTATAGGTAATATAATGTCTGTAAGGGTTCGTGGGTGGAGCTCCCCTTGAAGTTGGAAAATTCCATGATCAGACCTCATCTAACGAGCACAGAGAGCGTTTCGTAAAGACATCAATGGTTTTAATGTTCATTATTTTTGAACGGCTTACATTTGCATGTGTGATGACGAGATTGTAAATTTGAAACTAAAACGGGCCTTATTTACATAAGAATAAGCGCCAACGTCGCATAAAAACGGCCCCCGATCCGTCCTAACGAGAATAGCACAATGGCTCTCGAGATTTATCTTATTAAAAATATCGCGAATAACAGAGCCAATTTACCTAACTGATCATTATCTTATATTTACCTAACGATCTCTTTATACACACACACGGGACGATGGCGAGGACTCGAATCCTGCCGACGACGATGCAGACCCTCCCTCTCCACAGCAACCTGGTCCCCCTTTTAAATCAGAATGTGCTAAAGATAAATTTCGTTTATAACATGGGACAAATATATATATATTTTTTATTTCTTCATAAATAAATAAAATATAGAAACATTCGTTATTTTAATTTTCAGATTCAAAAGTGGTTCAATATTTTATGTATGTATGTTCCAGCTTAGTGGGTTTTTGAAATAAAGAGAATTAAGAGGTCTTTAAACCCTATCAGTAACTATAATTTTGAAAAGAAAACATTTACAAAAATAATGTTAAAATAAACCTTTTATTTTCAAGCTTACAGTCCATTCTAACCATGATCGTATTTTAAGAACTTTTATCAACATTGAAACAGTACAGCATGTAACATATGTTCAGTAAAAAAACATTTTTAGAGTGCCATGATTTAATTATTTTAATTTAAGTTGGCTACACGCTTTAGAAATTGACATATAAAACGTCAGACATAATAATTATAATATATAATTTCAGAGTTACCAACCTACAGTAATATTTATGGCACTCTAGAGGTTTTTTTATTGACATATTATACAACATTCAAGTAACTTTGATCAATAATTTATTATTTAAAATAATTCTAAAAAAGCAACATATTTGTATTCTCTAATAAATGAGCGCGTATTTATTTAACCGACATTACAAATGTTTGCCTGTTTTTAAACGATCTTAGAAAATCGGAATCAATCAATTACCCATAAAAATTTGTCCAATCCATTTTTTGTCTAAATATCCCTTTTAGTTTTATATCAAGATATATATAACAAATCTTTATTATCAGAGGACAATACAAAATAATTATTTACATTATTGTTTATTATCAATAAATATAAATAAAATAAACTTCCTCTTGATAACTGGCTATCGACCAGAGGTCTTTCCGCCGCTATATCAAGATTTTAATTGTTTCTTGATTTTATAATTAAGTGGCAGACCTGCGCGACCCTCGACAAATTTTCTACGCGGGGCTTTTCTAAACTCGAAATTTTACTTCATGCCTAGTCTGGGAGTGGAAGACACTCTTTAGTTTAAAATATGTCACGACTTAAAAATGTGTGTCGCAAGAGTCATAAAGAGAATGCCTGAAAATTACTTAAAAGAAAAATTTCCTAAATACTATTAAAACAAGTAGTCATGGAAAAGTCAGGGAATTTTATTCAAATTGACCAAAATACTAAAAAAAGACTTTTTAAATGAATCATGAAAAGTAAACTATTAGCAAATTGAATTTTTCGATGTCATGAAAAGTAACTAAATATACAGAAATTATGAAAAATATCAAATTTATTTACATTTAACTAGAATCATGAAACAATATAAAAAATATTAATATAAGCAAAGTAAATTTAAACAAAAAATCATGAAAAAATATTAAAATTGTCACCAATTATAGACTGGAAAATTATTAAAGTGAAAAAAATTTAATATTAATTGAGTAATGGTTAATTTTAAAAATTTCTAATTATAGTTTATTTTATCAATTAGTTTTGTTAGCGTTAACAATATTTATTGTTGTCATTATTTATTTTAAATGTTAACAATATTTATTATTATTCCTATTATAAATTATATACATATAGACCATTACAAATTCTGTAAATATAAACAAACAATGAAAATTGTTAAAATTTTAATCTAAACATTATGCAAATAATATTAATTTAAAAGAAAAGTTAAAATTGCAAAAATCATTCAAATAGGTTCAGCCGAAATTGTTAATATTAATAAATTCTAAAATAATATGAAGTTAAAAATATTAATTAATAATAATCAGCATACGAAATTAAAAAAAAAAACTTGTAAATAATCAAATAGGACCAAAATTGACAAAAAACGTTAACACTCTGAAAAAATCGTCAACATTAATCAAACTCGAAAATAATACGAAGTCAAAAATATTAATTAATATTAACACACAAAATTTAAAAAAAAAACTTATAAAAAATCAAATAGAACCAAAATTGACATAAGTTAACGTCTTATGTCAATTTTGGTTCTATTTGATTTCTGAAAAAATCGTCAACATTAATTAAAAAAAATATAACACTTTTAACTCATAATTTTTCTAAATCGATAAAACTCATAGAAGTGATTCTAAACAAATCGTCAAATTAATTTTTAAAAAAATAGTCAGACAAATCAAAATCAATATATACAGATTGTTCCAGGATAGGTGAAACACTATATAAACTTTATTATTTTAAACTTTAGGAAAAAACTTTACTCTGTATAAAATCGTCGTGACGGCTATAAAATCAGATCTAACTACTTTTAGGCAGTGTAACATATACAAGGTGATCACAAAATATAAAAATCTAAAAAGGGGTTTTTAAAACATGTTATATATTAAACAGAAAAATAGTAATTTTCTTAGTAAATCTTATGCGTATTTTAATGGTGAAAACAGGAAATGAAGTGAACATCGCGTTGTAGAGATATTGACAAAATATGGTTTAAAAAATAAGTTGAGACTCTTATCCCTCATAATTGTAAGAATAGTAACATTCGTATAAATCAGATCCAATGTCTATGTTATTAATTTATAATGTTATATTAAACCAAAAATATAGACAGTTTTAAGTGTATCTATTAGTTATGAGAAAGAAAAACAAGAATACTTTGGATTTAAATTATTGTTTATTTTATAGATTCAAAACGCAAAAACAAATAAGTTGGTTCGGGCACACCAGTAAACAAATCTGACGGATGTAAGCAATATTACAAAAAAATGCTTATATTACAACAAAAAGTATATTTGATAATGTGTTATAGTCGAGGTAATCAAACCTACAAACAATGTATTCGTCAATTTAATGAAAAATTTCCTGATGTACAAATTGAAAAGTCAACTTTACATCGTCTTGTACACAAATTTAAAGAAACAGGAACCGTTAATCCCACAAAAAAGCGTTTGTAATGAATAATATTGAATGTTATCTTTTTCTTAAATCTTTTATTATTTATTATTATTTCCTAAACACAATGTTCTTTTGTTTTTCTGTTTTCTCCAATAAAATGAGCATAAAATTTACTAACAAAATTACAATTTTTTTGCTTACATGTTTTAAAATATTTTTTTTTAAACGTCATATGCAAAGCATACTGAAGAGAGATAAATCTCGAAACGCGTCTATAGATGGCCTAAGACATTAGTTTTAATCCAAGTCCTTTCACTTCTAATTTGTTGCTATATCTCCTTTCATTTTAAATTGTATTGTTAGTTGGTTTGAAGAGAATTTTACCTAAACGTTACATATACTTTAATAGAGCGTTGTAACAAATCAAATTAAATAAGATTTTAAATATTTCATTGTATAATTCAATATCCGGAGGTGTATTAGCACGGGAAGTAGTTGTTTCAATGGATATTTATCGTCTTAAATTGTCTTATTAATTAAGACACTGTTTGCATTTTCACGAATAGTTTTTTCGTAATTTTATATATTATGTTTTAAAAACCCCTTTTCCGATTTTTGAATTTTGTAATCACCCTGTATATGTTACACTGCCTAAAAGTTGTTAAATCTCTTCAAAGGCATCACGACGATTTTATAAAGAGTTACGTTTTTTCGTAAAGTTGAAAATAAAAAAGTTTATATAGCGTTTCACTTCTCCTGGGACATTCTGTATATGAATATTCTAAAAATTGGCAAAAAATACCAACTTTCAATAAAATTGTCAATAAAAAAAAAAAACATTAGCAAATACGAGCCAAAATCTTAAAAATCAATAAAAATGTATAGTTATATTATTTCCGATTTCTGCAATATATTTTTTTTTGGATAAAAAATGGATATAATTCAATTTTCTTTATGACACTTGCGATACACATCTTGATAGTTGTGACATATTTTAAACTAACGAGTGTCTTCCACTCCCAGACTAAGCATGAAGTAAAATTTCGAGTTTAGAAAAGCCCCGCGTAGAAATTTTGTCGAGGGTCGCGCAGCGACCCGAGACAAATTTTCACGGGGCTTTTCTAAACTCGAAATTTTACTTCATGCGCCACGCGTATCATCCACTGACCCAAAATAGATTTAAAAAAACATCAAAATGAAGAAATCAAATTACAAATTTTGAATATTTTTATTGTATATTAAAATCTTTAGAAGCAACAAACGATTATGAAAATTAAACAAAATCTTAAAAATGTTATAATGAACATAAAGCAAATATTTGCCAAATACAAATTTAAAACTTATTAATTTGTAAATGTCAACAGAATCAAAAATACATAAACAATTGCCAATAATAACAAAAAAAAGCAGATAAAACTCATAAAAGTGATTCGAAACAAATCGTCAAATGAATGAAAAAAATAGTTAAACAAATCAAAATCAATATATAGATGAATATTCTAAAAACAGGCAAAAAACATTACTTTCAATAAAACTGTCAGTATTAACAAACATTACCAAATACGTGCCAAAATCTTAGAAATCAATAAAAACGTATAACTGTATTATTTCTGATTTCTGCATTTTTGTGGTAAAAAATGAATAATTCAATTTTCTTTAAGACACTTGCGACACATATTTTGATTGTTGTGACATATTTTAAATTAACGAGTGTCTTCCACTCCCAGACTAAGCATGAAGTAAAATTTCGAGTTTAGAAAAGTCCCGCGTAGAAAATTTTTTTTCATGGGGCTTTTCTAAACTCGAAATTTTACTTCATGCGCCACGCGTATAAAACACTGATTTAACGTGAATGTTAAAAACACCAAAAACAAATTCATGCGAATCCTTACAATTATTTATTATATAATTATTTTTGACAATTCAAATCCATTCGTAAGTATTCGAATTAAATATGGGTCGTTCGTGAATGATTTGTTCGAAAAGAACGATTCTGTACGGCGATTTGAATGAACTGATTCCGTATTTCAAGAAGAATTGATTCGTTTATGAATTATTCACTCGAGAAAGACTTTGGCCGTGCGGAATCGTATTCCCGATTCGGAATCATACATACGGTCTGAATCCCCCCGAATCGGATGACCAGTTTGTTCGTTCAAATCCACGCACAATTCCAACTCAGCTTTGCTCATGTGGTCTGAATCCGCCCGAAACGATTTTTCACGACTTGCGGAAACGAATCCACTGCGCCAGCCTTCATTGGAATTTTGTACGATTCGACGCGTAATTTTATCAGCTAATGTTTGTTCTCTACTTATGAGACAAATCACAGAATATTTGCTTTCGATTCATAAAGAACGAATCACTTTTAACAAATGATTCGGTTGATTCGAATCACCTGAAAGATTTGAACTTTCCATATCTAATTCGAATCTATTTGTAAGTATTCGAATCTATTTGTAAGTATTCGAATCCTTTTGTAAGTATTTGAATCCTTTTATAAATATTGGAATTGTTTTATAAGGTTTCGATTCACCTGCATTAAGATCCGGATACAAATTCTTTTAAAAACATGTAAGAAAATCGGAACACGAATCCATTTTAACTGAAGTATTTGAACACCTCTTTTGAATCCTCTAAAAGGATTCGGATCCTGAATTGTTAGAATCCTGCCCAGCTCTGTTTAGTGGTACACTTTATTGTATCTATGTAGGTTAAGAAACACCATCTAAACTATATAAAACCTGTGCGTAATGTTATTTTATCTACGCTCTATTTAGTAACCGCATCATACCACAGTGTCATCTTGACGAGTATGATTGACATTACCTACACATGGACGTAATAGTTTTGACAAGTATATTACATGCTAACAGCTGAACAGCTGATTGATTACCGAACAACCAAATGACATTTCTTTAATGTATATTGACAAATAGCAATTCAGTTTTCATCAATGTTATGTTACTATCAAAAATTATTGAATAATTAGGGCGTAGGTAAAGTATCGTACGTTTCTCGAGTGGTATGGCAATTAAATCCTTGCGGAATATCCGCTCATATGTAATATGCTGCATACCACTCTCGTGACGTAATATATTATTAATAGAATGTAGACATTTGTTATATATCAGAATAAATTGACTTGATTATTACAAAACATTTATCACGACATTTCCATCGTTAAAATCATATTTGAAGATTCAGCTGGCGCTGCTCGCCGTTTACGTAATTTGTTTATATTTTCCATTTAAACGGCAAGATCCCATTTCCTCCCCTAGCGGAATCGCCGAGTGCCATTGTGTAAACTGGCAACCCCATTAACGTCTCACCCTCCCTTAACTCATTGCACATACACCACCAACCCTCAAAACGATGAAGTGCCAAACCAGAAGTTCCCGTCCCGCTGTTCAGTTCCGGATAGTGATTTCCTAATAGAGGATCGTTTACATATGACTTGTGTTCCCGACCATTGATTTATTCCCACCCCTCTCTCAATAGTTAACTAGAGAGAGGGGAAAATACCCCATCCAATAAATAACGCTTTTTTTTAATAATGTAATCTTTTAATGGTGTTCATCGAAGGGTCCGGTAATTAGGTATCCCTCTCTCTCCGGCATTTTAATTTCATTCCGAGTTGACGATTCCGAAAAATTTTGATTGGGCCATAAATCGCCTCGGGTCTCCTTAATTGATTTAACAATGTTTTACAACTGTCCCCGGTAACAAGCAGTCACATTAAAGTGGACCTAATGTTTTCCACTTTTTTTTACACACGGGCACAACTGGGTGGCCTCCGGCTACCGCGAGATCTGGAGGATCGGTAGCTGTAAATATGAAGTTTATTGTTTTCCACATTAGAGTTTCATCAGTGGGTATTTTAACAGACGGGGGTGCAAATGATGTGATTGTTAAAGGGAGTGAGTTTTTTTAGTGTGATGCCATTATCTGTGCGCGCGACAGGAAATTATCGGTACTACTGGTGGTGCACGAAGGCGAATAAAAATTCTCAATAAAAATTTTATTGCATGACAAATTCACTTCGAACTCACTTGGGCGCCGATAATGCGGTCACAAACTTGGACATAAATTCTCACATCAACACGTAATTTTCTTTAATATTACTTTGCTACATTTGATATTTACTAATTGAATCTCAATAAACTAAAGAATTCCTTGTAATAACAATATAGCACAAGATCATTTATTATTATCTTGAAATTAATAATATGCTCAATACTCTATTCCCAACCCTAGTATAAATTTAATCTTGTACTAAAATTGAAAAACAATTTTACAATCTTGTAACAATAACTAAATTTTGACACGAGATCATATTGTAACAACTTAGAATTATAATATGTAAATCAATATTGAGAATATATTTGTATTCTATATTGAATATGTATTTCACTATGTAATGGCTAGAAGCCGAAACTAGTCGGAATAAATCAAATATTTTGTGAAACAAACCAAGTGGTTTTTATTTAAATTAATATCCATACATATATACTATAGTGAATAATTATTGCCACCCCCCTGGAATTCAGATTGCTCAATTATTTATTACAGTACGCTAAAAATCGACCAAATATATTAATTTATGCTATGATTTGTAAATGTAACTACATAATATATTCTGAGCTTTAAAATAAATCAGTGTTTTATACGCGTGGCGCATAAAGTAAAATTTCGAGTTTAAAAAAGCCACAAAAATGTGGTCTCTCCGGAGCGGAGCGAGCGATCAAACCAAACCAAAATCAAAACCAAAACCAAAACCAAAACCAAACCAAAATTTTCCAAATTTCATAATCGTTTGTTGCTTGTAAAGGTTTTATATAAAATAAATATATTCAAAATTTGTAATTTTTAAGATTTTGGCTGTAAAATTTGATTTAACAAAAGTATAATTTATAGAAACGTCTAGATTCAAAACACTTATATCGTCATCAAAATTGGCCTACTTTTTTCAAACAGTTTTGACTACTTTTGTTTTTTGATTCATTTTAGGTTAGTGGTTTATACGCGTGGCGCATGAATTAAAATTTCGAGTTTAGAAAAGCCCCGTGAAAATTTGTCTCGGGTCGCTGCGCGACCCTCGACAAATTTTCTACGCGGGGCTTTTCTAAACTCGAAATTTTACTTCATGCTTAGTCTGGGAGTGGATGACACTCGTTACTTTAAAATATGTCACAAGTGTTACAATGTGTATCGTAACTGTCATAAAGAAAATTAAATTTTATTCATTTTTTACCGAAAAAAATGCAAAAATCGGAAATAATACCATTATTCGTTTTTATTGATTTTTAAGATTCTGGCACGTATTAGGTAATGTTTGTTTATATTGACAATTTTATTGAAAGTTATGTTTCTTGCTTGTTTTTAGAATACCCATTTATAAATTGATTTTGATTTGTTTCACTCATTTTTTTTATTTAATTAATGATTTGTAAATGTACATACAAAATCAATATATTTTGAGATTTAGAATAAATTAGTGTCTTGAGCGCGTGGCGCATGAAGTAAAATTTAGAGTTTAGAAAAGCCTGAACCAAATTTTCAGGCTTTTCTAAACTCGAAATTTTACTTCATGCTTAATCTGGGAGTGGAAAACACTTGTTTCAAGCTTGAAATTGAACGCTATTAAAAATCACAAATGCTTGAAAATTTATAGTATACATATTGCAGTATATCTTAAAACTTATATTTAGGTATTCCTTTTAATAATATATTTTTTTAAATTGACATTAGATATATACATTCTAAAGATTTTAATCATTTTATATTGAATTTATCAATTTCACCGAATATTCAATAAGTACGCCAATTTTGATAATGATATAAATGTTTTGAATTTTGTCGTTTTTGTAAATTATACTTCTGTTAAATTTAGCAATTTAAAAATTAAAATTGCTAAATTTAACAGAAGTATAATTTATAGAAACGTCTAGATTCAAAACTCTTATATCGTCATCAAAATTGGCGTACTTTTTTCAAACAGTTTTGACTACTTGTGTTTGGATTGACTTGGGCGTTTATTTGTTAACTTTGGTTAATTTATTATGTATTTTTTACAGTTTTTGTGATTTTTTTGTTTGTTGATTTGTGCAAATTTATCATATTTTACGATTTTTTTTTGGATGTATACATTATAGATAATATTATATTATATTATATATAATATTTTGTGAAACGAACCAAGTAATTCTTATTTAAATAACATTCATACTTAAATATTATATGTATTGTTTTGTTCTTATTGAACTTTTTTTTAAATAAATAAACCGTTTATTGACGGGACTATCCCCAATTTCAAAATTAAATACATAAAATGTACAAGTAATATCACCTCTAACTAACTAAACAATTAAAAATAATACTACAAATCAATAAGTCAGATCAACATAAAACAAATTTGTTTGAATATAAATGCCCATAATTAAAATTATAATAAACATAACAAAAATTACTAAAATTAATTCAACTAAATCAATAATTTTAAATTTCGTTTAAATAAACTAAATTACCAATTAAATTAAAACGTGAATCATTATTAAGCTGATTAGAAGTTCTTAATAGAGTATTAAGCGGACTATTAATAGTATAATTAGTTTTATTATTGCCAAGCTTAAATAATGCAAAATTCCTAAATTTTGTACAATAAGGATTCACATTGAAATTGACCAAAACTAGAAGCTCCGAACATTGTATATTTCCTGAGAGTAATTTGTGGAAGAAACATAGCTCTAATTCAAGTCTTCGAGACTGTAATGTCTTGAGATTTAAATCATTTAAGATTAAGTAATAATTGCTGGGATCAATGAAACCTAATTTGAACGAAATCATTTTTATAAATTTTTGTTGCACACATTCAATTTCTGAAATTTGAGTAACGTAAGAGGGGGACCAGACAATACTACCATATTCTAATTGTGACCTTACCAACGAGTAATATAAAATTTTAATAGTTGATACATTAAACATATAGCTATTGCTGAAGATGAATCCTAGCATTCTCGTAGCTTTCCGAGTGATTATTTCGATGTGTTCTCTAAAATTTAGCTTTGAATCAAAAACAATCCCTAAATCTTTAATACTGCCAACCTCGTCCAAACTTAACCCTTTCATATAGTATGTGCAGTTTAAATTGGTATTTCTTCTAGAAAATACTATATGTTTACATTTATTTATATTAAGGTCGTGATCATTACGTTTACACCAATCAATCAAGGTGTTAATATTGTTCTGAATTATAATCTGATCTCCCTGACAGACAATACGTTTATATAGTTTAAGGTCGTCTGCAAAAAACAAATATTTACAGTCTTTAAACAGGTCGCTCAGATCATTAATAAATAGCAGGAAAATAATAGGCCCACAGTGCGTGCCCTGGGGGACACCAGAATAAACTGGTATACATTTAGACGTAATGTTAGCTATTCGCACTGACTGAGACCTGCCTGTTAAAAATGAGTCGATCCACTTAACAACATTTGCGTGAAATTCTAATCCACTGAGTTTATCAATTAAATGACGATGATTGACTCTATCAAGTGCTTTGGAGAAGTCTGGGTAAATAGCATCAACTTGATAGCCTGCCTCCAAAGCATCTAGAAGATATGATTGATAAACCAATAAATTAGTTACTGTTGAGCGACCTGTATAAAAGCCATGCTGTTCAGGAATAATAACATTTTTTGACATCCACATTAATTGGTTAGAAACCAATTTATCGAGCATATTCGGAAGTACCGACTGAAGTGCCACACCTCTATAGTTACTAATCTCATCCTTCTTACCAGACTTGTACACAGGCATTATAAAACTATGCTTCCACATTTCAGGAAATATACCAAGTGATAACGATCTTTCGAAAATTAAATAAATAGGTTTGGTTAATGTGCAGACACATTTACTAAAAAAGTCACCAACAATTCCATCAGGCCCACTGCTATAATTATTATGCAAAGAAAATAATTCATTAAAAATGTCAATTTCACTAATAGAAAATAATTCACAGCTGGCACTTGAACTACACTTAAATGACGATAACCCACCAGTTGCTGTTCCAGGTTTTTTACAATTTGAAGCAAAACTGTCAGCAAATGAATCCACTATATCCTTGAGGGTATTGAGAGTATTGCCATTCGACAACATTGTCTTTGGGTAACCTGCTTCCTTCTTTAGATTGTGGGTATGTCGCCAGAAATTGGACGGTTTAAGGTTGATATCGGATTCAATTTGTTTGTAATATAAACCTCTTAAACTGTTGCTAAGTTAATTACATTGAGTTCTTAAATGTTGAAACCTTCTGTAATTCTCCTCTGTAGGTGTCGTTTTATAATTTAGATGAGCTTCTTTCTTATCTTTTGTTAATTTAATTAATTTTGCACTGAACCAAACTGGATAATTGTTTGTGTGAATAATCTTTACCGCGTTATTTCATTTATATCAGAATTCCTGAATACATTGTTCAAGTTAATTGAAGAAAGATAATTATTAATTTCAATGTAATTAGCTTTCCTAAAGTCGTGAATTGAATGTGGCGGAATATAACTATTTTTTGTACAAACGTTCACTGATAAAGCTACTGCTGTATGATGATATGAATTATTATCCAAAAGATCAATTGCGTCTGATAAATCGAGGTCGATGAAGTCAGAAAATACCAAATCAAGAAGAGGTCCACGTTTATTTAAAACGTTATTTTTCTGACTCAAATCCAAGAAGCTGTAAGTGTTTGATATAATATCCAAGTTGTCATTTGATGTGCATCCATTTAATAATTCAATCTTAGCATTATGCCATGATTTAATATTTGCTGTATTGTAATCACCGCAAATAATAAATTTAGAATCGCTATAGTGCATTCTAAGCAATTCTATAGAATCGCAATGATAACGATATTTATCTGCATTTAAGCCTGGAGGAATGTAAATTCCTCCAATAACAATATTATTTGCACCAACAGTAACAAGGACAAACAATTGTCCCACACGATCTTCTGAAAGGGCCAATTCTCGGGAACATAATGCTTTCTTAACAGCCATTAAGATACCGCCACCACGTTGTTTTATGCTATTTTGATTGGAACGATCAAGTCTGTAAATATTGTAATTATTGAATTTTAGCTCTAGATTTGTTATTTCATCACTTAGCCATGTTTCCGAGAGAATAATTATATCATAAACGCATACATTTACATTTAATGCAATATCATCAATTTTCGTTCTCATTCCACTCACATTCTGAAGATAAATTTTTAGTTGTTTATTTCATCATTGCCAATTAAGTTCTTTGAATGAATATTAGTACGTTTTTTTACTATTCTTGGATGATTGTTAAAATATCTTATGGTTAGATCAGATTCACCATTCTCTGTCCGCCTCAGCATAGTATTGTATAAATCTTTAGCGTACGATCTCTGCATTTGTGTTAAATCTGATTTAATTACTATATTACTTTCCTTAGGTATTAACTTATTCAATGATCTAAATATATTTTTGGGAACATTACTATTTGTAAAATTAACCTTAATAGGGCGGTTCCTGTTAGCAACTTTACGTCCTATTCTAACAATTTTTTTAATGCACGGTTGTATGTCGGTACTATCATGAAATAACATATTAATTTTAGCAGTGTCGTCACTTATTCGCACTTCTGTGTTGGTAGCATTAGATTATTTAATGTTAAATATCATCATATTATTTGAATTTAAGTTACGTTCTTCAAGTTCATGAATTATGTCGCTATAATTTATTTCGGCCTTTTTAGCTTGTAAGATTGCAACTTCTTGACTTAATTGTTTATTTTCGGACCCCAGGTTATTTAATTTACTATTTATGGAATTCAACTTATCAATTTTTGTTTGATGATTTGCAAAATTTTCAGGGTTTCATGAATTACGTTATTTTCGACATTTTAAAAGATTTTATTTGACTTTTAATATATTTATTTAAAATAATGATAATAATCATAATTATTCAAAATTTATTTTACAATTTTTTCTTTGTAAGTTTCATTCATATTGACGTTTTATTTGATTTCAATTGAACACCTGGCTTGTCTAAAACATTGTTTTTTTTGACACTAATAAATTGAAATGGAAAATTTATAAAAGTGTGAAAATCAACAAATATCATAAAAATCAACAAAATTTGTAACAATTGATAATTAATAAAAACAAAAACAGTATTGTTATTATTGTTTTTAGATTTTGTTATTTCTATATAGAATAATTGCTGTAATTATTACCACCATTTATTAAATTTTAGTTATTAATGTTAATACGTTTTATCAATTTTTAAATATTATTGTTATTATTTTGTACATATTCTTTGTAAAAGGGGTTTCCCGTGAGAGAATAAATAAAAAATAAATTAAAAAAAATATTAGAAAATTTCGATTTATGAATATTTTCTGTACAATTTTTGTAAAATTTGTACAAATATTTCATGAAACGCGTCAAAATTTTATAAATTTATATTTTTAGTCGAACTATATTAAGTATTTTTTAAATAGACTAAACAAAGAAATAAATTTATGGTTTTCAAGTTATTTCCATTTAAATTTAAAATTCAGCGGATTTGCGATTAAATATAAAAAATGGAAAAAAGTTAAAAACGATCAATTTATTTGTTTGTTTATTCAGTCTATTTAAAAAAAATATCTAATATAGGTTGACTAAAAGTATACATTTTTAAAATTTTGACGCGTTTTATGAAATTCCAAGATTTTTGTTAATTTTCAAAATTATGACGGTTCGTGAATTTTTAAAATGTTGAATCTATTCACGAATTTTCGAGATTTTCCTTTTTGTTAATTTTCAAAATTATGACGGTTCGTAAATTTTTAAAACGTTGATTCTATTCACGAATTTTCGAGATTTTCCTCAGATTTTAAAACGTTAATTTTCATGAATTTCTACGATTTTACCTAATATTCTTAATAATAATAATTCTTTATTAACGGACAAGCCATTTACAATGTAGAGCCAAAAACATATAACTAAAATGTAAGACACAAAACATGAATCACAAATATGCACAAAGTTAATCTGCGTAAACCACAATAGGGTTATAACATTTAGTGCACACCATCCGCGAGACTCCTCCTAATTAAACCTAAAGATGAGTTAAGAAAGTCAATGCCGCTACAAATCAAATTTTTCATGAATTTTTAACGTTTTAGTAATTTTTAAAAATCTAAACACTTTTCGTAAATTTCAAAGATTTCCGTTAATTTTTAAAATTCCGACGGCTTTCGTGAAATCCAAAGATTTTGAATCATTTTCACATTTTCAAAATCATTAAAATCGAGAATTTCCTGAATTTCCGTTAATCTTTAAAATTTTTATATGTGTGAATTTCCAAGAAGTTATTACAATGAATTATGAATTTTCAATGGTTTTTAAAATTTATCATGAATTTTTCAGCATCGATTAATTAGTTCAGACGTTTTATTAATCGTTATCGTTATCGAAATGTGTGATCTACTAAATCGATTATTCTTGAGTGATCTTAAAATTCTAAACAAATTATTGCTTTGTAATTCCTTGAGATACCGTCTTAAAATTTGGTGTAGGTATTGTGTAAATATTGGTTTTTGAAAATATGCTAAAATCAAAATCTCAAATCTCAAAATCTCCATCAAGAGTGTTTGAGTTTTTCTAATTGAACGCTAGAAATGTGTAATAACTAACTAAACATCTTTATTTATGAATTATGTACACAATATAGTTATAATTAAATATTGAAAACAAATAGAATATATTTAAAAAACAATTAACAAAATTCACAAAATGGCTATCGACCAGGGGTCTTTCAGCCAAATGTGTAATATTATTAAAAATTCAGAGATTTCGCAATTTAAAACAATCATAGTTTTAAAAATCCTTGCGATATCTTCATGAATTTTTGTGTGGATATTGAGTAAATACTTTTGTTTTAAAATATGTAAAAATTAAAAAATACACCAGTAATCATTTTTGACTCTAATTGAATGCTCGCAAAGTGCAATTTTATTAAAATTTCAAGGGTTTTGTAATTTAAAAGAATAATAATTTTAAAATTCCTTGCGATATCTTCATACATTTTTGTGTGGACAATCAGCAGATATATATCTTTCATAATATATAATATATAATCGAAAAAAATCCTACCAATAGTTTTTAAGTAACTTTTAATTGAACGTCCGAAAAGTATAATTTTATTACAATTTCAGTATTGATAATTAAATAAAAGTCACTTGGTTTCTTTTACTACTATTTTTAAATTATCTCCGACTAGTTTCGACTTATCGTCATTCTCAAGGAGTAATACAATTATACAGTTTACAATTTTACTAGTCGGAGAGAATAAAAAAATAGTAGTGAAACAAACCAAGTGACTTTTATTTAATTATCAATATTGTAAACATGTTTCATCAAGTGATTAATGAGAACCAAATTGAAGATATAATTTCAGTTATGAATTTTATTAATGCCCGGTATTATTTATTTATTTATTTATTTACGGAATCTCCAGTTTACAATAGATTAATACATATACATCTTAATACAATAAATTGACTAAACAAAAACAAAATCTAAATATGCCAAACAAAATTTAAACTTATAACCCTACAGAAATATTTTATTTCAAAATATATTGCATATTGATCCCAAATAGTTCAAAACGTAACAATATGAAACAAGCTCCTTCCCACCTTCAAGTTCCAATTAATAGATTAATTAATCAAACACTCAACCTCCAATCGATCAATTAATTATACAACCAATAAATTAATATATATATATATATATATATATATATATATAAATATAATATGAATATAAATATAAAATATATGACAAAACTTAATAAAAGGAACAGACCCAAACTTACACAAGATATCACAGCGATGTCAACAATACAAATTATCACAGATGGAACATAAATAGTATATGACGATTGCATATTGAATAACAAACCACCAATATATATCTGTATATAAAAGCATAAAATGGTATCTTAACATGTACAACAAATTATCACAGATTGAACATGAAGTGTTAATAACGAACACGTATTGAATTAGCAATAACAAATAATATAATAAATAGATAATAGAATAAATAAATAATAAGAAGTATGTTCATGTTACATCAATGACATCGGACAGATCGATATAACGTAAGTGGGTTTTAAAAATTGCAAAGGATGGTGCGAAGAGGATAAAATTGGAATTATATGACAAAACATTTGCCTGCCTCATCATGCGGTCGATGGGGTTGTTCATACCATAGTTCGTGGTATGAAAGACTAAACGAAATAATGCCCTATGCCTTGATTATAAAACGTTTTCTTCCCTAAATAAAATTTACAATAAATTAATTTTTTCCAAAGAATTCGGTATTATAAACACAAAATAACGTTATTTGGCTAATACATCTCCTCAGTAAATAATTTGTTTATTTTTCTACCAAGTAAATTTTATTCTCTAAATAATTTGTCAGTTAAAAGTCAAAAGTCTATTATATTATTATAATTACTTTAGATTCTACTACTTGTATTTATTAATTTCATTACGGTTATCATGTCTACCATATCATCCATGTCAGATTTAAGTTCGCTCATAGTATCTTCCCTAACAGTGATTAATTCGAACCACAAGACATTTAAGGAGTCGAAGACCTAGAGTTTTTCAAGTCAGACATAACCAGGGATTTTTATACTTATAAATGCGCTTTTTTTAAATTAGTTCCATTTAAAGTTTTAAACGAGTGTTTTCCACTCCCAGACAAAGCATGAAGTAAAATTTCGAGTTTAGAAAAGCCTGAAAATTTGGTTTGGTCGCGTAGCGCGAAGCGCGGAGCGACCAAACCAAATTTTCAGGCTTTTCTAAACTCGAAATTTTACTTCATGCGCCACGCGTATTAAACACTGAAAACACTGAAATATTGTGAACAAGTGAACTTCACTTGCAATCAGTGTCTTGTACGCGTGGCGCATGAAGTAAAATTTCGAGTTTATAAAAGCCTGAAAATTTGGTTTGGCCGCTCCGCGCTACGCCACCAAACCAAATTTTCAGGATTTTCTAAACTCGAAATTTTACTTCATGCTTAGCCTAGCAGTGGAAAACATTCGTTTAAGTCTTTAATAATTTCTAATAAGCTTTCTTTTTCTTGTTCTGTCTAATTCTGCCCTATTCCACGGTTATTCTCTATAATTATAAGGAATTATACTAAATTTCCAATTTGATTGACAATTTAATTTGAAATATTGACAATTCAATTTAAAAAGTTGGTGGTTCCAGCTATAGCCACAATGAAAATGTTTAAGTTTGGTCTGTAATCTACTAATTAAATTATTTATTACTAGAATTGCTATTTATTTGGTAGGTTTGCTTTATAATATGCAATTTTATTTGCCCATTAGTTTATTAGGTAAATACATTGACTCCACAAATATTATCTAATCATTTATTAATCGTTTATAATACTTATAATACCGGGCATAAGTGGTAATAATAAATTAATTACTTAAATAAAAAAAAACTTTTTAAAACATCATCACTTTTTCTTTACCGGATAACTAGAAACTAAGAGAAAATTAAAAATAATATTTTGTCTTTGAAAAATTGGTAATTTATAGCGTCTGTAATTTTGTCCATGGTTTAAATAAATTAATTAAATTTCATACATTTCTTTATAATGCAAAGTTTTATCATAATATGACACGTTTATGATTATTTATGATTTAAAAATCCGAAATACTTAAAATATCACATTTTATTATAGCAAAATAGACAAATTGTAACTTCTGCAATTTTATTTACATTGCATTGATTTTATTATTAAAAACTTTATCACAAATCTTGTTAATTTCTAAATAATCACTGTTTTATGAAAATCTGAATATCGGTTCATTTATATTATGAATTTATAAACTTTATGAATATTGTACGTCAACACTTTGCATGTTTCAATTTTCAAACCATAATTTTCAGAATTGTTGTACCAACAAACAACCTATTAAAAATGAAGTAATGTATGAATATACGGAATTTATGCTCTTCCAACACGAATACCGTGCAAAAAAATACATATTTACACCGGGAATAGCAAACAGCCTCCTAATTACAATTATCACTACTATAATCTACGTACTATTTATTCAAATATGTAATTGTTTGTTTTCAGCATTAATATGAATTGCCAGTGGGACCCGCCCATAAATTCGCCTTTATCACGGAAAATTAATCAGGACGTGCATGCTGCTGCCGTGTATAAAATTATATGTATATGCTATCAGATGCATGTTAATAAAGCGATTAATTACATGCTAATATATAATAAACTTTTGAAGATTAAGTTTGTGCTAGCCGTAACCGCGCACGGGATTTAAATTAATGATATTTGGTGATGATGGTTAATTTGATGGTTCGTTAGATTTGTTTGTTTATTTTTCAAACATGTTTAATTATGAAAAAAATAGATATACCTACACTACATTATCATAAAAAGAGGTTTCTGGTTCAGGTTCTGGTCAAAGGGGAGTGTGCAGTTCTGCACTGCACTTAGGCCTCATTAGGCCCATTGTGCCACCTCCCATAGATAACCCATCCTCAGTTTAGCCAGCCCACCTTGTTTAGGTATTCTAGCATAGCTGAGGTGGGTAGATCTCTTATATAGGCCATTGTAGGCCATCTATCACCCAATATGGATTCCCTGATTGACGATAGTGCCGGGCATTCACAAAGAAAATGCCATGCAGTCTCGTCTTCCATGCTGCAACCTCTACAAGATGGGGAGTCAACTATCCCCATCCTATAGAGGTGCCCGTTTAGTCCACAGTGACCAGTAAGGATGGCAGTTAAGCGCCTGAGATGCCCTCTAGCCAGCTGCAGGTACCATTTCGCTGATCTCTCATTGGGATACACAAGTGTTTCCTTAGAGAGCTTGCAGCCCTCGATATCATCCCAACGCATCCTGAATTTCTCCAGGGCATTGGTTTGTAACATGTTACACAGGAAGAGAGGAGCTAACCGCACTAGCGGCTCCGGTGAGAGTAGATTCATCCCAGCCGCAGCTCTTACCAGCCCGTCAGCTCTCCCGTTACCTGTGTCTGTATCATGCCCTTTCACCCAGCAGACTTCAATGTTGTTGTGCATTGCTGCCTGTCTGAGTTTCCCGTGGCACTCTATTTCGGTCTCTGACGAAGCATAGGCTTTCTGCAGAGACAGAATCGCTTGCCTGCTATCCGTTAAGATTAGTATGGCTACATTTGTCACCTTGCGGTTTATGATGTACTCAACCGCAAGGGTTATTCCCATCAGCTTCAGTTGCGTGATGGTTCCATGAAGAGGTTTCTATAAGTACTTAAAACTTTTGTTTCAACATTCTAGAGCAGTATTTCTTTAAATTTCGAAGAGAGTCACAAAATCATTTTACTTTAACATCATTGTTAGAATATTTGTAGAATACCAATATCATATTTCTTCGTTGGAAATTATGACACAAAACTAAAGATATTGAAAAGTTACTTACAAAAAAATCTTCTAATGAATTGAATTGACTTTCTGAAATGTAAGTGCATGCATTTCAGAAAGACAATTCAAGTCATTAGAGGATTTTTTTGTAAGTAACTTTTCAATATCTTCAGTTTTTAATACTGTCATTTAATCATTTTCGGATTTAATAATTTTTTTTTAAACTTGTGAAGATAATAGAAAAACATTTGCTGTTTGGTTAGAGAACTCAAAAGCTATATTGGTAAGAGATAAATCTCGAACCGCGTCTATAGATGGCATGAATAATTTCACCCGAACTGTTACATTTGCAATAGGTTACTGAATGTAACGGGACCCTATCAAAAAATCTACACTATTATAGTCCATTAAAATATGCAATCTACATTAAAAATAGGGCGAATTGTAATTGTTTTCTTGAATACCAATTGTGTTGCTTTTCTTTTTAAAGTCCACTTTGCCAAAACAAAAAACAAATGTGATGTGTCCATCATAATACTTTTCCCCATTAAAGATATGATGGTTTACATATAAAAAATATGAAAAAGTTGCTCAAACTAAATTTATTCTACATTTATTATTATTATTCCAAAACTATTCACTAAAAAACTAATTCGTGCATATATTCGCTACATCTCGGCAAATATTGATCACCATCACTTCTAAACGTTATATATTTTTAACTTTACTCTAAATCAGTGGTTTATACGAGTGACGCATGAAGTAAAATTTCGAGTTTAGAAAAGCCCCGTGAAAATTTGTCTCGGGTCGCTGCGCGACCCTCGATAAATTTTTTACGCGGGGCTTTTCTAAACTCGAAATTTTTCTTCATGCTTAGTCTAGGAGTGGAAGACACTTGTTACTTTAAAATAGGCTACAATTGTTAAAATGTGTATCGTAACTGTCACCAAGAAAAAAAAAATCATTATTGGGCATTCTTCAGGGAGACTGAGTGGATGTTGTGGCCAGGTCCTAATGTAACAGCAAACACTTGTATAATGTGTACTTGTGTATTAGTTTGGGATGTAGTGGTTTCAATAAGTGTTTGATTTTGTCTTTGTAAGACAAATTTGTTGTAGATTACATAAACAATCGCACTTTTAATGTTTTATATTTATATTTGTCAAAAATATATAAAAAACCAAACTTATTTGCTTTTTCTTCGCTTTTTCTTTGCCTCAATAAGACACTAACTAACCCCACAAACGATAATAATAGTTATGTTGTTTGCACTATGTTTCACAGAAAGGATTTTTCAATATTTTCCAAATACCTATTACTATTATTGAACATAGATTTTAATGCCCGGTATTATAAACGATTAATAAATCATTAGATAACTGTTTGTGAAGTAAATTTATTTACCTAGTAAACTAATGGGCAAATAAAACTGCGTATTATAAAGCAAACCTACCAAATAAATAGCAATTTTAGAAATAAATAATTTAATAGTAGATTACAGACCGAAATTATACATTTTCATTGTGGCCATAGCCGGAACCACCAATTTGTTAAATTAAATTGTCAATATTTCAAATTTAATTGTCAATAAAATTGGAAATTTAGTATAATTCCTTATAATTATGGAGCATAACCGTGGAATAGGACAAAATTACACAGAACAAGAAATAGAAAGCTTATCAGAAAGTATAAAAGACTTACAATATATATAAAATATATAACAAAATACCAACAAAAATAAAAAATCTTATATTGATTAATTTTAAACGTGAAATGTGTCATAATTTGAATGAGGGTAAATTAGCACTTGTAAATTAGCACTTTAAAATTTCATATTTAAAATTTCATATTTAATAGGGATATACTTTATTTTTATATTTGTTTTATATGATTGTAATGCGTACATAGTACATTATACTGTATAATTATGCTTAAATTAAGGTAGGTTAAGTGGAAGAGCAGTTCTGTAGTCAACGAGACTAAAGACTGAACTTCGCCTACATATCTTCAATATAACATGTATTGTAACATATCTGAACAAAATAAAGGCATTTATTATTATTATTATTATTAAACGAGTGTTTTCCACTCCCAGGCTAAGCATGAAGTAAAATTTCGAGTTTAGAAAAGCCTGAACATTTGGTTTGGTCGCGTAGCGCGAAGCGCGGAGCGGCCAAACCAAATGTTCAGGCTTTTCTAAACTCGAAATTTTACTTCATGCGCCACGCGTACAAAACACTGCTTTCAAGTTAAGTTCACTTGTTCACAATATTTCAGTGTTTTCAGTGTCAAATACGCGTGGCGCATGAAGTAAAATTTCGAGTTTAGAAAAGCTTGAAAATTTGGTTTGGTCGCGTAGTCTGGGAGTGGAAAACACTCGTTTAAAACTTTAAATGGAACTAATTTTAAAAAAGCGTATGCATAAGTATAAAAATCCTTGGTTATGTCTGATTTTAAAAACTTTGGGTCTTCGACTCCTTAAATGTCTTGTGGTTTGAATTAATCACTGTCAGGGAAGATACTATGAGCGATCTTAAATCTGGCACGGATGATATGATAGACATGATAACAGTAATGAAATTAATAAATACAAGTAGTAGAATCTAAAGTAATTATAATAATATAATACAATTTTGACTTTTAACTGTCAAATTATTTAGTGAATAAAATGTACTTGGTAGAAAAACAAACAAATAATTTACTGGGGAGATTTATCAGCCAAATAAAGTTATTTTGTGTTTATAATACCGAAATCTTTGGAATAAATTAATTTATTCCTAAAGTAAATTTTATTTAGGGAATAAAATGTTTTATAATATCGGGCATAAATGTAATAAAGTTAATTGCTATAGAACAGATCGGCTGTTTATAAGTAATAATCATTAAATCCCATAATTTCCCATGCACTTGCCGATTTTTACCTTTAAGCGGGCAACCATATTTTTTTATTACAGGTTATATTAGCTACACATCTTGCCAGAAAAATCTTCTAATTTCCGTAAATCTGTTATAGGAAATATTTTCGACATTCCGTCTCAAATTTAACGAGGTATGCTGGAATTTCCTGCTCGTATTACTTAAATATGATTCTGTCATTTTAGACACTTAACTAATTGTTTTACAAATGGCAGAATGTCTGTTAGATTTCAAATTGGAAGAGAATAACAGTTGATAGATCAGCGGAATGTCCAGCTAATCTAAATGATTTTTTATAGAGAAGTCACTGAATAATTGTAATTCTATTGATTAGTTCATTTCTATATTTCCTTCTTTTGTTTTATTTTTAAAGACATATAAAGATTAATTAAACAACAGTTTTGACAAAACAATTGTTAAAGAGTTTTGTTTATGTTCAATTCAGACCATAGGACAAGTTTCGGACTGATGCTCCAGTGTTGGCAACACGATTTTCCCTCAGAAGAATTTTAAATATCGCTATTTTAGATGGATTTTCCATTTTACCCAACTTACTACAACAATTTGATAGGGTACAACCCGAAACACCTTTGATCTTGTACATGTCTTTATTTTCAACTGAGTTAAATACATAAAATTTAGGGTTATTATACTAAAAAGATGTGAAATAAATCAAGTGTTTTAATCAAAGTTCTACTGTTACTAAAAAGATATTAGCTCGCTCCCCGGCAAATCCAAAATTTTAAGTTCTTCTAAACTCAAAATGTTACTTTATGCTCAAACAAGGAGTGCAAAAATTTGTTTTGATATTATTAAATACATTAATAAATATGAAGATTTGAAAGAAAGAAATCAAAGTAAATATATATAACATCTTTATTTGGGAAATAATATATTACATTGTATGAACACTCATTATTGTTTTTTATTTTACATAATGCGAAAAGGCTATCGACCGGAAGTCTTTCTGCCTAGAGTAATTTAATATGTTGTTATTAGATTAATTAATGAATGTGATGATGCTATTGAGTAAGTAAATATTGCTAGTTTTTTCAAATATTTATTTGTTAAACGTACATTTTTTCCTGAAGAATAACTTAACTAAACTTGGCAAACGTTTGTAAACATGTTATAAATGAACATGAAAATCACTGAAATTACATAGAAATAATGGACCTATAACTTTTTTGTAGATAATTGGAAAATCTCGAAAAGTTGTTTTAAGAAAATTACACTTGAAATAAACAAAATCTCGACAAGTTTTTTTAATAAAATTACAAAAACTTGAAATAAACAGAAAATTAGGACAAAAACTGTTTTTAAATGAGGAATCTGTAAAATTAATAAATAAAATATACTTCAAATATTGATTAAATTTAAGAAAAAAATCAGTCAACATAAAATTCACTGAATTAAAAACATTAAGATTTTGGTAAGAAAAGTGAAATATCTCGACTAGTTTTTTTTTTTATAAATCTATCGTTGTTTAAATAAAAATTAAAAAAATAATTTAAATAAAATATAAATCTATTTTAACTAATATTTATTCCCTGTAATTTTTTAAAATTTATTTCAACTTCCTGTTTGTTCATTTAGTTCGGTGAGAGAATAATTTAACCTGATGTTACATTTTGCATATAAATTATGTATAGAACAATCTCTTGTGTAACTTAAATATTCATTGTTTAATTCAGTACCTAAATATCTAAAAGAATTGAATTTTCCAATTGTTTGCAAAATATTACCACATAAAAACAAAATAAAATAAATTTAGTCTAGTTGAGACTATTCCAAATATTCATCGAAACAACTAATATCCGAGGTAATTTTTTGTTTGTTTTGTTTTTGTTTATAGAAGAGATTAACACAATCTGACATTTATGTCAGGTATAACGATACGTAAATTACCTCGGATTATAGTTGTGTCAATGAATATTTGGAAAAGTCTCAAGGAGACTAAATTTTGTTTAATTTGTTTTTATATTCTGTTAATATTTTGAAAACAATTGGCAAATTCAATTTCACTTTATGTTATTTCAACAAGGTAAATTGATCGATATTTGTTTTTGAGTTTCGTGAAGAGTATAATCATAAATAATTAACACTGTTGTATCCTTTCTTCACACTTTATTTTCTAATGGTTAGATATACAGGATGTCCCATTAGTGCGTGCTCGCAGGATATCTCCGCTCTGGTTCAAGATAGAAAAATATTTTTAAGGCCAAACTTACTTGAATTGAACAGCTTCATAACGTAAGATTATTTTAATGTATACAGGCTGTCCCATAAAAGTGGTACTGAAAGTAACAACATTTTTTTAAATGGAACCCCCTATAAATTATTTGATTTTTAGATATTACTATTAATTATACGTATGTTTTATATAACATTGTATATACCTAAACCTAACATATTTCATAATATTTACAATTTAATGAGAAAAGTTAGATTTTTAGGTTATCAGATTTGAATTTATATCTTAGTTATTAGTAACTTTAAAAATAATCGGTGCGGTACTTTCATAATTTATACCAGGCGCTATTCTGAGCCGTAGTTAATTTTAATTTGGCACTTACTTTGTAGTAATTATAACTTGTCAATTTTTAGAAAGTTGAAACAATAAAAACTATTTTTTTTCAAATGGCACACCCTATATTTTTATACGGCATATTATTCGTCTTTCAGTCTTTAGTCATTATAACCTGTCAATCTTAAAAAAATTCAAACAATAAAAACTAATTTTATTTAAATGACACACCCTATATTTATATACGGAATATTATTCGTCTTTCAAGACGAATATTATGCCGTATAAAAATATAGGGGGTGCCATTTAAAAAAACTAAGTTTTTGTTGTTTGAATTTTCTTAAGATTGAGAGGTTATAATTACTACAAAGTAAGTGCAAACTTAAAATTGACTTCGGCTGAGGATATCGTCGGGTATAAATTATGAAAGTACCATACCGATTATTTTTAAAATTACTAATAATAGAGATATAAATTAAAATCTGATAAACTAAAAATCTAACTTTTTTCATTAAATTGTAAATATTATGATATATGTTAGGTTTAGGTATATACATGTTGTATAAAACATACGTATAATTGTTAGTAATATCTAAACATCAAATAATATATAGGGTGTTCCATTTAAAAAAAATATTTTACTTTCAGTACCACTTTTATGGGACATCCTGTATACATTAAAATAATTTTGGGTTATGCAGCTCTTCAAGTCAAGTAAGTTTCGTCTAAAAAATATTTTTCTATCTTTAACGAGAACGGAGATATCCTCCGAACACGCACTAATGGGTCACCCTGTATATTTCAAGTGCTAAGCACTCATTTTCAATAACAACTTGTTGTTATTGAAAATGAGTGCTTAGCACTTGAAATATATATCTAACCATTAGAAAATAAAGTGTGAAGAAAGGATACAGCAGTGATAATTATTTAAGGTAAATTGATGACTAGTAAAATATATCAGGTGTTCAGTTAACCCAGTTTTATGAAAGTTTTTTATTTTATTCGGTATTTCGATGCACACTCACACGCTGGAAAATAATCAGGTAAGCCTTTTTTGTTTTGTTTTTGTTTATCGAAGAGAATAGCACACTCTAACATTTATGTCAGGTATGACAAAACGTAAATTAAGCTGCGACTTCACTATTTCGGCTCTTTTCCTGCTGTCAATAAAGCAACGCCTTCTCGATTGTGTTTTTAATTGAACACCTGATATTTGCATTCCATGTGGTAAATTATTTAATTTTTTTAGATATTAAAATATAATTAAATCATATTCAAAAACACTTGAAATGTTGCAATCGAGCATCCACAATTTTTATCAGTAATTTTTAGACTCGGGTCGTAGAATTTTCATAAAATTTCTAAAGAGATATTGATTTATTAATGATATTGTTAATGATCGCCATTTATCATTAACAATTAGTCTAAGTTTTTTATTTTACAAAAATGTTTTAAAATTTGAATTATATGTGCTAAATAGGTACAGTCGGCGCAACCCAAATCTGTACGCCAAAATTTAATGGTGTAATTTACATTTTGTATCACAGACGTTCGTTGCAATTAAATTTGACAGCTCTCAAAAATTATTGTCAAAAATTGCCGATGACGCCTCTCTTTGTAACACGGCTGGACAAAGCCAGAATTACAGAAATGAATTTCAGTAACAAATACCATGACAACCAAATAACGCTCACTGTATAGGGTGGCCCAAATTGGATGTTACTATAGGGAATCTCGGTTATTAGAAGAGATAGAACAAAATCGATGGCGCATCCTCAAGCTCTTTTTTCGAGACAAACTCAAAACAGAAATTAGCTATCATCTTTTGTTTTCAAGTTATAGCCAAAAATTCAATATTTTCCATTTTCGATTTTTATTAATATCTCACTCATTTATTATTTTATGTTCTAGAGGTACTTTTTCGAGGAGAATCGAATGCAAGTTACAGCTTATTTATATCTTCATTAATAAAAGAGATACAGCCCAAAGTTATATTTTTTTAAATAGAAGTCATAGTAGGCTGTGCTATTACAAAAATTGTTATTTTTTTGCCTTTACTGTTGCCTTTACTGTTTGCGGCATTGAGTTTGTCTCGAAAAAAGAGCTCGAGGATGCCCCATCGATTTTTTTCTATCTCTTCTAATAACCGAGATTCCCTATAGTAACATCCAATTTGAGCCACCCTGTATTTAAATTTTAAAACATTTTTTGTAAAATACTACATTTTTGTAAAATAAGAAAATTACTAACTTTTAATGATAAATGGCGATCATTAACAATATCATTATTAATTCAATATCCATTCAGAAAATTTATAAATATTCTACGACACGAGTTTAAAAATTACTGGTAAAAATTGTGGATCGCGACTGCAATATTTTATGTGTTTTTTGACATGATTTTGTTTTGCAAAATATCGATTGCTCATTTATTTAGGAAATTCGTATCATTGAATAACAATCGCAGGAAAAATATTTAAAATATTTAGTCAAATTTCTGAATTCACACTAATACCTGTATATATTGTAAAAAAACAAAATCAGAAGTTGAATTATTTTTATTACATAAAACAAAATGTAATTTAAAATACATACCGGGTGTTGACTTGGTGGACGCAACATAGGAAATCCCATGTAAATTTTGAAATGTTCAAATTTTGGCTCCCCTATTTATTTTAGAAACAAAATGTATTTACCTTTTTTGTAGAGGGAAAAATTCTGATTTATTCGTGTTAACGTTTATCACTTTACGTTTCTCTAAGTTAAAATAATTAAGAAAAAGTAATGTGATTTTATAAAAATAATGGCATGCCATGGAATTGAAACAAGAACTGCGGATGTCAAAATGGCAAATGTTATAGTAGTCACTTGATTACAGTAAATATTTTCGAAATGATTTACACTATACATGAAATATGTCATTATTTTTATAAAATCACATTACTTTTTCTTAATTATTTTAGCTGTTAATTTTTTGACATTCGTTGATTTTTAAAAGAGTTCAATTTGAAGCTTTAAACGAGTGTTTTCACTCCCAGACTAAGCATGAAGTAAAATTTCGAGTTTAGAAAAGCCCCGTGAAAATTTGTGGAGGGTCGCGCAGCGACCCGAGACAAATTTTCTGGGCTTTTCAAAACTCGAAATTTTACTTCATGCGCCACGCGTATAAAACACAGATTTTAAGTGAAGTTCGAATATACATAAATTTGACAATATCATAGTGTTTTATACGCGTGGCGCATGAAGTAAAATTTCGAGTTTAGAAAAGCCCAGAAAATTTGTCTCGGGTCGCTGCGCGACCCTCGACAAATTTTCACGGGGCTTTTCTAAACTCGAAATTTTACTTCATGCTTAGTCTGGGAGTGGAAAACACTTGTTTAAAGCGTTAAATTGAACTTAAAAAAAATGGTGATGTGTCCATCATAGTACTTTCCCCCATAAATTGCGTATTAAATCACTTTTTAAAGTTTTTAAAGAGGCTAATGAATCACCCTGTAGAAAATTGTGTTTGAAGGTTCCCGAAAAACGTTCTTCTTTTTATAACATATTACGAAGTGGTCCTCAATAACTAGATAAAACACACAACTTTTGAAATATCTCAAAAACTAAGAGTGCTATGACAAAAAGTAAGTCAACAATACATCTTCATTTTGTTATTTTCTACAACTTTTATTTGAAAGAATTTTTTGTTTGATGAACATTTATTGAAAAAATCTGAAAAAACTGAAAAACGCTAAGAGTAAAGTACCACTTCCGGTTTTCCGATTTTCACCAAAAGCTTTTCAGTTCTTCCGATTGTAACAAAAAGCTTAAGTTTCAAGTTTCATCTCGATATCTTTAGCGGTTTTTGCGGTACAGCGCACACAGACATACACACAGACACACAGACAGACAGACAGACAGACAGACAGACAGACAGACAGACAGACAGACAGACAGACAGACAGACAGACAGACAGACATTTTTCAAAAATGGTCTTATTCGACTCAGGGGACCTCAAAACGGATATTTCCGCAAAAATTTTTGATTCGAAAATGTTCACGAAAACAATACTTTCCCTTTGTATTACATACGGGGGAAAGTAAAAACAGGTATTATGCGCAATTGTTGTATCAATTCCATGGTATGTCATTATTTTTATAAAATCACATTACTTTTTCTTAATTATTTTCACTTAGAGAAACGTAAAGTGTTAATTGTAAACAATAATAAATTTAGAATTTAGCCCTCTACAAAAAAGTGAAATACATTTTGTCTCTAAAATAAATAGGGAAGCTAATATTCAAACACTATAAAATTAACATGCGATTTCCTATGTTGCGTCCGCCAAGTCAACGCCCGGTATATTCGATTTTTTTTTTTCAAATAGTAACAATTATATTCTAAAAAAAGGATTTTTACCCTCTTCAAAATTTAACAAAATTTGTATTAAACTTAGGCGTGTTTGATTTTATTTTAAAGTAAGCGAATTAATGCAATACACTACACATTTTTGTATATTCGGAACATTTTTAGGTTCCAACGAACTTCTACTACAAGTGACTATATTACATTGCGGGGACATAATAAGTCAGATGAGTCAAGCCAGTTGAGTCAAGATTTTGAAAATATAGTAAGGAAATATTATATTTGTACAAGTTATTTGTTTAAAAAAAAGTTATATTTTGTGGTATAATGTTTTTGCGCTATAGGGTTTTTTTGTCTCAATATGCAAACACTTACTCTTTTCTTCTTCAGTCAAATGAATCTTGTAATTGTAAAATGTACAGGAAATGTTTCATTTAAGTAAGTATTTGCCGGGTAAATCAAAATTTTCAAGATTTTCTAAACTAGAATATTTACTTCATGCGCCACGCGTATAAACTACTAAATTATTGTAAAGTTCAGAACATATTGCATAATGTATTCAAAAATATAAATAAAACGAAGTTTTAGATTCCTAAACTTCTGGAAAAATGTAAAAATAAATGGTGATGTGTCCATCATGGCACTTTTGAACCATTTGAACTATAATGACAGTTGACATAAGTCGGCGCAACGGACATTTAACCAATCTTGCCAACTTGATTGAAGTTTAAATTGAACTATAATGAGATCGCCATGTTGTTGTTTTTCTTTGTGACAGTTATGATTCACATTTTAACAGTTGTGATAAATTTTCAAGTAACGAGTGTCGTCCACTCGCAGACTAAGCATGAAGTAAAATTTCGAGTTTAGAAAAGCCCCGCGTAGAAAATTTGTCGAGGGTCGCGCAGCGACCCGAGACAAATTTTCACGGGGCTTTTCTAAACTCGAAATTTTACTTCATGCGCCACACGTATAAACCACTTTTACAATAAAGTTAAAAATACATAACGCTTAGATGTGGTGGTGATCAATATTTATCGAGATGTAGCGAATAAATGCAAAAATAACTTTTTTGTGAATAGTTTTGGAGTAATAATAATAAAAGTAGAATAAATTTAGTTTGAGCAAGTTTTCCATATTGTTGATGTTTAAATCATCATATCTTTAACGGGGAAAGTGCCATGATGGACACCACCATTTTTTTTCAATTCTGAATGAAAATTAAAATAAATATGGAAAAACTTGAGTTTGCAACAAAATATATATTTTTGAGGTGCCACCCTTGAAAAATGTTGTGTTAATTTAGGCCCTCGAAGCGTTTTGGGTTGGCTAGCCCTGGTGTAAAGATACCTTAATTGCAATTATCATGAAAATTACCGAAATTAATTTTCATTAAATTCCAACTAGAAATAATTCGGGCGCGTTAATTAGGCAACAAATAAAGGGCGTGAAAGGTGTCATCCAGCTAAACTAATTAAAACGCAAGGGCGAGCTGGGGGAATGTTAACGAACCGACAACCATAAGGACTATTTGTCCCTAAGGCTGACTCGCGCTGGGGTCTCAGGATCGATACCTCTTTGTCTCTCGCTTGGGGCAATTATTTAAAACGCAGCCGGTAATTGGGTACGTAATTAAAACAGGTCGCAATTCGGATGTTTTAATTAGCGACGGCGGAGAAAATGGGAAAAAGGAGAGACCCCGTATAAGGGCAGTTGCGGGGCTTAACTGCTCAACTACTCGAAGGCACCCCCTCGGGGGTATTTCTATTTGCATTTCCAACCTGGAGTTAAATTTAATTTACAATTTACAAAGAGACGAAGCAGCGAGGTCTGCGTTATTTTAAATGGCAATTAAGATGCTACTGTGCATGGCGACCAAAAAACGGCCGAGCCGCGCACGGAGCGACTGAGACGGATGGGTGCCTTAACAAATGACATCGTTTAGAGAAGGAGATGGGCTTATTTTACAGCTCGGTTGTATGTATTAAGCCAACTTTAAATATATACGTGCCACCTACCTCACTCTCGTCTTCTTCCCTCCCGAACCACTCTTGACAGATAATTATATATGTGATGAGATCTCTGCAGCGATTATCTGCACAGCTTCATTATTACATCTCCATACGTTCATCCCTTCCTCCCAGACCAGATACCATCTACTTTATATTCACTAAAACGTACTCAATTACACTACGCTAATTAACTTATTTTACATGCCGCGGACTGGACGGTCGTAAATGCGTCCCTTGAGGAACACCTGACATTCTCTTTTATAAGTACTCAAACTGGCAATTACTACTTTTCATTTATAATATAATTGGTTGATGATATTTATGCTTTAATAAAATTTTCCATGATTTTATAAGAGACAAATTAGACAGATGGCAGCAACTATTTGACTCTAAACACATGCGCTAACAATTGTCCATTATAGGATTCAGAAGTAATTAATTGTGAGATAACAGAAGCTGCAGGAGAAAAACGTCTGTTTGAAATTTCTGAACATCAAAATACTTGAGAATAAGAGAAAATGGTTGCCCAGAACTAGAATTGGCTTGAGAATTGGAATTTAACTCAAGTTATTCCTATTACGACTATATACGAATACATTAAAAAGCATTGTAGTTACAACCAAAGTTTATATTTTATTTTGCAGCATATGATATACATATTAACAATATGAAAAAGTTGCTCAAACTTAATTTATTCTATTTTCATTAATATTATTCCAAAACTATTCACAAAAACAGTAATTCCTGCATTTTTTTCGCTGCATCTCGGAAAATATTGATCAACACATCTAAGCGTTATACATTTTTAACTTGACTGTAAATCAGTGGTTTATACGCGTGGCGCATGAAGTAAAATATCGAGTTTAGAAAAGCCCCGTGAAAATTTGTCTCGGGTCGCTGCGCGACCCTCGAAAAATTTTCTACGCGGGGCTTTTCTAAACTCGACATTTTACTTCATGCTTAGTCTGGGAGTGAAAGACACTCGTTAGTTTAAATTATGTCACAACTATTAAAATGTGTCTCACAAGTGTCATAAAGAAAAACAATAACATGGCGATCTCATTATAGTTCAATTAAAAATCATAGAATAATTAATCATGGTGTAAAATATATAATTGTTTTTTAAGCGTACTCCAGTTTGGTGAACACTGATTACGGACTAATCTAAAATAACTCAGATTGTGACCGAAAATCAACCGGCGCTTTCACCAAAGAGTTAATTGAAAAATAATAGACATTTTTTGTCTGTTGTTGTCCCTGTTATCACATTGTAAAATATTTTAAAATAATTGAATAACAATGGAAAAAATTTAATCATGTACTTGGTTACTCAATTAAAAAGACTATTTTGTTTTTATAGATAACTATCATAGTAATCGATCCAAAGAATGTATTCTATTTATGTTATGTTATGTTATGGGGTCGATGGGTCGTGTGGCCTCTGGGCCTTCCGAAATTACCTCGACCTAAAAGATCTTTGGTAATTATTACTGACTTTTGCGTAGTCTACAACAACTTGTCTACAATAACTTGAGTACAATGTGTACAAAAAAATAGCAGCATTATTCATAGATATTGAAAAGGGCTTTGATAGAGTGTGGCATCAAGGCCTCCTATATAAATGTTTCCTCTTGAACTTACCCCAGCACCTATTAATATTATATATATAAACATCTTTATTGTGCACTAAAAAAAATATAGTTTGTTTATTTTTACACTATATTTTATTTTTTGGATCCTTGGCTATCGACCATCGGTCTTTCAGCCTGAGTTGTACTTGTCCTTGTCTTGTCAGTTAGTTATGATTCATGTGAGATGAAACGAATTGATAAATGGTGGTTTCTGGGTTGTTGAATTTGGGAGAAATATTGGGGTTTCGTACTAAACAGAGGTGATTAAGGATGTCATGGATGTGTGGGTTAGATGCGAATTTTTAAGATAGTTGGGTAAGTCGTTGTTGGATAGGGATTATTTCTGTTTTTCATACAATAAGGTATTGGAGGGGTTGTGGAGTGGGTTATTGGGGTGTCGGATTTTTGTGAGGATTCTAAGGGCTGATCGTTCTGCGACTTCGATATTATTTAATGTTGAGGGACGAGGGTTAAGAAAGAGGATTGAAGCATATTCTAATAGGGGGCGGTAGATCTACTAATATTAATAAATAACTTCCCATGCAATAGAACTTCACAAATTAAAATCCGACAATCTTATTCATTTCCCTTCGCTCTTTAGCAAGATGTACCCCAAGAATCCCCACTATCTCCTCTCTTATACAATTTATTCTGCAGAGATATATACAATGCTGATTCCTTATATTTTAATCTTACGAAATACTACCTCCTATTTGCAGACAACACAGTACTTGTATCCCACGTATCCACTCCAAAAAATCTCTGCAGAAATCCCTTGGTTGTATTCAAAGATGGTGCTCTAAATGGAGAGCTAAGATAAACCCTTCTAAATCAATACTTTTTATTCCCTACCACAAAATCTCTCCGAGATCACCTAACCTAACCATTAACATTTGACACAAACGTATCCTTTAAACCATATTTCCTCTCCATTAAATGGAGAGAAATTTGTGGTTGACCCAAAACTATGCTTTATACCACATTTCCCCTCCATTAAATTAAAAACAAAGACAAGGGCCTGGCATTTCAGAGCGCTGACATACAAAAACCACGATATTTCCATCAAAACAGCAACACACATTTATAAATCGATTTGCCACCCCTTTTTAGATTACGAATACATCCTCTTTAATCAAATCCATTCTTCCACACTCCACCATATCCAAGTAGCAGAAAGAATAGCCCTTAGAACCCTTATCAAATTAAGACATCGCAACAATCCAGTCCACAATCCTTCAAATCAACTACTTTATGAAACCACAAAAGTCATCCCAATATCCTAACGTGTATTAGAACTAAGCACCAAATTCTCCTCGAATCCTATAAGTATCAACATTTTAAAATAATTCTGTATCTCTCGCAATGCAAATATCCCTCCCAAACACAAATTCCCCACAGCTACACTTCATCAATTCATTAGTTCGATTCACCAAGCCAGTTAAATAAATTGAATTATTATTATTGATCAATAACAAATAGATTCAGACAGGGCAGAAAACCGCAGGTCAATAGCCCAGACAGACTAACCTATTTTTTTTAAATTGTATATAAATGAAATATAAATATATTTGTAAAGTCTGAGTAAAGATATGTGTCTCTTTTTGCGTACCATGTCATCAGGCTTTAATATGACCGATGACAGGTAGTTCCCTCTTTGAAGGGACAGGGCAGAGCATTCACAAAGTAGGTGCTCTGCTGTTTCTTGTGCCTCGTCGCAGAATCTGCAATTGGCATCAGTGAGGTGGTATTTCAGAGGACAGTGTCCGGTTATGAGCCTTAGGTTGGCCTTGCTTAGCCTTAGAAACTATTTAGCTCTTACGGCAGAGAAGGCGATAAACCTTTTCGCCTGCCTCAAGCCAGGTGTGTTTCTCAGGTGAGCACTTTTAGTAGCATCTTCTCACTCCTGGATCATTCATTTGATGCGGACTTTAGTTATTCCACTATAGGGTTTTGGTTTAACAAATGGAGATTTGTAGCCTTCTTTGGCAAGGCGGTCAGCAATTTCATTACCTTTGATCCCTGCATGACCTGGAACTCAGAGTAGTTTAACTCTGTTGTTCCTGGCCAGCTGCTTTAGGGATAGTTTGCACTTCCAGATAGATATAGACTTACATGTAGGTGATTTTATTGCCTTTAATGCAGCCTGACTGTCTGAGCATATGCATATCCTCTTTTGGTTGTAGCCCCTTTCTAAATATACATGAGTGCAAGTGTTCAAGGCCTCGATTTCTGCCTGGAATATCGATGGGGACCGTCGCAAAGCCCTCGATGACTTGAAATAATTTGCGTTTTCATTGTGCGTCGTATCCTATTTTTCTTTTCCAATTCGACATTTTATTTTTGTATTTATAATTTATAAATTAAATAAAAGACGACTAGAATTTTAGAACGTTGAGTATTATCTATTATTCCATTGATTACTATAAAAGTTGCGCATAAAATCTTATAATAAACGATGGTCAAGTAAATCACCGGCTACACGTCGGCTAATTAAATATGATAATCCGCAGTTAATAATCAATTGAAATTGTGTAAAGCTACAAAGGTGCACTTATCCGATTAGGGAGCTATAAATCTATGAACATGAATGATAATCCCCGGGAATGAATAGTTTATAATGCCGGAGATTACACCGACGCAAACAAGAACATAACTCAGTGCAACAATAAATAACATAATATCCTTACTAATTTTCTGCCTTTAAAATTTATATTTTCACACACAAACAGCACCGAGAGCGTTGCGTGTGTGAGCGTGTCCTTTTCATCCTTTCTTCTCGCACACGGCACAATCAATTAGCGTTAAGGACAGCCGTGGTTATACATCACACCACACAAATCTTTTAATCCGATATTTATACCGTCATTATAAATAAATTATTCACCGTGTCGCCCCCTATTAGGCTCTATTCGAGCACAATTAGGAAGTGAAGGACCCAATGGATCCTAATGAACTATAAATATGGCAGGCACAAAGCGAGGCCACTTATTTATGCCCACCTCATAATATATTAATACTCGCTGTAAATGTTACTAAAGGTGCGAGGAGAGATGAAGATTCTTCTTCTTCTCTTCTATTCTCCGTCGGTTCTTCTTCAGAGCCATTCTTCTGTTATTTCGAGTGCATTCCCCGCACGGCAATTCGATCTACTGAGAGCACAACAAAAGGCCCCGACCGAAAAGGAACACCTTTGCGAGGCCACTTCACATCTACAAACACTGGTGCTATTGTTTGGAGTCATCGTAGAAGGGCCTCTTCCACTATGTCACTTACCCTCTTCAGCTGTTAAGTCAACAATCGCTCGTTAAATTACAATTATATTCCATTTTATTTATATTAATCTAAGGTTAATTAAATTACGCAACCCTCTAAAGCAGGGGTTGGCAACCCTTTTTTAGTAGGAGGCAGAAGTACTCGAGTACAAGTACTCAAAATTTGTACTTTTCATGTACTTGGTACTCAGTCTACGAGTCCTTTATATTCCAAGTACTTGTACTTGTACTGGACTACGACAGTTGAGGTATTTGTTATAACAACTTTCTCAATATTGACGTTATTGTGACAGTTTGAACAAATTATAGCTTGACTAACAAAAATAAAATGGTGATGTGTCCATCGTAGCACTTTCCCATTTAAAGATTGATGATTTAAATATTAACAATATGGAAAAGTTGCTCAAACTAAATTTATTCTACTTTCATTATTATTATTCCAAAACCATTCACAAAAAAAGAAATTCTTGCATTTTTTCGCTACATCTCGGTAAATATTGATCATCACCACATCTAAGCGTTTTATACTTTTAACTTTACTGTAAATCAGTGGTTTATACGCGTGGCGCATGAAGTAAAATTTCGAGCTTAGAAAAGCCCCGTGAAAATTTGTCTCGGGTCGCTGCGCGACCCTCGACAAATTTTCTACGCGGGGCTTTTCTAAACTCGAAATTTTACTTCATGCTTAGTCTGGGAGTAGAAGACACTCATTAGTTTAAATTATGTCACATTTAATAAAATATGTGTCGCAAGTGTGAAAAAGAAAATCAATAACATTGACATCGACGATTTCATTATAGTTCAATTCAAAATCGTGTCAAGTTGGCACGATTGCTAAAATTATGTCAACTGTCACTATAGTTCAAATTTCGGTTGCCACCGACTTATGTCAACTGTTATTATAGTCCAAATGACGGCTAGCGCTGACTTGTGTCAGCTGTCATTAGAGTCCAAATGTCGGCTAACGCTGACCTATGTCAAGTTGAAATGATGGACTAAATGTCGGCTAGCGCCCACTTACTGTCATTATAGTTTAACTTGTATGTCAACTATTATTTGTAACGTTCGCGTTTTCTACTCTCCGTTTTTTTAGACGAGAAAGTAAAATAATTAAACAAAGTGATAAATAGAAGCATAAAATTAAATTAAAAATTAAAAACATTAATGTATTATAGGCAACTTAAGCGTCACTAAAAATGTAAACAACAGAAATTTTGTTTCAGAGTTATATAATTAATTATAAATGATTCTTCACTTCCACGACGTTTCCTCTAATGGGAAATATTGAATAACAATGCCCAGCGGTCTGCGAGTCCTTGTTCGTTACGTAACTGCACCAAAAGGATCGTCACTAGAATTTCTACAAAAAATGGTTTTCTTTGAGTAAATAGGCAAGGGTATCGAATTAGAAAGATAGTGTAGGGCTTATGAAGGGATTTTATTTAGGTACATGGTGTCGTATCAAATTAATAAGAAGGGGAGATCTAATAAAATAAACTAACCTCAAAAGAAAATGTTGATTTCCGATTACGGAGGTTATTAATTTTTCGTCGCTATTAATCCAGGTGGTGAATGTTGGTTCTGGAAGGTGCTGATTATGAAACACTTCACATAGATTCACTTCATTGTTGTCGAGCTTGTTATTAATTTAATTAACCTTTATTCATTGATTAATAGGGAGCAGTCGCACTTATTGATTTCGTCGCGCGGATTTGTGTTGGTGGTTTCTGGTCAGGCACATTTTGTAATCAATTACACTAATCCCCTGGGAGAGGTGTTTGCCCGAACGTATCTTCGTCATATATTTATAATTTCCCGTGCGGATATTTTCTCGGTTTTAATTGAAAGGATAATTGTTTAGTGGAGCGCCGTCTTAACAGTCGGTATATCGAAATTACCAACAGGTTAATTAGTCCGAATAGGGGGGGGGGTGGAATTTGAGTAATCCGTGGATTAATTCACTTGAATTCTGAGAGTGATCTCGTGAAGAGCTGTGTGCTTGCAAATCGAAAACACGTGCTGTGTGCAGTGTGCTGAAGTTCATTTTCTGAAAGTATCTGTGTGATCGCTTCAGGGATTTTGTAAATATTAATAAATTCACGTGAGGCCGCATTACAACTACAGGTAATCGACCATATTTTGCATATTTCCATTAATTTTATCCTAGTTTTGTGATTTTTTTTTGTGAAGAAAAAGGGGGGAAAATTTGACTAAAAATTCAAATACGATTTTTAGGCCTCGTTGTACGATTCGATTGTAATCGAAGTATTGAAATTCCTTTAAATTCATCCCCGTGGAGTTCCGCAAATTTCCTGTTTGGGCGAATCTTCTTGGAGAGAGAGAGGGTACCCTTCTTGGCGTTCCGGCTGCTGAAGTCGTTGGAAAGTTAATTGAGAAGTGGATTCTCGGTGTTTTTGGCAGTGAGAGACGAAGGAGGCGGTCGACAATTACTGATGGAATTTCAGATAAGTGATAAAAAAGTGTATTAGAATAGTGAAATTCACATAATTTTCATTTCATTTAAGAACTAATATTTATTAAAGCCGAACAGCTAGTATTGCTACATTTTTTATTATTATTATTTGGTGTATTGCGTTGTGGTTTAAGAGACCAACGGAATTTGCAATTTTTTTATTGCGGGAAATATTAAATGTTTCGTTTATGTGCATCATGATTAAAATAATTGGTTTTTCGTTATCGAAATTTGATCGAGAATATAAACTATTAATTTGTTATATAAAAGATGTAAAGAAAGGTGACGTCATTATTTCTATTGCTCATTATGTTGTATTTACTGATTTATTTAATCAACATTATATATTTTTTTAATTATGTTTAATTTATGTTTTGGGAAAATTAATAGCAACCGTGGTAAAAATTTGCGTATTTTTGTATCTCGATAATTCTTTGTTTACTTTTGATTATTTAATATTTAATTATTTTATATGAAATCAATTATTTGTTATTTTTTATTTCTTTTATTAAAACATTATTTAACCTTAAATTAATTACTTTATACCAACTTTCCTGCATTTCTTGGTTTACAGGAAGATAAACTAGTTAAGGTCAATTAGAAACCAAGTGGCGCCCAAAAGTTAATTTTTATTATTTTTGTGTGAATATTTTTTTGACCCACGACGCCGCCGATTAAGAGCTACCGTTCGCAGATCACATATTATAGTCCAATTGTCCGCTAACGCCGACCTATATCAATTTGACACGATGGACTAAAACGATAGACATATCTCAGTCAACCTAGTGATTTACAGTCATACATTCACATTTTGATTATTATGACATTATGAGTGTAAGTCACTTGGTTGGCTGTCTATTGACTATGGTAAGATTTTGTCTGATTATGTCTCTATGGACTATATTTCGATTATTCTGGTATTTTGACTGTAAGTCACTTGGTTGGCTGTCTTTTAACTTATTAGGATTTTGTTATTAATTCTCTATATCTACTGTAATTACTGTATTTGATATAGTGATATAGTATACAGTCACTATAGTCAATAAAGATATAATATGACAAAACCCTATGATAGTCTAAAGACAGTCTAGCAACTTATTAGGATTCAAAATGTCACAAATGTCAATATATAGTCGATCGAGAAATTTAATGACAAAGTCCTATCATATTTAGAGACTTATAGTCAATGTTGCAATAGTCAATAAACAGTCGATCAACAAATGTAATTACTAAATACTATCATGCTTAAGCAAACAGTTTACTAAATGACTTATAGTTATAATAGAATAAATTTACTGCCGACTAAGCGATTTTAAGTTTAAGTTAAGTTAATGATTAGTTCGGTTAGAAGTTGCTTTGTCAAGTTAGGTTAGGTAAGATAACACTTAGTGAACTAAATGTCAACTTATGTCAACTCTCATTACAATTTAAATGTCGACTAATGCTATCGTACGTAAACTGTTATTATAGTTCAAGTGTCGGCTGCACAGTAAAATAATAACAATGTAAGAGTAACATAAACTATCAAGAAGCAACATAAACTGGGAAGTAACACAAAATATAGAAAGTGACATATAATATTATGTTGTTTGGAGAAAATTGTCGTTAAAATGATGTTTTTTAAAATTTAATCATTTTGTTTGCAAGGCATCTAAATATGATTCTTTAATTTGCAAATTAACAAGAGCCATCGTCTAAGCCAGTGGTCTCCAAATTACGGCCCGCGGGCCAAATCCGGCCCGCGACTTGCATGAATCCGGCCCGCGATTGTTTGTAATTTTTTTGTAAATGTCATATTTTGAAATATTGTAACAATTGTTCCTTACATTTTTCATAATTTTATAAAATTAATCGGATCTTGGCCGACTTTATTAAGTAGAATTGTATTTGTGGCCCGCGAAGAAGATAGTTTGGAGACCCAGGGTCTAAACAATACACTAAGTTTAATTTAAATTTATGTATTTTGCGTAATTTAGTCATTTTGAATTAAAAATAAAATACATTTTTTCTGAACAACCTAATATGTAAAAAATGTTATTTACAATATGTTAATAGTCTCGTATATGCCAAGTAAATCAAAGTGAGGAAATGTTGAAAATATGTCGTCAACGTCGATCTTGTTAAATATGTTTAAATTTTCAAAAAAATTTCATAATTTTGGATACCAGTTATTAAGGTTAGGTTAGGTACAACTAACCTATGTAAGCTTAGATGCACCCAGCGTAACCCAGTACGATTTGCGATCTAACCTAACCTAAGTAACAGCTATCGTATGTTATTTAGGTTAGGTTAGATGACAAATCATACTGGGTCATGCTGGGTGTATCTAACCTTACTTAGGTTAGATGCACCCAGCATAACCCAGCACAATTTGTCATTATATGTACTTAGCATTCTAACCAACTCAATTTGTCATCCAACTTCACAATTTGTCTTCTCACCTAACCTTTCCGGCAGTTACTTGAATTTAGGTAGGTTAGATAACAGTTTCTAAAATATCAATTTTATGAAATTAAAACCTAACCTAACTTTACAATTTAATATCTAATCTAACTTAAGCACATCAAAATATATCATCTAACCTAACACTCGAAATTTTATCATATTTGTTCATATTTTTTATTTCTAGATAAAATCCTGGTTCCCCCATGGCCATCTATATATGTATTATTTTAAGAGATGCAGAAAAAATCGACTTTATTAAGTTGCTTTTTTCGTGTACTTAATGACGTTTACCTCGAATACAATTGTTTAGTGATTTACTGATAATGTGAATTTAAAAAACGTCATTTTAGAATAGATTCATTGGAGCATCCAAAGTTTGTTGTTTAAATATCAAAAAAATAGAATTTAGATATTTGAACCGCAGGCACTTTTTGCTTCACAGGCACTCTGTTCTAAACAAATGCATTATTTAATCGACAATATACTTAAATATCATTGAATATAGCTTATGTTAAAGACGACTCTCTCGTTATCCACCCTCATATTGTTGATTAATTAGTATTCGCAACGTTTGACGTTAAATACTTATAGATGATGTACAACAAGTAATGTCACGGCTTGATAAGTTTATTTGGGTAAGTTTGTTACGTATCTTAAAAATAAATCACTCTGTATATTAAATATTATTGTCTATTAGTAGCTTAAATTATTAGCTTTAAATTTTACTTGAAACGTGTTTTTCTAAACTTATCACAAACCGAGATATCGAGCCGTTACATTACTTTTTGTACATCCTGTAAACTGATTACAAAAAATCAGTCATTTAGCTGTCAGTTGTTTTGATATTGTATGTTTAATTTCATTGTCTCGGATAGAAAGTTCTGGTCATTTAAATGTCCCGATTTATTGCCGATCTTGAAGAATATGACAAAGACTATAGCAATCTACATACATTACTACATACATTACTTTTTGTACACCCTGTAAACTGATTAAAAAAAATCAGTCACTTAGCTGCCAGGTGCTTTGATTTTCTATGTTAAATCCCAGTGTCCCGGCTAGAAACTTCTGGTCATTTAAATGCACTGATTTGTTGCTATTTTGTTTTCTACCGGTGTTTAAGAAGATGACAAAGACTATAGTAATCTATCGAAATTGTACTTAAAATATTTAAATATTAAATGAATAAAAACTTAATAATAATCACGTAAATGAGCTATCACATCTGCTGTAATATAAAGTGAGTCCATCCGTTTTAAAGATGCTAATAGAGACATAGTCATTAAAGATCAATTTGTTTGTGAGCATTATGGCGTTAATGACCGCGGCTTAATACGTGATCTAATTTCGTAAAATTACATACCCAACACACCGTCCGACTAATTTATTTATTATTAAGTAAATCGTCGGCAATTTGAACTTCGAACCGTAAAGTAATTACTTTCTGGATTTTCCCCTTTCAGGCCCGGTGTTAAATTACATGCAATTTTCACGCGGAACATACACACACACACACACCCAAGCATAAGACAGAAGGTGATTATGATTGAAAGGGCTGGGCCTTAATGGGCTACTTTAAAATTAAAGACGACTCTCTCGTTATCCATCCCATCCCGAGCATATTCTACATGCCTCTTCCTTTCTTCGGCGTTTTACTAATTAAGAGGTTCCCTCGCTGTTTTTGGTTATTACGGCCGTAACGCACGGAATCGTGCGCCGATTTCGTAATTTGTGTAAATGCTCGTAAAATATTATTGCTCAATTATGTTTCGGATTTTACTCCTTTGCTGATTGCCAGGAAATTCGACGCGATTGATGGGGATATTATGCATTGAGAGTTTGGTAATGATAGCAATAAGACATAATTAGAGTGGTTTCAAATTACTAATTTGCGAAATATAAGTTACAGTTATAAACTTATAAAAAAACTGTTGTAAAATTACTCGAAGTGAAACAACAGTTTATAAAAATACATTTTATTACAAGAAAATATCAAATATACATATGCATACACTATAAATATACACTGTAAATTTTAAGGCATTCGTTGTTTCTTAAAAAGATTTTTATTTAAATTTTTAGACCAGGGTTTACCACTCCCAGACTAAGCATAAAGTAAAATTTCCAGTTTAGAAAAGTCTGAAAATTTGGATTGGCCGCGTAGCGAAGCGGAGCGGCCAATCCAAATTAGGCTTTTATAAACTCGAAATTTTACTTCATGCGCCACACATATTAAACACTGAAATATCGCAAAGTTTAAAATATACGGCTTTAGCAATCTAATATGTATATGTGAATAAAACGTGAGTCCAATTCTGCGCTGAAGAAATTGTTTAAAACAGTGATTATAGACAACCCAATAACTCTAACGTATATTAGGTTGCCTAACGTTGTAGCATGTGTGTGTTTTTTGAACTTCACTGTAAATCAGTGTTTTTAAACGTGGCGCATGAAGTAAAATTTCGAGTTTAGAAAAGCCTAATTTGGATTGGCCGCTCCGCTTCGCTACGCGGCCAATCCAAATTCTTAGGCTTTTCTAAACTCGAAATTTTACTTCATGCTTAGTCTGGGAGTGGAAAGCACTCGTTAAAAGCCTCAAATTAACCGATTTTAAACGACGAATTCCCGCAAATTTAGAAAACGCTGTAATTATCGAGATATATGTACTCAAAATAAAAATGCTTTGTAGGTTCTGTTTTAAACACGTTTTAAAGGTGTTTTAAACATGTTTTAAAAATGTTTTAATTGTTAATGTTTCAAACGCTGTTTCAATGAAAAAACACGTTTTATTAAAAAAAACTATTTGTTTTAATTAAAATAAAAAAATGTTTTTTTTAACAACCCTGCTGCCATCTAGCCTAATCTGTCATTGTCATTTAACTAAACACATCTTGAGTCACTATTATCTAACCTAACCTAAATTAGTACATAATAATAATAATAATAATATCTTTATTGACAGTAAAGTGATTACAGTATATTTACAAAACAATTTTATTTTATTATTTAAAATGGATGAGTGATACGAACTGTCTGTCACTACCAAATGGGTATCGACCTGAGGTCTTTCTGCCTAGATTGATGATTAGTGTCGTACATCAGTCCTTAATGAGTGTATGGGTGAAATGATGAAATGAATTCAAATATGGTTGTTAGTGGTTTTTTATATTTAGGAAGTATAGTGGGATTTCGATGGAGACAGTAATGGGAAATGGTGTGGTAATTAAAATGATTTTTAGAGAATTTTTCGGAAAGGAATTGAAGGCGTTCTTCTATGGGGGTTATCTCAGTTGAGTCGTAGAGGAGTTGGTTAGATGGGTTATGTAGCGGATTTATGGGGTGACGGATTTTGGTAAGGGTTCTTAGGGATGCTCGCTGACTAACTTGGATGTGGTATAGGGTGGGATTTTGGGATGTGGAAAATAGGATGGAGCCATAATCAATCAAGGGACGACATATCATTTTATAAATGATTACAGCAGTTTTAGTGTTTATTCAAGATTGTTTGTAGGTTAAGTTTCTGAACAATTTTGCGCGAGTTGTTATTTTACTTTTTATGTTATGTTACATGTTTTTTGAAGTTGAGTTTTTGGTCGAAAGTAAATCCAAGATATTTTACTCCGGATTTGGTTTTGTGAAATGGAGATAAAAATGTATAGTTATTGATTTGATTTGACTAATTTTTATTCTCCATTTTGCGAACCATCGTCAAGGGTACCGATGAGTTCTTGGAGAGTTTGGAGAGCTTTAGGTAGGGTGGGAGCGTGGGATATGAGGGCAGTGTCGTCGGCGAACTGTAGGATATATTTTGAGGGATTGAAGTATTTTGGGTCAGGATGGTATATGTCGGAACAGAATATATTGTATAGTAGTGGAGAGAGGGGGGAACATTAGGGAACACCTTGTTCCAGGGAAAAGGTAGAGGAAAAACGATTCTTGATTTTTACTTTGAGGGATCTGTTGAAGAGGAATGAATGTAGTATGCGGATAAGATGTGTAGGGATATTAATGGAGTGACATTTAAAAAGGAGGCCTTTATGCCAAACAGAATCGAAAGCTTTTTGGATGTCGAGGAAGAGGGTTGCAGAGGATTTGCCTTCGAGGTGAGATGTTTGTAGGTTGGAAGTAAGGATAGACAGTGGTAGACTGGTGGAGCGCTTGGGGAGAAATCCAAATTGATAATTGGGAATACGGTCAAAGATTAGTGATAGGATTTTGTTTTTGAGGAGGGATTCATATAGTTTGCCAAGGACCGGGAGGAGAGTTATAGGACGGTAACTAGGAATGAGAGATGTGTTGTGGTCGCGTTTAGGTATGCATATGATGATGCCTGTCTTCCATTCGGGTGGGAAATAGTTGTTTTTGTAGTTGTAGTTGAGGATGTTCAGAATGTGGTGGTAGATTTGAGGTGGTAGGGATATAAGGATGCGTCTATGTACGTAGTCATGATCGGGTGAAGTATGTTTTCCCTTTTTCGTGATGTTGTTGTATTCGAATTCACTAAAGAAGTCGTTTGGTCTTGTAGGGTTAGTGTTTTTTAAGAATTCTGTGTGCCATTCCTCGACAGGTTTGAGAAAATTCTTGTCAAAGGTCGTATCTTCTGTCATCTTGTATGTATCGTTGAAGTAGTCAGCAAATTTTTCTACGATTATGTCTACGTCCGTAATTGTCTCGTTAGTGTCAGGGTCCATTATTTGTTGAAGTTGGTCAGTTTTTTTTCTAATTTAAGAGTTCTTTTATTTGTGTCCAGAATGTCTTGCCGTTAAGGTCGTTTATGTCTTACTTGCAAAGACATAACCATACGTCCGTCTTATATTGAAAAATTAATGTCTTAATGTCTTTGTTCAGTTTATTAAATGTCTTTCTAATTTCCGGTGTGTCCATAAGTCTAATGTCGCGATATAATTGTCGTTTGTGTTTTAGGAGTCTTAGGATAAAATTAGGGATAGGGTATTTGTAGAATGTTTTGGTAATTTTTGGAGTATTTTGTTGAATGGAGTCGGATAGAGTTTTTATGAATTGTTCAATGAAGTTGGGATTTATATCGGATTTACAGGATATGAATTGAGTAAGGTCTAGTGAAACTTTGTCCATGTCATAGTTTTTAAAGTCATAGATGGAGTCAGGGAAGGTGTGGGGAATAGGTTCGTTGGATTTTATTTGGAAAGTGATAGATATGTGATCTGAGCATAGGTCGGAGGTGAGGTTTAGTGCATATTTTATCTAAAATCAGTTTTTATATTTATTTAACAAAATATTTACATTTGTTTCCACACATTCTCAAGTGTAATATAATGTATCAAATTAACTTATTTAGTCATTTAATTAAAAAAATTAATAATGTTGGGTTATTGCATGAATTTTGCTTAATAGGTTAATACTAGCTGCGAAATGTATTAACTCAGTAATACCAAATGTTAATTTAATTGAAAACAAAAAGCAATCGACCTAAACTGTTTAGTGTAAAATTAATGAGGAACCATTTACAACAACCCGATTTAGGATGTGCCGTTCCTAAAGGGCCAATCAAAAACCTATAAATCTGCGTCCTGTACAAAAAAAAACATCTTCACGGGTGCAATTAAGGTGCGGCCCTCCAATTTTTTACGCGCTAGCCGCATTTTTATACGGTTTTTGATAAATCACCGCAACCGGGGCCGCAATATTAAATTACAACTTCTCCCATTTGTTTCTCGGATGATTTATTTGAAGGACCCGTCCCCGTAATTAACGGAGATTTATCGGACGGACCCCGAAAAATTTCGCCAAAAAGAGCATCCGCACTAATTATCTAAGGGAACAATCTCGAAAAAATAACTACCTACAACCATTAGGACCGTTGTCGAACAAACCGTTCCACTTTGTCCACCCAGGCCGATGACATTCTTTAAACCAATTAAATTTCGAAATATTTACGATTCCGAAAAAGTCGAGATAACCATATGAGTTATGGTGTTATGAATATGAATGGAAATTAGTCATTAATAATTAATCATTATATTAATTATAATTTCTGGGCGATAGTGGGCGCCGGTCCGGGTCGGGTCGTTCGGGTCGCGCGATCCGATAAGATTATCGCGTTCCGTTTATGTATTGATCGTTAAAAGGCCTTAACACCCTTTTTATTGGTAATCCTCAGTTCGGGGATGAAAGGGTGCACTCGTTCCACTGATTGCCTGAGCGTCTGTGTGTGTGTGTGGGAAACTTGCGCACCCTCTTTATTGGCTTTAATTATTTCGATGAGTGATGAGGTTGGAATTTAATTGGTGGGATGACAACTGCACTTAAGTGATTCTTTTTTAGAATTAAAGCGCACACATGCTATTCGGTTTTTTGTAATCTTTAAAAACATGCATTTATGATCATTTAAAATTAAGTGTGAAGACAGACGACGGTGATTAATTGGAGAATTATCTCAAGAATTTTTAAGAAAATACAAAAAATGAGTAAACAATTTAAATGGCTTTAATATAAACAAAATTAAATATCAGATGGTTAGCCGATAATGTCATTAACATTGAATTAACATTACAGATGTTTAGTAGATCATTTTGAAAATATTTTTATTTTATGTTGAATTTATTGATTTTAGCAAATTTTTTCTTGATTTTGTCAAGTTTGATGATTCTTTTTATTCTTATTGTTTGTATAAATAAATTTTAATTTTTTTAAATCTTTTTTATAGATTCTTCCATTTACGAACGAGTATCTTCCACTCCCAGACTAAGCATGAAGTAAAATTTCGAGTTTAGAAAAGCCTTGAGCAAAATTTGGCTCGGTCGCGCAGCGACCGAGCCAAATTTTGCGGGCTTTTCTAAACTCGAAATTTTACTTCATGCGCCACGCGTATAAACACTGATTCAGTGTAAAGTTTAAAATATGCATACGATTTATTAATTTTTGACAATTTTAATAAGAGTATTGATAAAAATTTAGAACATAAATAATAATACAAGTACATGCGATAATAACAAAAATCTCAAAGTTTATTAATATAACAATTTTTGATTTGTCAAAATCAAAATCAATATAAAAATCGCAGAAATTAAGAAAAACTAATATTGACAAATAAACATCAAAGTGAAATCATAGATACTCAAATGATTGACTTTCATGTTTATTTGTCAATATTAGTTTTTCTTAATTTATGCGATTTTTATGTTTATTTTGATTTTGACAAATCAAAAATTGTTATATTAATAAACTTTGAGATTTCTGTTATTATCGCATGTACTTGTATTATTTATGTTCTTTTGAAGATATTTTTCAATTTATGTTGAATTTATTGATTTTAGCATTTTCTTTTTTAATTTGTCAAGTTTGATGATTCTTTTTTATTCTTATTGTTTGTATAAATAAATTTTATTTATTTTTAAATCATTTTTGTCGATTCTTCCATTTACGAACGAGTATCTTCCACTCCCAGACTAAGCATGAAGTAAAATTTCGAGTTTAGAAAAGCCTTGAGCAAAATTTGGCTGGGTCGCGCAGCGACCGAGCCAAATTTTGCGGGCTTTTCTAAACTCGAAATATTACTTCATGCGCTACGCCTATAAACACTGATGTTGAAATGTGAAATCATAGGTACCCAAATGATTGACTTTGATGTTTATTTGTCAATATTAGTTTTTCTTAATTTATGCGATTTTTATGTTTATTTTGATTTTGACAAATCAAAAATTGTTATATTAATATACTTTGAGATTTCTTATATTATCGCATGTACTTGTATTATTATTTATGTTCTAATTTTTTATCTATACTCCTGTTGAAATTGTTAAAAATAAATAAATCGTATGGAGATTTTAAACTTCACACTGAATCAGTGTTTATACGCGTGGCGCATGAAGTAAAATTTCGAGTTTAGAAAAGCCCGCAAAATTTGACTCGGTCGCTGCGCGACCGAGCCAAATTTTGCTCAGGGCTTTTCTAAACTCGAAATTTTACTTCATGCTTAGTCTGGGAGTGGAAGACACTCGTTCGTAAAAAGAAGAATCCACACACAAACAGGCGAGTTTCAGACATCCTGCTTCTCATCAGTGTGGTAGGATCCAGAGTGAAAAACAGTTTAGAAAAGCTTGGCCTAGAGGTCCCAGTTAGGATGTAGGGGTCATGGTTCCGAGCCAATAAAATTATTGTTGAATTATTTGAAGCACTATTTCAATAAATCTGAGATAGCCAGTTTCATTGAACCCTTTTTTTATTCCGCGAGTGCCAGGCTTTTTTAAACTGTTTTCCACTCTAAATAAAATAATTGTTGAATTATTTGAAGTACTTTTTCAATAAAGCTGAGATAGTAAGTTTCATTGAACCGTTTTTTTTATTCTGCGTGTGCCAGGCTTTTTTAAACTGTTTTCCACTTTAAATAAAATAATTGTTGAATTATTTGAAGTACTATTTCAATAAAGCTGAGATAGCCTGTTTCATTAAACCCTTTTTTATTCTGCGAGTGCCAGGCTTTTTTAAACTGTTTTCCACTCTAAATGAAATAATTGATGAATTATTTGAAGCACTATTTCAATAAAGCTGAGATAGCCAGTTTCATTTAACCCTTTTTTTATTCTGCGAGTATAATATAATTAGAAGAAAAGTTCCTGATTGATAAAAGATGTTCAAATCCAGGTGGTTGCGTGTGCTATGTGGTCAGTCACTAATGAATGCGTTTATTGTCCGTTCGCCGTGAAATGATCCCTAATTGCCCAACAATCGCACTGCTGTTCGAATCGGACAACGAGCGCCTCAATACCACTTTAATTGCATTGTATTTATGTTGGGTATCAGCATGCGGCCAATCCCAAAAGGGACACCGAAATCCAGCATCCTTTGGGCCCACAGTTTTCTTCCTCGGTCCGTAAATCAAACATTCTGAAAGAGCCAGATAAATTTTCATCAGCGACAGTTTCTGTTGCGGTCGCGAAAAATCTCTCCTCCTGGCCAACAATGTGCGCAATTAAGATGAGTACGAACGATGTAAATATTGATGGTAAACGTGAGAAATATTTTTTCTTATAAATATTGTAGATAGTGGAGAATTGTGTGATACTTTATCTCGTTACGTGTATTATTATCGCTAACACCCAACGAATTACCTATTGAATAACTTTGAAATCCTCAGATTTTGTTGATAGATTCACTCATGTGTAAAAACATGTATTTAAAATGGCCGTGTTAGAGGTTTTTAAGCGGATAAACAGGTAAACAAAGGTTTGCAAGCAGACACAATTTTATTTACCCTCACCATGGCAACGGAAGCCTCCAACCGCAAAGTATCGATCCTAACCTAGAAATGAGCATTTTTGGCACGTGATTACGGACATTTAGAGATCTCATGCCCATAAAAGTCCGACATGATACCTCTAAATGTCCGTAATCACGTGCCGAAAATGCCCATTTCTAGGTTAGGATCGACACTTTGTGGTTTGAGGCTTCCGTTGCCATGGTGAAGTTAATAAAATTTTGTCTACTTGCAAACCTTTGCTCAACCCTTTCAGCCCTGGAATGTTTCCGGTGTTCAAAATAATGTTTTATACACCGCATATTATTTAGTACTATCTCAGATTTACACAGAGCTTTTCTTTTAAGTATACATATCTCAATATACTGTATAAGCTGTAAATATTCAGATATTCGTTCTTTTTACAAATATTTCAAATTGAACTGTTTTTTCAATGTACATACATCTATGCATTAGCTGTAACTTTTCCGATAATCGTTTGTTTTTTTTAAATAGTTTAATTTGGAGTCTTAAACGAGTGTTTTTCACTCCCAGATTAAGCATGAAGTAAAATTTCGAGTTTAGAAAAGCCTGAAAATTTGGTTTGGTCGCGTAGCGCGAAGCGCGGAGCGACCAAACCAAATTTTCAGGCTTTTCTAAACTCGAAATTTTACTTCATGTGCCACGCGTACAAGACACTAATTTCAAGTGAAGTCTACTTGTTCACAATATTACAGTGCTTTCAGTGTTTAGTACGCGTGGCGCATGAAGTAAAATTTCGAGTTTAGAAAAGCCTGAAAATTAGGTTTGGTCGCTCCGCGCTTCGCGCTACGCGACCAAACCAAATTTTCAGGCTTTTCTAAACTCGAAATTTTACTTCATGCTTAATCTGGGAGTGAAAAACACTCGTTTAAGACTCCAAATTAAACTATTTAAAAAAAACAAACGATTATCGGAAAAGTTACAGTAATGTGATGTGATGTTTAGAATACACGTCAGTGTTTTATACGTGTGGCGCATGAAGTATAATTTCGAGTTTAGAAAAGCCTGAAAATTTGGTTTGGTCGCGTAGCGCTACGCGCTACACGACCAAACCAAATTTTCAGGCTTTTCTAAATTCGAAATTTTACTTCATGCTTAATCTGGGAGTGGAAAACACCCGTTTAAGACTTCAAAATAAACTATTTTAAAAATCAAACGATTATCGGAAAAGTTTTGGCTCATGCATAAATGTATGTATATTTAAAAGAAAAATTCCCAGTATGTTTAACAAACTTTAGTGGTGGCAAATGCCACCCTCAGGGCATAAAGGGTTAAAATCGTCAACGCCGTACCAATAATCTTCTTTTTAGATCCCTTCCGACATTTAAGCGCGCCGGTAAAAAAATCAGAGAAGATTATTTACGCAATTGGAATGTTGATTTTTAAATGTAAAGATAAATATAACCGGGCTATAAACATAAAGTTAGCAAACGGACTTTAAAAAGATGTCCCGGAATACGTTTTAAGGACAATGTGGAGTGGAACACAACAACGAAATAATAGAAGAACAATTTTTCATAAAATTCACTTTATTTTTTAAATTATCTCACCAAATACCATTCGTGGTTAGAATTTGAGCAAGATAAATTATATTTTTAGCACTCGTCCTTGCTTCACAAATTTCACGAACTAATTGTAATTAGGCAAAAATCCAATTCACTCCGAAATTTGTATCGGTTTATCTAGCAAAGTTCAAACCACTCGTGGTATTACCCCCGATAAAATCCAGCTTAATTTATCTATAAATTTTAGCATTTTTGAAAATATCAATTAATCAATGCCTAGATTATTTTTCTTAAATTTCTCTGAATAATTATTTTTAACAGAAAAATGTAGACGTTACATCGAATTTTGAAAATGTAAATAAAGAAATAAAGGGTGTCTGTCTCAACAAGAGCGCCGATTTAATTTAAAAAAACACATTTTTTAGAATTAAGCAAATATTTATATTTTAACGTGAAGAGGAATAGTTTTTTTTTTTATTAGTGCTTTAACAATTGTTTTACACACGTCAATAATACATATAATATAAAAATAGTAGTAACAATATATATAATAATCGTAAATATGAATACTAATATCTAGTTGCGATTAAACATGAAATAGGACCACCGGGAAATGGCCAACACGAAATCTCTTCCATAGTTTTAGCATAATTATGGCTCAATTTCGCCAATAACGGATCGAATTGATTTGGAGGATATGTTTTTCCAGCAAGACGGTGCCAGATGCCGTACAGCAAGCGCAACAACGGTGTTACTGCGGACCAAGTTTCCAGACCGTGTCATCTCTCGGTTTGGCGATCATAATTGGCCACCAAGATCGTGCGATTTAACGCCGATGGACTTCTTTCTTTGGGGCTACGTGAAGGAAAAGGTGTATGCGAACAAGCCAAAAACAGTTGAATGCCCTAAATTAGAGATACGCCGCGTTATTGGGAAAATAGAGCCACAGTTATGCAAAATCGTTATCCAGAATTTCAAGAAAGGAATGACGCTGTGCCAGAGATTTCGCGGTGGCCATTTGCCGGATGTCCTATTTCATGTTTAATCGCAACTATTCCTTTTCACGTTGATATATATATTTTTTTTAATTCGAAAAAAAGTGTGTTCTTAAAAATTAAATCCAGCGTTCTTGTTGAGACACCCTTTAGAATAAAATCGTAAAAATCGACCAAATCAACAATAACCGTAAAAATTTGCAAAATAGAAATCGTGTCAATTGACCAAATCGTTAAAGAGTATTATTACTTTAAGTTTATCTATAATTCTAAATTTAATTTTAAGTTTTTATTATATGTTTATATATATTATATTATAATTAAATTGTCCTGTAATTGGTTTATCTGTTGGGCAATAAAGTATATTATTATATTATTATTATTATTATTATTATTATTATTATTATTATTATTATTATTATTATTATTATTATTATTATTATTATCATTATTATTAGAATTTTAGGAAATTGTAAAAAATAAACATTTTCAGAAATCATGTAAAATATCGGAATTGATGATAAGAGTTTTGAACACATAACGAAATTAATATTGTCAAAACAGATTAGAATCCACAGAAATCATGCAACAAACACAGCTTTAAGTAATGTTTAATTAACATCAAAAAAGGTTTAAAATTAAAGCGCATTGTGGTATCTATGGAAATGAGATGGCAGATAAACTGGCTAAATCAGCTACAGAGAAAGAAAATATCAAAATCCCTTACTCTGACCTTTTACAAACATATAAATACAGTATGAAGATTAAATGGAAAAGAACATACTTAGAACAGTCTGAAAGTAGTCATAGTCAATACTATCTTATACATCCAACCTTGCCAGAGAAATCAGCATATATGTTCCAAACTATGACCAATAGATTTTTGTCATCTACTATTACACGCCTCAAATTGGGTCATGGATGTTTTCCAGCGCATCTCCATAAAATAGGTGTACTGGCTAGCAAAGTATGCACTTGTGGTGCCGAAGATGGAGACCTAAATCATATATTTTTTTCGTGTGCATTAACTGAGCAACCTAGAACAATCCTCATGAATAACTTGGCTTCTTTAAATTATTTACCTCCGTTTAATCTCGTAAATCTTCTTTCCATTAACAATATGGATGTTTTTGACTGCATGGTGAAATTTATTAAAAACTCAAATATGAAAATATAATTTATCCTCTGTTTTATACTTGTGTTATCAATCCCTTCGTTCCATGGTCGAGTAATGTGCTGTGTAAAGATTATAAAAGTCGTTATGAATGACCCCTTAACGTGAAGAATTGTATCCTTGTTTTATCCTAAATAAATATTGAGCTGGCCATATGGACAAGTATCCGAGGCCAATAAAGAAAAGAAAAAAAAAGGTTTAATGTTCGTTATAATGGTGATTACATAAATATATTTGTTTGGTTTATACTCAGTGGACACATACAAAATTAATTGAGACTGCGATAATTTAAATGTGATTTCGAGAAATTATAAAAGCCAATAAAATAAAAATCGTAAACATTTACTAAATTTACAAAACTGGTTGAAAATGTCCAAGGTTATGAAAACCATGTAAATTGTATTAAGTTATTTTATTTATAATAGGAATATTGCGAAAACTCAACAAGATATGTCAAAGTAGGAAAAAAATCGTAAAAATAAAACATACATTAATTGATCAAATCAACTAGATATGAGTAAAATCTTCGAAATTGGCACAATAAAGTTAAATAAGTTAAGAGAATAAACGTCAAAATTGCAACTTTAGGATTTTTTTTATAGTTTTATTGACTCATAAAACTGATAAAAAATAGTAAAAAAAGGGAATAATAATCATTAATATAATAAATATTATAAAAGGAAACTTTTAAATAAAATCGCCGAACTAGAAATTTTGCCTATCAACAAAATATTTTTGCTGTACATTTTATAAATACGAAATAATAAGATGAAGAAAACAAATATATAAATTAACGACAAAAGCTTTAATTTGTAATAATTCTCCAAAATTAACAGAAATTGACAAAATAGATGTAAATACGTACCAAATCAACCTAATAAGTATTGACAATTTCAACAAAAATATCGAGAAAAATTAATAAGTCAACTGATATTAATTTAAGTACCTACCAATTACCTTCAGGGTTAATCCAGTTGAAATCACCCAAAAACAATAAAAATTCAAATTCAAAACTATTTGAATTCGAGAAAATAAGCTTACGTTTCTTATAGTCAATATCCGGATGTGTATTTAGACGGGAAGTAGTTGTTTCAATGGATATTAATCGTCTTAAGTTGTCTTATTAATTAAGACGTTGTTTGCATTTTCACGAATAGTTTTTTCGTAATTTTATAAACAATAAAAATTGTTGCTCAACATTTTTGATGTTCCTAATTATTTTACCAGTTATGGCCTAATACTAGGTGAGTTCAAAACTATAGTAAGACAAATTTTAAGGCTCATACTTTTTTTTGGCAGACATTTTAAGTTTACTTCGTAACTGTTTTTCGACCAATCACAAGTTTTACGTAAATGTGTCTAACTCTATTAATTGTATAGATATCAAGACAAAATAAAAACCAAAATTATCAGAATAATGCTCTAGATTTTTTATCCTTACATAATCTTACAAATAACTACATTAGGTTAATTTTCAATTTATAGTTGTGAATTTTTTTTTTGCACTTTTCTAATTACTTAGGTAATATTATGTAAGGACAAAAAATCTAGAGCATTATTCTGTCAATTTTGCTTTTTATTTTGTCTTGATATTGGATGTGTAAAAACATACTTATAGAGGAACAGCATGGATTCCGTAGTGGCAGATCGACATCAACAAATCTTCTAACTTATACTTCATTTATCATTAATGCATTCGAATCTAGCCATTCAGTAGATACCGTGTTCACCGATTTTGCCAAGGCTTTTGATCGCGTTAATCACGAAATTTTAGTGGCGAAATTATTAGCGTTAGGGTTCCATGCCGATGTTGTCAAGTGGGTATATATTAATCAATCGTGTGCAGTGCGTAAAAATTAATAATTTTATATCCAACACCATTCAAGTGCCCTCAGTAGTTCCCCAAGGCTCGCATTGTGGTCCATTGCTGTTTTTTCTATTTGTTAATGACATTTCACGGGTTATAAAACATTCCTCATTTTTGCTCTTTGCCGATGACCTGAAATTGTATAAGGAAATTGTATCGGTTGACGATTGTTCATTGCTGCAAGATGATTTATCATCTGTCTTTAATTGGTGTCTACAAAATCATTTGTTTTTTAATGTTCAAAAATGCAAAACAATGATTTTCACCAGAAAAACAACTGTTGTACGGTTTGATTATGCAATTCATGGTCACCACTTAGAACAACTAAATGTTACCAAAGATTTGGGTATTACCTTTGATAGGAAATTATGTTTTGCCAGTCATATTAACGCAATTTGTAATCGAGCTTTGAAAATGTTGGGTTATATAAAAAGAATGGCTAAGGACTTGTCGCCAGCAGCATTTAAACGGGTTTATTTCGCTTTTGTACGTTCTCATCTAGAGTATGGATCTTGTGTTTGGGCACCATCACAACTCGTTTATATCAGTGCTTTGGAAAACGTACAAAACCAATGTTTAAAGGTGCTTGCGTACAAGTTAGGTTTCGATTCTAGCACAAATTTAGAGATATTATCATCGGAACAATGTATTGATAAACTATGTTGTCGCCGGGTGTATGCCGACTTGTTGTTTTTTTATAAATTAATTTGTAATGCTGTTAATTGTCCATATCTTTTATCACAAATTAATTTCAGTATTAATTTAACCAATCGCCCAACTAGACATTTACCTATATTTCGTCTTCAACTTCATAAGACAAATTACGGATCTAATAGCCCACTTTCAAGGTTTATGCGAACAGCCAATACATTATCTGTACATCCAAACTTTGACATTTTCAACTCTTTCTCACCCTCACAATTCATGGCAAGACTTAAGAGAATAAATATTTGTAATTTTTCTTAGTTTAATAAGTCAAATTCAGTTCAGTTCTATTTATATTTTATTATTATATTATTTGTATTAAATTTTTGTTGTTGTTGTAGTAATTATATTTAGTTAAATATTAATTTGTAAAATGGATTTTCCGTTAAATAAATAAATATCTATACAATTAATAGAGTTAGATACATTTGAGTAAAACTTGTTTTCGGCCGAAAAACGGTTACAAAGCAAACTTAAGATGTCCGCCAAAAAAAAAATTATGAGTCTGAAAATGTTGCTAACTATAGTTTTGAACTCACCTAAAACTGGGGAATAACTGGTAAAAAAAATTGAAAATACAATAATGTTGAGCAACGTGTTCTGGGTGATTTCTAATAAATTGCCCTTCAATCATTTTTATTTTGAAGATTAAATGTCAATACAATTTGAAATAAAAACGCTTGGTTTGTTTCACTAACTTTAGTTAGTTAGTAACTTTAGTTAGTAAAATAAAAGTGTTTTTATTTCAAATATTATTTTAATCAAGTGATTGATTAATGAGAACATAGTGAAAGATATTAAATGTCAAATTCACTAAGATGATCAAATTTTAAAAAAATGTAAAAATCAAGAACTTCAAAATCTAAGTTGAAATTAAAAGATTTTTGAACTTAGATCTTTATGGTTTTTGAGACATACTAATTCAAATTGGTTCTTTTAAAAATTACCGAAGTCGATAAATTCAAAATAAAATGAAATATGTCTTTAAAATGATCGACTAAACATTTGTAATGTTAGTTGATCGTTGATGGCATTTTCGACTAACCATTTGCGTTGTTAGTTCATTGTTATTGGCCTTATGAGGTTAGAATTTCTTCTCAATATTAATTGAGAAGAAACCCCTAAATCCATTGTTTTCAAATGGAGTTAGGGGTTTCTGGAAGTAGGCGACTCAATTAACAAATAATGTTACCTAAAGCATTTTATTTATTTTTGTTGATATTTAATTTTAAATTTGATATATAAGTAAATTTAAACTTTGTGTATTCCCTATAAACACAATAATTATCTTAGAAAAGTGTTTATTACGGCAATTTAAATAAAATTTAATTTACTGCTGCGCTACTGATTTTAATAATCAATCAATTACATATGACTTGTGTAAACTCTTGTTGTTAAACACTAATAAATATTATTATTATTATAAGAAAACATAAACATTACTCTCGTATTTTGTATTTAGAGCAAACTTGTGTTAAAAAAAATCCTGCTAAGTTCCTCACAAATTTTCGCTACAGAGACCTGTAATCTTAATATTTATGGCATTTTAAACTTTTTTAAATTTAATTGTTTTGTGTTGTAGGCTTATACTTTGTGGTACATCTTAAATACACTTGAAAATAAAATCTTTAATTTGGTTGGCGTTCACTTTGTGGTACATGTTCATAACAATTTAATTAAAACACTTAACTTTGTTTTACCACTATTATTTTTACTTTTCAGTGAATATAGTCTCGACTACAAGCTAGTCATTATCAAACTTAGTTTGATAATGACTAGCTTTTAGTCGAAACTATAGTCACTGGAAACTAAATATAAAAGTGGTAAAAGAAACTTGTAAATAAAACACTTTTTACTTTGTTTAACCATTATACTTTTATATTACTAGATAGTCGAAACTATAATCACAAATTAAGTGCAAAATATAGTGGTTACACAAAGTAAAAAAGTGTTTTATTTACAAGTGTTTTCTAAACTTGAATAAATCTGTTTTTTATCGATTTGTTTCATTTCTAGTTGGTTTTAAAATAATTGGTTATTTTTTCAACTTCAACAAATCTTGTTAATTTATCAGTCATTTTTGTAATTCTCTTTATATTTGTTAGGTTTCTTTATAAATTTATGTAGATAATTTTAATGGTTTTCAACAACTTTAACATTTTCAAGGAATTTTGTAGTTATATAAAAATCGTGAAATTTTTAATATTTCACGATTTTCTTAGATTCTAATAAATCTATTCAGTGATTTAGTCAATTTTTACGATACTAATTTAGCTATTTTTGCTGCATCTAGGCCTGGCCACATACTGGAAATGTTTTTTTTTGGGTATACACATCCTCATTTGTACGAAGTAGTTTCAGGCATTCGTTGTTTTTTTTTTATAGAGGTTAATTTGAAGTCTAACGAGTGTTTTCCACTCCCAGATTAAGCATGAAGTAAAATTTCGAGTTTAGAAAAGCCTGAAAATTTGGGCTTTTCTAAACTCGAAATTTTACTTCATGCACCACGCGTATAAAACACTGATTTAAAGTGAATTTATAAATACACCCACCTCTTATGTTTGATCCTAACGTCAATACGTTCTACAAATGTTTTACTATTTTCTAATACACGTTTTGTTGTAACTCTTGGATTTTAAGATATTATCTTTTTCATATTTTATCGTCATTTCAATAACGAGGAAATAGTGTTATCAATATATAAATAACCATTGTTTCCTTTTATTCTTTGTAAAAACTGGTTACAAATATTTGACTTGAATTTTTATCCACTGAATTAATCTAATTTGAAAATCAGCGTGTAGATATTGGATGACAGTAAATTACCCGAGTTTCCGAGTAATTATGTAAATTTGTGTGTAGCGTTCGCACGATTCCCTCCCCATTAGTTCTAATTAAAATCCAGTCGTCCGTCCGACATCCCGCATATTTGTTTAGCCCCTGGAAAGCGCCAGATAATTAGGGAACTGACACTTACAGCCATTAAATCGGAAATTTTTTGGTTATTAAAAACACATGTACGCTAATAGCGACGATGATTGATGCCCTATCCTTCAAAATTAGCTAGAATCCGGTAACTTAATATCGCGACGCTCCGATCGGATTACCGTAACGCTCTGAAGGCACTCACGGATTTTAACTATTTCACATAAGTACTCAATTAATCACTATCAGTAATAATAATATTTCCATAATTTTTTAAATAGTGGTAAAATATTTAGATAACGTGCATCTTAATACGTCAGTCATTTATCATAAATTGTATCTTTCATAATTTTTGCAAAAGTTTTTAACATCATATCAGTCATTTTTATCATAAATTGCAACAAAAGTTTGAATTATTAGCATAAAAAATTACAATAAATTAATTACAATAAATCGACAAATCTTAATTCAAATGTATTTGCGACTGTGATTAGATTTGATATATAATGGTTTGTAAATTAAGTTCACTTGGTTTTGTTTCACTTATACAAACCATTATATTTTAAAATGTTTTACCAAGTGATTAATGAGAAAAAAGTGTCCAATATAGATTTGATAATTGATTGGAAATAGATATGGGAAGTTCGAATCTTTCATGGGATTCGAATCAGCCAAATCATTCCTTTAAAGTGATTCGTTCTTTATGAATCGTTCGTAAACGAATTACTTATAATAATAATAGAGAACAAACATCAGCTGATAAAATGACGTTACCTTATTTGCAGTGAACAGACAAATTTGCACTAAAATTAGACCTAGAAAGCAAGGCTTTGATCCGCTATTTTTTGCGTTCCGGTTCAATCAAAAAAATATATATCGATTCGGTTCTAGTTTTCGGTACAGCTAGCAAATGATTGTTTTAATTATTGAAATGTTTTTATTTTATATTGAAAAAACATTGATGTGTCTATATATCACCGTCCTACTTAACTATATGATGCTATTAATAGTAAGAATATGGAAAAGGTCTCAAAGTAAGTTTGTTCTACTTTTATTATTATTATCATATTTACAAAATGTTCACAAAATAAATACTTTTTGCTTTTTTATGATATATCTTAGTAAATATCTGTCACATCTCAGCACCATGTATTACTAACTTTACTTTAAATCAGTGTTTATACGCGTGGCGAATGAAGTAAAATTTCGAGTTTAGAAAAGCCCCGTGAAAATTTGTCTCGGGTCGCTGCGCGACCCTCGACAAATTTTCTACGCGGGGCTTTTCTAAACTCGAAATTTTACTTCATGCTTAGTCTGGGATTGGAACACACTCGTTACTTTAAAATATGTCACAACTATCAAAATGTGTGTCGCAAGTGTCATAAAGAATAACAAAAACATGACCATCTAATAATATATTGCAAATAATAGTTGTCTTGAATTGACTATAGTCCTAACGTCGGCTGACGCCGATTTGTGTCAAGTTTGAAACATTGGACTGAATGTCATTTCCAGTTGACAGGATAGACTAATGTTGGCATGTCAAGTTGACACAATAGCCTAAATGCGAACTAGCGTTGTCCTACGTCAAGTTGACGGGATAGACAAATGTCAGTCAAGTGACTTACAATAGTAAAGTTACAATAGTCAAAACACAGTCTATATAGTGATTTGATTACAAAATCATGTCATAATCAAAAGTCAGTAAACCTAGTGACTTACGGTCATCATATTGCAGTCAAAATTCAGTGATTTAATGACAAAATCCGAGTGAACCAAGTGACTTACAGTCATAATATCACACTAGTCGAAAAACAGTCGATAGAAACATAACATGATAAAATCCTAGTACCTAATGTGTTTACTTATTATTTATTTTAAACTGTGATTATGTATGTGTCATATTTTTAATTGTAGTCTGTATTTATAGAAATTCAATGATAAAATCCTAGAATAGACAAAAGACAGCTAATTCCTAATAAGTCAACTAGGGGACTTACAGTTATAATGTCACAATATTCAAAATTCAGCCGATAGATTTGATAATAAAATTGAATCATAGTAAAAAAAAAATCAATCGATGACTTAGAGTCATAATGTTACAATAGTCAAGATACATTCGATAAAGATATATGGCAAAATCCCATGATAGACTAAAGACAGCTAACCAACTGACTTACTGTCAAAATGCCACAAATGTTAATATACAGTCAACAGAGCGATTTAATGACAAAATACTATCATGCCTATATATTGCAATAGTCAATATACAATGGATAAATAAATGTAATTACTTAATACTATCATAGTAAAAAAAAGTCAACTATCTGACATAGTCATAATACAATTAATCGACAGTTGACCATACGACTATAAGTTAAAATTTTATAGCGGCAGAAAAACAAACGACCTGTATTTATAGTAAATATGTCAGAATAGTCAAATTAAGTGTAATTAATTGTACACTGCGTCGCAAAATTAACGCAAAATTCGAAATTTCGTTTAAAAAAATTAATTTTATTGTTTTTTCAGAATTGAGCCTTCTTCTCTTTTTCTGTTTATCACAAAAACTGGAAATATGTATTAGTAGGCTAAAAACAAACCTTATTATCTGCCAAACGGGTCTTTATTTTCTTGTTAAAAAAGGCGAGTATCGTTTGATAAGTAAGTTCTTTGATTTCTGGAAGTTTATTTAGAAAATTGTAAAAACAAACAAAAATGAATCCCCCTGGACGAGTTTCAAGAAATCTTACACATGAAGAATGTGCTGTTGTAGTGGCGCTGCAAGAAGAAGGGTTTACTGCAACTTACATTGCCCAACGTTTGCATGTTGCTAATTCCACAATATCGCGAGTTCTTTCCCGCTTCAGAGAAACAGGACGTCACGAAAGAAGACGCGGCCAGGGTCGAAAAAGAAAGACAACGCCGAGAGAAGACAGATTTATGCAACTTCAAAGTTTAAGGCAAGGATTCGTAACGAGCACTTACCTGCAACAACAATTTGTTCTAACCTATGGTCGTCGACTAAGTCAGGATACGGTCAGAAGAAGACTTGCTGAAGTTGATCTTCGACCCTATCAAGCCGTTAAATGTCCTTTGTTAACCAGAGAGCACTGACGAGAGCGCTTAAGGTTTGCACAGGAACATCTTAATTGGAACAATGCTGATTGGGGTAGAGTAATGTTTAGTGACGAGTTCAGATTTTGTCAGTGTAGTGACGACCGCCGTAGAAGAGTATATCGACGTCCTGGTGAAAGATACAGCCAGGCGTGCATACGAGGAACAGTGCAATATGGTGGAGGCTCTGTCATGGTATGGGCAGGCATCACGTCGCAAGCAACAACAGCGTTGGTACACATTAATGGTGGTCGGTTAAATGCACATCGATACATCGAAGAGGTGCTTGAGCATCATGTTGTACCATTTGCCCCATTTATTGGGGATAATTTCCTTTTTATGCAAGAGAACGCCAGGCCGCATATCGCAGGAATTGTGAACTAGTACTTTGACCATGTGGGAATTGTTCGTATGAACTGGCCAGCACGAAGTCCCGACCTCAATCCCATAGAGCATCTGTGGGACATTGTAGGGCAGAAGATTAAAGACTTGCAGCAACCTCCTGCAAACCTTCCAGAGTTAACACTCAGATTAACGCAAGTGTGGGAAGAAATTGAGCAGCAAGAAGTCAGAAGTTTTATTGACAGTATGCCACGAAGGATGCGAGCTGTCATCAATGCTCAAGGAGGCAATACTCGCTATTAAGACCAACTGTACGACTGTTACACGCTATTTTGCGGATCAGAAGAATCATTATTTTTTTGTATTATTGCAGTTTGTTGTTTATTTTCTCATTTTTTGTTCACAAATAAGCAAATTAGTTTTAATAAGTATATATTAGGAACCACTTCGGGAAAAAAATGGAGAAAAATAAAAAAAAACAATTAAATTAATTTTTAAACGAAATTTTTAATTTTGCGTTAATTTTGCGGCGCAGTGTATATATTAGATGTTGATTATATTGACTGTCCACTACATTGGCTGCTATTTGACGACAACATTGACTATATCGATTATGTTGACTAGTGTTTATTGACAGTCATTTGAAAACATTGACTATTAATCGATTACATTTTGACTATACGCTATTTATTGACTGTCAGTTGAAAATATTGATCGATAATGGTGACATGATTCATGATGATATTTGACTACTTTCTAATATGACTATCATTTAACAACATTGATTATAAATCGATTGTGTTAACTAAATGCATGCTAACTGTTGAATACTATTGATCGACTCTCATTCGAAAACATTGACTATATTACTCGGTGGACAAGTGGGTAGAGACGGTAATTGCAAATGCAGGGGTCGGATGTTCGAGTCCCGCCATGTAATTATTAATACACAAGAGATATAAGAATACATTAAAACAGGTTAAAATATGTTTAATACAGGGGACCTACTAACATTTATTTAGTCGTTTTATATAATGCCTAATTTATTATATTTATTAATTTCTGATGATTCTAGTAGATTTAATTTAAGCCCTTTATTATTTTTATGTAAAATTCGGAAATTATCGTTAAAACTATGGTTTTCCTGTATTAAATGTTCAGCGTAAGTAGTTTGTTTCCTTTTTTTAAATAACTGTTTTTATGTTCTTAATAAGCACTAATTACTATTTAAGACAACTGTAAACTCTTTATATTACCATTCATCTACCTGATGAAGGCACAGTGTGGTGAAACAATTGTTGTAGTACAATAAATATAATTTTGAAACCTAAACAAATTAATTGTTTTATTAAGGTGATATTATGGAGTTTCAACAACTAACAGCCTCAACTATACAGTATTCGAAAATAAATTGTAATTAAAAATGCAATAGCTGAGGCTGTTACTTGGTGAAATTCCATATCAACCAGGGTTTTTATGTCTAAAACACTTTGTTTTAAAACAGTGTTTTAAACATGTTTAAAAACAGACGCTGTGCTTTAAACGGTTTTATTTGAAACATGTTTTAATGTTTAAATTTATTTAAATCGTTTTTTTTATTATCTTAAATATGTTAAACTATATTTTATACTACTTTATTGAACATTTTTGTTGACGGTTTCAAATTTTAGTTAAATTGTTGAAGATATTTCAAATTACATTATTAAAAAAATATTTTATTATAATAAAATATCACAATTATGTGTGCATAAATGTAATTTAAAACGTGTTTTAAACATGTTTAGCCTTATTAATAGAATTGCCGTTAATATTGTTATAGTTTAATGCTAGTTAATCTCTACTAAACGCTTACATAATATTTAAACGTGGCATCATTACATTTTCATGTGTAATACATTTTGACAAACATAAAAAAATCCTTCTAAATAACTTGATTACAATAAGTTATTTAGAAGTTTTTTTTTTATGTTTGTCAAAATGTATTTCTTCTGATAAATTATTAGATTATAATTTACTTCTAACGAGTGTCTCCACTCCCAGACTAAGCATGAAGTAAAATTTCGAGTTTAGAAAAGCCCCACATAGAAAATTTGTCGAGGGTCTAAAAATGGCTGTAGTGTAAATGTGTGTGACGTCATAAGTGTAAAAATCGACATTGAATCAGTTACAAATTAAAATGATTGATGGCCAATGGTCAAGAAACCAAACGGAAAAAATTACCGAAATTGACAATTGTCGGCATTTAACTTCAATTTTCATGTTGATCTGAATTGGACTAGATCGACATTTAATGTTAAAATCGCGATGTTTACGTCGGAAAAGACAAAAATTACATTATACGCGAAACATTTAAAGTTACGAAAAGACCGTACCAGCTTTAGGACCGGTTGAAAAATAAAGTGAAGATATTTAAATTTCAACTGCATCCAGTTAATGTTTAAAAACTTTTTGGAAATTAAAGTTGACGTACCGATATTTTGTTTCCGTTCGGTTCCGTTTTTCGTTTCGAAAAAGATAACGGTTTTTTTCGGTTCAGTTTCGTTCGAAGCCCTGCTAAAAAGAACATAACTATTATATAACAGCTGATCAAATTAAATTCGTCTAAGCCTCGCGAATTCAGGCGGGCGATTTTTAAGACGGCCCGACGGTCGAGTCGTACAAAATAAAAATAAGGGCTGACGCAGCGGATTCGTTTCCGCAAGTTGTGAGGAATCGTTTCAACCTAACGAGATTCCATCAACCGAGACGAACGAGTTGAAGTGGTGCGCGGATTCGAGCAAACGAAATAGTCATCCGACTCGGGCGGATTTCATTATAAATCCGAATCGGGAATACGATTCCGCTAGCCCAAAATGGTTTGGTCGGTTGTCTCGAGTGATTGAATCATTAACGAATCAATTCTTCTTGAAATACGGAATCAGTTGATTCAAATCACCGTAAAGAATCGTTCTTTTCGATCAAATCATTCATGAACGACCCATATCTAATTGGAAACAATTAAATGGACCCGTTCATCACAGACAACAGTTGGGAGTTTACTGCCAACACTGATGACCGGATTGTTAATCGTGAACGTATTTGGGATGTTTGCAATCGTACGAAATAGACCGACCAGAGTACCGTTCATTAGATACCAACATACATCACAAATAAATCTAAGCATGTTGAATGTTGAACATTTTGTTGACCGAGCCCAATGTCTCAACTAGTTGATATATGTGTTACTTGATGTTTCTGCGGGTTTTCAAAGTAAAAAACAATTACTATATATCTTAAACAATGCCAGAACAACTTTTTGCAATTTTTTACGCCACAAATAAAAAACTATATAAATCCAAAACTCTAAGCTCTAGAATACACATACATTTCATTTTTTGGTGAGTACTTGTGTTGATTTGGTCTAATAAATTTTAATAATACATTTTGTTGACCGGGCCCAATGTCTCAACTAGTTGATATATGTGTTACTTGCTGTTTCTGCGGGTTATCAAAGTCAAAACAATTACTATATATCTTAATCAATACCAGAACAACTTTTTGCAATTTTTTACGCCACAAATAAAAAACTATATAAATCGAAAACTCTAAGCTCTAGAATACACATACATTTCATTTTTTGTTCAGTACTTGTGTTGATTTGGTCTAATAAATTAATAATTTTATTATTATTCTTTAAGCTAAAAGGTGTTAAGTAATTAACAAACACACCTAAAATAAAAATGATTCCTGGAAGCTAATTAATATTCATCAGGTGGGCCCTTTTCAGGTCTTTTGTGTACGGCTAATAAAACAGACCGGCTCGTAAAATCCCTACAAAACCGAAAAATGCGGTATTGCGTTGACAGGCCGCTCTTGGTCGCACTCTTTGCTGTCTGTTTTATTGCCCCAAAAGACAAAAATAATAAGGGTAAAACTCTACCTGGACGACATGCTATTTAATTAGAATTTAAATTCAAAACCAAATGAAATAAAAATACCTAGGAATTTCGGGTTTGCAGCAGAATTTTTGAAATTAGGAATCGATTAACTGCATTAATCAATTATTTTGATTTTAGAAAAATATTTCAATAAAGTACTTTTGTAATATCCTTAAATTCAGGGTTGTTAAAAAAACGTTTGAAAACTTATTTTGAATTGTGGAGGCTTCTACTTCGTTATACATGTTAATTTAACACAATAAAACACTTTTAACTTTGTTTATATAACACAATTAACCTACTAATTAACTACCAGGTTGACCTACTGTATACCCCCATTTTTAAAGCCGTTTTGTAATCCGTTTTCATGTAATCACTTTTTGTATATATACTCGTATTGTTTCCAGTTTTAGACACTTCATGTTTGATAATGGCAAGCTGAATTTGCCGAAACTGCAGTCACATAAAAATAAATTGTGTATACAAACAAAGTTAAAAGTGTTTTATTGTGTTTGAAAACTTATTTAAAAATGCAATAAATCACAAATGTATAAACCTTATCAGTATATTTTGAACTTCACTTGAAATCAGTGTTTTATACGCGTGGCGCATGAAGTAAAATTTCGAGTTTAGAAAAGCCTAATTTGGTTCGATCGCTTCGCTTCGCTACGCGCCCGAGCCAAATTTTTAGGCTTTTCTAAACTCGAAATTTTACTTCATGCTTAGCCTGGGAGTGAAGACACTCGTTAGAAGTAAATTTCACCTTCTAAATTTTAATTTTAATTAAACAAACAGTTTTTTTTTACAAAACGTGTTTTTTTCACCGAAACCGCGTTTAAAACTAACAATTAAAAGCGTGTTTAAAACATGTTTAAAACGTGTTTATAACTAACCAGCCTTATTAATAGACGTTAGCATACAGCTTTAACAGCTTTAACATAGTTCTAAGGATAATATTGACATTTTCGGATTAATAAAACGTTTTAGTAAATTACTATTGTTACTTTACAACTAATAATTTAATAGCCCGTAAGTCTTGTACATAACCTCAATTGTCATAACAAAATAGGGTTATTTAGAATTTATTTAATAATGCAATAAATCATGAATGTATAAACCTCATCAGTATATTTTAAACTTCACTTGAAATCAGTGTTTTATACGCGTGGCGCATGAAGTAAAATTTCGAGTTTAGAAAAGCCTAATTTGGCTTCGTCGCTTCGCTTCGCTACGCGCCCGAGCCAAATTTTCAGGCTTTTCTAAACTCGAAATTTTACTTCATGCTTAGTCTGGGAGTGGAGACACTCGTTAGAAGTAAATTTCACCTTTTAAATTACTTGATTACAATGAAATTAGAACACATAAAAATGTAATGTTGTCACGTTAATTTTATCATTAGTTCAAAACTAACTAATAGCATGCAGATTTTGTTCTATTAATACGAAATGTTAGTATCGTGTTAGTATGCGTCTAGTAGAGATTAACTAGCATTAAACTATAATGATATTTACGGCAATCCTACTAATGAGACTCAAAGAAAATGTTTAAAACACGTTTTAAATCACATTTATGCACATAATTGTGATATTTTGTTAGGATAAAACTTTATTTTTAATAATGTAATTTGAAATATCTTCAACAATTTAACTAAAATTTAAAAACTAAAACAAAAGATGCTTAATAAAGTAGTATAAAATTTAATTAAACTAATTTAAGATAATAAAAAAAAGTTTTAAACAAATTTAATGGTCAAAACATGTTTTAAATGAATTTAACATTTAAAACATGTTTAAGACAAAACCGTTTAAAACATGACGGCTGTTTTTAAACATCTTTAAGACACTGTTTAAAAACAATGTGTTTTTCTTAAACTTTTTGGACATTGGTTCAAGATGTTTTAATCTTGAACCAAAATTCTAAATTAAGATTCATCTGCTAAACAACGGATTTACCAAATATCGAATGCTGTTAAATTTAACCGGTAATTTGCGAATCTTTCTACCAGTGTTTCAGTAAATTTAATAATCTTGTTATTTCGTTGAGGAGATTTAATGCGATATACGAGACATTTTCTTTAAAATACATCCTCATTTTGTAAATGTTGAGGCATTTGTTTATGATAGTTCAATTAAAAACGTCTAACGAGTGTTTCCACTCACAGTTTAAGCATGAAGTAACATTTCGAGTTTAGAAAAGCCTGAACATTTGGCTAGTGCGCGTAGCGAAGCGAAGCGACCAAGCCAAATTAGGCGTATAAAACTGATTTCAAGTAAAGTTCAAAATATACTTATAACCAAACCAAATTTTAATTTACGGATTAATTAATTTAAAAATAAATGGCAAATCAGTGCCATTTAATTCAATGACTCTACTAAAAGAAATCTACTTGATCAAAAATATCTGATTTGTTGATTATAAAAATCATGATACTATCAAATTTAGGATTGAATATGTATAATTGGGGATAATAAGTTTTAATTTAAGATAAAGTGCTTCAAACCTAAAAATTGGATCTATTATAGACATTGAAAGTTGACAAATTCAATTACTTAAAAAATTCACTTATACAGGTATAAGTGAATTTTGAATACAGGTCTGTATAAAAATTATTAAAATATTTTAATTGGTTATTGATTTCAATATTAGATTAAGGATTGAATAATCGTTATTTGCAGACTTCTTTCACTATTTTAACTCAATGATTCCGCATTCTTAGGGATGCTTAAACTTGACAAATTTTCAACTGAGCAGAATTCCTAAAACTGTTCAAAAATTAAATTTGATCAAAAGTCAATAAAACAGAATTAATATGATTTTATTTAGGTCCTCGATTGTTTCATTTAAAGCTACTAATGAGTGTTTCCACTCCCAGATGAAGCATGAAGTAAAATTTCGAGTTTAGAAAAGCCTGAAAATTTGGTTTGGTCGCTCCGCTTCGCGGAGCGACCAAACCAAATTTTCAGGCTTTTCTAAACTCGAAATTTTACTTCATGCGCCACGCGTATACAACACTGATTTAAAGTGAAAATTCAAATATACTCCTCATAAATAATTTGTCACTTGGTTTATAAAACAAAGTGATGTTTTCCAGTACTTTTTTTCTTTGTTTTGTTTTTATAATTTCAGAATAAAGTGGGAGATGTCTAGTATTTTTTAAAATTTCGTCCCAACTTTTAGCTCCTCTAGTTTTATTGGTTCAATTTTGTTGTAGTTTTTTATATAAAAAACAAAGAAAATAATATTTTCGTCCAATTTCTTTATTTGTTTTTATTTCTTTATTCTTTAAAATAATGCACAATGTTTTCATATTTTCAATAATTTTGATTAACGTTGAGCTTTTGTTATTACAACGTTACCAATTTGACATTTTTATGACACTTATTATGTTAGGACTTCTCTAAACACATGCGGAAAAAAATCGCGATTTGTCTGGACAAAACCCGAAAATATGGTTTAATTCGGACCATGTCTGTGAGCAGTAGACATTTCGCGTTTGGTCCAATTTTGTGTTTTGTCTGTAACATATACACTAAAATGTCCATTTATAATAGATATTTTTAGACTTTTAATGATTAACGTTTATACAAGTGTAAATCCATACAAGCTAGAAATTATTGAAAATCATCTTCTAGTTTAAAATTTGTTGTAGACATTCGGTAAAAACATGCTTATTATATGCTTTTACCGAATGTCTACAAAAATCTTTAAACTAGACATTATTTTTCTTCCAACATTCACAAGACATTTTACGTCTTCTACATAATTATTAATAATTATATTTATTTCTCAACAGGAACAATAACCAAATTACGAGAAATACTTAAAATAAATAAATTATATTCCGCAACGTGCATACATAAAATAGCAAAAATGTCAAAGTGTAAACATTTCATAATAACACACATAAATTATTTTACATTTTGCGAGAATATATCAGTGAAACACTGGACATCATGATACTTTTTTTAACGTTTGTTTATTTCATTCGAGTGAACCATTTGTCTTGGTTTTACTTCATATCAAGTTCTATTGAAAAATATGGATAAATTTCGTATATAAAGTTATTATTACTGTTACTTTCTAGTTTGACGAAAAAAACCACTAATAGACTTTCTTCACACGCTTATTTGAATCACCAAATGTACATACATTTTGAACACAAAGTGACCATTATCAATGGATTAACACTAAAAAGTGTTAATCCATTGATAATGGTCACTTTGTGTTCAAAATGTCAATTTATTAAAAAGTGTTAATCCATTGATAATGGTCACTTTGTGTCCGAAATTTATGTACATTTGGTAATTCAAATAACACTACAAAGTGATAATCAATTGATAATGGTCACTTTGTGCCCGAAATGTATGTTCATTTGGTAATTCAAATAAACCTGTGAAGAAAGGTTATTAGTGCTTTTATTCGTCAACGTAATTTGATCTTCCCGTAACTAAATCAATTAACTTATTACTTTCGGGTGTTCATTTATTATACATTCCTATCAAAAGAGGTTTGCTTGTATTTTATTGTAAACTTTATTTTCTATAAAATAAATTCTTTAAACTTTTGTGTAAACCACTCGAAGAAGCATTGTGTGAATTTGAAACGCCATTTAAATTCCAACTAAAACGTGATTTTCTCCGACAATGCGGGTGTCCTTCGATCCCCGTTGTTTTTCCATGCCCAACCACAAACAAATTGTGGCAAATGCTACAGATAAATAATCACCGAATACTATTCTTCCCCCCATCCATTCTCATCGTCAAATTCACCCCATTGTCCAAAGCCACTCCAGCTGTCCGAGCAATAAAATCTCGGAAAAAAATTTGTTCCAGTTACACCTTAAGGTACTCGAGGAGCACAATCGGATTTTTATTGAGGTGCCATTCTCCGTACCACCCAAGCTCATTCACTCACAACAATGCGTTTTCGATTTGCGTGCCTAAATTGGACAGATAGTCGATTTACTTCGATTCATTGAAATGTGGTAGGTACGCATGGATCATCATTTTTGGGATTCCTTTGTTGGTACGATAGACACCTTGGCGCGCGCCAAGTTCGGCTCTATTCAGAATGAATGCCGGCAAAAAGTTGGTCTATTCACGAGGAACACCATCAAAAGTCAATCCGAAGTGAATTTGCGATTGTGCTTTTGACGGTTTCGAGTGCACTTGACGTTTTCAGGTAGTAAGGGTTGAATCGATTACATGGGAACGTGGATTGAGACGTCATGAAATGTGATTGAACTGAATATAAACTTTTGCTACAAAATAAATATGATTGATTACATTTCCATAAGGGTACAACAGATCCAAAATCGTTAAAACTTGCAAAATCAGGTTGATTATACCGGGTGTTGACTTGGCGGACGCAACATAGGAAATCGCATGTTAATTTTAAAGTGTTCAAATATTGGCTTCCCTATTTATTTTAGAGACAAAATGTATGTCACTTTTTTGTAGAGGGAAAAATTTTAAATTTATGAATATTCACACTTAACACTTTACGTTTCTCTAAGTTAAAATAATTTGAAAAAAGAAATGTGATTTTATAAAAATAATGACATACCATGGAATTGATACAACAATAATATTCCCTGTTTTTTAAGTTTAATTTAAAGCTTTAAACAAGTGTTTTCCACTTCCAGACTAAGTATGAAGTAAAATTTCGAGTTTAGAAAAGCCCCGTGAAAATTTGTTGAGGGTCGCTCAGCGACCAGAGACAAATTTTCTGGGCTTTTCTAAACTCGAAATTTTACTTCATGCGCCACGCGTATAAAACACTATAATATTGTCAAATTTATGTATATTCGTACTTTACTTAAAATCTGTGTTTTACATGCGTGGCGCATGAAGTAAAATTTCGAGTTTAGAAAAGTCGAGAATATTTGTCTCGGGTCGCTGCGCGACCCTCGACAAATTTTCACGGGGCTTTTCTAAACTCGAAATTTTACATCATGCTTAGTCTGGGAATGGAAAACACTCGTTTAAAGCTTTAAATTGAATTTTTTCAAAAATCAACAAGTGTCAGAAAATTTACAGCCAAATAATTAAGAAAAAGTAATGGGATTTTATAAATATAATGACATACCATGGAATTGATACAACAATAATATTCACTGTTTTTATTAAGTTTAATTTAAAGCTTTAAACAAGTGTTTTCCACTCCCAGACTAAGCATGAAGTAAAATTTCGAGTTTAGAAAAGCCCCGTGAAAATTTGTCGAGGGTCGCGCAGCGACCCGAGACAAATTTTCTGGGCTTTTCTAAACTCGAAATTTTACTTCATGCGTCACGCGTATACAACACTATACTATTGTCAAATTTATGTATATTCGTACTTCACTTAAAATCTGTGTTTTATACGCGTGGCGCATAAAGTAAAATTTTGAGTTTAGAAAAGCCCAGAAAATTTGTCTCGGGTCGCTGCGCGACCCTCGCCAAAATTTCACGGGGCTTTTCTAAACTCGAAATTTTACTTCATGCTTAGTCTGGTAGTGGAAAACACTCGTTTAAAGCTTCAAATTGAACTCTTACAAATCAACGAATGTCAGAAAATTACAGCCAAATAATTAAGAATAAATAATGTGATTTTATAAAAATAATGACATACCATAAAATTGATACAACTATTGCGAATATCAAAATAGCACAAGATATTGCTGTTACTTAATTAACGACAAAAAACATAACGATAACATCGTGATAACTGCGATCTGCATAATACTACTTTATAAGGAGGATTTTTTCTTGTATAGTGTAAATCATTTCCAAAACCTTTACTTCAAGTGATTGCGATATCTCTTGCCATTTTGACATCTGCAATTATTTCAATTCCATGGCATGTCATTATTTTTATAAAAAAACATTACTATTTCCTAATTATTTTAACTTCGAGAAACGTTAAGTGATAAACGTTAACGCGAATGAATTCAGAATTTTTCCATCTACAAAAAAGGGAAATACATTTTGTTTCTAAAATAAATAGGGTAGCCAAAATTTGAACATTTTAAAATTTGCCTAGGATATTGCGTCGGCCAAGTCAACACCCGGTATGCTGAATCTAGAGTTACCAGATGTATGCATAAAGTATCAAGATATCTACGTTTTTGGTTTTTTGTTTTGATGTTTAGTGGATGTGGGAATTAACCCACTGAAGGTTGCTGTGTTAATCAGGGTTTAAAGTGCTGTAGATTGTGCAAGAGCTGTAGCTCTTTTTGGAAGATTGACGAAGCCAGTGGTATGTGGCCAGAGAGCTTAATATCAGCCGTTTTACCGTCCAATGTCTATTTGATAGTCTATTTTATTGTAAAATACTAAAAGTTGTATTAGTATTCCAACAGTGATTTTATTATAAACAATAAAAATGAATAAGTGGGCCGATTTCTATGCACTTAAGTGTATTTTAAACGTCTAATTATGACCGATAAAAAGAATTGTACAATATTACCTTTTAATCACCATAACAAAATATTACATTTTTGTAAGGGTACAACTGACCCAAAACCGTAAAAACTTGCAAAATTAGCTTGATTATATGCTGAATCCAGTGTTACCAGATGTATGCATAGGGTATCAAGATGTCTATATTATTCCACTGTTTTTACTTTTTTTTTATCTTCAGTGGATGTGGAAACTAACCCACTAAAGGTTGCTGTGTTCATCATGGTTTTAAGTGCTGTTGATTGTGCAAAAGCTGTGGGTCTTTTTGGAAGATTGGCGAAATCAGTGGTATGTGGCCAGAGTGCTTAATGTCAGCCGTAATTCCGTCGAATGTCTATTTGATAGTCTATTTTATACTAATAATAATACTAAAATTTGTGTTCGTAGTATTCCAATAGTGATTTTATTATAAAAAATTAAAAAATTAGGTGCGCCGATTTCTATGCCATTAAGTGTATTTTAAACGTCTAGTTATGACCGATAAAAAGAATTGTACAATATTACCTTTCAATCACCATAACAGTGTTTTTTTGCAATTTTGTTAATTACACCCCAACGAGTAATTGATGTCATCCTTGATAAACGACTTTGCAGGTATCCACTCTAAAGTGCATAATTGCCAGACACAACACAATTTTCACATTTCAGCTAATGCGAAATGATTAACAGGCAGTTCCCATCTCTTCTTTTTCCTATTAGCTGTAATTTTTCAAATTACTCACCTAACCCCCATCAAATCTTTAAAAACTCGGACAGCCCATCATTATCCATTTAAAACGCCCCCTAATCAGTCGGAGAAACTGAACCAGAAATTAAAATTCAAAGCCCCATAATGAGCCCTGCCCCTTCCAAGGGAGCGTTTCCAATTATATTTATTAGGTTTTTTTTTTCTTCTTGAACGGAAAATTTTATTTTGTGCATATTTAGCAGTCTTTCTTCACATTAAGAAACTTAAATTATAGATAGGGCCAAAATGCCTATTTTTTTTAAATTAGATGATTAGATTGAAGAACATAAATTGGATGTCAAAAATGTCCACTAAAACTTCATTTTATAATATGATAGTTTTAAGAATACACATGATGCCCGCACATATGGGCAATGGGAAACACTTAAAACTAAGTGCATTTATTTTAATACACAGGGCATTTCTAACAGGAGTTTCTACTCCTTGATTAAGAATGAAGTAAAATTTCGAGTTTAGAAAGGAGCTTAAAATAGAAGGCTTCAATTTCAAAAACAACGATTGCCTGAACATTTATTTACAGTGTATGAGTGTAGTTTCCATTTTATGAAATAGTTTTTCATTATATGTTAAGTAATTTCTCAACAATCTCTGTTAACTTCATAACTATCATAAATATTTTTTTGTACGTAGGGTACCTAGAAATGTCAACAATTTCGAGAAACGTTCAATAAAGTTAAGATTTTAACAAGTTTGTCTAAAATCTTAATTATAAACCTATTTTCGAGTTTCATTGCGCCCTGCCATTAAAATTGAAGAAATCTCCTTCGATTTTAAACGGAAAAAATCATTGTATTCGAAAATCAAAAATTGTTTAAAGGTATAAGTTATCAATTATCAAGTGACGCTCGACCGAAAACAACAACACGAAACACAACTCTTATTCCTTTCAAATTCACACAATTTTTCAATTGTCAAAGTTTTAATATTTTTATAAATGATAGAATTTCGCCATATATTTTTATTTCTGTCGGCTTTTCCAATAGCCACAATTTACCTCAATTTTGATGAATTCCCTCAGTTTGAAATGCGTTGAGATTTATATTAATTTAGAAGATTTTTGTTAATTTTTGATGAATTTCGTCAACTTTTTGTCAACTTTTAAGTAAATATAATAAGTGTACAATTACATTAATTTAATAGACACAATGATTTAATTTTTTTAAAACTTATAAAACACACTTGCATATCTGCCTGCAACGATTTAAAAATGTATTTTATTATATATAAAATTTTAAATCTCTAACAAGTCTTTCCACTCCCAGACTAAGCATAAAGTAAAATTTCGAGTTTAGAAAAGCCTGAAAATGTGGTTGGGTCGCTACGCGACCTAACCAAATTTTCAGGTATTTCTAAACTCGAAATTTTACTTCATGCGCTACGCATATAAAACACTGATTTTAAGTAAAGTTCAAAATATACTGATGATCTATGTATTTTGATTAAAAAACACTTAGAACCTTTCTTCAATATTATATTTTGTAACCAAATGTACATTTCGGACACGAAGTGTCCATTATCAATGGTTTGATACTAATACTGTATTAGTATCAAACCATTGATAATGGACACTTCGTGACCGAAATGGTATTGAAGAAAGGTTCTAAGTGTTTTTTAATCAAAGTATAATTATCTTCAAGTAACTCAATCAATCCAAAGATCTATGTATATTTATATATATTAAAACAATCATAGCATAAATAAATATATTTGGTCGATCTCAATGTATTTGGTTATAACCATTCCAATAGGTTTCAATTGCTTCCCTTAAAACTTAAATTTATCTCCTGTGGGGCGTTCGGAACCACTGCTGTAGATATTTCATTTAATTTTTGATTACTCGCCTTTAAAAAACTAATATTTGTTATAAATAAACACAACTTGCTATTTAAAACGTGCACATTATAAAGTATAACAGCTCAATTGGTGCAACAATTTTACAACTGTCCTATAGAAATTTAGTTTTAATTCCCTAAAAAAAGTTTATTTCTGAACCTCAATTTATGTTCTTATGTTCTGTGACTTTAACCTTACTAGGGTTATTATTCACGTAGCTCGTCATTAGTATCATTCTTGACTAGATCTTTAGAATCACTTAAAATCGGGTTAGATAAAAGGATGCAGATATTAATAAAGTTTTAAAGTAAAGTTTAAAAAAACAAAATTACTAAAATGTCTTAATTTGTTTCAAAGATGTAGCGGCGTTCTGTTTGTAGATGAGGTTTACTTTCCCCTATATGCAAAATAAAGAGACAGTATTGTTTACGCTTTTCAAATCAAGATGTCGGTCTGTCTTTCTGTCGCCACGATAAAGTCTAAGCCGAGCTGTTAAGAGCTGTTAAGATGGCACTATAAACTTAAGCTTTTTATCACAATAGTAGCATTCGATCAACTTTTGCTGAAAATACGGAAACTGGAAGTGGTAGTTTACTCTTAGCATTTTTTGGATTCTTCTTTTATATTGATCATATATAAAAAATAATTTTAAGAAAAGTTGTAGATTATCGTAAAATTAGAATTTAATGCATATTCACATTATTTCGTAGCTCTTCAAGTTATTTTATTAATATTATTTGAAAAATGTGAATTTTTAGGATTAATTACTTTGAATGCGTGAGCTATTGCTATAAAAATCATTATTGACCTTGTCATATTAATATTTTGTGGAAAACTGAAAACATAAGTGAGGCTTACGAACAAAGTTTAACAGGAATAAGAAACATTTGTTGAACAATAAGGTAGGTGAAAGCTCAAGTATCTAATATGAAGGAAAGAATGAAAGTATGATACACATATAATTTTTTTTTTCTTTGTGACAGTCACGATACACATTTTAACACTTGTGACATATTTTAAAGTAGCAAATATCTTCCACTCCCAGACTAAGCATGAAGTAAAATTTCGAGTTTAGAAAAGCCCTACGTAGAAAATTTGTCGAGGGTCGCGCCAGCGACCCGAGACAAATTTTCACGGGGCTTTTCTAAACTCGAAATTTTACTTCATGCGCCACGCGTACAAACCACTGATTTACAGTAAAGTTAAAAATATATAACGCTTAGATGTGATAGTGATCAATATTTACCGAAATGTAGCGAAAACATGCAAGAATTACTTTTTTTGTGAATAGTTTTGGAATAATAATAATTAAAGTAGAATGAACTTAGTTTGAGCAACTTTTCCATATTGTTGATATTTAAATCATTTAAAATCATTTAAATGGAGACATCAAGATTATTTCCCTAACTTTTTAAAATTAAATTTCCATAGAAATTAGAAATAGTAAATTATGTAACGTATTTTATTTTCGTGCTCGCACGGAATTATTTATATAAAAATTTGTAAAACACGTCGCTAAAGCACTAGCTTTAATTGTTAATTAAAAGTTGGAACGGCAAACAGGCGTTCCTTTGTGCCTGAGCGAAACATTTTAATTAATTAAACGCTTGCAAATAATTTTATGTAAACACATTACAGATAAAGTAATTTATTATTATTAGTATTAATAATTATTGGTTATCTTTATTGCGGGCATTACATAGAGCAGTGGTTTATTATTAATTATGATATCATTGATGTTTTCTAGCCGTTGGATGATAAGTGTGACGCCTTGAATGGCCACTATTTATAAAGGCCTGCCACTTATTAATAATAATCAAGCGTTTATTGCTAATCAGTAAAACAGTTTACTGCCTTAATAAATTAGCCTTAGCCTCTTGCCTCTTGCGTAATTCTAATTATAAACTTGTTTACCTCACTTACAAAATTAATCACTTTAGTGGGATCGCCGGAGTCATGCGAGTAAACATGCTCCAAAGGGCCTTATGTCAATTGTTTACTAATGACCTAATGTGCTAAGGTAAACAATAATTGCGAATTTCAATACAAATATTAAAAGTGCGATTATTTACACAATCTACAACAATTTCAAACACGGTTCAATAGATATGTTGATTCTGTGGTTTATATTTAAAATATAAAAACGAATTAAAATTAATATCGATTTATTGCAAAAGTTTTAGTCTCATTGAGACAAGTCTCCAAAAATTTATTTAAACAACTACTTTTCGAGCTAATACCCCAACAGATATTTAATTATACAATGAATATTTGAGTTACACTACAGATTTACTGTTCTATGCATAATTTTTATGCAAAATGCAACATCAGGTCAAATTATTCTCTCACAGAACTAAATGAACCAACAGGAATTTGAAATAAATTGAAAAAATTACACGGAATGAATATTAATTGCCTTTAGCCATCTTGTAAATATTCTGCAAACTATTGACAAACTCAATTTTTCATTATGTTAAATTGTTTTAATGTTTATATTCATTTAATCTATAAGTATGCTCAGTGTTTAACATAAAAGTAGTTTTTTAATGCTTGAACGCATTTGTAGTCTCCAGGCAGTGTTGCCCTATGAAATTTTAAGTAGTCCCCAAAACTTTGATAAAAGTCCCCCAACATTACAATGTCTCCACAGCAAAATAATTATATTAAATAAAAAATATACGTAGATTTAACGGAATTTTTCTTTGAAGTATTAGGGACGTTCGATATATATCGACATTTTCATGTAAACTAATCGATATTTCTTGACTCCTGATAATGCTGTAAAACGCGAAACTAGTCGAGTAAATAGTAAAGTAAAAAAATTGTGAAACAAACCAAGTGTAATTTAATTTAAACTTTCATTATCAATAATCGATATTTATATCGATATTTCATTTTACGATATATCAATTGTGTTGATACCATATGGTCGATATTAGGGCTGCGAATTTGTATATTTGCAAATATTCAAATATCACAATACTTAATTAAATCACTCTCTTTTTCACATGTTCAATTAATTTAGCTATTTGAATATTTAAATATTTCAATAAATTCGTGTTAAAAACTGTGTAATATATTTTCTAAAACCAATTTATAAATTCAAATACACTTGTAAATAAAACACTTTTTACTTTCTTTAACCACTGTATTTTGCACTTAATTTGTGACTATAGTTTCGACTATAATGACTACTAAATATTCGAAACTATAGTCACAAATATTTAACTAATTTGAATGTTTTATATTTGAATATTCAAAATTATTCCAATTCCCGGCCATAGTCGATATTGTTGCATACGATACTCGTTTATATCCGAAAGTAAATTACTCAAGGCCATCATTTTTTTAATGATTTGATAAGCAGTATACTTTCAACTATTACTGAAATCATTGTTTTATACTTGTGGTGCATGAAGTAAAATTCGAGTTTAGGAAAGCCTCACATTTTTTGAAACGTTGTTTGATGATTTTCTTCAATCGTTTTATAATATCAACAACCTTACGGATCAAAACGATAAAAGTGTTCAGTTTGAAGCTTACAACAAGTGTTTTCGGCATGAAGCATGAAGTAAAATTTCGAGTTTAGAAAAGCCTTAAAATTTGGAGTGTTCACGTAGCGTATCAAATACTGATTTAAATAGAAATTTAAAATATACTGTTAATTTTGTGTTTCGTTGAAATTGCAACATTGTGTTTAATAATAATTATTTGTATCACAAACCTTAAATTAGCTGTAGTTTTGTCAATAATGAAAATTGAACCTATCCCACTGAGTACAAAAAATCAAATACCGTTATATCAACATTGTAGCAACATTAAACATTGTTTTAATGTTGATGAAACATTACTTAAATGAGTATAAATGAAATTGCTAATTCTTGGTTGCAGAATACTTCAAACATTAAAAGTGCGATTCTTTTCGCAATCTACAACAAGTTAGTCTTACAAAGACTATATCAAACACTCATTGAAACAACTACTTCCCGGGCTAATACCCCGACGGACATTGAATTATACAACAAGTGTTTGCTGTTACATACAGTAACCTACTGCAAATGTAACAATTTGGGTCAAATTATTCAGGCCATCTATAGACGCGTTTCGAGATTTATCTCTCATCAGTATAGCTTTGCCATTCCCTCTAAACAATTTGACACCTTAGACTGGCGGTCACGTTACCGTTCAAACATAAGTATAAATGAAATTGCCAATTCTTGGTTGCAGAATACTTCAAACATTAACAGTGCGATTCTTTTCGCAATCTACAACAAGTTAGTCTTACAAAGACTATATCAAACACTCATTGAAACAACTACTTCCCGGGCTAATACCCAGACGGACATTGAATTATACAACAAGTGTTTGCTGTTACATACAGTAGATGGCCTGAATAGTTTGACCCAAATTGTAACATTTGCAGTAGGTTACTGTATGTAACAGCAAACACTTGTTGTATAATTCAATGTCCGTCGGGGTATTACTTAAATGGATTTGCTCAGTGGGATGTTTATATAATAATATTGCCTTCAAATGAGCTTACTTATTACACTTGTTCTAAATCACCCTGTATTTTTGTAGCAAATATGAGGAGTAGTTAATTTCCTCCGCCTGTTTTTTTTTTCTATTCTCGCCCAACATCTTTTGATTTCAAACACATTCTTACATTTATAGCTAATAAATTTTACCTGGATGTTCCAAAACCTATAAAACTATTTAGTTCAACTTGGGTAAAACGCCCTCGTGTTACCTCCTCCAAAAAAAAGACGAACACAAAACCAGCAATTATATAGTTAAACGGCGTTTAACGAGCGGTCCGAAATTCCGAAACAACCGAAAATCAAATTCGGTTCAACCGGGGATTTCGGTGTCGGCGTGTCGAATTTCGAACCAGTGTCATTTGGGTGTTTGTTCTTGTTGTGCGGGAGTCAAAGGGGCCGCCGGCCGGTGTCTCGTATCGCGGGGTGGAGCACCAGGGCGCCAGGGCTGTCTCCACGGTCTGCCTACCCCGAATGCGCTCCTTCCGAGGGGCAGTTCCAAATTATAATTTAATGACCAGAATAATTAAGATTGGTTATGTTTGGGTCACTGATATCTACGAGCAAGAGGGGCCCGCGCAGTTTCACACGTTTTCGTTATGATCGATTCTGCAGATTCAACTTTTGTAACTATAACAGCAATATTGAAATAACGGTTGTGAAATTCGTTTACTAATCCAAGCGTGTCATGGAAATAATAATAATTCACTTCATAGATACAATTTAAAGATTAAAAATAACACAAATTTTATTAAATTTAATATACAGGGAATTGTTCTTTTAAGTCAGGGATGCACAGACTTATTAGGACTAGGGGCCACTCGGGCAAATTATGAACTGATGGCGGGCCGCCAGAAGTATAGGTAATTAAAGACAATAAAGAATTGATAATAATGTATTAAAATTGAAAAATAATTTATTAATTTGAAGCGTGGCACTGCATTGTGCTTACAATCTTTTTTATATTTGGCTCAAATTTACTTGTAGCAACACGTAAAACTGCTTGCAAACTTTCGTTTGCAAGGCGGTTTCGATTTTTTGTTTTATTATTATTTAGTATTGAAAAGGTTTGTTCACATATATAGGTAGAACCAAATAAGCTGGCACATTTCAGAGCGTTTATGCGCAACTCTTTGTACGTATTTTTATCAATGCAGCGGTAAAAGTTCAGCAAGTCTCCTTCGTTGAATTTGTTTCGTAAATCTTGGTCGTTTTGAATGTCGATAATTCCTAACTGCATTAACTCTGGCGCATTTTCAACTGAAATCGTGAAAGGATTGCTGAATATGTCCAACAGAGGTTTCACTTTTTTAAACTCCGAAAATCTGTCTTGAAAAGATTGAATCAAAATATATAGCTTTTCTACATAACTGAAATTAATCGCAGTTTTGTTGAATTTTTCAGCCATTTTCTTATAATTCGGAAAATGATTGTAATTTCCAGAATTCAATTGCGATCTGAAAAGTGTCAGCTTGCATTGAAAGGATGATATATGAGCGTAGAGCTGGGATATCAGTTGATTTTTGCCTTGAAGCCGTGTGTTCAAGACATTCAAATGATTTGTAATGTCAACTAAAAAAGCCAAATCACACAACCAATCAGGATTTTTAAGTTCCGGCACATCCCTTTGCTTCTCCGCCAGAAATATTCCAATTTCTTCTATTAAATATAGAAATCGTTCCAGTGTCAATCCACGACTTAGCCACCTTACTTCTGTATAATACAGTAAAAAAAAGCGAATATGGAGTCGCTTTCGATGTCATCAAGGAATTGTTTGAATTGCCTGTGATTGAGTCCTCGTGATTTTATGAAATTTACAGTCGAAACTACCACTTTCATGACATTTTGAAATTCAATTTTTTTAGAACAGAGGGCTTCTTGGTGTATAATGCAGTGAAACTGCATGAGATCTTCAGCGTTTATGTTTTTTTCTTGCAGATGCTTTTTCAGCAAAGTAACTAGCCCAGAATTGACACCAATCATCGAAGGAGCACCGTCAGTCGCAACTCCCGATAATTTTGATAAGTCCAAATCAGTTTTTGAACACTCATCCAAAAGTACATTGAGTATATCAACTCCTCTGGTTTGACCTTTCAATGAACACATTCCTAATAACTCTTCTAAGACTTCAAAATCTTGAGTAACACCTCGTATGAATATGAGAAGCTGAGCTGTGGAACTAATATCAGTGGATTCGTCGAGTGCTAATGAAAAAAATTCAATGATCTTAGTTTTTTCATTTAATTGTTTCGCAATATTTCCTGACAAAGACATAATTCGTCTTTGGATAGTCATACGATTCAGTTGAATTTTCTCAAACTTTTTTGCTGCTTCTGGACACATTTTCTTAGCGGCAATTTCTATGCATTCTTTTACAAAATCCCCATCATTGAAGGGGCGACTTCGCTTTGCTATCATTCGAGACATTTCATAACTAACTTCTGTAGCTGTTTCTGAATATTGAATGGGTTTTATAAACATAGCTTGCTGACCAGTAAGCTCCCGTTTTAAAGACAACATTTTTTGCTTTCTTAATTCGCCTGTAAACTTGGTAAAAGTAGGATGCTGCGTTTCATAGTGCCTTTTACATTATATTCCTTTGCAATCGCAACAGAATTCTTGAAAATTAAACAAACGACTTTGTTATGCGACCATACAAAAAAGTATTTCTCAGTCCAAATTTCTTGAAACTGCCGATTTTCATCTTTAACCTTACGTTTTTTACTAGGCCCTGGCTTGTCCATGTTGCGTTCTAATCCTGGCTATGATTAACACAGCACCTAAAAACAATTACAGTACCACTTAAATTACCCATCCTTTTTTAAATTACCAAAAATAATTGATTAAATATGTTGGGAAACACTTATTAATAACAGTTTTACTTACGATTTCACAACACAATTATACACGGCACTTGACGGGAAATCTACGTTGAATGTGGATCAAAATATATGACACCGGCTAGTCGAGTTAAAATCTACACTAGAACTATTGACACTTCACTCAAATTAAAACCGAACTGTCGGTCGCTGCGGTTAGCGTGGCTTTTATACCGCGCGTATAGAGTCGAAAACTGTCTGGAGAAATCTCGAAACCGACTCTGGAAGCTTCGTGTATCTACCTACGCGAGCAATCGGGAATTCGGGACTATTGCTATCTCGCTTGCTCTAACAATATAACCCGTGGATAAGCCGCCACCGCGCTGCCGTCGTCGCCGCGCCGCCGGCCGCGGTGCTTCCTCAAGAAAACGAATTTAACCGAGATCGGCACGAACATTACCGACCGCTGTTTCCGACGCATGCACGGCGCACCAGGGGGTGTCGACTCTTTTGGGCACTTAAGAGCGCGCGCGCGAGATTCCAATTACTTTTCGAACATATTTTTTTTGGTTTTATTCTGGAATAGAATTCAATATTTTTCGAATGTATGAGAGTATTATTTTTGCTGTCGGCGGGCTACCAGTATTCGACCGGCGGGCCGCATGCGGCCCGCGGGCCGTGGTCTGTGCATCCCTGTTTTAAGTATACAAATGTATATGCTTTGTTTAAATTTTTAGTTCAATTCAAAGCTTTAAACGAGTGTTTTACACTCCCAGGTTAAGCATGAAGTAAAATTTCGAGTTTAGAAAAGCCTGAAAATTTGATTTGGTATCCCAATTATGTTCTGTAAATTTCCAGATATTCGTTGTTATTTTTAAAAGGGCTCAATATGAAGCTTTAAACGAGGGTTTTCCACTCCCAAGTTAAGCATGAAGTAAAATTTCGAGTTTAGGAAAGCCTGAAAATTTGGTGTGGTCGCGTAGCGCGAAGCGCGGAGCGGCCAAACCAAATTTTCAGGCTTTTCTAAACTCGAAATTTTACTTAATGCGCCACGCGTATTAAACACTGAAAGCACTGAAATATTGTGAACAAGAGAATTTCGGTTAAAATCAGTGTTTAGTATGCGTGGCGCATGAAGTAAAATTTCGAGTTTAGAAAAGCCTGAAAATTTGGTTTGGCCGCTCCGCGCTTCGCGCTACGCGACCAACCAAATTTTCAGGCTTTTCTAAACTCGAAATTTTACTTCATGCTTAACCTGGGAGTGGAAAACCCTCGTTTAAAGCTTCATATTGAGCCCTTTTAAAAATAACAACGAATATCTTAACATTTCCAGCACATAATTGGAATATGTATACTTAGAAGAAAAACTCTCGGTATACGGTTACATATTATATTAGTAGTTTATTTTACTTTTTTTCTATATTATGTAGTAAAATTGGTAATTTACGTCGGTAATTACCACTGGTAATCTACCGTATATTACGGTATATTACCAGTGGTAATTACTTTTCTAAACTCGAAATTTTACTTCATGCACCACGCGTATTAAACATTGAAAGCACTAAAATAGTGTGAACAAGTAAATTTCGGTTAAAATTAGTGTTTAGTACGCGTGGCGCATGAAGTAAAATTTCGAGTTTAGAAAAGCTTGAAAATTTGGTTTGGTTGCTCCGCGCTTCGCGCTACGCGACCAAACCAAATTTTCAGGCTTTTCTAAACTCGAGATTTTACTTCATGCTTAACCTGGGAGTGGAAAACCCTCGCTTAAAGCATTATATTAATCCCTTTTAAATATAACAACGAATATCTGGAAATTTACATCACATAATTGGGATATGTATACTTAATAGAAAAACTCTCTGTATACGGTTACATATTATATTAGTAGTTTATTTTACTTTTTTCTATATTATGTGATATAAGTGATAATTTACGTCGGTAATTACCAATGGTAATCTACCGTAAAATACGGTATATTACCCAGATGTTTCGATAACATTGGTAATGTTATTTCGTGCACATGCGCAGGAGATGATAAAATGTCAAAAAAGACGTGTCCTAAAATATTTAAATTTTATTTTTGATAAAAAGAAAACACCTAACTTGTAAATGCCACTTTTATCTACGCACAAAAGTAAAATCACATATTTATTAACTGTTAGAAAATAATGTAAGTGATTTATTACAAATTAATTAATAAATGTATATTTTGAACTTCACTTAAAAACAGCGTCTTCTTCGTGTGACGCATAGAGTAAAATTGCCAGTAGAAAAGCCTGAATTTGGATTTGAAAGCTTTCTTTATCAATAAATCGGAATATATCTTAAATGTAGTTAAATAAATATTTTAAATTTTATTTAGATTTTGGCTGATTTATTCCAATTTTAGTTGAAATTTTACAAAAAAAAAACCCAAATTTGGGAAAATATTATGATTTCCCCTTCGTTATGAACATTTCTTTAAGACTCAATTTTATATATAGGTATTTGATTGAAATTCACTTGGTTTGTTTTACTAATAAATTGTTTTATTTTCAACTAGTTTCGGCTTAATGCCATTTTCAAGAATGGTGTACAAAAGAGCAAAATTGATTATATATACTAGATGTCGGCATTTCAGGTAATAAGCGCTCTAATTATCGGGGAATTCCAAAGGTCCTCGTTGTCATTGACCACGTTTTTTCCCGCCTTTATGGCTTTACTTATTTCTTAACCCTCCCAATAATTCAAAGCTAATCCCTTATTACCCGAATGCAACATTTTACAGTCGTTTGAGCTGAAAAAGTGATTAGCCGTGATGCAATGTTTTGGGAACCCCGTGGTCTGTTTATTATTTAGAATATCTTTTCTATGTTCTTTTAATCTTGTTTCAAAAGACCTGCCCGTTTGCGCTTTGCTCTTTTGTACACCATTCTTGAAAATGGCATTAAGCCGAAACTAGTTAAAAATAAAACAATTTATTAGTAAAATAAACCAAGTGAATTTCAATCAAATACCTATATATTAATAGAAATGTTTTACCAAGTTGTAATAATACAACGCAGTTGGGAGGGTTTCACTTTTATTGTTGAACCCTGCAACATGTTTCACCACACAGTGGCTTCATCAGGCAGATGAAATAATATTTAATATTTATTTATTATTTCATCTGCCTGATGAAGCCACTGTGAAAACATGTTGCAGTGTTCAACAATAAAAGTGAAACCCTCCCAACTGCGTTGTTTTATTTCAAATAGTATTATGGAGTTTCATCATGTATCCGCCTCATCAATTAAATATATAGAAACAAGTTAACTCAATTTTATATAAAAAAAAACAATTTAAACACTTTCAAATATATATTGTGCATTCGCTACAATTGTTTCGCCACTCTGTGGCTTCTTCAGGCGAAGAAATGATTTTATTTAAGAGGGGATTACTAATTATAAAAAAATACATCAACAATTAACATAAAAATTTCGAAATCTCCACAGATTGGATGCATCCAAAAATTAATAAAACTGAAATGTTATAACATCCTGAACAAATAACAACCTAAACGTTATGTCTTCTTCAGACAAGAAAATAAATCAAATACCAGCGTGATCCTACTAATTAAACACCGGCAATTACCAAGACCGCAACGATTGTATATTGGTAATAAAAACTTGGAGGCCGCCCCCCGAAATGTATATTTCGTTTCGGTGGCTTTAATTAAGGCCCTAATTACCATATTGATTGACTGGAAAACCAAACGAAAATTTCGTTCAATTATTTTATGGCCTTATTAACTTATATCTGCTCGGGGTATCTATTTTCTGGTTTGTTTAATTGGTTGCTCTCCCACTTCTTTTTAATTAAGACCGGAGAAGAGGCTTCCGAACGTGTCGATCGATTTTAATTAAATAAACCATTTAATGGGGAAATAATAATAAAAGGCGATCGAGTCGACGTTTTAATTAGCGCCGATGGCTGGATGGTAGCAGATATGCAAAGAGGAGGTGATTATTACCAAATGTGTGTTGTTACATAATCATTATGATTGTGTTTTCCTTTTTGGTAATTCAATTTCAATGTTTTATAGTATTTATTTGAATTTGTTATTCAAATAAATGTTACCCACGTTTTCAATAATCTTTTATTACACACGCAAAAACATTTTAATGTGTTCACTTCCCTTAATTGGAATAGTGGCTTTATAGAAAAATAAACATATTTGCGTATTTTCGTTAAAAACGTTATTTTATCGAGCGAAGGTAAACTTCTTTCACAAATAATTTCATACAAAATTAATAATTAAATATGTCCCTATTAAACCGATTCTCTATCTCTTCAAATTAGCGGGATCCCCATAGTGACACTTGAAAAACGGGCACCCTATATAAAATACAGGGTGTCCGTATTTCAACAGAATGTATGGGGATTAAATGGGTTAAATTCGGGCAAAGTTGCGTAATTTAGGGCTCAATAGTAATCTAAAAACAAATTTGATATATCTTCTTTCGTTTTTGAGATATTGTCAAAAAACTGATTTTATTAAATTTCGTTTTTATTTTTTTATCCAAAATCTATTGGATTGAGACATTTACAACTTTGATATTATAGAGGCACTTTTTAACGATATATATAGTAAAGTATTTTATTTTAGGATAACTATAACAATTACCCAAGGACCATAGTCAACGTTTGTTTTTCTTATGGGCGCAATTTACGATTTTCATATTTTTTGGATGATTTTTTTTTTAAATTCAATAATATATCACACTTATAGTTTATTATACATTTTATATGTAAAATTTTAATCTTTTGTTGTTTGTAAAGAATGCTTTGGAAACAGTTGCGTAACTCACTTATTTGACAACCCCTAGGACCCATAGTTTGCTTACATCTCACCCCTGAATATATACACGTGGCGCATGAAGTAAAATGTCGAGTTTAGAAAAGCCCCGCGAAAATTTGTCTCGGGTCGCTGCGCGACCCTCGACAAATTTTCTAAGCGGGGCTTTTCTAAACTCGACATTTTACTTCATGCTTAGTCTGGGAGTGGATTACACTCGTTTGTTTAAAATACATCACAACTGTTAAAATGCCCGTCGATACATATTTTAAGAGTTGTGATGTATTTTAAACTAACGAGTGTGTTCCACTCCCAGACTGAGCATGAAGTAAAATTTCGAGTTTAGAAAAGCCCCGCGTAGAAAATTTGTCGAGGGTCGCGCAGCGACCCGAGACAAATTTTTACGGGGCTTTTCTAAACTCGAAATTTTACTTCATGCGCCACGCGTATAAACCACTGATTTACAGTAAAGTTCAAAATATATAATGCTTAGATGTGATGGTGATCAATATTTATCGAGATGTGGCGAAAAGATGCAATTATTTTGTGAATAGTTTTGAAATAATAATAATAAAAGTAGAATAAATTTAGTTTGTGCAACTTTTATGTGATATTCGACACTTATTATTATTATTATTACAAAAGATTGACAGTTATTAATTAATTTTGAGTGCTAACATTTATTGACTGCTGTCAAGATATTATTGATTAACAGAAATGACGTCATTGTTTCCTAAGCACTCTGTGCAAAAAAGAAAATATCATAATTTTATATCAAACCTAAAATAAATTATGAGAGTGATACATCACTGAGTTCAAAAAAAATATTCTTTCAAAAAATATGAAAATCCAAAATGAAGCTCATAAGAATAACAAAAGTTGGCTATGGTCCCCGGGTAAATGTTATAGTTATCTTAAAAAAAACATGCTACTGGATTCCTCATTAAAAATTGCCTCTATATTCTCAAAGTTCTAAATGTCCAGATTCAGTAAGTTTTGAATAAAAAAATAAAAACCATTTTCCAAAAAAAAAATTTTTTGGTATCTCGAAAACAAAAAAAGATATTTTAAAATTATTTTCAGATTATTATTAGGCCTTAAAATACGCAATTTTGCCCCAATTTAATCGAATCTATCTCTTCAAATAACTGAGATCCCCATACATTCTGTCGAAATACGGGCACCCTGTATACAGGGTGACTTTTTTAAAACAAGCAATGCTTTATAAGTATGGACATAAAAAAGAAATAAAAAAACTTCAAAATAGTTTCTAGGGTATGTGGGGGAATCAGTATGACCACAAAAATGATCTTCACTAAGCAATCTTTTGTTGTTTGTAAAGAGTGCTTTGGAAACAGTTGCGTAACTCACTTATTTGACAACTCCTAGGACCCATAGTTTGCTTACATATCACCCCTGAATATATACACGTGGCGCATAAAGTAAAATGTCGAGTTTAGAAAAGCCCCGCGAAAATTTGTCTCGGGTCGCTGCGCGACCCTCGACAAATTTTCTAAGCGGGGCTTTTCTAAACTCGACATTTTACTTCATGCTTAGTCTGGGAGTGGATTACACTGTGGCCACCCCAACTCAATTTTTTTTTAAATGGCATCACCCCCTTTGTGATACCTCATTAGAAAGCTTTATTACTATGTAACAATACTAAACAAAGTACTTTTTTAGTCTAATTTTTGATAAATACGCAAAATTATTTGTATAATTCTTTATTCCAATTTCTCGTTATGAATACGTTTGCAAATAAGGTCGTAAAAACATTGGTGAAAAAACTAGAGAACACATAATAATTCTAACAAAAAAATCATAAATAAACAAATGAGATATCACAAAGGGGGTGTTGCTATTTAAAAAAAAAGAATTGTGTTGGCTACAGCCCCAGGGGTCGCTTAGTGATTGCTTAGTAATTTTTGTAGTTATATTGATTCCCCTCAAATACAATAGAAACGGTTTTGAGAATTTTTTTATATCTCTTTTAGGTTCATACTTATAGAGCATTGCTCGTTTTTAAATAGACACCCTGTATAATATATTTTTTTATTTAGAAATTTCGAAAAAAAATAATTTCATTAATGACATTCTCCCTAGAAGAAATTTTCTTGAAAAAACCCGAACGGGATTTATGCCGCCATTACGCAAGAATTTAATTAATAAATATCTCCAGAGATACACAAACATTTCAGACAATTTGTATTAATTATAAACCTCAAGTCCATCTGAAAGAGGAGAAATTTTAATTGGGCACGTTTTAAAAACCAGTAGCCGCATTACGACCGGTGGTCCGCGCAAGGAGATTACGAAATACCCTCCCAAAAATGATAATAATAAAAATAAAACGCTAGATCTTTATGACTAAATCAAAGAAAATTTTACGAGCGCATCTGTGAATTTGTTAATTGGAAAAGGCCTCGGGTATCGGGGAAAAGTGGCCGAGTTCAATTAAGGCGTTTAATTAATCGATGATGTCGCACGGTTTTATTGTCATCGTTGGTTTTAACAACCCCCTATGGCATGGGGTGTTAATTAAAAGCAGATGTCGGGTTTTAATCGCGGTGATAAAAATTACGGGCAGATGCGTGGAAAAGTGGGCTAGAGTTGCGCAATGGTGGAACGGACTGCGAAAATTTGAATGAATGGAGCAAATTTATTTATTGTGCTAAAGTGAGTTACGGCGGCGGCTCATTGTCGTAATGGGTTATGTCTTTATGCTTGGGCGATAAGTTTTCTTGGTTGAAGAATGGGCATACGCCTCCAGAATGTGACATCTAGGATTTATTTTAAAATAAAACAGTTTAACCACAATTCTGCTTAAATAATCGATGTATTCTTGTGTAGGTACTTAAGAGAGTGAAACGAATACGGATTATACAATTTCGGTAGTTGTTATTCTTTTAAATTTTACACAAATATGACACTTAAACTTTGTTTAAGTGTCGTATTTGTTTGAATATGATCCTCAGGAAATTAAACAACAATCAGGATTTCGAACTGGTCGGTCTTGTGTAGACCAGAGCTGGGACGAATCCTAGTTAAAAGGATTCGAATCACGAATCCGAATCACCTAATATGATTCGAATCAGGAATACTCGAATAAAGGATTCGTAAGAGATAAATATGATTCGAATCCTGTTTTTTCGAATCACGAATACAAATCCTTCAAGAATAAATTTGTTTTTATTATTTTTTTACAACCATTAACATATAAATATCGTTATCAGTTGTTTTAACAAAAATATTCACAACCTAATTATTTATTATTAACACTGAACATCGTTGATAACAGACTAAATTTCTGTGTTAATCCGATTAAAGATGTATTTGTGTGTTTTTGAACTACACTTCAAATCAATGGTTTATACGCGTGGCGCATGAAGTAAAATTTCGAGTTTAGAAAAGCCCCGTGAAAATTTGTCTCGGGTCGCTGCGCGACCCTCGACAAATTTTCTACGCGGGGCTTTTCTAAACTCGAAATTTTACTTCATGCTTAGTCTGGGAGTGGAGACACCCTCGACAAATTTTCAAGAGGCATTTCTAAACTCGAAATTTTACTTCATTCGCCACGCGTATTAAACACTGATTTCAAGTAAAGTTAAAAATATAAAAACATATTGAAACTGTTTTCAGTATTAAAAGTTATCAGAATATGTCAAAATTATGTAAAATTGCCAAAAACATCAAAATGACCAAAATGTCAAAATCGATTTACGTCAAAATTATCATTTAATGTCTGTACGTGACAGTTTGACAAAAACGTTCTTACAAAAACGAAAATTTCTGTTAAAATCAGTAATAATGTCAAAAAAGTTATCTAATAATAAAAAAATTGTTATCTAATATAAAACAAGTAAATATGTAATATCAAAAATATCAAATGTCAAAATTGTCGTCTAATGTCAAAAAACTAAAAAGATATTAAATGTCAGAACTGCCATCTAATGTCAAATACGTAATTTAATGTCAACATCAGAAATAGTAAAAAAGTACAAAATGTCATTGTTTATCAAAAGTAACATCTAATGTGAAACATGTCATCTAATGTCAAAAAACGTAGTCTAATATCAAGAATATAATCTATTGTCAAAAATGTCATCTCAAAAGGTAAAAAATATCAAAAATGTCATTCAATGTCAAAATTTATTAAATATGTCTTGTAGAAATAAAAATCTTAAATTTGTGTGTTCAAATTATGATTCAATAATTTTTGAAAATCGGTACAAATCTGAATAAAAATATTGAAAATCTTACATATAAACATTATATATATTTGACGAGAAAATCTCGAAATATCGAAAATTTCATCAAAATGTTATAATTCGATAAAAATGACAAAATTTCAAAAATCAAGATATGTTGAAAATCTGATAAACATTTTCATAAATTAATTAAAAATCTCGAAATATTGAAAATTTCATCAACATTCGATAAATTAAGGAAAATTGAGGAAATATTGCAAAATCTGATAAAAATTTGATTAATCGACGAAAATCTCGAAATGATGATAATTTTATGAAAATACCGATTTGTTGAAAATCTTATAAAAATGTTATAAATCGACATGTTAAGTGTAAAAAATTGATTGGGAATGTCAATTCATATTCATCAAAATGTTATATTTGGCGAAATTACCGAAAAACAATTAATTATGATTTTTAATCCGAAAACACATCCTGTAGAGCTTGAAGTTAAAATAAATGGAAAATGCATAAAACAAATAAATAATACCGAATATCTAGGCTTAATAATAAACAACAAACTAAAATGGGACAATCACATCAACAAAATAATGAAAAAGAATGCAATTACAATTGGAGCATTGTGGAAAATTAGAAAATATATACCAGAAAACAGAAAAAAGCTATATACCACGCACTATTTACCTCCAACATAAACTACCTGTGCAATATATGGGGAAACACTACAAGGAAAAACATCACGATGCTGCAACGCCAACAAAATAAAATATTAAAAATACTATACCTCCTTAATAAAAGAACACGAAGTCATAAAGTATACGAAACCACAAAAGAACTAGATATAAACAAACTAATAATATATAATAACTTATTACTAATTTACAAAATACAACACAAATTAATAAAATCAAGCATTAAAATCAAACCAAACAAGCAAATACACACATATACAACCAGAAGGAAATCAGACCTCCGAACAGACAAATTCAGAACAAAAAAATACTCACAGCACTTAACGACTGACACGATACGCATATTTAACAAACTACCAACACACATAAAAACATTAAAATTTATTCCCTTCAAACTAAAAATAAAAAATCTACTTGTAAACAATAAACTAAACTAAAGGAATAACACGAAAATAAAATAACAAATATCCTTCAATACCGTTAGCCCGCGATCGGGTATCAAGCCAACATCACGAGGCGAGGACAGAAGGAATGAAACCAAAGGAATCAACTGCAATGAAGCTGGACGAAATCACCACTTATTATAAAATAAATGTGTATATATATATGTCATTGTAATTGTTTAAAATAAACCAATAAAAAAAAAAAAAATCTCAAATCTGGCAAAAATCATCAAAATTTATCAAAATGTCAAATTTAACACAAATCATTAATTTAATTGATTTTATCACTTACAAACAAGTGTCGTCCACTCCCAGACTAAGCATGAAGTAAAATTTCGAGTTTAGAAAAGCCCCGCGTAGAAAATTTGTCGAGGGTCGCGCAGCGACCCGAGACAAATTTTCACGGGGCTTTTCTAAACTCGAAATTTTACTTCATGCGCCACGCGTATAAAACAGTGAATTAACGAGAAATTTAAAAACATACAAAACAAATTTTTCATGTTAATCCTTACGATTAATTCGTATTATTTTTGACGATTCGAATCCTTTTGTAACTATTCGAATACTTTTATAAATATTCGAATCCTTTTATGAGGATTCGAATCCTTTTATGAGGATTCGAATACTTTTACGAGGATTCGAATCCTTTTATGAGGATTCGAATCCTTTTACGAGGATTCGAATCCTTTTATGAGGATTCGAATCACCAGCATTTGGATTCGAATACGAATCCATTCAAAAAAGTGTAACGAATCCGGATCACGAATCCAGTTTAACTAAAGTATTCGAATACCTCTTTTGAATCCTCTAAAAGGATTCGAATCCAGGATTCGAATCCTGAACGATTCGAATCCTGCCCAGCTCTGGTGTAGACCATTTCAGTTACAATATAACAAGTGGTATGATTATCATTAATAATATTCATAAGTGAAACCGAGCTGTAGATTCAACGAGTTCGAACTTTGGTGGGAGGAACATTTACAGTAGTGGGGAGGTGGATAATTTCAATTGCTCGTTGAGAAGTTTAGAATTTTGGTATTTAATTATTTCCAAATTTTCTAGTAGGTTTAATTTTCATTTTTTATGTTTGTAAGATTTTTTATGTTTGTAAGATTTTTACATCCTGGTTAAAGTTGTAGTTTTTATCTATTAGGTTGATGGGCCAGATAAAAACCACAACTTAACCCAGTATGTAAAAATCGTACAAACATCAAAAATGTCAGAAAATTAAACCTACTAGATAATTTGGAAATAATTAAACATCAAAATTCCAGACTTCTTCTTAACGAGCAACTGGAATTATCCACCTCCCCACTACTGAAAATGTTCCTCCCACCAAAGTAGTTTGTATATAGATTAGTAGTCATAAGAAATCTGTACATTTTGTAACTTTATTTACCTGAAGAAGCAATAAATTTGCGAACCAATCGTAGTGAATAAACAATCCAATTTTTGAAAATCAACGATTTTTTTTCTTTAAAATAAGTAAAGCTATATGGATTTTCAACACTTAAAGGCCTCAACAATCAACGAGGCGAGTTGAATGTGGTGCTCCGATTTCAAGTATGAATATTATCGATTATTAATCATACCACGAGTTATATTCGATGAGAGAATATAACGAATAAAACAGCGACGAATCGAAACTTTCAGGATTTTCTAAACTCGAAATTTTACCTGTCAGATTTGACAACAATTTTCGTAGCAACGACCACAACTAGGTAATAGAATTCTATCACTGCTGTGATAACATGTATCTATGGAAATAAGCGATTCTGATTGAAGGGAATGTAGCCATGTAACGCATGAGTTATATTCTCAGTCTGGTAAAAATTAATGAAAAAAGAAAGTGGCGACAAATAGAGATTCGCCTGATGTTTGTAGACCTGACAAAGGCCTACGATACCGACTTCTTGAACAAATTGTGGCAGACATTAGAAAAGTCAACTATAAATAATACCATTATACAAGCAATAAAGCAACTAATCCACATCCAGAGTTAAACTAGAAACCCGTATGTCACACAGCTTCGAAGTGACAAAATGTCTAAGACAGGAGTGCTGCATCTTTCCCATGCTATTTAAAATTTATCTAAACGAAGCTTTGCGGAAATGGAGGAGAGAATGTGAAGGAATGGGTGTACAACCGTTCATATATATCCAGTTAGCCAGAGTCTGTATAAAATTTGGTAACAGCGTTTGGATGCTGCATCTAGAAGCGAGACCGGTGATTGGTGTATCTTACTCGTACCCCACATCCTGACCATAGTCTCTCCTTTCCTACTCAATTTCCAGTTCTCTCATAAGTATTGGCTCCCAGCATCATACAGTGAATATAAATATCTAGGAACTAAAATTGAAATCCATATCCAGAAATGGAAAAAAGTTATAGGATGTTTGAACTCTGTCCTGTTGTCGAGAAACATATCTCGAGAAAGAAAACGAATGCTATTTAACTCTGGCGCACAGCAAAGTTAAAAATTGGAAGGTCAGTGGCGAACACTTCTTCTTTAGCCATAGGTATATAGAGTTTCAGGTGGATATGCACTTTTCAGTGAACCCTATAATTACCAACAAAAGACTTACGGACTGGGACTCTTATAGGATCTTCCTCATTGTGGCTCTGCCTAGCAATACACCATGTAGACCCAACACTGAGGGGGAGTTGGATCGCTTGGTAACTACACACAGAGGCCTGCAACAAGGCAATGGGGGCTGCTTGTCCGGTAGTTTGACATGCTATGATTATTATTTTGTGGAAAAGGGAATCCATAAGTGAGGCGTATGAACAATGTTTTACTGAAATAAGAAGAATACATTTAAATAAAATATGGTAGGTGAACTTCTAAAAAGCATTGGTTTCAAGTATCTAACCAAATTTCATCAAACCCTGCTGATTGTGCAGTAACGAGTGTCTTCCACTCCCAGACTAAGCATGAAGTAAAATTTCGAGTTTAGAAAAGCCCCGCGTAGAAAATTTGTCGGTGTCAGTGCTGTTAGGGTTGTCAGTGCCGTTAGGGTTTCCTCGCATGAAGTGGTCACCACCCTGCTACATGTGAAAACCCGGGATAGCTGGGTTTCCCGATAGTATCTTTCTGAGCCGACTGGCCTCGGAGGTTTCCTCAATTTTGTTGCAAAAGAACTGGAGATTTCTTCCTGGTCCTTTTTCCTCCTGGTCTTTAAGACGGCTGTTAGACAGGCAAAGAGGGCCTCTTGGAGAACCTTTTGCAACACAATTGAGGAAGCCTCCGAGGCCAGTCGGCTCAGAAAGATTCTATCGGGAAACTCAGCTATCGCGGATTTTCACATGTAGCAGGGTGGTGACCACTTCATGCGAGGAAACCCTAACGGCACTGACAACCCTAACAGCACTGACACCGACAAATTTTCTACGCGGGACTTTTCTAAACTCGAAATTTTACTTCATGCTTAGTCTGGGAGTGGAAGACACTCGTTACTGCACAATCAGCAGGGTTTGATGAAATTTGGTTAGATACTTGAAACCAATGCCTTTTAGAAGTTCACCTACCATATTTTATTTGAATGTATTCTTCTTATTTCAGTAAAACATTGTTCATACGCCTCACTTATGGATTCCCTTTTCCACAAAATAATAATCATAGCATGTCAAACTACCGACAGAATTATGAATGCTATCTGATTTATAGCAAATAATTCAAAAAAATCAGATATTTACAAAAATATAAAAAAATGACTAAGAGATCGACAAAAGTCGAAAAATGTGCATTTAATGTATATGTTATGCTCAAAGATCGAAAACGCTCACTGAGCGAAATAAACGATCGTAACGCGTTGCGACCGGTGCTGAACGACCAAATACCGAAATAACATATTTATTCGCGTTGTGGCCGTTCAGCACAATCCGAAACGCGTTGCGGACAATATTCAAACGGCCACGACGCGTTCTAGATGATTGAGGTTAGGTTAGGATAGGTTAGGTTAGGTTAGGTTAGGTTAGGTTAGGTTAGGTTAGGTTAGGTTGGGTTAAGTTAGGTTAGGTAAGGTTAGGTTAGGTTAGGTTAGGTTAGGAATAAGTGAATAGTCATGTCAATTACCTGCGTTTCAGTTGGCTATTATTCTAAATAAAGTTGCATGTAGAATTAAGCATATAATAAAGGTTTTCAAATAATAAAGGTTTTTTTGTCTGTTATTCGTTAAATATTAAAAGCACGATCGGTTTATGAGCTTCCTATATCATCCAGAACGCGTCGTGGCCGTTTGAACGTTGCGGACAACGCGTTGCGGACTGTGATAACCGGCCACGTCGCGAAAAATAATGTTATTTCGGTATTTGGTCGTTCAGCACAGTCCGCAACGTGTTGTGGCCGTTTATTTTACTCAGTGAGCGTTTTTGATGTTTGAGTGTAACATATATATTAATTGAAAATTTTTCGATTATCCACAACTTTTTTTAACAAGACGTTTTTATATGATCAATATTTAAAAAAACCAAAGAAATGCTGAGAGCTAATGCTAAAGTACCACTTTTGGTTTTCGTGTTTTTACGAAAAATTGATCAAATACTACTATTGTAATAAAAAGCTTAAGTTTATAGTATCATTTAAACAATTCCACCGGTTTAGACTTTATCGTGGCGAAAGAATTACAGAAGGACAGAATTGCAGACATTTTTCAAAAATGATCTTAATCAACTCGGGAGATCTCAAAAAATATCTACAAAATTTTTGATTTGAATATTTTCGCGAAAACAATACTTTCTCTTTGTTTTGCATATGGGGGAAAGTAAAAAGAGAACGACTAAAACTAACATGGATAACCGGAATACAACGATCCATGTCACAGAAAAACCTAGAACCAGGAGACTGGTAAGACCGAAAGCGGTGGAAATTTTGAACCAGAAGGCGACAGACGCTTTAAAACCGGCATATAGAAATGCTCCAGGTGTATAAAAATACGTTTTTAATGTGACGTTCAAAATATCATAGCGAACTCAGCTCGATTTTATGTTTGATATGATGATAATGGTAAACATTCGACTTGAGAAGCAATGTTTTGTCATTTTCAAATTTTGCAAGTGTCCATGATTTTAATCTGTGCAATATTTGAACACAATTAGCGTCGATGTTTGCTTATTGTGATCAAATATTGCACAGTTTAAAATCATAGGCCCTTGCAAAATTTTAAAATGGCTAACACCATCTGTTGTTACAAGTAGTGTAATGACTGCATCGACGATGCCACGGCTTTGAAACAAAAAGTAGCGCCATGGAGCAAATACTCGAACATACAAATATTGCTGTAGCGTTTACAAACAATACATTTTCAATTTACAGATCGATTTTAGTGACTTTAAAGGGACATGTTGCTTTTAAATACAGCGTGCTGTTTAAAAATTGTGCAATGTACAAATGTATGTACAAGTCTAGTGGTGCTTATTATCAACATAATTAGCAAAAATATATGCTTGATATAGTCTGAAATGTTTAGTATTCCTCAGCACTACCATAGCTGGGCATTTATTAGTCGGTTGATGACTAAGACTAATAACTAAATTTACATTTGTTAGTCATGACTAATGACTATTGTTTTAGTCATTAGTCATGAATTTATTTTATTGATTGATGACCAATCAATGTTTCAATTAACTTGTTACAGTTTTACATCATTTGCACAATCATTTATCGATTTGTAGTATTCATTGGTTTGCCTGGACCTCATCGGACTTCCCAATATGTTGACCGTTTTTTAAATCTGAAAGAATGAAAAATAACATAAAGGTGTGTAATTAAAAAATAGTATTCATTTTAAATTCCCGTCAGAGAATTTAAATATTTTAAAACTAAAAATGTCAGTATTTTCAGTAATGTATAGGCTTTATATGCATAAACTGTAAATTTTCCGACATTCGTTGTATTGAAAAGAGTTCATTTTTAAGCTTTTAACGAGTGTTTTCCACTCCCAGATTAAGCATAACTTGAAATGTTACTTCATGCGCCACGCGTATTAACGTAAGTAAAGTTTTAAATATACGTCTTTACCATACTGCTATAGTAAAATATTGTAAACTTCGCAATATTTTAGTGTGTAATACGCGTGGCGCATGCAACAATATTTCAAGTTTAGAAAAACCTAAACATGTTCATTGATTGCGTAGCGCTACGCTGCCAATCCAAAAGTTTATGCTTTTCAAAACTCGAAATTTTACTTCATGAGCTATGCGTATTAAACACTAAAATATTGTAAAGTTTACAATATGTTACTATAGCAGTATGATAAAAACGTATATTTTGAACGATCGGCACAGATGCAGAATATGACAGATGACAATATCCTTCGAATAATTATATACCGCTTTAATATTATTCAATTTAGTCACTCGAAATTAGTCATGATTGAAAATTTAGTTGATTAATATTCGCATCTAATTAACAGACTAATAATAACATATAACTAATGATTAAAGACTAAATTGTTCATGACTAATTTAGTCATTAGTTTTAATGGTGACTAAAAATATAGTCAACTGATGCCCAACTCTGAGGACCTTGAAGTCCAAAACGCGCCTGTGGGTATCTGAACGCTGAACACTAACTCAATTTCCGGCAATATATGTTCTTATATATTTTGTTAAAAGGGTTGTATTGTCTTACCTATTTAATCGTTTTATTTTTATCTTATTTACCTGACGGACAACTTTTTTTACAATAATACAGATAGTAAAACTATGAAGAAGAAAAAATGAAAGTAAGTAATGTTTATTTTATTTTGACATTATATAGATTACTAATAAACTTTCTTCTACTGATTGAACATAATAATTTAAATATTATTAACAAAACATCTCAAAGATGGGGAAAATTATAAAAAGAAAGTTTGAACAACCTGAAATTTTATAAATTATATATATATATATATATATATAATAAATATATCTTTCACACGAATTAAGAATTCCAAGAATTCGTTTATACACTTTATACATTTATGAAACTTCGAAATTAAAATAGGAATTTACAATAATCCGAATATTACACAATTTATTTAATTATCAATATTACACAAGCTATAAATTAATGTAATTTTATATTTATGATAATTATAAATTTCCTAGAGGTGACAGAATTGAACTTTCAATTACCGGCATAAACAATACCCGATGGCCATCTTTTGTTAAATAAACGACCATTGTCTTATCTAACTTAACCTCAAATCTGATTAGGGGTTAATTTTGGGCCGTTCAACCCGAAATACGGGGACCCTAATTAAAATACAATCAAAATATCAAAAACCGCCGGATTATTAATAAGTTAAACTCACGACCTTTTTAGCGATTACATCGGTAGATGTTAATAGTGACCCGGAAGCGCGCACACTATGTAAATTCATATTTTTTCAAATTCAATTCAATTAGCATAAACCTGATTTCTTTAGAAAATCCGTAATTACCATTCAAAAGCGACCTTACGACCCCTATTAACAATTGATTAACGCTGCCAATTCATCATCCCCTGTACGTTTTATTGGCCGTGCGAGTCGTTTAAATATTAATATATCAAAACTGCCAAATGTCGAAATCATTGTGGCGTCACGTCATGGCAGGATGGTCTTGAATGGGGTATACATATCGTTTTGATATAGTCGTACAATGGGTGTGCACTTCTAAAGCTGTTAATGTTTATGGGGCCTTTTTGGCTTTTCTCTCGTTCGGATGCGGATGGGAATTTATTAAATACCAGTTTTCTGTGGGGTGAAAAAGCGTGGCGATTGAAAATGAAGCACTTTTCTATTAAAAATCACGGTCGAGAGGTAATCTGTGGAACGAAACCAGAATGAGGTCTTTTATCGTGTTAATAATTTCAAGAATTTGTAACTGCCATTCTTTTTGTTGGCTATTAATAACTATACTTATGGCATAGATTTGTTTTTATGAATTGATTCCATTATAAAGCCATTTCTTAAATAGAAGTGTGATTTATGTTTTCAATTTTAAATCCAATATTTAAAGTTTCAATTTGGGTTAAGACGCTACGCTCGAAACTAGAAATTTTACATCATGCGCCAGGAGTATAACAATGATTTAACGTGCAGTTCAAAAACACATACATCAATATAAATTAGAACCCGACTGTACAACCCTTGGCCCGCGGGCCGCATGCGACCCTTGGAGCGATTCTGTGCGGCCCACGACCACAAATGCCATATATGTAACGGGCACCCTCACACAACATCCACACTATTTTTGCTAGCCGTAATGCTGGTCTTCTATCTACTTGTTTATGATAATTGATAATTTCTTTTAAATAAAAAATTAAAGTACTTATTAGTATGTACAAACTTTATTTAATTTAAATACCTGTAAAATTTTGCAGTTTGTCCATTAAAATATGCAGTTTAGACTGCTTAATGTTTGGCGAATTGTAAATATTTTCGTTAAAACCAATCGTGTTGGTTTTGTTTTCAAAGCCCACTTTGCTTAAACGAAAGAATTTATTTTGTAAAAGAACTCTCTACTCTTTAAAATTTCATTCTTAGGCATTCTTCAGAGAGACTGTGTAGATGTTTTGATCGGGTCCTCTATGTAACTAGTGTATTTAAAAAAAACTCTTGCATTCGTATTCGCTAAATTTATTGCGAATAAGCAAATATTAATTGTATTGTAAATGTTGTTAAATCTAGCTGCAGTTAAAATAAAAATTACTTAATATTTAACTAGGAAAATTTCAATGTGTTAATACTTTTTAAATTAGATATTATCGACAAACATAAAAGAAGTCAAAAAAAAGATACCAATTTTATTTATTGCAGTTTAAAATTATTCAAATTCAAACACGTGAATAAATTCAAACAGATGTGCCACATAAAAAAATATCAAAACAAAACTTCACAATAAAATTCTCAACATCCGCCCGTGCATAACAACAAACGATTTCTATGCATCTAACAAAAAATCCTCCCTTTAGAAAAAAAAACCCTTTTCTTCGCCACTTTTTTATAGCCACTAATAAAAAATAATATAAATCGAAAACAGACAACAATAGCACAACAGCTCTGGAATGAAAAATTCGCCCTCATTCAACCACCTTACACTACTTTTATAGCGTTTTTCGGTCACTTCAATCACCCCCACATTGTTCGCCCGTCTTTACAAATAAGGTTGTTTTTCGAAACGAAGGACAACAAAAAAACGTCAAGTGGCTTTTGGCAGTCTATAAAATTTTTATTAGCGCAACGGGGAAGCCAAGATTCTTTTCAGAACAAAAAAATCGGTCTATAATATTTTTTATTACTTCTGTTTCTTTTTTTGTCAAATATTTTTAGATAGTACTTAGACTATAAAATTTTTATTTGCACAACAGGGAATCTAAGATTTTATTTAATATTTTTTAGAATAATTTCTAGTATAAAAGCATTATCAAATTTAATATCTACATTTTTTAAAAGAATTCAGTTCATACATTTTTTATTAGGGCTGGATTTTTACGTAAAAAATTTTTAAAAATAAAGTCCATTTTTTTGGAAAAGTTTTGTAAACCAAAGGAAACAAACATTAAATCTTTATAAACGAAGTATTATACATAAAAGGTATTTTTCTTTTAGGACATTTTATCAATGATGTCACTCATGGGCGCTCGCACATATTTTATTATACAAATTAATTTTTTTTTCGTAAAAATGCAAGAAATGTCTTGACATTTTTTATAAGTAGGGTACCTAGAAATGTCAACAATTTCGAGAAATATTCAATAAAGTCAAGACTGTAGAAGTATTTAATGTTTAGATTTGAGGAAAATGATCAACTATTAGGCAATTTGTTGAAAATAACCAAAATGATGTAAATAAAAACGGTAACATTCATTAGATTTATATAAATATTAATATTAGGAATTACGTACTGTTTTTTTTTATTCATTTAAGTATACTTTTACATATTCCATATAAACATTTACAAAATTAATCAACATGAGATCAAAACTAAGTAGTATATTTTGAACTTCATAATATTTCAGTGTTTATATGCGTGGCGCATGAAGTAAAATTTCGAGTTTAGAAAAGCCTAATTTGGATTAGCCGCTCCGCTTCGCTACGCGACCAATCCAAATTTGTAGGCTTTTCTAAACTCGAAATTTTACTTCATGCTTAATCTGGGATTGGAAACACTCGTTAGAAGTTTCAATTTAAACGCTTTTACAAAAACAACGAATGTAGCTGAATGAAAAATTTCTTGAATGCTGCGTTATTTATCAAATTGATAATTTAATTAAATTGAAGATACTTCTATTTGTAAGCCGGTTTTAAATCTAAATTTATGTATTTTCTAGTAGTTAAAAATCTCATCATGTAAAGTATATATGAGTTGATTTGACTTTTGTTTTCTTCGCGTAATCAGCAGAATTTTCAAACGATTTTCAGTGTCAATAAATTTCCTAAATTTCAAAACAAATCATTCTGAATATCAAAGTCCGGTGATATTTACTACAGTTATTTTGGTTCAGTTTTAGAAAACAAACAAGTTTCCTAAATTTAAGGAAATCAAAAGATTGAATGTCAACAAATCTCTTGAATACCCAAATAACTAATTAATTTGATGTTTATTACTCTAGATTTTCTTGGGTCAGATTTGTTTCAACGTTGCTTCTTTCTTTCTTTCCTTAACTGCATTATTTACAACTCTCATTTCTAATTAAAAAAGCTGGAGATAATTATATTTTCATTAAGCAACATGCTTCCAGAATTAATTCAACGAACGAAACCACGTGTCTCAATTATTAATTCACAACAAAATTTTATCGTGTTGCAAATAATATTTACAAACAGTACACTTTAATTGATGTAATATAATTTACTACGACGAAACGTTATGATAAGCTAAATTAACTCGATAACACTAATTCAAATCAATTAAAAAATTGGGCAAGAGCTTCTCCAGAGCAATTCATTTCATTTTTATCGCTCGTCACATTTTTGTAAATATTTTCTGATTTCGATTCCATTGATTCGTTTTTTCTTATGCAATAACGTACACATATTACAATTTTATTATCGTTTTAATATTAATTCATCTTTAGTTATCATTTGGATACTATTTTATCATTTATTTGGGAGTCTATTTCGTCACTTAAAATAATGATGACATCATTTTATGTTGTTGCTACGTAAATATTAATGTTACAATTAGTTTTTATAATGTTGCGTGTTTGCATTTCATGTGTTTCTACTGAATTATACAAGATTACAATTGATCACTTTTAATATCTAAAACACCAAGTAAAAACTGTGTTCTTTAATTATTTTGTAGTAAAACGTTAAATTTGCCTGAAATCAATAACAACCCACTAAGCAAAAAACAAACAAATAACGTTATATCAACATTTTCGCAACATTAGACGTTGATTTAATGTTGATGACACATTACTAAGATGTAATTGTTTAGTGGAAACCTAAAAAAAGGAAAGGTTCCATATATGTTTAAAACCTATCATGAAATTCAGGAAAGTTAATAATTTTTTAAATTTTGTAGTAAAATATGAATTGTACGTCTTTCAAAATGACATTTGTAATTTTGAATTCTAGGAGAGGTCATTTTTTTATATTTTGTAGTAAAACATTAAGTGTAACATAAAATTTAAAAAACTGTCAAATTATTACAAATTATGAACTGAATGCAATAACAAATATGTAATTTTGAAAGTAGTTAAAGTTGATAGCAATGTAATAAGAATTATGTAATTTTGAAAGTTCTCAAAGTAAATTTTATACTAAAAAATAATAAAAATGGTAGCTTTCCTTCTATTATTTGCGCAAGTTTTTCAAAGAACATCTAATAGAGATTTCGCGCTTCGAAAGTTGTTATTGATTTCTGTCAAATTTAATGTTTAACTTCAAGCTTTAAACGTTGTTTAAACACTTTCGTGAATTTTAGGCGAGTTACAAAATGGTTATAAGCTTATGGAACCTTTGAATTTACATAGTTACTTAGAATTATTCACTTTTTATAATTAAAGCTGTACAGTGAATTTTTCTTTGAAATATACAATCGATGTATACGTTATAAATGTTCAGGCTTTTCAATAAATATTTTTGATTCTAGCTTTATTGATTTGGACTACGTGACAAAATCTTACAACGACCCACACAAAATACGGAACGCTGCGTTATTAAATTTCTAATTATTGTGTCATGTTTAAAAATAAATTAATTAAGTATCCAGTAAACACGAAATTAATTACGTCCCTCGAAAACACACGGCTTTTTGTTTATAACCAATAACTTATCAGCGCACTACACACATTCAATTTTCTAGGGGTCAACTTAATTTCAGATAAGCGTAATTTATGGCGCTCTCACACATTTTTCGACTGATAACTAATAATGTGATCCAATAAACTATGACACTGGAAAACGCATAAAAAGTGTTATTATAGTTATATTTTTCTAAAAAATAGTAGATGAATCTAAGCACAAATAAACGGATCTTAAAATTCTAAATCAGGGAAATGAACCCACTTTTGTTACAAAACAACGCCGCGAGGTAATCGATATAACGTTTGCGTCGCGACGTGTAAGTACCGAACTAGTGAAGTGGTATGTCTCGGACGAATCATCCCTCTCCGACTACCGCTACATAATATTGGAGATCGGCCAAACCCGTGAGACCGAAGTCGAGTTCCGAAACCCACGAAGAACATGTTGGGAAACATACCATTTAGACCTTGGTATTCACCTTATAGATACCAAGGAAAACATCAAAACCAAACTGGATGTAGAGCTTGTTGCAGAACAAGTCCAAGAGGCCATTCTAACCTCCTTCCAGAAAAACTGCTCTACAACGAAGAGATCCACCGGCAAAGTAAAGAGCTGGTAGAATGAAAACCTAGAAAAACTTAGGAGGGACACACGCCGGTTTTACAACAGAGCGAAGAAATCTGGTGAGTGGGAGGAATACTCCAAAACACTGACTATATACAGCAAGGAGGTTAGGAGGGTGCGCCGGGAGGCTTGGAGGATATTCTGCTCGGAGATTGACTAAATCCCCGAGCGAGCAAAACTCCATAAAATCCTAGCGAAAACCTCCGACCCCTCTTGCGAAACTTTGAAGAAACTAGATGGAAAATTCACAGAAACTAGTGAGGTAACAAAGGAGATCCTTGTGAGAACCCATTTCCCCGGATCTGAAATTCTGCAAAACAATGCAGATATCCACACAGCGCTTGTAACCCCTAGTAAGGCGGCAACAAAACAAGACTGGGAAATTTCAAAGAAAGTTATAACCTTTGAATGAATCAGTTGGGCGGTTGGGACATTCTATCGATATAAATCACCAGGACAAGATGGGATTTATCCAGTGCTTTTGCAGCAAGGGCTTGATCATCTTCTACTGGTGCTATGCAATCTTTTCAAGGAGAGTTTTTTACTGAAACACGTGCGTACTACCTGGAAGAAAGTCAAAGTGGTCTTTATCCCTAAGCCTGGGAAGGACTTAACCCAACCAAAGGGATACAGACCAATTTGCCTCACATCGTTCCTCCTTAAAACGACGGAAAAACTAATTGAAAGACACACAAGGAAAACCTCACTATTAGAGAGGCCGCTTCATCCCTTCTAACACGCCTTTCAAGCTGGAAAATCATGTGAGTCTGCTTTACACCAACTGGTAGTGAAGATAGAGGACACGCTGAAAAACATAACAGTGGCACTGGCCACATTTCTAGATATTGAGGGAGCATTTGACAACACCTCTATCAGAACGATCGTAAGAGCAGTCGAAAGTCACGCTGTGAAAACTACAATAAGTCTGTGGCTGCAATCCATGCTGACTAGTACTTACGGAACAATACTATGAAAAAATAAGCTTAAAAGCCAAAGGGGGATATCCCCAGGGGGGCGTTTTATCCCCTCATTTATGGAACATGGTGGTGGATGAGCTACTAACGTTATTAAACAAATCTGGATATTACGCCCAGGGGTATGCAGATGATATTGTCATTCTCATCACGGGAAAATATCCAACTACCATAACAGGCATCATGAACAATGCCCTGAAAACAGTAGAACAATGGTGTGGGGAGGTGGGGCTGAGCGTTAACCCCACAAAGACTGCGGTCATCCCGTTCACTAAAAGAAAGAAATGCGTGAGCCTCAAACCCCCAACCTCCTTTAACCAAACTCTACAGTTTACCAGTGAGGTCAAATATCTAGGTATCTACCTTGATACAACACTCCCATGGAACCGTCAATTAAAACTCGCAACCGACAGAGCAAAAACGACGCTAATGACAAGGAAGGGAGCTCTGGGAAAAACATGGGGCCTCAATCTAAAAATGACTATGTGGATATATAATACAGTAGTAAAACCCATGATCACCTACGGATGCACCATATGGTGGCCAAAAGTAGAACAAAGTACTGTGCAGACAGCTCTCTCTAGAGTACAGCGACTAGCCTGTTTATGCATAACTAGTGCTCTGCGTACAACAGCAACTGCCTCAATGGGGACCCTACTAAACCTCCAACCACTAGATCTAGTGGTTAAAAGTGAGCCCAGACTAGGGGCATATAGGTTGAGGACAATTGTAAACTGGCACTCCACAGGAAACCACTCCAGAATAGTACAGGTAGTTACCAAACCTCTACTGCAAATGGAAAGTGACTACATGATACCACGCTACTCCCTTTATAGATCCTTCACAATACAGTGTGAAGGGGACAAGGAGAAGCGCAACCCTCCACCTGGAATCCTGATCTGGTACACCGACGGACCAAGCAACGAAGGTAGAGCTGGCGCTGGGATCCTCGGCGTAACCCCAATATGTGACATTTTTTTGTCTCTGGGGAGGATGGCAACTGCACATCAAGTCGAAATCTTTGCGATTAACCAATGTATTATGGAAAACCTGCGACGGGGATATAGGAGGCAAAAGATCTTGATCCTCACAGACAGCCAAGCTGCTCTAAGAGCACTTGATAGCTACAATATCCAATCTAAGCTAACATGGGAGTGCATTCAAAACCTGACGAAATTGGCGACCGTAAACACCGTAACTCTACGGTGGACGCCGGGACACACAGGGGAGGATAGCAAAGAGGAAGCCGACAAATTGGCAAAGATTGGATCACGTAGACTCTACATTGGACCAGAACCGATGCTAGCGATCCACAAAAAGTCAATAAGACCAAGCATACGAGAGTGGACTCTGGAAAGACACACCGAGCGCTGGAAAAACCTGACAGGGCACAGACACAGTAAACTACTGATGGAAAAACCCTGCCAAGAACTAGCAATTGAGGCCCTCAGACTCAGTAGAAACAATCTTAGAATGGTCACAGGAATGATAACTGGACACTGCACCCTAAGGAAACATCTGCATAGCATGAAACTGTTTACAGAAGATCCAATATGCAGACTATGCTATGAAGAGGATGAAGACGCCTCACATGTTTCAGACTTATCTAAACTCGAAATCTTACTTCATGCGCCACGCATATACAACACTGAACTATTTTGAAGTTCAAAAACACACAAGTACATCTTTAATTAAAATAACACGAAAGAAAATGTTTAGACTGTTATCAATGATTTGTATTGTTAATAATGTATGTTTGCTTTTTTCCCCCTTCACGTATTGTGAGTGGAAATACGTGAACTGTTTTTTTTTTACTTTTCACTGTAACTTAAGGTACTTTTTTGTAAAAGGTTAGACAGACCTGCTTTAAATTGGCCGCCTGTATAAAAGCAACGAATTTCTACAAATTTACCAAACGTTGTAATTACCAGGAAAAGTATACTTATAAGAAACATTTCCTGTATAACTGAAATAATGAAAATTGACAATTTTTGACATTTTGTTGGAAAACAATTAAAATACTTTGACAATTCTGTCAATTTGTGTCATTTTCATCTTAAACAAAAATGTTGGTTTTAACTACTTGTATGTGTAACAATTTAGAACCAAACAAAAACTACACGATAAGGTTTTTATCTTGAAAGAATATTAAAAAGAAAATGTCTCAAACTTTGTTTATTCGCAACGAACGGCGTTTTAAATTTTGTTTAATTAAATATTGAGAAATATCAATCAATTATTAGTGTTTTATTTTATTTTTTAACATAGGTTTCCACTACTTCTTTAAGCATAAAATAAAATTTCTAAACACGAAATGTAAGCATATAAAATACTGATGTGTATTCAAATATGTTTTGTTTTGTATTATGTTATTTTATTATTCAGTTATATTTAAATTGTTGAATTGTATCAATAATAATTCTTTGTTTTGCAAAAAATTAAATCAGCTGTAGTTTTTTAAGTAATAAAAATCGGACGTATGTTTTTTTAACCTATTGCCTTTAAATCAGATCTCGGAAATATGCTGTTTTTTACACGTATTCTAAAACACCCCGTATATTTTTAAGGGCACACTAAGAAAATCCAAATCTACTGAATCGAATTCGAATCGAATCGAATCGGATTTTAGAAAAACGCCGTTCGTTACAAATAAATTTCCCAATTATCAGAACCAATGGATGTTGGTTCTGATAATTGGGAAATTTATTCGTAACGAACGGCGTTTTTTTTAAATCCATGAAGTTTGTTGACATATAATAGTACTAATGTATATTTTTACTTGATCAAGAACATTTGTTGATAAATATTGTATAGTTTTGTTTGTTCGCATTAGACAAATTCAAATACAAAATTTAATCAACAGAATTATTTTGGTCATAGTTCATTCTTGAAAACCTATATTTAAATATAAACTTACACCTATAATCATTATTCATCTGCCTGGTGAAGCCATTGTGTTGTTTTTATTTCAAATGTTATTTCTGTTAATTATCAAATGTTAAATAAGTTTTTACGTGTTGAATTTTGAACATCAAAGAAAATGCAAACTTGCCTGAATACAAAGCTTCTTGCGGAACTTCAACAATTGTGTAGTATACAATACTTTTTCTGATTAACTTTTTGCCGAGGTTGTGTATAATGTATGTATATTTCATAAAACTATTCAACCTATTTTTGTGTATATCATTAGATTTTCAATTAACTATTCTTAATTTTTACTTAAATAGGTATTTACTGCTTCATAATGACCGGATATTTCCATCACCTTTCAACCTTGCAATCAATAATGGATATGTATTTTTTTGATAAAACAATAATAACCCATTTCCCACTTCGAAGTGCATAAATCGACATAATGAGGTAGGGAAATTAGTACCATTGTTCAAACAGTTCCGGATGTGAGATGTTTTCAGTATACTCAAACATTTTTCACAAAATCAAACTAATGAAAGAAAATTGTCACAACAAACAACGCAACTTTTTATGAAAAATTAATTAGTTTTTAGTTATTAATTGCTATGTTTGGTATATTTGAAACATTAATTTATTAAAATATACTGTAAGAATAATTATCAATAAGTTTACATAGGAAAGTCTAAATAAAGCATCGCTATTATACTGATGAGAGATAAATGTATCAGAAACAGGTCTATTATAATTAGCTTAAAACTTTTTCTTTTGAATAGCCTAAGAATCTTTCAATTAATATACATTCACTGTCATTTTTTCATTTTATATCAATTTCCTGTTTGTTCATTTTGTTTGGTGAGAGAATAATTTGACCTGATGTTATATTTTCCATATAAATTATGCACAGAACTGTAAATCAATTATGTAATTCAAATCTTCATTGTTTAATTCAATATCTGTCGGGGTATTAGCACGGTAAGTAGTTGTTTCAATGAATATTTGTAAAAGTGTCAATAAATGTAGTCTTATTGAGACTTTTGCAAAAGATCGATTAATTGTAATTAGTTTTTATTTTATTTTTTAATATTCTGTAAACAATTGACAAATTCAGTTTTACTTTATATTAAAATGTGAATTTAATAAAATAATATTACTGAGAATTAAGCCTCGCCGACTTTTTATAATTTTTCCGCAAAATGAAATTTATAAGTTTATTATATCAATGTATGTAGCAAGGCCGTAGCCAGAAAAAGAAATCGGGGAGGATATACAAATTTCAGGGGGGGGGGATTAATAGTAAACATTTTGTTTTTGAACTAACGGGGCAGCTTTTACATAGGGAGGTTTGAACCCCCATATCCACTCCCCCCTGACTACGGCCTTAGTATGTAGTATAATAAATGCAAGGGCAGGAGTTGGGACAGTTGCAGTAAACAACTACTTAAGGAACTAGTCAACTTTTAATTTTTATAGTGCAATTTTGTTTCATAAGTTTGAAAAGGTTGAATACCCGAATGAGCATTTTTTATGGTATTCTAAAGTAAAATTATGTCGTTCGTGCGCCAGGCGTAAAAAACATTGATTTATTTATGTTAAAAATAGATTGCTAAAATGATCGCACTTTTAATATATTTTGAAATTTTCTGGAACAAGAATGAACAATTTCATTTTTATTTTACACTGGAAATTACTTTTATACGTTTCAAACATTGTTTTCATAAAATTTGTATTCAAAAAATGCACACACGTGCTGCAAATTTTTGTAATTCCAATTTATTATATTTGAATAGAAATCATCATATTTTATTAATATGAATAATACAAGTTACTGTAAATACGCATTCTACATAACATCCGCAAATTCAACGTTCACGAATTAATCGATTGTTATTGAAATATCAACGTAATTTATTTATAAATTATTGCAATTTTAATGTTCTAATATAATTAGTTGAGTATAATAATTAAAGTTCAATGCCATAAACATTCATATACATATTTGTTAGACAGAAGCCATACAAAGTTGTGTTCTTTAAAAATAATCTTAAATGTAGAAAATTATATAAGTACTGAAATATCCAGCGATTATTAGAGTAAATTGCCTCAGGACCTTAGATTTGCAAAGCGCATGATTTGGTTAAACAAAATAAACATTTTTTGGCTATTCTATTAAATCAATTCTTAAATTTGGAAGGTGTTTGCTTTGTGGCGCATTTTTAATTTTAATATAAACAAAACACTTTTTTTTTTACTCCACTTTTATTTTGACTTAGTTTCATAATCATTACCGTGTACAAAAACGTATTTGTTTTGATTAAAATTTTTTAAAAAATAGTTTTTATAACAACCCTGTCGCTAACAACCCTGTCATTAACATTTTTAGAAAACTAAACGAGTGTCTTCCACTCCCAGACTAAGCATGAAGTAAAATTTTGAGTTGAGAAAAGCGAGAAGAATTTGAATTTGGATTTGGTCCAAATCCAAATTCGGGCTTTTCTCAACTCGAAATTTTACTTCATGCGCCACACGTACAAAATACTGATTTAACGTATATATATATTGATGTATTTTACATTGAGAAATATCACAAATGCCAACTGTTATAATAATCTAAATGTCATGTGATATCATAAACTAAATCTAACAAAACTAAATTGGCTTGTAACTCAATATATTTTTGTAAATCTTTTACCAAGTGATTAAGGAGAAAAAAGTGTCCGATATAAATCTGACAGTATAAACTGGGGAGATTCAATTTAAAATAAATCATAACTGTCAAAAAAGTTAAAAAAAGTATCATAATTATCACATAAAAACCATAAACAACAGTCAAAATATATAAATGTTTTATGTTTATTATCAATAGATGTGAAAAATATAAATTAATGCAAACATATCACAACTGACACAAAAACATTGTCAACTCACGGCAAAAACGCCAGTTTTTACATCAAACGCAATATCTTGTTATTATAAAAAGAGTAAAAATATTTCTGACACTTTTTTGCGTTTTTAAGCGTGAGGTTAAAAACGCAAAAAAGTGTCAGAAATATTTTTCACGATGCTTATTAATTTTGTGTCGTTTATCAATTTTCAATGTTTTGAGATATATATGATAAACCGAATCATCAATTAAAACACCTTTGACTCTGTCAATTTTTGTCACACAGTGAGACTTTCTTTAAACTTTTTGAGACTTTCATAAATGTTTAAACCCAAACTATCATGATTTTCGTCGATTTTCGACAATTTTTATTAGAATTCTAATGACTTGAACTTATTTTGACATTATGTGATTCTTTTAAATAAATTACACCTTAAAACTAAATGAATTTTATAGAAATGATGTATGGATAATCAAATATTTCCGTTTTCTATAAAATGCTCAAATCAAAGCTGCAAATGTTTGTCATAATATGTTATTTATACATTATTAAATATAAATGAATTAAAATATTAATGAAAATTCGGAATTTTGAACTTAATGTTGATGATTTTTGTCAGTTTTGCTTAATTGTAACACACTTTTTACCTAAATATTTATTTAATTTAAAAATTATGGGGGTTATTAACGGTTTTTTTCTAAGAATTTACAACATTTCAGTTAATCTTCAAATTCTGATGATTTTCATGATTACCAAAATTGCGATTTTAAGAAATGTCGTAAAATGGTAATAATTAAGGACAGCTATAATATTTGTTAGTAATGAATTTTGAAAAGTTTATGTGTCTTCTGTAATGCGACAATTGTTACAAAAATTGTTTAAAAATTTCAATAATTTCAATTTTAATTGATGCGCATATTTTATTATTTTTTATGAAATGAGAAGAATATTTTAAACTTTAGAATAAATCAGTGTTTTTATACGTGTGGCGCATGAAGTAAAATTTCGAGTTGAGAAAAGCCAGAAGAATTTGGATTTGGACGCGCAGCGTCCTAATCCAAATTCTGGCTTTTCTCAACTCGAAATTTTACTTCATGCGCCACGCGTATAAGACACTTAAGTTTAAAATATTCTTCTTATTTCAGAAAAAATAATATAAAATGCGCATCAGTTAAAATTGAAATAATTGAAATATTTAAACACTTTTTGTAACAATTGTCGCATTATATAAAGATTGTTGACACTTCATCACTTTTTAAAATTTTTGATCTTCATAAATGTCCACGCTTTTAGTTAATTTTCAAATTGTCGACGGCTTTTTAGGCAATTTCTGAAAATTTGTCGGTTTGTGCGAATATTCAAGGTTTTCGTTAATCTTCAAAATTTCGATATCTTTTGCAAATTTCCAAGATGTAACAATTTGACGCTTTTTATAATTTCTTTGAGGTGTTTATAAAAAAAATATCCTTCACGATTATCGTGAATTTCATAGAATTTTGTTGATTTTCAAATTATAGGACGTTTTTCACAGGTTTTCAAGATTTCGATTTTTAGCATGTTGATGCTTTTCGTGAATTTACAAAATTTTTATCGATTTTTTTAATAGTTGATATCAATTTTTAGCGTGAATAATCATAATTTGTTTTTAATTTGTCAAGAACTTTCATAGCTTTTCTTAATAATTACCATTTCACGATTTTTCTTAATATCGTATTTTTTCTATAAAACAGAAAAACACAAAATAAGCTATTGACAATTGTCGAACGAGTGTCTTCCACTCCCAGACTAAGCATGAAGTAAAATTTCGAGTTGAGAAAAGCCAGAAGAATTTGGATTTGGACGCGCAGCGTCCAAATCCAAATTCGGGCTTTTCTCAACTCGAAATTTTACTTCATGCGCCACGCGTATGAAACACTGATTTATTCTTAAGTTTAAAATATTCTTCATATTTCATAAAAAAAAAAATGCTCATCAATTAAAATTGAAATAATTGAAATATTTGAACAATTTTTGTAACAATTGTCGCATTATATAAAGATTGTTGACACTTCATCACTTTTCAAAATTTTTTATCTTCATAAATGTATACGCTTTTAGTTAATTTTCAAATTGTTGCCGGTTTTTAAGGCAATTTCTGAAAATGTGTCGGTTTGTGTGAATATTTAAGGTTTTCGTTAATCTTCAAAATTTCGACATCTTTTGCAAATTTCCAAGATGTAACAATGTGACGCTTTTAGTGATTTCTTTGAGATGTTTATAAAAAAAATATTCTTCACGATTATCGTGAATTTCATAGAATTTTGTTGATTTTCAAATTCTAGGACGTTTTACATAAGTTTTCGAGATTTCGATTTTTAGCATGTTGGTGCTTTTCGTGAATTTACAAAAATTTTATCAATTTTTAGAGGAAAAAATCATAATTTGTTTCTAATTTCATAGCTTTTCTTACTATTTACCATTTACGACATATCTTAATATTGTATTTTTTTGTATAAAACAAAAAACACAAATATGCTATTGACAATTATCGAACGAGTGTCTTCCACTCCCAGACTAAGCATGAAGTAAAATTTCGAGTTGAGAAAAGCCAGAAGAATTTAGATTTGGACGCGCAGCGTCCAAATCCAAATTCGGGCTTTTCTCAACTCGAAATTTTACTTCATGCGCCACGCGTATAAATCACTGATTTATTCTTAAGTTTAAAATATTCTTCTTATTTCACAAAAAAAATATAAAATGCGCATCAATTAAAATTGAAATAATTGAAATATTTGAACACATTTTTTAACAATTGTCGCATTATATAGAGATTGTTGACACTTCATCACTTTTCAAAATTTTTGATCTTCATAAATGAATACGCTTTTAGTTAATTTTCAAATTGTTGCCGGTTTTTAAGGCAATTTCTGAAAATGTGTCGGTTTATGTGAATATTTAAGGTTTTCGTTAATCTTCAAAATTTCGACATCTTTTGCAAATTTCCAAGATGTAACAATGTGACGCTTTTTGTGATTTCTTTGAGATGTTTATAATAAAAAATATTCTTCACGATTATCGTGAATTTCATAGAATTTTGTTGATTTTCAAATTCCAGGACGTTTTACATGAGTTTTCGAGATTTCGATTTTTAGCATGTTGGTGCTATTCGTGAATTTACAAAATATTTATTAATTTTTAGCGGAAAAAATCATAATTTGTTTCTAATTTCATAGCTTTTCTTACTATTTACCATTTCACGACTTATCTTAATATTGTATTTTTTGTATAAAACAAAAAAACACAAATAAGCAATTGACAATTATCGAACGAGTGTCTTCCACTCCCAGACTAAGCATGAAGTAAAATTTCGAGTTGAGAAAAGCCAGAAGAATTTGGATTTGGACGCGCAGCGTCCAAATCTAAATTCTGGCTTTTCTCAACTCGAAATTTTACTTCATGCGCCACGCGTATAAAACACTGATTTATTTTATAAAGTTTAAAATATTTTTCTTATTTCATAAAAAATAATATAATATGCGCAACATTTAAAATTGGATTATTGAAATATTTAAATACTTTCTATTATATTCTTTATTACGGGAGACCATTAAAAATACAACAATATATACACAATAATCACAAAACAATACAAAAAAACAAACAAAAAAGAACAATTGTCGCATTATATAAAGATTGCTGACAATTCATCACTTTTCAAAATTTTTGATCTTCATAAATGTCCACGCTTTTAGTTAATTTTCAAATTGTCGACGGTTTTGAGGCAATTTCTGAAAATTTGTCGGTATGTGTGAATTATTAAGATTTTCGTTAATTTAAAAAATTTTGACATCTTACGCAAGTTTCCAAGATGTAACAATTTGACGCTTTTTGTAATTTCTTTAAGATGTTTATAAAAGAAATGATGCTTTACCATTACCGAAAATTTTATAGAATTTTGTTGATTTTCAAATTATCGGACGTTTTACATAAGTTTTCAAGATTTTGATTTTTAATTGATATCAATTTTTAGCAGAAAAAATAATAATTTGTTTTTAATTTGCCAACAAATTTCATAGCTTTTCTTAATATTTTCCATTTCACGACTATTCTTAATATCGTTTCTTTTTTGTTTAAAACAGAAAAACAGAAAATAAGCTATTGACAATTGTCGAACGAGTGTCTCCCACTCCCAGACTAAGCATGAAGTAAAATTTCGTATTGAGAAAAGCCAGAAGAATTTGGAATTGGATGCGCAGCATTTCTCAACTCGAAATTTTACTTCATGCGCTACGCGTACAAGACACTGATTTATTCTAAAGTTTAAAATATTCATCTCATTTCATAAAAAAATTTCGACATCTTTTGCAAATTTCCAAGATGTAACAATGTGACGCTTTTTGTGATTTCTTTAAGATGTTTATAATAAAAAATATTCCTCACGATTATCGTGAATTTCATAGAATTTTGTTGATTTTCAAATTCTAGGACGTTTTACATGAGTTTTCGAGATTTCGATTTTTAGCATGTTGGTGCTTTTCGTGAATTTACAAAATTTTTATTAATTTTTAGCGGAAAAAATCATAATTTGTTTCTAATTTGGCAACAAATTTCATAGCTTTTCTTACTATTTACCATCTTATCTTAATATTGTATTTGTATTTGTAAACAAAAAAAAACACAAATAAGCTATTGACAATTATCGAACGAGTGTCTTCCACTCCCAGACTAAGCATGAAGTAAAATTTCGAGTTGAGAAAAGCCAGAAGAATTTGGATTTGGACGCGCAGCGTCCAAATCTAAATTCTGGCTTTTCTCAACTCGAAATTTTACTTCATACGCCACGCGTATAAAACACTGATTTATTCTATAAAGTTTAAAATATTTTTCTTATTTCATAAAAAATTATATAATATGCGCACCATTTAAAATTGGATTATTGAAATATTTAAATAATTTCTGTAACAATTGTCGCATTATATAAAGATTGCTGACACTCATCACTTTTCAAAATTTTTTATCTTCATAAATGTCCACGCTTTTAGTTAATTTTCAAATTGTCGACGGTTTTTAGGCAATTTCTGAAATTTCGTCGGTTTGTGTGAATTTTTAAGATTTTCGTTAATTTTAAAAATTTTGACATCTTACGCAAGTTTCCAAGATGTAACAATTTGACGCTTTTTGTAATTTCTTTAAGATGTTTATAAAAAAAAATATGCTTTACCATTACCGTAAATTTTGTAGAATTTTGTTGATTTTCAAATTATAGGACGTCTTACATAAGTTTTCAAGATATCGATTATTAGCAATTATTATCGATTTTTATAAAAATTGATATCAATTTTTAGCAGAAAAAATAATAATTTGTTTTTAATTGGCCAACAAATTTCATAGCTTTTCTTAATATTTTCCATTTCACAACTATTCTTAATATCGTATTTTTTTGTTTAAAACAGAAAAACAGGAAATAAGCTATTGACAATTGTCGAACGAGTGTCTTCCATTCCCAGACTAAGCATGAAGTAAAATTTCGAGTTGAGAAAAGCCAGAAGATTTGGATTTGGACGCGCAGCGTCCAAATCTAAATTCTGGCTTTTCTCAACTCGAAATTTTACTTCATGCGCCACGCGTATAAAACACTGATTTATTCTATAAAGTTTAAAATATTCTTCTTATTTCATAAAAAATAATATAATATGCGCATTATTTTAAATTGGATTATTGAAATATTTAAATACTTTCTGTAACTATTGTCTCATTATATAAAGATTGCTGACACTTCATCACTTTTCAAAATGTTTGATCTTCATAAATGTCCACGCTTTTAGTTAATTTTCAAATTGTCCACGGTTTTTAGGCAATTTCTGAAAATTTGTCGGTTTGTGTGAATTTTTAAGATTTTCATTAATTTTAAAAATTTCGACATTTTTTCCAAACTTCCAAGATGTAACAATTTTACGCTTTTTGTAATTTCTTTAAGATGATTATAAAAATAATGATGCTTTACCATTACCGTAAATGTTATAGAATTTTGTTGATATTCAAATTATAGGACATTTTACATAAGTTTTCAAGATATCGATTTTTAGCAATTTTTATCGATTTTTCTAAAAATTGATATCCATTTTTAGCAGAAAAAATAATAATTTGTTTTTAATTGGCCAACAAATTTCATAGCTTTTCTTAATATTTTCCATTTCACGACTATTCTTAATATCGTATTTTTTGTTTAAAACAGAAAAAACAGAAAATAAGCTATTGACAATTGTCGAACGAGTGTCTTCCACTCCCAGACTAAGCATGAAGTAAAATTTTGAGTTGAGAAAAGCCAGAAGAATTTGGATTTGGACGCACAGCTTTTCTCAACTCGAAATTTTACTTCATGCGCTACGCGTACAAGACTCTGATATATTCTAAAGTTTAAAATATTCATCTCATTTCATAAAAAAATAATATAATTAAAATTAAAATTATTAAAACATTTAAACACTTTTTGTAACAATTGTCGCATTATATAAGGATTGTTGACACTTCATCACTTTTATTTTTTTGTTAAATTTTGACATTTTAAATAATGTTTACAGTTGATATGTTATTTTTGACTTTTATCGATTCAGACATAAGTTCATCGGGACAGCAGATACCGTGCGTTTAAATTATGATTTAGAGTAGGCAGCATTTTTTGTGCGGTTTCCCAGAATGCTAATTGAATGATAGAATAAGTTTGAGGTTATGGTAAACTATGTGTTAACAGCCAGTAGTGCCAATCTAATTTAAAATTCAAAGCCCACACTTAATCATGTTTCAGATGATCGCACGTTATTAGTCGACATTTTGGCAATAATGACACTTGACATATGTCGGCACCAGTCGATATTTTAACAACCAATGACAACAAGAGTTGACACTAACGGCGCTAGCCGACATTCGACAAAAAAAAAAATTGGTAACGAGAAGATTGTTTAGATAATATTGAAGAAATATTGGGTTCAAAATTACCCAATATCATTCGTAGTCTACACAATCTTTGAATTTATAATTACTCATATTTTATAATAATAATCAATATTTTAGTTGCATTTATTAGTTTCGATAGTGTCGTTTTGATGTTATTTTTTGTTATCGATCCCGTGGCTATCATCGAGTCCTTGTCAAACTTAATCGTCCTCAGTGGGTCGAAACCGACCCCGTTGAGAAACGCTGCCCTAAATATCCCCCACCCCCTTATCTACACCACTAACCGGAGGCACTAATTGTTTGCTGCCGCCAGGGGCCTCAATCAGTGGAAATCCGTCACTGCACACGCTGTTAAACTAAAAATTAATTTAAACCAAAACCAGGTGTAATAACAAAGTACGTGAGTAGTTTAAACCAGGTAAAGCTCTTTGCGGTAGACGGAATAAGAGAGAGCTCGGAGCACTTAGAGTGTAATGCGCGATAGATAAGGGCCCGCTCATATCAGGAATCTCTTTAGTGCACCTTTATAGTAATTTAACTCCGGCGAGGATAAAGTTAAATGGAGTAAAGGCGAGGAAAAAAGTACGTTCTCGTACGCGCTTTATGTGGAATTAATGAAATTAAATGTAGCAAGCGGAATTAAAGTGTAAGGAGGGAAAATCATAATCAAAAAAAAAAATGTGGAGAACTTGAAACTTTTTCAATCCCATTAAAAATATTTTAATAAAAATCTTCGCGATTAAACGGACCGATGGCAATTGTGCGGGCCGTTATATCCAAACCGCGCGCGATATACACACCGACAATAATGGCTTATCTGCGACTTTTAATGATATTGTCCGCAGTTATCACCGTTTAAATGACTTTTTTAGAGGCTAATTCTCATATATTAGCCTGTCGCCGGCGGGTTTTTATCTTTTATGCCATTTTCCGTGAGCGACGCCCGACACCGACGCCATTGTTTTGTAATTTTTCACAGCGCTCCGATCGCAGCGCTGATATCGCAAATATTCGCATCATTGCAACTACAATGGCAATAAAAAGGTTTTTTTCCTGCTAATAATTTTTGCATTCTGCAGCCAGAATGTAAATGTATAATTACCCACAGTTGCTGCTAACTGCATTACCATAAATTGTACATGGTGATATGGTTAATTAAAATTAATTATAGTTATGAATAATGCAAATACTTTTAAGTCTTTCAAGAGAGTGTGAAAATGGTTGCAAGATGTGCAAATTCGTATGTAATTTATAAGTATGTAATTCTGTAAAATACATTCGATTCTTTTTGCACGTCAAAAAATTTAACATTTTGAAATATTCAGAAGACGGTTTTAATTCTCATTAAAGGGGAAAAGGGAGGGTTTTTGCAGCATAATCAACAGTTTTGTTACTTGAAATAAAACACTATTAACGATTTATTGAAATAAAATAGGATGTCGCGATTTGTTTCATGTTTCGGAACTTTTCTGTCAGGGTGGAGTGGAAATCTGTCCTCCAGTTAGAATTATTTCTGTATCGTGACTTGAAACGAACATACTTGAAATAATGCATTGATTTACGTAAGGCTTTGAAAACGTTTCTCAATTTCTCTCTAAAAAAAAACGATTGTACGACATTTTTACCACTCCAGTTTTACCACCATATATTGTTTACCACCAATTCTTTTTACCACTCCGATTTTACTACCATATATTATTTACTACTAATTTTTTACCATTGGTTATCTTACAAATATTTCTGAAGTATTTACAAGTCTGTATAAAACATTCATTCGGTTCTATTTTTGATTTTTCGCGCTAAATGTATTAAAATGTAATAAATATTAACTGTTAACATAACTGTCATCGACATCTTTGAGAATGATGTAAAATATTAATGTTAATATTTAAATATTCAGGGGCTGTTCCGTACACGCAAAGAGACGCACGCAATTTATTCTATTGCAAACTTTTCTCCTAATCTAACCTAACGTAGCAGTATGTAGAATCTCATAGAGATTTAAGCAATCTATTCTATTGCAAACCTTTCTCCTAACATAACCTAACCTACAAGTATGTGGAATAGTCACCGTGCGCAAAGAGACTTACGCAGTTTATTCTATTGAACACCTTTCTCCTAACCTAATCTAGAAGTATGTGGAATAGTCATCGTCTGCAAAGAGACATACGCAATTTATTCTGTTGCAAACCTTTCTCCTAACCTAACCTAGAAGTATGTGAAATATTTAACTTGCGCAAAAAGACTTCCGCAATTTATTCTATTGCAAACCTTTCTACTAACCTAACTTAAAAACATGTAAAATCGCCTAAGCATAATAAAATGTTTATCTGCATCTTATTTATAGAAAAATGTGTGGCTATACTAAGCCTTAAATCAGATAATTTTGCTTGGTTATGTGGTTCTATTAAATTATTTTAATTCTATTTAAATTTAGCTGTGTGTCTACTAACCAAACTGGATATGCCGTACCCAATTACTATGTAAATCACCAATTATGATGTAAATCAGGAAAAATATGATTTGTAATAAAATATGATGGAAATAAAATGGTGGAAAAAAATATAGTGGTACAAAAATATAGTGGTAAATATAGAGTGGTAAAAATGGAGTGGTAAAAATGACCCCTAACGAAAAAAAAACATGATAATAATAACTTGAAATAAAATACTTTTAACCTTTCTTCACAAATTTATTCTATACCAGATGTACATTTTAGACACAAAGTCACCATGATCAATGGTTTGATACTGATTAATCAGCATTTATAAAAATACAATTTTGTTGTAGTTTAAAGTGTATATATCTTCATTTAATTTCTCACTTCACGCGTTTTGAAACATTTTTAACTATAAACTATTAATTAAAACAGTTGGTATTGTTCCACTGATCAGTAGAACAATTCAAAGTGTTTTAATAAATAGTATGTAGTTAAAAATTTTACTTACTTTCGTTTCATCTCGAGATTATTTTTAAAAGAAAATGGCTACAGGGAACTTGATGAATTTAATTAATTATAATAATAATAATAACAATGTCTTTATTAAAAAAGAGGTATCATACAGTATATATAAAAGTGTATGCGAAGTTCATTCAGCATTATGTTACTGTTCTTCCACTTAACCTACTTAAAACATAATATAGGTAATAAGTGAGTATTTTATAAGATAAAAAAAACAATACTTTATAGCTTAAAACATAACATAAGTAATACATGTGAGTATTAGTAGAAAAGAAAAACAATATTCTGGAGCACATTTGGTTTCTAATTTCACCGATTACAAAGCCCACCTTGCAACAGCAAACTACGCACTTCTTGTTTAAATCCTTCAATTGGGAGTGATTTCAGATTTGAGGAAAGTTTATTGTATAGTTTATAAATATTGTAACTAAAACATCTTAGAAAGATAGATGTTTTGTGCTTCGGTGGTGAGATAAGCCCTCGAAACCTGACATTAATATTGTGCACGTCAGTTCGAAAAACAATTCTTCGGTAGATAGGGAGACGTCTTAAAGTGTATTATCGTATAATATATAAGACTGTAGCGTTCTACGATTGACCATATTCAACCAGTTTAGTTCAGAGCACTTCCCAGAGATACGATCATACTTGCTGATTCCTAAAATTAACCGTATGCAAGAGTTTTGCACCTTTTGTATACGATCTTTTGTCACTTTATCCAAGCAAGCACCATATACTACATCAGAAAAATTAAAATAACTTAATACTAAAGTGTCGCAGAGAACTCGTTTCGTGTTTTTATTTAAGATTTTCCTAATCGAATAAATCATTGTTAAACTATTGTAGGCTCGCGTAATACATCGACTAATATGAGCTTTAAAACGTAAATCAGAGTCTAAGATTAATCCTAAGTTCCGTACTGAGTCTATAAATGGTATCATAGTGTTTTCAAGCTGAATATTAAACAGGTGTTTAGCAGATGAGACTAATTTTTTAGGACCAAATAAAATGACTGATGTTTTATTAGCGTTTATTATTAGGGAATGTCTTTTGGATATCAATGAAAGATTCGATAGGTCCTGATTTATATTATTATTAGCCGTGTTTAGGTTATTGAAGGGAAAGGAATATAAAAGTTGAGTGTCATCTGCATACAGATTACAAACACAAAAATCAAGCGCTAAAGGAATAAATGATAAATAAACGGAGAATAATAGAGGACCTAAAATTGAACCCTGAGGGACACCTGCAACAAATTGTAAAAGTAATATTTATATTGGAATTATTCAATTACATTTTAAATAAACTATTAAAATTAATTAATATATAATCTCAAAACACTCGGAGTGAGAAACTGAAAAGAATCGGAAAATGATAGAGGTTAAAACCCATCTAGATTTAAAGTAAAGAACAAAAAAGGGTCCCATTCCACATTTAACGATACACGCGCAATTGTGTTTCAATTTTAATGTTGACTGAGAAAATAATTTCATAAAATACACATTAAAAATAAATATATTAAATAAAATACATTTTGAACTTATGGGGCCTGTAGAAATATAGATTGAGATTTGAAGAATTATTATTATTCACTTGTAAATAAAACACTTTTTACTTTGTTTAACCACTGAATCTTACATTTAATTGTGTGACTAGTTTCGACTATCTAGTAGTCATTCAAAGAACACGAGCGAGCCTTTAGATTAAAACAGTGGTCTCCAAACTACGGCCCGCGGGCCAAATCCGGCCCGCGACTTGCATGATTGTATGTAATTTTTTTTGTAAATGTCATATTTTGAAATATTGTAACAATTGTTCCTTAAATTTTTCATAATTTTATAAAATTAATCGGATCTTGGCCGACTTTATTATGTAGAATTGTATTTGCGGCCCGCGAAGAAGATAGTTTGGAGACCCAGGGATTAAAACATAATAGTTCTACCTATGCTAACCATCTTTTAGAAGAGAATCACACTTTTGGCGAGGATGTACTTTCAGTAATCCATTTTGCCGAAAAAGGTCGTAAAATGGATTTACTGGAAGCACTAGAAATACACAAGGCCCGAATTAATCCCGGAATTTCCCTTCTTAATGACCAGGTTGACCTAATGTACACCCCTCTCTTCGAAGCCGTATAAATAGTTTTTAACGTGTAATTTGTAGTTACTTTAGTTTGAGAATGACTACTAGATAGTCGAAACTAGTCACACAATTAAATGTAAGATTCAGTGGATAAACAAAGTAAAAAGTGTTTTATTTACAAGTGTATCTAAGATGTACCACAAAGTGAACGCCTACAACACCAAACAGTCAATTATTATTATTATTTTATTAATTTAAAATCACAATAATAATAGTATGCATATACTGTAAAATATTTATCAGAGACTTAAATCAGAGGGTATTTTAAGTGTTTGATAAATAAATATAATTCAATCATTAATTTATCTGAAGTACCTAAAATCTATGACAATGCAATAAATATTTTGTATTTGAGATAGTATATAAAAAATTTTTGTTTTTTGTCTACAAGGAAGTTGTTTTTAAAGTATTTTATCAATCAAGTACCTTTTATCAGTTTTATAAATCTGATTAAATTTGAGTATAAATACAAGCGGCAGCTTCGAAATCCTTTATCGAAACTCACACATTCGTTAAAATGAAAGCTATTATTTTCTTAGCCATTGTAGGCCTAACTCAGGTAAGAAATCAATTTATAAATGAGTAATATATGCAGTGTTTAAAACGCAAAGTTAAACGTGTATTTATATAAATTAAATTATTTCTGTGGATTGGAGCTAAAAAGACGCTTTTGAGAAAATCGCATTAAAAGTCATTGTTTTTTTAATTATTTTAATTCTAAATGACATAACGTAGAAGTTGCATGTTTCAACTTCAGCTCATATATATATTTGCATAGAATCTGATTATCAATATCATGTTTTTAACAATAATTTTACTTTTCAAAAAAATGACATTGGCATTTTTAGCTCCAAGCTACAGATTCATTTGGGAATTTGCAAATTACGAAATATTTGTTTCATAAAATATCATACAATATTGTATAGTGGAATTCGGAAGAGATGTCCTGTGAGCCATTGATATGGAATGTGTGGATTAAATTTTTTAGAGAGTTAATTATTTCTGTGGCTTGGAGCTAAAAAGACGCATTTGAGAAAATTGCATTGAAAGTCTTTGCTTTTTAATTATTTCAATTCTAAATAACATAACGTAGAAGTTGCATGTTTCAATTTCGGCTCATATATATATTTGCATAGAATCTGATTCTCAATATCATGTTTTGTACAATAATTTACTTTCCGAAAAAATGACATTGGCCTTTTTAGCTCCAAGCTACAGATTCATTTGTGGATTTGCAAATTACAGAATATTTGTTTCATAAAATATCATATAATAGCTTGTATAATGGAATTCGGGAGAGATGTCCTATGACTCATTGATGTGGCATGTGTGGTTCAAATTTTTTAGAGAGTATGTCGACAGTTGTATCTGCAACTAGTTTTCCTAGTTGTGTCAAATTTTGACGTTACATGACAATGTCGTACTGTTTAGGTCGCGAGTATATTAGTGTTTTCTTTTAGATAAGCTTTAAATCATAATTTCTTGTGATTTTTTTCTTTTGAGTATATATATCCCAATTACGTGTAGTAGACTTTTTAAATATTCGTTGTTTTCTTAAAACAGGTCAATTTAAAGTTTTAACGAGTGTTTTCCATTCCCAGGCTAAGCACGAAGTAAAATTTCGAGTTTAGAAAAGCCTGAAAATTTGGTTTGGTCGCGTAGCGCGAAGCGCGGAGCGACCAAACCAAATTTTCAGGCTTTTCTAAACTCGAAATTTTACTTCATGCGCCACGCGTATAAAACACTGAATATAAGCGAAGTTTACTCGTTCACAATATTTCAGTGCTTTCAGAGATTAATACGCGTGGCGCATGAAGTAAAATTTCGAGTTTAGAAATCCCCATTGAAAGTTTGTTTCGGGTCGCTGCGCGACCCTCGACAAATTTTCACTGGGCATTGCTAAACTCGAAATTTTACTTCATGTTTAGTCTGGGAGTGGAAAACCCCCGTTATAAGCTTCAAATTGAACATGAATCATAATTTCTTGTGATCTTTTTCTCTTTAGTATAAATATCCCAATTACCTGTTGTAGGTTTTTAAATATTCGTTGTTTTCTTAAAACAGCTCAATTTAAAGTTTAAACAAGTGTTTTCCACTCCCAGGTTAAGCATAAAGTAAAATTTCGAGTTTCGAAAAGCCTGAAAATGTGATCTTTTTCTTTTTACGTATTGTAGATTTTTTAATATTCGTTGTTTTCCTGAAATAGGTCAATTTAAAGTTTAAACGAGTGTTTTCCACTCCCAGGTTAAGCATGAAGTAAAATTTCGAGTTTAGAAAAGCCTCAAAATTTGGTTTGGTCGCGTAGCGCGAAGCGAAATTTTACTTCATGCGCCACGCGTATAAGACACTGATTTCAAGCGAAGTTTACTCGTTCACAATATTTCAGTATTGTCATTAATACGCGTGGCGCATGAAGTAAAATTTCTTGTTTAGAAAAGCCCCGTGAAAATTTGTCTCGGGTCGCTGCGCGACCCTCGACAAATTTCCACGGGTCTTTTCTAAACAAGAAATTTTACTTCATGCTCAGTCTAGGAGTGGAAAACACTCGCTTTTAACTTCAAATTGAACTCGAATCATAGTTGCTTCTGATCTTTTTCTTTTTGGTATAAATATCCCAATTACGTATTGTAGATTTTTTAATATTCGTTTTTTTCCTGAAACAGGTCAATTTAAAGTTTAAACGAGTGTTTACCACTCCCAGGTTAAGCATGAAGTAAAATGTCGAGTTTAGAAAAGCCTGAAAATTTGGTTTGGTCGCGTAGCGCGAAGCGCGGAGTGACCAAACCAAATTTTAAGGCTTTTCTAAACTCGAAATTTTACTTCATGCGCCACGCGTATAAGACACTAATTTCAAGCGAAGTTTACTCGTTCACAATATTTCAGTGCTTTCAGTAATTAATACGCGTGGCCCATGAAGTAATATTTCCTTTATTTATTTATTTAAAGTTTTTTAAATTTTAAATCAATATATCAAGGAAGACATTATGACAAATAAATTAATTGTAAACAACAACAATATTAAACGTCAATTGTTTTTATTGCCTTATTATATTTACTTTATTAATCTTAATAAATAGTAGCTATAAATACACAGAGTTTTTCTTATAAGTATACATATTTGAAATTCAGCCTATTTTCTGAAAATGTTTAGATATTCCTTGTTTTTATTTAAGTTCAAATTAAAGCTTTAAACAAGTGTTTTCCACTCCCAGACTAAGCATGAAGTAAAATTTTGAGTTTAGAAAAGCCCCGTGAAAATTTGTCGAAGGTCGCGCATCGACCCGAGACGCGTATAAAACACTAAAATATTGCGAAATGTATGTATATTCGAATTTCACTTGAAATCTGTGTTTTATACGCGTGGCGCATAAAGTAAAATTTCGAGTTTAGAAAAGCCCCGTGACAATTTGTCTCGGGTCGCTGGGAGTGGAAAACACTCGGTTAACGCTTCAAATTAAACTCTTTAAAAAAAGCGTATGCATATGTATACCTAATAGAAAATGCCTTGTATGTATACTTAAAAGAAAAATTCCCTATATTAACCGATTAATCCGATGACTATTTGCCAAATCTACTGAATGCACATTCGATTCATCTAACATTTTCGTTTGAGCTTACACAACATCAACATGAATGCATTATTTATTTCTATAAATACCTGAATTATTTAGTAGATGTGGAAATTGGAATTATACTCACATTTAAAACCATTGTGCACATTAATTAAAATGATTTGTGGCTGGGTTTTTGCAGATTTAGTTTTACGAAGAGATTGTCAAAATGTATACCTTAAAATTTTAAAGCTGCATACCGGAACATACGTTTTCGCATGTTCCATCTAAAAACCACACAGGACATATTATGAAGTTTACTGTCTCTTTTCATACACGTAATCTGATGACATGAAACTATTTTTGTATTACATGTATTAGTGCAAAAAGCACTACAAATCAAGAAAACCATAGGACATTTCTCGTGAATTGTATCATATGTTCAATTAAAAGAAAACCTCTAGAGTGTCATGATTTGATCTTTTTTCAAATTTAAATTGGCTACACACTCCAGGAATTGACATATAAAACGTCAGACACAATAATTTAAATGTATATTTTTAGAGTTGCCAACCTAGAATATTTTCCATGGCACTCTTTAATTGAACATCCTAATTATAAATCGTTTTATAAATTATTTATGTTTATTATTACTAAAGGCTTCACTTGATTGGGATAAAGTTATCCCAATTCGCAAGCAACTGACTCCGCCAGAAAATGCGAAATTGCCTGAATTCAAACCAAGAATCGTTGGAGGTCAAGAGGCCAAACCCAACTCCATTCCATACCAAGTAAGATTGTTGTTAAGTTAGCAATACACTATATCAAATGAATTATTTATACTACTATACTTTAATATAAGGATTAAATTTCAGTTTTATTAATGTTTCTTTTATATAAAAATAGGTTGCTCTCTTCATCAATGCTGCAGCAGGTACATATTTTTGTGGTGGATCCTTGATTTCTACAGAATACGTCTTAACTGCTGCACATTGCGTTGAGTAAGTAATAATTATCGATTTTAATTACACCTCAATAAAATTTTCAACTCAAATAATATATGTTGAATTAATTTCTCACTCAACCCGTGGTGAAACATATTTAATTAATAGTAGAATGACCTAAGGTCAAAACTAAACATACACCATAAAACAAACCAAGTGTTTTAATCAAAGTTCCACCATCGAATAATATAATTATTATTTTAATTAATTCGATTACTTTTTTTATTGCAGCTCAAGCTCAATCCCTGGCATCCAAAGCATCGAAGTAATCCTAGGTGCTCACGAAGTCAAAGGAATAGAAAACACTCAGCAAAGAATTTTATCTACTGAATTTAAGAAACACGAAAAATATGTCTCTACTGCTGTATTACACGATATTGGAATTGTGAAATTATCCACTCCAGCAATTTTGAATGGTAAATTACATGTTTGGTCTATTATGTCAATTTGTATTTGAATAGAGGAAGACAAGGCTCCAATAGTCTTTTATAATATTTTGAAATAACTAGAATTGTTACGTTTTAAACCTAAGGATGTATACCTCTTTAATTTTTCATGTTTCTCAAAACTCATAGCTTGGATTTGACTTCAAATTTATTCACTATACCTCTTTAATCTTTCAAGTATCTCAAAACTCATCGCTTGGATTTGACTTCATTTTTATTCACTTATTATAATAAATTTAACTTATACTTCATTTTACGCCAGGCCGAGGAATTATGCCAATTATTAAAACTCATTAGTTGTGATTATTTAGCACGTAATATTAAAATTAAAATCATACATCTACAGGGTGTTCTAAATTACTGGGCCACCATTTATTTATTTATTAACGGAATCTCCATTTTATTACATAAGTGTACATATACATATTGTAATATATGACAAAAATAACAAAAAACATAAAAATCATATAAAGAATTACATTGATTACAACCGACTAAATTATTACTGAACAAAATTGGTAACTTTAGTATCTTTGGAGCTACGAAGTCGGTTAAATTAGCAAAATAGTTGTATTTTTGTACGTACATTACTATGGTGTAAACAAAAAAGCAGGTGAACCTCAGGGTTTTGATTTATTCGCAAAAACATTTTTTTTTTATAAATGGGATGCCTTGTATATTTTGACATATTTAGAAAGAGAAAAAATACATAAACAAAATAGTTTAAATAAATGATTATCCTGAAATTGAAGATATCCTTTATCAGGACCATTGAAATACTGCATATTTTACAGCAGGATTACTTACTCGAAATAAAAATGGCGATTAACAAACTAAATCGGATATTGTTAAAGTATCCATGCTTATGGACGTTTAGCCAATTTTCTTGTATTGTCGTAATTTTTGCCATGCCTTTTTGTCATAACGAGAAATGCGACATGTAAGAGTGTTATTTATCATGGTCAAAAAATGCATTAGTTAATTATTTATTAATTCTATTTTTTACGCTCTAATTCAGAATCGTAAACTTACTTTAAATAAGAAATTACTTCAAATTCACGCACACTAAATTTGAGTAAATTGTAGAAAAAATATTTTTCTCAGTCACATTTTAGGATAATAATTTATTAAGCCTTTTTTGTTTGTGTATTTCTTCTCTTTCTAAATATGCCAAAATATACAGGGCATCCCATTTAAAAAAAAAAAGTTGTTTTTGCGAATAAGTCAAAAGGTTCACATATTTTTCTGCTTACACCATCGGAATGGACGTAAAAAATACTACTAGTTTGCTAATTTAACCGATTTTATAGCTCCAGAGATAACAAAGTTGCCAATGATGGCTCGATAATTTAAAACACCCTGTTTACTTATTGTTTATTTCCAATTAAATTGTTTTTGAACATGGCTGTTTATTCAAATAATTAATTTGGCAATAATCAACAAGTATAGATGTAAGATTTTAATCTTAATCTTACGTGGTAATAAATTTGAAATTGTTTATTTACAATATGAAATTGATTAGTCTCAATCTGAAGTTTAAGGTAAAGATCCTCTAAAGATAATCATTTGTTGTATAAATGTCTTCATTTCTTTCAGAATACGTTCAACCCATATCTTTACCAACTGAAAACGACAAGGAAAACACGTATGAGGGCGTTACTGCCGAAGTCAGTGGTTGGGGAAAGACTTCCGATGGTGCTTCCGGAATTGCTGATAAATTGCATGTCGTTCAATCAGACATTATTTCAAACACTAGATGCAATAGTTTTTACTTTGGCTCCATTGAAAGTGGACATATTTGCTTGAACGGCGATAGATACGAATCGCCCTGCAATGGAGATTCTGGTGGACCATTAACAAATGATGGAAAACAGGTGAATTATCGATTGTTATAGTAAAATTATGAAATAAATTATTGTAATCGTTGAGATTAAACTGATAGTTTATTTTTTAATTGTTGCAGATTGGAATTGTATCTTTTGGAATAATTTTCGGCTGCGAAGTTGGATTCCCTGGAGCGTTTACAAGAGTCACCTCATACCTTGATTGGATCGCAGATAATACTAAATAATTGTAATATTTTAATAAAACATTGTTAAAACTACTCCTCAAATTTGTTATTTGACCATTTTATCTCAATTAATTAATTAATAATCCATTTATTGAACCCAAATAAGTTGCAAAAGGCCATCGACCGAGGTATTTCAGCGGCTTTATAATGTAAACCATTTTACAAAAAAATTATAACGTAATCCATATTATATATATTATTTCACATTATAATTACTATATTATTATTTTTTTTTTTTTTTTGGTGTGGGAGGGGAAAATCCATTTACGGACGGAGTGTCGGACTCCCTCCAGGCGGAGGACTACCGACTAAAAACCCCTCCCACCCTACCGGCTTCGACTACAAGATCATTAGCCGGTTTACTTGTTTCTTTGAAAACTTAATAATAATACAAAAGAAACAACTAAAACAATAAGATAAAATTATATAGTACATAAATAAACCTAAGCCTAAAATCACAGATTTTGTGGTACCAGGATTGTAAAAGACCCTGGCACCGATTATACACAAAATATTATTATTAAATTTTATTATGTATTACAACGTATTACATTTAAGAGTATACAAACTTAGAATTAAATCATTTATCTTATCTTATTTTAGTTGATTTATCATATTATTATTATCTAAAACAGCAGTTCTTTACCTGTATTCCGCGGACCACTCCGTGACTTATTACTGATTTTCAAATTTTGATGAAACACATTCTCTAAGAGTGTTTTACTAAAATTTTAAAACTGGCAATAAGATAAAACGGTAATTATGACAAGAAAACTAGAATTAATTTTATTGTTCTAACGAGTACCTATAAACTGTCAGCATCCCAGTAGGTTCTAACTTCAGAAACATAAGTCGTAATTAGACATATTATTAAATTTATTTGACATTTCCGAGGTTCACCGAATCGTATGACTTAATCTAAGATATATAATTTGTTTATTAAAGCAACCGAGATGCTGGCAATTTATAGACACTTGTTGGTTTACGGCAGTATATTGCAAAAATATTGTAAATTTCTAAGTATTCCGTGGTTCTAAAAAGGTTAACAACTACTGCTTTAGAAAGTAAAGCCTAGGGAATGGTGTAAAGACTCCTTGTTTAGCGTCTCCATGGTCCAGAATGGATCTAATCCATAACCTAGAGTTTAGCGTATTATAAACTAATTTAGAAACTAACGTCTGGATTCCAAATCCTAGGTTTAATATTTAAACTTTAGACAACAGAGTCTAGAATATAAAGTCTTGAAGTCTAGTGATTAGTCTTAGACACTAGTCTAGGGTCTTCATAGTAGCGTCTACAATCTAGAACTAAAGTGTGAATCATCCAGAATCTATTAAGTGCTAGATTCTGGATCATTCACACTTTAGTTCTAGATTCTAGACGCTACTATGAAGACCCTAGATTAGTGTCTAAGACTCTAATTACTAGACTTCAAAACTTTATATTCTAGACTCCTTTGTCTAAAGTTTAAACATAAAACCTAGGATTTCTAGACTTTAGACCAAAGTCTAGAACTTAGAACGCCTAGAGTAAAAGTTTAGAAAATCGAATCTACATATTAGAGTCTAGAAACTGGAGTCTACAGACTAGTCTATCCCAGTGTTTGCTAACCTTTTTTTTACCCTTTCAATTTCAATGCCCTCATGGCCTCCCATTGACATAATTCTTTTTACTCGACATGTCAAAATAAAGTGATGCCCTTGCAAATTTTATATAAATTTTGACTTTGACTTTATCCTTTATATTGATTTTACATATTTATAGCTATACTTTTGGCAATTATATAAGATAAATTAGCAGTTTCAGAACTTCAAAATAAATCAGTGTTGTGTACGCCAGGAGCATGAAGTAAAATTTCGAGTTTAGAAAAGCCTAAAAATTTTGATTTGGGCACTACGCTTCTCTCCACGCCCAAATCCAAATTTGCAGGCTCTTCTAAACTCGAAATTTAACTTCATGCTTAATCAAGGAGTGGAAGATACTCGGTAGAATTGTATTAACAACCAATAAAAACATTGTTTTTGCGTAATTGATTATTTATGATATTTTTTTTTAACTATATTAACTTATTTTTCTTATTTAAAATATCGTTACTGTTATAATATTCTTTATTATTTACGATTTTCTGCTAACTATTTTAGATTTAATAAATAAATGATACTAACTTAATATGTGCAGGATTTTGAAGAACTGAACAATACTGAATACACTATAATAATTAGCTAATATTTATCCAATACCTGTTTAAGTCATTTTAATCCAAATTAAATGTTAATTTAATTTGATTTAAAAAAATGCGGTTTCAAATTATTTTTAAAAATATTTCAAATTGTACTGAAAAATGCATCGCATATGAAAATTTAAATATTTCGCTTAGTTTGTCTTTAATTTTAAGTTTAAATTAGTTCTTAATTAAATCGACTGGATTTGAAGAGATATACCTTTATTAAAATTGGAAAAATACAAGACAACAAATAATTCTTTTCGTTTTCTATTATTACCAATTATTTATTTAGTCATAAAAATGCAATATCTCGCTTGGTATTTCTTTAATTTTCAGTTAAATTAGAAATTGTTTTAAAAAATGATAATGTAAAAATTGAATGCACTTAAATAATGAGCAAAACATTAAATGTTACACTTTATTATTCTGTATTTACAGCAAATGTTAAATATTACTAAAATTTCTGAACATTAGAGATGAATGATTTTAAAAATGTCTAAACATTTACTAATTTCGTAACGTTTTTGGAGAAAAAAATTATAGGTCCAAGTTAAACCAGAACTTTATTTTATTATGATGCCAATATTTCGCTAATGCATTTAGCTTCTTCATTCAAAATCAGTAGAGATACAATATTGTAAATACCTCTGCTGAATTTTCTGTAGTTTTGAGCAAAACTTGAACAGAATAAGCCAATGTATGAAGATGTTTATTTTGAAAAGTTGTGAAAATTTTAATAGTCTGTGTAATTATTATAAAACTGACCGATTTTGTTCAAAAGCAAACGTTTTTATAGAATATTCAAATATTTCACACGGTTTTTATGTATTTTCAGCGACAGTGTTTAAAAATTATGTGTCTAAATTTAACAAGGACTATTTTTGTAATATTGCCAATATTTCACTTATTTTTTCAACTTTTTAATTAAAATGAGTTAAGATACAATATTTTAACTGTACAGTCACATTCATTGTTAATAATTTCCTGTCACTGATAATAATTTGTAAAAGATCATAGCCAACAAAGTTAGGTTTAATTTAATGTTTGATGTCATTTTTCATATTTTATTTTCTTTGTTTACAGGTAAAACTAATCAAGCGAGTTTTCACACTATTTGTAATTATTATTTAGTTAATGTAGTTATTTGAGTTACGTGAAGATCGTAAGTCACTTAATTAAAACACTGTAATATTCTTTTCTTCACTTTTATTTTTATTAAAAAGTAAAGAAAGGAATATAACAGCGTTTTAATTAAGTATTATTTAGTTAATACCATTTTAAAAACAAACAGTTGTTAAATTCTTAACTCTTTGGAAATAATGTGTAGTTCATAAGATACAATTGTGAAAATATACAAATATATGCATTTATCCTCCAATGAATAATCAGCATTACCAATATCATCTTTTAAATCATCACTGCCAAACCCATCTTCTCATCAACAACCAACGTCTTTAACCTATGCTTCTCCAACTTTAAAGTCTACTACTTCACATTTTGAATTAATTTATTAACATACAGACAATTACTAGGTTCACAATTAAAAAATGAAAACTCAATATCCAGCACTTAAAAGTATGGTTATGGATCATAGAAGATACAAATTTACTATAATTTCGTTTTTGAATTGTATTTCTCTTTAAAGGACAGCTAACTCTAAATGAGAGAGTCGATACATTAATAATTTTTATAATAAGTCAAATGACGGTTATATTTTATAAACTACACCTCAGGTAACAATTAAATGCATCAATAAAAGTCATGAACCATTATCTTTGAGTATATTTGATACGTACAAGTACATTTTTAGAGTTCAATGAAATTTCGATTGGATTTCATGATAATGAAAAATCATTTGTTGTCTGAGACGAAAATGCATTTAAGTAATTATACACGTAGTATTTTATATCAGCCAGAACCTTTAATCGTTACTAATATATTGAGAAGGTCATGTTCATTAAACCTTGAAAACATAATACATTGTCTAATATTTACTCAACATATTCATAAAATTTAAAATTGAATTGCCTTGAAATAAATAAATGTCTGGGAACAAATTCGCCACAAATTATTTATTTATTGTTAAAAAATCGAATTTCCAAAACTGGTCGAAATGGCCCAGTTGCCAAAGCCATTGAACAAGACGAATTTGTAAAGTATTAGAAAAGTTAAAAGACTTTTCTGTCATACATGTTAAATTTAACATTGAATATGTATCAAATAAAAATGTATCTCGAACAAAATAATTCATTTGTTGGACAAGAATATACCACAGCGTTTGGTTTCTAAAAAACTAGACGAATTTCTTTATATAATAGTTAAATTTCAGAACTCACAATACGAGGGTTGTCTATTATATTTCGGGATTGGGCAACCCTAGTGTTGCAATCTGGCAACTGAGAGCTCTATCATAAAGTTTGACCTTTTTGAGGTTATACGTACTTAGAACGTTTTGACATATGAGCGTTATTTGTGTCGTTTACACTAACTTAAAAGATTTATTTCGGCCAAAGAATGGAATTAAATCGTGAACATTTTCGTGCGATTATTTTTTACAACTTTCGACGTGGATTAACTCAACAACAGTGCATGGATGAACTAATTCAATTTTTGGCGATGAAGCTCCATCAAGGACCAGTGTTAATCGATGGCATGGTGAATTTAATGGAGGTCGTAGTTCACTCCAAGACGAATTTCGTGGAGGTCGTCCAAAATCAGTTGTTGTTCCGGAAACCATTGATGCTGTGCGCAAACAAATATTGCAAGATCGTCATGTGACCTATCGTGAGATTGAGACAACCTTAGGCATTACTGGGACCAGCATACATTCAATATTGCATGAACATTTGACTGTCAAAAAAATTTGTTCGCGTTGGATCCCACACAATTTGTCAATCGCTCAAAAAAGGCTCGTGTCGATTGGTGCAAAGAAATGCTCAAAAAATACGATTGCGGTGCTTCGAAACACGTCTATGACATCGTGACAGGTGATGAATCATGGATTTACGCATATGAGCCCGAAAGTAAACAGCAGTCGACCGTATGGGTGTTTCAAGATGAGCCAAATCCAACAAAAGTTGTTCGCGCACGAAGCACTTCCAAGCAAATGGTCGCCTGTTTTTTAGGAAAAACTGGACATGTCGCAACCGTACCACTAGAACAACGCAGAACAGTCAATTCTGAGTGGTACACAACCATTTGTTTGCCAGTTGTCATCCAAGAAATCAGGAAAACCAACCGCCGAAAACGGATCACTTTTCACCACGACAATGCGAGCTCTCACACATCGGCTCAAACAACTGCATTTTTGAGCACGCAAAACATCGATTTGATGAGTCATTCGCCATATAGTCCTGACTTGGCACCGAATGACTTCTTTTTATTCCGATCCGTAAAAAGTAAAATGAGAGGTCAACGTTTTTCGACACCTGAAAAGGCGGTTGATGCGTTCAGAATGCATGTTTTGGAGATACCTCAATCAGAGTGGCAAAAGTGCTTCGACAATTGATTCAAACGCATGCAAAAGTGTATAGATCTTAATGGGGAATATTTTGAAAAACAATAAAGCGATTTTCAATGATTAATATTTATTTTTGTTCTCTAATCCCGAAATATAAAAGGCAACCCTCGTATGTATTAGAATGCAGGGTTTGGACGATATATATTATAAGAATAGATATCTTATGATATATATCAATATTTATCATGATATATATATCGATATTTATAAAATACGATATAGATCATTGATAGTTATGGAATGCACAAAACCATTAAACTGCGCGTCGCCGGGTATTCCCCGGTTTCTCTAATATTTCTAGTTGCCTCCTTAGCAAAGTTGGTTTTTGCTATAAATGTTGAAAAAAACTATCAAAATATCAGGTGTTCATTTAAAAACCCGATCGAGAAGACGTTGCTTTTTGATAGAAGGAAATGCAACGAAAAAGTGAAGTCGCTGCTTAATTTACGTTTTCTCATACCTGACATACAGGGTGCCCGTATTTCGACAGAATGTATCTCTGTTATTTGAAGAGATAGAGTCAGTTAAATTGGGGCAAAGTTGCGTATTTTAGAGCCTAACAATAATCTGAAAACAATTTTGAAATATCTTTCTTTGCTTTCGAAATATCAACAGACAACTGATTTAAAAAAAAAAAACGTTTTTATTTTTTTATTCAAACTGAATCTGGACATTTAGAACTTGGACAATAATTTTTAATGAGGAATCTGGTAGCATTTATTTGTAGGATAACTATAACATTTACCCGGGCACCATAGCCTACTTTTGTTTTTTTTTATGGGGGTCATTTTGGGTTTTCATATTTTTTGAAATAGTATTTTTTTTTCTGAAATCAGTGATGTATCACACTCATAGTTAATTTTAGATTTAATATTTAAAATTATATTTTCCTTTTTGCAAAGAAGGCCTTGGAAACAATGACGTCATATCTGTTAATCAATAAAATCTTGACAGCAGTTAATCATTGTTAGCACTCAAAATTAATTAATAACTGTCAATCTTTTGTAATAATAATAATAAGTACCGATTATCACATATAAATTTCATAAACTAAATTTATTCTACTTTTATTATTATTATCCCAAAACTATTTACAAAAAAAGTCATTCTTGCATTTCTTCGCTACATCTCGGTAAATATTAATCAGCATCATATCTAAGCGTAATTTATTTTTAACTTTACTGTAAATCAGTGGTTTATACGCGTGGCGCATTAAGTAAAATTTCGAGTTTAGAAAAGCCCCGTGAAAATTTGTCTCGGGTCGCTTTTCTACGCGGGGCTTTTCTAAACTCGAAATTTTACTTCATGCTTAGTCTGGGAGTGGAAGACACTCGTTAGTTTAAAATACATCACAACTGTTAAATATGTATCGCCGGATGCCCGTCTTCAGGGGTAATATGTAAGCAAATTATGGGTCCTAGGAGTTGTCAAATAAGTGAGTTACTCAACTGATTCTAAGGCACTCTTTACAAAAAACAAAATATTAAAATTATATATATAAATGGTACAATAAACTATAAGTGTGATACATCAATAAATTCAGAAAAAAAGTAGTTTTCCAAAAACTATGAAAATCTAAAATGGGGCCTATAAGAAAAACAAAAGTTGGCTATGGTACCTGGGTAAATGTTATAGTTATCTTAAAATAAAATATGTTACTAGATTTATTGTTAAAAAGTGCCTGTATAATGTGAAAGTTGTAAATGTCTGGATTCAATGGTTTTTAAATAAAAAAATAAAAAAGAAATTTTAAAAAATCCGTTTTGTACAATATCTGAAAAACAAAAAGAGATATTTCAAATTTGTTTTTAGATTATTATTGGGCCCTGAATTACGCAACTTTGCCCGAATTTAACCGACTCTCTATCACTTCAAATAACCGAGATCCTCATACATTCTGTTGAAATACGGACACCCTGTATATGTCAGATTGTGTTAATCAGTAGTTCATTAATTTATCTTGTTCTTATAGTTGTTGTGTTGTTTTTTTCTTCTTTCGTATGAGTGGGCAATAAAATGCCGATTAAAATAAAAAAAAACTTTTATAAAGCTAGTTTAGATTAACACTGTCAGGAGCGACTAAAAAATTCACGTACGACCTACACAATGTGTTGATAATTTCATAGCCAACTCGATCGGGTTTTTAACTGAACATCTGATTTTACGTGAATTTGTCAGTCGCTCCTGTCAATGTTAATCTAAACCCTGGGTCTCCAAACTATCTTCTTCGCGGGCCACAAATACAATTCTACATAATAAAGTCGGCCAAGATCCGATTAATTTTATAAAATTATGAATAATTTAAGGAACAATAGTTAGAATATTTCAAAATATGACATTTACAAAAAAAATTACAAACAATGGCGGGCCGGATTCATGCAAGTCGCGGGCCGGATTTGGCCCGCGGGCCGTAGTTTGGAGGCAACTGATCTAAACCAGTTTTATAAAAGTTTTTGTTATTTTATTCGGCATTTTATTACAAATTTTGAACTGCTATTATGAAAAATAGGCCTAATAATGCTAATTAATGAATGATGGTTATTAGATATCTAACTAAATTTTAACTAAATACATGAGTTAAAATTTAGTTAGATATCTAATAACCATCATATTAAAACTTTGAGTTGACGAGATATAATTTCTCTGCAAATATTTAACACAATTGGGACACCATCACAGTTTTATATTTTTCATTAATTTAATTCTCAACCAAAAGTAAACAAAACATTAGTCATATTATATAAAATTACGAAAATGTTTTTCATGTAAAATGTGCCTTAATTAATAAGACAACTTAAGACAATAAATATCCATTGAATCAACTACTTTCCGTGCAAATACACCTCCGGATATTGAATTAAACAATGTAATTTTTAAAATCTTATTTTATTTTAAGTTTTTTTTCTCGAATTCAAATATTATTAAATAGGAATTATTCCTATTTAAAACATTAGTGTTTACAAGAAATAATAATGTGTTATCTGTAGTACTTCAAGACAAGATTATACAAGGACAATGTTCTTTGTTTAATAGTAGTATATAATAATTAATTAATTAATTAATTTTGCATACCTTGCGATACCGTCTGATAAAAAAATCATATAAAAAGGGAATAAATTGTGACAAACAGTATAGTACACAACAAATCGTAGCAATGAGAAGTTTAATTATCTTAGCTTTCCTTGGCTTGGTCCAGGTAAGATTTTCTTAAATAAGTAAATATAACGAGTGTCTATAAACTGTCGGCATCTCGGTCGCTTTGCAAAACAAATTACATATCTTAGATTAAGTCATACGATTCGGTGAATCTCGGAAACGTCAAATAAATTTAATTATATTTCTAATTACGACGTATATTTTTAAAGTCAGAATCTATTAGGAAGCCAACAGTTTATAGACACTCGTTATATATAAAGTATTTTTTATTCCTCAAGGTTTTCTTAGCTAACAATGTAAGCAACTATTGATAGACATGACTTTTAGTCAACATGACTTGACTGCGAATTTCAAAGTCTACTGAAATTCATTTTTCTTTAAATATAACTTATTCTGCACATTGAATAATTATCTCTTCATTTTTAGGCAAATATTGATTGGGATAATGTCATTCCAATCCGCAATACTTTCACCCCACCTAATGGTGCTAAAATACCAACATTGTTTCCAAGGATTGTTGGTGGAGATGAAGCTAAACCAAACTCAATTCCCTTCCAGGTAAATTAAAAAAATCTAAAAGTACATTTATTTATTTGAGCAAATGATAAGATACAGACAGGACAAATCCCAAAATAGTATCTAACTACAATTAACAACAAATAATAATAACAATAATATAAATATTATAAACTTATGATCTCATGTACTGATATCTTACAAAATGTTTGCTTGAAATTTGTTTAGGCTGCTCTCTTTATTGCAACTCCAGAAGGAACTTACTTTTGCGGAGGATCCTTGATCTCCAAAGATTATGTTTTGACTGCTGCACATTGCGTAGAGTAAGTTATTCAAAATATTATTATTATTTTAGTATTATTTTAGTATTATTTTATTATTATTTTAATAATTTCACAGGTACACTAAAAATTCATTAATTTCATAGCTGAAATCTTGAAACCGTTCACTTCGTATTAAATATTCAATGTGGAAGTATAGATAATACTTAAGTTGATTATACCGTATATTTTTTTACAGGTATTTAAGTCTACATAATTAACGGTGTAATTTTTTACATATTGGTTGTTTTTACATAAGCGTTTAATGTGAAGCATCTAACGAGTGTTTCCACTCCTAGATTGAGCATGAAGTAAAATTTCGAGTTTAGAGAAGCCTGAAAATTTGGATTAACCGGCGCGAGCAGAGCGTAGCGCGCCAGTTTCGAGTTTAGAAAAGCCTTCAAGTTTTTCAAGGAGGAGTGAAGTAAACTTTTCTTCTTTTGTTCTTCCATTCTAAAGCTTTCAAGTTTTCTATTTTTAGTAAACAAATAATATATATTCAAGTAGTATTGGGAGCTTATGAAGTTGGAGCGCAAGACAAAAGACAATTCTCAAAAAATAATCATATCAACGGAATTTAAGAATAAAGTTTATTGTTGTTTTTTGTTTTTTCGTTATTTTAAAGCTTTCAACTTCTCTATTTTTAGTAAACAAATAATATATATTCAAGTAGTATTGGGAGCTCATGAAGTTAGAGCGCAAGAAAATTCTCAACAAATAATCATTTCAACGGAATTTAAGAAGCACGAAAACTACGATTCATCTACCATTACAAATGATGTAGCTGTTATAAAACTTCCAACTCCAGCGGTTATAAATGGTAATGTATATAAACCTACAAGAAACGTTTGGTAATTCTTAGAAATAGTTTACATACAGGGAATTTTTCTGTTATGTATACATGATTCGATTCTTTTTAAATCGTTCAATATATACCTTCTAACGAGTGTTTCCACTCCTTGATTAAGCATGAAGTAAAATTTCGAGTTTAAAAAAGCCTGAAAATTTGGTTTGGTCGCGTAGCGCGAAGCGCGGAGCGACCAAACCAAATTTTCAGGCTTTTCTAAACTCGAAATTTTACTTCATGCGCCACGCGTATCAAACACTGACTTCAATTGAAGTTCTTAATGCACTTTTTGAACAGTATGCTGAAGTAGTATATTTTGAACTTCACATGAAATTAGTATTTTATACGCGTGGCGCATGAAGTAAAATTTCAAATTTAGAAAAGTCTAAAAATGTTTTTTGGTCGCTCTGCGAAGCTTTAAACGAGTGTTTTCCACTCTCAGACTAAGCATGAAGTAACATTTCGAGTTTAGAAAAGACCCGTGACAAATTTTCGGGGCTTTTCTGAACTGAAAATTTTATTTCATGCGCCACGCGTATAAAACAGAGATTTTAAGTAAAGTTCGAATATACATAAATTTCGCAATATTTTAGTGTTTTATACGCGTGGCGCATGAAGTAAAATTTCGAGTTTAGAAAAGCCCAGAAAATTTGTCTCGGGTCGCTGCGCGACCCTCGACAAATTTTCACGGGGCTTTTCTAAACTCGAAATTTTACTTCATGCTTAGTCTAGGAGTGGAAAACACTTATTTAAAGCTTCAAATTAAACTTATACTTAAAATAAAATCCCCGTCAATTTCAAAATTTTATAGAATCTCGTCAATGTTAATAATATGCGTCAATTTATGATTATTTTAATTAGAATAATAGAATTTAAAATCATATTCACTCGGTGTTTCATTTTCAGAATGTAATTTCGTTTAAATATTTTTTGTATCATTTCAGAATTTGTGCAAACAATCCTGTTACCGACTGTAGAAGATGTATCGAACAATTTTGAAGGCGTAATTGCTCAAGTTAGTGGTTGGGGAAAGACTTCTGATTCAGCAGCTGGAATCGCTGAAAAGTTGCATGTTGTAAAGTCTGATATTATTTCTAATAAGGATTGCGATGAGGCGTATTTTGGTGGTACCATTAAAGCTGGGCATATATGCTTAAACGGCGACAGATACCAATCACCCTGTAATGGAGATTCTGGTGGCCCATTGGTATATCAAGGAAAAGTGGTATGTATTATTATACCTAGATACTTAGATTTATGTATATTAATAAACTGTAAAAAATACAGAGTCTACATGTACCGTGGGATTATTTAAGGCATGATTTAGAGTAAGCTTTGAATTTTGAATTAGATTGGCAGTACTGACCTTTAGTTTACCATATCTTCAAATTTATTCCATCATTCAATTAGCATTCTGGGCAACCGCACATAAAAAATGCCACCTACTCTAAATCATAATTTAAATGATCGCTATACAGTATAACCGACGAAGGAACGGATCACTCTCTAATTAAAAACCTGGTGGTTCTTTGACATATCTATACAAACCAAATATTTTCAAAGCCTTGTACTTCTTAATAATTGAAGGGTTTGGAGCAATTACAAGACTTATTACAAATATAAAGACTGTTATTCCTTACTTCACTTTTTATTTTTATGTTAGATGTACATTTCGAGACACAAGGTGCTCATTATCAATAACAAACTAGTTTGTTATTGATAATGAGCACCTTGTGTCTCGAAATGTACATCTAACATAAAAATAAAAAGTGAAGTAAGGAATAACAGTCTTTATATTTGTGATTAATCACTTCACGTAAACTCGAAACAATACAGTTACAAGACTTATTCATTTCAACAGAAACAAACTACATTTTATATTATTCGCTTTTACTACAAATAGAGTTTAACAAAGCTGGTTGTTGGTTCAATCGTCCACGTGATTGCTTAGAATTATTTAAGTATATATTCATTAAATCATACAACTTGCATTGCAGATTGGAATTGTATCCTTTGGAATCATATTTGGTTGCGAAGTAGGATGGCCAGGAGCTTTCACAAGGGTCACAGCCTACAGAGATTGGATCATTGACAACGCTCAATTATGACTTTAGATATTGTATAAATAACTTAAATATTGTATAGCTTAGAAATATTGAGCTCATTAGTAGTGAAATCAGAATTTTAAATAATAAATTTAAATGTTTTTAATAATTACCTGCACTTATTTATATTCTCTCATTTCATTCAAAATAGTTCATAGCGGTGCGGTTATGATTAAAAGTGTTGGGAGACAATTACATGGCTAAATCATTAAATTCTACGTTTTATGCTTCACGTTTCTATTTTTATAAATACATTTTTTGTTATTTCCGTATTTCGTTTTTTTTTTTATTGTTTTTTTGTTTCGCGGATTCGTAAATCGAATCATTTTCAATGGGATTTTTAAATGAATCGTGATTCGAATATTTTTTGGGTGATTCTGCGCAACAACTGTGACTGTATTTGTTCTATTAATACGAAAGGTTCTAGAAATTAATTGTATTAAAATATATTTTTATTAAACATTGCAATCAAACTTACGCAGAATCCCCCAAAAAGGATTGAAATCCCGATTCATTTAAAAATCCCATTTAAAATGATTCGATTTACGATTCCTCGCATCATAAAACGATAAAAAGGCATAAACCTACATTTAGCATTAGCTCATTTCGGAATTACTTTGGATTAAAATCACCCGTACACATTGTCTATAATATATTCAATAGTTTGCCTGCCACTTGTGACATATTTCATGACTCATTAGAGTCAATTTTGCTTTATGTTAATTGTTAATTTAATATTTAACTTAAAAGTTAACATTTTATTGTTTAGGTTTATCATTTATTTTGGGCATTATTAGTTGTTAAGTATTTTATTATTCTATTATATTATTGTCTTGTAATTAGGATTTTTCCTGTTGGGTAATAAATATTATTATTATTATTATTATTATAAAAAAACCGAGATACGGAAATTAAGGAATTTCTGTCTAACAAAATTAGTAAACAATTTGCGTTCTTGCGTTCTTAATTCTTTCAGAAAACCCAGTTAAAATATTTTAGTTCCAACTTCAGGATCTTAAAACGTATTTATATCTGAGCAAAATGAGTGCTTTTAGAGTTGATTCAATATTTCATGATTTATTTATAATTTTCCAAACAAGATTACTTTAAAATATTACGATGTTTTTACTAATCCTTAACTTTGACACAATTTTTCAGAAAAAAAGAGTTAAGGAATTTCAATTCCGACTTTAGGATCTCAATACGTGTTTATTTTTACTAAAATAATTAAGGTTTCTTTTTATATAGGTATATAATTTTTTTAACAAAAAAAATCATTACATATTGAGGTAATGTGATGACTTTTTGTCACTAAAATCACAATGGTAGGATTTTCAAGAAAAACCAGCTTGTTTATTTTAAAGTAAAAATTAGTGCTTTTAAAGTTAATTCAATAATTTATGGTTGTTTTATAATTTTTCAAACAAGATTACTTTATAATTTAACGTTGTTTTCACTAGATCTCAACTTTGACAAGATTTTTCAGAAAAACTAGTTCAGATATTTTAACCCTACTTTCAGAAGGCTAGAGTGATAGTATTTTAATAGTTAATACCTGACGATGATGACTGCGACGTCATCGAAGCGTCGACTTCAAAATAAAATGGACCAGAGCCACGAAAACACGCGGGACCCACCTATAAGTACCAAATAGGAAATAACAGCGAATTAGGTCGTTTGAAAAAATTATTTTATCAAGTGAGTGTGTGCCAAAAAGAGCAATATAGAAATAATCCAGCGATACCAAAATAAAGTACTGAGGAGTATTGTCAATGCTCCTTGGTATTTCCGAAACAGTGACCTCCACAGGGACTTGGAAATGGATACTGTAAATGAGACAATACACAAATTTGCCAAGAGTCATGAACAGCGACTTCTTCAACACGTCAACATCGAAGCCATCCAGCTCCTCGATAACACGAATTTGACCAGAAGACTACAGCGGACTAAACCGTTCGAGTTAGTTTAATATTGTGTTAGTGCAAAAGCAGAGCATAGTGCTAGTGTACACATTAATTAGTGTAATTAAGTTATTAAAATCTAAGGGATACTAATGAGTAAACCCTTAGTATTAAACTTTTAGTAAATTATGTTAGCTAAATATTACTCATTGATCCATTTGTGATCAGATTGTAATTATAGTAAAATACAACTAAGTGTTTTGCAAATAATAAAAAAAAAAAGTGAGTGTGTGAGAGTGGGGATGATGGGTGTGGCGGCCTGAGGAGCTCATAAAAAGAGCGAAACGATCGTCGTCGTCTTCTGTCCTCCTTGCACACTCACTTGATAAAATATTTTTTTCAACATGACCTAATTCACCGTATTTCTTATTTGGTACTTATAGGTGGGTCGTTAATTTTAATTTGTTTAATTTAATTCGGCGTTCTGAATATTATCATCGCATTGGTTCGGGTTTCTCGCCGCTCCGATGCTAGTCGAAGGTTTAAACTAAAAAACGACACTAACTGTAGAAGCAAAATGAGATCAATGTTCTTATCAATGCAGTAGCATTAATAAATACTGACGTCAATACCGGCTTATGGTTGGCGAAGTCAGTATATATACATGTTCTACATATCAAGTGAGTGTGCATGGGATGATGGATGTGGTGCCCTGAGGAGCTCATAAAAAGAGCGAAACGATCGTCGTCGTCTTCTGTCCTCCTTGCACACTCACTTGATAAAATAATTTTTTCAACATGACCTAATTCGCTGTTATTTCTTATTTGGTATATACAGGGTGCCCGTATTTCGACAGAATGCATGGGAATCTCAGTTATTCAAAGAGATAGAGAGCCAGTTAAATTGGGGCAAAGTTGCGTATTTTTGGACCTAGCAATAATCTAAAAACAGTATAGAATTATATTTTTTTGTTTTCAAGATATCAACGAAAAACTGATTTTTGGAAAAATCGTTTATATTTTTTTATTCAATAACTGCTGAATTTGGACATTTAGAACTTTGACAATATAGAGGCACTTTTTAATGAGGAATCTAGTATGATATTATTTTTATAATAACTATAATATTTACCTGGGGACCATAGCCAACTTTTGTTTATCTTATGAGCGCCATTGTGGATTTTCATATTTTGTGAAAGAAATTTTTTTTCTAAACTCAGTGATGTACCACACCCATAACTTATTTTAGATTTGATATTTAAAATTACGATATTTTCTTTTTTGCAAAGAATGCCTTGGAAACAATGACGTCATATCTGTTAATTAATAAAATCTTGACAGCAGTCAATCATTGTTAACAGTCAAACATAATTAATAACTGTCAATCTTTTGTAATAATAATAATAAATGTCGATTATCACATAAAACTAAAAAACTAAATTTATTCTACTATTATTATTATTATTCCAAAACTACTCAAAAAAAGTAATTCTTGCGTTTTTTCGATACATCTCGGTAAATATTGACCACCATCACATCTAAGCGTTATAAATTTTTAACTTTACTGTAAATCAGTGGTTTATACGCGTGGCGCATGAAGTAAAATTTCGAGTTTAGAAAAGCCCCGTGAAAATTTGTCGAGGGTCGCTGCGCGACCCTCGACAAATTTTCTACGCGGGGCTTTTCTAAACTCGAAATTTTACTTCATGCTTAGTCTGGGAGTGGAAGACACTCATTAGTTTAAAATACATCACAACTGTTGAAATATGTATCGTCGGATGTCCGTCTTTGGAGGTGATATGTAAGCAAGTTTTGGTCCCTAGGAGTTGTCAAATAAGTGAGTTATTCAACTGTTTCCAAGGCACTCGTTACAATAAACAAAAGATTAACATTTAACATATATAATGTACAATAAACTATAACTCTGATACATCATTGAATTCAGAAAAAAATATTCCTCCAAAAAATATGAAAATCTAAAATGGCGCCCATAAGAAAAACAAAATTTTGCTATGGACCCTGTGTAAATGTTATAGTTATCTTTAAATAAAATATGTTACTTGATTTATCGTTAAAAAGTGCCTCTATAATGTCTAAGTTGTAAATGTCTCGATTCAATAGTTTTTGAATAAAAAAATAAAAACGAAATTTAAAAAAATCGGTTTTTTGACAATATCTCAAAAATGAAAGAAGATATTTTAAATTTGTTCTTAGATTATTATTGGGCCCTATATTACGCAACTTTGTCCCAATTTAACCGACTTTCTATCTCTTCAAATAACCGAGATCCCCAAACATTCTGTTGAAATACGGACACCCTGTATATATATATATATATATATATATATATACAGGGTGTCTACGCTAAACCGTTCGTTAAAAGTTTATGGGGTTGCCGTTGCACTAAAAATTTGAAAAAAATCCTTGTCATATGGTTGAACCAGTTCTCCTAATGTGAAATATTTTCAACTTTATATCACTTCCGGTTTTACCGGAAGTAGCACCAAATTTATTATTTTAAATGGAACACCCTATATATTAGTAATTTTTTGAGTTCCTCGTTTGTATTGCAACATATTTGATTCGAACATATGTACACTTATCTCTTATAGTTTTCAGGAAAAAAAATATTTCTAAAATTCTGACGTTTAAAAGTCATCTTGAAATCTATCTGTAACTTCTCTTAAGAATAGGATAAAAATATGATTTGTACCTCTACTTGTACCTAGAGGATGCCTCTATGAGTAAATTAATTGGAAACTGTCAATATTCACAATAAGTGTTCTTAAAATGTCAATATCTAAGTGCCCTCTTCAATATCTAGTAATTCATTTTTTTTTTAATAGAATGACCCAATTTTTACCACGTGGTACGATTGGGGGAGACATTTCCTACAAAAAAGTATTATAGAACTATACTCCTAAAGCAAGTAGTTTTCGAATTATTTCGTTTTTCGTCGCATTTATTCAGGGTATTATGCGCGCATAAGTCGCAATTCAATTTTAGTAGGCCAGTAGTATGCTTTTGTTTTGTCGCGATTGTATTGCGAAATGTCAAATAATAAAAAGAATTAGTACAAAGTTTTACAGAAACGAACAAAATGAATAATTACACAAATCAACATATTATAAATTTATCTTTTATACATGACTACTGCCAATTAAACAAAATTTGCTTCCAATCTTCTAAATCTTATTTTATTCATCGGCGGCAAATGTGGATAAGTTTCATTAAATATTCTACATGTTCGAGTAACAATTCTATCGCAGTTGCCATGTATAAAGAATAAATTGATAATTTTTTGATGGGTGTATTTATTCATTTTGTTGATTTCTGTATGACTTTGTACTAATTGTTTTTATTATTTGACATTTCGCATTACATACGCAACAAAATGAGCATTACTACTTGCCTAATAAAATTCAGTTGCGACTTATGCGCGCATTAATCCCTGCAAAAATGCGACGAAAAATGAATCTTCGAAATAATTCGAAAACCACTTGCTTTAGGAGTAAAGTTGTTAATACTTTTTTGTAGGAAATCTTTCCCCCAATCGTACCACGTGATAAAAAATGGGTCATTCCATTTAAAAAATTGAATTACGAGATATTGAAGAGGGCACTTCGATATTGACATTTTAAGAACACTTATTGTCAAAATTTACAGTTTCCAATTAATACATTCATAGACTCATCTTCTTCCTGCTTCTTGCACTTTTCCTAGCTTGTTGGAATTCTATTTCTTTTTCTTCAAAAATCTTCGCTATTACTGTGTTCCATGTTCTTCTGGGCCTTCCTTGTCTCCTCTTTTTCGTTATCCTAGCCTGCCACACCTTCTTTACTGTTCTGTTTTCCTCCATCCCTTGCAAATGTCTTCACCAACTCATCTGTGTTCTTTCAATAAAGCTTAGTACTTCGTCTATTTCTAAGTCTTACCTTATTTATGTTTTTTTTAATTTGTCCATTCTTGTTACTCCCCAAACACACCTCAAGTATTTCATCTTTACTGCCCGTATCTTACTTTTTTGCTCACTATTCATTCACATCCGAAAATCAGTATAGGTCTATATATTAAAATACTTTTAGTTTTGTTTCCTTTGATATTTCTTTCTTACAAATAAATTTGTTCTTCATTGAGTAAAATAACTTTACTGTATTCTCTATTCAGGTGTTTATTTCCAAATCATTTGTTCCGTTTGCGTCTATATTACCTCCCAAATATTTGTATGTCTGTACTTGTTGTATTTGTTCTCCATCTATCCATATGTTCAGTTCTTGCTCTTCTTCTCCGATTACCATCACTTTCGTCTAGTTCCGGTTCGTCTTGTTCCGGTTAGTTTGCATGCCAAATTTTTTTAGTGTACTGTTCCATATTAAGATGTTGTGTTCGAGTTCTTCACTATTCCTAGCATACAAAACGACGTCATCGGCAAACATTCCCTCCGATATATTGACCGCATTTAATTGGTAATATCCTACAGGTATCTAAATAATAATTTATAATATTCTTATAATTTCCTAAACAAAATACCTCAAAATCTAACGACTATTCGTATTCGTTGCACATTTCATATATTAGGCATTCATCGTTTCTGATCAGTATTCAATTTGAAGTTTCGAACGAGTGTTGTCCACTACCAGACTAAGCATGAAGTAAAATTTCGAGTTTAGAAAAGCCCCGTGAAAATTTGTCGAGGGTCGCGCAGCGACCCTCGACAAACACTAAAATATTGTGGATTGTATGTATAATTGAACTTCACTTGAAATTAGTGTCTTATACGCGTGGCGCATGAAGTAAAATTTCGAGTTTAGAAAAGCCCTGAAAATTTGTCTCGGGTCGCTGCGCGACCCTCGACAAATTTTCACGGGGCTTTTCTAAACTCGAAATTTTACTTCATGCTTAGTCTGGGAGTGGAAAACACTCATTTATAGCTTCATATATCTAAATCTTCGGATATTCGTTAAAAAAGTTTAATTTGAAGCTTGAAATGAGTGTTTTCCACTCCCAGACTAAGCATGAAGTAAAATTTCGAGTTTAGAAAAGCCCCGTGAAAATTTGTCGAGGGTCGCGCAGCGACCCGAGACAAACTTTCACGGGGCTTTTCTAAACTCGAAATTTTACTTCATGCGCCACGCGTATAAAACACTGACCATATCGTGAAGTTGAAAATATACTACTTATGTTTAATAAATTTCAACCAAATCTCGCGCTTTTAAAACTCGAGTAATTAACAATAAATTTGAAGGTATACTTTTCAAGTTGAGCAATTATCATTGCCACCATAACGTTTAGTACTCAAATTGTCCGTAATTGTTATGTCAATCATAGATGTTTAAATCATAGATCCAGAGACATAGATTTTCAACTATAGATATACTACGGACTTTTATTGATTGCCAACCCGAAAAATCTATATATTTTTCATTATTGACATTCTATAATATTATTATAATTTCCTAAACAAAATACCTTAAAACCTAACGACTATTCGTATTCATTGCACGATTTCATTTTGTAGGCATCCATCGTTTCTGATCAGTATTCAATTTGAAGTTTTAAACGAGTGTTGTCCACTCCCAGACTAAGCATGAAGTAAAATTTCGAGTTTAGAAAAGCCCCGTGAAAATTTGTCGAGGGTCGCGCAGCGACCCGAAACAAATTTTCTGGGCTTTTCTAAACTCGAAAATTAACTTCATGCACCACGCGTATAAAACACTGAACATATCGTGAAGTTGAAAATATACTACTTACGTTTAATAAATTTCAACCAAACCTTGCGCTTTCAAAATTCGAGCAATTTATAATAAATTTTAAGGTATCCTTTTCAAGATAAGCGATTATCATTGTCAACATAAAGTTTAGTACTCAAATTATCCGTAATTGTTACGTCAATCATAGATGTATAAGTCATAGATCCATATAGTTTTTTCGATTATAGATATATTACGGACTTTTATTGATAACCAACCCGAAAAATCTATATATTTTTCATTATTGACATTCTATGCAAAGAAAGTTCGTTACACACAATAAAATTTCGAGTTCAGAATAGCCTGAAAATTTGCATATAGTTATAATAAAATATTTATGAAGAAAACACATAAAAGGGTAATAAAAAAATCTTGTAAAACGTGAATAGAATTCTTAAAGCCATGAATGATGATGCATTAAATGTATTTTTATAAACTATATTTTAATGATTGTTTCATTCAACAAAGTGAAACCCGAACTTCAACTTACAATAAAATCCTATTTACATCCTAATAACAAAGCTGAAATAGGACAATGCCATAAGTGTTATACGAAAAATCTTTCAGTGCTATCCTTCCAGTTGATTTATCCCCAGACTTATAGATGATAGGTAATATATTTTTAATATCAGGTCCCCGTTGTCAGAGCAAATTTTCATTGGGCCATTCCTTAAACCGATGAATGAACCGGCCGTCATCTTCTGGCACATTTTCGGTTCGAGTGTTATTGTTGCACGTGAATGTGTAGGTATAGTTAATCATCGCGATAACAATGCGCCCCGGTTTCGAACCATCATAAATCACGCTCACCGAAATAATATACCAACTTTCGAGTGTATTTAGCGTCGTTTAGGCCTCGTTAAATGAGGGGAGAGAAAGGAAGAGTACATTATATATTTATGTGTGAGTGTGCAGATGGTCGTCACGGTCGGAAACGCTTTTACGAAAAATCGGGGACGTTTAATATCAAATTAGCGCATACGCCATTTGATTATACTTCGGAGATGGACCAATCGTGGATCTGGGTTATTGTTAAGGGTCGAAGGGGGATGAATAATTTCGGGTGGTGTGCTTTTGATGGCAACTGTCGGGCTCGATTCGGGAGTCATGGTTTGTTACCCTCTCGACCTCGCTTTGTCAAATGGTCGTGATTGGAAGTAAATTTTCGACTGATTTCCAACTCGCCCTAAGAGTTATTTTCAATTACTTTTATTACTATGATAATTGAGTGAAGCGTTTAGCGAAACAATTTAGATAAATGGATTTCATTTGTGCTTGAATAGTTGATGATGAATTTCATTGGGCCCGTTCATGAAAATGTTCAACATTCAACCAGTTTCGATTTAAATAAAACACTGTTTATCACTTTGTTTGTATAACAATTGGTTAATTTGGTGACTATAGTCAGTTTGGATTTGTTTGTGATGTATGTTGGTATTTACTTAACGGTACTCCGGTTGGTCTATTTTGTACGATTGCAAAAATCCCAAACACGTTCACGATTAACAATCCGGTCATCAGAGAATTCCCTAACAGTTAGCAGTTAACTCCCAACTCTTGTTTCTGACCATTGTGAATTATTTAAAAATATTAATTTAATGGATTTTGAGGTCCACCAAGTTGTACCAGTATCATCAAACCAAGTTTATTTCTAAACTCTAGTTCAAAAAAACAATTACCATTGTGCCATATGTTTAATAAAGAAAAAACCTCTAGAGTATCATGGAAAATATTCTAGGTTGGCAACTCTGAGATTATATATTATAATTATTATGTCTGATGTTTTATATGTCAATTCCTAAAGCGTGTAGCCAACCTAAATTTTAAAAAAGATTAAATCATGGCACTCTAGAGGTTTTTATTTATTGAACGTACATAATACGTAGTAAGTCACTTTGAATTCGAGTTCAGAGATGTTTTTGGTACAACTTGTCCTAAGTTTCTGAGACTTAATAATAGTGCTCTAACAAAAACGTGGAAAGTTTGGGAGAATAAATCCAATTTTTAAAAAAGACTGTAAACAAAAAAATGGAAACGATAGGCGCATATCCATATTTGCAGTGTTTTCTAAGATATTCAAAGGGGTGATTGAAAACTAAATAGGTACTTAATTACATAACATCAAATAAAATATTGTGTGAGGCATATATAAATATATTCACAATATTCTTAGACCATACGAAAGCCTTCTATTGTGTATCGCATAATTTATTACTCCATAAATTATCTACATAGGGCATAAGAGGAAATTACAACTGCAAACATTGATTAAAAACAGTATGCCTTTGCCGGGGTACCACAAGGAAGTATACTAGGTAGAAAGTTTGGTTTAGTCCACTCCCAGATTAAGCTTAAAGGAACATTTTTAGTTTAGAAAAGAATGAAAATTTGGTTTGAGCCAGCGACCTAACCAAATTTTCAGTATTAGTATATGTTTTCTAAATACAAGGATTTTTTTTTGAGTATACATATCTTAATTTGTACATTTTAGTTAGAAGCTTCAAATTGAAGGTTATTCAAAAACATGGAATATCTGAAAATGTACAAAGTGAGACATGTATATTTAAATGAAAAAAATCCTTGTATTTAGAAAACATATACTAATATAAATTTATGTGGTTAATTAATTAAAAATTAAATATTATTTTTAATTCAAAATAGGGTTTTTGAATAAAAAATAATATTTAATTTTGAATTAATTAACCACATAAATTATATTAGAATATGTTTTCTAAATACAAGGATTTTTTTTTTAAGTATGCATATCTCAATTTGTAGATTTTCAGATATTCCATGTTTTTGAATAACCTTCAATTTGAAGCTTCTAACGAGTGTTTCCACTCCCAGACTAAGCATGATGTAAAATTTCGAGTTTAGAAAAGCCTGAAAATTTGGTTTGGTCGCGTAGCGCGAAGCGCGTAGCGGCCAAACCAAATTTTCAGGCTTTTCTAAACTCGAAATTTTACTTCATGCGCCACGCGTATAAAACACTGATTTAATCTAATGTTCAGAATAATCGTCTTTAACGTTCTGCTTTAGTAGTGTATTTTGATCTTTATTTGAACTTGGTGTTTTATACGCGGGGCGCATGAAGTAAAATTTCGAGTTTAAAAAAGCCTGAAAACTTGGTTTTACCGCTCCGCGCTTCGCGCTACGCGACCAAACCAAATTTTCAGGCTTTTCTAAACTCGAAATTTTACATCATGCTTAGTCTGGGAGTGGAAACACTCGTTAGAAGCTTCAAATTGAAGGTTATTCAAAAACATGGAATATCTGAAAATCCACAAATTGAGATATGTATACTTAAAAGAAAAAATTCTTGTATTTAGAAAACATATACTAATATAGTTTATGTGGTTAATTAATTGAAAATTAAATATTATTTTTAATTGAAAAACCCTATTTTGAATTAAAAATAATATTTAATTTTTAATTAAATTAACCACATAAATTTATATTAGTATATGTTTTCTAAATACAAGGATTTTTTCATTTAAATATATATGTCTCACTTTGTACATTTTCAGATATTCCATGTTTTTGAATAACCTTCAATTTGAAACTTCTAACAAGTGTTTCCACTCCCATACTAAGCATAAAGTAACATTTCCAGTTTAGAAAAGCCTGAAAATTTGGTTTGTCAAAATGATAAAATATAATCTATAGTAAACCACTGAAATTCAAGCATACATTGTTAGAATAAGATAAAGATCATCAGCTCAAACAATTTTATGTTATTATACTACCATTTATACCAGTATATGGCATTGGTGGCAGAAAATTCAAATTTTAGTACTAGTCACTAACAGAAAAAGTACCACATATACATGATTAAATATACACATCACAATACGTTTATTTCGTTCTTTAATTAGTTTTATTTAAATCATGAGTCGATGCTATTTATTTAAAAAAAAATATACCGAGTGTCTGGGATAAGGGGCGAACATAGGAATTTAACATGTAAAATTAAATATGTGTAATTATTAGCTCCCCTAATAATTTTAGAGAAAAATTGTAAAGGAATATTTTTTAGAGTATTAAAAACTGTATTAAATGTATCGATTTAATTTACGTTTATACCAGAATCTATATTATCGAAATACTACCAAAGAAATTTAAATGATGAAAAATAATTAATGTATGCTTGTCGTTTTGATAAATCATAATAATAACACGCAATTAGTGGAAGAAAGATAATTTATTCATTATCAAGATAATTATAGTGGTGTTAGATTACAAACAGTTCGTAATTTATTTTTGTTTACATTTTTATTTTACTGTATCTACGCTCAATGGGAAATGTTAGAGCAAGTACTCAAAAAGTTCTCCATTCTGGTGTAAACAATAACCCAATCTGTTATAAAATGCCTATCTTACATTAGCCAACTGCCTATCTGTAATTAATCTGCAATCCACAAAAATTGCTTCCCGCAAAGATTCAATATTTGGATGGCGTTTTTTATAAATTTTGTTTTTCAGGTGACCCCATACAAAAAAATCGCATGGTGTTAAATCAGGAGATCTCGGTGGCCAGTTGATAGTGCCACCACGAGCAATCCAACAATTGGTTAAATTAACATTTAAATATTCCCTCACATTTAAACCATAATGGACGGGACATCCATTATGCTGATACCATATCTCCTGATTTTCACGTGCAACTTCTTCTAACGCAGGGCCAACCTGGTCGATTAAAAGGTCTAAATAAGAATTCGAATTTAAATTTTCATGAATTTCAAATAGCCCAATAATATTATTCTTAAAAATACCAGCCCAAATATTTATTTTCTGCAGAAACTGTGTTCTAGTTTGTAAGCGTATCCGTGGATTTTCCTGGGTCCAGTATCGCGCGTTCTGTGTGTTGGGCTCGTTATTAAGAGTGAACGTGCATTTATTAGTAAAACAGATAGGCTGCAAAAAGTATTGGTCTGTGTTTGATCGATCCTGCATTATTTCACAGAATACACGCCTGCTTTCTTCATCCACTAGTAGTTTCTCCTGATGACATTGATGTTTGTATGGATGGTATCCATGCTTCTTCAGAGTCTTATGTACAGAGAATTTAGACACGTTGCACTCACGAGCAATACATCGTATGCTAGTTGTTGGTTCAGCATTTATCAAACACAAAACTTTGTCTTCTAATTCATTGTGGCATCTTCTGTTCCGTTTGCCTGTAAGGTTAATGTTTTTGAATTAATATTTGTTGAAATTGGACTATTAAAATACCTTTTGAATCACCTGCCGCTATACTTGCTGTATTTTCAAACTTTTTCACAAACTTGGTAATTGTTGATACAGACAATTGGTCGATTGTTAAATTTAACCGAAAATAAATCACGTACTCTGCGTAAACTGACGCCACTGTCAAATGTTTTTATAATGAATACCCTCTCTTCATTGGTATAACTCAGATTATTATTCATAACAATGCGTGAACTGATATCTGACTAGCTAAATTATTTTCACTAAAACATGACATTTGTCAAACTCATGGCAATGGTTTTTATTGAATGGTACATTGTTCAATTTATTTTTATTATTTTTGAGGTGGATTCTGGTACAAACGTAAATTAAATGGATACATTTAATACATTTTTTAATACTCTAAAAAATATTCCTTTACGATTTTTCGGTGAAATTATTAGGGGAGCTAATAATTACACATATTTAATTTTACATGTTAAATTCCTATGTTCACCCCTTATCCCAGACACTCGGTATAATGTTATTAGACAGGATTTGCATTTGTGATTCATAAATTAGGATTCGAATCCCATGATTAAAATTATATTTTAATTCGAGGATTCGTGATTCGAATTGTATATTAAATGAGAGGATTCGGATTCATGATTCGAATTCTTTTTTTTAAGGATTCTACCTAGCTCTGTCGCAAATTATACACGTCTTACTTTTAACCGCAATTTACATATTGTTATCCATCTCCGATGGCCATGTTAACTACTTAGGCCTTTTCGACTAACCTCAGTTTTCCGAAGCCATTAACTTATTTCTAATGTTTGTCAAAATGTTCAATTATAGAAGCGATTTTTAAATGAAAATCAAACCTTCAACGTCATATTTAGACAGTTTGTCAGCCTTAAAAGGATTACAAAACTAAGCAAAGAATTTACAACCACACAAATTATACCCTACTCGCAAGTTTTTCAAGAATTTTGTAAATAAAATGCACGCCCATTACAAAATCACCCGAAAAAAGGAATTAAAACCAACACAATGGGCGAGTGCGGTTTTGGCAAATGGATCTCCGCCCACCGGCTTCTCCGGCCAAATTTTTGCTTTTCGATTTTCAGGCACCTGAGAGATTAAAACGTTAATCGGATGAGGCGCGCGTGTCACGCCTTTTTGGTTTATTTTGAAAACACCTATCTCCCCAAGCGAGAGTCTTCCCCGAAAATCTCGGTACGGTATCGTCCCCAAAATTGGATTCATCTTTTTAATCCTATAAAAATTTTGACTTTTCTATACGATATTTACATTGTGTTGCTTTTCACACCAAGATTTGCTGCAAAATTCAATTACAAGACTTTTTAAAGAAAAAAAAAAAATAGAATTACAATAACTGTTTCAGTTGATTTTTAAGCTACTTGTTCACTTGAAATCACACAAAGTAACAATCAAGTAATAACAGTAGTTAAATGTCAGCATCAGTAGTATGATTAATATACTTTGATTTCAAGTCAAATCATAGATGTTCAAATCTTAGATCCATAGACATTGATTTTCGATTATAGATATACTACGAACTTTTATTGATTGCCAACCCGAAAAATCAATATATTTTTCATTATTGACATTCTATACAAAGAATGTTCTTTACACGCAGTGAAATTTCGAGTTCAAAAAAGCCTGGAAATTTGCTAAAAGTTATAATAAACTAAGCTATTCTTAGTTATTTTTGAACATCACGATCTAAGTATACAGGGTGACCCAAATTCGATGTTTTTATAGGGTATCTCGGTAAAACGAATAGTAAAACAAAATCTAATATACACCTCATGTCCTCTTTATCTGAGAAAATAAAAATGGCATTAACAGATTATGGCTAGCTCGATTAGTTTGGGAGATATCGGGAGTTTTTCAATTGTTGGCTAGTTTTTAAACTAGCTAGCTAGCTAAACTAACTATTTTAATACGTCTTTTTCTCGATAACTATAAGATATACAATAAAATAGTTGCATACTTAATTGAGTAGTTTTCAACGTAGAATTTGATATACACGTCATGTCCTCTCTTTCTGAGAAAATAAGGATGGCATTAACAGATTATGGCTAGCTTGATTAGTTTAGGAGATATCGGGCGTTTTACAATTGTTGGCTATTTAAAATACGTCTTTTTCTCAACAACTATAAATATACACAAAAAAATAGTTGAATCCTAAGTTGAGCAGTTATCAACGTAGAATTCAGTGGTGTACTTATTTTTATTTTAACTTTCAATTTCAGAGTTATGACATATAGTTGCATTTTTTTAAATGGAATACCCTATATGTTTTTATGTAATCAAATAACATTTTAAATTAGCTTGACATTGATATACATAGTTAATCAAAATTCGAAATAATCCAAAATAACAAAAAATATATTGAAAAGTAAGTTTAAATTTGTTAAATTTAATACATTTTTGGAAATATAAACAAACGACTACCGGCCGCCGTAGGGCCTAGTTGATCAGAAATACATACGACGGCCGCGCCGGCGCGTCGTATGGCAGTTAAAGTGTTAAATTAGCCAAAAATTGAAAACGCCCGAAATATACTAAAGAAATCAAGTTAGCCATGGTCTGTCAACTTGTATATCAGATTTTGTTTAACTATTCGGAGTACCGAGATACTCGAATTTGGGTCATTCTGTACATATTGAATACCAAATCCAAAAATGAACACCATTGACGTTAAATTGAAGATTTCCCTTACGGAATTATTTTAATAGTGTAATATTTTAAATAAATTTTTGTTCACTTGTTAATTTGGTTAATTTTGTTTAACGAATATTTATTTTATGGCTATTTTAGTGATAAAATATTCTGAGCAGTATTTTTAAACTTCCTAATTTTTAGCATACTGCTTTAGTAGAATGTTTTGAACTTCACCTGAAATCAATGTTTTATACGCGTGGCGCATGAAGTCAAATTTCGAGTTTAAATAAACCTGAAAATTTGGTTTGGTCGCGTAGCGCTACGCGCTACGCGATCAAACCAAAACACTCGTTTAAGACAACAAATTAAACTATTTAAAAAAATCAAACGATTATCAGAAACGTTACAGCTCATGGCATCTTGTATGTATATTTAAAAGGAAAATTCCCAGTATGTTTACCAAATTTTAGCGGTGGCAAATGCGACCGTCAGGGCCGAAAGCGTTAATATTAAAATACTCATTGAGTAATTTATATATTTTGGAAATTTTTATAAATGCCTAATCTCAAGACCATTTATTAATAAATTCAATAATTTATTAAATTCTATCAAGGAATATTAAATTCATGTACCTACCATAGAAATGCTCAAATACATGAACAAGTTAATAAATATGTAATACCTCTACATTGAAGATGTTTTAACAATGAATTACCTGGTAGTATTCGCTGATGGAGATATCCACCAAGAGGTTTTTTCCATTTTGGCAGATCATGATTTAATGCATCACGAGCAGATATTAAATTGTCTCAATATGGTGCGTTTTATATTATGTATGCAAAACAATAAGGATTTCGAGGCAGAGCGTCACGACTCTCGAAGATGGGAACGATTACGAATGGTACAATCATATTTTGAATTTGGATTTGCACAGGTGTATTCAAGATCGTTTTTGATGATAAAACTGTGAAATTCTTGTAATATTAAAATTAATTCAAATGATCACTTACTACCATAATAAAAATTAAACTATTTTATTATAGTATACAGTACTTTTAGAGATTTGTTAAGAGCTTTTAAAATTATACATGGTTTGTTCGGAAAGTAATGCGAAAGATTTGTTTGCGCTATTCCGAGGGGTCTGGGAGTGGAAACTTCGTGTGTAATCGGTGGTGGGGACTGTTAGCTAAATGGTTTAACCCACAGAGTGTGAATCGACGACAAAGTGGACTGCTGTGTGGGGGACGCGTCGCGATTCAAAATTGATACGGAATAAAATTAGGACCCGATCAAAACATCCACAGGGTTTCTCTGAAAAATGCCCAAAAATGACATTTTAAAGACCAGATGATGTAATCACATAGATTTTACGTTTTAGCATAGTGGGCTTTGTAAACAAAATTATTAAGATTGCTAAATCCAATCGTGATGATTTTGTTTACAAAGCCCACTATGCTAAAATAAATAATAATTACTAAACTAATAACTACTAATTATAAATAATTGCCAGTTTGCATTATATTAAGCTCACTATTTTTATATAATATTAATGATGTTTGAAATTCTAAAGGTAAGTAGGTACATACGTGTATTAGTACGTACTTGCAAAAACAGTGTGGATGTTTTGATAGGGTCTCATGAAATTTTTTGTTAAGAGGGGTAAAATCGGGTATTAAGTTTTAGAGTTAGTCGACTTTTCTTCTTTGGCGTGCGGGCAAACAGACCATAAATTACAACTCGGCGTCCATGGTCCTCCCAATCTAAACAAACTTTTCTGCACACAATTTCAGACACGAATTTGCCCCTCTAAAGCTTAAAATAAGTAACTGAAGCGATTGCTATCATTTAGAAAGCATACTTGTAGAATGTTTAAACAAAGGCACAATTGTTTAGTTGACACCAACCATTCTGGATAAAAATAAAACCCAACTAGAATGAATATCGTGCAGAGAGGTCACCAAAGTCTTAGAGTTTATAACATGTAGCTAAAATGAAAAGAATTTTGAATTGTAATTGACATTCGCATTTCAGATTGTCAGTAGATAAATTAAGCATTTCAAAATCCATTGTGCATGAAATTATCTCAACAAAAATGCAGATGTACAGAGAGTCTGTGTTAAATCTCGATCCTTCGGAACATTTTTCGTTGGTATCGGTAAGGGATTTTGGCCAAAAAACATTCTATAACTTATTCTACAACTGCCCAAATTTTCCTCTAGCCCAGACCTGCTTCTGTTTGGCTTCTATTTGTTTCCTGGGTTGCCAGTCAAGTTAGAAAGACAAAATCTGGATACTATTAAACTCGTACAATATATCGCGAAGAGCGCACTGAACGCCATACCAGTCTAGGACTTCCTGGGGGATTACTTCATGTGATAAATCCGCGAGAAATGGTATATTGAGGTGTTAAATGTGTTTTTTAACACGAATATAAATAATTGCCTAGTTAGACTTTTTGCCGCTATGCAGTAACTGCGCTGTGCAAGTCAAATCAGCGTCTTTTGTCGAGAAATGGTATATTGAGGTGTTAAATGTGGTTTTTTAACACAAATATAAATAATTGCCTAGTTAGATTTTTGCCGCTATGCAGTAACAGCGCTGTGCTAGTCAAATCAGCTTCTTTTGTCTTACATTTGACCATGGTGGTGATGACGTCGTCGATGCCATTTTGTTAAAGTACGAAGTAACGCGTCAACATCTCCGCCGTTCTCACTAGTTTAACCCTCGTAAAACGCGTTTGTAAACATAAATCATTCTCAAATCGGTTAAACAATTGTGCTTCTACTCGTCGCGAGTGTTTTTTAAAGCGGAGCACACGTTTACACCGTGAACTCCATCCAAACGGAAGAGTTCGTTTTTTGTACAATGAACGTGTTTCTTTGTAACTTAGGCAGAAGGGTAGAGTATGTGAGTATTAATTCGCGAGAAATGGTATATTGATGCATACAGGATGTATGTTCAAGAATATTACCTGAATTTAATTATATTTGGTAATATAAAAAAGTTCTAGGATCATTTATATTACTTACCGGGCAAACCATGTATACAGAGTTTACATAGTAGTATACATATCCTCATGTATACGCTGTAATTGTTTAGGCATTCGTCAGATTTAAAAGCGTTTAATTTTATGTTTTTAACGAGTGTGTCCACTCTTTCATTAAGCCTGAACATTTGGTTTGATTTTTCAGGCTTCATACGCCAGGCGTGTCAAACACATTTAAAGTGATAATTAAAAGCACCTACACCTTATATAATTAGAAAAGATATTTAGTCTGTTATCAACAATTTTCTGTAAATGTTTAAAACTATAATAAATTGATTTTTAACTTTTTTAAACTGCTAGACTGTTGTTTTCTGAATTTTTAAAAATATTTTTATATGATTTTGTACAAATCAAAATATAGAATCAAATTAGCTTAACCTTGCAATAGCTTTATTCAATTTACCGACGCGACGCACAGTGGTCCAAATCATGAAAAAACCTGGCTAAAATGAAAGAAAAATAAGTTTACCTACCGAATTCTAGTTCATAATATAATAATATTAGATGTAGATGGCATTAGTTTACACTGATTCAGTGTTGCAATGACATTCCAGTCGCCAATCTCCTTTGCCGAAGACAAGTAAAATCAAAATAGTGAAAAGTGGCCGTTTTGAAAGCTGCAATTACGAGTGTGCTGCTTGAATAATTTGCAATCCTAGCTTCGATTCGCGTCTTCTAATAATAAATTGCATTTTAAAATCTAAGTTTAACAGATATATACACAAGTATATTGAATTTATCTTCACAAATCTCGCGTTTCTTTTTACCTCCTATCTATAGTGTAAAATATTTACAAATTATGGCGTACGAAAATTTCTCCGCGTTTCTAAGCTTAGAAAAATAGCTTCCATGCTTCGTATTTTTATACTGAAGAGAAAAAACTTAGAATTAGCTGCTACTATCTGCTATATTTCTGACAATGATGATTTTACTGAGCAGAGTCCTGCAGCGTGTAAACTACCGGCCATGCTGTGCCACGGGTATCGTTGGCGGGAATCGAGTTATCTGTCAACAGACAATACCTGATACCTGACGGGCATCAAATTCGTAATCACAGACCTCGAAAACCTATGTGTTGTAAATTCTGTACGGTTTCATAGATTATTAAGTTTTGATCCGTCATTTTGAATGTTGATTTTTTGACATTTAATTCGTAATTAGTGTTCTCGAAAACATTGATGTTCAAGTTTTAGAAAAGCAGTATAGACACTAATTTACTAATTTTCTACGGGTTTTTGAATATTTGATCCGCCAAAGTGGATCCGCTATTTTGAATTTTAAAATTTCGACATCAAAGTCCCAATCAGCAACCTCGAAAACCTGTATATTTTAAATTTTGTACAATTTCATTGATTTGTAAATATTTAATCCGCCATATTGGAACCGCCATTTTAATTTTGGAATTTTATACATTTAATTCGTACTCAGAGACCTCAAATACCTTATTGTACACGTTTAGGACATTTACTATCTATACACAAGTTTTCGAATATTTGATCCGCCATATTGGATCCGCCATTTTGAATTTTGAATTTTTTACATAAAATTCGTAACCAGTCACCCCAAAAGCCAAATAGGAGTAAAATTCGTAACCAGTCACCCCAAAAGCCAAATAGGAATGAATTTGAAGCATATTCTTTCACATCTTCATATTTTGACCAGGATTTTTCATGCTTTGGCCCACTGTGCGACGTACGGTAAGTAAAAAATGTTCAAATGATATCGGTAATTTGGCCATTTTTTACTTACCGTACGTCGGTAAATTAAAATTGAGCGACGTACGGTAAGTAAAAAAAATGTTCAAATTGTATCGGTAATTTGGCCAAGTTTTACTTTATTACAATGATGAGTTATAATGTTTCATAAGAAACTACATTTTTAAATTTTATCAAATTATGTTTCAAGTAAATTAAAAAGAGGAGAAGAAATTCCTGGTACTTTATAAGATTCATTGACAATATAAAAACAAAACGAGTTTCCATTTCGCGATACGAATCTCCCATTCACAGCGTAATAAAAAGGGCGACGCTTAAAAATTAATTAAAGCAAAACAGACGCAAAAAAATCGAGCGACAATAGACTAATAAGGTACGGGTTTTCTTATCTTATTAATTAAGTTGGAGCACAAAGGGAGGACGAATTTAACCGGCGCGATCCCTCCCACTTTATTAATTAACTCCGGCCCTCTTTCTGCGAGTTTTATTTTACTCCAGCGTCTCCCTAATCGACTTAATTAGTATTCTTTCGGGCCCTATTAATTAAAGGGCCCGTCCTACCTGCTCGCGGGGCCCTCGCGCGATTATACAAATGGGCCGCGCTTCCAGGAAAATTATCCGACGTTTTATAATTAGAGTCCGCCCACTTGCGATCGACTGTTGTTGCCTCAAGAAGGGCTTTTGTAAAGAGGAACGGTTGAGGCGGAGGTGTAAAACGTGGATATCCTATTAGTAAACAGCATTAGAATAACAAGATAGGGACCACCGTGGTCGGGGCCTGGAGTGAACCGTATTGTTGTGCTTAAACGACGTTTAAGGGATTAACTGGGGATTAGTAAAGGGTTTTGATTGACAAGGGAAACGGTCGGGTGGCTGACACGGGTACTTGATTAAACAAAGATTCAATTAGGGATCACTAAAGTTTTTCGTGTAAAATATTAAAATTATCTTGTAAAAATACTGAAGTAATAATCGAATGTATATACAGAGTATATTTCTTTTAAGTATACATATCCAGCTACATAAGCTGTCCATTTTTAGACATTCGTTGTTTTTAAAAAGTGTTCAATTTGAAGATTCTAACAAGTGTTTCCTCAATTAAGCCTGAAGTGAAATTTTTAATTTAGAAAAGCCTGAATGAACATTTTCTGGCGTTTTAAACTCGTTCCAAGGATTGACACTCGTTAGAAGCTTAAAATTGAAGTATATAAGGTGTTTCACCTAAAACTCCCCAGACAAATTAACAAGAAACTAATAATGTTATTAAAGTTTGGTTTGTTGTAATCAATAGATGTTATTCAAGGCTTTAAATTAAGATATAATTGGTATCACTTATAATTACGGTTTTGCTGTCAGGGATGTGAGAAAATGTTATTCGATGATCAGAAATATGGAAGTGACATTTTCTAAAAGAATGGAATATTTTTAGACATTTTTATCAGATTCTTAAGTTATAACCATTTTTTTATATTGTCAAGAACTTATAATAAACGCATTTTAAGTAGTACAACTTTTCAAAATTAGCATACCTAACTTAAAATACATTGAAAATTACAAAACATTAATAATAACAAGAATATACCTTAATCACATTTATTTTCCCAATTGTTTGAAAAAAAGTTATAAAAGAAGCTCAAACTGTTCACCAGATTGAAAAACACGCATTTAAAATGGTTTTCGAAAAAAAGCGTCACTATAATGAAAAAAATATTTTCTTGTTAATTAGTCTAGGAAGTTTTAGGTGAAACACCCTGTATACAGGATGTCTAGTTTTCAAGAAACATTAAAAATGTTTTCACACCACCATGACTTCAATAAGAAAAATGTAACTTTGTTGTCGTGTCTTAAAAATAGGACACGCTGTAGAAAATCTGTCGATTTTGTATTTTGGGGGTGTTATTTGGGGTATATTTAAGAGTTCACCTCGTTATCTGTCTAATTAACAACGTTATAGCAAAAACAAAATATTGTCGAAAATGTGTTGACGCTCGGTAATTCCTTGAATTTAGAAAAATCCTCTCACTTATATTCTACTCTCATTTACTTATTTTTTTTTTAATTCTGATATCATCAATGAAAATCGCAAAAATTGATAAAACACGTGTACATGAAAATCATTAAATAAACAAAAATTAACAACAGTGATTTGTTTTTAACACAAAATAGGTGCATTTTAATATTTGAACATGAGAAAACTTTGTCGACTTTCTTTCGTTAAACACTGACAATTGATATAAATTCACTTCTCTGACACTCTTTTGACACCATTTAAAAATGATATATCAAATTTTGATATAGTTGTCAGATTTTTACTTACCAATTATTAAGAAAAGAGTAAACTTGGTTCCATCGTTAGAAATAGACAAAATTAAATAACTTTTATCGAAATTGCAGTTGCTTAGCCCGTTCAGCCCTGGAATTTGTCTGGTGCCCAGAAAATGTTTTGTACACTGCATATTATTTATTACTATTTTAAATATACAGCTTTTTTTTCGTATCACAATATTCTGTATAAGCTGTAAATCTTCAGATATTCGTTGTTTTTACAAGTATTTCAAATAGAACTTTCAAACGAGTGTTTTCCACTCCCAGATTAAGCATGAAGTAAAATTTCGAGTTTACAAAAAAAATCAAATAATCAATGAAACATAATTAGAAAATTCAAAAGCTATGACACCTTCTAATACACATAAATTGTTCAAATATATGCACTTTTTTTGAAATAAAGATAAACTAAATTGGAATCAAGGCCGTAGCTAGGAGGGGGGTATGGGGGTTCAACCCCCCTCCAATTTTTGTATGTAAAAGCGACCCCACAAGAGCAAAAACAATATTTTTACCATTAAAACTCCCTCCCCGAAATTAGTATAACCCCCTCCGAGTTATTTTCTGGCTACGGCTTTGATTGGAATAACTGCAATGAATTTACATAACGACAAATTCGAAACTTTAGGACATTAAAACTCACAGTAAGGGCAACTTTACAATCTACATACTACAAGATACTGCCAGATCGTGAATTGTGAGAATATATGTAGATAATGAGAAACACAATACAAAAATAGCATTTTATTGATCTGTTTTATTTTATTAAATGAAGTAAATTTATAGAGGCGCATACAGGCTGTCCACAGATTCATTCTCAACACTTTGAACATCTTTTGTAACTGATATTGATACCTTTGATTCATGTAAAGTCAAAATATTTTTCAGAGTTGTGATTTTAATAAATAATTATTATAAAATACATTTCATACAATCTCGTAGTGTACTCAGATTTTTGAAAATTGTTAACATATTTGAGTTAGAAGGGTCAACTTTGTTTTTTCTTATTGGGGTCATAGTTGGCTATGGAACCATTAAAAAGAGATTTTATTTTGCTTTTCAGAAATGTATATATGCAAACTAATAGTAAAAACAACAAAATAGATTATTTTAACACTGACAGATTGACAATTGAAGACTCTGAAAACAAAAGAATTCTTTATTCTTTTGTTTTCAGAGTCTTCAATTGTCAACCTGTCAGTGTTAAAATAATCTATTTTGTTGTTTTTAACATTTTCAAAAATCTGAGTACACTACGAGATTTCTATCAAAAAAGTGCCTTAGGAACATGCAAATTAAACTAGACTAAAATGATGAAGATCAAGAATTTATTTAACGTTAAAATTGTATTAATAAATTTTCTCAATTTTCAGAGTTTTGGCAGTTTTTCTGCAATTACCACGATTTAAATCAATTTTTATCACTTTTCAATTATAGACTGTAATACCCATACCAATAAATGATTAAAACAATGTTCTCCAAAATGTATCGGTATTTTGATAATACTTTATTTCAGTAAATGAAATAAATACGGACAACAGTTGTCAAGAATTGTCAAAGCTATTAAAAACTGTCAAAATTAGTAAACAGTTGAATAGCGTTAAAAATAGAAACATTTTTAACATTTTTATCCCAATGTAAAAATTTATATTGTTAGTTATTTATTATTGTGTATTTGTATTTTATTTTTAAATTGTTTTATTAAACTAAAATTAAAATTGAAAGTTCAACAAAAAAATCATGAAAACTTAAAGTCAATTTAAAGCTTCTATTGAGTGTTTCCACTCCCAAATTAAGCATAAAGTAAAATTCGAGTATTCTGTTAATAAAGTAAAATTGAAAGTTAAAAAATAATTCATAAAAACTTAACGTCAATTTAAAACTTCTATCAAGTGTTTTTACTCCGAAATTAAGCATAAAGTAAAATTTCGAGTTATGTCAACTTGACATAAATCGCCGTCAGCCGACATTAGTCTATCCTGTCAACTTAAAATGACGTTTAGTCAAATGTATCAAACTTGACACAAATCGGCGTCAGCCACCTATTTTCAATTTGAGACAACTATTATTTGAAATATATTATTAGATAATCATATTATTGTTTTTCTTTATGGCACTTGCGACACTCATTTTGATAGTTGTGACATATTTTAAACTATCGAGTATCTTCCACTCCCAGACTAAGCATGAAGTAAAATTTTGAATTTTGAAAAGCCCCGCGTAGAATATTTGTTGAGGGTCGCGCAGCGACCCGAGATAAATTTTCACGGAGCTTTTCTAATCTCGAAATTTTACTTCATGCGCCACGCGTATAAACCACTGATTCAAAGTAATGTTAAAAATATATACGGCTGAGATGTGACAGATATTTCTACATTAGTTTTAATATTAGACATAACAAATTATACATTTCAGAGTCTTCAATTGTCAACCTATCAGTGTTAAAATAATCTATTATGTTGATTTTACCATTAGGTTTCATATTAGACATAACAAATTATACATTTCTGAGAAGCGAAAAAAAATCTCTTTTTTATGGTCTCATAGCCAACTATGACCCTAATAAGAAAAAACAAAGTTGACACTTCTAACTCAAATGTGATAAAAATTTTCGAAAATTTGAGTCCACTAAGAGATTCCTATTAAAAAAGTGCCTTAGGAACATGCAAATTAAACTAGACTTCATCGTAAAATAAATGAGCTATAACAGAAAATCATAAAATCGAATATTCACTTATTTTACTAATAGCGCTTGAACTACATAAACTATCAAAAGTTTTTTTTACAGGGTTTAGTACAATTTTATCATTTCATAACATTAACTATCACGACAATTGAAGGACAGCACCATTTCGACAAGACAATAGACGACATTAACAATCCTGACCCTTTTGTACACCATAATCGACAGTGATAGAAACTGCACAATCCAGGCGGAAAGACCAATGGTTTATAGCCAATTTGCAGAAGAAATAATTTAATTTTTATTTATATTTATATGTAATTATTTTGATTTATGTATGTATTCTGTCAATAAAGATATTAATATATATACAGGGTGAGTCACTAAGCGGAAATCGGTCTATAAATAGTTTCAAATAAAAGTTGTTCAGAATCAAGTTTTTTATAACCCAAAATTATTCCTAAATATGGCGGCCTTGCGGTTATACCGGAAGTAAACACCAACTTCCTTATTTTACCCTATATATTTTTACATTTTTGGATTGCTCGTTAAAATGAAGATGAGTTTATTCACACAACATTGGGTCTCAGTTGAACCGTTTTCGAGTTAATTCTTTTTTTTTTGATAAATTTGACGATTTCAGAGCTCGACGCCATTAACAATATCTTCAAAACGAAATAAGTCAGAGTTGTGCGGCTTACGGTTTTGAATTCGGAAAGAAATGTAGTATTTGTTTAAGTTTTTTCCATTAGTCAGATTTTCTAAATTGAACCGAGTCCGTCGACGGTATTCTTCAATACTTCAAACATGCATAACCTCATTTTTTTAAATGGAACCATCTATCTTGTGACACTATATCTGCTGCAAAATTAAATTTCCTTTAATCCATTTTAATACTCCTAAAGCAAGTAGTTTTCAAATTACTTCGAAGATTCGTTTTTCGTCACATTTATGCAAGGAATAATGTGCGCATAAGTCGCAATTGAATTTTAGTAGGCAAGTAGTATGTTTTTGTTTTGTACTCTACTCAGCCTAGACTATAGTCTATAGACTCTAATTATCTAGACTAAGTTCTGTACTCCAGGTAGAATAGACAATAATCTAGACTAATTATCTAGACTCTAATCAGTCTGTAACAAGACTATAGTCTGTATACTTATCCCTAGACTCTAATATCTAGAATAGAATTTCTAAGCGCTGTACTATAGACATCTTAAACTCTAGAGTTTTGACATTTGACTCAGACTCTAAAGTCTGCATTTTAAGCAGTCGACTTATGTAGACTGAACTAAAGCTTCTAGACAGTCTAGACGTCTGTGGACTAGTTTGTATACTTTATTCTGTGAACTCTAATCTGTAGACTCTATCTAGGCTGTAGACTCTAATCTATGGACTCTATCTAGTCTGTAGACTGTATCTAATCTGTAGACTCTAGTCTGTGGACTATCTAGTCTGGAGACTCTATCTAATCTGTGGGCTCTGTCTAGTCTGTAAACGTTAGACTGTGCACTCTATCTAGACTGTAGAATCTAGTATGTGGACTTTTATCTAGTCTGTATATCAGTCTGTGGACTCTATCTAGTCTGTTTGTTGACTCTTGTCTGTAAACTCTAGTCTGTGGACTCTATCTAGTCTGTAAACTAGTCTTTAGACTCAATTTAGTCTGTAAACTCTAGTCTGTGGACTCTATCTAGTCTGTAAACTAGTCTTTAGACTCAATTTTGTCTGTAAACTCTAGTATGTGGACTCTATCTAGCCTGTAGACTCTAGTTTGTGGATTCTATCTAGTTTGTAGACTCTATCCAGTCTGTAGACTCTAGTTTGTGGATTCGATCTAGTCTGTAGACTTTATCTAGTCTGTATACTGTAAACTCTATCTAGTCTGTGGACTCTGTCTAATCTATTGACTAGTTTGTGGTCTCTATCTAGTCCCTAGACTCTAATCTGTAGACTTTATCTGGTCTGTAGACACTATCTAGTCTGTAGACTCTATTTAGTCCTTAAACTCTAGTCTGTGGACTCTATCTAGTCTGTAGACTCTAGTCTGGGGATTCTATAATATGTAGAGTTATTTCTAGACTCTGATACCTAGACTCTAATCTGTAAACTCTGTATTCTAGATACCCTATACTCAAGACTTTAAACAGTCGACCCAGATTCTAAACTGGATTCTTTAGACAGCCTAAACTAGTCTGTGGGCTCTAGTCTAGACTAGGTGTGTAGTGTGTAGATTAGGCTGTAGATTCTAGTCTGTAGTGCAGTTGACTTATGTAGACTCTAAACTATAGTAATTTGACAACCTAGACTCTAGTCTGTTTACTCTAGTCTGTAGACTCTAGTCTGTAGACTCTAGTCTGTAGACTCTACTCTGTAGACTAGGCTGTAGATCCTAGTTTATAGTGCTGTCGACTTATCTATACTCTAAAGTGAAGTCTTTAGACAGCCAGACTCTAGTCTGTTGACTCCAATCTATAGACACAATTATGTAGACTTTTGCCTCTAGACTTTAATTTGGAGACTAGGCTGTAGATTCTAGTCTGTAATGCAGTCGATGTATGAATCTTCGAAATAATTCGAAAACTACTTGCTTTAGGAGTATAGTTGTATAATACTTTTTTGTAGGAAATGTTCCCCCCAATCGTACCATGTGATAAAAAATGGGTCATTCTATTTAAAAAAATTTAATTACTAGATATTGAAAAGGGCACGTAGATATTGACATTTTAAGAACACTTATTGTCAAAATTGACAGTTTTCAATTAATTTACTCATAGAGGCATCCTCTGGGTACAAGTAGAGATATAAATCATATTTATATCTTCTCTTTAAGAGAAGTTACAGACAGATTTCAAGATGTCTTTTAGTGGTCAAAATTTTAGAAATATTTTTTTTTCTTGAAAACTATAAGAGATAAGTGTGCATATGTTCGAATAAAATATGTTGCAATTTAAACGATAGTTCTAAAAATTACTAATATATAGACTGTTCTATTTAAAATAACTAATTTGGTGCTACTTTCGGTGAAACCGGAAGTGATATAAAGTTGAAAATATTTCACATGAGGAGAACTGATTCAACCGTATGACAAGGTTTTTTTTCAAAATTTTAGTGCAACGGCAATCTCAAAAACTTTTAACGAACGGTTTAGCGTAGACACCCTGTATATATATGCAATTTTAGCTAAGGAGTATTTCATCCCATTTAAACAAATCCCTATCTCTAATAATAACGAAGATCCCCATGTTGAGAATGAATCTGTGGACAGCCTGTATAAGGAAATTCCATTTGAACTCGATTTAAAATTAATTATATATACAGGGTGTCTACGCTAAACCGTTCGTTAAAAGTTTTTGAGATTGCCGTTGCACTAAAATTTTGAAAAAAAACCTTGTCATACGGTTGAATCAGTTCTCCTCATGTGAAATATTTTCAACTTTATATCAAGTGATATAAAGTTGAAAATATTTCACATGAGGAGAACTGATTCAACCGTATGACAAGGTTTTTTTTCAAAATTTTAGTGCAACGGCAATCTCAAAAACTTTTAACGAACGGTTTAGCGTAGATACCCTGTATATATATGCAATTTTAGCTAAGGAGTATTTCATCCCATTTAAACAAATCCCTATCTCTAATAATAACGAAGATCCCCATGTTGAGAATGAATCTGTGGACAGCCTGTATAAGCAAATTCCATTTGAACTCGATTTAAAATTAACAATAATTATTTTTTGTTTCTCCTTTGCACAAAACAAACCTAAAATGCAATCACCACATATATCTCCTATTAACAATAAACAACATATATTTAAATCCTTCTGAGAATGTATCAATCAAGCTGGCAACGAGAAATGAAGATGTCTCATAAATCAGCGATCCCAAAAGCGCGACATCGTTAATTACCCAAGGAATTTTGAAGTTTAATGCATTTCTTTGCTTATTTTTACGCGCCCATTTCACAGATTTCGTCGACATCTGCGCCGCAGTAATTTCATATTCGTCCCGTGACAACTGAAAAACGCCGGTGGCGCTTTTGATCTGTCCCGGGTGCCAAGAAAGATTAATTATTATTCCACCGCAGCCACAACTATTTTCACTTCTCTCTTTCTATCATTTCTCCACGGGACACAAATTAATGAAGATGTTACTGTATTTACTAATACACAAATGTGAAATGTGGAGGAGCGTAGGGAGAAAAAAGTGGAGTGAAGACAACTTAGTCAAAATGTTTTGGTAAAACCATAAATATGAAATATGTTGATTAATGTGAACTTACATCAAGTCTTATTTCAAACTTCTTAATTTTTTTTTTTTTTCAAGTTCTCTATGGAGGACCCGATCAAAACATCAACACAGTTTTTTGCCACTCCGAGAGCGGGGTGCTAAAAAAAACAAACACTTTATACATTAATAGATTGAGTGAGTTACGCGAAGATCAAATTTAATTCCTAAATAAAGAACTAATAATTTTTCTTCACAAATTTTACTTCGTGCGCCACGCGTATTAAACGCCGATTCAAAGTGAAGTTCAAAATATACTGATTAAGTTTGATCTTACAAATATATATTTCGTTTAAATATAACCAAAACTTCCGCTTTCTAAATTCGAGCAATTTTTTGGGATATGTTGTTAAAATCAAACTTGCGCAGTGTATATTCTGAACTTTACTTTGAATCAGTGTTTTAGATGCGTGGCGCATAAAGTAAAATTTCCAGTTTATAAAACTAGACATTCGTTGTTTTTTCAAAAGAGTTCAATTTGAAGCTTTAAGCAAGTATTTTCCAGTCCCAGACTAAGCAAGAAGTAAAATTTCAAGTTTAGAAAAGCCTATAAGCTTATAAAACACAGATTTCAAGTGAAGTTCGAATATACATAAATTTCATAATATTGTTGTGTTTTATACGCGTGGCGCATGAAGTAAAATTTCGAGTTTAGAAAAGCCCAGAAAATTTGTCTCGGGTCGCTGCGCGACCCTCGACAAATTTTCACGGGGCTTTTCTAAACTCGAAATTTTACTTCATGCTTAGTCTGGGAGTGAAAAACACTCGTTTAAATCTTCAAATTGAATTTTAAAAAAATCAAGGAATATCAAAAGATTTACAGAAAATATGCTGAATTTAGAATACGTATACTTAAAAGAAAAACTTACTGTATCTGTTTGTTCCTAACCTAACCTAACCTAACCAAATTTTCGGGCTTTTCTAAACTCAAAATTTTACTTCATGCTTACCCAAGGATTGTAAACACTCGTTAGAAGCTTCAAATTGATCGCTTGTATATAAACAACGAATTCCTGCAATTTTACCAACGCACTATACAGATGTATACTTAAAAGTGTAATCCCCGTATGTCTATCATCGTGTCATTTTGATATTTTACAACATAAATTGATATTGTCAATAGACTTTCGACAATAAAATTGAATTTCTTTGTAATAAAAATCGATATTTCATATCGTACTTAATTAAAATTATCTTTATTGTGTCATTAACAATATAATTTGCTATTGCTGTTTTATTTTATCACCATTATTGACATAAACTTTTTATTGTAGACTCATCTAACACTTGGTGAAACATGTCTTAACACTGAATTTATAACTGTTTAAAAATTGTGTGTTCGATTAATTTTAAATCAGTTATAAATTTAGTGTTAAAAAATGTTCCACCAAGTGTTAGATGAGTCTACAATTAAAAGTTTATGTCAATAATTGTTTTACTGTTCGTTTTTATATTTAACTGACTAGTTTCAGTCTTTTAATAACTTTAATAATGTTTGTCTGACTGAAACTAGGCAGTTATAAATAAAAACAAACGGTGAAACAATGGCTAAGTATTTTATTTATTTTAAAGTGGATTTAAGTGCAGCATTATTGACATGTTAAAAAAGTGATAAAACCATCAAATTTAACACGTGTGTGATGGAAAAAGTGTCAAACTTACATTTTATATTACAAATTGCACATCCATTTCTAATCAAACATTAGACATCACAAAACATCATAAACGATATATGATCAAGAAACAAAATTGACACAATACGCTATAACTGACATTTTCTGCCATCTAAACGACTCATTTTATCTGTTTCAAAGTGTTGAGATTTTTATTTGATTTATAAGATTTTCGTCAACGGTGCCAATTTTTTAATTTTTGATGGATTTCATCTAGAAGTGTTAGGATTTTTATTTGATTCATAAGATTTTCGTCAATGTTGTACATTTTTTAATTTTTGATAATTTTCGTCTACTTTTTGTCAATATTCAAGTAAATAGACTAAGTGGGTAATTTAAATAATTAGACCCGCCTTCATTATATTAAAAACCTAATCGTATTTTATTTGAAAACTTAGATATTTTTGCTCATGTAAACGTCCAATAATTTTAAAACTATTTGTAGGGGTTAGGGGGTGGCCCGAACACCCCCAGCCCCCGCTTGACTACGCCCATGTGCAGTGTGTTCACAAAAGACAAAAATCTGAAAAGGGGTTTTAAACATGTCTTATGATTCAAGTGTAAAAATAGTCATTTTAATAGTAAATGTATGCTTATTCTAACGGCGAAAACGTAAAAACAATTGAACATCGTATTTGAGAGATATCCACAAAATAATATTACAAAAAATCAACACTAGTATTGTGAATCAGAATTGAAATAATTATAGGTAAGTACTATTCTTGAGTCAAGATTTTTAATGTATCAACAATCTAGACACGTATTTTGACTACTGTAACATTATATCTGTAAGTCGCTTGGTTGACTGTCTTTTGACTACGCCAGGATTATGTCTCTATCGTCTGTATTTCAACTATTGTGATATTATGACTGTAAGTCACTAGGTTGACCGTATTTCAACTTATTCGGATTTTGTCACTAATTTACTTTATTATCACTATTGCGCTATTATGACTGTAATTCACTTATTTTACTGTCTTTTGATTATGATATGATTATGCCATTAAATCACTATATCGCTGTATTTTCACTATTGTGACTTTATGACTGTAAGTCACTAAATTGACTGACATTAGTCTATCGTTTCAACTTAGCATAAGACGACGATAATAGTCGGCGTTTAGTCTATTGTGTCAACTTGACATGAGTCGCCGTCAACCTACATTAGTCTATCCTGTCAACTTAAGGTGACGTTTAGTCCAATGTATCAAACTTGACACAAACTATTATTTGAAATATATTATTATTATTGTTTTTCTTTATGACACTTGCGACACACAGTTTGATAGTTGTGACATATTTTAAAGTAACGACTGTCTTCCACTCCCAGACTAAGCATGAAGTAAAATTTCGAGTTTAGAAAAGCCCCGTGAAAATTTGTCGAGGGTCGCGCAGCGACCCGAGACAAATTTTCTGGGCTTTTCTAAACTCGAAATTTTACTTCATGCGCCACGCGTATAAATCATTGATTTAAAGTAAAGTTAAAAATATATACTGCTGAGATGTGACAGATATTTATAAACGTGATAATAATAATAATAATAATAATTAATGTGTTTATTTATTATAGAGAAAAATATTTTTCATCTTAATTATTGACATTTACATTTAACGTTATTTATAAAAGTAATTTTCAATATAATCGCATAGTTAAAGGTCTTTTCTTATGATTTGTACGCGGCCTAGCTTCATGTGAGACTCAAATCCAAGATACAAAAAATGAAGAATGAACATTTTGTTTATCAATGCTGTTTACGTCACGGAATTGCGTCAATAATACATGCGTTTAGCAGCACAACGTGCGCACCTTTTAATTCCGAGATGCATTACCTTGGCATTTTTGCTTCACATAAAGTTAGCCACCGGCAGCCACTGCTAGATACTGATTTTTCGAAATATCTCTTTAAATAGAGAGCTAAGATAAGCTCCTTAAAAAAACTGTGAAAACGAAATCTTAGCCCATCAATTAAAATTATTATCCTTCGGCTTCCTGAAAAAAATTAACAGCCCTACCTAGCCGTATTTTCGTTTCTCAAGTAGCGATTGTATTCCGTCTTTTCTTATTATTTTTTTTTTTTCGTTGTAGCTCTCGTCTTATCTTTGGGTAGCGATCGCCTGAAAAGAGGAGACCGCTATCCCTTTTTTTCTTATCTGCCTTCCTCACCTCGTTTGCCACTTATCTGGTCATTGTTGTCGATCCGTAACTGGCGGAAACATCATTTTCGAATTTCGTACCTTCTTACCGGCCGGTTAACGATATGTAAATTGGCCTCTCTCGGTTTCCGCGGAAACGCTGAAATCTGCAGATCTGTTTGTGCGAATGATAATAAATAAATCCAAAGACTTCGGTCTGTGTTACGTGCAGACAGAAGTCGTGATTTATTTATTTATTTCTACCTAAGGTTTAAATAGTGTTTGTAACAAACACACGAGAGTATTTAGTAATGATTACGGATCAAATGCATAAAATATTTGAACTGACTCCAAAATGACGACAGAATATTATAAAATGATGTTTGTTCACGACAATCTCATAATATGTACATTATTTAATTGTGTGGGCGGCATAAATGGGGTGCATTTAACACTCAAGTACATTTAACACAGGATTTGCGTGATAAATGTGGATTTTTTAAATCGAATATAATTAATTGCCTAGTTAGATTTTTGGCCGCTATGCAGTAACAGCTCTGTGCTAGTCAAATCAGCTTATTTTGTCTAATATTTGACTATGGTGGTGATGACGTCGTCGACGCCATTTTGTTGAAATACGAAGTAACGCGTCAAGATCTCCGCCGTTCTCACTAGATTAACCCGCGTAAAACGCATTTGTAAACATAAATCATTCTCAAATCGGTTAAACAATTGTACTTCTATCCGTCGCGAGTGTTTTTTTAAAGTGGAACAAACGTTAACACCGTGAAAACTCCATCTAAACGGAAGAGATCGTTTTTTGTGTAAAGAACGTGTTTCTATGTAACTTAGGCGGAAGGGTAGACTGTGCGAGTATTTTTTATTATTGAATATTGTTTATATTTGTGTTAAAGTAGAATTACACCTATTACACATTCAAATCATAGTACCATTAACCCCCCCCCCCCCCTTCCCCTTTTGAAATTTGAATTTGTATAACCCCCTCCGAAGTTTCGTTCTGGCTACGGCCTTGTACTGAATTGCAGTTTAGAATTTAATTTCAATCAGAACAGTAGAAAATGGAGGACCCGATCAAAACATCCACACAGTTTAATTTACTTGCCTAGCGCTCAGTTGAGTTAATTTTTATTCGTACCAGTGGCGTAATGAGCTTCTTGCGATGGGAAGGGGGGGCTTGGATTTACTATTTAGTTTCATAAATGTATTTTTGTAAAGTATAAAAAATTGTTTATTTTTTTTAGATGCGGGGGCGTCATCGAAGCCAAGATTTGAAAATGTTTAAATTTATATCATAAATATTAAATTATATATGTAATCTGTATTTTAAATTTCACTTTAAATCGGTGTTTTGTACGCGTGGCGCATGAAGTTAAATTTCGAGTTTAGAAAAGCATAAATGTTTGAAGTTGCCGGGGCGCGACTCGCTTCTCTCGCGCGCCCCGGTAAATCCAAATTTTCACGCTTTTCAAAACTTGAAATTTTACGTCTGGGAGTGGACGACACTCCTTACAATTATGTTTAAATAACAAAGGAATCCTTATATTTTGAACTTCGCAATATTTCAAGGCCGTGGCTAGAAAATAATTCGAGGGGGACGGGGCTTACTGGAAAAAAATATTGTTTTTGCTCTTTTAGGACCGCTATTACATAAAAAAATGTTAGCTTTTGAAAATTTCGGGGAAGGGTTGATTTTCTTAATTTTTATTCTGATTTGAAGTTATACAGAAAGTTTTCCTTTTAAGTATACATATCCCAATTATGTGCTGTATTGTATTTTAAATTTTCAGATATTCGTTATGTTTTAAAACGAGTTAAATTTGAAGGTATATACAAGTGTTTTCCACTCCCAGGTTAAGCATGAAGTTTGGTCGCGTGGGAAGTAAAATTTTAAGGCTTTTCAAAACTCGAAATTTTACTTCATGCAAAATCTGGGAGTGGAAAACACTCGTTTAAAGTTTCAAATTAAACTATTTAAAAAAAGCGTATGTATACTTAAGCGAAACATTCCCTGTATTTTCGAAATGAGCTTTTATCTTGTAGATTGAACCATTTTCTTGTGAAACCTTCCTGCGATACAATTTGATTGTATTTGAAATAAAAAAAACTATATATCTCTCAGACATTTTTCAAACTCAGGCATTTTTTAAGCTGGCTCTTAAAGATACGGAAAAATAATTAATAAAGTTAAAAATTGTTTAGTTTATGAATTATATGACTGTTAATTCAGCATTACTGGTTAATAATTTTGAGCATTACTCAAAATCAATGGTATGCTTGACATTCTAAGAATAATAAAAAATGTAATTTTGAAGAAAATTTAAAAAATTAAATGTTTAATGTTTATTCAAATCCTTTGTAAATTTTGTTAATTTCGGAAATATCCAAAAATCTTGTTATGCCTAGTTCTCTATTTCGGAAATTCCGGCCTCAAACAGTGCGAACAAACTGTAGGTGTAAATATTATGCCAGCTTGCAGCTGAATTAACACTGTAAGACACTTACTTACCTTTAGCTAATACCTTACGCAAATAATACGACAAGTTTTGTGTTAATCGCGGTAAGGCTCAAAGACGCACGTCTCTTTCACAAAATTTGTAAAATCACCAACACGAACGAAAATAAGAATTCAAGAGAATTAGAAACGAATACTCACAATAAAGAAAAGTGTTACTGAGTTTAATATAATATATAAAATTACGAAAATGTTCGTATAAACTGCAAACGATAAGTCATGGGTTCTCAATCTTATTTTTCCCACAGCCCACTTTGAGAATTTTTTTTTTCTAGAGCCCCCCGATTTTTTTTTTTGACCCGATCAAAACGCCTACAGAGTTTTTTTCCGAAGAATTCCCAAGAATGACATTTTATAGAGCAGAGATTGGTTGCACAAAATATTTTTTTTGTATTAGCATAGAGGGTTTTTACGATAAAATCAACACGATTAGTTTTCAATCAAATATTTGCAGTTCGCATAACATTAAGCACACTAATTTGAATTCAAATTGCATTTTTTAATAAAGATACGCGCTATGCGACCAAACCAAATTTTCAGGCTTTTCTAAACTCGAAATTTTACTTCATGCTTAATCTGGGAGTGAAAACACGCGTATTAGACTTCAAATTAAACTATTTTAAAAAACAAACTATAATTGGAAAAATTACAGCTTATGTATACATGTATGTATATTTAATACAAAAATTCTCGTTTGAAAGTTCAATTTAAAAATAATATATAAAATTACGAAAAAACTATTCGTGAAAATGCAAACAATGTCTTAATTAATAAGACAACTTAAGACGATAAATAAATCTTATTAATTAAGACATTGTTTGCATTTTCACGAATAGTTTTTTCGTAATTTTATATATTATGTTTAAAGTATGCAAACTATAAGAAGCGTAAGCTTATTTTCTCGAATTCAAATAGTTTTGAATTTGAATTTATCTTGTTTCAATTTAAAATATTTGCAAGAACAACGAATATCTGAAGATATATAAATAATCTTTATTGTCAGTATATTTTAACATTCATTTATGAAGATAATAAAAAAAAAATACATGTATTATACTGGCAATCAGCCATCGGCCAGCAGCCTTTCTGCCGAGGTTAATTAAATTATTTTATGAGTGTATATTTTGGGGTATATGGATTGGGATATTAATGTTGATTAGGTAAATGATAAATTGGAAGACTGTTTGTGCGGGATTTTTGAATTTAGGATTAATATTTTCATTTCTGGGGATGCAAAGTTGTGAGAGGATTTGAAAATTGGATTGTTTTTTCGAGAATTTTTTGGATAAATTAAGGATACGATCTGTAATTGGGATAACTTTTGTTCGGTTGTAGAGGAGAATATTAGATGGATTATGAAGTGGGTTGAGTGGATGGCGGATTTTAGTAAGGGATCTCAGGGACGAGCGTTCGTTGACTTGGATGTTGTGATGGGTGGAATTGGGGGCGAATATCTGAAGATTTACAGCGTATACAGTATATTGAGATACTTAATAGAAAAACTTTCTATATATCTGAGATAGTAATAAATAATATGCAGTGTACAAAACATTTTTTTTGGGTACCAGAAAAATTTCAGGGCTTAATGGGTTAATTCGAATCATATTTTTTTTCTTTCAGATCCTTTATTCACGTATTCGTGATTCGAATCACATTAGATGATTAGAATCATATTAGGTGATCCGGATTCGTAATTCGAATCATATTAGGTGATCCTATTTTGAGGAAGAATCCTATTTCTGATACATAAATATCGTATATTTAAAAAGAAATGTTTGTTTTGACATTTTTCTAACATTTGGTCGAAAGTTCTGTTTATTGGACATTGTTCGAGTATAAAGTTTAGAAATGTATAATTTCAATTGTATTTACAGTAGTTGGTATGTGAATTTCTTTTAAAATTAAATTTATAACAATTAGAATGATCTTTATAATATCAGAGATTTTAATTTAAAATTTGATGATAAAAAAAGACCTTCATTGGCATAGTACTATATTACTTCACACATCTACATCTACAAACTAATCGCTGCCCCCTCTCTTCCTCCTGCGTTCCCTCTCTTCCCCCAACTTCTACAGCGTCCTTACCCCGGCCCCATCCTCTTTCAACCATTCCGTCACTCTTCTATTTCCTCTTATTCCCACCCATTCCTCCTTCACCCCCTCGCACTCCTCCGCCAAATGACTCCACGTTTCCCTCCCCCGCTCACACATTACACACCTCCCATACTCTTCCCCCATCCACACCTTCCTTCCTCTCTCCTCTGACCCACACCTCGCCCTCGCCAGCACCACCCTTTCCTCCTTACTCCATCCCCCCTCCACCAAATACCTCGGCATTCTCCTATGCACCTGCCACCTCCCGTACCTATCGTTGTATTCACTCCTCTCTATACACCCCTGTCTTTCCTGTGCTTCCACCTCCTTCTCCTTCTCTTTCACCCACGCATCCACCTTTACCCCATTCCCCAGCCACTCCATCACCTTCGTCTCCGACAAACCCACCCTCTCATATATTCTCCTTCTCTCGCTCCTCCAGCTACCCTCTCTCCCATTCATGCACGCCACCCACACCGCCTTCACCAATCTCTTTTCCTCCAGGTCTCATAACTTCATCTCATACCTAGCCATTTTCACCATTTCCTCACACTCTAGTTTCTCTCTATTCGTTTCCTGCAGCACTATGTATCCGGGTGTCGACCTTTCCAGCCCCAACATACGCTTCAAGAACCACAACCTGTCCCTCTCCATACACTCATACCCTCTCGTCCCCCATACTTCCACCCCATACATTAACACTGACTTTACAAATGCATCCCATACTTTACACGCCACTCTTACATTGTTCCCCATCCAGTTCCCCCACTTTTCCTACGCTATCCCCCACTCCTTTCTAGCCTTCCTCTGCACCCACCTCACATCCTCCTCATACCCTCCCGTCCCTTTGAACATAAACCCAAAATACTTGAATTTTTTAACCCTCTCAATCACCTCCCCTTTAAACTCTAATTCCTTTACCCTCCCCTCCCTCCCTTTATTTCTCAATCTCATCCATTTCGTTTTTCTAACATTTACGCTCAACCCCCTCTTATCCATAAGCCTCTCCGCCCTTTTCAGCATATCCTTCAAGGGACCACCAGCACCATATCATACGCATATGCCAACATCCACACCTTACTTGTACCAATCAACACCCCCCCCCCCGCCTGTCCTTTCCTCATCACCTCCTCTAGTTCACTCGTATAAAGGTTAAACAACACCTGGCTCAATGGACACCTCTGCCTAAGTCACTCCCACGTCCTAAACTTCTCCAACTCTTCCATTTCCACTTTCGCCACAGCCCATGTTTCCTCATACACTCCTCTCACCAACTCTACCATTCCCTCACTCATCCCTCTTCTCCTCAGACACTCTAACAGTCCTACCCTTGGTACCGTGTCGTACGCCGCCTTCAGGTCCACAAACACCGCATACACGCTCCCTTTCTCTTCCATCACCTTCTCTACCATTCTTGCCAGGGTAAAGGGCTGTGCCCTCGTCCCCCTACCCCTCCTAAAGCCCCCCCGCGTCTCCGGCAGCAGCCCCTTCTCTTCCACCTCCTCCTCTAGCCTATTTTTTACTACCATCATAGCTATCTTGTATCCCGTGCTCATCACTGTTATCCCCCTATAGCAATCCGCATCCTTCTGATCCCCTCATTTATGTATCGGGCACATCCTTTCCACCCTCCATGCTTCCGGTATGTTTACTCTTCCCCTCCACATCTGGTTCAGTAGCTTCCTGAACTTCTTATTCCCTCCTTCCCCAATCTCCTTCCACATCTTTGCCTTCAGCCCATCTCTTCCTGCTGCCTTCTCTCCCTTTACCTCCTTGAATGCTCTTTCGACCTCCTCCTCCGTGAACTCTTCCTCTCCCTCCCCTCGCCTGTCTTCTCCCATCCCTACTGGCACTCCAGTACCTTCTCTGCACTTCCTTGTCCATTCCTTCAACGATATTCCTAACTGCCTCTTCCTTTCCCCTCTCCTCAACACCTTCGACATTTCCGCCTCGTTCCTGCATTCCCTCAATTCCTCGCTCACTCTTTCCACCGCCTACAGCTTCTTCCTCTCACATATACCATCATATCTTTTCCTTGCCGCCACCACTTTCCCCACTTCTTTTCCATTTCTTACACATTCCCCCACAGCCTTCCTCAACTCCCTCTTCGCCTGCCTACACTTCTCACCGAATCACGTATTCCCCCCTCTTCTCTCTTCCTTCTTTTTCGTTCCACGTCACACTATCATCTTTTCCATCTCCTCTATTGTATTGACCTCTTCCCATTGAATCCTTGCCAGTCTCTTCCTCATATCCTCCATCGCCTTTACCCCACACTCAAGGTATTCGTTTTCTTGCCCCCCTTTCCTCTTCTCCTACCATTTTCATCCACATTTTCACAGTTAACGGTAGGTGGTCAGATCCTAGCACCTCTTCCACCTCCATGCCTCTTATATCTCTTCTTTCTATCCCCTTGACCACCACATAATCAATAACTGATGCCCCTCTTGGTCCGATGTACGTTTTTATCCCCTCCCAATCGCCCTCCGTGCATCTGTTCAAAATCTCCCATCCCTCCTCTATCACCCACTCCTTCATCCTCCTGCCCTCCCCATTTATACATTTATCCTGTGAACTCCTCTTCACCACCGAACCGTACATTTAATGATAAATTTTTACTAAAAAGCGTAATTTATTTTTAATTTGTAAAATTTCTACAAGCCTACCCACTGAGCAAATCCATTTAAGTAATATTTCAACAACATTAAAACAACGTTATTTGTTTGATTTTTGCTTAGTTAGGGTAATGTATAAAATAAATAAACACATATTTTTATTTACTTCCTTACAAAGTAAGTTAAAATTGTGTATTTTATATGCTTTGTGTTATTATAGTTAAAATAAAATAACATTGCATGTTCTGATGTAACAAGATTAACGTATGCACATTTCAGCGCAGCTAAAGGATTTAGTAATCTGTTATAGGCCGACCGTAATATAGGTACACACAATTATTAGCATTGATATACGTGCAGAGTATTGATACTCAAAAGGAAATTAATTAGTATAACGCTTCTCGTACAACAGGCTGATATCAATCTCGATCGAACGTAATAATAATCCCTCTCTCATTACATCGCAGACTGCCAGTAAAAACAGTTGCAATGAAATTTAAATTAGCACAGTTCCGTTTAATTGGACGCGATAATAAAATAATCACTGAACTGAACTGTGGATGTTTCAGTTTAATTAAAATGTAAATTAATATATTTTTTTCAGAATTTTTCAGAATTTACTTTGTACTGCATGACTAGCCATGACATAACGTTGTGTAATTTCAGTTTTATTATTTTTTTTTTCAATTATTCATATTTTTGACTAGGGATTCAATACTTGAATAATTGGAATGTATACAGGGTGTCTACGCTAAACCGTTCGTTAAAAGTTTATGGGGTTGCCGTTGCACTAACAATTTGAAAAATATCCTCGTCATATGGTTGAATCAGTTCTTCTCATGTGAAATATTTTCAACTTTATATCACTTCCGGTTCCACCGGAAATAGCACCAAATTTGTTATTTTAAATAGAACATAAACAAAATCATTTGGTTTGGTCGCGTAGCGGCCAAACCAAATTTTCAGGCTTTTCTAAACTCGAAATTTTACTTCATGCGCCACCGGCACAAAACACTGACATATTACAAAGATTACAACACCCCGCGAAACTTTACATTGCATCAGTGTTTTGTACCGATGTCGCATGAAGTATAATTTCGAGTTTAGAAAAGCCTGAAAATTTGGTTTGGCCGCTACGCGCTTCGCGCTACGCGACCAAACAAAATTTTCAGGCTTTTCTAAACTCGAAATTTTAGTTCATGCTTAGCTTGGGAGTGGAAAACACTCGTTTAAAGCTTCAAATTAAATTCTTTTAATAAACCGAGCATCGGCAAATGTACGACGTATGCTTATGTATACTTAAAAGAAAAATGCTTGTTATGAAAATGTTCAGTGTTACATAAAACTTTCTGTATATATTTTGAAAGAGCAATGTTTCCTTTATATCCACACATAATTTCAGGAAGATCTAAGGAAAACTATCAAAATTACGATCGTTTTAAATTTTATAGTCCATAAAATTTGATTGATACAAAATTGATTACACAACGAAAACAAATAAAGTTATCGAGTGATAGGTAATTTAGTAAAAATAGTCAAAGAACAGTCAAAATAGTCAAAGAACATTTTGTTAAATGATAATTAATATAGCCACCACAGTCAACGTAATCGATACAGTTAGTACTGTCAAAATAGTCAGCATAATCGATGCAGTCATTATAGTTGGTAGAGACAAAATGGCCACTATAATCGATCTGTCAATATAATCAGTAATATCAAAATAGTTAACATAATCGATACAGTCAGTACTGTCAAAATAGTGAATATAATCGATACTGTCGATATAGTCAGTACTGTCAAAATAGCAAATATATTCGATACAGTCAATATAGTCTGTCAATATAATCAGAAATATCAAAATAGTCATTATAGTCGATAGAGTCAGTACTGTTAATATAATCAGTTATGTCAAAATAATCAGCATAATCGATACTGTCAGTACTGTCAAAACAGTCAATATAATCGATACTGTCGATATATATTCAGTACTATCAAAATAGTTAATATAATTAAAACAATGAAATACAAGTCTGCTTATAGTTAGTACAGTCATTATAGTCAATACAGTCAAATTACAGTATTTCATTTGTTTTTTTTTTCATTAACATTTGTCAAAGTGTCATTTTTAATTTTAAAATTTTTAACACGAAATGACAATTTTGGTGAACCATATAATTTTAGGTCATTTCTGACAATTTATATTTTAATAAAATTGAGTTAGATTAGATGACAAGTTGCGATGAAACTAATGTTATTTTTTTAACCTAACTTCTCCCTGTTTCCATCATGACAATTTAATTATACGTGACGTATTTGAATTAAGGATTATTGTGACATTACTGTGTGTCAATTGTTTATTGACCATAATGATATGTTGTCTTAAAATCACTTAGCCTTTTGAGTGTAACAGTATTTCATCATTAAATGACTATTGTAACGTTTTGACGGTAGTTTCACTATTAAGACATTTTAATAGAGTTTCATCATAGTCGACTGTACTTTCACTATTATGGCATTTCGATAGTACAGTATTTTTCACGAATGTTGGCAGTCACGTCATCAATTTATGTACGTATCAAAGACAAGCAGGTATTTTACCATTTCATACTATTATATGTACATCATCGAAGTAAATAATAGAAACGTATGTCGTGTGACTCCTGATACAAGTACCGACAACAGTGCTCACCGCTCGAAAACATGAGGCGATGCATTAGACAAAGACGCCATTATAGTGCATGTCTACCCCAGCACAACGCTTCCCAGAAACGTCAGTAGCGTCACTATCCGTTCCAAGTTTTCAAGATTCCAAGTATTTCTGTTTGTTTTAGTTTTTTCGTATTTTTTCATGGTGTAAGTAAGTGTAGAATTAATTGTTTTGTGATTGGATCTAGTATTTTATAACCATAAACTCAAAATGCCTGAAAACAGACTTACTGAAGTAGCCCGAGATATGATTATTAAAGTAATGGACTACTTCAACCAGGAAAAATGCAATGGAGGTCCCCTTTTACCTTTTGGTGCAGTCCATGAGGTGAATTGTTAAAATGAGGAGAGCTGTCGGTGAGGGAAAGTGCCTCGTTATTTTGCATGCTGATCAGAGTACAGGTTTCGCGGAGAATGCTTCCCTTATTTATACAACAACTTCAAAACTTGCAGACTGGTTATGGATGCACCTTACCACAGCGTATTCGTAGAAAAGCAGCCCAAAATTTTTCGGACGAAGGCACAAATCACACATTGGCTACAAGATAGCAATAAACCTGTGAAAGTAACAAGTTCAAGGCGGAACTGTTAGCCCTAGCCAAACGATATGCTAGACCTAACAAATATGTGGTAGACGAATATCTGCTCGAACATGGCCATGAAATATTGCGACTCCCACCATATCACTGCGAATTTAACGCCATAGAACTAATATGGGCACAGGCAAAATAATATTATGATGCTCATATAGGCGAGGATATGGAGACAATGAAGTGTTGGTCATGTGGCACAAATCCTTAGAAAACTGTACTCCGGAAAGGTGGGACTCTGATGTTAGACACACAAATTCAATTATCGACAGATAGTACATCAGCCAAAACGTTCTGGATAATGTGCCAGAATTTATTATTCGTATTGGGGATGGGAGTAGTTCAGACGATGATGTAACATACAGTGATAATGATTAAATCAACTTCCACCAAATTACTGGGTTTTGATTCGATCAAGTATACGTAGGGGTTTATCATGTAATAGCACATTTATGCATTTTCCTGCTTCTCCGGTCATTTTAGAGGAAAGGTCGCTATTTGGTTAATATCCAACGTAGTTAACTATTTTTAATCGTCGATTGAAAATTAGATAATTTAAAATAAATAGCCTCATGAACATCCACACAAACAAGATTTCTATCGCGTCCATTTTAAAAATCATGAACGATGATTCATAGTTTTTGAAATGGACGCGATAGAAGTGAAAATAAATATTTTTATATTAAAATTAATTGTATTGCATGTAATTATTGTTGTACATGAAATAATGTCAATCTCATAACAGTAATCATTTTTTCGGGATTTTTTGTTGTAATTGCATTCCAATAACGTATTCATTGGCAAGAGTTCTTCCTAAGATTACATGTTGGAATGCAATTTCTAGGGTTTCAATGCAGGATTTAGTAAAAAAATTAAACACCAAACCCGTTTTTAACGTTACGCCAATGCGCGCAATTACATATGACGTAGAACAGATTGATTCGGAATTTTATAATTGATAACGTGAGTGTTAACATTCGTGAAATAGACTGTATTTCATCATTAAATGACTATTATAACATGTTGACCGTAATATCGTTATTACGGCATTTTGATAATATTTCATAATTGAATGACTATTGTAACATTTTGACGGTAATTTTAACATTATGGCATTTTAAAAGTATTTTATCATTAAATAACATTTCGTTTTAACAATACAGAACTCTCCGTCAATAAAAAGACAATGAACAATAATTAGGTCAATTTTCAATTGTTTCAATGATAAAACAAACGAGTATTTTCCATTCCCAGACTAAGCAAGAAGTAAAATTTCGAGTTTAGAAAAGCCTGAAAATTTGGCTTGGGCGCGTAGCGAAGCGGAGCGTCCGAGCCAAATTAGGCTTTTCTAAACTCGAAATTTTACTTCATGCGCCACGCGCACAAAACGCTGATTTAATGTGAAATGGTCTTTAACCAATTTACATGTAAAATAAGTTTAGTGTGTCAATTATCAATTATTTAGGTGATGGGGAAAGTTCTATGATGGACACATCAATATTTTGAAATTTTTAAAATTGATGTGTATGTTTTTTTCATTTTGCGCCCATTGTGAATTTGTACTTATATTTTAGCATACAAAAATAAATATAAAATATTCACAAAGAAATATTGATTCTTGTTTAAATCTATCAATACAGTAAATTACACAAAAAAGGAATAATTAATTTAAAGAAAATTTATCATAAAGAAAAATTGAATTTGTCAATAGGTTGCAGAATATTTATAAAATATAAAAACGAATTAAAATTAATATCGACTTTCTGCAAAAAGTTTGTCTCCAATATAAATTATGCATAGAATATAAAGCATAGCATATAAATTATGCATAGAACAGCAGTGCTGTCGTGTAACGCAAATATTCATTGTATAATTCAATATCTGTCGGGGTATTAGCTCGAGAAGTAGTTGTTTCAATGAATATTTGGAGACAAACTTTTTGCAGAAAGTCGATATTAATTTTAATTCGTTTTTATATTGAATAATTAATTATTAGTTCTTCCTTCTTGTGGCGCCCTAGGCGGTCGACTAGGTTCGCCTAATAGAAGATCCGGCCCTGTCGCATATGGATAAGGTTTAAAAAAGAAAAATTAATCAGAGCCGTGCCTTTATGTTTCTTAGCTTACTCGGCATGATTTTACTTTTGATCTCACGATACATACATAATAACTTTTAACATCGTTAGACCTGGTTGTAATAAAAACTTTAGCAATCAAGTTTAAATTTGTGTATTTCATTTAATAGCACATAATAAAATAATCACTGCACGCTAGATACTTTTAATGATCACTGCCAACTACCCCCACCACACCATCCAATTATCCCCACAACTCGCTGGGAAAAGCTGATAATTAAAAAAAGCCCGGCGGCGCCCCCCTCGATAAGAGCTTGTAACAAAACGCCAAACAAACATACGCGGCTCGCGCGCTAACAAGCGCAAACATGCCACCTAACCTAACCTAACCCCCCACTCCAGCACACCAATCCATTTCCCCTTCCCCCTCGCCGACCATACTTCGTACACCGTCGGCATCAATCAGTGCCTGATTCCATTTCATGAGTCAGTTGAGCGAGTGAACGATAGCATTAAATTGATTTTATTATCCCCACCACGGCGCTGAACCAATCCCATACCGGATAACAGCCGCCTGCTAGGCGTAAACAAGCGCAGGCCTGCCAATCGCGCCCGCGGAAAATATTCGAACGGGCGAAAAACCGCCGCGCATACTTAATAACTCCTCGTGCCGCCCGTAATTGATTCGTTTTGTTACTTTTAATTTATTTCCTCGGCGGCGGCTTTAATTTGTTCCGCGGATTCCGAACCCGCTTCGAATAGATAGAGAGAGGGGATAACGAGAAGAGGGAACGCTCGACAAAAATTCAATAGGGGATTTTGGGATGAGAAATTGTTGCTAACAATTTGGGGGGTTGGGAGGGTGAGAAGAGATTGGGTAATTTGCGTTAGGTAGAAAATTTAATTAATTTTCGCCGTTCGTGCCCTCTGCTCGGGCGCCTAATCACAAGGGCTTATTAGGGTTTCCAACTGTGATATATGGTCTAATAGCTATATAATTTCTACATTAATATTAATAAATGTACATGTATAATACATCTATTCTCAACAAAACATTCTATAGAATTCGCTTTTTAATCAGAAAACATATGAGCTAAAACTCTTATAATTATTCATTTATTTAATATTTAATTCATTTATTGAACCCAGAAGAGTTACAAAAGACCATCGACCTAGGTCTTTGAGCCGTATAATTATTATTTACCTTGAATAATACCCAAAATTCAAATTAAATTAGGAATTAGCAGGGTTGTTGAAAAATGTTTTTTTTTTCATTTTAATTAAAACAAACAGTTTTTTCTACAAAATGTGTTTATTTATTCACTGAAACAATGTTTAAAACATAATCAATTAAAAACATGTTTAAAACGTCTTTAAAACATAACCAGCCTTATTAATAGACGTTAGCATATAGCTTTAACACAGTTCTAAGAATGATATTGACATTTTTGGATTAATAAAATGTTTAAGTAGATTACTATCGTTACTTTACATCTAATAATTTATTAGCCCTAGTTTAAGTCTTGTACATAATCTCAATTGTCATTACAAATTAGGGTTATTTGGAATTTATTTAATAATGCAATAAATCATAAATGTATCAACCTTATCAGTAAATTTTGTACTTCACTAGAAATCAGTGTTTTATACGCGTGGCGCATGAAGTAAAATTTCGAGTTTAGAAAAGCCTAATTTGGCTCGGTCGCTTCGCTTCGCTACGCGCCCGAGCCAAATTTTCAGGCTTTTCTAAACTCGAAATTTTACTTCATGCTTAGTCTGGGAGAGGAGACCCTCGTTAGAAGTAAATTTCACCTTCTAAATTACTTGATTACAATGAAATTACAACACATGAAAATGTTATGTTGCCACGTTAATTTTATCATTGTTTCAAAACTAACTAATAGCATGCAGATTTTGTTCTATTAATACGAAATGTTAGAATCGTGTTTGTATGATCTAGTAGAGATTACCTAACATTAAACTATAATAATATTAACGGCAATTCTACTAATAAAGCTGAAAATGTTTAAAACACGTATTAAATCACATTTATGTACACATAATTGTGATATTTTATTATGATGAAATTTTATTTTTGATAATGTAATTTGAAATATCTTCAACAATTTAACTAAAATTTGAAAACGTAAACAAAAAATGCTTAATAAAGTAGTATAAAATATAGTTTAACTAATTTTAGGTAATAAAAAAAAGTTTTAGACAAATTTAATGTTTAAAACAGGTTTTAAACGAATTTAACATTTAAACCATGTTAAAAACAACACCGTTTAAAACATGACGGCTGTTTTTAAATATCTTCAACAATTTAACTAAAATTTGAAAACGTAAACAAAAAATGCTTAATAAAGTAGTATAAAATATAGTTTAACTAATTTAAGGTAATAAAATAAAGTTTTAGACAAATTTAATGTATAAAACAGGTTTAAAACGAATTTAACATTTAAACCATGTTAAAATCAACACCGTTTAAAACATGACGGCTGTTTTTAAACACGTTTAAAACACTGTTTTAAAACAAAAGCTTTTGTACTAGTAAATATTCGTATTCAAGAAAACGTTTATTTATCTATTGCTAAATTTCCAAATATTATTTACATTGTTGTCCTTCTGTGTGCAAATAAATATTTCTGGAAGTTCTAAACGTTTCGGACTGCCTTAAACTCTCATCCAAATCCTCTCTAAAACTACCGTGGACAGTTGGGGCTGCAGCCCCGCAGCTATAATGAACGAGCCGCCACTGGATAGGGCAAAATAAACATTGGTAAAATTTATTAAGAGGGAATCACTCGCTGAAAAAAATAACTGAAATTTGAATGTTGGCTCATATCATCTTACAATCACAATGTTTATACCACAACGCTAAAAATCAATATAAGATAGCCAAAAAAAGCTGCTAGACTGATTTTTTCGAATACAGTATTTTGAGTTTTATAAAATAATTCGTACGGTATTCAATATCAGCATATTTTGTCATATAATTTAACCGCAAATAAAATACATTTCGATGTTTTTAAATAATAGAAAGTCTAATGCAAATAATATTGCCATTGTGTTATAAAAATATACTTGTTCATTTTGCTAAATTACGTTATGAACCATACCACTTTTCCTTCGCATAATCTAGCGAAAGCCTCTTATTTGCCTCGGATTTGAAAGGAGACAATTTTATTTTCTAATAAACTAGAGACTGGCGGCTCGCGGCCTATATTCATGTGAGGCTCAAATCCAAGATTATACTTTGATTATCAATGCTCCTTACATCACGCAATTGTGTCATTAATACATGAGTTTAGCAGCACAACAAGCGCACCATTTAATTCCGGGATGCATTACCTTGGCATTTTTGTTTCACATGAAGTTGGCTACCGGCCGCCACTGCTAGAGACCTATGTGACTCCATTATTTTCCCTAAAAATCATAAATTCGATCTGACAAAAAAAAAGTGGAATCCCCTTATCGTTAGATTAATCACAAAATGAATCCGAGGTGGCTATGAATCATAAAGGTACAGTAGCTAATGTGATCTTGCCTTTTTTTAACTGTATCAGTAGGTTATGAAATTTGAAACCTTTTACCACAGCAACCACTTGAATTATAATCCACATTTACAATGCAAAGCACTAAGTGTACGCTTTTTTATTGAATAGAGTTGTACATACAGTGAATTTTTATTTTAAGTAGATATATGGATCCGCTGTAAATTATCCGACTTTCGTTCGTTTTTTAAGAAAGTTCAATTTGAAGCTTTAAACGAGTGTTTTCCATTCCCAGATTAAGCATAAAGTAAAATTTCGAGCTTAGAAAAGCCTGAAAATTTGGTTTGGTCGCGTAGCGCATTACGCGGCGCGGCCAAACCAAATTTACAGGCTTTTCTAAACTCTAAATTTTATTTCATGCGCCACGCTTATAAAACGCTGAAATTATTTGAAGTTAAAACTATGCTGCTTTAGCATACTGATTTAAAAATATATTTTAACTTCACTTGAAATCAGTGTTTTATACGTGTGGGGCATGAAGTAAAAATTTGAGTTTAGAAAAGCCTGAAAATTTGGTTTGGTCGCTCCGCGCTTCGCGCTACGCGACCAAACCGAATTTTCTAAACTCGAAATTTTACTTCATGATTAGTCTGGGAGTGGAAAATACTCGTTCGAAGATTTAAATTTAACTCTTGAAAAAACAACGAATATGTAAAGATTTATAGAACAATTGGGATATGTATACTTAAAAGAAAAAACTCGCTGTATCTATATAATCAGTATATTTAGAACTTCATCATATTTCAGTGTTTTATACGCCTGGCGCATGAAGAATAATTTCGAATTTAGAAAAGCCTGAACATTTATAATTCAAATTTTTAGGCTTAATCAGGCCGCTTCGACCGGCAGCTCCAAAATTTTTAAAATTCTCTAAACAGGAAATTTTAGTTAAAGCGGACATCACCTGCCTAGATATATTTTATTCATAAAATGGCATGTAGTTACGAAGATTTTCTAATTATAAAATTAATTTTTCATTTAAAAATAAGCGTGTACTAATTATTTAAAAAACGTCCCGTTTCCGCCGGTCACCCTATATTTAATGGGTATTGGCAAACGTAATTTAGATTAAATATGCAACATCTTCTTATTTAAAAAAAAAGACTCACTAATATACAAATAAACATTAGTGTTGGTGTTCTCTGTTGACTGACAAATTCACATATTTTAAAAGGAGTAACTTATAAAATAAATTACACATCGGTTTCAAGTCAAATAAACCGTACACAAGTTATTCATCGAATCGAACCAATATAGTAATTGTTACACGGCATTTATTTAACTATAACTATATTTGCCTCAATGAAAAACTATTGTACGATTTATCATTATTATAATCAATCAATCAATGAACGTTTTTGCATTGATGACACCAAAAACATTTATTTTAATTCACAAATAAATCCCAATGATGAATTTTTTATTGCTCATTTCAATTTTATTTTTATTCGTTAGATGTACATTTCGAGTGCTAAGCACTCATTATCAATAACTCAGTTATTCATAACACTGGTCTACAAGGAAAAATCATCACGGAAAATGTTGGTTGTATTAGACTATTTTTAGGATGCTGATTACGATTCTGATCTCCGTTCCTCTCTACAACGTAAGGTTTTTTGTATGAGACCGCATATCGTGTCTAAAAATATTGTTTTTTCCAATTTTCCAATGTCAATAATTTTTTAAAACATTACAAAAGGTTACTCAAAGTTACGCAGCAATAAAGAAATATTCTTATTTATTCTAGAAAATTTTGCACAATATTGAATTACCTCCAAAGGCCCTCATATAAACGTATAAAACACATGTAACTTTTCTCGTAGATCGTGTCTAAAAAGATTTTATTTTCTAATGTCAATAACTTTCTGAAATGTTGCTTTTAATAACCTAAAGTTGCTCAATAATAAGAAAAGATTCTCTAATGGAAGAAGCATTTCAATATTGAATTCCCCGATGGTCCCTATACAGGGTGTTTAAAAATAAAAAAAACAAAATTCTATTAAACAAAAATATCGGTGACGTCACACATGAAATACTAATGAGGTTACAATATTTTTGACTATGCCAAAAAGTGTGCAAACTTTAAGAAAAATCAACCTATTTGTGAGAACTGCTCTGCATATTAAACATATAGTATGGCCTATATAAAATAAAAGCTCGTGAGGCAAGATGTTTACCTAAGTCTTTTGTTTTCCTTTAGGAACCCTCAGACAGAATATAAAGAAAATATCGACTAGCAAAAAATTCCGCAATGTCTTGTATACAGACTGGACCAACTATTTAATATCTAAAAAGTGTTACGTGCTAGAAAAAAACTAATAGCAGATTGAAAATTAGCATAAAAAAGGAAGTTTCAAAAAAGAATATTTCATTTCTGATGATTAAAAAAAGTTAACATTTGTAGACCCAAGTCTATTGTTTTCCTTTAGGAACCCATAGACAGGATATGAAGAAAAATATGGACCAGGAAAAAATTCCGCGAATTCTTATATACAGAGTGAACTAACTGAGTAGTTATTGAGAGATTTCTAAAAAGTGTTACGTGCTGTGAAATGTGAAAAAAACCCCATAGCAGATTGGAAATTTGCATAAAAAAGTATATTTTATTTCTGATGATTAAAAAAAGGTAATATTTGTAGACCAGTGTAATGTGTGGTTAGGACTCGTAATGTACATTTAACGAATAAAAATTAAAGTGAAGTAAGGAATAAACAGTAATTCATTGTGATTAAATACTCCACATAACTCAATTAAACAATTAATCACAAATAAATGTAATCCTGAAATACAGTTACTAGAACTACAAATAAACTTTATATTTAGTGAAAAATTACTTAATGTGCTCATGTTGATAAACATTTTACGTGTGATCTATCAAAAGTATTTCTACATTCATAAACTGTGTACCTACTAGGGATTATAAATTTACCAACTTTTTCATTTATTTACACACAAATGGAATACAAACAGGACAGTGGTAAATCGGTAAATTTGTGAATCAAAACTGGATTAACAATAATTTCCCGGTAAACCATTTAAATACATGGAAAATTGATTTAATGATTTATAGTTTCACCCGTTTATTGAGAATGAACTAAAATTTCCTGTTTAGAGAATTTTAAACATTTTGGAGTTGCCGGTCGAAGCGGCCTGATTAAGTCTAAAAATTTGAATTAAAATGTTCAGGCTTTTCTAAATTCGAAATTATTCTTCATGCGCCAGGCGTATAAAACACTGAAATATGATGAAGTTCTAAATATACTGTTTATATAGATACAGCGAGATTTTTCTTTTAAGTATACATATCCTAATTGTTCTATAAATCTTTACATATTCGTTGTTTTTTCAAGAGTTCAATTTAAATCTTCGAACGAGTGTTATCCACTCCCAGACTAAGCATGAAGTAAAATTTCGAGTGTAGAAAATTTGGTTTGGTCGCGTAGCGCGAAGCGCGGAGCGACCAAACCAAACCACCAAACCATGACCGGATTGTTAATCGTGAACGTGTTTAGGATTTTTGCAATCGTATAAAATAGACCGACCGGAGAAGCGTTCATTAGGTACCAGGTACCAACATACATCACAAACAAATCCAAACATGTGGAATTTTGAACATTTTGATGAACGGGCCCATTTAGTAGCCCTAACAATAAATGCGAAGAGTGGACTTGTCTCTTTTGCGCAACGCATATTTCTAAAGTTTCTCGCCCGTGAAAACGTGGAACTAGTCAAAATTTACAGCAGACTACAGGTCCAGTTTACGAAAGATACCTTTTCATGGACAAACATTGAGAAGGTTTGATTCATCGAAATCAAGGCTGAAGGATAGGCCAAGAGAAACTGTGAAAGCCAAAATTCGATTGTCTGAGTTGGCTACGGTTTTTTGGGACTGGATCCTGATGCATCTCTTGTATAGACACCGAACCAACAACACAATTTGCTACTGCTACCTGCTGAGTCAAGTTAAGCTTTCAAATCGACACAAAAGAAGATTGTCCTATCCGCGAAGTATTCCACCTCCATGACAATGCTAGGCTCTATATAAGAGCTGCAAGGCAGCAGAAAATGATAAAAATTGCCTGGTAAGCAGTTGAACATCGACCTTCCAGTCTAGATCTGTCGTGAAAACGTGAAACTCGTCAAAATTTACCGCAGACTGCAGGTCCAGCTTGGGAAAGATACCATTTCATGGTCATAAATTGAGGTTTGATTCATCGAAATCAAGGCTGAAGGAAAGGCCAAGAGAATGGGTCCTCCTGATGCATTTCTTATATAGACGCCGAACCAACAACACAATTTGCTACTGCTGCCTGCTGAATCAAGTTAAGCTTCCAAATCGACACAAAAGACGATTGTCCTATCTGCGAAGTATTTTACCTCCATGACAATGCTAAGCTCTATAGAAGAGCTTCAAGGCAGCAGAACATGATGGAAATTGCCTGGTAGGCAGTTGAACATCGACCTTCCAGTCTAGACCTGTCGTGAAAACTTGAAACCAGTCAAAATTTACCGCAGACTGCAGGTCCAGTTTGGAAAAGATGCCTTTTCATGGAAAAACATTGAGAAACTGTGAAATCCAAAATTCGATTGTCTGAGTTGGCCACGGTTTTAAGGGGCTGGAATGGGTCCTTCTGATGCATCTCTTGTATAGACACCGAACCAACAACACAATTTGCTACTGCTGCCTGCTGAATCAAGTTAGGCTTCAAAATCGACACAAAACACGATTGTCCTATCCGCGAAGTATTCCACCTCCATGACAATGCTAGGCTCTATAGAAGAGCTACAAGGCAGCAGAAAATGATGAAAATTGCCTGGTAAGCAGTTGAACATCGACCATCCAGTCCAGACCTGTCTCAATGTAATTTTCACTTGGTTGGGCCCCTAAAAGAAGCACTTAAAGGCAAGCGATTTCGCAGGAATGGAGAAGTGAAAAATTCGATTTGTGCGCAATTGGTTCTTTTGAGTATACATATCCCAATTATGTGTTGTAGATTTTTAAATGTTCGTTTTTTTCTTAAAAGAGGTCAATTTAAAGCTATAAACGAGTATTTTCCACTCCCAGACTAAACATGAAGTAAAATTTCGAGTTTAGAAAAGCCTGAAAATTTGGTTTGGTCGCGTAGCGCGAAGCGCGGAGCAACCAAACCAAATTCTCAGGCTTTTCTAAACTCGAAATTTTACTTCATGCGCCACGCGCATAAGACACTGATTTCAAGCGAAGTTTACTCGTGCACAATATTTCAGCGCTTTCAGTGTTTAATACGCATGGCGCATGAAGTAAAATTTTGAGTTTAGAAGAGCCCCGTGAAAATTTGTCTCGGGTCTGGTCTCGGTTTTCAAAACTTAAAGGGGTCAATTTGAAGCTTTTACTGAGTGTTTTCCACTCCCAGACTAAGCATGAAGTAAAATTTAGAGTTTAGAAGAGCCTGAAAATTTGGTTTGGTTGCTCCGCGCTTCGCGCTACGCGACCAAACCAAATTTTCAGGCTTCTCTAAACTCAAAATTTTACTTCATGCGCCACGCGCATACGACACTGATTTCAAGCGAAGTTTACTCGTTCACAATATTTCAGTGTTTTCAGTGTTTTACACGCTTGGCGCATGAAGTAAAATTTCAAGTTTAGAAAAGCCCCGTGAAAATTTACTCGGGTCGCTGCGCGACCCTCGACAAATTTTCTGCGCGGTGCTTTTCTAAACTCAAAATTTGACTTGATGCTTAGTCTGGGAGTGGAAAACACTTGTTTAAAGCTTCAAATTGAACTCTATAATAAAAAAGCGTATGCATATGTGTACCTAAGAAAAAAATCCCTGTATGTATACTTAAAAGAAACATTCCCTACCTTTAATATATGATAACAGTGTTAAAAAATTTAAAAACCTTTGGGAAAAATATATTTTAAATAGAGGAAACTATTTAGAAAAATAATATAGAGAAGTGTAAATGTTTTCTGTTATGTACCTTCTGGGAAGAATAAAGACTCGTTAATATTTGATCGACCTACGTACAAGCAAATATATGTAATATAGGCAAATAATTAAATAAGCATATTTTTAATTTAATAATAGACAAAGATAATTAGTTACTTAATAAAATCATTACGGTATATGGTTCCATATCACATCAACATTCAAACAGTTGTCTCTTAGTTGTTTTAGGATTTAGAATGCCTTGAGAAATTGAGGCAATTTGTTGCAAATTTTGATGGAAGGGTAAAGTACACTTTTTTCTTATACCGCAAACCTGTGTACATTGAGTTGTCTTGTACTGTAATTATTTTTGTATCAAAACCAAAGATCCGAAAACACTGATTTAAGTTAAAGTTCAAAATTTAGATAACTTATATAATTTAAAATGCATGTTTTTATTTTATGAAATTTTTGATGCTGGCTTCGATGGCACCCCTTCGCTTGATGCGCCTATATTCATAGCCCCCTTACCCCCTTACTGCTGCTCTGTGTTTACTATAATTGTGTAATTATATAATTTTACAACATTAACAACCCGCTACACTAAATTCACCCATCCTGACAGATAATAATCTTTATTTATTTAGAATTAATTTTTAATACGAACAAGACGCGAACAACATCCCCTCTCCCTCGCGGAAACAGTTGGTAACCCTGGTGGCGCGGGGACCAGAGGGCCCCGCATTTCAGGCAATAAATCGTGGGCGTGGCCTATCCGCACGGCCACTCCCACCGGCCGTGCTCCCTCCGAAGAATCACGCCAGCATTCAGTCTACCAGAGTCACTTCCAGCAAGTGCACGGCAAAAAAATAAGCTCCTGAAAAACGTGACTAGAAACATTAATTACCACAGTGACGTTTTATGGTGTTGTTGTTTGACTGTTAAGAGTGATTTGTATCATGATGGAGGATACTAAAGCCGAGTTGAACATCAAGACGAAGATCTCCTTCAGCGTGGAGTCCTTGTTGTCTAGCAAGACCAAACCGCCGGCTAGCCCGCAGTCGGTGAAGAACGAGGATCAGCTGGATGAGGAGTTGAGCCAAAGGCTGCAAGGAGATGATGAGGATGATGTCGATGTTGACGAGGACATCACCGTTGACGATGATAGTGAGGATATGGAGAGCAGGGGGAGTTTGAGCCCGAATTCCCATCCTGTTATAATCCCGCAACCTTTACACCCTTCGATGAGGATGATGAGCCAGGCTGGACCTCAATGGCCTTTCCCCTGGATGGGACACAACGCCATGCTGCGATCAACCTCACCACAAAGCCCAAACAACCAGCAAAACGGTAACCCAAGATTCTTACTCTCAGCGAACTTACCGAACATGGGCCAAAACCACGGGCCTCCCATAGTCCGTTGCGCCCTGCGAAAACACAAACCCAACAGAAAACCCCGCACCCCCTTCACCACTCAGCAACTCCTGGCCCTCGAGAAGAAATTCAGAGACAAGCAGTACCTCAGCATAGCGGAACGAGCGGAATTCTCCTCCTCCCTAAGGCTAACAGAAACGCAAGTGAAAATCTGGTTTCAAAACCGCAGGGCGAAAGCGAAGCGTCTTCAGGAAGCCGAATTGGAAAAACTGAGATTATCAGCAAGGCCTCTTCTACCGCCCACCTTTGGCCTGTTTCCGGGTGCACCAGGACACGTGATATCGCCGTTTTTGGCGGCCATAGCGCACAGGCCGCCGCATTTCGCGTTTCCCCAACACGAATCTCTGCTGAACATCCCGCACTGACAATGAAGGGATTAAGTGTATTATTTCAAGAAATTGCAGAAAGTGCAAGACGGCGCCGCATCATCTATACATCAATGAAGATTTTTGAAGTGGAAAAAAGATCTCGCAGAAGCATGATGAGCATGTGATATCTTCGAAATAGTGATGAAGATTTTTGAGAAGTTGGTTTGATTTGAACGTAAGTAAACATGATGACTTTAATTTCACCAAAAATAATAGTATTTTTGTAATCTGTTGTAATTTAAACAGCATTGATTTTAATTCAGTCTGAATGAAATATATGAGAAACTATTCCAAACAATCTAGAATATTTTGTAATTTTATATTTAATGAAGAAAGAAAATCATTTATTTTGTTGCAATTATATTTATGTTCTGGGAACTTAAAAAAAAGTCATTGTTATTTTGATCAAATTCAAAACATGAAATGAAAAATGTTTGTAACTCTTTTTCAAATTGTGAATATTTCTACTAAGTTCAAAATATGAAACACAATTTTATTTTTAATAAAATGTTAATTTCAAGCAACATTTCTCATTGCGGATTTTATTACAATCAAGAATATTTTGTAATTTTATGTTTAATGATGAAAGAAAATCACTTATTTTGTTGCAATTATATTTATGTTCTCTATGACTACTTAAAAAATTTATTGTTATTTTGATTTTATTCAAAATGTGAAAAATTTTTGTAACTCTTTTGCAAATTGTAAATACTTTAACTAAGTTCAAAATATTAATCAAAATTTTATTTTTAATTTCAAGCATCATTTCTCATTGCTGATTTTATGACAATCAAGAACATTTTGTAATTTTATATTAAATGAAGAAAGAAAATCACTTATTTTGTTGCAATTAAATTTGAGGACCCTAGAAGCCAAGGGATACAAGTGCATACAAATAGATTTGGGAAAAAAAATAAATTTGAGACAAGAAAGTAAACTAAGGGAAATTTGCACTTAATGTCTTATATTAAACTAGAATTACCTTTTATTTACCAATATCATAGAGTAATTCTAGTTTAATATAAGACATTAAGTGCAAATTACCCTTAGTTTACTTTCTTTTCTCAAATTTATTTTTTTTCCCAAATCTATTTGTATGCACTTGTATCCCAACTGTTGCCAACAAATGATTGAATGTATCCAAAAATTCATTTTCACACTTGTAACTCCAATTTTATAAAATTTGCACTTAAATCCTTTGGCTTCTAGGGACTTCATTTATGTTCTCTATGAGTACTAAAAAAGAGTCATTGGCATTTTGATCAATTTTAAAATATGAAAAATGTTTGTAACTCTTTTTCAAATTGTAAATATTTCTACCAAGTTTAAAATATGAAACACAATTTTTTTCTAATGCAATGTTAATTTTAAGCAATATTTTTCATTGCGGATTTTATTACAATCAAAAACATTTTGTAATTTTATATTTAATGAAGAAAGAAAATCACTTATTTTGTTGCAATAATTATATTGATGGTCTCTATGAGTACTTAAAAAAAGTAATTGTTATTTTTATCAAATTCAAAATATGAAAAATGTTTGTAACTCTTTTTCAATTCGTAAATTTTTTTACTAAGTTCAAAATATGAAACACATTTTTATTTTTAATGCGATGTTAATTTCAAGCAATATTTCTTATTGTGGATTTCATTCTTAATGCATTAAGTTCTACAAAAAATATCACTTGAAGTGTAATTTCGAAAAAATGAGAAAATTTATCTTTTGAAAAATCAGTGCACAAAACTTTTAATAATTGTGCTTTATAATATAATTATTGAAAATGTTACAGCATAAAATACCGTAGGTTTTTATTGTTTTAATTAATGTTGTAGATTATAATGTTTTGTAATATATATATATATATATATATAATCAGTATTCCCGTTTACCATATGGTGTCGGGGTTTTGTAATATGTATTCCTAAAATAACTTGATTTAAAAACCACTAACTGCAGTTATACAGTGTGAATCAGCCAAATAGAATAAATTCGATTATAACTAAATGGATACGTGTTCGAAAAACCGCTCGAACACGTCGATTGGTATTTTTAGTTAGGCATTTTTTCAACAAAAACTTGTATGCAGGGTGTGTCATGTACCAGGGGCCAATACCAACTTTCTTATTTTAAATGCATACAGGGTTGCATTTAAAATAATTATTCAATTTTTGGATTCTTTAGAAAATTCTAGACATGTTTCATGTACAATGTCGTATACCTATCTTCAACTGTTTCGGAAATATTAAGTGTTTTCAGATTTTTTTTAGAGCATTTTGAACATCCCATAGATTGACATTATTTGTTTTGTTTACATTATCAAGAAATAAACAGTATTACTTATTAGTTTTTGAGTGTGTTGTAGTGAATTTCTGTAATGAAATATATTTTTTTAATTTTAATTTTTGCAATATATCTGAAAACACTTAATATTTCCGAAACAGTTGAAAATAGGTATAGGACATTGTACATGAACTATGTCTAGATTTTCTAAAGAATCCAAAAATTAACTAATATGCTTCATTTAGAATAAGAATGTTGGTACTGGCCACTGTTACATGTCACACCCTGTATGAGCAGTTTTTGTTAAAAAAAAATGCGCAACTAAAAATACCAATCGACGTGTCAGAGCGTTTTTTCGAACACGAATTTATTATCGAATTTATTCCATTTGGCTGATACACACTGTATACCAGTAACTACAGTTAAAGAAACGATGCAAGTAACACAAGTAATTTTTTTTATTTTTCAAGAGGAGCTTGCAAAAGTTTACAAGACACTTCTATTCAAATATTGAAATCTATATCTTCACTCGATTTATCTTATTTTTTTCACGTATATTTATTTGTGTATCTTAAAGCTGTATTCATTAAATAACTGTTGAGAAAAACAATCACTTTTTTTAGTTGTAGCACTATTAAAGTAAAGCAGCGATATATTTTAATTATGAGATCATTATAAAAGATATTTCAAAAATAGTTTAAAAAAAAAGTTGGATTTTATTAACTATTTTTGAAATATGATCTCATAATTATAATATTAATTAAAACATATCGCTGCTTTACTTTAATAGTGGCACAGCTAAAAAATGTGATTGGTATTGAAGATATTTCAATACAGTTTAAAAAAAGTTGGATTTTTTTAACTATTTTTGAAATATTTATTACAATAATCTCATAATTAAAATATATCGCTGCTTTACTTTGATAGTGGCACAAATAAAAAATGTGATTGTATACTTATGAAATATGCAGTTTTAAAACGACATTTGAGTGGTTTAGTACAAGTGCTATTTTTTAAAAAATTGGTATAAGTACAGATATCTACAAATGAGAACCATTTAGTAATAGAAAAAATGGTACAATTGAATATGTGTAACTCTCAATATAATCATCAATGTTATTGATTAGACGTCCACGGATATTCTATAAAATTTAAATTTTATCTCCAATTTACACAAATCAATCTCATGTCACTTGTACTAGTTTTCATTGAGCCTCTCATTTACCACTGGATGATTCAAAATGAAAAATCATTCAGCGACAACGTTTTGTACATTCTGGTTATTTGTTGCTAAATATTGGTTTTTTATTAGTATATTAATAGGTTTAAAATATACAGGGTGTATTTGTAAATTGATTAAAAAAATAAATAAAAGACAGAAAAAATTATGTTTTATATCAATTTTTAGACAAAGTTTTGGAAAATTAAGTGCCAAAAATTACGTTGATCTTCACGCTACTGGCACTCCTTTAACCGATAACGGAAATTTGCGGCCATTTGGGTGCGGATATTGTTCTTCAATTGCAGTACAGTTCGTGGTTTGTTTTTATAAACTTTCTCTTTAAGGTATTCCCATACGAAATAATCAAGGGGTGTAAGATCGGGGCATCTCGGAAGCCAGTTGATGGTGTCTCGCCAAGAGATCACTTTTTCCGGGAAAAGTTTATTGACAACCTCAAGTGATTGGTTTGAGGTGTGGGAAGTTGCTCCATCTTGTTAAAAACATGCTTGCATATTAAAACCTTTAAACACCTGTAGTTGTGGAACCAAAAAGTTCCTTAACATGTAACATGTCGCAATACCGTTCACAGTTTAGAGTAAGTGCTCGCCCTCGCCGGTCTAAAAAAAATACCTTAAAGGGAAAGTTTACAAAAACAAACCACGAACTGTACTGCAATTGAAGGACAACATCTGCACCGAAATGGCCGCAATTTCCAGAGAGATCTATAGACGTGTTAGATGAGTGCCAGCAGCGTGAGGGTCAACATGTGGACAACGTAATTTTTGGCACTTCATTTTTAAATATTGTCTAAAAATTAATATGAAATTTTATTTTTTCTAACTTTTATTTTTTTATTCAATTTACAAATACCCCCTACCCTTTGTAGGGTTAATTTGACAAGTAGTTTAAATGGTTGCTAAAACTTCATGAGTAAATAAATCCAATTTTGATATTTTTATATCATTTATTATATGGAATCGTAACAACGATATATTTCAAGATACACGTAAAATTTATTTTTTTCTATTATTTTGCTTAAAAAATATCACAGTTGAACATATAAAGAAAACTTTTCTTTTAAGTATACATATGCATACGCTCTTTTTAAAAGAGTTCAATTTAAAGCTTTAAACGAGTGTTTTCCACTCCCAGACTAAGCATGAAGTAAAATTTCGAGTTTAGAAAAGCCCCGTGAAAATTTTCTGGGCTTTTCTAAACTCGAAATTTTACTTCATGCGCCACGCGTGTTAAACACTGAAAACCCTAAAATATTGTGAACAAATGAACTTCACTTGAAATCAGTCTCTTATACGCGTGGCGCATAATGTAAAATTTCGAGTTTAGAAAAGCCTGAAATTTTGGTTTGGTCGCTCCGCGCTTCGCGCTACGCGACCAAACCAAATTTTCAGGCTTTTCTAAACTTGAAATTTTACTTCATGCTTAACCTGGGAGTGGAAAACACTCTTTTAAAGCTTCAAACTGAACTCTTAACTAAACGACGAATATCTGAAAATTTACAGCACATAATTCTAATATGTATACTTAAAAGATATTCGTCGTTTATTTAACAGTTCAGTTTGAAGCTTTAAACGAGTGTTTTCCACTCCCAGACTAAGCATGAAGTAAAATTTCGAGTTTAGAAAAGCCCCGTGAAAATTTGTCGAGGGTCGCGCAGCGACCCGAGACAAATTTTCTGGGCTTTTCTAAACTCGAAATTTTACTTCATGCGCCACGCGTGTTAAACACTGAAAACGCTAAAATATTGTGAACAAATGAACTTCACTTGAAATCAGTGTCTTATACGCGTGGCGCATGAAGTAAAATTTCGAGTTTAGAAAAGCCTGAAATTTTGGTTTGGTCGCTCCGCGCTTCGCGCTACGCGACCAAACCAAATTTTCAGGCTTTTCTAAACTCGAAAGTTTACTTCATGCTTAACCTGGGAGTGGAAAACACTCGTTTAAAGCTTCAAACTGAACTCTTAACTAAACGACGAATATCTGAAAATTTACAGCACATAATTCTAATATGTATACTTAAAAGATATTCGTCGTTTGTTTAACAGTTCAGTTTAAAGCTTTAAACGAGTGTTTTCCACTCCCAGACTGAGCATTAAGTAAAATTTCGAGTTTAGAAAAGCCTCGTGAAAATTTGTCGAGGGTCGCGCAGCGATCCGAGACAAATTTTCTGGGCTTTTCTAAACTCGAAATTTTACTTCATGCGCCACGCGTATAAAACACTGAAAACGCTAAAATATTGTGAACAAATGAACTTCACTTGAAACAGTGTCTTATACGCGTGGCGCATGAAGTAAAATTTCGAATTTAGAAAAGCCTGAAAATTTGGTTTGGTCGCTCCGCGCTTCGCGCTAAGCGACCAAACCAAATTTTCAGGGTTTTCTAAACTCGAAATTTTACTTTATGCTTAACCTGGGAGTGAAAAACACTCGTTTATAGCTTCAAACTGAACTCTTAAATAAACAAACATAATATGTACACTTATAAGAAAAACTCTTTGTATTTGAATATTTGTAAGCCATAATTATTCAAGTCCATTTTTCATATTTTATAGACTGGTCATTTTTGTATAATATATGTTGCAGTAAACACGATCATTTTCGAATATGTATTATAGTTTATTGCTTACGGAAATTAAACTGCAAAAATAAATATCGCCGTAATTTATTTATACAATTTTAATAAGCGGTATTTACAGAAATATTTTCAATAAAATCTGATTTTGTATTGAAACGAAATCAAATTCTAAAATCGGGTTAGATAATGTTGGCTTTCATTTCAACTATCATTTTATCAATTCATTGCCTAAATATGCTTATTATATGACTTAAACATAATTTATGACATATTTATATACAGGGTGACCCATTTTAATTTATCCACTAGGATATCTCGACAAATATGCATCGTACAAAAAAAAGTTTCGTACAAAAGTTTAATAGTTTCGAGAGGGCCATTCGATCCTATGAAATGTTTTTAACCCCCGCCTCCCAGGGGGTGGAGAAGGAAGGCAACTTTGAAATCTTAAATAGGAACCCCTATTTTTTATTGAAGATTCGGATTCTACACCAAAAATGATGTAGGTTTTATCCGAAACCTTTTTTGAATTCGTGATAGATGGCGCTGTAGTCCCAAAAATTAAAACGTTCCCGGTAAACCTAAAGAAATCTGCTGTGGTCAACAAAGGTACCGACCGCAAATTAAAATAATATAGGACTATAAAATTCATTATTCTACTGACTTATTAAAGTAATTTGTGCAATAATTTCAATGTTAAAGAGGTATCTCGTGAATAAATAACTAAATAAATAAATAAATAAATAAATAAATATATAAAATGTCCCATACTGGCAAAATGATTTTTTCAACTTGGTCGCTCAAATAAAAATACTTACCGTCGGCCTATAAAAATAAAAAATAGCATACACACCGTAGAAAAAAATTTCGATTTGTTTGGTAGCATTAAAACAATATTTTTTTTACTAAAAAACGAATCGTATGCGCTATTTTGAAAAAAAAAATTTTGGCGATTCTACATCCACGTATCAGGAGTTAAAATACGCTGGAAGTAAACTTTGTATAAATTTATTATTCTAATGACTTATTGAAGTTAATTTGTACAATAAAATGTCCGATACTGGTAAAATGATTTTTTCAACATTGTCGCTAAAATGAAAACACTTGCCGGCCGCCTAAAAAAATATAAACAATAGCATACACACTGTATAAAAAAATAAGGATTTTTTGGTAACATTATTATAATATTTTTTTTACTAAAAAATAGCATACACACTGTATAAAAAAATAAGGATTTTTTGGTAACATTAAAAAAATATTTTTTTTTTACTAAAAACCGAATCATATGCGCTATTTTGAAAAAAAAAACTAATTTTGGCGATTCTACCTCCATCTGTCAGGAGTTAAAAAAAACCTGAAAGTAAACTTTACATACTCTTTTTCATACAAGTCCACGTAAAGGCCGTTTATTAGGTTTATGAGGAACGTTTTTATTTTGCGACCACATCGCCATTTATCACGAATTCAATTTCTTTTTTCGGATAAAACTTACATAATTTTTGGTCCAGAATCCGAATCTGAAATAAAAAATAGGGGTTTCTATTTAAGATTTCAAAGTTGGTCCCTATTTTCATTCACCCATACCGCCCAGGGGGCCCGGGTAAAGAAAATGTCACAGGATCGAATACCCCCCTCGAAACCAATACACTTTTGTTCGAAAAATGTTTTTGTACGATGCATATTTGTCGAGATATTGCAGTGGATAAATTAAAATGGGTCACCCTGTATAATCATCATAAAAAATTATATTTAGCAGTTTCGCTATAAAAATATAATTGTTATAATATTATTGTTCACTCTAGCATGATGCTTAGATTAAACTATGTTTATATTAAATATTAGTTCCTATAGTTTAAACATAGTTTACAGTAAACTACAAGGTATTAAACATATAGATAAATGTCGATTAGAACATGGCAATCCAAAAACAATTCAAATAACACTTAAACACGTTTACTTTAAGTGTTTTTGAATTGCCATGTACCTAATGATTGTTAACTTTGATAATAAATTATAATACATATCAATGCAAATGAATTCATAAGCACTTACTGATTTTTCACTTTAGACCGGCGAAATAAATAGTTCACTCTAGGATGATGCTTAGCTTAAACTATGTTTATATTAAATATTAGTTCATATAGTTTAAACATAGTTCACAGTAAACCAGAAGTTATTAAGCAAATAGATAAATCGTCGAATTAAACATGGCAATTCAATTACAATTCAAATAACACTTAAAGGCGTTTATTTTAAGTATTATTACATTTCCATGTACTTAATGATTTTCACCTTTGATAATAAATTATAACACAAATCAATGCATAGGAATTCACAAGCACTAACTGATTTTTCACTCTAGACCGGCGATATAAATTGTTCACTCTAGGATGGTGCTTAGCTTAAACTATGTTAATATTAAATATTAGTTCATATAGTTTAAACATAGTTCACAGTAAACCACAAGTTATTAATCAAATAGATACATCGTCAATTTAAACATGGCAATTTAATTACAATTCAAATAACACTTAAAGACGTTTACTTTAAGTGTTATTGAATTACCATGTATTTAATGATTTTCACCTTTGATAATAAATTATAATACATACTGCATTGGTATTCATAAGCACTTACTGATTTTTCACTTTAGACCGGCGAAATAAATTGTTCACTCTAGTACGATACTTAGCTTAAACTATGTTTATATTATTGTCATATTTTAATCGATTTATCGACGATTTATTACGATGCCACTATGAAGCATTAGATGGCGTTAGCTATCGAAATCATTAATAGATCTATTTAATATTTGTGGTTTATTGTAAACTATCTTTAAATTATATGAACTAAGATTCATATAATTTAAACATAGTTTACAATAAACCACAAATATCAAATAATCGTCCATAAATCGATTAAAATATGACAATTCAATAACAATTCAAATAACAATTAAACACGTTTACTTTATGTGTTATTGAATTTCCATGTACTAAATGATTTTACCTTTGATAATAAATAAATTATAATACATATCAATGCATAGGAATTCATAAGCACTTGCTGATTTTTCACTTTAGACCGGCGAAATAAATAATGAACAGCAGGAATGAAAATGTTACAAAAGATGATCAACCTTTGACGCAATAATATTTCCGATAATTGCAATAATTATTATACATTTACAAACATTATCTCATTTAGTGTATTTATGCAATTAAATGTGATTTATTTACAAATTATAGTAATTACAAAAATTAGTTCTGTTAACTTTGGATTCAATTTAATAGGATATATAAATATAGACATAATTCAAACTGAACTGAATATAAAACAAAAACTGTATAATATATAATAACAAAATATTATTCGATTAAAATACAAACAATGTGTCTTAATTAATAAGGCAACAACATTTCGTAATTTTATATATTATTTAAACTGTGCAAACTATCGTATGTTCAATAAAAGAAAACCTCTAGAGTGCCATGGAAGTGAGAAATTAATTCATCATCGTATGTTCAATAAAAGAAAACCTCTAGAGTGCCATGGAAAATATTGTAGGTTGGCAACTCTGAAATTATTGTGTCTGACGTTTTATATGTCAATTTCTGAAGCGTATAGCCAACTTAAATTTAAAAAAAATTAAATCATGGCACTGTAAAGGTTTTTTTTAATTGAACATACGATATAAGGAGCGTAAGCTTATTTTCTCGAATTCGAATATTTTTGAATTGGAATTATTCTTGTAAAAACTGTATGTTTGGTGAAAATAATGTTGTCATGTTTATTTATGTGTTTTTTTTTTATTGGCCAGCCAGATTTGGGATTTTTTTAGTTCTTTGATTATTTGGGTGTCTGTACTGTTTGTCATGTAATAAATGACATTGATATATTGATGCCGTGTTGCAGTTGATAAATTATTTGACAGAAAAGTAGTAATAATATGCTAATGCCTGTTTGCACCCAAGTCGATTAAATTAATCAGTGATTAGTACTCCCTAAAATCACAGCAATTTTATGTATAAATTATTTACGAAATTGCATAATGATAAAAGAGACATGTTTAGGATATCTTACAAATTTAAAACATCCTATTCTAGAATTATGACTTAATATTATATTTTAGAATTATGACTAGAATCAGAAGAAGAATTGTGTCTTAATCTTAATCAGAGGTTTAATCAATGATTAGTGGTTGATTAAAGTTAATCAGCCGGGGTGCAAATGGGCCTAAAAGTAATATTAATTATTTATAATAGAGTAATTAAGCACATGGCATGTAAAAAAGAACCCTAAATTTATTTCGCAGGCAAAAGTCAAAAGTACAACCAGAGTATCCAACCAAATACCCAACATTAAAAATAAAATCACCAGATCTGGTTGGCTAATAAGAAAACAGACTATGTATGTATTTTAGAATTAAACTTGATTTTAATTATCACACAATTCTGTTTATTATTTTTTTTGTAATTTTTCATTACATTTGTTGATATTAGTAAATTATGAAAGCAAGAAAATATTTATTATTTATTTTTGAGTTGGTGATAATTTCTTATGTTTTTCAATTGTAATTACCAAAATTTTTTTAATTTAGTTTTGAGTTAGAGATAATTTTTTGTTTTTCAATTGTAATTACCAACATTTTTTTAATTTATTTTTGAGTTGGTGATAATTTCTTACGTTTTTCAATTGTAATTACCAAAAAGAAATTTATTTATTTTGGAGTTGGTGATAATTTATTGTTTTTCAATTGTAATTACCAACATTTTTTCAATTTAATTTTGAGTTGGTGATAATTTCTTATGTTTTTTAATTGTAATTACCAAATTTTTTTAAATTTATTTTTGAGTTCTTGATTAGATCTTATGTTTTTCAATTGTAATTACCAAAAAGCGGACAAAATAGGCCACTCACTAATTTCGTCCACACTGGCAAACTTCGAAGATAGTTTGCGAATTACTGAAGTGATTGATTCATATAAAATCATCTTTATCAAAATATATTATTTATTGAACTAATGGAACACAAAGAATAGATTTTAGAAAGAATTAGAATCATTTATGAATTATTCTAATTGATTCTAAATTTTAGTGTTTAATTTTATTTTTATTTAATATTATTTCGGATCTTCTGTGTCAAGCCGATGTGGACAAAGCGAGTAGGTCTTCAAACTAGTACGTCTAATGTCGGGACACGATCAGGGCCCGGATTCACAGTACCAATGCAATTTGTCATCGGTGAGAAGTTGCACTGAAACGACGTCATTTTACTCCAAACGGTTGGATAAATGTTTCCCAAATTGACGTAATTTCAGTGCAACTTCTCAGCGATGACAAATTTCAGCGGTGAAAAGTTCTTATCGGTGAGACGTTGCACTAAAATTACGTCATTTTACTCTAAACGGTTGAGTAAATTCTTCCAAAAATGACGTCATTTCAGTGCAATTTCTCACCTATGACAAATTGCAACGGTGAGAATTTGTTATCGGTAAGAAGTTTCACTAAAATGACGTCATTTTACTCCAAACGGCTGGGTAACAAAAAATTACGTCATTTCAGTGCAACTTCTCACCGCGACAAATTGCAGCGATGAGAAGTTTTTATCGGTGAGAAGTTGCACTGAAATTACGCCATTCTATTCTTAAAAGTTGGGTAAATTCTTCCCAAAATTACGTCATTTTAGTGCAACTTCTCACCGATGACAAATTGTAGCATGAGAAGTTGTCATCGGTGAGAAGGCGCACTGAAATGACGTCATTTTACTCCAAACAGTTGTGTAAAAAAATGACTTCATTTCAGTGCAACTTCTCACTGATGACAAATTGTAGCATGAGAAGTTGTCATCGGTGAGAAGGCGCACTGAAATTACGTCATTTTACTCCAAACGGTTGTGTAAAAAAATGACTTCATTTCAGTGCAACTTCTCACTGATAACAAATTGCAACAGTGAGAAGTTGTTATCGGTGAGAAGTTGCACTGAAATTACGTCATTTTGGGAAGAATTTACCCAACTTTTAAGAGTAGAATGGCGTAATTTCAGTGCAACATTTCTTAACGGTTGGGTAAATTTTTCCTAAAATGACGTCATTTCAGTGCAACTAAATTGCATCGGTACTGTGAATACGGGCCCTGGCTGTGGTTAAAATTCGTTCCGTGTGAATTTGTTACGAATCGTACGCGTATCAAGATGATATTTACGCGCAAATAATATTTAGTCGCTATCTTAAAGATTTTTCGTCTGCTCTATGGTAATTACTAGTGGAATTCAAAATTGGTTTTTAATGATCATTCATTGACCAATGCTACAATGTTTATTTATTTATAATCACTGAAGATTTCCATGTTTTATCAAAACTAAACCAAAAAGAATTAAAAAACAGAAACAATGTATAAGATGATGTTCTTTTTTGATAACATAAAATGGCAAAGATCTCAATGTGGGGATTTTTACGTTTTATTCTGTGGTTGTGCGAAAGACGAACGTATACATAATTGTTGACGTTTCTTTTAATGGAGACAATTTATTATTTTCACGTGCAAGAGAAAGGATTCCTCGTTGTTTTTTCTTTTCGTTTATACATTATTATTGATTGTAAATAACAAATTTTTATAAGACTGATGTACATTTTGTTTATTGCGACTTGTGTATAAATGTGTGAATTTCCGATTGTTTTTTATTTTTTAAATGTATATAAAGATTTATTTATATGTATATTATCTTGTAAATATGAAAGAATATAAATTAATATTATATAAAAAAATATTTAATTCGTGTTTTATTTTCGTTATCGATATCAAAACGTTATTTTCAACCCATAAATATTTATATGTAAAAGAAAAGTGATTAATTAATGAAGAGAACGGTAAGTATTTAAGTATATTTTTGTACAGTAGACATTCCGGATTTAAACCTAGTAATAAATATACACGGAGTTTTTCTTTTAAGTATACATGTCCCAATTACAGCTTATATACTTAAATCTTCGGATATGCGTGGTTTATTAAAAGAGTTCAATTTGTAGCTTTAAATGAGTGTTTTCCACTCCCAGGCTAAGCATGAAGTAAAATTTCGAGTTTAGAAAAGCCCCGTGAAAATTTGTCGAGGGTCGCGCAGCGACCCGAGACAAATTTTCTGGGCTTTTCTAAACTCGAAATTTTACTTCATGCGCCACGCATATAAAACAATTAAATATTGTGAAATTTATGTATATTTAAACTTTACTTGAAATCCCCCCTGGGATTTCGTCTTAGGAGGCTTAATCAATTTTACAAATTATATGGAAAGAAAAATAATGTTATGTACAAATAAATTCATATATTTTAATATACAAGGCATTACTAATTTCTAGTTTAGAAACGAGAAAGTGATAACAATCGTATAATGAAAAGTATACATATACCAATACATACTCTGTCAATTTTTAGGTAATTCTTTTCGAAAATACTTTAATTTGAAACTTTTAAATTAAAGGATTTTCGAAAAGAATTACCTGAAAATTGACAGAGTATGTATTGGTATATGTATACTTTTCATTATACGATTTAGTTTTTTATTATGTTTCGTAATTTCTTAGCAATCTTTGTTAACCTCATAATTATTGTACATTTCTTAATCATGTAGAGGGGTCGAAATCAAACACAATTTTTGTGCAAGTAGTTTACCTAGAAATGTCAATTTCGAGAAATCTTTAATAAATTAATTACCAATAAAAAGTCCAAAACCGAACAAACAAAAAAGGTAAAATTGTAGAAAGATTTAATGTTAGACTTGAGAAAAATTATCAACTGCTAGGCAATTTGTTGAAAATAAGCAAAATGAGTAAATAAAAACGGTAACATTCGTTGTATTAATATAAATATTTATATTATTAACCATATACTGTTTTTTTTTGTTTGAGAATATGTAAAATCATATTACATAAAAACATTTCCAAAATTAATCAACATGAATATCAAACCTAAGCAGTATGTTTTGAACTTCACAATATTTCAGTGTTTATACGCGTGACGCATGAAGTAAAATTTCGAGTTTAGAAAAGCCTAATTTGGATTGGTCGCTCCGCTTCGCTACGCGACCAATCCAAATTTTAGGCTTTTCTAAACTCGAAATTATACTTCATGCTTAATCTGGGATTGAATACACTCGTTAGAAGCTTCAAATTGAAAGCTTTTACGAAAACAACTAATGTCTTTAAATTCCCTAAATATTGGATTAGTTATCAAATTAATTAATTAATTAAAAATATTTGTTTAATTGTCTTATAATTATTAAAATGCACTAAATAAATGAAGTTAATCGAAAATTTTATAAGTTAATGAAATCCTAAAAAATTCACGAAAACTTTTCACGTTCAAGTAAAAATTACTCAAAAATTATTATTGGGGTGTATTTTAATTTTCACATATTTTGAAAAAGCAATAATTCAGTTATATGCATACCTAGTTTTATAAACATATCTTACATAATATAAAAGTTATGAACTCTTGAAATTTTTATATCACTCAGAATAATTAAAATGTACTCGCTTTTCGCGATTAAGTGAAAATAACTGAAAAACTATTACTGGGGTATATTTTGATTTTCACATATTTTAAAAGACCAATAATTGAGTGATAGGTACACTAAGTTTTATAAACATATCTTAAATAATATAAAATTTATGAACTCTTAAAATTTCTATATCACTCAAAATAATTAAAATTTACTCGCTTTTCGCGATCAAGTGAAAATAAGTGAAAAACTATTATTGGGGTATATTTTGATTTTCACATATTTTAAAAGACCAATAATTGAATGATATGCACACCAAGTTTTATAAACATATCTTAAGTAATATAGAAGTTATGAATTCTTAAAATTTCTATATCACTCAAAATAATCAAAATTAACTCGATATTGCGATCAAGTGAAAATAAGTAAAAAACTATTATTGGGGTATATTTTGATTTTCACATATTTTAAAAGACCAATAATTGAGTGATATACACACCAAGTTTTATAAACATATCTTAAGTAATATAAAAGTTATGAATTCTTTAAATTTCTATATCACTCAAAATAATTAAAATGTACTCGCTTTTCGCGATCAAGTGAAAACAAATTGTTCCAATTACAGCGTATGTGCCTTAGATCTTAAGATAATCGTCGTTTTTTAAAAAAGTTAAATTCGAAACTTAAAACGAGTGTTTTCCACTCCCAGACTAAGCATGAAGTAAAATTTCGAGTTTAGAAAAGCCTGAAAATTTGGTTTGGTCGTGTAGCGCGAAGCGCTACGCGACCAAACCAAATTTTCAGGCTTTTCTAAACTCGAAATTTTACTTCATGCGCCACCGGTAGAAAACACTGACATATTGCGAAGTTTAAAATATACTTTGAGCTTCAATGTTTCAGTGTTTTACACCGGTGGCGCATGAAGTAAAATATCGAGTTTAGAAAAGCCTGAAAATTTGGTTTGGTCGCTCCGCGCTTCGCGCTACGCGACCAAACCAAATTTTCAGGCTTTTCTAAACTCGAAATTTTACTTCATGCTTAACCTGGGAGTGGACAACACTCGTTTAAAGCTTCAAATTTAATTCATTTTATAAACCGAGTGTCGGAAAATATACAACGTATGCATAAGTTAAGCACTTAGAAACTTGGAACAAGTGATTCCACTCCTTGATTAAGCATGAAGTAAAATTTCGAGTTTAGAAAAGCCTGAAAATTTGGTTTGGTCGCGTAGCGCGAAGCGCGGAGCGACCAAACCAAATTTTCAGGCTTTTCTAAACTCGAAATTTTACTTCATGCGCCACCGGTATAAAACACTGACATATTACGAAGTTTAAAATATACTTTGACCTTCAATGTTTCAGTGTTTTACACGGTGGCGCATGAAGTAAAATTTCGAGTTTAGAAAAGCCTGAAAATTTGGTTTGGTCGCTCCGCGCTTCGCGCTACGCGACCAAACCATATTTTCAGGCTTTTCTAAACTCGAAATTAAACTTCATGCTTAACCTGGGAGTGGACAACACCCGTTTAAAGCTTCAAATTGAGCATGAAGTAAAATTCCTAGTTTAGAAAAGCCTGAGAATTTGGTTTGGAAACGTATTGCAACTGATCTATGGTATGTTTATTGATTTTGTTAAAATTATTTTTTGTTTAGCTTTCATGGAACCGGATCACTTAGCTAAAAGGATAATGAGGAGCATTGCGGCGCAAAGAAATAGCACCGGTTCGAGGAGGAAAAGGGAGGCACCTTACACGATTTACCCAGAAATTTTGGTAATTGTCGATTACGACGGATACAGGCTGCACGGCGGTGACAATTTGCAAATCAAGCATTATTTCGTTTCGTTTTGTAACGGTGTCGATCTCAGGTACAAACTTCTCAAGGGACCAAAAATTAGGATATCTATCGCTGGAATTATTATAAGTAGAGTAAGTATTAAATTAGAATATTATTGTTATACTTAAACAGACAGATTGCTGCATCGGTTTTTTTATTGGTTGTTACATAGATAATTATACGGATGAGTAGAAGATTTTAGTTATGGAAATGAAAGTGAGACCTTTTTTGCTTTTCAGCTGTGATGAGTCGAAGATTTTAGTTTTTGAAATAGATAAAGGGATCAATTTTGGAATGGGATTAGATAGATAGATATATAATTGTAGGGGTGGCCTCTTGGCCTGTACCACCGCGACCTTTGCAGATCTATTGTGAATCCCTGTTATCTTAGATTAGATTAAATATATTTGTAGAGGCGTGATATACACACCAAGTTTTATAAACATATCTTAAGTAATATAAAAGTTATGAATTCTTTAAATTTCTATATCACTCAAAATAATTAAAATGTACTCGCTTTTCGCGATCAAGTGAAAATAACTCAAAAACTATTAGTGGGGTGTATTTTGATTTGCACATATTTTAAAAGACCAATAATTGAGTGATATGCGCACCAAGTTTTATAAACATATTTCAAGTAATATAAAAGTTATAAATTCTTTAAATTTCTATATCACTCAAAATAATTAAAATGTACTCGCTTTTCGCGATCAAGTGAAAATAACTCAAAAACTATTACTAGGGTGTATTTTGATTTTCACATATTTTAAAAGAGCAATAATTGAGTGATATGCACATTAAGTTTTATAAACATATCTTAAATAATATAAAAGTAATGAACTCTTGAAATTTCTATATCACTCAAATCAATTAAAATGTACTCGCTTTTCGCGATCAAGTAAAAATAACACAAAAACTATTTGTGGGGTATATTTTGATTTTCACATATTTTAAAATACCAATAATTTAGTGATATGCATACCAAGTTTTACAAATATATCTTAAATAATATACAAGTTATGAACTCTTGAAATTTCTATATCACTCAAAATAATCAAAATTTACTCGCTTTTCACGATCAAGTGAAAATAACTCAAAAAATATTACTAGGGTTTATTTTGATTTTCACATATTTTGATATACCAATAATTGAATGATATGCACACTAAGTTTTATTAAAATATCTTAAATATTACCCCAGTTATAACCTCTTGAAATTTTTATATCACTCAAAATAATCAAAAGCCTCCCGTTTCACGTTCAAGTAAATATAACTCAAAAACTATCGGCGGGGTATATTTTAATTTTTACATATTTCAAAAGAACAATAATTGAGTGATACGCACACTGAGTTTTAAACAGATATCGTAAATAGTGTCGAAGTTATGATCTCTCGAAATTTCAATATCGCTCGAATTAATCAAAATTGACTCCCGTTTGATGTTTAAGTGAAAATAACTCAAAAACTATTGATTGGGTATATTTTGATTTTCATATATTTTGAAAGAACAATATTTGATTAATATTCACACAGAATTTTATAAAAAATATCAGAATTAATTTTCAAGTTATGATCTCTTAAAATTTGCACATTACACAAATTTATCAAAATTGTCTCTCGATTTACGATTAACTTAAAATAACTCAAAAACTATCAATAGGGTATATTTTTATTTTTTTCATATTTTGAAAGAACAATATTTGATTAATATTCACGTACTATTTTATAAAAATATCTCAAAAAATGTTCAAATTGTGATCACTTGAGATTTCAATATTTAAATTTATTTAAATTGACTCACGTTTGGTGTTCAAGTTAATGCGCTATACAATTGCAGACATTCATTGCATTTTTTTAAAGCTGTCAATTTAAAGCATATAATGAGTGTTTCCACTCCTTGGTTAAGCCTGAAGTAAAATTTCCAGTTCAGGAAAGCCTGAAAACTTGGATTTGCCGGGACGTGCGAGGCGTGGTGCACAAAGTAAAATTTCGAGTTTAGAAAAGCCTGCAAATTTAGTTTTTCTAAACTCAAAATTTACTTCATGCTTAATCTGGGAGTGGAAAACACTCGTTTAAAGCTTTAATTTAAACATTTTTAAAGAACAACAAACTAATATTTAATTATTTTGTAAATGTTGATTGAAATTTATCACTTTTCTATGTTTATTAATTTCGTCAATGTTTTCGATCCATTACTAACACTTTTTGATGATTTTTAACTATGTGTCAAAATGTGTTGGATTGCTTTCGCGAACATATCTACGAACAATTCCCTGAGTATGTAACCCCAATGTAAACAGTTACAGAATAAAAATATATTACGTTACTTGCGACAAAAAGTAGAGCAAGTACTCTAATAATTGGCTTTAATAAAAAGTTACTTGGCCAAAAATCCACTATACTTTTGCTAGACATCCAAAAAGCTTTTGATTCCGTATGGCATCGAGGTTTGCTGTATAAATGTAACGCCCTTAAAGTTCCCCCACACCTTTTACATTTAATTGATAGTTTCCTAAATATGAGATCCCTACATATACGCATCCAAAACTCCTACTCACGTTCCTTTATCCCCGAACAAAGTGTCCCTCAAGGTTCCCCACTACTCCCCTCTACTTTTGTCCACGACATCTATCACCCCGATCCTACTTATTTTAACCCTTTCTCCTATTGCCTACTTTTTGCAGACGATACTGCATTAATAAGTCATGCTTCAACACTACAGAAGGCACTAGGCACACTTCAAGAGCTGATCGACACACTACAACAATGGTTTTGTAAATGGAGATTAACAATCAACTGTAACAAATCCCAATTATTCATCCCATACCACCGAATTACAAATTATCCATATTCCGTCGCCATTAATCACCACCAATTATTTCCACTCCCAATATGCAAATACCTTGGAATATCCTTTGACACCAAGTTTACCTTTAAAGCCCACACCAAATCCCTTAAGCTGAAAATCAAGATTAGGGCTCGGCACTTCAGATCCTTAACGTACAAGGATGAAGGAATTTCAACCAACACAGCAGTACACATTTATAAAATGATTTGCCGGCCTCTGCTTGATTATGCAGCTATCCTATTCCATGAACCCAATCCTACATCCTTAAAAAACATACAAGTAGGTGAACGATCAGCTTTTAGAATACTAACAAAAATTAGGCATCCAGATAATCCACTCCATAGCCCTTCTAATGCCCTCCTATATCAACGTACCCAGTTAATACCAATTGAAGAACGCATCACACATCTAATTACAAAATTCGCCACCAACCCACACATCGTAGACACCCTAAATCACCTATGCCTTTCTCGCAATCCCAATCAAAATCCTAAATTCAAGCATCCAGCAAATACCATCTATCAGTACATCTCATCTCATCAATAACATAAACTAAAACATCAATGTCAGCAGACTAAGGGCTATCGACCAGAGGTCTTTCAGCCCGTAGTCTGCTGACATTGATCAAAGATCAAGATCAAATTTTAAGATGTATACATTTCATTCCATATTGTAAACAATTATTTTGTACTGATCTTTAATAAAGATTATTATATATAAAAAGTTACTTTCATTTTTTGAATTAAATTATTTTTGATATTTTTTATTACTTTACATGAATCATAATGAATCAAATTCATTATAAAAATCAATTTTTATGAAGGACAATAGCACTCTTAATAAATAAATCCTATATAAAATAATTGCTTTCTCATAGAAATAAGTGTAAACAATTTTTTTAACATTTTTATCGATGTCGTTTCTTTTTGTAATTGCGGAACAATGAATTTCATATTAAAATACTTAAAATTAACTATTGTTTGTATGTGCATAAAAAACGGTAAAACACGTGCAGAATTAAAATAGAAAGATATAAAAAAAAGTTTAAGGAATTTTAATGCTAATTGATATTAAAAAAGCTACAAAATATTAGGTTTGTGAAGAATAACACGAATTGATATTATCATTCAAATGTGCGTTTTATAAAGGACATTTAATTGTTAATATAAATGAATTTTGAAATATTAAATTAGTTAATTTATTCATAATAATAATAATTAATAATATATTATAATAATGCACTGTAAGCACGAACGTAGGCAAGGGGACCTGTGGGTAGGATTTCTTAAATAAAAATAATAAATTTTAAAATTATTGCAGATTAAGCAAACAATTTGTAAGATGTGTTTTCGATTATTTTTTTCTAAGATTTTGAAATTAAAACCAAATATGTTTCTCAAGTAAAACAATTGGTTCAAACTATCAAATATTAAACCGATACTAATATGTTTTTTTTTTGTATGAACTCTAAGGCATATAATGATGAGGACAAAATCTCGAAACGCATCTGTAGATAGCTTAAGACTTTTTCTGTAAGTTTGCCTAAGATTCTTTCAATTAATATTTATTCGCTGCAATTTTTTCAGTTTTTTTCAATTTCGTGTTGTCGTGTTTGGTGAGAGAATAATTTGACCTGATGTTGTATTTTGCATATAAATTATGCATAGAACAGTAAATCTGTCGTGTAACTCAAATATTCATTCTATAATTCAATATCTGTCGGGGTATCAGCTCGAGAAGTAGTTGTTTCAATGAATATTTGGAGACTTGTCTCAATGAGACTAAATTTTAGTAGAACGTCGATATTAATTTTAATTCGTTTTTATAATTTGTAAATATTCTGCAAACTATTGACAAACTCAATTTTCCTTTATATAAAGTTTTTCTTTATATATTTTATAGCTTTATTGCTTGAGAAGTAGTTGTTTCAATGAATATTTGGGGTAGACTCGACAAGACCAGATTTTTATAGCAAGTCGATATTAATTTTATTCGTTTTTATATTTTGAAACTAAGATGTATTTTGAACTTCACATTAAATCTGTTTTATACGCCTGGCGCATGACGTAAAATTTCGAGTATAGAAAAGCCAGCAAATTATTATGCTTAAACAAGGAGTACAAACCTATGTAAAAAATCTAATTATTGACTTTTCTTTAGATTTGTTCTAAGTGTAACACATTTGTTTCCCTCGTACCCCTCCCCGGTCAAAACCCTAACTATGCCCATTATTGTAAGTTATGTAATTAGGAGTAAGCTCAAAATAATTATTTTGCTTTCTACTAACGTAAAAAGATTTAAAATTGCAAATTGAGTTGCATACTTGTTTCTATCACAAAACGACCTTTTCGTTTTTTTTTATGGAACATTTAATAATTTACCATTGAGGTTTTGTATATTGATAATGGTAAAACAATCTTTGATTCTTGAGATATAGATGGAAATATTTCATTTAATTCTCTCGGGAAGTTTCTAAAAATAAAAAATATATATTCACAAAAATAACAACTAGTGCCATCTTGTGAGCATTCCATGAAGTTTTTAGATATATTTTCATATAAGCAAATAAAATAGGATAAAGAAGTGGGTATTTAGTACGTGCTGATTTGAGTTCAATTAGAAAAATACTTCATTTAGCTTCTAATAATAACAAACTATGTTATTTATTGATTTATTCAGTCATCGGAGTCTATTTAAAAAACACATAACGGCCATTCCATAAATAAGTGCACACTTTTTGCAGGTACATCAGGGATTTTAGCAAATTTCACATATATTATAAAGGCTATCAAGACACGGTTTTTGGTTGTTACTAGAGGTTAAACAAATGATTGTTTCAAAAATTATACCAATATAAACTTTTTGTACACTTTTAATTTGAACTCAAAAATATCGTAAACCGTTACTGATACAAAAAAAGTTATACTTGACTTTTTTATGCTTAAATGTTCAAAGTTTAAAATACATTTTTTCCAAAACGAACAAACTTTATTTAGATTGATTTTTTTTAATAAATAAAACAAATCTCACAAAATATTCAAATACTCAAGTTTTAATTTTCTTGAAAATAATATATATTATACCACAATCCTTCCTAAGAATATTTCGGTTTTCAAAAAGATGGGCACTTTAAAACTTTTTGAGATATGATTTTTTTACCCGAGCAAATCTCACAAAATAATCAAATACTCATACTTTAATTTTCTTGAAAGATATATATGTCATACCCCAATCCTTCCTAAAAATATTTCTGTTTTCAAAAAGATGGGCACTTTAAAACTTTTTGAGATATGATTTTTTTCCCCGAGCCCTGCATTGATGCGAGACGCTCACCGCCATCCGGGCCATTACACCATTGGCGGGAGCGCCTTATGTCAATGTAGCGCTCGGGTAAAAAAATCATATCTCAAAAAGTTTTAAAGTGCCCATACTTTTGAAAACGGAAAAATTCTTAGGAAGGATCAGTGTATAACATATATTTTTTTTAAGAAAATTAAAACATGAGTATTTGATTATTGTTTGAGATATGTTTTATTTATTAAAAAAAATCTATATAAATAAAGTTTTTTTGTTTTGGAAAAAAATGTATTTTAAAATTTATACATTTAAGCACAAAAAAGTACAGAATAACTTTTTTTGTATAGGTCACGGTTTACGATATTTTTGAGTTCAAAATAAAAGTGTACTAAAAGTTTATATTGTTATAACTTTTGACACAATAATTTGTTTAACCTCTGGTAACAACCAAACACCATGTCTTGATAGCCTTTATAATGTATGTGAAATTCGCTAAAATCCCTGATGTACCCCCAAAAAGTGTGCACTTATTTATGGAATGGCCGATAATATATATAGTACGACTGAAAATATAAAATTAACACACGGGCTGATTTTTTTCGGCCCGGCCCGGCCCGCCAACAAATTTTGCAAGCCCGGCCCGGCCCGGCCTGTTCATTAAATAATTGATTTGAGACCGGCCCGGGTAAACAATAGAACAGGCCTGGCTTGGCTCGGTCCTGTCAAAATTTTAGTCTAAATTATTCAAAATTTTGACAGTTTCAGAATATTAAGGTATAAATATTTATCACATTTGTAAATATATATTTACTTCTTTAAAGATATAGTTTCCAAATAAAAATTAAAACAAAGTTTTAAAAAATCAGTCAGGGTCGACCCGGCCCGACCCGTTCTCATATTTTGGATTGGAGGCCCGGCCCAGCCCGGCCCGATTGAAAATTTTCGAGGAGCGGGCCGACCGGACCTGGCCAAAGCCCGGCCCGTGCAGTGGTCTAATTAACACATTAAATTAATGGGGAAAATTAATGGCAAAACTGAAAAATTCATGATAAATTTTCATAATTAATTACCTTTTTGGAAATTTACAAAAACCGTCTCGACTATAAAAAATAACGAAACCTTTGAAAAATTCATGATATGCGTCTAGATTTTGAAAATAATCGAAAATCATTGGATTTCACGAAAACTGTTAAAATTTGGAAAATTCACGGAAAACTTGGAAATTTGCGAAAAGCGTTTAGATTTTTAAAATTGACTAAAACGTTAAAAATTCACGAAAAATGGTTGAGATTTCTAAAATTAACTAAAATCGTGAAAATTAATGAAATTAATTCACGAAAATTGCTCATTTTTCAAAATCTAACGGAAATCTATAAAATTCATGAATAGTAGTAACATTTTTAAAATTTACGAAATTCACGAAAACCGTCGGAATTTTAAAAATTAACGAAAATGTTGGAATTTCATGAAACTTGTCAAAAATTTAATAATTAGTAAATATCTTAGAAATTCATAAAAATTGACGAAAAGTATCAACATTTAAAAATTTACCAATTTTAAAAATCAAAGGAAATCTTAGGAAAATTGAAGTTATGAGAATCTTAGATGAAATTATCACAATAAAAATATCTAATGAGTAGCATTTAATTTGGAAAAATTATTAAAAATATGTGAGACTTCATATTGGACATATCGATAAAAGTCTATAAGTGTTAGGGTACAGTTTTTAAATCTCAATATTAAACTTTTCGATATTGTTCAGAGCATAAATATGTTAATTGGCGGTTAAAAGTATGTTTAGTAATATCATTTTATTTTAAAACTTTTACAAGAACGATGGAACTTCGAATGTTTATACAATTATCAAAAATTGGTCAACATACTGTAGTCCATGTAAAGTATTTGAAAATTGAAACAAAAAATTAGATTATACCCTGTTTTCTAAACATTTTCTGATATAATTAAAGTATTCAATAAATGTATAAAAAGTGTTTTCACTCCTTGATTAAGCGTGAAGTAAAATTTCGAGTATATAAAAGCCTGAAAATTTGGATTTGCAGGCGCAGCGAGGGAAGCGAGTCACGCTGGCAAATCCAAATTTTCAGACTTTTCTAAACTCGAAATTTTACTTCATGCGCCAGGCGCGCGAAACATTGATTTTATGTGTAATTCAAAACACGTCATCTATAATAATAAATATTCCTAAACAACTGTCTTACTTATTGCAACTTTGAACTAATAATAATAATAATAATAAAGATTAAATGAAAAATAACACATAGTTTGTTTCACAATTTATTTCTATTTGCTCAACTAGTTTCGCTTTTTACGGCATTATTAAAAATTAAAAAAAAATAGTTGAGTAAATAAAAGCAAATAGTGAAGCACACAGGTGTTATTTTTAAATGTTTCTTCATTATAATAATAATAATAATACATTACAAGATAACACAAAATTAAGAATAATTTTATCATGTTTGTTGTGCATCAAAATTAGAACAAACGTGACGTTTCTTAAATTTTTAACAAAATTTGACATAGTTTTTGTTTCGTGCTCCGCCCTCCTTAAAATCCTGGCTATGCTCATTCTATTTAGCTGTGGACAAATTTTGTATTAAAATTAAAACAAACCGGCACCTGTCCGCGGATCACCTTTTGGGAAGCGCTGAGTTAAACGAGCCGAGGTAAAACAAAATTTTAATTTTTTCCAGTGTGAAAATTATCATAGCCAGACTAAATTTTAAGTTTAAAAATTTGTGAATGCGTATGTATCAAAATAATGCCAAATAAAGGTTTTATACCGTACGATCGTTTAAATTATAATTTAAAGTAGGCGGCATTTTTTTGTGCAGATGCCCAGAACGGAAATTGAATGATGGAATAAATTTGAGGTTATAGTAAAGTATGTGTTAGCAGTCAGTAGAGCCAATCTAATTTGAAACTCAAAACCTACTCTTCAAGGCCCCGCGAAGGACAACTTTGCACTAGGCCACGCTTTTGTTTGGGCCGGCCCTGTTTGTAATATTCACCAAATGCAATATATTTCTAACAGCAGCATAAAAGCTTTTATTTATAGAAAAGACACGAACAAAAAAATCACGCTCGAGCAACAAATTCACGAATAACAAAATATATAAAACAAAACTTAGTTGCATAAAATGATGGTCGTGTGCATTCCTGGCCGTGTTCTCGCCATTTGTACACGCGGCGAAGAAAAGTATGCCGAGAACGGACGCTGGGCGTTTCCAGGCGCCGATATTTATGCGATCGTGGGACGCAAAACTGTCTCAATAATAATTATTAGACGTGCGGAGCCCAACATTAACCGACTAATTGACACGAAGTGCCTCCATTAATTGAAACATTAGCATTTCAACTTTTCACGATTTCTGTTGCGCGGCGCGAATTAATTCCACCTATCTGGATGACTTTTATTCGATTCCGATCCATTCATTCGGCAAGGTTGGTAATTGTCGGAAAAGTATCGTACCTTTCACGTTGTTTATTTAAAGAGGGATATATTTTATACCTACTGTTCATTAACATAACTTTTAATTACAGAAAGATGCATTAAGGAAATCGATTAGGCTATTCGTGTCTAAAATATTGAACGATAATTTTTGGATACATTTTTGAAGAAAAATATTAATGGATATATCCATTTTGAGGTCCCCGAGTTGATTAAGATAATTTTTGAGAAATGTCTGTCTGTAATTCTGTCCTCCTGTTCTTCTGTCGCCATGATAAAGTCTAAACCGCTTGAGCTATTAAGATGATACTATAAACTTAAGCTTTTTACTACAATGGTATTATTTGATCAACTTTTGGTGAAAATATCGCACCTGACAGTTAAATCGGTGTATCTAGTCGTCTAAACTTGTTCAGACCTGCCGATGTTTTCCATTATAAACCGAAAACAAGTAACTCGGCGATTCATTTGATACAATGTCGCCCGATGTTGCTGTTGTGTCCGCTTTAAATCGGCCGACTCAAGAGCCACAAAAACGATATATCGGCCGACAATGTTGCCACCGATTGTATTCAAGTCTTTACAAGGCTTAAGGTACTGTATTCAAATATTATAACAATTTTATATTTATCTTCAAAATTCACTTTAAATCCAAGTCAATATATGCTTTTCCCACTTTAAAAAAATCACCGCTGTTGATTATACTTTTAATTAAAACGCAAAGGAAAAGCAGAAGCAAAAAAAGTCGATGAACAGAGAAGGAGGCGTAGAGGAAAAGGAAACATCGAGATGTAAATGGTAAATTTAAATTATAAAACGATTTATCCGCGCGGCTGACACGGCGCCCATGATTGATCGCCCGCTCGAGAGACCGCGAGAGAAAAAAATTAATTAAATTAATGGCGCACGGGACGAATTATTAACGATTTCGGCGTTGTAATTGCCGTGTACACGTCCTACTGAATTGAATTGTCAGCTTTTAATTAGAATCCCCCGGAGGACGACGACGGGACGGGACAAGACGGGACAAAAACCGAACCGGTGGGAAAATTGGAAGTAATTGACTTCCCTTATTAAAATTGAGAACGGACAAAAAGATGATTCAGAGATATTTTGGTGTTTATTTAAAATTAATTTTGTATCGAAATAAATTATAATTAACACTTTCGGTTCTGACGGCATTTGCCACTACTAAAATTTAGTAATCATACTAAGAATTTTTCTTTTAAATATACATACATGTATACATAAGCTGTAACTTTTCCGATAATCGCTTGTTTTTTAAAATAGTTTAATTTGAAGTCTTAAACGAATATTATCTACTTCCAGGATAACATTGGCTTTTCTAAACTCGAAATTTTACTTCATGCGCCACGCGTATAAAACACTGATTTTAGATGAAATTTAAAATATTGTACTAAAGCAGTATGCTAAAAACGTGTATTCTAAACATCGCATCACATCAGTGTTCAGTACGCGTGGCGCATGAAGTAAAATTTTGAGTTTAGAAAAGCCTGAAAATTTGGTTTTCATTTAACTTACAATTTAAAAAAATGTGAACAAACTGAACAATGTTTAAGCTGAAACACAATTATAACTTTGTTTGTATAACTAAAACTTTATTAAGTGACTATAGTTTTGACAACTTTAACTTGTCATTTTCATACTCAACTTACTTAATAAAGTCTCAGTTATACAAACAAAGTTAAAATCGTGTTTCAGTTGTAAATTATGATGTCTAACGGAGTAGAAGCCTCCACCGTTAACAGTTTAACAATGTTTTAGCTAATTATGGTATATTTAATTAAAACACTTGGTTTGTTTCAGCAGTGACGGCTCGTCAGAGACGACAGGGTCGGCCGGGCCGTACCGGTAAATTTGATTGAACAAAAATTATAAATTCTTATTTTTTCAGAAATAAATATTGCGCACTTTTTGTAATAAATATATAGCAGGCTAATATGTAGTAATAATAATTAGCACTCAGCATAAAGCCGATAAATGTAGAAATTTATTTTAATTTAATTTATGTTTACTAAGCAACTTCGTATCCGCAAAATCGGCCAGCCGTAGATTTTCAGTTTATGAAGATTATTGCAAGCGCTACGTCGTCACAAGTGTCAGTGCAGTTTCTGTCGTAACATTTTCCCTGTAGTGTGAACGTACGTCCGCAAACGGTTTACTCGAGTACGGCAAATTTGCTGGGGCCGTACTCGCCGTTCTTTCAAACAATACACCGACGCCTATGTGTCAGAGCTGGGCAGGATTCGGATCAATCAGGATTCGATCCTTTTAGAGGATTCAAAGGAGGTATTCGAATACTTTAGTTCAACTGGCTTCGTGACCGGATTCGTTACATTTTTTAAGAGGATTCGTATTCGAATCCAAATGTGGGTGATTCGAATTCATATAAAAGGATTCGAATCCTTATAAAAGGATTCGAATATTTATAAAAGGAAACGAATATTTATAAAAGGATTCGAATACTTACAAAAGGATTTGAATCGTCAAAAATAATTCGAATTAATTGTGAGGATTAACATGAAAAATGTCTTTAGTGTGTTTTTCAATTTCTCGTTAAATAACTGTTTTATACGCGTGGCGCATGAAGTAAAATTTCGAGTTTAGAAAAGCCCAGAAAATTTGTCTCGGGTCGCTGCGCGACCCTCGACAAATTTTCATGGGGCTTTTCTAAACTCGAAATTTTACTTTATGCTTAGTCTGGGAGTGGAAAACACTCGTTTAAATGAAGACAACCTTATACAAGACTGTCTCAGTTTAAACCGAGTCGACCTTATACAGTAATGACTTTGATTTTGACGTCATGTAAGGATTTCCGCGCGTGATAAGGTCGGCTCGGTTTAAATCGAGACAACCTTGTACAGTAATAGTCTTGACGACATCAACCAAGGTGTGTAAGTTTGTCTTGATTTAAACCGAGCCGACCTTGTATTGTTTAATTACCTTGATTGTTGACGTCACGTGAGGACATCCACGCGTGACGTCAGCAATCAAGGTGGTTAGTGTATAAGGTTGTCTTAATTTAAAAGCGAGTCTACCTTGTTAGTTAAATTACATTGACATTTCACGCCACTCGAGGAATTTCATGTGTGACGTCAGAAAAACTCCCTGTATTTCTCGGGACATAGATATTTCTAATAAAATCAAACTGAATTTGCTATGGAATTCAAACATATTAAGAAAAACCAGTATATTTTCAATTTCACAATATTTCAGTGTTTTATCCGTTTCGCTACGCAACTAAACGAAATTTTCAGAATTTTCTAAACTCTATATTTTACTTCGTGCGTAAACAAGGACAGTAAATCTATGTTAAAAAACAAAAATTAACATTTCTTAAGATATAAACTTTTTGTCTCGTTTAATATAAGGCAAAAGTAATGTCATATTATGAATTGGCATTTTATTAGAAATGAAAAATATTGGCAATGTTTAGACTTAAAGTTAATTTAAAGGTGTAAAATTGATAATGCATTCATCGATTCTATAATAGAGTTCAATTTGAAGCTTTAAACGAGTGTTTTCCACTCCCAGACTAAGCATGAAGTAAAATTTCGAGTTTAGAAAAGCCCGGTGAAAATTTGTCGAGGGTCGCGCAGCGACCCGAGACAAATTTTCGGGCTTTTCTAAACTCGAAATTTTACTTCATGCGCCACGCGTACAAAATACTGATGTGAGGCGAAGTTCAGAAACACACAAATACTACTTTAATCAGAGTAACAGGGAATCAGATGTTTAGTCTGTTATCACCGATGTTCAGTGTTAATAATAAATAATTAGATTTTAAATATTTTTGTTAAAACAACTGGTAACGATATTTATATATAAATGGTTAAAACAAATTATAAAATCAAATTTATTCTTAAAGGATTTGTATTCGTGATTCGAAAAAACAGGATTCGAATCTTTGGTTCGAATCATATTTATCTCTTACGAATCCTTTATTCGAGTAACCGTGATTCGAATCATATTAGGTGATTCGGATTCGTGATTCGAAACCTTTTTACGAGCCCCAGCTCTGCTATGTGTCGATGCACACTTTAAATTCGGTTACGTTACAGATCACAGATTTTTATTCTAAAACTAGTGTATTTATTTACCAATGAATTTCTAATTATTTTCATATTATTTAATTTAAAAGTAAAATAGGCATTTACTTTAATACAAATTGGTCATTAAGGCTAACAATTAACCGGTGTTAAAAAAACAGTTAAAACATAATATTCGTCTTGAATTTTATTTAACAAATCAGAGCATATCTCGCATTTTCAAATATCGTTAAACAACTGATGTGATTTTAAAATGCGAACAATCATTAAATGGTTACTTACTTGTAATTTACAAAATATTACCTCGGTATTTTAGTAAGATTATGTGAAATATATCGATATTTTAAATTAAATAATTTCGCCCGACTTTAACGAATAGAAAGAGAATATTCTCGGAATAACATTTTTAAACATGTTATATACATAATAATGTTATATAATTAAATAATTATAGTTATTTATTTAATTATACAACATTATTATGTATATAACATGTTTAAAAATGTTATTGTAATTCCGAGAATATTCACCTTCTAGTTTTTAAAGTCGGGCGAAATTATTTAATTTAAAATATCGTTCTAGCGAAGGTGTATGATTCGGTACGGCTGGCCGTTTAGTTTCAGTGCGCGTGTGCCAAAATACATTCGGCCGACCCACTTCATTAGATCACGAGCCGTCACTGGAAACGAGGTAAGTGTTTAAATTAAATATACCATAATTAGATTTAAAAACCGCCACGGGTTCAGTGAGAAATAAATTAAATATACATTTTCACACTCAATGAGTACAATATACAGGGTACCCTAACTAAAAGTTGCACCCTCCGAAATCTCCGAATCGGTCCAAGTTTGAAAAATAATTCTGAAACAGGTCAAATTTTACTTAAAGGAAGAAAGTGAAGTACGTATTATAAAAATACAAATACTTGAAACAACTTAACGTAACCAAAAGAAGAATATTGCATTTCAGCTTACTTTAAGCTATTATAATTTTGTTATATTGTCTATTATCCACTTAAAACTCGTACAAATCTACAAGAAAAACAAAAAAATTATTGAATAATTTCGAGTAATTTAAAATTTTAAGACACTGATTAATCAGTTAATGAAATTGCACCTCCAAAATTATTAATATTATTAATAATTCAAATATACAGGGATATTTTCTTTTAAGTATACAAACAACAATTTTGTGTATACACTGTAAATTTGTAGGCATTCGTCGTTTTTTAAAAGAGTTAAAATTGCTGCTTTAAACGAATGTTTTCCACTCCTAGATTAAGTATGAAGTAAAATTTCGAGTTTAGAAAAGCCTGAAAATTTGGTTTGGTCGCGTAGCGCGAAGCGCGGAGCGGCCAAACCAAATTTTCAGGCTTTTCTAAACTCGAAATTTTACTTCATGCGCCACGCGTATAAAACACTGATTTCAAATGAAGTTCAAAATATATTGCTAAATCAGTATGATAATGTTATATATTTTTAACTTTACAATATTTCAGTGTTTTATACGCCTGGTGCTAAAGGTAAAATTTCGAGTGGGACCAATTTTTATCTTAGTTTTAAAATTATTTATGTATCCCTCTAGCTCCTACAGATACTGCTTTAAAAAATTATTTATTTATTTATTTATTTATTTATTTATTTATTTATTCTTACGGGTGGCCAATTACATAGAAAATAACATATATAATAAAAAATACAATAATACAACAATACAAGAACATTACTTAAGAGTTAGAATCTAAAACTACACGACACGTACGCTTAAAATACTTCAGACTAACTCCGAACATATCAATTAAATTATAATATTTATTAACGTTATGTATTAAGTAATTACGAGGGCTATTAAAACCAAATACAGATTTATGAAATTCACAAGCAAGAAGTTGCTGATGCCGCGTTGCATGTCTGGGGATATGTGGCAATAGGGATCGAATGACACATCATTTTAAAGCAGCTTTCATTGTCTATGCAACCATGATTTTATTTTCAAATTTGAACCATTTTTATTAGAAAAACTACCTAAATTACTGTTAGAGGAAACAAAAGTGGTTGTGGAGAAACAAATAAATTTAACAAATGCTTTGCTGAAACGAGTTCAAAAATAAACTTCTTGATTGATCCTAAATTACATTCTTTGTAGAAAAATCTTTAAAATTAATTCTAATTGAAATTTTGCTCAGTTGCCATATAAGAGAGGAGGCGCGTGAAAGAAAGTTAAAGAGCTTTAGATGATCATAGATCTTGAATCCAAAAATTACATTTTCTTTGTAGAAAAATCTACAAAATTAATGGTAATTGAAATTTTGCGCAGTTACCATATAAGAAAGGAGGCGTGTGAAAAGAAGTTATTAGGAAAACAATTCACAAAATCAAATTTTTTTGGAAGGTAGTTTGTGAAGGGCTTTCAGTTATGACTGCCTAGGAGGGTGCATAGGACGTAATCTGGTTGGCAGTTAACATGGTTTCGAAGTAAACTCCAACAAAAAAGTTGTTTCATAGATTTAAATTTTTAAATATATAGATCGGTCCAAGTTTGCAAACATTGCTGAAACAGGCCAATTTTTACTTAAAGGGCGACCAACTTTTATCTTAGCTTTAAAATTATTTCTGCAACCCTCTAGCGTCCACAGCCACCCCTTCAAAAAATTGAAATGGCAAGGGGGATCGAGTGACACATCATTTTGAAACTGCTTTCATTGTATATGCAACCATCATTATATTTTCAATTTTGAATGATGGAGTGACACCAACTCTTACATTTTCAATGAAAATATCGCACCTAAATGCCCCAAAAATTGAACGTTGAACGTTTAGACAGTCATTTTGGGTGGCCCTATTATCGGACCACTTTTTCGTGAAGGCAAGTTGACTGGTGATAGTTCTTTGCCGTTGTTAGAAGATCTTGCAATAGATTGGTCATAGTGCGTTTTTAAAATAAAATCAATACGATTACGTTTAAATGAAATATTTGCAGTTCGCATAACATTAAGCACACTCATTTTAATTGAAATTTCATTTTTTATGAAGAAACTATACGAAACGCTATACGTCTAATCACTTAGAAAATGTAAAACGTTAGACAAGCTTTTGAAAATCGATTATACTATTGTATGGAAGTTACGAGTGAAGATTTCGAGCAGAGCATTTGCTAAATTGATTTGTTTTTCTACAACCACTTTTGTTTCCTCTAACAGTAATTTAGGTAGTATTTCTAATGAAGATGGTTAGATTACCGACCGCAATTATACATTTTCATTGTTGCAATAGATGGAACCACCAATTTTTAAAATTGAATTATCAATATTTCAAATTGAATTGTTAATCAAATTGAAAATTTAGTATAATTTTTTATAACTGTGGAGAATAACCGTGAAATGGGTAAGAATTACACAGAACAAGCAAAATAAAGCTTATTAGAAATTATAAAAGACTTAAACGAGTGTTTTCCACTCCCAGGCTAAGCATAAAGTAAAATTTCGAGTTTAGAAAAGCCTGAAAATTTGGTGTGGTTGCGTAGCGCGAAGCGCAGAGCGACCAAACCAAATTTTCAGACTTTTCTAAACTCGAAATTTTACTTCATGCGCCACGCGTATGACACTGATTTCAAGTGAAGTTCACTTGTTCACAATATTTCAATGTCTTCAGTGTCTATTACGCGTGGCGCATGAAGTAAAATTTCGAGGTTAGAAAAGCCTGAAAATTTACTTCATGCTTAGTCTGGCAGTGGAAATACTCGTTCGAAACTTCAAATTGAACGTTTTTAGAAAAGCGACGAACGTCTCAAAATTTGCAGTCGTTTGAAGCTTTAAACGGAACTAATTTAAAAGAAGTGTATGCATATGTATAAAAATCCCTGGTTATGTCAACGGGTTGCTTCTGACTTGAAAAACTCTAGGTCTTCTAAGCCTTAGAATTTCTTGTAGTTCAAATTAATCACTGTCAGGGAAGATACTATAAGCGAACTTAAATCTGATACGAATGATATGGTAGACATGATACCCTTAATGAAATTAATAAATACAAGTAGTAGAATCTAAAGTAGTTATAATAATATAATGCGCTTTTGACTTGTAACTGTCAAATTATTTAGAGAATAAAATTCACTTGGTAGAAAAACAAACAAATAATTTACTGAGGAGATTTATTAGCCAAATAAAGTTATTTTGTGTTTATAATACAGGAATCTGTGAAATAAATAAATTTATTCGTAAAGTAAATTTTATTTAGGGAATAAAACGTTTTATAATACCGGGCATTAGAGAAATAAATGTCTTGTGTAATTTGAATAAAATGCCATTGATTTATGGAAACCTCTCCAATTGCTTTAACTTTGAACTTCGTCCCGCAAATATTGTAATTTTGGAATTAAGCTGAATTTGATTTTAGTATTATACAGGCAATTTTTCTTTTAATCATACATATTTTACGCTGTAAAATTTTAGACATTTATTAATTTTATAAAAGTGTTCACTTTGGCTTCTAAAGAGTGTTTTCACTCCTTGATTAGGCATAAAGTAATATTTCGAGTTTGGAAAAGCCTAAACATTTGGATTAATCGCGTATTTTGATGTTATTTGATAACTGGTGGTTCTTACTTGATTGTTCTTTGGACATTTAATCAATATCTTATTTATTCTTCGTCATACACATCCCTAATAAGATAAAGCTTCATTCAAAATTTACTCCTATGAGCTTCATAGGTGTCAATTTTGCCTATTTAGTATTCGCAATAGAGCTGGTCAAGATATATTTATAAATCCAACAAAATTGACAATCTGTATCTTGACTAAGTTTCTAATCTTTCACGTGGTGAAACATATTTAACTATGATTTGAAATAGAAAACACTTGGTTGAATTTCACTAATATTCTGGTTTATAATTCCAACTAGTTTTGACTTTGAGTCAGTCTCAAGGAGTACAGGAAATTACATTTTTATGAACATTCAATATACATTGGTCAAACCGGGAGGAATTTCAAAAAACGATTAGAAGAACACAAAGCTTCAATCCCAAATACAAAATTTTGTACTGGGTTAGCTAAACACTGCATTGACAATAATCATTTTTTTAATAACCAAGCGCTAAAGATATTATACACAAGCAATGAAGGGTGTCATCTCAACTATCGCGAAGGACTGGAAATCCAGAAAGCAATAAAACAGGGAAAACCAATAGTTAATGACATCGAAGATATGTGGAGCTCATTTATCATGACAACCCTTATTGCCTAACCATAAAATTTAAATTAACCTCTTAATGTTTGTAAAAATGTAATTTCCTGTACTCTTTGAGAATAACTTAAAATCGAAACTAGTTGGAATAAATAACTAAAATACTAGTAAAATTTAACCAAGTGTTTTCTTTTTCAAATCATTGATAATCTTTCTAGCTATTTAGAAGGCGCACACACAGCTGTTTTCTAATTTTTGTACCAGCAAACAATAAACACTCGAAAATATGTTGATGACAATGGAACAGTAACGTTAATAATCCCTGAGTGGTTTCATATCTGTATATTTATATGGAATTCTTTTTTCTTCTTGTTTTGGTGTATTTTTTCAGTGGTGATTGTTAGGATTTATCTTGCAATTTCTTTAATAGACGTACTAACAGCCTACCAAGAACAATCAAACGAAATCGATTTAGAAGCAGTAAAATTTTGACGACACCATTAAAACTGGAAAAGAATGCGATAAACCCTCAACGCAGCACCTGAATGTATCCCCAAAGACCGTCTCTTCCCCGAATCGCGCCTCTTCATTCATGGAAGCCGCTGAAGATCCACGGCCATTATGAATTATTGAATTAATTAGCGATAGTATTCCGCGCGGAATCCCTTAATTGAGGAAGCAAAAGACCTCGAAGACCCCAGTGCTCGACCAGGTATGGAGGCACGGACCTAAATAGGGGGTATTTAGATGCGAAAGGGGAATGGACCATTAAGGCATACTCTCTGATCTACTTACCGAGATAGTGACCGTCCGTCCGTATTGGGAAATCATAAAACACATTTCAGAAAAGCAATTTGTATCATTAATTAACAAATTAACATTTAAATTATTAATGGGCGGCATTCCGCGGTGATATAAATTTTAACAGGAGATGGAGAAAAAAACCGGTAGCTCGCTCTTCTCGTTTGTGCGTACACCTCTCGGATTCCTGAGTGGTTGGTGGGAGAGGGATGCGGGATGCGGGGGAAAAAAAACTAATTGCTTCCATATTACGGATTAATATTCTCTTACGAAACGTAATTAGATACTTCTTCCTTTTCTTTTACGGTCCGGAATTTTTTCTTCTGCTCGTTTTCTTCGTTTTTAATTAAATCGCCTCGTTTCGACGACTCTCATTATTAACCGACAGTTATCGGCGATCTCGGGGCTTTAATAACTAAACACACCCAACCTATCCCAATGTCTCCGGTGGGTCGTAAAAATGGACCTTTTACTATTACTAAACGTCCATGTAATTGCTCTTAGTTTTAACTGATTGCTTCTCGTAATTAGGTAAGGAAGGACCGGGGATTTTTAAAGGAAACGGCCAATTTATGAATTATATTTGTGAAGTACTTAATTTTGTACTCATTTCAATAATTGTACAAATAATTAACTTTAAGCCTAATCTAACACTTTATGAATATTTAATATTTGTACCGGATACTTTTTTATCATTAATCACTTGGTAAAACATTTTCAAAAATATATTGGTTTGTAAATTAAATTCATTTGATATTTGCTTAACATTCAGACAGAATTTTATAAAGATATCTAAAAATATTTTCAAGATATGATTTTTTTTAATATACCGGGTGTTGACTTGGCGAACGCAACATAGAAAATCCCATCTAAATTTTGAAATGTTCAAATTTTGGCTCCCCTATTTATTTTAGAAACAAAATGCATTTAGTATAAATGAAATTGCCAATTCTTGGTTGCAGAATACTTCAAACATTAAAAGTGCGATTCTTTTCGCAATCTACAACAAGTTAGTCTTACAAAGACTATATCAAACACTCATTGAGACAACTACTTCCCGGGCTAATACCCCGACGGACATTGAATTATACAACAATACACATACAGTAACCTACTGCAAATGTAACAATTTGGGCCAAATTATTCAGGCCATCTATAGACGCGTTTCGAAATTTATCTCTCATCAGTATAGCTTTGTCATTCCCTCTAAACAATTTGACACCTTAGACTGGCATTTACCTTTTTTGTAGATGGAAAAATTCTGAATTCATTCGTGTTAACGTTTATCACTTTACGTTTCTCTAAGTTAAAATAATTAAGAAAAAGTAATGTGATTTTATAAAAACAATGACATGCCATAGAATTAAAACAACAATTGCGGATGTCAAAATGGCAAAAGATATTGCAGTCACTTGATTAAAGTAAATGTTTTCGAAATGATTTACACTTACAAGAAAAAATCCTCCCAATAAAGTGGTATTACGCAGACCACAGTTATCACGATGTTTGCGTTATGTTTTTTGTCATTAATTAAGTAACAGCAATATCTTGTGCTATTTTGACATCCGCAATTGTTGTATCAATTCCATAGTATGTCATTATTTTTATAAAATCACATTATTTTTTCTTAATTATTTTAGCTGTGCATTTTCTTACATTCTTTTCTAAACTCGAAATTTTACTTCATGCTTAGTCTAGGAGTGGAAAACACTTGTTTAAAGCTTTAAATAGAACTTAAAAAAAAAACAGGGAATATCCGCAATTGTTGTATCAATTCCATGGTGTCATTATTTTTATAAAATCACATTACTTTTTCTTAATTATTTTAACTTACTAGAACGTAAAGTCTTAAGTGTGAACTTTTATAAGTTCATAGAATTTTTCCCTCTACAAAAAAAGTGAAATACATTTTGTCTCTAAAATAAATAGGGAAGCCAATATTTGAACACTTTAAAATTAACATGCGACTTCCTATGTTGCGTCCGCCAAGTCAACACCCGGTATGTTTCTATGAAATTTGTATAAAATAAGACTATTTAAATAAATTTGAAATGAACTCTGAAACCGTTGATTTATAGTTTGAAAGAGCAAGCTTTGCATAATATTCACACGAAATTTTATGCAAGTAATTTAAAAAACAAATTATATGATTTGTTTTTTAATTTTTATCGCCAAAATGCGCATAAAATGAATTAGATTATATAAGAGCAAACATTTCAGAAATTCGTATATTTTATGGATACAGTGAAGATTATTGTATTGTCATTTCCTATTGGGTAATAAACACTTATTATTATCTTGTACATGTTTCTTATCTTTCACGTGGTGAAACATATATTACTATGATTTGAAAAAGAAAACAGTTAAATTTCACTAATATTATATATTTTTGTAATCACATATTATTACTTAAAAAATATAAAGATATAAAATGTTAGAATTTTTATTTTTATTCTGCACCTATGATAATTTACCATTTAAAAGATGTGAAAAATTTTGTTTTGCTTTTCATAATCGCTTTCTTCCAATTGAATATTTAATGATTCAATGATTTAAATGTTTGAATATTTTAAATTTAAGAATATTTCGAATAATTTTAATATTTAAATATTCGAATATTTCGAATAATTTTAATATTTAAATATTCGAATATTTAGATATATTTTAAATATATTAATATACTGGGCATTATTCAAATTTAAGTATTTGAATAATAATTCAAATACTTAAATTTGAATAATGCCCAGACTTACAAAACTTATGTTTTAAAGAATTGATTAAGTAACGTTGATAAATGTTTTTTTGAAATTTAACGCTTTTTTAGTTTTTTTTTTAGTCAACGTTTCTGTGATCAATGTTCAAAGAAAATGAGAGAAAAACAATAAAATGTTGAATTCTATAAAAGTTCGAGTGTACAGGGTGTCTACGTTAAACCGTACGTTAAAAGTTTATTGGGTTGCCGTTGCACTAAAAATTTGAAAAAAATCCTTGTCATACGGTTTATTGTTTTTCTCTCATTTTCTTTGAACATTCATCACAGAAACGTTTACTAAAAAAAAAAAAAAACTAAAAAGCGTTAAATTTCAAAAAAACATTTATCAACGTTACTTAATCAATTCTTTAAAACATAAGTTCTGTAAGTCTGGACATTATTCAAATTTAAGTATTTGAATTATTATTCAAATACTTAAATTTAAATAATGCCCAGTATATTAGTTCTCCTCATGTGAAATATTTTTAACTTCATATCACTTCCGGTTCCACCGGAAGTAGAACCAAATTTGTTATTTTAAATGGTACATTTTTTGGATTCCTCGTTTAAATTGCAACATATTTTGTTCAAACATATGTACACTTATCTCTTATAGTTTTCAAGAAAACAAATATATTTCTAAAATGTTGACCTATAAAGGCATCTTGAAATCTGGCTGTAACTTCTCTTAAAAATAAGATATATATATGATTTATGTCTCAACTTCTACCTAGAGAATGCCTCTATGAGTAAAGTAATTAGAAACTGTCAAATTTAACAATTAGTGTTCTTAAAATGTCAATATCGAAGTGCCCTCTTCAATATCTAGTAATTCAATTTTTGTTAAAGGAATGACCCATTGTTTATCACATGGTACGATTGGGGGGAACATTTTCTGCAAAGAAGTATTAACAACTATACTCCTAAAGCAAGTAGTTTTTGAATTATTTCGAAGATTCGTTTTTCGTCGCATTTATGCAGGAAATAATGCGCGCATAAGTCGCAATTGAATTTTAGTAGGCAAGTAGTATGCTGTACTCTAGACAGCCTAGAATTAAATTCTCTAGACTCTAATTATCTAGACTCTAATAGTTAAGTTCTGTACTCCAGACAGCCCAGACAATAGTCTAGACTAATTATCTAGACTCTAATCAGTCTGTAGACAAGACTATAGTCTGTATACTTATCTCTAGACTTTAATATCTAGAATAGAATCTTTAAGCGCTGTACTATCGACATCTTAAACTAGAGTTTTGAAATTTGTCCCAAACTCTGCATATTGAGCAGTCGACTTATGTAGACTAAACTAAAGTTTCTAGACAGTCTAGAATAGTCTGTGGACTAGTTTGTATACTTTAGTCTGTGAACTTTAATCTGTGGACTCTATCTAGTCTATAGACTCTAGTCTATGGACTCTATCTAGTTTGTAGACTCTATCTAATCTGCAGACTCTAGTCTGTGGACTATATAGTCTGCAGACTCTATCTAATCTGTAGACTAGCCTGTGGGCTCTGTCTAGTCTGTAAACGCTAGACTGTGCACTCTATCTAGACTGTAGACTCTAGTCTGTGGACTCTATCTAGTCTGTTTGTTGACTAGTCTGTGGACTCTATCTAGTCTGTAAACTAGTCATGGACTCAATTTAGTATGCGCTCTATCTAGACTGTAGACTCTAGTTTGTGGATTATATCTAGTCTGTAGACTCTATCGAGTCTGTAGACTATAGTTTGTGGATTCTATCTAGTCTGTAGACTTTATCTAGTCTGTAGACTATAAACTCTATCTAGTCTGTGGACTCTGTCTAGTCTATAGACTAGTTTGTTGTCTCTATCTAGTCCCTAGACTCTAATCTGTAGACTCTATCTTATCTGTAGACACTATCTAGTCTGTATACTCTAGTCTATAGACTCTATTTAGTCTGTATACTCTAGTCTATAGACTCTATTTAGTCCTTAAACTCTAGTCTGTCAACTTTATCTAGCCTGTAGACTCTAGTCTGGGAATATTATTTAGTCTGTAGAATCTATGGACTAGACTATAATATGTAGACTTATTTCTAGACTCTAATACCTAGACTCTAATCTGTAAGCTCTGTATTCTAGATACCCTATACTCTAGACTTCGAACAGTCGACACAGACTCTAAAATCTGCGCTTTGGACATCAAGCAGTCGACTCATGTAGATTCTAAACTGGAGTCTGTAGACAGCCTAGACTAGTCTGTGGACTCTAGTCTAGAAACTAGTCTAGTCTGTAGACTAGGCTGTAGTTTCTAGTCTGTAGTGCAGTCGACTTATGTAGACTCTAAACTATAGTCATTTGACAACCTAGACTCTAGTCTGTTTACTCTAGTCTATAAACTCTACTCTGTAGACTAGGCTGTAGATTCTAGTTTATAGTTCAGTCGACTTATCTATACTCTAAACTGAAGTCTTTAGACAGCCAGACTCTAGTCTGTTGACTCCAATCTATAGACTCAATTATGTAGACTCTTGCCTGTAGACTTTAATTTGGAGACTAGGCTGTAGATTCTAGTCTGTAATCCAGTCGATGTAGGTATATTTTAAACTAGAGCCTTTAGACAGCCTAAAAAGAATTGGTACAAAGTTTTACAGAAATCAACAAAATATTTAATTACATATATCCACAAATTATCATTTTTTTCTTTATACATGGCAACTGCTATAGAATTGTTACTCGAACATGTAGAGTATTCAATAAAACTTATCCACATTTGCCGCCCATAAATTAAACAAGATTTAGAAGATTGGAATCAAATTTTGTTCAATTGGCAGTTGCCATGTACAAAGAATAAATTGATAATTTTTTGATTTGTGTAATTATACATTTTGTTGATTTCTGTAAAACTTTGTACTAATTCTTTTTATTATTTGACATCTCGCAATAAAATTCAATTGTGACTTATGCGCGCATTATACCCTGCATAAATGCGACGAAAAATGAATCTTCAAAATAATTCGAAAACTACTTGCTTTAGGAGTATAGTTGTTAATACTTTTTTGTAGGAAATGTTCCTCTCAATCGTTCCATGTAATAAAAGATGGGTCATTTTATTTAAAATATTGGATTACTAGATATTGAAGAGGGCACTTAGATATTGACATTTTAAGTACACTTATTGTCAAAATAGACAGATTTCAATTAATTTACTCATAGAGGCATCCTCTAGGTACAAGTAGAGATACAAATCATATCATAATCTTATTTTTAAGAGAAGTTACAGACAGATTTTACGATGTCTTCTAGAGGTTAAAATTTTAGAAATATTTTTTTTCTTGAAAACTATAAGAGATAAGTGTACATATGTTTGAATAAAATATGTTGTAATTTAAACGAGGAATCCAAAAAATTACTAATATATAGGGCGTTCTATTTAAAATAACAAATTTGGTGCTACTTCCGGTGGAGCCGAAAGTGATATAAAGTTGAAAATATTTTACATGAGGAGAACTGATTTAACCGTATAACAAGGATTTTTTTCAAATTTTTAGTGCAACGGCAACCCCATAAACTTTAAACGAACGGTTTAGCGTAGACACCCTGTATATCGTGCAAATTTCTAAACAATGAACATTAAGAAAACGTGTTTTTTTTTTCAAAATATTTCAGTATTTTGATAAAATGGCAAAGTTATAACCATTTTGATCATTGGTTTTTATTACTTTCCGAATGTGCATTTATAAAAATATCAAAATCGTACCCAGGAAATCTGAAAACGTTCTTAACGTTGTTTACACAGTACTTTCGGAAAATAAGAAATGTTATAATTTTAATTAAGTAAAATTTTCAAAAATGTCGAATTTAAAATAGAATCAGAAAATGTTGATAAAAACGTTATCGATGAAACAGAATTTGATATAAATTAAATGTGAACAATAGACGCTATTTAACAAAGGAATTGCTGAGTTAGTTTTTGAAATAATTGTTCGTAATACAATTTCGAAATTTAACAATGGCCTTTTTCGTTAGTGAAAAAAGATAGTAGATTGTTTTACAATTTTTGAAAGCTTCGTATTGAATGCGAATACGATTTTTTTTCTATAAATCTCTAGATATTCCTTGTATTTTTTATTTTGAGTTAAACGAATGTTTTCCACTCCCAGACTAAGCATGAAGTAAAATTTCGAGTTTCGAAAAGCCCAGAAAATTTGTCTCGGGTCGCTGCGCGACCCTCGACAAATTTTCACGGGGCTTTTCTAAACTCGAAATTTTACTTCATGCTTAGTCTGGGAGTGGAAATCACTTGTTTAAAGCTTTAAATTAAACTTTAAAAAAACTGGGAATATCCGCAATTGTTGTATCAATTCCATGGTATGTCATTATTTTTATAAAATCACAGTACTTTTTCTTAATTATTTTAACTTGGAGAAACGTAAAGTGTTAAGTGTGAACATTCATAAATTTAAAATTTTTCCCTCTACAAAAAAGTGAAATACATTTTGTCTCTAAAATAAATAGGGAAGCCAATATTTGAACACTTTAAAATTAACATGCGATTTCCTATGTTGCGTCCGGCAAGTCAACACCCGGTATATCATATCATTTTAAGGCTTTTCTAAATTTGATAAGTGTAATTATTTTGAATAAATGAATGTTAAAAAATATACGAAAGAACATTGAAAAAATAAATATTTTCTAAAAAATTAAATTGTTTCTATTAAGTTAACATTTTGTATATAGACTTAATTCTCAATTACAAATTACTTTTTCCAATAGCATTTTCCCCCTTTTTGGGGGGGGGGGGAGAAGGAAAATGCTTTCGCATACCTTCTGTTATCCCTCCCAAGTGTGGGAAGGATAACAATAGGTTCGTCTTTTGGGACAAACTTTGACGGTATGAAGCTTTTTTTTATTGCTTCCTCACTGGGGCATTTTCCCCTTAAAATATAATTTAAGGTACTTCTCTCTTATCATTCATATTGTTTTTCTTAAATGTTGAGCGCCCTCTGTGGTCAAATTATGACTTGATAATAAAAGTATTAAAATTGAATTTGTGTTCAGTATTCCAGCACCAGGTACCCACAGACGCGTTTCAGACTTCAAGGTCCTCTTCAGTGTGGTCCCGACCCAGTGCTGTGGAATACTGAACATTTCTGACTATTTCAAGCCAATATGTGAAAACTATTAATGATTTCGATAGCTAACACCATCTAATGCTTCATAGTGGCATCGTCAGTGACACGAATGCACAAAGTGCATATACAGGTCACTGTTTCGTCCACGAGCGAGCAAAACTCTGTTTGTGAAACCAGAAAACAAATATCAAAATTGAATTTGTGTTCAGTATTCCAGCACCAGGTACCCACAGACGCGTTTCGGACTTCAAGGTCCTCTTCAGTGTAAAGTATTGTTTTTAAGTCCTTTAAAACGTTTTCAAAACAATTACTGTTTGTCGAAAAATTATTATTAATTAACATTTATGACCAATACTAAACACAAAACCAAATCAGATCGAGTAAATTAAAAATTGATCAAGAGTAAATCTCTACTTCATTTAATTAACATAAATGATACAAATTATTTTGGAAGAAGCCAATATAGCAAATGTTCCTTGAAACATATATATATGAATATATGAATATAGATAATTACCACTTTTTCTAAACTCTTTGTCTAGCAACTTTGTCAACTAACGCATATCATTTGTTTCAATTTAGTGCCCATAAAATTAATTACTAATTTTAAAAAAATTCTAATTAGAATTAATTTACGACCGCCGATACCAAATCCGAAATGATCGCCACTTCTTTCGGCCGGAGTTAATTGCGTTTTTTCCGGCATTATCTCAGGTCAATTAGCGATTTGAAATTCCATGCATAATTAATGCCAGCACCGTGATTTAGAAGTAGGTTTATTGCACCGACTTGTACGAATGTATAAATAAATATAAAATTAATTTTTACGATAACATCTTTGCTACTAAAACGCGTATTGGATTATATCCAGTTTATTCCGCACACATAATATTATATGATGATCATTAAATGCAAAAAAACACAGATTGTAATATAATAACCTTAACATAAGATTAATATTTATTATCAATAAAAAACGACAAGATATTTTAGTTATAAAGTAGAATAATTGATGCTTCGTTAGTTTTAAATTGTATGGTTCTATGTTACATCATATTTCAATACAGAGATATTCAAATCAATGAATATGAATTTGTGTTAAGTACTTATTCATTCACACAAATTCATATTCTTGATATTTGTATTCTATAAAATGAGACCCTGTTGTGGACGAACAATTGCTGTATACAATTTGCCAGCTATTGACGATGCTACCTAAGCTAATGGGCATTAGATGGCGTTAACGCCTTCGAACATATGTCAAATCAATGAGTTACATATGTTCCTGTAACTAATTGATTTGAATTTCCCGCGTCTTGTTAAAATGTATTAATTTGAGACTATAGTTCTTTTTTTTAAATTGTTATTTGTAATGAGGTTTAGCTTTTTTAAGACACTTGGATTATTTTGCCTCGAACTTTAAAACTAATTACAAATACTTGACTTAATATTTAACAGTTTTCTAAGTACTACGTGAGATAAGATATATAATCAAGCTGAGTTAGAGTGTTCTCCAAGTACTAAACGTAAAATTAAGTCGAGTTGGCTATAACTTTCAGCTATTACAAATAATATGTCGAGTACTGAGTAAAAGTACTGTACACAGGATGTACTCTAGTACGAAACACTGAATACTACGAGTACAAAGTACTGAATACACCGAATGACTAAGGAATATGATAATAATATATGAAAACTAGTAATATTATATTCTTCATAAACTAGACAGGCATGAAAAAACATTGTTTAAATAACTATAGTTAGTTCAATACAAAACGTACAGCTCATGGCATCCCGTAAGAATTTCTCGACCTAGATCGCCAATGTCAAACATTTCACAGTTATAGCTGAATCTTAGCCGACTCAATTGTGTACAACAATATACAGGGTGTCCCATTAATGTGGGGAAATGGCTTAACAATAGATTCCTGGGATCAACATATGATGATTTAACAAAGCTTATCTATATCCAAAAATTTACGGTTAAGCCAGAATTGGTTTTCAAAGTTCAAAAAATATAATAATTTTTTTTATAAAAATTGAACTATATATTCGATCCGACTAAAATTTATTATGGTTGATTATCATAATATAATACATAATTTCAGTTATTATGGTCATCATTGATTGACAAGAAGTATAAAAAACAATAGTGCCACAACATAAAAACTAAAATATGTTTTTATTGGCGCACCTCATAAAAATTTAAAAAATACATCTTGAAAGATTATTTCATTTAAAAGCTTTTTTGCCTGTAAGTAATGTTTGATATCTTATTCGGTTTTGCCACAAAAAAATAAAATGCAAATAATTTATTTTTTATTATTTAATGAAAACGAAGTCTAGTTTTTCGGGTGATTAAAAATACATAATTTTTCTTTGTCGCCGCCATTGTGTAACAAACGTCAATTGTGTATAATATTAATTAAGGAGTGTTTTTTGAGAATTAATTGTTATTTTCATTATGGTTTATAATTATTCATATTCCTCCGGAGCAAACAGATACAGGGAGTTTTTCTTTAAGGTATACGTATTCCAAATTCAGCCTATTTTCTGTGAATCTTTCGATATTCCTTGTTTTTTATTTTAAGTTCAATTTGAAGCATTAAACGAGTGTTTTCCACTCCCAGACTAAGCATGAAGTAAAATTTCGAGTTTAGAAAAGCCCCGTGAAAATTTGTCGAGGGTCGCGCAGCGACCCGAGACAAATTTTCTGGGCTTTTCTAAACTCGAAATTTTACTTCATGCGCCACGCGTATTAAACACTAAAATTTTGAGAAATGTATGTATATTCGAACTTCACTTCATATCTGTTTTATATGCGTGGCGCATGAAGTAAAATTTCGAGTTTAGAAAAGCCCAGAAAATTTGTCTCGGGTCGCTGCGCGACCCTCGACAAATTTTCACGGGGCTTTTCTAAACTCGAAATTTTACTTCATGCTTAGTCTGGGCGTGGAAAACACTCGTTTAAAGCTTCAAATTTTTAATAATTTTTTAAATTTACGAATAAGTAAGTGATTGTTTTGACTTTTGTTAAGCACGTTTTTGAATAATAAATTCTGTCTATGTTGAACAAAATTATTCAACAGTTTGTCTCCCACTAAATGAAAATTAATAATCTGATAAACGTTTTCATTTAAATGAAAGATAAACAAATTTAAATCATATTTTTATATATTATATTTAAGTAAGTTCTTGATGTTTTTCTGTTGCCATTTCTCATAAATATCTCGCACATTGTAATTCTTAGATTTAACAAATTTCCTCAGCCTTGCAAAAAAGTACAAATTGCTTGCAATTATTGCTGGAATTTCAGTGGATGGTGTCTGGACATAATTTAGCGAAACATTGAAGAATTTCTTGCTGCAGCCAAAATAGGCTAACTAATGTGGTTAATTCATTTTACCTCAGATATTAAGTTTAATGAACTGTTTTGTTAAAATCCGAAACCATTCCCCGGGTGCGTTTATGGAGTGGTATGTGTTTAAATTAAACACTCGCCATTACGGCCCTGTCGGCCGGAGCGCTAATTACAGTTTTGTGTTAATTATACGCGAAGGGGAGAGACGACCAAACATAGCGTCCAGAACTGTAAAAAGTATCAGGTCTTTAAAAATAATTCCCGGCAATTAATACCAACAATAAAATTAATTAATCTACATTGGTCAACTCTAAAATGTGCCATTAAACATGGGAAGAAAAAACGAAGGAGAAGAAGTGGAAGAGAGGAGAAGAAGAGCAGGACGGACAATTATCCGATAACAACCAATTAAAAGACGCAATGTCTATTGAATAATAATTACAAGTTGCTACTGCCCTACCCTGTCCTCACGCTTCACACAAGGCGACCGTTTTTTTATCTGCACATCTCCTTTTAAGCTGCTGGAGCAGACGAAGATGGAGGGAATTAAATTCTTCTTAGCATAACCGGTTGCTTTAGTTAAATTAAAGAGTAGACCGGCAATTTGTGAAATTACTTCTTGGAATTACGTTGATATCAATTAAAATTCCCTCCGAGGTACCTGCGCCCGTCTCTCTCGCCGCCACTCTGAGAGAATGCGGAGAAAAGAGATGGAGGAGGTAATAGATGCGACGCGTCCGGAGCTATAGGTAGCCATTGTTCCGATCGAATGATCTCTCTTAGTTCCCTTGCAGGAATTAAGATTTGAAAAAAGGGACAGCAAAAAGGCAGAAGGTACATAGCGTTTTCTCGGAATTTAATTAATTGGCTTTATCACACTAGCGAATTATTGCAGGGGAAAATTGAAAAGTTGGGAAAAAGTAGTTGTAATTGAAAACGTAATCAACTGATTCTCCTTAATTCTCTCTTAATCCTTATGTTAATGAACATGATTAACATTAGGATTAAGAGGATCATTAATTAACACTAGAACTTTTCTGTGAGTATAATTGCATCAGTGAGTTTATTAAAGTGATAAGTCTATTTACAAATACATACTCACCACAACAACATAAAATCTAATATTGGTGTAATGATAAACATTTTAAAGGAAATGGCATCGTCTGCAATGCGGGCGCGGAAACTTCACGAACTTAGGGGAATATTTTGTTTTAACAACTGTAAAAAGTCTTCATCTTCCAGTAGACACAAGAAGGTAACAGGGATGCCGATCAGTTTAAAATCCCTGTTACCTTATTGTATGAGTTGCAGTGCAATTGACTGTTACATCTCCCTGGGTTCATCCTTCAATATCTGAAGAAAACAAAACAACTAACAATAATAAAAGGCAAAGACTTTTAGGAAAGGTCAGAAATGATTTCCCTTTTCCTTCTCCTGAATACTAAGGAATTTTTAGCACAAATAGTAGCCAGGAAAGTTATTATGTGATTTGAAAAGAAACAATATAAAAGTACATTCATTTTACTTCTTGTTACAAAACTTGAAGGTTTTAGAAAAATGCTTGGATTTAGAAAGAGAGGCAAAGATAAGAAATCTATAATTTTGTAGGAATATCTTCTTTTAAACATTTAACGGTTCATTTTATAAATCTTGAATCGTCAATTAATAATAATAATAATAATAATAAATCTTTATTGTCCAACAGGAAACATATCCTAATTACAAGACAATATAGTGAAAAATAAAGTAAATTAATTATAAAACATAAAAATAACACACAAATTACACAATACGAGGACCATGTGAGTGTGCAGTAGATTTTACTAGAATCCTATACAAATAATTACTTACATTTTAATAAATACAACTCATAGTAATTGTATTTGGTCTAAGGCTGTCAGTAGTGTTTTCAGTTTATCGTAAAATATATCACAGCAAGAAGAAATTTTATTAAAGCATCTGGATACAATACTGACAGGTGATTTTAGACCAATAACAGTTCTATGTACTAATACTTTAAATGTAGAAGACTGCCTGCTATAAAAAGATGGCATATGCAACATAATTTTATTTAAGAAGTCAGGTGAGTCTACAGAATTGTGCAGAAGTTTATACAGGAAATAAATACAAATCTTTTGTCGACGAGATGCGAGACTTTCGAAATCAAATTTATGTAAAAGAAAATTATGATGTACACCTCTTTCTGGATAAAATCGTTCTGTCTTAGAAGATAATAATTTTCAAAATTTACGTTACATACTTTCAAGAGCACGAATTTGACCCTGATTCTGAGGAAACCAAACTATGGCCGCCTATTCCAGCTTTGATCGTACGTATGAATGATACAATGATTTTAATGTGTTCGGATTATGGAACTGGGAGGAGTTTCGACAGATAAAACCCATGGACCTAGAGGAATCTTTAACAACAGACTCAACGTGATAATTAAAGGTTAGATTGTTATCAAAATAAACTCCCAGATCTTTAAAAATTGTAGCACGCTCTAAGATATTACCTTCAATTTTATAATCAAATGTAAACGGTTTGGATAACTTAGTGAACGACATATGTTTACATTTAGGAATGTTTAAGTTGAGTCTATTTTTTAAACACCATGTTGAAATAGCGTTAAGGTTATATTGTAAAACTTAACAATCGTTGATATTTTTAATTGTACTATAGATTTTTAAATCGTCAGCGTTAAGTAGGTGTTCACAAGATAGGGATTCCGAAATATCATTAATAAATAAGTTAAATAGTAGTGGGCCTAAAATAGAACCTTGAGGTACCCCAGAAGTTAGACAGTATTCTAAAGATTTGAATCCGTTAACGACCACATATGCTTTTCGTTCACTGAGATAGGTTTGGATTAACGATATGGACGACGCACAAAAACCCCAGGGTACTTAACTTTAGCAACAGAATATTGTGTTGAACTTTATCGAAGGCTTTCGATAGGTCCGTGTAAATCACATCGATTTGTCTTTTCGCATAAATAGTTTCAGCAATATCATGAGTTATCAGGGTAAGATTAGTGGCAGTTAAGCGATTAGTGACAAACCCGTGCTGTTTATCAGATATACAGGGTGTCTACGCTAAACCGTTCGTTAAAAGTTTATGGGGTTGCTGTTGCACTAAAAATCACTTCCGGTTTCACCGGAAGTAGCACTAAATTTGTTATTTTAAATGAAACACCCTATATATTTGTAATTGTTTGGATTCATTGTTTAAATTGAAACATATTTTATTCGAATATATGTACTCTTCTTTTATACTTTTCAAGAAGAAAAATTGTTTCTAAAATGTAGACCTCTAAAAGGCATCTTGAAATCTGTCTGTAACTTCTCTTAAGAATAAGATAAAAATATGATTTATATCTCTACTTGTAACTAGAAGATGCCTCTATGAGTAAAATAATTATAAACTGTCAATTTTGACAATAAGTGTTCTTAAAATGTCAATATCGAAGTGCCCTCTTTCAATTTTTTTTTAAATGGAATGACCCATTTTTCATCACATGGTACGATTAGGGCGAAAATTTTCTACAAAAAAGTATCACACAACTATACTCCTAAAGCAAGTAGTTTCCGAAGATTTGTTTTTCGTCGAATTTATGCAAGGAATAATGCGCGTATAAGTCGCGATTGGGGGGAACATTTCTTACAAAAAATGTATTATACAACTATACTCCTAAAGCAAGTAGTTTTCGAATTATTTCGAAAATTCGTTCTTCGTCGCATTTATGCAGGGTATAATGCGCATATAAGTCGAATTTGAATTTTAGTAGGCAAGTAGTATGCTTTTGTTTTGTCGCGATTGTAATGCGAAATGTGAAATAATAAAAAAAAAATTGTAAAAAGTTATATATATGAATAATTACACAAATCAACAAATTAGCAATTTATTTTTTATATATGGCAACTGTGATAGAATTGTTACTCGAACATGTACAGTATTTAATGAAACTTATCCACATTTGCACAAGATTTAGAAGATTGGAATCAAATTTTGTTCAATTGGCAGTTGCCATGTGTAAAGAATACATTGATAATTTGTTGATTTGTGTTATTATTCTCTTTGTTGATTTCTGTAAAGAACGAATTTTCGAAACAATTCGAAAACTACTTGCTTTAGGAGTATAGTTGTATAATACTTTTTTGTAAGACATGTTCCCCCCAATCGTACAATGTGATAAAAAATGGATCATTGCGTATAAAAAAATTGAATTACTAGATATTGAAGAGGGCACTTCTATATTAATATTTTAAGAACACTTATTGTCAAAATTGACAGTTTCTAATTACTTTACTCATAGAGACATCCTGTAGATACAAGTAGAGATATAAATCATATTTATATCTTATTCTTAAGAGAAGTTACAGACGGATTTCAAGATGCCTTTTAGAGGTCAAAATTTTAAAAATATTTTTTTTTCTTGAAAACTATAAGAGATAAGTGTACAAATGTTCGAATAAAATATGTTGCAATTTAAACGAGGAATCCAAAAAATTACTAATATATGGTGTGTTCCGCTTAAAATAACAAATTTGGTGCTGGCGGAAAAGGAAGTGATATAAAGTTGAGAATATAACTCATAGCCTACTAGAACGAATTTTAAACCAATGAGATGCAATGAGATGCAAGGATAGGTACATGTCTATCACCGCGATGATAAAAAACAAAAGAAGCGGTGGGTGTTAAGTTGTCCTGTCATTCGAAACGTCAAAAATAGGTAAAGTTTCGTGCAGTGATATTAATAGAAAAGTGAAAAGTGCGACGCCAAAAAACACCGGCATGAATAAAGAATCACAGTGGCGGCAGTTTACGAACTTTTGTGCGGTTAAAAAATTCTCAATCAATAGGGAAACAACAATATCTCAGCTGTTGATAATGTTAAGGGACTCACATTATTTTATTCGTTATATTCTCTCACTAAATATAACTCGTGATATGATTAATTATCGATGATATTTTGTCGTTGAAACCGAAGCAGCACATTCAACTCGCCCTTCGGGCTCGTTGAATCTGCAGCTCGGTTTCAACTCCAAAATATCATCGATAATAATCATACCACTCGTTATATTACGGTTGAAAATATTTCACATGAGGAGAACTGATTCAACCGTATGACAAGGATTTTTTTCAAGCTTGTAGTGCAACGGCAACCCTATAAACTTTTAACGAACGGTTTAGCGTAGACACCCTGTATAAGGTTTAACATGATTGTAAATTTGGTAGAAAAGCAATAGCAATAGGACGAAAATATTAATATTTTGAAGCTTTAAAGATGTTTTAGGCACAGGAAAAATTGCTGCGATTTTCAGACATCGCGAAAAGGTACACGTTTTTATTGATAAGTTGAACAATGTTATAAGAGGTACACTGAGTAGCGTAGCACATTCTTTTAATAATAATGACGGTAATTTGTCATCTCCAGATGTATAATTATTCGCAAGCTTCCTCAGTAGCTTGAAAACAAGTTGATCTGATGTGAAGGTAAACATGAAATTAGGAATTGAACTTAAATCAATGCCAATGACGTTATTTGTAGGTATACTACCTACTGATTCCAAAAACTCACGAAAACCATTTACGCTATCAGTAGGATTATCTAGGACGGCATCATTCCATGACAAGGTTGAAGCAATCCTAAAAGAATTAGCATTTCTTGAATTTACATATGACCAAAACCGTTTAGCGTTTGATATAACGTTATTTTCAATTGAACATATGTAACTTTTATGTGCATATTTTATTTTATGCTTAATAACAGATCTTACATTTTTAAATTGTTCTGATAATGTACACATAGAAGGATTATGTTTACGTTTCCTCCGAATTGCATTCTTTTCTTTTAAGAGATTGATTATTTCTGGAGTTAACCAAGGCGGATATTTAAATTTACGTTTTAAATTAAACTTAGGTACAAAGTGTAAAAGGGCTGAATTTATTATATTATAAGAGTCATCAAATGCTAAGTCTATATCCAAGAAAGTTAAGAGATGACTTCAATCTATCTCAGATAAGTGTGCGTACAATCCTAGATAGTTACCTTTTCTAAAATTAAATTTACATACATTTTCATTGACTGGATACATATCGAGTTCACATTGAAAGGTAAATGTAAATGCGGGATGGTAATTGTCCTCTGCAATAAATGCGTCAGTTTTTCTTTGCACATGACAATTCAAGTTAGAGTAAAGAAGATCTCAAATATTGTTTGATGTATTAGGTACAGTGTTATATTGCTGAAGCTGTAAGAAATTACAAAAATTACTAATATAAGAAGCTTTCTGACACAAGTTATATGGAATTGTTGATATTTTAGGACAATTGAAATCACCTTATAAAATTATTTTACTAGTGGCAAAATTGATCTCCAATAATATATCAAAAAATAGTTTTACCTCTGAAATCGGTATATTTGGTGGAAAATAAACGAGAATTAAATAGAGCCAGACAGATTTAACTTTACATCTACATAGCAATATGTCAATAAGTGCATCTCGATCTGTTCTGAGAACTGTATATGCTTCATTAAATAATTCGCTGTTACCTATAGATGAATTTAACCAGGTTTCTGTAATAAATAATATGTCATAGTCTCAAGTACTGGTATTGTCATAAAATGTTATAGTTTTCGTATTTAATCCTCTGACGTTCTGGTAGTATGCCGTGATGTTTCCTGTTGGTGCTGAACTTCAAGTAGACTTGGGGTGGATGTAGCAACAACTCGAGGAATACCCTTGATGTATTTTATAGTCAGGTTAGATTCTCCCTTCTCACGTCTATCCTCAAGTTCAGATCGAACAGCTTTAAGCATTTTACTCTGCATTGGAGTTCTGCCGGCCCTACGTGCACATCTTTAATATCGTTGGTTTTACATATTTTTATAAAGTTGACAGCCTGTGCTCCCGTGTTAAACTGAAGTTTGATTGGCCTAGGATTCAACCCCGCTTTACCTACTCTAAATAATGACACACTAGAGAGAGCAGCAACAGCAAAGTTGTTTACCTCTACAATCATTCTTAAAGAATTTAGATCAACAGTCTAATTTAGTTTAGGGTCAGTATTTTAAGTATTTGTAGGTTCGCGTATGTTGAACATCATAACGTTGCAGGTTCTCTTATTTCTGTCTTCAAATTCATAAATGACACCATCGGTTATCTGCATATTTTTGTTGTGTAGTGTGGAGAGTTCGGCTTTAAGCATGGCATTTTCTGCTTGCAATTCAGATACTTTATCTGAAAGGTATGTAATAGAATCTGTGCATGTGTTAATCTGTTGCTTAATGTCTTGTGAAAACGGCACAACGTGACTTGTGAAAATGTCGTTAATCGCTGCAAGCAAATTTGGGGAAACAGAAGCGCCTGATTCCTTGGACACGTAGTCAGATGAAATATTCTATAATTAGCGGAAAGTTAGACACATCCATTTTCCATCGGTCGATTTTGAGCATTTTTTTTATTTTAATCGGAGAGTTTATACCTCCGATTAAAATTACAAAATGTGCAAGTGGGCATTGTACAGGAATTTTAGGACAAAAAAAAAACAAGGACACAGTGCTTCACACCAACGCGACCCATCGTGGTGACTAACAGTAATAAGACAATAAACACAGTAGTAAAGGGCCACGGTAGGGAGTACATAAGAAAACAAAGGTGAAACAAGTACGCTAAATGATCATAAAATAAGTAAGTATTGTAAATTAATCTCCGATACAGGCAAAATAAATGTATCTATTAGTGAACGTTGATCTCTGATTAATGCCCTACGTGGATCAGCCTCGAAAAATATTCCACCGGCAGAAAAAACGCGACAATGGATTTTATACTCGTATCGCTTAGCCACACACAAATTAAAATATTAAATCAATGATTACTCTAGATATAAAAAGCAGATTGTAATTAAAGTTAGATAGATGTATGAACAGTACTTAACTGAAGGCGGGCATTAAATTTGTTCACATTTTTTGCAGCCAAAACAGCTCAATCAGGGGAAGATTCTGGAGCAGCACACAGACACAGTTAACTACGAAACTACGAATAAGAAAGAATGTAAAGCGTTGCAAATTTACCAAATATGTAATGTTAGATTTTAAACATTCTAGAAACCGAACGTAAGGTTACATTGCCAGTTGTTTAATAATTATCGAAATATATGCAAGTTTCCGATACTGTCTAATAATTTGATCATGAGCTAAAAATGGATAACGAGGGATTTTTTTAGGAAGAAGATTCTTCAAATTCAATCAATGGGTACGAGTGAGATGCAACAACCACACGGACGCAATTTTATAGAAATGCTTCCTTTGTAGAAAAGGTTAATCATTGACTATTGGACCTGATTTTTTAACATAATAATGTAGATTTTAGTGGATTTTAATGTAGAAACAAGAATATTGGGTGTATAGAATACGGTTGGATATTTTAAATATTATCACTAACAATTATATACAAATATATTTATTCGAGGAATTTAAGTACATTATTCTATAATATAATACGATCTTGTATTTAAAATTCTCCTATCATAGGCTATCGACCCAAGGTCTTTCTGCCATTGTTTTACTGAAATTTGCGTTTAAAGTATGTTATCAATAGATGGTAATGGATGGATAGTATGAATAAATGATATTCTAGTTAGTGGGTGTTTCTAAGATGAAGTCAGCGATGGTAGAATGGGGAAATTTAAATTTGGGGATTGTGGTGGGGTTTCTGTGCAGGTAAAGGTGGTTTATAAGATCATTATTAGTGGGTATGGATGCAAATTTATGGGCTAGGTGGATAATTCGAGGTTCTATAGAAATAACTTGTGTTTTTTTATAAAGAAGGTTGTTGTAGGGGTTGTTCACCTGATGTTTAAAATATTCTTGTTTAGCAGTATATTATTGATCCTGCTCTAACTGTATTTTATTTTAATACTGATATAACAGTGTATTTTTTAACACTAACTATTTCAGTGTTTTATACGTGTGGCGCATGAAGTAAAATTTCGAGTTTAGAAAAGCCCCGTGAAAATTTGTCTCGGGTCGCTGCGCGACCCTCGACAAATTTTCTACGCGGGGCTTTTCTAAACTCGAAATTTTACTTCATGCTTAGTCTGGGAGTGGACGACACTTGTTTATAGCTCAATCTGAAATCTTTTAAAAAAAAACAACGAATATCTGAAGATTTACAGCATATACGCAGTAATTGACATATGTATACTAAAAAGAACTTCCTATATAAAATAAATACATAGGAAGTTAGAAAATATTTTTTGAGTTATTTAAAATAGTATCGGATAAGATGATTTGAACAAACGTACATATTTCTAACTTTGAAAAAAAACGGCATTAGTTTGCAGTTGATAGAGCTTTATTATACACTTTATAGATTTTTATAAAACCTGCAGTTTTTATATAAAGATTTCTTTTAATTAACAGTATTTTAAGAAATATTGACAATAAACAAAGCGTGTTCAATTAATGATTACACCTAACAAATATGTTAAATATCTTAGTAATCGCAAAATGTCGCACAATTTAACAAGATTTATTGTAAATAAGACATCTTAAGGACCATTAGAAAGCATGTAATAGTTTATGACAATGTATGACACACAACATATAAATGTTTTTATCAGATGTTTATATTTGTTTTTTTTATAAATTGAAAAACGTATTATGTTTTTATTATATTATATTATATTTACACAAATATTACATGATATTGTAGCTACACTTTTGCGGAAAAAGAAACCAAAAAAATATATTCTTTAGCTTTGATCAAGGGATGCAATTATAAAATAATTGATAATAAAATGAATCAACAACAAATTAAATTAGTTGTTCACTTCAGTTTGGCTACTTGATATCGCAGAGAATTGAAAGTAAACTGAAATAATTCTGTATCAGGAATCTTTTTCTGATGTATATAAATAATTTGTAGTAATGCATTTGTAATTTTTATATTTCAATAATTTGAATTTTGTCCCGCTAGAACTGTCAAATCGTATACTGGGCTCCGCTTCGCTTTTATTATAATTCTTATATTCACATTAAAATAAATAAAATGTTTTTTTTCCATCTAAAACTTTCAGAAATTCAATCCTATTACTTATTTTTTCTTCTTTAAATCAATCAATATTCTAGCATCGTTCTAATAAAAGAATAAACAGCATTTATTAATTTATTATAATGAAATTGTGGCAATTATCGTATCTCGCAACGGAGCGAATACAATTAACGGGACGGCCGATGTACAAATAAGGATAAATTGACATTTAATAACTGCGAAATCGCCGATAAATAATTCTAATTGAAGGCAATAAAGGCGCCTCTTTGATTTGTTCGCCTCGGCTCGCCTCGCGACGGTTTTAATTAACGAAATGGAAAATAAATTGTTAATTAATTGATTAATGCTATTCGACTAATTAAAATACGAGAGGAAAGTGTGGGAAGGGGCGTAATTAAGATTTCGTCCAGGGCCGACAGACGCGCTTCTTTTTTTGTAATTGAAAATAAAACAAAATCTTTTGAAATTAATTTCCTTTCCATTGGTTATCTATCAAAAAAAGAAATATTTGAAGACATTATTATTTATTACAAAACTTATCATACTAGATATGTATACGGTACTTTTCTTTGAGAGGTTTTAAGTGCCTATAAAAACGATCTCATGTTCTTCTATAAGGTCCCCAGACTCTGCAGGAGCGATTTTGAGTGCCTCTAAAAAAAATGCGGAAGAAGATAGACAATTTGGTTTCATATTTAGGATGGATAAACTCTGTTTTGTTCACATTAGGTTTTTGAAATCAAGTCTCCAGATGGCGACCGTTAAAAGCAATACGTTGTTGGAGACGTTCTCTAAAATTTATTCGAACTTAGCAGCACGTAGTGATGGGTATGGCGGTATAAAAATTGTCTCAAAACTTTGAGTACATTTCTTGCTGTGTGTGGACTGCAGCCCTATCTTCTCTTTATCATCTTCTACCTCACCAAGAGTTTTAGGAATTTGTTTTTTTTTTAGTTACGTGAAGTTTTAAACTAAACTTGGAATGAAAACGCTTTCTTTACAGTCAATTTTATTTTATACTATGTACTCATTATCAGTACCTTACTACTTACTACTAAGCTATTGATATTGGGTACATAGTACTCGAAATGTACGTACATCTAGCAAAATAAAAATTATTGTAAAAAAAAGCGTTAGTGGTTTCATTTCAAGGGTTATTTTTTTTGTTTTCAAAATACGTCTATACACAACTCCAAGGGGCGCTAAGCCGGCAAGTGAACAAAAATCGATTACATATTTACTTATACAAGGTCCTCAAACGGTAGATATTAACAGTTTTAAGATTCCATACTCTGATGGTGGTAGACGTTTTTGGCAAAATATCGGCAAAATGTACTTTTAAAAAACTAACCAATGGTCAAGACGCAGTGGATGCTTTACAGTCCTTAAATGGACGGTTTGTTCTGTTTCTTTCTTTCGTGTTTTCGGAAAATGAGCATCATTGTTTTTCTGATATAATTTCAGGATTCAAGGACACCTAAATTATTTGATACATATTCACGAAACATCCTTATCACACAGATAATTTCTTAGAGAACGGAAGGAATTCTAAATTCGATTGAAGCAGATAATACCATGCAAATATGCAAATAGTATAAATACCTTTGAGAGGGGGTTTGAAGTAGTTGGTGATCGGAATTATAGTGTTTTTTTATTGTACTGGAGCTTGTAAGCCATTATAATCCTCAATTATTGATGCACTAATGGGCTAGTGGGAAGAGATCCTGCTATCAAACCCAGTGTTCGAATCAATCCGGGTGGGAGCATTATTAAGGTGATTCCATCCGAGTCTATGGCAGTGTGTAAATATATTGTAGCGTCCAAATACATATTACATTAATATATATATATGGTACATATAAGTATTATTTTCAAAAATCAAAAATCATAAATTGGTAAGCTGGCTGTGTAGCTGACCGAGAGTATAAAACAAAATTCTTAATTATTTAATCATATCGATATTATTTTTAAAAATGATTTGGATATATTTCTCCAAATATCCAAAAAGAAAGTTAATATTTTTTCAAATGAAATTGTTTTTTAAAATGAAATTGTTTTTTAAAATAAAATTAATAAGCTCCTTGGTAATCAAGTATGCCGTACTATATAAGATGAGGCAAAATATGCTAAATACCACTCTCTTGTTTTTAATAGTTTACCTGATACAGCACATCTTAAACAGTCGAGTCAGGTTATAACCTATCTCGGCATAGCGGATGACATCTGTTCAATAGAGGGAGGATTTGTAGACTTCATTGTAATTCATAAAAAGACCGGTAAAGGATTGTCGGAAGAAATCCTACAAACGATTTAACAAGAGGTCACGAGTATAAAACTTGTCGAATTCAAAGTTTCGACAGAGCTGCAAACATGGCAAGAAAATACAGAGGAGTTTAAGCTCCATCAATGAACGAAACAAGTTAGTCAGGTTCGTACCATGCGCTTATAGTTTGTGATATGTGCAGAAAGTTCTTCTGTTGTCAAAATAATTTGTTTTGCAAGATTCAATATTTGTTCAATGCCTATACCAGTCTATAGCAGTTCAACTAAGGTATTTACCGATTGTCTTAAAACTACTTTAAAGAGACATTATGATACCAGATGGTCTTCCAAATAGCAAGCAGTGACTTCTATTAGTATAAACAAGAATCTTTAATTCAGTTCATGCAGTACTTCAGAACATGTCAAACACAGATTATTTTAATGATGAAACCAGAACCGGTGCAATCACGTCTGTTTAAATTCTGGACCGAGGTATTGATAAAAGTTGATTACGCAAATAAGTCGTTGCAAAATATGAAAGTTTCTGGTTATATATATTCTTAATCTACGCCCTTATCTTGTAGATGTTACGCCCTCATCTTGTAGATTTTACGCCCTCATCTTGTAGATTTTATCTTGAAAGTATTTTCCCTTCGAGAAGACAGAAAAGTAAGGAAGATGGATGGAGAAATTGTGAACCATGAGAGTTTCCTACATACAACTGATTATGTTTTTAGGAAAGAATGTTTGATGATATTTTACACTATGTTTGTAGATATAAATTCAAGATCAAGATGGAAAATTAACTGCACAGCACCTAGGAAAATGTGCAAACTCATCATTTTGTAACAAATTTTTAGGATTGTCCTGTTTTTTATAGGGGTTTTTCGGAGGAAGCCATACCTCCAGTATATTTAGCTTTTCTGACAATGCCCATGACTCGATTGGAAGAGGGGCGCTATTTTAAAACGCCGCCAGAGGCGAAAAATACTTAGTTACGGCCCTGTCTGTACTAAACTCTGGTCCAAACTTTGTTTGCAGGTGAAATGGGGCTATTTACAAGAAGGAAGGATACCTCATATACTTCCCTTTTTCCACTACAACCAGAGCAGTGGCCTGTCCAAACCACTCAGTTGAAAATGCTCCACCCTGTATAAATTAAAAGAGTGTACCTTAAGAGTGGGTACCATTATTGAATCTTGATGGTTGTCATGTTCTTCTGTAAGGTCCTCTGACTCTGCAGGAGTAGCATGCATATTTGGTCTCACTATTTTCATCTGGTTCATTCAGAGTTACAAAACGATCAGGACCTAGTATCCACGCCAACCTAGATGATTTAATAAAAGCTGTCTTTGCGCCTACCTATGTAAGATTTGTAGTCAGATTTTTACGAAATAAACATCTCGGAGCAACCTATAGTAATATTCTTACAGCGAAGTTTTGAAAGTAATCACTATCTTTTCTTGTTTTTATTTTGTGCTGCGTTTACAATTAGGTACACTATACAGTGCATTTTTCTTTTATGTATACATACCCCAATGTACACAGTGACAATTTTTTTTAAGTATACATATTCTCATGTGTACTTTGTATATATATATATATATATATATATATATATATATATGTATATATATATATATATATATATATATAATTTCAAAAAAACCATTGTGCCCTTACGGGTGTTGGGTGTACAGAATAAAGTCTATCTAGTTCAAATCACTTCTGTTTCCTTGTATATGTACTAACTTCGCTCAATCTTTCTTGTTCTTCGCCAGTGTTCTTGTCTGGTTTACCGTTATTCTCTTTTCTTGTATTATCTTCTCCAATCCTTCTTCCCATGTTTTTCTAGGTCTCCCCCTTCTTCTCTTCTTTACAGTTCGTGCGTTCTACACTCTCTTTGTAGTTCTGTTGTCATCCATCCTTAGCAGATGTCCCCACCAGCTCAGTTGTCTTCTTTCTATGAACTCTATCATGTCTTCCATTTCAAGGTCTTCTCTAATTATTGTGTTTTGTATTCTGTCAATTTTTGTAACTTTCACGCATCTCAGGTATTTCATTTCAAGCGCTTGTATCTTGCTCTTCTGTTCTTTGTTCAGCATCCATGTCTCGCACCCAAAAGTCAGTATTGGTCTATAGATGGCTTTGAATACTGTATATAAATTTAGTTCTCATTGCGTGGAACAGCTTTAATGTATTTTCCAATCTTTTATTTATTTCTAGCTCGTTCTTTCTATTTTTTCTATATTTATTCCGAGGTACATGTAATTGTCCACTTGTTGTATTTGTTCGCCATCTATTTTTATGTTTAGTTGCTCTTCTTCCCCGATAACCATTACTTTTGTCTTGCTTGTATTTATCCTCATGTCGTATTTGTTAATTGTGTTGGTCCATTCTAGTAGGTTGTGTTCTAGGTCCTTACTGCTGCTACCATATATGACATCATCTGCAGTTACCCCTTCCGATATTCCAACTGGGTTTAATTTATAATATCCAATGTGCAATTGTTTTATCTTATTACTGCATGTATTTATTATTTCTTCCATAAATATTATAAATAGTAGTGGGCTCAGCCTATTAACCATTTACATAATTGTTTTTGCAATATCCCACTATGATTTTCATATTCATTGCCTTTTTCGTTACCATTTTCTCTATTCAGTGTTTTCTGTTTTAGTTTTTTGTTGTGTCTTCCTCGATTTGCACAACTCCTCTTTCTTCTCTGTGTACTTTGTAATTTTTTAAATATTCGTTGTTTTTAGAAAGTGTTTAATTTGAAACTTTTAACGAGTGTTTCAATCCCAGGTTAAGAATGAAGTAAAATTTCGAGTTTAGAAAAGCCTGAAAATTTGGTTTGGTCGCTCCGCGACGCCACGCGTGTAAAATACTGATTTCAAGTGAAGTTAGACGATGTTTCAAACTTCACAATAATTTAGTGCTTTACACGCGTGGCGCGTGAAGTAAAATTTCGAGTTTAAAAAAGCCTAAAAATTTGGTTTGGTCGCTCCGCGCTTCGCGCTACGCCACCAAACCAAATTTTCAGGCTTTTATAAACTCGAAATTTTACTTCATGCTTAATCTGGGAGTGGAAAACACTCGTTTAGGGCTTTCAATTGAACTCTTTTTAAAAAACAACGTATGCCTTAAAATGGATCGGGACATGGTATACTTGAATAAATCATTTCCTGTAAGTTTATGTTTGCTATATAATATATAAAAATCTCACATATTACAAAACACCGTTCATTTAATGATCACAATGCGTCTCAGAATTTGTAAATACCATTTTTGATAAATCTCTATCCGTGTATGGTCCAAAGCCATTACACGCATCGACGGAATTTCCACGAACATTTCATAAATCTGATAGTCGCATTTCAGGGAATTAGTAGCTCAATGCGAACGATGGCGATCAATCAAAAAACCCATATATACACAATGTAAACCTGACGTGAGCAATCGTTTAAGGCTATAATTTGTTGAGAGTTTGAGAGTGTGATTGGCTCCAGGCACGAGCATATCGGGCGAATAATTTTTATTCGTGTAAACACGTTCGCGTTTTTTTTTTTGTTTGTTCAGCTAAATCCGGATAAATCAGGTAGCCGCCGTTTTCGTTTCTCCGGAGTCCTTTCATCCATTCCAATTTTGGGCAGGGCTTTCGAAGCACGCGACCGTTTCGTTGCATTTTACCTAAAAACGCAATTTAAGCACAGGTTGTTAACCCCCCCACAAACTCCGTGTACCTACTTCCGAATTATTCAAAATCGATCCGAAAATCCGGATTAGAATACAATCGGGACACGTTCATTAAGTGAAACAGCAAAATTCAGTCGGCCATTGTTTCCCGACGTTTACATAACGTCTCTCTTTCTTCTTTTGGTGGATTCAATTCCGCATGTAATTAAGGATAATTATGAAAGGGGCCGATCTAGATAACAGGACGCTATGTTTGTGTTTCGAATTAATTTCGTCGATTTTCATGATGACGTGCAGAAAGGGGACGTCTTTCATATTTAGATTGATGTAATTTGTTAATACGGCCCTCTACGCTCCAATAAAAAAAAACGTAATTATCCTTAATGGAGTTTTTCGTTATTAAGATTTTTTCAGAGCTAATTTCGTTACTAAATTCGCTTTTCTGTGTGGTATTATATTTATTAATTATTTCAGACCATTAATCAACTCCAAAAATTACAACATTTAAAGGGCGGCTCCAAAATAGATCACGCCTTTACATAAAAATCAACATATTAATTAAGATTTTCATTATTACTATTAATTTTTTTAAATTAAATAATTCTTGATAGGGCAGAAAGACTTATGGTCGATAGCCCAGAGAAGGACGTACTAACAAATTCATTTATTATATTTATTTCTATGTACAGTATATAAGTTATGTTTGAATAAAGATGATGTATAACGGGTGGGCCATCTAGTGGTTTCTTTTTAAAAATGCAATAAAATGAACAAAATTATTTTTTTCCATGTAATATGGCTTTATTAGTAAGAGCAAACATTCCCATTAATTATCGAACACAACTTCCTTCAAGTGGCTGCCTCGGCTGGCTTCGCAGTAGCGCATTCTGTCACTCCAATTTTCCAAGACCTTGTTGATGGTTTCGAGCTCTAGCTCACGGATTGCTTGGATGATATTGGTCTGAAGTGCTTGAATCGTTTCTGGATTGTTGGCATAACATCGGTCCTTCACGGTTCCCCACAAAAAAAATCCAAAGGGGTTAAATTGCAGCTCCGAGGCGGCCAATTGACATCGCCAAGACGGCTAATAACACGATTTGGAAATTTGGTGCGCAAATGATCGATTGTGGCATGGCGCGCCATCCTGAATGAACCAGAGGTCGTCCAAATCCATGTCTTTAGTTTCATTAAAAAAAAATCGGATAACATGGCTCTGTAGCGCTCACCGTTGACCGAAACGTTGTTTCCAGCCTCATTTACAAAGAAAAATGGTCCAATGATGCCACCACTCCACAATCCGCACCAAACTGTCACTCTCCGGGGATGAATTGGCTTCTCGACAATAACGTGCGGGTTTTCCGAGCCCCAGATGCGGCAATTTTGTTTGTTAACGTAGCCGCCAAGATGAAAATGAGCGTCGTCAGAAAAGATGATTTTTCGCCCAAAATCGTTGTCCAATTCAAGCTGCTCTAAGGCCCAAACTGCGAAGCGATAACGAAGCGGATGGTCATGCGCCTTCAATTGCTGAGTCAATTGGACCTTGTAAGCGAATAATCCGAGATCTTTGTGCAGAATTCTCCTCGAGCTAGTCGTGCAATGTTGAGCTGTTGAGATCGACGGCGATTGATGTTTGTGGATTGAGTCTCACACTCTCGGTTACAGCAGTCACATTCACGTCTGTGCGCACCGTACGAGAACGAGGACCATGAGTGTTGTCCACTAGCATGCCAGTCTCAGGAACTTTTTGCACAAACTTGCGTACAGCAGGCGCGGTGGGTGATTCATTTCGGCAAAAACTTCTTTTCAACAAACGCACTGTTTGGGCTACACAGCACTCACTTTGGAAATAAGTTTGCAATATTTCTGAAGTTGATCAAGCGTAACGCAACTCATTTCGTACCGCGGAGGAATGATACCGACTTTTTGTCAAGATTTCGAGCTGGAAAAAGATGTCAGTGTCAAAATAACCTATGATTTAAAAAGAAAACAACTAGATGGCCCACCCTGTATATAATTCTTGATATCGGTTAAATAGAGATAATTAATAATTAATTATTCGAGTAATGTAGACAATACTCAATTACTGTCAGCCAATCACATACCGACTTTCTTATTACTAGTGCGCGAAATTTTACGGGGATCGCTCATAAATTATAGCTGCTCAGGGCCGTTATTCCAAAAATTGGTCGTACGATTAGGCCGTATGAAATCTGTCATTTAGATAGGGATTTAACATGTGAATTTGACAGTTGACGGGCGACCGATCGTCCGATCAATATTAGGAATACCGGCCCAGGCTGGTGGTGTTATCAATAATGCGCGGGATTTTACAGGGGTTATATTAATATGACGCACGCGAGTCGGGTGCGTTATAAGCCTAACTCGACTTAGCGACTAAGTTTTATGAACGATCCCCATAAAATCTCCCGCATTACTCATTACTCAATTGCTGTCAATTGTACCGAGATAAGGGTTTCTGGCCGATAAAACCGAAACAATAATAATAATATTTATGCAAGGTAATGATAACAAATAAAAGCAAAGTAATTTATTCCACTAGCCTACATAAATATTTGAATAATGGTCAGCAAAAAAGTGATTTATCCATTATAATAGGTATTTTACCCGCAGGGCCGGAAAGGGGCGCTAGATTTTGAAAATCAACGGAAATCTTAGATGTTCACGAAAAAAATTAACAAACGCGAAAATCAATAAGAATTTGGAAGATAAGGAAAGTCTATTAAATTTACGAAAAATATGAATATTTTTATAATTAACGGATATTTTGGAAATTCACGAATAAACGTCATGATTTTTAAAATTTGAGAAAATTTTGAAAAAAATCATGAAAGGCGGCAAAATATTGAAAATTAATGGCAATCTTGGAAATTCCTAACAAGCGTTAATATTTTTAAAATCAATGAAAATCTTAAAAAATCGCTATGATCGTCTAATTTTTGAAAATTCAATTTTTAAGATTTCTAAAATAAAAGAAAGTCTAGAAAATTCAGGATACGTTTTTAAAATCAATACAAATTTTGGAAATTCGCGAAATATGGTCGAGATTTTTAAAATTAATTAAAATAGTGAAAAAATCATTTTTAAATTTAGGAAATTTACGAAAACTATTAAGATTTCAAAAAGAAGATGTTAAAAAGTCATGAAAAATTTGTATTTTTTCATGACTTTTCATCATCTTAGAACGAAAATCTTGAAAATTCATGAAAAGTATCAAAATATTTAAATTCAACGAAAATGAAGGGAATTTGCAAAAACTGATAGGTTTTGAAAAAATCAAATCATGAAAAGTGTCAAATATTTTAAAATTAACGAAAATTTAAGAAAATTAGTAAACCGTTAGATTTTCAAAAATTAACCGAAATCTTAGGAATCAAAGAAAATCTTAGAAATTTACGAAAAGCGTTAAATATCTTCACTTTAAATCAGTGTTTTGTACGAGTGGCGCATGAAGTAAAATTTCGAGTTGAGAAAAGCCCGAATTTGGATTTGGACGCTGCGCGTCCAAATCCAAATTCTTCTGGCTTTTCTCAACTCGAAATTTTACTTCATGCTTAGTCTGGGAGTAGAAAACACTCGTTTAGTTTTTTGAAAATTTTGATAAATTATCAAGATTTTAGAATTTCCAAAGTTGAAGTAATTAAAATAAAAGCAAAGTAATTTATTCCACTAGCCTACATAAATATTTGAATAATGGTCAGCAAAAAAGTGATGTATCCATTATAATAGGTAAAATTAGTAAACCGTTAGATTTTCAAAAATTAACCGAAATCTTAGGAATCAAAGACAATCTTAGAAATTTACAAAAAGCGTTAAATATCTTCACTTTAAATCAGTGTTTTGTACGCGTGGCGCATGAAGTAAAATTTCGAGTTGAGAAAAGCCCGAATTTGGATTTGGACGCTGCGCGTCCAAATCCAAATTCTTCTGGCTTTTCTCAACTCGAAATTTTACTTCATGCTTAGTCTGGGAGTAGAAAACACTCGTTTAGTTTTTCGAAAATTTTGATAAATTATCAAGATTTTAGAATTTCCAGTTGAAGTAATTAAAACTTTGGAAATTCTAAAATCTTATTAGTATTAAGCATTATGTTCTTTAAATAATATTTACGTAAATAATTTACGAAATCGACAAAAGTCTATAAAATTAATGAAAAGTATCAAAATGTTCAAATTTAATAAAAATTAAGGGAATTTACGAAAACTGCTAAGATTTAAAAAAATCTACGAAAATTTATGAAAAGTGTAAAATATTTTAAAATTAACGAAAATTTAAGTAATTCAGGAAAATAGTTAGATTTTTGAAAATTAACTGAAATCTTAGAAATTAAAGACAATCTTAGAAATTAACGAAAAGCGTTAAATATCTTCACTTTAAATCAGTATTTTGTACGCGTGGCGCATGAAGTAAAATTTCGAGTTGAGAAAAGCCCGAATTTGGATTAGGACCAAATCCAAATTCTACGGGCTTTTCTCAACTCGAAATTTTACTTCATGCTTAGTCTGGGAGTGGAAAACAATCGTTTAGTTTTTTAAAAATGTTGATGAATTATCAAGATTTTAGAATTTCCAAAGTTAAATTAACTAAAAATTTGTTCTTTAAATGAAATTTACGTAAATAAACATTAAACAATAAATATATAAATAAAATGTGATATTAGAGACTAAATGGTCTAACAACCTGAAACAAGTCGGAAAAAGAGTGCAATTTCTTAAAACCGTTAGATTTTTTAAAATGAACGGAAATCTTAGAATTTCAACATTTTTTAAGCTAAGAATATTTAGTAAATTCATTAATGTTGCCAAGAATTTAAAAGGAAATTTTAAAAACTTATAAAAAGTATCTAAATGTTTCTAATTAAGGAACATTTAGGAAATTTACGAAAACCATCAGATTTTTAAAATCTAATGACAATCTTATTAACAAAAAGCGCTAAAAATCAACTAAAACTTTGGAAATTCTTTTCTCTCTTCCACTCCCAGACTAAGCATGAAGTAAAATTTCGAGTTGAGAAATGCCCTTAGAATTTGGATTTGGACGCGCAGCGTCCAAATCCAAATTCTGGCTTATCTCAACTCGATATTTTACTTCATGCGCCACGCGTACAAAACACTGATTTAAAGTGAAGATATTGGCATTTCAAACTGAGAAATATTACAAATGCCAATTGTCATAATAATCTAAATGTCCGGGGCCCCATTTGGTCTGTGTAACGCAAGCCAACATATAATATTTTATTAGTTTCTGACGTTTACTCAGATTTACGCATTCCAGCTCGCACTTCATCTGGCACTTGGTGAAGTTATTGAAAAAACGCCTGGTCAACTTAACATAAGACGACGATAGTAGGCGTTTAGTCCATTGTATCAATTTGACATGAATCGCCGTCAGCCGACATTAGTCTATCCTATCAACTTGAAATGACATTTAGTCCAATCTATCAAACTTGACATTGGGACTATTGTCAATTTGAGACAACAGTTATTTGAAATATATTATTAAATGGCCATGTTTTTCTTTATGATACTTGCGACACATATTTTGATAGTTGTGACATATTTTAAAGTAACGAGTGGCTTCCACTCCCAGACTAAGCATGAAGTAAAATTTCGAGTTTAGAAAAGCCCCGCGTGGAAAATTGCGTCACGCGTATAAACCACTGATTTAAAGTAAACTTGAAAATATTTACTGCTGAGATGTGATAGATATTTACTTAGATATAGCAAAAAATATTTATTTTGTGAATATTTTGTAAATGTGATAATAATAATAAAAATAGAACAAATTTAGTTTAGGACACCTTTCCATATTCTTAATATTTAAATCATCACATCTATAACGAATAGAGTGCTATGATAGACACATCAACAATTTTTTTTAATTGAAATAAAAGCATTTCAAAAATTACAATTTTCTCTTGATATTCCCTTAGAAAATTATCTAACAGCCTGAAAAAAGTCAGAAATAGAGTGTAATTTGTGGAACAATACCAACTGCTTTTCCTTTTAATATCTGTGTATACGGTAATTATGTGAAAACCCCATTTGAATTTGTTTCTGGCTACGGTCTTGGTCACACCTCTGTAGTCAAGTAACATCTACTGTTTCGATCCTAAACTGATTTCAGAAATGGGCGATTCACATTTTTAAAATCAGTTTAGGATCGAAACAGTAGATGTGAGCAAGGAGCAATTCACTCCACAAAAATTGCATTACGAAATCGTTAAGATCAGTACAAAAAGCTCAAGTGACGATTCTTAAAAAGGTAATCGAAGCAATAAAACGGAATCGCGTATTGAAGTATTACTCGACCGGCAAGAAAGTAACGCAATTAAAGGTAGTTTCTTTAATTTGTATACAAAGTCACTTAATTAGACAAAACCGTCTTGAGGAACGAGCCTTAAAACCGGGATTAAGTTCTTAAAACCGCGCTCACGGAGCCGGCTTATCTCGCCTTAATTTGTGATTTAAATGAGGCAGACGGTAAGAGGTGAAATATAGTGAGGAAACGCAATAAAAAGTATCGAACTTGAGAGACTTAAGAGTCCCGAAAACACGTATCAGTAGCTGAATTAAGGTGGGCACGCGGACTTCCAAATACTACACCGAGGAGGATACTCATCCTCGTCTAGCAAACAGCGCTATCCTTAGCGCATCCTTTTCTACGAGCCTCGTAGCAACATCCTCACCAGGTAACCGATACCGGTTATTTTAACAAGCAGCAGCATTGGCTTTTCAAAACACGTATTTTCACCATTTGGCTAATTGGAACAATAAATTGTGGGTACAGTGTCCGATTTTAATAGGCTGATTGTCTTTTGTTTCACGGCATCTGTTCGGGTCGGCCGGCCAGAAGGTATCTCCTCTGGGCTTCTGTTCTTCTTGTGTTTGCTCGGCCATCCTCCGACACCAGTTTAGAACGGTACAAATTACGAAGACACACAGCGAGCTTTCCTCGGCAAACAAATCATTATCAAATTACACGCCATCCAATTAGAATATTATTGCCGGTCGAGTCGTTCGTCAAAAAAAAACTGATGTCTAGGCATTACACATTTTACAAATTATCAGCTGGTGATAGAAAGTGGAGATACAAGGATGCTAATTTGTTAATTTGATTATTATTGGTACATATTCTTCCAGTCACATTCAACATATTACATTTCATCACAGTGGCGTAACTTCGGAATATTAATAGTTAGGTAAAAAATTTAATTGTAACCTGAAAAATCAGGCTTTAAACATAAAAACAAATATAATACTTAGCTAAACATTTCAACTATAGATATAAAGCACGAGGGTAAGGTGGAAAGTTCTCGGCTTGGCATTTCACTGCCAAGCCGAGAACTGTGTTCTTGGGCTCAAAAATAGTTATATTTTTCTACGTAGTCCCCCTGTTGTACAATGCACTTTGTCCAGCGTTTCTCTAATGAATAAATTTCATCCATCTATTGCGATTCTGGAAGGCCTGAAAAATACTCATCTACTGCTGCTTCCACCTCTTCATTTGACTCAATACGTTTTCCAGCTATAAATTTCTTTAGATTCGAGAATAGTTAAAAGTTAAAGGGAGCCAAATCTGGTGAATAGGGTGGATGATCCAACAATTCGTACTTCAAATCTCTTAGTTTTCCTATTGCCAAAGCGCATTTGTGGGCAGGTGCATTGTCCTGATGAAAGATATTTTTTTTTTTTCATTTGTAGTCCAGGCCTCGTCTTCTGAAGTTTTTTATTCAGTTGACTTGCATAGTATTGGCCACTTATGGATTTACCCTTTTCAAGGTAATCAATAAAAAGAATAACTTTTTCATCCCAGAAAACACTGGCCATGATCTTTTCGGCAGATTAAATCGACTTTGTCTTTTTTGGTGCAGAGCTACCGGCCTCCACCCACTGCTTTCATTGCTGTTTCGTTTCTGGCGTGTAGTGGTGAACCCATGTCTCATCCATAGTAACAAATCGTCGCAAAAAATCGGTTGGATTCTTTTCTAAACGGTCCAAACGTCGTTGAGAAATTCGTTTGCGTGTTTGCTTTTGGTCAGCACTTAACAAATGCGTCACCTACCTTAGACAAAGCTTTCTCATATTTAATTCGTGATGTAAAATGTACCGTACCCTATGCCTCAGCTATCTCAGACTTTGAATCGCCGATCGTCCAATACCATATTCTGCACCTTTACGATGTTTTCTTCTGTGGTTGCAGGTTTTGGTCGTCCTTCACGTGGATCATCTTCAATGTACGACAACGTTTAAACTCAACCGCCCATTTCTTTACTGTTAAAAATGAAAGATAAGACTCCTTATAAACCTTTACCAACTTTGAATAAATTTCAAACACTTCTACTTTCAAAATCCGTATAAAGAAAACTATTTGACAGATCTAGTTGACACCTGCCATTCGTTATTGGGATATGTATACCAACATAACAAAAAATATTATCATCGATAGCAACGCCATTTCTGTGCTAGACCGAGAATTTTCCACCTCACTCTCGTATTTGGCCCACGGGTTGTAGCTTAGAGACCTCTGCTATGCTATTAGAAATCAAGAAATTATACGTTTTTGACGTTTCATGTAAGTCAAAATTCACATTTCTTAAGTTTTTGACTAACTTTGGCATTTAGGTTTTCTCTTTAAATCCCTCATAGTCATTATCCTGGCTACTTTTGCCCCCTCTTTGACCAACATCCTGGCTACAACCATGACCTCTGCTTTCACATAAACCTGTGTATTCAGCATTAATTTCTAGTAAATTTAAAGTTAAAAACTATTTCAAGGTTAGCTTAGGGTAGATTGGGCTAAGTTAGGTTAGATCAGATTAAGTCAGTTTAGATTACTTTAAGTTAGTTAAGGGATATAGTAGTTCAGGTTGAGTAAGGATAGGTTAGAATATTTTAATATGGAAAGCCATTTATATGTTGGGTTAAGTTAGATGAAATAACGTTACTTATTTTAAAATAAAATATTTTGAAAATATATCAAAAAGTGTGTTTAATAAAATTTTTATCAGAATTGATGCGAGGATTTTGTAGAATCTTTTATGCAAAAAGTTGATATATTGAAATTAGTTTCTACGATTTATACTTTCTCCTTAGGAGAAAGTATAGGAATTGTCAAAAAAAACGATGTTGATGGATCTTCACATATTAGACCTAGCTTATTAAAAAAACCGTATTTTTAGAATTATGTTTGTGTGTCTATCTGTCTGTCCGTCTGCATGTCAGTTAACACGATAATTCAAAAACTTATATAATGTTATATTTAGCTTCTCCACAAATATTAGGATCTGTATACACTTATGGTGAAATTCTGAAAATGTTGATGTTAGAGTTTACTTTTATCAATTCTTATTTATATTGAAATATTTTGCAAAATATTGATAACATTTAAAAACGTTTCAAAGACGTCATACCACGAGAAATAGAATAGCTGTTAAAAATAACATTACGTCCTTAAATAGAAAAAAACTACTACAAAAATTTATATTAAGAGTATTTTTTATCGCACGTATAGTTTAGCCAGACATCCCGTGTTCCCATACTTTTTCCCAACCCTGTATACAGATATATATATACTTAATAGCAATTTAAATTAAGCTTCCACTTAAGTTCCAAACGTTCAATTCTCGGATAAAAAAGTGTTGATCCTTAGCAATTGTTTTCATTTGGTTTTATGAAAATTTCATTTTTTTGAGTCAGCACAAAAACTCAGTCTCACCAACCAAATATTGAATGTTTGAATGAATAAAAATAATAAGAATCTAGAAAACAACAAATACATTTATTTGTAGTTATTATATCTCATGAAAATTCCGAGTTTTCAAAGAGTTATGCTCAATTTTTGTAAAATCTAGATATTTTTTGAAATAATGAATACGCAGCTTAAAATTAAAACATTGATTAAGGAGTAAAATCCAATTGAACGTTGCGTCACATCAAGGTTTGATTCTTTGGTATTCGTTTGGTTCGTAAAATTTACAAAGTTTTCAAAAAAGTTGGGCTTAGTTCTTTGAGTCATCCATTTTTTTTGTTGGTTATATTAAATTTAATTCACGCGGCTAAAAGCAGTACCTTTGATTTAATTTTAAGCCTTGATTTAAGCATGAAAACAATTGAGCTTTACTTTAATTCAAAGCCACATTCTTCGGCTGTCGTCTGCCTTTCGTTTAAAGAAAATATCAAATCCGTGGACAAAGTTACGCTTAATTATTTAAGCAAGCCGTTTTTTATTTACTAATTATTAAAACACGGACTTGGACTTAATATTTAAGCTTTGATTTAAATTTCAAATCAATCCAGCGTTACGTCACTTCAAGGCCACATTCTTCGGTTGTCGTTCGCCTTTTGTTTTGAGATAATATCATATCATATCATTTGAATATGATATCATATCATATCATACCATATTTAAAAGAGTAACACTTAATTATTTGAGCGACTATTTCTTGAGAATTTATTAATCATTGAAACGCTGACTTTGACTTGAAACGTAATTGATATTTTTGGAAAATATTTAAATGTTTAATAAAACGAATCGAAGTTTATTCTTTTCTGAGTAGATTTTTAGAATTATATATTAATTTAATAATCTGTTAATTTTTTACAATTGTTTAAATAAAAAAACATTCACCTAAAATCGTTGATTTTATTGCATAATTTTGACTTCGACTGAATATTTTCGGAAAACGTGGCGAGATAATTTAATTTTCTTACTATAAGATGTAAGTGCAATCAATTCTAAATAAATCTAGTCAATGTAATGTTGATAGTATAGAAATAATTTATTACGATTTTTTTAAAGAAACATTCTCTCAAAATGGATAATTTTATTTCATAATTTTAACTTTGACTGCATATTTTTAGAAAATATGGTAAGATAATATAATTTTCTTGCTATAACATGTAAGTGCAATTAATTCTAAGTATATTCTGTGAATTTCACGTTGATGGCGTAAAACTGATTTTTCACAATTTTTTTAAAGAAAACCCTCCTAAAATTGTCAATTTTATCGCATAATTTCAACTTTGGCTCGATATTTTGGAAAATCCAGTAGAGATATATAAATTTCCATTACGGCCAATCAAATTTTATTCATTTCTGTGTAGATTCTATAAATTTTAGGTTTATTTAATAATTCGTTAAATTTTTACAATTCTCTCAAAATAAACGCTCTCCTAAAATCGTTGAATTCAGGCATTCGTTATTTTTGTAAAAGTTCAAATTGAAGCTTTAAACGATTGTTTAAAGCTTCAGGTTTTTCTAAACTCGATATTTTACTTCATGCGCCACGCGTGTAAAACACTGAAATAATCTGAAGTTTAAAATACACTTTTTTAGCAGCATACTGATTTAGAACTATATTTTAAACCTCACAATAAGTCAGTGTTTTATGCGCCTGGCGCATGAAGTAAAATTTCGAGTTTAGAAAAGCCCAGAAAATTTGTCTCGGGTCGCTGCGCGACCCTCGACAAATTTTCACCGGGCTTTTCTAAACTCGAAATTTTACTTCATGCATAGTCTGGGAATGGAGAACACTCGTTTAAAGCTTCAAATTGAACTCTTTTCAAAAACAACGAATGTCGGAAAATGTACAGCTTATGCATATGTTTAGCTAAAGGAAGAATTCACTGTATATTAATAAAGTAAACAGCTAATAAATCAATTAAAGTCCAGAAATAAAAGTACCAATCGAATTGATAATTAGACTCGCGAGCTAATTTATCATTGGCGAGCGACGGGTGGGCCTTTATATAAATGCTGAATATTATAATTAATTAATAATAAGGTTTTCCTAATCACTTGCAAATTGAAAACCGGGCGCGCAATTATTGGCTCGGTACTCATTTAATTAATCAATTACGCATCGGAATTGATTACATTTGCCAGACTGGCAAAGTGGCGCTGATTATTAATTAATTCATTCAAGTTTATATAATTCGTTACCAACTATGTTTGCGTTAATGCGTTTAAATGCAAATCGTTAATTAGTTCATCATCGAAAATTAACTCGGCTTGTTCATTAAATTATCAAAACAGTTTATTCTGTGTCTATGTCTATGTACATATATTAGATAATTGTATTCATAAATTTATAAAATAAAATTATCTAACACACACAGACATAGACACAGCGGTAACTTTTTTGATAATGACCATGTTTTTACGTATAAAAAATTGACAAAAGTGGTATCGGTCTTTAAAAACTTGGCGCATTGAATCTATTTCAATATTTTATAAGTGAGTACATTATGAATTTCCCGCTGTGATTGCATGAAAATTTAAACCGTTCTTAGGCAAGAAATGTTTAAAGGTGGCAGCACAGTTATGTTTTTCATTGTAGAATTAAAATATAAAAGTCGCTATTAAGAATATATGTTCAAAATCAGTAGGTACATGTTCTAAGCATAGCTTTACCATTATTATTTTGTAGTTTTAAATATCTTAGTAAGTTGAATAATTGAATGTGAAAATTAATCCTATTAAACATCTAACATACATATGTAAACAGTATATTTTGAGCTTAACAATATTTCAGGATTTCTAAACTTAACATTCTATTTCATGATTAATCAAGGAGTAAAAATCCTCGTTTAAAGTATCAGATTAAACGCTTTTTAAAAAAGTGCAACATATACATGGGAATATGAATAAGAAACATTTCCTCTATATCGACATTTTTGTTTAAAATAATCTCTCTTGGTACATATATATTTTTTTGGTATATATATATATATATATATATATATATATATATATATATATATATATATATATAGGCAGAGTTTGGAAAATTTTCTAACAGGGCATTCGACCAATAGAACCCTAAGAGAGCCCAAGAACACTAAGAGAGCCCAAATAGCTCATTTGTTATCAAGCAACGTGCATAAGTTGCGGAAGCCTTCCTTAGTTGACGCTATCCCAAAACTCCTTTCCTTTAAAAAAACACGACCTGACAAAGATGCGGTCTCCGTTGTTATGAATAAACAGGAGTACGCAGACAAATATCTAGCCCTGTTCGACGATAATAACACCTACAAAAGGTTACAACGTGATCCCACTGCGGCAACGCAAACGAAACTAAATAAGCTAATCAAAAACCTAAAAGATAAAGTTTACTTCAACGACAGCACATACAGACGTTTGTGTATCCACAATGCAGTGGCTCCGAAATATTATGGGTTACCAAAAATCTATAAAGCTGACATCCCTCTCCGCCCAATAATCTCCTCCACTGACTCACCAACCTACAACCTTTCCAGTTTCCTAGCAGATATTTTAAGTAAGGCTTCGCTACTAGAAGACAGTACTATATCATCGATTCATTTCACTTCACCGAGGAGTTTAACGACTTCCAACTACCTGATGGTCATGAGGTCGCGTCTCTGGATGTGGTCTCACTCCTCACAAATATCCCTATGGATCTTCGTATTTGTATCAAACCATTGATAATGAACACTTCGTGTCCGAAATGTACATTTGGTGACAAAATTAAGTATTGAAGAAAGGTTCTAAGTATTTTATTCAAAGTTATAATTATCTTCAAGTAACTCAATCAATCCAAATCCCTATGGATCTAGCGCTTGGGATCGTGGAGTCGGGTTTCGACAGGATTAGACCCCAGACTAACCTGGCGAGGCCTGAATTCATGTCCCTGCTCAGATTCGTAGGAGATAACAATTTTTTCACTTTCAATAACACCATTTGGCATCCCCATTAGTCCTGTGTTAACTCTCATCGTCATGGATGAGCTGCTAGATAACGTCATTCCCAAACTGCCCTTCAGGCTATCATTTGTCAAAAAATATGTGAATGATCTGCTACTTTAATTGCCTATAGGCTCGGCCCCGACTGTATGTGTCATTTTCAACAGCTATAACACACACATTCAGTTCACGACCGAACAGGTAGTGAATAGATCTATTCCCTTCCTGGATACAAGGGTTATCCGCACAGCCTGTAATAAGATCACACTAGATTGGTATCAGAAACCAACCAACTCCAGCAGATACATCAATTATCACTCATATGCCCCCATAACGATGAAAGCCAACACCATCATAGCACTAAAAAATAGAATAACCCGTATATCACATCCTAACTTATTACAAAAAAACCTGCACAGGGTAAAAACAATAGCACTTAACAACGGTTACCCCAGACCGATTGTTAACAAAATAATCTTCTCAAAAGCGCCCACCCCTGGTCAAAACGAACGCAATTTACCACAACCACTACATAACTCCACTGCAATAGAAGCTGACCCCATCCCTAACCCCGAACCTAAACCAACCTTTTACAGAAAACTCCCCTATTTAGAAAAAATTACAGGACACATAGCCAGAATCCTGAGGAATGACAACAGTGACATAAAGATTGCAAAATATAGTGTGGCTCCACTGAGAAGATTTTACACAAAACTGAAGAAACCGGTGCCCACGGCTCAAATGTCTAAAGTAATTTATAGCATCCCTTGCACAGAAATTATAGATAAGTCAATGTTTTATAAAAGTCGTGTATTCCTTGAGATGTTCCACATAAAAAAAGCAGGCGGTGCAACGCTGAATTTCAAAGCAGACACAGAGGGCCTTAGTTGCATGTATTCCTATTTAATAGACATGAACAGATCGGAGCCGTTGGCACCGGCCTCCTTTAGCTTAACAGGTTAATAACATTTTAATAAATATTTTTTTTTAAATGCCGAGGCAGGCGTATATGACCGTCACAAACGTCTGTCATGCACGATCTCCCCTCAGCACTGTACACCCCCCCCCCCCCCCTGTAGGGTTGGTAGGTTATCTGAGGTTTATTTCATTAATTTTCATTCAAACACATTTAGGTATTTTATTCATTAATTCACATTTAACTAGATAAACCTTGCATTAGTATCAGTAACAATATTCATAACAGTCAATTTATAACGATAAACTTCTCAACAGCAATAATAGGGCAGGTAGATAGGGCTCCAGCGTCGATTTTTGAAATTCTTAAATTCGAACGCGAGATTTCAAATTTCGCGCGCTGGTAAGCCGTGGCACCCGCCCACAGATCTACAGATGCACAACTATGGGGGAAAAAACGGTCGCAACAGGGCAAACCACACTATGGTGGCGCAACAGTCGCTTAATCCAAAATATGGCGGTTTATTTAAAAATATTAGGTATTAGATTCCAACAAATTTAATTCCAAGTCCAAATAAAAATTATTGTTTGCAGTGAAGTGAGCAATAATTATAATATGAATATTATTTAAAATCCACAGAGGGGTAAAAAGTTGCTATATGCATGGTTAATACATTTTATTTATAAAAATCATGAACAAAATAACAATGTCCTTCTAAATTCGGGTCTTAACAAAATATGGTTATCCGGGTTGTCAGCACAGCCGAACGAAATCACTTACCGTAGATACTTATTGAATATCTCATGTAACATAATACTGTAACAGATATAAACAAATTCGTGATTAATAACAATGTAATGATTAATTCTGAATGTAAATTCTTTGATGTATGCACTTACAAATTGGTTATTTGCTAGAAACAACAACTTACCACTGCACCTTCCGTACAAACTCCAATGTATTCAATATTACACCTTCTTTGGACAAATACCATTATTTTTTTCACAATTTTTAATAAAGAACAACAATCAACTTGTAGCCTAACCAAAAAGATAACTTACAAATGGCGTAGCATGTAGCATGTGACAGTTTAATGTACACACATCTAGTGCATTTTTAATAAAACAGATTCTTTTTACAGTTTCCCGTTTAGAGATTTTTCAGTGGCGCTGCCAGCGGCTCAGAAATCCTTGGGTAAACTGTTTTGTAAATGAAAGCTAAAGGCATTTAAATGTGCAAGACAAGAAAGAAATATTTTTCTCAGAATGCCATATATTGTTGACACCCCGTGGGGGTGTAGAACACAAAATTGGAAGTAAGCAGACAGATGTAGAGACGTCTATCTAGTGCATTTTTGTCAAAACAGATTACAGTTTCCTATTATGATTTTCCAGTGGCGCCGCCTACGGCGCCGAAACCCTTGGGCAAACCATCGGTGAAATAGAGTTATAGGTATTTGAATCTGTTAGACAAAGAAGAAATTTTGGTTACTCAATTCCATAAATTGTTGACACCCCTTGCACCCGCCATTGTTGTTGTTTGTGTGAAAACACGTGCATCGCTTCGCACAACGATGCGATCACCTAAATACAAGATAGTTAAAATCAAACATTTACGGTGGTTTTACCCCAAGTTAACGGTGTAACTGTTCAACGCAGTGATAATTTAGTGAGATCTCCATAATTTTAACCTGTTAACGTGCTTTTTTACACTTTTTTTCTTATTCCGCAACTACACAGTTCCAATTTTAAAAACACAACCTTAAATTCAAGTTTCAACAACCGCCATGAGTAACGATAGGAAAATCAAACGCATGCAGCGTCAGTTTAATAATAGTTTGTTCAAATAATCACAAATGTAAACTCACATAAATATTTCGTTAAATTTTCAAGAATTCGGCATTAACTAACAGCATTTTTCAGATTATTAATTGTTTGTTTGTTCATTATTTATAGTGATAACCCTGAGAAAGGGACAAAATGAGTTCCGAAAGCTTGGTATTACAATAAAGTAGATTGCACACATCTCTCCTGTCTTATTATTGGTGGAATGCCCTGTTAGGAAATTTTCCTAACTCTGCCTCTAACGTAGTACGACCGTTACTTGTTGTGCTGGTATATATATATATATATATATATATATATATATATGTATTTGATTTAGCATTTTTTGGATTAAAAAGAAATGTATGTTTATGAAATCTTACTAAACGCAAATAGTTTATCAAAAATCGGGACTGCTCTCCCAAAAACGAAATTATTATTATTCATGAAGATTTTTATCGACAATTCAATTATTTTCGCTTACACATAAAATAAAGTGACATTTTCCTCAGTCCAACATCCCCATAAATTAATTAACCAGCCATTTACACACACACAAAGTAATGACATTCAATTTTACTTTCTAACCGACACTTACGTAATCCCCACGAGCAATTAATTAATTCGCCATTCCATTATGTCTGCTCGTAAAAGACTCAGAAAAAAAAACCGAAGAAACAAGACGAGTTTCTCCAAAGTGGCACTTACCGAGCCACAATCTAATAGAGCCATTAGTATTTAGAAACGGCGATAATGCGACGATTCCACATGGAAATCGATTTAATTAAATCAAAAGTCATAAAAGAGATTCCGAAAGACTCAGTCTATTAAAATGAGTAAGTAAGGAAACGCCGGGCAGTAAAAAGGTTAATTAACTTATATTTTGTAATTTATTGTAATTGAATAGATAAGCGTGGGGCTATTTTTAAAGGCTTAATCGCTTCCAGATTGAAGGTTTTCATTTTTTTTCTTCTCTCTTGAGATGCGGTCGCGTGATGGATTGAATGGTGAGGAGCATATTAATTAGAAGAGTGGCTACTGTGTTAATTAGTGGACATGAGGATTGGGGGCTTTGGATTTTAGAAGATGAGGTGATTAATAATTTAGTTGGTGTGGTTGTTACCTTTTTTTTATTTCTTCGCTTCTAATTGGAAACTGGAGGTGATTAAAACAGTAGCGGTTACAAATTGGATTTTGGGGAATTTTAAAATTGACAGTTTTCTTTTATAAAAAATAACTTTCAAATGCTAAGAAAAAAGAAATCTGGCATCTCAATGACAAATATTTGTATCTATAACAGAATCCTCTGTTGGATCCCCATGGACTCTCATTTTGCCATTATTATATTTGTGACAAAAATTATTACTTGAAGATATTATTAGATGTAATATTTATTTATAACTGAAAGATTTTAAAGTTTCTTACACAAAAATTATATTACAATCAGAGTTGGGCGGTACACGAGTAAAAGTACTCAAAATTTGTACTCTGTGTACTTTACGCGTACTCGGTACTCAGTCCACAGGTACTTTATGTTACTTGTACTCAATGCGTTTTTAATTCACAAAATTAACTTGAATGCATTTGGATGTACCTGCTTAAGTTCATTTTTCGATCAATTTTTACGTTTAATATTGACGTTAAACGTAAAAATTGATCGAAAATAATGTTAATAGAAATAGTCAAATTATATTAAAACTTGAATGGAAACAGTCAAACTGTATCAAAATTTGAATAGAAATGGTCAAATTTAAATGAAAATAACCACATTATATCAAAATAGTAATAAAAATAGTCAAATTATATTAAATTTTGAATAAATAGTCAATAACAACATTATAACAGAAATAGTCAAACTTTCGCGAGTACGCTCGCTTTTTTTGTAATTTGCAAAAGTTGGGAATAACTCATTAACTAATGGAAATACAGAAAAATGGTTGAAACAAAAGTTTTAAATAATAAAATGTTTGCCATTTTTCTATCTTGAAGTTATTTCGTAGCTATCTTTTTTCTCCACGAAAAATGATAGCTACGAAAAAACTTAAAAAAAAACATTGTTGAAAGATTTGTAAAAACTTATTATTTTCACAAAATCATAGAATAACTTCTTAGAACTATTTATTGGAATTTGTGTATGTTTTTGAACTTCGGGATAAATCAACGTTTTACGCGCGTGGCGCATGAAGTAAAATTTCGAGTTTAGAAAAGCCTAAAAAAATTGGTTTAGTCGCGTAACCAAACCAAATTTTAAGGCTTTTCTTAACTCGAAATTTTACTTCATGCTTAGTCTGGGAGTTGAAAACACTCTTATGTATAATATTGATAACTTTAACACTCGCCCTCTTGATTTAAAAAAGAACAATTGCATTTAATTTTAGATACTTTAGGGATCACCTTGTATAAAAATAAATATACCTATGAAATAGATCTTACCGAAATAGCCAAGAAGAAAAAAAAATGTCCTGTCTATATATGTTTCATTAATTTAAATGAAAAGTGTTTATCTTTGTTTGCTCCAACTAATTGACTTTTTATGGTTACAGTTAGTTTGATCTTGATATTGAGGAATGTTCGATCTAATGCAGGAAGTGCTTGGCCGGCAGACTTAATAACGCAATAGTGCCATTAAAAGGCAGCAATTAATTAAATCTTGCAAATTGGAATCGCTTTGGACGTACACTGACAGAAGTCATTAGATGATTGTGCAAAAATCTTGAAAAGAGACTTCCTCTGGTGAAGTAGTACTGCGTTTTCGACAGTTTTATTGATGAATAAAATTAAGATAAATGAACATGAACATTCATTCAAGTTTAATTGATAATTATCAATGATGAATAATCTATGGTTGGCATAGATCAGATAGTAATAACAAATGAATTCCTATGTTTAATTTATTTATTTGTCAAATCAACAGAACCCATTGTTGACAAATTCTAACCGTATTTCTGAATTTCTAACTATGTATTCAACTTTTTGAAGTTGTTAGTTTTTTTATGTTTTTATTTTTAATGATAAATTCATCAATATTTTAAGAAATGTTTAAAGTTGCCAGCACATTTATGTTTTTCATTATAGAATTAAAATATAAAAGTCGCTATTAAAAATATATTTGTATTCACATTCGTGTTGGTTGAGCAGAAATAAACCATCTCACAATTGCGCAATCGTGGTGGTAATTGAATACTCAATGTTATTCATTATTGAAACAATATTAACATGTATTGAATATCTATATTGAATAATCAATGGTATTGAATATTAAAACAATATTGTACATGGATTAAATATCTATATTGAGGGATCAATAGTATTCATTCAAACAATATTGACATGTATTGAATATCGATATTAAATAATCAATGATATTCAATATTGAAACAATATTGTACATGGATTAAATATCTATATATATACCCATTAATGACCGAGCAATTATAAAGTTAACTCTAAAAGTTGATTTTAGGTAAAATTTTGCACTTCTTTTTATGATTTCTATAATTGACTTATTATATTACATACTGGGAATCATCCTTTTAAATATACATAATGTATACGCTTAAAATGTTCAGTCATTCTCCGATTTTATAACAGCGTTTAAGTTGAATTTTCGAACGAGTGTTTCCACTCCCAGACTAAGCATGAAAAAATTTGTCTCGGGTCGCGCAGCGACCCGAGACAAATTTTCACGGTGCTTTTCTAAACTCGAAATTTTACTTCATGCGCCACGCGTATAAAACACTGAAACATTGTGAAAATAGAAATACACTTAAAAATACTTTTTTCAAATGAGTAATAATCAAAATATTTAAATTAAAAAAATTTAACACTTTTTTTTAGACATTCTCAAGTCAGGTCAAATTACACAATGTATCAAATTAACTAATTAATTTAATAAAAACATTGGTGCAAAACATTTATAAATTTGCTTTATTGTACCAGTGGCGATTAATGGGTTAATACAATATTGCACATGGATTACATATCTACATATATTGAAGAATCAATGGTATTCATTATTAAAACAACGTTGTACATGGGTATATCTATATTGAACGATCAATGGTATTTAATATTGATACAATATTGTACATGCATTAAATATCTATATTTAAGGATCAATAGTATTCATTATTGATACAATATTGTACATGCAATAAATATCTATATTAAAGTATCAATGGTAATTATTATTGATACAATATTTTACAGAAATTGAATATCTATTATTGAGTGTTCAAATATATTCATTATTGACACAATGTTGTACAAATTAAATATATATCATTGATTTTCAATGTAGATACATTATTGAAAATTATGTTACTTTTATACTGGATGTATACAATATTATATCTATAATAAATAATAACACAGTTTAATAACCGCATACTACATGATAACAATATTGTTTATACATTGATTAACAATTTCAAGATATAAATATAGATACAATATTGCAATAAAGCAAATACAAGATCATTGATTTTCATTGTAGATACATTATTGATAATTAAGTTACTTTTATACTGGATTTATACAATATTGTATCTATAATAAATAATAACACAGTTCAACTAGCAGCATACTACATGATGACAATATTGTTAATACATTGATTAACAATTTCAAGATGTAAATATAGATACAATATTGCAATAAAGCAAATACAAGATCATTGATTTTCATTGTAGATACATTATTGAAAATTAAGTTACTTTTATACTGGATTTATATAATATTGAATCTATAATAAATAATAACAGTTCAATAACCGTATACTACATGATGACAATATTGTTTATACATTGATTAACAATTTCAAGATATAAATAAAGATACAATATTGCAATAAAGCATATACAAGATATGAATTTACATTATAGCAATATTGCATCTATATTTATATCTTGAAATTGTTAATCAATGTATAAACAATATTGTCATCGTGTACTTTGCGGTTATGCTGCTAGGATATACGTACCATACAAAAATGTGAATGATTATGCAGCTCATATAATAATTAACAAGTATTTTGTGTTCCTATTAAATTTCACATTTTGCACTTACGAGTTTTCGGAAGTAGTTGATCCATATATTACACTATATTTACAGTTTTTCTGAATTAGCAAACTGTACAAGAACACTGGAATGCGTGCTATACTGCACGCAATTTAGTTTACCGGCACAGTTCGTTTAAATAAACCAGAAAAATATATTGTAACATTAGTAATAACATTATTTTCATAAAATCCTAAGTAGAAATTCTACAATGTTACAAGATTGAACTACAACTTGAAAATCAAGATTGAAACATATTCTGTCATGTTGATACAATCTTAAGACTCAGTGATGAACTTCAAGATTGTGTAAAGTTGATACAATACTGTGTTAAGTTGATACAATCTTGACTTAGTAATCAATTTCAAGACTATCTCAATCTTGAATTTTAACTTGTAGTCAAGTTTGAATCAAGGTAAGAATAGTCTTGAAATTGATTACAAAGTCAAGATTGTATCAACTTAAAACAGTATTGTATCAATTTTACACAATCTTGAAATTCATCATTGAGTCTCAAGATTGTATCAACATGACACAATATTGTATCAACTTGCCACAATATTATATCCACTTGATACAATCATATGCCATTCTTGTATCAATATTTATTTGTAAGTTGTAATATTAAAGGATAAATTAAAAACACTGGGTTTGTTTCACTATTTGTGACAAATAGTAAAACAAACCAAGTGTTTTTATCCTTTAATATTATTTCAAAATGATTCACCAAGTGATAAATGAGAAAGTTATTCAAGAAATATTGTAAGTTGTATTTCAAACTTGTTACAACCTAGAATCGTCTTTACATCCCACTATAGATACAAGATTGTAGAATTGAAATTATATATCGTATCAATATTGCTACAAGATATAATTTCTACTGGGGATTAAGCATTGATATTAATGACGGTAGTAGGCATTGATATTGACGGTAGTAAACATTGATATTAGTGACATGAACAAATTTTATCAGAAATAAGAAATATATGTTAAAAAATAAGGTAAGTGCACTTATGAAAGATATTGGTTTCAAGTATCTAACCAAATTTTAGACCTGCTGATTGTGACTGGATGATCAAAGTGTGCGATCTGCCATTACGGAATCCACAATTAAACTTTAACTGGCTGTTCCAAGATACGAATACGTACCTGTGCGTTTCAATACAAATTTGTAAAAATCATTAAATTATTAGTGGGAAGTGTACTATGATAGACACATCACTATTTTTTCATAAAGAGTGAATCTAGTATAAATTAATTTAGTTAATAAATAATGTTTTGAGTAAAAGTATGATAGATAGGAAGGGTTATTAGGTATCGTTTAGGGTATTGTTGAACCCTCATTGCCCTTTTAATATAGTGTGTCGTGATAAAGATAATTTGGAGTGCGAGCGCGAGTGTGTCTGGAAGCTTATGAAAATCGTCGCCATTCGCGAGTACGTACGGAGTGGAGTGCGGGGGGGCGAAACGAGAGGGAGCGAAATAAGGGTGGTCGTGTGTTGAATAGAATATGGGGGGAGGCGCCGGGCCACCTCTAGTCCGCAGTGCCGCCGCGGCGCTTCCCATTCGCCGCCCCCACCTCCGCCACTGTTCCGTACTGCAGACTCCATCTGCCCCCGACGACGGTAGGAAATTACGGGACGACTATCTTTCATTTTACGCCCCAAAATTTCTTATTCCAATTTCCCGTTCGCGTCTGTCAGTTGTTATGAGTCATTTTCTGATAAGCCCGTCCTCGCCGACTATTATGCAATAGAACTATTATATAAAGCCCCCTTATCGGCCGCTATATGTCATGGTGCGGAATTGGCGGCAGCTTTCGCCTCGCTCTCTCGCTTCAGGTATTGTCTAATAAGCTTTGTTTTCAATATCTGTCTTTGTGCTTGTGCCTGTGCGCGCTACATGTATGTATGTCTACACAATTTACAATTTATATTCACTGTCTCCCACCCCCGAGCGCAATAAATAAAGGGCGTCCCCCGGCGAGGGGGGATAAATAAAAGAGGGGCCGACTTGTGATCCGAGGCTTTTAATAAATATACGCGTATGCGCCTCCAATATCAGATTGGGGGGCCTTTCAAATTAATAATCTACCGTTTCTTCCGCCACGCCTTATCGCCAGCGCTCACATTCACATACAATATAATTAAATCTCGACGCTTGTGGCACACTTGTTAACACATTGTTAATTCTCCCTCTCGCTTCGGGTCGGCTGCCCCCCACTTCACCCACTTATTTCCCGCCTACAGAAACGAAACGACGGCGGCGACAAAACGCGCGTTAATTACAAAATACATTCAACAAACATGATTAATACATTCTTTTATCCCTTATAATATCTTTTTATTTGTTTCACATTCAAAAGATCGAACAATAGACAACTGCAACTTCCAAATTACACTAGATAATAAAAACCTTTTTAAAAAACTCGACGCCCTCTGGTGTCTAAAATTTGCACGGACATAAACAAGTATACTAAATTACTTAGTAAACACTTTACAGTTGATGTTACACGTGTTTTCTTACCCCTCGGCGGGGCGAGGAAAGCAGTTTTTCATGGAAGAACCCGAAGACTTACTACAGCTCCTCGAGATTCAGATGATTTACGAAAATCGAAATTTTACTTTTTTTCGAAAAATAGGTAGGCCATTGAAAAACATAATTTATTATGATTTGTAGATCATGACAAGTTTCATATTAAACTTTTTTTGCATCTAATATTTTACCAGATATGAGCTGAACAATAAAAAATCAGCCACCCTGTATAGTTGTGTAAACATTATTAGTTTGATCAACACTTTGAGCAGTTTTTAACTTTTTGTAGTGTAGTGTAGTGTAGCTTAATATTACAAAATGCGGCTAGAATTTACTTTAGCTGCACAGCGATTTTTTAGGTATTTTTTATTGTTATCCATATTTGTTGATATGGTAAGTATATTTTGCGATAAATGACAGGCAGGAAAGTTGTTTTTATAGTGATGGGACTTACCGTTTGCTTAAAATTTGTTATAAAAAATTGCTCTTTTGACAAGAGATATTTGTTGTTAGGTGTTTGTTATTTTTATAGATAATGTATGCAATATCTAGTACGCGATTATTCCGTCATTTGGGGCATTTTAAAGAGGGTCATTTGATTGTACTCAAAAATAAAGTTAAAATTACTACCTAAGTGTCAGAGGTGGGAGGAAAAAAAGGTTTAAATCATGGATCCGAATTACCTAATATGATTCAAATCATGATTATTCGTGATTTGAATCATATTAGGTAATTCGGATCCATGATTTAAACCTTTTTTTCCTCCCACCTCTGACACTAAGGTAGTAATTTAAACTTTATTTTTGAGTACAATTTTTCAAATTACCCTCGTTAAAATGCGTTAAATGACGGAATAATCGCGTACTAGATATTGCATACATTATCTATGACAATAACAAACACAAATTGGATACAAATTCTTTTTATTTTTTTTTCCTCTCCAACTACTAAGATATTTAACATCGCTGCCAGTTTTTATTAACAAAAATGTTCAGAACCTACTTATTTATAATTAACACTGAACATCATTCATAATAGATTAATAAGCTGATCCGTGTTATGTGAATTAAAAAGAATGAATGTTTTTATAAACTTCACGATAAATCAGTGTTGAATACGCCTGGCGCATGAAGTAAAATTTCGAGTTTAGAAAAGCCTGAAAATTTGGTTTGGTCGCGTAGCGCTACGCGCTACACGACCAAACCAAATTTTCAGGCTTTTCTAAACTCGAAATTTAACTTCATGCTTAATCTGGGAGTGGAGACCCTTGTTTAATAATAATAATTTATAATATAAGTATCACTTTTACTCTGAATAAAATCAAACTAAACTAACTGATTCGATAATAAATTACTTTCAATTGTGGAACATAGATTTTTTTAAATACATTTTCAGTAATTTGTTGTTTTTCTATAAGCAATATAAAGCTTCTAACGAATGTCTTTTTTTTTTTTTAAATCTTTATTTCCACTATGATGCTTTTTACAATAATTTAATTAACAATTCATTACACAAAATACGGCAGCATAGTGAAAAAAGGCGGAGTTCAGCATATACATCTCTAGGAGATATTGCTGATCTTCCACTCAACCTTTAAGAACAAAACAAGAATATTTACTTAATTACTATATTACTATAAGCCTAACAGTACATACGCATTTACATTATTTTTGTATAAATATAAACATACTCTGTGTGACAGATAATGTTAAGCTATTATTTTCAGAGTTACTTTAAATTTATTGTAGCTAGATGTTTGGAACAAGTCATGAGCCGAGTTGTAAGCCTGATAGATTTGATACGTGAAAGAGCGTTGAAATAAACAGGTTTTGTGTTTTGGAGGAGATATTCTTCCCCTGAATCTAGTGTTCAGGTGATGAACGTCATTCCTAAAAGTGATTTTGTTAAATAGGTAAGCCGGCATTTTGTTATTAATTATTTTGAAAAATAGACACATAGCTTGTTTCCACTCCTAAATTAAGCATAAAGTAAAATTCCGAATTTAGAAAAGCGTGAAAACTTGGATTTGCCGTCACGAGCGAAGCGAGTGAAGGCAAATCCAAATTTTTAGGCTTTTCTAAACTCGAAATTTTACTTCATGCGCCAGGAGACACTGATTATTGTGAAGTTTAAAAACACAAGTATGCAGGATTCGAATAATTTTGTAGGGATTCTAATCACCTAAATCTGCACTCAAATTCGAACCCTAAAAATAAAATTTATGAATCCGAATCACAAATCCTTTTTGATTTAGTACTATATGAGAAATAATGCGATTCAAAGTGATTTTTATGACGTTTTATTTTATGAAGCACATTGAAAACATTACTTGCAACCTAGCCTAACCTAACTTAGAAGTATGTGGAATCGCCAGAGTGTCTAAAGATACTTATGTAATGTATTCTATTGCAAACCTGTCTACTAACCTAACCTAGAAGTATTTGAAATTGCCAGCGTGTACAAAGAGGCCTAAACAATTTAATCTACTATTGCAAACCTCTCTCCTTACCTAACCTTACTTATCCTAGAAGTGTATTGAACTAACCTAACCTAACCTATCCTAGAAGTATGTTGAATCTCTAACATGCACAAAGAGATGTACTTAATGAGTTTTAACTATAATATTAAGATTTGTTTTGTGTGGTATATTTGAAATTATCCTTCGTAAAAATACGCCCCCAATGTAAGAATCACACACTATACAATATATTATCTGTGACAATATCAACAACCTAAACAACAAACGTAACTTGTCAAAATCGTAATTTACAATCACAAATTTTAAGCAAAAGTGAGTCTAATCACATCAAAAACGCTTTTCCTGCCTTTCTAGTATGGTAAAAGTCATAAAAATTCATGTAATATCCGTAAAACTTACTTTTGGGCGAAAAATAGTTGTGAATCTAAACTGAACTTTAGCCCAAAATGCTGTTATTACTCATAATATTTTTTGTTTAAAGGTACAAGTCATAAGGTGCTGTTGATTTATCACGTGCTTAATGACTTTTACTTTAACTCATTTGGCTATTACATTCCAAAACCGGGCGGTATCTTTCATTGTGTGTACTTTCAATGGTCTGAACCGTGAGCCTTAAGACTTGTTTGGATGCTGTTTAAGAGCACGTTCGAGTGCGGACTGAATAAAATTTGGATGAGGGCGTATGAAGAAAAACTTCGGAAATCATCGCTGTTTCATATGTCGGTATGGTAGGGATAGAGGGAATTTGTGGGAGTCATTAATTTTCGGCCAGCGACGACCGGCCCCAATCCAGGGGCCCTCTAATAAAATTGAGGACTTGTATAGGGGGTTGCGGGCCCTATAGCACGAACAGCTCGACATAACATCCATATTTAGGGGAATGGCACGTTTCATCGCCGGGCCAGTTCATCGCCTGGCCAGTTCATCGCCGGGCCAGTTCATCGCCGGCTGTTTCATCGCCAGGCCAGTTCATCGCCAGGCCAGTTCATCGCCAGGCCAGTTCATCGCCAGGCCAGTTCATCTCCAGGCCAATTGCGATAGGATATGTCAGCATAGGTTTGGATGGGTCCGGATAGGTTAGGATACGTTAGGATAGATTAGGATAAACCTCGAGGAGAGTATAGGGAGTTTGGATGCAAGGACAGTGGTGGGAAAAATACTAGAGAGCGAGCTGGCATGGGAAGCGGTGGCAGCATTCGCTAACTGCATAATGAATAGGAAATTCCGGGAAGAACGGACGATGCCAGCTTAACCGCCGCAGACAAAACTGCTGAACAACGTGCAGTCACCGCTCTTACTGATTGAATGTCCACGGACGTACCGGTAAGAATCACGGTAAGATGGGGAGTTTTTTAGTGGGTAGGACCCCTTTAGATAAGGGAAGGAGTCCTAAAAAAAAAAAAAAGATTAGGATAGGTTAGAATAGGTTAGGATAGGTTAGGATAGGTTAGGATAGGTTAGGATAGGTTAGGATAGGTTAGGATAGGTTAGGATAGGTTAGGATAGGTTAGGATAGGTTAGGATAGGTTAGGATAGGTTAGGATAGGTTAGGATAGGTTAGGATAGGTTAGGATAGGTTAGGATAGGTTAGGATAGGTTAGGATAGGTTAGGATAGGTTAGGATAGGTTAGGATAGGTTAGGATAGGTTAGGATAGGTTAGGATAGGTTAGGATAGGTTAGGATAGGTTAGGATAGGTTAGGATAGGTTAGGATAGGTTAGGATAGGTTAGGATAGGTTAGGATAGGTTAGGATAGGTTAGGATAGGTTAGGATAGGTTAGGATAGGTTAGGATAGGTTAGGATAGGTTAGGATAGGTTAGGATAGGTTAGGATAGGTTAGGATAGGTTAGGATAGGTGGGCCATGAGCGAGGGATGGACCAGAACGGTAATCCAGGATATAGGACCCTGGGTGGAGAGGGGCCATGGGGTGGTCACCCACCAGCTCACGCAGGTACTGACGGGTCACGGTAGCTTCGGGGCATACCTACACAGGATAGGGAAGGCGGCAAGCGGGACTTGCAAATACTGCGAGACTGAGGATGATACAGCAGGGCACACTCTGTTCAGGTGTCCTATGTGGCAGGATGAGAGGACGGCACTTGCCGACAAAATTGGAGGGTTGGACGTGGGGACGCTGGTGGGCCGAATGCTGGCCAGCGAGGAGTCATGGAACGCAGTGGGTGCATATGCTAACTGCATAATGACCAGGAAGTACGGCGAAGAAGGGCAAATGAACGCAAGAGAGTAGCTGCCGAAGATCCTAGAGCAGCGCGCCGCCTTACTGAGGGAATGCCTTTGGACGATGCCGGTAAGGGTAAAACGGCAATGGGGAGTTTTTTAGTGGTTAGGACCCCTTTAGATAAGGGGAGAAGTCCCACACACAACAGTGCGTAAATGCATTTTTCTCCTCAACAACAACAAAAAAATAGAAAAAAAGTTAGGATAGGTTAGGATAGGTTAGGATAGGATAGGTTAGGATAGGTTAGGATACGTCCTACGTGGTCACACCGCCAAAATTTAACACATTGGTCAGACTTACTGTTTTTGTCAAAAATATACATATGTCCTCCGTGGATAAACTTTAGTCAAACGACGTCAAATCGCAGCTCCGTGAAGACTAGTTGATATCACTAAAACGACACGATTACCGAACTTAGTGCACAAATGCTCGATTGTTAGATAGGCTGTGTGGCATGTCGCGCCAGCCTGCTGAAACCAACTATCGTTCAAGTCTATATCCTCAATTTTTTGCCACATAAGTCGGTTATCATGCCTCTGTATTGCTCTCCGTTGATCGAAATGGCGAGACAATGTTTTTGGATCGGTCTCACTTTGTACTATAACAGCAATATTCTTGTCTGTGCTTACTAGACGAGGACGGGGACTGCTTCTATGGTCCACTAAGATTTCCTTCTCATGAACTTTTCTCCCAAATTTCTTTTCAAAATTCGCTCTGTTTGGACATCATAGCAGTCAATTTGAAAATAAGTTTTTATTATTTTCCAACCGTGGGGATATGATACTGAGTTTTAGTCAATATTTTGAGCTCAAAAGATTTGTCAAAGTCGAAATAATGATATGATTTAAAGAGAAACCGCTAGATGGACCACACATATTTTAATTGGAAGTTCTAGTTTACTAGCACAAGCGCATATCCGCAAAAGAGGTCAGCGTGTAAAAGTTTTCTAGTTCTTACCACAGATACAAATTACAATTTCAAAAAGAGATTAGTAAGCATTTTATTATATCTGGATAGCTATTTTAAATTTAATCACGAGTTATTGAGTATTAAAGATTTCTAGATATCCTTATTAAATATTTATAATCCAAATATATTCAGGGTGTCTCAAAAACATGTACTAACACTTTGACTGTCGCTAACATGCTGCCATTTTTGTTTTTGCAGGTGTAATTAATGTCACGGTATGGCAAGAAATGAACTTAGTTTGTCCTGAAATGCTATTGAGAGACTGAAAAAGCGACGGAAATTCAAAGGCGGTTCAGAAGAGAATTCGAAAAACCGCCACCGTGCGATGGTGGACCATTGGTCGCATCAGAGATAAATTTGAAGCAGATGAAACCATTCACAACGTCAACAAGAAACATTCTGGACAAACACGGACATCCACGAGCCTTAGAAAAGAAGAGCAGGTGCAGGAAACACTCGTTCGATCCCCACAGAAATCTCTTCGACAAACTGCTCGGAAGACCCACATCACAAAAGATAGCGTCCATCGCATCATGAGGCGTCTGCGCTGGAAATGCTGCATTCCAACACTAATCTATGCTCTCAACGAAGACGATCCTGACCGGAGAGTTAAATTCATTAAAATGTCGCGATATTCCAAACGACCTCCCATTGAACAAAGCAGAGCTGGGACGAATCCTCGTAAAACGGATTCGAATCACGAATCCGAATCACCTAATATGATTCGAATCACGAATACTCGAATAAAGGATTCGTAAGAGATAAATATGATTCGAATCAAAGATTCGAATCCTGTTTTTTCGAATCACGAATACAAATCCTTTAAGAATGAATTTGATTTTATCATTTTTTCGCAACCATTAATATATAAATATCGTTACCAGTTGTTTTAACAAAAATATTTAAAACCTACTTATTTATTATTAACACTGAACATCGCTGATAATAGACTGAATATCTGATTCCCTGTTACTCTGATTAAAGATGTATTTGTGTGTTTTTGAACTTCACTTTAAATCAGTGTTTTGTACGCGTGGCGCATGAAGTAAAATTTCGAGTTTAGAAAAGCCCGAAAATTTGTCTCGGGTCGCTGCGCGACCCTCGACAAATTTTCACGGGGCTTTTCTAAACTCGAAATTTTACTTCATGCTTAGCCTGTGAGTGGAAACACCCGTTTAAAACTTTAAATTGAACTCTATTATAAAATCGACGAATGCCTGAAAATCACGTAAATAAAAAATTCATTGAATATCATTAAAACCAGGAAAGTCCGAGAAAAGTCATAGAATTTTATTCAAATTGACCAAAACACTAATAAAAAAGCCATTTGATATTATTAAATTTGTCAAATTCAGCAGGAAAATTACAAAACAGGTAAAAATTTATAAAATTAATTTAAATATTGACAAAAACAATGAAAACAATTTAAGAAAATGGGGGTTTCCCCAGTGGCGGATTTCTTATTAGGCTAAGTAGGCTGAAGCCTACGGCGGCAAAATCTCAACGGATACCTAGTTTCGACTTTGAAGCTTTTATGATTTTTTATTTAGACGGGAAACTTCATTTCTCTCGACTGAATACCCCTGGGAGGCAGTGTTGCCAACTCCATCAAATCTAAAATAATTTTTTGATCTAAGCCCGTTTCTTTCCAATGTTAAGGGATTTTTTTTTTAATTTCATATATCTACTATGGAAGAATTTAAAAGAATAAAATTTGGCAAATAACTGTTCCTAATAAAATGGCTTTTTTGACGATTTTGGTAAGCCTAAAATGTTTACAATGGGGCAAAAAAAAGGCTTGTGTTAAAAATCACCTGAAATCATTAGATTTTTCGGCTATTTATTAAACGAATTTTAATTATGTCAACAACAAAAAACTGTGAAACAATTAAGAACTTTGTGAAACTGATGAATTTTCAAAAAGATTTTGATACTATTTTCCATTTTTGACATATATTTGCTGGTTTAAAACTTTTTTATAAACATTTTCAAGCAATATCTTTTTAAAATTTTATATAATGCTGGCATTATTTTATAGATTTTTAAAAAATCTTTTAAACAAAAGTTGTAGGTAATGAAATAAACACAAGTTTTACATAAATACTTTTCACCTTAACTCTTTTGTTTGTAATCAGTATATGAAAAAGCCTAGGGGAGATATTTATTTGATAATCGCTCACAAGTTGTTGCTTTATTACTAACTTAATCAAAAAATATTTTAAACAAAAGATAATGAAAAAATATAGCACAACATTATGTATAATCACTTTTCACCTTAGTTCTTTTATTTATGAACTAGAAACTAAAATATCTAGTGAAGATCAACAATTCACACTATGGCTTTCAACGTCTTAATCAAAAATGTTTTAAACAAAAGTTGTGGCCAACGAAAAAATAAACCACTTTTACATAAACACTTTTCACCTCAGCTCTTTTGTATTTGTTCAATAAACCAAAAAGGATTTTTTTGATATATTTTGAAAAACACTCAACTGTTTCTTTATTATCGATTCAATCAAACAAAGCTTTAAAGAAAAGTTGCAGACAACGAAAAAAAAACACAACTTTGTAATAGTTCGAAAATTTACGAACGAATGGCTTCCACTCCCAGGCTAAGCATGAAGTAAAATTTCGAGTTTAGAAAAGCCCTGAGCCAAATTTTGCGGGCTTTTCTAAACTCGAAATTTTACTTCATGCGCCACGCGTATTAAACACTGATTTCAAGTGTCAAGTTAAAAATATAGAAAAATATTAACTTAATTAAAAAAATGTCTCAAATAAAAGTTGTAGCCAACGAAAAAACACAACTTTTGTATAAACAATATTCACCTTTGTTTTTGATCAAGAGCCAAATTTTGCTCAGGGCTTTTCTAAACTCGAAATTTTACTTAATGCTTAGCCTGGGAGTCGAAGTCATTCGTTCGTAAATTTTCGAATTATTACAAAGTTGTGTTTTTTTTTTGTCTCTAGCCCAGATTTATTCTTTTAGTAATCACTCACCAACTGTAGCGTTATTCTGGAACGAATCAAATCATTTCAAAAAAAAGTTGTAGATAATGAAAAGAACTAACGAACATTTAAACATTTTTAGATCTCGTAAACATAAAAAAATATCAAAAACGTCAAATATTAAAAAAGTAAATATGTAATATCAAAAATAAGAATGTCAAAATTGTCGACTAATGTCAATAAAGTAAAAAATAACAAATGTCAAAACTGTCATATAATTATAAAAATGTTATTTAATGTCAACGTCAAAAATGTTAAAAAGTAAAAAAGGTCATTGTTCATCAAAACATCTAATATCAAAAATGTCATCTTATCTTATGTCAAGAAACGTAGTCTAATATCAAGAATATAATCTTTTATCAAAAATGTCCCCCACTGAGAATAGGCGGCAGAATGTTTCACCCTACCGGCGGCAAAATCGTAAATCCGCCACTGGGTTTCCCACAGAAGAAAGTTATATTAAAAGGTTAGAGAAAAAAATCTAGAATCAGGGAAATGCCGAAAAAATGTAACGTTTCAGATTATGGCTACCATGTCAGTTTTACTTTAAATAATATTAAACAAAATTTTGAAAACTAGATTATTATCTTTAAAAACATTGTCAGTCATTTAATGTTCTTATCAAATCATTCAGTTTGAAGTTTCGAACGAGCGTTTCCACTCCCAGACTAAGCATGAAGTAAAATTTCGAGTTTAGAAAAGCCCCGCGTAGAAAATTTGTCGAGGGTCGCGCAGCGACCCGAGACAAATTTTCACGGGGCTTTTCTAAACTCGAAATTTTACTTCATGCGCCACGCGTATAAAACAGTGATTTAACGGAAATTAAAAATCACACAAAACAAATTTTCTATGTTAATCGTCAGAATTAATTCAAATTATTTTTGACGATTTTTTGTAAGTATTCGAATCCTTCTATAAATATTCGAATCCTTTTATAAGGATTCGAATCACCCACATTTGGATTCGAATACGAATCCTCTTAAAAAAATCTAACGAATCCGGATCACGAATCCAGTTGAACTAAAGTATTCGAATGCCTTTTTTGAATCCTCTAAAAGGATTCGAATCCTGAATGATTCGAATCCTGCCCAGCTCTGGAACAAAGAAACGTTGCATGACACGTTGCATCAATGTTAACGCGTAACACGAAACGTTGCGTTTTAAGTTGCATGAATATTGAAAAAATAAACGCTGAATGTCCGCCTCCAGGACCGTTGCATGCTAACGTTCAGAAGAAAAATGTTGCTGCAACGTTGACAAAGCAACGCTAATGCAACACGAACGATTGCTCTTGCTTGTATGCAACCCAACATACGAATGTAAGTATGTTAAGTTGCATACGATGAATGCATAGAATCCGTATTGTGCACAACCCAATGTGCAGCAATTAAGTGAACGTTATAGAAATGTTTCTCTCAGTGCAATATTTATTTCTGGGTTTAAATGGGTCAACAAATACAATACAGATACAAATACAAATATATTGGTAACTGTCTTACAAAAAGTAATGTATAGTCTTGGAGGGACCTAAGTACCCAGTAGCCTTAAACTCTGAAAACACTAGAATATTGATAACAAGTGAACTTCAGTTGAAATCATCGTTGTACACGCGTGGCGCATGAAGTAAAATTTCGAGTTTAGAAAAGCCTGAAGCTAAAAGCCTAAAGCGGAGCGACCAAACCAAATTTTAAGGCTTTTCTAAACACGAAATTTTACTTCATGCTTAATCTGGGAGTGGAAAACACTCGTTTAAAGCTTTAGATTGAATTCTTTTAAAAGCCAACGAATATCTGAAGATTTACAGCATATATTTGGGATATGTATACTTAAATGTAATGCTCCCTGTTTGTTCAATGTCCATAAAATGGGTAAACCATAATGCTACATTACAACAATTATACAAAGTTAAAAATGCAATGTTACTGTTTTTAATTGTTGCTGTTTTTAATTTACATTAACGATCTACCAAATATATATAATGATTCGTCAGTTATCCTGTATGCTGATGATACAACAAATAAATCAACTTCTAAGAATTTACAGGCAGCAATGGACCAAGACGTGCATTCAATCGGGAGCACCCAGGAATGGTTAACGTCGAACATGTTATCATTAAATGATAACAAAACAGTACGTGTCATTTTTTCTCTGAAAACGTCTGTCAAATTTGAAATTAATTGTTCCAAGTTTTTAGGTATGATCGTTGACTCAAAGTTGACTTGGAGCCAACATGGTGATGCTCTAGCTGCTAAGCTATGTAAAAGTGTTTACTTGTTGAGAAGACTCAACAGTTCACTGCCTCTAGTAGCTCTTCGTTCGGCTTACTACGGATTGTTCCACTCACATATCTCGTACTGTCTCCTGGTATGGGGACATTCTGCGATTAGTGGTAGAATATTTGGGTTGCAGAGAAGAGCTATAAGAGCTATTTGTAACTTACCTTATCAGGAAGATTGCAAATCAAATTTTATCTCGCTAGAGATTTTAACTCTCCCATGCATGTTTGCACTTGAATGCCTGGTATATGTCAAAAACAACACCCACAAATACCACACCCATAATCAAATTCATGAGCACAATACAAGACATGCGTTGAATATATATCCACGCTGTCCAAGATTAAACAAAACCCAAAACGGGATCAATTACTATGGACCAAAACTATTTAACAAGTTGCCTAAGCGAGTAAAAAACTTATCGCTGAAGAAGTTTAAATTAACTATTAAACGTCATTTTACTTCCCAAGCATACTATAGCATGCACAAGCTATTATCAAGTAATCTTCAAGGTATAGATTCATTTTATTAAAATGTTTTAATGTTTATAGTATTCTTGTTACAATTTATTTTAATATGTTGTACTGTTTTATATACATTTTATTATTTTATATTTATTGATATCATCATTCATTATTTTATTATGTTGTACTGTTCTATATACACTTTATTATTTTATATATATTGACATTATCCGTTTACTATTTTAACATGTTGTACTGTCCTATATACACTTATTACATTATATTTATTGATATTATTCATTTATTATTTTAAGATGTTGTACTGTTTTACATACACCTTTTATTTTATTTAATTGATATTATCGCATTGTAAGTGATTATCCTTAGTTGTGTAATTTTTAACATGAACCATGACCTGTGTACACTAAAATGTAATAGCGCGAAATAAAGTATTATTATTATTATTATTATTTTCAATATTTATCCAATGTTTACAGGACAATGTTGCATAAAAGTCAAATTGTAATGATTATACAACAAATATGTTGCGGCAAAGTAACACACTGTCGCAACATTTTTAAAACGTTATAAACAATGTTGAATTTTAGTATCATTTTAACATTTAGGTAATGTATATGAATCAATATTGCAGGAAAAACGTTTATACATTGTTTGTAACGTTGCTAAAACTTTGTTGTGATATTTTTGTTGCAATGTTTTATTTAAGTATCATTTTCAATATTCGTGCAATGTTTAAAATGTTTCCATGTTTAGTGGGCTGCTTCGTGACGTTTGCGAACCCCATGGTGCGCGTTATCAGCGTTGTCTGAACAATAATGGCCATCAATTTGAACATTTGCGAACATGATACTTCAATTACATTTATCATAGAGAGAAGTCGAAAGGCTTTAAGTACTCTCTATGTTCATAAATAATATTTTCCTCGTCATTCGGTTTGAGACACCCTGTGTATTTCACGTGATATTTTCATATCATCACATGATTGAAGAGACGCTTTACGTTATTTACAAAACACGTCTTTCAACCAAATGTATATTTAAACCCGTGTCGTACACGTGAAAACACAGAATCCACTTTAGAGGGCAGCTACAAAAAAAACCCATCTGACGGATATCCCTCCGAAAATACCGACATCATCCTATAACTCCTAATATTTCACAGCCACGGCTTTTGTCCTTTTATTTCCGCGGGAGGACGCGAGCTCGGTAATTGATGCGAGCTCTCGCCAACAAACTATGCCAAACATTCGTCAACACGCGACACGTGTTCTCCCATCGCGCGTACACCCACGACAGTCTTTAAATCTCCTTAATTAATGAGCCAATCGGAAACTGAAGACGTTACATCCGCAATTATTACAACCAGTGGTTGAGGAGATGTTTAAAGCTGTCGTTGCTGTTATAAAATAAATGGTGATAAGCTTAAAGCCATCCAGCGTAACTACTGAGGTTCATACGATTTGAGTTTTGTGAGTGACATAACTGAAGTCTTTTCATTCATCGAATGCTAAAAATGATCTTTTAAAATTTAAAAAAAACGTATCGTTACATCTTACATCTATTAGTATAAGATTGAGTAAAATGAATGAACAACAGCATTACATATCGTATGTTTAATTAAACAAATCTCTAGAGTGCTATGGAAAATATTCTAGATTGGCAAATCTGAAGACGTTACATCCGCAATTATTACAACCAGTGGTTGAAGAGATGTTTAAAGCTGTCTTTGCTGTTATAAAATAAATGGTGATAAGTTTAAAGCCATCTAGCGTAACTACTGAGGTTCATACGATTTGAGTTTTGTGAGTGACATAACTGAAGTCTTTTCATTCATCGAATGCTACAAATGATCTTTTAAAATTAAAAAGAAACGTATCGTTACATCTTACATCTATTAGTATAAGATTGAGTAAAATGAATGAACAACAGCATTACATATCGTATGTTTAATTAAAAAAATCTCTAGAGTGCTATGGAAAATATTCTAGATTGGCAAATCTGAAAATATGCATTATAATTATTATGTCTAACGTTTCATATGTCAATTCCTGAAGTATGTAGCCAACTTAAATTTGAAAAAAGATTAAATCATGGCACTCTAGAGTTATTTTTATTGAACATAGGTTGGCAACTCTGGAAATGTACATTATAATTATTATATCTGACGTTTTATATGTCAATTTCTGAAGTTTGTACCCAACTTAAATTTGAAAAAAGATTAAATCATAGTACTCTAGAGGTTTTTTTTTATTATTGAACATGTGATATATTTCAGTAGCACCTCGTGAGATTTTTATTGGTGGGGTTGCAGACATAAACATACAGGGAATGTTTCTTTAAATGTTCATATCCCGATACGTGTGCATTTTGAGGCATTCGTTGTTTTTTTTAATGAGTTCAGTTTGAACCTTCTAACGAGTGGCCCCAGTCCTTGATTAAGCGTCAGAGCTGGGATGAATCCTCAAAAACAGGATTCGAATCACGAATCCGAATCACCTAATATCATTCGAATCACGAATACTCGAATAAAGGATTCGTAAGTGAAAAATATAATTCGAATCAAAGATTCGAATCCTCATTTTTGAATCACGGATACAAATCCTTTAAAAATAAATTTGAATCTATTATTTGTAACCAGTAATATTTTATTCCATTAGTTTCTATTAACCAAAATGTTTATTTACCGACTAAATATCTGATTATATAATGATTTTAATTAATGATGATATATGTGTTATTGAACTTCATTTTAAATCTGTGTTTTATACGCGTGGCGCACGAAGTAAAATTTCGAGTTTAGAAAAGCCCCGTGAAAATTTTCTACGCGGGGCTTTTCTAAACTCGAAATTTTACTTCATGCTTAGTCTGGGAGTGGACAACACTCGTTCTTAGAAGTTTCAAATTAAAGGATCACTCTAGATTACTAAGTTTATTACCATTTTACAAAGGCTACAGCTCGAAGGACCAATCATGGTCTTCGGAGAGCGAAGGACTACAGGGAATCGAAGTTTATTTACAAGAACACAACGAATATCTGAAGGTTTACAGCATGGATAGGAAAGAAAACATCCAATTTTGAAAAAATATCGAAGTTGGGGTGGTTTTCAGTGCATTTTTAACTTCACTTTAAATCAGTGTTTTATACGCGTGGCGCATGAAGTAAAATTTCGAGTTTAGAAAAGCCCCGTGAAAATTTAACTCGGGTCGCTGCGCGACCCTCGACAAATTTTCTACGCAGGGCTTTTCTAAACTCGAAATTTTACTTCATGCTTAGTCTGGGAGTGGACCGTCAAGATTTTCTAAATGTCGAGATTTTCGATATTTCTAGATTTATGTCGATTTATTCAGTTTGTTATTGTATTAAATGCAACTTTAATATTGAATAAAAACGGTTTTTTTTTAGGAATAGAATATTCACCCGTTAAGAGCCGAGCAAATTATAAAATTAACTCAAAAGGTTAATTTTAGGTAATCATTTTTCTTTGATTTCAATGAATGATTTATTATATTACGTACGTCGATTTTTTAAAAGACTTAAATTTAAAATTCAAACGAGTGTTGTCCACTCCCAGACTAAGCATGAAGTAAAATTTCGAGTTTAGAAAAGCCCCGCGTAGAAAATTTGTCAAGGGTCGCGCAGCGACCCGAGACAAATTTTCGCGGGGCTTATCTAAACTCGAAATTTTACTTCATGTGCCACGCGTATAAAACACTGATTTAAAGTGAAATTAAAAATGCACTGAAAACCAACCCAACTTCGATATTTTTTCAAAATTAGATGTTTTCTTTCCTATCCATGCTGTAAACCTTCAGATATTTGTTGTTTTCTTGTAAAAAAACTTCGAGTCCCTGTAGTTCTTCGGTCTCCGAAGACCATGGTTGGTCCTTCGAGCTGTAGCCTTTGTAAAATGGTAATAAACTTAGTAATCTAGAGTGATCCTTTAATTTGAGTTCTCACTATTTTTTATTTGGGGGAAATGGGGTAGTGTAACGGCCGCGTTTTCCACTCTCCGTTTCTTTCAAAGAATATATTTATCTACCGGGTGGTGATTTAACTTGTATTATATTTTTGTTACTACGATTTATATAAAATACGAGGTATTTTTATTGTTATTTCAATTGTGTAAAGAAAGGTGGCGTCATTTTTTCTACCGATTATTAATTTGTACCTAGCCGCATTATTTAAAATACAATATTTTTTTATTTACATTCAAGTAATATTTTGGGGGGTTTTAATAACAACGGGGTTATCAATTTAAGTTTTTTGTGTCTCGATAGTTCATTATTTTCTTTTGATCGTTATTGTTTTCTTTTGATCATTAATATTCACATACACGTATGTAAGCATTTTTAGTTTTTTCAATTTTTATTAAAATATTATTTAATGTCAACTTGCTATTAGTTTTTTTATACCAGCCTCCTTACATTTCTTGGTTTAGGGGAGGATAACACAACAGGTAAATTATAAAACCAAGTGGAGCCCAAAAGTTTTATTTTTTGTTATTATTAATTTTATGATTTTTTTTACCCACGACGCCGCCTACCGAGGGAGAGCTGCCGTAAGCGGTCACAAGCCTTTGTAAAATGGTAATAAACTTAGTAATCTAGAGTGATCCTTCAATGTGAAACTTCTAAGAACGAGTGTTGTCCACTCCCAGACTAAGCATGAAGTAAAATTTCGAGTTTAGAAAAGCCCCGCGTAGAAAATTTGTCGAGGGTCGCGCAGCGACCCGAGACAAATTTTCACGGGGCTTTTCTAAACTCGAAATTTTACTTTATGCGCCACGCGTATAAAACACTGATTTCAAGTGAAGTTAAATATATACTATTAACGTTGGATATTTTTCATGGTTAAGTAACCATATATGCACTCACAAATATTTGAATTATTCGAAAATTTAAAAATTCAAATATGAAAAATTTAGTGATTTAAATATTCATATTAGAATATTTAACTATTTAAATTAATCGAATTCGAATCCCAGCCTTAATAGCGATGATTCGAATTATTTAGGAGGATTTGAATCCGTGTATGAGGATTCGAATTCGTTTATAAGGATTCGATTCCTTTTATGAGGATTCGAATCCTTTTATAAGAATTCGAATCATTTTATAAGGATTCGAATCATCTACGTCTGGATTCGAATACGAATCCTTTTAAAAAAAATGTAACGAATCCGGATCACGAATCCGTTTTCACTAAAGTATTCGAATACCTCTTTTGAATCCTCTAAAAGGATTCGAATCCTGGAATCGAATCCTGAATGATTCGAATCCTGCCCAGCTCTGTTAAGCATGAAGTAAAATTTCGAGTTTAGAGAAATTGTCAGGATTTTCTAAACTCGAAATTTTATTTCATGCGCCAGGCGTATAAAACAGTGAAGTATTGTGATCTTTAAAATATCCTTCTTTAGCAGTATATTTTTACTTCTGTTTTAACCCATTAAACGCCATTGATGCAACAAAGCAACATTATTATTTTTTTGTTAATTAAATTACTAAATAAGTTAATATGATACATTGTTATATTTGATCAGACTTGAAATTGAGTGAAGAAAAATGTAAATATTTTGTTATTACAATATTTAAATTATTATTAATGTTTTCAGTGTATTGCCAACCTCGCAATATTTCAATGATTCCACCTGGGTCCATGGATGTGTGTGAATGAGTTTGTGGCGTCTAAATATGCGAGTACTGTTTAAATACAATATCCAATAAATGTAAAAAAAAGAACAAGTTTTCTCATACAATGTGATGCTAGAAAATTATTCACTATGTAGAAATATTGCGGAATTTTTCTCTTCGTCCATCTCTACTAAAATATAAAGGGTGATTCAATTTGAATTTCCACATTACAATCTAAAATATTTTTGACACGCCACTGTATTTGTCAAGGGCAGCGTGTGATTTCTAACCTAAAAAGTTAAACAAAAGTAGTAATGGAGAAATATACGCAAGAACAACGTGTTAAAATTATCCAAGCATATTATGAAAATGGCCGATCGAGGAAAAGTGCATTTCGTGCTTTACGTGAAGTTTGTGGTGCGCAAAATCGACCTTGTGAGAGGACAATTTGGAATGTGGTCCAAAAATTCGAACAAACTGGATCCGTAGCTAACATCAAAACCCCTCAGCGTGCTCGTAGAGGTCGTTCGGAACAAAATATTGCCATTGTTCGCGAAAGCGCGGCCTAAAATCCAAGCACATCGATTCGTCATCGATCGCAGCAAGTGGGCCTTACGTATTCCACTACACAACGAATTTTAACAAAAGATTTGAAGTTACACCCGTACAAACTCCAAATAACACAGTAATTGAAGCCTCGAGACCATCAACAGCGCTGTGTGTTTGCCGAATGGATAAGAGAACAAGGGGTAAATTTTTCAATGAAAATTATCTTTAGCGATGAGGCACATTTCCACGTTGATGGCTTCGTAAATAAGCACAATTGTCGTATTTGGGGATTGTAAAATCCAAGAGAGATTTTTGAAACGAAAATACATCCTCAAAAAGTCACTGTTTGGTGTGCCTTTTGGTCCGGAGGCGTAATTGGCCCATTTTTTTTCGAGGATCATGCGGAGAACTCTGTTACGGTTAATGGCGTTCGTTATCGGAACATGATAACAGATTTTCTTTGGAGCAGTTTGAAGATATGGATATCGAAGATTTATGGTTTCAACAGGACGGTGCCACCTGCCACACAGCAGGAGAAACGATACAATTACTGCGCGGCAAGTTTCCCGGTCGCATTATTTCACGTAACGGTGACTTCAATTGGCCGCCGCGATCGTGTGATTTAACTCCCGCAGATTTTTTCCTTTGGGGGTATCTGAAGAGCAGAGTACACAAGAATAAACCGAACACCATTGCAGAGCTGAAACAGGAGATCAGACGCGAAATAGCCGGCATAGAACCTGATTTGTGTCGCAGAGTAGTCGAAAATTTTAACAAACCAATTACGTCATGTCACATGAGCCGCGGCGGTCATTTACATGATATCATCTTTCACACATAATTGTAATGAACTAACCTTAAAGGGCAAATAATTTTTTTTATATTTTTCAACTTCTACGTGTTTTTTTAATTATTTTTAATGTGTAAATCCAAAATGAATCACCCATTATAACTTAAAGGAATTAAACTAAAATACGTCTAAAATATGTATCTGAGTTGGAAATCGAGGACGCCGCTATCAGCACTCAACTCAACCAACTAGGCATTCAACACCGTTTTTGTCGTCGAATCATTTCCAAAGCAAACGACCAAAAAACTCGACTAATTCGAATTATTACCGCCTCACATGAGAGTTACACAAAATTATTAAAAGAAAACTTTAAGTATATGTGCAAAGTATACACTGTAGAGGAGAGTCTACCGCCGCAGCCGCTTCCCGCCCCTTGCAGTAAATGCGGGAAATTTAACCACATCACTGCCGACTGCAGAGAAAAAACGATATGTTCAAAATGTACAGGAGATCACCACACTAACGCATGCACCACGAACAACCCCATAAAATGTAATTCCTGCGGGGGTGAAGACCATGGAGCTTGGTCAATGAAATGTCCAAACCGTCCTAAACAGCCGATAGAAGGAATTCCAAATATGAAGATCCACCTCACTAACAAGAAATCTTCCGATATAGACGATACCATCAAACAGAACTCACGCATTCATCAACCTATCACTCTTCATGATCACATCCTAGACACATTTATCACTGAAATTAACGAACCCAATAACACAGACAGACAAGCTCTTATAAAAAAACTCCGCGAACGCTTCATCTATTCTTTTAAAATCGACACTCATCTCTCATTTTCGGGGAACAGAATGTTTGTGGTTATGTTTGACCTTGATGATCCCGACAGTATCCCGCCCACAGTTCCTATCCAAGGAGTAAAAACAGCTCACGCAGTAATTAATAATGGCTAATATTGGTTTCCTTTACACAAACATAAACTCCATCTCCAATAAATCCCATGCACTATATAATTTCCTATCAAATAACCCTATTCACGTGAACCTTCTTGTCGAATCCAAAACAATCACACCATTTTCCTTTAATAATTGGCAGTCTCTACAAATCCCCTCCACCATGCAGAATCGTAAATACCGGGGTGGGTCTATAGTTGCTGTACACCCTTCCTTAAAACTCGGAAAAGCCAACCCACCCAAAATTAACAACCCTCTTAATGAATGTATCCACGCCACCTTAAACTTACCCTCATTCCTAATCCATATCTTCCTAGTCTATATACACCCTTTCTCCTCAATTGATGATACCATTTTTACGAAATCTTCATTATACGATAACGTCATAATTATTGGAGATATGAACATAAACAAAGCAAAATCTCGACATCTTACCAATTTTCTCTCCAATTCTAACTTCGTCCGCATACATACCCCGCCTACCTTCATTATGAATGATACCCAATCCACCACACCCGATGTCCTACTTTGCACCCAAAACCTAAAACATTTAATTCACTCTGTTACACTAATCCCTGACCTATGCTCCGACCACCTATCCATCCAATTTCAACTAAATGTCACACAAACTATCCCCCCACCTCCTCCTGACTATATACTGGATCATAAACACTGCAACACCACCCAAGTTACAAAAGATATCTCACACTTTATATCCACTCATCCCACTATTGATCAAAATGTAATATCCCAATTTAATAACGCCATTTCTCACTCCATCAACAAAAATACACCTAAAATTAAGAAACAATCCTATAAATATCCCCTTCCAAATTATATCCTAAAATTAATAAAACATAAAAGACAAATCTACAGAGACATCAGACAGACAGACACGACAGAACTTCGAACAGCATTTAATAAATTAAGTAAAGACATCAAACAGTTAATTAAGCAGTACAAAACGGAAACCTGGCTAACTGCTTGCCAAAAAATCAACGACAGTAAGGGCAAGACATATTGGACAGAAATTAAAAAACTTAGCAAATATAAAAACTATTCCAGCATAACACAAATTCTTGACCCATCGACTAACGAAATGACAAATGACAAACAAATAATAGCGGACACATTTGCCCAATATTTCGAAGACACATACCGACACACAGAAGACGTTTCATTTGACCATGACTTTTTTAATCAAGTTAATGACTGGTATAGTGACTTTTTCAATACAAATTACATACCCAACGTTACTGACGAACTGACAGAAGAACAGTACTTCAACACACTTAACACCGGCAAAAATACCGCTCCAGGACACGACAACATACGACGACATATTTTGAAATCCTTACCCCTTGATTCTCATCTATACATCCTCAAAATCCTAAACTTTTGCTACCAATCCTGCTACTTTCCACCGGAATGGAAAACTGGTATCATCACTTGCATACCCAAACGAGACCAAGACCGCTCCCTTGTATCCAGCTACCGACCAATCACCCTCCTTCCTGTCGTTGGCAAATTGTACGAATCCCTAATCAAACAAAAAATTATGTCCCATATATCCCATTTAATTCCCAGCTACCAATTCGGATTCCTTCCCAACAGATCAACCTCTCTCCCGCTCACCATCCTTACCTCCAATATGCAAACAACACACCTCGAAGGCGGGTCATCTGCCGCATTGTTTTTAGATATACAGAAAGCCTTCGACTCCGTATGGCACCGAGGTGTGCTGTATAAATGCCACTCCCTGAATATACCCAACCACCTAATTATTATCCTTAACAACTTCCTAGTAAACAGATCCCTTATCGTAAAAATCCACAGCACGACATCCCAAACATTTAGTCCCGAACAAGGTGTTCCGCAAGGGTCACCTCTTTCCCCTCTACTGTATAACCTCTATTGTATTGACCTATACAACCATAACCCTGCTCACTTCAATCCAGCCTCCTATGTTCTGCAATTTGCCGACGACACAGCCCTAATTACCCACGAACCTACCCTCTCAAAAGCACTACAAACCCTACAGCAACTTATAGACTCACTCGAACTGTGGTTTGCCAAATGGAGAATAAAAATTAACCCTAATAAATCCCAACTCCTTATTCCCTACCACCGTAAGAACAGTCCTACCAACATATCTATTTGCCAAAATCCGATTTCCCCAGCACCCTATATTAAGTACCTTGGTATTACATTAGACGGCAAACTTAATTTTAAAAAGCACACGTCCATTTTAAAAAGTAAAATTACTGCTCGAGCTAGACACTTCCGTAGTCTAACATACCGAAATCTTGGCATTTCAACAGAGAATGCCACCAAAATCTACAAGATGATATGCAGACCCTTGTTAGACTACGGCTCCATCCTATACACAACTTCCCCCAATCCCACCCTCCATAACATTCAAGTTAGCGAACGCTCATCCCTTAGATCTCTTACCAAAATTCGACACCCAAGTAATCCACTTCACAACCCATCAAACGCCCTTCTCTATAACAAAACTAAAGTCATTCCTATCGCCGAAGGAATCCCTCACCTATCTAAAAAATTCTCACAAAATCAATTTAACTTCGAAATCCTCTCACAACTCTGTATTCCCAGAAATAACTCCATCGACCCCAAATTCTTAAATCCCTCAAACACTCTGTTCCAGCTCATCTCTCATTATAATCAGAATTAACTAGTTATTTTTTTTTTTGTATGTATATATAGTCACCGCGATCACTTCACCAAACATGTAAACTTTTCTTTATAAACATCTACACTGGCAGAAAGGCCACTGGCCGATAGCCATTTACCAGAACTAAATATTTACTTTATTTTTAAAAATGTTATGTATTACACCTTGTAATTAGTATGGTAATAAAGATTTTCACTACTACTATGTATCTGAGTTTATACTAGAGAGGGACTGCAGCTCCGCAGCCCTAATGGAGAAGCTGCCACTGGTGTATTTGAAAGAGTACCTAGCTTTTTATGATTAAATAACTTTTGAACCTAAATATAAAGCTTACATTTTCTTCGTGCTTGAGGAAATGGTTCCGCTTTATATTTTATCATCTGGAAGAAAATATTTGCATAACAATTTTTAATTATAGGCTGACGCTTTTTCTTATTCATAAAGCTCATTGAGTAATAATGCATAGATCCAAGGGTAGATAGAAAAATTAAAAATATAGCGTCTTCATTGTTTACTGAATTCAATTGAAAAGACTTAATTCTATTGACATAACCTTCTTAAATGATTCCCCTATTATTTCCCCCTTACTCGAATTAATTCAAAGACTTAATAATGAAATCTAGACGATGATGCCTAACAAAAAAATTCGATTTAAATTACATCTTGCCCCATTTGCGATAATAAACACGGGAGGGTCGGCGCGAAAACGAGAGTTTATTAATTCAAAAGTGGCGATGGCCCTTCAGAAAGGAAACATTTCCTGCGGAGGGGCGTTTACATACAATAAACCCCTCGGCAGAATCCAATTTACGCCCCAAACAAGGGCAATCTACTCGGGCCCCTCTTACAGCATCATCGGCCTTTATAAACGCACACATTTTTTGCAGGGTGTGTGTCGAAGAGCCGCAAAGTGCTCGTGATCTAATGCTATATTATTACGTTATAACAAGTGGCCCCAACCGGAAATTACACAAACTATTTTCAAATGAGTTCTCAGTCAGTGTTTTTAGTACATCGTGTTTGTGATAACGATGCCATTTCCGTTGCGATTTAAGTGTTACAAGGTGTTTTAGGTAGTGAATAGTTTAGTAACAATGTTTGAAAAAATAAGAACTAATAATTGGGGGCCCTATCAAAACATCCACACTATTTTTGCCACTCGTAATGCTGATCTTCTCTTTACTTTTTTGACAACATTTTGATAATTTATTTTAAATAAAAAAGTAAAGTACTACCTACGTACTCGTATGTTTTAGAAATTTAAATACCAGTAATATTTTGCAGTTTTTCTATTCAAATATGCAAATTACACAAGCCCACTTTGCTAAAACAAAATATCAATTTAGAACAAGAAATCTCCACTCGTTAAAATGTCATTCTTAAACATTCTTCAGAGTAACTGTGTGGTAGTTTTGATCAGGTCCTAATAATTGCATTGTGATTGCGTTAGACCTTCCTAACTAACATGTACTCCTTACAATTTTTGAAGGCATAACTGCCAACTATACAGAGCGTTCCACGTAATCTATTTTAGGTTGCATTTATATAGGTCTCGTACAACACCCTGTAGGTACTTTATAAACTATTCATTGGAAAGTATACAGTGTAACAAAAGTCTTTACCGTATTTCAAGAGGCTATATGGCGATATAGCCTCTTAAAATACGGCCTAAGTTAACTAATTGTGAGGATAATTGGTTATCTTAGGCCATTTGCACGGCTCCAATAGAATGAGGGAAGACTCAAGCAGAGCTGTTCCGAGTACAGATAAAATGTACTTGAGTAATAAGTACAAGTACTCTACACAAAATGTACTCGAGTACCGTCCAAGTACGCAGCGATAAGTAATTAAGTACTTATACGAGTACAAAGTACCGAGTACGTCAAGTGGCTAAGGAATATGACAATAATAAATAAATATGAAAAAAGTACAGTCATTAATCAAAAATGTGTTTGTATATTTTGAATTTCACATTAAATCAGTGTTTTATACGCGAAATTTCGAGTTTATAAAAGCCTGAAAATTTGGTAGTGCGTATAAATGTGTACTAATTTTTTTAGTTTCTTGAATTAGTTTCTCATCCGGCAATTGGTGAAACATAATACAATATGTAAAGTTATTTAAATTAAAAACGCTTGGTATTGTTTCGCAAATTAAAACTGTATCCCGACTACTTTCGGTTTGTTAGACCATTTTCAAAAGAATGTTCAGGAAATATTATTGGCTAGGTATCTACATATAAATATTTTTGTTTCTAGTAATAAGGAAAGTCGAAATTGGGGAATTTTAAATCTCCTCGTTGTCGTTTACAATATTTTTTTCCATTTTTATGGCTCTGTTAATCTCCAGGCCTTCTTTAAGATTTAGTGTGCCAAAAACAAACAAATAACGTTATATTAACATTGTAGCAACATTAAACGTTGTTTTAATGTTGTTGAAACATTACTGAAATAGATTTGCTCAATGGGTTGTTACCTGAACGCAACATCTTGAAATTATGTGGATTACACAAACAAACAAACAAACAAAAATATTTGTATATATACCTAGACAATATTTTTTCTGTACATTCCTTTAAAAGTGGTTTAACAAACCGAAACTAGTCGGAATAAAGTTTTAATTTGTGAAATATTTTTTTTAGATTTAACCGGTTTAGTTTTGATGTTCTTTCTAAACTCTCGTCACTTGTCTAAAGTCAAAAACCGTCAAATTTGACGAGTTTAATGTCGAAACATCGGAAATGTCGATATCGACACGTTTTAAATCGATTCATCGAAAATGTCAAATTTGAGTTGTTCAATGTCAGTACATCGGTAATGTCCTAGTTTGATTTATTTGAGAAATGTCAATATTGACGTGTATTATGTTGACGAAAACGTAAAATCGAGACCAGTCTATTTTAAACTTGACAATATTTGAGTGTTGTATACGCGTGGCGCATGAAGTCAAATTTCCAGTTTAGAAAAGCCCCGTGAAAATTTGTCTCGGGACCTTCGACAAATTTTCTACGCGGGGTTTTTTCTAAACTCGAAATTTTACTTCATGCTTAGTCTGGGAATGGAAGACACTCGTTAATTTAAAATACGTCACAACTGTTGGAATGTGTTTGGTAACTGTCACTGCTCTCGATATATGTATACTTAAAAAAATTCTCTGTATATTTTTCTATAACTTTTATGCTATTTAAATCACATTTAAAATACGGAGTTCTAATGATTGAAGAAAATATGTGTACACATTTATTTTAATATTTAATTGTTCAAAACTCCACAAGTAAAATTAATTTGAAGGAAATGTCAATTCATTATAAACGAAACTTAATAGATATTTGTATAAAACTTCTAATGCCCGGCGCATTCACCAAAAATAAATGATAAAATTTAATTAATTATTTAAACGAGTTTAATATCTTAAAAAAATGTATTCAAGAATTAACAAATGAAGCTTATAGAATTTTAACATTTAAATATAGAGAATAGCAAAGTCTTCAAAAAATAATTAAATAATTTCTTTGTTTTCTAGAGTAATACAATTATATCACAGTGTAGATTTAATTCCTAAAACTCAAAGCTATACGTGCTACAATTAAAACCAATAGAATTATACTCAAGTAAAATTTGCTGGCATTCATTGTTTTGTAAAAACTTTCAATTTTAAATTTTAAACAAGTGTTGTCCACTCCCAGACTAAGCATGAAGTAAAATTTCGAGTTTAGAAAAGCCCCGTGAACATTTTCTAAGCTTTTCTAAACTCGAAATTTTACTTCATTCGCCAAGCTTATAAAACACAGATTTCAAGCGAAGTTCAAATATACATATTCATTCAGAAAAATGTATTCAAGAACTAGCAACTGAAGCTTATAGAATTTTAACATTTAAATATAGAGAATAACAAAGTTTTCAAAAAATATTTAAATAATTCCTTTGTTTTTTTAGAGTAATGAAATTATATTATAGTTTAGATTAAATTCCTAAACCTTCAAGCTATACGTGCTAGAATTAATACCAATAAAATTATACTTAAGTCCAGTTTGTTGAAAATGCAATAAAATGTCTTACTTTTATCCAGATAAAACAAATGTTTGCATAGTTTATCAGAGCGTATGGGGAGGGGGGGAGGGACTTTGGTAATTTGAAGATATATAGCATTGGTTAAATTGGAACAAAGGTGCATTTTAGGGCCCAACTATAATCGAAAAGAATTTGGAATATCTTGTTTTGTTTTTGAGGTATTTTCAAAAAAACAATTTTTCAAAATTTTATTATTTTTTTTTATTCTAAACCTATTAAATCTACATATTTACAACTTTGATATTATAGAGTGGGATTTGCTGACGGATCGCCTCTTTTAAGTCTATCAATAATCAATGTACGTGGCTTATCCTTGTAAACACGGTCTTTCAGATATGGGGATAGAAAAAAGTTAACGAAAATGGTCTTCACATGCCAGATTCAATTTTCCGAACGTGAATAATAATAAAATGCTATATAGTTAAAAATTTTAATACATTGGTTGATTTTAATGAAATTTTCTTTTATTTTGACAATTTTGCTTTATTTATTATTACTAAATAAATTGATTGTGAGTTACGTAAAGATCAAATTAATTTGACGAATAAAGCACTAATAACCTTTCTTCACACTTTTATTGGAATTACCAAATGTACATTTCGGACACAAAGTGACCATTATCAATGGATTAACACTAAATATTTAGTGTTAATCCATTGATAATGGTCACTTTGTGTCCGAAATGTACATTTGGTAATTCAAGTAAAAGTGTGAAGAAAGGTTATACTTGCTTTATTCGTCAAATTGTTTTACCTAGTTTTTTATATAATTTAAGTTTAAAATATTTCTCACACTTGTCAAAACAAGTATAAACTGTTTGAATTAAAAAAAGATCGATCAAAAATCAATCAAACCTGATTGAAAACGATACGATTCCTAGGACGCTATAGACCATCAAACCATTGATGGAATAATAAAAAAAATCGTGTATTAGATAGAATAATTAGATCGGAAAAGTTTACAACCAGCGAGGGGGCTTAATGAAGTTGCCCGGGTCGATCTTAAAAAATGGCTCTTAAATATCTTCCTCGTTATCCATCTTTATTTCCCCCATCGGAGACATTTTCCGAATCGAAGCGTCCCGCTTTTAATGGACCACTCGTTCTTTTTTTTGAATGCAAAAGAAGTAGTCAGAAATAATTAATTCTGGTATCTATTTATCAATTGATCAGCTTGTTAGGGGGACGGAAAGGACTAGAAACGTCGCCGTGTTTATATAATTACGTGTAAGGACACCGAATTGTAACTCTCATTTTCTACCTCGTGCAGTCCGGCATGGGGCTTTCTCTCTCCTTCGCCTACCTGGGATACTAAAATGTGAGTATTTATTCGGCTGGATGTATCGGCTACCGTATCTCGCTACTAACATTCCAACAACTTCTGGGCTTGTTTTATCAAATTTAATTATTCGGAAATTTTAAATTCGGAGACTTTTAATGCCTCTCCATAACGGCTTATCTTTCATTCATAAATTTGTTTTTTAATTGTATATGTTTATACGTTTGTCTGGCCGAGGAGGCCGTTATCTAAATGGCCAATCTGAGTAATTATCGCCGGCTCAAATTTATTATTAAGTGGCGGCCATTTGCGGGCGCAAAAAAACTATGTTCTCGAAATTTAATGAGGATCATCCCGGGAGGAGATGCCCCGAGTGTCTCTCAATCAGTGCCTTCTTTCGGCTCGATTCTACGAATTCGACTCAATTAAATGCTACTGCATGCGGAATTAACCAGTTTTCTTAGTGATATTGATCAGGTATTCAATTGATTTGATTGGGATGTGGTCTCTGGTTTTCTAAAATCTTGTAATTAATGAGTCAATAGTCATAACGCTAATTGGATATATTAAAATTTATTTATAATATTACGTCAACGTATTAAGGTAAAACTTTAATAATATCCAGTGCTGCCAAACAGCCGATTTCTAAGGAAGGGCATTTGAATTTTCCTGTGGCGCTATTATCTCTGGTGGGTTTTGGCCTAAAACGCATTTTTGCGCCATTCCTCTCTCATGGTTACACGGTCCTTCCATCTTCTGATACCCATTGTCCTTAAGTCGGACACTACCCCGTCATACCATATTTTCTTGGACCTTCCTCTCTTACCTTTATTCTTGGGGGCTCCATGTATATATTTTGTTCGCCTTTCTGTAGAGGCTAATTCCGAGATGATTAATTTTTGTGTGAATAGTTTTGGAATAATAATTAAAGTACAATAAATTTAGTTTGTGCAACTTTTCCATATTGTTGGTATTTAAATCATCATATCTTTAACGGGAAAAGTGATGATGGACCTGGTCTGAACCCCCATTGCCTATCGTACATTCGTCTAATTGCCGTAAGGGTAATTTCCGATTTGCGTCAGATTTTTGAGATGTGTGAGGTCCAGGAAAGTTTGGAGTCAAAGTTTACTCCTAAGTACTTCACCTCACCTGACATTTCAACGTTACCATTATGTAGATTCTGCCAGGAAAAAGAGGAGGACCGTCTCAACATCTTGTGCCAATGTGAGGCCCTAGCAAGGGTTAGATACCTAAAGCTGGGCAACACTAAACCATGCGCAGAGAGCTACACCCAAGACTCACTGTCAGGGTTAATAAGGCTAATCAAAGAAGCGAAGCTCGAGCTCGTCGTCTAGGATAACAGGGATCCACAAAAGATTTGCAAAGGTCGCAATGGTACAGGCCAAAAGGCCACCCCTACAATTATCTAATCTAATCAAATCTAGTACTATTTAGAAACAGAGGTCCTAGGCCCTCCAGTTTCCTCCTGCATGTAAATGGGACAAGGGTGGTCTTAGAAGGTGAGACTTTTAGTCCCTCTCTAGCACACCATTTGTTTACCGCGTTCAGTGCACGTTGCATACGGTCTCTGATCGTTTTGTTAAATTTTCCCTCAACAAGAATGACTAGGTCATCTGCGTATCCTAGGGAAGATATCACAATTTTTTTGTTAGTTCTCGGGTGTCTACTATTAAAATTTTTATTTGGTTTATTTGTTTACGTTCCCAACATGATAAATATTTGGAAAGATTAGAAAATTAGTTAGCCACTTATTAACACAAAGGCCGCCGAAGACTCCAATGCACACGTACTATTTACATTGTGTACATTCCTTGTGTATACTAAAACTAAAAGAAGTAAAACAAACCATCAGTTAATCTCAATATCTAACCAATTGCTTATAACGTCCAATTAGCTCACAATATTTTCATAGATGCGAAGATATCCGAAGACGTCCAGCATTGAAATTAAAAATTGTAATTTAAGTACTGCGGATATCTTCGCATCTCAGAGCACACAGTAGGCGTGGCCGAGCGATTTCGCGCCACACACGCACATGACTTAACTAATAAGCGAGCGCGCAAATGCATCTACCCAGATATTGAACACGTTCTGCTCGGATTTCAAGCTTCCTTTAATGAGCGCAATTCAGTCTGTGCTTTTTTTCCGCGAACGCATCCGGGGGTCGCGCTCGTTCAAATCGATAGGACGGGGGTGCGCAACCCGCCGTTTTTAATGAATGTCGTTATGCCATCCGTGTTTTATAAGCAATAAAAGAATGGATCGGGTTTTATAGTGGATTTATGTTCGCAGTAGTTGTCTGGCATCAAACTCAATGTGGCTGTCAATTTAAATAGGCTCCGCGTTATTTATAGGTTTGTTTGAGCGTTTAAAACAATAGATTTGTCTTTGACATGCCATCGGTCCGTCAAGTCGTGTGTTGCAGATCACCGCCGTTAGCCGGTAATAGAGCTCTCTTCCTCCTTCTTCTGGGGGCGCTCTTCTTCTCTTTTTCCGCTGTGGCGTACAAACGACTCGCTTGGAATTTATAACTGGATGTTATTGCGCGGAATCTCGGATCTAATGCCATCAAATTATAATGATTGTCGTTTGCTAAGAGTAGAAGTGTTTTACTTGGAAGTATAATGTGTATATATTTAATCAATGCCAAATTGAAATCATTGCTGTATCACTAACTAAATACTAAATTGATTAGAAGAACATCCTTGAATAAGCAAAACCGGCAATGATATTAACATTTTGAGCTATAAAAAAAATAGTTATATAAAACTTCATGTTCAAAGTGCATAGTATCGCATGTTCAATAAAAAAGAACCTCTAGAGTGCCATGATTTCAACTTTTTTTAAATTTAAGATGGCTACACGCTTGGACGTATAAAACGTCAGACATAATAATTTTACTATATAATTTCTGAGCTGCCAACCTACAATTTTTTCCATGGCACTCTAGAGGTATTTTTAATTGAACATATCATATCATCATACAGGAAGCTTTTCTTTAAAGTATATCTTGAGATATTCCCTGTATTTTTTTAAGTTCAATTTGAAGCTTTAAACAAGTGTTTTCCACTCCCAGACTAAGCATGAAGTAAAATTTCGAGTTTAGAAAAGCCCCGTGAAAATTTGTCGAGGGTCGCGCAGCGACCCGAGACAAATTTTCTGGGCTTTTCTAAACTCGAAATTTTACTTCATGCGCCACGCGTATAAAACACTAAAATATTGTGAAATGTGTGTATATCCGAACTTCGCTTAAAATCTGTGTTTTATACGCATGGCGCATGTAGTAAAATTTCGAGTTTAGAAAAGCCCTGAAAATTTTCACGGGGGCTTTTCTAAACTCGAAATTTTACTTTATGCTTAGTCTGGGAGTGTAAAACACTCGTTTAAAGCTTTAAATTGAACTCTTTTAAAAAACAACGAATGTCAAAAAATGTATATACTTTAGATATTAGATATTCCCTGTATTTTTTTTAAGTTCAATTTGAAGCTTTAAACAAGTGTTTTCCACTCCCAGACTAAGCATGAAGTAAAATTTCGAGTTTAGAAAAGCCCCGTGAAAATTTGTCGAGGGTCGCGCAGCGACCCGAGACAAATTTTCTGGGCTTTTCTAAACTCGAAATTTTACTTCATGCGCCACGCGTATAAAACACTAAAATATTGTGAAATGTGTGTATATCCGAACTTCGCTTAAAATCTGTGTTTTATACGCATGGCGCATGTAGTAAAATTTCGAGTTTAGAAAAGCCCTGAAAATTTTCACGGGGGCTTTTCTAAACTCGAAATGTTACTTTATGCTTAGTCTGGGAGTGTAAAACACTCGTTTAAAGCTTTAAATTGAAGTCTTTTAAAAAACAACGAATGTCAAAAAATTTATATACTTTAGATATTAAATATTCCCTGTATTTTTTTTAAGTTCAATTTGAAGCTTTAAACAAGTGTTTTCCACTCCCAGACTAAGCATGAAGTAAAATTTCGAGTTTAGAAAAGCCCCGTGAAAATTTGTCGAGGGTCGCCCAGCGACCCGAGACAAATTTTCTGGGCTTTTCTAAACTCGAAATTTTACTTCATGCGCCACGCGTATAAAACACTAAAATATTGTAAAATGTATGTATATCCGAACTTCGCTTAAAATCTGTGTTTTATACGCGTGGCGCATGTAGTAAAATTTCGAGTTTAGAAAAGCCCTGAAAATTTTCACGGGGGCTTTTCTAAACTCGAAATTTTACTTTATGCTTAGTCTGGGAGTGGAAAACACTCGTTTAAAGCTTTAAATTGAACTCTTTTAAAAAACAACGAATGTCAAAAAATGTTCAGCTTATGCATGTTTACCTAAAAGAAAAATTCCCTGTATAATGAAGACTGTGTATAATGTTTTATCTTCTGGATTAACTCTACTAATCTAGTGGGTGGATGATAAGGTGGAAATTTAACGGTAAAAAAAGGAATATGTCTTTAGTATCTCTCTCACTCTTATTGCTAATTGATAGGAGATCGGGAGAATTGAATTAGGTAATCAAATTTGGATAGTTTTACCCTTTGAGAAATAGTTTGCCGACGAAATTACTACAATGATATTTTAGATATAACATTATTGACGTAAAATACATTAAAAATCAACAATTTTCAAATTTATTCAGAATCAACAAAAAATCCGGATTGGTCCAATAAAACTTCTTCGTGCTAATTTAATTTGATTTAAGTTCTAATAATTTTGAATTTTCAACAATGTATACTAATCTGCCAGTTCGTTCTGCGATTAACTTAATTTTTTTAGCAAAATGCAAAGATAAATACGTCCTGATAGATCGTTGAGTGGCAGCAGAAGAAGCGGGTAATCCAAAAATTACCCAAAAGCAAATCTTTAGATGCAGTTACTTTGTACATTAAACCTCTGATTAAGTCAAAATTTTAGAATATAAGAATGTTATACATTCTTAAGATACACAAATTAGACACTTAAACTTTGTTTGCATAACTGAAGTTTTTATTGTGACAACTTTAATTTGTCATTATCAAACTAGAAGTAATTTAAACTAACAATTTGGTAAATCCCATGTAAATTTTGAATGTTCCCCCTATTTATTTTAGAAACAAAATGTATTTACCTTTTTTGTAGAGGAAAAAATTCTGAATTCATTTATCTTAAGGTTTATTACTTTAAATTTCTCTAAGTTAAAATAGTTAAGAACAAGTAATGTGATTTTATAAAAATAATTGGTTGCCATGGAATTGAAACAACAATTTCGGATGTCAAAATGGCAAAAAAAATGTCTCTGTCACTTGATGGGGATATGTATACTTAAAAGAAAAATTCTCTGTAAGGTTCCTTGTGCTAAGTGTTTTATAAAAATATTTCATCAAGATTTGACGCATTAGTTGACGTTACGTTAACATTGCGTCAAGTCCATATTTCTATTTTATAAAGCCATTATTAGTGTTAACATCGCGTCAACATTTGATTAAGTCCCTTGTCAGTTAATCAATGCTCAGCCAGTGATTAATGAATAAAGTAAAAGAGGTTATAAAAAATATATATACTAATTTATTATTATATTAAAACTAATGTAAGTATTAAAAAAATCATTTTTGTTTAAAATTAATGATAAACATAATTATAGGAAATGTCCATATTGAGTTAATCTTCATTGAGTAGCGAAAGCCATGAAGAGCCAAGACCTCTTCGTCAACCGAGGCGTTTTCTCCCAAGGAGGGACCCATTTCAAATTTATAGTGAGGAAGACTTTAAAAAGAGATACAGGATTAATAAAAATACTTTTGAAGAATTGCATTCATTAATTGGTAACAATATAAAATCACTCACCCTTAGAAATCATGCGATTCCAGCCAAACTACTAATACTTATTACTCTCCGGTTTTTGAGACTGGATCATTTCAAGAGGAACTTGCTGATAATGTTGGAATCCATAAATCTTCAGTCAGCAGAATTATTAGAAAAGTGAGTCGTCAAATAGTAGCTCTGAAATTATGGTTTATCGTTGTTGTGCCACATTTGTTTTCAGTAATGTTTTGTATCTGGAATCCATAAATCTTCAGTCAGCAGAATTATTAGAAAAGTGAGTCGTCAAATAGTAGCTCTAAAATTATGGTTTATCGTTGTTGTGCCACATTTGTTTTCAATAATGTTTTGTATCTAAATAGCAATGGATTGAATAAGTAGGAAGCTTAATTTCCTTGTTTGGCAAAACGTTCATCTAAACTAAGGCTTAGTAATCAGCTGAATGGGATTATCTCTAATAAAAATAATAATTACTTACTTTTCTGTTAGCTCAATTATTCGCATATTTTCTCTGAGAGAAAAATTAGAGGCACATTTTGTCATTTTGATGAACACTGCAGTGTAACACCACTCACAAGTCGCACAAGTCATCATTCATCATTGCTCCCAATAAATCATGGTGTCCCACAGGGATCAAAATTAGGCCCTGTATTATTTCTAATTTACATTAATGATATGCCTAAAGCTCTGGATGATTTATGCGTTTTACTATTTGCAGACGATACGAGCATAGTAAGCGTGGGGAGTACGAAGGATGAAGCCCGTCAAACGAACAACGAACGCCTTGAAGTCGTTTGTTCCTGGTGCTCTAATAATAAACTGGTGCTAAATAAGAGCAAGACAAGAACACTGTCATTTTCTGTCAGTGGCACAGTAGACAATGATACGCCGGTTACATTTTTAGGACTACATCTTGACTCTGCTCTCACTTGGAACAATCACGGTAATGAACTTGCTAAGAAACTATCGAGAAACATATTTTGTTCAAGAAATCTGTCTAGAAGGGCCTCACTGGATGTACTGCGTACAGCTTATTTTGGCCTCATTGAAACACATATTCGATATGGTGCTCTGGTTTGGGGTCACTCATCATGTCGACATCGAATATTTTCGCTTCAAAGGCGTGCACTGCGGATAGTTGCAGGGATTGGTTATACAGCCGATTGCAGAAATTCTTTCATTAAGCATGATATATTGACATTTCCATGTCTCTATATACTAGAATGTCTCTGCTATGGCAAAACAAACCTGGCTGAATTTCCAGTACATAGCCATCACAGTTATGCAACACGACACAAAGAAAACTTACTCCCAGAAAGATTGAGGCTCTCAAGATCGCAAATGGGTATAAATCACTATGGGGTAAAATTCTTTAATAAACTTTCGACACAAACCAGAGAACTACCACTGAAATACTTTAAATCAACGGTTAAACAATATCTGCTGCATAAAGCTTTTTATAGTTTTGATGAATTTCTGCAATGTAGCGTCATTTCGATCTGATTTGCAGAAATGTCAATGTTTTAATATGTTAGTAATGTGTATTTATATTTATTTTATTTTATTTCCTTTATGTTATCTCATTCACCCAGACACACTTTTTAAGATGCACTGATATGATGCCTGATAATATCTAGATTACATCTAATTTAATTGTCTTTATAATTATTATTAGTCTTAAATTATATACTGTCATGAATGTAAAATTTATATTATGACATGAATAAATTTGAAATTGAAATTGAAATTGAAGTCTAAAGACGAACGTTCAAAACAAACGGAGCAAACGCTTTTCTCGATCGTAAAAATTTGAGGTTATAGCCCGTCTTACACAGCCCGAGAACAAAAACCGAGCAAAATAAAAAAAGTTGAAAGGAGTGTGAAATTACATCATATAATATTTTCCTTTTCTTTCCCGGAATGTATTTGTAAAACTAAGCCAAAATATTACAGAAGTTATAATTTTACATCAATATTCTAGTTCTCTTTTAACAACGGTTGTAAAATAGGTTTCTGTTGTTACAAACCTTTGTAAATTGGACCAAAAAAACCCTAGTACATTTTGTCAACCTTTTGTTAAGCATTGGGCTCGTTCATCAGAGACAACAGTTGGGATTTTACTGCCAACTGTTGGGGAATTCTCTGATTACCGGACTGTTAATCGTGAACATTTTAGGGCAGCGGTCGTCATTTTTTGCAATCGTGCTATTTAGACCGATTGATGTTGGCGATTGGTATTGGCGGGTTAAACTTTTAAGCTAGTCGAGGCTATGAATGAGCGAAATTATATATTTAATAATATCTATTATGAAATTACTAAACGTAAGAAGATTCGTGAATTACTGTAAGGTCAGAAAATAATAGTGTTTGTGTAAATAGACTATTGTTTGAGTAAATGAGTATTTAACTAATTATATTCAGCAATGGAACTAAATTTTCTCTGCTATCAAATAAAATAAAGTGTAATTGGGCATTATCCATCGATAAATGTATTTAATTTACAGCTAAAACATAAACAAACAACACACAAAATCAAAATGGCCGGACTATCGGTCATCAGATACCAACATACATCACAAACAAAATCCAAACATGTTGAGTGTTGAACATTTTGATGAACGAGCCCATTGATTAGTTAACATCATGTCAAATACTTTTTATAAAACCAAATAAGATTTGACATAATGTTAACATGTTAAATCTGACAAGATGTTAGCTAACAACGGACTTGACAAAGCTTTATGCAAACAGGCCTGTATGTTATAGAATTTTGTCCTTATATGCTATTCTCAATATGACAACTTGGTGTTTCTAAATGATTTTAAAATTCATTCAAAAATATTTAAAGCTAATGCCTTTTTGATTGTGTATTCAAGAGTAGTAACAAATATTTGCCGATGAGAAAATAAATCCTCGCGATTTCAAGAATCCGTCCAATGATTAATGTAGGGTGTTCCATTAAATGTGAATTACATACCTGGACACCGCTTTCATTCATTCAGGGAATTTCAAACACGGCCAGTGCCCACGTTAAACATCTCCATTTGCACCCATTGACTCCCTCTGCTCGGCCGATTTAATAACATTTTAACATCGTTATGACGTTTTGCGGGTGAATGCGCCAGATTTATGTATAACCACAATGGATTGGAGTTCATTATTCGGGGCCGAATGGAGACGTCGCCCCGTATAAAATATGTGGCTCTCCTACGTTTTCGATGATGATTATGAAGAATGGACCTGCGAAAGAATGGGAATCATTCAAGAGTGCACGATTCAAAAGCGCAGCGGTGTTCTTTTCTGAAGAAAGTCAGGCCGAGCGCGGGGTTGATTGTGAATGGCCGAGTCGGGGGTGGGTTTCGCCCCGTGTCTCACGGGAACGGTGTAACAACATTAATCTTCATTTGTTACCGGCCACTTCAACTGTTTACCCCCATTGTAGCTTTTATTGCGATACGCTGGCTTAATGATATTAGATTTTATAAGTGCCGTATCATAACGATTCTAGCTTGAGAGAGAGAAAAAAAACTATTATGATGATAATATTTTGTATTTTTCACTCGAATCTTTTACAACACCTGAGAATTTTGAATAAAAGAATAATAAAAAAACATAAATAAGATAATAAGACAGAATTTAAGAACATGAATATTCAATTTACTTATATTCGTATATATAGCGGTGTTTATCTCTAAAATTAAATATGATAGAGCAGCGTTTCTCAAACTGTGGGTCGCAAGCCGCTTGTGGGTTGGGACACAAGATCTTAAATAGATATTTATTATTGATTGGCAAGCTCAAGTATCTCAATAATCGAGTAAGCGATTAGCGATAATTGAAGTTTTTAATCAATCTTCCATAAATCGTAAACTAACCTAACCTACCCACTGAGCAAATCCATTTAAGTAATATTTTATCAACATTAAAACAACGTTTAATGTTGCTCCAATATTGATATGACCTTATTTGTTTGTGCTTTGCTCAGTGGATAAGGAGTATAACATAAAAAAAATGAGTTTGCCAATTGTCATTGTAGTTCAATGTATAATTAAATATCTGTCGGGGTATTAGCTCGAGAAGTAGTTGTTTCAATGAATATTTAGAGACTTGTCTCAATGAGACTAAATTTTTGCAAAAGGTCGATATTAATTTGAATTCGTTTTTATATTCTCTAAAGGAGTATATTTTAAAGTTCACATAGACAAATTTTGAATTAAAAAAAAAACTGAAAATATGGATTTTGATGCTAAAATCCGAATATTAGGCTTTTCAAATTTTGAAATTTTACTACGTGCTTAATCAAAGAGTGAAACACACTCGTTAGAAGTTTCAAATTGCCAAACTTAACTTAACAAATTAAGAATCAATCTGATCTAAAAACGGTTACATATGACATAACTAGTGATGTTAGTGGTAATTTACATCGGTAATTATCAATGGCAATTTACAGTTAATTACGGTACAATATACCGGGTATTGACTTGGCGGACGCAACATAGGAAATCTCATGTAAATTTTAAAATGTTTAAATTTTGGCTCCACGATTTATTTTAGAAACAAAATGTATTTACCTTTTTTGTAGAGGAAAACATTCTGAATTCATTTGTGTTAACGTTTATCACTTTACGTTTCTCTAAGTTAAAATAATTAAGAATAAATAATGTGATTTTATAAAAATAATGTCATGCCATGGAATTGAAACAACAACTGCGGATGTCAAAATGGCAAAAGATATAGTAGTCACTTAATTAAAGTAAATGTTTTCGAAATGATTTACATTATACAAGAAAAATGTCATTATTTTTATAAAATCACATTACAATTTCTTAAGTAGTTGTAGTAATTCACTTTATATTCCACTACACCAATTATTTTCGTTGTCGTTAAGCTCTGGTATCTTTCCTAATATATGGAAATCTGCCTTCATAACTCCAATTCACAAATCAGGCGCGAAATCTAATGTGAAACACTACAGACCAATTTCCATATTGTCAGTCATACCGAAAATATTTGAAAAACTACTATATAATCAGTTATTCAGTACTTTTAAAAACATTATTAGCGATAATCAACACGGGTTTTATACTAGTCGTTCTACGCAAACAAATCTTCTTATTTACACTGATTATATAGTCCGTGCTTTCGAAAGCGGAGCTGAAGTCCATTCTATTTATACGGACTTCAGCAAAGCTATTGATTGTGTCAATCACTCAATATTATTGCATAAACTGCATGCTTAGGGTGTAGGTGATTCATTACTAAAATGGCTTCGATCTTATTTAACTAGGAGAGTTCAATACGTCAAAATCAATGGGTACATTTCTAATGAAATATGGGCAACATCAGGGGTTCCGCAGGGCTCTCACTTAGGACTGCTTCTGTTCTCGATCTTCATAAATGATCTATCCGATACACTTACTTGTCCACACTTATTATTCGCGGATGATCTCAAGATATTCCTCCAAATAAACAACATCAATGATTGCTCAATCATTGAACATAATCTGTTATTAATACAATGCTGGTGCACAAATAATGATATGGCACTAAATATAAGTAAATGTCAGTTTATGCCGTTTTCACGCTGTAAAGTACCAACATATTTTAATTATCATTTGAATGATACCTCTCTCTGCAGAGTAGATAGTATCCGGGACATTGGAGTGCTGTTGGACTCTAAACTGTCTTACAGGCTACATATTGACTACATAGTGAACAAGGCTAATAAAATGCTAGGGTTTATTAAACGATCTACAACTGATTTTATTAATGTACGTGCTCTTGTGATTTTGTATAATTCACTAGTCAGATCACACCTGGATTATTGCTGCCTTATTTGGTCACCATCCTTCAAAACGCATGTAGACAGATTAGAGTCTATACAATACAAATTTTCCAAGGTATTAGCATATAAGTTGAGCATTGTTGGCATATATCTTACGCCCCAGCAATCCTGTCAATATGTTGGTCTTACTGAATTGCACATTCGAAGGAAGGGAATGGACATAACATTTATGTACAAATTACTTAATGGGATGATAAATTGCATAAATCTGCATAATTTGATTAACCTCAATGTGCAGGGTCGAGCTTTAAGATCGAATGATCTTCTACATATAGGTCACTATAGAACCACGTACGGTATGAACAGTCCCATGCCACGGATCGCCAGGCATGTTAACGGTGTCGCATTATCTCTCGATTTTTTTGGAAACTCCCTCAACACTTTCAAGGCACACATAATGCACTTAATTTAATTTAATTTAATCTGTTCTCGTTATAAAAGAAATATTGTATGTTATTTATTGTATTTAGTATGTAGGTGTTTTTATTTTATGTTTATATTTGTTTTAATTGTAATATTTTAAAAATCTGTATTTTATCTTCAAAAAGGCTTGACCGTCTATATGTATAAATAAATAAATAAATTATTTTAGCTGTTAATTTTCTCACATTTGATAATTTTTAAAAAAGTTCAATTCAAAGCTTTAAACGAGTGTTTTCCACTCCCACACTAAGCATGAAGTAAAATTTCGAGTTTAGAAAAGCCCCGTGAAAATTTGTCTCGGGTTGCGCAGCGACCCGAGACAAATTTTCTGGGCTTTTCTAAACTCGAAATTTTACTTCATGCGCCACGCGTATAAAACACAGATTTTAAGTGAAGTTCGAATATACATTAAATTGCACAATATTATATTCTTTTATACGCGTGGCACATGAAGTAAAATTTTGAGTTTAGAAAAGCCCAGAAAATTTGTCTCGGGTCGCTGCACGACCCTTCACAAATTTTCACGGGGTTTTTTAAACTCGAAATTTTACTTCATGCTTAGTCTGAGAATGGAAAACACTTGTTTAAAGCTTTAAATTAAACTTAAAATAAACAGGGAATATCCGCAATTGTTGTATCAATTCCATGGTATGTCATTATTTTTATAAAATCACATCACTTTTTCTTAATTATTTTAACTTAGAGAAACGTAAAGTGTTAAGTTTAAAATTAACATGCGATTTCCTATGTCCCGCCCGCCAAGTCAACACCCGGTATAACATAACGTAGAATACTTTCCCAAAAAATATACGATTTTTTGTTTATTTACTCCCAGTGAGCAAACGCATTGAAGTATTGTTTTTTCATAAATAAAACCTCGTTAAATTAATAAACAACGAAATTTTCGTAAAATATTTATTTGATTTTTGCCTGAAAAAAAAACCCTCTAGTTATTATTTTCAGGCAAAAATTAAATAAATATTTTACGAAAATTTCGTTGTTTATTAATTTAACGACAGCAAAGTCATGTCTTAAATCGCGTCGAGCGATTTGGTGACTTTGCTGGAGTTAAATTTGCTAAAAACAACAAAGTTTGAGTGAAATATTCGAATTTTGCCTGTAATAAAAATAAAACTCAAGTGGTAATCGTCATGATTATTTTACGAAAACGCAATACTGGCACATTTTCACAAAATATCCTTTAATGGACCAAAGCTAATTTTGAAGCTAGATTGTTTAAAATATTAGCTTACTCTTAAATAGTTTAAGTGCCATAAACTCGTATTAATGGGTATTGCAGAAACCTGTAAACTGCTTCCAAAGTTCTAAAGTTTGGGTGTTTTGTGGGAAACAATATCAAGGTTTTCTTTAATTCCATCTTAATTTCATCATTCTTTTCATTAAAGCGAGACATAGTCAAAACTACAGTGACTTAATTAAACACAGTGGCGACAACCCCCTGTCATCCGCAATGATGAGGTAATATTAATTAACACCCATGGACGGCAGCTATTCCCTTAATTTTGAAATAGGGAAATATGATGGTTAATACCTCAAATTAACGTGTTTAGGATGATTCTATTTACCTTTGTGAATTTTCATGATGCGATTTTGGGGTAAGTGAAATAAAGCACAATTTTAGACGGAACTGCTGTAGCCAACTTTAGACCTCATAGCTACGCCGCTGTTTGTCCGCCATTTTGGGTCAGAATTACTAACAACCAATCAAAAAGAATGCCAATGTTGTCGCCACTGTGTTTAATCAAGGCACTGTAGTCAAGACTACTTTCAGCAATTTTGCTATCTCTGCGCCATCTCTTACCTCAGAAACACACTGCCAGCAAAAATTGTGCCTCTTAATAAATATTATTCGTGAAACGAACGTGGTCAGCTTTTGCCGTTGTAATCGATGTTTGTGTGAGTTGACTTATTATGATCAACTGTAAAAGAAAGTAGTTTTCTCATTTTTTTTTTTGTTTGTTTGGCATAGGTTCTAGCCATTCAGCCACTAACGATGATTATTTTAATTAATTTAACATATATTCGGACGTCACGACACATTCACACCACACCCAGGGACACGACGAGAAATTATTTTTAAATAAAGTCTCCCCGTGCACGGGAATCGAACCCGAGTTTGTGGCTCGCCGAGCGATACAGCCCGACGACGTTACCGCTCGGCCACCACCTGCCCAGTTTTCTCATTTATTAAAACTTTTACGTTCTACACGTGGTGACCATGAAAGTTTTAATAAATGGAAAAACCCTTTAGACGCCACGCGAATCTCGTAGCAATATGGAAAAATAAATACGTCCTGAAAGATCGTTCAGTGGCAGCAGAAAAAGCTGGTAATCCTAAAATTACCAAAAGCAAATCTTTTGCATTTATTAAAACATTCCACACGGTGCAAATTATCAATACCTTGATTGAAAAAATCAACAATTTAACGATTTCTTATGTTATGTCTTACGATCTACACGTGGTGACCATGAAAGTTTTAATAAATGGAAAAACCCTTTAGACGCCACGCGAATCTCGTAGCAATATGGAAAAATAAATACGTCCTGAAAGATCGTTCAGTGGCAGCAGAAAAAGCTGGTAATCCTAAAATTACAAAAAGCAAATCTTTTGCATTTATTAAAACATTCCACACGGTGCAAATTATCAATAACTTGATTGAAAAAATCAACAATTTAACGATTTCTTATGTCAAAATGTTGATACATAATAATGTATACTTGTTATTTATATCAAAATAATTAATAACAGTACAGTTTGAACTTCACATTAAATCAGTGTCTTAACGCTTGGCGCATGAGGTAAAATTTCGAGTGTATAAAAATTCGGCTTTGGGCGCTACCTTCGCGTCGCACCGAAATCGTAATTGTTAGGCTTTTCTCAGCTCGAAATTTTACTTCATACTTAATCGAGGATGGGAAGACATTCGTTGAACATAATTTTTAACATATCCAGAAAGGCCAAAATTATCTATTTTAAATTTCAAATCCTTATAATTCAAATACTACATAATAAAAAAAATATTCAGGCCTAATTTTTAATGAAAATAAAAAGAAATTAAGCATAAAAGAAATATTGTATCATCAACTAAAAAAAAAAATACTTGTGTAAATCTTTACCTAAAAACAGAAAGGAACAACTCGATTTTAACATAATTTTTTTTAGTTTCAATATGCTGATCTGATGCCGAAATATAATGCCAATTTTTCTATTGAAATCCGGCGTTGACATAAAATGGATAACTAATTACACACAAACGAACGGCACAGATGCAGAATATGACTGATGACAATATCTTTAAAATTTTATATACAGCTTTGTTATGATTCAAGTTAGTCACCTGAAATTAGCCATGAATGAATATTTAATTGACTAATATTTGCATCTATTTGGCAAACTAATAATAGCATATGATTAATTTTTTCCCACACTAGTATTTTTTTAAGAGTTCAATTTGAAGTTTTAAGCGAGTGTTTTTCACTCCCAGACTAAGCATGCAGTAAAATTTCGAGTTAAGAAAATCCCCGCGTAGAAAAATTGTTTCGGGTCGCGCAGCGACCCGAGACAAATTTTCACGGGGCTTTTCTTAACTCGAAATTTTACTTCATGCTCCACGCGTCTAAAACACTAATTTGATGTGAAGTTTAGAATATATGTCTTTAGCATACTGCTTTAGTAGTATATTTTGAGCTTCACTTGAAATCGGTGTTTAATACGCTTGACGCATGACGTAAAATTTCGAGTTTAGAAAAGCCCCGTGAAAATTTGTCGAGGGTCGCGCGACCCTCGACAAATTTTCTACGCGGGGCTTTTTTAAACTCGAAATTTTACTTCATGCTTAGTCTGGGAGTAGAAAACACTCGTTTACAACTTCAAATTAAACTCTTAATAAAATTTTGAGTTTAGAAAAGCCTGAAAATTCGAAAATTGTTCAGAATTTTTCGTTCAAGTATACATATGCATAAGCTGTATTTTTTCCAACACAAGTATTTTTTCAAGAGTTCAATTTGAAATTTTATACGAGTGTTTTCCACTCCCAGACTAAGCATGAAGTAAAATTTCGAGTTTAGAAAAGCCCCGCGTAGAAAATTTGTCGAGGGTCGCGCAGCGACCCGAGACAAATTTTCGCGGGGCTTTTCTAAACTCGAAATTTTACTTCATGCGCCACGCGTCTAAAACACTGATTTGATGTGAAGTTTAGAATATACATCTTTGGCATACTGCTTTAGGTATATATTTATTTATCTTTTTGTTACTAGCTTTTGGATTAAGAATATAACCTTTATCATATTAAGTCATTTAATTATAAACTCACAGCCTCTATATTGGGATATGTATACTTATAATGAAAATTCTCTGTATGTTAGACTTAATTTTATTTAATTAAAAATTAACTTATCTAAAAGTGTCAAAACGTTAGATATGCCATTATGTGAGATCAAAAATCATTATACGAGTGTTTTCCACTCCCAGACTAAGCATGATGTAAAATTTCGAGTTTAGAAAAGCCCCGCGTAGAAAATTTGTCGAGGGTCGCGCAGCGACCCGAGACAAATTTTCACGGGGCTTTTCTAAACTCGAAATTTTACTTCATGCGCCACGCGTCTAAAACACTGATTTGATGTGAAGTTTAGAATATACATCTTTGGCATACTGCTTTAAGTATATATTTAGAGCTTCGCTTGAAATCAGTGTTTAATACGCGTGACGCATGAAGTAAAATTTCGAGTTTAGAAAATGCCCCGTGAAAATTTGTCTCGGGTCGCTGCGCGACCCTCGACAAATTTTCTACGCGGGGCGTGGAAACGCGGGGAGTGGAAAACACTCGTTGAAAACTTCAAATTGAACTCTTAGAAAAATAATGAGTGTTGGAAAAAATACAGCGTATGCATATGTATACTTAAAAGAAAAATTCTGAACGATTTTCGAATTTTCAGGCTTTTCTAAACTTGAAATTTTACCTTATGCTTAGTCTGGGCGTGGAAAACACATGTTTATAGCTTTAAATTGAACTCTTAACAAAACGAGTGTTGGAAAAAATACAACGTATGCATATGTATACTTAAAAGAAAAAGTCACTGTATAGAGCTTTCATTGATATGTACTACTACGCAATACATTTACTGTAAATACACATGACCACTCTGCTATTTGTTTTGTTGGTTTTGATATAACTTAAACTTTAAAACTAGATATCTCAAATTTGTATTAGCCTTTACACCCTTTTGCTTCTAGCTGATTCATATGTTCTTTTTATCACTGTATGGAGCTTTCATTGATATGTACTGCTAAACAATACATTTACTGTAAATACACATAACCACTCTGCTGTATTGTTTGTTGGTTTTGATATATCTTAAACTTTAAAACTGGATACCTCATTTTTTTTATTAGTTACACCCCCTTGCTTCTAGGTGATTCATATGTTCTTTTTGTTGTAGCTTTTGGATTAAGAATATTACCTATATCATATTAAGTCATTTAATTATAAACTCACAGCCTCTATATTGGGATATGTATACTTATAATGAAAATTCTCTGTAAGTTAGACTTAATTTTATTTAATTAAAAATTAACTTATCTAAAAGTGTCTAAACGTTAGATATGCCATTATGTGAGATCAAAAATCGTAGCCACTGCCAACACTTAATAAAATTTAAATGAGCCTGGGGAGAACCTTATTACGATTAGTTTCCAATCCGTTTGGAGAAAACATAATTTGTATTCCGCGGTGTATAGGGCGCGGGTCCATCCGCTCCTTTAGTTGAGCCATTAAAAGCGATTAGAATTTAGATGAAGACATTAACACTATCGGGGCCTCGAACACCCCTGATACATACTAAACAGCCGAGGCATATTTTCTCCCTTCCTCCGGTTGACTTGTTTATGTAAACAAGGCACCTCTTTAAAATGTGGAAGGGTGTTTCCACATTTCACTAATATCGAAACACTTTTAGAGCGAAGATGAAACGGAGCGCCGGAGGGAAGAGACACGCATAAAACCCGGTAATTTTATCACCTCATTAACCGAAAGGATACCGAAAAAGAGCCGTTTTATTGCTCATTAGATTGTTTTTAAGGGTCCTGGGGTTTTATTTTCTGGATGAAATTGGGTCGACTAATCATAAGGATAATTATTAATAATATCAGAAATAATATTAATTTTAAAATATATAATGTGCGGCAAAATATACCCAGCCAAGTTTCTTTAAAATAAAACAAAAATTAGGGCAAACAAAATATTTTTTTTTATGAAAACTATTTAATAAAACATGTAACCTTATTTATGAAAAACAACATCGAGTAAATGACCACCACGACAAGCCAGACAATTACCAACTCTACTCTACATTTTCTGCAATCTCAAAAATAAATAAATCTCAAACTAAAACACGATTCCTCTCCGAGAAGAATATTAATGCATTTAAAATAAGTCTAAATTATTCCGAGCAATGGTCATCCATTTACAATAGTACAATCGTAGACTCTCAATTTGATTTATTTATGAACATATTCTTGAAACATTTCAATATTTGTTTTCCATTGGCCTTAAAAAAAGTAAACGATCTTAAAGTAGCAATTTCTATGTCAAATGAGACAAGAGAATATAAAAGATTAATACATCTGTATGACACAATATCTAAACACCAACCAACGTATTTACCGCTTCTGAAACATTATAAGCAACAATATAATATTCATTTAAAATTTGATAAAACCAACTACTACAGCAATAAAATTGCATGTGCGTTAAATAAGTGCAAAGCTTCATGGTCTGTTATTAAGGAAGTAACAGGTACTACACCTAAAAACCAAGTATCTAAAATAGGTATGACCATAGATCCAGACCAGATAAACGAATATTTTGTAAATGTAGCTAGCAATCAGATTACAACAATGTACCTTCCCGATAATATTAATATAGAAAAATCAATAGTAGTATGTTTTTGCATCCTATAACGGTTGACGACTTGAAGACATTATTCGAAATATATCTACTAAAAGAAGCAGTGGGATTGATGGAAATTCGCCATTTATACTAAAAAAATGCATGGATTGTATTGTTGACCATCTATGTTTTTTAATAAAGGAATCGCTGCAAAATGGAACTTTTCCACAACAATTAATATTAGTTAAGGTAGTACCATTATTTAAAAACGGTGATCCTGAAGACGAAGCCAATTATAGAGCTATAAGTCTCATATCCAACTTCTCTAAAATATACAAGTACGTTGTAATTAAACAAATGAAATCTTTTTTACTCAAACATAATATTCTGTCTGAGTACCAACATGGGTTTTGTAGTAATAAAAATTGCAATACAGCGTTATACGATTTTACCAAATTCATATATTCATCAATAGAAAAAAATCAATTAACATGTGGTGTGCTGCTCGATTTGTCTAAGGTTTTTGACTGCATTGATCACGCAGCCCTATTATCAAAATTAGACCAATATGGGTTCAGAGGTGTTGCACACAAGTGGTTGACATCTTATATAAAACAAGAAAACGGCGTCGTGGAGCGGTCAAAAGTCTTAGACATTGTCAGCGGTGTCCCGCAAGGGAGCATTTTAGGCCCTCTGCTATTTAATATTTATATTAATGATTAATGATTTATTTGCTTATATAAACAATCCGAATTTTGAAATTATTAACTACGCAGACGATACAAATATCGTAATCAAAGGTAGTGACATGACGAACCTATGCCAAAACGGGACGGATGCGCTGCAATTAATTTTCAAATGGTTTGATGATAACGGCTTAGCTATAAATAAAAGTAAGACAAATTGCATTCTATTTAAAAAGATCGAAGCTCTTGCCACGCCGTCAAATTTGAAGTTTGGTGATTGTATATTAAATGTAACCAATCCTGCGACATTTTTAGGCATCTATATAGATGACAAATTAAAATGGAATGATCAAATAACTCATGTTTCTAAAAAGCTAAGCAGAGCAAGCTTTATGATCCGGTCCTTAAAATTAACTGTTGGTTTTGACATTTTACAAATGACATACCACGCGAACTTTGAAAGCCATATTAGATATGGAATAATACATTGGGGGAGCTCCACACAGCTTAATAAAATTTTCATTCTCCAAAAGCGTACACTTAGAGCGATGTTAGGGCTTAAAACAACTGCTTCATGCAGAACATTGTTTTCTGAAAATGGTATACTCACAGTAACTGCAATATATATATACTAGAAAGTCTACTATTCGTTTGGAAACAACAGCATCTATTTTTGAAAAACAAAAGTTCACACGAGCACGATACTCGACACAAACAAAATTTTGTATACTCTATTCACAAGTATACTTTCACTGAAAAAAGTCCCGAATATAGGTGTATGAAATTTTATAATTTTTTGCCGTCTAACCTAAAAATGGAGAATAGGATCAATAATTTAAAGAATAGACTAATTAATGTGCTATTGTTAATGGAACCATATAATTTGGAAAAATTCTTTCATTACAAAATTGTATAACATTGCTATACATACGTGTTTGCCTTGACGCAAATTCCTATATTAGGTATATGTTTATTTTCTTTCTTATGTATATTTTTAAAGGAATAAAGATTGTTTATTATTATTATTATTATTTAAGCATTTTACACGCTTTGCGCAATATTACAGCTTGCGCAATTTCTTCACGAACATTAGTGTTTAAGTCTGTGGGCGATTAATATAGACTCTACTTTTTAAGTATCCCCACAAAAAAAACTGGTGCCAGGGGAATGAGACGGCCACTCAATATCTTCATTTTTTAAGAGCAGCCTGGCAGGGAAAATGTCTCTAAGAAGAGCAACCGTTTCACACGCTGTGTGGCATGTAGCGCCATCCTGCTGGAACCAGAAATTCTCTATGCCAAGCTCTTCCAACTTTGGTTGCAGAAATGCTTGTATCATTGTTCGATACCATTCATCATTAACAGTAACTGCACTGCCGATGGCATCTTTAAATAAGAAGAGTCCAATGATTCGTTCCGAGCATATTACGCACTTTTTGATCAAACTGCATGTTCTCTTGAATAAGACGAGGGTTATCTGTTCCCTAAAAACGATTATTTTGCTTGTTAATGCGATGCGACCAAAAATTTGCTCTGTTGCTCATTATCAAATTTTGCCAAAAATTGGGTTCTGCTTCCATTAAGTTTGTAACGATTTGTGCGTATTACAAACGTCTTTGAATATCAATTGGCCGTAGTTTGAACACGGTTTGAATTGTGTATGGATGCATATGCAAGTAGAAGTGCAAAATTCTTCTTAAAGTCCGCTCAGACAACCCTAATTGCGCCTCACGTCTTCTGGTGGAAGTTTTTGATTCGCCCTGAACATCAGCCCGAACAAGCTCAATATTTTTATTTGAACGACCAGAACGAGGTCTTCCAATATGCTTTATATCGTATGTTCAATTAAAAAATACCTCTAGAGTGCCATGATTTAATGTTCTTTTTAATTTAGGTTGGCTACACGCTTTACGAATTGACATATAATACGTCAGACATGATAATTATAATATATTACTTGAAAGTTGCCAACCTACAATATTTGCCATAGCAGAGGTTTTATTTTATTATACATACGACATTACTTACTGTGCCATTTTCTAAAATAAACGTTCGCTAAACGTCTAATTGTTACTCTGTGTGAAGCTCTTCGATTAGGATACGCTCGCCTAAAAGCACGTTGAGTTGAAATTATCGAAGAAGAGTTTTCGAAATACAATTTAACAATTTCTGCGCTTTCTTGAGACAAATAACGCTTCATAATAAAATTCTGTATCTTTCTACTTTGATATAAATCTTCTCTTTAGACCGGTGTCAAGGAAATAACAAAATTATAACAATATTCCATAGCTGGGTATATTTTTCCGCACCTCATATAACTCCGAAATGCAGCCCAATTATGAGTATATTTGGCATCATTTCGGACTCTTGCTAGTTGTAATACATTATTTAGAACAATTTATAAGCGTTGGGTTGCATTTCGATCTCACAGGAACGAACACTGAAGTGAAATACCCTGTATATCTATCTCAACATATGGTAAGTACTTATCGTATGTTCAATAAAAAAAAAACCTCTAGAATGCCATGATTTTATCTTTTTAAAAATGTATGGGTACATACTTTAGGAATTGACATATAAAACGTCGGACATATTAATTATAATGTATAATTTCAGAGTTGCTAACCTACAATATTTTTCATGGCACTCTAGAGGCTTTATTTTATTGAACATACGATATTTATATACAAATAAGTTAAAACACTGCTAAAAATAAATGACTATCTAATGTAAAAGTAAAAGTCCGCGCAATAAAACTGTAATTATATCCAGTGCGGTTTGTTGTCTAATTAAAATTATAAATAGTGGTAAGATCTATTGTTTTACTACATTACACGACGCATTTAATTTTAAAGTAAACATAGACTGAGCGAGCGGTTAATTTGAAGATGGAGAAATGAGGTAAATAATTAAAACAGCGCTAAATCTTGTTAATCGCCACGTACTCGCGCTCCCGTCACACTTAATGAACTATACTCACTCACCTAGTTGACTGTGATTAGTTGAAATTATCCCGGTTTATCTTTACCTATAAAATTAATAATTGCACTGCACTTACGACGCACGGCTTAATTAACACAGACTGAAATACCTGACTAAAATTATTTAGATAAAATAATACTTGTGTAAATATTATAATTTCGTGTTTAGAGAAGCCTGAAAATTTGGCTTGGTCGCGTAGCGCAGCGGAGTGCAGCGGAGCGACCAAGCCAAATCAGGCTTTTCTAAACTCGAAATTTTACTTCATGCGCCACACGTATAAAACACTGAAATCGCGCAAAGTTTAAGCCTTAGATCGAACATGCAAGAATGTTCGTAAATTTTTTGCAAGTCGGAATTCACATACATTTCAGCCTGGCGAAAAGATTCAGGTTTAAAAGAAAGGTATAGTTGGCTATCATCTGCATACATATGACCATGGCAAAATTTCAATTGTGAGAGTATATTAAATGTATAGATGGAAAATAAAAGAGGGCCTAGCACAGAACCTTGCGGCACCCCTTGCCTAATGTCTAAGAAATTTGATTTGCTTTTATTCAGTTGCACACATTGTTTACGTCCACTAACGTAGCTAGTTAGTAGTGAGACAGCAGATTTTTCTACCCCTATGTACTGCAGTATTAGCTTAAGTGTATCATACCTGACAGTGTCGAAGGCCTTACTGTTATCTAAAAGTACCAATATTGTTAAAAGTCCATTGTCTGTGGCTGATAAAATATCGTCCGTAATTTTTAATAATGCTGTCTCACAACTATAGCCTACTCTAAACCCAGATTGTAATTGTGGCAAGATTGTATTTTTTCAACGTACTCCAGTAATTGCTGTTTTATAATTTTTTCTAATAATTTAGAAAGAGCTGGCAAAATACTGATAGGTCTTAGGTCCTTCATCTCAGTATGTTTATTTACTTTGGGTATGGGTTCTATTATGGCAAGCTTCCAGCAATCTGGAAATACCCCGCCTAATATGCAGCAATTTATAATATGAGTGATAACTAGCACGATATGTGGAAAGCACATTTGTAGCATTACAGTATTAATATAATCGTGTCCAGTGGATGATGATTTAATTTGGAATAAGAATTTTGTTACAGTGTCCTCATTTACCAATTTGAAATTAAACGGAACTGCAGATGGGTGGGACTTGTCTGCAAAATATGAGTTGACATGCATCGTTTGACTGTTTGAAGAAGGAATAATCTCTTGAAAATAAGAATTAATGGCATCTACGTTATGCAACGATTCAGGGATATTAACAGTTTTTTTCTGAAGACCTAGCGTTTCTAGGTGTTTCCACAAAAAATGTTTACCTCTATTATTGGAAATATGTAAAAAGTATGCCCTTTTTTCGTTTTTGATAGCAACATTTGTAAAGTTCCGTAAAGTTTTGTAATATTCCCAGTGTGAAGGATTGCCAGATTTTCTGTACCGTGCTTTTGCCTTATCTCGCAACTGAAACATTAGTTTTAAATTATCTGTTAACCACGGACTATACCTTTTAGATACTGTTCGTATTTTTATAGGAGCATGTTTATCGAATATGTCTAAAATGTATTTATTAAAAACAGATAATTTATCATTAATATCATGAGAAATTAGAGTATGATGCATGGGAAAGTTATTTAAATCGTTTTTAAATGCAGTCATGTCAATATTTCGAAAATCTCGGGAAGTAAATTGTTGATCCTGGTGTACGGTATAATTGTGTTCAATAGTACAATACACGGCTAATGATCAGAGAATGAACAGTCCAATATGCCATGACTACTAACATCCATATATTTAGAAATAATAATAATATCTAAAAGAGATAAGGAAGCACCGGCAATTCTAGTTGGTTCGTTGATGATTTGTGTTAATTCAAAGCTATCAAGTACATCATACAATAGAGTACAAGAACTGTTTTCAGGCTTAAGTAAATCAATGTTTATGTCACCGCAGCATATAATATTATCAGTTAGGGGAAAACAGTTCGCTAATGAACTTTCGAATTCACTCAAAAACAAGGGCACGTCGTAGTTAGGTGGTCGATATGCTGCTGATATAGCTATTTTAAAATTATGTTTTTTTACCACGATCCAGATAATCTCAATGTCAGATTCAATAGCGACGCGATTATAATTTAATCCTTTTTTTATAAAGATGCCCACTCCGCCTCCCCTCGTCGAACGATCATTTCTAATAAAATTATAGTTTTCAATATTTACATCATTATCAGAAACATTTGGATTTAACCATGTTTCTGAAATGGCTGAAATATCAATATTATGAAGTTGTACGAAGTCCTTAACTTCCATCATTTTTGGAAGTAAAGATCTAGCATTAATATGGGCAATTTTAAGTTCATGTGGCAGCATTTCTATCAATGAATATAGTATATATTTGAGCGAAAAGTTATTAAGTAAAATACATTGATTTTAAAGTGGCATGCAATTAGAAAATAAATTTAAAAAAAATAATAATATTTACTACAGATTGAAAATTGTATGATTTAATATACCAAATTATGAATGTATATATAATATGAATATAGCTAGATAATCGAATGTGTTAAATTATAAATTTAAGAAATAATAAAATAACTAGAAAATATAAAAAGTATAATTGTACGTATTTGTTTGTAAAACGCTGAATATCAGAAACAAAAGAATTATAAAAAAATGTAAAAAAAAAATTCCACACAAAAAAAAACAGTATACTAGTATTTTAAACGCGAATGACCAATGTACGAAATCGAAGGGTGAACTCATTGTACTTGTAGATATTATTTAATATTATCAAGATCACTGATTTTGGAAATTTGCTTAATGCCGTCTGTTACCTTAATGTAAACATTACCGAAATTTGTAAATACATTTTTGTTCGTTAGTTTGGTCGTGGCTGCCTTAACTAGTGCCAATCGAGTCAATGTAAGGTCCTCCCTGATGACAATTTTAGTACCTTTAAGCTGTCTTTTAGTGGCGTAGATATTATTTCGTAGTTGGCGGCTGTAGAAGGACACTAATATGGAGGAGTTATTACCATTTTTTGTATGTTGAAAACGTTGCAAATCTCTGGAGGACACAGGAATTTTCATTCTTGTGTTACACATATTGATGAAAGAATCTTCAAGTTTTTCACCATCATTCTTCTTTAGGCCGAAGATCCTTAAACTGCATCCCTTTTGTTGCTGGTCTAGAACGTCCAACTTTCCTTGCAGTCGGCCGACGTCAGCTTCGAGTGAGGCCACCTTTTCTTCTGTCACCTTGATTTTTGCTTTTAAGTGATGGTTTATTGTTTCCATGAGGTTGTTAATGAATTCCGGATTTGAGATAATCCGCTCGACGACTTTTTGTATGAGGGCTTCATCTGGACTACTCGTTGACATTCCGGCAGGCATTTTTTTAATGTTTAAATGATAATAAATATATGAGTTTTTTATAAAAATGTACAGAGCAACACGCGTTCGATCCACTCAGTACAAGTGCACATACTGCAATATCTTTAACATTCTTCAATAAAATGTCAAATTTTTTGGTATTAATTGGATATCCAGTGGATATAATTCTTAATATTATATGTAATTTGTTAAATAAATCTAAATTTATTTCAGTAATTTCTGAAGAAATAGCACTATTTTCAAAAAATCGTTTTGCCGTATTACCGTCATTTGATGAACCAAATCCCGGTTTTGGTTTGTCTACGATTAATCCAAGTTTTTGTTTGAATTTATTTTGGATAAGTTTTTTTCTTTCTTCGAATACTACTTTATTTTCATTTCCTCTAACCTGCCAAGATTTAAAAGGTAACCTATACGAAATGTGTAATAAGCATTCGAATGATCGTATCCAACTGTGTAATGTAGACAAACCAAAACGGAAATTTTCGGGATTTGGTTCCTTTTTGTGAATAGATGCATTATTCATTTCTGTGGGTTTTGCACCACAAATATAACATTTAGAAGCTGCGTTTGTTTCACTTAGTACATTGCAAACACTTCCGTCAACCATCGTAAAATGCATTTCAAAAGAAACATTAACAGTATTTTCAAAAATTGTTAATATATAATTTTGCAATTTGGTAATTTGATTTTTCATACATTCTTCCTCATGAATTAATTTAGGGCATTCTTTCATAAATTGAAATTTAATTGGCCGACAATATATGCTCGAACCAGGACGTGGGTTAGCCCAAAATTCTTGTCCTGATTCAATGCATATTAACTTTAATGGTACAAATGCTACAAAAAATATGTACTCATCTGTATTTTCAAGATTTGAAAATTTTTGTTTGTAATTGTTATGCCCTGAGCTTCCATCGAATCCCCACTTACAAATTAATGTTGCAATAATTAAACATTTTATATTTATTGTTTTGATTATGCTTTCGGTTGTTTTATTTAAAATATTTTGAAGCAAAACAGATGCAGATAGTTCATTCACCGATATATTTAACAAAAAATGTTTTTTAGTTTGTCGCAAAACGTGTAAGCTCGGTACGCACTCGTCACTAACACAATTAATCGTACTAGTCAAAATTTTGTATTTACTCTCCGATAAGCCCAAATCCAAATATAATGCTAAAGCTTGAACTGATTCAAGAGATTTTCGTTTATCAAGGGAACTATCTAACCGCTTTGCCGCAAAACTTAGTTCTTCATAGCTATTATTTATAACCAAATCCTCAGTCCGTCGAATTTTTGTTTTAGTTGAACATTCTTCGAATGGTTTGGGGGGTCGTCCGCGAGATGTGGAGGCTTCATAATTTATCTCTTCATCCCCTACAAGCTCTTGCATTTTTTCTGGCAACACTACTATGGAATGTAGTGCCGGGATAATAACAAAATTTTGTTTTTGTTGCACTTTATCCAAAAGGTTTTAAAATTCAAACATTTTAAGCGACAAAATTTAGATAATTCATTTAAAACCTCATTTGGATAAAGTGCAACAAAAACAAAAATTTGTTATTATGCCGGCACAATGTATGGCTACATTCCATAGTAGTGTTGCCAGAAAAAATTCAAGAGCTTGTAGGGGATGAAGAGATAAATTATGAAGCCTCCACATCTCGCGGACGACCCCCCAAAACATTCGAAGAACATTCAACTAAAACAAAAATTCGAAGGACTGAGGATTTGGTCTATTTTAAATTTAGTTTTCAGAAATGAAAACATATTTTTTTCCTTCTCTGCGCCTTTGCTATCCAACCAAATGTTGAAAATGTCTAAATTTATAATCCGCGCCGCGTCAAGTAATGAAAATATTACGCTGATATTAACGGCTATTAGCGGGTACTGCTTAGCTCATTATTAAGTTTATAGTCTAAAGCTTATTTGACGTTAATTTAAAGAATATGTTTTGATAGGTATTTTTTTTAAAATTCTATCCAAAGTTTAAACTCTCATAAAAAAAATCAATACATTTCACTATTTAATTTTTTGATACATGTGATAAATTTAGAAGAATTTATTATAAGAATAATACATACATACCTTCAGGATGAGAGTCCATGACAATATTTTTATTAATCAAAAATAAATTTGTTTAAAAACACAATTATATTAATGCACTTGCAACGCAACTAAAATTATTATTCAACAAGTGTTCACTTTAAGGGTGTAAAACAGAGTGATACAAATTTGTTCAAGAACGGATAATCCGTTTATCTGATGAATTAGTAATCCCTTTTGAGGATTACGCAACTGTTACCTGAAAAATAAATTCTTCGAATTTTGATTTTTATCCATTGGACGACGCACTGTGGGGCGCCATAATGAGATCTTGCACCACCTAAAAATGTAGCTAGGACTGCCACTGGGTCGCCCCCCCGGCTCCACTACGCTACGCCTCACTGTTTGAATTATTCGCATTCCAGCCTTATACACGGATTATTTTTTTCCTTTTTTGAAAATCGTAGATCACCAGATAACTTAATGAAATATGAAAACACAATATTTTCTTTATAACGATCCCCAATTGACTCGCAACAAAGTCCCATTCATGCCGAGTTTACAATTTTCTGGTTTTCCAACAAAACCTTATTGCGCGCACAATTATTCAAATATCTATTTTAGGTTCGTGAATGCATTACTTGCATTTTTTTTCTTTCCATCTCAATAATGCCACTCGAGAAAATTTCGAAACGGTCCATAGTAAAAGTGGAGTGCCTTTGTGGGCCCGACAATACGTCCGAAATCAGCGTGACCGAATTCTCGAGTGGACAATTGGGGCAGTTCATGAGCCACCCCCCCTCAAGAGATTATATTATCGTCATTATGGAAATATTATTTACGAGGTTGTCTTACTTGAATTCGGTGAGAAGTCGGAGGTTTCTGCCAGGTGTGGAACTTCCCGACCTCCGTGTACCTGCGCCGCTTGATTTATCTTCTAATTAGTTTCGACAGGTATATAGAACAGGTATAGAATTAAATGCTACTAAATACGACCTGTTTTTTCATTAGCTTGACTTGGCTTCCACTGCTGCTGTGGTGGCTAATATAGAGAATGTATTGATTATACTCTTAATTTAATCACACATGGTTTTAAACAAAATTATTAAATACTAAAAAGATCGTCGACAAAAGCATCCCATTTAAGAATATCTCAGAAATAATATTCTCACAAATAATATTAAAAAATAATTTATCATAAACACATTAACTTTATAAAATTGCATATTCTAGTTACTTACTATTTTTATAATAAATTCAGCTTATATCATATGTTCAATACCAAATCTACCTCAACTAACCTTTTATCTTTCAGTTCATACATTATAAATGCATTTGAAGCTAATAGCTCGGTTGACACGATTTTTACTGACTTTGCTAAAGCATTTGATCGTGTCAACCATGAAATACTAATTGGAAAGCTTACTGCCCTAGGAATCCATGCTGATGTAGTCAATTGGTTTAGAAGTTTTTTAATTGATCGTATTCAGTGCGTAAAAATTAAAAACCATCTTTCTAAGGAAATCAAAGTGGATTCGGGTGTTTCGCAAGGATCACATTGCGGGCCGTTGCTGTTTTTAATTTTTATTAATGATATACATCGAGTCATTAAACATTCGTCTTTTTTGCTTTTTGCCGATGACTTGAAGCTATTCAAAAGAATCGACTCACCAAATGATTGCTTATTGTTGCAAGAGGACTTATTCTCAATTCACAACTGGTGTTGCAAAAACTATCTTTTATTTAATATTAATAAATGTAAAATAATGAGGTTTTCCAGGAAATTTACTCCTTTGGATATTTCTCCTTCTTACTTTATAGACGGTTTTGAATTAGATGAGCTTGATGAAATTGTGGATTTGGGCATAACGTTCGACAAAAAATTGACATTCGGTAGCCATATTAATAGAATTTGTATGAGAGCTCTAAGGATGCTTGGCTATATAAGACGATTGGCAGTCGATTTATCTTCAACAGCATTCAAAGTCATTTATTTTGCTTATGTTCGTTCCGTTCTTGAATATGGATCATGTGTCTGGTCACCATATCAAGTAACGTATAGCAATAAGATTGAAACAATTCAGAATAAATTTTTGAAAATAATGCTATTTAAATTAGGTTACAACAAAGATAAAAATATAAATTTAGTTCGTCAGGAGCTTACTATCGATAAATTATGTTGTAGAAGAACTTTCGCGGACTTGAGCTTCTTTTATAAATTAATTAGTAACCAAGCGGATTGTTTATACCTATTTAATCAAATTAATTTCTGTATTAACCCTTCGAATCGACAAATCAGACATCCAACACTGTTTTCCATTCCGTTCCATAAATCCAACTACGGTCTTAATAGTCCACTTTCTCGGTTCATGCGTACGTCAAATAAATTATCCCTAAATCCAAATTTCGATCTTTTTGTTAATTCGTATCCTAAATTTATATCTAATCTTAAGCGGTTGAATGTTTGTTGTTCTCTTTAATTTGCCAATTTGTAGACATGTTTTTGTATTTATATATATTTTGTATTGTGAAATTTGAATTGTATTACTACAACATATTATGTATAATGGATTTTTCCGTAAATAAATAAATAAATAAAAAAACCTCTACAGTGCCATTGAAAATATTGTAAGTTGGCAACTCTGAAATTATACATTATAAATATTTTGCTTGACGTTTTCTATGTCAATTCCTAAATCATGTAGCCAACTAAAATTTAAAAAAAGATTAAATCATGGCACTCTAGAGGTTTTTTTTTTAATTGAATAAAAATAAATTTTCAATAAAAATAAATTTTAAAATTATCCATAATTTCTTGATTTTGAACAAGTTCATGTTCGGGTATTAAAATTGTTTTGCAGCCAAAGTGTTAGGTTTTAGTTCGATCGCATTTTGAACATGTGTCTGTTGTATGCAGGGGCAGATTTTCAATTAGGCTCACTAGGCCCCGGCCTAGGGCGCCACGAATAGGGGGCGCCAAACTGAACATAAAAGCAACCCTCGCACAATTTTGTAAGAAAAAATTGCTCCCAAAGACATAATTACAAGCTTTACCCTACTTTTGCTCTATTAGTGGTGCGCTTGTATTAGACGACACTATTTTCTTGTACAAGAAAATAGTATACTATTTTCTATCATGGTGTATCAAATAGAACATGTCCTGTTTTCATTATACAAAACTGTACAAGATTTGCGTTTGGTCATATTTTGTGTATTGCACCATGATAGAAAATAGTATACTATTTTCTTGTACAAGAAAATAGTGTCGTCTAATACAAGCTTCAATGTTAAAATTTACCAGAGTTTTGATGAAATGTTTAAATTTGAGAACAATGTCAAAAAGTGATAAAATGTCAAGGAATATTAAAATTAGACATTTTGAAGAATGTCGAAAGGGAATAATCGGTAATAAAAAAATCTTTTAAATATTTTAAACTTGACAATTAATCAGTGTTTTTATGCGCGTGGCGCATGAAGTAAAATTTCGAGTTGAGAAAAGCCCGAATTTGGATTTGGACGCTGCGCGTCCAAATCCAAATTCTTCGGGCTTTTCTCAACTCGAAATTTTACTTCATGCTTAGTCTGGGAGTGGAAAACATTCGTTAAAATATAATCACTGGTTTTCTACAATATTTTCATGCCTTTACAAAATCTTGAGGGTTTTCAAGATTTTGTTCAATTTTTAAAAACTTGTCAATTTTTGTGAATTCCCAAGATTTTAATTAATTTTCAAAATTTTACGACTCGTGAATTTTTCAATAGTTATCAAACGTTTTTTTAATTTCCAAGGTTTAGAATAGTTTTCAAAATGTTGACAAAAATCATGCATTTTTCGAGATTATTGCTGATTTTCAAATTCTTGAGTTCTTTCGCTACTTATTAAAACTTTGACGCTTTTCATGTATTTCCTAGATTTTCATTAATTAAAAAAAAATGCCGGTATTCATGAATTTTTAAGAATTTCATTAATTTTCTTGTTCACAAATTTCAAAGAAATGCATTTGACAAAAAACCGTTAACCATTTATACAACGTCTAAATTAATTAATGGTAATGCTAAAAAAATTATGATAAATTTTGAAAATTATTGAAAATTCATGATAAATTTTAATAACTTCTTGGAAATTTACACTTACATGAACATTTTGAAGGTTAACAGAAATCTTAGAAATTCTCGATTTTAAAGATTTACGAAAATCTTTAAAAATTCATGATAGGCGTCTAGATTTTTAAAATTATCGAAAATCTTTGGATTTCAAGAAAACCGTCCGAAAATTCACGAAAAATGGTCGAGATTTTGAAAATTAACACACACAAACAGATTGTTTTAATTATAATCAGTTGCATCAAAAGAATCATTTACCTAATGACCGAGGGATTTACCTTGATTTAGTTTTTACGAATTTATATAATCTAAATGTTCTAAGATCAACTGATCCGTTATTTGAAAATAGTCATCATCATACATCATATGAAATTTCTATTAACTTAGTTGATTCGCCTAGCATATTAAGAACTGAATATATTTATTATGATTTCAAATTTGCTGACTTTAGTGCTATAAATAATTACATTTCTAGTATAAATTGGGAGCATGTATTTAATAAACCAAATATCAACTGTAATGTGGAAGATTTTTACAATATTATTAATTATGCAATTGATACGTTTGTACCGACTAAACTATTTAGAACATCCAACTATCCTAAATGGTTTAATCGTGAACTTATTCAATTAGTTAGGGCTAAAAAACAAGCTCATTGTGATTTTAAAAAAAGTGGTTGTCAAAGTGATTATGATAAGTTTAAAAGGTTGAGATCGTTATGCCGTAATTTATGTAATTCACTTTACCAATGTTTTATCACTAAATCCGAAAATAATATAAATCATAACTGGGTGTTTTTGGTCATTTGTAAATGAATATAAAAATATCAAAGGATTTCCAAAAGTAATGTTCTATAATAATAAACATTGCACTACAGGTTCTAGTTGTGCAGATCTATTCGCTGATTATTTCAGTAGTGTTTATTGTGACGATAACATTAATTCTCCTTCCTTCAATTATGACAATAAAATTTCATTTTCAAATATCTCTATTGATACTTCTAATATTTTTAATTCAATTACTGGTTTATCTGATTCTTTAAATGCTGGGCCGGATGGTGTACCTCCTTACTTCTTAAAAAGATGTGTTTTCTCTCTTACTAATCCCATTAAGTTATTATTCAATAAATCTTTAACATCTGCAGTATTTCCTACTTATTTGAAGAACTCATTCATTAATCCGATATTTAAAGATGGTAAAAGAGATAGTATTGAAAATTATAGAGGTGTTTCCATCCAGCCCACTATCCCAAAGATATTTGATAAACTTATATCGGAACAACTTAGATGGAGCTGCAAGAACATAATATGCGACGAACAACATGGATTTTTTGAGGGGAGATCTACAACATCTAACCTGTTGTCATACCAGATGTATTTAATGAATGCTTTGGAAAGAGGTCTTCTAGTAAATTCCATTTATACAGACTTTTCTAAAGCCTTCGGCCGTGTCAATCACTCAATTCTTTTGAAAAAACTCGAAGGTCTTGGCTTTAGTGACAATATGGTAAAATGGTTTTCCAGTTACTTAAATAACCGACAGCAGTTTGTTAAAATTGATAATTTTATATCTAAAGCAGTTCATGTGACATCTGGTGTGCCTCAGGGATCTCATTGTGGACCAATCTTGTTCTTGCTCTTCATTAATGATATTAATCATACAAAACTGTAGGTACCTTATGTTTGCAGATGACTTAAAGATTTTTAGAGTAATTGAAACGGCTACTGATCAGAGACTTTTACAACATGATTTAAACAATTTATCTACCTGGTGTACCAACAACTGTCTACAACTTAACTTAAAGAAATGTATGGCTATATCTTTTGGTCGAAATAAACGTAATTTAGTTGAGTACTCTATAAATAACTACAATTTACCATTTGTTGAGAAAGTGCGTGATCTAGGGGTTATATTTGACTACCGCTTAACCTTCATCCCACATATAAACAGTATTATAAGTAGATCTCTTTCGACGTTAGGTTTTGTAAACAGATTCTCTAAACAATTCAGTATAAATACATTCAGAACTCTTTACGTTACTTTAGTTCGCCCTAATTTGGAGTACTGTTCTGTAATATGGACACCACATTTTAACAACCACAGTGACTTAATTGAAAAGGTCCAAACTAGATTTTTATTACTTGCTTCACATAAGCTAGGTATTGCCCGGATAAATTATAGCCGATCTTATATGCTAAATGTATTAAATTTAAAATCTCTGCGCTACAGAAGAGTTATGCTAAATTTGTGCTATGGGTACAAACTAATTAATGGCTTTGTGAACAGTAGCATATTGGTTGGGGCATTAAACTTTAATTTTTATTCATCCACTGTTCTACGAAACAAACCTTTGTTTCGTTTAAACACCCATCGCACAAATTATGCCTCTAATAATCCTGTTTGTCGCATAATGAAATATTGTAATATACTAAATACATTTCCAAACTTTTTAATATTTTGTAATTCTTACAATATGTTTAAGCGCTACCTTTCGCTCATTGATCTGGTAGTTGTTTTTTAATTGTATTTATTAGCTAATTGTAACTTGAATTTTATAACTATCATGTGCATTGTATTATTTGTTATATGTTTAATTTACACACATTTATTATTATATATATATTTAATGTAAAATGGAGATTTCCGTACAAATAAATAAATAAATAAATAAACAAACAGGTACTTGAATGCGAAGTAACATCACCATCCAGCTCAAATAGCGTCTGTGGCAAAATCGCTTCTACTAAGAGCACGTACCCTATCGGACGAACACCACTTAAATGATGAAATATCCAATGTCAAAAAGGCATTAATGCAAAATGGGTTTTCCAAAAAAACAATCAATAAATTAAACAGAAACAAAAGTCCAAAAACAAGAAGTGAAAGTCCGTGTAGCAACGTCACCCTTCCCTACCTTAAAGGAACAACTGATTAAATCGGAAAAGTCCTCTTCAAATACAATATTAGAACTTGTTTCAATATACACACAAAAAATCAAAATTTACTCCGAACTCCAAAAGAAATTATCCCACTTGAAGCTCAAGGCGTATATGAAATTCCATGTGGTATGTGTGAGAAGAGCTATGTAGGACAAACAAACCGGAAAATTAGTACTCGTCGAGATGAACACATTTTAGCAGTAAGAAAGTCTGATCCACAATCTTCTTTATTTGAACACGTAAACATTTCTAAACATACAATAATTTTCAAAAAAACGAGAATTTTAAAAAAGACAGACTTCTTCCACGCGAAGTTTATTAGAGAAGAGACTATGGTGACTGCGACGTCATCGAAACGTCGAATTAAAAATAAAATGGACCAAAGCCAAGAAAATACGCGGGACCAAACCCGAAGAAACAGTGATACGTATATATACAGAGAGGATGAATATAGAACATTTTTGCTGTTCGCAGTTAATAAAAATATTGTAGCATTAAATATCTTCAAAATTAAATAACAAACACTTTCCGTTTTTATTATTGTGTGGAGTATAGCAGCGGCGGTTCGCAGCCTAACTTTAGGGTAGGCCAGATACCCAAGGTAGTGTGTATCCGTTATTGAAAGGTGACTTTGCAATTCCTTGTATTTATAAAGCGCAATCCCAACCTTAAATTTTGCGTGCATTGGTGCTGTGTGGTGCATTCAATTATTTGCTGAATTGGCTAAATGTACCACTTAACGAAATAAAATAAATTTAATCAATTAACCCGGTCGATATCAAGTAAACTCTTATCTTAAATTTGTATTTAATAACCAAAATTTGGGGGGGGAAAATCCGTACCGCTGAATGCATCAACACAATTTTTTGTGAAATTAATGGCCCTCGCTTCGCAGCCATGTCAAGCACGCGATTGGGCCCTTTTAACATTTGAGAATATTTTTAGGTTAGTTTTAAAACCAGCTTTATCTATTGAAAGTGTCAAAAAGTCGTCTTTAACTTTAAAACCGACTTTTGCTTTAAATTTGTATTATGAAACAGAATATTATATTAAAGTCGACTTTAAATATTTTATGTCCTACCACTGCATTATTTGCAATTAATAGACCTCCTTTTTGTAACGTTACTGGACTTATAATGGAATACTGCGACAAAATTTTTCATAATGGCCCGGTAATTATTTTATTTACTTCTTCGTTGTTATGGTAATATGGTTCGAAATGATAAAAAATAAAATGTCAGACAGAATGAAAATTAAATTTATTTAAACGAAAAATTTTACATGACTATTTATCATAGCAAATACTAAACGTACAATTAGTTAAACAACCCGAAATAAGAGGGGCAACTGAACTTGAAACATTAACCGATTTATTAGTTTGTATATTGGACATCGTCGATGTCGGTGCAAGAAATTCATGTCTCGATGATCCAGCAATCAATGTCGCATTATTGATTTTCGATTGCATATTAGCATCTACATAGCTTTATGCAATGCTTCTGCTCTTCCAGCCTCCTAAACGTTGCAATTTTTTTATGCTGCCTCCAGCATCTGATTGTAGCGTTGCAGCAGTACGCCTAAAGCAATGCCCAGTATATTTAGACGCTTCTGGCAAACCTAAATATTTTGCAATTTTTGCTGGTATACTACCAAATTTATTTTTGCCAACGGACTGTAGTGTACATTTTTTCTTCTGGTAATTAAGAAAAAAATTATCTATATTGCAATTCTTGGGTCTCAGCAACATGTACTTTCTTATGAGACTAACGGCATTAATTTCATTATCCTGTATAACTACAAAGCTCCTTGGTTGACCATTTTTACTACAAGGAATTGTAATTTCAATGTTTGAAACCATATCTTTAACATTTCCAACTTTCATTTGTAGAAATTCATGACGCCTACATGCGCCGAAAATGCCTATCACCAAAATTACCATATCCAAAAGATATTCATCAACAGGGGCAGTTTTTTAAAATCAACACTACCTGTTCCCGCGACAAAACTTTTGATTTTTTAGGTACATAATTTTTTGAATTTTGTTTTAAAAACGCCTCTAATTCCAAAAATTTTTCAGAAATATTTACCAATTTCTTAGCCATCATTTGCTTCTTCAGCATCGAATACTTGGTCCACAACGAATTAGGAGCGAAGTTCTCGGATAATTCTTGGAAATATCCCAATAAGACCATTTCATTAATTTCCGCTATATCATGAATATCGGACCATTCTTTAAAATTATCAAATTCCTTTTCGTAGGCTTCTTTTGATTTTATTGGCACTAACGCCTCTCTGGCTTTATTTACTCGATGCAACACATCTTCTGGTAAATTGCTTGTAGCCATTACACGTTTCAAGTACACTATTTACTCCGTCAAATATTACAAATATTTCAGTTTCAACATGACAGCTGATACTACGATCCATGTGGAATAAAATACTGATCATATTTCTCGTTTTAAATTAATAAACAGGTAGGACAAAAAACGTTGAAGGCACCACAGAGCGTTAGTAGGAAATAATGCCCTTCGCCGACGTACAACCCTCGGGCCAGAGGCCCTCGGGCTGTACACTGTCGACGGCAGGCATTATTTCCTTACTAACGCCCTCGGTACCTTAATTACTATAAAGTAGCTTTAACTTGATTATGCAACCGGTCCTTAGACCGGTTAGTTAGGTGGCCTGCTAAATCTCAAGATCTGACACCGTTAGATTTTTTTATGGGGATACCTGAAGAACAAAATTTACTAGCAGCCTATAATTTAGACGTATTGCAGCAACATGTCATAGGCAATGTTCCTAACATTCAAATTTATAACGCCATTCGAACTGTAAGAGGTAGATGCAAAAGATGCATTAAAAATAATGGCTATCAGTTCGAACATTTAAAATAAGTGTTTTTTTTTCTTAATAAATAAAAATGTTAATAAATATTTATAATGAAATTATGTTCTGCCTAATAAAATATTTAATACTCAAAAAAGAATTATTATTATTTTAGTTTATAATGTTTATCATAATTGAATCTGAGCATGCAAATAATCAAAAATAGCTGTTGTTTTCCATATTATATTATTTAGCAGATTAAACGCTAGTTTCTACTCTATAGGCACACTGTTTTTTAAGATAAATTTGCAATTGTATATATTTTTAAAATCAGTGAAAAACACTCTTTTCAACTGTGCCAAAGCCAACTATGATTTACATTTGAAATAAACAATATTTGGCCATAGCTCGAAAATGTGTGTATAAAATAAAAAAATGCCTACGCCACTGGATTCTACTCAAAAAAGTGTAAGATGGTATTTGTAGTTTTTGTCTATCTCACAAACTAGGCAAGATATTAATTAAAGCTAAAAATCAAGAAAACCTGATTTTTCCCTATAACTTCTGAAAAAAAAAACAAGATGGTGCATTTTTGTTTTCAGCATTATCTTAGTCTCAAAAATAGGGATCGCGACTGCGCCATCGGTTATTTTATAACTTTTATATTTACCGAGATGCCCATAAGCAACATCGAAATTAGACCACCCTGTACATGCGAGTACGTACTTTCATGTTTAATTTATATATTTTTTTTAAATTATGCCTAAAGTAGATGAAGACCAGCGTAACGGGTGGCAAAAATTGTGTGGATGTTATAAATGGGTTCCAAAAATATATCTGCTCGCAACACCCTGATTGCGAATCACTGCTATTTACAAATTTGATATTTCTGTTATTATTTTTATTGGATATAATCTAACAAACATTAGATTTTTTAGAGCAAAGGCGTTTATTATTTGATTGAGTGATCAAAACAAGCATATCGCATCAGTAACCGTCGACGAAAATAACTCCGGGAGAATTATTAGCAACATACTGGGCGATTATTCGCCGGCAATCCTCTATTTCTGTCATAAAGCAAACCGTAGTAAATGTCTTTTGGTTAAAGAGCGAACACGAGTTGCACGCTGATTAATTCGTTATTTTGACGTGCGGCTTGTAAAGACTATTAGCCGGGGGCCTTAATGACCGTCGGTGATGGCATATTAGTGGCTAACACATGTGACGTTCCATGTTCTATTCCCGGGACGGGGACGTCACTCGCTACCGCCTAATCTATAATATTGTACACTTTACTTTCACGAAAAGACGCCCTCACTTTTTCATTAACCCCTTTCAAGACTGAAAAAAAAACGGCTAAGTATGTTTTCGAGTCGTGTCGGAATAATTCAACAACTAAATAGAAGTTTAGATTATATTTAGAAGAGGGATTTTTTTCTATGGGGGATTTTAGATTTATTCGAGTTGGAAAAATGACAAGAAATATGCGCGCTTGCTGGTCGTTATTTATGGGCGCTTTTTGTGGCATCCTCTTTTTGGGAGTTAATTGATTGCTTTTCTTGAAAAACGCCGCCAATGAAAACTGTGAGAAAATGGTGTTTTCTTGTTTATACTTGCTACTCAGAACAGTGGCGTAGCGTGGGTTTCAGCGTAGGCCAAATTCGCCGCCCCTTCATTTAGGTATTTAAATCTAAAAGGATCCAAAATTATTTACATAGCGAGCAAAGCGAGTCACGCCCCGGTAAATCGAAATCATCAGGCTTTTCTAAACTCGAATTTTACTTCATGCCCCACGCATGTACAACACCGATTTGATGTAAAGTTCAAAATAGATAGCCGAAACTATAGTCACAGAATTAAGTGCAATATACACTGTTTAAACAAAGTAAAAAATTGTTTTAGTGACAAGTGTATCTAAGATGTACCACAAAGTGAATGCCTACGACACAAAACAGTTAAATATGAAAAGATTTCCAAAGTAAAATTATTTGATAGAATCTATTTTAACAATATTCTACAAAGAATTAACTTTATTAATGCTATAGCTGATAAGTTTGTTTAAATATTACTGTTATAGCTTTTGAATTTATCGATTGCCGAGAAAATAATTAAATAAACAATTTTTACTATAGACAACTTAACATACAAATACACTAGCGCCATCTATTAAAATATAGCTGAAATAAAGTCAAACAGCATTTTATTCGAATTATATGACGATAAAATAATGAAAATTCAAAATTTTCATAATTAAATTCTCTTCTGTGAAATATGTTGAAAGTTTAATGTTAATATACTAATTAATCGTTTGAAAATTAACGAACGTATTGAAAAATTCACGAGTCGTCAAAATTTTGAAAATGAATTAAAATCTTTTAAACTCACGAAAATTGACAAGATTTTAAAAATTGAACAAGAACTTGAAAATACTTAAATTTTCTAAATTAATGAAAATATTTTAAAAAGCCACTGATTATTTTTTAACGAAAGTTTTCCACTCCCAGATTAAGCATGAAGTAAAATTTCGAGTTGAGAAAAGCCCGAAGAATTTCGGCCTTTTCTCAACTCGAAATTTTACTTCATGCGCACAAAACACTGAATGATTGTTAAGTTTAAAATATTTAACACATTTTTTTATTATAGATTATCACTTTTCGACATACTTCAAAATGTTGTCAAATTTCAATATTTAGTAACATTTCATCACTTTTTGACATTGTTTCAACATTTTCCCAAATTTAAACATTTCATCGTTTTTCGACAATTTTCGATTTTCTCAAATTCACTTTTCCATGGTTCGCGCATAGTACTGACAGCATTAAATTCTAGATTAAGACAATTAACTCTATTAATATCATGTTTTATATAAATATAATATAAATCATTTTTATAAATATACATTAAAATCAGCGACGACTAGCAGCCTAACTTCAGGGTAGGTCACAGCGCCAAGGCACACAAAATTTGAGGTTGGGATCGCGCTTTTTGAATACAAGGAATTGCACAACAAAGTCACCATATTACCTTGGGTCTTTGGCCAACCCTGAAGTGAAGCTGCGAGCCGTCGCTGATTAGAATATCTCATAGTTTTGTGAATATTATTTTAAACCTAACTAGTTTTAAAATTTAAATAATGACGCATTAAACGCCATCTAGTGTCAATATTGTTGTACCAATTGAGTGGCTTTAAAAACGTGTTTTCTATTGATTAAGATTAATTAAGATTTTACTTATGAATCACCATAGTAAGTAAATTCTTGTATGGGTTTTATTGTTTTAAGATTATCATTTTTGGTAATTAAATTCAAAATTTAAAAATATGACATACGCCATCTAGTAACAGTATTATTGTACTAACAAAATTATTTCTTACTAATAAATAATTAACATTAAATTAATGTATTATTGTCATGATTTTTTAATTAGAATTTAATAGTTCTGCATTTTTAAGAGCTGTCTAACTACTAATATAATTAGTAAAAAAACAATATTTTAAATTTAAAGAATGACGCCATCTAGTAACTATAGCTATAACTGTCTTGTCTTGTGATTGTGACTGTTCCAAATTCCGATGAAAGAAATTTGTAACTGCCAGTTATTTGTGATTAATTATTATTTTCATGTTAATTTTAAGAAGTAACTAAGTTTATCAAGCTTGATAGTCTTATCATTAAATTAAAAAATCAAAGTATAACAAACAAAGATAGCAGGCGCTATCTTGAAAACTGTTTTAACATCTGCGAAAAGAAGTTTTCTACTCCTAACTAATATTGGTAAGAGAATACAGAGAACCATAAAATTTATAATGATTCCAAACGGATCGACAATAAAATAAGTGTTTAGAGTTATAAGCGTTTTTCAAAATGTTACAATTAGTAATTTACATTAAAAATGTGTGTTAATAATGAGTTTTTACAATGAAAACCTGTTTTGATATATTGCAGGAATCTGTACTTTTGCTACGTCGCAATCGCGAAACCCACACGCGCACATTCTCTTTTATGTCATCTGTCTAAATTGACCGTATCAAAATAAGTGCATCGGAAAATCCGGGAAAATCTCCCAACAGTGACCAACGGACGGTACGATTCCTGGCGAACGGAGGATCGTCACCACATTGGCGAATTGCGATGAAATGTCGCTGAGAACGAGGGTCCTCGGCTTGGTGGAGGTCGTGCTCCGGGTGCCCCCCTTGTTCGTCATCGACGAGATCCTCAAGATAGGCCTGGGGGTGTCCAGTCCGACCGCGGACCAAGACCTCGCCGATTTTAAGCAGCGCTATGAGAAACTCGAGGAGAGCGCCTTCAACAACACCGGCCTCACGCACTACGACCCCACCATCTACAGGGTGGTCTTCTTCTCCCTGGCACACATTCTGTTCAGTACGCTAGGTCAGTATTTTGCTCGATGTGATGGCAGTTGTTTACTTTCCCAGGCTGACATACATAATCGGATTTGTTTAGTATTAATAATTGATCGGGATTGCGGTGCAATTACGTGTAATTTATAGCGGTTGAAAATAATATGGGCTAATAAGGAAAAACTTCATGTCACATCAATTCTCTTTTTACTTGCACCGTTTTACTGCGGTTAAATAATTCAGGGGAATTTAATCTAAAACCACTTGTTGTATTGCTGTGTCATCTAAACTTTTAAAATTCATTAGAAAACTTGTTTTAAAATTTTACAATGCAGCAGGTGATTGAAAATGGCATTAACATATGCTTGTTGGCAGCACTAAAATATAAATGAAATTTCATGTAATTTAAGTTTTATAAAAAATGGAAAAAAAAATCATACATACTAAAGTAGGCTTTAAAACATAATTGAAACAGTTCTGACAGTGTTTTATTAGGAAGTTTTAGTTTATCGTTTTATGAAATACGGTAACACTAATATCTATGCTAAACTTGCTTGTTGCCCAGCATTGCAGCCGGTTACCGAGTAACAAGCTAGTTTTGCTTAGACATTTCAATAATTGTGACAGTCTGTGCTGTTTTGTTTTTCGAATTCACAGTTTGCAATATTGTTTTCTGTATCAACTAACAGCTTCGATTCGATGTCATTTGATGTTTTAAGAGCTATTTGATTTTGTATTTAGTCTTTATTGAATGTGAGTATAGTACCGTGGTTGTGATCTTTGCCAATACAACCCTACGAGAACTACGGGGACATAGATACTATATTTTTAAAAAAATTAAATTTTAAATAAAATCACTTGGTATGTTTCACTAATTTTACTTCTTTATTCCGACTAGTTTCGGCTATTAGCCATTTTCTAGGAATGTACAAAAATAATGTTTTACAGTAAATATATACAGATTTACAAAAAGAGGGAGGGTCAGGCAATAAGAGCGTTCACGATCGGGGATGTCCAGATGTCTTCGTTGTCGTTGACGACGTTTTTCTTTAATTTTATGGCTCTGTTAATTTCCAAGCCTTCTCGGAAGTACATTCTTTGAAAATGGCTAATAGCCGAAACTAGTCGGAATAAAGAAGTAAAATTAGTGAAACATATGATTTTAATTTAAATTTAATTTTTTTTTAAATATTTAATCATGTTTCATCAAGTGATCAATGAGAAACAAGTTGAAAATATATAGATACTATATTTGAAAGCAGAGCTGGGATGAATCCTCAAAAACAGGATTCGAATCACGAATCAGAATCACCTAATATGATTCGAATCACGAATACTCAAATAAAGGATTCGTAAGTGAAAAATATGATTCGAATCAAAGATTCGAATCCTCATTTTTGAATCACGGATACAAACCTTTAAAAATAAATTTGAATCTATAATTTGCAACCAGTAAAATTTTATTCCATCAGTTTCTATTAACAAAAATGTTCATTTACCGACTAAATATCTAATTAAATAATGATTTTAATTAATGATGATGTAGGTGTAATTGAACTTTATTTTAAATTAGTGTTTTATACGCGTGGCGCATGAAGTAAAATTTCGAGTTTAGAAAAGCCCCGTGAAAATTTGTCTCAGGTCGCTGCGCGACCTTCGACAAATTTTCTACGTGGGGCTTTTCTAAACTCGAAATTTTACTTCATGCTTAGTCTGGGAGTGGACAACACTCGTTCCTAGAAGTTTCAAATTAAAGGATCACTCTAGATTACTAAGTTTATTACCATTTTACAAAGGCTACAGCTCGAAGGACCAATCATGGTCTTCGGAGACCGAAGGACTACAAGGAATCAAAGTTTCTTAACAAGAAAACAACGAATATCTGAAGGTTTACAGCATGGATAGGAAAGAAAACATCCAATTTTGAAAAAATATCGAAGTTGGGTTGGTTTTCAGTGCGTTTTTAACTTCACTTTTAATCAGTGTTTTATACGCGTGGCGCATGAAGTAAAATTTCGAGTTTAGATAAGCCCCGTGAAAATTTGTCTCGAGTCGCTGCGCGGGGCTTTTCTACGCGGGGCTTTTCTAAACTCAAAATTTTACTTCATGCTTAGTGTGGGAGTGGACTGTCAAGATTTTCTACATGTCGAGATTTTCGATATTTCTAGATTTTTGTCGATTTATTCACAGTTTGTTATTATATTAAATGCAACTTTAATATTAAATAATTATGGTTTTTCTTAGGAATAGAATATTCACCCATTAAGTGCCGAGCAAATTATAAAGTTAACTCTAATAGTTAATTTTAGGTAAAATTTTGCATCTTTTTCTATGATTTCAATTAATGATTTATTATATTACATACGTCGATTTTATAAAAGAGTTAAGCATGAAGTAAAATTTCGAGTTTAGAAAAGCCCCGCGTAGAATATTTGTCGAGGTTCGTGCAGCGGCCCGAGACAAATGTTTGCTCTGATTTAAAGTAAAGTTAAAAATGCACTGAAAAACAACTCAACTTCGATATTTTTTTAAAATTGGATGTTTACTTTCCTATCCATGCTGTAAACCTTTAGATATTCGTTGTTTTCTTGTAAAAAAACTTCGAGAGACCGAAGGACTACAGGTATCCTTCGGTCTCCGAAGACCATGATTGGTCCTTCGAGTTGTAGCCTTTGTAAAATGGTAATAAACTTAGTAATCTAGAGTGATCCTTTAATTTGAAACTTCTAAGAATGAGTCTTGTCCACTTTCAGACTAAGCATGAAGTAAAATTTCGAGTTTAGAAAAGCCCCGCGTAGAAAATTTGTCGAGGGTCGCGCAGCGACCCGAGACAAATTTTCACGGGGCTTTTCTAAACTCGAAATTTTACTTCATGCGCCACGCGTATATAACACTGATTTCAAGTGAAGTTAAAAATATACTATTAAGGTTGGAAATTTTTCATGCTTAAGTAACCAAGTATGCATTCACAAATATTTGAATTATTTGAAAATGTAAATATTTATATTATGAATAATTTAGTGATTTAAATATTCATATTAGAATATTTAACTATTTGAATTAATCGAATTTGAATCCCAGCCTTAATTTCGAAGATTCTAATTATTTGAGAAGATTTGAATCCGTGTATGAGGATTCGAATCCTTTTATAATGATTCGAATCCTTTTATAAGGATTCGAATCCTTTTATAAGGATTCGAATCCTTTTATAAGGATTCGAATCTTTTTATAAGGATTCGAATCCTTTTATAAGAATTCGAATCCTTTTATAAGGATTCGAATCATCTACGTCTGGATTCGAATACGAATCCTTTTAAAAAAATGTAACGAATCCGGATCACGAATCCGTTTTCACTAAAGTATTAGAATACCTCTTTTGAATCCTCTAAAAGGATTCGAATCCGGGAATCGAATCCTGAATGATTCGAATCCTGCCCAGCTCTGTTTGAAAGAAACTAAACTTGCTATTAATGAAAGAAATGAAATCCTCTGTACATTATTACACTATTTTAAAAGATGTTCTAAACAATACGTTTCATAAAAAAACTTACTAATATTTAAATGCTTTAATGTACTTAAACTTTTACAGTTAAAGCAATCATACTTTGTATTAAATTATCAATTTACTGTGTAAAGTATATCTAAATTACACCGAAATAATTCTCTTTTTAATTTTATTAAATTGAATGAGTATTGTTATTAGACACTATTCTTTGTTTATTATTTTGTTTCGATTTCACATCAATTACACATGTATACATGCAATCGTGTAATATATTTGTTGTTTGCAATAATTCTGTGGTTTGGAGCTAAAAGGGCCAATGTCGAAGATTCTCCATTTGAGAAAATTGCATTGAAAGTTTTTATTTTTAAATTATTTTAATTCTAAATGACATAAAGTAGAAGTTGTATGTTTCAACTTCAGTTCATATATATGTTTGCATAGAAAATTATCTATGTCATGTTTTGAACAATAATTTTATTTTCCAAAAAATGATGTTGGCCTTTTTAGTTCCAAGCCACAGAATTAATTTGAAGGATTAGCCTTACACATTATAATGCTTCTAGAAGAAGGAATAATATTAAAGTCATATTGGTGTTTGCAACAGTAAAGAAAATTAATTCAACTCGAAATGTATGTTAATTAATACATGCTAAACAATTATGGGCATTAAGCATTTCGAATTTCGGCCAAAAGTAATTGACCAAATGGAATATCAAAAGTCTATGTCTGTGCAGTGTAATAATTTAAATTGCTTTTATTTTGAAAGTGGCCTAACTCGATTTCTCAATTTTTCTTGATGACTATAATAACTTTTATAGTTTGAGGTTTTCAGTCATTAAAAGCAATGTGTAGTAAAGTGTATTTAAAATATATTACATAGTGTGAATATACATAACCAGAAATTGTTTTTTATCACAGAAAACGGCTCAATTCATGAATATGCAAGCAGTTATTTATTATCTATTATTTTTGGATTTTTGTTTTATTTTACTGAGATTCCCTTTGTGAGTAGAAATTTGTGATGAAGCAGGCTCTGTTACTGCATATTTGTATGGCATTGACACGTCAAATTCGTAGGTTAGAATTATGACAAAATATTGATTTAGCGTAGGCTCGGAAAGACAAATAGGCTATATTTTCTCTTAAAAGTTGGAGGATCACAAAAACTTAATAATTAAAAAAACTCTTTATCAAAACACATTACATTTATAAACACAACATTCCATTTTTGAAATAAACAAAACAACAATCTTGTAAAATGTTTTGCATAAGTTTACAATTGCAAATATATTGTATATCGCCTTATCAACCTACATGTTGTTAAATATTTAAACATCACGAAATAACGAAAAATCGATAATGATTGGGATATTGAATAGTCAACAACTTTAAATTTTTTACGCAATAAATAGTTGATGATCAATTAATGGATTTTGTTATTACCGAACATATATATTTTTTTAATTAACTCGTAATTTACCTATATTTGTACTTTGCCATTTTATGATAACATTTAATCTTATCAAAACAGAAGATTATTTTTTAATTATTATTTTTTTACATACCCACAAATTTTGTATTGTTCCCTAATTACTTAATGATTAATTATAATGTTTGCGGCATTCCAAAGATGGAAGCACAATCTTCAAGGAACTACCTCTCAACTAATCGAAAATAATATTTAATTGATGAGGCGGATACATGATGAAACTCCATAATACTATTTGAAATAAAACAACGCAGTTGGGAGGGTTTCACTTTTATTGTTGAACACTGCAGTGTTCAACAATAAAAGTGCAACCCTCCCAACTGCGTTGTTTTATTTCAAATCGAAAATAAGCTTAAATTTAATGAAGCAATCTGGCTGTGTTTTAATTTTTCTGAAATTAGTGTCAGAATGCTGTAAAAATTACAATTTTTAATTAATTCACATAAATAACTTTAATTGATATTAAATGATGTACTTTCCGTTAACAGTCGACCAATATTTAAAAGGTATTGAAGTTGACATGCTTTAAAAGTGTATCAAGGAAATAGATATACACCAAAAGTAATTTCTGATAAAAAGTAAAGTTACAAAAATAATAGAGTAAAGTTAGACCAAGGAGCGGAAACAACTGTTAGAAGTTTCAACTTGAACACTTTTATAAAACAACGAATCCCTAAACATTCACAGAGTATGGATCGGGATATGTATATTTAAAAGAAAAATTCCCTGCATATACGAATTGAACGTTTAAATATGAAATTCAATGAAACGATATAACGATAAAATGAGTCATACAATCGCAAATACGCAAACAATGGAAAAAATATGTACATAAGTTATTTATGTTAATTAATAACTGACAAGTAATGACAATGAGGTTACAACTTTTTCATATTTGAAAATATGATTAAATTCATTTAGTTTTCTTAAACATACATCCTTTAGGCATCAATAAACTGTTTTTCGCAATTTATCAAACTCCAGGATATCCTAGACTGGTATGTCATTCACAGCGCTCATCACGACATCTTGTTGTATAATAGTTCATTTTGTCTTTTGAAAACCTGGATAAAATCCAAACAGAACAGATCTGGGGTACACAAAAATGTGGGCAGTAGATTTTTGTTTTTGGCCAAAATCCGGTACCAATACCACCAATAAATGTTCTGTATTGTTGAGATTTACCACAGACTCTCCGAATATCTGTTGGAATATAATTTTATACACAATAGATTTTAAAACGCCAAATTTATCTACTATTAATTTGAACTGTGGCGTGACCCCCAAACGACAGTCCACTTTTTCGTCGATTTACACTTTCTAAAAGCTCAATGGTTAAAAAACTGAGTCAAACCATTTAGCTAACGGGGAGTGTTAGCTAAATGGTTGAAATCGATTGAAGATTCCACTCCCAGATCCTTCGGTTTAGTGCATAAATAATTATACTCATTACTTTCCGGACAAACCATGTATATAAAACGTAAAATGGCTGTTTTATTTATCTGCATCAATAATTTATTCCCGAAAAATAAACAACTAATTTATAAGAAGATATTTGTTGGGGCTTTCACTTTCCTATACATATTGTATAAAAACAAAAAACTGGTGATTTATTACTTTTCTATCACTTTTATTTTCACTTTGTGACTAGTTTCAGCAATTTTTGTTTGACAATAGAATAAACATAAACATAATCCATACACATAATTAATGGCCAAGTTGACCTGTTATTCTATCCCCTCTTTTCTTTCCTTATCAAGTAATTTTAACCCTAAATGCGCATCTGTCCGTACTTTACTCAACTCGAAATTTTACTTTGTGCCACGTGTATGGAGCACTAATATAATGTAAAATTCAAAATGTACAAAAACACGTTTTTACCAAAGACTGTACTTTTTCGTGTGCTTATATATTTTTGTCATATTCTTTAGCCACTTGATGTACTCGGTACTTTGTACTCACATAAATACTTAATTACTTACTGTTACGTACTGGTACTTTATACTCGAGTACATTTTGTGTAGAGTAATTGTACTCAGTACTCAAGTACATTTTACCTGTAATTTGAACAGCTCTGCTTCACTTTTTGAATGATTTACGTCGTCCTGGCTTTTTCCAGAATGACATTTTAGACATAAAACATTCATTGCCAAAAAAATAAATATTTAAAGCTATGCTTGTTTATTTCTGTAGTACAATTTTTATATTTGTTTGTATTTATGAAAATAACATTGTTAATTGTTTACAGGATGCATAGCAGCATTATGCCTCTTCATTTTAAGCACGAGACACCTGATGGTGGTCTACATGTACCTGACGTCAATAGGAGTGGTCTTCATGTCTTATTGGTCCAACTTGAACACGATGAAAGCGGTGATTACGGCTGTCACCCAAGAGGAGATAACCAGCAGCATCCTTGACGATTTTCTCTCTCTAAACTTTAAGAACCTACTCGAATCCAACAACTGCGCCTTTATCGTCATACAAAACGCCCTGTTCCAGCTAGCACTTACGTTCATCTTCATCAACATCCATTTAGGACCTAGATATCCCCCTTTGCAGAAAATCCTACCGTTTAGTTTTATGGGACCAACTGTGTTAGCGGTGCTGCCGGTTCCGCTAGCCTTGCTGAATCACGCGGCGGTTTTCGGAGCTCTTCTGCCGCTCGCTCTAGTCAAATATGTGCTGTGGTTTTCGATTGTTTCAATAGCACAGACTATGTATACTGGGTATGTTCACGCGAAGAATTTTGTTTCGAATTTTGGAATGTCGGCGTTGATTGAGGCTGAGTGGTTGCGATTGAGCGTGCCGGAAGTGCTGCGCACTTTTTGGTTGTTGAGGGTTTTAGAGCATACGGGAATTTTCTTCATATCGGGGTTGTGGAGTGAGGTGGATGAAAATGGGCTGACGCCGGCGTTTAGGCTATTAAAGAATACAATGGTCACAGGTTGTGATACCGTGACGGCCGTTTTGGGGATCACTAGTATTGTTTCCTATTTATGTCATCACATAGGAAAGTTCTTTCAGTGGATTCTCCTCACTGAGGATGAGAATGATAAAGGGTTGGGGACGGTTTCAGCTATACTTTTCTATATTTTAGCTTTGCAAACCGGACTTACTGGGTTAGAACCGGAGAAGCGGTTTATACGGCTGTGTCGTAATTTTTGTTTGCTGTTCACTGCGCTGCTACACTTTATTCATAACATCGTGAATCCTTTATTGATGAGCTTGAGCGCTTCGCATAATCCCTCACTGAAAAGACACGTTAGAGCTTTAGCGGTTTGCGGGTTTTTAGTCCTTTTCCCGATTCTGCTCCTTTGCTACCTTTGGTCCCACCACACTATCTCAACATGGCTGCTAGCGGTTTCTGCCTTCAGCATAGAAGTGATTGTTAAAGTAGCCGTCTCCCTTTGTATATACTCCCTCTTCCTGCTGGACGCCAGACGCGAGACTTTCTGGGAAAAACTCGACGACTACGTTTACTACATCCGCGCTTTCGGCAACACTGTAGAATTCTGCTTCGGAATTTTCCTCTTCTTTAACGGCGCTTGGATCTTGGTCTTTGAAAGCGGAGGTGCGATTCGAGCCGTGATGATGTGCATCCACGCCTACTTCAACATCTGGTGCGACGCGCGCGCCGGCTGGTCGGTCTTCATGAAGCGGCGCACCGCCGTCAACAAAATCGACAGCCTACCAGAAGCCGAAGAAGAGCAACTCCGAAGACTAGACGACGTTTGCGCGATCTGCTACCAAGAAATGCGCTCAGCGAAAATAACGCGCTGCAAGCACTTTTTCCACGGCGTCTGCCTGCGCAAATGGCTCTACGTCCAAGACAGATGCCCCCTCTGCCACGAAATCCTGCATTCCGTCGAGTGCGAAGACAACAAAGAGCCCACTAGCGCGCACCCCCCTTTACAAGAAGAAATCGATTACAGGTGATAGACAAACTTTTAAAACAAACTTAAATTAAATTATTCAATTTAAATTACTCCCGCTTTTTTTAACTTATTGTGATTCAAAGACGCGCAGCGTTCTTTTATCTCGTTCGTGTGTGTACTTAAAACAAAAGAAAAATCGAAACTCTTGTGATGTTGTGATGCTGAGGTAGAACTTAATAAGAATCGGGGGGCGGGAGGGGTTGTACATTTGAAATCCTTGTAAATAATGTAAGTTTTTATTTCTTGTCTCTTTATTTTCTTTGGGGAATGTTTTGTTTACATTCCGTTTGTTTCTTTTTCGAAATTAGAAAACATGGCGTGAGAGAGAATATAACCATTTATTTATTAAATAAACTATATTTTAAGTTATGTATCTTGTTTTTTAAAAGTCCACAATCCGCACGGTTTGGAGAAGGGTGTTAATTAAAGATTAGGTCTTTGTAGTTGGTGAGCAGGTAGTAGTTGGACACTTTGCAGTTGGTGAGGGTTCTCACGACTGTCATGCGATCGGCGCGTTCGAAGTTGGCTTTGACTACTTCGTAATAACGTCCATCACTAAAATAAAAATTACATGATTTTATGAAATAAGTAAGAATCAAATAATCTAGAATTACAATTTGAATTACAAGATGTTTCTCAAGGATCAACACTATCTCCCTTCCTAAATATGTTACAGAGATTGTATTGTGTTGAAGGCATTTACTTTGTGGCAAATCTTGAAAACACTTTATTTTTTATACAGTGATTAAACAAAGTTAAAAGTGTAGTGATAATAAAAATTATTTTAGTCGTGGATTACAACAATACTTTCGCTTTGTTTATATGTGGGGAAAGTAGATACAAATGGCCAATTAACGTTCGTTAAAATGTAAAAAAAAAACAAATTAGTCCCAATTTTAAAATGTTACAAGGGAACAAAATGAAGTGTCAGAACAGAATGTTTTACAGGTTATTTGGTTTTCTTTAGTCGTGATCCGCCGTTACTAGTGATCCATTTATTTGTTTCTCGTGAAGTTTTCTTACGTGAAAATACTTGGTATAAGCCACACAACGGTGTCAAAAACGAGTTTCGGTACTTTTGGACTCATTTGGTTATCCCCTTAACCCTTCAATTGGCGCAATAATCTCTACGTAATTCAAAATACATGTAACTTTAAACTCACGTTAAAACTAAAGATTTGAGTTTCAAACATTTAACTCGAAGAGTATCGATAGCCTTCTGACTCTTATCAGAAAACCTCAAATTCTCAGGATCCCAACGTAATTCGATGCGTTCCAAGATTGGACAATTGTTCGCAATGGATTCCATGAGTTGATCAACTAAAATATTGACACCTAGACGTTCCCTGGTGCCCATGATTGTAATCCTAAGATAAAATACAAATTAATTTCGCATCAAAAATATGTCAAGTATAGTGTAGTTTTTTAAATTAGGCACTCTCATGCACAGAACGAGTGCCGTTCGTGTATTTCCGCTACTCAAAAAATGAGAAAGTGGAACCTGACTACGTTAGGCGCACTAACGAGAGCCAGCGCCGAATGGTACATTTACGGCCTAACGTTTTCAGGATTGTCTTGTCTAAGTTCGGGAAATGTGTTCTACCGCGCAAGTGCCGAATTTGGGTAATACATCTATAAATACCTACTTGGCGTTCTTTAAAATGGGTAAAATGCTTTGCCACAAAGCGTCTGTTATGTGCGACATTCCAGATAAACCAAGACCCCAAAGTTGAGTGCCGTGTTTTGAGAGGAATTTATAAAGTGCGTCATCTGTGAGGTTATCTGAACTATCCAAATCTAATGAAACCTAAAACGAAAATAAAAATCGTTATTCAGCAGTGTAAAAGATCTTTCAAGACATCCTGGGCTCGTATTCACAGCACCCATGCAATTTGTCATCGGTGAGAACTTGCATTGCAATTTGTTTAAAACAAGGTGAGTTATTAGAAGCATGGTGTATATCATCATAAAAGAAACGTTTAAGGTCGTCTGGAATATTCCATTGTCTTGGAGTTTAGTCCAGAGATCTACATTTTTTTTTTTTTTAATTCTTTAGAACATCGATTCAGTCCAGATATTAAACTTTGTTTATTAAAAAAAAAGACTTATGGGTATACTACATTACATCTACACTAATCACTACCCTGTCTTTTCCTCCTGCTTTCCTTCTCTTCCCCTAACTTCTCTTGCGTCCTTACCCCGGCCCCGTCCTCTCTCATCCATTCTGTCACTCTTCTCTATACACCCCTGCCTTTCCTGTGCTTCCACCTCCTTCTTCACCCGCGCATCCACCTTCATCCCATTCCCCAGCCATTCCATCACCTTCGCCTCCGACAAACCCACCCACTCATACATTCTCCTTCTCTCGCTCCTCCATCTACCCTCTCTCCCATTCACGCACGTCACCCATACCGCCTACACATATCTCTTTTCCTCCAGACCCCAAGATTGTTCATTGATTCAGATCTATTAAGGCCTATTTGCACCAGAAACGTTGAACTCGAGTTCAAGCTGAACTTAAGTTCAAGATGACAGTTCCTATTGTTCTAATGTCACTTTGAACTTGAGTTCAGAGTTGAACCAGTTCAATGTGTCTGGTGCAACTGGCCCTAAGCATGTTTACTTCCTTTGTATGAACTTACTAAGCTCTTGGCGTTTCCTTGTTCCATCCAAGCTTTTAAAACGGAATCATTGAAACCATTCAGTTGTCCAGCACTTAAGAATCTAAGACCTGGATGACGGGTTAGTAAATCGATAAGGCACTCTGTTGAAAGATCTGTGGCTGTAATGTCCAATTCTTGCAAGGAGCATTTCTCCCATTCGACTTGCATTAAATGCTCACTCTGTAAACCTGTGGAAGTCAAAAGTTACTTAATTGTTTTTTTTTTAATAGGAAAGTTGAAACTTACTGGTTCCATTCATTAGTAGACATTTCAATCGTCTACTCCTTTGGAAAAGGACTTTCATTGTTGATCCAGTCACTTTGTTACAATAATTGACTGCTAGACATTCCAACTACAAAAAAGTAAGGCTAAATGGTTTTGTAGTAAATTACCTGGATTCGTTACATTTTTGAGAGGATTTGTATTCCTCGTATTTCACATATGAATTTTTTAGGTTTCTTCCGAAGTCTAGTATCATAGGTTATTAATCGCCACTTCTTGCAAATTATCGTTTTTCTATTGCATTTCACTTTATATCGAATATGTATCCCTTTATTTCAAATATATTTCCCATTTATCAAATACATTTTCCTATATGTCCAAACCTTATCACAGTTTATAAATTACATTTCACTTCTTAGCAAAACAGCTGCAGTTCGTCAAAAAAATGCATCTTAGCAATGAACTCCTTATCCGGAGAATGGATACTGGCGTAAGTATTGTTGCATATAGTGAATTTTTCTTTTACGTAAACATACAGAGAGTTTTATGTAACACCAAACATGCTAGAATGAACTCAATGTTAATTTTCCTATGTTCGATGTGTACTGGGACGCATCAAAGCATTGACTATGATTTGATTGGCTACGATTTCTAATGGTAATATAGTCAACCCAGTGTACACTCCTCCCGTCAAAAATAAATGAAATTTATCAATTATTATGTCAAACAAAATATATTGTATTATGAATATTTTAGTTCAACGGAATGCTTATCAACTTTTGTTATATTTTCAATCAGTAAAAGACTAGTTAAAGAAGGTAAGAAGATATAAACGCTTCATCAGTAAACACAATTTTGCGCAACATTTCATTGTTTAATTTAACATATTAAATACAGTTTTACAAACATTTTATTGTTTAATTTTATCATATAGCAACTAGTAATATTGGAATTTGTAGGACCTAAACTTAAATTCTTGTAGAACTCTTATGTACAGAGGATTTTAAAATTTTAATGATTTTGCAATAGTTAGGATATTATTGGATACTCTTCGATATAACAGAAATTATTTAATTTCATCTCTTCCGAAAATATCGACGGACTTCTAACTCCTCGCTTGTGAAATTTATCCAAACAAACTGTTTTATAAGGTTCGAAATAGTTAAAATAAACGATATTAGTCAATCAGAAAATTTTAAAGAAAATAAATCATGGGAATTTCTTGAACTAGTAAAAGTATACCAGACAAATCTTTTCCTCCTTCGTATAAATTATTTATATGTTTACCTCTCCGTTCTTCGTCTGCTTCAAGTGCTAAAACAGCAAATATCACGCGTTTGCCATAACTGACAGATTTCATTTATTTTTGAAGGGAAGAGTGTAAATTGGGTTGACTATATTACAATCCGAAATCGTAGCCAATCACATCGCACTCAATGCTTTGATACATCCTAGTACACATGGAACATAGGAAAATTAACATTGAGTACATTTTAGCATGTTCGGTGGTTCATAAAACTCTCTGTATGCATAGGCTGCAAATTTTCCGACACTCGTTTTTTAAAAAAATTCAATTTGAAGCTTTAAACAAGTGTCGTCCGCTCCCAGACTAAGCATGTAGTAAAATTTCTAGTTTAGAAAAGCCCCGTGAAAATTTGACGAGGGTCGCGCAACGACCCGAGATAAATTTTCTGGGCTTTTCTAAACTCGAAATTTTACTTCATGCTTAGTCTGGGAGTGGAAAACACTCGTTTAAAGCTTCAAATTGAACTTAAAAAAAAAACTAGGAATATCTGAAGATTTACAGAAAATAGGCTGAGTTTGACATACGTACCCACTGAGCAAAAAACAAACAAATAACATTGTAACAACATTAAGGCCCAGTTGCACCAAAAACGTTGAACTTGAGTTTAAGCTAAACTCCAGTTCAAGATGACAAGTCCTATTGTTATGTCACTTTAAACTCGACTTCAGAGTTGAACCAGTTAACCGTGATTGGTGCTACTAGCAATAAACATTGTACTAATGTTGAAGAAACATTACTTCAATGTTTTTGCTCAGTGGGTATACTTATAAGAAAAACTCCCTGTATGTATAAATACAAATAAAATATTTCCAGGAGAAAGTTATTGTTACTGCAAACATGTTCAGCAAAAATATTAAATATAGTGAAACTCATTTCGTAAATCGGGAAATCTTTTGGCATATATTTGACAAGGTGAAAGATATTTGGGATATAGTGAATCTCATTTGATCAGTAGTGAAATGAACTTACCTGAATACAATTTGAACTGAAAGCATCGATATGACTGTCATCAACGAAGTTGATACCGAACAAATTAATCACCCTCAAATTCGGCGTGGCTCCTTTCAACTTGTGCACGTTGATAACCTCATAAATTTCCTCCTCCTCTTCCTCCACCTTCTCATACGTCCCAATGAGATGAAGAATCTCCAACCCGTTGATGAAGTTATAAATCTTCCTCATAAAACCCTCCATGAAGATAACCTCCGACAAACAAATGCATAAATACCTCAACTTCGTAGGGAACGCTTGCAACTCGCTGAAGTCGTGGAGTTGCATGGCGGTCGAGAAATCCAGCAGCATGTGCGTCAAGTTTGGGCATTTATTAGCTAATTCGTGAAGGACGGTGTGTGTGATTAGTTCAATTGGAAGCTCGATGTAGCGGAGGGATGGTCCGAAACGAATTGAGATTAGGGCTAAAAGGGATTCCAAAGAGCCGACGTGGAGGCCTGAGATTTCCGGGCGCAGGGACACGTTCTTCCAAAGTCTAGTATCATAGGCTATCAAGCGCCATTTCTTGCAGATCATCGCTAGTTGGCAGATTTCTCGGTGTGATAAGTAGCTGAAGATGTTGAGGAGGACTTTGTCGGGTAATTTTTCTACAGTCTAAAATGAACATTTTAAAGTTTACCAATAGTTTCATCATATAGACCAAAGGTCTCAAAACTATTTCTATTCGTCATAAAAAGACTGTTATTTCTTACTTCACTTTTTATTTGTATCGTTAGATGTACATTTCGAGACACAAGGTGCTCATTATCTTATGTCTCGAAATGTACATCTAACGATACAAATAAAAAGTGAAGTAAAGAATAACAGTCTTTTTATGTGTAATGATCATTTCACGTAAACTCAAAAACATACAGTTATTTCTATTCATATTTAATTAGTGACTATTACCTCAATGACAAAACGAATATTTCGCTGGGATTGGCAATGGCGTAGCAACGTCAACTGGTGCCCGGTACGGGTAACATTTTGTCACCCTCTCTCCCTTACACAGGGAGTTTTTTAAAGTATACCTACCCACTGAGCAAACACTTTAAAGTAATGTTTTATCAACATTAACACAACGTCTAATGTTAATGATAAAACGTTATTTGTTTGTTTTTTTGCTTAGTGGGTATACTCTGTTTTTTTTAATATGACCAACCTTATGGTTATTTACTGCGAACTGTTGCAGTCCTGCTTTGAGAGTAGGGTGTTCTAAACATTAAATGTTGAGATGTTGGTAAATGATTATCAATGTGACAAATAAATCATAATTTGTCAAATAAATTGTCACGATGCAGAGAGTTTCAAAAAGAGAACGCTACAACTTGCAACTTTACAACACATACAGGGATTTTTTCTTGTAAGTATACTTTCATATACTCCATATAAACATTTGTAAAATGATTGAACATGTGATCAAAACTAAGCAGTATATTTTGAACTTTACTTTAAATCAGTGTTTTATACGCGTGGCGCATGAAGTAAAATTTCGAGTTTAGAAAAGCCTGATTTGGCTCGGTCGCTCCGCTTCGCTACGCGACCGAGCCAAATTTTCAGGCTTTTCTAAACTCTAAATTTTACTTCATGCTTAATCTGGGATTGGAAATACTCGTCAGAGTCTTTAAATTGCAAGTTTTGGTCATTTACCTGATCCTTAGAGACACTTTATTAAATTGGTAGTAGATACATACAGATGCAAACCAGCCATACGTGTTTTGACAAATTTGTGGCAAAATGACAAAAACTGATTTTGCAGCGTCTATTAAATAGATTAAAATAGTGTTAATTGGGCGTTATATCGAATAGAGACCAGAAAAGTTATGTAAAACTAACTAAAAAGTAGACAAGTTTTGCAACTGAAACAATATGTCGGCTTTTTCAACCGAGAACTGTAGCAGGTTTTGCGTTCGACGGGATTTTTCAAATTTAATTTAAAACGTTTAGAATGGGTTTTGAAGATCAATTTGTTTTTAAAATTGTAGCCTAAAACGAGTAGGATCCAGGGACACCAAAACCCCAAAATCGATGTATGGCTAGTTTTGCATCTGGGCGACTCATTTGTAATCGTAATCTTTGTGAGTTAATTGAATTACCACCCACTGAACACACACATTTCAAAAATGTTTCATCAACATTAAAACAACATTTAATGTTGCTACAATGTTAATATAACGTTATTTGTTTGTTATTTTCTCAGTGGGCATATTACTATCAGATTTTCCTTCACATAACCTACAAATTCAAAGTAGATTTACAACATAACATGTGATTAATCTTGTCCTAACCTAAAACACATAACCTGCATCACACCACTAAGTTTTTGAAATGTCAAATTTGGTTGGTCATATTAAAAAAACAGATTATACATACCCCAATATAGGCTGAAGATCTTTAGAAATTTGTTGTGTTTTTAAAAGAGTTCAAATTGAAGCTTTAAACCAGTGTTTTCCACTCCCAGATTAAGCATGAAGTAAAATTTCGAGTTTAGAAAAGCCTGAAAATTTGGCTCGGTCGCGTAGCGAAGCGGAGCGACCGAGCCAAATTAGGCTTTTCTAAACTCGAAATTTTACTTCATGCGCAACGCGTATAAAACGCTGATTTAATGTGAAATGGTCTTTAACCTATTAACAAGTGAAATACGTTTAGTATGTCAAACATCGACTGTTTAAAGGACGAGGAAAGTGTTATGATGGACACATCATTATTTTCTATACTTGTTTTTGTGTAACTTTAGTAGAATACATTTATTAAACAAAATACTAACTCAAACCCCCCGCATCACAAAAAGCCATCTACGCCACTGGCAGTCACATAGCCTAGGTTACAGGTAACAGTTAGATATAGATAATAAATATGTTAGGCTAAATAGCACTTACATTGCTTAGATTAGATATAAAATAATTCATTTAGATTGCAGTTTTGAGATATTTAGCCAAATTTTCGCAACGGAATTTTTTTCAATTACTTTATATCTGCGTCGAATTATTTTTTAGAATGATTGCGCTGTAATCATAAATATACAGGATATTTTTCTTTCCGGTATACATTTTCTTATGTATACCTATACCGGGTGTTGACTTGGCGGACGCAACATAGGAAATCGCATGTTAATTTTATAGTGTTCAAATATTGGCTTCCCTATTTATTTTAGAGTCAAAATGTATTTTACTTTTTTGTAGGGCGAAAAATTCTAAATTTATGAATGTTCACACTTAACACTGTACGTTTCTCTAAGTTAAAATAATTTTAAAAAAAGTACTGTGATTGTATAAAAATAATGACATACCCTGGAATTGATACAACAATTGCGGATATTCACTGTTTTTTTTTAAGTTCAATTTAAAACTTTAAACAAGTGTTTCCCACTCCTAGACTAAGCATGAAGTAAAATTTTGAGTTTAGAAAAGCCCCGTGAAAATTTGTCGAGGGTCGCGCAGCGACGCAAGACAAATTTTCTGGGTTTTTCTAAACTCGAAATTTTACTTCATGCCCCACGCGTATAATACACTATAATATTATCAAATTTATGTATATTCAAACTTCACTTAAAATCTGTGTTTTATACGCGTGGCGCATGAAGTAAAATTTCGAGTTTAGAAAAGCCCAGAAAATGTGGCTCGGATCGCTGCGCGACCCTTGACTAATTTTTACGGGGCTTTTGTAAACTCGAAATTTTACTTCATGCTTAGTCTGGGAGTGGAAAACACTCGTTTGAAGCTTCAAATTGAACTCATTTAAAAATCAACGAATGTCAGAAAATTTACAGCTAAAATAATTAAGAAAAAGTAATGTGATTTTATAAAAATAATGACATACCATGGAATTGGTACAACAATTGCGGATATTCCTTGTTTTTTTTTTAAGTTCAATTTAAAGCTATGAACAAGTGTTTTCCACTCCCAGACTAAGCATGAAGTAAAATTTCGAGTTTAGAAAAGCCCCGTGAATATTTGTCGAGGGTCGCGCAGCGACCCGAGACAAATTTTCTGGGCTTTTCTAAACTCGAAATTTTACTTCATGCGCCACGCGTATAAAACACTATAATATTGTCAAATTTATGTATATTCAAACTTCACTTAATATCTGCGTTTAATACGCGTGGCGCATGAAGTAAAATTTCGAGTTTAGAAAAGCCCAGAAAATTTGTCTCGGGTCGCTGCGCGACCCTCGACAAATTTTCACAGGGCTTTTCTAAACTCGAAATTTTACTTCATGCTTAGTCTGGGAGTGGAAAACACTCGTTTAACACTTTAAATTGAACTCATTTAAAAATCAACGGATGTCAGAAAATGTACAGCAAAAATAATTAAGAAAAAGTAATGTGATTTTGTAAAAATAATGACGTACCATGGAATTGATACAACAATTGCGGATATTCCTTGTTATTTTTTAAGTGATACAACATTTGCCGATGTCAAAATAGCACAAGATATTGCTGTTACTTAATTAACGACAAAAAACATAACGCAAACATCGTGATAACTGTGGTCTGCATAATACCACTTTATTAGGAGGATTTTTTCTTGTATAGTGTAAATCATTTCGAAAACATTTACTTTAATCAAGTGACTGCGATATCTTTTGCCATTTTCACATCCGCAACTGTTGTTTTAATTCCATGGCATGTCATTATTTTTATAAAATCACATTACTTTTCCTTAATTATTTTAACTTATAGAAACATAAAGGGATAAACGTTAACGCGAATGAATTCAGAATTTTTCCCTCTACAAAAAAGGTAAATACATTTTATTTCTAAAATAGATAGGGGAGCCAAAATCTGAATATTTTAAAATTTATATGGGATTTCCTATGTTGCGTCCGCCAAGTCAACACCCGGTATATAAAACGCATTGGAACGTTGGTGTGTACTATGCTTTATGTTTCGATTATAGGCAACCAAACTTTCATACACATACTAAAATATCAAAAACTAATCAAATCAAATTTCAATTTAAAATAATCGTAACACAATTAAACAAAAAAGTGACTTAAATTAAACAATTTAGAAAAATAGTTAGGAAGAGTATTTACTTCTAAACAATAACGAAAAGCACCTAAAGAGTTTCTGATTAAATCAGGAATAAGTTCATTACGTTTTGCACGAATACGTTTTTTTAATTTATCTACAGTTTGTAACTGATTATTGTCGTAAATTTACAATTTCAAGTATCCTCAAAGGAAAAAATTGTTGGAGGCAAATCTGGAGATCGAGTGCCCAGGGTATGGGGCCGTATCTCCCTATCTAACGGCCTGGAAACCAGCGGCGGCTCGTACCCTAACTTTAGGGTAGGCCAGAGACCCAAGGTAATATGTATCCGTTATTGAAAGGTGACTTTGTTGTGCAATTCCTTTTGTTTTTAAAGCGCGATCCCAACCTCAAATGTTGTGTGCCTTGGCGCTGTGGCCTACCCTAAACTTAAGCTGCGAGCCGTCGCTACTGGAAACCTGTTTTTAACAAGTCTCTCACAGCTGCTGTAGAATGCGGAGAGGCGCCGTCCATTTGAAACTATGGTTCATAGATATTCAAATCCTCTATTAAAGGCATTTCTTAGCAGTTCCAAACAAATCTCACATTTCCATTAATGAAATATGGACTGATCAATTTTGTGCCAATTATCACTATGAAATGTTATAGATGCTTGTTAATACAGAACCAATATCTAAGGAATAATGAGAGGACAGGTTAGAAGGATAAAATGGATAAGTAAGAAAATATCCCACTGAGCAAAAAACAAACAAATAACGTTATATCAACAGTGCAGCAACATTGTTACCGGCGTTTTACCGGAAACGCCGCAACTATGATTATTTCGGCGATTTATATAGTTTAATTTCATTTCGCGATAACAACGGACCCCACATAATTTTTATTAATCATTTTTAAATTCACTTTCATAATCATTTATTATGAAATGAAATAAGTTCGTCTATATACACTGATCGTTCGGGTTTTGTAAATATTTGTAATTATAGGATTAGTCATTTTTATTTCATTTGTAGGTTTTAGAATTTTTGATTTTATTGCGTTACGCGGCGCAAATCTCGTTTGGGTCGTTAAATGCAAAATTCCAAGTAGCGGCCCCAAGCCGGGGAATTTTCACCATTACGGCAGTTCGTGACCAAAACAATAGCAAGACAGATTTGGTCACGAAAGGTTCACCGTCGAGTACCGCCCTCCGGATTAGGGTGAGACGGTATTTACTGCCCGGCTACTTGGAATTTGCATAAAGGGAAATACCGACAATTCAACTAGCAATTCGAGTTGGATGATCCGCATGCGCCAGGGCGCTCAAAATGAGTGAACGCAATAGACTTGCGCATGTCACCCCTAACCGCTGGACCAATCAGAGGCAGGAGAATAAACCACTTCCATCACCCACATCCCACCTAGCGACGATCATGGGAAGGGAGAGGGTGGTTATCGAAACTGATGGTTTGGGGGGAGGACAGTAATCGGTATCAGTCTTCTGAATCGTGCGGTCATCCGAAATCCGAGTGTTGTTAATATTATTTTTGTTTTAAATCAAACAAATAACGTAAGAGTCGCGTCGCGTAAGGTGATAGTTTTAATAATATTATAACCACACTCGGATATCGAATGACCGCACGATTCAGAAGACTGATACCGATTACTGTCCTCTCCCTAAACCATCAGTTTCGATAACCACCCTCTCCCTTCCCATGATCGTCGCTAGGTGGGATGTGGGAGATGGAAGTGGTTAAGGCTCCTGCCTCTGATTGGTCCAGCGGTTAGGGATGACATGCGCAAGTCTATTGCGTTCACTCATTTTGAGCGCCCTGGCGCATGCGGATCATCTAACCCGAATTGCTAGTTGAATTGTCGGTATTTCCCTTTATGCAAATTCCAAGCAGCCGGGCAGTAAATACCGTCTCTCCCTAATCCGGAGGGCGGTACTCGACGGTGAGCCTTTCGTGACCAATTCTGTCTTGCTATTGTTTTGGTGACGAACTGCCGTAATGGTGAAAATTTCCCGGCTTAGGGCCGCTACTTGAAATTTTGCATTTTACGACCCAAACGAGATTTGCGCCGCGTAAGGCAATAAAATCAAAAATTCTAAAACTTACAAATGAAATAAAAATGACTAATCCTATAATTACAAATATTTACAAAACCCGAACGATCAGTGTATGTAGACGAACTTAGTTCATTTCATAATAAATGATTATGAAAGTGAATTTAAAAATGATTAATAAAAATTATGTGGGGTCCGTTGTTATCGCGAAATGAAATTAAACTATATAAATCGCCGAAATAATCATAGTTGCGGCGTTTCCGGTAAAACGCCGGTAACAACATTAAACGTTGTTTTAATGTTGATGAAACATTAGTTAAATGGATTTGTTCAGTGGGATTATACCGGAAATTTTGACAATCTACTCCATTTAATGTAAATATTGTTTGTCCGTAAACAGTATTGTTTTCAAAATATCTTCGTGAATATTTAATATATCAAATAAAGTTTCATACATCTTTGTTGTCTTTTCTTCATCATCTTCAAAAAGTTGGTGGTTAGAAAATTTGTAAGATTTGTATTTAAACTCTTTCAGAGTCTTAAATACCGAATTTCGGGATATTCCAAAGTATTTTGCAATTTCTTGTAGTGCAGCAACAGGATTTTTTTCCAAAAAGCATAAACTATTTAATTTTAACTCATCACTTAAAAACGTAATTCCATTTCTTCCTCTTAGAGTGTGAATTAACTACACAGCCTTTTGAAGAAAACTTTGTGATATTCTTTTGGATTGTTCTTATATACGGAATTAGTCGTTCGGGATATTTTGCCTAAAATAGGTCCCTTACACTTCTTAAGCTGTTACCATTGTGATGCCAGGTTACTATTGCAACTCTTTCTTCTTTGGAGTACATTACTACTGGGAACGTTTACGCGCACAAAATAGAAACAAATTTTATTACTAATTGACGTTTCAATACGTAAGTTTGGTTGCCTACAATCACAACATAAAGCTTAGTACACACGAATGTTCCAATGCGATTTTTATTTGGGTATACACCGTTCCATTTGTTTCTGGATCTCGCCTAGCCATGCTTTCGTGTTGTTATGTTGCAGTATCAACATTTACATTTTTTATTAATTGCCACTCCTGATTCCTTATTTTAACAGTGTTGCAATAATTTATGATATCATAAGTAATCCTCTTTTTAATTTTCAAGAGGTTTATTGATTTATTGATTGATCTTGCAACAATTATTTCGCCACGCGGTCGCTTCTTCGAGCATTTTATTATTAAATCAAATTAATCTAGTGTTGCAATGCTGTGTCAATGTCAAAGTAAAAAATAATTTCAGGCACATATTAAATATTAACATGCCAAAGATTATCTCTGAATCAAAAAGGTTACAAATTCGGATGACTGGACAAAACACATGGGGAACCTTTCTTTTGAAACCATTCCTCCTTTCATTATTTCGCTTGGGGAATCTGGCTCAGAACAAACATCAGAAGATTCAGATGCAGGTTCTCTTGACTAAATAATAAAAGTGGAATGAGGGCTTCAAAATTGTTTGACATGAAAATTATCAGTATCACAAGAGGGTGGGAATAAATTTGCAATTCTACAAAAAAAATACTGAGGGCCAACAGAAGCGAGAATGACCAAAATTAAGGTGGATGGATGGAGTTGATCAAAATGTGTTAACGGGAAGACCCAAGCGAGAAATACAAATGGATGACGAAATAAGTTTGCAGAGCCGAATTCATTATATTTGTTATATACAATATTATTGCTGTGTTTGTATGTACAAAAACCAAGTAGTAAATTTTGTTAATCTTGAAACTGCATATTATTATCCTTTTATATCTGAAAATTTGTAAAACAGGCAACAGTGTAAGATCACAATAGTCAGAAATTATAACCTTAAAATCGAATATCTGACAGTGACATTTAAAAACCCTGATTTAAAACACAACCAGCCCCATTTACAATACTTAAACTGTCACTTTTCCATAGCTAGGCGAGATCCAGAAACAAATGGAATATATAATATACATAGGGATTTGTATACCGAAATAAAAAATTCCCTCTATATTGCAATGTGCCATAATCTTGCCTCAATCTCCCAATATAATCTGCAACGAGTTTATACAGCTCATTACAATATAATGTTTACATTTATCTGATATAAAGTATAAATATAAAAAAATACATCAAGAAAAATTTGAGCTCTTTTCATTGATTTATCTGTTGACTTGATGGGACATAAGAAATTGTATCAGGATTCTAGAAGCCAAATAACACAAGTGCATTAAACTTGATTTTGGGAAAATATATTAATTTAAAGACAATTTACATTCAATGTCATAATAAACTAGTATTACTTATTATTTACCAATAACAGTAATATGTCGTAGCCAATAAATGATTTAATGTATCATATGTTCAATAAAAAAAACCTCTAGAGTGCTATGATTTTATCTTTTTTTAAATTTATGTTGGCTGCACGCTTTAGGAATTGTCATATAAAACATCCTACATAATAATTATAATGTATAATTTCAGAGTTGCCAACCTACAATGTATTCCATTAATGGATTTCGATAGCTAACGCCATCTAATGCTTCATAGTGGCATCGTCAGTGACACGAATGCACAAAGTGCATATACAGGTCACTGTTTCGTCCACGAACGAGCAGAGCTCTGTTTGTGAAACCAGAAAACAAAAATCAAAATTGAATTTGTGTTCAGTATTCCGGCACCAGATACCCACAGACGCGTTTCGGACTTCAAGGTCCTTTTCAGTGTGGTCCCGACCCAGTGCTGAGGAATACTGAACATTTCTGACTATTTCAAGCCAATATGTGAAAACTATTAATGGATTTCGATAGCTAGCGCCATCTAATGCTTCATAGTGGCATCGTCAGTGACCCGAATGCACAAAGTGCATATACAGGTAACTGTTTCGTCCACGAATGAGCAGAACTCTGTTTGTGAAACCAGAAAACAAATATCAAAATAGAATTTGTGTTCAGTATTCCGGCACCAGATACCCACAGACGCGTTTCGGATTTCAAGGTCCTCTTCAGTGTGGTCCCGACCAATTTTGATATTTGTTTTCTGCATATACAATTTTAATGTATTCCATAGCAAAACCCTATATCTAATTACAATTTTACAAATTTGTCACTTATACCTCTTGTCTTCTAGGGCCCTCAATATCACAGGTTGTGTGAATATTTGTATACACGAGATAGTTTGATTCTTTGGTTTACTAAATCTTTTAACTAATAATAATATACAGGGTGATTGAGTTTGGTGTTCCACCCCCTTCTATCTTTTTTATTTTGAGAGTAACCTGCTTAAATATATCTCAGATTCACATATTTGCATGTTTGCGGATGACACATCTATTATTGTAAGTGGACCAGATGCAAATACATGTAATATCAAGTTAAATAATGTGTTAAATCAATTTAATAACTGGTGTGAACGTAACAACTTAATTATAAACTATTCCAAAACAGTCCTCATTCAATTTTACAACAATCATGTCCACCCATCAGAATTCAGCATCGATAATAGTTTTAGCAAAACACTAATCAGTGAAGTAACATCGTTCTTAGGATTACAAATCGACAAAAATCTTTCATGGAAGTCATGGAATGTTAGTAATCTAGTGAACAAACTAAACAAAACCTACTTTGCCCTATGTAGATTAAAAGACATATTAAATATAACCGAACTTAAATCAGTGTATTACGGATTGGTACACTCAATTTTGAGTTATGGCATTGTAGTATGGGGACATTCAACAGACGCAACAAAGGTGTTTCTTGCACAAAAGCGAATTTTAAGATTGATGTTTAATATAAAATATAGAGACTCGTGCAGGATAATATTTAAAAATGAATATATAATGACACTAACATCAATTTACGTTTATAAATTATTAATACACATTCACACAACAACACAATTTCACAATAAATAGCGATATACACAATTACGAAACTCAAAATTCTTCTAATATTTATATTCATCAATTTATATTAGAACAACATAAACGATCCCCATTACATGCGGGCAGTATATTATATAATAAAATACCGAATCATTTTAAACAACTAAGTCTAAATAAATTTAAAAAAGAATTGAAAAAACTGCTAATCCAGAACTGTCCATATTCATTTCAAGAATTTACGTTGTCGTTGTAAACTGTATTTTATATATACACTGACCTCTTTATATTTAGCTTTTATTTAATATACAGGGTCGCTACAAAGTATGGAAACACGGCTCTCACGTGAAAACGGCTAAAAACAGAACCATCAAAATTGGGATTTCTAAATGGGATATTTTCTTGAACAATTTGGCGTGAAAAAATCAAAAATGATTCTCAGGATTTTCACATACGGACGCCATCTTGATTTTTTTTAAATGGAATTCGATTTTTTTATTTTACAACTTTTATAGACCTTATAATTCTGATTACAACCATATACCTTTTTTTAAAAATACTTGTCTTTTCATCGATAAACCGGACTTTGAAAAGTATGGAAACAGCCAAACGAGTACTTTTTCTAAATGCTGCAATACCACAAATGCATGTTCTATTTTTGATCATATTTAAAAAAATATTAAACAGTCAACAGAAAAAATAAAATATTAAACAATAAATGACTTTTTATTTTACAATATATGTTCAAAGTGCTCTCCATTAACTTCTTGGCAGTAATAAATACGCTGGACAAAGTGTTGTAATGAACTAGTTAAAATATTAGGACGAATATTTGCAATTTAGGTTCTTATGCGTTCTTCTAATTCTTGTATATTGTGTGGCCTGTTGTTATAAACTCGATTTTTCAAATGTCCCCACAGGAAAAAATCAAGTGGAGTTAAATCGGGCGACCTAGCAGGCCATTCAATTGTTTCTCTCCTGCCTATCCATTTGCCGGGAAAAGTTACGTCTAAATATTCACGTACTATTAGTCCTAAATGAGCTGGTGCTCCGTCTTGCTGAAACCATATGTTTTCAGCTGGATTAGCCTGAGTTTCATAATTTGGGAATATGCATTTGTGGTATTGCAGCATTTAGAAAAAGTACTCGTTTGGCTGTTTCTATACTTTTCAAAGTCCGGTTTATCGATGAAAAGACAAGTATTTAAAAGAAAAAGGTATATGGTTGTAATCAGAATTATAAGGTCTATAAAAGTTGTAAAATAAAATAAATCGAATTCCTATTAAAAAATTCAAGATGGCGTCCGTATGTGAAAACTCTGAGAATCATTTTTGATTTTTTCACGCCAAATTGTTCAAGAAAATATCCCATTTAGAAATCCCAGTTTTGGTGGTTCTGTTTTTAGCCGTTTTCACGTGAGAGCCGTGTTTCCATACTTTGTAGCGACCCTGTATTATGTTAGTTGTAAGCAAATTTATATTTTTTCTTAATTTATATGACGAATGTATCTGTACTATGTATGGTTAACACATAATAAATAATATTGTATTGTAAAAAAAAAAACATATATATTTATAAACGGCAGGAAATTCTCTATATAATGGTACACCGAATTGATAATACGATGACAGCTGTCAAGTAGCGAGAGTCAACTTTTTTTATCAATTGACACCATACCTATTTTTTGTTCAATTCGGATATAGGGCACTTTCCTGCATCCGAATATTCTTGGCAACTATATGCTTAGATAACAAAAACGATTTATAAAAAAAAATCATATGTGGCTACGAAAATTATGAAAAATTAAGTGTTTAATTTTCAAAGGTGGGTCATTTAAACTATTGAAACATTCTTTAAGAAAAATATAGCCCCAAATAAAGATAAAAAAGTGGATATTTTGGTAAATCCTCATATTTCTAATCTATAGACATATGATTATGTTAGACAATCGCCTTCACATGCAAATTTAAAGAATTTTACTAATTAAAATGGCGTATTACTTAGAAATTAGCCAATTACATACGAATTACGTGAATATTTTGACAGCGAATATTTGCCCGGGCATAATATTCGAATATTTCCCGCAAAGATAACTAGATGCCTAATTTTCAATAATTTTATTATTAAAGGTAAATAACAAGAATTTCAAAAATAAGCATTTAGAGCATTTTTATTTACAAGAGATCAACATTTTAACAGTTGGTGAAATTAAAAGTACAATTATGATAAACATTTAGATGATTTTCTTCCGTTTCGGTCACCGAAGTTTTGCTTTAATATGCCATGACAATCAATGACAGCTACCTACTCAAACTATTTGATATATTTCTATAAATAATTTTTGTTCTAGCGATTGTCTAAACAAATATCCCTAGTGCAGGTACCAGGTGTTGACTTGGCGGACGCAACATAGGATATCGCATGTTAATTTTAATGTGTTCAAATATTGGCTTCCCTATTTATTTTAGAGACAAAATGTATTTCACTTTTTTGTAAAGGGAAAAATTCTAAATTTATGAATGTTCATTCTTAACACTTTACGTTTCTCTAAGTTAAAATAATTAAGAAAAAGTAATGTGATTTTATAAAAATAATGACATACCATGGAATTGATACAACAATTGCGGATATTCCCTGTTTTTTTATATTCAATTAAAGCTTTAAACAACTGTTTTCCACTCCCAGACTAAGCATGAAGTAAAATTTCGAGTTTAGAAAAGCCCCGTGAAAATTTGTCGAGGGTCGCGCAGCGACCCGAGACAAATTTTCTGGGCTTTTCTAAACTCGAAATTTTACTTCATGCGCCACGCGTATAAAACACTATAATATTGTCAAATTTATGTATATTCGAACTTCACTTAAAATCTGTGTTTTATACGCGTGGCGCATGAAGTAAAATTTCGAGTTTAGAAAAGCCCCGTGAAAATTTGTCTCGGGTCGCTGCGCGACCCTCGACAAATTTTCACGGGGCTTTTCTAAACTCGAAATTTTACTTCATGCTTAGCCTGGGAGTGGAAAACACTCGTTTAAAGCTTCAAATTGAACTGTTTTAAAAATCAACGAATCTTAGAAAATTTACAGCTAAAATAATTAAGAAAAAGTAATGTGATTTTATAAAAATAATGACATACCATGGAATTGATACAACAATTGCGGATATTCCCTGTTTTTTTTATATTCAATGTAAAGCTTTAAACAACTGTTTTCCACTCCCAGACTAAGCATGAAGTAAAATTTCGAGTTTAGAAAAGCCCCGTGAAAATTTGTAGAGGGTCGCGCAGCGACCCGAGACAAATTTTCTGGGCTTTTCTAAACTCGAAATTTTACTTCATGCGCCACGCGTATAAAACACTATAATATTGTCAAATTTATGTATATTCGAACTTCACTTAAAATCTGTGTTTTATACGCGTGGCGCATGAAGTAAAATTTCGAGTTTAGAAAAGCCCCGTGAAAATTTGTCTCGGGTCGCTGCGCGACCCTCGACAAATTTTCACGGGGGTTTTCTAAACTCGAAATTTTACTTCATGCTTAGCCTGGGTGTGGAAAACACTCGTTTAACGCTTCAAATTGAACTGTTTTAAAAATCAACGAATCTTAGAAAATTTACAGCTAAAATAATTAAGAAAAAGTAATGTGATTTTATAAAAATAATGACATACCATGGAATTGATACAACAATTGCGGATATTCCCTGTTTTTTTTATATTCAATTTAAAGCTTTAAACAACTGTTTTCCACTCCCAGACTAAGCATAAAGTAAAATTTCGAGTTTAAAAAAGCCCCCTGAAAATTTGTCTAGGGTCGCGCAGCGACCCGAGACAAATTTTCTGGGCTTTTCTAAACTCGAAATTTTACTTCATGCGCCACGCGTATAAAACACTATAATATTGTCAAATTTATGTATATTCGAACTTCACTTAAAATCTGTGTTTTATACGCGTGGCGCATGAAGTAAAATTTCGAGTTTAGAAAAGCCCCGTGAAAATTTGTCGAGGGTCGCGCAGCGACCCGAGACAAATTTTCACGGGGCTTTTCTAAACTCGAAATTTTACTTCATGCTTAGCCTGGGAGTGGAAAACACTCGTTTAAAGCTTCAAATTGAACTGTTTTAAAAATTAACGAATCTTAGAAAAATTACAGCTAAAATAATTAAGAAAAAGTAATGTGATTTTATAAAAATAATGACATACCATGGAATTGATACAACAATTGCGGATGTCAAAATAGCACAAGATATTGCTGTTACTTAATTAACGACAAAAAACATAACGCAAATATGTGGGGGTGATAACTGTGGACTGCATAATACCACTTTATTAGGAGGACTTTTTCTTGTATAGTGTAAATCATTTCGAAAACATTTACTTTAATCAAGTGACTGCGATATCTTTTGCCATTTTGACATCCGCAATTGCAATTGGCATGTCATTATTTTTATAAAATCACATTACTTTTCCTTAATTATTTTAACTTAGAGAAACGTAAAGTGATAAACGTTAATGCGAATAAATTCATAATGTTTCCCTCTACAAAAAAGGTAAATACATTTTTTTTCTAAAATAAATAGGGGAGCCAAAATTTTGACATTTCAAAATTTACATGGTATTTCCTATGTTGCGTCCGCCAAATCAACACCCGGTATATCTCGCAAATGTTCCCCTTTCTTACATGAGTGTTTGTTGCCCCTTGAAAATTCTCGTTGCAACAAACACTTGTGTGACAGGTCGGGAAAATTTTCGGTAATATGCCTGGCACTTAGGATATTGTATATGAAAATAAACCAATTAATTAATTGTTTTATTATCTAAGCGTTTAGTTGTGATAAATATGCGGATGTAGGAAAGTGCCCTCTATCCGAATTGAACAAAAAATACGTATGGTGCCATTTGAGAAAAAAAGTTGACTATCGCTACCTTCGACAACTGTATCATAGTGTCAATTCGGTGACTCCATTAATTAGAGAATTTCCTGCCGTTTACAAATATATATAGTTTGTTATACTTTACTATCAAAATAAAAAAAGTTAGAAAGGAGTGGAACACCAAACTAAATCACCTTGTATAATATTATAATATTGCTACAGTAGCTAAGAGAGACTTTTCAATTTAAGCAAGCGCTGGGTACAGTGAACTTTTTAATTTGTCTATATCATAACACATCATTGAACTGAACTAAGAATACATTGTTGTATTCTTAGTTGAGGTAAACATAAAATTAGAACCCGCTCATTTTGCCTCGTGTTTTGATCAGTGGCACCAATTTTTTATAATCACACATGTGTTTTAGAAATATATCAAATAATTGACTCAAACTGAAAATCTAGGGAAACAATGTTTAATTTTACCGTTCCAGCGAATGGACTTCTAGCAGCTGTGCCGTCCGTGAGGTACATTTGGTTGGCCTCGATGGCCATCTGGCCCCAGATATCCGCCTCCATGATGGGCTATCACTAATCGCACTTTCCACCCCCGAAAACCACCACCAAGCAAAAGAATACGGATTTTTTTAAACGGGCCTCGAGGTTTTCACATCAGGTGCACCGTTCGGTCTATTTTATATATAACTTCAACTAAATCGGCTTAGGCGATTTAAAAATAGCATCCCGGAAAGTCTACAGTTGAAAGTTTTCGTATGAAATGAATTTAAACAAACGGCGGGAAAAAAATTAAACAATACATATTATTGTAGTTGCAACATTTAATTTAACGTTATATTCTATTGGGTCCAAAGGATACTTTAATAAAATGGATCATGTTTCAATATAATTTAACTTTAAAGTTCAATGGCGGTTTCTATCAGCAATTAACTTAAGCCAAAACATAGATAATTACAAAATAATTATATACAGGCCCACTGAGCAAAAAATAAACAAATAACGTTATATCAACATTGTAGCAACATTAAACGTTGTTTTAATGTTGATAAAACATTACTTAATTGTGTTTGCTTAGTGGGGGGTGTTTCAGCGAGGACGAAATGCTTGGCATTTCGCTTAATATTAAAAATATAACAAAATTCTTTAGAAACAAGTTGCATGAAATCATTTTCTTTACAGCATAAAATTATTTTAGAATATACAGGGTGTCCCATTATTGATGAGCGCCATACAACTTTTATTATCCATGAAGTTTCATAAAATAACATTAAAATAGAAGTAACTCAAAAAGTATTGATAGTATATTTTTAGAGTTTCACATACAGGGAGTTTCAACGGAAAGCTCGATATTTCCCTTAATATTAAAAATACGAAAACGTTTTTAGGTACAAGTTGCATAAAATCATTTTCCGCACAACATAAAATTAGTTTTGCATATACAGGGTATCTCATAATTTCTGGACGTCCTACAACTTTATTATTTTAAATGGGACACCCTATATATTTTTAACTTTTTGGTTTCCTTGTTAAAAATGAATGCTAGTTTATTCATACAACATTTAGTCTAAGTCGTACCATTTTGGAGTTATTCGACATTTTCAGAAAAAAATAGTGTGAAAAGTGGTTTCATAAACTTAAAATATCTCAGAAGCTAAATTAGATAGAGAACTGCAATGTTCGTCAATCTGTTGGGCATAGAGGGCGCTGTTGTCTAGGCAATGAAGTTTCCGCGCTAGAGATGGGTGGCTATGAAATAAAAACAGTTGAATTTATAACTTTTCAATCGAAGGTAACTTGATTTTTTTTAATTTTTTTGATATTATTTGACCCAAAATGTAATCCTTTTTCAGTTAAATAAATCATTTTTATCTACAGTTCCCTAAATATTTTATAAAATTATTTTTCACATACGGATGGATAATACCCACTAAGCAACCACATTTAAGAAATGTTTCATCAACATTCAAACTACGTTTAATGTTGCTGTAATGTTATTTGTTTGTTTTTTACTCGGTGGATAATTATTAACAAAATCGAAAAAGATTTAAATTACGAGTCGAATGGTGTCAAAATAATTACATAGTTCCATTTAAAAAATTAAGTTACACTTGATTGAAAATTTATAAATCCAAAAAAATTGTTATGTATGCTATATACTATTTACTCGTTATTGAAACGAAACTAAAATATAAAAAAGATAATATCTCAAAATCCAAAAGTTACAATAAAAGATGTATAAGTATATTAGGAAATAGAAAACGTTTGTAGAATTTAATATATAAAATTACGAATTTTTTCGTAATTTTATATATTATGTTTAAAGTGTGCAAACTATAAGAAGCGTAAGCTTATTTTCTCGAATTCAAATAATTTTGAATTTGAATTTATCACGTTTGTAGAATGTATTGACGTGAGAGTTAAACACAAGGGGTGGGCAAGGCCATAGCCAGTGGGGGGATATGGGGGTTCAAACCCTTCCCGAAATTTTCAAAATGTTAAATTTTTGTATGTAAAAGCGGTCCTAAAAGAGCAAACACAATATGTTTGTCTTACCAATGTAAGACAAAAGAATTAGACTAGCATAGCGGCAAAAAATCAAACTAGGCAATTATTTATATTCGTGTTAAAAAAACACATTTATCACGCAAATCCCGTGTTTAATGTGCTTGAGTGTAAAATGCAACCCATTTATGCTGCCCACACAATTAAATAATGCACATATTATAAGATTGTCGTGAACAAAATTGTTCTTAATTATTATTTCTTATTCCATTTCCTGTCAATTGCCTTATTTATCTGTATCTTTAAAATTCTCACGGTTTATTTGATAATTATAAAAATTACTCAGACGGGATTTACATTATTAATCTCTAACAAGGAAAATTGTTTGCATTATCAACAAAACATTATAAAACATTTATCTGTTTTATCAATATTCACAGAAATAAGTTGATTATGGGATGAGTAATTAGGGAAATTTATTAATAACAATCAAACAAATTGCTCAATGCGGAAAATCCGAGAATTGCGAACAAAGAAACAAGATAATTATTAGATTATATTGCATGTTGCAAATAATATTGTATTTGTTGATTTAGTCTGTAAAAAATAAAATTGCTAGAATATATTTTGCAATTGTTAATTAAATTATCATTTGGAAAAAATCCAGCTTAATGGAATTATATAGATAATGCAATATTTCTAATTGAAAACATGTAGGTAGTTTGTTTCAAAGGAAAACGTTAAACACTTTAGTAAATAACACACCTCTACTGAGCAAAAAACAAACAAATAACGTTATATTAACATTGTAGCAACATTAAACGTTGTATTTATGTTGATGAAACATTACTTGAATTTGTTTGTTCAGTGGGACTCGGTTAGAATTTCACTGCCTACTGGGCAAAAATAAACAAATAACGTAATATCAACATTGTATCAACATTAAACGTTGTTTTAATGTTGATAAAACATTACTTAAATTTATTTGCTCAGTGGGTGTTTATTAATTGACACTGCAAGAATTGTTTTGCCAGTATCAACTAATAAACAGAGAAATTTTAACCACCCACTGAGCAAATCCATTTAACTAATGTTTCATCAACATCAAAACAACGTTTAATGTTGCTACAATGTTGATATAACGTTATTTGTTTGTTTTTTGCTCAGCGGCCAAATGTGTTATTTACTAAAAGTGTTGATATGAAATTTCACCAAGTAACAGCCTCAGCTATTACATTTTTGAAAACATTCATATTTTTCGACACACAATTAAAGTGATTTTGAAAAATAAATTATAGAGGTTTTCACTTCACGATAGATTTTGTTTTAAACAAAGTTATTATGTTACTATGTTGGGCACTGGCCCACTTGGACATAAAGAAATTGTATATTGTTGACGTTTCTCGTCAAAATAATTGATATATAAGTCTCCCAGACGCAAACTCACTGAGCAAAGAAACGTTGCATGACACATTGCATCAATGTTGCCGCGTAACACGAAACGTTGCGTTTTAAGTTGCATAAATGTTGAAAAAGCATTGCATAAACGCTGAATGTCCGACTGCACAAACTTTACATGTTCAAAAAAAATGTTGCTGCACTGCTGAAAAAGAAACGCCCATGCAACACGTGCGATTACTTTTATTTGTATGCAATCCAACAGACAAATGTATGTATGCATGTATGCTGAGCAAATCCATTTAAGTTATGTTTCATCAATATTAAAACAACGTTTAATATTGCTTCAATGTTGATAAAACGTTATTTGTTTGTTTTTTGCTCAGTAGGTATGTTCAGTTGCATACGATGAATGCATAGAATCCGTATACAACCCGATGTATAGCAATTAAGTGAAAAAGTAATGTACCCACTAAGCAAATCCATTTAAGTAATGTTTCATCAACATAAATCAACGTTTAATGTTGCTATAATGTTGCTATAACGTTATTTGTTTGTTTTTTACTCAGTGGGTATAGTCTAGGCGGGCAGTACCCTAATACCTAAGTAACCAGTACCCTTAAATCCTGAAAACACTAAAATATTTTTAACCATTGAACTTCAATTGATATCAGCGTCTTATACGCGTGGCACATAAAGTAAAATTTCGAATTTAGAAAAGCCTGGACATTTGGTTTGGTTAATCTGGGAGTGGAAACACTCGTTTAAAGTTTTAAATTGAACTCTTCAATTACATAATGTTAAAAATGTAATGTTACCATTTTCAATATTTCTCCAATGTTTACAATACAATGTTGCATAAAAGTCAAATTGTAATGATTATACAACGTTGTGTCACTTTGCCGAACATTTTTGAAATGTTAGAAAACAATATTGAATTTAAGTATTATTTCCAACATTTAGGTAATGTATATAAATCAATATTGCACGGAAAACGTTTATACAATGCTTGTAACGTTGCTAAAACTTTGTTGTAATATTTTTAATACAATATTTTATTTTAGTATCATGTTTAATATTCGTGCAATGGTAAAAATGTTTCCTTGTTTAGTGGGAAACCACCTACTAAGCAAATACATTTAAGTAATGTTTTATCAACATTAAAACAACATTAAATGTGGTTACGATGTTGATAAAACGTTATTTGCTTATTTTTTGCTCAATGGGCTGCCATCCCACTGAGCAAACACAATTAAGTAATATTTCATCAACATTAAAACAACGTTTAATGCTGCAATGTTGATATAACGTTATTTGTTTGCTTTTTGCTCAGTGGGTTTTGACAAAATGACAAAATCTGATTTTGCAGCGTCTTTTATATAAATGAAAATAGTACTGAATGAGCTTTGTATCCAATGGGGACAAGAAAAAATATGTAAAACTAAGTAAAAGGCAACTAAAAAAATAAGTCAGCTTTTGCAACCGAGAAATATAACAAGTTTTGCATTCGATAGGATTTTTGAAACTCAATTTTAAAAGATTAAGGATTGTATGAGTTGAATTTATATTTAAAATTGTAGCTTCCCACTGAACAAACACATTTAAGTAATTTTTCATCAACATTAAAATAACGTTTAATGTTGCTACAATGTTGATATAACGTTATTTGTTTGTTTTTTTGCTCAGTGGGTTGAGGCGAGTAGAATCCAGGGATACCAAAACCTCAAAATCGAAAAAAGGTGTATGGCTGGATTTACATCTGGGCGACTCACATCATAAGTTTTGAAAAAATATTTTGACTTAATATTTTCTCTTCTCCCCCTGGTATCGATCCTACCCACTGAGCAAACACAACTAAGTAATGTTTCGTCAACATTAAAACAACGTTTAATGTTGCTACAATGTTGATATAACGTTATTCGTTTGTTTTTTGCTCAGTGGGTAGTTACGCCCATGCACAAATGTGGTGGTTTTTTATTCTTTCTATAATATTCAAATTGCTCAAAACGTTATTGAAGTTTATTTATGTCAACGATTAAACCAAAACTGCTTTGAAATAAAGTACCATTTTTTTTTATATAAATAAAGCTTGTGCAAAATATTTATATTATATCCCACTAAACAAACACATTTAAGTAATGTTTCATCAACATTAAAATAAAGTTTAATGTTGCTACAATGTTGATACAACATCATTTGTTTGTTTTTGCTTAGCGGGATTTTTTTGATATATTTATAATTACTTCCAAGATTAAGCCCACTGAGCAAAAAACAAACAAATAACGTTATATCAACATTGTAGCAACAGTAAACGTTGTTTTAATGTTGATGAAACATTACTTAATTGTGTTTGCTCAGTGGGAAGATAGCAAAAGTAGTTTAAAATTAGCAAAACAAATATTTTATACAAATACTTCTTACCATTTTCTTTGATTTTCTAACACTACCATTTGCCTCATCTCTGACCAAAGCACTGGTGGTTAGTTGAAGGGTTCCCCAAGATTCCATTTTTTGCAAATGTTCCTATAATTGCGGATTAGGCACCTTTTAAGCTTCAGGAATGGCAGATGCACGTAATAATATTTAGCATGCAGTTCGTTTACAGCTAAAACGGAAACTGGTCTAATGGCTAATTGTGTCTAGATAAAATTCGGTGCCAAAAGTGACTGCTTCATGTCCGGAATTGTTTTGTGATGGATACCAAGTCGATTAGTCGCCGTTCATTGTGCCAACAGTTCATTATCATGGATGATGGACTAATTATAGTTAGAATAATAAACATCTTCTTAATTGCTGTTATCTAGCAAAGCAACAAAAATATAAAATGTAAGTTGACAGTCCAATGTTTTCGCAATACATTTTAAACTTGTTCATACAAAAATATAAATAAATGTACACGGATTATTTCTTTTGAGTACACATGACCCGATACATACGCGGTATATTTTTAGGTATTCATTGTTTTGGTAAAGCGTTGAGTTTGTGATTAACCATGAAGTAAAATTTCGAGTTTAGAAAAGCCTGAGTTTGGCGTTGCGACGCGACCAATCCAAATTTAAAGGCTTTTCTAAACTCGAAATTTTATTTCATGCGCCAGGGGTTAGAATCACTAACATATAGTAAACCTTAAAATATACGGCTTTATAGCTTAGTGATTTAGCAGTATATTTTAATCTTCCCTGTATTTCAGTGTTTTGTACGCGTGGAGCGTGAAGTAACCCTCTGAGCAAAGAAACGTTGCATGATACGTTACATCAATATTACCGCGCAACACGAAACGTTACGTTTTAAGTTGCATGGATGTTGAAAAAAACGTTGAATAAACGTTGAATGTCCGCCTGCAGGATAGGTGTTGCATTCTAACGTTTTAAAAAAAATGTTGCTGCACCGTTGACAAAGCAACGCCGATGCAGGAGCGATTACTCTTATTTGTATGCAACCCAACATACGAATGTATGTATGTTAAGTTGCATACGATGAACGCATAGAACCTGTATTGTATACAACCTGATTACAAAGGAACATACAAAAATAACAATATTAATTATAACATAAAATAAGTAAGTAAACTTAAAACTAAATTAAATGATTAAAGTGGGCAAAACGCTAAACAAAATGTAATATGTGCTAGAATTGTAATTACAGTAAACATGATTTTAATGATGCAATTAAGTCTGATTTCGATGGATTAAATATATCGACAGCATTCTGTACCTTATAGTATCTACGTAACATATAAACAAGAGGCGAAAATGAATAATGCGTGGTTGAAAAATAAAACGATTGATTATTACGACTCACAGTTCATACATTTGCACATATCTATGTCTGTTGTATATTGATAACATGTTGAATTCGAGAAGTCGCATTTCATAAGAGATATTATAGTCCGGATACGTATGGTACTTACAAAAATACAAGTAACTGACAAATCGTCTTTGAATTTTTTCTAACATATATATGCAATATTTATAACCGGGTATCCAAACACAAGCGCAATAATTAATTTTGCTTACAATAAACGATTCATACAGTTTTAAGGCAGCATCAGTACGTTTAAATTCACAACAGTTGCGCATTATAAACCCAAGCAGTTTATATGATTCGTTGACGATAGTTTGTACGTGAATGTTGAAAGTTAATTTGGTATCGAAAATCACACCAAGATCCTTAAATTTACTATTCTTCTGTATAGAGGTGCCATTAAGTTGGTATTGGTAATCAACCATGCTTCGCGACCGCCCATAAGACAAGATCCGGACGGATTTATATTTAAACGGTTTCGTAAACACCATGATGACAATGAGTCAAATTATTTTGTAACACTAAACAATCATTTGATTCATTGAATGATTGTTTAGTGTTACAAAATAATTTGACTCATTGTCATCATGGTCTAACTCTATACAACTTTACATCATCTGCATACATCAAAAATTCACAGTCCGAGATACTGGCGACTTCATTAATAAATATTAAAAATAATAAGGCTCCCAAGTTCGACCCTTGAGGGACACCACTTGTGGTTACAAATGATTTGGATCGACAATTTATATACTCAATATACAACCGACGGCTAGACAAATATGAACCAATAATAGATATTACATTGGATGGAATATTATATTTACACAAATATGAATATAATTGATTATGAGCTTTGCTTATATCTGTATAAATAACATCAACCTGTGAACCACGATCTAGTGCTATAGAAATAAATTGGATAATACATAATAAGTTTGATTGAGTGTTTCGTCTGCTCATAAAACCATGTTGCTGAGGTGATATTGACTGTTCAATGATTCCGCGAATATAATTGCAAAGTATACCCTCAAATACTTTCGAAAAACTGGAAATAATGGCAACCGGTCTATAGTTCTTAATATCTGATTTAGACCCAGATTTAAGAACCGGACATAAACGTGACAATTTCCAACTCTCAGGAAATACATAGGTATTCAATATTAAATTAAAAATAAATAGAAGAGGGTTCGCGAGTTGTGATATTGTGCATAAGAAAAAAACCTGATCAGGGCCCATTGTGATATTTGGTTTAATTTTCATTAGATGTAAAATAATAGTTTCTTCATCAACTTTGAAGTTTTCTATAACATCAGCACTACCATGAAACAATTGCACTTTACTACTATTCGATGGTTGATAAACACTGCCAAATAATTCTGCAAATCCTTCCAGAATCTGAGAGGGCGAATCCAATGTGTTTTCTCCATGACTCATTACTCCAGGAATTCTAGATTTCTTTCGTTTCATTTTGACACAAGACCAAAATTTCTTAGGTTCTGAAGATATCACATTCTCGGTGTCAAAGATGAAGTTATTTAATGCCTCAGTAGTTGTGTCCCTTACGCGCTTTCTGATATATTTATAATCGTCAATTACAGAAGAATTAGTTGATTTCATCATTTGTTTATGCAGCCTATTTTTAGATTTTATTAAATTTATAATCTCCGAATTAGAATTTCTATGAAACCATTAGAATTTCTTTGAAATTTAGGAATATGTCGCTCAAATATTGAGTACAATATTTCGAAAAATAAATTACAAGCTACATTAACATCATTGGCAGTATATAACATAGACCAATCAGTCGATAATATTTCTGCATATAAACCAGGTATATTACCTTTCCTAAAATTAAATCTTAAGGCATCTTCATCATGCGGAGGAAAATTAACGTTTACCAACAACCAACAATCTATTATTAATGTTAGTAATTTTATTGCATTGTTGAAGATCTCTTAAAGCCATAAAATTTATTAAAGTATTTACTTTATTGCACACATTAACGCCACCTTGAGGATCCAGATTAATGTAATTTGGAATGTTAAAATCATCACAAATCAGCAGATTTTCAGAAGAAAAAGTTTCGTCTTTATAATCAAATAACAAAGAATAGGTTTCAACTGGCGTTTTTGGCGGAATATATACGCGTATAACAGAGCTGGGATGAATCCTCAAAAACAGGATTCGAATCACGAATCCGAATCACCTAATATGATTAGAATCACGAATACTCGAATAAAGGATTCGTAAGTGAAAAATATGATTCGAATCAAAGATTCGAATCCTCATTTTTGAATCACGGATACAAATCCTTTAAAAATAAATTTGAATCTATTATTTGCAACCAGTAAGATTTTATTCCATTAGTTTCTATTAACAAAAATGTTCATTTACCGACTTAAATATCTGATTAAATAATGATTTTAATTAATGATGATGTATGTGTTATTGAACTTCATTTTAAATCAGTGTTTTATACACGTGGCGCATGAAGTAAAATTTCGAGTTTAGAAAAGCCCCGTGAAAATTTGTCTCGGTTCGCTGCGCGACCCTTGACAAATTTTCTACGCGGGGCTTTTCAAAACTCGAAATTTTACTTCATGCTTAGTCTGGGAGTGGACAACACTCGTTCTTAGAAGTTTCAAATTAAGGGACCACTCTAGATTATTAAATTAATTACCATTTTACAAAGGCTACAGCTCAAATGACCAATCGTGGTCTTCGGAGGACTACGGAATCATAGTTTCTTTACAAAAATACAACGAATATCTGAGGGTTTGCAGCATGGATAGGAAAGAAAACATCCAATTTTGAAAAAATATCGAAGTTGGGTTGGTTTTCAGTGCGTTTTTAACTTCACTTTTAATCAGTGTTTTATACGCGTGGCGCATGAAGTAAAATTTCGAGTTTAGAAAAACCCCGTGAAAATTTGTCACGGGTCGCTGCGCGACCCGAGACAAATTTTCTACGCAGGGCTTTTCTAAACTCGAAATTTTACTTCATGCTTAGTCTGGGATTGGACCGTCAAGAATTTCTACATGTCGAAATTTTCGATATTTCTAGATTTTTGTCGATTTATTCACAGTTTGTTATTATATTAAATGCAACTTTAATATTAAATAAATACAGTTTTTCTCAGGACTAGAATATTCACCCATTAAGAGCCGAGCAAATTATAAAGTTAACTCTAAAAGTTAATTTTAGGTAACATTTTGAATCTTTTTTTATGATTTCAATGAATGATTTATTATATTACATACGTCGATTTTATAAAAGAGTAAATTTAAAGTTGAAACGAGTGTTATCCACTCCCAGACTAAGCATGAAGTAAAATTTCGAGACAAATTTTCGCGGGGCTTTTCTAAACTCGAAATTTTACTTCATGCACCACGCGTATACAGCACTGATTTAAAGTGAAGTTAAAAATGCACTGAAAACCAACCCAACTTCGATATTTTTTCAAAATTAGATGTTTTCTTTCCTATCCATGCTGTAAACCTTCAGATATTCGTTGTTTTCTTGTAAAAAAACTTCTATTCCCTGTAGTCCTTCGGTCTCCGAAGACTATAATTGGTCCTTCGAGCTGTAGCCTTTCTAAAATGGTAATAAACTTAGTAATCTAGAGTGATCCTTCAATTTGAAACTTCTAAAAACGAGTGTTGTCCACTCCCAGGCTAAGCATGAAGTAAAATTTCGAGTTTAGAAAAGCCCCGCGTAGAAAATTTGTCGAGGGTCGCGCAGCGACCCGAGACAAATTTTCACGGTTCTTTTCTAAACTCGAAATTTTACTTCATGCGCCACGCGTAAAAACACTGATTTCAAGTGAAGTTAAAAATATACTGTAAAGGTTAGACATTTTTTATGGTTAAGTAAGCAAATATGCATTCACAAATATTTGAATTATTCGAAAATTTAAATATTTATTTTCAAATATAAATAATTTAGTGATTGAAATATTCATATTAGAATATTTAACTATTTGAATTAATCGAATACGAATCCCAGCCTTAATAGTGATGATTCGAATTATTTGGGAGGATTTAAATCCGTGAATGAGGATTCGAATCCTTTTATAAGGATTCGAATCCTTTTTTTAAGAATTCGAATCCTTTTATAAGGATTCGAATCATCTACGTCTGGATTTGAATACGAATCCTTTTAAAAAAATGTAACGAATCCGGATCACGAATCCGTTTTCACTAACGTATTCGAATACCTCTTTTGAATCGTCTAAAAGGATTCGAATCCGGGAATCGAATCCTGAATGATTCGAATCCTGCCCAGCTCTGGCGTATAAGCGAATACACTATCTTGTCTAAAGTTAATTTAGCTGCAATAATATCAATATTGTAATTATTAAATGCAAAATTAATGGAAATAGGACGACTATCATATTTATTATTGACTGCAATTAAACTACCACCGCCCCTTATTAAAGTTCTGTCACACCTATAGACTGAATAATCATCAGTAAATAATTCAGAATTTAATATTCCATCTTTAAGCCAAGTCTCTGTTAACAAAATAATATCGTAGTTACTTGTAAGAATATTATTGAAAAACTTGACCACTTTCGTACTTAGTCCACGAACATTTTCATAGTAAAATGTGACAGGTTTGCGATGTTCAGAAGATTTTACTTTGTTATGGTTTTTGAAGAAATTATTTTCGGTATTCCATTCAACTATTTTATTGTGAGATCTACCTCTCCATTACTTTTGCGGCGAGAAAGTTCATCACGCAAAGATTTTAAATATGAATGCTGATTTTTAGTTAAATCGGCTTTAATAAAAATATCAGTTTTTATTGAATGACTTTGCCTTAAAATAGCTTTTGGTATTTCATTATTTTCGAAATAACCTTTATAGGTCGGATATTTGAACCACGGAAACCTAATCTAATTACTTTCAATGGTTCAATATTAGGAGTGAATTTATTCAGTAATGATTGTACACAATTCATATTATCGGCAATACAGTCCTGAGAAGATGCCTTGTCGGATTCAGGTGCATTGAATATCATTAAATTACGCTCACGTGTACGTTGATCATCAACTTCATTGATTACATTAAATGTTAATTGGACAGAATCCGTATTAATGAGTTTTACTTTTAAATCGAAAATAGAAAATATAATTTAGTTTCAGTAAAATGTAATTAATAGTAACCATCCCACTGCGGTTACAATAACGTTTCGTGTTGAAATGTTGATCGAACAATATCTTAATATATTTTGCTGAGGATGACGCAAAACATTTTCTTGTCTCAATATTGAGAAATATTTATGGTGATTAATATGTAAAATTATCTACGATAACATATTGTTATATTTAAACTTTAAATTGACTTTTAATTATTATAACAGATAATTTTATATTACTCGTACTTACAAAATTATCTGTAACCAGAAATTAATGTATTTATATATATGGGTGTGAAATCAATTGATTAAAACATTTATAATTGTTTACAGATTAAATTTATGATAGGAAGTTTAATTTATTTCGACATAAAATATTCATATAACCCACTGAAAAAAAAAAACAAATAACGTTATATTAACATTGAAGCAACATTATACGTTATTTTAATGTTGAACATTATTTAAATGTGTTTGTTCAGTGGGAACATTATTTTATTGCAAGTTTCCTTATGCGTAATGTCTTTTTATTATTTAAGTGAGGTTATGTGTAAATTTTCCATTAGGCCCGTTCATCAAAGACAACAGTTGAGAGTTTACTGACAACTGTTGGGTAAAATCTCTGATGACCGGATTGTTAATCGTTAACGTGTTTGGGATTTTTGCAATCGTACAAAATAGACCGACCAGAGTGCCGTTCGTTAGATACCAACATACATCACAAACAAATCCAAATATGTTGAATGTTGAACATTTTGATGAACGGACGAAATTACTGAACATTTGGATTTGCTTCGCTACGTCCGAAAAATCTAAATTTATGAATTTGAAATCTATTTTTCTCGGAAACTTATCGTTTAACCACAATTCGTATTCAAAGTTGATATTTTTCTAGATTTATCCTATTTCTTCAAAATGGCACAAAATGGAGAGAGCTAAACCGATTTGTTTTTATTCTTTCGACCTGCGTCCCGATTAGATTTTGGATTCAGACATGGCTAAGTTGGACTTAAAACATGAATATATTTTCACTTGCGATGATCCTGTATTTTTAGCTGTAATAAGGCTAATTTTTACCTGCAACAAGGCTACATTTTTACCTGATATAAAGCAGCCTGTGATAAGGCTAAAATGTAGCCTATATCAGGTCAAAATGCCTAATCTAAAACAAGGCTATATTTGCAAATTTTACCAGAGGCTGTATTTTGATTTACAGTAACATTACATTATGAACATGATTTTTGACTCTTAATTAAGTTACATTGTGACCTATACTATTTTGGCCATACTTGACCTGCAATAAAGCAAGATTTAGACCTGTGATAAAACTATACTTGAGCTTTAGGCAAGGCTCTATGTTGGCTAGTCGTAGGTCAAAATATGGCCTTGCTACAGGTCAAATTATATTTTGACCTGCAATAATTCTATATTTTAACCTACGACTGGGCAATACTTTAAGCCGCAATAAAGCTATATTTTGACCTACGATAGAACAACATTTTGACCTACGAAACTGCAAAATTGTAACTTGAGTTAAGGCTCAAAGACAAAGCTAGTTTATAACACCATAATAACACATTAGCTTTGTCATATTTTTTGCATATGCATTTGGTTAGAGCCTTGAATAATACAAATAAATTTATTTATGATTTTACATACTGAAAACTGCTGCATGTACTGTTTTCAGTGTGAAAAATCATTAATGCATTTATTTGTCTTTTTGTAAATACTATCAAATTCTTTGGATTATTGTTGCAGATGCAACGTCTCAGTTATTAGGCAATAAGCAACTTTAGCATAAATACGCTAAAGTTGCTTGTTGCCTGATAACTGAGACGTTAGCATGTATCATCTTTCCCAAACACGATAAACCTTAACACCATAATAACACATTAGCTTTGTCATATTTTTTGCATATGCATTTATATAGCCTTGTAACAAGACCTATGATAAGGCTATATTTTGATCTACGACTTGATAATATTTCGACCTGTAATCAAATTACATTGTGACCTACAAACTACATTGTAACAACATTTTGACTCACGATAAGGCAATATTTTAACCTGAGACAAAGCTCTATGTTGGTCTATGGCAAGGCTATATTTTGACCTCTAACATGGCTTTATTTTGACCTATAGCTGGGTTATAATTTTACCTGCGACAGGCTATATTGTGAAGTATAATAGGATAATATTTCGACTTACGATAAGGCAATATTTTAAGTTAAGACAAGGCTATATGTTGGTTTATGGCAAGGCTATATTTTGACCTGTAACAAGACTATATTTTTACCTACGACTGGATTATACTTTGACCTGCGATAAGGCTATACTATAAAGTATGATGGGATAATATTTTAACCTAGAATAAGGCAATATTTTATCATGAGACAAGGTTATATGCTGCTCAATGCAAGGCTATATATTGACCTGTAAAACGGCTATATTTCGACCCGTAATAAGTATATATTTTGACCCGTAATAAGCATATATTGTGACCTACGATAAGACAATATTTTGACTTACGAAAAGGCAATATTGTAACCTATGATAAGGCTCTATGTTGGTCTGTGATAAGGGTATATTTCCACCTGTAATAATTTAACCTAAAAAGTGTTTTATTTAGAAGTGAATTTAAACTATGTATAACGGTTATATTATAACCTACCACATGCTCATAAACTAGTGTATTCTACCCCTTGGTTGAGCATAAAGTAAAATTTGAGCTTAGACAAGCTTGAACGTTTGGATTTAGGCGCCGAGCGAAGTGTAGCCCCTAAATTCAAATTTTCCAGGCTTTCTTAGCTCGTAATTTTACTTCATGCGCTAGGCGTATAATTTTACTATTATGACATTTTGATAGTAGGTTTTACATTTACAATTGCCGCCGTCCAGTTCATGTAACGAACAGATTCAGTGCAAAAAGTGTTGCATTAGGGTATGTAACGAACTAGGATTTCATTATTAAATGACTAGTGTGTAACTGCTATTACGACATTTTGATAGTATTTTATCATAGTCGACTGTATTTTCACTATTATGCCATTTTGATAGTATTTAATCGTTAAATGACTATTGTAACATTTTGACGGTAATTTCGCTATTATAACATTTTGATAGTATTTTATCAAAGTCGACTGTATTTTCACTATTATGGCATTTTAATAGTATCTTATCATCAAATGATTATTGTAACATATTGACGGAAATTCCAACATTATGGCATTTTGATAGTATGGCATTTAGATAGGTATTAATCAATACATACAACATCTTTTAAGGAGATAGTATTATATCATTAAATGACTATTGTAACATTTTGACGGTAATTTCACTATTATCCCACTGAGCAAACACATTGAAGCAATGTTGCATCAACATTAATACAATGTTTAATGTGGTTACAATGTTGATATAACGTTATTTGTTTGTTTTTCAGTGGGATGGCATTTTAATAGTATTTCATCATTAAATTGACTGTAATTTACCTATTATCTTTTGAATCCTATCTTGTATCAAAATTGACATTACGAGACTAAGTAAACAGCTGTTCGCGCCCTGGCACCCGCCACCTAGCGGATTTCTATATAAGCAGCATCGGTGTCGGTTGCGTATGAGTTGCATGGTGTCAGTTGGTTTTTTATTGTGTAACGTCATAATTTAATGCTGTTCGTGGTATTTGTTCGTACAAAACCGATGTAAATATGCATGTCATAATAAGTTGCGGCTTTGAAACGGTTGACACAACCATTTTCCGACGGAAAAGCCTGTCTAAAGGTAGGAAGCTTTGTGAAAGTTCGCACGTAACCGACGTATCCGAAGAAATAAGAGGAGACGAGAATAATATCTTGCGCGGGGTTGTTTTACGAGAAACACCCGGGGCATTGAACTCCAAAGCAGACACCCTGTACTACAAACCGTCGGTAGAGGTAACCTATACTAAATTGTAATGTTTCTGTGTCATAATGAGACTTCATTTTCAACAAGTTCATTGTAGCACGTAGAATTGTTTGGAAATGTTGTTAAATTATTAATTTACTTATTATTTACAATTACAAATAGAACGCATAATAAGAAATATACGCATTTCATTTAAGCTTTTTAAGTTTCTGCTTATACAATTTGATATACAATTTCAAACAATGTTATTTTCCTTACTCGTAACAGAAGTGCCACTTTCTCCTACTGTTTCAGTTACTGAGAGTGAACTTCTTCAACTTGTAAGACGAAATGTTGTATTTAACGGAGGTGGAAATAGTAATTTTACAGTCGTGTGAAAACTCGCTAAAAATTACTTTTCCCCCCTCGTTAAGTATTATGGTATTTCAGATTAACGAGAAGCGGGTTGTTATTGACTCGCTTTGCACCTGTAAAGGTGGCAAAGGCTTCTGTAAGCATGCGGCTGCTGTGTGCTTATTTATAAACGAAGAGAATCTACAATCTAAGACTGATGCTCCTATGGTTTGGAACCGTCCTTCGGAGCGACAACTGGAGAAGTACAAGAAGGGTGCTTTGCTCGAGTCGATGTTCCCAAAAAAATCAGGGAACATCCAGTTGGAGGAACGTCGATTCGAAGATGTGGCCAACGTTCTTGATAATGAGCACCACATGTCCGAAGTCAGTGGCATGATCCAAATGTTGAAAGCCGAAATCGCAAGTCGGGAGGCAGTAGGGAAAAGGGCAGAAGTAGAACAACATCGTCTTCTCGTGCTCCAGAAAGTCGTTCAAGGATTGTACGACTTGCAACTGAAGAGATCTTTCGATGTATTCCCCGCGTATGATTCCCAAGATACCAGCCACGACATATCGAAGTCTGTATCCTTAAAGTTCGCACCCGTCAAGTGTCCGGTCGCGTACGAACCATTCTATTTCGAGAACGTGGTTGTTAATGCAGATAAGTGGCGGGATATATGTATCGAATCAGTTGGTCAATCCGACACCCAGGTATGGTACAGAGAGCGTTTCGTGAGGGTGACTGCGAGTAGCAAAGCTCATCGTATTAAAACGAAGGATATGGAAGGATTTGACAAGTTGGCGGCGCAGTTTAGAAACGAGCAATATAAGGGCTTTTTGTCAAAAGAGATGCAGTACGGCTTAGATATGGAAGGAGAAGCTCGAGCTTGGTTTGAGGGACACGTCAATGCGGTAGTACATGAAGTAGGGTTTGTGGTTTCTTTGGAAGAATCGTTTCTCGCTTGTAGCCCTGACGGTATCGTTTCAAATGATTGTACCTGGGAACTTGTTGAGATCAAATGTCCGTTCACCTGTCGTGATAAGGCAATTGTAAATGAACATGTATCGAACTTCCCCTACTTAGTGTTAAATCATGAGGGAGAACTAGAATTGAAGAAGAACGACAAGTATTACACGCAAATTCAGTTTTCTATGTATGTTGTCGGCGTAAACGTGTGCAATTTCGTGGTGTATTCGAGATTCGGAGCGCGTTTCATTAGAGTCGTGAAGGACAGCGAATTTCTGGCTTATTTGATACCAAAGATTGTAGTCTTTTATTTCCGACATTTCATTCCGTTGTTCTGTCAACATTAAATGTAGGTAACGTTTGCAATTGAGTAAAAACCAAAGCAATATACTGTGAATATTATTATATTGATTACATTTTATTTATACATGTTATGTGTGGAAGATACAACTATGCGCACCGCTGTTATATTAACGAAATAATTACAATCCATGGTCTGCAATGAGTGGCTCCTTGTTGTTTGCAAAAACGCATGCCAGGTACACTATCTTATCCAAGTGTGGCAATGTTTCGATGTTTACCTTCCCCAATATCTGATAAATTTTGATCCTCTAAATCGCACGCTCAACGTGAATTCGCACCGATGCTATAGCATAACCTTCGAGAACTTCTTCTCTGAATTGCGGATTGTAGCCGAACGGTGGCATCACGAGCACACACTTGCGTTTCGCCACTTCAGACCGGATCTGTGGGAACCTCTTGTCCGCAAGGATCAAGTCACCAGGTTCAATTAAGTTGAGGAATCCACTGTTGTTAGTTATGAAGCAGTCCGTTGACCGGCCACCGTATCCTTTTGATATAAACGTTATCAAACCACTAGGACTAATTGCGACCAAATACTTCGCAGTAAACGTTCCCTTATACGTAGAGTACATGAGCACGCGCTGTTCAACCATCGGTGGCCTGTCGCAAAAGATTTCAGTGCAGTCAATTATTGCTCGGCAGTTCGGATAGTTTCTGAAATCGCTTCTTTGCTCGGCCAAAATATCCAGGTCTTGACATTTTCGTAAAGAGTGTCCATTACGCTATAGAACACTGCACTAGCAGTTTGCCTTGAAACTTTAAAGAAGTTACATAACGCTGAAAAATCTATTCCCAACTTCATTTTCATGAAAAACAACAACAATCTATTATGGCTACTCAGCGTAACAAAATGACTGGGTTGTCCATGAGCATTTGGCTGGATGAACTTAGCAAGAATGTGGAAGAAGCTTCGCGAGACACCAGTCAGTTGTTTCACCGCAGCTTCAGATTGAAGATCTTCATAGCCATAAAAACCCGACTTTATCAGGAAATCTGGGCCAACAATAGCATCTCGCCTGGGAACATCAGGGGCGCGGTATTCAACTACAATTTTAGTTTGGACTTTCTTGCACCCAGTCACACAAATCGTAGTTTGTGTTTCAACGTTATGAGTTACGGAGTCGCGGACGCAGAAGAGTCGATGTTCAAGCTCATCTTCGATTTGGTCGAAGTCGGTCTGAGTGCCAATCTCGCGTGCAGCTTCTTCGACAGGTTCACATTCTGCGTTCATGTCTTCAGCTGAAATTGTGCGATGTAACTGAATAATTTAGTTACCTAATATATTATTGCAGTGATATAAAATCCGGAGAGTTTAGACTGCTTCAAACCATTTCATGAGAATTACTTACCATCGTTAATTGTTGCTGTTTTCTTTATATTTCTCGACACCAACCGAGAGGTTCGTCCGGTGTCCACCGGGACTTTAGTTTTGTATGCTGGTGGGAAAATGGTCGGGTTGTACGATATACTCCTGGGGTCTTCCGATTTTCTATCTCCAACGAAATGTTTATTGCAGATTCTGCTGTGCTTTGATGGAATCCACGGTTTTTTGTCGCCGCTAAATAAACAAGAGTAATGTATAATAATAATGTCTTTTTTTAAACAAACGAGGTTTTGCATTTAGGGTATTAAATGATGAACATTTTGCGTCAATAAAACGACAATAAACTTATTCCGTCAATTTTCAATTGTTTAAGTGATCAAACAAACGAGTGTCTTCCACTCCCAGGTTAAGCATGAAGTAAAATTTCGAGTTTAGAAAAGCCTGAAAATTTGGCTCGGGCGCGTAGCGAAGCGAAGCGACCGAGCCAAATTAGGCTTTTCTAAACTCGAAATTTTACTTCATGCGCCACGCGTATAAAACACTAATTTAATGTGAAATGGCCTTTAACCAATTTACAAGTGAAAATAAGTTTATTATGTCAATTATCAATTGTTTGGGAGATGGGGAAAGTGATGATGGACACAACACTATTTTTTTTTTACTGCTACTACTTGTAACAAGATTATTTACAGGGAAATATTCTCAAATTTCTTATTCTCTGGACTTGAAAACAGATGGCGCGAGGTGAGTGAAAAAACAATTGAATCCGTCAGCTCTCGACCACGCATACTCGATGCGAATGGTCAAACCGTTGGTGTACGAAATGCGCCGAGAATCAGAAGCAGCCGAACGACAACAGCAGCAACAACATCCAAGAGTGAACCGAACCCAAACATACAGTGCCGAGATGTTGAACAGAACGGAAGCCGTTCCGAACCTCCAACTCCAGTGAACAAAAGCGAACCTTTGAAAAAGCACGCCCTCCAGACGACGAACAATAGCCGGTCTCAATCTCAGAGCAGATTAGTCGGCGTACCGCGTCCGAGATAATAATCAATTTATCAATTTGTGTTATCAGATAATATTACTAGTATATAAATTAAATGTGCCGGGCATAATGTCAGTGGCCGCTAACATGTACGATTGTCAGAGTGGCACTGACAACGCGACGTTCACGTGCATATACAGGGACATCATGCTGGACCTGGTGTCCAACATTGTCTTCGGCATGGAGTCCCTGCCGTGGGTGGGCGCCGTCGCCGGGTCTCTCCTCGTGGGTCTCAGCGGGGTCCTTCCGCTTTTGATCATCAAAATTGACCAAACGGACAACCTCAAACAAGGCGGTGAGTTTGATCATCAACTAATAATCATAACAAATGTTACGCGTTTATAACCCCCACTCCTCCGGGTGACAAACAGCTGATGCTCCAGTGGCAAACAACCTTTTTCTTTCTATTGTGTTGGCATTACGTAACCGACCGAGTTTTCGTCTCTTTTGCGCGTAAACAAACATCTGCCCGCTAGGTCTAACCTTAATTCAGCTAAAACGCAATATATCATAATAGGAATCAATATATGCACATCTAATAGAATATAGCAATATATTACAAATCCATATAATGTTATTTATTACAACCTTTAAATTTATTGAACCTTTGTAAAATATGTGTGCTTTATTATACAGTAGAACCTCGTTATACCGGGATGGCTTTTGGCTATACCTAGCACGATATAAGGAAAACACGGTATATCCGAATATATGTAATTTGTATAATAGTCACATACACACACGCGCATATATATATACATATGTGCAGTAGCCACCTACTTAACAAGACATACTATATAATACAATAATGACGCCGGGACGTTTTACCTAATCAGGGTGGTACGCAGTCAATTGTTAAAATTAACATCTTTAAAAAAAAAAAAAAACTTAAAAATGACCCTGATATATCCGAATCACGGTATTTCGAGGCCCGGTATAGCGAGGTTCTACTGTAATTTCAAAACACAAATAATAATTTATGCAGTGGCGGCTCGTGTGAATTTTTATTTGTGGGGCTGCAGTCATAAACATATAGACCCATTTGCACCCCGACTAATTAACTTTAATCAACTACTAATCGTTGATTAAGTCATAATTCTAAAACATAAGAATGTTTTAAATTTGTAAGATATCCTAAACATGTCTCTTTAATCATTATACAATTTTGTAAATAATTTATACATAAAATTGCTGTGTTTTTACTGATTAACTTGATCGACCTGGGTGCAAACGGGCAATAGGGAATTTTTCTTTCAAGTATACATATCCCGATGCTTATCCATTTTAATGCATTCGTTGTTTTTTTAATGAATTAAATTCGAAGCTACTAACGAGTGTATCCACTCCTTGATTAAGAATGAAGTAAAATTTCGAGTTTAGAAAAGCCTGAAAATTTGGTTTGGTCGCGTAGCGCGAAGCGCGGAGCGACCAAACCAAATTTTCAGGCTTTTCTAAACTCGAAATTTTACTTCATGCGCCACGCGTGTAAAAACTAAAATATTATGAATTTCAAAATATTCTTGTTTAGCAGTATTTTTTTATACTTGTTTTAGCAGTATATTTTTAATACTGATTCAGCAGTATGTTTTTATTTAAACAATATTTCAGTGTATAAAACGCGTGGCGCATGAAGTAAAATTTCGAGTTTAGAAAAGCCCGCAAAATTTGGCTCGGTCGCTGCGCGACCGTGCCAAATTTTGCTCAGGGCTTTTCTAAACTCGAAATTTTACTTCATGCTTAGTCTGGGAGTGGAAGACACTCATTCGTAAGTTTTTCAATTGAGGGGTCCAATGCAATCACCAGCCAAGTCCAGTTTTATAAAATGTTGAGGAGAGACAAAAAAACTGTTTACATGCAAGAAAAAAAAAACATAATGATTATTATGCATGCAACTAACAATACACCAATGCACTGCAAATTATTTAAACCAGATTGTATGCTATAACACAGAATTTTAAACCTTTATAAGAATATTGAATACTTAACCCATTTTTTCATAAAAATGGACTTGGTTGATTATTGCATTGGACCCTTCAATTATCATAAAGTTGTATATTTTTTCGTTGTCTGCAACTTTTGTTTAAAGCTTTGTTTTATTTAATCGATAATAAAGCTACAGTTAATGAGTGATTAGCAAAATATATCCAAAAAATCTATCTCGGTTTATTGAACAAAAACAATAGAGCTAAGATGAAAAGTGTTTAAGTGAAAGTGGTTTATTTTTTCGTTGGCTACAACTTTTGTTTGAATAGTTTTTTGATTGAGACGTCGAAAGCCCAAAATCGGTGAGTTTTTTATCTCCACTAGACCAAACCAAATTTTTAGGCTTTACTAAACTCGAAATTTTACTTCATGCTTAATCATGGAGTGAAAACACTCGTTCGAAACTTCCAACAGCTGTTATGGGCGAGCCGCTACTGAATTTATGACATCCATAAAGCAATTCCTAACTTCCTAATTCCTATAATTGTCGTGCAAAACAATATACCCTAACGGGTGTGAAGTTAGCAATAGATCCAGCAATAGATTTTAAAAAAATCATATCTCGGAAAAAACAAAAGCAAATTAAATGAAATTGAAGATATACCCTTCAAATAGCCTAAATTATTAGCCCAACAAATATAAAACCCTTAACTTTAACCCTTCATATTTTTTCACCCCTTCCAAAAATTTGTTATGATTTTTTTTTAATTTGGCAATATTTCATAAAGTTACTTTTTAGCTCAAAACATCTCTATAATACCTTCTTTTGATAAATGAAATCAAAAAAACGTTTCGACACCCCGTTCGCCACTAAACTATTGTTTTACCCTAAGATTTCAAAAATTAATATCTCAGAGAAAAAAAAAAATACAAATCGAATAAAATTTAAAATACACGATAAGAGATGTCTAAGTCATCACCAAAAAAAATTAACCCTTAATTTTTACCTATAATATTTTTTCACCCCTTCCAAAAATGTAATCAATTTTTTTCTACTTTGGCAATGTTCCATAAAATTCATTTTTATCTCAAAATATCTCTATTCTACCCTCTTTTAATACACCTAATCAAAAAAACGTTTCGTCACCCTGTTCACCCCTAAAATATTTTCTTTACCCCGTGAATATGGAAATCAATATTTCCGAGAAAGCAAAATCATATCAAACAAAATATTACTAAGGAATACATCTTAATTAATAGCACAAAGAAGATCAACCCCTAAACTTACCCTTTCATTTTTTCTTGTCTTTAAATGTAATATATATATTTTTATAAATTCACAATCTTCCTAAATGTTGATATGTATCATATATTATTTCTTTTTATCATGAGTGTGTTTACTCTAATAAGCAAAAGTAAAAAAAAGTGCCAGGCACATTACCCCCAAATAATAAAATAATAATCTCCTGATCGTCGTATGGATTTATATGCGTATGGAATTATGTGCAACGATTTAAACATTATTTTTTCTGAATTTGGCAAAAGGCCATAGATACATAAAAATTGTTATTTTAATTATTAATTACACACATTAATGATTAAAATAACAATTTTTATTTATCTATGGCTCTTTGCCAAATATGGAGAAAATAATGTTTAATTTATTGCATATAGATCCATACGTGACGAGCGGGAGATTTTTTTTTTCGGGGGTGGAAAAGTGCTCCAAACGTTTTTCTGACTTTTGATTATCAAAGTACACACATTAATGATAAGAATAACAATTTTTATTTATCTATGGCTCTTTGCCAAATATGGAAAAAATAATGTTTAATTTATTACATATAGATCCATACGTGACGAGCGGGAGATTATTTTTTTTTTGGGGGTGAAAAAGTGCTCCAAACGTTTTTTTGACTTTTGATTATGAAAGTACACACATTAATGATAAGAATAACAATTTTTATTTATCTATGGCTCTTTGCCAAATATGGAAAAAATAATGTTTAATTTATTACATATAGATCCATACGTGACGAGCGGGAGATTTTTTTTTTCGGGGGTGAAAAAGTGCTCCAAACGTTTTTTTGACTTTTGATTATGAAAGTACACACATTAATGATAAGAATAACAATTTTTATTTATCTATGGCTCTTTGCCAAATATGGAAAAAATAATGTTTAATTTATTACATATAAATCCATACGTGACGAGCGGGAGATTTTTTTTTTCGGGAGTGAAAAAGTGCTCCAAACGTTTTTTTGACTTTTGATTATAAAAGTACACACATTATTGATAAGAATAACAATTTTTATTTATCTATGGCTCTTTGCCAAATATGGAAAAAATAATGTTTAATTTATTACATATAGATCCATACGTGACGAGCGGGAGATTTTTTTTTTTTCGGGGGTGAAAAAGTGCTCCAAACGTTTTTTTGACTTTTGATTATAAAAGTACACACATTAATGATAAGAATAACAATTTTTATTTATCTATGGCTCTTTGCCAAATATGGAAAAAATAATGTTTAATTTATTACATATAGATCCATACGTGACGAGCGGGAGATTTTTTTTCGGGGCTGAAAAAGTGCTCCAAACGTTTTTTTGACTTTTGATTATGAAAGTACACACATTAATGATAAGAATAACAATTTTTATTTATCTATGGCTCTTTGCCAAATATGGAAAAAATAATGTTTAATTTATTACATATAGATCCATACGTGACGAGCGGGAGATTTTTTTTTTTCGGGGGTGAAAAAGTGCTCCAAACGTTTTTTTGACTTTTGATTATGAAAGTACACACATTAATGATAAGAATAACAATTTTTATTTATCTATGGCTCTTTGCCAAATATGGAAAAAATAATGTTTAATTTATTACATATAGATCCATACGTGACGAGCGGGAGATTTTTTTTTTCGGGGGTGAAAAAGTGCTCCAAACGTTTTTTTGACTTTTGATTATAAAAGTACACACATTAATGATAAGAATAACAATTTTTATTTATCTATGGCTCTTTGCCAAATATGGAAAAAATAATGTTTAATTTATTATATATAGATCCATACGTGACGAGCGGGAGATTTTTTTTTTCGGGGGTGAAAAAGTGCTCCAAACGTTTTTTTGACTTTTGATTATAAAAGTACACACATTAATGATAAGAATAACAATTTTTATTTATCTATGGCTCTTTGCCAAATATGGAAAAAATAATGTTTAATTTATTACATATAGATCCATACGTGACGAGCGGGAGATTTTTTTTTCGGGGGTGAAAAAGTGCTCCAAACGTTTTTTAGACTTTTGATTATAAAAGTACACACATTAATGATAAGAATAACAATTTTTATTTATCTATGGCTCTTTGCCAAATATGGAAAAAATAATGTTTAATTTATTACTTATAGATCCATACGTGACGAGCGGGAGATTTTTTTTTCGGGGCTGAAAAAGTGCTCCAAACGTTTTTTTGACTTTTGATTATGAAAGTACACACATTAATGATAAGAATAACAATTGTTATTTATCTATGGCTCTTTGCCAAATATGGAAAAAATAATGTTTAATTTATTACATATAGATCCATACGTGACGAGCGGGAGATTTTTTTTTCGGGAGTGAAAAAGTGCTCCAAACGTTTTTTTGACTTTTGATTATAAAAGTACACACATTAATGATAAGAATAACAATTTTTATTTATCTATGGCTCTTTGCCAAATATGGAAAAAATAATGTTTAATTTATTACATATAGATCCCTACGTGACGAGCGGGAGATTTTTTTTTTCGGGGGTGAAAAAGTGCTCCAAACGTTTTTTTGACTTTTGATTATAAAAGTACACACATTAATGATAAGAATAACAATTTTTATTTATCTATGGCTCTTTGCCAAATATGGAAAAAATAATGTTTAATTTATTACTTATAGATCCATACGTGACGAGCGGGAGATTTTTTTTTCGGGGCTGAAAAAGTGCTCCAAACGTTTTTTTGACTTTTGATTATGAAAGTACACACATTAATGATAAGAATAACAATTGTTATTTATCTATGGCTCTTTGCCAAATATGGAAAAAATAATGTTTAATTTATTACATATAGATCCATACGTGACGAGCGGGAGATTTTTTTTTCGGGAGTGAAAAAGTGCTCCAAACGTTTTTTTGACTTTTGATTATAAAAGTACACACATTAATGATAAGAATAACAATTTTTATTTATCTATGGCTCTTTGCCAAATATGGAAAAAATAATGTTTAATTTATTATATATAGATCCATACGTGACGAGCGGGAGATTTTTTTTTTCGGGGGTGAAAAAGTGCTCCAAACGTTTTTTTGACTGTTGATTATGAAAGTACACACATTAACGATAAGAATAACAATTTTTATTTATCTATGGCTCTTTGCCAAATATGGAAGAAATAATGTTTAATTTATTACATATAGATCCATACGTGACGAGCGGGAGATTTTTTTTTTTTTCGGGAGTGAAAAAGTGCTCCAAACGTTTTTTTGACTTTTGATTATAAAAGTACACACATTAATGATAAGAATAACAATTTTTATTTATCTATGGCTCTTTGTCAAATATGGAAAAAATAATGTTTAATTTATTATATATAGATCCATACGTGACGAGCGGGAGATTTTTTTTTTCGGGGGTGAAAAAGTGCTCCAAACGTTTTTTTGACTGTTGATTATGAAAGTACACACATTAATGATAAGAATAACATTTTTTATTTATCTATGGCTCTTTGCCAAATATGGAAAAAATAATGTTTAATTTATTACATATAGATCCATACGTGACGAGCGGGAGATTTTTTTTTTTCGGGGGTGAGAAAGTGCTCCAAACGTTTTTTTGACTTTTGATTATGAAAGTACACACATTAATGATAAGAATAACAATTTTTATTTATCTATGGCGCTTTGCCAAATATGGAGAAAATAATGTTTAATTTATTGCATATAGATCCATACGTGACGAGCGGGAATTTTTTTTTTTTTTCGGGGGTGGAAAAGTGCTCCAAACGTTTTTTTGACTTTTGATTATGAAAGTACACACATTAATGATAAGAATAACAATTTTTATTTATCTATGGCTCTTTGCCAAATATGGAAAAAATAATGTTTAATTTATTACATATAGATCCATACGTGACGAGCGGGAGATTTTTTTTTCGGGGGTGAAAAAGTGCTCCAAACGTTTTTTTGACTTTTGATTATAAAAGTACACACATTAATGATAAGAATAACAATTTTTATTTATCTATGGCTCTTTGCCAAATATGGAAAAAATAATGTTTAATTTATTACATATAGATCCATACGTGACGAGCGGGAGATTTTTTTTTTTTTCGGGGGTGAAAAAGTGCTCCAAACGTTTTTTTGACTTTTGATTATGAAAGTACACACATTAATGATAAGAATAACAATTTTTATTTATCTATGGCGCTTTGCCAAATATGGAAAAAATAATGTTTAATTTATTACATATAGATCCATACGTGACGAGCGGGAGATTTTTTTTTTTTCGGGGGTGAGAAAGTGCTCCAAACGTTTTTTTGACTTTTGATTATGAAAGTACACACATTAATGATAAGAATAACAATTTTTATTTATCTATGGCGCTTTGCCAAATATGGAGAAAATAATGTTTAATTTATTGCATATAGATCCATACGTGACGAGCGGGAATTTTTTTTTTTTTTTTCGGGGGTGGAAAAGTGCTCCAAACGTTTTTTTTACTTTTGATTATGAAAGTACACACATTAATGATAAGAATAACAATTTTTATTTATCTATGGCTCTTTGCCAAATATGGAAAAAATAATGTTTAATTTATTACATATAGATCCATACGTGACGAGCGGGAGATTTTTTTTTCGGGGGTGAAAAAGTGCTCCAAACGTTTTTTTGACTTTTGATTATAAAAGTACACACATTAATGATAAGAATAACAATTTTTATTTATCTATGGCTCTTTGCCAAATATGGAAAAATAATGTTTAATTTATTACATATAGATCCATACGTGACGAGCGGGAGATTTTTTTTTTTTTCGGGGGTGAAAAAGTGCTCCAAACGTTTTTTTGACTTTTGATTATGAAAGTACACACATTAATGATAAGAATAACAATTTTTATTTATCTATGGCGCTTTGCCAAATATGGAAAAAATAATGTTTAATTTATTGCATATACATCCATACGTGACGAGCGGGATTTTTATTTTTTTTTTTTTCGGGGGTGGAAAAGTGCTCCAAACGTTTTTTTGACTTTTGATTATGAAAGTACACACATTAATGATAAGAATAACAATTTTTATTTATCTATGGCTCTTTGCCAAATATGGAAAAAATAATGTTTAATTTATTACATATAGATCCATACGTGACGAGCGGGAGATTTTTTTTTTCGGGGGTGAAAAAGTGCTCCAAACGTTTTTTTGACTTTTGATTATGAAAGTACACACATTAATGATAAGAATAACAATTTTTATTTATCTATGGCTCTTTGCCAAATTCGGAAAAAATAATGTTTAATTTATTGCATATAGATCCATACGTGACGAGTGGGAGATTTTTTTATTTCGGGGGTGGAAAAGTGCTCCAAACGTTTATTTGACTTTTGATTATGAAAGTACACACATTAATGATAAGAATATCAATTTTTATTTATCTATGGCTCTTTGCCGAATTCGGAAAAAAATAATGTTTAAATCGTTGCACATAATTCCATACGCATATAAATCCATACGACGAGCAGGAGATTATTATTTTATTATATGGGGGTAAAGTGCCTGACACTTTTTTTTACTTTTGATAAAAAGAAATAATATATGATACATAACAAAATTTAAGATGATTATGAATTTTAATAAATATATATATTACATTTAAAGACAAGAAAAAAGGAAATGGTAATTTTAGGGGTTGATCTTCTTTGTGCTATTAATTAAGATGTATTCCTTAGTAATATTTTGTTTGATTTGATTTTGCTTTCTCGGAAATATTGATTTCCATAAGAAAATATTTTAGGGGTGAACAGGGTGACGAAACGTTTTTTTTGATTAGGTGTATTAAAAGAGGGTAGAATAGAGATATTTTGAGATAAAAATGAATTTTATGGAACATTGCCAAAGTAGAAAAAAATTGATTACGTTTTTGGAAGGGGTGAAAAAATATTATAGGTAAAAATTATGGGTCAATTTTTTTTGGGTGATAACTTAGACATCTCTTATCGTGTATTTTAAATTTTATTCGATTTGTATTTTTTTTTTCTCTGAGATATTAATTTTTGAAATCTTAGGGTAAAACAATAGTTTAGTGGCGAACGGGGTGTCGAAACGTTTTTTTGATTTCACTTATCAAAAGAAGGTATTATAGAGATGTTTTGAGCTAAAAAGTAACTTTATGAAATATTGCCAAATTAAAAAAAAATCATAACAAATTTTTGGAAGGGGTGAAAAAATATGAAGGGTAAAAGTTAAGGGTTTTATATTTCTTGGGGTAATAATTTAGGCTATTTGAAGGGTATATCTTCAATTTCATTTAATTTGCTTTTGTTTTTTCCGAGATATGATTTTTTTAAAATCTATTGCTGGATCTATTGCTAACTTCACACCCGTTATACCCTATAATAATTGGATGTTCGATCTTCTGTATAAATATAGTCAATATATCCCGATGCTTATCCATTTTAATGCATTCGTTGTTTTTTTAATGAATTAAATTCGAAGCTACTAACGAGTGTATCCACTCCTTGATTAAGCATGAAGTTAAATTTCGAGTTTAGAAAAGCCTGAAAATTTGGTTTGGTCGCGTAGCACGGAGCGACCAAACCAAATTTTCAGGCTCTTCTAAACTCGAAATTTTACTTCATGCGCCACTCGTGTAAAAACTAAAATATTGTGAATTTCAAAATATTCTTGTTTAGCAGTATTTTTTTCATCTTGTTTTGGCAGTATATTTTTATTACTGAATCAGCAGTATGTTTTTATTTTAACAATATTTCAGTGTATAACACGCGTGGCGCATGAAGTAAAATTTCGAGTTTAGAAAAGCCCGCAAAATTTGGCTCGGTCGCTGCGCGACCGAGCCAAATTTTGCTCAGGGCTTTTCTAAACTCGAAATTTTACTCCATGCTTAGTCTGGGAGTGAAAGACACTCATTCGTAAGTTTTTCAATTATCATAAAGTTGTATATTTTTTCGTTGTCTGCAACTTTTGTTTCAAGCTTTGTTTTATTTAATCGATAATAAAGCTACAGTTAATGAGTGATTAGCAAAATATATCCAAAAAATCTCTCTCGGTTTATTGAACAAAAACAAAAGAACTAAGATGAAAAGTGTTTAAGTGAAAGTGGTTTATTTTTTCGTTGGCTACATTTTTTGTTTGAATAGTTTTTTGATTGAGACATCGAAAGCCAAAATCGGTGAGTTGTTGATCTCCACTAGACCAAACCAAATTTTTAGGCTTTTCTAAACTCGAAATTTTACTTCATGCTTAATCATGGAGTGAAAACACTCGTTCGAAACTTCAAACAGCTGTTATGGACGAACCGCTACTGAATTTATGACATCCATAAAGCAATTCCTAATTCCTATAATTGTCATGCAAAACAATATATCCTATAATAATTGGATGTTCGATCTTCTGTATAAATATAGTCAATATATCCTATAGTAATTGGGATATTCAGTCTACTGTATAAATATAGTGTGCTCTTTATATTACAAGTCCCTGTTTTTTTACACATTACGAACTCAAAATGCTTTGTTAGAATTACACGGTTAGGAAGTTAAACTGATAAACAACAGAAATGTACATTGTATATTATTATTCATTCGTCTTATCGTTTGTTTTGCGTTTTGGATAATACTAGTAGCACGTCTAGACGTATTTTAAACCAACGTTTTATAACAGATCTACGAAATATTTTATAATACTTTAATTCAATATTTTATGCCCACTTGCACCGTAGGTACTTAATCGTGGCTAAGAAATTAATCACGATTAAACCTCTAGTTAAGTCAATGTCTGAGAATATAAAAATGTTTTAACTTTTCAAGACATCTCAAGCAATCAAAATGCAAATATGTAAACAATTTGTGAGAAAATTGTTGTGTTTTCAAAAGGTACTAATCACTGATTGAAGTTAATCAACAAGTGCAAGTGGCCATGAAGCCAGTTGTACCAAAAATCAAAAATATTAATTCGTATCGAGCAAATACACTTGTATGGCGCAACTTTTATGCGCGCAACTTGCAGTTGCAAGCTTTGTTTACAAAGAATAAATTGTCTTCTTCTTCTTCTTTGCGTAATTAATGGCCTTAGCTATTAAAGCTCTGTTGGCCAGTCACAGTAATTATGAAATAATAATTATAATTTTTTAAATTTATTGGAGTATCGATTGTATGGATAAATAAATAAGTGGATGAAGGGATGAGTAATGAAATCTTAAATATTGGTCTTAAGTGTAGGTTAAAATCTGGACAGAGTTAAACAGCCATTGCTGCGCCCTCTGCCCTCCCCAAGGGATAGGAAATAGGAAATACACGTGGTTCATTGGAAAGGAATTTGGGAAAATAATTATTGAAAGGATGATTGAGGATATGGTGGACCACGTGGAGGCCGCACGTTTTAATTGTGCAGCGGGACGGACTGGTCGGGGTCAGTTCTCGGGCCGTACTCGAATAAATTGTCAATTTACAGATAGATATGAGTTACTTTGAAATTTAAAGCTTAGTAATTCATTAGATCGAAAATGTATTGCCACGAAAACGTAAAATTAACACAAGCTGCGCCACTTAACGGCGTTGACGAGTACTATTCTCAAAAACGGGAATTTGCATTGCCGTGTCGCCCTCCCGTGCATGCCTTCTTGTCATTGTGTAATACAGAGATATTTCATTTCATAACATTTTTTAAGACAACATTTTGATACAAAATGTTTGTCCCAAGAATTGGTCCCATTTCATATGGGCTTTAGAGTTGCCAGCTAACTATCGAAACATATAACAAATATTAGGGACTTTTATTTTATCGTTTTACGAATTACGGTAACGGTAATGTCTACGCTAAACTTGGTTGTTGCCCGGTAACCGTCTGCGTTACTTGGTATAGATCTTCCAGCGCTATATGAAAAAAATGACTTCAAATTTGCAATAAATTTTTATACTTTTACCATAAACCATAATCCTCAATAAAAGTATCCCTCAGCAAACAGCTTATTGCATGCTCGGCCGTGAGTCGGCTGCATCATTTCAGGTCCGTATTAGAACATTTCATTCCAATGACAGACGTAGATATGTAAAAATGCACATTCGGTGGTATTCTCTATCGAAAACGTTAAATTTAACGTTTGATAGCAGAGTGAAATCTAGTCTAAAATAAAGGGAAATTGATTAAATTTCCTATCATTTTAATAGTTTTTGTTGAACTTATAATTTAATTTACACCAGTTGTCACCATTTATTTTAACGCGGATATCAATAATTAAATTTTAACGTTTTCGAGATAGATAGTCCAATAAATGTATACCAAGGAAAACACTTTCATTTGCAGCTCTTACGATACAAACGTCAGTTATCTGATTGAAAGAGTTAAATGACGGTTGCAACTTGTTTTCTAGTCGATAAATTGTTTCATACTCTTATTAGCATGAAGTTCTGTTTCTTAACACTTCTCTATCAATTTACATCTTATTAATTGATACACAATCTACATCCAAAATATGTCACCCCTTTATGATTGAATTTTTGTTAATCGCATGTTATTTTTGTATGTATATAAAAGTTTTATAAAAATGATGTATTTTTCTTGATAGTCGATAAGTAAATATTAATTTAATTATAGTAATTTAATTAGTAATTAAAATTAAAAATGTTTCAATGTTGTATATACAACTGTATATATTATGTTTTATTAAAGCAGTATTTTCAAAAATCGTAATTATAGCTAAAATAACTGAAAATCAAATGAAATAATTTTGACATTTTAAAAATATATCTAAATATTATTTATTTTTCTAAGAAATTAACTAACGGCCCTAACTTTAACTTATACACTTTTTTATTTAAAAAATATTGGTATTAAATATATACAATAATATTAATTACTCTTTTTAAATATTACAAAGTATCAATTACAATAATCGAACTCAATTGTCCATTAGCGTGAAATAGTGAATGAGCGGCTCTTAGCGATTATACAGGTAAAGGTTATTAAGAAAATTGTATTAGAGCCAATGACAGGATTATATGTATACAATCCTGTCATTGGCGCAATTAAAAGGTACTGCGGATATCCCAGATTAACTCAACTTCTGAACATCTCGACATTCCTCGAAAAACTAATGGTCAATTTGACCCTTTATGCAATAAGGAACCAAGAGGCCCAGGATTAAAAGGTATTGGGGATATCCCAGATTAACTCAAATTCTGGACTTCCCGACAAAATGATTGTTCATAAAAATGTCTACTAAAAGTATACTTTTTCGTGTGATTTATAATACATATTTAGAGTTTTTTTTTTTTTCATTTTTATTTTTTTGATTATTGCTTTCATGATTTTAACTAAATAATCGATCATTTTAAATAAAACTGTGTTAAATATTTTCACAAAATATTTTTTACTACTTTTGAGGTGGGTCTCGGCATCCAACACTCTATATAAACAAATTCTATCAATTAAATTAATTACCGAGAACGTTGAAATAGGATTTTGATATAGTAGGGGTTGAAAGGGTTCAGATATGCATTTCTTTCTTGCACCACTCTATAAATAAAGATTTAATCTTTTACCAGTATTTATTTCAAATTTTTATACTTAACTGATTAGGATTTATAAAGAGTTAGTAAAAATCCGTCGAAAAAATAATTATTTATGATAAAAATCTGATTTCTTCAATAATAATAAAAAAACACTCAGGATTACAGAAACGTGCTCGGATATTTTTTAAGATTTTTTGTTTTGAAAATACAGCACTTCAAAGTGAGGCGCCTCACTTTTTGAAATGGATGTAGGTATTTTCACATGTTTGATGGTTTGATAAATCACAAAATTTAATATTAGTTAATGTTAAAAGAGCATAAATGTTTTGAAATTTTCATTCTTACACTTAAATGAACTCGGTTAAACAATCAATATTTTTAATCTCAACATCTCTGAACATTTTTTCTTCCGCTGTTTGCCTCGCGCCCCGGGGACAACACACCTTGTAGCGGCCCTGTTCATTTCGGTCATGAATTTTCTATGCAAATCATCTGGCCAGCGCAGGTTAGTTTTATTGCGGTTATGGTCATAAACCCCCAATTATCATTTACAAGTTAACCGCAAACTGAAGTCATTTTTTTCATATAGCGCTGGAACTACTATAACAAGCAAGTTTAGAGTATACGTTAACATTACCGTATTTCGTAAAACGATACACTAAAACTCCCTATTGATAAACTAAAACTCCCCAATGATAAACTAAAACTCTCTATTAGATATTATTAGGTTTTCTCTTTTTTATCAAAAATATTAATAAAACATTAATAATCGAGGTATTTTACACGAGAGCGAGCCTGTGAGCAAATTCGTTAATTATCCAGATTTAATAATCTCGCCTCTATTAATACATTAAATTGTTAAATAACTGTAAATGCATTCGCTGTTTTTATGCAATTTGGAAGCTCTGACAAGTGTGTCCACTCCCTGATTAAGCATAAACTAAAATTTCTAGTTTAGAAAAGCCTTAAAATTTGATTTGGTCGCTCCGCGAAGCGGAGCGGCCAAACCAAATTTTCAGGCTTTTCTAAACTCGAAATTTTACTTCATGCGCCACGCGTATTGAACACTGAAATATTGTGAAGTTTGAAATACACAAAAAATATTTTTTTTTTGAAATTAGTAATAATCAAAATATTTAAATAACAAAATATTAACAGTTTCTTTCTAAACTCTAAATTTGACTTCACTAATTTCATTTGAAGTTCAAAATACACTGCTTCAGTATAGGATTATGATTAATGCTCAATTCAGTTTGATTATATGTTTGATCTTACGTTAATAAATTTTACAAATGTTTATTTCGCCTAACATAATTTCTTGTATGCGCCCAAATACCTATTTTATAAGTATATCCCCAGAATATTTAATTTTATATTATTATATTGTAATCAAGATAGCAACAACGCAAGTTTTCGTTTTCTGGTTTCGACGAGTTGTGAAGTAATCGGCCTATTCTAGAGCCGTCTTCTGCCCCTGAGGTAACTTTCAGGGTCAAGATCGGAGCTGGAATCTAGTTTTATTATACTCGGTAATCTGAAGTGAAATGTTGAAAAAACTATGGAGGTGAAAACATGCTCCTCTTTTAATATGACAAAAGAAGAACATTTGTCAATGATTAATTATAAATACACTTGTAAATAAAACACGTTTTACTTTAATTAAATAATTAAATTATTGTTGAGTTACGTGAAGGTGAACGAAGTTATTAAATAAAAGAATTGAGTCTCCTTTCTTCACAGGATTTATTTAAAAATCGCAAATGTGTAGTGTAGTGGTTAAACAAAGTAAAACGTTATTAAATAAAAGAATTGAGTCTCTTTTCTTCACAGGATTTATTTAAAAATCGCAAATGTACATTTCGGTCACGATGTGACCATTATCAATGCTTAACTATTTACAAAAACAAACGGAAAATTTATACCATGGATACAGATTCGGATTATAATTACAATGTTTCGGGTGACTGGGATTAGAGCGCTGGGATCAATTCTAGATAAAATGAAATTATTACTAATGGGCTTAAATCAAAGTTTAATAGCCTGTTTTCCACTTTTTTCATTTCTATTGCCTCCAAGGTATTAAGCCGGTAATTACTGGAGAATTTTAATAATTTCATTTTATCTATTGAAAATTTGTGACCTGATTCGATGGCGTGGTGAGCTAACGCTGATTTATCTGCATTAAAGTTTTTAATGTGTAAGGTATGTTCTTTAAACCTGGTCTGCAAATTGCGTTGAGTTTGTCCAACATAAATTTTATCACAATTGCAGCACTCTATTGAATAAATGCCAGATAAAGAGAGGTAGCTTTTATTGTCAAACGTGTTTCCGAGATAATTCTTTAGTTTGGTATTAGTATAAGCTGGAATTAAATTGAAATTTTTACAAAGTTTAAAGAACATACCTTGCACATCAAAAACTTTAATGCAGATAAATCAGCGTTAGCTCACCACGCCATCGAATCAGGTCACAAATTTTCAATAGATAAAATGAAATTATTAAAATTCTCCAGTAATTACCGGCCTAATACCTTGGAGGCAATAGAAATGAAAAAAGTGGAAAACAGGCTATTAAACTTTGATTTAAGTCCATTAGTAAATCCTTTTCTAGAATTGATCCCAGCGCTCTAATCCCAGTCACCCGAAACATTGTAATTATAATCCGAATCTGTATCCATGGTATAAATTTTCCGTTTGTTTTTGTAAATAGTTAAGCATTGATAATGGTCACATCGTGACCGAAATGTACATTTGCGATTTTTAAATAAATCCTGTGAAGAAAGGAGACTCAATTCTTTTATTTAATAACGTTTTACTTTGTTTAACCACTACACTATATATAGTGGTTAAACAAAGTAAAAAGTGTTTTATTTACAAGTGTATTTAAGATGCACCACAAAGTGAACGCCTATAACAGAAAACGATTAATTATAGGCTTATAAATAGGCTCGGGACCACACCGACAAGGTCATTGAAGTCCGAAACGCGTCTATGGGTACCCGGTGCCGGAATATTGAATAGAATTTCAATTTTTATAAAAAGAAGTTTACTGCGTTTACTTAGGGGGGTTTCCTTGGCAACACCTCGTTCTATGAAACCCCAACCCCTAGCAGTGACCCCGGTTTATAAGGCATGCATTTTATAATATACACACATCTATTCGCAAAATGAAGATAATATTTCAAGAAATGCAGACATTAAAAGAAAATTAGCATTTTTAGGCATTTCGAGTCCAAACTTACTAATGTTGAAATCTTAACTTACTAAGTGTAACTAAAATATATCGGTCATTATCAGAGCTGGGCAGGATTCGATTCCCGGATTCGAATCCTTTTAGAGGATTCAAAAGAGGTATTCGAATACTTTAGTGAAAACGGATTCGTGATCCGGATTCGTTACATTTTTTTAAAAGGATTCGTATTCGAATCCAGACGTAGATGATTCGACTCCTTATAAAAGGATTCGAATTCTTGTAAAAGGATTCGAATCCTTATAAAAGGAATCGAATCCTTTTAAAAGGATTCGAATCCTCATACACGGATTCAAATCCTCCTAAATAATTCGAATCATCGCTATTAAGGCTGGGATTCGAGTTCGATTAATTCAAATAGTTAAATATTCTAATATGAATATTTAAATCACTAAATTATTCATATTTGAGTTTTTAAATTTTCGAATAATTTAAATATTTGTGAATGCATATTTGGTTCTTTAACCAAGAAAACTATCCAACGTTAATAGTCTATTTTTAACTTCACTTGAAATCAGTATTTCATACGCGTGGCGCATGAAGTAAAATTTCGAGTTTAGAAAAGTCCCGTGAAAATTTGTCTCGGGTCGCTGCGCGACCCTCGACAAATTTTCTACGCGGGGCTTTTCTAAACTCGAAATTTTACTTCATGCTTAGTCTGGGAGTGGACAACACTCGTTCTTAGAAGTTTCAAATTGAAGGATCACTCTAGATTACTAAGTTTATTACCATTTTACAAAGGCTACAGCTCGAAGGACCAACCATGGTCTTCGGAGACCGAAGAACTACAGGGAATCGAAGTTTTTTTACAAGAAACAACGAATATCTGAAGGTTTACAGCATGGATAGGAAAGAAAACATCTAATTTTGAAAAAATATCGAAGTTGGGTTGGTTTTCAGTGCATTTTTAACTTCACTTTAAATCAGTGTTTTATACGCGTGGCACATGAAGTAAAATTTCGAGTTTAGAGAAGCCCCGCGAAAATTTGTCTCGGGTCGCTGCTCGACCCTCGACAAATTTTCTACGCGGGGCTTTTCTAAACTCGAAATTTTACTTCATGCTTAGTCTGGGAGTGGACAACACTCGTTTGAATTTTAAATTTAACTCTTTTAAAAAATCGACGTACGTAATATATTAAATCATTCATTGAAATCATAGAAAAAGATGCAACATTTTACCTAAAATTAACTTTTTGAATTAACTTTATAATTTGCTCGGCTCTTAATGGGTCAATATTCTATTCCTAAAAAAACCCGTTTTTATTCAATATTAAAGTTGCATTTAATGCAATAACAAACTGTGAATAAATCGACATAAATCTAGAAATATCGAAAATCTCGACATTTAGAAAATCTTGACGGTCCACTCCCAGACTAAGCATGAAGTAAAATTTCGAGTTTAGTAAAGCCCCGCGTAGAAAATTTGTCGAGGGTCGCGCAGCGACCCGAGACAAATTTTCACGGGGCTTTTCTAAACTCGAAATTTTACTTCATGCGCCACGCGTATAAAACACTGATTTAATGTAAAGTTAAAAACGCACTGAAAACCAGCCCAACTTCGATATTTTTTTCAAAATTGGATGTTTTCTTTCCTATCCATGCTGTAAAGCTTTAGATATTCGTTATTTTCTTGTAAATAAACTTCGTTTCCCTGAAGTCCTTCGGTCTCCGAAGACCATGATTGGTCCTACGAGCTGTAGCCTTTGTAAAATGTTAATAAACTTAGTAATCTAGAGTGATCCTTTAATTTGAAACTTCTAAGAACGAGTGTTGTCCACTCCCAGACTAAGCATGAAGTAAAATTTCGAGTTTAGAAAAGCCCCGCGTAGAAAATTTGTCGAGGGTCGCGCAGCGACCCGAGACAAATTTTCACGGGGCTTTTCTTAACTCGAAATTTTACTTCATGCGCCACGCGTTTAAAACACAGATTTAAAATAAAGTTCAATAACACATATATCATCATTAATTAAAATCATTATATAATCAGATATTTAGTCGGTAAATGAACATTTTGGTTAATAGAAACTGATGGAATAAAATATTACTGGTTACAAATAATAGATTCAAATTTATTTTTAAAGGATTTGTATCCGTGATTCAAAAATGAGGATTCGAATCTTTGATTCGAATCATATTTTTCACTTACGAATCCTTTATTCGAGTATTCGTGATTCGAATCATATTAAGTGATTCGGATTCGTGATTCGAATCCTGTTTTTGAGGATTCATCCCAGCTCTGGTCATTATACATACAGAGAGTTTTATGTAGCACCGAACATTTGCATAAGGAGATTTTTTTTTAAGTATCCATATGCATACGTTGCACTTTTTTCGATGCTAGGTTTATTAAAAAAAAATAATTTGAAGCTTTAAACGAGTGTTTTCCACTCCCAGGCTAAGCATGAAGTAAAATTTCGAGTTTAGAAAAGCCTGAAAATTTGGTTTGGTCGCGTAGCGCGAAGCGCGGAGCGGCCAAACCAAATTTTCAGGCTTTTCTAAACTCGAAATTTTACTTCATGCGCCACCGGTACAAAACACTGACATATTACGAAGTTTAAAACACACCGCTAAACTTTACATTGAATCAGTGTTTTGTACCGGTGGCGCATGAAGTAAAATTTCGAGTTTAGAAAAGCCTGAAAATTTGGTTTGGCCGCTCCGCGCTTCGCGCTACCCGACCAAACCAAATTTTCAGGCTTTCCTAAACTCGAAATTTTACTTCATGCTTAGCCTGGGAGTGGAAAACACTCGCTTAAAGCTTCAAATTGAATTCTTTTAATAAACCGAGCATCAGAAAATGTGGATACTTCAAAAAAAAATTCTCGTTATGAAAATGTTCCTTGTTCTATAAAACTCTCTGTAGGTACATAACATTTGAGCATTTGTTTATTTAATACATGTGTACCTCCAGAGTTGGGCATTAGTTGACAACATTTTTAATGATGACTTAAACTATCGATTTAACGACTAAATTAGTCATTCATAATTTAGTCTGTCAATTAGATGCAAATATAAGTCAACTTAATTTTCAATCATGACTAATTTCGAGTCACTAAATTGAGTAATAATAAAGCTGTGTTATGAGTATTTAAAGAATAGCGTCATTTGTTATATTCTGCATCTGTCTCAATTATTTGGTTAGATCGCTTCGCTACGCGATCTAGCTAAATGTTCAGTCTTTTCTAAACTGGAAATTTTACTTCATGCTTAATCTGGGACTGAAAAACACTCGTTTAAAACTTCGTATTAAATATATATGATATATATCGCCCGAACCGTTTTTTTTTTGCTTTAGAGGGGATTGGAAATCTGCTAACAGACAAAGGCTTAAGATCTTAATCGCCAATAGTGTCGGGTTGGATGAGTTCCGACCGACTAAAACCCTTCCCCCTCTCTTCCCTGGAATCGCCTGGTCACGGCATTGCCTCAGGGGTATTAACTTTTCTTAATGCGCTGCATTCTTCTCTGCTATTTCATCGGCCAGTTTTTTGCTGATTACACTTCCTGCGAAGTTTGCAACCGCATCCCATGCCTTCTTTTCCTCGAGCATCTTTTTGACGATCGTCGCTTCGTCTATATCACCGATGATGTCCCGAAGGCTGTTTCTCTCCGGCGTCCACTCTTGGCACTCTAGTAGTGTGTGCCGCGCTGAATCTTCAGGTTCATGGCAGTATTTACAAGCTGCCGTAGGTGCTTTGCCTATTCGGTGGAGGTACTTGCCAAAACTTCCATGGCCGCTCATCAGCTGAGTGAGATGGTAGCTCAACTGACCATGCTTTCTCTCAACCCATGACTGGACACCGGGGATCAATGTTTTAGTCCAGCTGTCTTTTGTATCCCATCTTTCCTGCCATTTATCCATAGCGTTACTATGTGCCTCCGCTTTTGCCGCCTCTTTATCGCCAGTTTGTTTTTGGTGCCAGTATGCTTCTGCTCTCTCATTGATATACAGGTCTCCAGGGACCGATGCTGCTAAGACTTCCACTGCATCCATGGACACTGTCCTGTAAGCCCTTGTGAGCCGCAAACAGGCCACCCTCAGCGCACCTCGTGCTCTGGCTGCGTTCCTCCCCGTCTCCATTGCCTTGGCCCATACCGGGGCCGCGTATGCTAATTTAGCCTTAGCCGCCGACATTAGAAGACGTCTACGTCCCTCACTTGCACCCCCTATATTGGGCATTAGGCGTCCTATCATGGCCTCCATCTTCCTCGCTCCGTCAGCCGCCTCGCTGCAATGGCGGCTGCATCTGGGGTTGGCCTCTAACCAAACTCCCAGATATTTCAGTGCCTTGTCAATTGGAACCTCTATGCCTCCTACCATGATAGAGTCTCCTGGTTGCTTTCCAGCCCTCTTGGTGGAGAGCCATACCGCCTTCGTCTTGCTGGCTTCAACACTGAGTCCGACCTCTTCCAGCCACCGTTTAATAATTTCACACGCCTCGCGTGCCGTGGTCTGTAGGCTATCAACAGTTTTGCTCTTGACTATAATTGCTAGGTCGTCGACGTAAGCTACAGTTGTGGCACCGGCCGGTAGCTGCAGCTAGTACCCCGTCATACACTAAGTTCCAGAGAGTTGGGCCTAGAACAGATCCCTGTGGCACCCCCACATTAAGTGTTCGCTGCGTGTTTATTCGCCCGAACCCTGATCACACTCATAATTTATTGTACATTTGAGACTTAAAATTATTGTTGTATCTTGTTTGTTAAGAGTGCCTTGGAAACACTAGAGTAACTTACTTGATAACAATTAAGATGGTATAATATTTTTCGGGCAGTACAACATGTATGGAGAAGAACAGAGTTGTGTTTGGAGGTGAATGGTAATTTGTTAGAAAACTTACTATAATTTTCAGCGTTATCGTTTTATTCCATATTCTTACTTGGGTAAATTATATCTAAATTTATCTGTTTTTTTAAATGTGTGTTATATATTTTATTCAATTTTGTTAATTTAAATCGACATTATTACCGTAATAAACAAGGTTTTATTCACTAGTGAACTAAAATTGTTTTAGGTCACTAGTGAGTTAAAAAATTTGTTATATAAACAATTACAACAACTAAACTTTACAACAATTAAAATATCTTAGAAACCTGCGCGTTTATCACAACGAATTTAGTTCAAAAGTTAAAATCAAAGCAATCTTTTGTCTAACCCCATAGTAAACGTTTACTTTCTTAGAAAGTTAAAATAAATAATCATATAATAACATTACAGAACGCAATTACTGCTTCCAAAGCGTCCTCCAGAACTTCAGACGGTACAAATACTTCATTATCTGGTTTTTCCTGAAATACTCCAGTGAGTTCAGACAATTTTGTGACACGAGATAGAAGTTTTACAAATTTTGAAAATTATAAATAATACGTCGTCATGAAAATGGATTTCATAGTCTACATAGTTTTTCAACATTTATTTAAAAATAAATGTAAAGTACATTTTCTTTACAACTTCGTCAAAATTGAATAAAAACATATATACGCCACGTGAATTATACACCTTTATTCACTCAAAGAAATGATTTCACTCGCGCCGAGGCGCTCGTGAAATCAAACATCTTTTCGTGAATAAAATCGTGTTTAATTCACTTGATGTATAATATTTATTAAACAACCTGATTTTTAAAAATTTTTGTTTATAATTGTAAGTTATGTTTGAATTTGTTAACACATTTCTGCATATTGTAGATATGTTGCCGATGTAACGAATACATTTTTGTTAAATTTCTATCATATTTTAATCTTTATTGAAAAATTGCTTTTAAATAGTTACGAATAACATGAATATATAACTATTATTAATATTTTGTTTATAAACAAATACGTGTTCAAGCAGTATGGTTCATTTCATTTAACTAAGCACATTTGTGCTCATAACACCAAAAGTCATAAGATGTGACTTGTTTAACCTATCAAAAGTGAATTATAGTAACGAAATGGAATAATTTTAAGATAAATAACTTCTTTAATTACACGTATCAACTCCACAGAGATATAAATATGTTCGCATTTCTTTGAATTTCTCGCCTAGTTAACTATAATGAACTATACAAATAGCCTGGACCTTAAGGGCGATGTGTAAACAAATAATGTTCCCTAGGAATTGTCAAATGAGTCAGTTAGTCAAATGTTTACAAGGCGCTTTTTACAAAAATTGTGAGATTGATACATCATTGAATTCAGATTAAACCACTCTTTAAAAAAAGTCCAAACTGGGTAAGTTTTACAGTTATCTTAAAATCAGTTTTGGACTAGATTCCTTATTAAAAAGCGCCTATATAATATTAGTAACTTGTTTCTCATTATTCACTTGGTAAAACATTTTTACTAAATATAGGTGTATAATTGAATTAACTTGGTTTGTTTTAAAAAAATATTTTTTTTTTATTTCAACTAGTTTCGTTTTTATTTCTTGCAAATGGCATTAGGCCGAAACTAGTTGAAATAAAATATTTTTTGTAAAACAAACCAAGTGAATTCAATTAAACGCCTATATAATGTCAAAGTTGTAAAAATATGAAAATCCAAACTGGGTAAGGTTTACAGTTATCTTAAAATCAAATATTGGACTAGATTCCTTATTAAAAAGTGCCTATATAATGTTAAAGTTGTAAAGGTCTAGATTCAATAGTTTTGAGTAAAAAAAATAAAAACGAAATTAAAAAAACAGTTTTTGGGCAATATTTATTTATTTATTTGTACGGAAATCTCCATTTTACATTAAATATATATATAATAATAAATGTGTGTAAATTAAACATATAACAAAGAATACAATGCACATGATAGTTATAAAATTCAAGTTACAATTAGCTAATAAATACAATTAAAAACAACTACAAGATCAATGAGCGAAAGGTGGCGCTTAAACATATTGTAAGAATTACAAAATATTAAAAAGTTTGGAAATGTATTTAGTATATTACAATATTTCATTATGCGACAAACAGAATTATTAGAGGCATAATTTGTGCGATGGGTGTTTAAACGAAACAAAGGTTTGTTTCGTAGAACAGTGGATGAATAAAAATTAAAGTTTAATGCCCCAACCAATATGCTACTGTTCACAAAGCCATTAATTAGTTTGTACCCATAGCACAAATCTAGCATAACTATCTTGAAAACAAAAGAAGATATTCCAAATTTATTTTTAAATTATTATTGGGCCCGAAAATACCCCAATTAACCAACTCTATCTCTTCAAATAACCGAGATCCCCATGCATTTACCCTAAATACACCCTGTATATGGATACACTGCTATCTGCGCTTCTAACATTCGGTGTGATAATCAAGAAACTACTTTGCCCCTCTCTGTTTCAAACAATTGCTGTGCACTGTGTTTTCTTTCAATTTATTTACAACTGAATTCTTCAGATATATTTGTATTGTTTTCATTTACATGTTTTATTACATCATCCGATTTTCACGACACTTTAAAACACATATGGGCAACCCCCGGCCCGCTGTAAATATGATCCGGCCCGCGAGACATTTTGAAAAAACCCAATTAAAAAAATATTACATTAGGTACTTATACTCACGGGAGTGACAGTGAGGCGGCAAACATCAAATTCTTTGATGTTTGCCGCCTCGCTCTGATAATCGCCGCCACTCGACTTGCTCGATCAAATTCTTTGAGGTTTGCCGCCTCACGGGCGACACATCAAAAGATTTATTGCTTCTCAATTATTCTAAACTAGTTTATTCCAGATTATTCGTTCATTTTGCCTATATAAGCGGGTGGATGGCCCGAACGTTAGTTCAGTTCTATTTGAGCTACCGAGGTGATAACTTGGACAAGCGATATCCTAGCGAACTGCTCGAGCCGTCAACTTGCTTTGTGACTTTGTGTGCATCTTGAGTGGTTACTAACTATAGTTTGCTATTAAGTTTATTGAACGAAAAGTAAACAAAAATTAAGTCTGGTTTAAAGAAACGAAAAGTAGATACAGAGGGTCGCCATTTTCAAGAAAAATGGACTGAAGAATTCTTTTTTATCTTGCACAATGGTAAGCCTATTTGTTTGCTGTGTAATGAATCCATTTCGGTAATGAAAGAATTCAATATAAAGAGGCATTACTCAACTAAGCATGCTACGCTGCACTCACTGACAGGACAATTAAGAACAGACAAAATCCAGAAGCTTACCGCAAATTTGGAAAAACAGCAACAAATGTTTCATAAACATAGAACACAACTTGATAATGTTGTGAAAGCTAGTTTTATAGTTAGCTCAAAATGGGCAAAGGCATTAAAACCATTTACCTAAGGAGAATTTATCAAGGAGTGTATGTTAGAAGTTTGCGGTATTATGTGTCCTGAAAAGAAAAAGGAATTTGAAAAAATTAGTTTGTCAAGACGAACTGTTGTTCAACGTATAGAAATGATGGCTAATGATATAAAACAACATTGACGTATGGCTGGTTTTGAATCATTTTCCATAGCATTAGACAAGAGCACCGATTTGTCTGGCACAGCTCAACTAGCTATATTTATTCGAGGTGTTGATAAGGAGTTCACTGTTATTGAGGAATTGCTTGCTTTACAGTCGCTAAAGGGAACCACTACAGGAGAGGATATTTTTATTGAAGTTCAAAAGGTATTCACAAGTTTTGGCTTGCCATGGTCAAAATTAATTGGAGTATGCACTGATGGTGCACCTTCTATGGTCGGCTTACGTAAAGGTTTCATCGGAATTTTGAATGAAAAAGCAACAGAATTAAATGATTTGATAGTCCTTCTTTGCATTATCCACCAACAGAACTTGTGTTCTAAGTCCATTCGACTCCAGAATGTTATGAATGTGGTAATAAAAACCATCAACTTTATTCGATCCCGAGGGCTTAACCATCGTCAGTTCAAGGCGTTTTTGGATGAAATATCAGCTGTATATAACGACGTAACATATTATTGTGAAGTCAGATGGCTGAGCAAAGGAAAAATGTTGAAACGGTTTTACGAGCTTAGAAATGAGATAGTAGACTTTATGAAAATAAAAGATAAACCACTATCTGAATTAAGTGACCCAAAATGGATATGTGACTTAGCATTTCTGGTCGATCTTACAGGCTATTTGAATGATTTAAATTTGAAACTTTAAAAACAAGGACAGTTAGTAAATGATTTGCACAGCCATTTAAAAGCGTTTCAGATCAAACTACGCTTGTGGGAGTCACAGATGCTGTCTGGTCGCAAAATCGTCGCAAAATCTGTTCGAAAATTGTTCCGACACTAACTTGAGTTCTTCAGCATATTGAGCATAAGCAATATTTTCATACGCAGAGAGCGTGTTGAAATGGTAACTGTTAACCATTTCAACACGCTCTCTAAGTATGAAAATATTGCTTATGCTCAATATGCTGAAGAACTCAAGTTACTGTCGGAACAATTTTCGAACAGATTTTGCGACTTCAAAAACATGGAAGACTGTTTCAGTTTATTTGCTACTCCTACAACATATATTGTACAAAATGCTCCAATACACTTACAAATGGAGTTGATCGAGATTCAAGAAAACTCACTCCTAAAATCCAAATTTGAAGACGTAGAGTTGTGCGATTTCTACAAAAAATACCTAGAATAAGACAATTTTCCGCAGCTTAGAAAATTCGCAAGAAGATTGATTTGTGCGTTTGGCAGTACTTATAAATGCGAACAGTTCTTTTCATTGATGAAAGTTAATAAATCAACACATCGTACAAGACTGACTGACGATAATTTGAAAAATTCTTTACGTCTTTGTGTCAGTGGAATTAATCCAAATATCGATGGATTAGTTTCCCAAATTCAAGCTCAAGTGTCTCATTGATTTCGGTGTATTTAACTTTCGTAGTTTGTAACAATTGCAAATTTAACGATTTAATTATAATGTACCATTTTTTTAAATTTCATTTTGTTATTTTAATAAGTTGTACTATAATAACATTGTCGTATTATTTCATGTCTAATATCTATCGCAAAAAATATTATCACAACTTTGAAATGCACTAAGTACTTTTAAACGCGGCCCGCGAACGTATTTGCACGCTAAAGTTTGGCCCTCAACATGTCAAAGGTTGCCCATACCTGCTTTAAAATATCCCATTTAATACCCCTCATTAATTTTACCAACAATAAAGCGGACACTTAAATATCTTTCCTGCATACAATCCTACACAACAATAGTATTTTTCTTTTTGTTTACTTTTGCGTTGTAAATATACAAGCTTCTAATTGCTGTCGTTTTTCTTGGACTATTCAAATAACACGAGAACGCCAGTTAATTATGCATTCATTCGTTGTGCATTATTTGCGCATAAAGTCGATGGTAAACACGCGGAAACTTGTTTGCTACAATTTTGTTTTCGTGCATGAACAATGAGCGATGAGTACGTTAACATTCCTGTTAACCTTTCAATGAAGGTTAACCTTTTGATATTTGATTATCAGAAGCGTTAAAATGTACAGATACATACAATAATATAAAGAAGTCGCGCATATTATTATAGGTAAATTTAAATTATTAAATATTGAAAGAACAATTTATCATACTTGTGTGTTTATAATATCGTATGTTCAATCAAATAAAACCTCTAGAGTGCCATGGAAAATATAGTAGGTTGGCAACTCTGAAATTATATGTTGTAATTATTATGTTTGACGTATTATATGTCAATTCCTAAAGCGTGTAGCCAACTTAAATTTAAAAAAAAATCATAGCACTATAGGGTTTTTTTTTTATTGAACATACGATATTTGCGACACACGATGAGATTATAAACAATTGTGGGTAAATTATAAGTTTATAACAAAATTATATATGAGTTATTCAATTCTTATTACTTTATTACAAGCAGGGTTCGGATATATCATGATATTTATATAAATATCAAAATATCGGATATATATCGACATTTATCCGATGTATATCAACTTCTTGATAGGTATTTTTGTTCATAAATATTAATATTTATATTAATTATGAAATATACACAGAGTTTTTGTAAGTAAACATGTCACAATTTATAGCGTATATTCTGTAAATCTTCAGATATTTGTTGTTTTTTTAAAAGAGTTCAATTTAAAGCTTAAAACGAGTGTTTCCACTCCCAGATTAAGCATGAAGTAAAATTTCGAGTTAAGAAAAGCCTAAACTCGAAATGTTACTTCATGCGTCACGTGTCTAAAACACTGAATTCTTATGAAGTTTACGATATGCTACTAAAGCAGTATGCTAATGAGGTGTATTTTAAACTTCACTTAAAACCAGTGTTTAATGCGCGTGGCGCATGAAGTAAAATTTCGAGTTTAGAAAAGCCTGAAAGTTTGGTTTGGCCGCTCCGCTTCGCGGAGCGACCAAACCAAACTTTCAGGCTTTTCTAAACTCGAAATTTTACTTCATGCTTAAACTGGGAGTGGAAAACACTCGTTTTAAGCTTTAAATTGAACTCTTTTAAAAAAACAACGACTATCTGAAGATTTACAGAATACACGCTGTAAATTGTGACATGTTTATTAATATTTATGAACAAGAATATTTATCAAGAAGTTGATATATATGATAAATATCGATATACACGAAATTTTACTTCATGCTTAATCTGGGATTGGAAACACTCGTTAGAAGCTCAAATTTTACAACAATGAATGTTTGAAAATTTACATCGACAAAACATGACACCTATATCTAAAAAAAAAAATCCTTGTATCATAAAATTGTATGTATGAATAAAAATGTAAACGATTTTTTCTATTCTAAAAAACCAAGTCCATTCTTAAAATTTGGTTCCTGGACTATGCAAATCAATATTTGTGATGACTGTAACACATCAAAATCGACATTTACATATAAAATTGACGTCATTGTATTTGAATGGATCAACAGTTTCAGTATTGATAATAAATAAATATTAATTCTTCTATCGTATGTTCAATTAAAAAAAACCTCATCCTCAAGAGTGCAATGGAAAATATTGTGGGTTGGTCACTCTAAAATTATGTATTATAATTATTGTGTCTGACGTTTCATATGTCTATTCCTAAAGCATGTAGCCATCTTAAATTTAAAAAAAGATAATATCATGGCACTCGAGGTTTTTTTTAACATATTATATATTCGTGATAAAAACATAAATGCTTTACACGTGTCAAAACAAAATTTATGGAATGCATACAAAACAGGTAAAAGATCGCAAATCTAACAATATTCTTTGATATGTAGCAAAGTTACAGAACCTTTTCACTAAATCAAATGTTCTTATATCATAAAGTTGAATACGTTTTAAACTAGTTTCCTTATATTTATATAAATAGAAAAGTGATCCATACTTTTCGAGTCTTATATATAGAAATAAAAAGATCAAAGTCGTTCCCACGTTTGGCCCTTTGAATTCAACCCGCCTTTGTTACTATTGTTCGTGCGACAAGAATAACTCTGAATAAAAACTTTATCGTACGTCACGTCTTTTAATCCTCCAGAAATATCAAATCGATCGTTAGCGAAACAGCTCAAGGATCCACCAAGTCCGATATATTGACAGATCATTTAATTTTGTATGGTCAAAACTTGACTGAATCCATACATTTCGACAGATTAAAAATATCTTTCGAAATGTCGGATCTGTTTGATGGTCAACACTTATCATTCCTTAATCAAATACAGAATTTGAGCTTAAAATGAAGTTCTCCATAGTTATAACCAGTGATGCGGAGTCGTAGTTTAAGCATTTTGGTCGGTGTCGTGGTTTCAAAAACTTTGTGTATCTCTGACTCCAATAAATTTTAAGGGGCTACACCACTGTAGGGCGCCAAAATATAGCGCTTTTTGCATTTTTTTTTTTGTATTGAAAGGAAAAATAAGAGGATAATAATATTGAAGAATGTTGTCAACTATGTGTTGAAGTATCCACATTTTTTGTTTTATTACATAAGGGCACAAAATAGCACAATAGGCTTGATGAGGCCTAAGTGCAGTGCTGAAATGCGCACTCCCCAAAGAACCAGAACTAAGGGTACAAAATGGCGGCGCTGGAGGCGATCCGCAGCACGCAGCATAAGTGCCGCAAAATCGAATTTAGAACAAAATAAAAACATTCTTAATCTACATGATTATGGGATTTTGAAAATATTATTTTTTGTAAAATTTGAAGTTAAAAGTTCAATGTTTGAACTAAAGAAGGGCATTAATTTGTACATATAAAATCTAAAATTCAACTTATCGTAAATCCCGTACGTATTTCCCTGCGGAATGTTGATCTAATGATATGATAAAAATTTAGAGTGAAAAAAATATAAACTTGTTTGATGTATGTTGCCGTTTTGAAAATATCTATCCGCTTTAAAAGTTTTTGCATCCGAAGCGCTTGGGAAAGTATCGAAATTTTAATGAAGAAGATTTAGAGCAAGTATAAAACTTATTTTCCTATATTCTAGAGCAGGGGTTCTCAACCAGGAGGGCACGCCACATTAGGGGAGCGCTATAAGATGTCAGGGGGGGGCGCAACAGATTTCCTAAAGAGTAGGTGAAGTGAAATAAGGCTATAATGGTGTTTCAATCTAACTAAAGAAACGAAATTAAATCAAGGATGGGGGCGTGGAGTTAGTAGGGGGCGCGACCTGAAAAAGGTTTAGAACCCCTGTTCTAGAGGGTTCAAGGCATCTTCTAAGACATGTATTTGTAGTAGAAAACCTTGCATTCTGGACTATGATTTTATAATTTGCCCGGAATCGGAGTAGAAGTCATGGTCGGAGTCGGATTTTCGAAATATAGCGAAGCCGGAGTCGGACGATTCATGTACCGACTCCTCAGCCCTGATTATAACTATCAATGAATTAATTAATAATCCCAAATATTTGACCAAGAATCATATTTATTAGGGGGCTACAAAATGTTTCTTGTGCTTGTCCCGTCATAAAAACTACAAAAGTTAAATGCTGAATCATAAACAGTATTATTTTGTTACAAAAACCTGATCTATCCACTGCAATTATATCGGTTTTAAAGGTAAAATTCGGTAAGCGCTATTAATTTCCTATGGCTTTATATGTTGAATGTAATGCTTGATATCTTTGTTTGAAAAACTGGATGAAATAAACTCATAAAACTTTCTTTCGATGTGTTAAAGTACTTCTGAAGCGATTACTATTAAACTTCAGCAATAACTTTGAAAGAAACTAAAATCACACTTTCAGTTTCATTAATGCGCGAAAGTCAATATTATTGAAGATAACTAGTTTGACACAATTTTGCGTCGAAGGATGCATCAGTCACGGTCGGGCCCGAGCGGTTCACACACATCAGAAAACATCAAATTAGTAAGTAAACATTACTTGACGATATTAAAACTTGGCGAAAGGCCACGATTCTATTTACGCGTATTTTGAACCCTCGGATAGGTCACTCAAAAAATGCAATTATCACTCCGTTTGGAAAGTCCGTCTTTTTTTATGGAAAAATATTTATCCCGTTGACATTTGATCTCGTAAAGAGGACAATACGCAGTTGCACATTCTGTGTTCGTGATAATGGTTTATTGAAATAATCTTTTAATTCCGTTAGTTTTGCAATTTTAAGGCATGAACTGTTTTTATAAAAGCGTTTAATTTGAAATTTCTATAATTGTTTCCGCTCTATTAAGCATGAAATTTTACTTCATTCTGAAATACTTTGATTACTAAATTATACAGGGAATTTTTATTTCAAGTATACATATCACAATATATGCCGCGCTTTGAATTTTCAGGCATTCGTCGCTTTTATTAAAGTATTCAATTTGAAGCTTCCAACGAGTGTTTCCACTCCCAGATTAAGCATGAAGTAAAATTTCGAATTTAGAAAAGCCTGAAAATTCGCGAAGCGGATTTTATTTGGTCGCTCCAACGAGTTTTTCCACTCCCATACTCAGCATGAAGTAAAAGTTCGAGTTTAGAAATGCCTAAAAATTTGGTTTGGTCGCGAAGCGCGGAGCGACCGAACCAAATTTTCAGGCTATTCTAAACTAGAAATGTTACTTCATGCGCCCCGCGTATATATCACTAAAATAATGTGAAGACAAAAATATACTGCTTCAGTAGTATATTTTGAACTTCACTTGAAACCAGTGTTTTAGACGCGTGGCGCATCAAGTAAAATTTCGAGTTTAGAAAAGCCTGAAAATTTGGTTTGGTCGCTTCGCGCTACGCGACCAAACCAAATTTTAAGGCTTTTTTAAACTCGAAATTTTACTTAATGCTTAGTCTGGGAGTGGAAAAACTCGTTGAAGCGACCAAACCAAATTTTCAGGCTCTTCTAAACTCGAAATTTTCATTTTAATCAAGGAGTGGACACACTCGTCAGAAACTTCAAATTGAACGCTTTATAAAACAATGAATTCCTGGAAATTTGTAGCATTTGAATAGATATGTATACTTAAAAGTAAAATTCCCTGTATAAATGCCTGTTTCATCTAACCTAATTGTGCGATTCTAGAATTGCACAATTTCGATACAATACTTTTTCCTTTTAAAACCATTTTTTTTTTGTCAATTCATTAATAATAATAAGCCCCCTGTACCCCGCACAAGCGCTGAGCTTATGGGGCCTGTAGAAATACAGGTTGATATTGGAAGGATTATTATTATTATTATTATATCGTATGTTCAATAAAATAAAACCTCTAGAGTGCTATGCAATATATTGTCGGTTGGCAACTCTGCAATTATACATTATAATTATTATGTCTGACGTTTTATATGACAATTCCTAAAGCGTGTAGCTAACATAAATTTAAAAAAAGAGTGCTATGACTCTAGAGGTTTTTTTTTTTATTGAACATTGATATTATAAAATGTAAATATATTATTGTATTATTAAATTAAAGAGTTTGTCAATAAATTAATTTGAATAGAAATTCATAAACACATCCCCATTTTTTCTTTAATTTGTTCAATAAACCTTGTCTTTCCTTATATTTACTCTAGATTAAATCTATTGACATGAAACCCATTATCCCTTCTTGTATAGAAAAAAACGAGCCTACCTGCTGGAGACAGATAACGCGAAGAGTGTATTTTACGCAACGTTACGTCAGCCCATTTAGCCAACCGTCAGTTAAGCAATTATAGTCTCGCGAGTTCAATTGTCTGCGTCTATTTTGCACGGCCACATTCGCAATTTACCGATTACGCCATTTTACGAAATGGCGCCTTTTTTCGGGAAGTCGTTGTGCAAAGAGTTTAGTTTCACATGATTACCTCTATCAGATTTAATTTTTATAAAAAAAAACGCGTTTTTGTTAATGATATAATCATAGGTTATATAAATAATTATATTATTAAAGGTATGAAATTATTTAAGCATTAGCAAGTTTTTAAAGTAGTTTTTTGACAAAGCTATTCATACTAGAAGGGGCTATTCTAAACACCGATAAATTTAGTCATCGATGGCTTTTCTCAGGGAAGTGACGTTATTCTGGCAAGAATTAACAAAACCGTTTAGAGCAGGGGTTCTCAACCTGTCGTCCTCCCTCCCCCCATCATAACTCCGCACACTCCTCCCTGATTTAATTTGGGTTTTTTAGTTGGATTGAACACTGTTATGGCCTTAATTCATTTCAATATTTAATTGATGAGGCGGATACATGATGAAACTCCATAATACTATTTGAAATAAAACAACACAGTTGGGAGGGTTTCAAAATTGTTTGTATTAGTTTCAGCCTAATTACCTCATTACACCCCCCCCCCCTCCTATTAACTTAATTGCATTAGTATATAAGCTTTTACCTGTACTTTGTCAAATCATTATTTCATCTGTCTGATGAAGCCACTGTGTGGTGAAACATGTTGCAGTGTTCAACAATAAAAGTGAAACCCTCCCAACTGTGTTGTTTTATTTCAAATTAATTCATTACACCTATTCTTTACGAAATTTTTCGCGCCCTCCCAATATAGCGTGCCCCCGGTTGAGAAACGCTGGTTTAGAGTAATGTGACGTCATTTTAATGATGCAAGTCATCGATGACTAAACTCATCGGTGTTGAGACTAGGCCCCCAGGTCTTACACATCTAACATGGCAGTGCAAAAATGTAACCAACATTTGAAAGCCTACACATTTTTAATTGGCTACCTTCGCTTTATGAAACCTTATACTAAAACTGAATTTGTGTTTAGTATTCCGGCACCGGATGCCCACAGACGCGATTCGGACCTCAAGGTCCTCGTCAGTGTGGTCCCGACCCAATGCTGAGGAATACTGAACATTTCTGACTATATTAAGCCAATATGTGGAAACTATTAATAAAATCGATAGCTAACGCCATCTAATGCTCTATAGTGTTGAAATGTTTGATACATATTAAAGAATACTATTTATCTAATATTTAATCAGCTTCCTTTACCTTGTGAGCCAATGTACAATGAATGCTCTGGTTACTCTTTTCATTACTGTCATTCTAGATACGGGGATTTTATATACACCGTGTGTCCCCTGACTACTGCCCGGATAAGAAAAACTTTTTAATTGTCCATTTTCGACAAAATGTCATTCTTTACAAAAAGTTTGGGATGAGTTGAAACCACTATTTTTATTGTCAAAACTTAAATTTACTATAGAGGGCGTTCAAAAATTAAGAAAAACTAAAATTGTTATAAGAGAAAAGTACCTTTGACTATAATTTTAGAGAAAAGAAATATTTGAAAAATTAATTTGTGTTCGAAGATTATGTTTACATACAAAATTTATTTTCGCCCTGGATTTGTCGGGGCGCGCGAGCGAAGCGAGTCGCGCCCCGTCAAATCCAAATTTTTAGGCTTTTCTAAACTCAATTTTACTTCATGCGCCACGCGTATTAGACACTGACTTAAAGTGAAGTTCAAAATATACTGCTTATGTTTGATAGCATCTTAATAAATTTTACAAAAGTTTATTTCGTCTTACCAAATCCTGCGCTTTCAAAAGTCAAATATTTTGCTTTGGCATATGTAAGTATACTTAATATAAAAAAATCCCTGTTTAAGTATACTTCATGATCTTTACGGAACAAAGTTGTAGGCTATAATTTTTTAATATGTTATATGTTGATATAATTTGCTTCAAAACTCCAAAAACAAGAAAATCTATTTCCTAATTATCACCTCAGAAAATTAACAGCACACCTCTAAGTTGATGCTTTTATTTTCAGTGCTACTTTTTTATAGATGTCTAGACAATATAAGAATAAAACACTGTATATTATCCTATCCTGAAAATCGATTTATAATATGCATTAGAAATAATGAAATTCACAAACTTGTCAATCGATCCAACAACCTTTCAATTTCTCAAAGTCGGGGACTCCAATCAATCGATAATCTATACTTTTCACGGCACATTCGTAGCTTATAAGGGATATTATTAATCGTTTTCCATCGTCACAACTTAAAAGAAAAACAAATTACTGTTCAGCGAAATTCCTATTGAAATGTCATGGGCTATATTTATATGTACAGTTGCGAGAGAAAAAACTAGTACAGGGAGCTTTAGCCACTTCTAAATTGTCGTTTTTTTTCTTGTAAAACAAACTTGTCATGTACAGGTTAGCAACATTTTTTTTTTGACAACAATACGATGCTTTTGTTGACATGCACTTCATTAGCAATGTCTCTAATGCTAATGTCGTCTATAAACGGGTCGTTGTTATCACTTTTTGCGTTTCAGTCAGTTGAGGCATGTCGACGTTAATTAAATTTCGTTTGACATTTAAGCAGATTTGTCAGTTTGGTTGACAATTTGATAAATCAAATTAAGTCCAACTCACATAACCAAATATTTGGCTGTACTAGTTTTTTTTCTCTCGCAACTGTATATTAATTTTTTTTTATTGGGGAACCAGATCTGGTGATTTTTTTATAATGTTGGATATTTGGTTGGATACTCTGGCTGTAATTCTGACTTTTGCCTTCAAAATTCATTTGAGGTTATGTTTTCCACATGGTTACACAAAAACAACTACAAAAAATGATGATGTGTCCATCATAGTACTCTCCCCGTCATTTATTTATTTATTTATTTGTACGGAAATCTCCATTTTACATTAAATATTTAAACAATTGATAATTGACATTTTTGTTAATTGGTTAAAAACCATTTCACATTAAATCAGCGTTTTATACGCGTGGCGCATGAAGTAAAATTTCGAGTTTAGAAAAGCCTAATTTGGCTCGGTCGCTCCGCTTCGCTACGCGACCGAGCCAAATTTTCAGGCTTTTCTAAACTCGAAATTTTACTTCATGCTTAATCTGGGATTAGAAACACTCGTTAGACGATCAATCAAAAACTTGTTTTTCAGTTTGTTTTTTATTGTAAATTTGATGACTAAAATAATTGATGTTTTAGTCAACTTTTGGCGTATACAATTTTCCTTCTACTTTGACCAATTTTCAATTTGATAACGTTGAAAGAATAGTATAAGTAATTTGTGTGAACTTTATGCAAGTAAATCTGAAGTTTAGCTGATTTTTTTCAGAATAATATTTTTATATGTACAGTTGCGAGAGAAAAAAACTAGTACAGCAGGGAGCTTTAGCCACTTCTAAAATGTCGTTTTTTTTTTCTTGTAAAACAAACTTGTCATGTACAGGTTAGCAACATTTTTTTTTGACAACAAGACGATGCTTTTGTTGACATGCACTTCATTAGCACTGTCTCTAATGCTAATGTCGTCTATAAACGGGTCATTATTAACACTTTTTGCGTTTCAGTCAGTTGAGGCAAGTCGACGTTAATTAAATTTCTTTTGACATTTAAGCAGATTTGTCAGTTTGATTGACAATTTGATAAATCAAATTAAGTCCAACTCACATAACCAAATATTTGGCTGTACTAGTTTTTTTTTCTCTCGCAACTGTATATATATATATTTTTTTTTTATTGGGGAACCAAATCTGGTGATTTTTTTATAATGTTGGATATTTGGTTGGATACTCTGGCTGTAATTCTGACTTTTGCCTTCAAAATTCATTTGAGGTTATGTTTTCCACATGGTTGCCATGTGCTTAATTACCCCATCATAAGGATTAATTAAGTGGCGGAATATTTCTTTCAGCATGTTATTACCACTATTCTGTCAAATAATTAATCAATTGCAACATAGCCTTTATATATCAATGTCATTACATGACAAACAGTAGGGACACGCAAATAATCAAAGAACCTAAGACAAATTAATCCCAAATCTGGTTGGCCAGTAATAATGGAAAATAATAAAGGAATAAATTTTAAAGGAATAAATTTGCTAAAGAATAATAATAATAATCATTTATTAGTGTTCATAATAGAAACTCTTACACACGTCTCGTTATTGTAGTGAATATACACTAAAAAATGTTTAAATCAAGCAGTTTTTTCTTGTTCAAATAAGCAAAGTTATAGAGATAACAATCAACGAGCTAAAGCAAATCTCACACTCTTTTAGATGTTAGGGAACATTCCTAGGATAATTACATCGACGATATGTTTCTATAACAAACAACACTTACTTCCTTACAATACTTTCTCCCAAGTCAAAACGAGAAGAAGACGAAAGTACTTCCGGAATGTGTCTAAAACTGTGAGCAATACAAGCATATGAATACCATCTTCAAATTAACACGAGGAAGCCTAAAAAAGAAATAGAACTAGAGCAATTATAATGGCCAAATATTGCTAAAAAACGCATTAAAGACACAAACTTCGAAAAGGAAATACAACTAGAGCAATGATAATGACCAGATATTGCTAAAAAATCATTACTCTCATCCTAATATATCAATACGGTGCTGCACAAACAAAGTTAATCCTTAGGAAGCCTCTTTACCCATGTAAACACAGAAGCTCTCCAACTCCTGGACAATCAACACATCGTCCGAAGATTAAAAAGAAAGAAATCATCAGACCTTGTTGAGTGGGCTGTGACTAAAAGCAGAGCATGGTGCGCGAGTTTACCTGCTACATCAAAAACATCTGGAGAAAGTCAATGGATAAACTCTAGTTTTAAGTTTTTAATATCTATAATTGTAAAATTAATAGTTAGTCTGTCTATTAGACTAGTTTTAATAACCCTATGTGTCATATATACCTTAGTTAATAAAAAAATCCTTAGGAAGCAATACAGCTATAAAAATAAGTTCAGTCTCTTTATATAAAGCGCATTTTGCTACCTTTCTTCGCAATGTCAAAAAGTCCCTAAGACAGACAATGCAAATTCATTTTTAGACAGAGAAGAGACTCAGCGTAGAAAATACCTTTTATGCTGGGGTTTATCTCAAAACTAATTTTCAATGTGTGTCTTATGAGATTTTTGATATTAAGTAGAAGTGAAATATTTGTATATCTTCTCAAAAATATTATGAGATTTGTGAAACATAAAATAAGAGATATTTGAGTCGCCGATTTCCGAAAAACCCTAAATCCATTGTTTACAAATGGATTGAGGGGTTTTTGGAAATAGGTGACTCATTTGTTCTTCTTCTTGTTTAATGTCCTTGACAACTAGGCCTTTTCGACCAGGGGCGAATTATTGTACAGAGATGTAACTACGAGTAAAACAATATCAAGAAACATTCAACTCATTCTTCTCAAATTGGCTAATCTGCGGTTATGACAAATAGTTCCTACAAAACCTGCAAATTGTCTAAACAAACGAATTCAGATATTTTGGTACACTTCGCACTGCCATTTTATGCGTTCATGGCTTATCTCTTATTTCTGTCTGTTTTTAAAATATATTATCATGAAGATTGACTTTTATCAAAGATGTGGTTAAAACAACATCAAGGATGAATCAGCCATCAGACGATTCATCTACCGAATCTTAACCACCAAACCTGGCCACCAGTGGCGTAGATAGCATTTTTCTAAAGTTACACAAAAACAACTACAAAAAATGATGATGTGTCCATCATAGTACTCTCCCCGTCATTTAAACAATTGAGTATTGACATTCTTGTTAATTGGTTAAAAACCATTTTACATTAAATCAGCGTTTTAAACGCGTGGCGCATGAAGTAAAATTTCGAGTTTAGAAAAGCCTGAAAATTTGGCTCGGTCGCGTAACAACAACAACAACTACAAAAAATGATGATGTGTCCATCATAGTACTCTCCCCGTCATTTAAACAATTGATAATTGACATTCTTGTTAATTGGTTAAAAACCATTTCACATTAAATCAGCGTTTTATACGCGTGGCGCATGAAGTAAAATTTCGAGTTTAGAAAAGCCTAATTTGGCTCGGTCGCTCCGCTTCGCTACGCGACCGAGCCAAATTTTCAGGCTTTTCTAAACTCGAAATTTTACTTCATGCTTAATCTGGGATTAGAAACACTCGTTAGACGATCAATCAAAAACTTGTTTTGTAGTTTTTTTTATTGTAAATTTGATGACTAAAATAATTGATGTTTTAGTCAACTTTTGGCGTATACAATTTTCCTTCTAGTTTGACCAATTTTCAATTTGATAACGTTGAAAGAATAGTATAAGTAATTTGTGTGAACTTTATGCAAGTAAATTTCAAGTTTAGCTGATTTTTTTCAGAATAAGGTATTTTACTTTTACATAATGTAACTGAAAATCCCAGATTTTTCCAAAAATTACCATTTTTGATTATCCAGTCTAGAAAACGATAATATTGTATCGTAAATTAAAGTTGTGAGACTCACATTTTAATTCAAAGACTAACTAGAAACGTATCGAATTTATTGCAATTTCTTTTTTTAAGACTTATGGGGGGATTGATCCTCTTAATCCCCCTTTATCTACGCCACTGATGTCCGTCTTAGACAAAGACGTGGCTAAAGTAACATCATGGATTATTCAGCCATTAGATGATAAATCCAGTGGCGCCCTAGGGCGGTGCGACCGAACCGAGCGCCGTCATGGGGCAGCGCCGAAAACAGCCAAAAACGAAAAAGGGCTCTAATTTTTTAATTTGGAGGGGCACCATTATGAGATCTCGCACCACATAAAAATTTAGCTAGGACGTCCACTGGATAAATCTGTTTTTATTTATCCTTCCCGAATTAGCTAATCGACGATAATAATAATATTTTAATGAAACTTGCAAATTGTCGAAATAAGCAAACTCAGATGTTTTAGTGCACTTCGCACTGCGCATTTGTGCCTTATCGCGCGCCAGATGGCGCAACGAAATTTGAACTGTGCGGTCAAAACAATTCCGCGTACGAGATTTATCTGCACGAGATTAATTATGTGGAGCGCGCGTTGCGCATCAAATAACTAGAATTGTTATTTTTTTGCGGAATGTTTGTAATTAACGGAGTGAACAAAGGAAATGAGGGAGAAAGGATTTTTTTTGCTAGAAAGTTTTTATTTGAAACTGATAACAATGGAGCATTGCGAGGTGTTTTGTACATTGTTATAATTAATATTTTACTCATGTTACATTATAAGGCAGAATTTGTTTGATAAGTACCTGCCTACGAAATTATAGTTAATGAAGCAAAACTCATTCGGCTAATAACAAAGGACTACCAGATAATATAATCGATAGCGGCGCTGTGAACAATGAAATACCGTGCGATCATTTAAATTATGATTTAGAGTAGGCGGCATTTTTTTTGTGCGGTTGCCCAGAATGCTGATTGAATAATGAAATACATTTGAGGTTATGGTGGAAGCAAAAACAATATTTTTACCATTAACCCCCCCGAAAATTTGCATAACCCCCTCTGATTTTTTTTTTCTGGCTACGGCCTTGACTCTAATCAGCTGTTTTTAGTTTCTGGTTTTCGCTTTTTCTTTAGATTTTACGTTTCTATTTTTAAAATATATTAAATAAAATGTTTTTTTTTATATACCGGGTGTGGCACTTAAGACGCCTCGGACCATAGCTCCTTTACGATAAAAGCTATCGAAAAAAATCTAAGAGCAAAGTGGTGCATAATTACCGTCGCTATGTTTCAAAAATATTTCTAATCATCAGTGGCGTGCCGTACTCCAGTGGCGTACCAAACTTATGTTTTTTTAAATGGAATGCCCTATTTTTTATTGCAGATTTGGAAAGTGCTGGAAGAGTACTTATTTTTTTATCTAACATGTTATACCCTTCACTTAATCGGTTTCGCTGTTATAACCCCTTCTTTCAAAATTGCGCCCCATTTTTGAGATTGTTTTGTAGAAAAACTAATTGACGCCGGCGCCTAAATTTTGAATTGAGGTACAGGTTAAGACCTCGTATACCTTCACATAATTTTTTTTCGGGTAATTTATGGAAAAAAAATAATTTTTGATTGATCTTCGCATGTTGTCATTTTTTTCGAAAATTTCAAATGGCACCCCCCTAAAAAAATTACGGCGTTGTACAGCCAAAACTCTAAATTTTTCATTGGTACAAAAAAAATTACACATTGCATAACAAAATTTCGGAGAAAAAAGGAATTTCATCGCAAATGTCGGGAAACGTTTTCCGTTCCCAAGAGTGCCATGAGAAAACAAAAACACAAATACAGTCAACATAATAGTATGTACCTATTTATTCAAGATGATATGAAAAATGCAGATAAAGAAAATTTAACAACTTAAAGTAAATGTTCGAAATGACGACCTTCCTGCTGGAGGCATAACCGCAACTTCGACTCACAGGCTCTAGACACTGCCCTAAGGACTTCTGGTGATATACCGCGGAAAGCCGCGCGGATTCTCTCCCTCATATCCTCGACAGTAGTTGGTACCGTCCTGTAAACCTCGTCTTTGATATGGCCCCAAAGGAAGAAGTCAAGGGGAGTGAGGTCTGGTGATCTTGGCGGCCACCTCACAGGACCCCCACGACCAATCCAGGAGTCCGGAAACGTTTCATTGAGAAATTCCCGAACGACACGGCTATTATGTGCAGGAGCTCCATCGTGCTAGAAAACTATCTGTCGTAGAGCGGCTAGAGGGACATTTTCCAAGAGATCATCCAAGTCGTCGCGAAGGAACCTCAAATAACTGTTGCCGTTCAGGTGCCCCTCGATGAAATAAGGACCCAAAAGGTGTTCTCCAAGTATGCCTCCACAAACATTCAGCGACCATCTTTGCTGGTGGTTTATCATTCGCATGGCGTGTGGGTTTTCATCGGCGTAATAATGGTAGTTGTGGCGATTGACATGCCCATTTCTATGGAACGTCGCTTCATCAGAAAATAATACGCGCATAAGAAATGATTCCTCCTGCTCAATTTTGTTGATAGCCCACAAGCAGAAATCTTGCCTCGCATGAAAATCTTGAGGTTGCAATTCTTGGTGCAGTTGAATCTTAAATGGACGGAATTTGTACTTTTGAAGAACACGATGTACGGATCGCGTTGAAATATCGTAATTCCTACTAATATCACGGATACTGGTATGAGGATCTTCAATAAATGCCTCCAGAACCTGCAGTTCATTATTTTCGGTAAAAGCTGTCTTCTTTCTAACTCTCCTTGGCCGTTTCACACTTCCCGTAGTAGTAAATCTCTCCAACACTTTTTGAAACGCACGTTCATTTGGATGTGCCCTGTTCGGATATCTCGCAGCGTACACTCGTGACGCCAAGAAAAAATTCTTGTTACATTCTCCAAGAATAAATATCATGTCAACCATTTCCTCTTGAGTTCGGAACATTTTTAGAACGTTTATCAAAAATGACTTATGGCTGCTACTGACGTCTAATAATTTACTTTGACAATTACCAATCTTTTGTTTTCTCATGGCACTCTTGGGAACGGAAAACGTTTCCCGACATTTGCGATGAAATTGATTTTTTCTCCGAAATTTTGTTATGCAATATGAATTTTTTTTTGTACCAATGAAAAATTTAGAGTTTTGGCTGTACAACGCCGTAATTTTTTTAGGGGGGTGCCATTTGAAATTTTCGAAAAAAATGACAACATGCGAAGTTCAATCAAAAATTATTTTTTTTCCATAAATTACCAGAAAAAAAATTATGTGAAGGTAAACGAGGTCTTAACCTGTACCTCAATTCAAAATTTAGGCGCCATCGTCAATTAGTTTTTCTACAAAACAATCTCAAAAATGGGGCTCAATTTTGAAAGAAGGGGTTATAACAGCGAAACCGCTAAAGTGAAGGGTATAACATGTTAGATAAAAAAATAAGTACTCTTCGAGCACTTTCTAAATCTGCAATAAAAAATAGGGCATTCCATTTAAAAAAACATAAGTTTGGTACGCCACTGGAGTACGGCACGCCACTGATGATTAGAAATATTTTTGAAACATAGCGACGGTAATTATGCACCACTTTGCTCTTAGATTTTTTTCGATAGCTTTTATCGTAAAGGAGCTATGGTCCGAGGCGTCTTAAGTGCCACACCCGGTATATTATTGATAAGGCGAATATATGCTGAAATTCCATTATAACATCGAAATAAAACAATACAGTTCTTCCTCTATCTTTAAAGATTATTCTCCTTTGCTTTGTTAAAATTACGCACGATTGTTTCGCCATTGTCTTTACTTGAACCACTTCGGACTTACTTTCACCCTCCCAACTGTGTTCTTTTATTTTTAAATATTAAAATATTTTGTCTTTGCTTTTTCATAACTCTGAAAATGTAGCTTAAGGAAGTCAAAACCTACTGAAAATATTTGGCATTTCGTAGAAACAAAGCTTTGTTATCAGTTCACGTAGGAAAGATTAGGCAGTGATTAACAGACAGATAATCTCAAGAGCCTATTATATTTCTTGATGGGATCCACTTCAATTTGTGTACCTAAAATAAAAATTCCAGTGTATTACTACTTTTTTTCTTATACATCGCAAGTGATTAAGTAAAATAGAAATCAAGTTTGAATGGGAAAATGATAACCCTATTTCTACCATTGCTTGGATATCAAATTGTAATAAATTCCTGAAGCTGGTCTAAAGCCTAATAGCCACCAAGGACATTAACTTAATAGGAGAGGAAGATATAAATTCATTAGTGTAAGAACATACACTATATTTGAATGATACTGTGATTTTTTCTTGTCGGTATACAAATCCCTACGGCGATTTTTGTCTTTTAAGTAATTGTATGTTGCAAATTTTCAGATATTCGTTGTTTTTGTTTAATAGAGCTCAATTGAATGCCTTAAACGAGTGTCTTCCACTCCCAGGTTAAGCATGAAGTAAAATTTCTAGTTTAGAAAAGCCTGAAAATTTGGTTTGGTCGCTCCGCGAAGCGGAGCGGCCAAACCAAATTTTCAGGCTTTTCTAAACTAGAAATTTTACTTCATGCGCCACGCGTATAAAACTCTGATTTTAACTGAATTTCAAGATACACTATGAAAGCATTATGGTTAAGACGTATATTCTGAACGTCAAATCAAATCAGTGTTCAATACGCGTGGCGCATGAAGTAAAATTTCGAGTTTAGAAAAGCCTGAAAATTTGGTTTGGCCGACCAAACCAAATTTTCAGGCTTTTCTAAACTCGAAATTTTACTTCTTGCTTAATCTGGGAGTAGAAACACTCGTTCGAAACTTAAATTGAACGCTTTTAAAAAATCGTGCAATGCCTGAAAATTTACAGCGTATACATAAATTTTAATTGTCCGCATAAATTGATATTTTATATGTAGATTGTCATTATCGACGTTCATTGCCATTGTTCTCATAAATTGTCGTTTATTGATATAATTTGGTGTTGTCCTGAACCGTTCATTATTAGAGAATATTTTTGCTTCTTGTTTTAGAAAATCAAAAATTAGTCGAATGATTTACATAATTGTGACTTATTTAGACATTTTAGCCAGCAGTTTATGTCCACATTTTTCTTTATTCTAATAATAAGAATTTTGTCCTTTTTTATAATAAGACAGCTTATTTTTACTAAGTTTCGATTTACTTCTAAATTTGATTGGATTTGCAACATAATAAATTGTAATTTATTAAGTAAAACACAATAAAATGTGAAATTATCTTACATTTACCACCATAATTTATTATACAGGGAAATTATTTTCAAAGTATACATATCCCGATATACCATATGAGCGAAAAGTTTTATCCTTTAGCATGCCACGACTTTCGTTTGCATTTAAATGTGAGTTGGTACCACTGACAATGATCCGCGTGAGCTGACGCGGCACAACATTTGACGTGCGACGATAGGGTTTCTTATTTCGTATCCAAAATATTGACAGTGACAATTGCAGTGAGAATTATTATTCTTTTTAATAATTTGTGACCAACATAGTATTTTTAGAAATAACTTCATAGCCTTCTAGAGGATAAAACATTTAGATCATATCATCCCCCTCATGCCAAAACCATGAATCTGAAAATGTTACGTTTTTCAAAACCATAAATGTGCACTTATGACCTCTAAGAATGGGATAAACCAAAAGTACGTTAGCAGCATAAATGAATGACAATGGAAGGTATTGGCTATTAAAATATTCAAAACAATCCTTTTCCTTAATTTTCACAGTGGTTTGAATATTCAAATGCAATTTTCTGAAGACGTCAAATTTGCAGATTCGTGGTTTTGGCATGAGGGGGATGATATGGTACATGCACGCTGTAAATCGTTCAGTTTGAAGCTTTTAACGAGTGTTTCCACTCCCTGATTAAGCATGAAGTAAATATTCAGGCTTTTCTAAACTCGAAATTTTACTTCATGCGCCACGCGTATATTACGTTGAGTTTAAGTAAGGTTTTCATACGCGTGGCGCTTGAAGTAAAATATCGAGTTTAGTGAAGCCTGAAAATCTGGATTAGTCGCTACGCGACCATGCCTTCAAAGAACCTTCAAACTGAACGCTTTTATAAAAACAACGAATTTCTGAAAATTTACTAAATACTGTAATCATCGGGGTATGTATACTTAAAAGAAAAATTCCCTATATTATTTTATTAATGATGTTTGTTTTAGAGCTTAAATCATGAGGTTTCGAAAATAATTTTACTGTTTACTATTTTACTTATTAGATTATTTGTGATTATTGCTTATTTTACAGCTATAATCATGTTGTATAAATTATGCTCTTTTTTTACGTATAATATATTATGGTTTGTTTTAAAGCTATAATCATGACGTTTCGAAAATCGCTTTGTATCTAATTATACTGTGAAAATACATGAAAATTAAGGCGCACTAAATAGAGCCTGCCAACTTCCCAGTCCGAAAAAATGCGGAATGTTAACGTCAAGGCCGCGTGTAATCAACACACAAAGGAGGAACGAAGTCCAGTTGAATTATGCGCGGGCTGATTCAACGGGTTTTCCTGGAAATCAAATTGATTTCGACTTTGGAACGAAAATGCATTTTAGAAATGGGAAAATCCGTGATAACTGTAAGAGATGCGGCATCAGCGGTTGTTACGTATCCAAAATCAGACGCACACCCAGAAATCGGTCTTATGGAGAGTTCATCCCGGTCTTAGGGGGGCTTATCCCTGTTTTAGGTGGGCTCATCCCTGTCTTGGGCGGGCTCATCCCTGTCTTAGGGGGGCTCACGCATTTAAACCTATGCATACAAGTCGAAAAACTACAATTTAGTTAGTCTTAGGGGAAGCTCAAGCCCCTGGGGACCCGCCTGTCCAAAATAGTTTACCATATTCTGTCATCTAAGCGTTATTCTAAACGTTGAATTTTTTTAGAATTACATGATTAAAGTACAGCTGCGAAGGAAAAAAACTAACACAGCAAAATATTTGGCTATGTGAACTGGACTCACTTTGATTTTTCAAATTAGCAAATCAGCGAAAATGTCAAACGAAATTTAATTAACATCGACATGCCTCAACTGACTGAAATGTAAAAAGCGTTAATATCGACCCGTTTAGAGGCAGTAGTAGCATTAGAGACATTGCATGCCAAGAAAAGCACCGTCTTGTAGGCCAAGAGAGAATGTTTTGTTAACCTGTACATGACAAGTCTCTCTTACAAGAAAAAATATGATATTTTAGAAATAGCTAAAGCTTCCTGCTGTATTAGTTGTTTTCTCTCGCAACTGTACACGACAAATTTCTTTTACAAGAAAAAAAAAACAACAAGATTATAAAAGTGGCTAAATCTTCCTGCTGTATTAGTTTTTTCTCTCACAACTGTACATATGACTGGAAAATCCATTGTCATTTCATTTGTTCATTATTTCTTAAATATGCACGCGATAAAAATACTATATTTAAAATCCTTTGTGTACTGGCGCATGATTTAATTGGAAGATTCTTAGTAATTGATAGAACTGGCGAGTGATCGCATTTTCCGCGAACGAAATACGGGTGTCGTGAAACAAAACATGTTTACCAACCGTAAAACAGCGCACCAGACTGAGCGACATTAATTTGCTGCAATTATTTAACCGCAAACTGAAAAAAACATAAATAGCGTAAAGTTGGTAACATAATCAAATCAATTACCGTGAAGTTAACGACAATTACGACACAACAGCCAGTTGATACAGTTATACTTCCGTTACATCACATCCTAAACGATGTAGGATATTTTTTTCTTCAATATTTCATAACAATAATTATAAAGTAAACATCTTGGAAATTTGAAATATTCGAATGATTAATTCTGTAACTGATCAACGGCAGCGTCAAGAATAATCAAATTATTTTAGCCCCAACTTTTGAATCAAGCAATTTGATAGCATGTTTACAAATTATTTCTTAATCATACGCCAGTTTCTAATATTTGTATTATGGGTGTAACATCCATAAAATATTTCTTTTCTAAAAAAACAATCGGTGCACCGATTTTACTTCCTCCAGAACAATGCGTATATAATATGTAGCTATGCCACTGATCAGAGTTAGTGAAGAATATGTTTATCTACTTCAAAATGTTAATAAATCTGTAAAACAGACTTTGGTCATTAAATCCTGGACAGAGAAGTAACTAAGTATAGAAGACTGCCAACAGGATATTTCTTCCTTATTCAAAGTTATACACTGGCGAAAGAAATTAACGCATCATTTGTGATTTTTTTGATATCTTGGAATCGAGTTTTCTTTGAACACAAACATATTTTTACAATAAGAAATCTTATCAAGCATGCTGTTTTACATGTTGTGTTTTGTCTTTTGTTCTCATGGTTTTCTGTCAATAAATAAAATGAAGCACTTTTCATTATTCTGACTGTAAGAAAGGTTCATATAAAATTTCTTTTTGAGTTTGTTTTCAAGTAATTGTTAAAATTAAGTGCTAAATAGTGAAGAATGAATATGGATAGACGTCCGAATCTTAATTTAAGCAGTGAAGAAGCTGTGATTGTGGTTACACTTGCAGAAGAAGGCAGGAGTCAGCGTTACATCAGTCAGCGTCTTGGTGTTAATCAATCGACCGTATCCCGTGTCTTGAAGAGACATCGGGAAACTCAGGCATACTCAAGAAGGCCAGGACAAGGGAGAAAAAGGGCCACAACTGCTGTTCAAGACCGTTTTTTAATGATGCACACGTTACGCGAACGGTTTATTACGGCTCCTAGGCTACAAAATATGCTCGCAGAGATCCACAATGTTCATGTAAGTTCCGTTACCATCAGAAAAAGGTTACGTGGTTTTAATTTAACTCCGAAAACAGCGGCAAAAGGACCACAATTAACCGCAGACCATCGCAGAGCCAGGTTAACATTTGCGCAAGAACATGTAAACTGGTTACAGGCCGATTGGGCTAATGTTATGTTTAGCGACGAGTCCAGATTTTGTCTTTACGGCAGTGACAGACGAATGCATGTGTACAGACGGCCAGGTGAACGTTATGCGCAGTGTAACATTGTTCCGACTGTTATGTTTGGTGGAGGCTCTGTTATGGTGTGGGGTGGTATCACTTTAGAGGCTCGTAGGGAGTTGGTGGTCATACCAAGAGGAAGCATCACGGCAGCGTCTTATATTGCAAACATTTTAGAACCATCCGTAATGCCTTTTGCTCCCTTTGGAGGAAACGATTTCCTGTTTATGCATGACAATGCAAAACCACACAGTGCCCGAATTGTACAACAGTATCTTGACCTAGTAGGTATCAACACAATGCAATGGCCAGCCAGGAGTCCCGATCTTAATCCGATCGAACACCTATGGGACGCGATGGGCAGACGCCTTAGAGCACTTCCTCGGCGTCCAAGCAATCAACAAGAGCTTGGACAAAGATTGCAAGAAATTTGGGAAGATATTAACCAGGATGAAATTGGATCATTAATTAACAGTATGAGCCGTCGCTGTCAGGCAGTTATTCGAGCAAGAGGTGGAAACACTAGATATTAAGTCTTATAATCACATGTTAACTTTTTTCCTCTTTTTATTTATGACATTATTTTAGTCATTAATGAAAGAAAATGTGTTGAAAATCATTATTATAGTTCAGTTGGTTTTGTTGTTTTTTTTTTGTTTTTAAACATCAAAACTTTATTTTTAAATTAAAAAAATTAATGTGATGCGTTAATTTTTTTCGCCAGTGTATTTATAAGATGTTTTCAAATGATTTCTCAATAAATAATAAGTCTTTGATATTATTTGCATCCATGAAATAACGATAATAATTAGTGCTGAAATTTAAAATAGCTGTAAAATTATCTATGAGACTTATTTGCATACTTTAAATTACTTATGTATACTATACAACTGGATGAAAACAGGATTGTTAAAATTTCTTAGATATCTGAAATATAGATAATAATTAATACTCATATTTAAAATAACAGTAAAGTTATCTATGAGACTTATTTGCTTAAGTTAAATTACTTATGTATACACTATGAAAACAGGATTATTAATTATCATTACTTTTTTGCATAAACATTATGTTTGTTTTTGTTAATAAATATTTTGCTTTTAAGACATATATTAACATTTACAGTACTTGTATAACCTATTTATAGTGAGTTTTGTTATGCTATATTTATTTAAAAATTAGCGATAAGGCTGGGAATTTTGTATGTTTACATGTTCGATATTCTGTTATCACATGCTCTCTTTTGATACAACTTGCAAGCTTGTGATGAGAGAAGATGCTTTGTCCTATTTTCAATATTCGAATATTTGAATCCAAACATAATTGAAAATACAAGTGATGTGAACCGTTTTTTTTGCTCTTCACCTATTATAATTTATTTATCTTTTTAAGTTTCAATTATAATAGATGAAGAGCAAAAGAAAACGGCTAACACATACCGTTTATTTTGCTCTTTATCTATTATAATTGAAACTTGAAAAGAAAATCTTGAACAAGTTTCTCATCTTTCACGAGGTGAAACATATTTAAGTATGATTTGAAAAAGAAAACACTTTGTTAAATTTTACTAATATATGGATTTTTATTCCAAATAGTTTCGACTTTGAGTCATTCTCAAGGAACTAATTTCTTTTTCAAACCATACTTAAAAAGTGTCAATAGTTTTTTTTTTCACCTCATCATCTTCCAATTGAATATTGATATTCGAATACTTAATTCTAGGATGATGAGGTAAAGAGCAAAATGAAACTAGTGACTCATATATTTTAAAACTTACAATCCATGTGATTCAAAATTCGAATATTTGAATTTGTTATGAATATTCGAATACTTAAATTTAGAAATTCACTGTCTTAATAAAAACACCATGTATATTTCACAAAGTTGTTGTTATTAATCATAAAAGCGAAATAATTAAGAAAAAACATATTATTAAGCTTCGTTCGTTAAATATATAAAAATCGCTTTGTTTTGACCGCTTTGTTTTTATTAAAATCTTGACCCATTCATAGAGTTGTTTGTTTTGATATGGTCGGTTATATAATCGGGAAACCAAATTAGGTAGACCTGAGGCTATATATATCAACCACAAAAGCTGTTCACCTTCGGCATAAATTAATGCATCAGAGGCCGGTAAACGTGTATATTTTTTTCATGTATTTAGACATCAAAGAATTCGCAAAGATGCGACATTGTTTATATTGAGTTAAGTTCACTTATTTACTTTATCAAGTAACTTAAAAACGTTACGTTATTTAATTAAGTACTTCATATTTCTCAAAATTATAAATGAATGTAGCAAAGGTTTTATTTTGGTTATAGAAACAAAAGAACAAATTCAAAATTGTTTGCTCACATTGCCTATTGTTTCGAATAACGTTATCACCTCTGTTGTTAAACAAAAGATATACCGTACATAAATAATCGTAGCTGTTATTTATTTATAGCGGCGGCGCATTTGACTTGCAACGCAGTATTTTTTTTTTACATGAAACAAATGACAACGCAACTTAATTAACACACAATAAATGTAATAAATTATCGTTTATTTATTAGAGTTCATATAACAAGTAATTAATGTTTCAATGAAATAAGTTACACGTGGAAATTATAATTTTAATTATGTAAACAATCACGTAGATTTTTCAAAGTTGAATATCTTTACATTTCAAATACACATAAAAATACTGTTATTCCTTCACTTTTTATTTGTATCGTTAGATGTACATTTCAAGACACAATGTGCTCATTATCAATTGTTATTGATAATGAGCACCTTGTGTCTCGAATATATATCGTAGTTTGTTTATAAATATCGATATACAGGGCTATTCAAAATAAAGGAACAGATTTCAAACATCTATTTCTTCCAAACGACAGATAGAAACACAATTCCAACGTTCCTTAAAAGAGAAAAGTTCAAATTTTATGAATTCATATGACCACCATGTGTTACACGACAAATGTCAAAACGGTGGCTCATTTTTTGCCACACACGAATCAGCTGGTCTCTAGTTATCAAATTTACAGCTTCAACAATTCGATCCCGCATATTTTCAAGAAAGGTTTTTGTGCTCCTTTTCGTAAACTGTACGAATACGCTCGACATTTTCATTCGATGTGCGTGGACATCCCGGCGAAAAGCACGTTGAACTTCAATAATGGGGTCTAGTTTTGCTAGTTGCAGCACACAAAATGATTTTTCTTGTTGTGTCGCCATTTTACTACAGAAATCAACATGACAAATAACAGCGCCAATGCGGCCGTGGTTGGAACTTCTGCCTGGACTGTTCAAATTTTAAACTTTTGTCTGTCCAGGAACGTTGGAATTATGGTTCTAACTTTTGTAGTTTGAAAAAAATAAATATTTGAAATCTTTACCTTTCTATTGAATAGCCCTGTTTATCGTGATAGATATAGCAGTGGTTTCTTACTAAGAAATTGAAATAAATAATAGTTCATATTTTTAACTTTATTAATAAGAGGGAAAAATCAGGATTCGAACTATATATATCTTCCGAACCCTGATTTTTTCCCTCTTATTATTAAAATTAAAAATATTAACTATTATTAATTTCAATTTCTTAGTAAGAAACTACTGCTATTGTGAACACACATGTCTATAATTGATTTTGATAGTCATTATCACATTTTTTTTATCAATTAATCAAAATCAAAATATACGTGAGAGATTACCAGATTTATCTCTAATTCGATTACAATGTGCCGTTGATTTTATATACAGGTCCAAATTTTTATATTTTACTAAGTGGATCGTTTGTTTCACAATTCATTAATAAGTTTATTTAATTGAAAAGTATAATTATGATAATTGTAATAGTAATATATATTTCATATCGTAGATAGTTGAGGCACTTCATTTTCAAAAATGCATGATCACTTAAAGGGCCAGTTGCACCAAACACGTTGAACTGGTTCAACTCTGGACTCAGGTTCAAAGTAACATTAGAACAATTGTCATCTTGAACTCAAGTTCAGCTTGAACTGGAGTTGAACGTTTTTGGTGCAACTGAGCCTTAATGTTTTTCAAGATTATTTTTTTAAACGAAAATAGTTGAAAATCATTAAGTATTTTATTTAAGTAATACATATTTCATTATAATCAAATAATCAGTAGTTTAAAATGTTACTGAAATAACAAAACTCTCTTTCAGCCTGTGTTAATAACCAATACTGTAGCAAATAAATAAAAATCGGACTTCTTGTAAGAATGCTATGCGATGCACAAAATGGTTACACAAGTGAATTTAAATTATATACTGGTAATGGGGAAAAGCTGAATAATCTTGTGTATATTCTGCTAGTAATCGGCCAAAAAAATTGGAATGTGCTGTACTATACGAAATAATCGGGAGACGTACAAAAATTAAAGCGATGAGGACAAGATGTTTTTCATGGAAAAGGAGACGTTCTACATATTTGAAAAGATAAAAGAGAGTTTAGGATGATAACTGCAATACATAAAGCTAGTAAGATTGAAACACTATGCCGCCTACTCTAAATCATAATTTAAAGGATCGCACGATATGTAAACGTGTCGCAAATGTAAATTGCATTCCGAAAATTGTATTGTTCGTAGGAACAAAATTTCTTCGAACCTTGTATTAATTGGCGATTTCTTGTTTTGTAAAGTGTGTCGATTTGACTTGCTAATTTGCAAACATTACTTGTGACTAAATTTACTATACAATATTAAAACTTGTGAAGGTGAACACAATAAACGATATAATTAAAAGTATGCGATATGTGTGCTTCGATACTTCGTATTTATATTTTCTTTGTTAGATTTTAATAGTATTTAAACTTTGATAATTAAGCTAATATTGAATTTTCACAACAAGAAAAACTGATTTTCTATTTCTATTTAATGTATAGCGGAATCAGGTAAAAATTCAAACTAAATCAAAGCCATCTATAACAAGACGCGCGTCAATCATTATAGAGTATGGTTGGTTTACTTTGAATTTGACGCCTAAAGGCGTCAAGATGGATGAAAGACGTCAGTTTGCGCTACTCTCTTAAATACAGGGACACTACACATTTGCTATAGAAAGCGCCATCAATAGCTTAAATTCAATGTTGATATTACGTTCAAAGCCATCTATAGTTTGAATTAAATTACCATCTAAGGCTAAAATTATAGTGCCACATATAGCTTAAATTTTAACGTTATTTATAGCTCAAATAATAGCTACATCTATAGCTTAAATAATAGACTTAAGACAAGCCTGAAAATTTAGTTTGGTCGCTTCGCTACGCGACCAAACCAGATTTTCAGGCTTTTCTAAACGCGAAATTTTACTGTTTGCTTAATCAGGGAGTGGGAACACTCGTTAGAAGTTTTAAGCTGAACGCTTCTCAAAAACAACAAATGTGCGAAAATTTACAGAGTACACATCGGTAACTTAAACTTAAGAACAATGTCGTGTATAATATTATTTGTTTATTTATTTCTCAACAGATACAAAGATCCTTTTACAGAGAAACTTAAAATGAACTTAAATTAAAACAATAATTGTAAAGATTTAACGTGAACATAACCTAGTAAAAAAAGAAAAATTATATTAGTTATGTTCAAAAACTAGAGCGAGGATTGAATATATTTTCATCATCACACGATACTCTTAATCATATTACCGTATTCGTATGTATGTGTATGTATTTATTCTTTATTTTATTCCTTACAGATAATGCCAACCTCCTGAAAACTTTGCTCAGCTTCGCAGTTGGAGGTCTTCTCGGCGACGTATTCCTCCATTCATTGCCAGAAATTTGGGCCAACGACGTCGCCAAATATGGTAAGAACGCAAAAGTGACATCAGCCGTAGCTTTTTATTATAGTTTTAGCTCAGTATTTACTAAATTTTAGTCCAGTTCATCAAATTAAACCTATTCTCTACTATGAAATGTCCTGTTCTCACCACGTCAACTCACATTTCTATCCACATTTTTGTTAATTCTATGTAGTGGCGGTCCTAGCTATATTTCTAGGTGGTTTTTGGTCTCATGGTGGCGCCCCTCCAAATATAAAAATTAGAGCTCTTTTTCGTTTTCGGCGCTTAATCAAGGATAGCGCCCGGTGCGGTCGCACCGCCCTAGGGCCGCCACTGATTCTATGTAGAAATTTCGTCTACATCATTTTTCAACTTATTACTATTTGATGAACCTATCTATAGTAGAATTCACAAGAGGTGTCTTATAATTACAAATTTGAAACCAGACACGCGCAATTAAATGGTTGTGTGCTTTCCATAAATATCTATGATATATATCGTCGTTTATAAATATCGATATATATCATGATAAATATTTGATGATATATATCGTCCGAACCCTGGTTATTTTAATTTGAACTAAAATGTCACAGGACGCCTCTCAGACTATATGTCTTTTGTTTTGTGCCCTTGAACAACGTACAACCCTGATCCGTTCCCGTGTTATAAATTCGTCCGGGTGACGTAAGTGGAATACTATTTTTAAACGCTCGTCTGCTCGATGGCAAATTGAGTTTACTTGCCGCTGGAATTGTAATTTAGTCGCGCACACACGTTCTTCTGTCCGTTTTAACGAGTTTGATTCGATAATAGTCGCATCTGACGGCTGCAAGGAAATAGTATTTAGGGAAGGTTCCAGGGGGTCACCGGCCCTCGCACACCCACAACACGATGAACTTTGTATCATACAAACCAATCCAATTAATAAAAGAAAGACTTGAAAGAAAAATTTCCTGTATAAAAAAATACTACATAGATTGTAAAATAGATGATTTTTTAAGGTAATTGATTACTGTGTACAATTTAAGTACAAACTTTTAATGTACTTACTTAAATTGTATACAGTAATCAATAAACTTAAAAAATCACTATTCTACAATCTATGTAGTATTTTTTTATACAGGGAATTTTTCTTTCAAGTATACATATCCCGATATAACGCTGTATTTGTTCGGGCGTTTGTTGCTTTTGAAAATCGTTCAATTTTAAACTTCTAACGAGTGTTTCCACTCCCAGAGTAAGCATGAAGTAAAATTTCGAGTTTAGAAAAGCCTTAAAATTTGGTTTGGTCGCTCCGCGAAGCGGAGCGACCAAACCAAATTTTCAGGCTTTTCTAAACTCGAAATTTTACTTCATGCGCCACGCGTATAAAACACTGAACTATTATAAAGTTCATAATATACTTCTGAATCGTTATGCTATAATAGTATATTTTGAACTTCAGAGAATTTTTGTGTTTTATACACCTTAACTATTGTTAAGTTTAAGATATACTTCTAAATCAATATGCTAATGTGGTATATTGTAAACTCTAGAGTATTTCAGTGTTTTATCCGCGTGGCGCTTGAAGTAAAATTTCGAGTTTAGGAAAGCCTGAAAATTTGGTTTGGTCGCGACTAAACCAAATTTTAAGGCTTTTCTAAACTCGAAATTTTACGTCATGCTTAGTCTAAGAGTGGAAAGTTTCAGATTGAACGATTTTCAAAAGCAACAAACGCCTAAACAAATACAGCGTTATATCGGAATATGTAAACTTGAAAGAAAAAATCCCTGTATAAAAAATACTTCATGTAAGCATGATTAAGATCAAGGAGTGGAAACACTCGTTCGCAACTTCAAATTAAACTCGAATGCCTCAAAATCCACACATCGGGGATTAGAAAAATTCCCTGTATATAAAAACCAGTTATTATCCACCAGATTCTCTAATGTTGTCTCTTATACGAGGATTTAACTTGCCTGCTGGTCATGTTGTAGATAAAAGAAACGCATTTTCTTTTGACTTGTAGACTATACTTTTTCTTGTTTAACAATGTGTATTTAAAAAAGTTCACGCAAAACGTAGTTAAGTAAGAAAGTTTTCCAGCAATCCAATCTCGAGTGTAGACTATACGCCTTTTTAAACTAACAATATATATTTGAAAGATTTCGTCCAAATAATCTTTTAGGGCCAGTTGCACCAAACACGTTGAACTGGTTCATCTCTGAACTTGAGTTCAAAGTGACATTAGAACAATAGGAATTGTCATCTTGATCTAATATCAAAGATAAACCAGTTCAAAGTGTGCTGGTGCAACTGAGCCTTAGTATATTTGACTAATACTCTTTATATATGAATATCTATGAGACCTAGGTGGGCAAACTGAGCTAAGGTTGGGTAATCGACGGAAGGAAGCACAATGGGCCTAATGAGGCCTAAGTACAGTGCAGACATGCGCACTCCCCAAAGAACCAGAACCAGATCTATGAGACCTTATTAAGAGAGATTCACACTCAACAAAAGATACAGGGATTTTTTTAATTAGTATATGCTAAAAGTTTTCAGGCATTCATTGATTTTATAAAATTGTTCAGTTTGAAGCTTCTAACGAATGTTTCCACTCTTTGATTAAGCCTGAAAAATTGGCTTGGTCCGTAGCGAAGCAGACCAACCAATCCAAATTTTGCTAACGGTGTAATTATCGGGACGGGCATACTTTAAAGAAATTGCCTGTATATGTTGCTTTGCAAAGTCTTTAAACTATTTTGTTAATACCTTTTAATGATTCAGAAGTGGTGCTTTAAACTTTTGATTTTCTTTTGTCACATTAATGTAGATATTAATACACTTGTTTTTTCTTTGAAGGTGGTAACCAGCCCTCCATGTACAGCGGACTACTTATCCTTTGTGGACTTATAGTTTTTGTGATAATAGAGAAAATTTTCTCAGTAATAAACCCAGAATCGGCACTGGACGAAGAACCAGCGCCGGAAAAAATCAACAACAACAACAAAGGTTACCACCCAACGGAAAAAGAAAAGACTGATATCGATGCCAATAATTCAAAACACGTAAGTTTATTACCAGAAAATAATAGATCATTGAACGAGGGGGGTCCGATATTAAAGGTACAGGCCAAAATTCACTAACATATATTTTAAAAAAAAATATTTAATACATTCTACAAAAAACTATATACTTTTGTTTATTTCGTGACATATTCTCCATAAAGATTGAGACATTTATCCCAGCGTAACAGTAGTTTGAACATCCTTTCATGGTAGTGTTTGTTGCCTGTCAAGTCGATTAAAGTAGTCCACAACTGCGTCTTGCAATTCCTGTTGTGTCAACCACTCGTTGATTTGATTTGACATGTGCGGTCTTGCGCTATCGTGCAAAAGTTCAACTCCATCGTGCAAAAGTTTAACTCCTTCGTTTGTGGTGTTTGTTTCACAGGTACCTTTAATATCGGACCCCCCTCGTATATCTGTTTTTTTTTGGCTTCATACAACTATGTTTTATTTCAATTTGCAGATAACCGGTTACCTGAATTTAGTAGCGAATATGATAGACAATTTCGCGCACGGGTTGTCATTGGGGGGAGCGTTTTTGGTGTCGTGCAAGACGGGGTGTTTCACCACCATGGCGATCTTGATACATGAGATTCCACACGAGGTCGGCGACTTCGCCATTCTTTTAAAATCTGGTTTCTCCAAATGGGACGCAGCCAAATTCCAAATTGTGACAGCCGGCGGGGGTTTGATCGGTGCCATGGCCGCCTTGATGTTCAGCGGTGCATCCAACTCAATGGGTAAGATTTGCACTATTCTTCTCATCAAATTATTAACTAATTAATTACAATACGTGGGTGTGACGTTCTTACACTTTCACTTCGAACCAATGACTTTATAGTTGTTGAAAAGTAATGGAATCATCAGCGAGTTAGGTTGTCGTCTTGTAAAAGTACATACATTTCACCAAGTATATGAGAGGCTTTGTGGCTGTTACTTGTAAGCAAAATATATGCAGGGTGATTCAGAATTCCTATTACACCCGTCTAGGCTTCCGGCAAGAAGATACGATCTCTCCTAAATTATTTACTACCCTTTTGGAGTACGCATTTAAGACCATTGAATTCAAGACAAGGGCGTGAATATTGATATTAGAAACCTAAATCATCTACGATTTGCAGACGACATTGTGCTAATTTCAGACAGTTTTGATAGGGCAGAGAAGATGCTCATTAAGTTATCAGACGCTTCATCCAAAGTCGGACTAATAATGAATACCTCCAAAACACAATTTATGACAAATTTAATTCCTGTCCGACATTTTTGGTCGAAGGTAGCGAAATTCAACAAGATACATCATGCAAGTATCTAAGTCATCAAATTAGAATTAGTAGGGACAACCAAACACACGTGATCGAAAGGAGAATTAGAGTAATGTGGACAGCCTATGGAAAACTGAAACATATTTTTAAATCCGATATTCCCATCTGCCTCAAATGCAGGGTGCAGCGACGGCTCACAGCCTAACTTAAGGGTAGGCCACAGCGCCAAGGCACACAAAATTTGAGGTTGGGATCGAGTTTTATAAATATAAGGAATTGCACAGCAAAGTCAATAACGGATACATATTACCTTGGGTCTCTGGCCTACCCTGAAATTAGGCTGCGAGCCGCCGCTGGCAGGGTGGTTGATCAACGCATCCTACTGGTCTTGACGTATGGAGCAGAAACACTAACCCTGACACGAAAATCCATCCAAAAGGTGACAATGGCACATACCTAAACTGGAACTGGGCCGCGCATGTAGCAAGAATGCCAAATGACAGATGGATTAAAATCAGCCTGGAATGACGACCCAGACATGACGCAGTGGGAAACAGCGGTCATCATCATACAAGTATCTAGGTCATCAAATTTGAATTAGTAAGGACAACCAAACACACGAGATCAAACGGAGAATTGGAGTTATGTAGACAGCCTATGGAAAACTAAAACATATTTTTAAATCCGATAATCCCATCTACCTCAAACGCAGGGTGTTCGATCAATGCATCCTACCGGTCTTGACGTATGGAGCAGAAACACTAACCCCGACACGAAAATCCATCCAAAAGGTGACAATGGCATATACCTAAACTGGAAATGTGCCGCGGATGTAGCAAGAATGCAAAATCCATCTGTCATTTAGATGGACTAAAATCATCCTGGAATGATGACCCAGACAAGACACAGTGAGAAACAGCACAACAGACTGGATTCAAATAGCCTAAAACCGAAGGCAATGACAAATGATGGGCTAAGGGAAAAAACCAAATGAGTCCCATTTTTGAAACTGTACAAGGGAACAAAATGAAATGTCAGAACTCAGTATGTTTCATAGGTTATTTAGTTTCGTCGAGAACAAAATTTTCAGAAAACTTTTGATTGTTGACTCATCTAACACTTGGTGAAACATCTTTACACTTTTTATATAAGGTTGATAGAATAAAACACTTGGTTTTTGTTTCACAAATTCAATATTTTATTTCCACGACTAGTTTCGGTCAGACGACCATTATCAATGTGGTTTACAAGGATTACTATGACCAAGTGTTTTATTCTATCAACCTTATATAAAAAGAATAAAAAAAATGTCAGGCTTTTCTAAACTCGAAATTTTACTTCACGCTTAATCGAGGAAGTTAGTAGTTTCAAATTTAACTCATAAGAAAAAGAACGAATCACTCAAAACGTATACGCATCGGGATATGTATAGAAAAATTAACTTTATATGAATGTCTGCAGCCCCACCAATAAAAATTCTCACGACCCACCACTGCTTCACATGACGATTACATATTTTTACTCATGTTAAGTATTTCTGTTTAAAAATTATAGAAGCAAGAACTTCATGGATTCTCCCATTCACGGCAGGATCCTTCCTGCACATTGCTTTAGTGACGGTGCTTCCGGATCTCCTGAAGGAAGAAGACCCAAAAGAATCCTTCAAACAGGTGACCGCCCTCCTCTTGGGAATATTCGTGATGGCGGCAGCATCAACAGTCGGCGAATAAAGTCCACCAGAGCACCGACAAACCCGTTGCCATATCACAGCGCGCGACGGCGCCAACACGCGTCGTCCAGCCTTTAAAAATCTTATAGTTATTTTATACTCTACCCCTTTAGTCTATTATAGTATATATTTTTTTACCGTGTACATACAAATTAATAAACAAGAAAAGAACGCCCACGGGATATTTTTTCGATTGTGTAAATAACTGAGCGCGTGCGAGAGTGCAGAGTGCGATGTTGTTGATTAATTAACACTTTGGAAACCAGTTCCTAATTTGTTTGATATTTTTTTTTGAGAGTGGTTGCTTTTGATGATGAGTGAAAACAAGTGATCATGGAGGGCCGGGTCCCCGATTGTGATATTATTGACAGATTGCAGATATATTTTTTTAATTATTAAGGTGGTACTTAATAAGATTTTTTTGTACGTTTAATTTAATGTCGCTCTTATTTGTACAATATGTTAATGATTAAAAAATATAAAACGAACAGTATTTCATAACCAATTACGGCTTTTCTTACATGAATCCTTAAATCCTTCAATGTAAATTAATACAATCAATAAAGCTGGTAAGTGATCTTAATTCTATTCAGAAATTTCGAGGATCATTTATCTAATCCATTAAGCGCCATGATGATGCACCAACGCAACGTTATTATTTTTTATTGATTGAATTCGTAAATAAGTTCATTTGATACATTGCATTATTTGACCTGACTTGCTAATACATGAAGAATAATGCAAACATTTTGTTATTTCAATATTTTGATCACTACGCATTTTAAAACAATGTATTTTTAAGCGTATTTCTAAATCATAATATTTTAGTGTTTTACACGCGTGGCGCATGAAGTAAAATTTCGAGTTTAGAAAAGCCTGAACATTTGGTTTGGCCGCTCCGCTTCGCGGAGCGACCAAACCAAATTTTCAGGCTTTTCTAAACTCGAAATTTTACTTCATGCTTAGTCTGGGAGTGGGACAACACTCGTTCGAAACTTGAAAATGAACTATTTTTCAAAATCGACTAATTACTGAAAATTTACAGCATATACACTATGTATATTTAAAAGATAAATTCTCAATATGTAATATAATATTCTATTCTATTCTATTGAAAGTGAGTGGGTAGTTATGCTACCCTCCACTGCAACCGCAAGGATCTATTGTGGCTCACAATTAAGGTCGAACATCCGACCTTACAGCTCACCTTCCAAGTCCATCTTCTTGATGAAGTCAAGGATCTTGTCAGGTGAAGTTTTCTCCAGGTCCTTCAGGTTTAGCCTGGGTGTGCCAAACACCGTGGTCCTGATCTGGTTGCCAGCTGGATAGGCACATATGACGTGCTCTGCTGTTTCATCATCCTCTAGGCATAGGCGGCACTCAGTGGTGTCGCTTAGTCCTAGTTTGTTAAGGTGATGCCTTAGACGGCTGTGTCCAGTGAAGAGAGCAGTTAATGTGTGAACATCTGATCTGCTCAGCTTCAACCATGAGGCCGTCCTGGCCGCAGATGGTCCACTTGTTACCGCTCTGAAATGTCTCATCCCAGGGCGGTTTTGCCAGAAATCCTGTGCCTCGTGTCTCATCCATCCGTTGTTACGGTCTCTAGCTGTTGATCTGGGTATCCCCAGAGCGGGTTCTGGTCCGATGTAGGCTGTACGCGCCCCCTCTCTGGCTAGGGAATCGGCTAATTCGTAATATAATAAGTCATTCATAGAAATCATAAAAGAAGTGCAGAATTTTACTTAAAATCAACTTTTAGAGTTAACTCTATAAATGCTCGGTCGTTAATAGGTTAATGTAAGTCATTAGTTGGGAAATTGAACACACTTTCAGAACCATATGGGTGTAGGTCTAAATTTGATGGATTTTATGTAGAATGTCATTCTATATCTTCATTCATCATGTTGAAAATCATACAAAAAGTTAGAAGAAATTATAAATAATAACCTGTTACAAAGAAAGTAGAACTTCTTTTACCATAATGTATTTTGATGTAGAAAAAACAAACGTTTAAAATATAAAAGTTGTAGCTAATAGTGGAAACAAAACTAGTAATTTATTTCGCCCATATTAGATGGGTTTTTAAGGTACGATTTACGAGAGGTGTCCCATGGTTTCCTTGATTTGTAGTGTTTTCTGTACCAATACATGTAATACGAAAATAGTTTGATGTCATTAGATTAAGTGTGTGAAAAGAGACAGAAAACTTCATAATATGTCTGCTATGGTTTGTAGATGGAACATGCGAAAACGTATGTTCCGGTATGCAGCTTTCAAATTTTACGACAATGTCTTCGCAAAACTAAATTTGCAAAAGCCCAGCCACAAATCATTTTAATTAATGTGCACAATCGGTGTGAATGTGAGTTTAAATGGTATAATTTCAATTTCCACATCTACTAAATAGTTTAGGTATTTACAGAAATAAATAATACATTTATGTTGATTTTGTGTAAGCTCAAACGAATGTTAGTTAAATCGAATGCGCATTCAGTAGATTTGGCAAATTGTCATCGGATTAATCTGTTAATACAGAGAATTTTTTTTTAAGTATACATACAGGAAGTTTTCTATTAGGTATACATATGCATATGCTTTTTTTTAAAGAGTTCAATTCGAAGCCTAATACGAGTGTTTTCCACTCCCAGACTAAGCATGAAGTAAAATTTCGAGTTTAGAAAAGCCCGAAAATTTGGCTACGCGGCCAAACCAAATTTTCAGGCTTTTTTTAACTCGAAATTTTACTTCATGCGCCACGCGTATTAAACACTAAAAGCACTAAAATATTGTGAACGAGTAAACTTCGCTTGAAATCAGTGTCTTATACGCGTGGCCACAGTTCATATATGTCCAGTTAGCCAGTCCCCATATAAATTTTGGGTACACGCGAATGGTAGCAGAGCGATGGATGCCAAATTGGTGTATATGGCTGCCTATATGCACCAGTCTGGCTTCCTGCGGTCGGTCGGTTACGACTATTTTACTCCAGATGTCCCGAAATCAAGTCTCAGAGAGAGAGTGAGAGAGAGACAATTTCTTTCTCCCTCTATTCCGCGCTTCTCGTTGTATCATATTCCAGATGTTGATTTTTCAATCTTGAAAACACGTTTTTTTTTCTTTTAACGAGCTAAGGATTAGATTACATTCATTCATGCATTTCATTCTACAATTTTATTTTCTGCGTTATTAGAGAATAGATTTTATGAAATTATATGTGAACGTTGTAAAATTCATTAAGTATTATTTATTTTGTACAATAAACTTAAAATACAAAACTATTTAACTTTTGATAAAAAGTAAAACAAATACATCAACTTATCATTTTATTAACTAATCAGATCAATCCTATTGATCAGGTCAAATCTACTGATCGATAAGGGTTTCTTTTTTAATTAAAGGGGTCAGTGCAAAATGCAGTTGTAATTTTTTTTTTAGTTTTTGAATTATTACCGTTTGAAGTTTTTAACCCATTAAGCGCCGTTGATGCATACACGCAACAATTAAGTTACTAAATAAGTTTATTTGATATATTATATTTGACCTGAATTGAAAATGTACCAAGAAAAATTTAAATATTTTGTTATTTAAAGTGTATTATAAATACTTCACAATATTACAATGTTTTATACGCGTGGCGCATGAAGTAAAATTTCGAGTTTAGAAAAGCCTAATTTGGCTCGGTCGCTCCGCTTCGCTACGCGCCCGAGCCAAATTTTCAGGCTTTTCTAAACTCGAAATTTTACTTCATGCTTAGTCTGGGAGTGGATACACTCGTTCTTAACTTCATATTGCACGTTTTTATATAAAATCGACGAATGCCTGAACATTGACAGCGTATACATTACATTGTTGAGGCACTAATTTTTTGAAAATCCATTATCACTTTAATATAATAATAATAATAAACTATTTATGATTTTTTACTTTTTATTAAATTCACGTATACATTATGTGTATTTAAAGAAAAAATTCACAGTATGTAATGCAATAAGTCAATCATAGAAATCATAAAAAGAAGTGTAGAATTTTAATTAAAATTAACTTTTAGAGTTAAAATTGCTTGGCCGTTAATGGGTTCAAATTGTTTTAAATATACTATGTGTCCCGTTTCAAGGCGCATTGTATGTTTCATGTAAAGATTTCCAATGTAATTGGAATTTGAGTTTGTATTATTATCTTCCCTAATTATTTCAGGGAAATTATGATATTCATTTGGTTAGAGTAAAAATATACACACCGAGCTTTGTTATTTATTGCATTGTATCATGAAATTAAACAAGCAAATGATGAGGTGTTGATTTGTTGGCTTTTTATTTAAAATATATTCTGTTGATTTTGTGTTACACTTCGATCTATTCTGTATAATTATTACTGAATAAAAAAAAAACGAAAAAGCTGCTTCTAAAATATCGTTAATAAATAAGAAAACAGTTGTATGTATATTTAATATAGTTTTTTAATGTTTGTTAGTTTTTTGTATATATATGAATGTTTATATGAATCTATATTTCTATGTTTTTAGTTTTGTGTATTCGTAAATAATTTATCTATTTTATTGAAATAATTTCTATTTTTTTTATTATCAATTCCATTTAAAATACCCATCAAACATTTTTCAAATTGATTTTTTCATTGTAAAAAGATTTTTGTATTTATCTAACTTTTAAATAAAAACTGTTTAATAACATAAATATATTAAAAATATATTAATTTTTAAACACGTTTTTATTAAAAATATATATAATAACTAAAAATCGGTCTAGGACGTTTCATCGCCGCCGATTCATCGCCGCCGTTTCATCGCCGGGCCAGTTCATCGCCGGCCGTTTCATCGCCGGGCCAGTTCATCGCCACTATTTTTATAAAATAAAATATTGACGATTATTTGGATGCCTTAGCAGCAGAAATTCCTCCAGAGTTACAACCACCGTTAAATTGGTTTGAAGATATATATATTGGACGTCAAAATAGACGCACTAAAGGAAGACAGCCTGCAATGTTTCCACTTGAAATATGGAATCTTTATGAGCGTGTATTGCACGAAGAAGACCGAACAAATAATCATGCTGAAGCTGCGCATCGGCGACTGCAAGTTGAATTAGGAGTTCATCTTCCTACAATTTGGAAATTTATTGACGCATTACGGAAAATACAAAAAGGTCGAGACACCTACTACGAACAATTAGTTGCAGGGAATGATCCACCTGTTAAACTCCGCAAATATCGTCAGGCTGATGAAAAAATAAAAAAAATTGTGTCGGATTATGATAATAGGGAGCGTATAGAATATCTTCGTGGAATAGCACACAATTACCAATTTTAATTAAATAAATGTTTTCTAGTTGTTGTATTTAATGGAAATATGTAGATTCTAAGTTTGTTATTCTCATATTAATCATAAATAATTTAAATGTCATATTTCCTAACCTATCCTAACTTATCATAACCTATCATAACCTATCCTAACCTATCCTAACCTATCCTAACCTATTCTAACCTATCCTAATCTATCCCAATCTATCCTAACGTATCATAACCTATCCTGACCCATCCAAACCTATCCTGACATATCCTATCGCAATTGGCCTGGCGATGAACTGGCCTGGCGATGAACTGGCCTAGCGATGAAACGGCCGGCGATGAACTGGCCCGGCGATGAACTGGCCCGGCGATGAAACGTCCCATCCCCACTAAAAATGTTGGAAATATATTTTACATTTTTTCATTGTAAAATGACTTTGTTTATTTATACAAACTATGAATATTTGAAACAATAATCTATTAATCTAATAATTTTAACAATTTTTTTATTAAAAATATATAAAATAACTAAAAACGTTGAAAATATATTTTAGAATTGTTAATTTCATTGTAAATTTGTTTTTATAAAATATAACTAATTGCCGAATTTCATAATTTGGAACACGCTTGAAATCTCAAAATAAAAGAAATATTTTCGAATAGACTTTTTGTGGTGATAATAAATTTTATTATTCGTCTACCACAGTTCATATACAGGAAATTTTCCGTTAAAGTATACATATTTCAAATTCACCTTATTTTCTTTAAATCTGTAGATATTCGTTGTGTTTTTAAAAGAGTTCAATTTGATGCTTTAAACGAGTGTTTTCCTCTCCCAGACTAAGCATGAAGTAAAATTTCGAGTTTGGTATGGTATGGTATGGGGTCGGTGGGTCGTGTGGCCTCTGGGCCTTTCGAAGTTACCTCGACCTAGAAGATCTTTTGTAACTATCCCTGACCTACTTGAGTCCCTCAATGTCTAGACTTCTTATGAAGTCTACTATAACTTGAGGGTTAATGTGTACCAGTTCCTCGGTGTTTAAAGTGGCCGATGACAGGTAGTTCCCTCTTTGAAGGGACAAGGCAGGGCATTCACAAAGTAGGTGCTCTGCTGTTTCTTGTGCCTCGTTGCAGAATCTGCAGTTGGCATCAGTTGTCTGACACATCTTGGTGAGGTGGTACTTCAGAGGACAGTGTCCAGTTAGAAGGCCGGTTATGAGCCTTAGGTTGCCCTTGCTTAACCTGAGAAACTGTCCGGCTCTTACGGCAGAGAAGGCGATGAACCTTTTCGCCTGCCGCAGACCAGGTGTGTCTCTCAGGTGAGCACTTTTGGCAGCATCTTCCCATTCCCGGATCATCCCCTTGATGCGGACTTTAGTTATTCCACTGTAAGGTTCTGGTCCGACAAATGGAGTCTTGGACCCTTCCTTGGCAAGGTTGTCGGCAATTTCATTGCCTTTGATCCCTGCGTGTCCCGGAACCCAGACCAGTTTGACTCTGTTGTTCCTAGCCAGCTGCTTTAGGGATAGCTTGCACTCCCAGACAGATTTAGACTTGCATGTAGGCGATTTTATTGCCTTTAATGCAGCTTGACTGTCTGAGCAGATGCAAACCCTCTGTTTGTTGTATCCCCTGTCTAAACATATGTGGGCGCATGTGTTCAGGGCCTCGATTTCTGCCTGAAATATCGATGGGGATCGTCCCAAGGCCCTTGATAACTCGCATCGAGGGCCAGTGATACCGATTCCGACTCCGTTTTCAGTTTTGGATCCGTCAGTGAACCAAACTATCGAGGAGCCTTGTAACTGCTTGACCCTCGCTCCAACATCATGGCGGCCATGGATGGCCACTTCAATCGTTGTGTCGAAGTAGTAGTCAGTTGACATGTAGTCTTTGGGCATGTATATCGCTCTTTCACACACAGTGTTGAGGATTTTTAGGTGCCCGTTAAGGTATCCAAATTTTGGTGTGTCTGTCTGGATTATTCTTAATGCGTTTAGTGCTGCTTCCCTTTTCACGTGCAGATGCAGAGGTGTGAGATTTAGCATAGCCTCCATTGCTCCAGTGGGGCAGGTGTTCATAGCCCCTGTGATGCCCAAACATGCCAGCCGTTGAACCTTGCTGAGCCTTGCTTGGGTTGTGATCTCCGTTGTCTTCGTCCACCAGACAACGGAACCATAGGTGATTATTGGTCTTATCACCGTAATGAAAAGCCAGTATATCATCTTGGGGTGTAAACCCCATCGTTTGCCAAATAGCCTGCGGCAAGCCCATATTGCCCTTACTGCTTTGGCAGTGATGTTATCCACATGGGTTTTCCAGTTTAGCCTCTGGTCAAAGGTGAGGCCGAGATATTTAACTGTGTTGGAAAGCCCAATGAGTGTCCCATTCATGGTTAGTGCCTTAAGATTTAATTTTCTACGACCTGTAAATGGGACAATTACAGTCTTGTTGGGATTGATAGTGAGCCCCTTCTGCACGCACCATGTACTTACTTTCCGAAGGGCTGACTGCATGCGGTTGGACACCGTATCGTCATGTTTTCCCCTAACTATGATGACGATGTCGTCAGCATAGCCTTGTACGTCAAAACCGTCGTTGGATAACACCGATATTAGCTCATCGACAACTAGTGACCACAGCAGGGGCGATAGAACCCCTCCTTGTGGGCACCCCTGCGAACACAGTTGCCGATTCATCGCCAATGGACAGTGTGATCCTACGACCTTTGAGCATAGCATGGATCCATTTGGATGTGGAGGCATCAATTCCTCTTGATTTGGTGGCCGTGTCTATGGATTCATAGGAGGTGTTGTCAAATGCACCTTCGATGTCCAAGAATGCGCATAGAGCCACTTCTTTGCTTGCGATGCTCTTCTCTATTACACTTGTTAGTGTGTGAAGGGCATTTGTTGTTGATTTGCCTGCTTGATAGGCAAATTGGTGTTTGTGAAGGGGAAACGACTGAAGAGCTTTCCCTCTGATATTTCTATCAATGATTTTCTCCATTGATTTTAGGAGAAAGGAGGTGAGGCTTATGGGGCGATATGACTTAGGCTCGTCAATTTCGCGTTTGCCAGCCTTTGGTATAAACACCACCGCCACCTCCCTCCACTGCTTGGGGATATACCCAAGAGAGTAGCTAGCTCTGAAAATTTGCGTGAGACGTGGTAATAACTCCTCCCCTGCCCTTTGCAAAAGGGCTGGAAAGATGCCATCTGCCCCCGCGGATTTGAACGGCTTGAAGCCGTTGATCGCCCATGTTATTATGCTTGGAGTGAAGATCTTTGTTGCCAGTTTTTTGCTTTCTCTGGTAGGGCGTTCTTCTACCTCAAAGCCGATGGCAGGTAAGTCTTCACTGTTAATTGCCTGGGACCCAGGAAAGTGAGCTTCTAGGAGTACTCTTAGACTTTCTTTTAGGGTTCCAGTGTATTCACCGTTGGACTTTTTTAGTAGTCCAATACCGTTCGTGTGATCCTTTGCAAGGACTTTTTGGAGGCGTTGTGCGGGAGGTAGATCATCTATCCCCTCGCAGAAAGTCCTCCAAGTTTTCCTTTTAGATTTTCTCAGTTCTTTGTTGTACTCCGTAAGGGCCTTTCTGTACTCCTCCCACTGTCCAGAGGCTTTAGCCCTATTAAAAGTACGCCTAGTTTTGGCCTTTAGGCTCGCGAGTTCGCTGTTCCACCAGGGCACTTCTCTAACAACAGCCCTTTGCTTTAGTGGACAACTACTTTCGTAAGCGATGTTGATTACATCTTGTAATTGTGTCGATGCTGCTTCTAGCTGCTCGACTGTTTCAATAGGATTCAGTGGTCCCGCAAGTTCCGACGTAAGGCGCTCTTGGTAGGCCTCCCAGTCGGTATTTTTGGGATTTCTGAATCCATTGATGTGGTTATTACCACTATCGATGTCAAACCGTATATGCTGATGGTCTGATAGTGAGACGTAATCTGAGACGTGCCAGTTTTGTATGTACTGGCTTATGTAATTATCAGCTAGGGAGATGTCTAATACCTCCTTTCTAACTGATGTGATAAAAGTAGGTTTATTGCCCTTATTGACTATATCTAAGTTTTCACCTAAAACATAGTCTAGCAGGAACTCACCTCTTCTGTTGGTGTCCGTACTGCCCCATACAGTGTGGTGCGCGTTGGCGTCGCAGCCCAGGACCAGGTGTTTGTTTTCCTTCCTGCACCAGGTGATGAGGCGTTTGACCTCTTCTGGTGGAGGGGATGTGGAGTCACCCGGGAAGTAGGCCGAGGCTATAATGATTGTCCTCTTGCTCGTCCCCTTAGTGACTCTAATTTGTGCTGTGACCAGATCTCTCGTGATGAATTCTGGAACAGGAATGTAGTTAGTGCCGGCTTTGAATAACAAAGCGGCCCTAACGTTATTGTGTAAGGTACTATAGATCAACTTACAGTTTTTGGATTGGAGTCCCATAATTTGGCCTCTTCTGGTCCAGGGCTCTTGAATGAACCCTATGTCTAACTGCTCCTTAATAAACCTCCTTGAAAGTACGCTCGAGGCCGCTTTAGCATGGTGGAGGTTTATTTGGACGCAAGTTAGTTTTTGAGGTGATCGGGTCATTTTGGCTTTCCGGGGGCAGGACTCAGTGTTCCTTTTCCCCTGGGGCCAGTTTCTCCGATCCCCTCACCTGCTACGGATGGGCTGTCCGGCTTGTTGTTTTTTGCCGGTCCAACCTCCTTCTCGGCATTGGGTGCGGAAGCTGGTGAGTAGGGCATCTCGTCCGTCCTTTCCTCTAGCTCCATGGTTTCTGGAGCGTTCTCCAGCTCCATGATTTCTGGAGCATCCGCTTTTTCGGGCTCATTTTGTGGGGCTGTCTTATCTGCCCCCGTGGTCCTTTTCGGCCTTAATTGTATGTGGCCGAATTTGTAGCTCACCCTATATGCAGCCTCTTTGAGGCTTGCCGACGATATGCTGTCCACTGATAGGGCGAGCTCTACTGTGGGGCCATTGGAGGTTCTCCTTAGCACTCTCCAGCTTTGTGAGGCTTTGAGGTTGTTTTGGGCCTCTAAAAGCTGCAGTATCCTCTCATTGGAGTATCCTGCGCTCGATGGGAAGTAGCCAATTACTATATCTGTATGTGGAAAATCTTTTTCTTCCACATACTTCAGCAAGGCGCCATCCCACGGTTTTAGTGCTGGCACGACGGACTTTAGCCAGTCTGCAGTGGCCTTATCCGCGCATACCAACATAAGCCATCCTGGTCTATTGTTGGAGCTTAGGAATTTTGGGCGAATGTCCCCTTCCTTTAGCTCCACAATTTTATCCAGGATTGCTTCCTGAAGCATTGTTAGTTGATTCGCATCAGCTAACGTCTCAGGGAACTTACTAGGCATTATACCTACCCGTATGCTCCCTGCTGCCTGACTGAAGGAAGGCTTCGGACCTTCGCCTTCAGTTGATTTACGGGGAGGCCTTGATTTGGTAGCCTCTGCCCGTTTTTTTGCTGCTCCCGAGGAGGAAGCAGCAGAGGGAGAGGTGCGAGGTCTGATGCCTCCAGCCTCAGCCTTTGCGGTCTGATTGCCGGAAGGTCTTTCCCCCGCCTTCACCCTCTTAGTTGGAGCTTTTTTCTCCGTGGTACTGCCATCGGACCTGGGCCTTTTGTTGTGGCCCGCTTCTTTAGAGTTGGGAGGATTAAGGGGAATTACGGCTTGTGCTCGGGCCTCCTCCATGGTAACCCCTTGTCGCAGGAGGAATCTATACCTCTTCTTTGCCGCACCACCTAACTTTCGATATTGAAATCCCTTAGTTGAGGATTGATCCTCTGTGTTCTGGCCAGGCCTCTCAGCCTGCTCCAGATTTTTAGGGATGTCGGTGACATCCGTGGGGGGGGACGTAGTATCCCCTTCTTTTTTTTCCTTGTTTGTTCTCATATTTGGTCCCACGAGAAGCTAGGGAAGTAACAGGTCACCCGTAACAGAGCCCCGCATGCTACGAGAAGGCTAGTTGCAACCAGGGGGCGCCATCTCCCTGGAGGTTGGGACCGGTAAAGACTAGTCTTCTATCTAGCCACGCATCTTATCGGCCCAGTCCCCTACCTTAAGATTTAGGATTTTATTGAGGTGTCCTCCTCTTGGTCCAGGCGGTTAAGCCACGACCCCCCTCAATCTCTGCCCGCGAGACATGACCACGTCAACAGAGATTGAATGGTATTACGAGGGCACACTGCCAGGCAGTATGTGGACCTCGGCATCGTTAACCTCAGTGCAATCCCTTAGCCACGATACGACAGCCGGGATGAGGGGAGTTGGTCCGCGGCGATAGCCTTCGGTACCACCACGCAGGATGTTAGGCCTGGAGTGATCCCTGTAGCTACCACTAGCCATTTCAACTGGGTCGATATGGCCGATCCCCTATCCGCCACCTGGGGACGCGCTTGATAGCTCTCCACGCCACAAGAAAAAATTTCGAGTTTAGAAAAGCCCCGTGAAAATTTGTCGAGGGTGGCGCAGCGACCCGAGACAAATTTTCACGGTGCTTTTCTAAACTCGAAATTTTACTTCATGCGCCACGCGTATAAAACACTAAAATATTGTGAAATTTAAGTATATTTGAACCTCACGTAAAATCAGTGTTTTGTGCGCGGGGCGCATGAAGTAAAATTTCGAGTTTAGAAAAGCCCAGAAAAATGTACAGTGTATTCTGTATATTGAGTTATTTATACTTAAAAAAACTCTCTGTATAACTAATCAATAATATAAATTATTTGCCAAATTTGGTACATACCAAAGTTTTAATTGAATTTATGAAGAAGAAAAAAAACAATCAAGATAAAAATAATATCAAATGAATTCTATAATGTAAACTCATTGAATTTTATTTTTTGATTTTTAGTTAAATTTTAGATTTATTTAGGAGCTTTTTAAATATATCTGATTCCCAAAGTCCATAATTTCGAACACGCTGGAAATCTGAAAATAAAAGAAATGTTTCGGAACAGTTTATTTTTTCTGAAGGTCATCAAATTTATCATCGTACAAGTGGTGTAGACGGGATCAAATTACACGACGAAATAAGAGCGAGCGCGTTTGTGTGTGTGTGTGTGTGTGTGTGTAGACGCAACCGGAGCAGTTTTCTCTAGAATACTTCTACGTTTACTCTATTCATAAGTAGATGGACCCACTTCCCGACCACAGTCTCTCCTTTTCTATCCTCGAAAACTCGGAATCCAGTTCTCCCATAAGCATTGTCTACCCTTGGCGTGGCGCATGAAGTAAAATTTCGAGTTTATAAAAGCCTGAAATTTTACTTTATGCTTAACCTGGGAGTGGAAAACACTTGTTTAAACTTCAAATTCACCTCTTTTAAGAAAACAAAGAATATTTAAAAATCTACAACATGTAATTGGGAAATGTATACTCAAAAAAAAAATTCACAAGAAATTATGATTTAAAGCTTTTCTAAAAGAAAGAAGACTAATATACTTGCGACCTAAACAGTATGACATTGTCATGTAACGTCAAAATTTGACACAACTAGGAAAAGTCGTTGCAGATACAACTTTTGACATACTCTCTAAAAAATTTGAACCACACATTCCACATCAATGAGTCATAGGACATCTCTTCCGAATTCCACTATACAATCAATTTTTCAGAACTCTATCAACTAATATAAATTACGCATTATTTCTACTAATTGTCGTTTCATAATCAAGCAAACGTGAAACTGTCAAATAGACAGTTTCTAATCAAGCAATGTATATCTTTAAGAACACGGTAAACCTAGCTACAACGGCTAGTCCAATTGATAACAACTTGGCGTTATGTTCCTCCAAAGATTCGGAAATACTTGCTGATACATTGGCGGTAATTCATGAAAGTTTCATCAATGTAATCCCAGTTGTAAACACATCAAGAAGGTCAAAATATGTTCCCTTAAGTAAAGATGAATTAAAAACCAAGGGAGTTATTAATCAGGTAAAATCATCGTTAATATATGTTATAATCTGATCTTCCGAAAAATATTAGCTGTAATGAGAACGATTACTATTAACGTGAATTGTTGAATTTAAAAATGTTGGACTAATCATAACTTGTGATCGTCGTTGGGAAATGTCGATAAACTTTTCCACTGCTACTTTTAGTTTAATACCTCCACACATGTGTGCATTTTAAACGTTTAGGTGAAATGGGTTGATATTGATGGCATGCGCAACTTCGTAATTGCATCATCGAATGGAATCCAAATCTTCGATGAAGAAATCAGTAATCTTATATTTGAGCATGCAACTCGAGAAACAGGAGATGATGATGGTAGAAGTAAGTTAAAAATATTTCACAAATTAACTACGTTATTATTAATATAAAGGTTTTTAATTTAAATTCACTTGGTTTGTTTTACTGATAAATTTATTTTTCGATTAGTTTCGGCTTGATGCCATTTTCAAGAGTAAATTTTAAAAACCTTTATATTAGCAGAATCGTTTTACCAAGTGATCAATAAGGAACAAATTAACGATGTATTATTTAAACCTTAAGGCAGGTACCAATTAGAACATTTGCAGGTTGCGTGTCACCGTAACGTTGCCCCGTTGCACCTAGTGGAGACGAGGAAGCGTTGCGTTGCACCGTGTCAAATCATGATACAGTGCAAAGCAACGGAGCCGATTGGCTAGTTGGCGATTTTTGCCCGTTGCATCAAAGGAATTAATACGTTACGGCAGTGTGCTAGTTGCGACGGGTAGGCGTATCAATGGAGTCTCTTTTTATTAGCCCCCCGATCAACCACGAATGTTGAGCACAAAAGGACCACGGAGACCGTAGTGCAGGGACGCTAAGCGATACCACCTCATGTGGAAAAAAAAAAACCACGAATGTTTATGAGTTACTCTATCATTCCCGTGTCGTCTACTCGTATCATGTTTATTATTAAGACAAGCGTCCATCCCACTAAGCAAAAAACAAACAAATAACGTTATGTCAACATTGTAGCAACATTAAACGTTGTTTTAATGTTGTTGAAACATTATTTAAATCGATTTACTTAGTGGGATGATTAAAATAAGCAATCCGTTGCATCATCGTGTGTCATCAAATGTTACGTTACGGTAACACGCAACAGGCAAATGTTCTAATCGATACAGGCCTTTAGAAGTCAGTTTTAAGATTCCTCGTTATTTTTTTTTTTTTCATGTAGATAGCTGTAACAGTATTTGTGTGCTCAAATCAAACATTATTTGCGTTGGCACTTGCCTTGGAACAGTTTGGATGTTCAAATCGGATGGACATGGCAAAGACTTTAAACTAATAAACCGCGTTTACGCCCACGACGAATCCGTAACTTTATTAGAAGGCATTGGTACTTTCATGATTTCTTCATCGGATTTGGTGACGTACATGTGGAGCTACAACGAGAAAGACTTTGATATCATCAGAAAACTCGAAGTTCGAGGGTAAATCAACCATTTCACAATTTTAGAGGGCAAAGAAATAATGCATCTTAAATGTTCGTTTCTTAAGAATTGGCATTTTTACATCAAGAATCGAGAGCATTTTTATTAGTGGGGCTGCAGACATAAACATACACGGAATTTTTCTTTTAAGTATACACACCCCAATGATTATGCATTTTGAGGCATTCGTTTTTTTTTGAAATTTCGAGCGAGTGTTTCCACTCATTGATTAAGCATGAAATTAAAACCAAATTTTCAGCCGCGTAGCGAACTGGAACAACCAAACCAAATTTTCAAGCTTTTGTAAACTCGAAATTTTAGTTTATTCTTAATCAAGGAGTGATAACACTCGTTCGAAACTTTAAATTTAAAGCTTGTGAAAATGCCAACGAATACCTAAAATTTAACAGTATATGCATCAGAATATTTACACTTAAAAAATCCCTATATGAATAAATAATTTAAATACGAGCCCCATCCCACGTCAGTTGGCACAGCCTTTAAAAATTCACTTACTGGAACTATAACGCTTAAAATGTCAACATATTTTGATATATTTGTAAGATTTAGGTCCACTATATACAGGGAGTTCTTCTTCTAAGTAAAAAAAAAGACCTTTATTGGCATAATACTACATTACATCTACACTAATTGCTGCCCCCTCTCTTTCTCCTGCTTTCCCTCTCTTTCCCCAACTTCTCCAGCGTCCTTACCCCAGCCCCGTCCTCTCTCATCCATCCCGTCACTTTTCTATTCTCTCTTATTTCCACCCATTCCTCCTTCACCCCCTCGCACTCTTCCACCAAATGACTCCACGTATCCCTCCCCGGCTCACACATTACACTCCTCCCATACTCTTCCCCCATCAACACCTTCCTTCCTCTCTCCCCTGACCCACACCTCGCCCTCGCCAGCACCACCCTTTCCTCCCTACTCCATCCCCCCTCCACCAAATACCTCAGCATTCTCCTATGCACCTGCCACTTCCCGTACATATCGTTGTATTCACTCCTCTCTACACACCCCTGTCTTTCCTGTGCTTCCACCTCTTTCTCCTTCTCTTTCACCCACGCATCCACCTTTACCCCATTCCCCAGCCACTCCATCACCTTCGTCTCCGACAAACCCACCCTCTCATACATTCTCCTTCTCTCGCACCTCCATCTACCCTCTCTCCCATTCACGCACGCCACCCACACTGCCTTCACCAATCTCTCTTCCTCCAGGTCCCATAACTTCATCTCATACCTAGCCATTCTCACCGTTTCCTCACACTCTAGTTTCTCTCTATTCGTTTCCTGCAGCACTATGTATCCGGGTGTCGACCTTTCCAGCCCCAACATACGCTTCAAGAACCACAACTGCTCCCTCTCTACACTCATACCCTCTCGTCCCCCATACTTCCACCCCATACATTAACATTGACCTCACACAGGCATCCCATACTTTACACGCCACTCTTACATTGTTCCACATCCACTTCCCCCACTTTTCCCACGCTATCCCCCACGCCTTTCTAGCCTTCCCCTGCACCCACCTCGCATGCTCTTCATACCCTCCCGTCCCTTTGAACATAAACCCTAAATACTTGAATTTTTTAACCCTCTCAATCACCTCCCCCTTCCACTCTAATTCCGTCACCCTCCCCTCCCTCCCTTTATTTCTGAATCTCATCCATTTCGTTTTTCTAACATTCACACCTCTTATCCATAAACCTCTCTGCCCTTTTCAGCATATCCTTCATCCCTTCCCACTCTCTTGCCACCAGCACCATATCATCCGCATATGCAAACAACCACACCTTACTTCTACCAATCACCACCCCCCATCTCCTCCATTGTATTGACCTCTTCCCATTGCATCCTTGCCAGCCTCTTCCTCATATCCTCCATCGCCTTTACCCCACACTCAAGGTATTCGTTTTCTTGCCTTCTTTCCTCTTCTCTTCCCTTCTCCATCCACATCTCCACAGTTACCGGTGGTCAGATCCTAGCACCTCTTCTACCTCCTTACCTCTTATATCTCTTCTTTCTATCCCCTTGACCACCACATAATCAATTACTGATGCCCCTCTTGGTCCGATGTACGCTTTTCTCTCCTCCCAATCGCCCTCCGTGCATCCGATCAAAATCTCCCATCCCTCCTTCATCACCCACTCATTCATCCTCCTGCCCTCCCCATTTATACATTTATCCTGTGAACTCCTCTTTACCACCGAACCGTCCTCTCCAATCCCTCCCCCCGCTTCCCTTATTCTGGCATTGAAATCCCCCCTTCCCCCACCATCCATTTTCCTCCTTCGCCGGCTCTCTCATCTATTTTCTTTCTTATGTCTGTCCAATTCTTGTTTACATACACCACCCCCACATCAACCCGATATCCTCTCTGTTGATAATTCACCCACACTAGCCCTTCGCATCCCTCCATCATCTCCCCCTTGCCTCCTTCCCTATCCTCTCTCCATCCAACAATCATTCCCGCCTTGGCCCTCCCTCTCCTCCCACATTTTACTGCCTCTATCATCTTCCATCTAAACCCCGTCGGTAGCCATTCTTTCACTTCTCCCCATTCCAAGTTTCTACTAACTTCACTATGTCCTTCCCGGTTACCCACTTCTCAAAGTCTTTCTTCCACTTGAACTCCTGCCCTTTAGACTATATTCCCGCTACATTCCAAAACCCTATCGTTATCGACCCTTCTTTCCCCACCCTCCCACAATTTCTCTCTAGTCCCCTGCACCTCTCTTCTAAGTATACATACCCCCAATACGGTCGCTCCGTGAAGCGGAGCCCCTAACTAAATTTTCAGGCTTTTCTAAACTCGAAATTTTACTTCATGCGTCACACATATAAAACACTAAAATACTGTTAAGTTCAAAATATTATCTTTAGCATATTGCTTTAGTAGCATATTTTGAACTTCACTTGAAATCAGTGTTTCATACGCTTGGAAAAAAATTTATATTTTCAGGCTTTTCTAAACTCGAAATTTTACTTCATGCTTAGTCTAGGAGTGGAAAACACTAGTTTAAAGCTTTTATTTGAACTTTTTTAAATACGGCGAATATCTGAACATTTACAGCATATTGGGGCGACCAAACCAAATTTGAAGGCTTTTCTAAACTCGAAATTTTACTTCATGCTTAATCTGGGAGTGAAAAACATTCGTTTAAAACTTCAATTTGAACGTTTTTCAAACACAACGAATATCTAAAAATGTATAGTGTATACAGTATATTGGGATATGTATAGAAAAGCTCTCTGTATATAGCGGACCTAAATGTTACAAAAATTTCAAAATACTTTGCATTTCAAGCGTTGTAGTTCCAGTAAGTGAATTTTAAAAACTGCGCTAACTGTCGTGGGACGGGGCTCGTATATACCAAAATTACACACCCTTTTTAAATATTCAGCAGATTAATCCTTTTTTTACGCTTGGGACACCCCAAGGCGTAATCACATGTTTTTCATGCAGTGTCAAGCTAGAAAATTGTATACTATCTAGATAGTTTACCGAATTATGTACAAGCTGCCATTGTCAAAAAAGTATAATGCGAGATTTTGTTTAAATTTAAGGTACTAGATCAAAATAATAACGAAACTGCACAAAAACATGAATTTCTTGTTATTTCTTTAAAATTAATAAACAGTTAAAATCAGTAAGTGTACTTTCTGAAGAAAATGCCAATTCTTAAGAAATTGACTAAATTTGTTAAATTTTGATGAAAATCTTTTCACCAACATTTTTTATTGGGGTTTTGCAGAGTTGTAGCATCGCCAACAGTGATCAGATTCCACCTAGGCATTGTGGTCATAGCCTATTCCAGCGGTGAATTTTGCATTTACGACCTCAAGGATGAGGATTTTTACACAAGAACAACGGCGCATAAATTGCGCATTACTGGAATGGACTTTTCGAGCAGTTTCAATATAATCACCGTTTCGAATGATTGCTTTATGAAGATTTGGAAGTTTCAGCAAGTCACCAATACTGTAAATACCATAATTAACAAATATTTCAGAAACAGCTTGTTTAAACGAAAGTTTTCCTCAACTCCTGAATATTGTTCAGAAAGCGATGTGAAAACCAATGACATAAGTTAGATTTTTAGTGGAGAAATAATACACTGCAATGTTTGATTTTATGAAATTAAAACTAATAGATTATATCGTATGTTCAATAAAAAAAAACCACTAGAGTGCCATGATTTAATCTTTTTCTAAATTTAAGTTTGCTACACGCTTTAGGAATTGTCATATAAAACGTCAAACATAATAATTATAATGTATAATTGTAGAGTTGCCAACCTACAATTTATTCCATGGCACTCTAGAGGTTTTATTTTATTGAACATACGATAGTTTCAATTTCAGAAAGCATAAACCATTTCAACTCAGAACTAAAGTTAAAAATCCTTGTAGTGGGAGCATTTTTCTCTTGTTCTAATGCCATTTTAAACTGAAGTTCAGAGATTTATTCGGTACAAATTATTTGATGTAGCTTTTCTCTTGTTCCAATGCAGAGGTCTCCAAACTCCAGCCCCTGAGGCCAATGCCGCCCACAACTTCTTTGAGTCCGGCCCGCGATCAGCAAATACATTTTCCATAAATGTCATATTTGAACATTTTAATACAATTCTAGTTTAAATGATTATAAAACTATGGTTTGTCTCAAAAATAGAACTACAACAAAAATCAGCTGATCAAATTACCCGACCTTATTAGCTGCTGAAAAGGTAAATTTAAACTGAAGCATAGAGATCTTTGGCTGTCAGGTTAGGATGGTAACTGACGTTTGTTTGCCTAGTGACGGTTTGCGTCTATTTACAGATGTGTTTGAAGAGTATTATCAGATGGCCATAGATGCCCTAAGACATTAGTTTTAATCCAAGTCCTTTCATTTCTAATTTCTTGTTATTTCTCCTTTCATTTTTATTTGTTAGTTGGTTTGAAGAGAATTTGACCTAAATGTTACATATACTTTGATAGAGCGTTGTAACAAATCAAATCAAATAAGATTTTAAATATTTCATGTATAAGTCAATATCAGAAGGTGTATTTGCACGGGAAGTAGTTGTTTCAATAGATATTTATTGTCATAGGTTGTATTATTAATTAAGACATTGTTTGCATTTTTTGGAATAACATTTTCGTAATTTTATATATTAAGTATATGTATGTAAAAAGTACGTATTTCTATATTACCACTCCCCACTCATCAAAATATTCGCTTATATTTTGGTTGTGTAAACCAGAAAGTTTGTTGTGGTCGTCCTATTTTTGAGACAAAGTATAGTCAGATCTTGGCCAACTTGATTATGAAGTATTGTATATGTGGCCTGCGAAGCAAATAGTTAGGAGATCTTTGTTCTAATGACTTTTTGATCTGAAGTTTAGAAATGAGCCTAGTTCAAAGTATTTGATGCCTCTTCAATTTAAAATTGTTTGATTTCAGGTGGAACTTAAACAAACCATAATTAATGAAGAAGGCCCTTTATACGCTGTAGCCTTCCTGAATTACAGCTCAACCGAGTTTTGTACTGTCACTGGAGATGACACAAAAATTAAAATTTATATTGATTGGGACAATGAGTTTGAAATCAATGTGAAAGACGAATAGTTTATTTGTTTTTATTGATATGTTAAAGTTACAACTTAAGTTTCTTCTTCTTTGGCTTGACGGCGAGTGGACCGGGCATTTTGAACACAGTGCTGAAAACAGATGTTTGTTAGAAAATCGCATCTTTTTTCCATATACAATATTTAATTTAGAAAAAAAAAAATACTTACTGACAAGTTGTGCAAATGGGGCTGAATTTACAGAAAACTGAAAGTGAATAAACATTTTGCAAAATTATTTCAATTGAATTTTCAATAAAAATTTGTATTTGAACAATAGTTTTACTTATTCAGTTATTTCAGGCAAAGCGGGCTCTATTATGGTAACACGCAAAGAGGCAAGGTTGCCAATTCTATTATATCTTTACTTAGGTTCACACAACAATAATTTTAACAATGTACATTGTTGTAATATAAAATCAATTGTAAATATGGTAATTTTGAAATTTTAAAATTCATAATTTAAAGCCTATTCGGACAGAAATAACTATTAATATCATATAATAGGTACCTTCATCTGGGATGATTTGGACAGTGGGGTGAGATTGGACAAATTCAACTTGACGCACTTTTAATTTAGTAACTTTTAGGTTATACCAACGAGGATACTATAGTATCCTCTTTGGTTATGTATTTTGCAACGTTGCTTTTAACAAACATCATTGGCAAAACTGTACGCCATAATATTTAGACCTAGTGAAAGCTGAAACAGTGGGCATTTTTCAAAAAAAAAATGAAGTGACTTGTACATTTTTGTCCTTTTTTATATGCCCTGTTAACTTTATACTGTAGGTTTTGTTCCAATAACTTTCGAGTTTTTATATTTTTATGGTGGATTTGCACATTATTTGTCATTGATATTTAGCTATTATTAACTTATAATTATAATTATTTTTTTAATATTTTAAATAAAGTGATGTCACTTGCAGGGGTCAGATTTGCCATGCACAGGAACTACAAAAACAGTTTTAAGGTTTAGTTCTACGTGTTCTTTATTATTTAGTTTTCAAGGTTGTGATACTTCCTTCCTAACTATAAAAATAAACTGTTTTGTTTTGTATTTTAATATTATAACTTAATGAAGAAGAAATGGTTTTTAAAAGCGTTTATCATTAAATATACCCCTGTTTTTTTAAAGCATAGTATAATTTTTGAAAAACACGTGCTGTGGCCAATCTCACCCATGACGATGACTCACTTCGAGTTCTGAAACGATTTAGGTATGTGCCCAAACTCCCCCCAAAGTGCGAGGTGAGTTTTTCCATAGAAAATGTAGCATCACATCACTTTACTCAAGACAATGTCATTTATATATTTTTTTTATTGTTACTTCGCTATTTATTGAAACTGCAAAAAAGTGTCCAAGCTCTCCCCATTTGACTGTATACAGAAACTCCTACCCTCGAAGTTGCCTATTCACCAATTAAACGCATGTCTGCACTGAAGCTATACATTTTCAAATTTAAGTTGGCGCTAAACTAATTCAAGATGGCACTAATCAAAATCAAGTTGTCACTTATCAAATCTAATGTCACTAATCCAATGTAACTTGCATTATATTTTATTATTGCCAACTTGTATTTGTTTAACACCAACTTAAATTTGAAAAGATATAGAAACATTTGATTTTAATGATAATATTGGACATTTTACTTTTGTCTCATTTTTTTGAACACCCCTTAGTAATATGATACAGTAATGTGTTTTCATCTTATAGTTACAGCAATCAATTGAAATATATAAATCTCCACTTCTAAGCAAATACAATAATCACTTACTTGATAAACACACAGAGCACACATATCCAATATCAATAAGTTCTCGATGACAGAAACAAGCCGCCCGATAATCGACCTTCACAGGCGGCGGTAACACTAACTTTTGTCGGATTGGAGGTTCGGGGAGGAACACCCACTAGAATACCACCCAGTTTTTCAGTAATCAATTTAAAAACAAACTGTATATACATACCAATAAGTATTGCAATAACCCTTGAATCTGTGGAACTTTCAAATAAAGCCCGTTTGTAATATCGCACCCTTGCTGGAGCAAACTGAGATGCTGATCCAATGCGCAAACATCGATAACGATGTTTTGTTTTTGCGCAGTGAAGAAAACGTTCATGTAATTCATATATTGCGACGCTGAATCGCTACTTCCTGTTACAACTAATATTCGACTATTAATCTAAAAAAATATTTACAATTTTTTTTTCATGTAGCTAATTCATAGTAATAAAAATTTAAAGGGTGAGCCACAAAGTTTTGTTCGTGATGAAAAAAAGATGACACAAAAAAAGAAAACCAGAGAAATGTTTTTCAGCATTTTCTGTTCAGTGTGTATATACCGAGAGTTTTATATAAGACCGAACATAATAATAAAATACGATTTGACACCTTTAATTTTTTGGTTATGTGTAAATTGGGTTACTTATAGGACCATTACAAATTGTAGCTAATCAATTGCAATTAATGCCTTGTATATACAGGGAGTTTTTCTTTCAAGTATACATGTCCCAATTACAGCGTATATGCCGTAAATCTTTAGATAATCGTCTTTTTAATAGGAGTTCAATTTGAAACTTAAAATGAATGTGTTCCACTCCCAGACTAAGCATGAAGTAAAATTTCGAGTTTAGAAAAGCCTGAAAATTTGGTTTGGTCGCGTAGCGCGAAGCGCGGAGCGGCCAAACCAAATTTTCAGGCTTTTCTAAACTCGAAATTTTTTTCATGCGCCACCGGCACAAAACACTGACATATTACGAAGTTTAAAACATACCGCTGAAATTTACATTGAATCAGTGTTTGTACCGGTGGTGCATGAAGTAAAATTTCGAGTTTAGAAAGCCTGAAAATTTGGTTTGGCCGCTCCGCGCTTCGCGCTACGCGACCAAACCAAATTTTCAGGCTTTTCTAAACTCGAAATTTTACTTCATGCTTAGCCTGGGAGTGGAAAACACTCGTTTAAAGCTACAAATTGTATTCTTTTAATAAATATATATATACTTAAAAGAAAAATTCTCGTTGTGGAAATGTTCGGTGTTACATAAAACTCTCTGTATAATTCATGTTTATTTTACATTTAATATCAGAGTAGGTTATTTTATTTCAATATCTTAATGCTTCATGGTTTACTCTGAAACAAAATTTGGTGGCTCACAGGTTAGAAATATCGTACCTTACAACCTGGTGGTTTCGTTCTATGTATTCTTGCAATATAACACAAAGCCATGGCTATTGCTCCAGCTAACAAAGATTCTGTAATAACGGTAGATGTTTCCGATGTAAGAATCTTTGCCAAATTTTGTTTAATCGTTTTTTCGACTTGTGTAAAAACTTCATATTGCCCATCGATTTGGCGTATATCTAATTGTTTCCCGGTACCAGGATATATAAATTCACTACAAAATACAAAGTGAGCTTACATAAATTAAACTCAATGAGAAGATGCAAGAAAGAATTAAAAGCCAAAATTAAGCTTTTGTCTTATAATCTAGAACATGACATTTTTAAAATAGCAAACCGTTTGTAAAATAACAGAGAATTAAGAAAACATAACCTCTTATATGAGGGTATTTAGCTACATTCATATACACATTATACAATAGGTTTGTTCGTTTGTACTGCACTAAGTTGAACTGTGCAAGTTTGCAACGTCACAGTTCAAGTTAGTGTAATTTCACATTTACAATTTAGTGCAAAAAGTGTAAACAGTGCTGCACTAGTTCTTGTAATGAACAGACCTAATGTAAGCCATAAATCAGTAATTATAGGTCGTATTTTTATTTACCTTACTTTTGAGTGGCATGCCATTACAGCTAACTTATTCTGAGCCTTTTGCATGAGATGTGCATTGGCAAAAGCAATCACCGAATCGACACACTGCGTAAGAACGTGCGGGTTTTCTCTTAAGATCCTTTGCCCTGGATTCGAATCCATTATGATCACCAGAAGACTGGTCTCATCTGTATTCGTGAAATCCGGTGTCTTTTCTTGCTGCGTTTCCAATTCCATTTTAAAATATCTTTAAATACTCTCCCTTTTCACAAAATTCCCAAACTCAGTGATAAATAACGGACATAACCTCAATATTTTACACAAACAATAAACGCGAAGTTAGCCGTGCTTGTTGATGGGGGAATAAAATATAGAGGTACATTTCATAAAAACGGGTTTTTAGCTGAATGCGGTGTCGTCAAATTTACGGTTATGCCCAGCGTTGCCATCTGGCCGCTGTTATTTCCGCCAGAAAGCCAACCTAATTCCGCCAGAAAATATAAAAGTACGAAATAAATAAAAATACATAAAATTTCTGAAATTATTGACTATATTTAAAATAAAACAACTAGATATAGTACAAAACACAACAATGTTATAAATAACAATAACAAAAATAAAATAATTAAAGGATTTGTAAACATCCCTCAAGTATTACTTCATCAGCTTCAGGCCATACCTGAAATACGTTGGCAGATTTCAATTCATCCAAAATTAAATCTGGTGCCTTAAATTCATGACAACAAATGTTTTGTCTAGTCAACCCTTCCCTAATTGCAATAATTGAATTTAACATTTTAACATTACTGCGGTTGCGCAATTTATTTTTTATTAAATTCATTTTTGAAAATAATCGCTCTACTTCAGCATTTGAATAGGGAAGGGTTAATAGAGATAGTGTTAATGATGATATTCCAGAAAATGGATTTTCACCATCCGCATTTTTAAAATTAAAAACTTCTATCCAAAAATTGACTGTGTGGTTAGTGTTTTGTCATGTAAATAAATTAATTTGTCGCCACTGATTATCTATTTTTGATATATTTTCATCGGAATATTTAAAATGTATGAGTAACTGTGATATGTCTACAGAAAACATATTAATTTTTTTTAGAATATCTATGTTTTCTGGTAATCTGTTTTTTATTTCTTCTAAAAAATGTTTAATAAAATGAATGCACCTTTCTCTTATAGCATATTCCCCTACGAACCCGTGCTCTTTCATTTCACTAATTTTTTTTTCAAATAGGTATCCAAGATAGGATCTTTTGTTTATGTATTTATCGATTTCATCAAATGGATGATTAAATATATCGAAAATAGATCCTGGTATTACAATTTTATTTACAAACGAATTTATTAGCATGGATAAATCAAAAAATAATTTAGTTGGATCGGCATTTTTTCCTTCAAAAGCCTTGTTTGCTTTTTGAATGTCCGCTAAAATAGGTTTTAAGAAGCAAACATAAGCATAATTAATATCATCATTATACATAGTGTATAACATTTCGGCAGTGTAACATTTTTCGGATAATCTGCACATCTCGAAATGTGTTTTTAATTCTAACCACTGTTCAAATATTCGGCTTACAGCAGATTCAATAGATAGCCACCTTGTATTGCAAGATTGAACAATTTTGAGTGGGTCATGGTCATTATTTATTAATTTGAACAGTTGTTTATATGCCAATTGCCTTTGACTGGAACGACTAAACCAGTCATACGTTTCTCGAATTAAAAATTCTAAATTTCTTGGCAAAAATGTAGCAGCTGCCGAAGAAACTGACAATTGCAATGAGTGGCACACACATCTTACAAGTATCAGATTGGGTACAAAACTTTTAAGTTTTGTGTACACCCCGTTATTAATTCCTGTCATTACAGACGCGTTATCGGTGCCTATACCCTTTAAATTTTGCAAAGGCAGCTTATATTTTTTTAGTACCGCTAATAGCGTTTGAACAATACTTTCTGCATTACAACTGGCAAGTTCTGCTAATTCTAAAAACGTGCTAACTATTCTATTATTATTTTTACTAAAATAATTAATAATAATACCTAAATATTTATGAACACTTATATCAGTTGACTCATCCAATAATAAACTAAATGAACTTTCTCCAATATCCAGAGAAAGTTCACTCATAAAGTATGGTCCCAACACATTTTGAATAATATTAGAACACTTAGTAGGTTTTAACTTGCTATTCATACTAATATCGCCGGGAAATATACTTTGGCATAAGGGCGTTAGATGATCTATATGTCTAATACTGCCATGCATTGCTATATATAATGATAGTTTACATTCACATATTTTTGATTTTTTTTCTTCCGACGTTTTACCAAAGTTGATTGTTAATTGTTTTTTGGTTGTAATTCCAGTAATTACATTTTCATGCGCAATGTGTTTTTTTGACTTTGCATGCATTTTTAAATCACAAAGCTTGTTGTTAAGCATCACTTTGCAATATTTGCATTTCGGCATTGGTCCAGAAGTGGATTCGACAACATCCAACCACTTTTTTAAATGCGGATCTTGCAACCATGCACTCCTGAATTTTTGAATATATTGTGGTTTTGGCATTTTCACTTATTTTGTGTACTGTCTGAAATTGTTTTAAGTTAATTTTACTATTAAATGTATTATATTTAAATATTATTACCGAAAATATATATGTAGGTCTATGAAAATTAAACTGAACTTAATTCAATTAATTCCTAGCTGCTAGTAGTATACATGTACGGTATATTACTAAAATAAAAGATATCATTATATTTATCCCAGAATAAAAACAACAGACTTACCAATAACTAAATAAACTATTGAAATTGAATTATAAATAACTTCAAATAACAGCCGGCTTGTAATACTAAAATAATAGATTTTATTGACAATTGTATCCCTCAATATAAAGTAACAAACTTACCGGTAATCGTAAAGTACAACGAAAAAAATGATAAAAAAGTCCAATTAAAACTAAAGAAATACACAATTCAAAAGTTCAAAACAGCACAGACACAACTTCACACAACGAGTACTAAATGATTATGGTAATCCTTTTAAGAATAATTTTGGAATTAGATGGAAGGAGAATGATAACAAATCTCGATTGTGCTAATTTTGTGCTCAGCATTAAAAATTGAGTAGTGTTTACATTTTGTCAGCTAAAGAGGAAATTCGATTAATCGGGATTTTTGTAACATACTCATTCTAAATGAAGCTTTATTTATTTTATTCCGTACTGAGCATCGCCTGTTATTCGATATTTTCCGTGTGTGTAGATTTGTGTTGTTTTTACTAAGCGGAAAAGAATAATGTGTTTAGATAAACAACAAAATAATCTTAGTTATTACATTTCGTTTAACCTTTATTGAAAATAATGAAGTTTACAAATTTAAATCAAATTCCGCTAGTTTTTTCGACAATTCAAAATAATTCCGTTAGAAAATCCGCCAGCCGCTAAAATGAAAAATATTCCGCAATCCGGATTGAAAATCCGCCAGATCTAGCGGATTTTCCGCTGACATGTTAACACTGGTTATGCCTCCAAATCTAAGGATTTTTTCTATTTGTTGTGTATGTAAATTTAGTGCAAGTTCTTTTTCAGTAATGTTTATTGAAATAACCCTCCGTGGTTTCTAAGTATTGAAATAACTAGACATGCCCTATTAATAAACATTGGTAAACAGTTTTAGGGCACTACTAAGCATTACGTGTACGTAACGCCTATCAAATTATAAGGAGGGAAATAAGAATTAAAGGTTAGACAAAGGCAGTAATAACCTTACTTTTTATTTATAACTACATAATACAAATATTCCATTAAATAATCATAACTCTTCATACAATATTTGATAGACTGTTTCAAGTAAAGTATGTAGATATTATATCCTGAGGATATATTAGTTCCGGTTCATCTTTCACAACATCCATACTAGAAGCCAAAGTTATCACTCTTAATCCAGGATTTTCAATAATCTGAGCAGAACGGCTGCTACCACAATTTTCGTCTTGTTTTACACATTCATTTTTACTGCATAAATTGCATATCCCAGTTTTGTAATCCAACTTTATTAAAAAAGATCTTTTACGTGAACATTTAATACAAGCATCATTCAATATTGCAGTTTCCACTGCTATTGTGTTTCGATTATTATTATTAGTTTTGAGTCTTTGAATATTATTTAAATTACCGTATTCATTTCTCCCTATCAAATAATGATCTAATTCTTCTTCATACTGTATTGCGTTGAAAACGTCTAAAGGCATTTTCATCCTCTTTAACCCCACACGAAAATCTACTCCGAATAACGCTTCATAGGGTGAACAGTTTAAGTTTGCACTACATAAAGTATTTATTTGCATTTCCACAAAATAACACCCAATTGCCCAATTCTTTGAATTATTTTTGTCAAGCCAATACGTCATATTGACCCGAATATCCTGATTAGCTTTCTGCACACTTTTTACAGTTTCGGCAAATCTAGGCTGGCCGTTTAATACCTTACAAGTGGGCCATATTAACATCAAGTGATTTAATATTTTCCTTATAAACTCCCTGCTGTGCACACTGTGCAGAAATTCAGGGGCTCCGAATTCCAAAAATATCTTGAGTAATTTTTGAGATATTTCCAGTGGATCGTTAGATTGAAGCGGTCTTAGATAAATGAATTGTGTGCGGTGATCTTTGTAATTTAACAACCACTTATATTCCCTATCAGGAGTCGATCGATAATCAATTAAATTCAATTGCCCTCTGAATCTAATTTTATCACTTGAATTTGATTCATTTTGCTTTTTTTGTGTGCATTTCACACAACATTTAATGAATATATCGATGGCTTGGCATGGGATCCAATATTGCAGTTTATCTAATTCAATTTTTGTTTCTTTTTTATCTCCATGCTCACAATTCTCGTGAGCTCGTTGCAGTACTTCAAAAAATTCTTCAAAGGGCACGACGAATATTATTTTATCTTCGTTTTTTCTTGTTTTGATTACTTTTTTTTCACCTTTTATTTCGATGATTTTGTAGTTGTGTGAATAGTAGTTTTCTTCAGAGGACTTTCTTTCACCGGTTTGTTGTTTTCTTTGAGCGCTCAACAATGTTTCGAATATTTTGTTCGAATTCCATGGCCTTTTTATTGTACTAGCGTGGTCTGCAATAAAGATTAGATGGATTATCTTTTAAGAGAAAAATGGTAGATAGATCAATAGCAAATTAAAAGAATTCTGAAAATTTCTAACTTTCTCAAAACAAAATGCAATAGAATTTTAAATAAACAAAAAAAGGTTTGAAGTTGATGTCTTTAAATAATCGTGAAATCATGGGATAATCGACAAAATGTGTCAACATATAAACAGTCTCATTCAAAAAAAAATATTTTTTAAATTATTTCAATGGATATTACTAATATTTTAAGATTAAATCAATACTGATGTAATTTCTATTATTTTTTTTTTTTGTAAAAATAAAGTATTATTTAATACGTACTTTTGTAAAATTTGTTCAATTCCTTGTAAAATCGAGGTCTGTTTGGGTGAATTAAAATATCCCTACGGCATTTCCTCATTTTATCCATCTTCAAAATATTATTAAACACAGAAAACCTTCCTAGCAATAATGTTTTAAGGTTAACTTCACTCAATTTGAACAAACATACTTTGTTTGTCAATGGTATTGATATTTTGTGGAAAGAAAATAATTAACTAATTTTACTTGTTAAATGATTAATTGTATTTTTTAAATTGAAAATTTCACAAAGCAAAAGTTTATTTCATATTCCAAGACTGCCATAATGAAACATATTCAAGGAAGAGAGGGTGAATTTCAGGTAGAACATGATTATAATAGTATATGTTATGCACTTCCCTTATTTTATTCAATGAATGGACCATAAATGTTGCAGTTATTGTGATTAAATAAGGGGGGTTAAAATTCCCACTTGCTTTCTCTTACACCCTTGTTAGATTTTTTTGTCAATACAACTTTTATGTTTACTTGGTCTCCATTTTAGTGCCTCAGATTTTATTAATAACATTTATATTATTCCTTGTTATAATTTGATTAGTATACCTATATATATATATAGGTATACTAATATAATATATATATATATATATATATATATATATATATATATATGTATGCAGAGAGTTTTATATAACACCGAACATTTTCATAACGAGAATTTTTCTTTCAAGTATCCATATGCGTACGTTGCACATTTTTCAATACTCGGTTTATTAAAAGAGTTTAATTTGAAGATTTAAGCGAGTGTATTCCACTCACAGGCTAAGCATGAAGTAAAATTTCGAGTTTAGAAAAGCCTGAAAATTTGGTTTGGTTGCGTAGCGCGAAGCGCGGAGCGGCCAAACCAAATTTTCAGGCTTTTCTAAACTCGAAATTTTACTTTATGCGCCACCAGTACAAAACACTGATTCAATGTAAATTTAGCGGTGTGTTTTAAACTTTGTAATATGTCAGTGTTTTGTACCGATGGCGCATGAAGTAAAATTTCGAGTTTAGAAAAGCCTGAAAATTTGGTTTGGCCGCTCCGCGCTTCGCGCTACGCGACCAAACCAAATTTTCAGGCTTTTCTAAACTCGAAATTTTACTTCATGCTTAGCCTGGGAGTGGAAAACACTCGCTTAAAGCTTCAAATTGAATTCTTGTAATAAATCGAGCATCAGAAAATGTGCAACGTTTGCATAGGGATACTTCAAAGAAAAATTCTCGTTATGAAAATGTTCGGTGTTACATAAAACTCTCTGTATATATATATATATATATGCATATTTATATTTAAAAATATTATTTGTAGCCAAATTATTTTAATTTAATTAGTAATTTGCATACCTTATCGCACTAAAAATTGATATTGTAGTATTTATTGACACCTTATTTCCTGGATAAATGACAAACGAATTCAAAAAGGACTATACAAATAATAATGTACGTGTTTAGCATGGTTTTAAAACTGCCTACTAACTTCTATTAATAGATCAACTTGTCTTAATCAATTTGATTATTAAATTATTCGTATGCTAACAAATTATTTGCGTTCTATTATTGTATGGTATTTTCACAGACCAATTAAGCGCCAGGCATATAAAACACTGATTTAAAGTGAAGTTCAAAATATTCTGTTTAAGTTTCATGTAATTTTTTACTAGTATATTTTTATTATTTCATAATAACACGTTTATAAATATCAAAAAATTCAAATTCAACAGTTGTAGTATATGCAACCTAATATACTAATCCAATGTAAAATTAATTTATATCGTTAATCCTTGAATTTTTACACGATTTTAGTATTAACAATAATTATTACTTTTAGTTATTAGGTTAATATTCGCTTAAATAAGGTATACATTATTTTTGTGTAAAATTGTGAATAAAACCATTACAGAATTTAAATATCCCGCTATTTTTTCATAGGCTACGCTACCTGGCGGCGTCGTTTCTCCAGACGCGGCAACAGTGTGCGCCCGCCATTTGCCCAGCATCTTTCTTTACTGGTGTCCGTTCCTAACGCCGGCTTCTAGTCACGTGCAAGTAACAGAAATCGACGAACATCCACTAGAAAAAATGGCTGATGAATATTTTTATGGTAAGTTCCGACCGTTGATTAATCCCCCAGCACCCCCAAAAAGGTATTTCGCCGCGTACCTTCACAGTTCCGGCAAAATCTCTTTCGGTCGGTCGTAATTGTTGGGGCCGGTGTTTTGCGCGCCATTTTAGCTTGTCATTTGTTTACTATGCGAAAACGCCGATTGAAACGCCCAAGCCCCCTGGGATGTTTCTTACTTTGAGGGGGCGATTTTTCGGGGTATTTTCGTTATGGATTTTACGGTTTTTTCTTTTCCCGGGTTTCTTGGACTTGGTCGGTTGACCTGGAGGGCTCTGACAAGGGGCGATGTTTCTTGTGATAAGGCATTTGTTCGTTTGGGAAACATGGCCAATTCGATATGACTTTGTTTTAATGTAATATTGCTTAAAATATGGCTTGCTTAATTGTATAAAATTAAAGATTTAATACCTTGTAATTATGCTTGTACTCATTGGATATAACCTGTTAGGTTTAGTCACTTTAGCATGGGTTTTCTTTTCTTTGTGTAAACTTATTTCATGGGTTTTTTGAACTCGTCACAACTATTGGCTTGATTACGCATTGCAATTTATTTCAACTAAAATATTAAATAGGCTAAAAATTTCGAAAGAAAAAATTTAATTTGATTAATTCATTATGCATGTAAAATAAGTCTAAATGCTGTAATATTTTATCTTGTATTTACAAAATGATTTAAAAGTTTCCTTAGAGACATTTGTTGGTTGATCTTGAACACTTTCATAGCCACTCAAATAAATCATTGGTTGGCTACTGTTTACAGAGCATCAGTTTAAAGGTAAACGTAATTAAATACATTGGAACCATATAACTTTTATCTTAACCCGCTGTTACACGCATCCAGAAAGTCACGCCGTTACACGCTCACGGTGCTTTAGACCGTGTTAATGTTTTAATTAGAATAAAGGGGTCGTGGTTAAAAATAATTGATTTTTAACTATAATTCCACATAAAAAAGACAAAAAAAATTGAGTTTAGCATTAACTACAAATAATCGTGTATGCTATGTACTTGGTTGATCAATTATAGCGCAAAATACACAATATAGTGTTGTGTGTTATTTGCAAATGTATTTTGAGCATTTTTTGCTTTTGGTTATAGTTTTTTAATTTTTCTTCTACGAGCAGATATAGCATCTGTCACTAACCACACCGATTCATGGCATAAAAGCAGTTGCATTGATTTCAATGAAAACGCTAATAATTATGGCTTATAGTGTGCTTGAGGCATATCTAGAAGCCCACCAACAACAACAAAAATGTAACCAAGTTGTTTGAAAATAATTGATGACCCAGTCTAAAGTACTGTGTAGCTTGTAACGGCACGTTAAGCCGTCAATGATGCAACATGATAAAATTGAATGCTACTGAGATTGCATAAAATTTAGATATATTAAAAAATTATAGTAAAATGGTGGTAAATACTTTAATTTTTTATTTTTGTACCAGACTAAAACTATCAAATTATCATAAAATCTTGTTCCGATATGAGACTAATTCTTGAGACAAAAAGGTTGTCTCAAAAAATGTTATAAAATGAAATATCTGTTTTACACAATGCCAATTTGGATCAAGAAAATAATCTGAAGGTACTAATAAATACGATTACTTTGCGATACAAATAACAATATAGTAGCATTAAAACGAAGATTTTATTTAATAAAAACTCTGAAATGCGACGGAATATAACAAATACAAAATATTAATGGATGGTAAAGTACAAATCGTGCGCATGGAATCCGGTTCGTTCTGATGTATACTGATGCCTTCATACTAAAATGTGATGAAAATAGAACATTTTGTATAAGAATTTGGTATCATACAATTTTCTGTATAACACGGTGTTGAAAAATTAGATTGTATTTTTTTTTTACTCAATAATTAGTGTCGTATGATATACCCTTTAGATGCTAATTGTTTTTATTTAGCTTTAACACTCGAGGGAGCGAAAGCCAGTGAAGTATGGGACCCGGAAGCAAAAGGAGCCGAGGAGTACCAGGGCGGGCATAAGCTCATCATCAAGCAAGCGCTCCTGGGACCGGAGGCAGCTGACGGTGAGGTCAACGTAATCCAAGTCGAGGCGATGACATGGAAGGAGTCCATCAAGATCCCCGTGGCGACGTTGAAGGCCGGTGGAGCTAACAGCCAAGTCCTCCTAGACCTTTCGTTCCCTGACCCACCAGTTACGTTCAGCCTGATCAAGGGCAGCGGGCCCGTCCACATCATCGGACACCACCTTATCGGCGGCCCCGTCGAGGAGTTCGACGAAATGGACGAGATGGAGGAAGAGATGCTCGACGATGAAGAGGGCGAAGAAGGAGCCGTAAGTGTTTATTATTTGTATTCTATTCATATTACTACTTCTCAAAAGTATTGGTTTTCAATTTTGTTATCAATCACAATGAATAATGTTGAAGGCAATACATTCTATATAAAATACTTTTTCAACTGATAAAAATCTCTTAATCTAGTTAAATGAGAAATAATAAAAATCACTTTAGCAAATCGCGCACAAACTACAATGATTTTTTCAATTTGTCATTTAGCTTATATTTCAACGTGCGTTTTAACATAACCTAACCTCTAAGATATTGTTATTGTTGAGTTGAGATAATTAAAGTCATTAGCTGTGCTAATATTGATTTTTCTTTGTTACTTTTTAATGTCAATTTGTTTTGGCTCAAATTTGTTTTTTTAAATTAAATATTTTTCAAAATTATATGAATTAAATACACATTCAAAATTAGTAATTGAATATCCGGATTTCAGGAGGGTAAGCGGAAAAGACAGTTGTCGAATGAAGAAGATGAGGTGTGGTTTTCAGACCCCTCCTGTAAATTTTGCAGCCGTGTTAAAGCCAATTTTTTGTTTTAGGAAGAAGACGAGGAAGAGGATGAGGGCCCCAAAAACAAAAAAGCAAAGACCACCAACAACACAAAAGGAAAGGGTGCGGTGACTAAAAACAATAAAGGAAAGAAGTAAACACCTACTTTTAAGGACTGACTAAAAAAAACATTTTAATTAATACAACCTATAAGTTAGTTTAGTTTTTTGAGCGCACCGAACCGGACTGAGAACACTGAAGACGATCACTGGGAAAGAAATGCGCGTCCGGTCGGTGGCACTCCCGTTCTGATCCGAAAAGCTGCTCCCGGGGGCAGCCCGTGACAAAATGAAATAGTTTTTTTTCCGTAAGTGTAATTTTCAAATGTGTATTCGTTTTCCCTTTCAACCAATGAAAATTATTTATTTTTCCGGCAGCGGTTTACATTTGTAAATAAGCAAATTTCAAAGTTCTTTATTTCGTAATAATAAAAGTAAAAAAAAAGTAATAATCTCTCGAATGTTCTGTGCAAGTCACCTGTTTGTTTTTGTAAGATACATATTTTGATACAATTATCGCCTGAGTTTTTAGAATATAAACGTTTTTTAAAATAAATTTATTGGTACGTTGTTTTTTCTTAAACCCTAATCAAAATTGTTGGAAAAAGAAAGCATACTGTCAAAGTAACATAACCTCATTGGTGTTTAATCTTGGGTTAAGTTAAATGACATACAAAGTGCTACAATAAATAGCATAAAAAGATTGAAATTGTTTCATTGCCATTAGAAAAATAAATTCGACGGCATACTTTGCATTTTATTTTTATTCAATATAATAATAAGAGTGTAATAATCAGATACATTGCATTAGTTTTACAATTACTATATATAAATATAATTTAAAATTAATATCACAAAAATAATCTTAACACAAAATACTGAAGAATTATCTTCTTAACTTATTAATTGTATTTAATATGATGACATATTCAGGATAAAACACATCATCATCATACTTAACAATAGTAAAATTATCTTTACTGATTGTTGTATCATATCCATTTCTGGGAATGACAGTTTTGTCATCACCTTCGTGAGATTTTACATACAATACTTTAGCACATAACAGTGTTTGAAAAGGTGCATTTTTATCACAATACTTTTGAGCGTGTTGAAAATCCTTCCCAAAATAAACCCCTTTTCCGTATTTAGTTCCAATACGTGATCCACTTAATCGATAATTAAAGTTATTATTGCAAATACTATCAACATTTTCCAAATTTGTCCCATGGAATAAAGTACGTTCGATTGGCTCCTTTCCGTACATCTCTTTCAAAGCAAGCTTCTTTAAATCGTATAATTTTTTTAGGTGTGTGTTGTTAATTTGCATTATGGAGTGTATTTTTATTGTTTTTGGAGGATTGATTTTCTTCTTAATTTTGCAGTAGATTTGTCGATCTGTTTTTCCCAAGTCTTCCCGGGTGAAAATTAACTGTTGTCGATAATCCATTTCTAGGTTTGGATAATAATTATACAAATGATTAAGCCTAAAACAATTATTCATAAGTTGATATAATAAAAAAAAATATTTACCAAAACTTTAGTTACAAAGAGAATAAACTTGGGCCGTCGAACACATAGTGGTATAAATTAGTTGATTACAGTCTAGCGGCTGACATTGGTCGGTGAGATTTGTACACTAATAAACGGATATTTCTATTAGCTTTCTGGTTTCTTAAGTTCACGTGATCACTCTACGTGGTCGGCGGTCTGAGTTTAGGCTTATCAGTCTTAGGTTGAGATATTTTATATTAATGCATGTAATATTAAAACGTCTTACCTTTGAGTGTACAATAAATCTCTATGAGAATAGATGGTAAAACTTAATATTTTGAAGTTAATTGTGGGTTGATTAGTAAGGTTAATCGCTATCAATGAATGCTTTAACTATGACTCCTCTGAACAATTTTTCTGAATATATATGATAATTTTGTTAAATTAGTTAATACCGGAGTTTGACTATTTAGGGGATTCATGCAAAATAATTCATTGTTTAAGATAATACTTATTAATCAGTGTCATCAAATGAGATATGATTTTTATATTGATTAATATTACTATTTCTCTCACACAATGGTATTTTTAGATTCTAAATATTTTGCTAGACATTTAATAAACTAAGACCAGATATTGTCTTTGTTCATGACCTAATTCAACTTTAAAACGTAAGACATCTTAGCATCAATAATAAAATTCTGTTGGTTTAAAATAAAACGAATGTCTATAAAAAAAACTCTTGTTTAATTCATAATACAGATAACTTAAGATATAAATAGTTACAAAATTGTGAAGTGTTGTCGGTCTAAATCTTAATTAAATCCATGTCTAAAATACAGTTCTGGAATGAGAATTATTAAGGGCACTTTCGGTCGATCTGGACCTTCCCCGATTCCTGGTACTCCTGCATTGACACCCACATCTGCTGGAAGGTACCTATTGAAGCGAGGATCGATCCGCCCACCCAAGAACCAAACCGCCGCTCAACCGTCCCGTTGGCAGCTATCATTTTCAGGCGCATCGACCCTGGTGTTCGTGATGACAGATCTCTACTTAGACGATCACTGAATCCCTACAAGTGAAAAAATTAGTCGCGAAGCCAATTTTTAAAATTGAAGTATTCAGATATTCATTCAAAAACACATTCAAATTCGATTATACAAATATTTAAATAATTAGAATATTTCAATATGTTTTTGAATTATTGTTTGAATACTTCCATTTTAAAAATTCACAGCTTTACTTTAAATACTTACCTGAACGAGAGAATTTCCTCCTGTCAGGACTACGGAACTGTATAAAGCTGGTCGGACATCAACGTCACACATTCCAGCACTTGTTGCAGCTGTAAATGTTATACAATATTAAGTTATAGTGTTTCTTACTAATATCCTTTAATTACCAATGTAACCTGCTCCCAACATAGCGTGGTCAAAGAGCCCTTCGGCGAGCCTGAACCTTTCTGGTCCGAAATCTTGGTGGTATCCGGTGGGAAATTCATAGTGGACACTGGGAATACTCGCAGCCACTCTTTCATCATATGGAGATTCAGCAACCTTTCAAAAGAAATTCTGAATATTGAAAGAGTGAAATTGTGTGTATTATTGGGTGCTTCAATACCAAAAGTCTTGATAGTGGATTATTATGAATTTAAGATTATGAGACAAATGACAATCAATTTAAGGTTTTGAAACATTCAATCATATTGAGAAACTAGCAACAAATGATAGAAATGTTTGAAACTGCTTAAATATCAAATATGTTTTCAAGCTTAATATATGCTTTCTAAAATCATTTAAAATTACCCGACAATCCATTAATTTCTTGTAGATTTAAAGGAATCGTTCCAATCAGAAAACAATCTTCTAAAAATGCAACATTGCACAAATATACCCCATTTGTACAGTGTTGTAAATTTTTTGTTCCAAAATTTCTTGATATACAGTGGCCCAAATTGTATGTTACTATAGGGAATCTCGGTTATTAGAATAGAAAAAAATTGATTGTGCATCCTCGAGCTCTTTTCGAGACAAACTCAATGCCGAAAACAGAAATTAGCTTTCACTTTTGTTTTCAAGTTATAGCCAAAAATTCAATATTTTCCATTTTCGATTTTTATTAATATCTCAGTCATAGAGGTACTTTTTCAAGGAGAATCGAATGCAATTTACAGCTTATTTCTATCTTCATTAATAAAAGAGATACAGCCCAAAGTTATATTTTTTTAAATAGAAGTCATAGTTGGCTGTGCTATTGAAAAAATGGCTATTTTTTTCCCTTTTCATTGATATAACATGTTGATGTTTTATTTGAAATTTATTTTATTTGTATATATATTAATCGCAGTAGGCATGTTTAACATTAAATTAATAATTGCTGGAATTTGGGTAGGCTCATATTAGGATGTGATAATAATTATTTAGAAAAAATTAAATGAAATTTAAATGGATATTATACCTAGGTTTTGTTTATTGACCAACCAGATTTTAGATTTATTTTTCTTAGGTTCTTTGATTATTTGTCATGATATGACATTGATATATAAATGCCATGTTGCTATTGATTAATTATTTGACAAAAAGTGGGAATAATAAATAAAACCTGTTCCGCCGCGAAATTAATCTTTACGACAGGGTAATTAAACACATGCAACCATCTGTAAACATAACCTCAAATTTATTTTGAAGACAAAAGTCACAATTGCAACCAGAGTATCTAACTTTATTAAAAAAATCACCAAATCTGGTTGGTCAATACAAAAAACAACGACAGAAAAATTACAATAAATGCTCAAATTGATTGCCATTGTTCAAAATGCATGAGTTACATCTATTTATGACACTTCTTCATGCATTATGAATATGAATATGAGATATACAATTTACAATATTAATGAAATTTTGTCGTAAAATATTGATATTGTTGTTATTTAATTTATATATAGACTGTCCTTTATATAGCCCTAAAAAAAGAAGTCCAGCAGTGTTAGGTCCGGAGATCGCGGAGGCCATTTTACCGGTCCATTTGTGCCTAACCATTTTGCTCCAAAATTAACATTTAATAAATTTGTCACTTCTCTGCAATTATGGGGAGGTGCGCCGTCTTGTTGGAAATACAAATGTTCCCCTTGAACTAATGGCAAATTGTCCAAATAGTTCTCAATAATATTTTGTTGTAAAATGTCTGTATATTTCCGTCCATTCAAGTTTCCCTCGTAAATTTTGTAACACAAGATTCGGTTTCCCAGTACAGCACACCAAACACTAAAACAAAATCTACCTTGTGCCTTAACATCAACAGTCCGATGAGTGTTAGAATCGGCCCAATAATGGGCATTGTGCCTATTAAATAATCCCGCGGAGCTTATGTATGCCTCGTCGGTCCAAATAATGTCGTTGTAAAAGTTCGGATTTGTTAAATATCTAGCTTTGTAGCATTTATAAAATTCTAATCTTCGTTCAAAATCCTCTGGATTCGAATGGTGTCTTTTTCGAATCGCGTAAGGACAGAATTTATTTTTTTTCAGGATCCTTAAGGCACGATTTCTTGAAATTGTTTGTTTGACTTCTATTTGCCTACTTGATATTTCTGGATTTTTAATTACAGCCCCAATAACACTAAATCCAGCTTCTTCTGCGTCTAATATATTATATTCTCTGGATCTCGGGATAGTAAAGGAACCGTGGTTGATGAGATTCGTCTTCAACCGCTGGAATATAGATTTATCGGGCTGTCTTCTCTCCGGATATCAAGCATAATATGTTTCTAATGCAATATTAGAAGTACTGTTGCTTTGAATAAAGCATTCTAACATATCAAACTTTTCGTAATTTTCGTACTTCATGTTTAAACACTTAGTTTATTAATACACAACACAATACAACAAACAACTAATATAATAACAACGTTGTTGTTTTTTGTTTCATGCGTAACAGGCATCATTTTATTTACAAGCCTACTGCGTTTAATGAGAAATATTTAAAATTTAATAAAAATATAATATATCTCAATAAATTGCAAATATAACATCAACATATTATATATCAATGAAAAGAGAACATACAATTCTTATGTTGATAAAATAATAAATGACTGATATATTAATAAAAATCGAATATGGAAAATATTGAATTTTTGGCTATAACTTGAAAACAAAAGACGATAGCTAATTTCTGTTTTCGGCATTAAGTTTGTCTCAAAAAAAAGAGCTAGAGGATGCGCCATCGTTTTTTTTTCTATCTTCTCTAATAACCAAGATTCCCTATAGTAACATCCAATTTGGGCCACCCTGTACAGTAACGCCACTTTTAATTAATAAATACCTGTAATACAGTCTGTTGAAAATCTTGCACAGTTTTCTTCGTCATGTAAGCCAACCAGCTGGCAGTTGGAGCGAACGGCAGTGTTTTCTTGATATACTTAGGCTTATCTTTATCCCTGATGACTTCCTTATTAGTGACTAAGGCAGCTGGTGATAAATCAATACCTTGTGCCTCCAGCATCTCCCTCGCCCTGAGAATCAAGTAATCACCACCCAAAGGTGACTTGACGACTGCGTTGGAAATAACATAACCATCTAGAACAGGTACTGCGGATGTGTGGGTGGCACCGCTGTCAATGACGAGGGCAGTGGAACGGCCGTTGGCGAACGCTGCCAAGGCAGCGTTTTTAACTAAGAAAAAGGCGGGCACTTTATACTTCTCGAACATTATCTCCATTAATTTCTCGCGTTTCGGACGCTGGTTCCACGGGGACTCGGAGAATAAAACTGGATGAAATTCAGGACCCGACTGGATGATTTTCTCGTAGGAGTAGTCAATGACTTTTTCGAAAAACTCCCAGTTTTCTATCATGCCGTCTTTCATATAGCTGTGGAGCTCCATGTTGGAACGTGGAGCGTGTAAGAATGTGGTGTCAATATAATATTTCCATGCTATAATAGGCATTTAATGTATCTTAATAATCATTCATAACACAGCAAAGAAAATATAAAAGTGTAAATATGTAAATGTATAAATGAAAAAAAACCAGTATATGGTTCTAAATTATAATTCAAGTGCTTCCGCATGTCCATATGTGCGGGTGCCTATGCTATGTTAAGAGTTTTTGTTTAGTGCAAAAATCACTCAATTTTCGTGTTGTTTTTGTTGTGAGAAATACAGGGTGAGTCGGGAGGAGCGCACCAAACTCTAGGAGTGTATTATACACGTGAAAATAATGTAAAAAAACTCATTTGTTCTTATCCGATTTTCATTTGTTTTCAAGTTATGGCGTAATTAAAAATGTTCATCTAGCTTTCCACTTCTATCTGAATTTTAACATTATCAAAGTATGCCATGTTCGAGGCTTATAAACATTTGATAATTCTGACGTATAGATGAACTGTCAGTGTACGGTGAACAGTAACTGAACGTTTAAGTTCGAATTAATGTGATTGTTAGTGTTGCAAAATGCCACATACTTATTCAAATTTAGAATATGCAAATATGGTGTTTGTATATGGTTTCTGTAATGGAAATGCTACAGCTGCTGTTGAAGAATATCGTGAACGTTTTCCACACCAAAGACATCCTGATAAAAACATATTTATTAGAGTTTTCAACAAATTGTGCGAGACTGATAAGCTTCCCAGTGCTAACATAACATATGAGCGCGCTGCTCGACAAGGTTTTGTAGAAGTAGAAAATATTCTGCATCTAGTAGAAGAAGATGCAACTACTAGCTCACGGAAAATTGCCACTCAATTGGCAATTCCACAAAAAAGAGTGATGAACACGCTACACGAGCAAGGCTTATATCCTTATCACGTTCAGAGAGTATAGCACCTACAACCAGGGGATTACGCTAACCGTACGGAATTTTGTCGGTGGATAAATAATAATCATCGTAATGTATCGAGTATACTCTTTACGGATGAAGCTACATTTACCCGTGATGGCATTAACAACACTCGTAACTCTCATGTATGGTCTGATGAAAATCCCCACGCAACAGTCGAAAGCAATTTTCAACATCGGTTTTCTGTAAACGTGTGGTGTGGTATGGTTGACAGTTATTTAATCGGCCCTTTCATTTTGGAGAATCGTCTCACAGGAGGCAACTACCTCAATTTTTTACAAAATGAATTACAAGGCCTGCTAGAAGATGTTCCTATAAATATTAGAATGCAGATGTACTATCAGCACGATGGAGCTCCTGCACATGTCGCTCGTCAAGTCAAGCAACATTTGGACGAACGTTTTCCAGGGCGTTGGATTGGTCGTGGAGGTCCTATTAATTGGCCTGCAAGATCTCCAGACCTCACACCACTAGATTTTTGTTTATGGGGCTGGATGAAAAATGAAGTCTACAAAATAAAAGTGGACACACGGGAATCACTAATTAGACGAATTGAGAATACTGCAGCCCATATAAAAGAAGAAAGAAATGAATCAATTAGCAACAAACGCTCTTCGTAGACGAAGCAGAAAATGTTTAGAAGTCAATGGCGGTATTTTTGAACATTTGTTGCAAGAACGCTATGATTAAGACATTTTTTTTGTATAATAACTTGTTTATATGCTATAACTTGAAAACAAATAAAAATCGGATAAGAACAAATGAGTTTTTTTACATTATTTTCACGTGTATAATACACTCCTAGAGTTTGGTGCGCTCCTCCCGACTCACCCTGTATATTGCATGTGCACAATAAAATATTCTACTACAATTATTTTTTTTTTCCCAACTTCCTCCACAACTCTTTTTCAAGTATTTGTGCACTAATACCTCATGATGTAGTATTACATACTGAGCGCCTGGCTGTGCGATTAATGTAGTGTAATTAAATACCAGCTCAATATGTTTATAAAACTGCTGACTATAATTGTTCAATCATTCAATAAATTACCTGCTGGAGTTTGGTTAATGTTACTGGTATCCGGCTTGGCCTCCGGTTCAAGTTTTGGGGCATTACAGGGGGCCACACCGACGACGGCCGGGATCTCGGCTTTCGGGGTGTCCTCTTGCGCGTAACCCACCCTCAGAGAGTGATGCCCGGGATCAAATACCAGGGCTCCGATCTCATCACCTCCGTACAGCATTCCAGACATTTTCACGGGTTTGGAAAACAGGCGACACCAAGCGATTTAGGTTAAATTGTTTGGTCAGCCATTTGCCGGCGTCACTATGTACCGGTTGCCTATGGACCACTTTAAAGGGCTTTGTCAATAAACCGTGCCCTAATTCCGCGTAATTTATGCACGAGATTCGTAATTGGGTCAACGCATTAGGGAGATTACTTGTTATGAGAGTGCCATTTGTTTACGCAAAAATTACCTTTATTTTTTTTAAAGTAGGCAACTTATTAATCAAATATTTATTCAATGAAGATGAATACTAAAATCAGTTAATTAATTAAGTTTTCATAATATTTGGAATCATATTACTATAATTAATCAATAGTGGAAAAACAGGTAAACAATTAATTTCTCTAAAATAGTTTATCTATGTGCGAATTGGAAATGATAATAGGCAACAAAGTATACACGAATTTAAATATTTAAGTATTCGCGCGGGCTAACTTGATTTTCGGTAGTTTGTACGGTTAAATTTTATTTTGCACGAGTCATCGATACAAATTTCAAGAATAAATTGGGATGGAAAAAACCACAAGGACTTGCGCGAGTTGTTTATGCCTAATCAGAAATTTGTGAAGAAATAACGAGTGTTAAAGAAATAATTTATCCTGCACAAATTTCCACCACGAATTGTATTTGGTGAGATAATTTAACGAACTATTAAATTGTTGAGTATTAAAAACTGTATTTCGGCACAAAAATACTGGTACTACCTTCAGATCATAGTTTTAATTGTTTGAGATTTTTGATGTTATTGAATTTAGATTATTGATTGACTGATAAACTGTTACGATTCAACTAACATTTAAAATGCTTGCCTGAATCGAAGGAAAAAAAAAATACTGTTACCACGGTGAAAGTAAATAAATTGCAAGTGGATACATTCTCTGTCCACTCTTAAACTGCCATCTTAAATACATATTTTTTACATGAGTTGAATCATCTTTAAAAATAAGCAGTTTTTGATTTGATAAAATATGTTTTTTTGTCTTTTGGGTAATTGCAAAGTTTTGTTGGTTATATATTTGAGCATATAATTTTATTTTAAGAGAAAATAATTAATTAATATAAAATAAGCATTACATTTTGAAATCATATTAGTTTCTAATCATAAATTTATTACAAAATTAAAACTATTCACGATTAAATTATACCGAGTGTCTGGGATAAGGGGCGAACATAGGAATTTCACATGTAAAATTAAATATGTGTAATTATTAGCTCCCCTATTAATGTTAGAGAAAAATCGTAAAGGAATATTTTTTAGAGTATTAAAAACTGTATTAAATTTATCCATTTAAGTTACGTTTGTACCAGAGAATCCACCTCAAAAATAATAAAAATAAGTTGAACAATGTACCATTTAAGCAAAAACCCTTGCCATGAGTTTGACAAATGTCATGTATAGTGAAAATAATTTTGCTAGTCAGATATCAATTCACGCATTATAATTGTTATGAATAATAATCTGAGTTATTCCAATGAAGAGAGGGTATTCATTATAAAAACATTTTACAGTGGCGTCAGTTTACGCAGAGTTCATGACTTATTTTCGGTTAAATGTAACAATCGATCAATTCCGTCTGTATCAACAATTACCAAGTTTGTGAAAAAGTTTGAAAATACAGCAAGTGTAGCGGCAGATGACTCAAAAGGTATTTTAATAGTCCAATTTCAACAAATATTATTTCAAAAACATTAACCTTACAGGCAAACGGAACAGAAGATGCAACAATGAATTGGAAGAAAGAGTTTTGGGTTTGATAAATGCTGAACCAACAACTAGCATACGATGTATTGCTTGTGAGTGCAACATGTCTAAATTCTCTGTACATAAGATTCTGAAGAAGCATGGATATCATCCCTACAAACATCAATGTCATCAGGAGATACTACTAGTGGATGAAGAAAGCAGGCGTGTATTCTGTGAAATAATGCAGGATCGATCAAACACAGACCGAAACTTTTTGCAGTCTATCTGTTTTACTGATGAATGCGCGTTCACTCTTAATAACGAGCCCAACACACAGAACACGCGATACTGGACCCATGAAAATCCACGGAGTTTACAAACTAGAGCCCAGTTCCAGCAAAAAATAAATATTTGGGCTAGTATTTTTAAGAATAATATTATTGGGCCATTTAAAATTTATGGAAATTTAAATTAGAATTCTTATTTAGACCTTTTAATCGACCAGGTTGGCCCTGCGTTAGAAGTTGCACGTGAAAATCAGGAGATATGATATCAGTATGATGGATGTTCTAATTTTCCCAATTGTTGGATTGGTCGCGGTGGCACTATCAACTGGCCACCAAGATCTCCTGATTTAACACCATGCGATTTCTTTTTATGGGGTCACCTGAAAACAAAATTTATAAAAAACGCCATCCAAATATTGAATCTTTGTGGGAAGAAATTTTTGTGGATTGCAGATTAATTACAGATAGGCAGTTGGCTAATGTAAGGCAGGCATTTTATAACAGATTGGGTTATTGTTTACACCAGATTGGAGAACTTTTAGAGTACTTCCTCTAACATTTCCCGTTGGGCGTAGATACAGTAAAATAAAAATTTAAACAAAAATAAATCACCAACTATTTGTAATCTGACACCACTATAAATTATCTTGATAATAAATAAATTATCTTTCTTCCACTAATTACGTGTTATTATTATGATTTATCCCAAACGTTAGCCATGCATTAATTATTTTTCATCATTTAAATTTCTTTGGTAGCATTTCGATAATATGGATTCTGGTACAAACGTAAATTAAATCGAAACATTTAATACAGCTTTTAATACTCTAAAAAATATTTCTTTGCGATTTTTCTCTGAAATCGATAGAAGAGCTAATAATTACACATTTAATTTTACATGTTAAATTCCTATGTTCGCCCCTTATCTCAGACACTCGGTATAAAATACTAATTAGATTACAAGTACTATTAACTAATTTGTACATTTTATTTACATTGGTACACAGCAATATTTGAAAAAAAAACCTTTCTTGTATACCAGTACACAAATTTTCTGATATTTAGTATATTAAGTATATAATTGATTAAAGTATTGTACAATTTTTGAAAGAATTAATCAACATTTTTTTGTAATAGTCCGCAAACATATGTTGCTGTTGCGTAGTGGAAAAACTGTGGGCAGTATAAAGAATAGGCGCTCTCGCTAAGTTTTGTGAAGAGTTTGCGCACCTGATACTTTCATTTTCAAAAGTAAAGTCTACACTGTTGAGTTTTAAATTAATAGTGCGCGTGAAGAACAGGTGCTTGCTTATTACAGGAACTGTACTCGGCCCGCAGTACGCCTCTCTGCTGTTTGCTTCTCGTTTCTTTCTGCCCAAGTTATGTTTGCCGACCTGTATGTATCTATGAATTTAAGTGTATTTTTCATTGACAGTATAAAAATTATGAGGTAATCAAATTTAAAATCACTAATCATGATTATTTATAGCCAGCTCAGATTATACATATGTTTGATTTCATGTAATATATTTTACAAATTGTGATGAGTGATTATGACTATGAATAGAGTTTATTATTTTTTGTATTAAAACTTTAAACTGAAACCTCCACCCATTGCCAATCGTCGACTATCTGCTGCTGAAATGCCGATTCGGAAACCATAGCCATCATCATCACCATCTCCTCCCTGTCAAAGAAAAATAACATGAGTAAATAAAATGAGTCATTTTATTATAAGATATCGCTGCTTTGCTTTGATAATAGCAGAAGTGAAATTTGTTAATTTATATATATATATATATATATATAAGTATATTGTTTTCGAGTTGATACTGGCACAACTGCACTCCAGTGGCTATCCAGAGGAAATGAAGATTTCTCTACAATGAAAGTTCTCTGACTTTTGAATAGATTCAATGCAAAACATAAAAAATATTTTTTTAGTTGTGCCACTATCAAAGCAAAGCAGCAATATATTAATGTTAAGCCAAAAGTGCTAATTAATTTTGCTATACTTAAGGCATATTGCTCCACAGTACACATATGTGAAAACACATGTATTTTTTTCAGATTTTTAAACTAAAAGATTTTTTTCTGTGTATGCATCTAGCATTCAGGCTTTTACGTAATGTTTTGAAAAATGTCAAATGATTAAGAAAACAAAAAAGATATAGTTTACAAACGAATATTTGAATTGCATGAGCAATATATTACCACACCTAAATCTGCCTTAAAATATTTCCGTTTTAGATTTAAATAACTTAACTTACTAATTGTTTAAACTCCCTGCCCCCAGATGGGGGCTTCGGACTAGCAGCGAGTGCTCTCCTCTGTCCGAGCTCACTCTTTGCCGGCCATGTGGGAAACATTGCCGGGTCAATCGGTAGTGGAACCTCGCTGAAATATGGATGTGTGAGTGCCTCCTCGGCCGTGACTCTCTGTTCAGGATCATAGGTCAAAAACCTTGTCAAAAGAGCCTGCCCCACTTCAGTGAGCATCCCAAATCTGGTCCGTAAATTTGACACGGGAAAATCAGCAAACTTCATCTTCTGTATTGCGGGGAGTTTATTAAACCCGGGCCAGATTTTTTCGTTTGGCGTACCAAGGTCTTTAAAGATACGGTTTAATTGGTCGACTTCGCTTTTTCCAGGGAAGAGGGCGTTCATTAGGAGGAGCTCGGCGAAGATGCAGCCGACCGACCAGATGTCAATTGGTGTTGAGTATTCTTTCGTGCAGAGAAGTAACTCGGGTGCACGGTACCAAAGGGTAACAACGATCGGTGTGTAGGCCTTTAAAGGGGAGCCATATTCTCGTGCCAAGCCGAAATCGCCTACTTTTAGAATTCCTTTGTGAGAGAGGAGGAGATTCGAGGTTTTCAAATCACGATGTAGTATCCAGTTGTCGTGTAAATGGGAGACGGCTTTTAGCAGTTGTTTCAATAAGCATTTAACTTCGCCGGCGGTGAACGTTTGTTTTTTGTGCCGCATCGTTTCCATGAGGGATTTTAAATCGTGCTCGACATAATCCATTACGATGAAGATTTTATCCATGTTGCTGCCGACAACAATTTCTCTGACTGTCACAATGTTAGGATGCTGGCCCTTTAGTAAGGTGTTGATCTCTCGGAGAGAGGTAATTGGGAAGCCTTCTTTTTCTTTCTCCATTTTCAGCCTCTTCAAAGCGACAATATCATCAGTGCGTTTATCCCGAGCCCTGTAAACCACACCATAAGTGCCTTCTTCAATCCTGTTCAAACACTGGAATTCCTCTACAGATCTGCAACCCTGAATCGCTGGAAAGTACGGTGGTAAATCCTCGTCGATCTTCTTCTCCTCCCTCTTTTCCTTCTCCTCCTCCGGCTTATCCTCATCTTTACCGTTACTCTTAGGACTCATCGAGTGTGACTTTTCCGAACTGCGGCTCCTCGACCTTGAAACATCAGAAACTGGCGAACGGTCAGTTGATCTAGAACGCGACCTCGACCTAATGCTCCTCCTAGAATCCCCACCACTACTCTCCCCATCGCTCTGACTGCGACTCCTCCCGGGACTCTCCATCTCTTCATCCTCGTCCCGATAATCACTCTCCTCTCTCTCTTCCTCAGAATTATCCGAAACTGTAACAACACCCTCATCGATTTTCGACCGCTTACTCAACGCACTCTCATCGTCCAACTTGCGTTTCGCCTGCTTCTCCAAATGCCTCCTCTCCCGCTGCTCTTTCTGCCTTGCCATTTCCCGCTCCGCCTCCAATAGCTTCTCCCTCCTCAAATCCTGCTCCGCCCTTTCCTCCTCTGTCAGCTTATCATCCTCCCTGTACTTCTCCTCCCTCCTATGCTTTCTCTCCTCCCCTGTGCTAATACTAATAATCTCCTTCACCAACATCCCTGCCTCCCCTTGCAAAACACTATCCATATCCCTCTCAGCATCTCTATACTTTTTCTCCCTGTGGGACTCCCCTTTTTCACTCCTATATGAAGAATCACCTTCATCTCCTTTATTCGTTCTCTTACTGAGTAGACGCTCACGTAAATCTTGTAAGGTTTTATCTCCCGATGATCGTTTTTCCTCGTCGTATTTATCACCACGGCGGTGCTTGCCATCGGAATATCGGGTATCTTTAACTTTTTTTTCCTCGTACTTGCGCTCGGAATGGCGGCGGGATGATTCCTCTTTGCGCTCCCGGTACACTCGCTCGGTCACATATTGCACATCTGAGGAGTAGTTGTCTTTGTAAGCAGCCTGTTCGCTGTAAGCTTTTTCTTTGTAGTAACGCTCTTTTTCACGCTGGTAATGTTGTTCACGTTCTTTTCTTTCTCTAAACAAAATAGGAAATTTTAATCATTAAGATTAGCTATTTAAACGCAGAAAACTCGGCATACTGTTGTCTTTACTACATCCTTATTACAAATGAAATATTTTGCAAAAATAGGTATATTTTAAGTAGTCACTTTTTGCTAGTTTCAGAAAAATGTTGGATTCATTGCATATCGATTTACCATGATTTTTGAAATTCTGAACATGGAATCAGGGTAAATGTGTATGGGAGGCACGAATCTATAGTTAGTTGGTTAAGGCGACTTACCGCTTGGCCGCAAATCGAATTTTAAGTTCCACTTTTGAGGTTATATATAGTCGTATTTTCGGCTAAATAAGCACATTACAGATACAAATTACACACATGATAAAATTATCTCTAAAATGAGGACATAATTCATCCAACTTGTAGTGTTATCTTCATTAATTCAGCCAATATTACGATATTAGTTTTACGCTAGAATTGACGTCTACTGACGTTTATTTAAAATAATGGATATATAAATCGAGATTGATTATTAAATCATAGGTATTTTAATTTACGATATAAAAAATAGATGGCACCTTCGTACAATAACTAGGATATTTACTGTAATAATAAAATATTAACAAATTATATAACAATATATAATAACACCTACAAATATTACCGTTATATTTAATTCACTGTTTTTACTAAAATTAAATTTGTACGGCATATCCAGTTTGGTTAGTAGACACACAGCTAAATTTAAATACAATTAAAATAATATAATAGAACCACATAACCAAGCAAAATTTTAAGGCGTAGTGTAGCTACACATTTTTCTATAAAATAATAAGATGCAGATAAACATTTTATTATGTTTAGGCGATTTTACATGTTTGTAAGTTAGGTTAGCAAACCTTTCTATGCAATAGAATAAATTGTGGAAGTCTTTGCGCAAGTTAAATATTTCACATACTTCTAGGTTAGGTTAGGTTAGGAGAAAGGTTTCCAATAGAATAAATTGCGTATGTCTCTTTGCAGACGATGACTATTCCACACACTTCTAGATTAGGTTAGGAGAAAGGTGTTCAATAGAATAAACTGCGTAAGTCTCTTTGCGCACGGTGACTATTCCACATACTTGTAGGTTAGGTTATGTTAGGAGAAAGGTTTGCAATAGAATAAATTGCTTAAATCTCTTTGCGCACATTAATTATTCTACGTACTGCTAGGTTAGGTTAGGTTAGGAGAAAAGTTTGCAACAGAATAAATTGCTCAAGTCTCTTTGCATGTACGGAATAGCCCCTAAATATTTAAATATTAACATTAATATTTTACATCATTCCCAAAGATGTCAATGACAGTTTTCGTAAGCAGTTAATATTTATTACATCTTAATACATCTAGCGCCATCTATTTTTTATATCGTATATTATAAAACCAATGATTTACTAATCAATATTGATTTATATATTCATTATTTTAAATAAATGTCAGTAGACGTCAATTTTAGTGTAAAATTAATATCGCAATATTGACTGAATTAATGAAGATAACACTACAAATTGGATAATTTACGTCATCATTTTGGAGAAAATTTCATCATGTGTGTAATAGGTATCCCTAATGTGCCTATTTAGCCAAAAATACGACCATATATAACCTCAAAAGTGGAACTTAAAATTTAATTTGTGGCCAAATGGTAAGTCGCCTTAAGCAACGAGCTTTAGATTCGTGCTTCCTATACACGTTTACCTCGATTCCATTTTCAGAATCTCAAAAATCAGGGTAAATCGATATACAACAACCCCAAAATGTTTCCTACTTTTACCTTTATTTCATAAAAAAATATTAAACATTGGTAAACTAACGTAATACCGTTTTAAATTTTATTTTTTGTCTGGAATATCTATAAAATTTATTAGTTCAGTCATATTGTACATAAAAGATTACCTTAGACGTACTGTACATACCTATGATGCTTACTTCGATGTGAATGCCTCTCTTCCCTGTGCCTTTCTGATCGTTTATGATGCCTCTCGTGTCCTTCCCTTCTCTTTGTTCGCGAACTCTGTCCTGCCACTTGGGCCTGCGGTGGTTTGATATCTAATCCGTCCATATTATCACCATCATCCTCCGATAAACTAAAAAAAAAGGTGACGGGAATTAAAAACTACTAAGGCTTCGGATAAATTAAAGAGAAGCATCACGATTTAGCACAGATACGGCTTCAAAACAAGAATAACAAAAAATCAGGCTTACCTAAAGTCCATCGTTTCAGTCTTTGGCCTGGATTCGGTTGGGCTCTGTCTCAGCTCACCGTCTTCGCTTTGTTCGTCTCCAGATCCAGCAAAGGACATTTTAATCGTAATCGTAGGTTCTTGTTTAAAATAAATGTAAATAAAAAGAAACGCTTGATAAGCGTCACTCGAAAAAGGTTATGTTATGACATGAAATTGTGGATTAGGCAACTCAATATACATTGCATAGAAAATAATACATAGATTGAAAAGTTCGTAGCCATTAACGGGTACATCATGCATTGCCGTGGATAATACGAGGTTTGTTCCAAAAGTATGTAGATAAAACACAATCAAATAACGCTAATAAAATTTAAATTGCTATTATTAAAATATAGAATGGAATGAAAAGTTAAGAACAAACATAAATTCCGTACTAGTAATGGATAATAAAACCATTATCAAGAGATTAAGGCCCAGTTGCACTATAACATTTGAACTTGAGTTCAAGATGACAGTTCTCATTGTTCTAATTTCACTTTGAACTAGAGTTCAGAATTCAACCAGTTCAACGTGTTTGAGGCAACTGGCCCTAACATTTTATACATTATTTATATGAATTGGATTTGTGATAAATTAGACGAAATCTAAATTCTGTTGACTAATAAGATCTACTCAACTTTAGGGTAATTATTATATTTATTTAATCATATCAAGTATTATAATAAAGTTAAAATGCAGATTTATAGTCTCACCACATATTAAGTTGTTTATTATTTATATTAAAAAATATAACAGTATATCACAGTTTCAAATCTTGTAAAAATTATATAACAATAGAAAGAACAGTTAACAAAATTGTATTACCCAACATATTACTTGAAATGCGTCTTATAATTAGAAGTTTAATTTCTAAAAAAAATCATTTTTTCTTCTTCTCTTTAGTTACTTTAACATTTTTCTTTCCACAGCACACTTTTTTAATGATGAATACTATCACTAATAATACAATTAAAGTAATGGCTGTTGAAAATGCAAGCACATCAAGCAACATGACTTGGTAAAACTTAAGAGTCAAAGCGGAGGATTTCAAATGTTTTTCGCCATTATGCTTAAACACGTGGTCAATCCAGTAAACGAAATTATCTATGGGTTTTATTGGCCTATCCCGGAGTAAGCGAGAGCGTTTTTTTACATTCTCTGTATACCTAAAACAAAACCACAAAAATGGTTAAAAAAAGTTTTAATATGTTTAGATAGTAAAAATATTATGCAATGGTTATTAATTTTTGTACTTTTTTTTCGGAAGGTTAGATAATATTTTGAAGGTAAGAAGGATTTTCATACATTTTGTTATCCAAAACTGTTCGTATAGCTTGATAAATACTTTCTTCGGTTGCATTATCATAATTAAAGGTAATTCCAACTCCATTCTGTTGACATATTATCATGTTGGCTGCTTGATCAGCAAAAATTGGGATTCCTATAATAGGCACTCCCGAATAAATAGCTTCAATTGTGCTGAATAGACCTCCATGAGTTATAAAAAGTTTCAAATTTGGGTGAGCTAGAAATGTACCAAAAGAAATTATTACAATCACTACAAAATATGGTCGCAGGTAGCAAACTATCGTAATTTGGCTTCATTATCAAGTTATTTAACGTTAAGTATAGTTAATTACAACATCAACTGGCGTCATATTGCTACGCGTAAGTAAGATAATGACGTACCTAATACATCTTTTTGTGGAATCCACTTTAAAAGTTTAACATTGGCTGGAATTTCCGGAATATCATCATCAAACTTCCATAAAACCTTTTGCTTCAATCTACTAAAAGCCTTTAGAAAAGCGTTCCTCTTTTCCTCAGTAATATCTCTGGTTTTTAAAACGGAGCCCATGCTGAAGTATACAACACCCTCCTTAGCTTCATCAAAGAATTTCTGCAAATCCAACGGAAGCTTTACTGCTGGTTTTACGTGGAATCCACCGATTTCAATCATGTTAGGCATAAGCGGAACAGGATCACTATAACTTTCATGGGAATTAAAAAATACCAAATCAGTATTGTAAATAATTTCCTTTAAGTGAGGAGCGTTCGGAATGTGCTCTTGCATTAGGGAGTTTTGAGCGGGGAGGATTACAAATTGGTACATGGCTTTTTTGAATAACCAGATGATTGTGTTGTGGAGCCTGTTGAGGAAATCCATGGGGGTGGTGGCTGGGAGCTGCATTTCAGGGACGTAGGATGGATTTTCTGGGTTGGCGTTAAGATGGTTGACCCAGGAGTTGGCCGGTAGGGCGGAGTATAAAATGCAAGAGGCGTTGAAGTGATGACAGAATCCTTGGAAGGCGTCGTTGCCAAAAAACTCCATTATGACCATGTCGAATTTCTGGTCGGATTTTATCAGAGCTTGGACGTTAGGGTGTTCCAATGTCTGTTTTACCAAATCACTGGATAAAAAGTGGAATTTGTTTATGGCTGATATCCAGCCTCCGGAGTTCATTAGGAAGAAATTCATTGTCTTTTTCCGTTCTGTAAAGATAATTTACATACAGGGATTTTTTCTAAATATGCCGCAACAGGATACATTTATATGTATACTACCTGTATACTGTGGCACAATGAATAAAGAAATGAATTGAATTTAATTGAATGCCTACATATCCCAAAGCAAATTGCTTTGGGACGTGTAGATTTGGTTTGATAAAATAAATATTGGTTACATTTATTAACTTGAGATCAAACATAAGTAGTATATTTAAATATAAGAATAATAATAAAGTTTATTGTCTTTATCTAGAATTTATGCTCTGTCAGTGGTGCGCAAACCATGGAATAGTGATGAAATGTCAAGGTAAAAATGTTAAAATTTGCCAGAATTTTGAAAAAAATCGAAAATTGTCGAAAAACGATGAAATGTTTAAATTTGCGAAAATGTTGAAACAATGTCAAAAAGTGATAAAATGTCAAGAAATATTGAAACTTGACAACATTTTGAAGTATGTCGAAAAATGATAATCTGTAATAAAAAACTGTTTTAAATATTTCTAAGTTAACAATTAATCAGTGTTTTTATGCGGATCGCGCATGAAGTAAAATTTCGAGTTGAGAAAAGCCAGAATTTGGATATGGACGCTGCGCGTCCAAATCCAAATTCTTCGGGCTTTTCTCAACTCGAAATTTTACTTCATGCTTAGTTTGGGAGTGGAAAACACTTGCTAGAGTATAATTAATGACTTAAATAACTATAGTGTCAATCATAACGTCGAACAAGATAATGACAATTCATTTTTTTTAAACAAAAAGTGATATTTTGTGTTGAACAAATAACATTTCATTATTATGATGAACGTTGAAAATTGTGGAAAAAGATGAAAATGTCATGAAATATCAAAGGAATGTTGACATTTACGAAAACTGTGGAGACAGTCGAAAAGCTACGAAATATGAAAAAAATTAAAATATGCGAGATTTGTCAAAAATAAAAAAAATTGAAAATGTCGAACTGTGATAAAATGTCAAACGATTGTTAAAATTAACGAAAACTGTGGAGTAAGTTGAAAAGTGATAGAACTTAAAGAAAAATTTAAAATATGCGAGAATTGTCTAAAACGTCAAAAAGTTGAAATTTATGGAAATTGTCGAAGATGTCGAAAAGCGAGGAAACGTCAAAAAAATGTTGATGTTTTCAAGTCCGTAGCCAGAAAAAAATTTCGTGTGGTTAATATAAATATTTCGGGGGGAGCGGGGGTTACTGGCAAAAATATTGTTTTTACTCTTGTAGGGCCGCTTTTACATACAAACATTTAACATTTTGAAAATTTAGGAGGGGGGGTTGAACCCTTATATCCCCCCCCCCTGGCTACGGCCTTGGATATATTTATTTATTTTTTGACTATACTTTTATTATTTTCAACATTATAAACCACGAAATGGTAAAAAAGTTGAAATTTGGGAACATGTCGAAAAGTGATGAAACGTCAACAAAATATGTTGTCGTAAAATCTATATACTCGATATAACTCTTAATACTTAAGAAAAATCAATTTAACTATTTTGACTGTTTTCAATAATTTCGACATTAAGTCACTTTGTCGACAGTATTTTAACCATAACGACATATTTTTATGACTGCCTTTTGACTATACTTTTGATAATTTCAACCTTATAAACCACGAAATGCAAAAAAGTTGAAATTTGGGAAAATATCGAAAAGTGATGAAATGTCAAAAAAGTTGAAATTTAGAAAAATACCGAAGTGATGAAAGGCCAAAAAAGTTGTAATTTGCGAAAATTGTCGAAGATGTCAAAAAAAAGTGATGACACGTAAAAAAAAATGCTGAGATATTATGAATTATTAATAATTGTGAAAATTCAATTGAACAATTTTGATTGTTTTTAACAATTTCGACACTAAGTCACTTTATTGACAGTATTTTGACTATACTTTTAATTTTTTACTTTCCCCCGTATGTAATACAAAGGGAAAGTATTGTTTTCGTGAAAATTTTCGAATCAAAAATTTTAGCGGAAATATCCGTTTTGAGGTCCCCTGAGTCGAATAAGACCATTTTTGAAAAATGTCTGTCTGTCTGTGTGGCTGTGTGTCTGTGTGTCTGTGTGTGAGTCTGTGTGCGCTGTACCGCAAAAACCGCTAATGATATCGAGATGAAACTTGAAACTTAAGCTTTTTGTTACAATCGGAAGAACTGAAAAGCTTTTGGTGAAAATCGTAAAACCGGAAGTGGTACTTTACTCTTAGCGTTTTTCAGTTTTTTCAGATTTTTTCAATAAATGTTCATCAAACAAAAAATTCTTTCAAATAAAAGTTGTAGATAATAACAAAATGAAGATGTATTGTCCACTTACTTTTTGTCATAGCACTCTTAGTTTTTGAGATATTTCAAAAGTTGTGTGTTTTATCTAGTTATTGGTGTGTGACAGTGTATGTGTCGATACAATTGGAAATGTTTCAAATAAAAGTTATAGGAAATGAAAAACTAAAGATTTTTTGTAGATTCACTTTTTGTCATAGCACTCTTAGTTTTTGATATATTTAATAAATAGTGTTTTTTATCTAGTCATTGATTTGTGTCAGTGTATGTGTTGATACAATTGAAAAATGTTTCAAATAAAAGTTGTAGGTAATAAAATATTAAAGATTTTTTGTATCTTTACTTTTTGTCGTAGCACTCTTAGTTTTTGAGATAATTAATAAATAATGTTCTTTTATCTAGTCATTGGTTTGTCTGAGTGTATGTGTTGATACAATTGAAAAATGTTTCAAATAAAAGTTGTAGTTATCAAAAAGTTGAAGACATTTAGAAAATAATAATGCTACAAATATTTTTAAAGTGATTTAATACGCAATTTACGGAGGAAAGTACTATGATGGACACATCACCATTTTTACATTATAACCTTGATTGACATTTCGTGGTTGAAATTTGGGAAATGCCGAAAGTGATTATATGTCAAAAAAAACGGAAATGAATATTAGTTACAAGAATTCTAGGCTTTCTTAGTGAAAAAGTCTTAAATCATGCAATATACGAGCAAAATACAGGGTGTTCCACTCAAGAAACCAACTCTAATCAATCCACCCTTTGCGTCAGACTCATTGTGCATAAGTATCGTATGTTCAATAAAAAAAACTTCTAGAGTGCTATGGAAAATATTGTAGCTTGGCAACTCTGAAATTATACATTATAAATATTATGCCTTATGTTTTATATGTCAATTCCTAAGGCGTGCAGCCAACTTAAATTCACTTTTATATAAATAAAACAATTTAAACACTTTCAAATATATATTGTATTAACGCTACAATTGTTTCGCCACACTGTGGCTTCTTCAGGCGAAGAAATAATAAATACAATTTGTCGGATCGGGTATATATACAATGTTTATGGGCGGGTGGGTTTTTCAAAAAAATGTAAATTTAAGAGGGGCGAATTAGTTAAATCTGTTTGATCGTTGAGAAGATGTCCTGAAAATTTTCTTTTATTGATTTCTAAACACTCCATGATGTTGAGTTTCCGACCTTTCCTTTCTAGATGTAGGACTTGGAAATTTTCATCGAAGTGGTGGTTTTCTTCGATGAGGTGGTTGGAGTATGTGGAGTTTGTTTTCTTTTGTTTGAAGCTGGTTAAATGTTCTTTTATCCTCTCTTGAAACGATCTTCCGGTTTGTCCTACATATTTCTTGGGGCAGTCTTTGCAAGTTAGTAAATAGACGCCACTTTGTTGAGTTTTATTATTTTTGTCTTTATTGTTTTTAATTATTTTTCCTAAGGTGTTATTTGTCCTGTATGCTATATTAATATTCAGTTTTCCTAACATTTTCCCGATTTTATTACTATTGTTTCCTGTGAATGTTAATGAATTTAAATTTAAAAAAAGATTAAATCATGGCACTCTAGAGGTTTTTTTTAATTGAACATACGATATCGGAAAATGGGCTATAGCTTTATAGTTGTTTAACATAACCTTATTAAACATAGTATCTTTGTATTCCTAATTAAAATCTCTAACCGATTGTAAATTAAAGTACATGGTGTTCCATTTAAAAACATCAAATATTACCCAATAGTTCATTTATTTAGGACACCCTGTATATTTGGATTTAGTGTATGAAATCTCGCTAAAAAACTATTTAAAATGTATTTTTAATTTGTAAATCGGTTCAGAAATAACCAAGTTAGAGGGGGGGGCATTTATGGTGAATCATCCTGTACGTAAAATATAAAAACACACCAGAGCTGGGCAGGATTCGAATCATTCAGGTGTAATGTACCCTGTACATCATTATTATATTACATTTTATTATTATTATGTATATTTCGCACAGATAACATTAGGGCCAACAAATAGTCAGAAACCGATCAATAACAATTTGTTTATCAGTACTTTCACTAAAGATGTTATTTCAAATCATTATCTTAAGTAAATGTTTTCTACCGCGCTCATTAGACATTGCCCCTAACGTTATGCGCGCCCCTTTTGTTATAATCTCTTTCTTCCAGAGCTTGATTAGAATAAGTTGTTAGTCTTATTTCAGACATCGCGAAAAGCACTCTTACTCTTGTAATCCGTTTATACTAATTCTTTTATATTAATAAATCTGTTAAAGTCATAAACAGTATATTAATAACAATTAATATCCGCCTCCCGCTCAACCATTACACAGGATTCGATTCCCGGATTCGAATCCTTTTAAAGGATTCAAAAGAGGTATTCGAATACTTTAGTGAAAACGGATTCGTGATCCGGATTCGTTACATTTTTTTAAAAGGATTCGTATTCGAATCCAAACGTAGATGATTCGAATCCTTATAAAAGGATTCGAATTCTTATAAATGGATTCGAATCCTTATAAAAGGATTCGAATTCTTATAAAAGGATTCGAATCCTTATAAAAGGAATCGAATCCTTATAAAATTCGAATCCTGATACATGGATTCAAATCCTCCTAAATAATTCGAATCATCGCTATTATGGCTGGGATTCGAATTCGATTAATTCAAATAGTTAAATATTCTAATATGAATATTTAAATCACTAAATTATTCATATTTGAATATAAATATTAAAATTTTCGAATAATTCAAATATTTGTGAATGCATATTTGGTTACTTAACCATGAAAAATATCCAACGTTAATATATATATTTTTAACTTCACTTGAAATCAGTGTTTTATACGCGTGGCGCATGTAATTTTAGAAAAAAAAAATGTATGCATTTGTGTTCGGAACTGGCTTCCCACATATCAGAGCTGGGATGAATCCTCAAAAACATGATTCGAATCACGAATACTCGAATAAAGGATTCGTAAGTGAAAAATATGATTCGAATCAAAGATTCTAATCCTCATTTTTGAATCACGGATACAAATCCTTTAAAAATAAATTTGAATCTATTATTTGCAACCAGTAATATTTTATTCCATCAGTTTCTATTAACAAACATGTTCATTTACCGACTAAATATCAGATTATATAATGATTTTAATTAATGATGATGTATGTGTTATTGAACTTCATTTTGAATCTGTGTTTTATACGCCTGGCGCATGAAGTAAAATTTCGAGTTTAGAAAAGCCCCGTGAAAATTTGTCTCGGGTCGCTGCGCGACCCTCGACAAATTTTCTACGCGGGGCTTTTCTAAACTCGAAATTTTACTTCATGCTTAGTCTGGGAGTGGACAACACTTGTTCTTAGAAGTTTCAAATTGAAGGATTACTCTAGATTACTAAGTTTATTACCGTTTTACAAAGGCTACAGCTCAAAGGACCAACCATGGTCTTCGCAGAACGAAGGACTACAGGGAATCGAAGTTTTTTTACAAGAAAACAACGAATATCTGAAGGTTTACAGCATGGATAGGAAAGAAAACATCTAATTTTGAAAAATATCGAAGTTGGGTTGGTTTTCAGTGCATTTTTAACTTCACTTTAAATCAGTGTTTCATACGCGTGGCGCATGAAGTAAAATTTCGAGTTTAGAAAAGCCCCGCGAAAATGTGTCTCGGGTCGCTGCGCGACCCTCGACAAATTTTCTACGCGGGGCTTTTCTAAACTCGAAATTTTACTTCCTGCTTAGTCTGGGAGTGGACAACACTCGTTTTAATTTTAAATTTAACTCTTTTAAAAAATCGACGTATGTAATATAATAAATCATTCATTGAAATCATAGAAAAAGATGCAAAATTTTACGTAAAATTAACTTTTAGAGTAAACTTTATAATTTGTTCGGCTCTTAATGGGTGAATATTCTATTCCTAAAAAAAAACCGTTTTTATTTAATATTAAAGTTGCATTTAATACAATAACAAACTGTGAATAAATCGACATAAATCTAGAAATATCAAAAATCCCGACATGTAGAAAATCTTGACGGTCCACTCCCAGACTAAGCATGAAGTAAAATTTCGAGTTTAGAAAAGCCCTGCGTAGAAAATTTGTCGAGGGTCGCGCAGCGACCCTCGACAAATTTTCACGGGGCTTTTCTAAACTCGAAATTTTACTTCATGCGCCACGCGTATGAAACACTGATTTAAAGTGAAGTTAAAAACGCACTGAAAACCAACCCAACTTCGATATTTTTTCAAAATTGGATGTTTTCTTTCCTATCCATGCTGTAAACCTTCAGATATTCGTTGTTTTCTTGTAAATAAACTTCGATTCCCTGTAGTCCTTCGGTCTCCGAAGACCATGATTGGTCCTTCGAGCTGTAGCCTTTGTAAATTGGTAATAAACTTAGTAATCTAGAGTAATCCTTTAATTTGAAACTTCTAAGAACGAGTGTTGTCCACTCCCAGACTAAGCATGAAGTAAAATTTCGAGTTTAGAAAAGCCCCGCGTAGAAAATTTGTCGAGGGTCGCGCAGCGACCCGAGACAAATTTTCACGGGGCTTTTCTAAACTCGAAATTTTACTTCATGCGCCAGGCGTATAAAACACAGATTCAAAATGAAGTTCAATAACACATATATCATCATTAATTAGAATCATTATATAATCAGATATTTAGTCGGTAAATAAACATGTTTGTTAATAGAAACTGATGGAATAAAATATTACTGGTTGCAAATAATAGATTCAAATTTATTTTTAAAGGATTTGTATCCGTGATTCAAAAATGAGGATTCGAATCTTTGATTCGAATCATATTTTTCACTTACGAATCCTTTATTCGAGTATTCGTGATTCGAATCATATTAGGTGATTCGGATTCGTGATTCGAATCATGTTTTTGAGGATTCATCCCAGCTCTGAAACACACAAATCTTTAAAATTGATTTGAAACAAAAGAAAAATTCGTACATTTAAAAAAACTACTAACTGAATTTTCAACAAAATCAGTCGAAACAACACAAAATGATACAAGTCTTTTTAATTTAAAACTACGTGGAAAATGTATGCTTCATGACTTGACTTTAACGAGTGACTAAGCATAAAGTAAAATTTCGAGTTTAGAAAAGTCTGAAAATTTGGATTGGCCGAGGCGCGTGAGCGAAGCAAGTCGCGCCCCGGCAAATCCAAATTTTCAGGCTTTTCTAAACTCGAAACTTTACCATGCGCCACGCGTGTACAACACCGATTTGATGTGAAGTTTATTTAATATTATTAAATAAAATACTTCACTGATTATATTATGTAACAGAAATTAAAAATACAATGCATTTTTTTCTGGGAAAGCATTTTTTACCTTTTTTCATCACATTCGTATGCGCACGAAATTTTACCAATGTTACCGAAACAGCTGGGTAATATACCGTAATTTACGGTACATTACCGGTGGTAATTACCAACGTAAATTACTACCAACATCACCCACTAAGCAAACACATATGAGTAATGTTTCATCAACATTAAAACAACGTTTAATGTTGCTACAATGTTGATATAACGTTTTTTGTTTGTTTTTTGCTCAGTGATCATTATGTATATGCCCAATGAGTTAACAAACAAATAACGTTTTCTCAACATTGTAACAACATTAAACGTTATTTTAATGTTAATGAAACGTTACTTAAATGTGTTTGCTTAGTGGGTGTATACTTACAAGAAACATGATTTGTATACTACACCATTAATTAATGAATGCCACAAATCGGTGATTGTGCAAATGATGTAAAAACTGTAACAAGTTAAATTAAACTGTTTTTGACAGAAAAACTGAAAATTTTTTTAAAAAATGCAATAAAGGTGTACTGTTATTTCATTCACTAACTGCTACATTAAATCTAAGGTTTGTATATCTAAACTTTACAACTTCAGCCATCTTAACCCACTGAGCATAAAACAAACAAATAACGTCACATCAACATTGTAGTAATATTAAACGTTGTTTTAATGTTGATGGAATATTACTTAAAGGTGTTTGCTCAGTGGGAAAACACTCTTGATAATTTTGTTAAAAAGGTTTTCAATTTAATTATAAATATATCTTTTTTTTATTTTAACTCAACATACCGTCCATAGCTTTTTCAAATCCTTCAAGGTGTATTAACTTAAACTTGGAATCCTTATGATTGTAAACGGCAATCACACTAACATCGTGCCCTTTATCCACCAGAGCGTTCATCAGTGTTTGGCCAGGTGCAAAGTGACTGAACGAAGCCACGTGAAAAATGCCCAAAATTTTCGCCGATTGCGCGACGGCTAATCCTAAATATATCAAGATGAAGACTTTCATTCTGTAGTACTTTCACAGTTGACATCCAAAATTGAACTAAGCTGCGCTGAGCGGATGGTATGCATGTATAATTTGAATGTGGTAGAGAGGGAGAATACGAGATGGCACAGAGTATGGAGTAACCAGAGTATTCACGCTGGCTGTGCGGGGTCAGGGGGGGCGGCTCTGTCAGGTGGCTCACCCAGCAGGCGTGTGATTTAGAGTAACTACTAGGTTTCCCCACTCTTCCCAATTCATTTGTATATCGGATCCGCAGAGGAATGTTGTGTATATTTTTTCCTCTCTAACGGTACCGACGCACAGTGGTCGATTTTCAAATTTAACTGAACATTTCGTTATTATTTGTTTTTTTTTTTAATTCTGTCTAATAGAAAGAAATATTTTTTCAATTAAGTATTTAATTGTCATTTATGTTATGGACACATTTTCCACCCCACTACCAACCCCTAATCAAAGATTTTTTTTAATATTTTAAACAAATATAATGAGTCATTCTTCGTAAAATAAAAAAAAATAATAAAAAGTTTTAAACAACCCCCACCCATCTGATTTATATAGAAAACACTCTCATATTTCAAAATAATTTAAAATTTTGTAACAAAATATGAGATTATTTTACTTGGAATGGTTCCTATAAAGATTACATGTTTATTTTATACTAGAAACACAAGGCCGTAGCTAGGGGGGTGGGGAATATGGGGGTTTGAACCCCCCGAAATTCTGTGCGAAAATATAAAACGTCTTAGCAAATTTTGTAGACTTGTATGAAAATAACAAAAAACAAATTGTTTTGTAACCCCCCCCCCCCCACCCCGTTCAAAATCTGTTTTTATTTTATTTTGTGTTTAAGGGTAATCCAATTAATTGCATTAGAGAATGTTTCTATTATTAGAAAACTATATATTTACAACATTATTTACACAAATATATTATATATACATATTATACATGGACACACTATATACACATAAATATATACACATGTTCAATTGAAACCAGAATATTAGGTACATAATGCAAATACACATTTACACCAAACTATTCAGTATCACTGTCGGAGTTTGAATTATCTGATAAATCAAAATTATTTGAAATGTGTACCAATTTAACAGCCTCATCGTCAAATGTTTTAATTCTAGCAGATCTTGATATATGATTTCTTTTTGATATAGTTGAAATATATGGATCAGAAGAATATAACAATGTATGAAATAGGTCTGTGATGGTTTGTAAGCGGGAAAATTTTCGAGTGGGATGTTCTCGGTATTTCCTTAAATCTTTATTGCGAGCTTCTAGTGCCTCTTCGGATAACATCCCAATTGGCAATGTTGCTGATTGAATTATATCCGCACCATGAATTAAAATTGTATGCAAAGAGGTGGGCATGTAATACCATGGATATAATTCGATATATTTTTTTGCTGTTTCATCCAAATACAAACGAAACGCTTCTATATTTGTAGCTTCTCCGCAAGAAATGACTTGCAAAATTATTTTAATTCTTTTTAAAAAATGTTCGTCTAACCCTGTAATTTTTGATGTTGTTTTATATTCTTCGAAGAAACGACTTGCGGTATTACCATCATTTGTTGTTCCGAAATTAGGTTTTACCACATCAACTAATAATCCTAATTTAGATTTTAATTCCTTTTGAATTTTTAATTTTGTAATTTCTAATGTTTTTTTTTCATTGATATCTCGAACTTGCCATTTTTTGATATCGAGACGATATGCTATATGCAGCATGCATTCTAATGAACGAATCCAAGCATGTAAAGAAGAAATACCATAATCATAGTATTTTTCAATTTTCGGTAAATGTTTTACTTTTTCTAATTGATTCATTATTTTAGGGTTAGCTCCACATATAGCACACGTTTGAGTTGAAGTATCTGTAACTGTGCTATAAGTCTTGCCATTAATCATAGTCATTTTAAAACTATGATTAATTATAATTTGTATATTGTTTAACTCTACATTCGTTGGTAAAATGGTTTCAATTTGATTTTCAATATCATTTACCACAAGTTTTATAATTTCTTTAGACTCCTTTTCAAACATAATCTTAATTGGTCTACAAAATCTAGTTGAGGATGGTTTCGGATTTTGCCATAAAATATTATCATCTTTTATTGATATTATTTGAAGAGGCACTAAGCACGCAGAAAATATATATTCATCACTTTCGGACTCATTAGAGAATTTTTGTTTATATAATGAGTGACCTGAACTACCATCACAGCCCCATTTGTACATAATTTTAAACTCGTTTCCAATTTCATCAAATGAACTCAAATTTCCCAGAGAAATGAATAATCTTTGACTAGTATGGTCGACCAAGGCTTGCAAAGTAACTTCTGCAGCAGTTTCAGTGTATGATATACTAACTTCTGCGGGATAACATGCTTTTTTTGCTTTCAAAATACTATCATAGCTTGGGTAAATATTTGCATTACGTACCTTAGCTCCAGATTGTATCAATTTATAGGAATGCTTTGTAAATCTTCCGTCGATATATAACGCCAAGGCTTCTTCTGGTGTATATTTTTGAACTTTTTGTTGGGGTGATTTCCAAGCCTGCTTAATACTGGAACCTCTTGTTGGTGGATTTGTTGTAACCTCGTTCACTATTTCTGCACTATCCTTCTTTCCAGATGCTCGTAAATTAACCTGAGTGGCGAACGCAATTTCCTCTTCGAAATAATTTTCCATCAATGGCCTAACTTTTCTTTTTTTCGAAAAATTTGATAAATCACTAAATGATTTGTACGGCCCTCTCGAAGATGGTCCAGGTACAGGTTCATCGATTGTATCAGTCAAAGAAAATGTCTGTGTTTCGTTTAGCCACTCTGCATAATTATTTTCAAATCGGGAACATACTCTAAATACTTTTTGCCACTTAGAATTTAAAGATGACGTAAAAGAACGTATTTGATCTTTTAATATATTTATATTTTCATTTTGGTCTTGAACATTAAAGTTCATTAAATCAAAAATATATTTTTGAACGGCGCTGTTTTTCTCTTCCACCGTGCGCTCCATACGCCAAACATTGAAGAGAGCGCTTCGGCGAACGGTTACGCGGCCTGAAAAAAAATTATTACTTGAATGGTTGCACGTGGCTGCATATAATTTTTGTTTATATGATAAGTTAAATAGTTGCTCTATAACTGAAAAAAATCCCAATGCGTACCGCTGCGTACGGAATATACTTTTTCTCTATCATACTTAAGAAATTTTAATTTACAATGAAAAATTGTATGAGTAATTTATGTCATTATTTATTATTGTTGCATAAAAATATAAAAAAACAAATAAACACAAATTATAAATACATACCAGTAGAATGTATATCCATTGTTGTTTTAAAAATTTCACTTCACACAACTGAAAACTAAATATTTAAAACTTATGCGTTTGAGAGCGTACAAACAACTAATGATTGGTGTCTCAATAGGGTGTACTTTGGGTACCGATAATTACCAGGAAAGAGGGTTGACGGGATTATGCTTTTACCTGCGCACCAATGGGTCATTATACTAATGATATTTACACAAATATTCGTTTTTCTAAATACTTTATTTTTCGCGAAATGCTCGGCTAAATTTGAAAATCGACCACTGTGCGACGGAACGAAAAATGATGACGCTCGGTTTGTTTATTTTATCAAAATAAACAAATCGAGCGTGAATCTACACCATTCAATTTTTAATTCCACATATAATATTGAAATCTAGATTTACTCTCATGTAATGCAATTTAAATTAAAATAAATACAGTTATATGATACAGGTAGGGATTGGAATACCGGCATACCGGTTAATCGCAAAAATTGCTCTTCAAAATGTACCGGTATTTTGGTAAATCATATCAACATTATGTACATTTATTTCACATCTTTAACTATACTTCTGACAAAAATAGTAGATCGATTATGTGTTTTTGAACTTCATAATAAATCAGTGTTTGTACGCGTGGCGCACGAAGTAAAATTTCGAGTTTAGAAAAGCCTGAACTCGCATCGCTCGTGCCGCCAAATCCAAATGTTCAGGGTTTTTTAAACTCGAAATTTTACTTCATGCTTAATCGGGGAGTGGAAAACATTCACACAAATCGATGTTTTATATTTATAGATTTTTTAAATAAGTTTTTCACTAATTTCCACGATTTCTTATTAATCCACTTCATTTAAAATGTTGTAACAGGTTTCAAGTTTTTGCCAAGATTTTATAAATAAAATTTAATATTCAATATAATTTGTCAATCAACCGAACAAAATAAAGGCTAGTATTTTTGAATTTTACAATATGTCAGTGTTTTATACGCGTGGCGCATGAAGTAAAATTTCGAGTTTAGAAAAGCCCCGTGAAAATTTGTCTCGGGTCGCTAGCGCGACCCTCGACAAATTTTCTACGCGGGGCTTTTCTAAACTCGAAAATTTACTTTATGCTTAGCCCGGTTAAGCAGTCCATGCATGTGAAAAAGTGAATATACAATATATCTTCATTTTTTATTGTATATAATGTTTATTTGAAACATTTTTTAGTTTTGTGAATATCTGGAAAAAACTAAAAAACGCTAAGAGTAAAGTACCACTTCCGGCTTTCCTTTCAAAAAGCTTAAGTTTTAAGTTTCATCTCGATATCTCCAGCGGTTTTTGCTCTATATCGTTCTATCATCAGTAATAACCAAGTTATAAAGGAAAATAAAAAAATCGCAAAAATCAGTTTTTTCGCAATGTGCTCTGATGGTTCAACTTTTTTGTTAATTTAACACCGGGTATAGTTGGTACTCATCGTCCTGCATATTTTCTCCCCTTTAACCAAATCTCTATCTCTTACCATTTAGAAGATACCCATGCATGGGCTGCTTAATCGGGACACCCTGTATAGATTATTTAACTTTTTTTTTTAATTTAGTAAACCTTCATGGAATTCGTTTAAATGTCAATTTTGAACTTGAAAATATTACAAAAAGCATTTCAGTGTTTGCCTCCCGGCAAATCCAAATTTTCACGCTTTTCTAAACTCGAAATTTTACTTCATGCTTAACCAGGTAGCGGAAAACACTTGTTTATAGCCTCAAATTGAACTTTTATAAACAATAGAAAGTCGGAAAATATGTACTTAAATATTACATACTTACTTAATTTTAATATTTTTCATTACAAGAATATTTATATAGGAACAATAAATTGTAGGCGGTAATTCCAAAGACAATATATGTATTAAATAACCATCAATTTTATTTATTTAATTTGATTATACAATAAACAAAATATCCAAATTTCCAGGCGTTTCTAAACTCGATTTTACTTCATGCGCCACGCGTATAAAACACTGATTTAATGAGATGTTTAAAAAACGTATTCTTTTTAATCACTCTTGTTCCCTCATGAACACCGATAATAATAAAATAAACCGTTCAAAATACACGTTTTTATTTTTCAAATATTATATTATAAGCTTCCCCAGTTACCCCCCCCCCCCGTGGATCCGTGCCTGATTGACATAATTAGTTCTCAGGTAATACCTCGGCGGTGGCGGAGAACTTTGCTTAATCGCAGAGGAAACAATATTATTGTTTACTCTGTGGCTATACATTAGTGGAGATAAAAAGATCAAATTATCTATAAACTGAACGCATTAAAACAATAATGTTTTTATTTCACATCTGTCAGTCAGCAGTAAATTGGTGTATGGGTCCATTGAAATATGAGTATATTTATGTTTACATTAACATTCTAATGAACGAATCATCCTTTAACATATGTTTTTGTGCCTTAAATCGCCATCAAAATTACAGTAAACTGTTTTGGTTGAAGGTTTTAATAGGTGGATGTTTTGATAATTGCCTCAGAGATGGCTACACTATGCAAACTGTGGATTCCGAGTTACAGGCGTGATTACTCTGTTATTCTTTCCTCTGTGGAGATGGGCATACAAGTATGCAGTGGCGGCTCATCCATTAGAGTTGCAGAGCTGCAGCCCCCCAGTTTGAACTGTCAATTTCCGTTTTAAGGTAACGGCGCAATAGGTCACGATGAAAATGAGTGAAATAATTAAATGAATGAAAATGATAGGAAATGGATGAAAATGAAAATGAATGAAAATGAATGAAAATGAATGAAAATGAATGAAAATGAATGAAAATGAATGAAAATGAATGAAAATGAATGAAAATGAATGAAAATGAATGAAAATGAATGAAAATGAATGAAAATGAATGAAAATGAATGAAAATGAATGAAAATGAATGAAAATGAATGAAAATGAATGAAAATGAATGAAAATGAATGAAAATGAATGAAAATGAATGAAAATGAATGAAAATGAATGAAAATGAATGAAAATGAATGAAAATGAATGAAAATGAATGAAAATGAATGAAAATGAATGAAAATGAATGAAAATGAATGAAAATGAATGAAAATGAATGAAAATGAATGAAAATGAATGAAAGTGAATAAAAATGAATGAAAATTAATTAAATGAATAAAAATAAAAAATTATTTTTACATCAAGTGTGCGTGCAAGGAGGACAGATGATGACGACGATCGTTTCGCTCTTATTTTGAGCTCCTCAGGCCACCACATCCATCAACCCAACACACTCGAATGCTTAAAATAAGAGCGAAACCAACATCTAAACTCTAAGAAAATTGTTAAACGATCGCGTTTTGAACTTCATGAAAAACCAGCGTTAGCGCGTCTGGCACATGAAGTAAATAACTTTTCGGCTTTGGTAAAATCAAAATATTTACTTTATGCGCCAGACGCGCTAACGCCGGTTTTACGTGAAGTTTAAAACGCGATCGTTTAACAATTTTCTTATAATTTCGTATAACCGAAACTTGGTGAAGAATGAAATGTTCTATAAGAAATAAAATACTTCGTTATTTCTAACGAGTGCCTTTTAAAGATTAAAAAGAATAATAAGAAATTCCAGTGAAAATGCAAAAAATCGATATCATGCATTTTATTTCTAATTTTTATAGATTCCCTTTTTTACTTTTATACATTTTATAGAAACAATGAACACACTATAAATTATACTTTTTGATTTCCTATTATTTTAGAATTTTTACAATTTTTGGGATTTCATATTTTTTTTTTGCTGTACAATAAGTTTTGTGTCTAACTTTAAATTACCAATTGAATTTGGGTGAGTTACGTAAAGATTAAAATAACTTTAATTAAAACACTTCTAACCTTTCTTCACAATTTTTATTATATACCAGATGTACATTTCGGTCATAAGGTGACCATTATCAATAGATTGATAATGGTCACCTTGTGACCGAAATGTACATCTGGTATATAATAAAAATTGTGAAGAAAGGTTAAAAGTGTTTTAATTAAAATTTAAATTACCAATTGTTTTCAGTAATATACTCAATGACATTAGAAGCGTAACACCCAGAAGGAGTTATTATTTTAACTTGATTTTTTGCCAGTATGGTAGTCTTACATCAAGAATAAAATGATTACATTTTCAAGAAATTTTATTAAAAAACAATCTAAAAAAAATTAATAATGTGTTTGGCGACCCCTTTGCTGTATACACTCCTGTAGACGTCTGGGCATCGACAAAATGAGATGGTCGATGTCTTCTTGAGGCATCTCGTTCCAAGCAACTTGAATTTCATCGATCAACTGTGCTAGAGTCTGTGGAGGATGGTGCAAAGAGAATATTCTTCTTCCCATGATATCCCACACACGTTCAATGGGATTTAAATCCGGCGAACGGGGCGGCCACGCCAAAACATTAACACCAGCTTCATTAAAAAAGTTCATAGTTCGACGAGCAATATGGGGACGTGCGTTATCTTGTTGAAAAAGTACGTCTAGGCGGCCATCTAAATAAGGCAACAAAGTCGGTCATATGACGTCTTGAACATAACGCGCAGCTGTCATACTGCCTCGAATAAATACAAGAGGTGATCGACTACCATAAGCAATAGCCCCCCAAACCATTACTCCAGCAGTCCTGTGTACATGCCTCTCAATAGCAAACCTAAGATCAGGTCGTTCTCCACGGTAGTGTCGTACCCTTCTACGGCCATCATGCGTGCCTAGACAAAATCATGATTCATCGCTGAATACGACATCATGCCATTCTGCCTCCCAATGCTGCCGTTCTCTGCACCAGTCCAACCTTTGGCGACAGTGTCTTGCTGTTAAAGGAAGCACTAATCTTGGACGGTACGAAAGAAGCCCAAAGGATTGAATGCGGCGATATAAGGTTCGCATACTAACGGGCCTACCTGCTTCTCCAATCCATTGATCACCGATTTGACGCGTAGTAGCGAAACGGTCTCGCAGGGCTATTTGTCTTAAGCGCCGATCTTGACGTTCTGTGGTACGCCTTGGTTGACCAATTGGTCTTCTTCTTGCTCCTCTACCTTCTTCTGTCCATACCTGATACACACGTATTACAGTTGCTGCAGTGGAATCAATACGGCGGGCAATTTCGCGATAGGACATACCGACATCTCGATAAGCAACAACTCGACCCCGGTCAAAATCGCTCAAATGGTGATATTGTGGGCGTCTTCGGACTCGAGGCATTTTATTTAAGCTTAACACACTCAACGGAAACACGAAAACTAAAAACATCTGTACTAAACAGCTCATATAAATAGTTTTATCAAAAAAGAAAAAGTGAAATATTTTCTTTTCACAATAAATATAAAAAGCACAAGGTTGAAATTGTTATCAATGTATGCTTTAAATATAGTCACTCTGTTGCTAAAATATGAATTCAAAAATATCATTCCTTCTTGGTGTTACGCTTCTAATGTCATTGAGTATATTACCGAGTATATTACTCAATTTTTAATTACCGGTAATTTTACATCACTAACCGAGATACGTTAATCGATTATGTTATATCGATTTTTGTATCGATAATTATATCATATATTTCATTGATCAATGTTAATAAGTAAAAATGATCTTTTTTTTGCTCCTTATTTTTCGCGTTAGAAAAATGCCACCTGACAATATATGTATGAACATTTCTTTGTTGCTCTTCACTTATCTTGGTTGAACATTTGTAAACTTATTTTTGCTCTTCATATATTTTATCATCGATAATAATACCGATTTTTTAGGTATTATATCGGTATAGGAAAGGAAGGTAACTTATTTTTTTTCGCATTACCTACCCTGACTGGAAATATTTGAAAATGCTACTACAGTTTGAATCGAACGAAAATCAGTATAAAATAAGTAATTATTCAAATATCTCAATTATTGTCATTACTAGTCTTACATGTTATGTAAATATTAAATATGTTATTATAGCATCACCAATTCAATCTCTTACGATACGCCACTGCCGAAGTATGTACATGCGAGGTCAAGGTGCTTTCAAAACTGGTAAGGTTGTTTACTGTTGTTAGAAAACAGTTAGATAACATTTCTTTCTTGGAATGTATTGATAATTATTATTATCAATTTAGTACCAAGATTTTGTAAAGTATTTGTAGTGTATATAAAGTAAAAACGTTATATTATAAAATGTTTAAGTAACATCCAAATATTAAAAAACTGTTCCTACTGGGCAAAATAAATTTAAATAATATATATATATATATATATATATATATATATATATATATATATATACAAGGTGGCCAGAAAAAATGTGATAATCTTCAGGTAGTGTGATTCGTTGATTAATTTTGGATAAAAAATCTAAATAAAAAAATATTGTATTCTTCCTCGTAACATCTCACGAGGTCGTTAAAATATTAAACGTATCTCTGGAAATTAGTGTTATTTTCTATTATTTTGGAAAAAATCAATAGAACTTACAATCAATTACACATTTGTAAAATTTAAATGACATAGGTGATAAATAAATTGGAAACTTTAACAAATTAATAACTTCTTCAGAAGCATTTTTTTAATAAAAATAGACCTGGCAACTATGTATTTTCATATGTAACCTTATTAAATTTCACTTAACTTTGACATATACTTGTCATAATTTATTTGTGTAAGTTTGTATAAGTTCATCATACTTTTTGAAGATGTACACATTCAACGAGTATGCAGATATGTACATGATATTTGGATTCTGCAATGGTAATGCAACTAGTGCCAAAGATGAGTACCAAAGAAGATATCCAAATCGCCAACAGCCCTGCGTAAATACGTTTAGAAAATTAGATCAAAGGCTACGTACTTTTGGGTCGTTCGTTTATAATAACATAGATGGAGGGAGACCTAGGGAACGTCGCACTGTTCACCTAGAAGAACAGATATTGAATGCAGTTCAAGAAGATCCCAATATTAGTACGAGACAAATAGCTCAACAGTTAAATGTCCCCAGTAAAACAACAGTCCATGCAGTATTGAAAGAAAATCGAATGCGTCTATTTCATGCAAGAAAAGTTCAACCACTGTATGAAAATGATAACGAGCGTAGACGTATGTTTTGTGACAGGATTTTAGATCAAATTTGGGAAGAACCAAATTTTTTATTTAAAATTCTTTGGAGTGATGAATGTACATTCACTAGAGATGGGGTATTTAATTGTCATAATTATCACTTTTGGGCAGAAGAAAACCTCGGGCGGTTAGAGAAATGGGACATCAAAGGAAATTTTCAGTTAACGTCTGGCTTGGTATTCTAAATTTACGTGTAATTGGGCCTTTTTTTATTCATCAAAGATTAAATGCCTTAAATTATGTAAATATTTTAGAAGAAGTTTTGGAGAATTTTCCACTAAATTTAGTAAACAACATGCTGTACATGCATGATGGTGCACCACCTCATACAGCAAGAATTTCAAGAGAACAGTTGGACGAACATTTTCCAAATAGATGGATTGGGCGCAATGGACCCATACTATGGCCAGCAAGGTCGCCGGATATGAATCCACTTAATTTTTTCGTTTGGGGATTTTTAAAAGAAAAGGTGTATGCAACACCTCCAGTGGACAATGTAGACGTCATGAATAGAATTCGTGTTGCAGTGGAATTAATTACTGAAGAGATGTTGCTCCGAGTAATTAATTCTATCCCACGACGGCTCCAGATCTGCTTAGAAACGGATAGTTATCAATTTGAACATTTACTTTAATCTTTCATTTTTGATGTATACTTCAAATATTAAATTTTGTAGATTTGTTAAATTTATGATTATATTAAATTAAACACTTGTTTGATCCATTGTTGCCAAATTTACATTTCTTTAAATTGGCTCGTGAGGAGTTATAAGCCACAATACAATATTTTTTTACTTAAATTTTCTGCTTGAAATTAATCAATGAACCACTCTACCTGAAGATTATCACACCTTTTCTGGCCACCTTGTATATATATATACATATATATATTATCATTTGCCTTTTACCTTTCGCTGATCGACCCTCGACAAATTTTCACGGGGCTTTTCTAAACTCGAAATTTTACTTCATGCTTAGTCTGGGAGTGGAAAACACTCGTTTAAAGCTTCAAATTGAACTCTTTTAATAATCAACGAATGTCAGAAAATTTACAACTAAAATATTTAAGAAAAAGTAATGTGATTTTATAAAAATAATGAAATACCATGGAGTTGATACAACAATTGCGGATATTCCCTGTTTTTTTATAAGTTCAATTTAAAGCTTTAAACAAGTGTTTTCCACTCCCAGACTAAGCATGAAGTAAAATTTCGAGTTTAGAAAAGCCCCGTGAAAATTAGTCGAGACAAATTTTCTGGGCTTTTCTAAACTCGAAATTTTACTTCATGCGCCACGCGTATAAAACACTGTAATATTGTCAAATTTATGTATGTTCGTACTTCACTTAAAATCTGTGTTTTATACGCGTGGCGCATTAAGTAAAATTTCGAGTTCAGAAAAGCCCAGAAAATTTGTCTCGACGCGACCCTCGACAAATTTTCACGGGGCTTTTCTTAACTGGAAATTTTACTTCATGCTTAGTTTGGGAGTGAAAAACACTCGTTTAATGCTTCAAATTGAACTCTTTTAAAAATCAACGAATGTCAATTCTGAATTCATTCGCGTTAACGTTTATCACTTTACGTTTCTCTAAGTTAAAATAGTTAAGAAAAAGTAATGTGATTTTATAAAAATAATACCATACCATGGAATTGATACAACTATTGCGGATATCAAAATAGCACAAGATATTGCTGTTACTTAATTAACGACAAAAATCATAACGCAAACATCGTGATAACTGTGGTCTGCATATTAGTAGGATGTTTTCTTGTATAGTGTAAATCATTTCGAAAACATTTACTTTAATCAAGTGACTGCGATATCTTTTGCCATTTTAACATCTGCAATTGTTTCAATTCCATGGCATGTCATTATTTTTATAAAATCACATTTGTTTTTCTTAATTATTTTAACTTAGAGAAACGTAAAGTGATAAACGTTAACGCGAATGAATTCTACAAAAAAAGGTAAAAAATACATTTTGTTTTCAAAATAAATAGGGGAGCCAAAATTTGAACATTTTAAAATGTACATGGGATTTCCTATGTTGCGTCCGCCAAGTCAACACCCGGTATGTTAATAACAAATGATTAGGTTTCGAACAATTTGTTTTATAAAAACTGATAGCCATTTATTTTTTAGATTTTTAAAAAATGCGAATGGGATATTATTTTGTACTAAAAATAATCGTAATAAATTAATTCAAGGTAACAATAGAATAATTTAATTTATCAAAATACTGGTAAAAATAAAAAATATATTAATTCCAGATCTATGTCCAGACCATCTTTCCATTTCCTTCAAACTCAAAATCCAACATAATCCCACTTAATTGTTACCCGAAACGATAGCAGATTACAAAAATGCAAACATTCCACAAATTACAAATGACATGTTAAAATTTATAGATATACACCCAGAAATTGAAGCCTGTACCAATTCGCAGTTCAACAGACTACTTGTAAAATCTATATATAGATCAACATACCCCCAAAATCCCCAAACAACACTACAAATATCTTTTACCCAAATGTATCCTTCGAGTAATAAAATACAAAAGACAACTATACCGGGACTTTAGACAGTTAGAGGACGAACAAGTTAAATTGACATTCAACAGACTAAATAAGGACATTAAAAAACTCATAATATAATATAAAACACATAAATGGCTCGAAGCATGCAATAATATCAATGACCTTCAAGGAAAAAAATATTTGACTGAAATAAAAAACTCAGTAAATATAAATCTTACAAGACTATTTCAGAAATTTGCGACCCAGTAACAAATGACTAACGAACAACATAGAAAGACATTTCAGAGATATTTACAGACAATTTTAAAAATGTATACAAAATGACGAAAGACGCTTCCTTTAACAATGACTTTTTTGAAACGGTAAACAGCTGGTAAGAAAACCGCATCCTTCCAGAACCCCTACCTCCCCCTCCTCCTGATGATAGACTGGACGAAGAAACGTATTTTTCGGCACTCCACAAGACAAAAAATACAGCACCTGGACATGATAAAGTACACCGACTAATTTTGAAAGCCTTTCCACATTCCATTCATACATATATCCTAAAAATCCTTAATTTTAATTATACCCATCAAATCTTTCCCTCTGAATGGAAACATGGAATAATCAAACCCAAAACTGATCCTATACATTCAAACAACTACCGTCCCATTACCTTACTGCCCTGCCCGTACTCGGGAAACTGTACGAATCCCTCTTTAAACAAAAAATACTCAGCCATGTTTTACCCCATATCTCTATCTACCAACATGGCTTCCTTCCAAATTGCTCCACAACCCTACCCTTAAGCATATTTACATCCAACTGCCAAACAATGCATCTAGAAGGTAAAAAATCTGCCATTCTATTCCTAGATATATCTAAGGCCTTCGATGCCGTTTAGCATCGGGGCCTTTTATATAAATGCAGTATCCTTAAACTACCCAGCTACCTTATCAACCTAATCCAAAACTTCCTTTTCAACCGCAAGCTTCAAATCCGTATACGACAAACCTTATCCTCGACATTCCATCCTGAACAAGGTGTTCCTCAAGGCTCCCCTCTATCTCCTTTATTATACAATATATATTGCTCCGACTTATACCATCCCAATCCCAATTTTATAAACCCAACCTGTTATCCCCTACAGTTTGCGGATGACACAGCCTTAATCACCCATTTATTATCCCTAGCCTAAGCCCTTAACTCCCTCCAAGATTTTATAAATAAATCCGATACTTGGTTCTCCAAGTGGAGGCTTAAAATTAATCCCAACAAATCCCAACCATTCCTACCCTGCCATCGCATACCGCCTAATCCTCTCTCCATAAACATTAACGGATCCACTATATACTCCTCCCCATTATGTAAATACCTAGGAATCCTGACCCAAAACTGTCTTTTAAAAAACACACCTCTGATATAAAAGCAAACATCGTAAAGCGAGCGAAACATTTCCATTGCCTGACATACAAGAATCAAGGAATTAGTACCAACACCTGTACCAAAATTTACAAAATGATTTGCCGTCCCATCATAGACTACAGCTCCATCCTTTATATAAATCCATGCAATTCTACCATTAAAAACCTCGAAGTAGCCGAAAGATACTCCCTCCGTACCATTACAAAATCTCGACACCCTCGAAATCCCCTCCACAATCCATCCAATGCACTCCTCTACGAAAAAACACAAATTACCCCAATAAAACAAAGACTTTGATTTCTTGCAGAACGATTCGCATGTAACGAGTCGAATTATGACCACCTTAAAAAAAATGTGCATCCCTAGAAACCACGACATCATCCCAAAATACAAAATCCCACCTAGAACCCTACATGAATACATCTCCTCCTTTTATCCTACTTTCCCACCTTGAAATCGACTAAAAAACATACACACACACATGGCACAGGGCGGAAAGACCTATGGTCGATAGCCCTTGCAAGAGAGGGAAGTAATAAAATTACTTGTAAATATATTTATAAATTATATTTTATTATAATGCATTTCTCCTTTTTTCAATAAAGATGATATAGTAGTAAAAAATATATACATCAATATGTTTTTGGCTCTACATTGTAAATGGCTTGTCCGTTAATAAAGAATTATTATTATTATTATTATTATTAATATCTTTACGATATTATTACTTGTAAAGTTATAATTATTAAAGCACTTTAAATGTTGAATACCTCATGCTTAATCATCTAATCGTTCTCACGCGCTTTCTACATAATTAACATTAGCAAAAACCTTCAAACATACAATATTTCTATTTATTTTCTAAATCAACATTACAAACATATTTATTTTTGTATCAACTTACATACACAAATATAAGCATGTTTTTAGTGGTTTAATTCTGTAATATCTCATCGGGTATTAATTTTGAGCATTGACTCTGGTTTTTTAGCCTTGTCAGTATGTATTATTTGTTATTCTTTATTATAATAAACCACAGTTTGTTTTGAATTCTCTAAAATCAATGATTTATTAATCAATGATTTTAGAGTGTAAAATACTCTCAAATTAAATACTCTCAAATTATTTAGAGAATTCAAAACAAACTGTGGTTTATTATAATAAAGAATAACAAATAATTTATACTGGCAACGTTAAAAAAACAGGGTCGATGTTCATTAGAACTCTGTATTCAAGTGTGTAATTATTGTTGTTATTATTATTAATGATATGTTTTGCTAATGGCGTACAAGTAATATTGTGGCCAGTGATTACTCATCTATTTTAAACGCTTGAAAACCATGTTTGATTTAATATGTTTTCATTTTCTTTTCACTTAAATAAAACAACATCTTACTATTTGCATTCGTGTCTTGAGGAAATAATGTCAATTATTCGGAGATTTCCTAATTTAAGGTTACATTAAATTACTGTGCAAATCAAAATAAAAAAAAGATTAAAAACAAAATCAGTTCCGAATAGGAAACTAACAATTCAGTATCAATATTTCGAGCTAATTGGTCGTTATCTTATCTCTGCAATAATATATAAAACTAACCTGCTAACCTCACTTAAATAATTCTAATATTTTTACGTTGATAACAGGAAAATGCGGTGTCACATATTGCTATATTTACTCCAAGGATACTTTTATTAAAAGTTAATATACTAGTTAAACATTTGTCAATTAGAAGACAATTTAAAAAAAAAAATGCTGTAGCCAACACAAGTACGGACCGCAAATTAAATCATAAAATATAAAATTATACTGCCATTACGTTGTAGTATACTTTTTTTTCAATCAAAACTAAACATGTGATCCTAACGCCATTTACTACTACTTTGTTTGTCTTACATAGGCAAAAAATGTTTGTGACAGTATCCACTGCCAAATGTAACAATTCAGGTCAAATTATTTTCAGATCTAATTAAAGAAACAATAATCTGATATGATTATATTTATATTATATTACTTAAAAATACTTACAGAGATAGAGCAATACATTTAAATATTCACATTTTTTTAAATAAATTAAAAAACTGTACAGGGAATTATTTTAATCAAATAACTTCGTGTTGTATCTTGTTTATTAATGAAGACATCGATATTCTGTTAATCCCATCAATTCCCCTCAAGAAAGTGCCCTAAGAATATGCAACTCTTATCTTAGTATAATAATAAATAACTGTGATATTATTTAAAATCGAAAATGGAAAAATAATGCTTTTTGACTATAACTCGACAACAAAAGACGATAGTAGATTTTTGCTTCACGGTTGAGTTTGTCTTGAAAAAAAATATCGAGTTTTTTTTCTATCTTTTCTACTAACTGAGATTAACTATGGTAATACGGTCGTTGTTCGTTGAATGCTTCCAGAAAGGGTCAAAGGGTATTTGATAAATTTTTTCTTGACCTGGCTAGATATTTCGGAATAAATCTACTGGAAAATATTTGCAAATGTATTTGTTTTGAAGTAGTAATATTCCAATACTCAAAGCTACTGGATCCTTTTTATCTGCACTTGAAATTATCTCGTTACGTTCTAAGTATCTAAGTATATATTATATCATAACAATGATGCCCGAACGCGTACATATTTCTTGTCAGTAGTTGTTCGTGCTCTGATATGCACTAGTATAATCATCCTATTTTACAGTATTACATAGATTTGAAAAATGAAGTTACTTTTTGTGCTATTCTTATGTTTAACATATACACATTCGGCGAAGATTTTGGGAGTTTTCTATGTTGCATCGTACAGCCATTTTTCTCCAGGCCAGATCTTAATGAACGCGCTTGTAGATCAAGGACATGATGTTTCCGTAATTGCCCCCTTCGTTGACAAAGCGTCGAAATTTAAAACTATACATTTGACTGGTTTTCAAGAATCAATGGCTGGTTAGTAAATTATTGTTAAAATAATGTGAATCAGCGTATCACAATGTGTTAATATCGTATATTCAATAAAATAAAACCTCTAGAGTGCTATGGAAAATATTGTAGGTTGGCAACTCTGAAGTTATATATTATAATCATCATGTTTGATGTTTTATATGTCAATTCCTAAAGGGTGTAGCCAACCTAAATTAAAAAGAAAATTAAATCATGGCACACTAGAGGTTTTTTTAATTGAACATACGATATTTTGTTACCACAAAGGATGCGTAATAAATAAGTGCCACTGTTCATCCAATTAATTAATTGTTGACCAGTTATGTTTTTTTTAGAAATGAAGGCAGATTTAAATTTCTTCGAAAAATCATCAGCATTTAACAACTATTTCACTGCTATTGTACTTAACCACTTATTGGGTTTGGAGCTCGTAGATATGACCTTCGAACATCCAAATGTGCAAGCTCTTCTAAAATCAAACGAAAAGTTCGACGCCATCATCATCGAGCAATTCGGCAACGAAGCCTTTCGCGCATTTTGCCACCACTTTAACGCGTCTTGCATCATCTATTCATCTCTTCCAACCAATTTCTTCTTAAACCCTGTAATGAGAAACCCTGAAAATCCATCGCACATGATTCAACAATTTCAACCAAGTGAAATCCCAATGAATTTCTGCGCACGTGTTTTGAACACCTTAATGCTTGGCTACCAAAGCTTAGCTTACAGTGTAATGGTAATAAAACAAAATACAGTCATGCATAAACATTTCCCAAACAGCCCGAACTTAAGAGATCTTTTGTACGAGACGGATTTGATTCTTCTGAATTCGCATTTGGCTTTCAACGAGGTCGGTCCTCTTGTGCCTGGCATGGTGGAGGTCGGCGGGTTTCACTTGAAGAAGGCTGGGAAGCTTCCAGAGGAGTTTCAGAAATATATGGATCAGTCTAAAGAGGGCGTGATTTTGTTCAGTATGGGGTCTGTTCTTGTCGCTTCTGAATTGCCCGTTGATAAAAGGGAGATGTTTATTAATGTGTTCAAAAGATTGAAGATGCAGGTGCTTTGGAAATATGAGGAGGACATTCAGGACTTGCCTGGCAATGTGAGAATTGCTAAATGGATACCACAAAAGGAAGTTTTAGGTAAACATAATAATATGCTTATTTTCACTTGGTTTAGAAATTTCGTATAACTTATTTTCCAAAAAAAGACATACCTATCATATTTTGTAATTCTCAAAGTTATTACATAGAAGTATTAATGTAAGTTATTTTTAGCACACCCGAATTTAAAATTGTTTATCACACATGGAGGGCTGTCTAGCACAATTGAAGCAATTAATTACTCAGTGCCAATAGTTGGAATTCCTGTTTTTGGTGATCAAAGCTTTAACATGAAGTTGATGAAGAGCAAAGGATTAGGACTTATGGTTGATTTTTGGAATATGGAAGAAGAAGAACTTTTCAACGCTATCCAGACAGTTCTCAACAATAAACAGTAAGTCTTCTTAAATGTGTTCAGAGGTAAATTTGATGTATACAAAATTGAATTTGAGTTCAGTATTACGACACAAGATACCTACAGACGCGTCAATGTCCTCTTCAGTGTGGTCCCGACCCAGTGCTGAAGAATTCTGAACATTTGTAACTATATCAAGCCAATATGTGAAAACTATTAACGGATTCGATAGCTAACGCGTTAGCTATCGAATCCATTAATAGTTCTGATGTTTACACCTTAGAATTAAAGAGACCAGTAGCACAAAAAATAATGGGCTTTACAGACGCGTCAAGGTCCTCTTCAGTGTGGTCCCGACCCAGTGCTGAGGAATTCTGAATATTTCTAACTATATCAAGCCAATATGTGAAAACTATTAACGGATTCGATAGCTAACGCGTTAGCTATCGAATTCATTAATAGTTCTGATGTTTACACCTTAGAATTATAGAGACCAGCCGCACAAAAAATAATGGACTTTATTATTTTTATCTATATATCTACTGTAGTTAGTTTAAAATCACATTGCAATAATATAAATTGTGGTTCAGAGATGATATTGTTTATTTTGATTGTTTCTTAAAATTGTAATCTGTAAAAATCAGACATGTTCTTCTGAACGCTTTTATTCCATTTTTAGATACGCTGAGACTGCCAAGAAATTATCTCAATTAATCAACGATCGTCCAATGAAACCAATTGACGTAGCAACCTATTGGGTCGAGCATGTAATTAGGCACAAGGGTGGAAAGCATTTAAAATCGCGTGCTCTTGATCTCTACTGGTACCAATACATGCTGATTGATGTTGTTGTCTTTTTGGCAATTGTTGGTGGTGCGTCATTTTGGTTATCCTGCATCCTTTTGAAAAAGATTTTCTGCAGGAAGAAATCCAAAAAGAGTGCCAGAACTACCAACATTAAAAAGAAACAGTAAATTATGTAAGCTTCTTTGTAGATACTTAAATAGCATGTTTTAATACTAATACATACAAATAAAGTTTATATAAGAAAAATAAGTTACCTTATTTACATTATTATTTAAATTAAAATTAACACAATATTAGAACGGTTTTTTAAGTTTGAAAAACTTAGACTTACAAAAAAAATATACAACGATGTTTTTTAAGAAGAGTTCAATTTGAAGCATTAAACGAGTGCTTTCCACTCCCAGACTAAGCATGAAGTAAAATTTCGAGTTTAGAAAAGCCCCGTGAAAATTTGTCGAGGGTCGCGCAGCGACCCGAGACAAATTTTCTGGGCTTTTCTAAACTCGAAATTTTACTTCATGCGCCACGCGTATAAAACACTGATTTGAAGTGAAGTTCAAATATACATACAATTCACAATATTTTAGTGTTTAATACGCGTGGCGCATAAAGTAAAATTTTGTGTTTAGAAAAGCCCAGAAAATTTGTCTCGGGTCGCTGCGCGACCCTCGACAAATTTTCACGGGGCTTTTCTAAACTCAAAATTTTACTTCATGCTTAGTCTGGGAGTGGAAACACTCATTTATAGCTTCATATATCTAAAACTTCGAATATTCGTTAAAAAAGTTTAATTTTGAGCTTTAAATGAGTGTTTTTCACTCCCAGACTAAGCATGAAGTAAAATTTTGAGTTTAGAAAAGCCCAGTGAAAATTTGTCTCGGGTCGCACAGCGACCCGAGACAAATTTTCTGGGCTTTTCTAAACTCGAAATTTTACTTCATGCGCCACGCGTATAAAACACTAAAATATTGTGGATTGTATGTATAATTGAACTTTACCTGAAATTAAATTCAATTTGAAGCTTTAAACGAGTGTTTTCCACTCCCGGACTCAGTCAAATTTCGTGTTTAGAAAAGCCCCGTGAAAATTTGTCGAGGGTCGCGCAGCGACCCGAGACAAATTTTCTGGGCTTCTCTAAACTCGAAATTTTACTTCATGCGCCACGCGTATAAAACACTAAAATATTGTGGATTGTATGTATAATTGAACTTCACTTGAAATTAGTGTCTTATACGCGTGGCGCATGAAGTAAAATTTCGAGTTTAGAAAAGCCCAGAAAATTTGTCTCGGGTCGCTGCGCGACCCGAGACAAATTTTCACGGGGCTTTTCTAAACTCGAAATTTTACTTCATGCTTAGTCTGGGAGTGGAAAACACTCATTTATAGCTTCATATATCTAAATCTTCGGATATTCGTTAAAAAAGTTTCATTTGAAGCTTTAAATGAGTGTTTTCCACTCCCAGACTAAGCATGAAGTAAAATTTCGAGTTTAGGAAAGCCCCGTGAAAATTTGTCGAGGGTCGCGCAGCGACCCGAGACAAATTTTCTGGGCTTTTCTAAACTCGAAATTTTACTTCATGCGCCACGCGTATAAGACACTAATTTCAAGTGAAGTTCAATTATACATACAATCCACAATATTTTAGTGTTTTATACGCGTTTTTATTTTCACGGGGCTTTTCTAAACTCGAAATTTGACTTCATGCTTAGTCCGGGAGTGGAAAACACTCGTTTAAAGCTTCAAATTGATTTTTTTTTAACAAATACCGAAGATTCTGTAATTGGGATATGTATACTTAAAATAAAAACGCCCTGTATGATTGGAAAAAATAAATTATGCAATGACAGTTAATTGAACAATCTTTGCAAAGCTCTCCAAAGTTGTTCTGGAATCACGTTAATGGAAGTAGAAGTAGCTCGTCCTTCCCTAGCACGTTTGATCATGGCGGTATATTGGTTAATAATATGCACCATATTGTTGAATTATTCGCAAACCATATCGGATCAGTTTATAATGTTCTTGCTCACACACATACCTCGTACGGATCATCCAGTGAATCTTGTAATACATCTTCCAATCATATCAATTTTAACTTATGCCCGATTGTAAAAATTTCCGATGTTCTTCATGAACTCGACAAATTAGATAATTCGTACTGTACTGGTCCTGATGGGTTACCATCTGTTATTCTGAGACGGTGTTCTTTTCCACTTAGTCGCCCCTTGTGGCTACTATTTAACCAATCTCTTAACTCTGGTTTTTTCCCCACTTTATGGAAGAACGCTTTAATAACACCTATTTTTAAGAGTGGCAAAAAGAACATCGTCTCAAATTATAGACTGATTTCAATTCTATCCCATATTCTCAAAATATTTGAGAAATTTATAACTGTACCCCTCACAGCTTGCCTCTCTAAGGTCCTGTCCGAAAAGCAACATGGCTTTAGAAGCAGCTGTTCTACTTCATCCAATTTATTATCGTATAGCCACTATATCGTGTCTGCTTTGGAGAGGGGATATGAGGTTGACTCCGTCTATACAGACTTCTCTAAGGCTTTCGATACCGTTAATCATACCATCTTGCTTCGGAAACTTGAGCTTGTAGGAATCTCTGGGGAGATGCTTAAATGGATCCATTCATATTTGATCGGGAGGACTCAGACAGTACGAATCGGAAGTGTTATATCATCAGCCATAACAGTGACTTCTGGGGTTCCTCAGGGGTCACACCTAGGGCCTCTTCTGTTCAACATATTTATAAATGATGTTACCGACTGCTTCCATCGCGCAGAATACCTGCTGTTTGCTGATAATATAAACATTTTCACAGAAATATCTAATTTTTCAGCATATTTATTGCAAGATGATTTGGATAGATTCCAGTCTTGGTGTGTAACTAATGACATGACACTGAATTTAAAGAAATGTAACACTATTTCCTTTTCTAAGAGGAGGGCAACTGCTGAGAGGAATTATTTTCTTAATGGCACTCAGTTGTTGCGCGTCTCGTCGGTGAGGGACTTAGGCGTTACATTGACTCAACAGTGGGATTTCAACTCGCATATGACTAATATATCGTCTAAAGCTGGGTTTCATAAAACGAAATAGCAAGGAGTTCACAAACATCAATACTCTACTGACATTATATTCGACCCTTGTGAGACCACATTTGGAGTACTGTTGCATGGTATGGAATCCCCATAGCAAGTCTGAGATAAATTTACTTGAAAGGGTCCAGACGAAATTTATACGCTTTATAGCGTATAAGTTCCATATTTGTGGTTCCTACCAAGAGATTTTAAGTAGCCTAGAAATGAATACGTTGGAGCAGCGACGGAGGAACGCGGATGTAATGCTAGGCTTCAATTTGATAAACGGTTGGATCGACTGCCCTTACCTTCTGGGCCAGTTTAAAATCAATGTGCCTAGCAGGGGTTTGCGTTCCTTCGACTTCTTCAACGTACCATTTCATCGTACCAATTATGGTAGAAACTATGGTATGGCTAGAGTTGCCGCGCACTGCAACTAGGCGAATATAGACTTTGCTACCACAAGCAAAAAGAATCTTAAGTCCATGCTCAGTGAGACAAATTAGATTTTTATTTTTGTTCACATTTTAATCTGTTTTGTTTGTTTTATTTGTATATTGTTTGTGATTTTTATTTTAACCTTATTTATTACTTTTAACATAGTGATGAGCATTTTGATTTTAATCTGTTGTGTATATTGTTTGTGATTTTATATATTTTAACTTAATTATTACTTTTAACTTATTTTAGACTAAGCATTATGTATTTATTTTAAATGGATATCCGTAAATAAACAATAATTGTTGATATAGGAATTATTTTTGGCACAAATTAGCGATATCAAATTAATTATACAATTAATCACAACGGAAACAGTTTTGGTAAATTGTATAATTAATTGTATATCGTTTATTTGTACCAAAAATAAGTACTATATCTACAATTGTCGGAAGATAACATTAATCACACTTAAATACTGCATAATTTATATTTTCCAATCAATGTCCTCAATATGAAGAATTACTAAAAACTGCCGGCTACGTTATTGTGTGTTGTGGTACATTAGTAATTTAATTCAATTTTAATTATAGTCTAAAATAATGAAGTTACTCTACTTATTGGTTTTGTTTTTAACATGTGCGTATTCGGCGAAAATTTTGGGGATATTCCATATGCCATCGTACAGCCATTTTTCCCCAGGGCAGACTTTAATGAATGCGCTTGTAGATAAAGGACATGATGTTTCGGTAATTGCTTCCTACGATGACAAAGCGTCTAAATTTAAGACTATACATTTAAGTGGATTCAAAAGAAAAATGAACAGTTAGTAACATTTGCGTAAAATTAAATCGATTTATGATAGGTTAATATTTAGCTACTATCGTATGTTCAATTAACAAAAATCTCTAGAGTGCCATGGACAATATTCTAGGTTGGCAACTCTGAAAAGATAAATTATAATTATCATGTCTGACGTTTTATATGTCAATTCCTGAAGTGTGCAGCCAACTTAAATTTGAAATAAGATTAAATCATGGCACTCTAGAGGTTTTTTTTTAATTGAACATATGATATCGTATGTTCAATTAAAAAAAATCTTTAGAGTGCTATGTGTTGTAATGTGAGCAATTACGTAAGATTCCGAACAATTTCCAATATGTACCTAGACTTGCATTTACATGCAAGTCTGCACTTTTCGCCTAGTAACACCAGAATACGATCATCATCGTTTGTCACAATGCAATTAAGCATTTTTCACTTAGCAACAACGGTTAATTACAAAACACGTGTTATTACATATTTGGTATTGTTGGGATATCTAACGCCTGATTGGCGGAAGCTTATGTCAGCTTGTCGCGTCGGGGTATACCCTCGACGTCGCCATTTTTTCTGGCACTTCAGTTTCGATCGTTGATAATATCACTTCAGTTTCGATCGTTGATAATATCACTTCAGTTTTTTTTATACATTAAGTTTGTTAATCTCTTATATCATTTATAATTTTACACTTTATTACGCGTCAGTGTCGCGCTTTGTTATACTTGTATGTTGAGTACTTTAGTAAAATAAACCATATTAATTTACCAACGAAGAAGGACTTTCCTCTTAACCAACCCGAAACCCCAAAAGTCGGGAGAAAACAGCCGCTCGTTCTCTCTCGCGCAACATATGGAAAATATTCTACGTTGGCAACTCTTAAAATATACATTATAATTATTATGTCTGACGTTTTATATATCAATTCCTGAAGTGTGCAGCCAACTTAAATTTGAAAAAAGATTAAATCATGGCACTCTAGAGGTTTTTTTTTATTGAACATATGATACAAGGCAGTGATGGATAATTCTAGTAGTTCTTTTGACTCTTTTAATTGTCTCTGAGAACAAACTACATACATAGTTCTTGATTAATTGAAGAGGTAGGTGGAAGAAAGTGCTTACCAACATCTTGTATAAATTAAACGAAATGTGCCATTTATCGTTATTATAAATTAACTGAGTTGCGTTCACTTATGCCGGTTTGTACACAAGTCGATTAAATTAGTCAGAGATTGATTAGTATTTCTTAAAACACAACAATTTTACACAATCGCATATTGATGAGTGATATATGTTTTAGAGATGTTACAAATTTATAATAAAGAAAATTTAACATAAAGAAAAATTGAGTTTGTCAATAGTTTGCAGAATATTTACAAAATATAAAAACGAATTAAAATTAATATCGACTTTCTGCAAAAATTTAGTCTCATTGAGATGTCTCTAAGTTCTTTCAATGAATTTTTGGAGACTTGTCTCAATGAGATTAAATTTTTTCAGAAAGTCGATATTAATTTTATATTTTACATATTTATAACAATCTTATGCTCTAGAATTTTGATTTAATCAGATTTTTGATCAATGATTAGTGGATGATTAAAGTTAATCAGTCGGTGTGCACTTGGTCTAGTGATAAACTAAATGCATATAGAATTTGTATGAGTTCTCAATCCTGAAACATGTCAATTAACCCGATTTACAGATTCAACACACCTTAAAAACGATATATCTAAAAATAATTACATTGTAGGTAGCACTATCTTCCGCCGAGTCAATTAATTTCTCATCTTGTGGGGAAACATTTTTCACTGAATTTTTATTTTAACTTCAACTAGTTTCGATCTTAGGTTATGTTGGAGCCCACGCCCACCCTTAACAGGCATTGGGTCCACCCGGGCCATAGTGGGGGTTATGGCCCGGATGGACCCAATGCTCGTTAAGGGTAGGCGTAGGCGTTGGCGGGGTTTCTTATATTTAGTTGTAGTCGTAAGTAGTTTAGTAAGAAATGGTAAGTCAAGCAATAGACGTCCATGAGTGAACACCTCGTGTCTTATTGGAAAATATCCCCTCCCAGTTATCGTTATACAGGTTATTATTATCAAGGAAATTATGTTCTAAGGTTAGATCTAGTTTGAGTTAAAATAAAAATTCAGTCTAAAACCCTAAGTGATTTAATCAATTTTCTATTATTAATAGGTAGTTGTTAAATACTGCTAATTTTATATACAGGGCGTCCCAGACCACCCGTATCAGCCTTTTTTTTGAGAAAGTGGCTAGTCCTAGAGAGTTGGGACAACAAAAATTATTACAAAAGCCGTATTAAAGAATTGCATGGTGATACAGTTTATTCGCAGAAAGGTTGGCATTGCTAAGAGTTTGTTTAAAAATGTCAATAATTCAAGATTTTTAAATGGCATGGTAGGTCAAAAGTGGTATCATTGAAATGGTCTTTGAAAAATAAGCAAGTTATACAGGAAACATATTGTACCTGACGTTTGTTGTGGGTAATTTTGGATTGAAGTTACCAAATATCAATATTTCATGGTTACCTTAATTTTAAAGTAGACACTTAGGGCAACTGGTATTGGTACCATAACAGTTCAACAGTGTTTAAAAGTAAATGGAAAACAGTTTAAACCAGTGCTGTAAACTCTAAGTTGAAATTAGAGTCAAAACTGTGGAGCCGGAATTTAAATATTTTTGTGATGAGGAAATCAGAGCTGTGGAGTTGGAAATTTCGTATAATTCCGACTCCGGTTTTGATTATAATCACTTAAATATGATTGTGTTAAACATATTTCGTTTTCTCTTTTTAAAATTTGAAACCAAATAAAATGTTTAATTACAATGGAAATTTATGTAATGTGCATATGAGAGAAAACTAGAATTTCAATTTTTTTCAAAAAAACTATTAGATTGCAATTATACAAATGTAGTAACCATGAAACATTTATTTTTATCGTAAAAAATTGCAATATTAGGTAAAGTTTAAAATGATTACATGATTCGAAGCAGCAGTCGGAGCTGGCTTAGGATTTTTGAAAAATAGAGGAGTCGGAGACGGAGTTGGAGTCGAACATTTCTTTAACGACTTCGCGGGCTTGGTTAGAATGTATCTGAGAGGTCTAACTAACTAACAACTCAATCTTTTAAAATAAGTTAGCCATAAAAAATTGAAATTCTATAACTTTAATCAGATATTACTCAAAATCGATGCTAGTAACAAAATGATGTTTCCTGCAAAAGTTTCTTATTTCTTAAAGACTTTTTTAATGATACCACTTTTGACCTACCGTGCCATGTAAAAATCTGGAGTTATTAACATTTTTAAGCAAACTTTCAGGGATGCCAACCTTTTTGCAAAAAAAACAATATCACCATTCCATTCTTTAATACAGCTTTTGTAATACATTTTTTGACCCAACTCTCTAGGACTAGCCGTTTTCTAAAAAAAGGCTAATACGGGTGGACTAGGACACCCTGTATAGTAGCATCATTTACTCATTTTAGGAATAAAAAATGATGTAAACATGTTCGAAAAATCATCAATATTCAGAAACTACTTCAGTGCCGTGCTGTTCCACGTGATTGGTTCACAGTTCGTAGATTGGACCTTGGACCACCCAAACGTGCAAGGCCTTCTGCAATCAAACCAAACATTCGACGCTATAATCATCGAGCATTTCGTAAACGAAGCCTTCCACGGATTTTGTCACCATTACAACACCTCGTGCATCCTCTACTCAGCCCTACCCACCAACTACTGGCTAAACCCTTTAATGAGGAACCCCGAAAACCCATCTCACATGTCTCAATTATATCTCACAGCTAAAATTCCTATGAATTTTTACGCTCGCATTTTGAACACTTTAATGCTCGGCTTTCAGAGCTTGGTCTTTCACGGGATAGAAATTCCCCATCAAAATAGCGCCATGCACAGACATTTTCCTAATAGTCCGAATTTAAGAGATCTATTGTATAAGACAGATTTGATTCTTTTGAATTCGCACTTGACTTATAGCGAGGTCGGTCCTCTTGTGCCTGGCATGGTGGAGATTGGTGGGTTCCACTTAAAAAAGGCTGGGGAGCTTCCAGAGGAGTTTCAGAAATATTTAGATCAATCTAAGGAGGGTGTAATTTTGTTCAGCTTGGGGTCGGTTTTGGCCAGTACTGATTTGCCTCTTGAGAAACGGGAGATGTTGGTTAATGTTTTTGAGAAGTTAAAAATCAAAGTGCTTTGGAAATTCGAGGAAGATATTCAGGGTTTATCTAGTAATGTGAAAACTGCTAAATGGATACCACAAAAGGAAGTTTTGGGTAAATTATTTCATCACGTAGTAAAGTATATGATCCTTTTTCGAGAAAATTATGGAGATGACTGAATTCTTCAATAATCCGTTGATTATTGGAGAATTCAGTAATCTCCATTATTTTCGAAGGTTTTAAGTTCATGCTCCTATTCATTCACAATGGTCATAATACGTCTTGCTTTGTCAACTATAGTTTAAAAGCGGAATAATATTGTCTAGCACTAATAAGAATTTATCGAAATTTCAGCTCATCCAAATGTTAAACTATTTGTTACACACGGAGGGTTGTCTAGCATAATTGAAGCTGTTAATTACGGAGTGCCGGTAGTTGGAATTCCCATTTTTGGTGACCAAAACGCCAATATGAAGATGATGGAAAATAAAGGATTGGGAGTTAAGGTTGATTTTTGGAATTCAAACGAGGAAGATATTTTCAACGCTATTCAGACAGTTCTCAATAACAAACAGTAATTTATATATTTTTTTAATAGGAAATCCGATGTGACAAATTGAATTAAAGCATTTAGAAGCATAGGGGTATAAGCGCCAGATTGAAAAAAAATGGAGTGAATGCAAGGGGAATGTATTTTTTTTGTTAATTAACAAAGAGGTATAGAGCTTGCAAGATAAGTACTGCTACTCAGTATATTTTCTGTAATTCTGGATATTTAATTAAAACACTTGGATTGTTTCACTAATTTATATTTTCTCCTACTAGTTTCAACCATTGGTCATCTTCAAGGAGGAATGTACAAAAAATATCTAAGCAGCAATGTATATATATATATATATATATATATACATATATATATATATACATATATATATATAAATTATAAGTTTTAGGGAATAACTTGGCGCCAATTATAAGTTTTAGGGAATAACTTGTCTTTTTAAAAAGCGATTTTATTAATTCACGAGCGATACAGACTCGTTGCGATACAGACTAAGACTAACTTACAACAATTACGATAATAATAAGGTGCTATTAAAATATAAAATATAAGCATTTTAATTATAAGATAACAATTATGCATTTAACACAAAGGAGTTGTATTACATAACAAAGGAATAAATGACGGGAGGTCTTTGTGTGACCATTTGGTTACTTATATATATACAAATATAAACTATCATAAAATATCAGGTAATAAGGGCGGATGTTATAGGAGAGTTCCAAATCTCTTCCGTATTATTTACAATAGGTTTTTTCCGCTTTAGCGCCTTCCTGATTTCCATTCCCTCACGGAAGTTTAAGTATCGACCCTTATTGCCTGAGTATAAAATTTTACAATCTGCTGTGTTGAAAATATGATTTTCTTCGATGCAATGCTGTGCAAATCCGGTTGAACATTTTTTATTAACTATTGGTTTTTTATGTTCTTCTAGGCGTGTTCTAAAATTCCTTCCTGTCTGACCAGTGTATATGCTATCACAATCACCGCACTTAATTTCATAAACGCCGCACTTGTTAGAACATGCCTAGAAGAACATAAAAAAATCAAGAGTCACTTACATCCCTTTGCACTCAGGTGATTCAATTCATTAGTTTGCAATGACATCTCAAGCAGCAAATCAACGCAAGCCCCATTTATTTCACATCGAATCCATATCAAAGATGTGCCTTTCACGTAGACGTACGTCGCGATTTACTGTATAAGATCAACAGAAAATTCTATTTTTAACTTTGCTTTAGAGATGATTTAGGTTCACTTTTCTGTAGCAACTTACGTTATAATTTTAATCTGTAAAGTTGAGATTTTCATCCAACATTTCTAAAAATCTTTTCTGTAGGTATGCTGAGACTGCCAAGAAATTATCGCAATTAATCAACGATCGTCCAATGAAACCAATTAATACAGCAACTTATTGGATCGAACATGTAATTAGGAATAAGGGTGGAAAACATTTAAAATCACGTGCAATGTATCTTTACTGGTATGAATATATGCTGATTGATGTCGTTGCATTTTTGGTAATTGTTGGAGGTGCGTCACTTTGGGTATCCTGCTTCCTTTTGAGGAAGATTTTCTGCAGGAAAAAATCGACAAAAGCTGCTGGAGTTTATTACGATAAAAAGAAGAAATAAATTATCTTAGCTTCAATGTTTGCAAAAAGTATGTTAATATGTTAATAACTGCGAATAAATAATATTATATACAATATAATTTAGTTATATTCATGTTTCTATTTACCCCTTTCGGCCCTGACGGTGGCATTTGCAACCGCTAAAATTTGGTAAACATACTGGGAATTTTTCTTTAAATATATATATATATATATATATATATATATATATATATATATATATATATATATATACGTAGGTACAACCACAACAGTATTATATTAATAAATCCCCAAACAAGCTCTCAATACCGATAGCCCGAGATGGAGATCATATCCACCAATCCCGAGGCGAGGACGGAGAGATGAAAACGTGTTTTTTCTTTTTTTTGTTGTGTATTCATTATAATGTAAATTAAATGTATTACACGGAAAAAAAAAATAAAATATAAAAAAATATATATATACAAATACATGTATTGATGCTAGACTTTGCAGTTTACATAGGTCCATTGAACTATGTAAACTGCAAAGTCTAGCATTAATAAACTATTAAATACATGTATGTATATTCTTAAATATAGTAATGTACATATGTACATAAAAAAAATACAAAAAAATACAGCAGAAATATTCTACCCGAATACAAATAAAAATGAGACAATACTAGACTAACAACCGGATAATAAATATAGTTATAATATAGAATAAAAATAGTGTAAATAGCTATATAAAAACAGTTAATTAAAACAAACAATAACACATTTAAAAAAGATATTTATAAAATATTAAAATAAACTATAAAATTAGCGGAAAATCACAGATTATTTAATTATTATTATTATTAAAAAATCATCGATAGAACACATGATCAATTATGTATTTTTTTAAATATATTTAATATTTTTTTAGAGATAACTCTTTACTACTGGCGGTAACACGTTATACAATTTTGGAGCCCAGTAAGTTGGTCCATTTTGCGACTTACGCAATCTAACATGTTTAATATAGATACTGTCTTTGTTTCTGGTGTTGTGACCATGTACCAAATTAGATATTTGATAGTCAGTGATATTCTTCCTGACATAAACAAGGCATTGATCCATGTAGAGTCCTGGTAGGGCCATGATACGCAATTCACGAAATAGTGACCGGCAGTCATCCCTATAACCAAAACCATCCACTACGCGCACTGCTCTTCGTTGCAGTCCAAACATTCGTTAGATCTATCATTTGCCCTCTTGCTTCTAAGTACTAGCACTGTTAATTAAAGTGGTGTCATCGGCATATATCACTTTGAAAGTATCAGGAACGAAAGATGGTAAGTCGTTTATGTATATGATAAATAGTAGAGGCCCAAGGATTGACCCTTGTGGGACACCATGTTCAACTTTCAATGCATTCGATTTAACACCACCATAGTTGACGATTTGAGTTCTATTAGGGAGACAAGACGTAATCTAATTTGCACTAGCCTCGTCGAAACCATAACGTTTCAGCTTCCCTATCAATATATCGTGACCTAGGCAATCAAACGCCCTACCAAGGTCTACGAAAGAAGCCTTGGTGAATTGCCTATTTTCATAGTCTGATAGTTTTTCGTTTAGCAAGGATATAATGACATCACTTGTGGATTTTCCACTTCGAAAACCAAATTGACTATTATTAAAATGGTGATTTTGTATACATGAGCTGTAACTTTTCCGATAATCGTTTGTTTTTTAAAATAGTTTAATTTGAAGTTTAAACGAGTGTGTCCACTCCTAGATTAAGCATAAAGCAGAATATCGAGTTTAGAAAGTAAACTCGAAATTTTACTTCATGCGCCATGAGTATAAAACACTGATTTTAGGCGAAGTTCAAAATATTCTACTAAAGCAGTATGCTCAAAACGTGTATTCTGAACATCACATTACATCAGTGTTTAGTACGCGTGGCGCATGAAGTAAAATTTCGAGTTTAGAAAAGCCTGAAAATTTGGTTTGGTCGCGTAGCGCTACGCGCTACGCGACCAAACCAAATTTCCAGGCTTTTCTAAACTCGAAATTTTACTTCATGCTTAATCTGTGAGTGGAAAACACTCGTTTGAAAGTTCAATTTTAAATATTTGTAAAAACAACGAATATCTCAAGATTTACAGCGTATACAATATATTGAGATATGTATTCTTAAAAGAAAAACTTTCTGTATATCTGAGATGGTAATAAATAATATGCAGTGTACCAAACATTTTTCAGCACCAGACAAATCCCAGGGCTGTAAAGGTTAAGACTATAATAGCCAATCTATCAAAAAGGCCTTGGTTTTAAAATAATTATTTTCTTTTACGTTTTGAAGTAAAATTTGTTGTGTTGTTATATAAATTTAAATGTCAAATATTTATGAATGTTTACGCATTTCTTGTAAGTATGTGATTTTAGTGAAAATTATAAATTATAAGTTAATATTTTATTATAATCTGGTTAAGTTGTTCAAAATAATATTGTGTTTAAAATATCATGTATTTAAATTATTTTATAAATTGGCAGTTAGGAATTCTACGTAATTGTATGTTGACGTAATTGTATTCGACGTTAAATACATGGAAACCATTTCAGACTACTGGTTTTTCAAAATAAAAAATAAATGAAATAATAGACGTACTTACACCGAATAGCTGCCTAGGCGTTTAGAGAAGTCCGTAAGTTTAGATTTGCGAAACAGTTATATGAATCGCCTATTTCCAAAAACCCCTAAATCCATTGTTTTCGAATGGATTTAGGGGTTTGGAAATAGGCCACTCATATATTGATCTGATTTCAGACTTCTTTATTTTCTAGATAAATCACTACACTCTACGCCTTCCAATCTACAAATACTTAAAATTAGTCTTTAAATTTAGGCTTCACACGACCGAATCTATTTTTAAAGATGAAAACTAGTTAAAAGCTCGTTTTTATAAATAACCTCAGCCAATAATCTACTGGATTGTTATCAGAGGAATGCGCTGGCCAGGTGTTAGGAAAATATTTGCTTATTATGCGATCACCAAACGTATAAAATTATTTAGTATTATTTTACCATCGTAACCAAAATAACGAAACGGAAGAGAAAAAATCAAAACAAATGAATGCTTTCTTGGATTTTTATTTCTCAATTGGCACTCGGTTAAATTTATGCAAGTAAAGGGTGTCCCAACAAGAGCGCCGGATTTAATTATAAAGAAAAACATAGTTATTTTTTGAATTAAGCAAACATTTTTGTTTCAACATAAAGAAAAATAGTTCCGATTAAACATGAAATACAACATCAGGCAAATGGCCACCACGAAACCTCTGGCACAGGGTTATTCTTTTGTTGAAATTTTGAATAACGTTTTCGCATAAATGTGGCTGTATTTCACCAATAACGCGCCGGATTTCCTCTTTAAGATGTTGAACTGTTTCAGGCTTATTTGCATACACCTTTTGCTTCACATAGCCCCAAAGAAAAAAGTCCATCGGCGTTAGATCGCACGATCTTGGTGGTCAATGTTGATCGGCAAATCGAGAAATGACACGGCCTGGAAATTTGGTCTGCAGTAACACCATTGTTTCACGTGCTGTGTGGCAGGTCGCACCGTCTTGTTGGAAAAACATGTGCTCCACATCAATTACATCCAATTCGGGCCACAAAAAATCCGTTAACATTTCCCGATACCGCACACCAGTAACAGTTAGCGCATTTCCAGCCGCATTTTCAAAGAAATACGGCCCAATCACGAGGCCACCCCAAAATGCGCACCAAACCGTTACTCGCGGTGGATGCATTGGCTGTTCGAGTACCACACAAGGATTTTCAGCACCCCAAATCCGACAGTTTTGTTTATTTACGTATCCGTCGAGTTGAAAATGTGCCTCATCTGAAAAAATGATTTTCTTCGAAAAATCCGGATTAATTTGATGATGTTCCAACACCCAATCAGCAAATCCACGGCGCTGCTCATGGTCCCTTGGCTTGATTTCTTGCACCAATTGAATCTTGTACGCGTGCAAATGCAGATATTTTACCAAAATTCGTTGCATAGTGGTTTTGGAAATGTTTAATTCTTGACCAAGAGGCCGAATGGAAGTTCCTAGATTCTCGGCCACAGATTCCCTTACTGTGCCTATATTTTCGAGTGACCGACAAGGACGACGACGAACAATGGTCTTCTGATCCATCAGCGTAAATTTGGTCTCAAATTTTGTAATTAAACGCCTCACTGTCGATTCATTTGGCGCATAATGGCGACCGAAAACTTGACGTAAATGCGAATTGTTTTCGCAAAACTTTCACCATTTTTGTAATGTGTTTTTACAATAATAAAACGTTGTTCGTTTGAATACTTCTCCATATTCTTAAATCGCGTGGTCTGTACTTGACAACTGTCAAAAAAAAATCACCGTACAACTCGTATTAACAAAATGGCGGCAAATTTAAATCCGGCGCTCTTGTTGGGACACCCTTTAAATATAAATATATTTTTGTTTCTTTTTTCTTGACGTATGTAAAATTGTAAATGTTGTTAACATGAATAAGTTAGTTTACTTTACTTTAGTAACATATTACGCTATGTAAAGTTATTGAGAGGAAAACCAGTTGGTGCAATAACAAATTAAAAACATTTTTCCGACTAGTTTCGGTTTATTTCACCATTTTCAAAGGAATTGTACAGACAGAATTTTTCGCTAGGTCTACCGGATGTTCAATAAAAAGCGCCCAAGGCCATAATCCGTTATTTATTGATCGATTTGAATGAACTAAAAAACAAAGTCGCAGTTTAAATACCATAAATTGACACTAATTATATAATTGGGGGCCTCGGTGGCCGAGTGGGTTAAGAACTTGCCCACAGACCAAGCGGTCGTTCGAACCCTATCCGGTGGAATAATTTATAAATAATAAATAATTCCATCCGGGTCCATGGATGTAGTGTGACTGAGTTTGTGTTATTTTAGGAGTAAATGGTTATTTATTGAAATTAGAATATTATAGTTTAACTCAATGAAATGTTAAAAATATAAATAGATTGATCGCTAATGGTCTAGATACCAAGGCAAATTAAAAAAAAAAATATGTATTTTTTCAAAATTAACTTCATTGCTAAATAATACTCAATTTTAAATTTTGAAATGGCTGCATATACTTTTCTTATTATATTATATTGGACATTGTTTTTCTGAATCCAATTATGCTCGATATGTTGATTTTAATTTAATATTTATGCTAGAAAACAATTATAATAAATCTTGTTCACATGATTTTTTGGCAATAAATGTAGTGTGCCTTGAAACAAAATTGGACTTTCAATACTGATCAAAATTTATAAATATAATTAATAAGTATAATCAGTTTAGAAGATTCAACACAATTTGTTAACAAACCGAACAAAATAACGGCTAGTATTTTTTAAACTTTACAATATTTCAGTGTTTTATACGCGTGGCGCATGAAGTAAAATTTCGAGTTTAGAAAATCCCCGTGAAAATTTGTCGAGGGTCGCGCAGCGACCCTCGACAAATTTTCTACGCGGGGCTTTTCTAAACTCAAAATTGTACTTCATGCTTAGTCTGGGAGTGGACCGTCAAGATTTTAAACATGTCGAGATTTTCGATATTTCTAGATTTTTGTCGATTTATTCACAGTTTGCTATTATATTAAATGCAACTTAAATATTTATTAAACACTGTTTTTCTTAGGAAAAGAATAGTAACCCATTAAGCGCCGAGCAAATTATAAAGTTAACTGTAAAAGTTGATTTTAGGTAAAATTTTGCATCTTTTTTTATGGTTTCAATGAATGATTTGTTATATTACATACGTTAATTTTATAAAAGAGTTAAATTTATAGTTCGAACGAGTGTTTCCACTCCCAGACTAAGCATGAAGTAAAATTTCGAGTTTAGAAAAGCCTTAAAATTTGGTTTGGTCGCGTAGCGCGTAGCGCTACGCGACCAAACCAAATTTTCAGGCTTTTCTAAACTCGAAATTTTACTTTATGCGCCCCGCGTATAAAACACTGAAATGTTGTGAAGTTATAAAAACACTTAAAAAATGAATAATAATCGAAATATTGAAATAACAAAATATTTACATTTTTCCTCACTTTAATTCTACATTAAGTTGTAACGTAGGTACCTATTTGTTGTTTCGTTATTATTTATGGCATAACCTCAGAATAAATGACATTTTTCACTTTTTTTTACAAGGGAAACTAATTACATTTTTAAAAAAATATAATTTCAAATAGAAGATTTAAAAATAATCGACCAAAACATTGAACAAAAACAAGAAATTGGGCGTTATCGTTTTGATCATTTTTATTCTACTATTTATCGGGTCTTTGGAATGCAAAATAAATAAATTATCCATGCAGAAATGTGTATTCTACTCAAAAGTAATTTACATGTTTACTCTAATATTATTAGAAAAGATAACCCACTGAGCAAATCTATTTAAGTAATGTTTCATCAACATTAAAATAACGTTTAATGTTGCTACAATTTTGATATAACGTTATTTGTTTGTTATTTGCTCGGTGGGAATAATGCCATTTAAACGAATTACCATTGAAAATCCAATGTTTCGTTTTTATCAATTACACGTGTAAATACTCCAAGCGACGTGACTCAGCGGATCTAAACAAAATATCCGTCATGTCACTTGAAATTATTATCTCGGTCCGTTGCAAGTGTGTATTATATCATTTTAATGATGTCCAAACGCGTGCTTATTTATTGCCAGTTGTTTGACCTACCTCTTGCACTAGTCGCGTGACAAATCTAGAGCGTTAAATAGAATTAAAAAATGAAGCTATTATTCGTGTTCATTTTGTATTTAACATGTGCACATTCAGCGAAGATTTTGGGGGTGTTTCCGATTTCATCGTACAGCCATTTTACTCCTGCGCAGACTTTGATGAACGCGCTTGTAGATCAAGGACATGATGTTTCTGTAATTGCCCCCTACCTTGATAAAGCGTCGAAATTTAAGACGATACATTTGAAGGGTTTTCAGGAAAAAATGGATGGTAGGTAAATTATTCGTTATTACACTGCTGAACCTTCAATATCTTATTACCACAATGGAAGTGTTGCACGAAGAGTTACGTGTATAAGGAAGTGTAACTGATTATTCAACGAAGTAACTGATATTAGTATTAAATAGATTATTCTACCGTGCGATCGTTTAAATGATGATTTAGAGTAGGCTGCAATTTTTTGTGCGGTTGCCCAGACTGCTAACTGAATGATGGAATAAATTTGAGGTTATGGTAAATTATGTGTTAACAGTCAGTAGTGCCAATCTAATTGAAAACTCAAAGCCTACTCTAAATCACGTTTTAAGCGATGTAGTATCGTATGTTCAATAAAAGAAACCTCTAGAGTGCCATAATTTCACCTTTTTTTTTAATTTAAGTTGGCTAGACGCTTTGACATATAAAACGTCAGATATAATAATTTCAATATATAATTTAGTAGTTGCCAACCTACAATATTCTCCATGGCACACTAGAGGTTTTTTTTAATTGAACATACGATATTACATTATTATTAAATAGTATTACACTATCTTTTATTTTAGAAATGAAAGCTGGTATGAACATGTTCCAACAATCATCGATTTTCAATAACTATTTCACTGGTCTTATATTTTTCCACATAATGGGCTCCCAAATCTTAGATTCGACCTTAGAGCATCCAAATGTGCAAGCTTTTCTGAAATCCAATGAAAAATATGACGCCATCATCATCGAGCAATTCGCCAACGAAGCGTTCCGCGGATTTTGCCACCACTTTAACGCCTCCTGCATCATCTATTCAACGGTTACAACCACTTACTGGTTAAACCCGGTAATGAGAAACCCTGAAAATCCATCTCACATGATCCAACCATATCTCCTAGCTGAAGTTCCCATGAATTTCTGTGCACGTGTTTTGAACACCTTAATGCTCGGCTTCCAAAGCGTAGTTTATTATGGATCGTTAATCCAACAAAATATAGCCATGCACAGATATTTCCCGAATAGTCCGAGTTTAAGGGATTTTTTGTATGAGACGGATCTGATTCTTTTAAATTCGCACTTGACTTTTAGCGAGATCGGTCCTCTTGTGCCTGGTATGGTGGAAATCGGCGGGTTTCATGTGAAGAAGGCTGGGAAGCTTCCAGAGGAGTTTCAGAAATATATGGATCAGTCTAAGGAGGGTGTGATTTTGTTCAGCATGGGTTCTGTTCTAATCGGTAGTGAAATGCCTGTTGAGAAACGGGAGATGTTTGTCAATGTGTTCAAAAGATTAAAGATGAAGGTGCTTTGGAAGTATGAGGAGGAAATTCAAGGTTTGCCTAGTAATGTCAGGGTTGCTAAATGGATACCACAAAAGGAAATTATGGGTAAATTGTGAGTTCAAATGGGAAAACATAAATTCCATAAAAATGGAATTCTCTCAAATTAGAGAATTCACTAGTCTTAGAAAGAATTCAGTGAAACTTGAAATTGCATTATCGTGTTTTCCCATTGTACTACTATCTTCATACACATTTGCTATTTAACACGTTGATCTCCTCACGGCATTCACTTTTGCTGCAGCTAATTTTGCGTTTCGGCCCCGCGGCATGTACCTTGTGCCGCATCCAAAAACACCTTTTAAAGCAGTGATGGGGAAACTACGGCCCGCGGGCCAAGTCCGGCCCGCGGAAAGGTTTAATCCGGCCCGTTTAAGAGTGCCGTCGTGAGAATATTTGAACGCGTTCTTACTTCGTAATGTGACGACTCGAATAAAAACTACCTACCTACGATTAAGCATTATTCTTTGGCCCGCTACGATTGTCTGGTTATTACAAATGGCCCGTCTTAAAAAAAAATTCCCCACCACTGTTTTAAAGCATCGTGCTTTTCGTTCCGCGGAACTAGTCAAACTATATACCCACTAAGCAATCATATCTTAGTAATATATCATCAACATTAAAACAACGTTTAATGTTGCGACAATGTTGATATAACGTTATTTGTTTGTTTTTTTTTCTCAGTGGGTAGATATATAAACTAGGTGGCCCGAATGCTTAAAAACGATTATGTCCCTTCAAACGTTTGCTTTATTATTCTGTATAATTGGAACAAAAACTCAAGCAAGGGCCTGAGGTAATATTTTTGTTGTTATAAAGGTGGGGATCAACATGTTAACTATAAAAAGCAGTTGAAAAAAAGTTATTACGTAAATTATTTTTAGCACATCCAAATTTAAAATTGTTTATCACTCATGGAGGTATGTCTAGCACAATCGAAGCAGTTAATTACGGAGTTCCAGTGGTTGGGATTCCTGTGTTTGGTGATCAAAACACTAACATGAAGATAATGAAAAGCAAAGGACTGGGAGTTACTGTTGATTTTTGGAATCTGAATGAGGAAGATCTTTTCAACGCTATTCAGACAGTTCTTACTAACAAACAGTAAGTCTTATTAAATGTGTTCTAAAGAAAATCTGATCTTTAATACAGTCGATCTGACGACGGTAGTTCAAAATCATATTACAATAATTGTTTAGAAGAAACATCAGCGGTTTACAGATAAACATTGGAGGTACAACAAATATTAAGCGATTTTATAGGTCATCCCCATGTGAAAACCAAGTGTAATCCGAGAAAGGTAACCGTTGAACTTTGCATGTTCTTAAAAAATGTTGAAATTGAAGTGTCAGTTTTGTTATTGTCAATAATATTTAGTCTATTGCGTGTAAACCAAGAAAGAGCGTTCGATTGCTATAGACTACTTTTTGAGGTAACATAGTGATTAGATGCTCCAATTCGTTGTTTTTTTATTTAAGAGTTCAATTTGAAGCTTTAAACGAGTGTTTTCCACTCTCAGACTAAGCATGAAATAAAATTTCTAGTTTAAAAAAGCCCCGTGACAATTTTTTAAATCTTTAGTTATTCGTTGTTATTTTTAAAGAGTTCAATTTGAATCTTTAAACGAGTGTTTTCCACTCCCTGACTAAGCATGAAGTAAAATTTCGTGTTTAGAAAAGCCCAGAAAATTTTTCGAGGGTTGCGCAGCGACCCGAGACAAATTTTCTGGGCTTTTTTAAACTAGAAATTTTACTTCATGCTCTACGCATATAAAACACATTCCAAGTGAAGTTGAAACATACATAAAGTTCACAATATTTCAGTGTTTTATACGCGTGGCGCATGAAGTAAAATTTCGAGTTTAGAAAAGCCCAGAAAATTTGTCTCGGGTCGCTGCGCGACCCGAGACAAATTTTCTGGGCTTTTCTAAACTCGAAATTTTACATCATGCTTAGTCAGGGAGTGGAAAACACTCGTTTAAAGCTTCAAATTGAACTCTTTAAAATTAACAAGGAATAACTAAAGATTTAAAGAAAATAAGCTTAATATGGAATACGTATACTTTGAAGAAAAACTCCCGGTTTTTTCTAAATGAGTTCATATTAAAGCTTTAAGCGAGCGTTTTCTACTTCCAGATTAAGCATGAAGTACTTCATTTGATCGTGGTGCCATCGGTATAGAAGCATGTATAGGAATTAGTCATGAATATTGGAAATCATTAATATAGATCTAAAATAAAATTTAACTCAAGATTGACCCTTGTGGTATATCGAATTCCATAGGCTTTGATTTTGATTGTTAGGCGTCATCTGTATAAGCCATTCCTACTCATTTTTCATAAAGACCATCCTCAGTAACTTTCGATAAATATGCAACTAAATCTTTTTACTTTCTATGGGAGAAATGTTGAAAATTGCAAACAATGTCAAGAATAAATTGTAATTTATTCATTTATTCATTTATAACATTGGTCATTAAAATAATGATAAGTTACATTACAATGTGCATTGTAGCATTTAATATGCTATTACATCGATGAAAAAATTCGATCATGTATACATTTCTACCCACTGAACACGGAAACATTTTAAACATTGCACGAATCTTGAACATAATACTAAAATAAAACATTGTATTAAAATTATTACAACAAAGTTTTAGTAACGTTACAAACATTGCATAAACGTTTTCCGTGTAATATTATTTTATATATATATATATATATATATATATATTACCTAAATGGTAACAATGATACTAAAATTTAACATTGTTTTATAACGTTTAAAAATATTGCAGCAAAGTAACACAATATTTTATAATCATTACAATTTGTCATTTATACAACATTGTATTGTAAACATTGGATATATATCAAAAATGGTAACATAACATTTTTAAGGTTGTATAATTGTTGAAACTGTTGCTATAATGCAGCATTGTTGTTTACACATTTTATGGACATTGAACATACAAAGAGTTTTTCATTTAAGTAAACAAGTCCCAATTATATGTTGTAAATCTTCAGATATTCGTTGATTTTTTAAAAGAGTTCAACCGAAAGCTTTAAACGAGTGTTTTCCACTCCCAGACTAAGCATGAAGTAAAATTTCGAGTTTAGAAAAGCTCTGTGAAAATTTGTCGAGGGTCGCGCAGCGACCCGAGACAAATTTTCTGGGCTTTTCTAAACTCGAAATTTTACTTCATGCGCCACGCGTATGAGACACTGATTTCAATTCAAGTTTATGCACTTGTTAACAATATTTTAATGTTTTCAGAGTTTAAGGGTAGTAGGTACTTAGGTTCAGGGGTACTGTCTCCCCTAGACTACACATTACTTTTCGAAAGACAGTTTTTTTCTTGTTACCAATAAGTATTTGTATTTTTTTGACTCATTTAAACCCAGTAATAAATTTTGCATTAAGATTACGAGAGAAACATTCCAATAACGTTCACCTTATTGCTGCACATCGGGTTGTATACAATACGGATTGCATACAAATAAGAGTAATCGCTCGTGTTGCATAGGTGTTGCTTTGTCAACGATGCAGCAACATTTTTCTTTGAACGTTAGCATACAACGTTCCTACAGGCGGACATTCAGCGTTTATTCAATGTTTTTTCAATATTTATGCAACTTAAAACGCAACGTTTCGTGTTGCGCGGTAACATTGATGCAACGTGTCATGCAACGTTTCTTTGCTGAGTGGGTAGACTATAAATAATATCCTAATGCACTTTATCTGTGTAATAACACACAAATAATAGATTTGAAATTGCCTAATATGAAAGTGAAGAACAATCTATAGAGTGCGCTGGAGATGAGTGTCCCTATCAAAACTATTACCGTGGGCTATTTATTTTAAACACAAAATGATTATATTATTTGAAATAAAAACAACATTACATGTCGTTTTTACTTCAAATAATATAATCATTTTGTGCCAAATAAATAGAGTTTCACTTTATTGTTAAATACTGCAATATGTTTCAGCACACAGTGGCTTCATCAGGCAGATTCGTCAATAAAGTAAAACACTCCTAACTGCTTTATTTTTATTTCAAATAGTATTATGGAGTTTCATGTATCCGCCTCGTCAATTAAATATGTACAGGGTGTCCCATTAGTGCGTTCTAGAAGGATATCTCGTCTAACGTAAAATTATATGGTTTCATAATATATAAAATTACGAAAAAACTATTCGTGAAAATGCAAACAGTGTCTTAGTTAATAAGACAATTTAAAACGATAAATATCCATTGAAACAACTCTTAAATTGTCTTATTAACTAAGACACTGTTTGCATTTTCACGAATAGTTTTTTCGTAATTTTATATATTATGTTTAAAGTGTGCAAACTATAAGAAGCGTAAGCTTATTTTCTCGAATTCAAATAGTTTTGAATTTGAATTTATCTTATATGGTTTCGTTTAAAAAAACCAAGATACCCTTGATTGAATGTATGAAAATCAACTATTTTTATTTAGGAGCCAAATAGCTTAAGCGCAAAAAATTTATATAGTGCAGCACATAGCATCCCTAATTCTCAGGAAAATTGGAAAGCCACAGCTCTCTATTTTATTTACATTTGGAGATATTTTAGGTTTACAAAACCACTGCAAACCAAAAAATTGTAAATATTCTGCAAACTATTGACAAAGTCAATTTTTCTTTATCTTAAATTTTCTTTATGTTACACTGCAAACTACATTTTTATCCATAAATATCAGGTAACTCCGATACGGTTGGACTTAGACCGAACGTTTTTAATAAAAGAACACTCAATTCTTATGAGGAATTCAAAAACCAAATAATATAAATGGTGGTCAAAGCCGAACCATTTTTGTGCATAATTTTTTTTCTATCTTCAACAAGAGCTAAGATATCTTCCGAGAACGCAATAATGGGTGTATAAAATGATTAAGTAAAAAAAATGTGTCTATAATATAATGGGAAAATCTGTACAGAAACCTGCCATATACAAAAATACAATACAAATTCAACAATCAATACAGTGTAGCAGATATGCTATAGTGCACATTTAAGGGTAAATATATTTTGTTACCCACAATTCTTATCTGCAAACATCAGAGATCTTCTTCTGAACTTATTTTTTGTTTCGTTGAGTGTTAAGGCACTTATTTTTTGAAAATCCATTATCACTTAATATAATAGCAGACTATTTATGATTTTCAACTTTTTATTTACTCACTACAATTGTTTCGCTACACTGTAGCTTCTTCAGGTGAAGAAATATAATACATTTTTTACAAACTAATTTACATTATATACAGTTTTCAGAAGTGTGGGTGGAGGGGGTGTTTTTCTTCAGTTTAAGTAAAATTAAATATAAATGTTGCGTTTAAATCTAACAACACACTATCAAAAATAATAAAAAAACAATAAGGAAAAAACTAAAAAGGGTCAACACTGTGGGGTTTATTTGCTTAATTGTGCGGATTGCCCGAAGATTTATATAGGCCAAACCGGAAGAGCATTCAGTGAAAGAATAAATGAACACCAAAAGGCGTTCATTCATCAAAAAGATCATTCAACTTACGCAAACCACCTAATTGAAGAAAACCACCAATTTGACAACAACTTCAAAATCCTCCACATCTCTAATAAAGGACGGAAATTAAATTTATTGGAAAGTTTAGAAATAAATAAACATATAAATTCAGGAAACTTGCTGAATTACCAGCTTGAACTCTCCAACTCCCCCCTACTTAAACTGAAGAAAAACACCCCCTCCACCCACACTTCTGAAAACTGTATATAATGTAAATTAGTTTGTAAAAAATGTATTATATTTCTTCACCTGAAGAGGCTACAGTGTAGCGAAACAATTGTAGTGAGTAAATAAAAAGTTGAAAATCATAAATAGTCTGCTATTATATTAAGTTATGTTTTGTTTTTAGATATGCTGAGACAGCCAAGAAATTATCTCAATTGTTTAATGATCGTCCAATGAAACCAATTGATACAGCAACCTATTGGATTGAGCATGTAATTAGGCATAAGGGTGGATCTCATTTAAGATCACGTGCAGTTGATCTTTACTGGCATGAATATATGCTGATTGATGTCTTTGCCTTTTTGGCAGTGGTTGGTAGTGTGTCAATTTGGTTATCCTGCTTCCTCTTAAAGAAGATTTTCTGCAGGAAAAAAACTACAAAGACTGCCGATGTTACCAAAAATAAAAAGAAACAGTAAAATATGTGAGCATCTGTGTATATAGAAAGCATGTTTTAGTATCAATAAAGTTTAAATAAGACCGATTCTTGTTTGTGCTAATCTTAATCTGTTAACCTTCGTATATTGTATTGACTATTTTTGGAGCGTTGTGGCAAAGTTACTAAAAAGAAAAGGGGGGAATTCAGGTTTGGAACTTAGTTACGGTATAATGCAGTTTAGTAACCATGAATTAGTGGCCGGTGCAGCATCGCATTTTTTGTGTAACAGCATTTATCCGAACCGAGTCCATAACTGAGGTTCAGCGGCAATTCAAGCGGCATTATAAAGTTCCACGGCGGGGTAGAATTCCTTCAAAGAACACCATATTGCGATTGCAATATCGCTTACTCGCTTACCGCGAGAGGCCGAGATTGGTACGTACTCCAGAGAATATCGAAAGAATGCGAGTAGCGGTACAGCGAAGTCCACATCGTTCGACAGTTCGCCAAGCAAGAGCATTGTACATTTCGAACAGTAGCGTCAGGCGAATTTTACACGAGGACTTAGGATTCCATCCCTATAAAATTCAATTGGTGCACGAGATTAAACTACACGATTTTGCAACACGCCAGTTTTGTGCAGATTTTCTTTCGCGATGATGCGAATATTTGCATAATTTAATTCTATCCGATGAAGCGCATTTTTATTTATCAGGTTTTATTAACAAACAAAATATGCGCTACTGGTCGTCTGAACAACCTTGTGCAGTTCACAAGCAACCTTTACATTCGGCGAAAGTCACAGTGTGGTGTGGCGTCTTTGCCTTCAGAATATTTGGGCCTTATTTCTTCGAAGAAGAGGGTCGAACAGTTACTATGAATTCTCAACGGTTTTTAACAATGCTAGAAACTTGTTTACCTGCGGAACTTGCGAGGTTGGGTAGGGACATGAATAAATTGTGGTTCCAGCAAGATGGAGCACGAGTGTGCATGCAGCGGTTGAGGCAGATGTTTCCAGGAAAATTGATTTCACGAAACGGTGATGTTAATTGGCCGCAAGATCTCCGCATTTGACTCCTTTCTTTTTATAGGGATATTTGAAGTCGAGAGTGTACGTTGACAGGCCCAATACATTAGAAGAGTTAAAAGAAAATATTAGACGAGAGCCATTAATGCGGATATGTTGCGCCATGCCATGCAATCAGTTCCCATCGGCTTCAAGAATGTCAAAGATTAAATAGAACGCATTTGCTAAACGTAATCTTTAAAAATTGAACATCATTAAAAACTGCATTATGTATTGAATAAATATATATATCATTCTCATTCCTTTGTTTCAATTAATAAACTTACAATCTTACCTTAAAAATCGTCAATACCCGTTGGCGGACCCTGTATTTATTGTATTACCTAACTGTGAGTTGCGAGTCGTATTTGGTAGGTAGCGACAAGATCGTGATCAAAAGATAAACATGCATTTTTTTTTGTTGAGATGTCTTTTTCCAGCTACTCAAATATCTTTAAAAGAACAAGTTGAGAATGTGTAAGTTTTCATTGATCCTTGACGAACAAAAATTTTTTTTTTCCATAAGAATTTTTCCATAAGAAGTTTGACTTTCAAATCTTCTATTTCTAAAAAAATCTGTAGTGGATCTCATTCGTTATTCAGAACACTCCGATTGCGTGTATGCACAGAGGTTTTTTATATGGATCAGGGAGTACTTCTTGTAAGTATACATACTCCAATACAGGGTGTTCCGTTAATGTGGGGAAATGGCTTAGCTATAGATTTCTGGAATCAAAATATGATGATTTAACATATCTTATTTATATCCAAAAGTTTACGGTTAAGCCGGAACTAATCTTCAAGGTTCAAAAAAATATTATTAATTTTATTTATAACAATTGAGCGCTATTTTAGATCCGACTAAAATTTATTATAGTTGATTATCATAATATAACACACCATTTCAGTTATTATGGTCATCATTGATTGACAAGAAGTATAAAAACCAATAGTACCACAACATAAAAACTAAAATATGTTTTTATTGGCGCACCTTATAAGAATTTAAAAAATACATCTTGAAAGATTAGTTAATTTAAAAGCTTTTTTGTTTCTTAATATTGTTTGATATCTTATACGGTTTTGCTACAAAAAAATAAAATGCAAAGAAATTATTTTTTATTATTTAGTAAAAACAAAATCTAGTTTTTTGGGTAATTAAAAATAGATGTTTTTTCTTTGTCGCCACCATTGTTTAACAAACGTCAATTGTGTATAATATTAATTAACGAGTGTTTTTTGAGAATTAATTGTTATCTTCATTATGGTTTATAATTAGCAAACAGATGCAGGGAGTTTTTCTTTTAAGTGTACGTATTCCAAATTTAGCCTATTTTCTGTAAATCTTTAGATATTCCTTGTTTTTTTTTAAGTTCAATTTGAAACTTTAAACGAGTGTTTTCCACTCACAGACTAAGCATGAAGTAAAATTTCGAGTTTAGAAAAGCCCCTAGAAAATTTGTCGAGGATCGCAGCGACCCGAGGCAAATTTTCTGGGCTTTTCCAAACTCGACATTTTACTTCATGCTCAATCTGGGAGTGGACAACACTTTGTAACTTCAACTTGAACCCCTTTTAAAAACAACGATTACCTGAAGATTTAAAAGAAAAAATCCCTGTAGTAGTATGTATGCAGATAAAAAACGTCCCTGTATATTCTTTTGAAAAACGTGAATTAATAAAATCGGGACTGTTTTTCCCTAGACATATATTGATAAAAAACAAAAGAGTTTATATGAAATATTTTTTTTTTCCACATGTATTTAAACAATTTTTAATTAAGTCTACTATAAAATAAATATATCGAAAATAATCATTTCTTTACGGCTAACTCCCTAAACAAAAGAACTATAACAAAATATGTTTATATAAAATATAAATGATATTATATTTTTCATAATTTTAATAACTTATAAACATAAATAAAAAAAGGGGACCGCGGTGGCCTCGTGGGCAGAGAGAGACCCTGCCCATAAGCTCAGAGAACACGGGTTGAAGTCCCGTCCGGTGGGGTCTTTTATAAGTAATAAAAAGATTCCATCCAGGCCCGTAGTAATAGTGTAAGTGTGTAATTTAAAGCATTAAGGGCCAGTTGCACCAAACAAGTTGGACTGGTTCAACTCTGAACTTCAGTTCAAAGTGACATTAGAACAATAGGAACTGTCATCTTGAACTCAAGTTCAGCTTAAACTCGGGTTAACGTTTTTGGCGTAACAGGGCCTAAATCTCCAGAAATCAATAACTGGTTAATTTGACCTCTGGCCGAATGGACAAGATTCCTACGCAAAAAAAGTTGATACAGGTCCACGATTTTTGTGTTTAGATGTTAAATGTAAAATTTTATGTTTGACTTATTACGTTTATAAGTTATCGTGTTAACCAGTGGCGGTCCTAGCTAAATTTTTAATCGAAGCGAGATCTCATGGTGCCTATGGTTTCTTTTAAATCATTATTAAAATTACTGTTATATCCAAACAATGGATTTAGGGGTTTTTGGAAATAGGCGACTCAAATGTCTGCTTATTGACTTGCGGCAAACAGTTGTCAGTTTTGCAGAATGCAGCGCTATCTACCGATGTGCAAAAACATCGGTAGATAGCGCTGCATTCTCCAAAACTGACAACTGTTTGCCGCAAGTCAATAAGCAGACATTTGAGTCGCCTATTTCCAAAAACCCCTGAATCCATTGTTTTCAAATGGATTTAGGGGTTTTTGGAAATAGGCGACTCATTTCTCTACTTATGTAGATAGAGTACTTTTTGTTAACAGGAATCTTTTTTGAACAAGAGAAGTTTGAAATTATAATAATTTATGGTGAAAGTCGCAGAAACTTTGACGATCACTTCGAACTTTTGCAGTAAGTAGTCCATTTTTTCGGCGAATGCAGCGCTATTTACCAATGTGTGTAAACGATGCTTGGACGTCAGATTAACGTAATTTAAAAATTATTTTATAATACTGTAATGCAGAGGTGTCCAACCCGCTGCCTAAAGCTGGTGAGAATGCGTCTCAAGCGTCAAATTCTTTGTAAGAAAAATATGTCAACTATTTTGTTAAAATAATTGTTGTGCTTATATTTTTGCGTGGCGCATGTAATGTTTAGATGCGCCACGCGTATAAAACACTGAAATATTGTGAAATTAAAAATATACTGCTAAATCAGTATTAAAAATAAACTGCTAAAGCAGGAATAAAAATATACTGTCAAACAAGAATAGCCTGAATTTTGGTTTAGCCGCTCCGCTTCGCTACGCGAATATGTGCCGAAGTGCCAATAAACATTTTAGCGACTATTTATTGATGACCGCACTGGGTAAAACTTGAATCTGCTACACGAGTTTTTTTTTATACAATGTTATATAATTTCTCATATATTTTTAAGTTTCATTTATTATTATTATTATTTGTAATCTAATAATCTAATTTTTTGTACAATGTTATATTTTGTCATTTATTTTTAAGTTTAATTTGTTATGATTATAATTTTTTGTAATCTAATAATTTTTATTTACATATTTATGTTTAATCGAATGCTTAATCTTTGCCTGTATTGGTTCTTCCGTTGGGAAATAAAGTATTATTATTAAACCAAATTTTCAAGCCTTTCTAAACTCAAAATTTTACTTGATGCTTAAAGCTTGTATTAGACGACACTATTTTCTTGTACAAAAATATTATACAAGAAATTACCAAATAGAACATGTCCTATTTCCATTATATGTACAAAATTCGGGTTTGGTCATATATTGTGTATTACACCATGATAGAAAATAGTATACTATTTTCTTACAAAAAAAATAGTGTCATCTAATACAAGCTTAATCAAGGATTGGAAACACGTCTCAAATAAGCGAGATTCCCATAGCGCAGCTCGAAAAAATGATTCCCTGCATTTCTTGTTTGCATTAACAGAATTAATGTGAGAGATTCATACCAAATATTCAGGCTTTTTTAAACTGGAAATGTCACTTTATGCTTAATTTGGGAGTGGAAATACTCGTTCGAAACTTTTATAAAATCGACGGATGCCTGAAAATTTACAGCGTATACATTATGTTCAAAATTCGCAGTATGAATTTAATAAGTTATTCATAGAAATCATAAAAAGAAGTGCAGAATTTCACCTAAAATCAACTTTTAGATTTAACTCTATAATTACTCAGTCGTTAATAAGTTAAACGACAATAATTTAAAAAGTGGCGATCGGGTATTTATAGATTGTAGATTTTTAACGAGCCAGGGTTTTTAAATTGAAAGGGAACTAATTTAAACGTTTTAATTAAAACACATAACTTTTATTCAAATATATTCAAAGAAAAGTGGTAAATCAAAGTTAAGTGTTTTAATTAAATTGTTATGAAGATGTACCACAAAGTGAACGCCAACCAAATCAAAGATTTAATTTAAACATTTTTCAATTATTAATTTTATCATTAAATTGTGACAAAATAATGCCGCGCCGGATACCACCTGACCTTGCTACGCCACTGGTTATATTTTACATATAAATTATGCATAGAATCTGCAAAGCTGTTGTGTAACTGAAATATTTATTGTACAACTAACTCAATTACCGCTGGGTAATAGCTCGGGAAGTACATGTTTCAATGAATATATGGAAATGTCTCAACGAGGCAAAATTATTGCAGTAACACGATCAATTATATTTTCTAGATTGCATAATATGTTTTTATTTGTAGTTTGTGCCAAAAATAAGTGATAAATCGATAACCATCAGAAGATAACACTAATAGCACTTGAATATTGCACAATTTATATTTGCTAATCAATGCCCTTAACTCATTTTTACCTGTTATCAAGATATACTACTATTGTTATACAACACATTTACGAATTTGTTACGCAATTTGTCTCGAGTGGTTTAATTAAACAAATATCTACTATCTTGCGTTTTGATTCGTCACTTCTAAATACTTCAAGGCCTTTTCAGTAATTACATAATAATTCTAATGATGATCTACGATGTAAATATTCGTTGTCAGTATTTGCTCGGGCTACAGCAGTGTGAGTCGTGGATCATTAGTCATTTAATTCAACTTAAATTACACAATGAAATTATTTTTCGTGTTGGTTTTGTGTTTAACATGTGCGCATTCGGCGAAGATTTTAGGCGTCTACCACATGCCATCGTACAGCCATTTTACCCCTGGGCAGACTTTGATGAACGCGCTCGTAGATCAGGGACATGATGTTACCGTAATTGCTCCTTACGATGATAAAGCGTCGAAATTTAAGACTATACATTTGAGCGGGATGAAGGAAAGAATGGACGGTTAGTAAAATATCCGTAAAATGTAATTCATTTACAAAATGTTATTATCTAGTTGCAACAAAGAAAAAAATATCTGATTCTAGTTTAATATTTGATACAACAATAAATACAAGTTATAAAGAATTTTTCAAAATGTTTAGTACCTCCTAAAAAAAAAAAAAACCAGTTATGGAAACGACAACCAAGTTACTAGGTATTGCAAATATGATGTACCTGTTTGTAAAATTCATTTGAAATTAATGAAATAAATGTAAAATATTTACTTCATGTTTAACGCATGCAATTATAAAGTTAATTCTAGAAGTTAATTTTAAGTAGAAGTCAGAACTTCTTTCTATGATTTCTATAAATGACTAATTATATTACATGCTGAGATTTTTTTCATTTAAACATACATAATGTATATACCGGGTGTTGACTTGGCGGACGCAACATAGGAAATCGCATGTTAATTTTAAAGTATTCAAATATTGGCTTCACTATTTATTTTAGAGACAAAATGCATTTCACTTTTTTGTAGAGGGAAAAATTCTAAATTTATGAATGTTCACACTTAACACTTTACGTTTCTTTAAGTTAGTAATATGATTTTATAAAAATATTGACATGCCATGGAATTGATACAACAATTGCGGATATTCCCTGTTTTTTTTAAAGTTCAATTTAGAGCTTTAAACAAGTGTTTTCCACTCCCAGACTAAGCATAAAGTAAAATTTCGAGTTTAGAAAAGCCCCGTGAAAATTTGTCGAGGGTCGCGCAGCGACCCGAGACAAATTTTCTGGGCTTTTCTAAACTCGAAATTTTACTTCATGCGCCACGCGTATAAAATACTATAATATTGTCAAATTTATGTGTATTCGAACTTCCTTAAAATCTGTGTTTTATACGCGTGGCGCATGAAGTAAAATTTCGAGTTTAGAAAAGCCCAGAAAATTTGTCTCGGGTCGCTGCGCGACCCTCGACAAATTTTCACGGGGCTTTTCTAAACTCGAAATTTTACTTCATGCTTAGTCTGGGAGTAGAAAACATTCGTTTAAGCTTCAAATTGAACTCTTTTGATAATCAACGAATGTCAGAAAATTTACAGCTAAAATAATTAAGAAAAGATAATGTGATTTTATAAAAATAATGACATACCATGGAATTGATACAACAATTGTAGATATTCCCTGTTTTTTTTTAAGTTCAATTAAAAGCTTTAAACAAGTGTTTTCCACTCCCAGACTAAGCATGAAGTAAAATTTCGAGTTTAGAAAAGCCCCGTGAAAATTTGTCGAGGGTCGCGCAGCGACCCGATACAAATTTTCTAGGCTTTTCTAAACTCGAAATTTTACTTCATGCGCACGCGTATAAAACACTCTAATATTGTCAAATTTATGTATATTCGAACTTCACTTAAAATCCGTGTTTAATACCCGTGGCGCATGAAGTAAAATTTCGAGTTTAGAAAAGCCCAGAAAATTTGTCTCGGGTCGCTGCGCGACCCTCGACAAATTTTCACGGGGCTTTTCTAAACTCGAAATTTTACTTCATGCTTAGTCTGGGAGTGGAAAACACTCGTTTAAAGCTTCAAATTGAACTCTTTTAAAAATCAACGAATGTCAGAAAATTTACAGCTAAAATAATTAAGAAAAGATAATGTGATTTTATTGAAATATTAACATACCATGGAATTGATACAACAATTGGGGATGTCAAAAGAGCACAAGATATTGCTGTTACTTAATTAACGACAAAAAAATAACGCAAACATCGTGATAACTGTGGTCTGCATAATGCCACTTTTTAAGGAGATTTTTTGCTTGTATAGTGTAAATCATTTTGAAAACATTTACTTTACTCAACTGACTGCGATATCTTTTGCCATTTTGACATCCGTAATTGTTGTTTCAATTCCATGGCATGTCATTATTTTTATAAAATCACATTACTTTTTCTTAATTATTTTAACTTAGAGAAACGTAAAGTGATAAACGTTAACACGAATGAATTCAGAATTTTTTCCTCTACAAAAAAGGTAAATACATTTTGTTTCTAAAATCAATAGGGGAGCCAAAATTTGAACATTTCAAAATTTAGATGGGATTTCCTATGTTGCTTCCGCCAAGTCAACACCCGGTATATGCTGTAAATTTTGAGCCATTCGTCGATTTTATAAAAAAATTTAATTTAAAGTTTCGAACAAGTGTTTCCATTCCCAGATTAGGCATAAAATAAAATTTTGAGTTTAGAAAAGCCTGAAAATTTGGTTTGGTCGCGTAGCGTAGGCTTTTCTAAACTCGAAATTTTACTTCATGCGCCACGCGTATAAAACACGGAAATATTGTGAAGTTTAAAATACATTTTAAAAACGAGTACCAATCGAAATATGTATACAACAAAGTTTTAACATTTTTCTTCACACATTCTCAAGTCAGGTTGAATAATACAATGTATCACATTAACTTATTTAATTAGTAATTAAAAAAAAATGTTGCGTCATTGTATCAATGACACTTAATGGCTTAAAGGTAAGTCATTAACTGTTATTAATTTGCCATGCATTTAATGACTTTAACTCCCAAAACAACGATTTACCCATAAATTATCGGTAAACCGGTTTTGATTCCCAGAAATTATCCAATTATGGGTAAATGTAAGAGCACGGCAAATTTCTAATCCTTACAACTTAGATACTCAGTAGTTATTTGAACAATATAAACTAAAGAATTGATAAATTATATACTTGACCAAGGTCTCCTAAACTTTTTCCACCATCGACCGTCCTTGAAGGTATGGGTATCCCTAATGTTACCGAACTTTATTTACCGTATTTTATCTTGAATCATGATCATCTTTCTATAATGTTAATGATTTTTGTCAGTTTTATTAACTAAAACTAATTTTGATCCAGAAAAAAATATATATAATTAATTTTTAATTTTGTTTTCTTGTAATGTATTATTTTTATTGTAAAAAAAAAACACTTCTAATTCAATGCATCAAATATATTTTGAATTTAACTTTAAATCAATGTTTAGTACGCCTGGCGCATGAAGGAAAATTTCGAGTTTAGAAAAGCCTGAAAATTTGGATTTGCCGGGGCACGACTCGCTTCGCTCGCGCGCCCCGGCAAATCCAAATTTTCAGGCTTTTCTAAACTCGAAATTTTCCTTCATGCTTAACCAAGGAGTAGAAACACATTTTATAAACTCATTACATTATTTATTAAAAATATTGAATTGTTAAAATTAGAAAAATAAATGTACTTTGAAAATTGACAATTAAATGTTTTTAGATTGTTTAGTGCTACATATTTTTACCACTTTCAGAAAATTAAAATAGTTTAATAACATTAAAGGCTTCGCTCACGCGCCCCGGCAAATCCAAATTTTCAGGCTTTTCTAAACTCGAAATTTTACTTCATGCTTAATTATTCATATTTACGATTATTATATATATTGTTACTACTATTTTTATATTATATGTATTATTGACGTGTGTAAAACAATTGTTAAAGCACTAATAAAGTAAACCAAGGAGTGGAAACACATTTTATAAACTCATTACATTATTTATTAAAAATATTGAACTGTTAAAAATAGAAAAAAAATGTACTTTAAAAATTGAAAATTAAATGTTTTTAGTGCTACATATTTTTACCACTTTCAGAAAATTGAAAAAGTTTAATGACATTTAAAGAAAATGCTGAAAATATATATTTTTTTGATTTTGAAAAGTAACTAAAATTGTGTAAAGTTCATGAAAAACGTCGAAATTTTAAATGTAACGAAAATTTAGGAAATTTACAGAAAATTCCAAGATTTAAAAAATTGACGAAAAATCATGAAAAGTGTCAAATTTGGAAAATCTAGAAAATGCACGAAAAAAGTTCAAATTTAACAAAAATTTAGAAAGCTTACGAAGACTAACATTTAAAATTTTGAAAATGCACAAAGAAAGTTGAGGTTTTAAAAATTGCAAAAAATCTTGATAATTTGTGAAAAGCATCAAAATGTTTAAATTTAACGAAAATTTATAAAGCTTACAGAGCCTACCAAGATTTAAAAAATCGACCTAAAAACATGGAATGTTTAGGAAATTCAGTCGCTAATAATTTAAACATTAAAAGACATTTTGAAAATTTATAAAAATTATCTAAGTTTTTAAAACTAAGAAAAATTTATTAAATTCAGTAAAACCTTAAGAATTTAGAAAATTAAAGGAAATCTTGTAAATTTATGAAAAGCGTTAAATTTTGTAAACTCACCAAACATCAAAACTTTGATTATTAACTAAAATCTTGAATATTCATCAAATTTAAAAAAAAATAAACGAGTGTCTTCTATTTCCAGATTGGAAGCAAAATTTCGAGTGTAATTTGTAATCCAAATTCTGGCTTTTCTCAACTCGAAACTTTACTTCATGTACCACGCGTACAAAGCACTGATTTAAAGTGAAGATATTTGCATTTCACATTCAGAAATATCACAAATACCAACTGTCATAATAATCTAAATGTCATGTGACATTATAAACTAAATCTGACATTTTAAACTGGGAGATTCAATTTTAAATAAATCATAACTGTCAAAAAGGTCAAAATATATCATAAATAACACATCATATCATATTCATTATCACAAAATGTTTCCATAAATATTACACCTGACACAAAAACTTTATTAACTCACGGCAAAAATGCCAGTTTTTACATCAAACGTCATCATCGTGTTGATATAATAAGACTAAAAATATTTGACTCTTTTTTGCATTTTAACCGCACGCCTTCTCACAATGCTTATTAATAATTTATTTATTTATTTAGTCAACTTAAAACATACATAATACTAGGTGGTCAAAAAATGAAAATAAAATTCGAATGAAAATTCAGAAACCTGAACTTAATGTTGATGATTTTTGTCAGTTCAATAACACACTATTTACCTAAATTTTCAATAAATTGAAAAATTATGATGGTTTTTAAGGTTTTTCATGAATTTACACGATTTCAGTTAATCTTCAAAATTCTGATGATTTTCATGATTTTATTTATTTTTTTTAATTTATTTATTTATTCTCTCACGGGAAACCCCTTTTACAAAGAATATGTACAAAATAATAACAATAATATACATTTTCTTTAGTTTTAAAGATGTTCACACTTTTTATGACTTTTCATCAACTTTTAAAATCTCGGCAGTTTTTGTGCATTTGATAAACTGTCATTTCAAAAACGTAGACGATTTTTATAAAAGTGCACGCTTCTAGTTAATTTTCAAATTGCCGACGATTGTTTAGTTAATTTATGAAAATTTGTCGATTTCCGCAAGATTTTCGTTAATCTTCAAAATTTCGAGATTTTTTCCAAATTTCCAATATGTAACAATTTGACACCTTTTATGATTTTTTGAGATTTTTATAAAAAAAATAATCTTGACTATGTTCGTGAATTTCATAGATTTTTTTAGGCTATCAAATTCTAAGACGTTTTAGATACATTTTCAAGATTTAGATTTTTAAAATGTCGACGCTTTTAGTGAATTTACAAGATTTTTATCGATTTTTATAGAAATTGATGATTTCAACTTTTAATGGAAAAAAATCTTAGTTTATTTATTCATTCGCAACAAATTTCATAGCTTTTCTTAATATTTCACGACTTTTCTTAGTATCGCATTTTTTTTGTATAAAACCGAAAAACAGAAAATAAGTTAGTCACAATTGTCGAACGAGTGTCTTCCACTCCCAGATTAAGCATAAAGTAAAATTTCGAGTTGAAAAAAGCCCGAAGAATTTGGATTTGGACGCGCAGCGTCCAAATCCAAATTCGGGCTTTTCTCAACTCGAAATTTTACTTCATGCGCCACGCGTATAAAAATACTGATTTATTCTAAAGTTTAAAATATTCTGCCTATTTCATGAAAAATAATATATTATGCGCATCAAATTTCATAGCATTTCTTAATATTAACCATTTCACGATTTTTCTTAATATCGCATTTTTTGTATAAAACTGAAAAACAGAAAATAAGTTATTGACAATTGTCGAACGAGTGTCTTCCACTCCCAGACTAAGCATGAAGTAAAATTTCGAGTTGAGAAAAGCCCTAAGAATTTGGATTTGGACGCGCAGCGTCCAAATCCAAATTCGGGCTTTTCTCTACTCGAAATTTTACTTCATGCGCCACGCGTATAAAAACACTGATTTATTGTAAAGTTTATATTATTTTACCTATTTTATAAAAAATAATTTAATATGCGCATCAATAAAAATTGAAATTATTTAATTATAGTTTTAGTTAACGAAACCAACGAAAATCATTAGTACTAAAGAAAGTTGATCAGAATCATTAAAAAGTACAAACAAGTATAATAATCATGAATGACATTTTTCTGTTTTTGCCGTCAAGTTGACAATATTAATTGGGTTTTTGGTTTTGCTGGCAGATTTTTTTTTTTACTAATAAATACGGCAGACCAATTACAAAAACATTAATTTACAATAGTAATATAACAATATATAATAAATAAATAAATATATAATAAATAAAAATTTATTCTCAAAAATAAAATGGAGACGTAGACGATAATGTCTCCGTCTCCATATAATTTGTTTGAATTAATTCGGCCGCTAAAACCAAAAACCGAATTAATAATGATCATAAAGTTTGAACGAAGTCACAAGCGACATCTATTAGACAAAAGCAGGCTAATCAATTTAAAGGCTTTATTACTCAAGGTATAAGATAAGTATAAGAAGTAAAAGAATGTCAGTGTCAAATTCAAACACAATTACCACAAACACCGCTAGATATTCATATACATAGACGAGATAAGGTAGGTCAATGAGAATAGTCATTTGATCAAAGAGGGCCGATAATTAACAAAGGTTGGGAAACCCTGTTCAAGATAGATGTTGATAAACATTGTATTATGGGAGTTTACTCTTAGCAATTTTATTTTTTTTAAATATTTTGCTAAATACTGATAACATTTAAAAAACAAATCAATAAAACTTGTAGACAGTGAAAAAATGTACAACTTTATACATATAAACAGTTTCTACGGTAGCTTTTTTTTATCAGTATACGAGAAAGTCTACTACCTCTGCTAACGTACTAGGTACTAAAACAAACAAGATACTTTGTATAACTGAGGTTTCTATATTATGACTATAGGTAATAACAATTAGTAATAATTACGCAATATTTTAGATATCATTATACATTTCTCTGTAATTGGAAGTAATTCTGTTGAGAAATAAAGCATTATTATTATTATTATTATTATTATAGGTTCGTCAACTACTAGGTATTAAAACATACGAGATATTTTGTATAACTAAGGTTTCTATATTATGACTATAGTTTCGTTAACTACTAGGTATTAAAACAAACGAGATACTTTGTATAACTGAGGTTTCTATGTTATGACTATAGTTTTGTCAACTACTAGATATTATCAATATCAAAGCGTAGTTTATTTATAGAAGCATATTTAATATTCTTTCAGAAATGAAGAAAGATATGGACATGTTCAAAGATTCATCAATATTCAACAACTACTTCAGTTCAATCGTGATATTCCATTTGATGGGTACGACATTCGTAGATTGGACCTTAGAGCACCCAAATGTGCAAGCCCTTCTGAAATCAAACGAACAATTCGACGCCATCATCATCGAGCAATTCGTGAATGAAGCCTTCCACGGATTTTGTAATCACTACAACGCCTCTTGCATCGTCTATTCGGCTCTACCAAGCAACTATTGGCTAAACCCTTTAACGAGAAACCCTGAAAACCCATCGCACATGATCCAATTATATAATACAGCTAAAGTGCCCATGAACTTCTGTAGTCGCGTTATAAACACTTTAATGCTCGGCTTTCAAGGCGTGATCTTCAACGGATTGGTAATTCCCTATCAAAATAGAGCCATGCAGAAGTATTTTCCGAATAGCCCAAATTTAAGGGATCTTTTGTACGAGACGGATTTGATCCTTTTGAATTCGCACTTGACTTACAGTGAGGTCGGTCCTCTTGTACCTGGAATGGTGGAGATTGGCGGGTTCCACTTAAAGAAGGCCGGGAAGCTTCCCGAGGAGTTTCAGAAGTATTTGGACCAGTCTAAGGAGGGTGTTATTTTGTTCAGCATGGGGTCCGTTTTGGCCAGTGCTGATTTGCCTCTTGAGAAAAGAAAGATGTTGGTAAACGTTTTTAAGAAGTTGAAAATGAAGGTGCTCTGGAAGTTTGAGGAGGAAATTCAGGGTATATCTAGTAATGTGAAGACTGCCAAATGGATACCACAAAAGGAAGTTTTGGGTAAATTATTTGAATTAGATGGAAAACAAGGTGACATATACACCTTGTTTTCATATTAAATTTTATTTTTGGCGAATTCGACAGATGTTTGTAGAATTTAGTGCTCTCTATTATTTTTCTTAGGTTTTAAGTACACAAACTTAAAATGATCATAGTACATCTTGTTTTGTCATTTGATCACAAAATGATCTAGATGGCGTTAGTTATCGAATCCATTAAAAGTTTTCACATATTGGCTTGATATCGTCAGAAATGTTCAGTATACCTCAGCACTGGGTCGGGACCACACTAACGAGGATCTTGAAGTCCGAAACGCGTCTGTGGGTATCTGGTGCCGGAATACTGAACACAAATTCAATTATGATCTAATTCATTGATATTAATTCAAAATTGAAACACGTTCTAGCTGCAACAAGTGGTTAGAATCTATAATTGATCTAAATTTTAGCACATCCCAATGTCAAATTATTCATTACACATGGAGGATTATCAAGCACAATTGAAGCTGTTAATTACGGAGTGCCCGTGGTTGGAATTCCAATTTTTGGTGACCAAAACGGCAACATGAGAATGATGGAAAGTAAAGGATTGGGAGTAAAAGTCGATTTTTGGAATTTGAACGAGGAAGATATTTTCAACGCTATTGAGACAGTGCTCAACAACAAAGAGTAAGTAATATTCAATATCTTCAGAAGAAATTCTAATGTATAAAGATACCGGTCTCGCCACATTGAGTTCCTTCTCTATCCTTAGTTCAAAATGGCATCTCAAGTAATCAATGGGCCCGTTGATCAAAATGATCAACACTCAACATGTTCGGATTTGTTTGTGATGCATGATGGTATCTAATGAACAGTACTCCGGCCATTTTATAAACTTTAACCTGCCAATACCAATCGCCAACACCAATCGGTCTCTTTTGTACGATTGCAAAAATCCCAAACATGTTCACGATTAACAATCCGGTCATCAGGGAATTCCCCAACAGTTTGTAGTAAACTCCCAACTGTTGTCTCTGATGAATGAGCCCAATGTGAAACAGAGATGAGGGCACTTCACTTCGCATGTACATCACTTATGAGTGGTCTAACTGCAAAACTCACATTCTCCAGTTTTGAAAACTTTTGGCTAATTGAAAAAAGCGCGTGCACTTTAACATGGCAGACATAAAAAAACTGCCAACAAAATTTTCACAAAAAGTGGAGAATGTGAGTTTTACATTTAGGTGACTCACATGTGTGTGAAATAATGTTTATAATCAGAAATTGTTATATTGAACTTTGTTTAGAAATAAATTAGGTAAATCTTGGTTTGCAGCTAGCCCTTTTAATTCTTAACATGTAAACTTTATCAAGAATATGAATTTGTTTTCAGTACTCATTCATTCACCGACGATGCTACTTAAGTTAATGGGCATTAGATGGCGTTTACGTTTTCGAACATATGTAAACTTAAGTTTTTCATAGAGTAAAAGTGAATTTGCCAACTTTTCGAGATTATTTTAAAAATCAGATTTATTATGGTGGTCTTAACAAGACAACACTTTTGTATAAAGCTTTATTTTAAAAAAATCTTGTTTTGTAGATATGCCGAAGGAGCTAAGAAATTATCTCAATTATTGAATGACCGGCCAATGAAGCCAATTGATACAGCAATTTATTGGATCGAACATATAATTAGACACAAGGGCGGAAAGCATTTAAAGTCACGTGCAATGGACCTTTACTGGTATCAATATATGCTGATAGATGTCGTTGCATTTTTGGCTATTGTTGGAGGTGCGTCACTTTGGTTGTCCTGCTTCCTTTTGAAGAAGATTTTCTGCAGGAACAAAAACAAAAACACTGCCAAAGCTACCAATAATAAAAAGAAACAGTGAATTAGTTAAGCTTCTGTGTATGTAAAAAGTATGCTGTAATACCAATGTAAATAAAGTTTATATATGGATGATAAGAAGAAGAAAAGTTTGATTACTAATACCCACTAAATGCGTAGGTATCAAAAGAAAATAAGAAAGATAAGTTATTTTCTATAATATTTTATTTGTGATCATTTTAATGTGCGTACCTACCACAGCTGAGCAGGATTCGATGCATTCAGGCATCGAATCCTTTTAGAGGATTCATAAGAGGCATTCGAATACTTTAGTTAAACTAGATTCGTGATCTGGATTCGTTGCATTTTTTTAAGAGGATTCGTATTCGAATATAAATGCGGGTGATTCGAGTCTTCATAAAAGGATTCGAATATTTATAAAAGGATCGAATACTTACAAAAGAATTTGAATCGTCAAAAATAATTCTAATTAATTATGAGGATTATCTATTATTGAGTGTTTTATACGCGTGGCGCATGAAGTAAAATTTCGAGTTTAGAAAAGCCCCACGAAAATTTGTGTCGGGTCGCTGCGCGACCCTCGACAAATTTTCTACGCGGGGCTTTTCTAAACTCGAAATTTTACTTCATGCTTAGTCTCGGAGTGGAAACGCTTGTTCGAAACTTCAAACTGATTGCTTTGATAAGAACATTAAATTACTAAAAATGTTTTTGAAGATAATAATCTAGTTTTCAAAATTTTGTTTAACATTATCGCGACAATCTGAAAATGTTAAAGTTTTCCGACATTTCCCTGATTCAAGATTTTTTCCCTGACCTTTTAACTTTCTTCTGTGGAAAGCCTCCATTTTGTTAAATTATTTTCATTGTTTTTGTCAATATTTAAGTTGGTTTTATAAATTTTTAAATGTTTTGTAATTTTTATGCCGCCTGTTGATTTTGACAAATTTAATAACATCATATGGTGTGTTTTGGCCAATTTAAATAAAATGCTATGACTTTTCTCTGACTTTCCCGGTTTTAATGATATTCAGTGATTTTTTTATTTACGTAATTTTCAGGCATTCATCGATTTTATAATAGAGTTCAATTTAATGTTTTGAACGAGTGTTTCCACTTCCAGACTAAGCATGAAGTAACATTTCGAGTTTAGAAAAGCCCCGCGTCGAAAATTTTCACGGGGCTTTTCTAAACTCAAAATTCTACTTCATGCGCCACGCGTACAAGAAGTGTCTTGAAATGTGAAGTGATTTGAAAGGAAGTTGAAACACACGAATACATCTTTAATCAGAGTAATGCAGATATTTAGTCTGTTATCAACGATGTTCAGTGTTAATAATAAATAATTAGGTTTTGAATATTTTTTTAAAACAACTGATAAAGATATTTCTATGTTAATGGTTGCAAAAAATTAATAAAATCAAATTTATTCTTAAAGGATTTGTCATAAAGAAAATGAGTTTGTCAATAGTTTGCAGAATATTTACAAAATATAAAAAACTAATTAAAATTCATATCGACTTTCTGCAAAAATGTTGTCTCATTGAGACGTCTCAAAACATTCATTGAAACAATTACTTCTCGAGCTAATACCCCGACAGATATTGAATTATACAATGAATATTTGAGTTACACGACAGATTTACTGTTCTATGCATAATTTATATGCAAAATGCAACATCAGAATTATTCTCTCACCAAACTAAATGAAACAATAGGAAATTGAAATGAATTGAAAAAAAAATTACAGGGAATGAATATTAATTGTCTTAAGCCATCTATAGACGCGTTTCAAGATTTATACCTCATCAGTATAGCTATGCTTTAGACTTTCCATACAAAAAATATTGAAATAAACAGAAAACTTACAGGAATGTCGAAGTGTGTCAACGAAACAGGTACCCGAAACCTACTACGCACCTACTAATGACTTAATGCATTTACCTATAAATAACATCCCTTTATTTTAACTCGCCCCAGTTTTGTGTACCTGTTTCGACGACACACTTCGACATTCCTGTAAGTTTCCTGTTTATTTTAGTATTTTTTGTATGGAAAGTCTAAAGCATGTTTTAATAATCATTAATTAAAACACTTTTGACTGTCAGTTTTTGTCAGTTCACACAAGCAACGGCCGCAGTATTGACACTTTCATACATGTTTAAGCTATAATATCATGATTTTCATCGATTTTTGACAATTTTGGTTAGACTTATAATGATTTGAACTAATTTTCGAAATAAGTGATTTTTGAAAATAAATTATACCTTAAAACTCAATAAATTTTCTAGTAATGATGTACGGATAATAAAATATTTCAGTTTTCTATAAAACGTCTAAATTAAAGCTGGAAATGTTTGTTATATTTTATTTATACATTATTAAATAAAAATGAAAATAAAAAATTATATAAATCAATTAAAATTTGAAATATTGAAATTTTTACCACTTTTTTTAGACAATTGTCGCGTTTTCTTACGGATTGTTGACATTTCATCACTTTTCGAAATTTTTAACAATTTTGACAGTTTTCTTACGGATTGTTGACATTTCATCACTTTTCGAAATTTTTAACAATTTTGACAGTTTCATTAATTTTAATTTGGTATGTCATTTTTAATATCGCATATTTTTTTTGTATAAAACAGAAATCAGAAAATAAGCTATTGAAAATTGTCGAACGAAGGTTTTCCACTCCCAGACTAAGCATGAAGTAAAATTTTAAGTTGAGAAAAGCCGTAAGAATTTGGATTTGGACGCAAAAATCCAAATTCGGGCTTTTCTCAACAGTTCATCAGCGAAAATTACACCCACTTAAGTGTACTGTTTTGTGCGGTGTATCGTCTGAAAGGATCATTGGTCCATATTTTTTTTAAAATGCACATGGCGCCTCAGTTACGTTGCTGAATATCGAACAATGCTGGAAATTTTTTGAGGCAGCTGTAGAAATCCATTCACAGTTGTGGTTTCAACAAGATGGAGCCACAGCCCACACTGCAAGGGACACAATGGCTTTGTTACGGGACATCTTAGGCGAACGCATTATTTCGCGCAGAAGCGATTTCAATTGGCCTCCACGTTCACCGGATTTAACAGCTTCAGACTGTTTTCTTTGGGGTTATTTGAGAGAAAGGGTATACGTAAATAAGCCAACGAGCATACCAGAGCCAAAACAAAACATGAAATTGAAGTAATAACAACGGAAATTTTATGGAAAGTTATGAAAAATGTACTGGAAAGAGCACGAATGTGCGAAGCCGAAAATGGCCACCACTTGTGGGATATAATTTTTTATACTTAACCCAAAAATATTCCCCATTAATATACTGTATAACAAAAAAATAATAATAATAATTAAATAAAAAAGTTATTAAACATTCAAACCATATCGGTAGTTTTGTGCCACCCTGTATAAATATGTCTGTGACGTTTTGTCAAATTTGATTACTGATATTAGACTGATTTCAATTCTGATTCAGTTGTTTTTATCAGTTGCCATGGACGTTAGATGTTAGATGTTCCCCGAACGGTAAATGAAACTTACGTTCAATTTACCGATTTGTTATTCATAGCAACTTGTACACACAGGTAGACATTAAAAAAGGGTTGATCGTGCAAAAACAAATATGTACAACAAGTGAGCAAATTTTGTGGCTCAAACCTCTACTAACTTAGAACAATCGACGTCATGTCATGCTAACCAATTTGCTTGTTATAAAACATGATTGGGATCCGGAATCCAATAATGCCCTGCAATTATGGTAATTACCCCCCTTATCACTAACGAAAATATGTGCAGTAGATAATATGGTTTGACACTTAATACTGGCATTGTCAAACTTTATTATCTACCCCTTATCACTAACGAGGATATGTGCACCTCGTTAGTGATAAGGGGTGTAATTACCATAATTGCAGGGCATTATTGGATTCCAGATCTTAATCATGTTTCATAAGAAGCAAACTAATTACAACTTTAGGTTTGCAACAAAAGCACAAAGGTTTGTAGCCAAACAAATATCACTAAAATAAAAAAAATGCTTCATACAAAACAACAACTAATTGTTTATTCTTAAAATCAATTACATTAACCTTGCCTCCTTATTCATTTAGTACAGATATGTTAAATATTTCAAAAAATATAATATTTCCAGACGAGACATTTAATAAACCAAATACAATCGACATGTTACTTGGAGCTAATCTACGAGTATTTTGGAACCTACTGTGTATAAAATTAGGAAAAACCTACCATTGTTACCAAGAAACTAAATAGGTTGGATGGCTACAATCCAATGGTTGGGTTTTCCCTAATTTGATTTAGCCTAAACACAGGAGGTATGTTGCGACAATTTTAAATATTGACGCATGTAATCCAACTGATTCGGTAAAAAAGGGTGCAACATAGGTAATTGACCATCAAATTAAAACATTTTGAGAAATTGAGAAATTCTTCTGAAAATCACTATGTCTCAAATACGTCGCGTTTATATAATGGATGTTTTGTAAATTTTAAAGACACTCTAAATGTGAGATATGAATGCTTTGGTATACAATTTGAAAACCGCCCAACTTATCTTCAATCAGACCAATGATCATTTAAAAAAAAATGTTCATTGGTAAACAGTAAGCACTTTGTTATATGACGAAAATGTAAAAAGTTTTAATATAATTGATTATCAATGATTAAAAAAAAATGTTCATTAGTAAAAAATAAGCACTTTGTTATATGATGAAAATGTAACAAACGTATTGACACCAAATAAAAAGTTTTAATATAAATGATTATAAATTATTGTTAAAAAAATGTTCATTGGTAAACAATAAGCACTTTGTTATGTGATGAAAATGTAACAAACGTAGTTACACCGAATAAAAAGTACTTTTTGAAATATAGATCTGTATATGGCGGTTTTTCCGAAACCACTTCAAAATGAAAAACAAAGAATATCCGCCAACACACAATTTTATAATCAGATTTTTTTCTTTAGTGGTATAAATACTCACATTGAATTCAATGAACCGTTCAAGTCTTTAATATACCGTGCGATCATTTTAATTATGATTTAGAGTAGGCGGAACTTTTTTTGTGCGGTTGCCCAGAATGCTAATTGAATAATGAAATATATTGGAGGTTATGGTAAACTATGTGTTAACAGTCAGTAGTGCCAATCTAATTTAAAATTCAAAGCCTACTTACTCTAAGGTCCAGTTGCACCAGAAACCAGAACTCAGGGTTAAGCTGAACTCAAGTTCACGATGACAATTCCTATTGTTCTAATGTCACTTTGAACTCAAGTTCAGAGTTGAATTAATCATGTTTTTGATGATCGCACTGTATTTAGATGATTTAATTCCACATGTTTGTTTAATTTTCTTCATAGATTTTAAGCAATAATTCGATTGAAAATGAAAAAAAACGAAATAAATGCTTCTACAATCTTGTTATTAAATAAGAGAATGATTTTAATCAGGGGCGCCCGCAGAAGATTTTACAGTGGGGAGTAAAATATAATAATAATAATGGAGTTTATTGTCTTTATCTAGAATTTTATGCTCTGTCAGTAGAACCATAGAAAATTGATGAAATGTCGAGGTGAAAATGTTAAAATTTGCCAGAATTTTGAAATAATCAAAAACTCGAAAAACGATGAAATGTTTAAGTTTGAGAAAATGTTGAAACAATATCAAATAGTGATGAAATGTCAAGAAATATTGGAATTTGACAACATTTTGATGTATGTGGAAAAGTGATAATCTGTAATAAAAAAAAATGTTTTAAATATTTTTAACTTTACAATTAATCAGTGTTTTTATGGGCGTGGCGCATGAAGTAAAATTTCGAGTTGAGAAAAGCCCGAATTTGGATTTGGGTCCAAATCCAAATTCTTCGGGCTTTTCTCAACTCGAAATTTTACTTCATGCATAGTCTGGGAGTGGAAAACATTCGTTAAGCAATAATCACTGGCTTTTTACAATATATTTATTAATTTACAAAATCTTGAGGGTTTTCAAGTCGTTGTTTAATTTTTAAAATTTTGTCTATTTTCGTGAACTTCCAAGGTTTTAATTAATTGTCAAAATGTTTACGACTCGTGGAATTTTCAATACGTCCGTTAATTTTCAAACTTTTTATTAATTTCCAAGATTTATAACAAGATTATTATTATTTCAAGATTATTGCTGATTTTCAAACTCTTGACTCCTTTCGTTACCTTTTAAAACTTTGATGGTTTTCATGTATTTCCTAAATTTTTGTTAATTAAAAAAAAAAGAATTGCCAGTATTCATTAATTTTCAAGAATATCGTTAATTTTCGGGTTCGGGAAATTGACAATGCATTACAAATTCTTGCATAATCATCGTTTTTGCGTATTCTTCATTTCCGTGAGTATATGTTTATCTTTAATAAATAGGCCAACGATTGAACTTGACATACCTACACGTTTGAATAAAAAAGCTTGTTTTTGTTATTTTTTAAGAATTCATTTCGTTCGATTTTTTTGCGTCTGGAATTCAAGCAGACACAACATTTTAAATGTATGTAATATTATCTTACAAAACAAATAATTGTGTGTATGATGTAGATAGACGATTACTCAAGATTTATGTGAGTCTAACTGGGCGAGTGAATGTGCTTTATTAAACCGCGAATTTCGCGAAATTTATTGCTCCAGAGCCATGCGCATTTTGGTAATTTTCGCGCAATGTGCAATACTAGTGCCCACTTGCACCGCAGGTACTTAATCATGGCTAAAAAGTTAATCACGATTAATTTAACATTCCAAGCAATCTTTGTGAAGCTAGCGCGATAACTTCAGGGTATTTAGTATCGTGAAAATATTTATTGTTTTTTTTGTTTAATATTTTTTATTTTATTTGATTTATTTCAACTCTATAAGCACCTATTATGCTGTTTTAATAAACAAATGTGCGATAAATAATGTTACAATTACCTAAAAAATGAAATGTAGGTTAATTAATCGTGGTCAGTAAATCGAAATAGTTAATCAGGGCCGGCCCAAACAAATGCGGGGCCCGGTGCAATGATCAAGAATGACGACTGTCGCTTTCCTCGAAAATAGTTTATTACAAAAAATAATAATTTTGAAAAAAATATCAAAGCAAAAATGCGAATCGTTTTTCAATATTGCCTGAAATCAGTGATGCATGAAGTAGAATTTGAAGTTTAGAAAAGCCTGAAAATTCGGTTTGGCCGCTCCGCTTCGCGGCCAAACCGAATTTTTGCGGGCTTTTCAAAACTCCAAATTTTACTTCATGCTTAAGTTTCAAAGGGAAAACACTCGTTACAAAATTAAAATTGATTTTTATAAAAATAAGTAGGAAAATGTCGAAACTGTTAAAGTTAATGCGGTAAATGACATTTCAAATCAATATATTGATCAACTACTTCCAAAACCTCGTAAGCCCCAATTCTTCAAATATCACTTTTTGACGTCAAATATATAATTGATTTATTCGTATTGGTATAATCCATACCTACATTTTCTCAAAATACTTATTAAATACACTCATGATGAAGTTATACGTACCATAGAAAAATCAGAATTATTACGCAGCTCATAAAATAATTTACTCAAATTTGATGTCTCCTTTAAAATTTTACATTTACAAGGTTTTGGAAGTAGGTTATCGATATAATATATTAAAAATATGAATGGCTTCCCAACTAAATTAATTAAAAGTCAAACAAATAAAAAATAATTTCACACATATATCCAAGATCCCCAACTGAATCTAAAAACACGTTAACTACATTTACATATTTTGGCCCAACAACAGTAAAAATTGCTCGCATATCAAAAAACAAAATCATCAACTTGCGATTTATCTAATATACTTTTTAATTCCAAAGATAAAAATGACCCAATAAATAAATTTGGAGTGTATCAATTACGCTGTTCCGAGTGTAATAACGTATATGTAGGACAGACAGGATGTAGCTTTAAAACAAGATATTTACATTTCCGCGCATTTAAACATAATCAAAATTCAAGTACCTTCGCAAATTACGCTTTAGAATCAAATCACTCTTTTCCGAAACTCAATGATCTAAAAATTTTACATCACTGTACGAAAAGTACCAAATTAAATTATCTTGAAGGCGTGGAAATCTTCAAAAATTCTCGTATTTCAACGGTCAACCTTCTGAATGAACAAAATATTTTGTGGTACAAAACATAGTTAATTTGTCGAATTCGAATTTTTAATATAAATAAACTGATGTTAAAATGTGCTAAAAAAATAAAACGGTAAAACGTTTCTAAAAATAAGCAAAATATTATTGAAATTGTGAATATTTATCAAAATTCATTAAATGCATTCATTATCAGAAAAAAATCTTGATGGATATAAAAAAAATGTCACTTCGTTATTGGGATTTTGACATTTTTAACTTATTTTTTTTATATTTCATGATGTTTTCTGTACAGTGAATTGATATTTTGGGTTATTTTTGATATTTTTCAGCAGGATTGAACGTTATTTATATTTTGATTTTTGTAACATCTGCATTCGAGTTGCATAAAAAATATACTACGTTTGAAGTAAACCGGTTTTTGACATATTCTGTAGATTTAAATTTTTTTGAAGTTTCAATAAAGTTTTGAATGTTTCTTTTTCTAAAATTATATTCCTGATATTATAAAACTACAGTCACTATTTTGACTTTCTTTAGCCGTATTCAATTTGATACTTTTGTTAGCGAGATTAATTTTATTTATCTTTATTCGTTTGCATTCAATAATTTTGACATGTTACAATAGAATTTCACTTGATCACTTGATGAAATTTTAAGTTTTTTTTAAATTTCCTCAAAACTTTAAAACGGATATTTCCGATAAAATATTTGGTTTGAAAATGTTCACGAAAACATTGATTATTTAAGAATAATAATCAAATTAAACGTTTACAAAACATCAACGTTCGCTCACTTTGTAAAATCGTGTATTTCAAGTCTTGTAACGAATGTTTCCAATTGAAACGTTAAGCATGGACGGGCTCTCCGCTTCGCTGCGCGACCTTACCAAATTTTCAGGCTTTTCTAAACTCGAAATTTTTCTTCATGCGCCACACATATAAGACACTGAGTTATTGCAAAAATATTCAAAATATGACAGTTCGCATTTTTAATTAATGCATCGAAATAAAATATTACATATGCAGCTTCTCAATTTCTTTGCACAGAATTAAATAAAATAATTAAGTACAAAAAGATAATTAAGCATTATTCAAAATCAGGGGCGCGCGGGGCTCGGTGGGCCCTGCTCGTGCAAGTGGGCATAGGTCTCCTACCAAAGCAACTCTGTGGTAAATACGACAATACCCCACAGATTTAGTTAAATTAATTAAATAAAGTCGCGAATCATCATTAATGATTAGTAAATATAAACCGTACTTACCATGTTTGCGAATTTCTCCACTTATAATAATCGCTCAAATATTTATGTGGGTATGACACAATTTGACTAGTATTAATTATTCACTTTGTGATACAAGATCATGCGACGAGTGAGCCGTGCGTTACATGAAAACTGAAAATGTCGAGATGCCAGGGGAATTCACCAAAAAATATTGTACCCGGTACAACGGGGAAGTCCTGGCACCGAATTGTTCAATTGCTATTTATTTTCGATATAGACCAATAGATGTCGTTGTTATGACATAATAAAAAAATATTGGAGGAAATTCCTGTGTTTGCCGCTCCCTTGAATGTGCCGCCCGTGTGCGGTGCACACCCTGCACACCCGTACCCAGCGGGCCTGCTAGTGGATTTATTTACGAATGTATTTCTGATTATTTTCATATTATTTAATTCAAAAGTAAAATAGGCATTTACTTTAATACAAAGTGGTCATTAAGGCCAAAAATGAAAATTTTTTTTAGTTAAAACATAATATTCGTCTCTAATTTTATTTAACAAATCAGAACATATCACACATTTTAAAATATCGTTAAACAACTTATGTGATTTAAAAATGCGAACAATCATCAAATAGTTACATAATTTAATGTATGAATAAATAAATAAATAAATAATTGTAGTTTAGAAAATATTACCTCAGTATTTTAGGAAGATTATGTGAAATATATCAGTGTATAACTATAATTATTTAATTATATAACATTATTATGTATATAACATGTTTAAAAATGTTATTGTAATTCCGAGAATATTCTCTTTCTATTTTTTAAAGTCGGGTGAAATTATTTAATTTAATGTATCGTTCTAGCAAATGTGTATGGTTCGGTACGGCTGGTCGTTTAGTCTCAGTGTGCGTGCGCCAAAATACATTCGGCCGACCCACTTCATTAGATCACGATCCGTCACTGATATACCGGGTGTTGACTTGGCGGACGCAACATAGGAAATCCCATGTAAATTTTGAAATGTTCAAATTTTGGCTCCACTATTTATTTTAAAAACAAAATGTATTTACCTTTTTTGTAGAAAAATTCTGAATTCATTTGTGTTAACGTTTATTACTTTACGTTTCTCTAAGTTAAAATAATTAAGAAAAAATAATGTGATTTTATAAAAATGACATGCCATGGAAATTTAAACAACAACTGCGGATGTCAAAATGGCAAAAGAAATCGCAGTCACTTGATTAAAGTAAATGTTTTAGAAATGATTTACACTATACAAGAAAAATGTCATTATATTTATAAAATCACATTACTTTTTCTTAATTACTTTAGCTGTTAATTTTCTGACTTTCGTTGATTTTTCAAAGAGCTCAATTTGAAGCTTTAAACGAGTTTTTTCCACTTCCAGACTAAGCATGAAGTAAAATTTCGAGTTAAATTTTACACCCGTTAGCTTAATTACTTTAATCAGCTGCTTGGCTACAAAGTGAATACGGTGCCGACTGAGATTCATTTATTGTCCTAGGAAAATACTGATTCTAACAAATGTACGCGAGAATTGTTCCAATTAGCTCGCCAACAGTGACATCTGTAAACAACAATTAGTGTGATAAACCTTTATTAGCTAGTGTTTTGAAGCTCCGAGACAATTTTGAATAATTCAGACTAAAATATTAGCTGGCACATGCAGGATCGGGCCTGTTCTCTTATTTACCCGGGCCGGGCTCATGAAACTTACCATCCATATTGATTGCGAAGAAATGTATCCGTCTTGTCCGATCGTTTAGGACAACAAATAAATTATTTTTAAATATGGGAAACCGAAAATTAACGAAATTCTTGAAAATAGATGAATACCGGCAGTTTTTATTTAAAATTAACGAAAATCCAGGAAATGCACAAAGTTTTAAAAAGTAACGAAAGGAGTCAAGAATTGCATGATTTTTGTAAAAATTTTGAATATTGTTGTAGATCTTGGAAATTAATAAAAAATGTTTAAACATTAACGAACGTATTGAAAAATTTACGATTCGTCAAAATTTTTGTTGAATAATTCAGACTAAAATATTGGCCAGGACGGGCTGGGTAGGGCCTGATCTATTATTTACCCAAGCCGGGCTGGGTCTCAATTCAATTATTTTATGACCGGGCAGGGCCAGGCCCAAAAAATCGGCTCGTGCAGGGCTCTATCTTACGGCTCATTGAACGGTAAATAAAACTTACCATCCATAGTGATTGCGAAGACATGTTGTCCGTCTTGTACGATCGTGTAGGACAAGACGGACAATATTTCTTCGCAATCACTATGGACGGTAAGTCATTTATCGTTTACTGAACCGTAAGTAACACCTACGTTTTACTTACCGTCCTGGAAACAGACGTGGTAAGTTCTAAGAAGTCCGATTGTGCGAAAAAAAACTATAATTAATTTTTATTCTAATCAGTAAATTGTTATTGATTATACTTTTAAGGTGAGTTGTGAATTTACCTACGTTTATCTGGTATGCCTAGAATTACATAATTTTGTTATCAGAAAATGTTTTGTTTATTGAAATGTTAATTATTCATTTTTTGCATTTTTTCAGCCATGCTTATTTCCTTATAGGAAAACCCTATAAATTTACATGTTTAATGTATTTCCAGCGTATAGATCACTTCACGCGAGGAGAGTATGTTCGGTGTATTAAGTTCCTTGACCTGGACAACTCTCATTCGTAATTTATACAAAAACAAGTTCATTCGCTAGTTCATTAAAATAAACTTCACGTAATCAGCATTTAATAAAAAATAATTCAAGAAAGTTGACCTTATGTACATTTAACAATAATTTATTAGTGATAAGTGATAAGTCTTTGCGATAAGTTTAGTGAAAAATTAACATATTGTTTGTGATAAGTTAAGTTGAGTGAATAATCCATCATCGGCCAAAGAAGCAGTCTCAGTCTTAATAATAATGTGGATTCAAACAGTTTGTGTCCTGGTGATTTTAAATAATGTGGTGGAATCTTCAAGAATATTATGTATTTTACCTGTACCGTCATACAGTCATTATGAAGCACCGAATCAGCTAATGTTGAACTTAGCTGAAAAAGGTCATGAGGTCACAGTCGTTAGTCCATTTGCAGTGAAAGTTAAGCATAAAAATTACAAGAATATCACGGTTAAAATTGATTCTATTTTATCAGGTAAGGTTGTTAAAATTAATATTGTCTTTAAAATATTATACAGGGAGTTGTTCTTTCAAGTTTACATATGCCAATTATATGCTGTAATTTTTTAGATATTCACCGTTCCTTTAAAGGGTTTGATTTAAAGCTTTAAACGAGTGCCACGCGTATAACTGGCTGATTTCGAGTGAAGTTCGCTTGTTTCCATTTTCAGTAATTAATTCGCGTGGAGCATGAAGTAAAATTTCGAGTTTAGAAAAGTCTGAAAAACAAATTTTCAGGTTTTTCTAAACTCGAAATTTGACTTCATGTTTAACCTGGGAGTGGAAAACACTCGTTTAAAGCTCGGCCTAACCAGATTTTCAGGGTTTTCTAAACTCGAAATTTTACTTCATGCGCTACGGGTATAACAGACTCATTTCGAGTAAAGTTCGCTTGTTTACAATATTTCAGTATTTTCAGTGACTAATACGCGTGGCGCATGAAGTAAAATTTCGAGTTTAGAAAAGCCTGAAAATTTGGTTTGGTCGCTCCGCGCTTCGCGCTACGCGACCAAACCAAATTTTCAGGCTTTTCTAAACTCGAAATTTTACTTCATGCTTTGTCTGGGAGTGGAAACACTCGTTTAAAGCTTCAAATTGAGCTCTTTAAAAATAAGCGTATGCTTGTGTATAAAAGAAAAATGCCCTCTATGTTAAATTCAATCCCAAATGTTTAATTGCTGAACTTCACTTTGAAGCAAAAATAAACTCAGGCAGAAACTCAATTTTTAGACGTCAGACGTATAAAATTTAGTTTCTGCCTGAGTTTATTTTTGCTTCAAAGTGAAGTTCAGCAATTAAACATTTGGGATTGAATTTAACATAGAGGGCATTTTTCTTTTATACACAAGCATACGCTTATTTTTAAAGAGCTCAATTTGAAGCTTTAAACGAGTGTTTCCACTCCCAGACAAAGCATGAAGTAAAATTTCGAGTTTAGAAAAGCCTGAAAATTTGGTTTGGTCGCGTAGCGCGAAGCGCGGAGCGACCAAACCAAATTTTCAGGCTTTTCTAAACTCGAAATTTTACTTCATGCGCCACGCGTATTAGTCACTGAAAATACTGAAATATTGTAAACAAGCGAACTTTACTCGAAATTAGTCTGTTATACCCGTAGCGCATGAAGTAAAATTTCGAGTTTAGAAAAGCCTGAAAACGTTGATTCAACGTAAAATAGAAATGACTTAATTGCTGTCTAGGAGTTTAGAAAAGCCTAGATTAGGGAAGCAGCAAACTTCTTTTATCAATGTATGTTTTTGAGTTTCAATAACACAGGCCAATAAAAAAAAATGATTTGGATTTGTTCATTTTTTTGAAGTTTTGGTGGTTAACCTATTTAAGAATCAACATTTCTTTGATTCCATCACGCACAATTTTTGAATTAATTTATTAATTTACTAGGTGTCATATTTATGTTCTTTTTAAATATTTGCGAATAAAAATTAAATGAAAATTGAAATTAAAGCTGTTCTCTTGCACAATGGGAATATATTTTCATCGGTACAGGTTGCCCATTCTGTGCAAATAACGGAAAACTACGAAAATCTTGAAAAAATATAATACAATGATCATAGTTGAAATTTGTGGGGATTTAAAAATTGTGGGACTTCTACTAGGACAGCAGTCAGGGTGTACAAAGTACCCATGTTTTTTGTGTGAGTGGGACAGTCGAAGTAGACATCAACATTGGAAGAAAAAGGATTGGATAAAAATAAATAATTTAACTCCCGCATCAAAAAATGTTCTGCACGAAAGTCTTGTTGGTCCACAAAAAATCTTGTTACCTCCACTGCATAATAAACTAGGATTAATGAAAAAAACAATACCTTAAAGCTTTAAATAAAGATGGAGACTGTTTCAAATACCTTTGTAGAAAATGTCTCGGTATCTCAGATGCAAATTTAAAGGAAGGAATTTTTGTCGGTCCTCAAATAAGAAGATTAACGAAAGATCAAGAATTTGTTAATACCATGACCGAAACTGAGAAAAATAAATGGATTTCATTTGCTAATGTTATTGAAGGTTTTTTGGGAAACAACAATCATCCTAACTACAAGGAAATTGTGAAAAACATGAATCAGAAATTTATGGAATTGGGATGTAATATCAGCATAAAAGTTCACTTTTTACACTCGCATCTTGATTACTTTCCAGAAAATCTTGGTGATGTGAGTGAGAAGCAAGGTGAAAGGTTCCACCAAGCATGAAAGAAATGGAACGCAGGTGGAATGTTTCAATGATGGCTGATTACTGCTAGTGAATAAAAAAAACAATCCGGCCCTTGAATACAGAAGAAAATCCAATAAACGAAGTTTTTCATCCAAGAGGGAAAGATTTTCTGGAAAGAAAAGAAATTAAAGATTGTTTAAGACTTTTTTCAATTTAGTTTACTATTTGTAATTTGTATTTGTCTCTCTGTATCAATAAAAGTAGCTTTATTTTGACCAAATTTTTTATTAATTTCAACATTGATAAAAATCCTTACGTGAAAGGGCAAAAAGACACTCGGATTTGAATTCAGCAGATCAAAATTGTACAAAATCAGATGTTAGATCGAAATCAAAATTTGTTGGCCTGTGTAATTAATGAACACTGTTGTATCTTTTCTTCACATTTTATGTTCGAATAAACTCCCAAATTAGATGCATATTTCGAGCGCTAAGCACTTGTTATAAATAACAACTAATTCTTGATGTGCGGCTTCTTTATCTGTATCTAAATACAGTGGGTTGAAGAGATAAACCTTAAAAAAAACTTATTTTATATTGATCTGATTCCAAACTTCTCTTTTTTTTCAGATACATCCGTTTCCCTTTATGACACTTTACGCCTTCCAGTCCACAAATACCTTAAACTAGTCTTCAACTTTGGCCTTCACATAACCGAATCAATTTACAAAGATGAAAACTTTAGAGACCTGATGAATTCCAACGAAAAATTCGATGCTGTAATAATATCTCAATTCTTCAGCGACTCATTCCACGCCTTGTGCCACAAATACGACGTCCCATGTATACTTTACACCCCCTTGATGACAAGCGCCTTTATAGACTTCAAAATCTCAAACCCCACGCCCTTATCCTACACCTCGGACTTCTACATGCCATACACAGACCAAATGACATTTTTTCAAAGAGTCTTCAACTGCATGATGTATTGGTACTCACGATTTCTCGCGCAGACTTATTTATATCCAAAGCACGAGGAGCTCATTAAGAAGTACTTCAATCTTGATTTGAAGATGGATGATTTATTCAAGAAGACTTCGTTGGTTTTGCGCAACTCGCATGTTGCGTTTAACGGTGCCGTTCCAACCGTTCCGAATCTGGTTGAGATTGGTGGGTTCCATTTGAAAACTCCTCAAAATCTGAGTGTGGAACTGAAGAAATATTTGGACGATGCTGAAGATGGTGTGGTGTATTTTAGCATGGGTTCGATTTTGAAGAGTAGTATGTTGTCTAAAGATAAGCAGCAATTGCTGCTGAAGGCGTTGGGGAGGGTTAAGAGGAAAGTTTTGTGGAAATATGAGGATGATAATTTGGATGGGTTACCGGAAAATGTGAAGATTGTAAAATGGGCACCGCAAATTGATGTTTTGGGTAAGGCTTCAAAGATTTTCCGAGATTTAATTCAGTGTGTTATCCAACTAATCTTTAACCCTCCTTATTTAATTATGTGGGCAGCATAAATGGGGTGCATTTAACACTCAAGTACATTAACACGGGATTTGCGTGATAAATGTGGTTATTTAACACAAATATGAAAAATACCTTTATTGGCATAATAATACATAACATCTACACACTAATCGCTACCAACTCTCTTCCTCCTGCTTTCCCTCTCTTCTCCAGCGTCCTTACCCCGGCCCATCCTCTCTCATCCATTCCGACACTCTTCTATTCCCCCTTAATCCCGCCCATTCCTTCTTCACCAACACGAATATAAATAATTGCCTAGTTCGATTTTTGCCGCTATGCAGTAATAATGCTGTGCTAGACAAATCAGCTTCTTTTGCCCTACATTAGACCATGGTGGTGATGACGTCATCGACACCATTTTGTTAAAGTACAAAGTTACGCGTCAACATCTCCGCCGTTCTCACTACTTTAACCCGCGTAAAACGCGTTTGTAAACATATATCATCCTCAAATTGGTTAAACAATTGTGCTTCTATCAGTCGCGATTGTCTTTTAAAGTGAAACAAACGTTAACACCATGAAAACTCTATCCAAACTGAAGAGTTCGTCTTTTGTGCAAAGAGCGTGTTTCTATGTAACTTAGGCGAAAGGGTAGACTGTGAGTATTATTTATTGTTGAACGATTATTTATATTTGTGATAAAGTGGAATTAACCCTATGACACATTTAAATCATAGTACCGCAATCTGTCATCTTTTATTTATCAAATTATTATAAAACAAAACCGAGCATCAAGATTGAGTATTTGATAAATATGTATAATAAATACTGTGTTATATATTGTTGTTGTCGTGAACAAAGTATAGCGTATAACCCGCATATAATGGTTATTAATCACTCAAACGACTTGCTCCACTCGCCTTCGGCTCGTTCCTCAAACCTCGTTCTCGTGATTAATAGCTATCATAATATGCTCGTAGTACAATATACTATTAAACCCCGTAATAAACATTAAACTGTGTGGAAATATAAATTATACACTACTTTTAGCACATCCAAACGTAAAAGTATTTATAAGCCATGGCGGAGCGTTTAGTATCATCGAATCAATTAACTTCAAAGTGCCAATCGTAGGATTGCCGATTTTCGGTGATCAAGTTTCAAACTTGCAATTTTGCCAATCTAGAGGATTTGCTAGAAGCATAATTTTTGAGGATATGAACGAAGACAATGTAGTCCAAGCAATCAACGATGTTTTAACTGAACCAAAGTGAGTATTATCTATTTTGAACAAGTTTCTCATCTTTCACGTGGTGAAACATATTTAACTATGATTTGAAAAAGAAAACACTAATATTAGTGAAATTTAACCAAGTGTTTTCTTTTTCAAATCAGAGTATTATCTATAAAATCGGTGGTTACAAGTTCTCCAATCATAAACAAATAATATTTCTCCACGACCATTAGTGAATGTAATAATTCCAAAATCATTTTTAATAATAGAATGTACAAATTCTCATTCTTGAGTTAGAATATTTATTCTGAAACACTTGTTTCTTATGTGTTTTGCATGTATTTTCATTCTATAACAAGATACAGAATGAATATTCCGTAATCGAACTAAACAACATAGATTGCCTTGAATTTCAAAACTGTCACTGTTAGTGAATTTCAAATCTGTCAGATGTAAATGCCGACGTCGTATTATTTATTTTCAAATAAGTTTTAATTTAAGTAAAATAATGAGTAAAAATCGAGTGAATCAGATATGGAACTTGATATTACTCCACTTGAAATTATAAATTATGCAAATAATATAAGCGAAAACCTGCTGCCGCAAAAATCGAGACATTAATATGAACAGTATTATACACTGTTAAGGGATTGGCAACAAGAAAAGAAATTGGACTTCTTTTCCGAAACTGCATTTATCGGCGATTTATTAAAAAAATGGAAATCCTTGACTATATGAAAAATATATTCAATCCTGAAAGAAATAATAAATGTGAAACACGAAATCGATATTTCAAGATACAATAAATAAAAAACTTTGTTAAAACGCTCTTCTGAAAAGTATGTAGCTAAGAAATCGAGGTTTTTGTAGAAGAAAATGTTGAGCAATTCTTAGAAAATGCTCCGGATGAGATAAATTTACCTACAAAGGTAATAAAAATTATAATTTAACAATTTAAATGTAAATATTAATACAATGTAATACAAATGTTACAATAAATAACTTGTTTCGTTCAGATTTATTTAATTGTTATTGGTTCATACTTTCTGGTCGTGGAGAAAATATAGTCTGTTACTCGGTTAGAATGAAAAATTGATACTCGTGGCTCCTCACGCTCGCTGGCGCTCGCGTTCGGAATTTTACACTCGTATCAATTTTTTTCATTCTAACCTCGTTACAGAATATACTATTCCATTTTCCAGATTTATTTATAACACATTTTTTAATTCGTTTATTGACAAATCTCAATTTTTAGATATGCAGAAAATATAAAACTGCAATCCCAAATATTACAAGATTCACCAGTAACACAAATGGAAAAGGCTATTTACTATATCGAGTACGTCATCCGTTACAACGGTGCACCTCAATTAAGAGTACCCGCAATGGAATTCCCATCGTACAAACAGCAATCGCTCGACGTTGTTTTATTCATACTCTGTGTAATAACTTTATCACTTTTGGTTATTTATAAATGTATAAGCAAATTCTGCAAGCAACATATCCACGAAAAAAGCGAATAGGGCAACAAGAGAGTAAAACTAGATTGATTGCGTGCGGCTTAATAATAAGCTGCAACACTTTTTCATACGAGTATACATAAATATACACAATTACAATATTGGAAGAGTCAACACCCACTGAGCAAACTTATTTAAGTAATGTTTCATCAACATTAAAATAACGTTTAATGTTGCTACAATGTTGATATAACGTTATTTGTTTGTTTTTGCTCAGTGGGCACGCAGCATGAATATACATAACTTTAAATAAATTGTACTAAGATATTAAATCTTATTACGCACGTGTATGTACATATATTAGATCATATCATATAATGTCATTTACGTTGTATTGTAATATAATTTATCAAGTAAACACTTTTTTAATTTAATTTTAAAAATGGTATTGGAATTTAACGTTTACCACCGAGCAAAAAACAAACAAATGACGTTATATCAACATTGTAGCAGCATTAAACGTTGTTTTAATGTTGATGAAACATTACTTAAATGTGTTTGCTCAGCGGGTTAATATCGTCTGACAGCTTGTTGCATAATTTTGGTCCGAGTATATTAGGTGAGTATTTTCTAATATTGCGAAAAGGTATCGCAATGTCATGTGTTATATTTATGTATCTTCCTGTTTTTTTTTTAGCGAATAAATATTTATTTTTATGAGTGTAGTTCAAGTAAAATACCATTCATATGAATAATAGATTAAAACTAATTCACGAGTCCTGTCCCACGTCTTTGGCACCAGCGGCGGCTCGCAGTATAACTTCAGGGTATTCCAGAGACCCAACGTAATATGTATCCGTTATTGAAAGGTGACTTTGTTGTGCAATTCCTTGTATTTATAAAGCGCGGTCCCAACCTCAAATTTTGTGTGCCTTGGCGCTGTGGCCTACCCTGAAGTTAGGCTGTGAGCCGCCGCTGGTTGGCACAGTCTTCACTTACTAGAACTACAACGCTTGAAACGCGAAAATATTTTGATATACTTGTAATATTTAGTTCCTCTATATATAGGGAGTTTTTCTTATAAGTATCCCACTGAGCAAAAAACAAACAAATAACGTTATGTCAACATTGTAGCAACATTAATGTTGATAAAAATTACTTAAATGGATTTGCTCAGTGGGGTACAAACCCCAATATACTGTATACGCTGCACATTTTCAGATATTCGTCGTATTTAAAAAAAGTTCAAATTGAAGCTTTAAACAAGTGTTTTCCACTTCCAGATTAAGCATGAAGTAAAATTTCGAGCGTACCGAGCTAATTTTTCAGGATTTTCTAAACTATAAATTTTACTTCGTGCGCCACGCGTTTAAAACACTGATTTCAAATGAAGTTTAAAATATATTACTAAAGCAGTATGGTAAAGATATATATATACCATACTTGATTTTATGATAATTAACATTTACTCAAGAACCATTGCCAATTTTGGTTTTTCTTATGGGCGCCATTTTGTATTTTTGTATTTTTTTAAAGAGTAGTAATATGGCACAGTCTTCACTTATTAGAACCACAACGCTTGAAACGCGAAAATATTTTGAAATATTTAGTTCCATATACAGGGAGTTTTTGTTATAAGTATACATATCCTAATATACGTTGTACATTTTCAGATATTAGTCGTATTTGAAAATAGTTTAAATTAAAGCTTTAAACGAGTGTTTTCCACTCCCAGATTAAGCATGAAGTAAAATTTCGAGTTTAGAAAAGCCTGAAAATTTGATTTGGTCGCGGAGCGCGAAGCGCGGAGCGACCAAACCAAATTTTCAGGCTTTTCTAAACTCGAAATTTTACTTCATGCGCCACGCGTATTAAATACTGATTTCCAGTGATGTTTAAAATATACTACTAAAGCAGTATGGTAAAGATATATATACCATACTTGATTTTATGATAATTAACATTTACTGAAGAACCATTGCCAATTTTGTTTTTTCTTATGGGCGCCATTTTGTATTTTTGTATTTTTTTAAAGAGTAGTAATATGGCACAGTCTTCACTTACTAGAACCACAACGCTTGAAACGCGAAAATATTTTGAAATATTTGTTATATTTAGTTCCATGTACAGGGAGTTTTTATTATAAGTATACATATCCTAATATACGTGTACATTTTCAGATATTAGTCGTATTTGAAAAAAGTTTAAATTAAAGCTTTAAACGAGTGTTTTCCACTCCCAGATTAAGCATGAAGTAAAATTTCGAGTTTAGAAAAGCCTGAAAATTTGGTTTGGTCGCGGAGCGCGAAGCGCGGAGCGACCAAACCAAATTTTCAGGCATTTCTAAACTCGAAATTTTACTTCATGCGCCACGCGTATTAAACACTGATTTCCAGTGATGTTTAAAATATACTACTAAAGCAGTATGGTAAAGATATATATACCATACTTGATTTTATGATAATTAACATTTACTGAAGAACCATTGCCAATTTTGTGTTTTGTTATGGGCGCCATTTTGTATTTTTGTATTTTTGTAAAGAGTAGTAATATGGCACAGTCTTCACTTACTAGAACCACAACGCTTGAAAAGCAAAAAAAATATTTTGAAATATTTGTTATATTTAGTTCCATGTACAGGGAGTTTTTATTATAAGTATACATATCCTAATATACGTGTACATTTTCAGATATTAGTCGTATTTGAAAAAAGTTTAAATTAAAGCTTTAAACGAGTGTTTTCCACTCCCAGATTAAGCAGAAAGTAAAATTTCGAGTTTAGAAAAGCCTGAAAATTTGGTTTGGTCGCGGAGCGCGAAGCGCGGAGCGACCAAACCAAATTTTCAGGCTTTTCTAAACTCGAAATTTTACTTCATGCGCCACGCGTATTAAACACTGATTTCCAGTGATGTTTAAAATATACTACTAAAGCAGTATGGTAAAGATATATATACCATACTTGATTTTATGATAATTAACATTTACTGAAGAACCATTGCCAATTTTGTGTTTTGTTATGGGCGCCATTTTGTATTTTTGTATTTTTGTAAAGAGTAGTAATATGGCACAGTCTTCACTTACTAGAACCACAACGCTTGAAAAGCAAAAAAAATATTTTGAAATATTTGTTATATTTAGTTCCATGTACAGGGAGTTTTTATTATAAGTATACATATCCTAATATACGTGTACATTTTCAGATATTAGTCGTATTTGAAAAAAGTTTAAATTAAAGCTTTAAACGAGTGTTTTCCACTCCCAGATTAAGCAGAAAGTAAAATTTCGAGTTTAGAAAAGCCTGAAAATTTGGTTTGGTCGCGGAGCGCGAAGCGCGGAGCGACCAAACCAAATTTTCAGGCTTTTCTAAACTCGAAATTTTACTTCATGCGCCACGCGTATTAAACACTGATTTCCAGTGATGTTTAAAATATACTACTAAAGCAGTATATATATTTTAAGCTTTAGAATATTTTAGTGTTTAATACGCGTGGTGCATGAAGTAAAATTATGAGTTTAATAAAGCCTCAAAATTTGGTTTGGTTAGCATTTCTGGACTACCTAGATCCAATTGTTTGACATTGTACAGGCAGTTTTTAATGAGAAATGTAGTACCATACTTGCTTTTATGATAATTTTAAAATTTACTCAAGAACCATTGCCAATATTGGTTCTTCTTATGGGCCCCATTTTGGATTTCTATATTTTTTGAAAGAGTAGTAATATACCAATAGTATACCAATATTATGTATACGCTGTAAATTTTCAGATATTCTTCGTATTTAAAAAAAATCAAATTCAAGCTTTAAACGAGTGTTTTCCACTCCCAGATTAAGCATGAAGTAAAATTCCGAGTTTAGAAAAGCCTGAAAATTTGGTTTGGTCGCGTAGCGCGAAACTCAAAATTTTACTTCATGCGGCAGGCGTATATAACACTGATTTCAAGTTAAGTTTTAAATATACTACTAAAGCAGTATGGTAAAAATATACATTTTAAGCTTTCGAATATTCTAGTGTTTAATACGTGTGGTGCATTAAGTAAAATTATGAGTTTGGTTTGGTTCGCATTTCAACCCTGTACTCGAAAACTATTGAATCTGGACTGTCTAGATTCAATAGTTTGACATTGTACAGCCACTTTTTTAATAAGAAATCTAGTACCATACTTATTTTTATGATACCTCTAACAATTTTGTTTTTTTATGGGCACCATTTTTTGCTTTCATATTGTTTGAAAGAGTACTTTTTTTTGAATTTAGCTATATTTTTTTTAAGACTGCCTTAAAAACACTTGAGTAATTCACTCAATTTGCAACATTTAAGAAGGTGGACTATTTTTCGCGCAGTACAGAATGTAAACAAAAACCGGAAGCGGATGGTGATTTCTTCGAACACTTATTATTTTATTGGGTATTGTACCTGACGTTATTTATTGCTAAGTTTATCTTTTTTTAAATGTTTGTTACATATTTTAAGCAACGTATTTGTTTATAAATATTTTGTCAAATTTCTATGAATAATAATGATAAGGTATGCTGGACTTTGTTGACACATTTCTGAATTCTGCCGTAATTACGTTTTGCTGATGTAATGCATAAATTTTTTTATCAAAAATAATAATTCTGTCTATTTTGCGTAATACGTAATCTAGGGCATTTTAATTAACGTTGCCGATAGAGAGTTTCCTTATCTTAATCCCTTATCCGTTCTAAAAGTGTTCGTGTTTTGACAAGGACTTCAGTGTTTTATATTTTCATTTTTATTCCTAAATATCTTTATTTTAAAAAGTTATAAGCACAGCTATACTGAAGAGAGATAAATCTCGAAACGCGTCTATAGATGGCCTAAGACATTGGATTTATTCCAAGTCCTTTTATTACTACTTTCTTGTAATTTTATCTTTAATTATTTATTTTTATTTTATCATCATACAATGAAATATTTAAAATCTTATTTGATTTGTTACAATGCTCTATCAAAGTATATGTAACATTTAGGTCAAGTTCTCTTCAAACCAAAAGAGGACTTGACCTAAATGTTACACATACTATGATAGAGCATTGTAACAAATCAAATAAGATTTTAAATATTACATTGTATAATTCAATATCCGGATTTATATTTGCAAGGGAATTAGTTGTTTCAATGGATATTTATTGTCTTAAGTTGTCTTATTAATTAAGATGTATTGTTAGCATTTTATAGAAATTTTAGTAATTTTATATATTATTGATAAGTCTTATTAATTCTTTATCAATATTCATTTCTTTTAAACCCTTTATTAGTTATGATCTGTTAATTGTATTGAAAGCCTGCTGGAAATCTTTGAATAACGTATTAAAATAATATATTCATGTGCTTTTTCCGCGATCTGTTTCACAGTGTCAATCGCATCTATTATTGATTTTAATTTTATAAATCCACATTGATATTTACCTATTTTATCTTGAATAAGTTTTTCATCTTTCACGATGTGAAACATATTTAAATATGCTTAAAAAAACAGGAAAAACCAATAGTATATGATATTGAACATCTATGAAGTTCACCCATTTTTTTTTTTTTTTTTGGGTTTTGGCTTTTGCCTGGCCTTAGTAACGTAGACTATTGGCCAACATCAATTTCTATTTTATTTATTCCATTTAAGTATTTAATTCTGTACACGCTTATGCAACTAATTATGGACGACACAGCACATTCACTCACATCCATGGCTCCAGAGGGTGCCAATTTCCCCATAAGAAACTGGCACCCCCCGGTGGGATTCGAACCCACGACCCTCTGGCCCAAAAGCAGGAGCTCTACTCACTGACCCACGAGGGTCCCCGTTCACCCATTATGACGGCCCTTATTACTACAAGGCGGCCCATAAGTCGCGATTGGGTCGTAGTTCTTTGGTTCTTATTTATTTTTAGTCATTTATGGCTTATAAAAAAGAACACATCTAGACATCGTTGATTTTTGGGGCATTTAAGTGTTAAAAATCCATATTAATTTACTTATTTTAAAGAAAAAACTCGTTGATTTTCAGAAATTGGAATGGTTATTAACTACAATTATTTCGCAAATTTATTGCTTCTTCAGGTGAAGAGAGTTACAAAATGACGTTCTAATTTTATTCAATGATATGGAGAAGATATTAAATAATTTACTTAACAACCTCAATTCTCAAACATAAAATTCACATTAGAAACAAAAAATAATAAATCTGTAAACTTCCTAGACCTTACAATACATAATTTCAATAACAGGCATAATTTTTCCATATACCATAAGCCTACCCACACCGATTGTACAATAAACAATTCCTCTTTTCACCCTCCCCAACACAAAATAGCCGCGTATAGATCAATGATTCATAAAACAAACACATCTTGAAGATTATTTTACATTAGGAACGAAAGATAACATCTTTTAAACGACTTCGCACTGATGAGCTCTTTCGATCTCATTTTTCATAACAGCGCATAGTGTCTGTGGCTCTAGTGCCCCTCTGTCTGCACTAATGTTTTCCTTTAGTTGTGGAATTGTCTGAGGTTTATTCACGAACACTCTTTCTTTCGGTTATCCCCATAAAAAGAAGTCAAGGGCCGTGAGATCTGGAGACAGCGGCGGCCAATCCACTGCACATCTCGAAATTATTCGTTCGCTAAAAAATGATCCTTAAAACTTTATCATCGGGGGATTATTACGGTCTTTGACTTTTGGAGTCAAACACTCCCGATCAAGACAAAATAAATAGTTTGGCCTTATGTCTGATTCGGTACCCCCCTGATTACCCGATTAACTCGTAATCAAACACAATCACTTTATAATAAAATGCGTACTTACCCGATATATCCACTGGTTAGTCGGTCAGGAACCACTCACGAATTTACTTTACTCACTTATAAATTTGATATTTAAGGAATAATTGTTAATGAAAATTAATTAAAATATTTTTGTTTTTAAGTAAAAATATAAACAAAAATTTATTAATAACAATAAACAGAATAATTAATAACAAATATAATAGAAGTTGAAAAAGAAAATGAATAAAAAAAAAAATATAAGTGAAATAATAGTAAAACAAAATAACGGCACACAAAAACAAACTTACTAATTCACATAGACTGGTGGTAACTCGATGTTGGTTTAAAGATAAGTACTTTGGAACTGAACTCTCAAAGCATCCCTCGCCGTTATATATGTTTGCCCAAAAATCGCATCCCCCACTACGATTTCTGGGCCGCGCTAACCATTCTTCGCCCGTGCGCCTTTAGGGGCGCGTCGAGGAACCCGAATTTCTGGACTTATGAAATAAGTGCTGTGAATAATTCTTCTCCATGACAAATGCATTAACATGCGAGAAAAACTATTCCGCACACAAATAAATAAAATCGGGTTCAGGCGAAAAATGGTTAGTCGATTAAAACTTAATAATTTATAATTAATTAATTTCTAAAAATAATTGAATATATATATATATATATATATATATATATATATATATATATATACATACGCACATGCCCTTTGATACGCAAGTAACGTTGCATAATATTTACAGAAAAATGTACAGAAAAGTGTTTACGGAGAAGTGTTATTTTCCCATCACGACAGCTAGAAGTATTAAATTAAACGAAAATTAAAACATATAAGTTTTCCTCGTTAACTTATTTAAGTTGTGATTTATATCACATTAAAGGTCTTTCTCTCAGCTATTTAGTTGCGAATTTGGTTTATCGGTGTGATTCGCGGTTTTCCTATAAACCGCGAAAAGAGCTGGGGATTTTCCAGCCTATTGTTAGGCGAGTATTCCGTGCGCTTTGCGTCTTTGTTTTTCGGAATCGCACGCTTTTTGGAATACCCGTGCCCGGCCTTTTGGGCCAGGTAATCGGCTGCGTGTTTTCGCGCTGACCGATTTAAGCTTTTTACAGCCTATTGTAGGTAGCTGAGAGAAAGGACCAGTTGAGGATTATTGTACATTTCTTGAAACTTCTAGCTGGCATGAAGGGCGTTTCTGGTTTTATGGCTCTCCATAAACACAATTCTTGGAGACACGGATTTTACCAGTTTGCAAATAATAAAAATTGAATTATGGGGTGTAACAGAATTCTAGTTATCATCGTTTGGGGAAAAACGACGATAACAACTTGCAGTGGGGATTCAGCGGAATGGTAAGTCGCACCATATTGCTGAAACCACATTCCAGGTCTATTTTCTACTGCAGATCCTACAAAATTCTCAAGCATGGCCCGATATTCTCCATTTATTCGTGCAAATATTACGGCCCTTGATCCCCTTGATCTTACGGTGCTTGATTTATTTTCATGGGAATACCTGAAAGAAAGAATGTTCGTTAATAAACCTCAGACAATTTCACAACTAAAGAAAAACAACTATGCAGAAATTAGGGCACTAGAGCGACAGACACAAAGAAAGACCTGTTATGAATTATGCCATCGAAAGAGCTTATGAGTGCGAAGTCGAAAACGGAAGACATTTTAAAAAAAAGTGATCTATCATTTATAATGATTTTTTGGGGACCCTCATGGGTCAGTGAGTAGAGCTCTTGCTCTTGGACCAGAGGGTCGTGGGCTCGAATCCCACCGGGGGGTGTCACTTTCTTATGGGTAAATTGGCATCCTCTGGAGCCATGGATGTTGTATGAATGCGCTGTGACGTCCATATGAATTATATAACGTGCGTATGTGGATAAGTTAATTTAAAATCGAAAATACTTAATACAAATAGCAGCTAAATGTATGGCCGAGAGCCGAGGTAAAAAACATGTATTCTTTTTTATAACCCAGAAAGGGGAAAAATGTATTTACGGGCGGTGCGTCCGACTCCTTCCAGTCAAAAGACTAAAAGACTACCGATTGTAAACCCTTTCAATTTTACCGGCGTCGACAACTAAAGACATTCGCCGGTTTACTTATCCTTTCTTGTATGTATTACCAGTTGTCAAATAAGTAAAATATATTCATAAACAAGCTTAATTTTAAAACAAAATATCAAAGGGTTTATCACGGACGACATCGGAGTTCTAAAAGGACTCCGAAACCGGAAACTACCCGAACAGAAATAGACACTACTTAAACCTAATATCACAAGATAATATAGACTGTCTTTTATCAGTGGATATCAACTTTTCATACCTAGGGACACCCAAACACAAAATATAAATATTTGAACCTGATATCACTGGTCTGCAAAAAAATTTTTTTTTTCGAGCCCTGACACCATTCCTGCTGATTCTTATGTAAAATGACCTCCTGAATCCGAATATGACCTCCGTTTTCCCCCATCACCCACCGTTTTCGGGGGAGGCCCCCCCACCTATTTTTATCACTTTTCGATAATTTGGAGGGATGAAAAGGATTATTTTAGCCTTTACATTTCTTCTGAGGGGCTAGAGAGGTGAAAAGTTCCAAAACATGAACATTTGTAGCAAGGAGGTAGATTTGGGGGGGGATTTGCCCCCTTAAATTGTAAAAAAATCATTAAAAATGATCAATTTTTTCCGTTTTTTTCGATTTTTTTTCACTTATTTTCTACATATTCCAGCTTCCATTCCCCCTCATCCTCCCCCAAACACCCCCAAATAATAAAAATATATTGCAACAATATATAGCAACCATAATAAAAATATATAGCAACAATAATAAAAAAATATAGCAACAGTTCGGAAGATTCACTGTACCACGCTGGCGCTCTCAATACTCCCCCCGTTTCCCCCATCCATTGGAGGGGTGAAAAGGATTATTTTAGCTGTAAAGAATAATAAATAAAAAGTAAAATAATAAATGTAAAATAATAAATGTAAAGAATAATAAATAACTAAGATAAGTACCTACATTTGGTGCTTGCTTTCCTTTTGTACCCTGAGGTAGAAGTTTCTCGTATCAAAAACCAGCAGTACTCTGCTAACATGCTCGCATTCCACTTCCCCGAAAATCTCCTCTCGAACTTAGAGATGTCTTGATGAAACCGTTCCCCGTGTTCATCCGAAACTGCTCCTAAATTTTCAGGGAAGAAGTCCAGGTGTGAGTGAAGGAAATGCACTTTAAGAGACATGTTACACCCCATGGCCTTGTACGCTGACAGCAATTCCTCGACATGAGCGACATAATCATCACTTTTGTTGTTACCCAAAAAGTTCTCACACACGTTTTGGAATGCAATCCAAGCTCGTTTTTCTTTTCGATTCAGGTGTTCAATAAACGTCGAATCTTGGAAAAGTTGTCTAATCTGGGGGCCCACGAAAACTCCTTCCTTGATTTTAGCCTCACTAAGACGAGGGAATTTAGTTTTAAAAAATTGAAATGCATCACCGGTCTTGTCCATTGCTTTCACAAACTGTTTGATCAATCCGAGTTTGATGTGCAAAGGCGGCAAGTAAATATTTTCCTTCGGGACCAGAGGATCGTGAGCGACGTTTTTCTGACCGGGAGTTAAACTTTCTCGCAGAGGCCAGTTCCGTACGATGTAATGTTTGTCTCGGGCTCGGCTGTCCCATTCGCATAGGAAGCAGCAGTATTTTGTGAAGCCCGATTGCAGGCCCATGAGTAGAGCAACAACTTTTAAGTCAGCGCAAAGTTTCCAATTATAATTGGGCAAACCTGTGCGCGCGAGGTATTGAGAGCGCCTGCGTGGTACAGTGAATCTTCCGAACTGTTGCTATATATTTTGATTATTGTTGCTATATATTTTTATTATTGTTGCTATATATTGTTGCTATATATTTTTATTGTTTGGGGGAGGATGAGGGGGGATGGAAGCTGGAATATGTAGAAAATAAGTGAAAAAACTGCGAAAAAAACGGAAAAATCGATCATTTTTAAGGATTTTTTTACAATTTAAGGGGGCACTCCCCCCCCCCCAAATCTACCTCCTTGTTACAAATATTCATGTTTTGGAACTTTTCACCTCTCTAGCCCCTCAGAAGAAACGTAAAGGCTAAAATAATCCTTTTCATCCCTCCAAATTATCGAAAAGTGATAAAAATAGATGGGGGGGCCTACCCCGAAAACGGTGGGTGATGGGGGAAAACGGGGGTCATATTCGGATTCAGGAGGTCATCTTACATAAGAATCAGCAGGAATGGTGTCAGGGCCGATTTTCATGCCGACCAGTGTATTTAGTCTCTATACAAATGAACAACTGATTCTGGGTATTTAAAACACTTGGTTTGTTTCACTAGTTTATTTTCTCCGGCTAGTTTCGACCATTGGTCATCTTCAAGGATAAGGACATATTCCTCCTTGACGATGACCAATGGTCGTAACTAGTCGGAGAAAATATAAACTAGTGAAACAAACCAAGTGTTTTAAATACCCAGAATTAGTTCAAAAATGTTTCACTATGGGTTAAGTGAGAAATTAATTAAACAATGAGCAACTGTTTCGCGTATTCTCTGGCTATATTAGAAGTGCGTTAAAAGATTGAAAATGTATTGTAATGTTTTTAAATTTATTTCTTGTTTTTGCTTTTATATTTTTCAATTGTGTTTTATATTTATAATTTTAATGTGCTAAATTATATTACTGGATGTATCAAATAGACGCAGTTAACTGAATAAATAAAAGATGAAATATTGGTTTTGAACTTGAACTCAAATCAGTGTTTTATACGCGTGGCGCATGAAGTAAAATTTCGAGTTTAGAAAAGCCCCGTGAAAATTTGTCTCGGGTCGTTGCGCGACCCTTGACAAATTTTTTACGCGGGGCTTTTATTAATAATTTTATTATTATTAATTTTACTTCATGCTTAGTCTGGGAGTGGAAGGCACTCGTTAGAATTATCTTTAAATAAAAACAGATTAATTCCATTTTCTAGTGTCTTACATTAATTTACTAATATATTCAACTGGCACAAAACTCAATAAAAATCTGGATATTGAAAAAATATCAAAACAGGCTGGGTGAGTTGTGTAAAAATTTCATTATCTCAATATTTGATAACGGTCACAAAAGACACCATCAAAAATTTATTATCGAAAACTCTCATGACTGTCACAAAAATTAAACAAAATTGTAAATTTGAGGAAATATTTAAGGCCCAACTTTTAATATATCAATGGTTGGATTATGTTAGATATCACATCGAGAGTTTGATGATTTTTTTCAATTTGAATAATATAAAAAACCAACGGAAATATATTCAATTATAGGGAAACATCAAAATTACATTTAAAATTAATTAATATAATAAGATAATATAATATACAATGCGTTATCGTATGTTCAATAAAATAAAACCTCTAGAGTACGATGGAAAATATTGTAGGTAGGTCTGAAATTAAATATTATAACTTTATGTCTGACGTTTTATATGTCAATTCCTAAAGCGTGTAGTCAACCTAAATTTTAAGATCAAATCATAGCACTGTAGAGGTTTTTTCTTTATTGAACATATGATAGTATACATAGTGAAAATGTACACCAACAAGAAACATTCCCTAAACGCTGTTAATTTTCCTACATTTCGTTGTATTTAAAAAGAGTTCAATTTGAAGCTTTAAACGAGTGTTTTCCACTTCCAGATTAAGCATGAAGTAAAATTTCGAGTTTAGAAAAACGTGAAGAATTTGGATAGGTCGCGTAATGAAGTGAAGCGACCTATCCAAATTAGGCTTTTCTAAACTCAAAATTTCATTTCATGCGCCACGCGTATACAACTCTGAAGGATTGTGATGTTCAAAATATACTTTCCGCTTGTTTTTGTCTTGCAAATTAATTTTACAAATGTTTATTTTGATTAGACTTTTTTTGGGTGTACCCACTGAGCAAACACATTTAAGTAATGTTTCATCAACATTAAAACAACGTTTAATGTTGCTACAATGTTGATATAACGTTATTTTTTTGTTTTTTGCTCGGTGGGTATAAAAGTTTACTAGGGAAAAAAACCCATGTGTGCATCTTAAAATGTAATTTTAAATCGTAAGTCAAGGAGTTACAATTATATTTCCTGATTTACTCCATGTACTCAGTACTTCGTATTCATAAAAGTACTTAAGTTCCTATTGGTTTGTACTTATACTTAGTCCTTGAGTACATATTCCACAGAGTACTTGTATTCAGTACTCGGAACAACTCTGGTACCGATTGTTGACAACTTGACATTAAAGATTAGCGACCAAACCGAAAGTGAAGAACGATAAGTCAATCGCCGAGAACTCAGACTCTCTGGCGCTTATGTGAGTGGGGAATCCCCTATTTAGGAGGACCGCGTCTCTCCTCTGGGAAGCCTACAGGTGGCAGCGGACGTTAAATCGTCCGTTATTATGTAAGGTAAGGGGAGTTGATTGACCAAGTCAGCAATATCATCCAACCGAATCCTGGAAGACAAAAGGTGGAGAGAGTGTTTTTTTACAGGGAAATATACATGAATAGCCAACGTTCAAATCTTTGTTCCGAGAGTAAATTTCTGATAGGATAGACCCTCATTCAGAAGGATGGCGACTTCACCTCTGGTTCGCAAATTAGGTACTAGATCCCTTCGTACGATTAAGCTGAAAACTATATCCTGGTTTGAAATGTGTTTCTTGTAGACACACTCAGAAAGGCGTAGGTTTAGTCAAGAGTAGTTTAAGCGCATAATAGTGTTTTCTGCAATCGTTGCAATTTAATTGTAATAATTGTTCAACCGTTTCAAAATAATGAATAAATAACACACACAGATAAGAATAAATTAGATTAAATAAATACATAACAAGGCAGACAAAGAAAAACACCGGAGTTGTAAAGGACTTCAATGCAACATAAAACCGACAAAACCTTAAAACTAATGTGACAAATAGCATCGCAAGTATAAAAGTGGTGGATGCCAGAAGAAACACAATAAAAAGCCTTTTATCTAATATTACAGATGGCATCAGAGTTGTAAATAAATACGATAACAAATTCTTCTGGACAACAAAACCGAGAGCTACTATTACAGATAAAATTGAATATATAAACAGTGAATAAACAAATAGTAAAAAAAAGGCCGAAGGTTGTTTTCCTGGGTATCTTACTTCCTAGGAACACCTCTCTGTCAACTCGGTATTCTTTTAGTTTTCCTCAATTCTACATTGCCACCTTCAGTGTCTCCTCGACGGAGTAACCGTCTGAGAAGTAGAGACATGCTGGTCCTCTCTTGTAAGACAGCTTGCTGGGTAATATCACAGTTCATATATATCTAGTTAGCCAGTCTCATTATAAGATTTGGTAACATCGTTTTGATGCTGCATCCAGAATCGAGACCGTTGATTGCTGTGTATAGTCGTCTGTCTTACTCGTATCCTACATTCTGACCATAGTTTCTCCTTTTCTACTCGTTTTCCAGTTCTCCCATAAGCATTGGCTCTACTTGGTAATAGAGATATGGTGTGCATGGCAGAGCGCAGATCAATATATTAATCAAATTATTAGTGTTTGAGTGCGTTAATTTTCATTCCAGTTACCATACATACAGAGAGTTTTATGTAACACCGAACATTTTCATAACGAGAATTTTTCTTTTAAGTAAACATAAGTATACGTTGTACATTTGCGGATGCTCGGTTTGTTAAAAGAATTTAATTTGAAGCTTTAAACGAGTCTTTTCCACTCCCAGGCTAAGCATGAAGTAAAATTTCGAGTTTAGAAAAGCCTGAAAATTTGGTTTGGTCGCGTAGCGCGAAGCGCGGAGCGGCCAAACCAAATTTTCAGGCTTTTCTAAACTCGAAATTTTACTTCATGCGCCACCGGTACAAAACACTGATGCAATGTAAAGTTTAGAGGTGTGTTTTAAACTTCGTAATCTGTCAGTGTTTTCTATCGGTGGCGCATGAAGTAAAATTTCGAGTTTAGAAAAGCCTGAAAATTTGGTTTGGCCGCTCCGCGCTTCGCGCTACGCGACCAAACCAAATTTTCAGGCTTTTCTAAACTCGAAATTTTACTTCATGCTTAGTCTGGGAGTGGAACACACTCATTTCAAGCTTCAAATTGATTTTTTTAACAACGAGTATCTAAAGATTTACGACAAATACGGTGTAATTGAGACATGTATACTTGAAAGAAAATCTCCCTGTGTGTACAAGTTGAGGCATTAATTGCAATTGATTGGCTACAATTTTTAATGGTCAGTTAGGCAACCCAATTTACATATAACTTAAAAAATAAAGGTGTTAAATTGTATTGGATGAACATGTTCGGTGTTAGATAAAACTCTCTGTATAGTACAGCATATGACGTAGCTTGTGAGTAATTTATAACTGTTGCTTAATAACTCATTTTCCTTAATTGTAATTCCAACCTAAAATTAATTCCTTTAAATCACAACCTGTTTTAATTTTCCTTTCCTCCGTGGCCTCCAAGTGCGTTTTATCTGTTAGTCACCGCGATAGGCCCCGCAGGTGTGATGAATTGTGTCCCCGTCTGGTCCGTCCTTCTTATCACCTCCAGTTCAATCACTTTTGTTATTCTTATTGGTTTATTTATTATTCGCATTCATTTAAATAATTGTTTTATATTGCTTTGAAATAAATAAATTTCACTGAACAACATTATAATGCCTGATTATATATGTGTTGGGCGCTGCGGCCAAGCTGTAGCAAACAGAACAACTTGCGCAAATTGTAAAAAGTTCTGTCATCCTAGTTGCCGAGATAAGCATATTTGTGAAAATGATAACACCATTTCAGACTTCACCAAGTGTGTACGGGATCTTTAACTGAAACTTGGCTACACAATGATGTCAGTGATTCTGAGTTATTTCCAACCAATTTTAATGCACACCGATTTGATAGAGATACCAGCAAAGGCGGTGGTGTGCTAGTAGCACTGAGTAGTGAATTTTCATCGGAGTTGATTCCCTTTAATATGGAAAATCTTGATTCTATCGAAATTGTAATTGTGAATGTAAAGATAAATAAAGCATCCGTAATACTCCTATGCGTATATATAAAAACAGCGAAGCCATCTGAACAATATTTGATACTTTTTGAACGACTGGAGCTTCAATTTTCAGGAAAAAATATAATCATAATTGGTGATTAAATATCCCCGGATTTGCGGGAGGATCTTCATAGTAGCATTGAATACGTTCCAAGATTATAACGACTTTAGAAAATACAACCGAATTACTAACAAACACAATAGAATTCGTGATTTAATTATAGCATCTTCGGATATCATACAAGACGTTAAACAATGCACATCACCATTAGTAGCAGAGGACAACCACCATCCTACCTTAACGTTTTCAATAATGTTTCCTGACACTGTCTGCACAAATTAAGAGCCCATGGGATATAAATATAATTTCAGAAAAGCAAATTTCCGTTATTGTAAAATGATATTGTTAAAGCTGATTGGAGCGAAATTTATTTGTGCAAGGATGGTAACATTGCTTGTGATATGTTTTACAAAATCATTTACAACATATTTAATAAATGTGTGCCTTTCTCTAAGAAAAAGTCTCCTAACACATATGCACCATGTATTGATAAGTCTGTTATGAACAAAATTAAACTAAAAGATAAGACTCGCAAACGTTACACATCATCATGTACTTTAAAAAATCACGAGGAATATCTTGAAGCGCGCAGATTATGCAAACGCGAAATTGAAGCTGCTCATTCAGCATATATAGAGCATACACAACAACGACTTTCTTACGAACCAAATCTATTATGGAATTACATAAACATTAATAGAAAAAGCTCTCGTATCCCAGGATCTATGACCTACGACAATTCGATCTATAATACCGCATGCGATATAGTAAACGGCTTTGCAAACTATTTCAGTCGGTCATACCTACCTTTAAATAAATCTCTGCCGGACATGGACAGCTTTAAACACTGTTTAGGTGATTATCGCGTAAACTCACTCGACGTGCTCAAACAGCTTAAATCACTCAAGTCCAAATTCACGATGAGATTAGATTTAATTCCTGTTATTATCCTAAAGGATTCGGCGTCAGTAGTTTATTAACCACTCACTTATATATATAACTTGATTTTGCGAAATGGTATATTTCCTGCCAAGTGAAAGGAGGTTAGGGTATGCCCCGTCTTAAAATCTGGGTCTAATAAATCTACTGAAAACTACCGCCCGATAGCTATTCTGAGTAACCTTTCAAAGGTGTTTGAGTCCATCCTGTACAAGCATATACAGAGAGTTTTATGTAACACCGAACATGCTAAAATGTAATCAATGTTAATTTTCCTATGTTCGATGTGTACTGGGACGCATCAAAGCATTGAGTGCGATGTGATTGGCTACGATTTCTAATTGTAATATAGTCAACCCAATTTACACCTTCCCTTCAAAAATAAATGTACTCTGTCAGTTATCGCAAGCAAATGATATTTGCTAATCTAGCACTTGAAGCAGACGTAGACGAAGAACGGAGAATTGAACATATCAATAATATTTACAAAGAAGGAAAATATTTTTCTGGTAAACTTATACCATGGAAAAAACAGTTCAAGAAATTCCCATGAATCATTTACTGTAAAATTTTCTAACTAATACCATTTATTTCAACCATTTCGAACCTTATAAAACCGTTTGTTTGGATATATTTCATGAGTGAGGAGTTAGAAGTCCGTCGATATTATTGGAAGAGATGCAATTAAACAATCTATGTTATGTCGAAGAGTATCCAATAATATCCTTACTATTGCAAAATCATTTAATACTTAAAAATTGTCTGTACATAAGTGTTCTACAAGAATTTAAGTGTAGGTCCTACAAATTCTAGCATTATCAGTTGCCGTATGATAAAATTAAGCGATAAAATGTTTGTAAAATTATATTTAATATGTTAAATTAAACAACAACATGTTGCGAAAAATTGTGTTTACTGATGAAGCGTTTATATCTTCTTACCTTCTTTAATTAGTATTTTACTGATTGAAAATATAACAAAAGTTGATAAGCATTGTGATGAACTAAAATATTCAAAATACAACATATTGTTGTTGATATAATAATTTACAAATTAAATTTATTTTTGACAGAAAGAGTGTACATTGAGTTGACTATATTACCATTAAAAATCGTAGCCAATCACATCGTACTCAATGCTTTGATGCGTCCCAGTACACATCGAACATAGGAAAATTTACGTTGAGTACATTCTAGCATGTTCGGTGTTACATAAAACTCTCTGAATACTCTCAAGTTAGCCCCATTTGTCAATAAAGCAACATGGATTTGTTGGACGTAGGACCACTACAACGAACCTCATCAATATAACCCAGGATATAGCTTAAGCGATGGACAATAACAAACAGGTTGATGTATTTTATGGTGATTTAACGAAGGCTTTCGACAGATTAGATCATACTATGTTGATATCGAAACTCACAAAACTTGGTCTAAACAACAATATAATTTCTGTACTGACCTCATATTTACATAATCATGGTCAAATCGTTGAATTCGATGGTCATTTTTCTGAACGCCACGTGGCCTCAAGTGGTGTACCACAAGGGAGTAATCTAGGACCACTCCTTTTTCTACTTTTCATGGACGACGTGTGCATAAAACTGAAGTGTAACATACTATTACATGCGGATGATAATAAAATATACAGTGTCGTTGAAAACAGTAATGATTGTTCTCATCTCCAACGGGACATTGATGAGTTTTCGCAATGGTGTGGCATTAACAAACTAACGCTCAACATAAAAACAAGTTTTCTTGTCACGTACAGCAGAAAATCTAACTTAATTCCTTATTCCTACTTGCTTAATGGAACACAATTGCAAAAATGTTCAGAAATTAAGGACCTCGGCGTGTATTCTGATTCAAAATTGACTTTTAATAAACATGTAGAACAAATTTTAAGAGAGTGTATCCGTTTGTTAGGTTTAATTTTACGTAATTGCAAATAATTTAACAATGTTAAAGCAATTATTATTTCGAACGTTTATTCTGAGTAAACTGTCATATTGTGCAATTATTTGGTCTTCTAAGTATTTTAAGTATATCAACATTATTGAGGAAATTTAAAAGAAATTCCTACGTTAGTTGTATTTCGTTAGACATAGAGTATATAGGTTCGACGTTCCTTATGCGGAGTTGTTAAATGAATTTGATTTTATATCAATAAAAAATGTACACATTTATATAGGTAAGTGTTTTCTTTACAAGATTATATATGGTTATGTAGACGATCAGCGAATTCTGGGACAATTCAATTTAAAGATTCCACGTTCATCCGCTCGTGACAGTGAGATCTTCTATTATTATACAACACGTTGTAATTATTATCTGAACTCACCTATCATTAGATTATCTCGTATATATAACGAGCAGAAATTGCGATATATTCACTCAAAGTTTTGCGAAATTTAAGTATGACCTCTCAACATGTCTAAGACCTGTAACATAATGTCAATATATAATATTAATGTACGTATGTGTATTGATAGCACGCGCTTTTTAAAATTGTGTATCTGTAAGTTGATTTGTATAACCATGTTACTTGTATTGTAGTTAAAATGTAAACCCTGTAACTGGACTTTGTCTGTTGGGTTTTTGTATGAATAAATGAATAAATAAATAAATACATAACTGCTGCGTCGATCAAGAGCTGCTCTTCGTTTTGCTGTCTTCGTCTTGGCCGGTGGGGTAGATGAGGGCAATACAGCCGATTCTTCCGACAAGGCAGAGACGGCACGGGTGGGTGAAAAGTTCCTACAATTTATTAGGTCTTTTGCCAGGTTATTACTACCACTAGTAATTCAATAAACCAAGTCACTCAAAGAATAAATAGCATTACTGAAACAATTACAATAAATGCAAGCAAAAAAATAGAGTGTTTAAAATTGGCTCCTTAAGATTCAATACATTTACGCACTCGTTTTAAAAAATTGACAGCTCTGGTCACGCCCTCTTCCATTGTAATTGGTCCCGTATCGTCTTCCTTGGGCTTTTTTTTACAGGATTAACCAAACTGAAAAGTTCATCAGGTTTAATTCTTGCGAGTGAGGTAGTCAAACGTCTTTGCTTCAGAATCTTGAAAACAGCTCTTCACAGACAGCGATTGTCGAATTGGCCGAATGTGACGGCGGATAGTCTTGCAAACCTTTCTTGACTGAAGTGTACCTCTCTAGGGCAAAGTGGAAATCGAAGAACTTGCTGTGTGTAGCTGCTGGCATTGGTCTTGACGCTGAGAAAGGGCTGCTGCCGATGGTTTTTGCGGAGACAGGCATCTACTTACCTTTCTTAAGGAGCTGATATAAATTATGACGATTGTAGATGGCTTAATGGTAAATATTTTCTGTAAAGACAATTTTATCCAAGCGACCAGCGCCGACCAGGCGAATCAAACGCCGACATTCCTTCAACCGTCTTATTTTCATTGCCTTTTTGAGAAAGTAAACGTGGACGATTTTGTATCTTTGGAGTTTCAGCTTAGTTTTGACGATGTTTCGGATATCCTTTGTGCTGATTTCGAGCTCCGTGGCCATCTTGCTCGTAGCTCGCAGCGCGAAGCGCGGAGTGACTAAGTAAAATTTCCAGTTTAGACAAGCCTGAAAATTTGGGTTTCAGGCTTGTCTAAACTCAAAATATTAGTTCATGCTTAACCTGGGAGTAGAAAACCCTCGTTTAAAGCTTCAAATTGAACTCTTAAAAAAACAACGAATATCTGAACATTTACAGTACATAATTAAGATACGTATACTTAAAACAAAAACTCTCTGTATATATTTAAAAGAAAAAAGTAGCCCTCCTATCGCCTATCTCGTAAATTATGTTATAGTTTTTAAAATAGAAACTATCATTCATGTTTTTAAATATATTGTTATTTTTGATTGTTACATATTTTTATTTCTTTAATCTCCATTGATGTATATTTTATTATCATAGAATGTGGTGGAAATGTTTAGAATTTAAACGTTAATCATAAATGTTTACCTATTTTTTTACAGCAATTTTTCGAGGTATGTTAGTTTTTCTTATGTGAAATAATTTCTAGCCTATAAAACAACTCGCGCGAGGAGAGAACGTGAAGTGCACGAATACCACGAATTTGACGACAATAATACGTAATTTATTCGAAATACAAATCGGTCTCAAATTCATTGAGAGAAACTTCACGTAAATAGCGGTTAATAAATAAATCAAGAAACTTCACTTAATGTGCATTTAATTAAATATAAATCAATAAGCTAAAACAATTCGTGTTTAGTGACAAGTTAAGTGGATTAAAAGATCACTGTTCGTGATCATTTGAGTGAATGAAAAAACACAAATTGTATTTTTAAGTATATCATCGGTTAAGTCTTTCAATAATGTTGTTACCAATCGTTTATGGTCTGGTGCTTGTAAATAATCTGGTGGAATCTTCAAGAATATTATGTATTTTATCTGTACCTTTATACAGCCATTATGAAGCACCGAATCAGCTAATGTTGAACTTGGCTGAAAAAGGTCACGAGGTTACGGTCGTTAGTCCATTTCCAGCAAAATTTAAGCATGAAAATTATAGGAATATCACCATTAAAACTGATTCCTTCCTTCCAGGTAAAGTTATTTAAATGAATATTGTGCCTAAAAATATATATTTAATAGCATAGAACAGTTACGCAAAAACCGTGAGCCGCGAAATTTTTTCGAGTCGAAATTTCTCAACATTTTTTGAGTTTTTTTTGAACTTATAATAACAATAAACTGTCTAAATTTATACAAATTATTGAAGGGCCTGACATTTTCTCTATTACAATTTATCTGACCTTAAGTGATTCTCTTCACATATCCAGTCAAAGAAAATATAAACTATACATAGGGGTATGTATAGTTCATATTATCTTTGACTGGGCTTAACATTTTCTCTGATACAATTCATGTGACCCAAAGTGATGTGAAGAGAATCGCTTTGGGTTACATGAATTGTATCAGAGAAAATGTTAAGTCCTTCAATATTTTGTACAAATATTTTTTTTTTTACTGGACGAGAATCACTTTAGGTCACATGAATTGTAACAGAGAAAATGTGAGGCCCTTCAATAATTTGTATAAATTTGCACTGCTTATTGTTATTATAAGTGCGAAAACAACTAATTAATCTTATATTATTCCAAAAAGTGTAGTTAAAGATTTGAAATAAATACATTATTTATTTCAAATCTTTAACTACACTTTTGGCAATATTAAAAGATTAATTACTTGTCTTTGAATTTATAATAAATCAGTGTTTCATGATTAGAATACCGGTATACAGGTTATTTCCAAAAATGCTCTCCAAAAGTTACGAATATTTTTCAGATTCTTACGGGTTTTTAGGTAAATTCATTAAAGTAATTTAGATGCGTTTTCTGCACTTTTATATAATAGTAAAATTAGTTTTTGGTATACAAAGGAACTTTAAGATATTTATTTATCTTGTTTTATTTCAATTAAATGTAAAGTGTGGGTTTGTTAACTTCACATTGAGTCAGTATTTTTTACGCGTGATGCATGAACTAGAAATATGAGTTTAGAAACTCCTGCAAATTTCAATAAATTTGGTTAAAGGATTTTTTTACCATTGTTAAAAGTGTGACTGAATTTAACATAATATTTACTTTAATCAGAAAATATTTCAAAAATCTGTGTTTTAAACAGGGCTATTAAGTCAATACATGAATCTGTGACTCTGACTCCGCTAGTTTTCAAAAATTCGAAATTCCGGCTCCGGGTACAAAATGTATTTAAATCTTCTGCTAATTTTTAAATATATGATTTTGTGAAAATATTCAGGAATTTTGTTTCATTGATTATGATATGGAAAACATTAAGAATTCAGATTAGTATCTGTACATTTTATGAATGAATCTAAAGTTGGATTATTATTGTTATTTTATGAAGAAAAAAAAAATGAAAAATTATAGACATCGAAATAATTATTCATTTTCTTTTTAGTTAAAATTGTTAATATTGATGAATTTGATTAATTATTGAAATATTTTTTGATATAGATATCTGAATTGACATATTGTATTGAACATTAATCATTTATTTTTTCGAATGGGTAAACTTTATAATGAAAAGAAAACTTAAATATTTTAAACTCTTTTAAGAGTTTAAGTAAACGTTTACCAGAAATGGCATGTTTGGCTTCATTTTATTAATAATAATAAACAGAATTACTTTCAATTACAGAGAAATGTACAGGGAGTGTTTTTAATTAAGTATACGTACCCCAATTATGTGCTGTAAATTTTCAGATATCCGTTGTTTTTTTAAAAGGGTTGAATTTGAAGCTATAAACGAGTGTTTTCCACCTCCAGGTTAAGCGTGAAGTAAAATTTCGAGTTTAGAAAAGCCTGAAAATTTGGTTTGGTCGCGTAGCGGCCAAACCAAATTTTCAGGCTTTTCTAAACTCGAAATTTTACTTCATGCGCCACGCGTATAAGACACTGATTTCAAGTAAAGTTCGCTTGTTCACAATATTTCAGTGTTTTTAGTGTTTAATACGCGTGGCGCATGAAGTAAAATTTCGAGTTTAGAAAATCCTGAAAATTTGATTTGGTGGCTCCGCGCTTCGCGCTACGCGACCAAACCAAATTTTCAGGATTTTCTAAACTTGAAATGTTACTTCATGCTTAATCTGGCAGTGGAAAACCTTCGTTTAAAGCTTTGAATTCAATCCTTTTAAAAAAACAACAAATATCTGAAAATTTACAGCAATAAATCGTAGAACCTAGATTAAGCATGAAGAAAAATTTCGAGTTTAAAAAAGCCTTTAATTTGGTCATTAAAACTCAAATCGCCCTTCTGTGAGGCGTAGGCCTCACGTTGGGGATCACTGGTTTACTGTCTATCCCAGTGGTGGGGAAACTTTTTTTAAGACGGGCCATTTGTAATAACCAGACAATCGTAGCGGCCAAAGAATAATGCTTAATCGTAGGTAGGTAGTTTTTATGCGGGTCGTCACATTACGAAGTAAGAACGCGTTCAAACATTCTCACGACGGCACTCTTAAACGGGCCGGATTAAACCTTTCTGTGGGCCGGACTTGGCCCGCGGGCCGTAGTTTCCCCATCACTGGTCTATCCAGTTAAAATTTCTTAATTTTGCAGGTGATGCAGGTTCTACTTTACGCGTTTCAACCCACAAATTCATCAAAATACTGTTCAACCTTGGCCTTCAAGCATCCGAATCAGTGTTCAAGGATGAAAACTTCAGAAAATTTATGGCGTCAGATGAAAAATTCGATGCTATAATATTACACCAACTCTACAGTGACTCATTGCACGCCTTGTGCTACAAATACGACGTCCCATGTATACTATTCATCCCCTGGACAGCAAGCACAATCGTCGACCTTAAACTTGGAAACCCTTCGCCCTTATCCTACATCTCAGACTTTTACATGCCATACACAGACGAAATGACATTTTTTCAAAGAGTCTTCAACTGCTTGATGTATTGTTACTTAAGTTTCCTAGCGCAAACTTATTTATATCCAAAACACGAGGAGCTTATTAAGAAATACTTAGACCTTGATTTGAAGATGGTTGATTTGTTCAAGAAGACTGCGCTGGTTTTGCGCAATTCGCATTTTGCGATTAACGGTGCTGGGCCAACCGTTCCTAATTTGGTTGAGATTGGAGGGTTTCATTTGAAAAGTGCGAAAAATCTTACCGGGGAATTAAGGGCATATTTGGATGATGCAAAAGATGGTGTGGTGTATTTTAACATGGGGACTGTTTTAAAGAGTAGTATGATATCTAAAGATAAATTACAAATGCTTCTGAAGGCGTTGGCGAGGGTTGAAAGGAAGATTTTGTGGAAATATGAGGATGATAGTTTGGATGGGTTACCGGAGAATGTAAAGATTGTGAAATGGGCACCGCAAATTGATGTATTAGGTAAGTGTTTTGTGTTGTAGGCGTTCACTTTGTGGTACATCTTAAATACACTTGTAAATAAAACACTTTTTACTTTGTTTAACCACTATATTTCGCACTTAATTTGTCGCTATATTTTCGACTATCTGGTAGTCATTATAAAATTTTTAGTTTGATAATGACTACTAGATAGTCGAAACTATAGTAACAAATTAAGTGCAAAATATAATGGTTAAACAAAGTAAAAAGTGTTTTATTTACAAGTGTCTTAGGTAAGGCCTAAAATATTTTCTGTTATAAACTCGGCTGAAAAAGTTTTATGCAATTGATCTGTCTAAATTATTTATAAAAAAACCATTTAATCAACAGTGTTTAAGTGTTAAGGTGTTTAAAAACATAAATCACATAATATTTTCAGCGCATCCAAATGTAAAAGTATTTATAAGTCACGGAGGAGTGCATAGTACCATTGAAGCTATTAAGTTTAAAGTTCCAATCGTGGGATTACCGATTTTCGGTGATCAAGTCTCAAATTTGCAATTTTGCGAATCTAGAGGATTTGCTAGAAGCGTTATTTACGAAGAAATGAACGAAGACAACTTATTCGAAGCAATCAACGATGTTTTAACTCAACCAAAGTAAGTATGATGATACAATATTACTTGATGTTTAGAATTTTTGAATAATTGAAGAATAAATGAAGACCATTTGTGTCTATTTTGTTTTGTGAAGTATCTTTACAAATATAGCTTTCTAGACTTTACAATCAGAGTAAGATTAATTATACTTTAATGGTTATTTGAAGCAGGCGCGCACCCACGGGGTAGTTCGCGGGCTTTAGCCCCCCTAAAGCCTGACCCAATTCTAGTATGTCGATGTGTGTGATGCGAACAAAACACGAAATACGGACAAAACGCGTTTTGTCTAGACAAAATGCAAATTGTCCAATGTATTTAGACAATAGCCGAATACACAATTGCTTTGTATGTCATTTTGCAGAATGGCTAGACAAAATGCGTTGTGTCTATTAGACAAAATTCTTTGCAAGATTTGCCTTGATACAAAAATACTGAAAAAGACTATTTTATTTCATAAACAAAGTGACAAATTATTTGTAAGGAATATATTTTGTACTTCACTAGAAATCAGTGTTTTATACGCGTGGCGCATGAAGTAAAATTTCGAGTTTAGAAAAGCCTGAAAATTTGGATTTGCCGAGGCGCGACTCGCTTCGCTCGCGCGCCCCGGCAAATCCAAATTTTACTTCATGCTTAATCTGGGAGTGGAAACACTCGTTAAAAGTTCAAAATTGAACGCTTTTATGATAAACCTTGCATAAAAAATCTACTTTCCATAATTGGGAGTGATTAATTATATAAATTTTATGTTATTGTATAGCAAGAGATGCTAAATAAAGATTATTATTATTATCATCAAAAACCTATGTTTATAATTATTTACTTTTTAAATTAAGTAGTTTTATTTTAGTTTTTAATTAAAAAAGTGTCTTAGTTTTAATAAAATTAATTTATTTGGTTTAAAAAAGATGTTATACAAATCAAGTCATTTTGTATTTAAATTTAATATTCCGAAAATAATATTCATTTTTTACTAAGTGATCAATAAAAAACAATACACTCTTTAATAGTTATAAATTTTTAAAATGTTGTAATATTTTTAGACAGTCGTGAACATGTTTTATTTGTCACTTAATCACTTATGACATTTTTATGGCACTTATTATGTTTATTTTGAATTTGTATCCTAATTACTATGTTTATTTTACGTTAATCCATAGTTGATATAAGTCGATATCTGAACTATAATTCCAGTTGATCTAAGGCGGCGTTAGCTTACATTTAGTCGACAGAATGGCGTTATGCCTAACCTAACTTAGAGTAACACCTAAGCTCAAACACCTTGACAATGTGAGTTACAACCAATCTTGACACGGTTACCACGTTGAATATGTCAAAAGTTAGGTTAGGTTAGATGTTAAAATTTTGAAAGTTGTAATATTTTTAGACAGTCGTAAATATGTTTTGTTTATCACTCTATCACTTATGACATTTTCATTGCACTTATTATGTATATTTTGAATTTGTATCTGAATTACTATGTTTGTTTTACGTTAATCCATACAGACAGTTGACATAAGTCTATGAACTATTATTCTAGTTGATGTAAGTCGGCGTAGATTTTGTCGACAGAATGGCATTATACCTAACCTAACTTATCAGAGTAACACCTAACCTCAAACACCTTGACGATGTGAGATACAATCAAATTTGACACGGTTACCACGTTAAATGTGTCAAAAGTTAGGTTAGGTTAGATGTTACATTGTCTACCTAAAACTATGTGGCATCTATTCTCACCTAACTTTTGACACATTCGCTGTTTTATACCACTTTCGACACTTATTGTTATATAAATTGATTTAATTGATAAATAAAGAACTAAGAAACTTTTTCAAGATGTTACATTGTCTACCTTAATGTATGTGGCATCTAAGCTCAGCTAACTCTTGACACATTCGCTGCTTATTCAACTTTCAACACTTAATATTATATAAATTGATTTAATTGATAAATAAAGTACTAATAACCTTTCTTCACACTTTTATCACTTAATGTTATAAGTATAAATGAAATTGCCAATTCTTGGCTGCAGAATACTTCAAACATTAAAAGTGCGATTCTTTTCGCAATCTACAACAAGTTAGTCTTACAAAGACTATAGTCTTTGTAAGACTAACTTGTTGTAGATTGCGAAGACTATAGTCTTTGTAAGACTAACTTGTTGTAGATTGCGAAAAGAATCGCACTTTTAATGTTTGAAGTATTCTGCAGCCAAGAATTGGCAATTTCATTCATACTTATGTTTGAACGGTAACGTGACCGCCAGTCTAAGGTGTCAAATTGTTTAGAGGAAATGGCAAAGCTATACTGATGAGAGATAAATCTCGAAACGCGTCTATAGATGGCCTGAATAATTTGACCCAAATTGTTACATTTGCAGTAGGTTACTGTATGTAACAGCAAACACTTGTTGTATAATTCAATGTCCGTCGGGGTATTAGCCCGGGAAGTGGTTGTTTCAATGAGTGTTTGATATAGTCTTTGATATAGTCTTTGTAAGACTAACTTGTTGTAGATTGCGAAAAGAATCGCACTTTTAATGTTTTACTTAATGTTATGTTACTTTATGACATATAATAATTTATAATTTATTTTCCAGAAATTGTAAACAAATATACAAATGAGTGAAAAACTATGTCATGTCATGAGTGATAAAATATTACAATTTTCAAATATTACAAAATTATAGCTATCAATTAATGCATTATCGATGATATTCTTGTTGGAGTTACGTGGAGTGTTAGTTATAGATATGTAAGTAGTTAAATTCCTATCATATCTATAATTACATATCTATAATTAATACATTGTTTATTTATATATCGTCGTATCGTATATACCTCGCAAAGGTAAAAACAATGTTTATAAAATCATTGTAAAGCACTTCTCAAAACATCGAGAGAATCCGCAAAAAAATCGATAGAGGGTTCATTTGCATGCCGAAGCATTCTAGCAATAGCAGAGTGCTTCGTGTAATCACAGCGTTTGTGCTAAATATGAAAGACGTCCTTCTTTCGGAGTGACCTAGATGGGACATGGATGCCTATACTATTGAGTAGTTCGGGACAATCAATATGTCCACGAAGGATTGTATAGACAGTTAGTATGTCCGTGTTATGATGTCTTTCCTCTAAGCCTGCAATATTGAAGGCCTTAAGCAGAACAACATAACTGCCGACAGTTGTATTGCTCATGAAGCCGAGGAACCGCACGAATTTCCTCGATTGTGTCTTTCTCAACAGCAGTAAATTTATCATTGATCACTTAGTAAAACATTAACATATTTTTTTAATATTGAATTGAAATGAAACGACTTGATTTGAATAACAGTTGTTTAACCAAATTAATTAATTGTATTTGAATTTAGATACTTTTTAAATTTTTAATTAAAATAAAACTACTTGATTTAAAAAGTAAATAATTTTGGCACAAGTTTTACTTCAAATAAAATCAAACAAAACTGGATTATTTAATAATAAACCACTTTCAATTATGAAAAGTAGATTTTTTATACAAGGTTAATTATAAAATCGTTCAATTTGAAACTTCTAATGAGTATTTCTGCTCCCAGAATAAGCATGAAGTAAAATTTCGACTTTGGAAAAGGAAAATTTTGATTTACCGGGGTGCGCGAGCGAAGCGAGTCGCGCCCCGGCAAATCCAAATTTTCAGGCTTTTCTAAACTCGAAATTTTACTTCATGCGCCACGCGTATAAAAACACTGATTTTAAGTGAAGTTTAAAATATACTTTTTATAACTAATTTATCACTTTATTTATAAAACAAAGTGGTGTTTTCCAGTACTTGTTTTGTTTGATCGATTTATTTTATAATTTTGGAAAAAAGCGAGAGAATGTCTCGTATTTTTTATAGTTTAGTCCTAGCATTTAGTTTCTCTAGCTTTATCGGCACAATTTTGTTGTTGTTTTTTTTTACATAAAAAACTAAGAAATTGATATTTTCTTACAAATTGTTCATTTGTTTTAATTATTTTAAGAGCGTCAAAACGAAGCAAAATGTTCTTATATTTTCAATCATTTCGATTATCGTTGAGCTTCTATTATTACAACTTTACAAATTTGGCATTTTTATGACACTCAGCATGTTAGGACCTGGACCTGTCTAAACTTATGTGTATTTGGATTAAGTTACGTGAAGAGTTGAATATCCCCTATAGGTATAAGTATCCCGCCTTCTTTTTGTATTTACTCAGTAAGCTATTGATAATGAGCACGTAGTGTTCGAAATGTACATTTAGCGAAAATAAATGTTTTTTAGTGAAGAAAGTAAACTTATGTGTACAAAAGGCGATTTGATTGGACAAAAACCGAAATTATATTTTAATTCGGACTATGTCTGTGAGCAGTAGTCATTTCGCGTATAGTTTGGATCGGGATGGGCCCCCTTCAAGATGCGTGAGCCCCCCACTAAGCAAATTTCTGGGTGCGCGCTTGATTTGAAGAGTTGGCAGCAGCGACGGCTCGCATCCTAACTTCAGGGTCGGCCACAACGATAAGGCACACAAAATTTGAGGTTAGCATCGCGCTTTATAAATACAAGGAATTGCACAACAAAGTCACCTTTCAATAACGAATACATATTACCTTGGGTCTCTGGCCTACCCTGAAGTTAGGCTGCGAGCCGCCGCTGGTTGGCAGTATACTAATTTTTTGATTTTGTGATTGGCAAAAGGATGGCCAAGAAAGTACTATTATGTATAAATCTAGTGGCCAATTATAGAAGTATATATTAGACTTGAAATGTACTACCAACTCTATCAGAGAAGTATGATACACAGAGCAATAAAATTACCACTTTCTGAAGAAAATAGGAAAATAGAATTTAAGTTGATAATAGAAATAGCAAAATTTTTAGATTATAACCCTAATACAATTCAAAAATTATTTAATAAAAATAGAAAAGCCCACAAATTAAAATTAATAACTAGTCTACAGTCCCAAGAAAAACAATCTAATAAGTACGCTAGAGTCATATACGTACCTATCTTAAACAATCACATCAACAAGTTATTTAAAAGATTTAACATTACGGCAGCACAATACACAAATTCGAAAATCGGCACTCATTTAATGCGCGACTTCATTGAAAAATCGGGAATTATTCAATAAAGTATAATAACTGTGAGAAAGTGTATACCGGCCAAACAACCCGTAATTTAAATATTAGATTCAAAGAACACAGTTATCATATAAAACAACAAAATTCAGAAAAATCAGCAATTGCACACCATAACTTTACAACAGGTCATAAATTCAACATTAACAATATGACACTCCTAAAAGAGTCTAATAAATATCAATTAAATATGTTGGAAGCTATTGAAATGCGTAAAAATAAAAATAATTTATTGAATTTCGATTTGAGCCCCTTAAATAATCCGCTCTTAAATTTGTTACCGCTATAAACATAACTCAATAAAATTCAAATGTGAACCCATCCTAGGTCTTTCCTTAATCCTAGTTTTTCCCTTTAATCCACTGTAGGTATAAAGAAGCCGGACAGCAGTTGATAGAATTAGTTGTTATTGATAATGAGTGCTTAGAACTTGAAATATATATCTAACCGTTAGAAAATAAAGTATGAAGAAAGGATACAACAGTGTTGATTATTTATTGATTATACTCTTTACGAAACTCAAAAACATATATCGATTCTATCAAAGATTGTAGACATCATGTTACAATCACAAAAATGGAGATTTATGTTTTAACATTGAAAAAACTGTCGCCAAACAAACACTTAGATTAAAACTAATGTCATAAGCCATCTATAGACGCGTTTCGAGATTTATCTCTCTTTACTATAGCTTTGCTTATGACTTTTAAAAATATAAATTTAGGAATAACAATGTAATAAACTTACTTGGAAAACTGTTGTGTTTCTTGTGAGCAGCCGATATTTTTATAGATTCTCGTACCACATTATTAAGTAATATTTCACAGTTGACTACATTTTTGTTATTATTTTTTTATTTGTCTGTATAATAATAATAACAATAATAAGTCGTTATTGCCCAACAGAAAATTTCCCAATTACAAGAAAATGTAATATAATATAATAAACAATTAACGTATGTACAGGATGAGCGAAACTCGATGTCTCAGCTCTATTATAAGAAAAGGAAAAACGATAGACAAAATCTGAAAAGCGGTTCATAAATGGGATTGAGTAAGGTCCATTTTAAGCCAAAATTACATATTTTTTTAAATTTGGAAAATGAAGTAATTACGTCATCGAATATTTTTTTCCCAGAAACATACCTATATTTTTGGATATTTAAAAAGCACTGATGTTTCTGAATAAACATAGTGGAGAAAAAAATTGCTATCATCTTCCGTTAAAAAATTATAATCAAACTCAGAAGAAAGTATTATCAAAAATTCACAATTGTCACGATTTAAACAAGTAGCCTTTGGAAGCAAATATCAAAGTCGCATCTGTCAATAATGAAACATTATTAATTAATATTATTAATTATCATTATTTAAACATTAAACCCAAAATATGTTCCTATATTACTATTATTTATTTAATAATCTACGGATTTCTTTTTTTTACAACATTACAAAAAATATATAAAAACAAAATAATAATACGCATAAGTTCGAATAAATAAATATCGCGCTTAACACTAAACAAAAAACAGTAAACAAATTAATACAGAAAGAAACAAAGTATGTAGGCAATCACTGCAACAAAATTTCAATGTAACCACCTCCTACTTCTAAACAGGGTTGTTAAAAAAACCGGTTTTTTTTCATCTTAATTACAACAGACAGCATTTTTTAACAAAGCGTGTTTTTTTCATCGAAACAGCGTTTAAAACATTAATGATTAACATGTTTAAAATGTGTTTAAAAGATGTTTAGGACACGTTTAAAACTTGTTTTAAAAAAAAACAACAAATCATTTTTCTTTTGAGTATACATATCCCGATAATTACAGCGTTTTTAAAATATGCTGCAATTCGTTGTTACAAAGCGATTATTTGGGGCTTTTAACGAGTGTTTTCCACTCCCAGACTAAGCATGAAGTAAAATTTCGAGTTTAGAAAAGCCTAAGAATTTGGATTGGCCGCGTAGCGAAGCGGAGCGGCCAATCCAAATTAGGCTTTTCTAAACTCGAAATTTTACTTCATGCGCCACGCTTAAATACACTTATTTACAGTGAAGTTCAAAAACACACACATGCAACAACAATTATAGGCAACCTAATATACGTTAGAGTTATTGGGTTGCCTATAATCACTATTTTAAACAATTTATTCAGCGCAGAATTTGACTTACGTTTTATTCGCATCTACATATTAGATTGCTAAAGCCGTATATTTTAAACTTTACGATATTTCAGTGTTTTATACGTGTGGCGCATGAAGTAAAATTTCGAGTTTAGAAAAGCCTAATTTGGATTGGCCGCTCCGCTTCGCTACGCGGCCAATCCAAATTCTCAGGCTTTTCTAAACTCGAAATTTTACTTCATGCTTAGCCTGGGAGTGGAAAACCGTCATTTAAAGATTTAAATTGAAATCTTTTAAAAAAGCAACGAATGTCGTAAAATTTACAGTGTACGCATACGTATACCTGAAAGAAAAATTCCCCGTATTTAAAAATCACAACACTGCACACACAGTTGTGATATTTTATTGTAATAAAATGTTACGTTTATCAATGTAGTTTGAAATATCTTCAATAATTTAGTTAAAATTTAAAAATGTAAACAAAAATCTTTAATAAAATATAATTTAACAAATCTAAGATAATAAAAAAAACGTTTTGAACAAAGTTAACGTTTAAAACATGTTTTAAACAAATTTAAGATTTAAAACATATTTAAAACAAAACCGTTTAAAACACGACGGCTGTTTTTATACATGTTCAAAACACTTTGTCTTACAAAGTGTTTTAAACTAAATAAATCTAATCTCAGCTTTACTTCTATCAGTGAAGCCTTACGTAACATATTCTAGATAGTTCATCGCAAGCATGTCTGATTTTTTCTTTCAAATGTTTCAAGTTAACAGATAGTGTTTTGTAAACTTTGTTTATCAAAGCATATCTAATTTTTTCTTTTAAATGTTTCAAGTTAACAGATAGTGTTTTGTAAACTTTGTTTATCAAAGCATGTCTGATTTTTTCTTTTAAATGTTTCAAGTTAACAGATAGTGTCTTGTAAACTTTGTTTATCAAGTCAAGTGGGGTCAAGTCTGGTGATTTAGGCGCCCACTGTATCGGTCCATTTATACCCATCCAATTTTCTCTATAAGTTTCATTTCAATATCGTAAGAAAACCCGTGCTTTATGCGGCGGAGCTCAGTCATGCTGAAAACACATGTTTGCTCGCAGCTGTAATAGCACATTTTCGAGAAGCATAGGAAGTTCTTGAAGAAATTGCATATATTGCTCACTGCGCAAAACTCCTTCGTAAAAATATGGACCAATCAAATGCCCATAACTAATACCACACCAAAGGTTAATACCGAAGTGTCCTTGGTTTTAAATCGGATTGATAAAATGTGGATTTTTAGTAGCCCAAAAATGTTTATTTTTTATTGGGCTTACCGTTACTAACAAAACGGCTTTTATCCGTCCACAACACATGCTGGAAAAATCGATTGTCATTGATCTTTAAGTTAACCATCACTTGGACACAATAATTTATTCTTCATTGATGTTGATCTGACAAGTGTTCTAAGTTGTGAAGTTTATAATTGTGGTAACCATTTCCTTTCAAAACTTGTCGTACCGAACAATATTTTAAATTCAACTCACCACAGGCTTGCCGAATCGAGTTCCTTGGATGGTTCTGAAAATACTGCAAAACAGTGGCAACAATAGTGTCAGGATTCATCCTTTTAGCAATTTGTCTTTCCTTTCGAGCAGAAAATGCCTCGTTGTTTGCACGTTAATTGCGTTTCAACCTTGCAAATATTTTTAAGGTTGGAATAACACGTTCAGGGTATCGTATAACTGAACTGCTCTTCTAGGGTTCTTTTGAGATTCTTCATAAACTAATAACATGTCGACAATATCGTTGTGCGTAAACAGTTTTCAAAATCAAATGACAACAAAACAATATTTGTCAACTATAAGTTTAATTATTGACAGATGCGACTTTGTTATTTGCTTTCAAAGGCTACTTGTTGAAGTCGTGACAATTGTGAATTTTTGGTAATACTTTTTTTAAGTTTATTTGTAATTTTTTAACGGAAAAAGATAGCAAATTTTCTTCTCTACAAAGTATATTCAACAAAATTAGCTCTTTTAAAATAATTCAAAAATATAGATATTTTTCTGGAAAAAAATATTCGATAACGTCATTACCTTAGATTGCAAATTTAGAAAAATATGCAGGCTTAAAATGGACCTTACTCAATCCCATTTATGAACCTTTTTTCAGATTTCTTCTATTGTTTTTCCTTTTTTTATAATAGAGCTGAGACACCGAGTTTCGCTCACCCTGTACATACAAATTTAGGTCTAAACAATATGAAGACGTTAGTGTGTATGACAGATATGTAATATTTAATGTAATGAATAATCTTTATTCATTAAAGATTCTGCAGAGTTGTGAAAAATATCACAACAGGGTGGTAATTTATTAGATATTCCAGACATGATAACAATGGGAGATTTAGTTCTATGGATAGGAATGCTAAACGTGGGTTTTTGCCTGGTGCAAAAAGTTGTACAATACCTTTATTTTGCAATAATTTTAATTTGAATATAAAGTTAAATCCTTAGTCCTCGCATGCTCTCGTTTTATGTTTTTTTTTTTTTTTGTTGAACAATATTTACTTCATTTATAATCTAATTATTACTATTATTAATACTATGTTTCCCTGTAATTGGATGTTAATCTGTTGGGAGATGAATGGAGTTATTATTAAACATTAAAAGTGCGATTCTTTTCGCAATCTACAACAAGTTAGTCTTACAAAGACTATATCAAACACTCATTGAAACAACTACTTCCCGAGCTAATACCCCGACGGACATTGAATTATACAACAAGTGTTTGCTGTTACATACAGTAACCTACTGCAAATGCAACAATTTGAGTCAAATTATTCAGGCCATCTATAGACGCGTTTCGAGATTTATCTCTCATCAGTATAGCTTTGCCATTCCCTCTAAGTAATTTGACACCTTAGACTGGCGGTAACGTTACCGTTCAAACATAAGTATAAATGAAATTGCCAATCCTTGGTTGCAGAATACTTCATACATTAAAAGTGCGATTCTTTTCGCAATCTACAACAAGTTAGTCTTAAAAAGACTATATCAAACACTCATTGAAACAACTACTTCCCGAGCTAATTCGGGGTATTAGCTTGGGAAGTAGTTGTTTCGATGAGTGCTTGATATAGTCTTTGTAAGACTAACTTGTTGTAGATTGCGAAAAGAATCGCACTTTTAATGTTTGAAGTATTCTGCAACCAAGAATTGGCAATTTCATTTATACGGAGTTATTATTATTATTATTTATAAATCCGGTGGTTACAATGTTTCCATTCATAAACAACGAATATCTCGAAAAGAACCATCAACTCTTTTAGCAATTTTAAAACTCAGAAAACAGTCACTAGATTGCGAAAAGAATCGCACTTTTAATGTTTGAAGTATTCTGCAACCAAGGATTCGCAATTTCATTTATACTTATGTTTGAACTAAATTGTTGTTTCCATGAGTGTTTGATATAGTCTTTGTAAGACTAACTTGTAGATTGCGAAAAGAATCGCACTTTTAATGTTTGAAGTATTCTGCAACCAAGAATTGGCAATTTCATGTATACTTATGTTTGAACGGTAACGTGACCGCCAGTCTAAGGTGTCAAATTACTTAGAGGGAATGGCAAAGCTATACTGATGAGAGATAAATCTCGAAACGCGTCTATAGATGGCCTGAATAATTTTACCCAAATTGTTACATTTGCAGTAGGTTACTGTATGTAACAGCAAACACTTGTTGTATAATTCAATGTCTGTCGGGGTATTAGCTCGGGAAGTAGTTGTTTCAATGAGTGTTTGATATAGTCTTTGTAAGACTAACTTGTTGTAGATTGCGAAAAGAATCGCACTTTTAATGTTTGAAGTATTCTGCAACCAAGAATTGGCAATTTCATTTATACGGAGTTATTATTATTATTTATAAATCCGGTGGTTACAATGTTTCCATACATAAACAATGAATATCTCGAAAAGAACCATCAACTCTTTTAGCAATTTTAAAACTCAGAAAACAGTCACACTTTATAACATACTTTTATATACATTTATTCAATTTTTTTTTAGATACGCAGAAAATGTAAATCTACAATCCCAAATATTACAAGATTTACCAATATCACAAATGGAGAAGGCAATTTACTACATTGAGTACGTCATCCGTTTCAACGGTGCACCTCAATTAAGAGTACCCGCAATGGAATTTCCATCCTACAAACAGCAATCGCTCGATGTTGTTTTATTTATACTCTGTGTAATAACCTTATCACTTTATGTTATCTATAAATGTATATGCAAATGTTGTAGGCTCCGCTATCACGAGAAAAGCGAATAAACTATCGAGATAATAAAATTAAATTGATCGCGTGCGGTTTAATTTATTAACAACCTTGAATTGTATGTTGTTGCCAGTTGGGTGTGAAAATGAAGACGGGTTTAGACGCGGTCCTCGTACTCGGGGTCATTCTTGGGGTTTGTGATGGTGCTAGGATTTTGTGCGTTTTCAATTTTCACTCGTACAGCCATTTCATTTTGGGGCAAGTGCTGGCGGAGGAATTGGCCTTGAGAGGCCATGAAGTGACTATGATTAGTGGTAATAAAATTAATGATAGTATACCAAATTTGAGGAGCGTGAATTTGGATGGAATGATCGAACATTTACAAGGTTAGAGTATATTTATTTATTTTTAACTGAAGCTTGAGTGTAGGAATTGAAATACCGGTCTATTAAGCGGTAGCTTAGAAAATGCTTTCCAAAATTTACCGGTATTCTGCTTATTTGTTTTACCAGTATTTCGGTAAATTAATTAAAGTAATTTACATGCGTCTCCTGCACTAATATTTAATGCGCTAATATTATTTTTGTGCACTTAGTTTTAAACATTAAAGTGTTATGTATTTTTTTGTTTTGTGTTTGTCTTTAATTTAACAAATGAATGTAATGTTTGCTTACATCTTAATGAACTGTTTTTATTAGAGATGAACCGGATAGTAATTTGGCCGAATATCGGTTATCCGGCAAAACCGGGCGGCCGGATATCCGGCAATCCGTTTTATATATATATATATATATATATATATATATATATAAAACGGATTGCCGGATGAGAGTATATATACCGGGTGGTGCATCGGACGACGCACCATAGGGATTTCAATGTATTTTTTTAAAATCTCATTTATTTACTTCCCACGTCATTTTATCAAAAAATTATAAGCCACTACGATAGAAAATCCAACATTGAGTTTAAGACAAATATCTGCAAACGTTGGCGTACACCACTCCACAGTTTTGCGTATTTTGAAAGCAAACAAGTTTCACTCCAACAAATACCAGTGTCACCAAGAACTTCTCGAAAAAGATATGTTTAAAAGAAGTGCGTTTTGTTACGAAATAATGGAAAAGGTAAACGATGATCGTGACTTTCTTAAAAATATTTGTTTTACGGATGAATGCACATTTACTCTGCATAACGAACCCAATGTGCAAAATGTTAGAATGTGGGCTACACAAAATCCACATAAAGTGATTAACACAAAAACACAGTATCCTGTAAAAGTCAACGTTTGGGCTGGAATTTTAGGACAACACATTATAGGACCATTTTTTATCGATGGAAATTTGACAGGAGAAAGTTTTCTGGAATTATTAATTGAAAAAATAGCGCCAGCAATAACTGAAGTGGCTCAAGAAGACCAACAAATATGGTTTCAAATGGATGGCTGCCCTGCGCACAACAACCGCATTGTGCGTGCATTTTTAAACGACAGTTTTAATCGAAAAATAATTGGACCTAATTACGATATTTAGTGGCCTCCTCGTTCGCCTGACCTTTCTCCTAACGACTATTATCTATGAGGACACTTAAAATCCAAAATTTATAATGGAATACCATTCAATAATGTGGAGGATCTTAAAAATGCTATTTGTGCCGAGTGTGGAAAAATAACTCGCTATCAGTTAGCAAATGTTAGACGTGAATTTTATAATCGATTGGGATATTGCCAAGCTGCGGAAGGAAATGTATTCGAACACTTGATATAGTTTTTTTTTTATTCTTTCTTGTTTTGGCTTCGGAATCTAGTTTATAGTTATTTTTACTTTCCCCCGTATGTAATACAAAGCAAAAGTATTGTTTTCGTGAAAATTTTCGAATCAAAATTTTTTGCTGAAATATCCGTTTTGAGGTCCCCTGAGTCGAATAAGACCATTTTTGAAAAATGTCTGTCCGTCTGTCTGTCTGTCTGTGTGTCTGTGTGTCTGTGTGTCTGTGTGCGCTGTACCGCAAAAACCGCTAAAAATATCGAGATGAAACTTGAAACTTAAGCTTTTTGTTACAATCGGAAAAACTGAAAAGCTATTGGTGAAAATCGTAAAACCGGAAGTGGTACTTTACTCTTAGCGTTTTTCAGTTTTTTCAGATTTTTTCAATAAATGTTCATTAAACAAAAAATTCTTTCAAATAAAAGTTGTAGATAATAATAAAATGAAGATGTATTGTTTACTTACTTTTTGTCATAGCACTCTTAGTTTTTGAGATATTTAATAAATAGTGTTTTTTATCTAGTCATTGATTTGTGTCAGTGTGTGTGTTGATACAATTGGAAAATGTTTCAAATAAAAATTGTAGGTAATAAAATATTAAAGATTTTTTGTATCTTTACTTTTTGTCATAGCACTCTTAGTTTTTGAGATATTCAATAAATAGTGTTTTTTTATCTAGTCATTGATTTGTGTCAGTGTGTGTGTTGATACAATTGGAAAATGTTTTAAATAAAAGTTGTAGGTAATAAAACATTAAAGATTTTTTGTATCTTTACTTTTTGTCATAGCACTCTTAGTTTTTGAGATATTCAATAAATGGTGTTTTTTATCTAGTCATTGGTTTGTGTCAGTATGTGTTGATCCAATTGAAAAATGTTTCAAATAAAAGTTGTAGTTACCAAAAAGTTAAGAACATTTTGAAAATAATAATGCTACAAATATTTTAAAAGTGATTTAATACGCAATTTACGGGGGAAAGTACTATGATGGACACATCTCCATTTTTTATTTTGGTGTTAATTAAACGATTATTCAGTTTTTAATATTACATAATGAGTTTTATTAATTGTCTTTAAAATCTATAAACTAAAACTATTAAGAAATATATTTGTATACTCTACATAAAAACTGTTATTGATTTTACGATAAAAGCACATGGGGAGTAAATAATTGAGATTTAAATAAATACATGGTCCTTTATATCCTTCCTATGCTATTTTATCAAAAAATCATGTTACCTATTATAAATATTTATTTATTTTCTAAATGTAGGATATACATTAGTTTTAAATAATAATGTCTTGCGCTACATTTATAATTCATTGCGCCAATGATAATTACGAGTAATTAAGCTGTATAAGTATTCTTGTAATCTATTTCCACACTTATTTTTACTTACAATGACCATCAGTTCTATTAAGTCGGTTTTAGGTTATTAACCGTAAATTGGCACTTTCTTGTCGAGAACTGTTTCACCCGTAAAACCATTTATAATTTTTCGTTACGTATTCAATACGTAGATTTTAAGAGTACTTTTAACAGTGTGTTTATTTGTAGATGTTAATACATTTAATAAATAATGACAGGTGTAAACGCGACATTATTTTTGCAAGGCACGGCATATTTATATTTTTAAACTAATGATTTCAAAATAATTTATATCTTGAAAAAATATACATTTAAAATATCTCAAGTGGGTGTATTAGACTCAGTTTTTTGATCCCCACAAAAAACCTATCTTATGATTTTTTGATAAAATGACGTGGGAAGTAAATAAATGAGAATTTAAAAAAATACATTGAAATACCTATGGTACGTCGTCCGATGCACCACCCGGTATATAAGTTATGTGTAAATCGGGTTGCCTATATGACCATTACAAATTGTAGCCAATCAATTCCAATTAATACCTGAACTTGTACAAACTTTCAAGTATATATGTCCCAACTACAGCGTATATGCCGTAAATCTTTAGATAATCGTTGTTTTTTTAAAAGAGTTCAATTTGAAATTTGAAAAGAGTGTGTTCCAATCCCAGACTAAGCATGAAGTAAAATTTCGAGTTTAGAAAAGCCTGAAAATTTGGTTTGGTCGCGTAGCGCGGAGCGCGGAGCGGCCAAACCAAATTTTCAGGCTTTTCTAAACTCGAAATTTTAGTTCATGCGCCACCGGTACAAAACACTGACTTATTACGAAGTTTAAAACACACTGCTAAATTTTATATTGCATCAGTGTTTTGTACCGGTGGCGCATGAAGTAAAATTTCGAGTTTAGAAAAGCCTGAAAATTTGGTTTGGCCGCTCCGCGCTTCGCGCTACGCGACCAAACCAAATTTTCAGGCTTTTCTAAACTCGAAATTTTACTTCATGCTTAGCCTGGGAGTGGAAAACACTCGTTTAAAGCTTTAAATTAAATTCTTTTAATAAACCGAGCGTCGGCAATAGTACAAGAATGTTTAGTGTTACATAAAACTCTCTGTATATATATATATATATATTTATATATATATATATATATATATATATATATATATATATATTTATATATTTATATATATATATATATATATATATATATATATATATATATATATATATATAACATCTTTATTTATAGAATACCCACAATAATTATAAATAAAACAGATAGTAATTTATATACAGAAAATTAAATTAATTCTATAACATTGCTATCAGCCTGTCTTTATTGTAATTATTATTTAAATTATTATAAATGTGACGTTGTCTCTGTCATGTCGCTGTCATTCAACGTCATTGGATTGGGGTTCATTTTTCCCCTGAAATTTTTCCCCCGGCAACTTTTCCCCTTATATTTTTCCCCCGAATTAATATTCCCCCAAATTAATATTCCCTTAATCTAATTTTCCCCCAAATGAATAATAACGGAACAATCAAATTAATTAAGATATATTACAAAATTTATAAAGTTATATTACAACCAATATTTCGTAAATAATCGAAAAGTTTGTCTTCCTCCCTCATCATCACATTTCGCGACTATGTTTTTGATTCGACGTTCAATCCTTCTCTGGTCATACGATTTGGCTCTTCTAATGGGCTGTCCTAGCGAGAGTTGTCGCATCATGGTCATGACAAGTGTTTGTACCCCATGATTAAGCATGATGTAAAATTTCGAGTTTAAAATTGTCTGGAAATTTGGATTTGTCGGTGCAAGCGAAGCGAAGCCCGGCTAATCCAAATTTTTAGGCTTTTCTAAACTCGAAATTCTACATCATGCACTAGACGTAGAAAACACTGATTTAAAGTTAAAAATTTAGTGATTGTAATATTTATATTTGAGTATTCGAATATTTGAATTATTTATATTTATACACAATATCATATTTTTCAAATATTAATAAAAATAAAAACAAAATAGTTCTACTTAGCTCAAACATATTCTACGCAACTGATATTTAAGCTATAACTTTTCAACTTCAAATTGAGACTAATTAACATCAAATTCTGATAAAACAATTTCCCATTGGCACTTAAAACATTGCTGTCAATTAAAACACAATCGAATTGGGAATACGCAATTTAACATTTTTAGTTTCTTGTTATTTAGTCTGGGGAGTTTTAGGTGAAACACCCTTTATATTCCTTATTTTTGAAATAAAGTCTCCCCGTGCACGGGAATCGAACCCGAATTTGTGGCTCGCCGAGCGATACAGCCCGGCGATGTTACCGCTCGGCCACCACCTGCCCTTATTTATGATTAAATATACCGAAATTCCGGTACTTGAAAAAGTCGGTATATTTCCAATCCTTACTTGAGTAGTTTATTTTAGAAAAGATAATTTTGAGTCACGATTATTTTATAAAAAGCAAAGAGACTAAGAGTTAATTCGTGCCATATTTCACAATATCAACGCATTTATTAAATTCATACTTTTTACTATTGGTAGCAGGGTTGTTATGTTTAAAACACTTTGTTTTAAAACAGTGTTTTAAACATGTTTAAAAACAGCCGTCGTGTTTTAGACGATTTTATTTTAAACATGTTTTAAATCTTAAATTTGTTTAAAACATGTTTTAAACGCTAAATTTGTGTAAAACGTTTTTTTTATTATCTTAGATTTGTTAAATTATATTTTATAATAGTTTATTACGTTTTTAACGTTTTTTAATGTTAGCTAAATTGTTGAAGATATTTCAAATTACATTAATAAATACAACAGATTATTACAATAAAATATCACAACTGTGTGTGCCTATATGTGATTTTTAAATACAGGGAATTTTTCTTTCAGGTATACATATGCATACACTGTACATTTTACGACATTCGTTGTGTTTTTAAAAGATTTCAATTTGAATCTTTAAACGAGGGTTTAGCCTGTAAATTTGGCGGCGTCGCGAAGCGGAGCGGCCAATCCAAATTAGGCTTTTCTAAACTCGAAATTTTACTTCATGCTTCACACGTATAAAACACTGAAATATCGTAAAGTTTAAAATATACGGCTTTAGCAATCTAATATGTAGATGTGATTGAAACGTGAGTCAAATTTTGCGAAGAACAAATTGTTTAAAACCGTGATTATACGCAACCCAATAACTCTAACGTATATTAGGTTGCCTATAATCGTTGTTGTATGTGTGTGTTTTTTTAACTTCACTGTAAATCAGTATTTTTAAGCGTGGCACATGAAGTAAAATTTCGAGTTTAGAAAAGCCTAATTTGGATTGGCCGCTCCGCTTCGCTACGCGGCCAATCCAAATTCTTAGGCTTTTCTAAACTCGAAATTTTACTTCATGCTTAGTCTGGGAGTGGAAAACACTCCTTAAAAGCCCAAATTAACCGCTTTGAAGCAACGAATTCCTGAAAATTTAAAACACGCTGTAGTTATTGGGATATGCATACTCAAAAGAAAAATGTTCTGTTTTAAACACGTTTTAAAGGTGTTTTAAACATGTTTTTAATTGTTAATGTTTTGAACTCTGTTTCAATGAAAAAAAAAAAAGTAAAAGTTTTTAACAACCCTGCTTAATAGTAATGATATTCTTTATCTTGACTAATGGCATTGCCAACTATCAATCACAGCATTTGTTTGTTTTTTTAATTTACTTATTAAATAATTTTCTTACAGCAAGATTAGGAAATTCTACACTCTCACCAAACGATCTTCAAAAGATGCCAGGGCCAGTCATGTATTTCTTCATATCAAGATTCGGTTTGATGGTCAATGACTTCACGTTTTCACACAAAAACTTCCAAAAACACCTGGACGAAAACCACACGTACGACTTGGTAATCATGGAGCACTTTTTCACCGATTCACTGAAAGTACTTTGTCACCATTACCGAGCTCCTTGTGTATCAGTCAGCACAGTAGGCTCAAACCCCTCGATTAATTACTTAGTTGGTAATCCTGCTTCACCATCCTTCATCCCTGATTTTTTGCTCGCCTACGGCGGTGAAATGAACTTGTTACAACGCACGCATAATTTGCTGTATCAAGCTTTAGTTACCGTGGTCAGAGGATTGTATTTCATGCCTCAACATCAGGCTTTAGTTCAAAAATATTTTCCGAGTGCTCCTGATCTTTATGAAATTTTGGGGAATACTTCGTTGGTTTTCTTGAATTCGCATTTTGGTATTACACAGCCGGTTCCGCATGTTCCTAATATGATAGAGATTGGTGGGATGCATATTAAGGTAAGCATTAATGCGGGAGTTTTAGTCTTCACTAAAAAATATATTCAAATATTCGAATATTTAATTATTTTAATATTAGAATATTAAATTAAAAGACATGGTAGCGACCAGTTTGAAATGTTAAATTTTCCTGACTTCCCCAATGCCAGATTTTTTCCCTGATCCTTTAATATAATTGCATATAACCAAACCAAATATAGCAAAGAAAAACTAGTTCAAGTTATATTAAGAGGTGAAAAGAAAACACAAAGCACGAATTTAGAAATAGTAAGATTTGATCATACTTTTCTAAACGCGAAATCAAACATAAGCAGTATGTTTTGAACTTCACAATATTGTCAGTGTTTTATACGCGTGGCGGATGAAGTAAAATTTCGAGATTAAAAAAGCCTGAGAATTTGGATTTGCCGGGGCGCGACTCGCTTCGCTCGCGCGCCCCGCCAAATCCAAATTTTTAGGCTTTTCTAAACTCGAAATTTTACTTCATGCTTAGTCTGAGAGTGGACGACACTTGTTACAAATTTATAAAATTTTGCCTGGTTTTCCCATACTTTTTAGAGATTGTATTTCATAATTTTAGTCAGGAAATTTGTTAAAATACAGGAAAAAAAAAAGTGATTCAAGTTATATTAAGAGGTAAAAAGAAAACATATTGTAAAGCACGAATTTAGAAATGGCAAAATTTGATAATCAGGCTTTTCTAAACTCGAAATTTTACTTCATGCTTAGTCTGGGAGTGGACGACACTTGTTACAAACGTCAAATTAAACTCTTTTATAAAATTTCGCTTGTTTTTTCTATATTTTTTTAGAGATTGTATGTTCATAATTTTGGTCAGCAAAATTCGTTAATTTTCGTAAAAATTCAATAAATCCGTTTCTTCAAATTTCTATGATTTTGATCATTTTTATCAAAATTGAATCTTTGTTTCAATTTCCATTATTTTTATAAAGTTTAAAAAGAATTCGTGAATATCATTCGCTCGATAATATTACTAAAATAATATTAGTAACAATAACAATAAACATTTTCTTCAAATTCGAATTTTTTTTTCAATTTACATTATTTTAAGAAAATTCAAAAAAAATCGTGAAAACCAGTAATTTGCACAACATTTTCAACATTCCTGACTTTGTTAAAAATTTAGTCAAATTTTAATTTATCATTGTTTTTAAAAAATGTGTAAATTTCAGTAATTTGATAATTTATAGTAAATTACAATAAATCTGTAATTTCTATATATATTCTTGAAGTTTAAATCTTCCTTTGAGTTTACATAACTTTTATAAAGTTTTTAAAAAAATCGTGAATTTCAGTAAAATTTCAACAAATCTGAAATATCTTTAATTTCCTTCAAATTTGAATTTTTCTTCCAATTTACATAACTTTATCAAAATTGAATTTGTGTTCAGTATTCCGGCACCAGGTACCCACAGACGCGTTTCGGACTTCAAGGTTCTCTTCAGTGTGGTCCCGACCCAGTGCTGAGGAATACTGAACATTTCTGACTATTTCAAGCCAATATGTGAAAACTATTAATGATTTCGATAGCTAACGCCATAGATGGCGTTAGCTATCGAAATCATTAATAGTTTACATAACTTTCATGAAGTCTTAAAAAATCGTGAATTTCAGTACTTTAATTTTTCAACAAAACTGTACTTTCTTTAAATTATCGTCAAATTTTATTTTTTTTTTCAATTTAAATTGTTCAATAATTTGATAATTTTCGAAAAATTACAATATATCTGTAATTTCTATAAATGTTGGTGAAGTTTGAAATTTTCTTTCAATTTACATATTTTTTCACAATGCAATGCATTAGTAAAATTCAGATATTTAATAATTTTTACAATGTAATCGTAAAATTTGTGAAGTTCAGTAATTTAATAACATTTTAATAAATCTGTAATTTCTTAAAATGTCAAATTTTCATAGAGCTATTAAAAAAATCGTTAATTGCAGTAATTTGATAGTTTTCGTAAATCACAATGTTTATGATTTTTCATCAAGCTAGAAAATAATTATGTTCTCCTTTAACTTTTTAACTTAATTAACTGCCTAAAATTGATGAAAACGTAATAAATTGGAAAAAGTAAGTAAATACACAAATATTTATCAACATTTATTTCTTTAATTATTCAATTCAATTGTTAAATCAACGGAAGCCATTTACAAAAATACATAAATATAAACATGAATTACAATAGTAAAGGTATAAAACTTAAAACTAACTTAAATCTAATAACTAAGGCTTCAAAAATGTCACCTATACAGTCTGTTGATTCTGCATATTCTATCAACTCGTATTTTATCCCAATTTTCTTTTTAATTCACTTCAACATATCATATCAAATTAACGAACAAATACAATTTCAAATTATATACATGGAAAAAATGTACTAACTTTAATCCTAACATTGAATAATAAACTTAAATAATCGTTTGTTGTTTTCTATAATTTTATTAATATTTCTTAATTATGACGAATTTTATTAAGGTCGGTAATTTACATGTTATTTAGCCATAAGAACGAACAACGATTGATCTTTCACAATAATGAAAATATAGCTTTAAAACTTGTACATATTGTACATTGAAGCTTTGCGAATAAATTCACACTATTTTTTTTTAAAAGATGTTTCTTAAATTAAATAGAAATAAATAATAGAACACTGCCAAATGATCTCATAAATTCGTGAAATATTTACATAGGAAACATTATTTCTTCTTCATATTGCTTTAAATTATCAAAGTAATCAATATAAACATATTGTATTCAATTGATTGAACTATAATAAATGATAAATAAAATTAATCGTTGCTTAGAAATCTCCATAAGAGCAATGTAATTTTTGATTATGCTTTAAATAAATTGAGGGAAGCATCGTGCCATTTTAGTAATATTATAGAAAACATGTGAATAGAAATTAGGTTTAATATGTAGAATTCGTGTACGATATTTGTCGCGCTCGGCCTGCGGCTCCCGTCCTTGAGATGCGAATGTAATTTATTTGCTGCGGACCATTCATTCATTGTTATTAATAGACAACAAATAAATACGTTGTTCAAATATTTCTATCAATTGCATTTCTGGATTCGTATTTAGAATAAGAATGTGGAATGCCGTAAAATGATGATTCAAGTCTTGCTGAATCGGAAATATGCTTTCCATCCATTTTAATACATTCATTTACATTGTAATTTACTAAATTGATGGCGTGATGTGGATTATTATATAATAATTTACTCAATTATTTACACGGTGCGCGTTTGTTTGGCCGCTTACGCAGCATAGGGTTTAAGGCCGGTCGTCCACTGGCAGCGTCCACACGCGGCTACCCGCTCACGCGATACAAGCGGCGACAGGCGGCTGCAAGACTAGCGGCTACACGCGACAGGGGTCGCGCTGCTCAGTTTTTCGGCACCACCAAAAGAGTTGTACATTTTTAATGGATTCAGAGGATGTTTATCTTTTGGAAAGTCCCTACGTAATTATGGGTATGATTGGAATTCGAAAGAAAATAGTTTTTATAATAAATATTCAAATTATAAAATTCAATATTTATTTTGTAGCAGTTTATACTGTTAAATACACCTACCTAGTAAGAAATGAAAATGGATAAAAATATTTAGCACTATTGTTATCAGAAAACAGTAAGGTTGGACTTGGAGAAGACAAAGTAGGAAGAAAAAACACAGGACTAGACGCGGCTACGAGCGACGGATCCCATTCTCTTGGGATCTGACGCAGCTTCACGCTCGGCGCGAATATCCGCATGTCCGCGCACGCTAACACTGGACGAGATTCATTGGATTTACACACATCGGTTCTGTCGCGTGTATACGCCTGTTGTCGTTCGTACCGCATGAGCGCGTAGCCGCGTATTGTCGCTTCCAGTGGACGACCAGCCTAAAGGTCGGGCGTTCGAATCTATGCGTTTTAAGTGCTTTACTGCAATTGATCAAACTGAATAAACCTTAAGAAAAGCTAAGGCCGGCGATTTTGTCGCTTACTCAGCTTAGTGCTTGAAGGTCCGCGGTTCGAATCTTTACTTCTGGTGTAAAATTTACCGGATTTTGCCTCTAAAACTTTGCGGATTTCGCCTCTAAAACTTTGCGGATTTTGCCTCTAAAACTTTGCGGATTTTGCCTTCAAATGAATCGTTTATTTTGAAAAGGGGTCATTTTTCTACTCTACTCTTTAAACTTATTCTATTTTGATAATAAATGGTAAATTATAAGAAGTACCTATTAAATATTTTGTTTTTAAAGTGTTCACAATTTGTGATGTAAAAAATAGGGATAAATTAAAAGAAACGTTGAATTTTAATAAAAAATGAAATCGCTTTTTGTGAAATTAATAAACCTTATTCTCACTTTGAACCAGTATTGATTGACTCTTTGGGAAATTACAGTTGCTCAAAGTACGTAAAGAACATTTTTTTAAACTTTAGGAAATGAATAAAATTTGCACCAACGTTGGGAAAAATAAAATTGATTGACAACAAAATTAACGTTGTTCAAAGTTAACTGAAATGTAAGTATTTCTTCGCAGTGCTCATTTCATTCAAAAATCAACAAAACGTCATAATTTGATAACATTCATAAAAATGATTAAAAAATAAATAAATTAAGTTTTAACGTTAGAAAATACAAAATTGATTCATTGGAAGCGAAAATATAGTTTTTCGAAATAAATGGAAATATGTGTATTGTGAAGTGCTGATAATTTATGTCTTCTTTTATAAAAAAAATCCATTTATTCTATTTATATCCCTTTCGCTGATAATAATTAAGGCTTGGATTCAAAAATGAATAATTCAAATATTCGAATATTCAAATATGAATATTTCAATCTCCAAATTATTTATTGAATTGAATATTCGAATATTGAAATATTTGAATATTTGAAAATTCGAATATTTGAATATGTTAAAAATGTTAATATATTAAAGTAAAATCTTCAATCATATTTATTACAACGTAATGAAGTAATTTGACATTAAATCAAATATTGACATTCACTAATTATGTTAAACACAATTTTTGTGAATTTTTTTGTGAAATAGACGTGTTTTTTTTCTTTGGCATAATTTGATATTTTCAACGTGGAAAACGATTTTGGAAAATTGTGAAGTTAGAATTTCATAAATTAATTATTACTGTAACATTTTGACTGTAAGTTTCTTAGGCGACTGTATTTTCACTATTATGGCATTTTGATTCTCTTGCACTGATTAAATTTAGAATTTTTAACAATGTCAGTAATAAAAATATATTGATTGATAATTACTATACTAAACTTATTTTAATTGTTAATTGGTTGAAGACCAAGCCTAATTTGAATCGAATGCGCATTCAGTTGATTTGTCAAATAGTCATCGGATTAATCTGTTCATACAGGGAATTTCGGTGGAACCGGAAGTGATATAAAGTTGAAAATATTTCACATTAGGAGAACTGATTCAACCGTACGACAAGGATTTTTTTCAAATTTTTAGTGCAACGGCAACCCCATAAACTTTTAACGAACGGTTTACCGTAGACACCCTGTATGCATACGCTTTTTTTAAAGAGTTTAATTTGAAGCTTAAACCGAGTTTTTACCACTCCCAGACTAAGCATGAAGTAAAATTTCGAGTTTAGAAAAGCCTGAAAATTTGGTTTGGTCGCGTAGCGCGAAGCGCGGAGCGGCCAAACAAAATTTTCAGGCTTTTCTAAACTCGAAATTTTACTTCATGCGCCATGCGTATTAAACACTGAAAGCACTCAGAAATTGTGAACGAGTAAACTTCGCTTGAAATCAGTGTCTTATACGCGTGGCGCATGAAGTAAAATTTCGAGTTTAGAAAAGCCTGAAAATTTGGTTTGGCCGCTCCGCGCTTCGCGCTACGCGACCAAACCAAATTATCAGGCTTTTCTAAACTCGAAATTTTACTTCATGCTTAATCTGGGAGTGTATGACACTCGTTTTAGCATTAAATCAATTGATACAATACATTGATTCTTGTTTTATTGACGGAGTAAGTTTTATAACGTTAAAACAGAAAGTCAATTTTGATACAAGTTAAAAAGGAAGCAGTCCTTTTTTATGTCATATGTCAAACGTTTGACGTATGACATGAAAAAGGACTGCTTCCTTTTTAATTTGTATCAAAATTGACATTCTGTTTTAACGTTATAAAACTTTCTCCGTCAATAAAACAAGAATCAATGTATTGTATCAATTGTTTTAATGCTAAAACGAGTGTCAGCCACTCCTAGATTAAGCATGAAGTAAAATTTCGAGTTTAGAGAAGCCTGAAAATTCAGGCTTTTCTAAACTCGAAATTTTACTTCATGCGCCACGCGTATAAGACACTGATTTCAAGCGAAGTTTACTCGTTCACAATTTCTCAGTGCTTTCAGTGTTTAATACGCATGGCGCATGAAGTAAAATTTCGAGTTTAGAAAATCCTAAAAATTTGGTGCTTAGTCTGGGAGTGGAAAACACTCGGTTTAAGCTGCAAATTGAACTCTTTAAAAAAAAGCGTATGCATATGTATACCTAATAGAAAATTCCCTGTATCTATACTTAAAAGAGAAATTCCCTGTATTAACAGATTAATGCGATGACTATTCGCCAAATCTACTGAATGCGTATTCGATTCAAATTAGGCTTTTCTAAACTCGAAATTTCGCTTCATGGGCCACGCGAATAAAACACTGATTTTGTGTGAAATTGTCTTCAACCAATTGACAAGTAAAATAAATTTAGTATGGTAATTATCAATCAATATATTTTTATTACTGACATTGTTAAAAATTCTAAATTCTTGACACACAGAAAGAAAATGTTTTTTATATGGTCATAATTAAAACGATTTACATTAATAAACATGATTCTCTGACTGTAACAGAATCTCATTTTCGACAAATAGATATTTTTGACAGGATTGCATTACTATGTTTTTTTTCGTGCCATTTGGATATTTTTTGACATATTAAAATATTTGAGTACTCGACTTTTTAAAAATTAAAATATTTGAATATTCGTCTATTTAAATATCCAAATATTTAAATAATAAGAATATTCGAATAATTCGAATATTTGAATACATTTCTGAATGAATATTCGAATGCTTACATTTGAAAAATTCCCATCCTTAATAATTATATCAGAGATTAATAAAAGAAGCAGTATAAATATATTGTTTGTGCATTGGGAAGTATCCACTTGAAACTGCACAACTTTACCCATGGATAACTTTATTATTATTATTATTATAGATTCGAATATTATTAATAATAATAAAGTTATTCATACATTCCTATACGAAATTATAAATACATTGCATATTATTTCCAAATTCAGGATATTCTTAGAAGATAATGTTTGAAATATAACTATTGGATTTTTATATTTTTAAGATAGTATTTTTATAATATATTAAAATAAAATTTTGAGCAAAAACGAGTTAATATATCTACATGTTCTTATTACATACATAAATAATTTTGATTAAATATTAATATTTAAAATATGCATTTTTAAAATTATGTCATTTCATCACTATACTTGAGATTGTTTATCTACATAGACAATACTAAAATCATTGTAGACATTGTAAAACAAAATAAAACTTGTATTTGCGAATTTATAGTAGTTTGATAGCTAGACCTCACCTTTTCGGCAATATATCAATTACATTTTCCTAATTTGTATAGTCATATAGAAATGTTTATATGCAATATTTGAAAAATATTAGAATGATTGTAATTCATAATTATGTAAATATAAAAATTAGTATTCGAATGTAGCAAGTAAAAACAGTTGTATGTATGTCGAATAAAAATCGTGAATATTCATCCAGTTTACTTGTCTGCTGTAATTCAATACCTATTCACTCGTTCGGCGTTGTCTAAACAAGCAACGCGCTCTGCAGTCACAATTTCTATTATTCGTTGTGATAAAATTAGGCAGGCAATATAAATGAATAAATAATCAATATTACTTTCAGCAAATTAGCTCTCTTAACGCCATCTCGTACCCTAAAAACACACAACCAGCGAAAATTGGCCCTCTTAAATTGACATAAATAAGACACTTAAACTTTGTTTGTATAACTGAGGTTTTTTTATTGTGACTATAGTTTCGACAACTTTAACTTGTCATTATCAGTTAATTATCAATTAAAAACATAGCAGTCTCAAACGGATATACTTCATCATTAATAGATTCATTAATTATGCAGGCAAAGACATTTCTAAAAAAGTGCAAATATACAGATCCCTTACATACTTTGGTGGTACTTCATTAAAAATGAAAAATATTTTATCGAAACACAACATTTTAATAGCTTTCAAACAGTTCACAAAAATTAGATACAGCATTTTTAATCCGAAAACAAAAATACCTAATACTCATAAATCAGGGATATATAAACTGACTTGTAGTGATTGTAAAGAAGTGTATATTGGCTAATCTGGTCGTAATTTTAACATCAGACTTAAGGAACATCTTCGCTCTTTTCGGCTTAACTTGATCGATAAGTCGTCATTCGCGAGACATATGATTGAAAACAATCATACGTTTGACGAGGATGTACTCTCAGTAATCCATTTCGCCGAAAAGGGTCGTAAGATGGACCTCCTGGAGTCTCTGGAAATACACAGAGCGCGCGCTAATCCGGAAATTCCCGTAATAAACGACCAGCTTGACCTAATATACACCCCCATTTTTAAAGCCATTTTGTAACCGTAATTTCTGTATATATACCCGCTAAATTGTTATTTTTAAATTACTTGTAGTCTGATAATGACAAGTTAAAGTTGTCGAAACTATAGTCACAATAAAAAAACCTCAGTTATACAAACAAAGTTTAAGTGTCATATTTATGTTAATAATGATGTATAACGAAGTAGAAGCCTCAACAGTTAACAGTTCTCTTAAATTGAGTTTTTCATGAATGTTCAGTCATTAATATAATTTTATTTGTAAATCATCAATAATTTCAATCAAACTATTACATTTCTTTACTTTTCACGTTATTTCTAATAATTAGATATTGATCATTTTCGTCCAACATTTTGAAAAACATAAATATTGCACACAAATTGGCTTATGTTCTAAATTTAACCTAAAAAATAACATCAACTGTACATATTTACTGTCATAAATTCGAAAATAAAGAAAACTGCAAAATAAGTATCTGAATGATCGTCTAACGAGGGTTTCCACTCCCAGATTAAGCATGAAGTAAAATTTCGAGTTTAGAAAAGCCTGAAAATTTGGATTTGCTGGGCGCGCGAGCGAAGCGAGTCGCGCCCCAGCAAATCCAAATTTTCAGGCTTTTCTAAACTCGAAATTTTACTTCATGCGCCACGCGTATAAATCACTAACTTCAAGCGAAATCTCCAACTACTTGGTCAGAGAAAAATACATTTAGTATGTCAGTTATCTGTTGTTCAAATTACAGGGAAAGTGCTATGCTGTGATGGACATATCACCATTTCTGTTTTAATTTTATAATATTATTTATCAAATTCGTGCTGTGAACAGAACTAAAAATTTGTTAACTCTTTAATCGTCTCACTGAGCAAATAACATCAACTGTACATATTTACTGTCATAAATTCGAAAATAAAGAAAACTGCAAAATAAGTATCTGAATGATCGTCTAACGAGGGTTTCCACTCCCAGATTAAGCATGAAGTATAATTACGAGTTTAGAAAAGCCTGAAAATTTGGATTTGCTGGGCGCGCGAGCGAAGCGAGTGGCGCCCCAGCAAATCCAAATTTTCAGGCTTCTCTAAACTCGAAATTTTACTTCATGCGCCACGCGTATAAATCACTAACTTCAAGTGAAATCTCCAACTACTTGGTCAGAGAATAATACATTTAGTATGTCAGTTATCTGTTGTTCAAATTACAGGGAAAGTGCTATGCTGTGATGAACATATCATCTTTTTTTTTTAATTTTATAATATTATTTATCAAATTCGTGCTGTGAACAGAACTACAAATTTGTTAATTCTTTAATCGTCTCACTGAGCAAATCTATTTAAGTAATGTTTCATCAACATTAAAACAACGTTTAATGCTGCTACAATGTTATTTGTTGGATTTTTGCTCAATGGGGTATTATTTGCTTATTTACCAATATTATTAATTTAAAAATTCCCTGACTTTTCGCTAAAAAGGCAGAATTTCCCTGACTTTTCCAAGATGTTTCCTGACGAGTAAAATCCCCTGAGTTTTCCCTGACTCTCCCGGTATTCCCGGTTGGTCGCCACTGTGAAAGAAGAGAATAGGCGCAAAAAAAACAGTTTACATCCTTCGTATTTTTAATTTTAAATACGAGAAATTATAATATCAGGAAACAACGGTTCAGATATTATAGAAAAACATAAAATGTAATATTTGGATGTTCGAATATTTAAATAATAAAATATTTGGTTATTTGAATATACGATAATTAAGCAGTTGTTAAATATGGAAGGAATTCGTTGCTTCCCACTCAGCAAATCCATTTAAGTAAAGTTTAAACAACATTAAAACAACGTTTAATGTTGCTACAATGTTGTTATAACGTTATTCGTTTGAGTTTAGCTTAGTGGGTTCTAACGACGGTTTCTACTCCTTGATTAACCATGAAGTAAAATTTCGAGTTTAAAAAGCCTAAAAATTGGCCGCATAGCAAAGTGAAGCTTCACTTCAAATCAGTGTTTTATAGGCGTAAAATTTCAAGTTTAGAAAATCCTGAAAATTTGCATTCGTCGCTCCGCTTCGCTACGTGACCAAGCCAAATTTTTAGACTTTTCTTTTTCAAAAAATTTTACTTCATGCTTAATCAAGGAGTGGACATACTCGTTAGAAGCTTTTAATAAATGGAACGTTGAATCAATGTATGCCTAAAAATGCTTCATTTTAGCTAAAGAATAACATTCCTGATGATATAAAAACGTTTTTGGACGGAGCCACTGATGGAGCGATATACTTCAGTTTCGGATCCAACTTGAAAAGTAAGGATTTAGAGTTGGAAACGCGCGAAGAGTTACTAAAAACCTTTGGCCAGTTAAAACAACGAGTGCTATGGAAATTCGAAGATGATAAAGTGGATAATTTGCCAAAAAATGTTAAGATTTCGAAATGGTTACCTCAATCTGATATTTTAGGTAATGCATTCATAGAATTAGATTCAGGATTATACTATTAATTATTTAACCAAAAAACAGGGTTTCCTATTAAGTAAGAATATTTAAGTAATGTTTGATCAATACTACAGAAATGATTCATTTTTAATATAACGTTAATGATCCGTTATTTAAATCCCACTGAGTGGATTATTATTGTTATTATCTCCTTAAACATTATGAATAATGAATGTCAGTTTTAAACTTGAATAACCCACTGAGTAAAACCATTTAAGTAATGTTTCATCAACATTAAAAAAACGTTTAATGTTGCTACAATGTTGATATAACATAATATATAAAATTACGAAAAAACTATTCATGAAAATGCAAACAATGTCTTAATTAATAAGACAACTCAAGACGATATATATCCATTGAAACAACTACTTCCCGTGCAAATATATTAAAACAAATGTTTTAATTTTATTCCCAATTTTTTAAACGTCATAAGCAAAGCTATACTGAAGAGAGATAAATCCCGAAACGCGTCTATAAATGGCCTAAGACATTAGGTCTAATCCAAGTCCTTTTACTTTTAATTTGTTGCTATCTCTCCTTTTATTTTAAATTTGTATTGTTAGTTGGTTTGAAGAGAATTTGACCTAAACGTTACATATACATTAATAGAGCGTTGTAACAAATCAAATTAAATAAGATTTTAAATATTTCATTGTATAATTCAATATTCGGCGCTGTATTTGCACGGGAAGTAGTTGTTTCAATGAATATTTATCGTCTTGAGTTGTCTTATTAATTAAGACATTGTTTGCATTTTCACGAATAGTTTTTTCGTAATTTTATATATTATGTTTAAAGTCTGCAAACTATACGAAGCGTAAGCTTATGTTATCGAATTCAAATTGTTTTGAATTTGAATTTATCTTGTTGATATAACGTTATTTGTTTGTTTTTTGCTCAGTGGGAAGTTTCTTATCTTTCACGTAGTGTAACATTTTTAACTATGATTTAAAAAGCAAACACTTGTTTAAATTTCACTAATATTTAGGTTTTCTATTCCAACTAGTTTCGACCTTTTACTATTTTCTATAACAGTTTGAATCTATGATTTTAAAAGAAAACACTTGGTTAAAATTCACTAATATTTTGGTTTTTTATTTCAACTACCCAGTGAGCAAAGAAACGTTGCATGCCACGTTGCATTAATGTTACCTCGCCACACGAAACGTTGCGTTTTACGTTGCATGAATGTTGAAAAACGTTGAATAAACGCTGAATGTCCGTCTGCAGAAACGTTGCATAATAGTTCAAAGAAAGATGTTGCTGCACCGTTGACAAAGCAAGGCCTATGTAACACGAGCGATTACTCTTATTTGTATAAAACCCAACATACGGATGTATGTATGTTAAGTTGCATACGATGAATGCATAGAATCCGTATTGGGTTGTATACAATGGATCTCCCCATAAGGTCGAACACCATAACATCAAATCCCATTAGGTCGAAGCGAAAAGGTAGAAGTCTCATAAGGTCGAATTAGTATCGCAAAAAAAACAACTTTTTCTGTGAAATAACTTTTATTTAATTAGTTTGAACGATATTAGTGTCAATCGCAACTGTTTCGAAAAAGTAATGATATCTTCGTCTATTAAGTATGAGGCCAACAAATTTGTATATATTTGTTCGTTAGTTGTATAAGTACCACGTCCATGTGGAACAGGCAGTGGGCGCAAAATGACTTGCGCAATTTATTCTATTGCAAACCTTTCTACTAACCTAACCTAACCAAACCTAGAAGTATGTAAAATCGTTAGCATGTGCAAAGATGCTTAAGCAATGTATTTAATTTGAAACCTTCCACATCAAGCCTTTGTGCTTAATTAGACAGGCCTCATACTTAATAGACGAAGATGTTATTACTTTTTGGAAACAGTTGCGATTGACACTAATATCGTTCAAACTAATTAAATAAAAGTAATATCACAGAAAAAGTTGTTTTCTCTTGCAATACAAATTTGACTTTATGAGACTTCTACCTTTTCGCTTCGACCTAATGAGATTCAATCTTATGGTAAACAAAAAATAATTGAATTTGTGTTCAGTATTCCGGCACCAGATACCCACAGACGCGTTTCGGACTTCAAGGTTCTCTTCAGTGTGGTCCCGACCCAGTGCTGAGGAATACTGAACATTTCTGACTATTTCAAGCCAATATGTGAAAACTATTAATGATTTCGATAGCTAACGCCATCTAATGCTTCATAGTGGCATCGTCAGTGACACGAATGCACAAAGTGCATATACAGGTCACTGTTTCGTCCACGAGCGAGCAGAACTCTGTTTGTGAAACCAGAAAACAAATATCAAAATTGAATTTGTGTTCAGTATTCCGGCACCAGATGCCCACAGACGCGTTTCGGACTTCAAGGTCCTCTTCAGTGTGGTCCCGACCCAGTGCTGAGGAATACTGAACATTTCTGACTATTTCAAGCCAATATGTGAAAACTATTAATGATTTCGATAGCTAACGCCATCTAATGCTTAATAGTGGCTTCAATCTTATGGTATTCGACCTTATGCGAAAGTACCTATACAATACGGATTCTATGCATTCATCGTATGCAACTTAACATACATACTGATGTGCAACAATTTGTGAACGTTATAGGAATGTTTCTCTCGTAATCTTAATGCAAACATTATTTCTCGGTTTAAATGGGTCAAAAAATACAAATATATATTGGTAACAAGAAAACAAAAAGCAACTGTCTTACAAAAAGTAATGTATAGTCTACGGGAGACAGTACCTCAGAACCTAAGTGCCCAGTACCCTTAAACTCTGAAAACATTAAAATATTGTTGACAAGTGCAAGAACTTCAATTGAAATCAGCGTCTTATACGCGTAACGCATGAAGTAAAATTTCGAGTTTAGAAAAGCCCTAACCAAATTTTAAGGCTTTTCTAAACTCGAAATTTTACTTCATGCTTAATCTGGGAGTGGAAAACACTCGTTTAAAGCATTTAGTTGAACTCATTTATAAAATCAACGAATATCTAAAGATTTACAGCATATAATTGGGACATGTTTACTTAAATGAAAAACTCTCTGTATGTCTATGAAATGTGTAAACAACGATGCTGCATTACAGCAAAAGTTTCAACAATTATACAATGTTAAAAATGTAATATATATCTAATGTTTACAATACAATGTTGCATAAAAGTCAAATTGTAATGATTATACAACGTTGTGTTACTTTGCCGCAAGATTTTTTAAACGTCCCACTAAGCAATAAACAAACAAATAACATTATTTCAACATTATAGCAACATTAAACGTTGTATTAATGTTGATGAAACATTACTTGAATGTGTTTACTCAGTGGGGTTATAAAACAATGTTGAATTTTAGTATCATTTTTAACATTTAGGTAATGTATATAAATCAATATTGCGCGGAAAACGTTTATACGAAGTTGGTAACTTTGCTAAAACTTTGTTGTTATAATTTTAATACAATGTTTAATTTTAGTATCATGTTCAATATTCGTGCAAAGTTTAAAATGTTTCCGTGTTCAGTGGGTAACCACTGAGCAAAAAACAAACAAATAACCTTCTATCAACATTGTAACAACATTAAACGTTGTATTAATGTTGATGAAACATCACTTCAATGTGTTTGCTCAGTGGGTAGTTTCGGCTTTGAGTCATTCTCAAGGAATACTTATCTTTATTTTAGCACACCCAAAAATGAAAATCTTTGTTACTCATGGTGGTTTGCTGAGTCTAACAGAAGCTACACATTTCGGCGTTCCAGTGATTGGAATACCATTTTTTGGAGATCAGCCTATGAATATGGCCGAAGTGGTAAGGGCTGGCTGTGGCATCAAGATTGAATTTACGGACTTAAACGTAAATACTCTAAGAAACGCCATAAATAAAATACTCGCCGACAAAAGGTATAGAAATCTATTTTTGTATACTTGTACTAGATTTGAAATTAAAAATTAATATCGTCGGTATTTGTTAAAAAAAAAACGTACCATCGGTGGACATAAAATGTTGAGACAAATCGAAAATATTGCAATGTCAAATATCACCAAATTTATACCGGTAGAGGCCCGCTGTGGCCGAGCGATTGAGCCGCTGGTTTCGCCAATCGTTCACGGCGGTGATCTGGGTTCGATTCCCAGCCGGGGCGAGTAATTTTTCCAACGAAAAGTATTCGTCCCGGAGTCTATGGGTGTGTGTGAATGTGTTGTGACGTCCAAATATATAGTTATATGTACTTAGTAATAAGTTAAAAATAAACAAATGTATACAAATAATAATAAATTGATGATGGCTAATAGTCTAGTAACTAAGGCCAGGCAAAAGACAAATCCCAATTAAAAAAAAAAAATACCAGTAGGGTCACGTTTTTTTAAAGAAAGGTTGTAATATGGAGTGATAATAATAAATATAAATGAGAGGAAAACAAAGGTCCAAAGTTTGACACACTAAACAAAATGTACGTGTCCCAACATTTTATGTTCACCGATGGCACATGTTGGGAAGGCGGTGCATCGAAATATACGTAGCAACTAAATCTAGAATTACTTGAAGTGGTTGAGAAATATATAGTATGTATTTGTTTTTTTTTTTTTGGTGTAAGAAATAGCCTAGTTTAAACAAAGAACTGTGACTCGCAATTTGTTTTTTATTTCATTAATTTAATGCAAATTTTAATTGAGTAGCCCAAATACAAAATCAGCCCTACGCCTTTTTGATTTTGAAGTTTTAGTATCCCTCATCTCAGACTACAGTTTTAAAAATAAATTGACCTACATATATTTTCAGTCACAAAACCTGCCAACTTTTTACTTAGTTTAAAAAAAAATGTGTCCCTATTCGATAGGTGTAAGAAATAGCCTTCTTTAAGCGTACTAGTTTAAACAAAAAACTGTGTCTCGTAATTTGTTTTTTATTTCATTAATTTAATGCAAATTTTAATTGAGTAGCCCAAATGCAAAACAAACCAGCCGCCTTTTTGATTTTGAGGTTTTGGTATCCCTCATTTCAGACTACAATTTTAAAAATAAATTGACCTACATTTCTCGGTTGCAATAGCTGACATATTTTTTTCAGTTTCAAAACCTGCCAACTTTTTACTCAGTTTGACATAATTTTTCTTATCCCCATTCGATACAATGCTTATTCAACACTATTTTAACTTATTTAATCTTTTCGGCCCTGACAGTGGTGGCATTTGCCACCATTAAAATTTAGTAAACATACTAGGAATTTGTCTTTTAAATATACATACATCTATGCATGTAACTTTTCCGATAATCGTTTGTTTTTAAAATAGTTCAATTTGAAGTCTTAACGAGTGTTTTCCACTCCCAGATTAAGCATGAAGTAAAATTTCGAGTTTAGAAAAGCCTGAATATTTGGTTTGGTCGCGTAGCGCGTAGCGCTACGCGACCAAACCAAATTTTCAGGCTTTTCTAAACTCGAAATTTTACTTCATGCGCCACGCGTATAAAACACTGATTTTAGGTGAAGTTCAAAATATTCTACCAAAAAAATATGCTAAAAACGTGTATTCTGAACATCACATCACATCAGTGTTTAGTACGTGTGGCGCATGAAGTAAAATTTCGAGTTTAGAAAAACCTGAAAATTTGGTTTGGTCGCTCCGCGCTTCGCGCTACGCGACCAAACCAAATTTTCAGGCTTTTCTAAACTCGAAATTTTACTTCATGCTTAATCTGGGAGTGGAAAACACTCGTGAAAGTTTAATTTGCAGTATTTGTAAAAATAACGAATATCTGAAAATTTACAGCGTATACAGTATATTGAGATATGTATAATTAAGACAAAAACTGTCTGTATAACTGAGGTAATAATAAATAATACGCAGTGTACAAAGCATTTTTCTGGACACCAGAAAAATTCCAGGGCTGAAAGGGTTAAAACTCAATTATTTTATGTCAATTTAATCATAAAACTTTAATGTCTATTATATGTAAATTTCTAATATTATAAAGGTTTTTAATTTAAATTCACTTGGTTTGTTTTACTTATAAATTTACTGAAAATGGCATCAAGCCGAAACTAGTCGAAAAATAAATTTATTAATAAAACAAACCAAGTGAATTTAAATTAAAAACCTTTATATCATTAGAAATTTACATATAATAGACATTAAAGTTTTATGATTAAATTGACATAAAATATTAATGATTTCGATAGCTAACGCCATCTAATGCTTCATAGTGGCATCGTCAGTGACACGAATGCACAAAGTGCATATACAGGTCACTGTTTCGTCCACGAGCGAGCAGAACTCTGTTTGTGAAACCAGAAAACAAATATCAAAAATTGAATTTGTGTTCAGTATTCCGGCACCAGGTAAAACGCGTCTGTGGGTACCTGGTGCCGGAATACTGAACACAAATTCAATTTTTGACATAAAATAATTGAGTTGCCCAGATGCAAAAACTAAATTTATATTAGTAGAAATGTTTTACCAAGTGATCAGCGAGGAACAACTAAACGATATATGTAAATTTCTAATTTGGCATAAAATATTAATCGTTGTTTGTTCTTACTACAAAACTACACAACTTTTTGATCTTAAAGTTCGAAGCAAAGTTTTGTGAAGCCATGTTCTAAATTTAGTGCGATGTTGTATTTTTGAATGAAACTAGAGTTTCAACAACTATTAATTATTTTTTCATTTTTAGCTATTCTGAAAACATGAAGAAACGCTCAGCAATCTTAAAAGATCGTCCTTTATCACCAATGGATACGGCTGTTTATTGGGTCGAATATTTGATAAGGCATAAAGGTGGTTTACACATGCAGTCCACATCAATGAAACTAAGCTGGTATCAATATTATATGATTGATGCTATTCTGCTTATTTTATGGGCAGTATCTTTATCAGTATATTTTACACATTTCTTTGTTAAAACTTTATTTAGAAAATTTTGCTCAAAACAGACTAAAATTAAAAGTACCAAAAAGAAAGATTAATTGAAAAAAAGATTGAGATTGTTATTTTGTCTAATGTGTTTATTTATTTCAGTTACTTTTATTTTTAGTGGGTTCTTTCCATATATTTTTATTGATTTTATATTTTTATATATTCTATACTTTATCATTTTTAATTTTGTTGATTTTTGTGTTTTTTATTGGTATATTTTTTGGACAATAAACGTATTTATATCTTTATTTAATACCGATAATAACGTACAAGTGATAAATGTTTGTTTTTCGAGAATTTAAAAAATGCTTGTTGATAAAGTAGTAATTTACAAAACAAGTGCAGAGATACAATTTTCACAGGTGAGCGCATTCTTGAAGCACGAGCGTGTATCTTTAATTGCGTTATCGCGGGATTTTTTTCCCCTATTTTACAATAATTCGGTCACGGAAAATGTACAACATATAAACATAATAACAAAATAAATCGCTAACAGAAAAATAGCCGTTTTGTTTAATTTTCCTATTTATGAACACCAACCGCATTTTTTGGGTGTCAATGTCAACCCGATATTAGCAGGTAGTAAGTGATTTTGATAGGAAGATTTATTTTATATTTATGAAATTATTTAAAATGTGGGCAGGTGGTGGCCGAGCGGTAACGTCGTCGGGCTGTATCGCTCGGCGAGCCACAAACTCGGGTTAGATTCCCGTGCAAGGGGAGACTTTATTTAAAAATAATTTCCCGTCGTGACCCTGGGTGTGGTATGAATGTGAGTGTTTGTCCGTATGAAATAATAGCGTACTACAAATTGTAATGTTAAACAATTAATACAAAAATATATATAAATAAATGATGTTGGCTAATGGGCAAGTTCCCAAGGCCAGGCAAAAGCCAAATAAAACAACAAAAATTTAAAATGTAATAATATTTAATATACATTTGTAAAATAAAGTCGAGAATTATGTCTACGTGTACAATTTTAGGTCAATAGAATTTTTTAAAACGCATTTGACATCTACATCTCGATAAATATTGATCATCACATCTAAGCGTTATATATTTTTAACTGTACTGTAAATCTGTGGTTTATACGCGTGGCGCATGAAGTAAAATTTCGAGTTTAGAAAAGCCTTCATTGATTAATGCTCAACAATTATTTTGGATATAACCAATATTTTTTGAGAAATTTGAGTTCTAATTAAAAAAAAATAATATCTCGAAAATGTTTGCAGATCTATTTTTTAAAGACCATCAAGAACCTCCCCCGCCCCCTCCTTGTGTGATCTTAATTTATATCAAAACACTCTTAGAACTAAGGTAAGCTTCTTTTGTTTTAAACCCGCTATAACAATGTATTTATTTATTTATTTATTTATTTCCCAACAGATAATACATCAAATTACAGGGAAAAGGTATAAAAAAAAAAACATTCTACTAACAGTGCGCAGATTTAACTTAGATGTAATAATAATTAATTATGAACAAATAAGATAAAAAGAAAAAATAATTAAATTGAATTAAAAACTAAAACAGAATACAACACAAATGAAATAATAACAATAAATCGCAATAACAATATTAATATTGATGTAACTTGTACACTCCTACAACAACGTACCTATTTGGCTTGTAAATTCTGTAAGACTACAATTAAAAATATCAACAGATTGCTCAATTCTTCCATACAAATGCTTCATAGTATTTACCGGTGAATGATAATACACATTAGTAAAACTTCTGTTGCAGATAAAGGTCGTTAGATGTCTGCAAGTTACTCTAGGCACATTAAAATTTATTAATTTTAGTAGGTTCGGATCGTCTATTGTGCAATGTACAATTTGGTATAGACATTTTAGGAGACTTGCATTTCGTCGTATATAAAGGGGATTAAGTTCAAACATAGAAAGTAATGTACTATACGAAACGTTAAAATCCGGATAAGTATGGAATTTTTTATAATACAAAAATTTTAGAAATATTTTTTGAACTCGTTCTAATAGCTGAATGTGAACATTATAATGTGGTGACCATACCGGGGCACAGTATTCTAATTTAGAGCGTACATATGCCACATATAATTTGATGATGGTACCAATATTATTATTAAAACGAAAAATTAACTACGGTAATTAACCACTGTTAAAATAAATTGCTATTATTTGTTTTTAATAAATACGATCATATATACCTTGTTTTAGTAGCGTAGATAGCTTTTTGTGATAGTCAGGGGATTTGAGTTAGTATGTTGTTTCATAAATTTATTTTTCTAAAGTTATACAAAAACAAGTACAAAAAATGATTATATGTTCATCATAGCACTTCTTTCGTCATTTAAAGAATTGATGATTGGCGTACTAAACGTATTTCACTTGCTAATTGGTTGGTTATAGACCATTTCACATTAAATCAGCGTTTTATTCGCATCACGCATAAAGTAACATTTCGAGTTTAGAAAAGCCTAATTTGTCTCAGTCGCTCTGCTGCGCTACGCCCGAGCCAAGTTTTCAGGCTTTTCTAAAATCAAAATTTTACTTCATGCTTAATCTGGGATTGAAAACACTCGTTAGATGATCAATCATAACCAGGGTTCTTATGTTCAAAACACTTTGTGTTAAAACAGTGTTTTAAACATGTTTAAAAACAGCCGTCGTGTTTCAAACGGTTTTCTTTTAAACATGTTTTAAATCTTAAATTTTTGTAAAACATGTTTTAAACGTTAAATTTGTTTAAAACCGTTTTTTTTATTATCTTGTTACCGGGGATTATTTTAATCTCTGGCAAAAAGAATTGTAAATAACATTTACAATTCTTCATTTATTTAAAATGAGTTCGTACCCAGCAATTAACTAATTGACCGGTCCAAAAGATTATCTCCCGCGGTTCGAACCGTGCCCGGGCCACCATCTACCTAGGCAGGTGTGGCGGATTGTCCCTCGGGTTTTTCGAAATCGGCAATTAAGGGAGAGGACTAATGACCACCGTTGCAATTTGAAAGAAGAGAGATTATAAATTTCTATACTTCTTTCAAATTGCAGCTTAACGGTTGTTTGTATTTGAGGGTTCGCTGGAAGTAATTATGTTGTCTGCAATAATTACTTTCTAGCGAATTCTTTGCCAACGGTCACGTAGTCCTCAAAATCATCCTTTCTCGAAGCCATTTTTCGTGGCATAAATACCGGGGGACGGCATCCAGGAAGGCAGTCCACTCTTGTGCTGTACAGGGGCAGCATGTGGATTCAGGAGGAACTACCGTTCCTCAACTCTTCTGTCTGAGCCAGGAAGCTCCGACCGATGCCGACGCCAGACGTCCTAGCCGTCGTTCCTGCCGCCAGAAGAAGATTCCAACAACAGGAAACAACCGACGCCGACGTTAGCCCTCCCAGCCGTCGTTCCTGTTTTTGGACTAGGACGCCGAGACCCGATTGCCAGCGCAGTCGCCTCGACGCCACAACGACGCTCTAGTGCAGCGTTCGTTGCTTCCGCCGGATCCAGGCCAGGCTAGCAACCCACCGACGCCAGGAAACTTTGCCCGACGCCAACGCTAGCCGTTCCGCCGTCGTTCCTGACGCCCCGCACTACGAACGTAGTGTTTGTTGCTGCCTCCGGATCCAGCCAGGCGCCGTCTCACACCGAGACGCCGTCTTGGTACTTGGACGCCGCCTCCATCCGGAAGCCACCACCACACCAAGTCTGCCCTGTAACTCGTGCACTGTGCTTCTCTTGTTCTTATTCTGTTTGTTGTTTTAATGTTTTTTTTTTGTTTTATTTTGTTTTGAAATAAATAATTTAAAACAGCATACGTGTTTCAAAAGTTAGTTGCTCATCTCTCTTTAACTCAACCAACCTGAGCTAGATGGTAATCAGCGTGGAGTACCTTCCATCCCGTTGATAATCTTAACTGCAAAAATAAATATTTGCTAAATTATATTTTATATTACTTCATCAAAATGTTTTGTTTGTTTTTAATATTTAGCTAAATTTTTAAAGATACTTCAAATTACATTATCAAACATAAAATTTTATTACAATAAAACTGTGTGTACATAAATGTGGTTTTTAAATACAGAAAAGCCTGAAAATTTGGATTGGCCGCGTAGCGAAGCGGAGCGGCCAATCCAAATTAGGCTTCTCTAAACTCGAAATTTTACTTCATGCGCCACGCGTATAAAACACTGAAATATCGTAAAGTTTAAAATATACGGCTTTAGCAATCTAATATGTAGATGTGGACTACACGTGAGTCAAATTCTGCGCTGAAATATTGTTTTAAACAGTGAATATAGGCAACCCAATAGCTGTAACGTATATTAGGTTGCCTATAATCGTTGTTGTGTGTGTTTTTTGAACTTCACTATAAATCAGTGTTTGATGAAAACGGCACAAATAACCTTTCTTCACACTTCTAAAGTGTGAAGAAAGGTTAATAGTGCTTTATCCGTCAAATTAATTTGATCTTTACGTAACTCACAATCAATTTATTTATAAATCACACTGATTTTAAGTGTGGCGCATGAAGTAAAATTTCGAGTTTAGAAAAGCCTAATTTGGATTATCCGCGCCGCTTCGCTACGCGGCCAATCCAAATTCTTAGGCTTTTCTAAACTCGAAATTTTACTTCATGCTTAGTCTGGGATTGGAAAACACACGTTTAAAGCTTCAAATTAACCGCATTAAAACAACGATTTTCCGCAACTTTAAAAAGGCTGTAATTATCGGTATATGTATACTCAAAAGAAAAAAGCCCTGTATATTCTGTTTTAAACACGTTTTAAACGTGTTTTAAACATGCTTTAAACACGTTTTAAACGCTGATTATAACCTTATTTTGCATTTTTTTATTGCTAGATTAGCGTGCTCAATTTAATCGATTTGGTTAAAACGTAACCAAATAATACCATTGCATAACATATTAATTAATGAGTTAAATTGTTGGAGTCATCAAATAAACATGAACGACCGTTTAAAACGCTTTAAAAACGCTTTAAAAAGAGAAACCACCTGCTATTCTATTTTTTTATTATCTTAACTGCTAAAAATAAATATTTGATAAATTATATTTTATATTACTTCATAAAAATGTTTTGTTTGTTTTTAATATTTAGCTAAATTGTTGAAGATACTTCAAATTACATTATCAAATATAACATTTTATTACAATAAAACTGTGTGCATAAATGTGGTTTTTAAATACAGAGATTTTTTCTTTCGGGTATACATATGCATACACTGTAAATTTTTCGACATTCGTTGTTCTTTTTATTGAAGATTTCAATTTGGATCTTTAAATGAGGGTTTTCCACTCCCAGACTAAGCATGAAGTAAAATTTCGAGTTTAGAAAAGCCTGAAAATTTGGATTGGCCGCGTAGCGAAGCGGAGCGGCCAATCCAAATTAGGCTTTTCTAAACTAGAAATTTTACTTCATGCGCCACGCGTATAAAACACTGAAATATCATAAAGTTTAAAATATACGGCTTTAGCAATCTAATATGTAGATGTGGACTACACGTGAGTCAAATTCTGCGCTGAAAAATTGTTTTAATCAGTGAATATAGGCAACCCAATAACTGTAACGTATATTAAGTTGCCTATAATCGTTGTTGTAAGTGTGTTTTTTTAACTTCACTATAAATCAGTGTTTGACGAATACAGCACAAATAACCTTTCTTTACACTTTTAAAAGTGTGAAGAAAGGTTATTAGTGCTTTATTCGTCAAATTAATTTGATCTTTACGTAACTCACAATCAATTTATTTATAAATCACACTGATTTTAAGTGTGGCGCATGAAGTAAAATTTCGAGTTTAGAAAAGCCTAATTTGGATTGGCCGCTCCGCTTCGCTACGCGGCCAATCCAAATTCTTAGGCTTTTCTAAACTCGAAATTTTACTTCATGCTTAGTCTGGGATTGGAAAACACTCGTTTAAAGCTTCAAATTAACCGCATTAAAACAACGATTTTCCGCAACTTTAAAAAAGGCTGTAATTATCGGTATATGTATACTCAAAAGAAAAATGCCCTGTATATTCTGTTTTAAACACGTTTTAAACGTGTTTTAAACATGTTTTAAACACGTTTTAAACGCTGATTATAACCTTATTTTGCATTTTTTTATTGCTAGATTAGCGTGCTTCATTTAATCGATTTGATCAAACGTAACCAAATAATACCATTGCATAACATATTAATTAATGAGTTAAATTGTTGGAGTCATCAAATAAACATGAACGACCGTTTAAAACGCTTTAAAAAGAGAAACTACCTGCTATTCTAACAGATAAGGTCATAAATTGTAACACACCATAAATTGTGGTTTATTGTCTTCCATTATACTCCCGCGCTTGTAGAGGGTGTCTCTCTTAAAATTTGCTGGTTTAGAAATTTTGGAGAGGCCCTATTTTAATCACATCTTATGTTGTAAATCAACTTTTAATCAGGTAAATGCTCCTTGCTTAGTAATATCTGTCGTCTTCATTATTTGCCCATTCATATGTTCAAATTTTGAAAAAGTTCTAAATACAAGCAATTTATCTTTTAGGTATGCATATTACGATTTTTCTATGTACATTTTCAGACATTCTATTGGCATTAAATTTCAGCTTCGGCATGGTTGTTAGATGTACTCAATAATAAAAATGTTTCAAGTATTATGGTCATATCTGTATGTGTATAAGTACCCAACGTGGATTCTAGGTATTTTATTAAGGGCCACTTGTTTCTAACTTATTCTTATCAATTAGTTTTATCTTTAAACAAATATGCGATTAAATATAACCAAATGATACACCGAGCGTGTTTTGTTAATTATCCATCAAACTAATCAAACGAATTATTTGTAAACGATGAAAACGTATTTGAGTGCAGTTTTGCTTTCTAGCCTTGTTTTCGGGATTTCTCATGGCGCTCGAATTTTATTTATCTACAATATTCCGTTATATAGTCACTATATAATTGGCAAATCGTTGGCGGAGGAGTTGGCTTGGAGAGGACACGAAGTGACTATGATCACTGGAATTGAAGACAATCACAACATTCCGAATTTGAAGACTGTTTGTTTGGATGGAATCTTTGAATCTATTAACGGTAATGCGTGTTTTTTCAATCAATTGGATACAGTGGCGTAGAAACAGGGGAGATTTAGAAGATTATCCCCCCCCCCCCCTGCGGCCTATGAGTCTTGAAAATTACGAGATGGAACTAAAGGGCTATTTTTCTGTTAGCGATTTATTTTGTTATAATTTTACTTCATACGCCACTCGTATAAGACACTAATTTCAAGTAAAGTTCACTTGTTAACAATATTTCAGTGTTTTCAGTGTTTAATTGAGGGTTTTCCACTCCCAGACTAAGCATGAAGTAAAATTTCGAGTTTAGAAAAGCCTGAAAATTTGGATTGGCCGCGTAGCGAAGCGGAGCGGCCAATCCAAATTAGGCTTTTCTAAACTCGAAATTTTACTTCATGCGCCACGCGTATAAAACACTGAAATATCGTAAAGTTTAAAATATACGGCTTTAGCAATCTAATATGTAGATGTGGACTACACGTGAGTCAAATTCTGCGCTGAAAAATTGTTTTAATCAGTGAATATAGGCAACCCAATAACTGTAACGTATATTAAGTTGCCTATAATCGTTGTTGTAAGTGTGTGTTTTTTGAACTTCACTATAAATCAGTGTTTGACGAATACAGCACAAATAACCTTTCTTTACACTTTTAAAAGTGTGAAGAAAGGTTATTAGTGCTTTATTCGTCAAATTAATTTGATCTTTACGTAACTCACAATCAATTTATTTATAAATCACACTGATTTTAAGTGTGGCGCATGAGGTAAAATTTCAAGTTTAGAAAAGCTTGAAAATTTACAGTTTGCATCTGGATATGTATACCTAAAAGAAAAAAGCCTTGTATGCGATTAGTACACTAAATGTAATCAACTATTGACGATGCCGCGGCCGGAGAGCGAAAGATGGCGTTAACTAACATTTGTCTAAATGTGTTTACAAGTAGGCTTGATATAGTCTGAAATGTTCAGTATTCCTCAGAACTGGATTAGCACTACACTAAAGAGGATCTTGAAGTTCGTAACGCATCTGTGGGTTTCTAGCAGCGGCGGCTCGCAGCCTAACTTCAGGGTAGGACAGAGACCCAAGGTGATATGTATCCAAATTAATTAAAACACTTAACTTTGTTTAACCACTTTTATTTTTACTTTTCAGTGACTATAGTTTCGACTACAAGCTAGTCATTATCAAACTAAGTGCCTAAAATTATGTGTACATTGCCTTTATATTACAGCATCAAAGAGAGGGGTATACATTATGTCGGTCTGGTCATTAATGAGGGGAATTTCAGGATTAGCTTTTAATTTGTGAATTTCCAGCGCTTCCAGTATATCCATTCTTCAGTCTTTATCTGACAAATGGATTACTGAAAGCATGCTGTTTTCAGTGCAGATATGGTTGTTTTCCAATAAATGTGCTGCAAAGGTGGACCTGTTGTTTTTTATACGCAATAAATTAATTTGCTCTTTAATTCTAATTTCAACATTTATACCAGATTGACCAATGTATGCTCCTGAACGCCATACAAATTAAAGATTTAATATGTATCCGTTATTGAAAGTTGACTTTGTTGTGCAATTCCGTGTATTTGTAAAGCGTGATCCCAACCTTAAATTGTGTCTGCCTTGGCGCTGTGGACTACCCTGAAGTTAGGCTGCGAGCCGTCGCTGGTTTCTAGTACTGGAATACTGAACATAAATTCAATTTTAATATTATTTCTAATACTCTGTGTATTGTAGGAAGTTTGGGACATTTAAGTCTGAAAGACGTGTTAACCATGCCAACACCAGCAATTTATATCCACAAGTCTAAGTATGGTTATTTAGCAAACAACTTCACCTTCGCGCACAAAAACTTTCAACAACATTTGAAAGAAACCCACAAATACGACTTGATTATAATGGATTACTTCTTCACGGATTCGCTAAAAATCCTCTGCCACTATTACAACACACAATGCGTATTAATCAGCAGCACAGGCTCAGTTCCTTCCGTAAAATATTTATCTGGAAATCCAGCCTCTCCATCACTAGAACCTGAAATGTTCGCATATAGTGACAAAATAACGTTACTGCAACGCGTGAAAAACGTTTGCTTTCACGCGGTGATGAGTTTAACAAGAAGTTTATATTTCATACCCAAGCATCAGAAATTGATTGAAATGCACTTTCCAAACGCTCCTGATATTTACCAACTCTTCTCGAATACCTCATTGACTTTTCTGAATTCACATTTTGGTGTGAGTCAGCCTGGTGTGCGTGTTCCTAATTTGCTGGATATCAGCGGGATACATATTACGGTAAACTTTTTGCTTTTTATATGTTTGTGTAGCGTTTAATATTTTTCTCTTTTGTGTTTAGTTGAAAAATGAGATTCCTGCAGATATACAGAGTTTTTTGGATGGTGCTGATAACGGTGTGATATATTTTAGCCTTGGTTCAGATTTGCGAAGCGCTGATTTGCCCGTGGAAATTAGAAAGTGTTTACTTAAGGCTTTTGGTAATTTAAGGCAAAGGGTTTTATGGAAATTTGAAGAAGCTGAAGTTGAAGGATTGCCGAGCAATGTTATGGTATCAAAATGGATGCCACAGATCAATGTATTGGGTAAACATGAAGTACTGACATTTTTAATGATTTACCGGCAAATCAGTAAACCGGTTTACTTGTATCGTATGTTCAATACAAAAAAAACCTCTAGAGTGCCATGGAAAATATTGTAGGTTGGCAACTCTAAAATATATAATATTTATAATTATTATGTCTGACGTTTTATATGTCAATTCTTAAAGCGCGAAGCCAACCTATATTTAAAAAAAAAGATTAAATCATGGCACTTTTTAATGGAACATACCATATTACAATCCCTAATTGCATGATCAAACATTCCGTTGGTATCAAATTATCAAAAAAGAGAATTTACCCACTGAACACGGAAACATTTTAAATATTGCACGAATATTGAACATGATACTAAAATAAAACATTGTTTTCAATCTATTAGAATAAAGTTTTAGCAACGATACAAACATTGTATAAACGTTATCCCTGCAATATTGATTTATATACATTACCCAAATGTTAAACATGATACTATAATTCAACATTGTTTTAAAACGTTTCAAAACTATTGTGGAAAAGTAACACAACGTTGTATAATCATTACAATTTGACTTTTATGCAGCATTATATTGTAAACATTGGATATATATTGAAAATGGGAACATTGTATTTTTACATTGTATAATTGTTAAAACTTTTGCTGTAATGCAGCATCGCGGTTTACACATTTCATGGACATTGAACATAGTTTTTCATTCAAGTAAACATGTCTCAGTTATATGCTGTAAATCTTCAGATGTTCGTTGTTTTTTTTTAAAGAGTTCAACTGAAAGCTTTAAACGAGTGTTTTCCACTCCCAGACTAAGCATGAAGTAAAATTTCGAGTTTAGAAAAGCCCTGTGAAAATTTGTCGAGGGTCGCGCAGCGACCCGAGACAAATTTTCTGGGCTTTTCTAAACTCGAAATTTTACTTCATGCGCCACGCGTATAATCCGCTGATTTCAATTGAAGTTCGTGCACTTGTTAACAATATTTTAATGTTTTCAGAGTTTAAGGGTACTAGGTACTTAGGTTCTGGGGTACTATCTCCCCTAGACTATACATTACTTTTTGTAAGACAGTTTTTTTTTATTGGTTTGTAGTTACCAATATATATTTGTATTTTTTTACACATTTAAGCCCAGAAATTAATTTTGCATTGAGATTACGGGAGAAACCTTCCTATAACATTCACTTAATTATAAATGAATTTGCCAATTCTTGGTTGCAGAATACTTCAAACATTAAAAGTGCGATTCTTTTCGCAATCTACAACAAGTTAGTCTTACAAAGACCACATCAAACACTTATTAAAACAACTACTTCCCGGGCTAATACCCCGACGGACATTGAATTATACAACAAGTGTTCACTTAATTGCTGCACATCGGGTTGTATACACTACGGATTTTATGCGTTCATCGTATGCAACTTAACATACATACATACATTTGTATGTTAGGTTGCATACAAATAAGAGTAATCGCTCGTGTTGTATAGGCGTTTCTTTGTCAACGGTGCAGCAACATTTTTCTTTTAACGTTGGCGTGCAACGTTCCTGCAGGCGGACATTCAGCGTTTTTTCAACATTCATGCAACTTAAAACGCAATGTTTCGTGTTGCGCGGTAACATTGATGCAACGTGTCATACAACATTTCTTTGCTCAGTGGGTAATCTTCTATTATTTTTAGCACATGGTAATATTAAAGTCTTTATAACACACGGAGGTCTACTAAGTTTAACAGAAGCAATTTACTTCAGTGTTCCCGTCATCGGTATTCCATTTGGTGCTGATGAAGATATTTATTTGAGCGAAGTGGAAAGGCTCAGACTTGGAATTAAAATCGACTTTAGAGATTTGACTGATGTAACTTTATTAGACGCGATTGCGAAGATATTAGCTGATAAAAGGTGATTCAATTAATTCTTACTGTTACAGAATTTTTTAAATGAATATATTCTTTAAGTACAGGTTCACAGCAAATATGAAAATCCGTTCGGATATGTTTAAGGATAGGCCTTTGTCAATAAGAGATACAACTGTATATTGGATAGAATATGTGATGAGATATAAAGATGTGTTACTCGAATCCACATCAGCTAAACTAATTATGTATCAGTATTATATGGTTGATGATTTACTCGTTATTTTAGCTAGTATGATAGTTGTTATATGCTTAAGTTTTGTGTTAGTTAACGGTCTTTTTAAAATATTTTTGACTAAGAAGACAATTAAAATAGATTAAAATGATAACATATTTTGAATTGTGGAGGCTTCTACTTCGTTATACATGTTAATTTAACACAATAAAACACTTTTAACTTTGTTTGTATAACACAATTTATTTTTATGTGACTGCAGTTTCGGCAAATTCAGCTTGCCATTATCAAACATGTTTGATAATGGCAAGCTGAATTTGCCGAAACTGCAGTCACATAAAAATAAATTGTGTTATACTAACAAAGTTAAAAGTGTTTTATTGTGTAAAATGATAACATTAATGATACTAAGAAAAGTTAGTGATGACCTTTTGTAAATCTTTAGTTTCACAATACGAGACCAAACCAAATTTTCGGGCTTTTCTAAACTCGAAATTTTACTTCATACTTAATCAAGGAATGTACACACTCCCCACTGAGCAAACACAATTAGGTAATGTTGCATCAACATTAAAACAACGCTTAATGTTGCTACAATGTTGATATAACGTTATTTGTTTGTTTTTGCTTAGTGGGTCGTTAGGAGCTTCAAATTGAACTCAATATAAATGCAACAAACGCTTTATGTAAACTATAAAAAAAGTCCTTGTATGTTTATGTCCGTAGTCCCAGGCATATCAAATTAAGGGGACGGACCCAGGCATCTCAAATTTCATAAATTTAAATCAGAAATTTTAAATTATATAAGTAAACTATGCTTTAAATTTTTCTTTAAATCGGCGTCTTGTACGGGTGGCGCATGAAGTAAAATTTCGAGTTTAGAAAAGCCTGAAAATTTTGATTTGCCGGAGCGCGACTCGCTTCGCTCGCGCGCCCCTGCAAATCAAAATTTTCAGGGGCTTTTCTAAACTCGAAATTTTACTTCATGCTTAGCCTGGGAGTGGAAACACTCGTTGAAAACTTCAAATTGAACACTATTATAAAATCGACGAATGCCTAAAAATTAAAATAAAAATATGATATTATTAAATTTGTCAAAATCAGCAGGCAAATTACAAAACACGTAAAAATGTATAAAATTAACCTAAATATTGACAAAAACAATGAAAATAATTTAACAAAATGGGGGTTTCCCACAAAAAAAGTTATATTTAAAAGCCAGGGTAAAAAAATTTTGAATCAGGGGAGTGTCAGAAAAATTTAACATTTCAGATTGTGGCTATCATGTCAGTTTTACTTCAAATAATATTAAAATAAAAATTGAAAACTAGATTATTATCTCTAAGAACATTTTCAGTCATTTAATGTTCTTATCAAAGCATTCAGTTTAAAGTTTCGAACGAGTGTTTTCCACTCCCAGACTAAGCATGAAGTAAAATTTCGAGTTTAGAAAAGCCCCGTGAAAATTTGTCGAGGGTCGCGCAGCGACCCGAGACAAATTTTCTGGGCTTTTCTAAACTCGAAATTTTACTTTATGCGCCACGCGTATAAAACAGTGATTTAACGAGAAATTTAAAATCACACAAAAGACATATTTCATGTTAATCCTCACAATTAATTCGAATTATTTTTGACGATTCAAATCCTTTTGTAAGTATTCGAATCCTTTTATAAATATTCGAATCCTTTTATAAATATTCGAATCTTTTTATAAATATTCGAATCCTTTTATAAATATTCGAATCCTTTTATAAAGATTCGAATCCCACACATTTGGATTCGAATACGAATCCTCTTAAAAAGTTGTAACGAATCCGGATCACGAATCCAGTTGAACTAAAGTATTCGAATGCCTCTCTTGAATCCTCTAAAAGGATTCGAATCCAGGATTCTAATCCTGAATGATTCGAATCCTGCCCAGCTCTGCTAAACAATAATGGTATAATCAATAAAAAAAATACGTGTTATACCAGACAGCCTTAAGAATGTAGACCTAATCAACAATTATCTGACTAACTCAATCAAAAGTCAACCCAACAATGAGACAATACTATATTACATAAACAACATCCATAATGTAAGAAGTTTATTTAACTTTAATTTAGTTTGTGTCGATGATGTAAGTAATATCATTGATAATTCCATTCCAACCTAAAATCATGCATATTTGCTAACAAACAAAATCGCAGAAGTAAAAATGCAAGTGGATATTTTAAAATTATCTTATTTACGTTCTCCATGCCAACGACTGTACGATCGCGCTGAATTAGTGACGTTAAGTTCAATCCGTCAAATCACTACGTAATGCATAATTGTCACACAAATCGTTTCGGAACAATTTCCAAGGAGGAAATTATAAGTAATATAAATTTAACAGTGCCGCTAAATAGAATGACAATACACCTTTGTCATGGAATTATCTTATCAAATACCACTCGAGGTTTGGTTTTGGGAGGATATTTTTTCATTTAATAACTTGTGCGTGGTTTTCCAATTTTACTCGAGAAAACTTGTATAGACAAAAACACTCGAGCTTCGCTCTCGTGTTTTTGTCATCCAAGTTTTCTCTCGTTAAAATTGCTAGGCAACCACGCACTCGTCTAAATAAAAAAATATCCGGCCAAAACCAACCTCTTGTGGTATTACATACGATAATATTGATACAAACGCAATAGGCTGGGATGAAATTAATATCACTATGATCAAATTATGTTGTCCTTATTTATCTCCTTTTATTACCAATATCATTAATAGCTGTTTAGAACAATAAATTTTCCCGAAACTATGGAAGTTAGCAACAATTGTACCTATCCCTAAAGTCGACAACCCAACGAGCTACAAAGATTTGAGGCCAATCAGTATATTACCCACACTTTCAATAGTCTTAGAACAAGTTTTAAAAAAAACAAATTGAGGAATATATTACCTCAAACAACCTTCTACCGATAACACAATCGGGATTTAGATTGCATCATAGCTGTGCAACCACATTAATAAATGTAACTGATGATATAATATCAGCATCTGATAAGAACCTTATTACCTCATTAGTCTTATTGGACTACAGCAAAGCCTTTGATACGATAAACCATGATATTTTATGATCGATATTACAGTATATAGGGTACACAGAAAGTTCAATAAAATTTATCTCCAGTTTTCTTGACGATCGGAAGCAACAAGTTAGGATTGGTGATAATATATCTAATATTAATCCAATAACGGCAGGTGTTCCACAGGGGTCCATCCTAGGGCCTCTTCTCTTCTGTATTTATAATTCCTCTTTATCAAAATGCCTAAAACACTGCAGTGTAAATTTCTATGCAGATGATACGCAGTTACTTTATTCGTTTAAACCCTGGGTCTCCAAACTATCTTCTTCGCGGGCCACAAATACAATTCTACATAATAAAGTCGGCCAAGATCCGATTAATATTATAAAATTATGAAAAATTTAAGGAACAATTGTTACAATATTTCAAAATATGACATTTACAAAAAAATTACAAACAATCGCGGGCCGGAATCATGCAAGTCGCGGGCCGGATTTGGCCCGCGGGCCGTAGTTTGGAGACCACTGGTTTAAACCAACAGATATTCTAGCAGCTGAAAATAACATTAATTCTGATTTAATGGATTTAATAAAATTGTCTAATGATCATTCATTACAATTAAATGCGAATAAATCAACGGCCATGCTTTTTGGTAATCGCAAAACTGTCGAACAGGTTAAGAGCATGCTAAAAATAAAAATAAACAACGAAACATTACCCTTTGTCAATGAAGCTCGGAACTTAGGTTTAATAATTGATAGTGACTTGCGATTTAAGAGACATATTAGTAAATGTATCTCACGAGCATATATGAATTTAAAAATGTTATACTCTAATAGAAAATGCTTAACTGTTCAAACCAAAAAATTTCTCTGTGATACTTTAGTATTGAGCCATTTTAATTTTTCGGATGTGGTTTACGATGCGTGCCTAGACTCAATTACAAAAAATAGAATCCAAAAAGTGCAAAACTCTTGCGTACGTCTTATCTTTGGTATTCGTAAATTTGACCATATTTCTGACAAATTTGATTCACTACATTGGTTAAAAATGTCTGATCGTCGGTACTTCACTCCTGTGTTTTTTACCACGAAATTATTAACACGCGAACCCCTCCCTATCTTTACAGCAGAGCTGGGATGAATCCTCAAAAACAGGATTCGAATCACGAATCCGAATCACCTAATATGATTCGAATCACGAATACTCGAATAAAGGATTCGTAAGTGAAAAATATGATTCGAATGAAAGATTCGAATCCTCATTTTTGAATCACGGATACAAATCCTTTAAAAATAAATTTGAATTTATGATTTGCAACCAGTAATATTTTATTCCATCAGTTTCTATTAATAAAAACATTCATTTACCAACTAAATTTCTGATTATATAATGATTTTAATTAATGATGATATATGTGTTATTGAACTTCATTTTAAATCTGTGTTCTATACGCGTGGCGCATGAAGTAAAATTTCGAGTTTAGAAAAGCCCCGTGAAAATTTGTCTCGGGTCGCTGCGCGACCCTCGACAAATTTTCTAAGCGGGGCTTTTCTAAACTCGAAATTTTACTTCATGCTTAGTCTGGGAGTGGACAACACTCGTTCTTAGAAGTTTTAAATTAAAGGAACACTCTTGAATACTAAGTTCATTACCATTTTACAAAGGGTACAGCTTGAAGGACCAATCATGGTCTTCGGAGACCGAAGGACTACAGGGAATCGAAGTTTATTTACAAGAAAACAACGAATATCTGAAGGTGCACAGCATGGATAGGAAAGAAAACATCCAATTTTAAAAGAATATCGAATTTGGGTTGATTTTTAGTGCGTTTTCAACTTCACTTTAAATCAGTGTTTTATACGCGTGGCGCATGAAGTAAAATTTCGAGTTTAGAAAAGCCCCGTGAAAATTTGTCTCGGGTCGCTGCGCGACCCTCGACAAATTTTCTACGCGGGGCTTTTCTAAACTCGAAATTTTACTTCATGCTTAGTCTGGGAGTGGACCGTAAAGATTTTCTACATGTCGAGATTTTCGATATTTCTAGATTTATGTCGATTTATTCACAGTTTGTTCTTGTATTAAATGCAACTTTAATATTAAATAAAAACGGTTTCTTTTTAGGAATAGAATATTCGCCCATTAAGAGCCGAGCAAATTATAAAGTTAACTCTAAAAGTTAATTTTAGGTAAAATTTTGCATATTTTTCTATAATTTCAATAAATGATTTATTATATTACATACGTCGATTTTTTAAGAGTTAAATTTAAAATTCAAATGAGTGTTGTCCACTCCCAGACTATGCATGAAGTAAAATTTCGAGTTTAGAAAAGCCCCGCGTAGAAAATTTGTCGAGGGTCGCGCAGCGACCCTAGACAAATTTTCGCGGGGCTTTTCCAAACTCGAAATTTTACTTCATGCGCCACGCGTATAAAACACTGATTTAAAGTGAAGTTAAAAATGCACTGAAAACCCACCCAACTTCGATATTCTTTTCAAAATTAGATGTTTTCTTTCCTATCCATGCTGTAAACCTTCAGATATTCGTTGTTTTCTTGTAAAAATACTTCGATTCCCTGTAGTCCTTCGGTCTCCGAAGACCATGGTTGGTCCTTCGAGCTGTAGCCTTTGTAAAATGGTAATACACTTAGTAATCTAGAGTGATCCTTCAATTTGAAACTTCTAAGAACGAGTGTTGTCCATTCCCAGACTAAGCATGAAGTAAAATTTCGAGTTTAGAAAAGCTCCGCGTAGAAAATTTGTCGAGGGTCGCGCAGCGACCCGAAACAAATTTTCACGGGGCTTATCTAAACTCGAAATTTTATTTCATGCGCCACGCGTATAAAACACTGATTTCAAGTGAAGTTAAAAATATACTATTAACGTTGGATAATATTCATGGTTAAGTAACCAAATATGCATTCACAAATATTTGAATTATTCGAAAATTTAAATATTTATATTCACATATGAATAATTTAGTGATTTAAATATTCATATTAGAATATTTAACTATACACGATTCCATTTGTTTCTGGATCTCGCCTAGCCATGCTTTCGTGTTGTTATGTTGCAGTATCAACATTCACATTTTTTATTAATTGGCACTCCTGATTCCTTATTTTAACAGTGTTGCAATAATTTATGATATCATAAGTAATCCTCTTTTTAATTTTCAAGAGGTTTATTGTTAATCTTGAAACAATTATTTCGCCACACGGTCGCTTCTTCGAGCATTTTATTATTAAATCAAATTAATCTAGTGTTGTTGACATTTTGAGAAAGAACGGGCACGAAGTTCTTAGATTACCGCCATACCATTGTCAATACGATCCAATTGAAATGGCATGGGGGTTTTGTAAGACTTACTACAATAAGCAATTATGTACAAAAACCAAGTAGTAAATTTTGTTAATCTTAAAACTGCATATTATTATCCTTTTATATCTGAAAATTTGTAAAACAGGCAACAGTGTAAGATCACAATAGTCAGAAATTATAACCTTAAAATCGAACATCTGACAGTGACATTTAAAAACCCTGATTTAAAACACAACCAGCCCCATTTACAATACTAAAACTGTCACTTTTCCATAGCTAGGCGAGATCCAGAAAGAAATGGAATCGTGTATATTTGAATTAATCGAATTCGAATCCTAGCATTAGTAGCGACAATTCGCATTATTTAGGAGGATTTGAATCTGTGTATGAGGATTCGAATCCTTTTATAAGGATTCGATTCCTTTTATAAGGATTCGAATCCTTTATAAGAATTCGAATCCTTTTATTTGGATTCGAATCCTTTTATAAGAATTGAATCCTTTTATAAGGATACGAATCATCTTCGTCTGGATTCGAATACGAATCCTTTTAAAAAAATGTAACGCATCCGGATCACGAATCCGTTTTCACTAAAGTATTCGAATACCTTTTTTGAATCCTCTAAAAGGATTCGAATCCGGGAATCGAATCCTGAATGATTCGAATCCTGTCCAGCTCTGCTTTACAGTAAAATAGTATGGCGAACAGACGTACATAACTTGAATGTGAGGTTTCGTGGATTAATTTTGCCACCTTGGCACAAAACAGCTTTATTTAAAAGATGTTTTACATTCAATATATACAAGGTTTATAATAACTTACCCTCACACCTAAAATTACTTAATTTGCGCCATTTCAAAAATTCATTGCGTAGTCGTTTACTAGAGCAGTGAATATAAGCATAATCTCTCATTCACTGCCCTTTCGATACTATTTCCTAATATGTAGAATAATCTTATGAGTTTTCAAGTTAATCAAATGTTATTTATAGATACACTTTTAGTTTTATTTCATTTTTATAATCTCTTACACACGTACCAAATGTATTTTTCATACTTCACTAGTAGGTTAAGTGGAAGAACAGTAGTAGTTGTATTCCAGCTACCTGAACTTTGCCTACTCTAAAATATTAATTTTGTAATGTATTTTTATTGTAAATAAAGCCGTTTAAAAAAAATACCATAGTTGTCAATACTGTCGACAGAATGATTGATTGCCACTAGTCCCACTAATAAAAATTCTCACGAGCTGATACTGGTATCAACGACTATAATTTATTTTAATTTATTTATGAATAAACGAAAATGTATGTTAATCATAGTTTATCTTTTCTTTTTCTATTCAATCATGTGCTAGCATCTATCGGCAATGTTTAAAACTAATAGCACAAAACTACATACTAAGAGTGATAAATAAAAGAAATAAATTATACCCAACAGAACTCCTCTATAATAACACCACTTTTAATATCAGGCAACTCTGCGCAGTACAAACCCTCATATACATACACAGACAGACCACCTACAATAATCATCCAATTCACAACCACGAAACAAGATTTAAAACGAACAAAAAATGTTTGCATTAACAAAAACACTCAACGCCACTTCAGCTATATAGCAATAAAACTGTACAATATAGTACCAAAGCAAATAATGGAGACTCAAAATAGGAAGAGCTACATAAATGAAATAAAAACGTTTATACATAACAACAAAGATAAAATAACAGCAATATTCCAATAATAACCCATCATAAATCCTCCTCTCATTCATACCTATTACTCACTTCCATTAATTACACAAATTATAATATATATTTTGAACAAACGGTTATTTTTTCTCCATTAAATACATTGTTTTTCTTTTCCTCCAAATATTCTAATATTTTTACACTTTGTTTTATATAGTTATATATATACACATAATTATGTTTAACAAATATTTTTATACATTGTAGTCCTTTAATTTTTGTTTTCTATCTTATTTTGTTTTTATATTTTTCTAGTTTAGCTAGTTTGTATAAGTAAATTCTAATAGATTTAAAAGTAAATGGAATGCATAAAACAAGTACTTCTACTTAAAATGTAGACCATTGGACGCAACAATTTAGGTAATAAGTAATAACAAAAAAAATAATAAAAATGTGATAGATAAGTGTGATGATCTGTAAAAAATCTATTGGAATTGAATAAATTGAATTGAATTGAATATAGAATACTCTCAAGATTTGTTAATAGATAGTTCATGAAATTTGTTGTAATCTATTTATAAGTTTTACGTTATTTTACATTTTAAATAGACAATTACAACTATACATCCAAATATCAAATTTTAAACTTAATATAAAAATTGTATTTTGAGTTATGAAACTTTTTAGTTTGGCTATTCTTTAATAGATGGTGTATGGCAACGATTCATTTTTTGTAAATTCGTTACAATTTATTTATGCTTTATTTTTTTATCTAACAAACATTAATTGTATGTGTTACATTCAACAAGAAGTTTTAATTATGATTTTCAAATCAAATGAACAGCTGTACATTTTATAAATAAAGCAAAAACTCGTTCATTAATTCATTAATAGATGGCGAATACTATTTATTAAATTCGCGCCACGCGACCAAACCAAATTTTCAGGTTTTTCTAAACTCGAAATTTTACTTCATGCTTAACCTGGGAGTGAATTCGTTATAATTTATTTATGCTTTATTATTATCTAACTAACATGAATTGTACGCGTTACTTTCAACAAGAAGTTTAAATTATGATATTTAAATCAAATAAAGATCTGTAAATTAAATAGATAAAGGGAAAACTCTCAGACCCAGTCGACTCCATATGATTCTGTAAGTTCACATATAAAGTTGACCGACCCACTCCATGGGAGGGCGCATATGTCGAAATTTTTAATTTCCCGCAATTTCTAACGTGGGCTCGTTTTCAATCAACAGCTGTCAGATTCGTCAGATGTAAAGGCACAAAATGCCGATAAGACGAAATCGTCTCAAGATTGGCGTTAATAAATATAAATAATTACAACTGTAAGTATATATCATATTTTTAAATTTTAACGTATTGTGTATCATTTTAAATAAGTCTACAGTCAAACAAATTTAAAACCAAGGTGTTACTACATTAGGCCGATGTGAAGTTTACGGGATGTTCTCGAAAATTGATTTTTTATATTGATACTTGTAGAATCGTGTATGGAATGGCCGAAAATGACGAAAAAAAAGTGCGGAAACCACGTTTAGCCCCATTTGGGGGCTCCGAAAGGGTGAAAATTGGTGTATTTCAACAGTGTTTTTTGGTGTGTACAAAATAAAATGTGGTGATTATATGTATTCGTTTCACAAAACTAAATGGTTTAAATGTGTTTTTATAAGGATAGGACTTACAGTTTGCTTAAAACTTTCACTTAAATATTACGATTTTTGACAGGTTATGTTATCACCTACTTCCATTGTTATTCATAGATATAGCACAATTGATGCTAAGGGACCATGGTTTTGAATCAAATTTAAGGTTCAATTTCTGTACACCAGGAGGCAGCAGCAATATTTTAAAAAACATTTGATAAAAATCAAGCAGTGAAAATAATAAAAACAATTGATTGGAATTAGAGTTTCATAATTTAATACGCACATGGAGAGAATAACTCTTCTTAGTTTATTTAATCTTGTCCAAAATAAAGAGGAACTTATAAAACAATTACAATGTTGGGGCTTAATTCCTAAAGAGGAAAATTATATTTGCAAAAAATGTGGAGGACATTTAACATTAATTTGTGATAACGAAAGGTAAGAAATACTTATATAATATGTATGGTTAAATCTTTGTAAAACCACAGTATAAGGTCTACACCCATTTTATTGAAATATCATAAATTACCAAACAATAAATACTGAATTCTACTGAGTTGAATATACTTCTAATGATGAAAAAGGAAGGGTAAACAATAGTTTCATGAATACTTAAAGTTTCATTTTTATTATAGCAATTATTTCGTAAAATTAATATCTCGTTCACATTATATAAATTAAACTCGTTTATTTGTAAAATTAATAGATTAGTTTGGATTCATGTACATAGGTTTAAATACAGCTTTCGACCTTCAATATTTTTGTCAATTTGCTAATAACTTCATTCGTGGTGTAGCTGGAGTTGAGTTAGGCAACAATGCTCACTCACATGCACATCACGGACTCACATCATCTGTCTCACTTTTCTGCATCCATCGCACTCGCCGGCCGCGGTTCGGTAAAAGACATGATTACCAAAAATAAGTTTAAAATAAATAAGTGTTGAAGTTTGAAAATAATTCAAATAGGTTACTTTTATATTCTATTTTTTATTGTGATGAAATGGTTGCACATAGAAATGAAAAATAATAATCCTTCCACGAAAACTACAGGCCCCATAAGACCAGAGCTTATGCGGGAGGATGGGGGCTTGTTATTATTATGATAGTCCAAATGGTACACATTTTAAGTAAACGGATTTCCAACCTTTCGGGGCCCCAAAATGGGGCTAAACGTTGTTTCCGCACTTTTTTTTTCGTCATTTTCGGCCATTCCATCCGCGATTCTACAAGTATCAATATAAAAAATCAATTTTCGAGAACATCCCGTAAACTTCACATTAGCCCTACATTATTTTTCTTTATTTCTTCCTAGCACATGTGGATGATCTTCAAGTATAAGAAATATAAGAAAATGCCTCGTCGTGGATATTTTCACCAAATGAACTAGGAGCGTTTTTTTATGGTATACCCCCGTTGTTGTTGGATTTAGATATTCTGAATCTTTGGGGATGGGCATTAACATAAATAATTAAAACCGTAAGTTTATATAATATTTTAAGTTTTTAAGCTATTGTGTATTCTTTTAATTAAGTCTGCAGTCAAACACATTTAAAACCAGGGTATCCAAATTGTTTCTCTTTATTTCTTCCTAGCATTCATGAATGATCTTCAAGTCCTATGCATGAAACAGCCACGGGCGTGGAGATTTTATTCACACCGGGCTAGGAGCATACTTCCATGGAGAATGTACTCGTTGCTGTTGGATCTAGCAATTCCGAAATTCCATCTAGTCACAAAGTACGATCCCAAAACATAAAATAATGCCTTAAATTCAATTACAGGGTTTTTCTGTTGCATTTCACTATTGATCAAATGAGATTCACTATATCCCAAATATCTTGTCAAACATAAGTCCAAAGATTTCCCGATTTACGAAATAAGTTTCAGTAAATACCAAATACTTTTCCCTTTAATATTTTTGCTAAACATTTTTGCAGTAACAATAACATTCTCCTGGAAATATTTTATTAGTATTTATACATACAGCGAGTTTTCTTTTAAGTATACGTATTCCAAATTCAACCTATTTTCCGTGAATCTTTAGATATTCCTTGTTTTTTTTAAGTTCAATATACATAAATTTCACAATATTTTAGTGTTTTATACGCGTGGCGCATGAAGTAAAATTTCGAGTTTAGAAAAGCCCAGAAAATTTGTCTCGGGTCGCTGCGCGACCCTCGACAAATTTTCACGGGGCTTTTCTAAACTCGAAATTTTACTTCATGCTTAGTCTGGGAGTGAAAAACACTCGTTTAAAGCTTTATATTGAACTCTTTTGAAAACAACGAATGTTGGAAAATGTATAGCATATGTTAACCTTAAAGAAAAATTCACTGTATGCAACACTACTTACGCCAGCATCCATTCTCCGGATAAGGTTTTGAAATATAGCGAAATATATTTGTAATACCTTTTAAAATATACATTTAACATGTTCATCATGTCTTTATTATTTTTCGCATCGCACGGTAATTTAATACCGTGCGATGTCTCCCTCACTGCACCAGCCATTCAATGTTATGACCTCCTGCACCCTAGACAAGAATAGATGTGCGACTCTCCGAGTGACAGGTTGCCACCTCTGGATTAGTACCTTACTCGGATCGTTGCGAGGGCGCTGGCGATCAGTCGACTTTTTATCTAGGGACCCCAGAATTTTACTGAACGCGGGAAATTTAAAATGCAGATATGTGCATATATTAGGGGGCGCTACGAAAGAACGGAAATTAAAAAGCGGGAAAATCAAATTATATTAAAAAGCGGGAAAATCAAAATTATATTAATAAAAATAAGAATTTATTTGATTATGTATAAAATGTACAAGAAGAAAAAACAAATGTATAGCTACATAATAAAAAACAAATTTCATACAAAAAATTAAATAGAAAGTATTTAATGATTATTTTTTAGCTTTTTCTAGCTTAGATCCGCTGTGTTTTGCTATGACAGGATTACCTCGTAAAGGATGTGACTCTTCGTCAGGCACAGACGGTCTTGATTGAGGAGAGGCTTTGTCAATTAAATCTCATCTGTTCATTTTGATGTACGCATCCTCAATCCTGAGACTGAATCTCGTAATCCCAAAATTAGTTTGAATTCATTGTGCCAAACTTTAGCAACACATCTGAAATAAAAAAGAAATATTATTCCATTATATTATTAGTGAAACTTACTAAAAACTTAGTTTATTTCAATATAAGTTTTATAATATATTTTATTTTTCATTTTTATTCCAAAATAGAGCCGCTACACACGTTATATGCGGGATACGCATTGTGTCTCTGAACATTAGTTCTTTCTAAATACGACATTTTACTTTGTGCTTAATCAAGGAGTGGAGTCAATCGGTAGAAGTTCAAATTAAACTCTTATAAAAACAACGGAAGCCTGAACATTTACAGAGTATTATGCTTCAGGGGGGCTATTGACAACACCGATGCAATTTGTCCAATAGCCCCTAGGATATGTATACTTTAAAGAAAAATTCCCTGGATAAGCAAAATATGAAAGTGGGAATTTTAGTTTCTTATTGTCTCCATTAAATTTTAGAAATATTGTGGTTTGTGTGGAATAAGTTATAATTAACTCGACGGACCGCGGGTTGGCCACCAATGTTGTAAACTATTATTTGCAATTTATATGTATATATGTTAAAAATAAACACTTACCTCGCTATTTGCAGGAAAACAACGGACTTTACTTCCAGTTGGAGTTTTACACGCAAATAAACAACACTTGCAAGGCATTATTATTTAATAAAAAAATATATAATCCTAGTAATAAAGTCACAAATAAAATGTATTAAATCACACTTGAAAACACTTAAAATGGATGTTAGCGTAGGTTGGCGTGGGAGCATCACGCGTATTATTGGCGGTTAAAATGTAACCCAGCATTTTATAGTTGTACCAACCCCAAATCAGGAAATATCTGGACATTTTCGTGCGTTTGCATTTCAGTTGGTACGTTGCCGCGAGTGATGGCAGCCCCCATGTCGCTCAATATGGCCGCGAGTTGCAGACCCCTGTCCTGCACCGCGCACTCTGCTTAGCAAGAAGCCCGCCCGCTCCCCGCACCCAATGACGTCATTTGCGATTGCAGCGCTGCCCCATCGAGTGGGTCAGTTAACTAAAATCATAATACGTGGAGCCCCCTAGGAGTTATCAATCTAATTTAATCTACGGAAACTCGTTCAATAATTTTTTAACAGATAGCGCATACTATTTATAAAATTCCTCATGGTTTTATTGCTAATTTTACATCATTTTAACACTATAACGCATTCATTTAACGCTCTAATAATAACAACAAATTATTTTGTTAAATATTAACGAATTTCGAAAATGAATAACAGCTGATTGATTATGGAGGGGGTAAGCACACGTGGTCAAATACAAACAAAACAAATATTTTTGACAATGAACCACTTACAACCTAGTGAGATGTGTAAAATTTGTTTGAATAAAACGTGAAAAAATGAGCCAGAAATTAATTTTAGTCTTGTTGTATCTTACAATATTCTCAGCTATTTACACAGAGGATGTGGAAAGTGAGGATAAAGATGTGTTCGTGGCTACAAAGGAATGGCAAACTATTAGAAAAGGTTAGAATTTACTAATTTTTTGTGAGAATATTAACAGAGTTACAAATAAGTGTTTTATTGTTTACAAAACAAAATTGTAGTAGTTTATGTTTCATTTGCCAAAAGTTTGGTTAATTATTCCATTTGAGGTTATTTGAAACAGATGTAAATAAGGGCCAGTCGCACCAAACACGTTAAACTGGTTCAACTCTGAACTTGAGTTCAAAGTGACTTTAGAACAATAGGAACTGTCATCTTGAACTTGAGTTCAGGTTAAACCTGAGTTTAACATTTCTGGTGCAACTGGGCCTAAAAGGTTCTAATAGTATACATCACATCATCTTTAAAAAAAACTCTATTCTAAAGTAAATTATGCCACATAGGTGTGGTTGGGGGTTGGGGCAGGGGAGGCTTCATACATAAAAATCATAAATTTTGAAATTAATCCAGCTACGAGATAATAAAATTATGTAGGTATGTGATTTATTGTTTATCATTTTACTATAGTTTTTGTTTTAAGCATACATATCTCAATTTACTGTATATTCTGAAAATCTCCAGATATTCGTTGTTTTTGACAAGACTTTAAATTGAAGCTTGAAGCATGAAGTAATATTTCGAGTTAAGAAAAGCCAAACCAATTTTTAGGCTCTTCTAAACTCGAAATTTTACTTCATGCCTGTGAAACGCTGATATCAAGTGAAGTTTAAAATTAACTACTAAATTACTATGCTAAAGACGTGTATTCTACACATTACATCAAATCAGTATTTTATGCACGTGGCGCATGAAGTAAAATTTCTAGTTTAGACAAGCCTGAAAATTTGGTTTGGCTCTTCTTAACTCGAAATTTTACTTCAGCTTCAAGCTTCAATTTAAGCTCTTGTCAAAAACAACAAATATCTGGAGATTTTCAGAGTATACAGTAAATTGAGATATGTATACTTAAAACAAACACTGTATAGACTCAAATTTTTACCATATGCTTAACCTGGGAATGGAAAACACTCGTTAAAAACTTTGTACTGAACTCTTCTAAGGGATAAATATAATACGACTAAATTGAATGAGTATGATTGTTTGTAGTCAAGAAAAATCGCGTTGTTTATATTTTATTCATCTTACAATACCCTTTAATTAACCTGGATTGTGCTGCCACCAAATAACACATTTGTAAATAGCTTACTGCTGTTTCCAGCTTTCCTACATCACTTTTTATGACCAAATTACTGATTCTCTGCGCATTTAATTTGTATTAATTATTATATATTATTCAAGGTCAAAAAATACCAAAAGGCCTGCATGTTCGTATAAACTTCGAAACCGGCATAACCGAAGCCAAACTGTTGGATGAAAACGAAAAAGATGACAAAATGAACGCAATCACCGTACCGCAAAACTTCGACAGTTTGGGTAAAATCCAGTCGAAAAAGAAAAACTATAAACCGAAATTCAAATCGTACGAACAAATCAAAGAAGACTTAAGCGAACTGAACATGGCGGCGAAAACCGATGCTGAAGTATTAAACGACTTATTCACCGAATATAAAGATGAAAAGACTGAAAGTAAAGTTTTAAAGATTATAGAGGATTTAGAATATTTAGCACATCAATACGATAACGCATTAGAGTTTGTTAGACTGAACGGGTTTAAAGAAGTGATTTACAAAAGCTTGAATGCTTCCAGTGTTGAAATAAAAGTGCGGAGTTTGATTTTGCTGGGCGCTTTGGCGCAGAATAATCCCAAAGTGCAAATACACGCGATAGAAACTGGAGGCTTAAACACGCTGCAAAGATTATTGTTGGATAAAAGTGTTGAGGTTAAGCATAAGTCAATTTTTGCTTTAGGGAGCGTTCTGAGACGATTTCCATGGGCTCAAATGAAGTTTATCGAAGGCGGTGGGTTGGTTTCGTTATTCGAAGCCTTGGATGCAAATGATGTTAAGCTTAGATTGAGAATAGTGACTATGCTGTATGATTTGATGATGGAACACGAGCTTGTGGATTCTGCAGATAAACAAAAGAAGTTGCAGTATGAAAAAGTTGATTTGAAAAATAAGCTGCTGAGCCGAGATTATTGTGAAGTGGTTAATAAATTGTTTATAGATTTAATGGGTATTAACAGCAACGAGTTTGATTCGATTTCTAAGTGTCTTACAGCTATGAGTGTGCTATCTAAGGAATGCCATATTACTTATCCAAGTGAGTATTTCTAATGCCCGGTTTTATAATGTCTAGTTGACTAGAGGTTGGAGTCCAACCAGAGGTTAACTGGAACTTTTTGGTTGTACAATGTCAGGTTGACAGTCCACGTCCACCTCAACCATAGGTTGACTCAATCGATAGATGTCAGAGCTGCGACGAATCCTCGTTAAAAGGATTCGAATCACGAATCCGAATCAACTAATATGATTCGAATCACGAATACTTGAATAAAGGATTCGTAACAGATAAATATGATTCGAATCAAAGATTCGAATCCTGTTTTTTTGAATCACGAATACAAATCGTTTAAAAATAAATTTGATTTTATTATTTTTTTACAACCATTAACATATAAATATCGTTATCAGTTGTTTTAACAAAAATATTTACAACCTAATTATTTATTATTAACGCTAATCATCGTTGATAACAGACTAAATTTCTGTTTTACTTTGATTAAAGATGTATTTATGTGTTTTTAAACTACACTTCAAATCAATGATTTATACGCGTGGCGCATGAAGTAAAATTTCGAGTTTAGAAAAGCCCCGTGAAAATTTGTCTCGGGTCGCTGCGCGACCCTCGACAAATTTTCTACGCGGGGCTTTTCTAAACTCGAAATTTTACTTCATGCTTAGTCTGGGAGTGGAAGACACTCGTTACTTTAAAATATGTCACAACTGTTAAAGTATGTATCGTCGGATCAGCGCCGTGGCAAGGGGGGTGCGAGCGGTGCGACCGCACCAGGCGCCAGTAAAAGGGGGCGGTAGAATTTTTTGTAGACTATTTCCTGCGGCTTAATTTTTTGCACTATCTGTTCGATACTTCAACTGCTTGATCATTCAGCTCGATCCTTGACATACTCGATATTGCCCGCCCCTTACTAGTTTTTGATGAATCGGACTGACAGATTGTTCAAAAATGGTCTGAATCTACTGTGAGTCGATTATTGCTACCATTTTCTAGTACTAACAAAAAACATTTGTGACTATGGTGACAGTCGCAGTAAGTCGACATTTCGCTTACAAAGTGACATCTTACCTAACTTAAATTGACAATGAGACAACTAATCTAACCCAACTTTTGACATGTCATCACTTTCTACAGGTACCTACTTTCGACGTTTCTAACGTCTAAAATTTATAACTTTTATGACATAGCTGTCACAATGTTTACTAAATGATAGTCAAAATAGTTAATGTAATCCTAGTTTACATAGTGAAATCACAGTCAGTATAGTATAGTGTTTTTTTGCAGAATTTCGAAAGAGTGGAAAAAAATCAAGAAGTCGGAATTTTGAACAGAGAGAAAAAGTGATGAGTGAGACACGTTAAACTAGGCTAGAATTCGCCAGGGAATCGTTTGCGATTGTCAAAACTAACGTGATGTAATAAAATTAGACAGCTTTCGAGATTAAAGCAGGTTCGTCAAATTAGGTTAAAATTCGCAAAGGGATCGATTTCGATTGACAAAACAGATGTGAAGTAATACATATAGACAGTTGAGCAGCGTAACACGGTTATTTTCGAGGTTAGAGCAATTTGCGGATTCTTAATCTACGGCACACAGTGAAGTACCATCAATAATGACAGAGGCGTTTTTTATTCAACTTTTAAAAACGTAGAAAATGGCAGTTATCTTTGTTATTGACAATACAGCAGTATGTTGGCTGTCATAGTCAAAAGGGGCGTAAAATGGCAAAAAGCAACAGACACTGTCTATTGTTATTTCAACATAAAATCACTTTAACAACTGTCTTTTCTAAATGTTTTACTAGTTTATCATTTCTTATTTTATTTATTTGGCAATTCTTGTCGATAATATCAACATGTCAATAGTCTTTTGTCAAACTACTTTATCATTTCTGTCCTTATGCTTTTTCATTTGTTTGGCGGTTCTTATCGATATTAGTGTTCAAGTTTTCATTTTTACATAATTTTTCGTTTATTTGGTAAATATTCACGTTTGAGTTAATATATCTTACATGACAAAGTGACAGTGGAGACGATCGAAGGGTACACAGAATAAACGAAAGAAGCACACATGCAAAGCACAAATAAAAAATATGTAAACCGACAGAAACTAATAATGTAAAGTTAGGTTAAAAATTTTTCGATTGAGTTTTACGATAAGGGTGTCATCTAACCTAAACTAACATCAGTGACTGTCGTCTAACCTAATTATAAGATGTCTAATCTAATCCAATTGAGATATTTGACAGTTCTGAAAAAAAGAAAAATTGTTTATGAGTGCTTTAATATCAGGCACTCGATTAAAGAATCTTGATTGCATAATGACCAAAGACAATTGAGAATACGATTTTACGACAAGCGAGTAGAAATATCGAAAAATAACAAATAGTTAATAAATAAATGTCTTAAAGTGTTTCGATGATTTTCAACATATTTCACATTTTTCCTATTTGGAGAGTTTCGACATTTCTGAAACTTTTTTGCATCAAATGATCTCACCTTTTTAACACAATGTGTCAGTAATGACATTTTACTACAATTTATCTGTTTTTGATGTAAGTTTTGACAGTTTACGTCTCACTTTTGACATTTGGTGTGCCACTTTAGACGTTTATCGAGACGTTCGGACACACGTCGGAGTCAGCCGTCATTGGCGCCAGTTGACAAACATTAGATTAGTCAATGTAAAATGTCAATATCAAATCCGCTCCTGATTGCGACTACATTTTTCTATTGCAAATTTTCGTAAAAACAATACTCTTCTTTTGTATTACATACGTAGAAAGTAAAAAGAAAACAAAAGGCGTCATTTAAAATATTGGCACCAGGCGCCAAACTAGCTTGCCACGGCACTGCGTCGGATGCCCGTCTTCAGGGGTGATATGTAAGCAAATTATGGGTCCTAGGAGTTGCCAAATAAGTGAGTTACTCAACTGTTTCCAAGGCACTCTTTGCAAAACCAAAAGATTAAAATTTTACATATGAAATGTACAATAAACTATAAGTGTGATACATCATTGAATTCAGTAAAAAATATTCTTCCAAAAAATATCAAAAACAAAAGTTAGCTATGGTCCCTAGGTAAATGTTATAGTTATCTTAAAATAAAATATGTTACTAGATTTATCGTTAAAAAGTGCCTATAATGTCAAAGTTGTATATCTCTGGATTCAATAGTTTTTAAATAAAAAAATAAAAACGAATTTTCAAAAAATACGTTTTTTGACAATATCTCATTGAGGAAATAAGATATTTCAAACTTGTTTTTGGGTTATTATTGGGCCCTAAATTATGCAACTTTGCCCCAATTTAACCGACTCTTTATCTCTTTAATTAACCGAGATCCCCATACATTCTGTTGAAATACGGACACCCAGTATAATAATAATAATAATATTTATTGTATTGTTATTTTCTAAATATTTTAATAAAATAAATATTTTACATTGTTTACCGTATATTTACGAATATATTAAAAATAAATACTTATTTCAGTAATTTAATATTAATTATACCATCAAATGTCTAAAAGTCTTGTGTTAAAAATCACCAGAAATCATTAGATGTTTTTTTATTAAACGAATTTCACTATGGCTTTCGACGTCTAAGTCAAAAAATGTTTTAAACAAAAGTTGTAGCCAACGAAAAAATATCCCTTTTTTACCGAAACACTTTTTACCTCAGCTCTTTTGTTTTTGAATTAGAAACAAAAAAATCTAGTGCCGATTTGTTAATCTCCACTAAATTTTTTAGTCACCGCTTATGGCTTTCGACGTCTAAATCAAAAAATGTTTCAAACAAAAGTTGTAGCCAACGAAAAAATAAACCACTTTTCACCTTAGCTCTTTTATTTTTGTTCAATAAACCGAGAAAGAATTTTTTTGAAAATAAATACACATCTTTATGACAACCTTATTGTATATTAAAATTTACGAACGAGTGTCTCCACTCCCAGACTAAGCATGAAGTAAAATTTCGAGTTAAGAAAAGACCCGCGTAGAAAATTTGTCGAGGGTCGCGCAGCGACCCGAGACAAATTTTCACGGGGCTTTTCTAAACTCGAAATTTTACTTCATGCGCCATGCGTATTAATCACTGATTTCAAATAAAGTTAAAGATATAAAAACATATTAAAACTGTTTTCAGTTTTAAATGTTATCAAAATATGTCAATATTATTTAAAATTGCGAAAATCATCAAAATGTCATCTCGTAAATATAAAAAATATCGAAAACGTCAAAAATTCGGCGTGTTGATAAAATCGATTTACGTCAAAATTATCATTTTATGTCAGTACGTGACAGTTTGACAAAAAGTTTCTTACAAAAACGAAAATTTCTGTTAAAATCAGTAATAATGTCAAAAAAGTGATCTAATAATATAAAAATTGTTATCTAATGGAAAACAAGTAAATATGTAATATCAAATGTCAACAAAGTAAAAAAATATAAAATGTCAGAACTGCCATCTAATAACAAATACGTCATTTAATGTCAATATCAGAAATAGTAAAAAAGTAAAAAATTTCATTGTTTATCAAAAGTAACATCTAATGTGAAACATGTCATCTAATGTCAAAAAACGTAGTCTAATATCAAGAATATAATCTATTGTCAAAAATGTCATCTCAAAAGGTACAAAATATCAAAAATGTCATTCAATGTCAAAAATGATTAAATATGTCTTCTAAAAAAAAAAAAAAATCTCAAATTTGTGTGTTCAAATAATGATTCAATAATTTTTACAAATCGTTACAAATCTAAATAAAAATATTGAAATCTTACATACAAATATTTTATATATTTGACGAAAAAATCTCGAAATATCGAAAATTTCATTAACATTTTATAAATCGATAAAATTGACAAAATATCAAAAATCAAGATATGTTGAAAATCTGATAAACATTTTCATAAATTAATTAATAATCTCGAAATATTGAAAATTTTATCAATATTCGATAAATTAAGGAAAATTGAGGAAATATTACAGAATCTGATAAAAATTTGATTAACCGACGAAAATCTCGAAATGATGATAATTTTATGAAAATATCGATTTGTTGAAAATCTTATAAAAATGTTATAAATCGACACGTTAAGTGTAAAAATTTGATTGGGAATGTCAATTCATATTCACCAAAATGTTATATTTGGCGAAATTACTGAAAAACAATTAAAAATCTCAAATCTGGCACAAATCATCTAAATTTATCAAAATGTCAAATTTGACACAAATCATTAATTTAATTGATTTTATCACTTACAAACGAGTGTCGTCCACTCCCAGACTAAGCATGAAGTAAAATTTCGAGTTTAGAAAAGCCCCGCGTAGAAAATTTGTCGAGGGTCGCGCAGCGACCCAAGACAAATTTTCACGGGGCTTTTCTAAACTCGAAATTTTACTTCATGCGCCACGCGTATAAAACACTGATTTAACGAGAAATTTAAAAACATATAAAACAAATTTTTCATGTTAATCCTTACGATTAATTCGAATTATTTTTGACGATTCGAATCCTTTTGTAACTATTCGGATCCTTTTATAAATATTCGAATCCTTTTATGAGGATTCGAATCCTTTTATGAGGATTCGAATCCTCTTATGAGGATTCGAATCCTTTTATGAGAATTCGAATCCTTTTACGAGGATTCGAATCACCACCATTTGGATTCGAATACGAATCCTTTTAAAAAAGTGTAACGAATCCGGATCACGAATCCAGTTTAACTAAAGTATTCGAATACCTCTTTTGAATCCTCTAAAAGGATTCGAATCCCGAATGATTCGAATCCTGCCCAGCTCTGATAGATGTATATTCTGTTTTTTTTTTGGCCAACCAGATCTGGTGATTTTTTTATAATGTTGGATATTTGGTGATATACTCTGGTTGTAATTCTGACTTTTGCCTTCAAAATAAAAATGAGGTTATGTTTTCCACATAGTTGCCATGTGCCTAATTGATAGGGTAATTAGGCACATGGCACCATGTGGAAACATAAAGATTAATTAAGTGGCGGAACATTACTTTTGGCACGTTATTACTACCTTTCTGTCAAATAATTCATCATTTGTAACATGGCATTCATATATCAATGTCATTACATGACAAACAGTAAGGACACCCAAATAATCAAAGAACCTAAGAAAAATAAATCCCAAATCTGGTTGGCCAAAAAAAATCGTTGCAAACTTTAATAAAAAAAAATTGAATCTAAGTTTCTAAAAATACAATAAAACAAACATAAAAGTGGATAGCTTTCAGCATGTTTTCATTAATAAAAAAAAATGAAAAAAATTACAACAGGTGCTCTCCATTTACTTTTTGGCAATAATGAACACCTTGAATGAAGTTTTGCAACGAATTAACCCATTAACAGCCGAGCAATTATAGAGTTAACTCTAAAAGTTGATTTTAGACTTAATGACTTATTGTATAACATACTGTGAATTTTTCTTTTAATTATACATATTGTATACGCTGTAAATGTAAGGCATTTGTCGATTTTGTAAAAAACGTGCAATATGAAGTTTAGAACAAATATTTCCATTCCCACACTAAGCATGAAGTTAAATTTTGAGTTTAGAAAAGCCCCGTGTAGATAATTTGTCGAGGGTCGCGCCAGCGACCCGAGACAAATTTACACGGGGCTTTTCTAAACTCGAAATTTTACTTTATGCGCCACGCGTGTATAACATGAAATATTGTGAAGTTAGAAATACACTGAATTTTTTTTTTAAATGAGTAATAATCGATATATTTAAATAATAAAATATTTACGTTTTTCTTCATATATTTTCAAGTCAAGTCAAATAATATAATATATCAAATTAACTTATTAAGTAATTTAATTAACATAAAATTAATAATGTTGCGTATATGCATCAATGGCGCCTAATGGGTTAATCAAAGTATTTGGTTTGAAGTTTTTATAAAAGATAAGAAACGTGAGTGCTACATTACTAGATTCCGAAAAAAAATGTGGTTTCAAAAATAGTGAAATTGACCCCTAATGCTACCTAAAAGAAAAACATAATAGTTTAGAGTAGCTCATCCGATGTCAAATTTACAGGACAAGTGGGGCGAATACAGTCAGAGAGAAAAGCGGCAGTTCACTGTGCATTTGTGCATTGCTCCTTGGCATGAACGGATAGGGTCTCGCGTCGCGTGGAATAGACGAAAAAAAGCGTATAAAAAAGACGGATCGAAGGAAAGTGTCGATTCGTATTATTTAAACACGCTGATAATACATACAAGCTATGTATTGTTTTCAATTCGTTAGAAAGCGATCCTGTGTTATTTTTCGGTATTTACAAAACCGATGATTCTTATTCTTGTCATTATAACTAATTAGTTTTACTTTTAAGAGTCCAGTTTCGACATCTGAACAAACTATGTGTTTTATTTTATTGAATTAGAGATTATTTCTTGAAAATATAATAATAAAATAATTCATGTTCATAAGCTCCTTGTGAATATTTATATGCCGGATATACAGAGTTTTATGTAACACCGAACATTTTCATAACGAGAATTTGTCTTTTAAGTATACAGAAGCATACGTTGAACATTTGCCGATGCTAGGTTTATTAAAAGAATTTAATTTGAAGCTTTAAACGAGTGTTTTCCACTTCCAGGCTAAGCATGAAGTAAAATTTCGAGTTTAGAAAAGCCTGAAAATTTGGTTTGGTCGCGTAGCGCGAAGCGCGGAGCGGCCAAACCAAATTTTCAGGCTTTTCTAAACTCGAAATTTTACTTCATGCGCCACCGGTACTAAACACTGATGCAATAGAAAGTTTATCAGTGTGTTTTAAACTTAGTAATTTGTCAGTGCTTTGTACCGGTGGCGCATGAAGTAAAATTTCGAGTTTAGAAAAGCCTGAACATTTAGTTTGGCCGCTCCGCGCTTCACGCTACGCGACCAAACCAAATTTTCAGGCTTTTCTAAACTCGAAATTTTACTTCATGCTTAGTCTGGGAGTGGAACACACTCATTTCAAGTTTCAAATTATTTTTTTTAACAACGAGTATCTAAAGATTTACGACATATACTGTGTAATTCTCACATGTATACTTGAAAGAAAAACTCCCTGTGTGTACAGGTTGAGGCATTAATTGCGATTGATTGGCTACAGTTTTTAATGGTCATAGAGGCAACCCAATTTACACATAACTTAAAAAATAAAGGTGTCAAAATTGTATTGGATGAACATGTTCGGTGTTATATAAAACTCTCTGTATATGAAAAAAACGGAACATAGGATTTTCAATGATATTTTTTATATAGCAATATTATCTTTGATAACTGCTATTGCCATGAAAATAATGTGTATTAATTTGGCCTCTGCCAAATTGGGTAAATACCCCAGATTTTGGGGAGAATTTCAATTTTTATTTTATACAATATTCTAGTTTTTATGAATGCAACAAATAAATAATAGATTGAAAAAAATTAAACGGACAGCTGCCCTGTATTTTTATAATTAGTACAGGGTTTGCAAAATGATGATGTGTATAAATAGAGGATCAAACTATCAAAATATGACTCATCATAAATCAGCCAAATTTGAAATAAAATATATTGGGTTCGGTGTAATGTTGAGCAAGAAGCTTGTTATTTGAAATGCATTATAATAACTACCTTATTATTAATATAGTTCTATTTTTTCTAAAATAATTAACAATGAATATGCACGCAGTTAAACCCTACATTTTTTTAAACATTCGTCAAACATATATTACCTGTGCTAAGTAAAAAATAGTTGATTTGTAACATTAATCTACGACAACGTCATATTGGTGACTATTCTTATAGTTTTGATATCATTGATTCGTTGATATTTCCCAATTCTTTTACAAATACGTAAAAGCCGATTGGAAGGAATAAATCAGCACACAGAAATATAAGGGATATTATTATTATTATTATTATATTACATATACTTCGCTAACAACTCCGGGATGGTTTTTGTGGGTTTCCCATCTCGTAATGCAAATGCAGGGGCTAGTTAATTTTGCTCCCACAAGTAGAGTCATACATTTTTTTGAGTTTAACTAAATGCACATGGCTTCTAACCACAAACGTTTGATAATGTATTTTGTGAATATAAATAAAATAAGACATACCAATTCATTAGAAATGTCATAAAAGGTCAATAAACTTTGCATACGTTAAGCTCATATCCTGTTTTATTTATTGTCCACACATCCTCCTAGTCAGATTAAAAGGGAAGAAAGACACAGTATTTACGATAATGCATATTGACACAAATAACGAACCTGGTAAATAAATAAAAGGGTTACTACACACACAACACAACGTAAATAATAATACAAATTATAAATTTGTATAATAACTAGGGTCGAACCGTTACAAAAATAATTTAATAATACCGACACTGTCAAATAATAAGGAAAGCCAATATTAAAGGTATATTACACATCTTTATTTAAATTAGTGAAACATTTCGTGTTTCTATATTAGTGAACATGCAATATAAAAAAATACTTATTCCATTAGTAGTCAGAAAGCAAAAAAATAAAACACTAGTACAATAAAATTCGATTATAATTGCGAAATATTAATTTTACGAGAATAAATGCTAACGACGCGAGCCGTTTTTGTTAACTATGATTGAGAAAAGAAAATAAAAACAAACACGAAGCCGCGCAGCGTTCACCGGCCCAGGGATAAACGCTGGCCGCATGCTGCTCGCCCCTCCAATAATTGTGCAGATGAGTGTACAACGCGTTCAACTAAGAGAAGATCCGCAAGGCGGCGGTATTTTACGGTCTTATTTTTTAAGATTTTCATTTTAACCTGACTCGGGCATGAGCTATCGCATCCTTATGAAATGTTCACATTATATTCCTTATAGTATAAACTAGTAAGATATGGGAATATTTTTTTTAATTTTGAAAAATATAACATTATTTTTTTCATACCTCTGAAAGCAAATTGTTAAAAAAAAAATACTTCGATATTTTACTAGATAATTGAGCTTAATATACGCTGTCAAAATTTCAACTTTTTAGGATCTTTAGTTTTTAAATAAACCTGACATTAAATTTCAGACCACTGTTATATTCCCCTTAATATAAAGTTATAAAAAATATAGATAGTTGAACTTAAATGCTTAGAGTCTTGTGCCAAATCTTAAGGAATTCCGATAAACCATTTCCAAGATATTTGTCCGTTTCTATACATTTTAGCAACCTTGTATACATATACTTGGTTTCTTTTGTACTTCTTGACTTTTATCTGTTTAAGTAACTATACGTTTTTATATATAGGAAACCCATTTAATTAATACGATAATTCATTCAGTGAATTGAATTGAAAACCTCATGTAAACTTTATTTACAGATAATTTAGTGAGCGTCTTATCAAAATTCAACAGAGAACTCTCTTCCAGCGAAGATGAATTCATCATCAGCGTAACGGAAACTATATCACAAATCTTAACTAATGTAAGACTGAAACAAGAGCTGTAATTTATTAAATAAACCTTATTGTGTTTTTTTATTGTATCATTTAATCACCTATTTACACTTATAATTGAAAGCCCTGCGTGAAATTTCCATCAAATTAAATCCTCTGTGGTCTGAACAATTTCAGGAGCCGATTGTGTCCTGTAAGCCTGGTAGCACTTAAGTGAAGTGTAATACGAAACTTGCGAGGAAGAATTCGTATTTGAAACGTTCATTAATTCATATTTTCCCGGATTCTGAAGAACGTCTTTTTTCACGGTGATTTGAGATTCTGGTTGTACATTGAAAGGATTTTTCTCTTGATTTAAATTCGATTTTATTTCTTCTGTTACAGGTGAATTAACAGCTGCTTTCAATATCGTCACCACCTTAGTTGTATCTGTGCAAATAATTGAGTTGTCTTTTATTTCACTGTTCGGCGCTTTGTTTTTGTTGTTTATTGATAAAGAGCTGTCGGATTTTTCTGATAGCGAAGCAATGCTTAGTTTTATCTTGCTGGGTTTGTTGGGTTCTGTTGATCTTCTGATGTACTTTAGTTTGCTTTTTGTTTCATTTTTCATTTGCAACATTTTTAAGCTGTTGATTTCCAAGTGCATGCGGTCCAATTCGAGTTGCAGGCAGAGGTTTTCGTGGATTAAACTACCGTTGTGTTTTAATACCTGTGGATTTGAGAAAGAAACGTTTCGTAAATGAAGTTTGTATGAAACTCGAATGTATCATATCAATAGTTTCGTTTCGATGCTACTTTTCAAAATATCCAATGATATGTTTTGTTTTCTCCACAATCGTTAATTTTGGAAACATAGTTTCTAGTAAATTAGAAACTGTTTTTTAATTCATTGAAATCTGACTAAATCATCTTATAAGTTATGAACAAATCTAAATGTGCTCTCCTGTAACATAAGGTTAGGTCGAGATTTGCATTTAGAACAGTGGCGGTTCGTGTGATTATTTTTAATTAGTAGGGCTGCAGACTTTACATTTATAAATAGCTTTCTAAATAGCTGCATATACAGGGCTTTCATTATTTCCCGAACCCCACGTGACTAAATTTAAAATTGCCGCGTAAATTATTGTATTTGTACGTTGGAGGCTTTGAAAAAAGTAACCAAACGTTACTAAAGTCAAATTTGACATAAACGTTTATGCGCGGTGCATCGTTAAACCAACCTTTGAGATCTTACAAGATTCGCCCGGAATTTTCAGGTAAGCAAAAATTGTTTAATTATTCTGAAACATTGAGTTTTATTTCTATTTATTTTGCAGAGTCAATTTGCTAGGATAAGCAAATACTGCGAAAATGGTATTTACAACGGAGCAAGACGCGTTTATTTTGATGGCACATTTTCGTAGTGCTTCACGTAATATTGACGGCAACTGGAGTTATTCTCTGCAGTCTTGCATTGAGCAGTTTCATGAAGAGTTTCCAGATGCGGTAATTGCGTATGATACTTTTAAACATCATAAGCAAGTTCTTATTAAAACATATGAAGACAAACATTGCATTTGCAAAGGAAAATCCACTGGTAGACCGACAGTCTTAACTAATGATGTTGTCGAAGATATTCGAGTGAGGATGGAACGAAGTCCTAAGAAATCCGTACCGAAATTGGCAGCCCAATCAGGTAAAACAAATCCTATTGTTTGGGGTTTTTATATTTAAAAATTCCAGTATAAATTAACCGTGAATTAATAATGTGCTTCTTTATAGGACTCTCTGTTGGAACCTGCCATAAAGCTAGGAATTTGGATAGCTATGTCTAGGAGAAGGATAATTGGCCCAATATTTTTTAGAGAAACTATCACTGCTGAACGGTATCGGTTAATTTTAGAAGAAGCTATTGGACAAATGCACGACGATGAGCTTCGATTGGGCTATTTTCAGCAAGATGGGGCCACAGCACATACTGCAAATGCAACCATTCGGTATTTAGCTGAATTTTATGAAAACAGAATAATTAGTAGAGGTGTGTGGCCTCCTCGCTGTCCAGACTTGACACCTTTAGATTATTATCTATTTGGTCGAATAAAAAGTAATATCTTCAAAAATAGGATCCATACTCTCGAAAATTTAGAAGTAGCAATTATGCAAGAGGTACAAAATATCACCGAAAATGAACTCCATCATGTGTTTGATAATATGCGGCGTAGGATAAATTTATGTGTAAGAGAAGAAGGAGGACATATAGAACACTTATTATATTTTTTTTTAAATTTTAAGCTATTAATCTTTTTAGTTATTAGGTTTAATATTTGTTGTTTCTTTATTTGTTGTTAACTTTATATGTTCTGTTCGTGTTTAAGAAAAAAAATTAATAAAAATTAGTTACATTTTTGAAGATGAGCCTATTTTTTAATCATTTTAAATATAATATTTTCAGTCGTCATAAAAATACGCCGGCGAATAAATATTTTTAAATCTAGGGAATTTTTGTGTGAGCCATACCACCTTGTACATTTGGTTGCCTATTATTTTTGGTCACGTGGGGTTCGGGAATTAATGAAAGCCCGGTACTTTTCTTATTTTATTATATTGGACATTGTTTTTTTGAATCCAATTATGCTCAATATCAGAGCTGGGCAGGATTCGAATCATTCAGGATTCGATTCCTGGATTCGAATCCTTTTAGAGGATTCAAAAGAGGTATTCGAATACTTTAGTGAAAACGGATTCGTGATCCGGATTCGTCACATATTTTTATAAGGATTCGTATTCGAATCCAGAGGTAGATGATTCGAATCCTTCTAAAAGGATTCGAATTCTTATAATAGGATTCGAATCCTTATAAAAGGATTCGAATTCTTATAAAAGGATTCAAATCCTTATAAAAGGAATCGAATCCTTATAAAACGATTCGAATCCTCATACACGGACTCAAATCCTCCTAAATAATTCGAATCATCGCTATTAAGGCTGGGATTCGAATTCGATTAATTCAAATAGTTAAATATTCTAATATGAATATATAAATCACTAAATTATTCATATTTGAATATAAATATTTAAATTTTCGAATAATTCAAATATTTGTGAATGCATATTTGGTTACTTAACCATGAAAAATATCCAACGTTAATAGTATATTTTTAACTTCACTTAAAATCAGTGTTTTATACGCGTGGCGCATGAAGTAAAATTTCGAGTTTAGAAAAGCCCCGTGAAAATTTGTCTCGGGTCGCTGCGCGACCCTCGACAAATTTTCTACGCGGGGCTTTTCTAAACTCGAAATTTTACTTGATGCTTAGTCTGGGAGTGGACAACACTCGTTCTTAGAAGTTTCAAATTGAAGGATCACTCTAGATTACTAAGTTTATTACCATTTTACAAAGGCTACAGCTCGAAGGACCAACCATGGTCTTCGGAGACCGAAGGACCACAGGGAATCGAAGTTTTTTACAAGAAAACAACGAATATCTGAAGGTTTACAGCATGGATAGGAAAGAAAATATCTAATTTTGAAAAAATATCGAACTTGGGTTGGTTTTCAGTGCATTTTTAACTTCACTTTAAATTAGTGTTTTATACGCGTGGCGCATGAAGTAAAATTTCGAGTTTAGAAAAGCCCCGCGAAAATTTGGCTCTTAATGGGTGAATATTCTATTCCTAAAAAAAAAAACGTTTTTATTTAATATTAAAGTTGCATTTAATACAATAACAAACTGTGAATAAATCGACATAAATCTTGAAATATCGAAAATCTCGCATGTAGAAAATCTTGACGGTCCACTCCCAGACTAAGCATGAAGTAAAATTTCGAGTTTAGAAAAGCCCCGTGTAGAAAATTTGTCGAGGGTCGCGCAGCGACCCGAGATAAATTTTCACGGGGCTTTTCTAAACTCGAAATTTTACTTCATGCGCCACGCGTATAAAACACAGATTTAAAATGAAGTTCAATAGCACATATATCATCATTAATTAAAATCATTATATAATCAGATATTTAGTCGGTAAATGAACATTTTTGTTAATAGAAACTGATGGAATAAAATATTACTGGTTGCAAATAATAGATTCAAATTTATTTTTAAAGGATTTGTATCCTTGATTCAAAAATGAGGATTCGACTCTTTGATTCGAATCATATTTTTCACTTACGAATCCTTTATTCGAGTATTCGTGATTCGAATCATATTAGGTGATTCGGATTCGTGATTCGAATCCTGTTTCTGAGGATTCATCCCAGCTCTGCTCAATATGTTGATTTTAATTTAATATTTATGCTACAAAAAAATTATAATAAATCTTGTTCACATGATTTGTTGGCAATAAATGTAGTGTGCCTTGAAATAAAATTGGACTTTTAATTCTGATCAAAATTTATAAATCGAATTAGTATGTATAATCAGCTTAGAAGATTCAACGCAATTTGTCAACCAACCGAACAAAATAAAGGCTAGTATTTTTTAAACTTTACAATATTTCAGTGTTTAATACGAGTGGCGCACAAAATAAAATTTCGAGTTTCGAAAAGCCCCGTGAAAATTTGTCTCGCGGGGCTTTTCTAAACTCGAAATATTACTTCATGCTTAGTCTGGGAGTGGACCGTCAAGATTTTGAACATGTCCAGATTTTCGATATTTCTAGATTATTGTCGATTTATTCACAGTTTGTTATTATATTAAATGCAACTTTATTATTTAATAAATACTGTTTTTCTTAGGAATAGAATATTAACCCATTAAGAGCCGAGAAAATGATAAAGTTGACTCTAAACGTTGATTTTAGGTAAAATTTTGCGTCTTTTTTTATGATTTCAATGAATGATTTATTATATTACATACTTCAATTTTATAAAATTTAAAGTTCGAACGAGTGTTTTCACTCCCAGACTAAGCATGAAGTAAAATTTCGAGTTTAGAAAAGCCTTAAAATTTGGTTTGGACGCGTAGCGCTACGCGACCAAACCAAATTTTCAGGCCTTACTAAACTCGAAATTTCACTTCATGCGCCACGCGTATAAAACACTGAAATGTTGTAAAGTTATAAATACACTTAAAACATGAGTAATAATCGAAATATTGAAATAAAATATATTTACATTTTTCCTTTATTTTTATTCTACATTAAGTTGTTACGACCTCACAAAACTATAGGTCTGTTCGTTACATTAACTAGTGTATCACTTTTTACATTGTTTACACTAAAACTCTTCGTTACATAACCTGAACGCATGCATTGTAAATGTGAAGCTACACTAACTTGAACTGTGACGTCACAAACTTGAACTCAGTTCAACTTAGTGGAGTACAAACGAACACACCTTATGTATTAACAGTCAGTAGTGCCAATATAATTTCAAACTCAAAGCCTACTCTAAATCATGTTTTAAACGATCGCACGGTACTTCGTTTTCAAAACATCTATTTGTTTTCGTAGTGAATTTAGTATTTATAGTGTATTTTAACTTACTTGCAAATATTTTTTACTACTCGGAGGAATCGGCTTCGTAAACTGCTCATTAACGACATCATCCAACTCCTTCTTAATAGCCTCGACTTTCTTCACGTTTTCCAGCCCGCCCAGTTCGTGGACCTCTCTCAGCTTCACCAACTCCTGCTTCAACCCCAATTTCGTATTCTTCATCCGCAAAAACTTAACACTCAGATTATAATTCGCCTCCAGCGCGGCGCTCAACTCGTCCTTCAACTTGGCAATCTCGTTTTTGAAATCATTTTCATTAAAATCCCTAACCGAAGACGGCTTACTGCAATTCTTGTGCTTTTTCTTGTGACTGTTCATCTCTTGACAGTACTGTTCCTTTTCTTTATAGTAAAAACTGCGCTCGTCTTCCAGTTGCTGTTTCAGGTTAACGTTGGAGCGTTTTTGTTTTTTCAAGTCCATGGTGAGTTGTTCTTTTTCTTTTGACAGGTTTGCGAGAGCTGTTTCTTTGCGTTCGGTGTCGCGTTGCATTAAATTTACGGTGGTTTGGAGAGAGCTGATTTGTTTTTTCAAAAGCGAGAGTTCCTGTTCTATATCCACGGGGATTTTATCGCGTGCTCCCATGGGCTTTTTGGTTTCATTCGTGTCGAGGGTGGTTTTGGAATGTGTGCTGCTTGTTCTGGATAATACACGCCTGAAAGTTTACAACTTTAACAAATAATACCCATTTGAATAAGTTTCTTTGGGTTCTCATAACTGGATTCCAAAAGACGAAACCAAATCATTACTTGATAAAGAGGAGGAGGAAAAATAAGTTCCTCCCTGAAGATCCATACGAAAATCCCCATGGGTAAGTATGCGACTGTCGCTCAACTGGAGACGATGGGTATAACACTTGCGACTGACATCATTTTAAGCCGTTAAGTGTCAAATGAAGCCATACTGATCCTAACAGACAGTAGGCGAGCCTTGATGTCGCTGAAGAAGTTATACACTACTTCAGAGACAACACTAGAGTGCCATAAAAAACTACGGCAGGCAGCAATGCATAACAACATTGAAATCTGCTGGGTGAAGGGGCATGATATAAACATAGGTAACAGGAGGGCCGATACACTGGCCAGAGCAGCGGCTGGGATGAACGTCATCTCACCGGAGCCACTAGTGCGATTGACATCCCTGCCACTATGTAACATGTTACATTCCAACACACTTGATACATTTAGGAAGCGTTGGGATGACATGGACAGCTGCAAACTCTCGAAAGAGACATTACTGTACCTCAACGAGATTTCAGCTAAACAGTACCTGCAGATGACCAGAAGGAACCTCAGACGGATAACCGCTATTCTAACTGGTCACTGCGGGCACAATAGACACTTATACAAGATGGGAATAGTTGACTCCCCACCTTGTAGAGGGTATGAAATGGAAGGCGAGACTGCCAGGCACATCCTCAGTGAATGCCCGGCACTCTCGTCTACGAGAGGATGCATACTAGGTGAAAGATGGTCGACGATGGACATCATCAGGGATTTGCCCACCTCAGTAATACTGGACTACCTAGACAAGGTGGGATGGTTTAGCTGATTAAAGGTGACCCCTAGTGAGAGGCAGCACAATGCTGTCAGACACTAGGAATATAGTAAAGTTTATAAACAGCTCAAAATATTTTTGATAAAAGTTCAGGAAAGGTAAATTGTAGTATCGCAATGACCTAAGTGTGCTATCTGACCTCGAAATATTAGACACTAGGAATATAGTAAAGTTCATAATCAGCTCAAAATATTTCTGCTAAAAGTTCAGGAAAGGTAAACTGTAGTATCGCAAAGGGTCTATCTGGACCTAAGTGTAATATCTGACCTCGAAATGTCAGACACTGGGAATATAGTGAAGTTCATAAACAGCTCCTAATATTTCTGATAAAAGTTCAGGTAAAGTAAACTGTAGTATCGCAATAGGTCTATCTGGACCTAAGTGTGCACCTCTTTTTGACGTGCTGTCAGCTTAACATAAAACCTAGTAACATCACAAACTTGGTGATATGGATAATCCATTTACTTTGACAGTTTTTAATTAGCTTACGCCCGGTATTATCAATTCTTTTTAAACAGGCAATTAGTTAAATGATGTTTAGGTTAAGGGTACATTTAAAATTGTCATGTGTATTAAGAATCTTTTTAAAAGATTTTTAAGTAAATGTAATTTTAAGATCTGTTGGCAATAGATTGTATATGGCGACGGACGGACGGCATCTTTCCCGCCCTGCTACAGTAGGGACGGGAAATACTGCTTGAGCACGTAGTGATGCTGTTCGGATCCAGTCTGGCGCTGGGTTATGTCCCAAAGGCCTGAAAACAAGCTAGGGTAGTATTCATACCGAAACCTGGCAGAGCTGACTACACTGCTCCCAAGGCATATAGGCCTATCACACTTTCTTCGTTTCTTATGAAAACGCAGGAAAAAATGTGTGAATGGCACATAAGAGCGACAGCTCTAACTAGACAACCCCTGACAATGTCACAACACGCATACACACGGGGAAGATCTACCGACTCTGCCCTACATAACGTAGTGAGCAGGATTGAGAGATCACTGGATATCAAGGAATCCGCCCTGGGTGTTTTTGTTGACATTGAAGGCGCGTTTGATAAAACGACCATACCGAAAATAAGAAACGCGCTTAACGAGCGTGGAGTACCATCTAAAATGTGTGACTGGATTGGCAATGCACTGGCCAACCGTATAGTCACAGTAGAACAGGGTGGGGAACGGATCACCTGTAAAATTGACAGAGGCTATGGAACATGGTTCTGGACAGCCTTATTGAACAACTTTAGAAACTACGCTTCTGTGTGCCTATGCTGATGATCTAGCCATGGTTGTAAGTGGCAAATTCGAAGACGTTCTATGCGACCAAATGCAAGGAGCTCTAAATACAGTTTCGCGGTGGTGCAATGATCACTCCCTATCGGTAAACCCTACTAAGACGGAGATGATCTTGTTCACCAAGAAAAGGAAGGTGACGAAAAAAGCACCAAAATTATTGAATACGATGCTGCAGTACAGCAACGAGGTGAAATACCTGGACACCACTCTCGACAGGAAACAGCTGGAAGAAGCACATAGACATCAAAACAGACAAAGCCATAAGGGCCTTTTGGCAAATATGAATGTCGTCGGGCAGTGGGGAAAACCTGGGGGTTGAAACCGCGCACGATGATGTGGTTATACACAGCCATCATAAGGCACATGCTAACATACGGAGCTTTAGTTTGGTGGCCCAGGACCAAACAGCTAACTACGAGGAAGCGACTCTCGCAAGTGCAGCGGGCAGTCTGTCAAAGCATAACAGGCGCGATGCACACTACTCCAACGATGGTGATGGAGGTCATGCTATGCCTTCCGTCACTTGATATTCACGTGGAGAGGGAGGCCGTGGCGACCATACTTCGCCTTCAAGGCAGTGGGATCTGGAACAGTAACCGCTGTGGGGAAGTCAGAGGACACCTCTGGAGGAGTGTCTGCAAAGACATACCTCTTATAGAGGCTGGCACTGACTACTGTAGGCCGACACTCATTCGGAATGCACCCTACACGGTTACCATTCAACCCACTAAACATATGAGAAAGTCGGCTATAAGGATCTACACAGATGGATTCAAAAGGATGGATAGATCAGGGATTGGAGTCTTCTCCAGGACCCTGAAAATCCAAACAAAGGTCCCGATGGGAAAGCATGCCACCGTCACACAATTAGAGACGATGGGTATAACACTTGCAGCTGAGAACATCATAAACCGCAAAGTGTCAAATGAAGCCATACTGATCCTAACGGACAGCAGGCAAACGCTACTGTCTCTGAAGAAATCACATACAACTTCAGAGACAACATTAGAGTGCCACAGAAAACTCAGGCAAGCAGCAATGTATAACAACATCAAAGTCTGCTGGGTGAAGGGGCATGACTTGAACACAGGTAACACGAGAGCTGACGCACTGGCAAGAGCAGCAGCTGGGATGGACATTTCTCACCGGAGCCGCTAGTGCGCCTTGCGCCTCTGTCCCTGTGTAATATGCTACAAACCAACGCACTGGAGAAATTCAGAAAGCGTTGGGATGACATCGAGGGCTGCAAGCTCTCTAAGGAAACACTATTGTATCCCAACGAAAGATAAGCAAAACAGTACCTGCAGCTGACCAGGGGGAACCTTAGGCGCATAACTGCAGCCCTGACTGGTCACTGCGGGCTAAACGCACACCTATACAGGATGGGGATAGTTGACTCTCCATCCTGCAGAGGGTGTTACAAGGAAGACGAGACTACCGGACACATTCTCAGCGATTGCCCGGCACTCTCGTGCTTTGCTAGACTACCTAAGCCAGGTAGGCTGGCTGAGCTGAGGCTGGGTAATCGACGGAAGGCAGCACAATGAGCCTAATGAGGCCTAAGTGCAGTGCAGAAATGCGCACTCCCCAAAGAACCAGAACCAGAACCAGATTGTATATGGCATTTTGGTAAATTTCATATTTGCAGGTAGGGGACACTGCATTATCACCTTTAATTTTTGCAGTCAGTTCGTTTGTGTGTCGTTTTATAAAACACTTGTTTGGTAATACAGGGAATTTTTCTTTTAGGTAAGCTGTCAATTTTACGACATCCGTTGTTTTTCAAAAGAGCTTAATTTGAAACTTTAAACGAGTGTTTTCCACTCGCAGACTAAGCATGAAGTAAAATTTCGAGTTTAGAAAAGCCCAGAAAATGTTTCTGGGCTTTTCTAAACTCGAAATTTTACTTCATGTTTAGCCTGGAAAAAATGGAAAACACTCGTTTATAGCTTCAAATTGAACTCTTCTAAAAAAAACAACGAATATCTAAAGATTTAAAGATAATAAGCTCAATTTGGAATAAGTATACTTAAAAGAAAAACTCCCTGTATATTAGTTTGTATTATTTATCTAATACAATGATGAAGCGACATCGTTCTAAGACTTTTTTTTCGGCGCATTTTTATATTTGTGGACGTCTTCTGTTACCTACATATCGTTATGTTGTTAGATACATACTCATATGAATCTTTTTGTCCGTAATTGAATATTTCTTAATCCGAAGAGTCGCTGGTGAAATTTGACGAACTTAAATTTATAGTTATTAACGCTAACGGGTATTTATAACGACAATCGAACGGAAATCACTGTAATTTAACCTCAAAACTAGAAACGTCAAGTTAAATCGCCACTCAAATTGTTACAGGGAGATATTTCGACATCTAACGCTAACGGGTATTTATCCGCTAAACGACATTTAAACTGGTTGGTAAAACTGCATATTCACTCTTAAATATCATCAGCGGCGGCACGCAGCCTAACTTCAGGGTAGGTGTAGCGTTATTGAAAGGTGACTTTGTTGTGCAATTCCTTGTATTTATAAAGCGCGATTCCAATCTCAAATTGTATGTGCTTTGGCGCTGTGGCCGACCCTGAAGTTAGGCTGCGCTGAATATCATTGAAGCTTAACTGTCTTTTAAACTGTGTTGATAATACCGGGCGTTAGTATTTAATTCGAGGATGATTATACACGAAAGAAAATGATTATTTTTATGAGTATATAGCCATTGCGGCAGTTTTTCCTCACCGTGTCATGGGATTTTGAAATAAGTTTTTCTCAGACACCGACTTCGGACTCCTCCATTTCACGCATGTTTACCCCTGATTCCGTTTTCAAAATATCAAAAATCCCGTGACACTATAAGGAATAATTTCCAGCAACGAAATCTACAGCCTTTTGTGTTTTGAGTAAATAAAAAATACCTGACAAAATTGCTCGAATTTTACGTTTTGACATCTACAGCGTTTCGTGTTTTAAAAAAAAATGTGTGGATAAATACCTGACGAAATTTGTTGGATTTAATTTGGAATTGTTTTGTGCGGTCTTCTTCATGAATTAAGTGTTGAGTCGGCGGCCGTTTGACATTTCACGCGGCCTGTAAGAACCGTCAGCAGTTTTGAAGTTAGTGTGCCTACTGTTTTTGAAATATATTTTTGTTGGAAGAAAAAAAAACGTACGTTTGATCGGAATCTGCTTCTCGCCAGAAGAGCAAAGCGGTATTCAGGCTGAAGAACACCGCTTCCGGTATTGACATTCAAGACATTCGGTTCAGTTGAGAGTGTGTAGAACGTTGCAAACAGGTTGACAGGAGTTTTTGACGTTTTTGTGTTGAATTACATCTATGTACTGAAAACCAATAATTATACTGTTCAACATTGATTAATATTCTTTGTATTGGAATTTGAAAAGGCAAACTTGCCAAAAAGAAGAGGAATCTGAAGAGGGCAAACTTGCCAAAAAGAAGAAGAATCTCTAAAATGGCTACTTACTTCATTTGATTTCAAGCTACTTGACTTGATCTCAAGCTGCTTATTTGACTTGTATTAAGGTTACTTTACTTGGTTTCAATATACTTGATAAATTAATTAAATTGTGTAAGTTGTTTAAAGCTAAATAATAAAATCATAAAAAATAATAAAGCTGCTTGACTTTAATGTTAATCTCGGTAAAACTACAGTATACGAGCCACACCTGTTTTTCTCGAAATTTAAATAAATACCGAATTCTACGAGGTTGAGCCTGCTTTTCTAATGATAAAAAGGAAGGGTAAACATACGTTTTTTGAGTAATTGAACTTACATTTTGCCCACAAACTGAATCCGAAAGTTACGTTTTTTTTTCGGGAGGTTATGTCCGCTGTTAATAGAAGTTAAAGCGCCAGTTACGTGCTAATAATGCAATTATCACATAGAATTATTCTCAATTTTACAATTGTTCACTTATCTGTAGGTTTTTTAAATTTTTTTATCTAAAATAAAGTTTACAAAAAAACCTAATTACAATTCAAGTTTTTAGATTATTTACATTATTTACAAACAAAAAATTAGGTTAGTGATTTGATATTTTAGATTAAATTACAAGAAAATAATAAACCGCTAAATGAGGAGTCGGGGGTGGGCCTTGAAAAGCTCAGGGGTGCCTAATCGCCCCTCCGGTCCACACGTAGGTTGGTCTCCGGCGGGCAGTGGTTCGCAGATATGGCGGTGATTAAGGCCCACCCCCCGACTCCTCATTTAGCGGCGACAAACACCAGGGCTGAGTCAACCCCGCCTTGTGTAAGTTAGCCCAAGTCTGTACAAATGATACCAAAAACGTTCATCTTATAAAATTGAATAGAAAAATATTTAAATTTTTAAATAACCCGCCACGTCAGCACTAGCGCTCTCTGGTGGGCGCTAGTGCTGATGTGGCGGGTTATTTAAAAATTTAAATATTTTTTTATTAAATTCTATAAGATGAACGTTTTTGGTATCATTTGTACAGACTTGGTGTGCTCAGATTTTTACCTTTCGGTGTATACTTTTCGAACGTCAGTCTTAGGACCGGTGGATCACCGCCATATCTGCGAACCACTGCCCGCCGGAGACCAACCCACGTGTGGACCGGACGGGCGAGTAAGCACCCTTGGGCTTTTCAAAGCCCACCCCCGACTCCTTATTTAGCGGCGACAAGCACCAGGGCTGAGTCAACCCCGCCGTGTGTAAGTTAGCCCTATCCAAGATAGGGACACAGAGGCTACCTCAAGAAGGTCTACAGCTCCGACTTAGACAATCGTCCCCTTCAAACACCCATCGTCCGAAGACTCAGGTCTGCTCCAGACGCCTCCTGTTTAGGTGCTATGCTGGACCTCCGGTATCATTTGTACAGTAAAAATACTAATATTTCTAACCTCTATAACCATAAACACATAAATAACACTTCCGCATCGTTCTGTTCAGCTGTAGCACGCTGCCAACTTCAGAGTAAACGCAAGATACGTGTTTCCCGCTATTGGCCTCAAACAGCTGCGGCTGACGTCCACAAGTTCTTAAATATTCAAATCGCGGCTTACATCACATTATTAGCCTGTTATCTAGTCAAATACTCTTATAACTATTTTAAATATTTTTATAATTGCGCCACCAATTCTTAAATTACTAGTCAAAATTAAATGTCGTGCGTATAAACCGATGATAAAGCGCGTCAATTTGTTTGGCGCCCGCCTACTTGATAAAAAATGTGTGGGTCGTATACTGTGGTTCACCCAAAATCTCTCTCCATTTATCTATACTAGGGGTGCTCAACCAATCGATCGCGATAGACCGGTCGATCGCTGGACCATTTTTGGTGACTTCGCGAAAAATAATTTATTTTTCAGTATGATTGGTGAAAAATATTGTTTTTTTAATCTGCAATTCGTCTATTACTATTCCGAAAAATTCAATATTTTAGTGTTTTATACGCGTGGCGCATGAAGTAAAATTTCGAGTTTAGAAAAGCCCAGAAAATTTGTCTCGGGTCGCTGCGCGACCCTCGACAAATTTTCACGGGGCTTTTCTAAACTCGAAATTTTACTTCATGCTTAGTCTGGGAGTGGAAAACACTCGTTTAAAGCGTCAAATTGAACTCTTTTAAAAAACAACGAATGTCGGAAAATATACAGCTTATGCTGTATGTAACACTACCCACGCCAGCATCCATTTTCCGGATAAGCAGTCCTCTTGGTTCATTGCTAATATGCATTTTTTGACGATCTGCAGCCATTTTGCTGAGAAGTGAAATGTAATTGACAAACTGTGATAAGGGTTTGACATATAGGGAAATGTATCGTATGTTCAATAAAAAAAAACCTCTAGAGTGCCATGATTTCATCTTTTATGAAATTTAAGTTGGCTGCACGTTTTAGGAATGGGCATATAAAACGCCAGGCATAATCATTATAATATATAATTTCAGAGTTGCCAACTTACAATATTTTCCATGGTACTCTAGAGGTTTTTTTTTTTATTGAACATACGATATTTAATAAATGGGATACATAAAAACTCTGTATTAACTTAGCGAAATTACTGGCCATTTATTGCCCATTTTTAAAACACATTTTGTATCGACAATTTTTGAGCTTCACTCATAATAATTACGCTGTAACTTTGTCTCCTTTTGCAATTGTTTAAGAAAATAAAAAAGTACATGTTATATTACTCATCATGTATTTTTTTAACTGATTAAACCCGAATGAGACAAGAAAGCCCATACCAGCACATGTAATGAATACATAATTAACTTATTTGAATCGCACACATTTACATTGCAAATTTCTCTGCTCTTCTCAAGGATGAAAAAATAAAATCACAAACAAATTTAATGAATACATTTTATTAAAATAAATAACAACGTTATTATCCGTGTAATAATAATAATAATAATAATAAAAATTCACTTATGTACTAGTAATAATAAATGTTTACTCATATACAAAATAATGAATACTTAAAATACTCAAATGGTAATAATAAGTATTATTAAATAAAAGTCGCTGAGTGCTATCGTTTCAAGTACTCAATTACTTTTACTTTTAACAATTAATACGAGGATGGATAAATAAACAAACTAATATTTTTTATGTTAAGTGAGTAATTTTAAACAAAAAATATAAATGTAAAAGTACTTACTCCTATTATTTATGTGAATAAAAATTACATTATTTACATCATTTATTGTTTTTATTTGATCGAGCATTCATTGAAATCACCTGATTTTAAAACTAAGCTAAAATACATTCACACTCTATTTAATCAATTAAAAATTAAACTAGCTAAATCACAATTCTACAAAATAAGGTTACTCGTTACTTAAACTACATAAATTCCTAATATTGAATTTATTAAATTCTGTTAGCAGATAGTTTTAAAATACTACCCACTGAAGAAACACATTTAAATAATGTTTCATCAACATTAAAATAACGTTTAATGTTGCTACAACGTTGATAAAACGTTATTTGTTTAATAAAATAAAACACGTTAACTTTGTTTGTACACAATATTTTTATTTTCGTGACTGCAGTTTCGGCAACTCAACTTGCCTTATCACTCTGTTTGATAAAGACAAGTTTAGTTGCCAAACTGCAGTCACGAAAATAAAAATATTGTGTTATACAAAGTTAAAGTGTTTTATTTTGTTGAATTAACATGTATAACGAAGTAAAAGCCTCCACCGTTCATCGTTATTTATTTGTTTTTTGCTCAGTGGGTACAAAGGTATCGTATCCCACTGAACAAACACATTTAAGCTATGTTTTATCAACATTAAAATAACGTTTGGTATTGCTACAATGTAGATATGACGTTATTTGTTTGTTTTTTGCTCAGTGGGATGAAAAGAAACCTCTATAATCTGTTTAATAACTAGGAGGAGCGTTTTAAATTTTACGCGCCAAAACCTACAACTCTGATTGGCCGAGAGCGCGTCCATTTTACACTATGCTAATTACGTCATTACTAGACGCAAAAGCTGACATAACCTTAATTCGAAGCGTTACCGAGTTGCAACTTTGTCTGTTTCGTAATAACCTTTTGTGCGGTGTTTCTTTAGCATAGTTAAAAGTAAGTTTTGTTTATATTGTTGTGATGAATTATGGAACCAATACAAGCTCGGAGATAATATCACCTTCACCTCCAAAAGAACGTAAGAAGTTGGATTTGGGTCATTTATATCTGTCTAAAAAACAGTGCATAATAAATATGTATAAGCAGATGATAACAGATGATCCACATATAAAAATGACTGCTGTTGTATCAGACATTGTTGGTGCAGTAGGTGAGATATCAAATAGCATAAGAATATGCATCAAATAATAAAATGTTTAATTTTTAGGAGTTGTAAATTCCACTGTCTCTCGTACAATTAGCGAATATAAGAAATCCGGAGAGATGTGTAGCCCTAAACAATTTTATTTTATAAAATTAACTTAAATATTATCATTTAAGTTAATTTTATAAATGTTTACGTGTTTTTTTAATTTGCCTGCTGATTTTGACAAATTTAATAATATCATATGGCTTTTTTGTTAGCGTTTTGGTCAATTTGAATATCATTCCATGACTTTTCTCTGACTTTCCCGGTTTTAATGATATTCAGTAAATTTTTTATTTACGTAAATTTCAAGCATTAGTCGATTTTATAATAGAGTCCAATTTGAAGTTTTGAACAAGTGTTTCCACTCCCAGACTAAGCATGAAGTAAAATTTCGAGTTTAGAAAAGCCCCGTGAAAATTTGTCGAGGGTCGCGCAGCGACCCAAAACAAATTTTCGGGCTTTTCTAAACTCGAAATTTTACTTCAGGCGCCACGCGTACAAAACACTAATTTGAAGTGAAGTTCAGAAACACACAAATACATCTTTAAACAGAGTAACAAGGAGTCAGATATTTAGTCTGTTATCAATTATGTTCAGTGGTAATAATAAATAATTAGGTTTTGAATATTTTTGTTAAAACAACTGGTAACGGTATTTATATATTAATGGTTGCAGAAAAATTATAAATTCAAATTTATTCTTAAAGGATTTGTATTCGTAATTCGAAAAAACAGGATTCGAATCTTCGATTCTAATCATATTTATCTCTTACGAATCCTTTATTCGAGTATTCGTGATTCGAATCATATTAGGTGATTCAGATTAGTGATTCGAATCCTTTTTACGAGGATTCGTCCAAGCTCTGATAGAGACACATTATTATATAAATTCAATATTATATTATGAACATAATGTAAATATGTTTTATTTCACAGATATATGGCGAGATGCTGTTTAAGCATTTTCATTGAACTGACGATATCGTACGATGGAAAAGAAAATACCTAACCACAATTATAAGGTACAAAATGGATATTTGATTTTATTTAAAGAGTAATTATGAAAATATTTAAAATTGCCGCCAAATTTATCTAGTGATATGTAACTTTTTATAGTGTAAATTGGGCTTTGGCACTCACTCCTTCTAGTTTTTAAACAGACTATAGAGTTTAATCTTTTTTAAAAATTTAGGTTGGCTACACGCTTTAGGAATTGACATATAAAACGTCAGACGTAATAATTGAGGGGCTTATTGTAATAACATGATATGCCCAAAGTATATACAACAACGTTTTACGTATTTGTAATGTAGATCAAACATTAATTTTTGGCCTCATTATATTTTCCCATTGAGGAAAAAACAAACAAATAACGTTATATCAAAATTGTAGCAACATTAAACATTGTTTTAATGTTGATGAAACATTACTTAAATGGATTTGCTCAGTGGGTTTAGTTATTTTTTTTGTGAGAGTGCTACATTTCTTTTAGAACTATCTACCAACTATATTAATAAGTTATTAAAAATTTAAGTGCAATCGACCGCAAACACACGCATTCAGCCTCAGCCAGACTCACACGAAAATATTAAATATTAGATACAAACGTGCCTTATCATGTAAAAAAATAGTACTTTAAGTGCGTAAAATTTGATCGTATAACAATGATATATTATAACAACGATGCGTTCTTCAAATATGTAATATTGTAGTAAAATACGTTCTAAAACCTTATCAGCTAGAAAAATTTAAATTTGATTTTTTATTTACTATTAAGTTTAAAAGCAGTCATGTAGAAAATGTTTTTTTTTATTTCTATACTTTAAGGAAGCAATTTGTTTTTATTTGTGTGGTAGAAAGTTACCACTTAATTTTTGTATTGGTTTATTTACAAATTGTTTTATAGCCTATTTAATAATCAAAAGCAATACGATATTTTATCACCTAAATATTTTCATTAGTAATAAGAATGTCCTTCAATACCTCTTTACGTATTTTTGTAATTGGTTTAATTTTTTGCACTATGAAATTATATTGTTACATATGTTGTAAAATACAGATTTCCGTAAAATAAAGAAATAAATAAATAGTGTTTGATTTGGTTGGCGTCCACTTTGTGGTACATCTTCATAACAATTTAATTAAAACACTTAACTTTGTTTTACCACTTTTAATAATAAAAGTAAAAACAAAATTAGGTGTTTTAATTAAATAAATAAACAGAACATCAAGTTGTTCTATAAAAGTGTTCAAGCTCAATAAACAATTGCACTACTTTTCATAAGTTCTACGAATCTTACAATTTAAATAGTCTTTATAAAAAGCTTTTATGAGCATTATATAAAACGGGCCAAAGAACACAAAATAAAATTTGCTGTGTTTTAAAATGTAGAATACACCAGTCTCAATTTTGAATAACAGTTTTGTACCAAACTAAATCAAACCCATTTTTAAAACAATTTTTTAAGAAACCAGTTTCAATTTTGCCAATTACTAGAAATGTTACTTTTTAATAATATTCTTTCGAAACTAATACTTCAAGATTTTTTCTTCTGCAACAAAATCTTAAAGTTTCTTATTAAATAGGCTATAAGTAAATAAAAGGTGGTAAAACATGGTGTGAACATTTTTTTGACAATTTCAGGTTTCTTGTTCTATCTTAAGCTTTTTTGTGAGAATTTGTTTGGTGTTGCATCAATCAATAATTCGTCGAAAAGAAAATATTATGAGTTGCCATCTGAACTGTACCTTTTCAAATTCTAGTTGGCATTAAACAAATTCAAGTTGTCAATCATTAAAATCAAGTTGCCATTAATCAAATGCAACTGGAACATGTGATTAGTGACAACTTGATTTTGATTATTGCCAATTGAATGTGTTTAGGGCCAACTTGAACTTGATGAGGTAAAGAGTTTGTAAGTTTACCGACTTTTTCAATTACCGGTTTTTTGGTTAATTTGTGAATCAAAACCTGTTTATCGATAATTTACAGGTAAATCACAATATTGTTTAGTGGTTTATCATTAAGGAGGGTTTCCACCCCTTGATTAGCCAGGAAGAAAAATTGCAGGCTTTTCTAAACTCAACGTTTTAATTCATGCGCCATAAAGAGTTGTTTAAAATATTCTGTTTAGTTGTCATTTTCTAATGTACCCTGCGATCGTTTAAAACATGATTTAGAGTAGGCTTTGAGTTTTAAATTAGATTGGCACTTGGTATATTTTGAACTTCACTTAAGGGCCTGTAGTGCCAGTTTCTCCTGCGGGGCAACGGTGGTGGGTAGTAGTTCGATGCATCGCCACGCAAATCATAGCGCTCTTGTATTATACTATTCAAACTGAATATGTGGAGCGCCCGCCGCGCTGCAGCATAAGACGAGCCGAACGGAGGCGGGGGCGGTGAGCTGAGGGGACCAAATCGTCAGTCGCCTCCGCCGCACAGTGTGGCCGATCCAAGCGAACGCACCAGCGGTAGTGGGGGAAGGAAAAATAAAAGTGAAAATTGACGAACAAAAAAAATATTATTACATTCTAGATACTCCAAAACTCATAAAGTGTCAAATGTTCGAATTTTTTGGACGCATCACTTTTGTGCAATTAATGTTCAAAATTGATCAATTTGAGAACGCGAACTACGCGTGAAAAGTGGATAAGATTTAATGATTAATTACATCGCACTCACCTAATATATCAATACCATTTTTACAGGATTTATTAAACACACATTCCTCTATAATATTCCGCTAAGTATGAAATAATCGATTATGAAAAATTATAGTTATGATTATTTAAACGTAACAACATTATTTTAATGCATTTAAACTTTGAAGTGACTTAAATAAATTTTATCGAACCGTAGAGGGTAGGGCTCACTACCAAAAAATAGCTCAAACTTTCCTCTATCACACCATATCAAAATCAAATTTTTATCGATCCCTGTAAGGGGCTTTTTTATTTTTTTGTTCAACGCGACCGCCTACCGCGAAGGCGCTCGAGCGTTTCTATGCATAGATTTCGCAGTTACGCAGATTACGCAGTTACTACATCTTTGTTATACATCCCAGTTTTAACGAATTTTATTAAAATAACATTCCCATACAGCATAACTTTATTTAGAATGGTAATTATAATTATTTGAAAGTAACAATTTTATTTCAGTATATTTAATCTTTAAAGTGGCTTATATAAAATGTATAGAATCGCGGAGGGTGAAACTCACCATAAAAAAATTAATATATAATTTAATATAAAAACACTATTAATAATTAAACACACCGAACACTAAAATTGTTTTATACACAAATTAACTAACACTTACAGAACTAAGTTCAATTAAAATTAAATAGTTATAGTCCAACACTTCGATAGGTTATAGAAATATATGTATCCTAACTCTTTAAGCAACGAGAACTAACTAAATTGATTCTCTTCTAAAAATCCCTTTTCGTAAAATTATCAGTTTTAAAGTATTTGGCCTATTAAAAATAACACACTCACCCCATTTGTCACAGGTATTGACAGAACAGACGACTAAGAATTGATATTTACTCAAAACATGAACCAGATGTTGATCATCTCATAAATACTTGAGCATATTACAAGATTTCTCACTCATTTTTTATAAAAACAAACAAACCCTTAGAAACTAATTGATCTACAGATTATTTTTTATGGCGTACTTGAAAGAAATATTAATAAAAAATGTGACAATCGAGGGGCGCTAAATCGAATGCGTAATATAAGTTATATTAAATTTAATACTAAAATTACATTGTTATACTTATAAATAATTAAAATTACAATTCTAAAGTCTACTTTAAATAAATATATGCTGTAGAATGTTAGTTTAATAAAATTCGTTAGATGTATAACAAAGATGTAGTAACTGCGTATGAAATCTATGCACAGTAACGCTCGAGCGCCTTCGCGGTAGGCGGTCGCGCTGAACAAAATAATAAAAAAGCCCCTTACAGGGATCGATAAAAATTTGATTTTGATATGGTGTGATAGAGGAAAGTTTGAGCTATTTTTGGTAGTGAGCCCTACCCTCTACGGTTCGATAAAATTTATTTAAGTCACTTCAAAGTTTAACTGCATTAAAATAATGTTGTTACGTTTAAATAATCATAACAATATTTTTTCATAATCGATTAATTCATACTTATCGGAATATTATAGAGGAATATGTGTTTAATAAATCCTGAAAAAATGGTACTGATATATTAGGTGAGTGCGATGTAATAAATCATTAAATCTTATCCACTTTTCACGCGTAGTTCGCGTTTTCAAATTGATCAATTTTGAACATTAATTGCACAAAATCTAACAACACTTAATAATACCAAAATTAATCTAATCATGTGGAGACAATATCAGACGTTATTGAATAATACAAAATAATACACTTTACACGCATAAATAAAAAAAATTCAAAAATACTTAGGCGCGCAATCTTCCAATAACACCACAACTAACACAATCAAACAAAATCTGAGCCGAAAATGTATCGAATGGATAGTAATTATAACACTGCATGATTTCTGTAATTTTACAGAAATCGCCAAGAGCATCGAGTAAAATGCAACAGACGGCGGCACTTTACGGGCTGCATTTTTGCTATTTACAGGGGTCAGAAGAACATCCCTTAAATTTCGCACAGAGCATGTTTTGTGTTCTAATAAAAACCAATAATCAGTAGAAAGAAGGAACTACCTTTATGTTGTTTTATTATTTCAAAAAAAAAAAAAATTGTACACTAAAAAAGCATCACAAGTAATGCCATTTTTTGTCATTTTATTGTAATCAAATGAAAGTTATTAAAAAAAAATCAAGACAGTAGATGTGTCTATATATCCTTTATTTCCTTATTTTGAAAAGATGAAATAAATCGGTGTGTAAATAACAAAATTACAGCCGGAATACGGCAGCATGTTTTATATGGATTTTCGCTATGGAACAACGCGTACTATGGAGCCTTAAAACCAGAGTTTTTTACGCGTGGCGCATGAAGTACAATTTCGAGTTTAGAAAAGCCTGAAAATTTGGTTTGGTCGCTCCGCGCTTCGCGCTACGTGACCACATAGTTTAGTATAACCTCAAATTTGTTCCATCATACAATTAGCAGTCTGGGCAACAAATGCCGCCTATACTTATAATTTAAATGATCGCACTGTATCTCTCTACTTTTGAGACAAAACTCATGATTTAGCCAAAAATTTGATATACAGATGCAAATACTTGATGACAGGGTTCGGAAATATCATGATATTTACATAAATATAAAAATATCGGATATATATCGATATTTATCCGATATATATATCGACTTCTTGATAACTATTCTTGTTGATAAATATTAATATTTATATTATTTATTAAATATACGGGGAGTTTTTCTTGTAAGTCTAAATGTCCCAATTTACAGCGTATATGCTGTAAATCTGCAGATATTGGTTGTGCTTTTCAAAGAGTTCAATTTGAAGCTTTAAACGAGTGTTTTCCACTCCCAGATTAAGCATGAAGTAAAATTTCGAGTTTAGAAAAGCCTGGAAATTTGGTTTGGTCGCGTAGCGCGAAGCGCGGAGCGACCAAACCAAATTTTCAGGCTTTTCTAAACTCGAAATTTTACTTCATGCGCCACGCGTCAAAACACTGAAATATTTTCAAGTTTACAAAAAGTTATTAAAGCTGTAAGCTAAGGACGTATATTTTGAACTTCACTTAAAACCAGAGTTTTATACGCGTGGCGCATGAAGTAAAATTTCGAGTTTAGAAAAGCCTGAAAATTTGGTTTGGTCGCTCCGCGCTTCGCGCTACGTGACCAAACCAAATTTTCAGGCTTTTCTAAACTCGAAATTTTACTTCATGCTTAGTCTGGGAGTGGAAAACACTTGTTTAAAGCTTCATATTGAACTTTTTTTTACAAAACAACGAATGTAGTTTATAAATATCTAACCCTGCTTGATGATATATCGTCGTTTAAGTTTCAGCATCGCATATCTTACTTTTCCCCACTTTATAAGAGACCGAAAAAACTGTTTTGAGATATGTGAAGATTTGTGATTTGAGATATGTGAAGATGATAAGAACCTCAATTATGGCGCTTTCAAGCGTCAGAACGATGAATTATTATACCAAAGCATAACTTAATTTTGCTTTTGTTTGAGATATGCTATGTTAAAACTTAAACGACGATATGATATATCAATTTTTGTCAAATCCAGGACTCACGTTCTAGTTTATATTTCTTAGTGTAAACTTAGTGGTGTTGCAAAAAAAAATCATACCATGTTTTTCCATCTGAATAAAAAAAAAAATCCATTAAGTTAGTTTAACTTAAAGTACGATAGGAAGCTAAATTATTATTTTTTTAACATTCATCCAGATATATCACTTGAATTTGTTTCGTTTCGAGTAAAGCACTTAAATTCCATTTTGATTATGATTACATGTGCGCGCAGCTCACTTGATTATCTTTTGTGCGGATGGCACACACAATTAGTATCAATTAAATTGACCTTAAACACATGTTCGACTCGTTGTGACTTTTTGATAATCGTAAACAAGGGATATGCGGAAACCCGCAGTTCGGACACGTTTCTTAAGCGTTTTGAAATCACATTATTTTAAGTTTTAAATAAAAATAATAAGAAAGACAAGTTTAGTAATAGTTAAATCTTAACTACAGCTTGCTGGTATCTGTGATGTTGTTTGATATCGATCTGCTCTCTGGAACGTTGTTGGATATCACCTGATCCTTCTCGAGTTGCGCTAAGGGTTGTGGTGGTGTGAAGGATTTTCCTTTTAAGATATACTGGATTTCTTCTAGAGTCTTTCCTTTCGTTTCAGGGATGTAGAAAATTGCGAAGCAGGCAGTTAGTATGCAGGACGCTGCGAAGATATAGAAGGGCACGTGGAGGCCGTAAAGCTCGCTAAGATATTGGTACATATAGATGGAGATGCAGGAGAAGATGACGTACATGGCGTCTGAAAGCGTCATTCCCATTGCTTTAACGCTGGTTGGAAAGAGTTCAGCTGTAAGGACTATAGGCACCAAACCTAGACCACACTTAAAGGCGATAGCGTAGAGCATCACAGCAGCTATAGGCACCCAATTGTATTCACTTACATCAGTTCCGTTACTCTTTACCGCGAAATATGTAGCTAGAGTAGTTAAGGCAAGCCCAGTTAATAAACTGGAGGTTGCTAATAAAACTTTCCTACCGGCTTTATCTAGAATTGTAGAAGCGGACATAGCTGATATCAACATAACCACGGAGAAGATGATAGCAGCTGTTTTTGCATCGATAATAGCTGCAGCGTCGTCAATTATCGTGTGTAAGTTCATTAAAATCACAGAAATACTACTGAAATGCTGAGCGGCGTTTAAAACAGTCATAATTAACATTGCTTTACGATTGCTTTTGACCATTAGTAAATCCCTTATGCTCCCCCTTTCATCCTTTTGCCTATCAACAGCGGCTTTAATTTCCTGAAGCTCCTTGTCAACATCCTCGCACCCACGCAAAAACTGGAGCGATTGCTTCGCCTTTTCCTCCTTTCCCTTGATAAACAAATAATAAGGACTTTCCGGCATGAAAGGCAAGGTGAAGATCTGCACCAGGAGGAACAGAGCTCCCACAGCTGAAGACACTGGGATTGAGACGAACGGAGCCACAGAATAGACAACCAAAATACCAATCAGCATCATTATGTAGATGATCGACGCTAGGAAGCCTCGGAATTTTTGATCAGCTATTTCGGCTATGTACATCGGTGCTGATACAAAAGCTACGTCACCAGCTAAACCGGTAAGGATCCTGGCGATGTACATCATGGCCCTGTTAGTGGATACCGCCAGCAGTACCCAGTGGGCGAGGTTGGTGATGGCCGCTAGAAGTATGGATTTTTTTCGGCCGAACTTATCGACTGCGTAGATGGTGATTGGAAGACCGACGATGCCTCCTATCATGTAGATCGATTCCAGCCAGACGATGTCGGATTCTTCGATTACTACTGGAGTGTCTGGGGATTTGAGGATTGGTATCACTGGGGACGCCCATCCATAGCTCATGCCATCGGAAATTGCACTGATTGTGGCTGAAATAAACAAAAAAACAAATTAAAGAAGCAGTTTCCATTGAGACCTACTTTTTAGAAAGCCAATCAACATGGTAATTCAAAATAGGTTTAAGAAATTGGTTTTAAATAGTTCCATATATAAATAGTTTTAGTTAAAAACTAGAATATTTTAATCCTATTTATAAGATATACCTAGTAATGTAAAATTACTGGTGATTTAAAACTAGGTAATATTTTTGGTAATATTACCCGAAACATGATAACAATTGGTAATTTAACATTTGGTAATTTCAAGTTAGCAAACAATCATGTATTAAAAAAAATTGGCGATGTGTCGAGTTAAAGATATGATGAATTAAATATCATCAATAGGGAAAAGTTGCTCAAACAAAATTTATTCTACCTTTATTATAATTATTCCAAAACTACGAGTATTTAAAAAAAGTAATTCTTTAGTTTTTTCGCTATATCTCGGTGAATATTGATAACCATCACAACTAAACGTTATAAATGTTTAACTTTACTGTACATCAGTGGTTTATACGCGTGGCGCATGAAGTAAAATTTCGAGTTTAGAAAAGCCCAGAAAATTTGTCTCGGGTCGCTGCGCGACCCTCGACAAATTTTCACGGGGCTTTTCTAAACTCGAAATTTTACTTCATGCTTAGTCTGGGAGTGGAAGACACTCGTTACTTTAGATATGTCACAAGTGTTAGGATGTGTATCGTAACTGTCACAAAGAAAAAAAAAATAACATCAGACCCAGTTGACTCTATATGATTATGTAAGTTCACATATATAGTTGACCAAACCACTCAATTTTTAACATGTTGGCTCTAGTTTTCAATCAATAGCTGTCAGATCTCAAGGCACAAATATGCCGATAAGAGGAAATCGTCTCGAGATGAGTGTTAATAAATATAAATAATTACAACCGTAAGTAATTACAACCGTAAGTATTTTTTACATATTAACCTATTGTGTATTATTTTAATAAGTCTACAGTGAAACAAATTTTAAACAAGGATGTTACTACATTATTTCTTCATAGTGGATATTTTCATCATACTGAACTAGGAACATTTTTTCAGGGAGTATATTCCCATTATTGTCGGATTAAGCATTTCTGAATCTTTGGGAATAAGCATGAACATAAATAATTAAAACCGTAAGTTTATATAATATTTCAAGATTTTTCTTTATTTCCGGCGACGTATGCGCTAATTAATCCACCTTACGGCGATATATTCTCAATAAATCTCACACAAAACTTAACTCAACTAACAGGGGCGTAGCGAAGCCTTAACTTTGGGGGGGGGGGGGATACCTATAATTTTCCAACTTCAAAATTAAAATAAAAATGTCTATTTTTATATTATTTTATTTTAACAAATTAATATAACGTAGTACATTGATTTATATAAATTAAGCTTAATTTATTATCCAATAATAAATGCTTTTAGTAAAACTTATTAATGTTCATCAATTTGTTTCGTCCGAGATTTGCCAACTGCATTAAGCCCTAACCCATTTTCTGGGAACATATCCATTTATATTATATAATTTTTTTAGATTTGCCAACTGGTTTAGCAATTTTTCATTATAAAGTAAAATTTGCCAACTGCCTTAGCTTTGGGGGAGGAGCGTCCCCCCCCATGGCTACGTCCCTGTCAACTAATAACTGAGAAAACTACTGCACGTGATAATCCAGATCACCACTAATTGGGTTTTATCCTTCACATAAATTAAGGACTTTTGTATTACTTGAGCAGGCACATACGACTACTTGTAAAACAGAAAATAAAATGGTTGTCCGGAAATTCAGAGAAACTTAGTAGTGCCAGTCTTACTTCTCGATCTCCACCAAACACCACTTTAGCCAACCTTAAAATTATGCCAATGAAAATAATTTTTAATAATAAAATTAAGTACACTCGATTAATAGACTAATGATAATTTATTACTTTAGAGAAATGCTAAGAGAGAACTACATTACTTAACCAACATAAAGACAGCAGGAAACAAGTTTTCGCGGTTTCTCTCCAGATCGAAATACTCCGATTTTTGAATTGTTTTAAATTGAGCCGGGTGTAGATATGTGTGGGACACACAAATGTTAGGATAAAGTTCTTTCGGAGACTTACCATTTAGCCGAGAATCGTATTTTAAGTTCCGATTTTGAGGTTATATACGTTGGTATTTTCGGGTCAATAAGCATATTACAGGTATAAATTGTACACATAATGAAATTATCTGCAAAATTATGACGTAATTAATCCAAATTGTAGTATTATCTTCATTTATACAGTCAAAAACACAATATTAATTTCAAACTAAATCTGACGTCTACTGACGTTTATTTAAACTGATGGATATATAATTCTAGATTGATTATTATTCATGTTCAGATTATGAGTATTTTAGCTTTTGGTATAAAAATGGTGATGTGTCCATCATAGTACTTTCCCCCGTAAATTGCGTATTAAATCACTTTTAAAATATTTGTAGCTAGCTTGATAACTACAACTTTTATTTGAAACATTTTTCAATTGGATCAACACATACTGACACAACCAATGACTAGATAAAAAACACAATTTATTGAATATCTCAAAAACTAAGAGTGCTATGACAAAAAGTGGAGATACAAAAAATCTTTAATATTTTATTACCTACAACTTTTATTTGAAACATTTTCCAATTGGATCAACACACACACTGACACAAATCAATGACTAGATAAAAGATAGATAGTTTTTCATTTCCTACAACTTTTATTTGAAACATTTTTCAATTGTATCGACACACACTGTCACACACCAATAACTAGATAAAACACACAACTTTTGAAATATCTCAAAAACTAAGAGTGCTATGACAAAAAGTAAGTGAACAATACATCTTCATTTTGTTATTATCTACAACTTTTATTTGAAAGAATTTTTTGTGTGATGAACATTTATTGAAAAAAACTGAAAAACGCTAAGAGTAAAGTACCACTTCCGGTTTTCCGATTTTCACCAAAAGCTTTTCAGTTCTTCCGATTGTAACTAAAGCTTAAGTTTCAAGTTTCATCTCGATATCTTTAGCGGTTTTTGCGGTACAGCGCACACAGACACACAGACAGACAGACAGACAGACAGACATTTTTTAAAAATGGTCTTATTCGACTCAGGGGACCTCAAAACGGATATTTCCGCTAAAATTTTTGATTCGAAAATTTTCACGAAAACAATACTTTCCCTTTGTATTACATACGGGGGAAAGTAAAAAAAATAGATGGCGCAAAGTATATTAAAAATTTAAAAAAAATCCGCTTACTAAAATGTTTTCCAATGACTGGGATTTTAACGTAAAAAATTAATTTTGTAATTGAAATGTTCTAATTTGTCTCTAACTTCTATAACCATAATTTCTAGTTGCGTTGATGGCCAACAATGTTATTGTTACTCCACTGCTGCAACCCAAATTGATTTTCGTAAACGGTAAATGTGAATTTATTGAAAATCAAAAGTTAAGTGTTTACTATAATTTTATACATAACTGAGTACATGGTGATTTTATAATTACAGTATATGCGATATTGTTACGAGATCAATCTACTAAAAAGTAATGGTACAATATGATAATATTCTCGTTTCCGCGTAAAGGTTGCGCCATCTACTTTTATATATCATACATTAAAATATTTGTAATTTTCTAATGGATCCAATTTATATATCCATTATTTAAAATAAACATCAGTACACGTCATATTTAGTGTAAAATAAATATCGTGATTTTGGCTGTATAAAGATAATACTACAATTTTGATTATTTACGTCAACATTTTGGAAATAATTTCATCATGTGTACAATTTATTTCTGTAATGTGCTTATTTATCCAAATATACCAACCTATATAACCTCAAAATTGGAACTTAAAATATAATAAATAAATAAATAAATAATTTGCGGCTAAACGGTAAGTCTCCGAAAGAACTTTATCTAAACATTTGTGCGTCCCACACAAATCTTAGTATTCCGTTCTGGAGAAAACCCGATTTTAGTGTTAAACAAGGCAGTCTAGCGATGTCTGCGGCAGATATTTCAATCATTTTGATCTGTTACTTGGGTGGAAACGCACTGAATTTTAAAATTTTCTGCTGTACCTTAATGCTTGTGTTGGGATTATTCAATCCATATTTGTAGTTTGAGCACTTGTTTATGAATCAGTGGAAGCGGAGGCTCAGAGGTTCACCAAGGGGTGTTGGGTTGCGCTCGAGACAGATCACTGTTGTTACGCTATTGCGGGGTCATTGCACTGTAAAACACTAATTTCTTAAAACATCTAGCAACTATTGTGATTGTTAATTTGGGTTTATAAACAAGTGCTCAAACTACAAATATGGATTGATTAATCCCAACACAAGCATTAAGGTACAGCAGAACATTTTCCAATTCAGTGCGTTTCCACCCAAGTAACTGATCAAAATGATTGAAATATTTGCCGCAGACATCGCTACACTGCCTTGTTTAACACTAAAATCTTAGTACATCAATATACAGGTTTGAATTCTATTTTACTTATTTTTAGTTCTCGAATTATTGATTCTAACGAAAACAAAAATATTAAATTACTTATTCCCTCAACAAATTCTCAGTAAATTATGTTATCGGCAACCGAATATTCTAACGAACACCGAATAAACTATACACTACAAGTCTAGCAATATAAATTATTCCTCAAATTATTCTCTAAATAAAACATTCTTTATAAAAGTAACAGGTGTCAATTGACCAGTAACAAGTTTTTAAGCTATTGTGTAATTTTTAAATTAAGTCTTAAAACCAAGGTTTACATTATTTATCTTTATTTCTTTCTAGCATTCGTGGATGATCTTTAAGTACTATATATGAAACAGCCACGGATGTGAAGATTTTCTTCACACCGGGCTAGAAGCATTCTTCCATGGAGAATGTTCCCGTTGCTGTTGGATCAAGCAATTCTGAAATTCCATCTAGTTACAAAATACGATCCCAGAACATAAAATAATGTCTTAAATTCAATTAATACCTTTTAAAATATACATTTAACATGTTCATTGTCTTTGTTATTTCTCGCATCGCATGGTAATTTAATATTGTGCGGTGTTCCCTGCACCGTTTAACGTTTTGACCCCCTGCACCGCGCACTCCGCTTAGCAAAAATCCCGCCCGCTCCCCGGGCCCAATGACGTCATTTGCGATTGCAGCGCCGCCCCATCGAGTGGATCGGTCAACTAATATCATCATACGTGAAGCCTCCTAGGAGTTATCAAACTAATTTAATCTATGAATAACATGGCGATCTCATTATACTTCAATTTAAACTCGAGTCAAGTAGGCACGAGTGGTTAAATGTCGGCTACAGCCGCCTTATGGCAACTGTCATTATAGTTTAAATGTCGGCTGCCCCCAACTTATGTCAACTGTCATTATAGTAAAACGAAGTAACAAACATTAGGCCGCATGATTTTACCTTCGTTAAGGCTTTCGTTAGCTAAATAATTGATTAGGGTAAGTGGAAACATAAAAATTAACATGTATGACAAGGACAGACAGACTTAACGACTGTCTCTAACTGTAACGAAAGGGAAATCATACGGACCATTATATTTTAACTATAAATAAGTGTTTGAAAACTACCAGATTTGCAGTTGGCTTTGCTTGATTTCACTAGTATGTGTTATCTTTTTTATGTGTAAGAAAACATAGTCAGAGCCTACACAAAACTAACTAGTTATTGAATTAATATGAATGTCAGTCAGAGCCGGCTTGAACGTGCTAGTTATTGAACTCCCCTTATTTGAAAGTGCCGCGATAACAAAATTATATACTACTTAAATTATAAAACACGTCATAAGTGCGCCAATTTAAGTTTTATACATTGTAATTAAATGGCAACTTTATCCTGCAGATAAACCCATGATATAATCTCAATGCATAAGCGGCATAAAATGAAAACCTGTTTAGTGAAATCTTTTCCTTGTAGTGAAAGCAAATTCACTCTCCACTCTACTAGTATTATTGTTTTGCAAAAATTTTCGCTAATTGAATAAAAATGTACAGTAATTTAAATAAAATATTTTATTATTTAAAAGTATAAATGTATTTGGATATTTGAATGAATTATAAAAAAACCACTAACAAATTATTTTACAAAAAAATAATAGACAAAGTATTTTTACAAAAATTTAAATTAAATTAAATGAATTAGTTGCTGATTGCGAAAAGAATCCACGTTTAATATATCTGATGTTCAATAAAAAAACCTCTATAGTGCCATGATTTTATCTTTTTTAAATTTAAGTTGGCTACACGCTTTAGGAATTGTCATACAAAACGTCAGACATAATAATTATAATGTATAATTTCAGAGTTGCCAACCTACAATTTATTCCATGGCACTCCAGAGGTTTTATTTTATTGGACATACGATATTATATAATGAGGGAAATATATAAGATATTTGTATATATATTGCTTTGTAAAATTTTCACAGAAATTATCTATGTTTTACTCTTATGCCCATTTGCACCCCGACTGATTAACTTTTATCAACCACTAATCATTGATTAAACCTCTGATTAAGTCATGATTCTAACATATAAGAATGTTTTAAATTTGTAAGATATCCTAATCATGTCTCTTTTATCATTATGCGATTTTGTAAATAATTTATACATAAAATTGCTGTGCTTTTAGGGAGTTCTAATCACTGATTAACTTAATCGACTTTGGTGCAAATGGGCATTAGTCTTGTATCTAATAAAATCCATAATAGTAGATGCCAATCATATTGACAAAAAAACATAGATTTAATATACGTTGAATTTTCTTGAGTAGTTTTATGGTTTTAAATCATACTTGTGTAAACTCAACCGAATTCAGTGCGTATCAAATAAATAATTTAATAATAGATTATTTAAACATCACATATTATTATAAAAGGTCACTTGTATTCGTAGTAGTATCCAAACTAGCCTTATTTAAACAACTTGTACAGGTTTTTTTTTTGCGAGATCGAAAAAAAATACCGTTTAAAGCTAATGCAAATTTTGCTCATAATGAAACACGTGTAGGATCTCCAAAACTTTACATAATCCTCCGAAAATAATTGGACCGTCAACGGAGTGTTTACTTTTTCAACACCAAAGAAAACACGTTTTTGGCTTGGAAACGGTGGCCTATCTATCGTTTTCTAAATTTATCGCCGCCCAATCGCGCGAAAATAATATGTAATTCACAAGTGCATTTTTAAAAGCGAAAATAGACACTGAAATTAGTTTCACATTAATAACGCATAAATGCCAAAATAGTTATGCTATAACTATAAAACTTGAAAACATTGCTGTGGGTATATGTAACTTTAAATTTGTGTATTAAACGCGTGTTTTTTAAAGCACTGATGTTTATTTTTACTTTCCCCCGTATGTAATACAAAGGGAAAGTATTGTTTTCGTGAAAATTTTCGAATCAAAAATTTTAGCGAAAATATCCGTTTTGAGGTCCCCTGAGTCGAATAAGACCATTTTTGAAAAATGTCTGTCTGTCTGTCTGTGTGTCTGTGTGCGCTGTACCGCAAAAACCGCTAAAGATATCGAGATGAAACTTGAAACTTAAGCTTTTTGTTACAATCGGAAGAACTGAAAAGCTTTTGGTGAAAATCGGAAAACCGGAAGTGGTACTTTACTCTTAGCGTTTTTCAGTTTTTTTCAGATTTTTTCAATAAATGTTCATCAAACAAAAAATTCTTTCAAATAAAAGTTGTAGATAATAACAAAATGAAGATGTATTGTTCACTTACTTTTTGTTATAGCACTCTTAGTTTTTGAGATATTTAATAAATAGTGTTTTTTATCTAGTCATTGATTTGTGTCAGTGTGTGTTGATACAATTGGAAAATGTTTTAAATAAAAGTTGTACGTAATAAAATATTAAAGATTTTTTGTGTCTTCACTTTTTGTCATATCACTCTTAGTTTTTGAGATATTCAATAAATAGTGTTTTTTATCTAGTCATTGGTTTGTGTCAGTATGTGTTGATCCAATTGAAAAATGTTTCAAATAAATGTTGTAGTTATCAAAAAGTTGAAGATATTTTGAAAATAATAATGCTACAAATATTTTAAAAGTGATTTAATACGCAATTTACGGGGGAAAGTACTATGATGGGCACATCACCATTTTTTTTGGAAATGATTACTAAGACTACGGGCCAGTTGTTGAATCGTGGCTTAAGCTGCAGTTTCCGTAAACTGTAATAATAATCGTTTATTTCTCAGCAGAATAAATTCTATTTACAGAGAAGAATACCGTTTTTTTAAAAATATACTGTAGAATTAGATAAGCTGTGCTTTAGTTCGAAATGTGTTTCTGAATCACATGTTCAGCCAAGCTTATTTAAGTGTCGCTTAGGTTATGTTGGTAGCAAATATGCTCTGTTCCATTATGATGCATGTAATACTAACGAACGCGTGCTGTAGATAATATAAATATGTATGTATTTGTTTACATAATGGCAAGAAATTCAGTGATAAAATAATCCTATTAAATAATAAATAAAATGCACATAAGGTTCTGTAGCAACTAGGGCGCATATCCGTAACAATCTTATGTACCGTGTTGGAACACACGTCAATAATATGACAACTATTATGACAGTTTTCATCTCATTCATCTTTAGCCAGTATGCGTATTTTGTGATAACAGTTATTGCATAACCGTGCAAATAAAATATTGATAAAAATAACTTCAAGGAGATTATAATAATACTATTGATGCGTGGAATGGAAAGAAGTTCCAATCTGCCCTGTTTTTAAATCTGGGTCAAGTAAAGCTATACAGAATTACAGACCTATTGCCATCTTAAGCAATTTATCCAAAGTTTTCGAATCGATAATAGCTGATTATATATATAATCTTGTTAATCCATATATTTCCACGCAACAACATGGCTTTGTAAAATGTAAATCTACAACAACAAATCTTATAGGTATTACACACGATATATATGACACTATGAACGAGGGACATCAGGTAGACGTTATTAATGGTGATCTAATGAAAGCGTTCGATAAACTGGACCACAAGATTCTGTTTAATAAATTGTTATTCTTTGGCTTAAATCACATCATGAATGTTATCTCGTCATATCTATTTAATCGCCGGCAACTTGTGGAGATATACGGTCACAAATCCAAGTGGTACGTTGTATCCAGTGGGATACCTCAAGGATCGAATCTAGGACCTCTGCTCTTTCTACTTTTTATGGGCGATGTGTGCCAGGCTCTTAAATGTAATACGGTGCTTTACGCGGATGACATTAAACTCTATAGTGTTGTTAGTGGGATTGAAGATTGTGTGAAGTTGCAGAATTATATAAACATTTTTACAGAGTGGTGTTCTATTAATAAATTATCACTTAATATATCAAAATGCTCTGTTGTTAGTTACTCGAGAAAATCAAATTTAATATTATATCCTTACAAAATTAATAATATGCAGTTGCAAAGGTTTATAGAAATAAAGGATTTCGGTGTTATTTTTGATTGCAAATTGACATTTAATGCTCATGTTGAATTATTAACCAAGAATTGTTACCGTATGATGAGTTTTATAATACGTAATTGCAGAGAATTTTCCAGTATAGAGGTGTTACATTTATTATTCAACACATTTATATTGAGTAAAGTATCATATTGTGTGCTAATTTGGACACCAATGTATATGAAATATATTGGCATGCTCGAAAATATAAAAAAAAAATTCTTAGATATCTTTATTTTGTAAAATACCGCCAGTACAGTTTTGATATACCTTACAGTGATCTTTTTACAGAATTTGAATTAATGTCTGTACATAACAGAATTATATTTATAAATATTTGCTTCCAGCTATCCTATTCCATGAACCCAATCCTACATCCTTAAAAAATATACAAGTAGGTGAACGATCAGCTCTTAGAATACTAACAAAAATTAGGCATCCAGATAATCCATAACCCTTCTAATGCCCTCCTATATCAACGTACCCAGTTATTACCAATTGAAGAACGCATCACAAATCTAAGTACAAAATTCGCCACCAACCCACACATCGTAGACACCCTAAATCACCTATGCCTTTCTCGCAATCCCAATCAAAATCCTAAATTCAAGCATCCAGCAAATACCATCTATCAGTACATCTCATCTCATCAATAACATAAACTAAAACATCAATGTCAGCTGAAAGACTACGGGCTGAAAGACCTCTGGTCGATAGCCCTTCAAAGATCAAGATCAAATTTTAAGATGTTTACATTTCATTCCACATTGTAAACAATTATCTTGTACTGATCTTTAATAAACATTATTATATATATATATATATATATATATATATATATATTGCTTCCTCTATAAACTGTTGCATAATTTGATTGATGACATGAACTTTGTCAGTCGCCTTATATTTAATGTTCCTCGAATTTGTTCACGATTCATTAGGACTTTTACTTACGACACTCCAACTAATAATTATTATTCTAATTCTCCCATTATAAGATTATCCCGGTTCTACAATAATTACGTGTATAATGTAGACATTTTTACGCCAACATTTTCAGTATTTAAGCTTCATGTTAGTGATTGTATTAAATTATAATCTGCGTTACCTTAGTTTATAGTTTTCTTTTGATACTGTAGTAATTTGTAATATTATCCATATGTTGCTATATTGTATTTATATTGTACTAATGATATGACCCTGTTATTGGACTTTTACAGTGTGTTGGGTTATTAAATAAATAAATAAATAAATATTAAAAACGTCAACTATTTTTGATGTTTGAGGTTATGAATTCGAGTTTAGCGCGTTAAGCGGTGGTGGTCGGCCGCTTTCAAAAACCCGAGCCTAAACCACTGCTTAGTACTAAGCCATGATTGAAAAACACCAACATGTATTTAAGCCTAGTTTTAATCGAAACTCAGCTTAAGCCACAATTCAACAACTGGGTATTCGAATATTCATTCAAAACAATTACAAATATTCGAATTAACTAATACATTATTAAAATTCAAATATTTAAGTATTTAAATTTCTCAATCAAAACATGTATCAAATATTTGCTTTATTAAGATTACCCACATTATTCACTGTAAAAAAATATTTAAAGAAATCCCTATTGTATTCGAATCTTATGATGGATTAACAATAAAATTCAAGTTATTGAAACAAAGTTTAAGTGTATTTTTTTTTCTTTTGAGTATACATAACGAATATTTAAAAATTTACAACACGTAATTGGGATACGTGTTGTAAATTTTTAAATATTCGTTGTTTTCTTAAAAGAGGTCAATTTGAAGTTTAAACGAGTGTTTTCCACTCCCAGGTTAAGCATGAAGTAAAATTTCGAGTTTAGAAAAGCCTGAAAATTTGGTTTGGTCGCGTAGCGCGAAGCGCGGAGCGACCAAACCAAATTTTCAGGCTTTTCTAAACTCGAAATTTTACTTCATGCGCCACGCGTGTAAGACACTGATTTCAAGCGAAGTTTACTTATTCACAATATTTCAGTGCTTTCAGTGTTTAATACGCGTGGCACATGAAGTAAAATTTCGAGTTTAGGAAAGCCTGAAAATTTGGTTTGGCCGCTCCGCGCTTTGCGCTACACGACCAAACCAAAATTTCAGGCTTTTCTTAACTCGAAATTTTAGTTTATGCCTAGTCTGGGAGTGGAAAACACTTGTTTCAAGCTTTGCATTGAACTCTTACCCGAGAGAGTCCATTAATTATTCAAGTTTTATGACTTTTGCAGCTAACGAATAAGGCTTAATTCAAAATTATTTATACTTAATAGAAAATTCCCTGTATGTATACTTAAAAGAAAAATTCCCTGTTTTAACAGATTAATCCGATGACTATTTGCCAAATCTACTAAATGCGCATTCGATTCAACTCAAATTTTTGTTTGAGCTTACATAAAATCAACATAAATGCATTATTTATTTCTGTAAATACCTGAACCATTTAGTAGATGTGGAAATTGGAATTATACTACTTAAACTCACATTGAAAATTTTAAGGTTAAACGTCACATATTGATAGTCTTCGTAAAACTAAATCTGCAAAAACCCAGCCACAAATCATATTAATTAATGTGCACTTAATTCAAATGATTTGTGGCTGGGTTTTTGCAGATTTAGTTTTGCGAAGACTGTCAAAATGTGACATTTAACCTTAAAATTTTAAAGCTGCATACCAGAACATACGTTTTCGCATGTTCCATATAAAAACCATGACATATTATGAATTTCTCTGTCTCTTTTTACACACGTAATCTGATGACATCAAACTATTTTCGTATTCAATGAATTGGCGCAGAAAGCACTACAAATCAAGGAAACCATGGGACACCTTTCGTGAATCGTACTTTACTAGAGTATTACATTCTTGTATTAAAATCTATTAATAAGACAGTTTGTGTTTAAGTGTTTATCTTTGTCTTGCTTTTATCTACTAATGTCTATTAACAGGAAAAAAGGTTTTAAGCAAACATGCGTTTTTAGGTATTTAATTGATCGTTTATTTTCTACATATTAAAAAAAACCATTACATTATATTCAATGCTTCTTAAACACATCATTTTCTTAATTATACTGTATTGTACAGATCTAGGATATTAATATTGATTTTCCTTATATCAGTCACAGTTTTTAATTACCTGTAAAACAACGAGAGAAAAAACCTATCAAATTCGGTCGTCGATGTCACTGTTTCAAGAGAAGGTGCTATAAATTGTAACACTTGGAAATTTGGAACAGGATCAAGGGCACAAGTTCAAGGTGGGAAATTGCTTGGTCCTGATCATGACAGAAGAAACTGGCAGTAAAACTGGGCCAGAGAATTCAAGGCGAAGGGCGAACGGATTAAAATATTTCACATCCTGTGGGACTCTAGAAACGTGATCTTCGCCTTTTACTGCGTACAGACATTTTCGCCTTCCATTTACCCGAGAGAGTCCATTAATTATTCAAGTTTTATGACTTTTGCAGCTAACGAATAAGGCTTAATTGAAAATTATTTAGATATTTGAAATTCTATTGTATTTTACAGAAAATTATTTACATGCATTAATTATTTAAGGTTTATGACTTTTGCAGATAACGAATAAGGCTTAATTGAAAATTATTTAGATACTTGATACTCTATTGTATTTTACAGAATATTATTTAGATGCTTAAAATTCTATTGTATTTTACAGAAAATTATTTAGATGCTTAAAATTCTATTGTATTTTAATTCTTTTTATTATAATGGGTTTTGGAAGATCATTTTTACAATCTACTAGTAAAAAATGTGCATTATTTAAGCATGTAATTAAGTTGGAATTTGTGCTCACTTTAGTGTTTTTATTAAAGCCCTCAGTAATATTCTAACAAGTGTCTGCATTCCTTGGGTAAGCATTAAGTGATTATTTAGAGTTGAGAAAAACCTGAAAATTTGAATGTCAGGCGCCTGGCATATAAAACTCTGATTTAACATCGTATATTTTATTGCTTTTGTTTGTTTTGTTTTGATTTCCACTCCCAGGCTAAGCATGAAGTAAAATTTCGAGTTTAGAAAAGCCTGAAAATTTGGTTTGGTCGTGTAGCGCGTAGCGCTACGCGACCAAACCAAATTTTCAGGCTTTTCTAAACTCGAAATTTTACTTCATGCGCCACGCGTACAAACTACTGATTTCAAGTGAGGTTCAGAATATTTCAGTTTTTAATACGGGTGGCGCATGAAGTAAAATTTCGAGTTTAGAAAATCCTGAAAATTTGGTTTAATCGCTCCACTCCAACCAAATTTTCAGACTTTTGTTAACTCGAAATATTTCCTTCATGCTTAAACAAGGAGTGTAAACACTAATTAGAATTAAAGTTTCAAACTTATTTACACAAAATATCTAAATCTATATAAGTTGAAAAAATTAAACAAAAATGAAAATATCAACAAAACTCCCTGGTTTAATTTTTAAACAAATTATGCTATACAGGGAATTCTTTTTTTAAGTATACATAAGTATACGCTTTCTTTAAAAGAATTCAATTTTAAGCTTTAAACGAGTGTTTTCCACTCCCAGGCTAAGCATGAAGTAAAATTTTGAGTTTATAAAAGCCTGAAGCCTTGTACAATCAAGTATAAGAATATTTGGACTAATTTATTAAAACTGATTTTTTTTTGCAGTATTATAAAACAATTAGTTTAAACCGGGCGTTGACTTGGCGGATGTAACATAGGAAATCGCATGTTAATTTTAAAGTTTAAATATTGGCTTCCCTATTTGTTTTAGAGACAAAATGTATTTCACTTTTTCGTAGAGGGAAAAATTATAAATTTATGAATGTTTACACTTAACACTTTACGTTTCTCTAAGTGACAATAATTAAGAAAAAGTAAGGTGATTTAATAAAAATAATGACATACTATGGAATAGATACAACAATTGCGGATATTCCCTGTTTTTTTTAAGTTCAATTTAAAGCTTTAAACAAGTGTTTTCCTCTCCCAGACTAAGCATGAAGTAAAATTTCGAGTTTAGAAAAGCCCTGCGAAAATTTTCTGGGCTTTTCTAAACTCGAAATTTTACTTCATGCGCCACGCGCATAAAACAATGTAATATTGTCAAATTTATGTATATTCAAACTTCACTCAAAATCTGTGTTTTATACGGGTGGCGCATGAAGTAAAATTTCTAGTTTAGAAAAGCCCAGAAAATTTGTCTCGGGTCGCTGCGCGACCCTCGACAAATTTTCATAGGGCTTTTCTAAACTCGAAATTTTACTTCATGCTTAGTCTGGGAGTGAAAAACTTTCGTTTAAAGCTTCAAATTAACCTCTTTTAAAAATCAACGAATGTCAGAAAATGTACAGCTAAATACAACAATTGCGGATGTCAAAATAGCACAAGATATTGCTGTTACTTAATTAACGACAAAAAACATAATGCAAACATCGTGATAACTGTGGTCTGCATAATTCCACTTTATTAGAAGGATTTTGTTTTGTATAGTGTAAATTATTTCGAAAACATTTACTTTAATCAAATGACTGCGATATCTTTTGCCATCTTGAAATCCGCAATTGTTGTTTCAATTCCATGGCATGTCATTATTTTTATAAAATCACATTACTTTCTCTTAACTGTTTTAACTTAGAGAAACGTAAAGTGATAAACGTTAACACGAATGAATTCAGAATTTTTCCCTCTAGAAAAAAGGTAAATACATTTTGTTTCTAAAATAAATAGGGGAGCCAAAATTTGAACATTTCAAAATTTACATGGGATTTCCTATATTGCGTCCGCCAAGTCAACACCCTGTATGTTGATACAATAAACAAAAAGTTTTGATTTTTTTTAAGAATTCATTGTTTTTATTAAATGTAATCGTTTTATAGTGTTTTCCACTCCTTGATTAAGCATGCAGTAAATATTTAGAGTTTATAAAAGCTTGAAAATTTGAATTGGTCGCGTAGCGAAGCGGGCGACCTATCCAAATTTTAAATATCCTGTTATTTTAAAATTAATGCCAAAAAAGAGTTATTTCATGAGAATTATATGTTAACTATATCGCTGCTTATCATTCACGAAACTCGTGTAGTTTTTTGCAAACAATATTTACTATCTTCTTTGTTGAAATTGATGTAAAAACGGTATTAATCTTAACCTTGTTCAAATAAGAATTATACAATTATCACGTCTAAACAAATATGGCCCAAGCCGCAAAACTCACCACATGTGTTTATTAATGTACATATTTGCACTTGCACTTTACGTATTTATCATTTTATCATTTATGATGTGATTTGGAAAGTTTTACCAACCATAAAATAATGTCTAAATTCTCTATTGTGAAGGCTTCTACTTCTTTATACATGTTAGTTCCACAATAAAACACTTTTTACTTTGTATAACACTTTTTATTAAATGTGATTGCAGTTTCGATAAATTTAGCTTGTTATGTTTGATAACGACAAACGACAATTTGTCGAAACTGCAGTCACATTCAATAAAAAGTGTTATACAAACAAATTAAAAAGTGTTTTATTGTGAAATGACTAAATTATTTGTAATCTTGAAGTATAGACAAGAATACAATTGTTATAAAAATAGAATTGTATAAATGCCAGTTTACCATCTGTTTGACAAAATAAAGTAAAACTGAATGTGCAAATTATTTGCAGAATATTTAAAGAATATAAAAAAGCGAATTTATCGCCTTTCTGCAATAAATTAGTCTCACTGTGACTTGTCTAAATATTCAGTAGTTGTTTCAATAATTATTTGAAAAAGTATCAGCGTGACAAAATAAAACGATAAATTTGCTTTTTTATAATGGTTTGTAAATTAAATTCACTTGGTTTTGTTTTACTTATATGTATTTTATTTTCTACTAGTTTCGGCTTAATGCCATTATCAAGAATGATGTACAAATATGCTTTTTTATATTCTTTATCTGACAATAATATTTTATATACCTACCTATCTAATTAAATAATATAATTAACTTATTTATACATTTATTACGAGTCTAATGACATACAAAGCATATTGTATGTAATATTTGTTATTTTTTATTAGAATACATTATTATAATTCGTGTAAACTACTTAATATTATTAAAATACATTAAAATAAATAAAAATAAAGATAAATACCACCAAGAAAAGAAGTAAAAAATTAGTTATGCGATAAATATTATGAGTATGTCAGAGTTCTATTTAAAAAAAAAAATATGTTTTTTTAAACGCAGATGTATGTTCAATTAAAGAAACCTCTAGAGTGCCATGGAAAAAATTGTAGGTTGGCAACTCTGAAATTATATATTAAAACTATTATGTCTGACGTTTTATATGTCAATTCTCAAAGGGTGTAGCCAACTTAAATTTAAAAAAGATTAAATCATGGCCCGCCAGAGTTTTTTTTTATTGAACATGCGATATTATCAAAGATTTTTTAAAGAAGCAATTAAATATACAATATAATTATTACATAGTTATACTTATTATAAAAATTCTGTGTGATATAATGATGAAGGTTTTCAACCCAATTTAAATTTTATAATAATAAATACTTAACTTAAATTTAGATGAAATTTAAATTTAATCAAGTTTATTGGGGATTCATGTCTTCGCCCTACTCTAAAATTGTAGGTTCTAAAAATAGGGTTAAATAATGTAAGAATTATCATTCAACTACTTACATGTAGAAATTTTTTGTTTTAGATATACGCTTTATTTTTCAAAGATGTGTTTACACACAAAGAAACATTTGTTGAATGTATTAGATGGAGGTCAAACATAATCAGTATATTTTAAAGTTCTCAATATTTGAGTCTTTGATACGCGTGGCTCATGAAGTAACATTTTAAGTTAAGAAAAACCATGGCTTGGAGCGACCAATACAAATTTTCAGGCTTCTCTAAACTCGAAATGTTATTTCGTGCGTCACGCGTATCAAAGACTCAAATATTGTGAAGTTCAAAATATACTGAAATTGGTCGCTCCGCTTCGCTAAGCAACCAAACCAAGGCTTTTCAAAACTCGAAATTTTACTTCGTGCTTAATCAAGGAGTGGATACACTCGTTAAACGATTCAAATTTAGTAATTTTCAAAAACAACGAATCCCTGAAAATTTCCAGCGTATACGGAAAAGAAAAGTTCCCTGCATATAATTATATGTAAGTGGTTGTATAACGATTACACTGGTCTGCAAAAAAAAGTTTTTTTTCGAGCCCTGACACCATTCCTGCTGATTCTTATGTAAAATGACTTCCTGAATCCGAATATGACCTCCGTTTTCCCCCATCACCCACCGTTTTCGGGGGAGGCCCCCCCACCTATTTTTATCACTTTTCGATAATTTGGAGGGATGAAAAGGATTATTTTAGCCTTTACATTTCTTCTGAGGGGCTTGAGAGGTGAAAAGTTCCAAAACATGAACATTTGTAGCAAGGAGGTAGATTTGGGGGGGGGGGGATTTGCCCCCTTAAATGGTAAAAAAATCATTAAAAATGATCAATTTTTTCCGTTTTTTTCGCAGTTTTTTCACTTATTTTCTACATATTCCAGCTTCCATTCCCCCTCATCCTCCTCCAAACACCCCCAAATAATAAAAATATATTGCAACAATATATAGAAACAATAATAAAAATATATAGCAACAATAATAAAAATATATAGCAACAATAATAAAAATATATATCAACAGTTCGGAAGATTCACTGTACCACGCTGGCGCTCTCAATACTCCCCCCGTTTCCCCCATCCAAATAAATAAAAAGTAAAATAATAAATGTAAAGAATAATAAATAACTAAGATAAGTACCTTCATTGGTGTGGTACAGTGAATCTTCCGAACTGTTGCTATATATTTTTATTATTGTTGCTATATATTTTTATTATTGTTGCTACATATTGTTGCTATATATTTTTATTGTTTGGGGGAGGATGAGGGGGGATGGAAGCTGGAATATGTAGAAAATAAGTGAAAAAACTGCGAAAAAAACGGAAAAATCGATCATTTTTAAGGGGGCAAATCCCCCCAAATCTACCTCCTTACTACAAATGTTCATATTTTGGAACTGTTCACCTCTCTAGCCCCTCAGAAGAAACGTAAAGGCTAAAATAATCCTTTTCATCCCTCCAAATTATCGAAAAGTGATAAAAATAGGTGGGGGCCTCCCCCGAAAACGGTGGGTGATGGGGGAAAACGGGGGTCATATTCGGATTCAGGAGGTCATTTTACATAAGAATCAGCAGGAATGGTGTCAGGGCCGATTTTCATGACGGCCAGTGTTATTGAATATATTAAAAGATTCGTAGTTCATTCTAAGCAAAATAATATTGCATACAAATTGATTCTTAACAGAAAATAATTTTCCTGTGCAAGTAAAAATCAAGATTTAACATGTTTAATGAGGATTATTGCCGTTTTTAGCGTCAATAATTACAAGATAAAATTCTATGCGAATATTGAATGAAATAAGGTTAAATCTGTTTTCAATAACAATAGGAAAAAAAAATACAGTATGTTATTACATTCGAGTATATGTACATAGTTATTTTTAATCATCCGTGTATTAATTATTACGCGTTGCCTCCTACGTTCATTAAAATATGGAAAAGGGCTTAGTTCACATGCCTACGTTCCCTTAATTACAAAAGTTTCGGTACATTTTTTTAATTAAATGTCTAAAGCCTTTAGGCTACATGAAATTCAAACGCGGTTTCGTTTTCATGAAGTATTTTACGTATTGTGAAATATTTGATGGAATATTGTTTTAGATAAATTAAACTATGTTGTTGTAATAAAAATATATCAATTTGTACTTTAGCTAATGTGCTTTAATACTTAATAGGCTATTGTTTTAAGCAATATATAAGGAGGTTTTCTTTTAGGTATACATATCCCAATTATACCGGGTGTTGACTTGGCGGACGCAACATAGGAAATCCCATGTAAATTTTGAAATGTTCAAATTTTGGCTCTCCTATTTATTTTAGAAACCTTTACCTTTTTTGTAGAGGGAAAAATTCTGAATTCATTCGTGTTAACGTTTATCACTTTACGTTTCTCTAAGTTAAAATAATTAAGAAAAAGTAATGTGATCTTATAAAAATAATGACATGCCATGGAATTGAAACAATAATTACGGATTTCAAAATGGCAAAAGATAGTCACTTGATTAAAGTAAATGTTTTCGAAATGATTTACACTATACAAGATAAAATCCTCCTAATAAAGTGGTATTAAGCAGACCACAGTTATCACGATGTTTGCGTTATGTTTTTGTCGCTAATTAAGTAACAGCAATATCTTGTGCTAGATGTCGAATCTGCAATTGTTGTATCAATGCCATAGTATGTCATTATTTTTATAAAATCACATTACTTTTTCTTAATTTAAACGAGTGTTTTCACTCCCAGACTAAGCATGAAGTAAAATTTCGAGTTTAGAAAAGCCCCGTGAAAATTTGTCGAGGGTCGCGCAGCGACCCGAGACAAATTTTCTGGGCTTTTCTAAACTCGAAATTTTACTTCATGCGTCACGCGTATAAAACACAGATTTTAGGTAAAGTTCGAATATACATAAATATGACAATATTATTGTGTTTTATACGCGTGGCGCATGAAGTAAAATTTCGAGTTTAGAAAAACCCAGAAAATTTGTCTCGGGTCGCTGCGCGACCCTCGACAAATTTTCACGGGCTTTTCTAAACTCGAAATTTTACTTCATGCTTAGTCTGGGAGTGGAAAACACTTGTTTAAAGCTTTGCATTAAACTCTTTAAAAAAACTGGGAATATCCGCAATTGTTGTATCAATTCCAAGGTATGTCATTATTTTTATAAAATCACATTACTTTTTCTTAATTATTTTAACTTAGAGAAACCTAAAGTGTTAAGTGTGAACATTCATAAATTTAGAATATTTTCCCCTACAAAAAAGTTAAATACATTTTGTCTCTAAAATAAATAGCGAAGCCAATATTTGAACACTTCAAAATTAACATGCGATTTCCTATGTTGCATCCGCCATTTTGACAAGAAGGGAATTAACATATTTACATATTTTCGTAACTAGGAAACTCATCATGTCCGTTTTAAACTATCGTATGTTCAATAAAATAAAACCTCTAGAGTAGCATACCGGTTGTTGATATGCTACTCTAGAGGTTTTATTTTATTGAACATACGATAGTTTAAAACGGACATGATGAGTTTCCTAGTTACGAAAATATGTAAATATGTTAATTCCCTTCTTGTCAAAATGCTGCGTCATTTAGACAATTCAAACATTCGAATTCTAACTAAAATAAAAGATGGTTTTTCTATTTCGGCTTTATTGTATTTATTACGAGCGTTTTTTTTTAAAGGTCTTAGTTTTGGTTTTTTACTAAAGGTGTTATTTTAACTTATGGTGTTTTATCATTTATTGAAACTGCTGCTAGGCAATTAACATAGATCCGAATTATACAATTAGATTATTGTGAAAAATAGTTATGAGACTTGCGCGCCCCCGCAAAGTTTTACATTTTGTCTCCTCTAAAATAAATGCTGTAAATCTTCAGATATTCGTAATTTTTTTTAAAAGAATACAGTCTGAAGCCTAAAACGAGTGTTTTCCAAAGAGTATAATTTGAAGTTTCAAACGAGTGTTTTCCACTCCCAGGCTAAGCATAATGTCAAATTTCGAGTTTAAAAAGCCTTAACATTTTCAGGCTTTTCTAAACTCGAAATTTTACTTCATGCGCCACGCGTAAAAGCCACTGATTTCAAGTGTTCATTTGTTCACAATATTTCAGTGATTTCAGTGATTAATACGCGTGGCGTATGAAGTCATATTTCGAGTTTAGAAAAGCCTGAAAATTTGGTTTGGTCGCGTAGCGCTACACGACCAAACCAAATTTTCAGGCTTTTCTTAACTCGAAATTTTACTTCATGCTTAGCCTGGGAGTGGAAAACACTCGTTTGAAGCTTCAAATTGAACTCTTTGGAAAACACTCGTTAAAAGCTTCAAACTGTATTCTTTAAAAAAAAAATACGAATATCTGAAGATTTACAGCATATAATTGGCAAGTAAAATTTCGAGTTTAGAAAAGCCCCCCCGCGTAGAAAATTTTCACGGGGCTTTCTAAACTCAAAATTTTACTTCATGCGCCACGCGTATAAAACGATGAAATATTGTAAAATTTAAAAAATACTAGCGTTTATTTTGTTGGGTGGGTTGACAAATTGCGTTGAATCTTCTGAGTTTAATTTCGACAGCTTTTTGTCAATTTTCAAGAAGATAATATCATTAGTTAAAAACATGTTGTTTTCTATAAATATTCGCAAAAATTCCACTCCCAAACTAAGCATGAAGTAAAATTTCGAGTTTAGAAAAGCCCCGCTTAGAAAATTTATCGAAGGTCGCGCAGCGACCCGAGACAAATTTTCACGGGGCTTTTCTAAACTCGAAATTTTATTTCATGCACCACGCGTATTAAACACTGAAATATTGTAAAATTTAAAAAATACTAGCCTTTATTTTGTTCGGTGGGTTGACAAATTGTGTTTAATCTTCTGAGTTGACTATACACACTAATTCTATTTATAAATTTTGATCAATTTTGACAGCTTCTTGTCAATTTTCAAGTAGATAATTTCACTAGTTAAAAACATTTTACTTTCTATAAATATTCATAAAAATTCCACTACCAGACTAATCATGAAGTAAAATTTTGAGTTTAGAAAAGCCCCGCGTAGAATATTTGTCGAGGGTCGCGCCAGCGACCCTCGATAAATTTTCACGGGGCTTTTCTGAAACTCGAAATTTTACTTCATGCGCCACGCGTATTAAACAATAAAATATTGTAAAATTTAAAAAAATACTAGCGTTTATTTTGTTCGGTGGGTTGACAAATTGTGTTGAATCTTCTGAGTTGATTATACATACTAATTCTATATATATTCTATTCTATTTAAATTTTGATCAGTTTCGATAGCTTTTTGTCAATTTTGAAGTAGATAATTTAATTAGTCAAAAATATTTTATTTTCTATGTAGATATATATTTCGAGTGCTAAGCACTTATTATCAATAACAACTCAGTGTTAATTAATTATTGATTTTAAGGGTGGTGAAAACTTTTTCTTATTCTTTATTTCCTCATTTTACAAGTAAATGTTTTCAAACATTTCTCCAAAGGATAAATCATATAAAAATTCTCATCCGAGTTAATATTCCCCTTCTCTATATTATCGGCAATTTGCATGGCCTGCATAAATTGCAAAATGTATGATTTTTTTGTATCTAAAAGGGGGGCCGGCACCCTGTCCCCTTTGGCTACGCCCATGTTTACATTGCTAAAAATGCTTATTTTGATTTAAATATCATAAAAACAATATTTAAATCAAAATAAGCAATCAATTTCATGTTGAATTTTTAAACGTTACATATTAAAAAAAGAAATATGCTTAATATACACACATATTCCAAAAAATAAATTAAACAAATTTAAACGTTACATATTAAAAAAAGAAATTTGCTTAATATACACACACATTCCAAAAAATTAAACCAATTGCAATCTAACGTTTTTTCTTTATTTGCTAGTGTGTCGAGTTGTTATATAATCATTAAATATGAGACGATAATAAAGTTAAATATTGCAATGTTGATATAATTTATTTCGTGCAAAAATATTTGCATAAATCACCTAGCAACAGCAAAGTCTGAATTACACTTATCATTACAGGACACATTTTTAAGGATTTAGATAGATTTTCTGTTATTTGCTCGGATTATTGCCGCTGTATTTTACAGTACGTGGAAATGTTTGAAATTTTCAGTCATCAAGGCTAAAGTAGAGTGTTGCTATATTTAAAATAAAGATTGTAATTGTGTTTACACGCGTTGCATTCATCAAGTATTAATTTCAGTGTTTATTTTATTATAATAATAATAATAATTTTTAACGGATATATCCTCTTTACAATACTAATACATATAATATAATAAAATTCATATAATATAAAAAATGTAAATAAAACAGCAATTAAAACAAATAAACATATACACTAGTCACATAATATAATAAATTTTGCCTCACTCTTAAAAATATTAATATATGTTATTTATTTTATGATAGTTTATTTATTTATTGTTTGAGTTACATAAACGAGTTCGGACACAAATAAAATATTGTATTAGTGACTTACCTCTTGACGCACACTTCTGTGCAATAAAATTAAGGGCCGCTTTTACAATCAATAGTTACCCCTTTGTTAATGTAGACCCTCTAATACTGCACTGCCTAGTTTAAGCCAATGGAAAACGGCCTTGCCATTTTACGATTCTTTCAGTTGTTACCTATAGATTTTTAACTCAGTTGACATTACTGACATTATTTGGGCGAGTGCGTCTGTCAAAAATGATATTTACTTGCCAGTTCGACAAGGAAATTTATCTGCGGCTTAAAATAGGTTGTAGGGCTCTTGGATTTATCCATACTAAGCTAACCTCTACTTTCGAAATTAAAAATGAATTTGTCACAACTAATCTAATATCTAATCTATATCCATAAAAACGGCCCACCCCAGGTTTAAGCCAAGCTCGAAGCACGGAGCACACTGACAGCGAGGTAACGCAGCTTTACATGCAACAATGCTTTGCCTCGCAATTGTAAAATAGACACATCCTTACAGAAATGTAATTATGGATCGTAATAGCGGTTCTAAAGCACACAAAATATGTTATATAGTATGTTTAATAAAAACAACCTCTAGAGCTATGATTTTACCTTATTTTAAATTTATGTTAGCCACACGCTTTAGGAATTGTCATATAAAACGTCAGACATAATAATTATAATGTATAATTTCAGAGTTGCCAACCTACATTATATTCCATAGTACTCTAGAGGTTTTATTTTATTGAACATACGATAGTTTAAAACGGACATGATGAGTTTCCTAGTTACGAAAATATGTAAATATGTTAATTTCCTTCTTGTCAAAATGCTGCGTCATTTAGACAATTCAAACATTCGAATTCTAACTAAATTAAAAGATGGTTTTTCTATTTCGGCTTTGTTGTATTTATTACGAGCGTTTTTTTAAAGGTCTTAGTTTTGGTTTTTTACTAAAGGTGTTATTTTAACTTATGGTGTTTTAGCATTTATTGAAACTGCTGCTAGGCAATTAACATAGATCCGAATTATACAACTAGATTATTGTGAAAAGTAGTTTTGAGACTTGCGCGCCCCGGCAAAGTTTCAAATTAAACTCTTTAAAAAAAACGAGGATTAGGTAAAGATTTACGGCACATACGCTGTAGTAAGGACTTGAAAGAAAAACTCCCTGCATGTACAGTTTGTATTGAAATAAGTTATTAATAAGGCGTTGATTGCGATTGATTGGGTACAATTTGTAATTGTCATATAGGCAACCCAATTTACACATAACCTAAAAATTAAAGGTGTCAAATCGTATTGAATTCTTTGGTTTGACAAATCGAACATAAGAAAATAAACATTGAAAATGTTCGGTGTTAGATAAAACTCTCTGTATATATTCTCAACAATTCAATACGTATTTAATAGATTTGCTCTTGTTAATCAGTTTTGAACGTATTTCAATGCACGTGTGTAAATATGTGAAATCAGTTAATTCGTTTATTCATTGTTTTCAATTTCAATTTTTAATTTCTTAAACTAATTGGATAATGCTGTTAATAATTCTGGAAACATACATATATACCCGCAAGATAAATCATAAGCTAATATAAAACCTCATTAATTCTAATACCTATGAATTATTTTAACTGCTGGCAATTTCACACATGTTCGCAATTGTTATGAAAACAAACTTTAGTAATCAGATTGAAATAATTCGTTTTCAGACCAACACAGTTAAAGCTATCAAATTTGTGCAGCTAAATAATAAACATTTCAAGTATGTAAATTCATCGCATTTTGATAGTTTCAACATTCCAGGTGTAAAATCCTTTACATTTTAAGGTAGCTTTCGCGTAACTGTAAAAAGCTCTGGGTTATTTCAGGTCGCCACAATTCCACGAGGGTTTTTGAATAATTAAAGAGCCCTTGGCGTGCTAGTAGAAGCGGTCAGAACGCGCGATTAAAACACGAGCCAACGTTTACATCACACAAAGAGTGGATTACGTTCACAGTTTGCTGTTATTTGCATCAAGAAATCCTGAAATAGATTTGATAATTGCTTCAACGCTAATTGTTCAGAAAATTCACAACAAATCAGTCGTTTCGTTTAAGCTCATGATTTTGAGGGTCTTAAAACAAGGATTTAAATGCATAGTCTATTTTAGGTTTTATTACAGACATATTTCTATTATCATAATAATGTCTGTTTTGAATTAAGTAAAGAATTAAGTCACTAATAAAGAGAGATAATATTTATTATATGATAGTTTAATAATCTCTTATTTTGAGTTACACTTCTCTGCAATAAAATTAAGCGCAAGTCTCATAACTGTTTTTCACAATAATCTAGTTGTATAATTCGGATCATAATTAATATGAACAGGGATTTAAATGCATAATCTATTTTAGGTTTTATTACAGACATATTTCTGTTATCATAATAATGTCTGTTTTGAGTTAAGTAAAGAGTTGTCACTAATAAACAATTATTATATGATAGTTTAATAATCTCGTATTTTGAGTTACACTAAACTCGAAATGAATGTATTTTAAACTGAAATTAATATTAAATTATTATAATCACAAATTATTTAACAACCGGATTTGGTATTAAAACAACTTTAAATCCAGCAAATAAAATATGATACATTTAATAACGAAGAAATAAAAATTACATGTAACAACATTCCTGACAAGAATTTCATATTTATGAATGGAACTAAATAACAATTTAAAATTTATAGTATCAACCCAACGAGCAATACCACACTTTTACGATTTTCCTTGAACTTCATTCAGAAAGACTAAATTTAATCGTGCAATTCCTATGCGAAGCTGAAAAACTGGAAATTACAATGAATAATTTAACAATATTCATATCTAAAAATATGTCTTTATTCATAGGTGCTATTAAAGGCATAAGCCACTAAGTGCTATTGATTACTCGATGATTTTTACTTTTTATCCGACATTTTTATAATTTTTAATTTGCAGTAAATAACTTTATAAATAGCGTATTCAAATGTGAATAAATAGATTTTTTTACTCATTAAAAAAATATATAATACTTAACCCGCTTTTGCATAAACGTATCAATAGATTAGACAAACTTATTTATAAAAAAATAAATTTAAATATGTCTTGATTTTGTTTATGAAGAACTTGAATTTAATCAAGAATAAATCCAATTCAAAAATATTTGAATTCAAGAAAATAAGCTTCCGCTCCTTATAGTTTGCACACTATTATGTTGAACATTAAAAGTTCGATTCTTTTCGCAATCTACAAGTTAGTCTTATAAAGACTATATCAAACACTCATTGAAACAACTACTTCTCGAGCTAATACCCCGACGGACATTGAATTATACAACAAGTGTTTGCTGTTACATACAATAACCTACTGCAAATGTAAAAAAAAATGTGTCAAATTATTCAGGCCATCTATAGAGGCGTTTTGAGATTTATCTCTCATCAGTATAGCTTTGCCATTCCTTCTAAATAATTTGACACTTAGACTGGCGGTCACATTACCGTATGTAACAGCAAACACTTGTTGTATAGTTCAAATTCCGTCGGGGTATTAGCTCGGGAAGTAGTTGTTTCAATGAGTGTTTGATATAGTCTTTATAAGACTAACTTGTTGTAGATTGCGAAAAGAATCGCACTTTTAATTTTTGAAGTATTCTGCAACCACGAATTGGCAATTTTATTTATACCTATTATGTTGAATTTAATGATGCCCAACTTGAATTTGTGTAGCGAACAATTAATTATGATTAAAGCCATTTTAAATGTATCTAGTGACAACTTGGTATTGCTTATTGCCAACTTTAATTGATAAAGTTTGTTGTAAATGATCTTTCCTTATTCGTCATCTTAATTAATGGCTTTGCTAAATATTCCATTTCGACCACCATAGTTCACTATTTCCTTGTAGACTATTAAACATTTTAGAGACAAATCGAACAAAGCCAAACATTTTGAAAGCAATTTTCTTTTATGATAAATTCTCTCGTTCAAGGTTATGCGTATGCATAGGTGTCCGTTTTTAATTGGCAAAAATCGTTTACGATATTTTTGGAAGAAAGGTCGCGGCTATTTTCATGAATTTTTGGCAGCCAGTTCACTCCCACTTCAGCAGTTCGTTTGCCGGTGCAACGACTTTCAATTCCTCCAAATATTCACATTCGCACGTTTCAGTAATAATAAACAGCATCCAGTATTTTCGGATGCCAAAAGGAACCGTGAAATATTCCGTTACACGCGTACAAACCATAAATAAAAATTTAAATTGGGTGTATTTCTGGATTTAAATGGAAATGTTTTTAAACAAGTTATCATTCGAGAAATGTGTTTTATTTAAGTAGGTTATGCAGACAATTTAAACGTGAATCGTTATTCCCTTGAAAATTTGTTTGAAATAGCTTAATTATTTGAAGTTTTAAGAAATTTTTCGGTGTCATTACTTTTTAAATATTAACTTCTAACTTTTATCTTTAGCAACTGGCTCATTAAAATCATCAAATTATTCAAATATTTTCAACTTCTAAGAATTTAAAAAGTAATGTTTTACAGTTTTTTGTAATGCATTATTTGCATTTATATTTATTTACTTATTTTACGAAAATCACATTTATACAAAATAAATCATAATATATATAATGCTGACACATTTCAACAAATTTAAACATTTGCTCAAAGATATGCTAATAGAAAAGGCATACTACTCAGTCAGCGAGTATATCCAAGACAGAAACTTAAACCAGTAGAAAATTAACCAGTAACATTCTTCCTCTAATCACAAGACATCTGCAGGCATTTCTCTGCCTGCACTGTTTAGTACTACCTTGTTTTACTGTTATCTGTAGCTTTGTTTATATATTTATTTATTTTAATTGATGATTTACCACTACTATTCGATGACCATTGTAATACATATTGTATATATGTCCTTTTACAAATAAATTAAAAAAAATAATATTAATGGTTTAATTGAGTTATGTGGAGTATTTAATCACAATTGAAAACTTTTTATACCTTGCTTTACTTTTATTTTTATTAGTTAGATGTACCATCGGTGGACATAAAATGTTGGGACACGTAAAATTTGTTTAGTGTGTGTCAAACTTTGGACCTTTCTTTTCCTCTTATTTTAATATTTTTATTGTCATTTCATATGACAACCTTTCTTTAAAAAACCTGACTTAACCGGTATAAAGTTAGTTATATTTGACATTACCTAATTTTCGATTTATCCCAATATTTTATGTCCAGCGAAGTAACCTTCACTGTTTATTATTATTATTATTTTTGTTATATTCTTAAACGTCATGTGCAAGTCATTGTACTAGTATGATAAATCGATTTTTCGCGGAAAGCACGCGAGTGCGAATTTTTCTTCCGCGGAAAATCGAACTTGACCTTTCCCTTCGCAAAACTCCCTCGGCCTAGAATCGAATTTAGAACTTTTCTAGGTCACCCGAATTCTCATTTGTAACAATCGATTTTCTGCACTGCATGCGATCCAAATATTTACTCCCTAAAATATAATACAACACACACACATAGGCGTATTTTTTGTGATAATAAAACACTGATAAAAATCTTTGTTAGCTAAAAGAGAATCCCTGTTCGGATTTTAATTTATTAGGGAATAGTGGATTATATTTAGTAAGGGAAAATTCGTTAACAAGTTTCGTGTGAAGTTGATGAAGTTTTTTGGTTTAGGTAAAAGGTTGAATTATTTATGGATTCATTTTGGGCAATTGTTTATACTTAGAATACAAATATTAAATAAATACAAACTTTTATATTATTCTAAAGATATTATTTTCAGTCTATCAAGCGCTTGGATTTTTTTGTAAACACAGGGAAATTCAAATTATGCGTCAAGTACTTAAAAAAAAAACACAAAAAACCTGGTAACGGGGTAAGCGACCACTAATGATAGGCTAATTCCTAAATCCAATTAATTTATTAATTAATTGGATTTAGGAAATAGTCTATCATTAGTGGTCGATTACCCCGTTACGAACTTTTTTGTGTTTTCCCAACAAGTACGACCGTTACTTCCATCCGTGGTTTATTAAAAAAAAAACGCCATACTAGGAGTCATTTATTTGATTTTCTTGGAATTTGCTATTACTTGATTTGTTGGAATTTGTTAATACTTGAAATTTGTTATTACTTGTATTTTCAAATGCTTGGAAAATATATAAAACATTGATTTAAAGTGAACTAAAAATATACTTCTCAGGTTCGATTTGACGTTAATAAATATTACAAGTGTTTATTTCTGTATGTCTGTATGTTGCGCTTTATTAATTTGTCGAAATTAATTAAAAAAACATTCAGATTATTTCCATAAATTTTGAATACCGCGCCCAAAAATGTCACCAGATTCCGCCGTTATAGCTGTGTAAACCAGGCTTCTAGTCACATTTTTCTGAAACGAATGGAATATAGGTATTTATACAAATATTTGAAAATCACTAGCAACAAACAACTTTACAATAAAATTGGAGACTTGTTTTGTTCATCCAATTTTTCCAACCAGACTTTTTACATTAATTACAAACAAATACCAGAAGTAATCATTTTGAGCAATGATGCATAAAAGTCAATAGCGTAAACAACTGTTTCCTGAATTTTTGCGCAGAACGTGTGCTTAGAATTGGCTCAACCTTTATTCATCAATCACCGAGACAAAGAATTGCTTTTGAATACGTCCTAGTTTTTTTCTTCTTCTTTTGAATAATTGGAAAAAAATCCTTCCGCGTTGAATTTCAAGAATTACGGTTTTTCACTTCTTGTGCTGCGGGGACAGAAGGGATTTCCCAAGAGGAGCCTTGAAATGATTATTAGTATTATTGGTCATTAATCGGAATGAATAATAAAATTGATGTAATGACATCCAGTAGTTATTTATTGTCGGAAAAAAATGTGAATAATTAGCGGTTTCTTTAAATGGAGTGATTTTAATGAAAATTGTGTTGGGGTAATTCCGGTCGGGTTTCATTAATTGTAACAAATAATTAGTACAGTTTTTATAATAAATAATTATTGCGTTATTTAAAAACTTTGTTTATATTTTTTTGGTTAAACTACCTCTGATATACGGAGAATTTTTCTTTTAAGTACAGCCTCTGTGTTCTCTGTGAATGTTTAAGAGTTCGTTGTTTTTGCAAAAGCTCAATTTAAAATTTCTAACGAGTGTTTCCACTCCCTAGTAAAGCATGAAGTAAAATTTCGAGTTTAGGAAAGCCTGAAAATTTGGTTTGGTCGCGTAGCGCGAAGCGCGGAGCGACCAAACCAAATTTTCAGGCTTTTCTAAACTCGAAATTTTACTTCATGCGCCACGCGTACATAACACTGATTTTAATGAAGCTGAAGCAGATTATTTTGTACTTTACGTTATATCATTGTTTAATACCCGTGGCGCATTAAGTAAAATTTCGAGTTTAAAAAAGTCTAAAAATTTTACTTCATGCTTAAGCAAACAAGGGAAACCCTCGTTAGAAACATCAAATTGAACGCTTTTTAAAAACAATGAATGCCTGAAAATTTACAAAGTACACATAGGGATATGTATACTTAAAATAAAAATTCCCTGTATTAAATGATAGAGGTAATTGTGATACATCACATTTTCAAAATTTCTCAAAACAGAAACATTTTTTCATAAAAAAAAAACAAAAATGTTAAACACCTAGTTATTTATTATTAACTTTAAAAAATTGATATATACACTTGAAATTATGCTTAGAATGCAATAATGAATCTAAACGTTCATAAGATTAGTGAACAAAAGTTGAGTAATGAAAAACTTGGAAAGCAATTAGCAGTTTTTCAATACGTCTGTTAAGATGACTAAGTTAAGTGTGGTATTTCTTTAATTATCCACGTGCCAATTTAAAGAATTTCATTCTTTTCCCCCCGTGTGCATTAAGTGAAAAATTTGCTAGTTGGCAAGTGGGGGAACCCTAGTTTAAGCCTTAGACTTTATAATTTTTTAAAATTGACATATACACTTGAAGTTATGCTTCAATTGACATATACACTTGAAAATTATGCTTAGAATGCAATAATAAATCTAAACATTCATAAGATTAGTAAACAGAAATTGAGTAATGAAAAACTTGGAAAGCAATTAGCAGTTTTTCAATACGTCTGTTAAGATGACTAAGTTAAGTGTGGTATTTCTTTAATTATCCACGTGCCAATTTAAAGAATTTCATTCTTTTCCCCCCGTGTGCATTAAGTGAAAAATGTGCTAGTTGGCAAGTGGGGGAACCCTAGTTTAAGCCTTAGACTTTATAATTTTTTAAAATTGACATATACACTTGAAGTTATGCTTCAATTGACATATACACTTGAAAATTATGCTTAGAATGCAATAATAAATCTAAACATTCATAAGATTAGTAAACAGAAATTGAGTAATGAAAAACTTGGAAAGCAATTAGCAGTTTTTCAATACGTCTGTTAAGATGACTAAGTTAAGTGTGGTATTTCTTTAATTATCCACGTGCCAATTTAAAGAATTTCATTCTTTTCCCCCCGTGTGCATTAAGTGAAAAATTTGCTAGTTGGCAAGTGGGGGAACCCTAGTTTAAGCCTTAGACTTTATAATTTTTTAAAATTGACATATACACTTGAAGTTATGCTTCAATTGACATATACACTTGAAAATTATGCTTAGAATGCAATAATAAATCTAAACATTCATAAGATTAGTAAACAGAAATTGAGTAATGAAAAACTTGGAAAGCAATTAGCAGTTTTTCAATACATCTGTTACGATGACTGAATTAAGTGTGGTATTTCTTTAATTATCCACGTGCCAATCTGAAGAATTTCATTCGTTCCCCCCGTGTGCATCAAGTGGAAAATTTGCCAGCTGGCAAGTGGGGGAACCCCAGTTTAAGCCTTGGACATTAGTCCATGCACGTGCGATTTGTGGTCCTTCAAACTAACTGAATCACCCAATTCCAGCCGATATAGGAAAAACTCTTCACCGTTGCAAGCGTGAATAATTTCCACAATCGGTATGTATGGTATGGAATTGGGCTTTTTGTTGTGGTCACGCTAACTGGAATGAATTAATTTACTCCGCGAATGTCAAAAGTACAAGTGCACAAAGCCAAGAAATTGGAAACTGCTTAATTATGCAGATCTATCTTAATGAGTCGATGTTTTCCATATTCTGATTTTATCGGGTTTGTTGAAAATATGTTTTTTGTAAATATTATTGCTTGTGTGCATTTTCCCCTTTTGGAACCACAGAGGCCAACTTTTCGTTACATTTTATATTTTTAACTTAATTTTATATGATTAATCTGTATTATTGATTTGTATCATTAATTATGGGCGTGATTTTAGTTTAGTTGAATTATTGTTTAATTTGACGAAAAAAGCACTAATAACCTTTCTTCACACGTTTATTTGAATTACCAAATGTACATACATTTCGGACACATATGTACATTTGGTAATTCAAATAAACGTGTGAAGAAAGGTTATTAGTGCTTTTATTAATTTGATCTTCACGTAACTCAATCAATCAACGAATTATTGTTTGTTTTTAATAGCTTGTGGAAAATTTGTATATTATTTTTGTAAAATGGTGATTCCGTTTAATAAAGATTATTATTATTATTTTATTAGAATTTTTCAAACCAATGATGAAAATGCATTGCATGATCTTTTCTAGAAAACAAGCAATATTTATTTGTACTTTTAATTATAAACACAGTTTTGTACTCAACAAAAAGGTAAGAAGTATGCATCAACTGAATTATGTAATAGTTTATTTTGAAAAAAAATGCCATCGGTTTTTCGCACATTGTTAGCATAGCAAATTAAAACACACTATATTGAACAAATTTGTTAACTGGGAGGTCGCACTGTATACGATTTAACAAATCTAGCGGGACAAAATTCATGGACAAGTTTTTCTGGTCCATTTTGGATTACCTTTGATATAAAAATAGATACTTTTCCAAAACATTATTTAAATGAGTCAATAATTATATTTAGTTGGAGATTTGAGGTGTGCTATCAACAAAATAATTGTTTATTCTTGTAGTTAGTTTTGCATAAATTTAGCATTATGTTTTTTGTCACTTAACTCATGTTGTGGAGTTTTTCTTATTCATATTATCTATCACTGTGTATACTTTTAGAATAATCACAAGCGATTGACTTTAATAAAACGTTTTTTTTATATAGGGAATTTGTATTTCAAGCATACATACGTATATGCTGTAAGTTTCCCGACATTCGTTGTGTTTTTAAATAGTTCAATTTGAAGCTTGAAACGAATGTTTGTTTTATTTTTAAGTAGGTTTCTGTATGCAACAGGGTTGCTATGTTTAAAACAGTGTTTTAAACATATTTAAAACAGTGTTTTAAACATGTTTAAAAAACAGCCGTCGTGTTTTAAACGGTTTTGTTTTGAACATGTTTTACGTCTTAAATTTCTTTAAAACATGTTTTAAACGAAAATTAGTTTAAAACATTTTTTTATTATCTTAATTTTGCTAAATTATATTTTACACCACTTCATTAAGATTTTTTGTTTACATTTTTAAATGTTAGCCAAAGTGTTGAAGATATTTCAAATTATATTATTAAACATTTTATTACAACAACACACAACTGTGTGTGCATAAATATGATTTTTAAATACAGGGAATTTTTCTTTCAGGTATACATACATATATATACACTGTAAATTTGACCACATTCGTTGTTTTTTTAAATGAATTCAATTTGAATCTTTAAACGAGGGTTTTCCACTCCCAGACTAAGCATGAAGTAAAATTTCGAGTTTAGAAAAGCCTGAAAATTTGGATTGGCCGCGTAGCGAAGCGGAGCGGCCAATCCAAATTAGGCTTTTCTAAACTCAAAATTTTACTTCATGCGCCACATGTATAAAACGTGAAACATCGTAAAGTTTTAAATATACGGCTTTAGTAATCTAATATCTAGATGTGAATAAAACGTGAGTCAAATTCTGCGCTAAACAAATTGTTTGAAACGGTGATTATAAGCAACTTAACAACTCTAACGTATATTAGGTTGCCTATAATTGTTGTTGTATGTGTGTGTTTTTTGAACTTCACTGTAAATCAGTGTTTTTAAGCGTGGCGCATGAAGTAAAATTTCGAGTTTAGAAAAGCCTAATTTGGATTGGCCGCTCCGCTTCGCTACGCGGCCAATCCAAATTCTTAGGCTTTTCTAAACTCGAAATTTTACTTCATGCTTAGTCTGGGAGTGGAAACACTCGTTGAAAGCCTCAAATTAACCGCTTTGAAACAACGAATTCCCGCAAATTTGAAAAATGCTGTAATCATCGGGATATATATATATCTAAAAGTAAAATGCCCTGTATGTTCTGTTTTAAACGTGTTTTAAACATGTTTTAAACACGTTTTAAACACATTTTTAATTGTTAATGTTTTAAACACTGTTTCAATGAAAAAAAAAACACGTTTTGTTAAAAAATACTGTTTGTTTTAATTAAAATGAAACAAATGTTTTTTTTAATAACCGTGGTATGTAACAGCTGACATATCATTGTACGGGGTTATTCAAAATAAAGGAGCAGATTTTAAACATTTATTTCTTCCAAACTACAAAAGATAGAAACACAATTCCAACGTTCCTGGAAAGCGACAAGTTCAATTTTTTATGCATTCAATATGAGCATCATGTGTTTCACGAGCTGTGAATTTTGTTGGGCTCCTTTCGTAAATTGTACGAATACGCTCGACATTTTCATTCGATTTGCCCGGACGTCTCGTGATTTTCTGTTTGTAGATGCAACTATCGTCTACGTTTTTTTGATGCCACTAGAAAATCTGATTATGACGAGGCGGTAAAAAGCAGGTTGAACTTCAATAATGGACTCTAGATTTGCTAATTGCAACACACAAAGTGTTTTTTCTTGTTGTATCACCATTTTACTACAGACAATCAAAATGACAAGCAACAGCGCCAATGCGGCCGTGGTTGGAACTTCTGCCTGGACTGTTCAAATTTTAAACTTTTGTCTGTCTAGGAACGTTGGAATTATAGTTCTACCTTTTGTAGTTTGGAAGAAATAAATGTTTGAAATCTGTTCCTTCTATTTGAATAGCCCTGTAATATCTAATATCCGTCGGGTTATTAGCCCCAAAAGTAGTTGTTTTAATTCAGTTTTAATTAGTGTTTGTAAGACAAATTAGTTGCAGATTGCGAAAGAAATCTGTTAAGTTTAGTTTCGTAACTTCGCAATTTTAATATATTTTAAGTAAAAAAAAAGTATTCTACCATGCGTTTGTTTAAATTATGATTTAGAGTAGGCAGCATTGTTTTTGTGCGGTTGCCCAGAATGCTGATTGAATGATGGAATAAATTTGAGGTTATGGTAAGCTATGTGTTAGAAGTCAGTGGTGCCAATCTAATTTAAAATTCAAAGCCTACTTTAAATCATGTTTGAAATGATCGCACGCTACAACCAAGTATTGTTTCTTCCAAATTTTCATTCATATTCTATGTTTAAATTAATTTAATTCCTAACAAGTTGCCATACGAGTAAACCACTTTAATTTAATCAACAACACTGATCATTATAATTTTATATTGCCATTCCATGTAATTAACACAAACATTCAAATATTTGACTTAACATCATTATTTGCATTGTAAATTAGTTTAAAAAAACCCGACGAAAAGTTAGCGTATTGTCCATCAAAAACAACTTTTTTCATCGCTTCACCAAACAAACTAACCCAATTATTGCGTAACCTAACTCGACTGTTTTTTACACATTCTCCCCGAGGGTAAATTAATTCCAAATATCTAAGTAATTTAATATGTTTGGAAAATAATTACATTTGGGGGAATTAATTAGCTGTTATTACTGTGTTGCCGATCGTAAACATGCTGTAAGGCTGAACTAAATGGATATTATTATCATGTATCGTACGTTTGTTGTATTTTGTAGTTTACGTTCAGCTGCGCGTGAAAGGGATTTTATCTTTGGGTATTGGAGAAATGTTTGGTTTGTTTCAGGGAAATGTTGGTTAAATTGTATTTGAGATCATAATATCTATGGAAAATTTAGTTTTGTACATATGCTGATGATTATAAAAGTAGTCTAATATCCAGTTTCACCAACTTCAATTAAATCTTATTCGTTGATGATTAAATTTATTTGTCGATTAAATTGGACATTTTCCATGTCATAAAAATCAATGTCATGTGAATTAATTGATTTTTTGACGTGTATGTAACTATTACTGGATTTTAATCGATGAATAACTTGGTCGATTTAATTGATGTTGGTGAAACCAGGCATAAGTCATCTTTATGTTATGTTCTTTTATATAAATTTGGAGCGAAATACAATTTATATGTAATTATTTATCATCGCCAATTTTAAAATTGTTTATTTCTTTATTACACACTCAATCCAATTTCGAGCTCATAGAAGTGTAAGTCATCTTTATTTATTTATTTATTTATTATTATCCCAACAGATTTACATCCAATTACAGGGTAATTTAACAGATAATTTTGGACTATGCGATACTTAACTTAATCAAACTAAAATAAATTAACAGCAAAATTAAACATAATGTTATCCTAAAAAAAAAACAAAATAGTGGTAACGTTTAAGAATTGAAAATGGAAACCATAAATAGTATACGTTTACAATAGAGTTAAAATTGACTTAACAAACGAACTATAATTGAGATAAAAAATATCTGTCGAATTTCGTACGCCATTGTAAAGTCGCATCATCTTATTGAGCGGAGAATTGAAATATAGATTTGTCCTACTTCGATTAGAGAGAAATGTTAGCGCATTTCTATTGGAATATCTAGGTACATATATATTAATCTGCGCTAATAAATTCATATCATTTAAATTATTATGCATTATATGATGGAGTGTTTTCAAATATATAATATTACGTCTAGCTTCGAGTGATTTTAAATTAAACATAGTTAATAAATTTGTATAGCTGATTGAGTCGTCGGGGTAATGATGAAATTGTTTAAAATATAAGAATTTTACGAAAGTCTTTTGAACTCGTTCGAAAAGTTTTATGTACGTGTCATAAGAAGGTGACCACACCACTACACAGTACTCCAGCTTTGACAACACAAAGGATGTGTAAAGCTTTGTTATTGTGTATCTATTCGTAAATGGTTGAGCAGTACGCCGTATAAAACCAAGCATTTTTAAAGATTTTCTGTGAACACTGTTAATGTGCGGTATAAATGTCAAATCCTTGTCAAACAATACGCCTAAGTCGTTGACAGAATCTACACTCTCAAGTGCTGTATTATCTAAAAAGTATGCAAATTTAAGTGGCATTTTCGTTTTATAGAATGACATGGATTTGCATTTTGACCCATTGAGTTTAAGTTTGTTTAGTTTACTTCATTCACAAATTCGGTTAATATCTTCCTGGAGCTCCAGGCAATCACTTATAGACTTAATAGACTTAAATATTTTTACATCATCAGCGTATACAAGAATTTCGGATGTTATGCTCTCTGCAATGTCATTTATAAATAGGTTGAAGAGAAGTGGCCCCAGATTTGACCCTTGAGGCACCCCACTAGTGGGACTGAATATTATTGAGCGGTGGCATAGATATTCTACGTAGTTGGCGCGATTAGACAGATACGATTTAATCAGATTCAGTATATTTTGACTAAAACCCCAACGTTGTAATTTATAAAGCAGCACGCCATGGTCTATAGAGTCAAATGCTTTACAGAAGTCTGTGTGAACAACGTCAACTTGACTGCGGTTGTCGAGATGGTATGCTACATATTCTGTGAAGCATAACAGATTAGTGGCCGTCGAGCGTTTTTTCATAAAACCATGCTGCTGTGATGATATATATAATTCAGTATGGGCATACATTTTATTTGATAATATAGTTTCGAGTACTTTTGCAAAATTATTAAGGACAGATATACTTAATGCTTATCGCCTGATTTATAAACAGGAGTGACTCGAGTTGTTTTCCAAATCTTAGGGAAAACTGATGTACGTAATATCGTAGTAAATATATGTTTTAGGAGAGTTAAAAGGGACTGAACATTATGTTATGAATAGATAATAACAAAAAAAAATATTTATTCTTAAAATGAAACATTTCATTATGATTTTGGAAATTTGAGTTTAGCTTACAAAGAAAGGTAATTTTTAAAGCTTAAAAGAAACACACTATTTTCAAAATTAACTTCTAACGAACAATAATCAATTTTATTAGAAATGTAAATAGTTGGCGTATTATTAAGTATTATATAAATACCATTAACATGTGTATTATAATAATACTTAATAATATAGCAACTATTTATATTTCTAATAAAATTGATTACTGTTTGTTAGAAGTCATACTGTTAATCAAATACTTACTTAAAATGTAAACCAAATATTACGTACATGATGTGTACTCAGTACATTTTCAGGCGTTCGTTGGTTTTTTAAAGTTTTAAATTTGAAACCTTTAACGAGTGTTTCCATTCCTTGATTAAGCATAAAGTAAAATTTCGAGTTTAGAAAAGCCTGAAAATTTGGTTTGGTCGCGTAGCGAAGCGAAAAAATATATACTAAGTAATATCACGATTATTTTTGTGTATACTTTTAAAAGAGATAAATTTCTGAGTAATTCAATTTTAAAGAAGAATTTTGCATAAATTGTTCTTTGAAAAACAAAGTTTGAAGATATTTAAAATAAACATACACAAGGAGTATATTTTAAACTTCACTTGATAACAGTGTTTTATACGCGTGGCGCATGAAGTAAAATTTCGTGTTTAGAAAAGCCCATAAAATGTTCACAGGGCTTTTCTAAACTCGAAGTTTTACTTTATACTTAACCTGGGAGTGGAAACAGACGATTAAAGCTTCAAATTTAACAAATTAAAGTATAGGTATTCCAAATTCAGCTTATTTGTTGTAAACCTTTAGTTATTCGTTGTTTTTTTAAAAGAGTTTAATTTGAAGCTTTAAACGAGTGTTTTCCACTCCCAGACAGCATGAAGCATGAAGTAAAATTTCGGGTTTAGAAAAGCCCCGTGAAAATTTTTCACGGGGCTTTTCTAAACTCGAAATTTTACTTCATGCTTAACCTGGGAGTGGAAAACAGACGTTTAAAGCTTCAAATTAAACAAATTAAAGTATACGTATGCCAAATTCAGCCTGTTTGTTGTCAAACTTTAGTTATTCGTTGTTTTTTTTTAAAGTTCAATTTGAACCTTTAAACGAGTGTTTTCCACTCCCAGACTAAGCATGAAGTAAAATTTCGAGTTTAGAAAAGCCCCGTGAAAATTTGTCGAGGGTCGCGCAGCGACCCAAGACAAATTTTCTGGGCTTTTCTAAACTCGAAATTTTACTTCATGCGCCACGCGTATAAAACACTAACATATTATGAAATTTATGTATATTCGAACTTCACTTGAAATCTGTGTATTATACGCGTGGCGCATGAAGTAAAATTTCGAGTTTAGAAAAGCCCAGAAAATTTGTCGAGGGTCGCGCAGCGACCCGAGACAAATTTTCACGGGGCTTTTCTAAACTCGAAATTTTACGTCATGCTTAACCTGGGAGTGGAAAATAGACGTTTAAAGCTTCAAATTAAACAAATTAAGGTATGCGTATTCCAAATTCAGCCTATTTGTTGTAAAACTTTAGTTATTCTTTGTTTTTTTTTAAAGTTCAATTTGAACCTTTAAACGAGTGTTTTCCACTCCCAGACTAAGCATGAAGTAAAATTTTGAGTTTAGAAAAGCCCCGTGAAAATTTGTCGAGGGTCGCGCAGCGACCCGAGACAAATTTTCTCGGCTTTTCTAAACTCGAAATTTTACTTCATGCGCCACGCGTATAAAACACTGTTATCAAGTGAAGTTTAAAATAAACTCCTTATGTATGTTTGTTTTAAATATCTTTAAATTTTGTATTTCAAAGAACATTTTATGCAAAATTCTTCTATAAAATTGAATTATACAGAAATTTACCAATTTAAAAAATATATACAAAAATAATCGTGATATTACTTTGTATATATTTTTATTCGCTTAATGAAATATAATTTCACTATTATCAGAAGATGTATTCATATTTTTTAACTTTATTAAATTTAATCATAGCTACATTCTGTGTGTGTGTTTTTTTTAAAGAATGAACTAGAGTAATTTTTTTTATTTGTCAATCAAAAATAGGTTCATTCTGTGTGTGTGTGTCCGCGTGTTTTTGTTTTAAAGAGTGAACTGTAGTAATTTTTTCATATTTTTGACTTTGTTCACTGAAAACCAAGTTCTACAAATTTCAATCGATTTTATGATATAAAAAAGTTTCCGATTCACAAATAATCAGGCTTTAATTTAAGCTAGATTTAGTTTTTGTGACTAGAAAATTGTGCTTCATACCAAAGCTTAAAGTTAAAATTACGTGAATCTATAAAAAAAATATCATGAATTAATAAAAGTTGAAAAAAGTTGGTGATGTTTGTTTGTTTGTTAAGAAAATAAATAGCTGGTGAAGTTACATTACTTTGTAATTAAAATTATTGGAAAAGCAATTAGATTACAGTAACTATAATTTGTTTTTAAATAAATTAAATAAATGATCGTTTTAAATGATGATTTCCGACTATTGTTTTAATTATATTGGGGGTGGTTCTTTAAGAGCGTATTTATATAAATTATATAAATAATATATGTAATTATTTATCATTACTAATTTTAAAAGTGTTTATTTGGTCTTTTACACTTTCAATCCAATTTTGACATCATCGAAATATTCAATAAAATATTCAGGTATCGCCAATGAGTAAAAAATGATCGAATTATTCTAAGAATCGACTAAATGCTCATTATAACGATTATTACCAACATTACAATTGATCCTTCTCACAAAAATGAACGTTCCCACTGAGCAAATCCATTTAAGTAATGTTTCATCAACATTAAAACAACGTTTAATGTTGCTACAATGTTGATATAACGTTATTGGGGCCCGCCGTGGCCGAGCGGTTGAGCCGCCGGTTTCGCCAATCGGACACGGAGGTGATCTGGGTTCGATTCCCAGCGGAGGCGAGTAATTTATCTAACAAAAAATACTCGTCTCCGGTTCCATGGATGTGTGTGAATGTGTTGTGACGTCCAAATAGTCGAAATATATGTTAATATAGATATTATAAATCAACGTTAGTGGCTGAATGGTAATACCTATGCCAAACAAACCAAAGAAAAAAAAATAACGTTATTGGTTTGGTTTTTGCTCAGTGGGTTAATATCAGTCATAGTTATGTATTTTATAATTAAAATAATTGTTTGTTAAAGTTTTAGAGAAAAGTAATCACATTAATTATATAATTACTTTGTAATTATATACGTTTAATTACAAAGTAATCTAATTATAATGTATTTATACAAATATCATTGTAGAATAATGCATTACTTTGTAATTACATTTAAAAGTAAGTAATTACATTGTTATGTATTTACGTAATTATATTTCTTTGTAATTAATTAACACCCAGCACTGATGCTAACATATATTAATGGGCCTGTTCATTAGAAACACAGGTTGTGAGTTTATTGCCAACTGTTTGAGAATTCACTGATGACTGGACTACTAATCGCGAACGTGTTTGGGATTTTTGCAATCATACAAAATAGACCGATTGGTGTTAGCGGGTTAATGTTTTTCCAAATGGCCAAAGTACCGTTCATTAGATACCAACATACATCACAAACAAATCCAAACATGTTGAATGCTGAACATTTTAAACAACGGGCCCAATAAGACTGTAAACGTCTTATAAACCTATACTTTGTCTCAAAAGTAGGAGGACCACAACAAACTTTCTGGTTTACACAGCCAAAATATAAGCAACAATTTTAATGAGTGGGAAGAGGTAATACAGAAATACTTACTGTAACATATGATAAAATTGTTCAAACACAAAATGTGTAAATATGTTGATGCAAACCGCCACTAGGCAAAGAAACGTCAGTTGTGATTCTAAAATGACAGCCGCAATTTCGCGTACAGTTGCGAGAGAAAAAAACTAGTACAGCAAAATATTTGGCTATGTGAACTGGGCTTACTTTGATTTTTCAAATTGTCAATCAAAATGACAAACTGCGGAAATGTCAAACAAAATTAAATTAACGTCGACATGCCTCAACTGACTGAAACACAAAAAGCGATAATAACGACCCTTTTAGAGGCGATACTAACATTAGAGACGTTGCTAATGAAGTGCATGTTAACAAAAGCACCATCTTGTTAGCCAATAAAAAAAATGTTGTTAACCTGTACATGACAAGTTTGTTTTACAAGAAAAAAATACGATACGACAAGTGGATAAAGCTCCCTGCTGTACTAGTTTTTTTCTCTCGCAACTGTACATGATCCTGTATGCTTCAGTTTGAATTTGCCTTTTCGGCAGCCAAGGAGGTCGCTTAATTAGATCAGCTGATTTTTGTTGTGGTCCTAGGAGTATTTTTTGACACAAACCATAGCAAATGCAAAAAAAAAATAATTTGTTAACCTGTACATGATAAGTTTGTTTTACAAGAAAAAAATAGGATATTTTAGATGTGGCTAAAGCCCCCTGCTGTACTAGTTTTTTTCTCTCGCAACTATACATGAATCAAATTACGCGAATCAAATTACCTGACATTATTGGCTGCCGAAAAAGCAAATTCAAACTGAAAGATACAGTCAGTTTGAATTTGCATTTTCGGCAGCCAATAAGGTCGCGTAATTTGATCAGTTGATTTTTGTTGTGATCCTCCTATTTTTGACAAAAACTATAGCAAATGCAGTCTTGTTATAAAATTGTTACAGTTGGCTAGATGTCAAAAAACGAGTTTAGTTTATTTTGTAGAAGTTAGGTTGTCTGAAAATCGACATATAGGCCTCGATATACATTTTCACCGATCCAAGAATAGAAATTAATTCTTGTATAGTAGAATTCAAGAGAGGTGTCAAAAATGAGGTTAGTTTATTTTGTAGAAGTTAGGTTATCTGAGAATCAAAATACAGGCAACTCGATATACATGTTCATCGATCCAAGAATAGAAATTAATTCTTGTATACTAGAATTCAAGAGAGGTATCAAAAATGAGGTTAGTTTATTTTGTAGAAGTTAGGCTATCTGAAAATCAAAATACAGGCAACTCGATATACATGTTCATCGATTCAAGAATAGAAATTTATTCTTGTATAGAAGAATTCAAGAGAGGTGTCAAAAATGAGGTTAGTTTATTTTGTAGAAGTGAGGTTATCTGAAAATCGAAATATAGGCAACTCGATATAAATTTTCACCGATCCAAGAGTAGAAATTAATTCTTGCATAGTAGAATTCAAGAGAGGTGTCAAAAATGAGGTTAGTTTATTTTGTAGAAGTTAGGTTTTCAGAAAATCACAATATAGGCAACTCGATATACATTTTCACCGATCCAAAAATAGAAATTAATTCTTGCATAGTAGAATTCAAGAGAGGTGTCAAACATGAGGTTAGTTTATTTTGGAGGAGTTAGGTTATATGAAAATCGAAATATAGGCAACTCGATATACATTTTTACCGATCCAAGAATAGAAATTAATTCTTGTATAGTAGAATTCAAGAGAGGTATCAAAAATGAGCTTAGTTTATTTTGTAGAAGTTAGGCTATCTGAAAATCGAAATATAGGCAACTCGATATATATTTACCGATCCAAGAATAGAAATTAATTTTTGTATAGTAGAATTCAAGAGAGGTGTCAAAAATGAGGTTAGTTTATTTTGGAGAAGTTAAGTTATCTAAAAATCGAAATATAAGCAATTTGATATACATTTCCACCGATCCAAGAATAGACATTAATTTTTGTATAGTAGAATTCAAGAGAGGTGTCAAAAATGAGGCTAGTTTATTTTGTAGAAGTTAGGTTTTCTGAAAGTCAAAATATAGGCAACTCGATATACATTTTCGCCGATCCGAAAATAGAAATTAATTCTTGTATAGTAGAATTCAAAAGAGGTATTTAGTATCTAACCATATGATTCCTATGATTCTTCGAGTACTTTTCAAAACTCAATTGCAACGAATGCTAACTTTTTTAAATAGGGGATTCATATTATTATAGTTATTTTAATTTGAACTTAAATGTCACAGAACAGCACTCGTGAACTGGACTATAAACCTTTTACACATGAGAAATACAAAAAAATCAACTCTGTATTTATTGCAACAATTTTGAATTGCCTATAATTTAATGCCAGATTGACATGGGTTTAGACAATCCCTTTCGACGGAGACAGCGTCATATCATATGGTGGAGTTCATCAGTAAAGAACTAGATTCAAAACAGTGTGTAGCCGTGCTTTTGTTCGATCTATCTCGCGCGCTTGATACTGTGGACATTGCATTTGTTAGATATAAATTGTATAAGCTCGGAATTCGAGCTAATATTTTAGATTTTTTGATTTCATTTTTAATTAAGTGATAGAAGTTTTTATGTAAAATGTAATAATTCTAAATCAAAAGAATTTGGTATAAAAACAGGGGTGGCTCAGGGGTCTATCTTGGGACCCCTAATTTTTCATTATATGTGAACGATATGAAGAATTATATTAACTGTGGTAAATTAATCAGTTTCGCGGACGATACGTCAGTTGTATTGTCAGCAAATAATCCAACGCTTCTTGACACTTTAATTGATAAGACAAAAGATGAAGTGAAGTGGTGGTGTAATAAGAATAGTTTAATTTTAAACGATAGTAAGACGGAATGTGTATATTGTTTCAACGTCAAAATTCCAACACATATACAACACTTAAATATAGTAAAAAAAAAACAAAATTTTTAGGCATTTTTTTAGATCCTCAGCTGTCTTGGGATTCCCATGTTGACTTTGTTTGTAATAAACTGAACAAAGCCTATTACGCTATATTAAACTTAACAAATGTATTAGCTTTACCAAATTTAGTGGAAGTTTATTACGCCTTAGCATATTCAGCTCTATCCTACAATGTAATCATTTGGGGAAAATCTGCTCTGCGTAGTAGGATTTTTGTCTTGCAAAAACGTCTAGTAAGATTGATTTATAACTTATCGCCCAGAGAGTCATGTAGATCATTATTTTTAAAGTCAAATATTTTATATTTTCCATCCATTTATATAATGAGGTGCAGTCTATTTGTGAAAAAACATAATACATATTTTGAAAAAAAATCATCTTTTCATAAATACAATACGCGGCATCGTAATAGTCTTTCAATAGTAGGACATAACACTGCTCAATACGAGAGAGCCCCGGGATATAATTGTATAAAAATATATAATAATCTTCCATCTGATATTAAGCAAATTGACGTATATACAAAATTCAAGAAAACGCTTAGAATGTATTTAGCTAATAAGGTTTTTTATTCATTAGATGATTTCTTTTTGTAATATGTCTGTAATTTGTTAATTGTACTTGACTTGTCCAATATCTTTGTGATTTATATGGATTAATAAAACTATACTTATACTTATACTTATACATAACTCAACCTCTAAAAACCACTCAATGTGTTTTCTGATTAATTGAATAAAGTTTCCTTCATGTTTTAATTCCGCAAGATTATATATGCCGCTGAGTAGATGTGAAATGAAAAAAAAAACATATAATTATAGTTATTATTTTGCTCCATAATGTATAAATGTTTATGTAACTGAAGCATTGTTATTAACGATCTGGAGCATTGTCGTTTTAATAAATAGCCGTCTAATACTATTAAAGTAATGAAAAGTTGACCCGCGAATTAACTTCCATTCCCGAGTGGAATGTTCCATCGATTCATCAATCCTGAGCTGGGTCCATTTATAACTGAGACAGTTATAAACATCAATTATTGTAAGAAAACAAATACTCTTCAGAAATATGTTGGAATATTTTTAATTTAGTGTTTTCTCTTGATTTACGTGATTTTAGAAGAGATAATACTGATATTTGTTTGCTGTGTCTCTTGTGAACAGGTATTCAGAAATCCATTTCTCAACATTTATCCCTTTATGTATGTATGCATCAGGGTTGTTAAAAACGTTTTTTTTAAATTTTAATTAAAACAAACGTCTTGTTTCATTGAAACAGCGTTTAAAACATTACCAATTAAAAACATGTTAAAACACCTTTAAAACATAACATACATGGCATTTTTCTTTTGAGTATACATATCCCGATAATTACAGCGTTTTTAAAATTTGCGGGAATTCGTTGTTTTAAAGTGGTTAATTTGAGGCATTTAACGAGTGTTTTCCACTCCCAGACTAAGCATGAAGTAAAATTTCGAGTTTAGAAAAGCCTAAGAATTTGGATTGGCCGCGTAGCGAAGCGGAGCGGCCAATCCAAATTAGGCTTTTCTAAACTCGAAATTTTACTTCATGCGCCACGCTTAAAAACACTGATTTATAGTGAAGTTCAATAAACACACACATACAACAACGATTATAGGCAACCTAATATAATAACTCTTTATATGGTTTTTGTTATTTTTGTTCAGTAGTCTTAGTCGGTTATAATTCAATGTAATTCTTTATATGATTTTTATGTTATTTGTTATTTTTATAATATATTACAATATGTATATGTACTTATGTAATAAAATGGAGATTCCGTTAATAAATAAATATACGTTATAGTTATTGGGTTGCCTTTAATCACTGTTTTAAACAATTTGTTCAGTGCAGAATTAGACTCACGTTTTATTCACAGCTACATATTAGATTGCTAAAGCCGTATATTTTAAACTTTGCTATATTTAAGTGTTTTATACGTGTGGCGCATGAAGTAAAATTTCGAGTTTAGAAAAGCCTAATTTGTATTGGCCGCTCCGCTTCGCTACGCGGCCAATCCAAATTTTCAGGCTTTTCTAAACTCGAAATTTTACTTCATGCTTAGTCTGGGAGTGGAAAACCCTCGTTTAAAGACTCAAATTGAAATCTTAAAAATATACAACGAATGTCGTAATATTTACAATGTATGCACATGTATACCTAAAAGAAAAATTTCCTGTATTAAAAAATCATATTTATGAACACACACAGTTGTGATATTTTATTGTAATAAAATGTTGTGTTTAATAATGTAATTTGAAATATCTTCAATAATTTAGCTAACATTTAAAAACGTAAACAAAAAATCTCAATGAAGTAGTATAAAATATAATTTAGTAATTTAGGATAATAAAAAAAAAAACGTTTTGAACAAATTTAATGTTTAAAATATGTTTTAAATAAATTTAAGATTTAAAACATGTTTAAAACAAAACCGTTTAAAACACGACGGCTGTTTATAAACATGTTTAAAACACTATTTTAAAACAAAGTGTTTTAAACATAACAACCCTGATATGCATGCATTTCTCGTTTGAAAATCAATAGATACAATAAACATTGATCGTAGAATTACATTTACAGTTACCTACGATTTTATTAGGCCGGAGTTTCTCAACCGGGGAGCACGCCCCCTTAGGGGGCACGACAGACTTCCTTAAGAGTAGGTGAAGTGAAATAAGGCTATAATAGTGTTTCAATCTAGCTAAAAAACTCAAATAAAATCATGGAGGGGGCGTGCTGTTATGAGAGGGGGGCCCAACCTGAAAAAGGTTGAGAACCCCTGCGTTAAACAATTGAGAAAACGATTTTTAAGTACCTTCTAACAATTGCACAAACATTTCAATGCTTCTTAAAATTATTGTGGAAAAAAGCAAAACATGTTTTTATAAAATTCGTTAGATAATTTGTGGCACAAAATGCGATAAAACGCATACTAGAAAACATTTTCAACACTGCTAAATATTTTTCTCATTCTGGACATTTGCGTGTCACAGTTACTCATACGAATAATTAAATAGGATTTATGTGGTGCGTGTTATTCTTTGATGAATATGTTATCTTTTTAAATTGATTGACGGACAGAGGATAAATCTACTACGACTCCACAGAATGTTGTAAATTATGAAGATGTTTGTTGTTATTTCGGGATTTTACTTATTATTAATAGACTCTGATTTGATTAGCAATGCTCGTAAATTTATGCTGATAAAAACAAATAATATAAAATATGTGAATAAGAATGAATTATTTTATGTGCGATACTCGTAAATTTAAGTCAATAAAAATAAATTAAATAAAATATTTCAATAAGAATTAATATTAACAAAATACAAATTATGGACTTAGTACACAATTCTGTGATTCATTTATAGTACATTGTACTATCAAGAAAACATGGAATTAAGTTTGAGGTAAAAGAAATCACTAAACTATATGTTTTATTAATAGTACAATGTATCGTATGTTCAATAAAAAAAAAACTCTTTTTTTTATTGGGTTTGGCTTTTGCCTGGCCTTGGGAACTTGCCCATTAGCCAACATCATTTTATTTATATTTGTATTTGTTTTATTTCTTTAACTTATTGCTAATTACCTATAACTATATATTTAGACGTCACAACACATTCACACACACCCATGGACTCCGGGGCGAATATTTTTCGTTAGAAACCAGCGGCTCAACTGCTCGGCCACGGCGGGCCCAAAAAAAACCTCTAAAGTTCCATGAAAAATATTGTGGGTTGGCAACTCTGAAATTATATGTTATAATTATTGTCTGATGTTTTTTATGTCAATTCCTAAAGCGTGTATCCAACTTAAATTTAAAATAAGATTAAATCATGGCATTCCAGAGTTTTTTTTTTAAATGAACATACGATAATATATTGTACTATTAATAAAACATATAGTTTAGTGAGATTTTTATTATTTCAAACTTAATTCCATGTTTGTTTGGTAGTCATTTTTATTTTATTCATGCTAATTTTTGTTATAATATGAAATAATAGTTTATAAACATTACAAGCCATGATTTTCATTAACAAAAAATGCCACAAATAAAACTTACTTTGCAATTGAATTTACTTTAGGAAATATTACATTTTTATTTTTATTTTATTTATTTATATACAAGAAACTCCTTATACAAAAACAAAAACTAAAGTTTATTAATAAATACAATCCATTATGTTAAATTAGGCTAAATTATATATATTTTTTTATAGGAATGAAACCATTTAAACATATAAAAAAAAAAATGGTGATGTGTCCATCATAGCACTTTCCCAGTTAAAGATATGATGATTTAAATATTAACAATATGGAAATGGTGCTAAAACTAAATTGATTCTACTTTTATTATTATTCCAAAACTATTTACAAAAAAAGTAATTCTTGCATTTTTTCGCTGCATCTCGGTAAATATTGATCACCATCACATCTAAGTGTTATATATTTTTAACTTTAGTGTAAATCAGTGCTTAGTCTGGGAGTGGAAGACACTCGTTAGTTTAAAATAAGTCACAACTATCAAAATGTGTGTCCAAAGTGTCATGAAGAATAACAATAACATGACCATCTAATAATAAATTTAAAAAAATAGTTGACTCAAATTAACAATAGTCGGCTGACGTCGATTTGTGTCAAGTGTGGTACATTGGACTAAATATCATTTTAAGTTGATAGGACAGACTAATGTAAATATCTATTACAACTCAGCAATATATATTTTCAACTTTAGTTTAAATTAGTGGTTTATACGCGTGGCGCATGAAGTAAAATTTCGAGTTTAGAAAAGCCCCGTGAAAATTTGTCTCGGGTCGCTGCGCGACCCTCGACAAATTTTCTACGCGGGGCTTTTCTAAACTCGAAATTATACTTCATGCTTAGTCTGGGAGTGGAAGACACTCGTTATAAAAAATATTATTGAATTATATAAATTTAAACTAAAATGTACACAATTAAATTAAATTCATTCAAATTAAATGTAGCATATTATAAAGGATGAAAAAAGATTAAAAATAATCTTTTTATTAAGCTTCAAAGGAGCAAAACCAAAGAATTGTGGACAAAATTATAGAAACTTAAACTTAACAATCCTTCCGCGGCAAAATTAGATAGCTGAAAGTCATTTTTTCTTAAAAAAAATGCATAAAAATAAGAGTCACATTTTTATAAAAGTCACAATTTGTATTTGTAAATTAATGAGTTGTGTTTTAATGTTCGAAATAAATAAAATGGAAGCACAGTGATGAAAAATACAGTCGTGAATTTGACAAATAAATAGAAAAAATCAGATATTCTTAAAAAATGTATATCTTTAATAAATCATAATGTCAAATGTTCATTAAACAATTTTAATGTTTTTAAGAGCAAAATTAAGGGATTATGTATAAAATTATACTTTCAAAGAGGAAATCTTAGTATCAAATATTCATTAAACAGATTTGATGTTCTTAAGAGCAAAATTAAAGAATTATTTTTTATACTATGTTTAGTAAGTCCTTCAAATATCGCAAGCTTTCCTCTTTAAGAGTCTATAATTGTACTCTTAAAGAGAAAAGCTTGCGATATTTGAAGGACTTACTAAACATATTAAATAACTGCATGTCAGATTTTAAATAAATTCAGACTGGTTTTAAATTAATTTGTTTTGTATGTTTTGCTTCTAAAACATCATGACCTATAATAATCAATAATCATAAAAGACACAACCACGTATCAGATTTTAATAAAAATCAGATTATTTATAAACTAATGTGCTTTGTATTACATTTGTCTCAAATGTAAACAAAACTGACAATGACTGCTTAAAAAATAAAGAACTTTGTTTTATCTTTTAAAATGTTAAAATTAGTGTAGCTTCAAGTTGATATTTATTAAGAAAAATGAGGAACTTTGTTTTATTTTTTTTAAATGTTTAAATTACTGAAGCTTTAAGTTGACACTTTTCTTTAAAAATGTCAATTTAAAGCTTCAGTAATTTTAACATTTAAAAAAAAGAACCAAGTTCTTTATTTTGTTATCAAAAAATATCAACTAAAAGCTTCTGTTTTTCTTAAAAAATGTCAACTTAAAGCTTCAGTAATTTTAACATTTAAAAAAAGAACCAAGTTATTTATTTTTATCAAAAAATATCAACTTAAAGCTTTTTTTTTTTTTAAATGTCAACTTAAAGCTTCAGTAATTTTAACATTTAAAAAAATGAACCAAGTTATTTATTTTTATCAAAAAATATCAACTTAATGCTTTTGTTTTTCTTAAAAAATGTCAACTTAAAGCTTCAGTAATTTTACATTTAAAAAAACAACAAAGTTCTTTATTTTTATCAAAAAATATTAACTTAAAGCTTCTGTTTTTCTAAAAAATGTCAACTTAATTAAAGCTTCAGTAATTTTGCCATTAAAAAAAAAGAACCAAGTTCTTTATTTTTATTAAATAATATCAACTTAAAATTTCTGTTTTTCTTAAAAAATGTCAACTTAAAGCTTCAGTATTTACAACATTTAAAAAAACAACCAAGTTCTTTATTTTTATTAAATAATATCAACTTAAAACTTCTGTTTTTTTTAAATGTAAAAACAAGTTCTTTATTGTTATCAAAAAATATCAACCTTAAGCTTCTGGTTTTCTTAAAAAATGTCAACTTAAAGCTTTAGTAATTTAAACATTTAAAAAAACAACCAAGTTCTTTATTTTTATTAAATAATATCAACTTAAAACTTCTGTTTTTCTTAAAAAATGTTAATTTAAAGCTTCAGTAATTTTAATGTTTCAAAAAATAGAACAACGTTATTTATTAAAAAAAGTCAACTCAAAGCTTCAGTAATTATAACATTTAAATTTTTTTTTTAAAAGTTCTTTATTTTTTAAGCAGTTATTGTTAGTTTTATTTAAATTTGTCAAATATCACATGTTTTCGAATATGAAGGACATTCATGTCTTCTTATAAAACTAATAAAACAATTGAGTTTCAAATTTTCTTACAAATCACATTTATTGTGAATAAATTAATAAGATTTGTTTAACTAAATGAACAAAAATTAAGTACCGTGAACAAAATTACAAAAACTCAAAGTTGGGGAAAGATTTATGATGAAAATGTTTGTTTTCTTTAAAAAAATATATATGTCATGTGATTCACACAGTTTTATAAAACTTACAGGAATTGTTTAAACATTTTTTCTTTCTTTCTTGAATTTTAACAGTTTACTTAACTTTGTTAAAATTCAAGAAAGAACAAAATCGTAGCACTGCAAGTATATTTACAGTAGTTAAGTGACTGTAAATATAATTGCAGTGCTACGATTTTGTTCTTTCTTGAATTTTAACAAAGTTAAGTAAACTGTTAAAATTCAAGAAAGAAAGAAAAAATGTTTAATCAATAATACAAAAAATTAACTGCATCTCTAATTTCAATAAAACTCACAGCGATTGTTTATAAACGAATAAGCTTTGTTTAAATGTAAGCACTGTGAACAAAATTGCATACACAAAAAGTTAGGGAAAAAATAAAGTTGACGAAAATTATTCTTTTCTTTAAAAAATTATGAAAAATTAGTCAATTCTCATCTCAGATTGTTTTAAAACTGAGAGAAATTTTTAAGATCTATAAAATGTATGTGCTAAAATGTTAGAAAGAACAAATTTAAAATACTGTAAGTATATTTACAGCAACTTTGATTTGACTCAAGTTCAATATTCTTCATGTTCAATAATATGACATGTTTATTTTATATTACTAAAGTTTAAAAACGAATTAAAATTATTATCGACTTTCTGCAAAAACTTCTTTTGGAGACTTGTCTCAATGAGACTAAATTTTTGCAGAAAGTCGATATTAATTTTAATTCGTTTTTATATTGTGTAAATATTCTGCAAACTATTGACAAACTCAATTTTTCCTTATGTTAAATTTTCTTTATATTACTAAAGTTGTTCATAATACATTAAATTTGCATTTTCTCTATATATTAGAAAAAATTAAATGCATATTCAATTTTGTTAAATCTCAAAGCGATTGTTGGGAAAAGAATGGATTCGACTTAAAGTGAGGAAGAGCAGAAACGAAGGACTTAACTCATTAACGGCCAAACAATTATAAAGTTAACTCCAAAATTTGATTTTAAGTAAAATTTTGCTTTTTTATGATTTATATGAATGACTTATTATATTACATACTGGGATTTTTTCTTTTAAATATACATTATGTATACGCTGTAACTTATCAGGCATTCGTTGATTTTACAACATCGTTCAATTTGAAGTTTCAGAAGAGTGTTTTCACTCCCAGATTAAGCATAAAGTAAAATTTTGAGTTTGGAAAAGCCTGAAAATTTGGTTTGAGCGCCCAAACCAAATTTACAGGCTTTTCTAAACTCGAAATCTTACTTCATGCGCCACGCATGTACAACACTGAAAAATTGTGAAGTTAGGAATACACTTAAAAATACTTTTTTTTAAATGAGTCACAATAAAAATATTTAAATTTTACTCCACACATTCAGGTCAAATAATACAATGTATCAAATTAACTTATTAAGTAGTTTAATAAGAAAAAAAAAATGGTGATGTGTCCATCATAGTACTTTCCCCCGTAAATTGCGTATTAAATCACTTTTAAAATATTTGTAGCATTATTATTTTCAAAATGTCTTCAACTTTTTGATAACTACAACTTTCATTTGAAACATTTTTCAATTGTATCAACACATACACTGAGACAAACCAATGACTAGATAAAAGAACATTATTTATTAATTATCTCAAAAACTAAGAGTGCTATGACAAAAAGTAAAAATACAAAAAATCTTTAATATTTTATTACCTACAACTTTTATTTGAAACATTTTTCAATTGTATCGACACGTACATTGTCACACACCAATAACTAGATAAAACACACAACTTTTGAAATATCTCAAAAACTAAGAGTGCTATGACAAAAGTAAGTGAACAATACATCTTCATTTTGTTATTATCTACAACTTTTATTTGAAAGAATTTTTTGTTTGATGAACATTTATTGAAAAAATCAGAAAAAACTGCAAAACGCTAAGAGTAAAGTACCACTTCCGGTTTTCCGATTTTCACCAAAAGCTTTTCAGTTCTTCCGACTGTAACAAAAAGCTTAAGTTTCAAGTTTCATCTCGATATCTTTAGCGGTTTTTGCGGTACAGCGCACACAGACAGACAGACAGACATTTTTCAAAAATGGTCTTATTCGACTCAGGGGACCTCAAAACGGATATTTCCGTTAAAATTTTTGATTCGAAAATTTTCACGAAAACAATACTTTACCTTTGTATTACATACAGGGGAAAGTAAAAAAATAATATTGTGTTATTGCATCAATAGCGGTTAATGGGTTAAAGAATAATGACGAAAGTTATTTCATCCATGTTGATAAATTTAATTTTAAATTAAGGATTGCCAACTTTTTACATACTGTGGGTGATTCAAAAACCTAACCAAGGGAGCGGTTGGGTTTGTAATCCATCCTCAATATATCCAAGGATCGGCAACCTTGATTTAAGAGATTTAATTTTTCATAACTATAACAAACATAAAATTAAACTATTAGTTGTAAATAAAACACTTTTTACTTTGTTTAACCACTGTATTTGTTTGCACTTAATTTGTGACTATAGTTTCGACTATCTAGTAGTCATTATCATTAGTTTGATAATGACTACTAGATAGCCAAAACTATAGTCACAAATGAAATACAAAATACAGTGGTTAAACAAAGTAAAAAGTGTTTTGTTTACAAGTGTATTTAAGATGTACCACAAAGTGAACGCCTACAACACAAAACAGTTAACTATTTCTCTTAATGAATTAACAAACACAAAAAACGAACACCCCTGCAAACTACAAAACAAACATTAGTGCGAAAAACAACAACAAACGCCCCGAGATATATAAATTACACACGTGTTTTTAATTAAAACAAAATACCTGTACTTTAATTAAAACCGTCCAACAGTGCTAAAGAAGCTCAGGTTTTGTGGCCTCGGGGATTATTTTGTATTTTTCGCGTTTTTCCACGAGCGAAAATTATGCATTCGTTTGAATTTAATCCAATCAATTGTAAAAGAACCGTGAAAAATGCCGATGCAAATTTCATCCGATTTGCAAGTATGATTGGAATCTGGTGACATTAACATAATCGAACTGGTCGATTTATTGCGAAAGATACGTATTTACGATATTCGGTTTAGGCGCTATTATTTCATGATGATCGTCAAAAGTTGATATTGAATATGTAGTATTATTGCTTTTGTTATATTTCTGTTTTATATTCTTTGATCTAACATTATTGCTTTATAAATAATTTCAAATCAAAAAGTATAAGACATGAACATAACGAAAGCAATAATAATACATATTTAATATCAACTTTTGACAATCACCATGAAATAACAGCACTTCTATTAATTTTGGAATTTACATATCTTATCGTATTATGTTATATTTTGTATTTGTATTGTAAAATGGTTAATTCCTTTAATAAAATATTATTCTTATTAACCCGTTTTACAACATTTTGTATTCGGCGATGGAAACTTTTATTCTAACGAAATTTGTAAACGTGTCATAATATCCCAAATGGTTCAGTAGTGAATTGATCAAAGTAACGCGAAAGAAAAAACATGCTCACGCTATGTTTAAGTCTTCTGGCGGAACATGTCATTACGAGTCCTTTAAAAAGTTAAGGAAACAATGCAATGCACTAAATGAGCTGTTGTATAATAGATATATTGATTCCATCATGAATAAAATTGACATTGATTCTAGATCATTGTGGACATTTGTAAATGTGTCTAGAAAATCTAATGGATTTCCAGAAGAAATGTATTATAATAATAGGTCCAGTAATACAACAGCGGGTTGTTCAAATTTATTTGCATCACATTTTTCCCAATCATATAATGATCGTAACAGTTCTATGCTAGTTGATTTCAACGTAAAATCAATTTTAGATTTAAATCAGCTTAATCTGATTCCCATACACAGCTTATTTGAGGATTTATTATCAACAGGAGTTTTTCCCATGTATTGGGAAAATAGCTATGTTGTGCCTATTTTTAAAAGCGGATGCAGATCTACTATAACAAATTATCGTGGTGTGTGCATCCAATCAGCTATACCAAAACTTTTAGATAAACTTGTATCTGATCAATTAAATGTGAAATGTTCACAATACATAGTTAAAGAGCAACATGGCTTTCTTAAAGGCAAGTCAACTAGCACTAATTTGATGATTTATTAAAGATACATATCGAATGCTTTGGAGGAAGGTTTGCAGGTTGATTCGATCTACACTGATTTCTCCAAAGCATTTGATTGGGTGCAGCACAGCATTCTATTACACACACTTCGTTGTATGGGCTTTTTTGGTAGTCTCATAAAATGGATAGAGAGTTATTTAATAGGTACTTCTCAGCGTGTTCGCATTGGTCAGATGGTATCAGATACTATAACAGTAAGTTCCGGGGTGCCTCAGGGCTCGCACTGTTGACCTCTATTATTTTTACTTTTTATAAATGATATTGTTTCAACTATAAAGGATAGTAAGGTTCTTATTTTTGCTCATGATTTGAAACTCTTCAAAAAGGTTTATACTGTGTCAGATCAGCACCTGCTCCAGAGGGATCTAAATAACATTTCAATGTGGTGTATATAGAATAATTTGGAGTTGAATTTAAACAAGTGCTCTCAGATAAGTTATCACCGCGGTAGTATTAAACACTATGCTTTCTCCTTGTACGATCAACAATTGGCACAAGTAACAAAAATAAATAGATTTTTGGGTTATATTTACCCCAAACTTGATTTTAAAGAACATATCTCTCGTGTGCAATAAGTCTTTAAAAGTGTTGGGTTTTATAAATCGATATGGTAAACAGTTAAAAGACTCAACTCTAAAAAATTATATTTGTCTCTGGTACGGCCACATGTAGAGTATGCATTAGTAACCTGGTCTCCCTTTACAAACAGTGCCATTCGTCAGATTGAGATGATTGAAGGTTTCTGAAGTTGATGGCTTTTCACATGGGAAAAGGTTTGTTAAACTTCAGCCATAGCGGAATGCTTTCAACACTCAATTTGCATTCTTTGGGCGAAAGAAGAATCTTTCTAGATCCTTCATTTTTATATAAGCTTCACAAACCCATTCACCGGTTTGTGAATTGCAGTGAATTAGTGGGAGCGCTGGATTTTATTATACCTCGGTGTATTAATTCCAGATAACGATCAATATTTAGAATTTGATTTCATACCACAAAGTACGGTATGTATAACCCTATTGATCGTATGATGAGACATGCGAACGATTTGTCGAATAATTCCAACTTTATGCTCTTCACTTCTTCATTTGCAGTTTTCAAAGGTCATTTACGCTATATTGATATATCCCATCTTATTCATATTACATAAATGTAATGCATTTTATTTTTATTATTTATTGATTTTATTTCTTCGTAAATAATTTTATATAGTATACGTATCTTTGTTGTTTGTTAATTCAACTCAATTCTATGTCATTTACACTGCATGTTTTCATCTGTGATAATTTACTTTTGCAAATAACACTTTGTAATGAAACCTTCTGTGATATTGGATTTTAGTTTTGTTTTATCTATATTATTACTTGTTATTTGTACATTTTACTATTTTAGATTATTTATTTATTTATTGCATTTTAATTAATTATTTTATTTATTCTACAGTCTTGTTGCTTTTTATTTAATTTTGCTTTTATTAATTATTGCTTGAAGATGGGGTATATTTTGCTTTTCTTTTATAATTCATGTATTTGAATTTGTCAGTTTGATGTATTATATTGTTGTGTTTTGCTCTCTCTCTCTCTCTGATTTTTATATTTATGTTATATTGATTTTTTATTTCTTGAAGATAAGAATGAGCTGGTTGCATATTGTTTTGACTATGACCTGTTTGGGAATGAGAAATAACCATTTTGACGTGTGTCTTGTGCCATTTTGTTTCTTGTTTTTAGTGTTTGGCACACTTTTCTTGTATATTTTTAATATGTATTTCTTGTATATTTTCAATATGTATTTATAAATTTATTTTGTAAATCGAGATTCCGTTAATAAAGTGAAATTGAAATTAAGCGCCATTGATGCTCCGCAAAATTATTATTTTTTTGTTTATTAAATTACTAAATAAGTTAATTTGATACATTGTATGATGTGACCTGACGAGAATTTGCGAACAAAATGTTAGTATTGTGTTATTTAAATATTTCGATTATTACTCATTTTAAATAGTATATTGTACAACGAGCATTTAATGATAGCTATTAATTACGAGAACGATGTTTGCGGAACGAGCCGAAGGCGAGTGGAGCAAGTCGTTCAAATGATTAATAGCCATTATATGCGAGTTATACACTATACTTTGTTCACGACAACAACAATATATAACACAACATTTATTATATAAATATTTATCAAATACGAGTCAGTTTTAATGGTCGGTTTTTTTTTATAATAATTTGATAGATAAATGATGACAGATTGCGGTATTATGATTTAAATGTGTAATAGGGTTAATTCCACTTTAACACAAATATGAACAATCGTTCAACAATAAATAATACTCACAAAGTCTACCCTTTCGCCTAAGTTACATAGAAACACGCTCTTTGCACAAAAAACGAACTTTTTCGTTTAAGATGGAGTTTTCACGGTGTTAACGTTTGTTCCTCTTTAAAAAACACTCGCGACGGATAGAAGAACAATTGTTTAACCGATTTGAGAATGATTTATGTTTACAGACGCGTTTTACGCGGGTTAAACTAGTGAGAACGACAAAGATGTTGACGCGATTACGTCGTACTTTAACAAATGGAGTTATCACCACCATGGTTAAATGTAAGACAAAAGAAGCTGATTTGACTAGCACAGCGCTGTTGCTGCATAGCGGAAAAAATCGAACTAGGCAATTATTTATATTCGTGTTAAAAAAACAGATTTAACACGAAAATTCTGTGTTATATGTAGGTGAGTGTTAAATGCACCATTTATGCTGCCCACACAATTAAATAATGCATATATTATAAGATTGTCGTGAACAAAAAATATTTTCAGTGTATTTATAACTTCATAGTATTTTAGTGTTTAATACGCATGAAGTAAAATTTCGAGTTTAGAAAAGCCTGACCTAACCAAATTTTCAGGCTTCTGTAATAATTGAGAGGCTCAGTGGGAAAGTAGTACAAGTGACATGAGATTTATTTGTGTAAACTGGAGATAAAGATTAACTTTTATTAAAATATGAATCTCATTTTTAGATATCTGTACTTATAGAGAATTTTTAGAATATAGCACTTATACTACTTTTCCATTAAGCCCCTCAAATGTGGTTAGATTATATGTCAGTTATTTAGAATAATTCAAGATTAATCCTCGTAAAAAATGTACTTTACAAGAACTGAGTAACAAATGGATTCAATCAAAAAGTAAAATTATTACAAATATTAACATTCATAACATTTGAATGTTAATATTTGTAATAATCTTACTTTTTGATTGAATCCAATTGTTACTCAGTTCTTGTAAAGTCATTTCTTTTTTCTTGACAATATTTTGTTGTTCGACTTCGTCAATATTAATGCATTTTTATGACTACATGATAACAGAAAATCAGTTAATTGTGAATACTGAACAAAGATATTTGTGTTTTATTATTTAGTTGTTTATTATTAGTTACATATGTTTTAAAATAAATTCTGTGATATCATACCTTTAATATTTTTTATAAACAACTTTTCATATCTTTTTGTATTTTATCAAGAGTTCATTTAATAATATTCAGCTCTCAGGGGGGTGTCGAGTACGCTTCCTTCCCGTCTTAAATAATTAGGTTTAGGGTAGTTCATCCACCCCGCTTGCAAATTTATGCAGGAGTGAGATTTTATCACCTCCTCGAGTTGGCTATTTCGAAATTCACATTTCGAGAAGGAATGTGAAGCTTGAAAAGTTCGTCGACCGAGTTAAAATTTGTATAAAACGTAAATATAAAATTGATTGGAATTCTTAATAGGTTGACTATTTTTTGCAACGTACTTCTAAATAAATCCATATACCTATGATGATTTTATGTTATCTCAAGCAAATTCCAATAAAATACAGTATTGGGATGGGCATCAAATTAAAAAAAAATGATACCCATTCCAATATTGTAACAAATTAAAAAAATTGATGCCCATGCCAATATTGTATTTTATTGGAAGTTGCTTGAGATAACATAAAATCATCATAGGTATATGAATTTATCTAGAAGTACGTAAAAACATGATGTGAAGCGAATATTATTCAAAAAGCTTATTAATTCTTATTTTATTCAAATACTATAAATCAGAGCTGGGCAGGATTCGAATCATTCAGGATTCGAATCCTGGATTCGAATCCATTTAGAGGATTCAAAAGAGGCATTCGAATACTTTAGTTCAACTGGATTCGTGATCCGAATTCGTTACATTCTTTTAAGAGGATTCGTATTTGAATCCAAATGTGGGTGATTCGAATCCTTATAAAAGGATTAGAATATTTATACAAGGATTCGAATACTTACAAAAGGTTTTGAATCGTCAAAAATAATTCGAATTAATTGTGAGGATTAGCATGAAAAATTTGTTTTGTGTGTTATTTAATTTCTCTTTAAATCACTGTTTTATACGCGTGGCGCATGAAGTAAAATTTCGAGTTTAGAAAAGCCCCGTGAAAATTTGTCTCGGGTCGCTGCGCGACCCTCGACAAATTTTCTACGCGGGGCTTTTCTAAACTCGAAATTTTACTTCATGCTTAGTCTGGGAGTGGAAACGCTCGTTCGAAACTTCAAACTGAATGATTTGATAAGAACATTAAATGACTGAAAATGTTTTTAAAGATAATAATTTGGTTTTCAAAATTTTGTTTAATATTATTTGAAGAAAAACTGACATGGTAGCCACAATCTGAAACCTTAAATTTTTCCGGCATTTCCCTGATTCAAGATGTTTTTCCCTGACCTTTTAATATAACTTTCTTCTGTGGGAAACCCCCATTTTGTTAAATTGTTTTCATTGTTTTTGTCAATATTTAAGTTAATTTTATAAATTTTTACGTGTTTTTTTTAATTTTCCTGCTGAATTTGACAAATTTAATAATATCATATGGCTTTTTTGTTAGTGTTTTGGTCAATATAATAAAATTCTATGACTTTTCTCGGACTTTCCCGGTTTTAATGATATTCAGTGATTTTTTTATTTACGTGATTTTCAGGCATTTGTCGATTTTATAATAAAGTTCAATTTAAAGTTTTGAGCGCGTGTTTCCACTCCCAGGCTAAGCATGAAGTAAAATTTCGAGTTTAGAAAAGCCCCGTGAAAATTTGTCGAGGGTCGCGCAGCGACACGAGACAAATTTTCGGGCTTTTCTAAACTCGAAATTTTACTTCATGCGCCACGCGTACAAAACACTGATTTGAAGTGAAGTTCAAAAACACACAAATACATCTTCAATCAGAGTAACAGGGAATCAGATGTTTAGTCTGTTATTAGCGATGTTCAGTGTTAATAATAAATAATTAGGTTTTAAATATTTTTGTTACTGGCTTTGTTTGACGATTTCATTTAATATTTATGTTATTTGGCAGTTTTTAGGAAATGTATTATAATTAAAACTTCAAACGAGGCATTGTTTTCAATATTTTCAACAAAATTCAAAAATTATAGTTGTATGTTTCTAGCCAGAACTTTATTTTTATTTAGTCAATATGTCGTCGAACTTTTGTCAGCTACTTCAGCAAAATATTGGCTAAATAAAAATAAAGTTCTGGCTAGAAACATACAACTATAATTTTTGAATTCCGCCGCTTTTCACCAAAAACATTTTCAAAAAATTCTGTAAATGTTGTAGTTACATAAAAATGGTGATTTTTTTTATTATTTTATCATTTTCGTAAATTCTAATAAACCCATTCAGTGATTTGGTAAATTTTCACGATTCCAATCCATCTATTTTTATTTTGCTGTATCTGAGGCTGGCAACAAACAGGCAATTTTTTTGGGGGTATACAAATTATGATTTTTCGACGTAAATTTTCAGATATTCGTTGATTTTCTAAAAGCTTTCAATTTAAAGCTTCTAACGAGTGTTTCCAATCCCAGGTTAAGCATGAATTAAAATTTTGAGTTTAGAAAAGCATTAAAATTCGCGATGTGACTAAACCAAATTTTCAGGCTTTTCAAAACTCGAAATTTTACTTCATGCGCCACGCGGATAAAGCACTGATTTAAAGTGAATTTCAAAATACACTCACCCCTTATGTTTGATCCTCCCGTCAATACATTCCACAAATGTTTACTATTTACTAATATAATACCTTTGTTGTAACATTTGGATTTTGAGATATTATCATTTTTATATTTAATTGTCATTGTATATATACTTAAAAGAAAAATGCATAAAAGATATTAATTTAACAAAAAAGTCTTTCTGTGGTAATAAAATGTTAAAAAACTAAAATAAATGGTACACGGTCGTTCTTTTAATGTGATAATGTCAAAGAAGTCCGACACAAATATATTAATTTACCATATAGTTGTTATTTAAATTAAACGTATTTAGCAGTGCATTTAAAAGAAATATATTGCCTTAAGTAAGCAATTAATATCAAAAATTAATGTACGATCACGATTCTCCGAAAAATTTTAGTTTTTATATTTAACCAAAACATCATTTGTATTAAACTGAATGGTTTTAGTTTTCATATCTAACTATAAATAATTTGCAAAACGTAAAGTTATAATAAGCTATTGTTATAAGTTTTTAATATTTATGACAAGTAGATTAATAATAACATAATTTGTATTAGTCAGAATGATTGTAGTTGATTTAAAAAGGAAAACACTTGGTTAAATTTCACTAATACAAATATATAATATTAGTGAAATTTAACCAAGTGTTTTTCTTTTTAAATCATAGTTAAATATATGAGTTTGGGTGAGTTACGTGAAGATAATAATAATAATAATAATAATAATAATAATAATAATAATAATAATAATAATAATAATAATAATAATAATAATAATAATAATAATAATAATAATAATAATAATAATAATAATAATAATAATAATAATAATAATAATAATAATAATAATAATAATAATAATAATAATAATAATAATAATAATAATAATAATAATAATAATAATAATAATAATAATAATAATAATAATAATAATAATAATAATAATAATAATAATAATAATAATAATAATAATAATAATAATAATAATAATAATAATAATAATAATAATAATAATAATAATAATAATAATAATAATATTTATTTATTACCCTAATTACAAGGCAATATGTACAATAATATAGTAGAATAATATGATACTTAACAAATAATAATAAACAAAATAAATGATATGCCTAAACAATAAAATGAAAGATGATAATAACTTGAAATAAAACACTTTTTCTCCTTTCTTCACAAGTTTATTTTATACCAGATGTACATTTCGGTCACCATGTGACCATTATCAATGGTTTGATACTGCATCAAACAGTATCAAATCTGTGTTATCAAACCATTGATAATGGTCACATGGTGACCGAAATGTACATCTGGTATAAAATAAACTTGTGAAGAAAGGAGAAAAAGTGTTTTATTTCAAGATAGTTAAATATGTTTCACCCCGTGAAAGATGAGAAACTTGTTCAAGATATGATTGTAGTTTTTATATTTACCCAAAATAAAATGTGAATAAATCCATGTGGCTATTGAAAAATGTGACTAATGGGTACACAGATAAGCAACTGTTAAACCGCCACCTACAAAGCAACCACCTGCAGTGCGCACAATGTGCCAAATCCGAGCGCGAGCGCCAGGGGGGGATTTGGAGGAAAAAAATTAAATTAAAAATTTCGAGAAAAAAACATATCCACTCCATTGTAGATACATGAAACCCTTATAATCTTGCATGTTTATATTTTTTAACCCCCTATATTATTAACAATTAACGCTTAAAGTTGAGCAATTTAGAAAACATCAATTTTACGGCATTTCACTCGCAAGTTTAAATGATTTATTACATGGATAGTAGGCGTACTATAAATATAACATTATACACTGTTGTTTATAACATAATACTGTATATTATGGTTGAAAGATCAAGTCTCTAAATATATTAGAAAAAAAGTTAAAAAAATTTGAATATGAAATATATTTTAAATATAAATTTTTACTTTAGAAAGTGTTATAAAAAAAATGCCAACTCGATGAGGTCTGTGACTATCACTAAAAATTAGTTCTATGTTTTCTCTAACTACCCTCAAAATTTCGTATCTCCACCGGTGCGTTTTTGGGGTCTTTTTAATTTTTTTATTCGACGCCACCAATTAAAATTGGGTCGGGCGAGGCCCGTGTGCGGTGAGCATCGCGGAGTCGAGCGCGCTATTCTCGAGCAGCACGCAACATGATTTCTACGTTGGCCCCGAACAAAAAAATAATAAAAACGCACGTAAAACGCACATGTAAAAATTCAAAAAAAATAGGGCTGTTACAGAAAATATTGACAAATGTTTATATAATAGTCATAATCCTCACAATCTACAATTTTTCTAATATACAGGTATATATCATAGTGAAATTATTTCTTCTCTGAGTATTTTTTGCACCATTTAAATCACATTTACAAAAATAGTTTTATGGGTTTTTTTTCTTATTGATATATGTGTTTACATTTTTATTAGGGGTCCGATTGGAGCTGTCATTTACCGTAACAAATGGCATTCTTGTCACACAGTTTTTACGGTTTAAGTATCTGAAATGGATTTTTCTTAATTTTCTTGAAAGCAAAATATGCGTTTAGTGTTGAACGAAGTCTCCAACAGTTCACATATTTTTCTGATCCCTAAGCGAACGATTGAACATTATAAAGTAGTTATTAATTAAGTTAGTGTTAAGTGTTATTTAATTTGTTGACTCATTCTTTGATTTAGTGTTTTTTTGTGTATAAAATAGTTTAGTTTAGTGTTTAATAGTTTACTTTAATTAAACTAGTGTTTAGTGTTAGTGTAATTTAATTAATCCAAAACGCTGAGTGATAATGGAGAAAATTAAAATTACAAACGGTGATTTATATAAGGTATGGTACGAACTAAAACCTAAAAACCTTATTCAGTCAAGCAATGCCATTGATTATTTAATAAAATATATTGAAAATGTTTCGACGAAAAACAATAGTGAAAATGATGACATTCTTAACAAAGTTAAGGATTTCTGCAGTACTCTTAATAGAAAGTGGAAAATGTGCTCAAGATCTCATATCAATTTCATTAAAAAAAATAGAAATTGGTTACTGCTGCCTTTTAAATACAACGAGGGTTCTGCCTTAATTGAAAATACAAACCTCTTTGAAAATATAGAAAATATTTCACCAATACCAAGTACATCAGGTACACAGTTCACAATACAAAGTAATACATCTAAAAGAAGACAAACTAATTTATTGATCACCGAAAATACACCAGAACAAATATTTTCAGCAGCAAAAAAAATTTTACGCGATAAAGGAAATATACCAGCGGCCAAATAAGTGGAAAGTGCTTCCTCGGATTCACAGGAATAAATAAAAAAAAAACTACGTTCTCATGGAGCAAAAGACCTTTTACCATCTTACAATAAAATTAAAATAATGAAGACAATGTGTTACCCAGCTAATATTTCTATTTCTCAAAATGGAGCATCAGTACCTTTGCAGAGCCTTCTTGAGCATACTTTATGTAGATTAATATCAACAATTAAATTTCCTCAAGATACATCATTTAGTAAATTAATTTTGTTGTGTAAACATGGTTGCGATGGCAGCTCAGGGCACTCTACTTATATGCAAAAGCCATGTGATGATAGCAGTACAGATGAAGAAGAAATTACAGAGAAGAGTGTCTTTGTGTTTTCACTGGTTCCACTTAGATTATTTTCTGATGAAAGTGTTATTTGGAAAAACGAAAAACATTCATCTATTAAATTATGTAGACCAATAAAATTTATTTATGCTAAAGAAACAAAACAGCTTATTCTAGATGAAGTTAAGAGTATGAGGCAAGAGGTAAATTTATTGGAAAAACAACAAATTTATATTAATGGTAACCATGTAGAGGTAAAATTTAATTTGTTGTTTACAATGATCGACGGCAAAGTTATAAATACCTTAACAAATACTCCGAGCTCAAATTATTTTATATGCAAATGTTCTCCGAAGGAGATGAATGATATTGAAAGAATTAAAAATATTCCTATTATCGAAGATAATTTAAATTATGGTATTTCTTCCCTCCATGCATGGATTAAGTTCATGAAATGTGTTCTTCATATCTCTTATAAATTAGATTTGAAGAAAACAACTACTCACGGATGTACGATAGAAGAGAAAAATAATATATTTAGTCGGAAAACTAGAATACAAAAACTATTACGTAAAGAGTTAGGGATAAGGGTTGATATTGTTGTGCAAGGAGGAGGTACTTCAAATACTGGCAACGTTGCTCGAATATTTTTTCGAAATTATGAGAAAGTAGCTGTCATCACTGAATTGAATGAAGAATTATTGAACAGATTTTATACAATGTCGAGTTCTCGTAAAATAAATGTATTGATGTTTGATAAATATGCAGAAGATACGGCCCGGGCCGACTTTACACCTCGTTATATGGATGGTATAGAATGCCTCATAGTGTCCATAAAATTTTAATTCACGGGAGCAAAATAATTGGACAATGTCTTTTACCAATCGGAGAACTTTCGGAAGAGGCACAGGAAGCAACCAATAAAATATATAAGAGAGTTAGAGAAAACCATGCTAGGAAAAACTCTAGGCTTAATACAATTCGAGGTTTATTTAATATGCTTTTTGTATGTTCTGATCCAATAATTTCTTCTTTGAGAAGCGATGTAAAAATTCATAAAAAACAACTACCTGCAGACGCTAAAAAATTAGTTATTTGTGAAACGGACACAAGTGACAGTGAAGACGAACAGACTGATGAGGATACTGACAAATTTTCATTTTAAAAAAGTAAGTAAATAAAACAGTATAAAATACATAACTTCGTTGTGCAAAATCAGAAAAATGTAATGTATATTCTGATTAAAAATTCATATTTTAAACAACAGATTAAATTATTTTTAAACTACAGAAGATACTTTTCACATTTGTACGTTTTTTTGAGGTGCTGTATTTTTTATTAGGCGCAACCGATAAAAATCGACTCGGTCATTCGCAAAAACCTGACACAAAACGCACATGTAGAGATACGAAGTTTTTAGGGCATTTAAAAACATACCACATTTTTTGGTGAAAGTCACAACCTATGTAATGATTATAACAATTGTATATAATTTTTCTGCCTTGAATTATTATTATATTATTTTTTTTTAGAAGATTGCAAACTGGAAGAACTGTGACTATCATATAAACATTTGTTAATATTTTCTGTAACTGCCCTATTTTTTTTTAAATTTTTACATGTGCGTTTTAAGTGCGTTTCTATTATTTTTTGTTCGGGGCCAACGTAAAAATCATGTTGCGGGCTATTCGAGAGTAGCGCGCGCTCGACTCCACGATACTCACCGCACACGGGCCTCGCCCGACCCAATTTTAATTGGTGGCGTCAAATAAAAAAATTAAAAAAACCCCAAAAACGCACCGGTGGAGATACGAAACTTTGAGGGTAGTTAGAGAAAACATAGAACTAATTTTTAGTGATAGTCCCAGACCTCATCGAGTTGACATTTTTTTTATAACACTTTCTAAAGTTAAAATTTATATTTAAAATATATTTCATATTCAATTTTGTTTTAACTTTTGTTCTAAAATATTTAGAGACTTGATTTTTCAACCATAATATACAGTATTATGTTATAAACAATAGTGTATAATGTTATATTGATAGTACGCCTACTATCCATGTAATAAATTATTTAAACTTGCGAGTGAAATGCCGTAAAATTGATGTTTTCTAAATCGCTCAACTTTAAGCGGTAATTGTTAATAATATAGGGGGTTGAAAAATATAAACATGCAAGATTAGAAGGGTTACATGTATCTACAATGGAGTGGATATGTTTTTTTCTCGAAATTTTTAATTTAATTTTTTTCCTCAAAATCCCCCCCTGGCGCTCGCGCTCCGATTTGGCACATTGTGGTGCGTGAGCTTAAGTTTGTGTGTAAGATCCACTCATATTCATAATCAAGGCACCATGGGGCTATAATGCGAATTACGGAACACAATACATTTTCGGTGCAGATTGCTCCTTAATTGAATTATAATCTCCGAAGGATCTATATGGAAATTATCGAAATGTTACTGGTAACGATATTGATATATTAATGGTTGCGAAAAAATAATAAAATCAAATTCATTCTTAAAGGATTTGTATTCGTGATTCGAAAAAACAATATTCGAATCTTTGATTCGAATCATATTTATCTCTTACGAATCCTTTATTCGAGAATTTGTGATTCGAATTAAATTTATCTCTTACGAATCCATTATTCGAGAATTTGTGATTCGAATCATATTAGGTGATTCGGATTCGTGATTCGAATCCGTTTTACGAGGATTCGTCCCAACTCTGCTATAAATACATAAATAAATAAAATGCATAAAAGAGGTGTTGTGATATGTTTTGTTTTAGTAGGGAAAAAAAACACCAGGTTAATAACACACATCCGATTTTTTCAGATTTAAAGAAAATCAAAACTTTCCTTTAAATAATAACTGTTGTTTGTACTTAAATGTGTTTATATTTTACTCTTTTTTTACTCATTTATGTATTTATTTATTATGTATTTGTATTTATATTTCATGTTATTTCTTGCCATAAGATATTAATGTTTTAATTTAGATCCTTTGAATGAATAAATACATGGATGATTGTTATACACCGGGTGTTGACTTGGCGGACGCAACATAGGAAATCCCATGTAAATTTTGAAATGTTCAAATTTTGGCTCCTATTTATTTTAGAAACAAAATGTATTTACCTTTTTTGTAGAGGGAAAAATTCTGAATTCATTCGTGTTAACTTTACGTTTCTCTAAGTTAAAATGATTAAGAAAAAATAATGTGATTTTATGAAAATAATAACATGCCATGGAATTGAAACAACAACTGAGGATGTCAAAATAGCAAAAGATATCGTAGTCACTTGATTAAAGTAAATCTTTTCGAATTGATTTACACTATACAAGAAAAATGTAATTATTTTCATAAAATCACATTACTTTTTCTTAATTATTTTACTTGTTAATTTTTTGACATTCGTTGATTTTTAAAAAAGTTCAATTTGAAGCTTTTAACGGGTGTTTTCCACTCCCAGGCTAAGCATGAAGTAAAATTTCGAGTTTAGAAAAGCCCCGTGAAAATTTGTCGAGGGTCGCGCAGCGACCCGAGACAAATTTTCTGGGCTTTTCTAAACTCGAAATTTTACTTCATGCGCCACGCGTATAAAACACAGATTTTAAGTGAATTTCGAATATACATAAATTTGACAATGTTATAGTGTTTTATACGCGTGGCGCATGAAGTAAAATTTCGAGTTTAGAAAAGCCCAGAAAATTTGTCTCGGGTCGCTGCGCGACCCGAGACAAATTTTCACGGGGCTTTTCTAAACTCGAAATTTTACTTCATGCTTAGTCTGGGAGTGGAAAACACTTGTTTAAAGCTTTAAATTGAACTTTAAAAAAAAATATAGGGAATATCCGCAATTGTATCAATTCCATAGCATGTCATTATTTTTATAAAATCACATTACTTTTTCCTAATTATTTTAACTTAGAGAAACGTGAAATGTAAGTGTGAACATAAATAAATTTAGAGTTTTTCCCTCTACAAAAAAGTGAAATACATTTTGTCTCTAAAATAAATAGGGAAGCCAATATTTGAACACTTTAAAATTAACATGTGATTTCCTATGTTGGGTCCGTCAAGTCAACACGCGGTATACCCGATTATATTATAAGATTAGTTTAAGTTATTCTGACACTATTTTTACTTTGTTTATAAATAGCACTCTGAAATAGAATATGTCTTTATATTCTATTCTATTAAGATTTTCTTATAATTCTTTTTATTTTTTTTTAAATCTTGAAAAACCATCGTGGATAAACGTTATAAACAATTTAAGGTGTTTTTTCAAAAATTCCAATTAGTATTAGTAAATCAATAAATCCTCAATAATTCTCGTGAATTTTATTTGAATCTAATAACCGCTTGATTTCTTATTTAAAAACAAAAAAAGTGAAAATGAAAAAAAATCTCAGTCAAAAAAAAGAATTTTATTGGCATAGTAAAAATGTAAACTCCTATGTTGCAGATCACTTAGCCCAAGTAGTAACCATTTTAGATTGCGACTCATCCGATGGAAATAAATGTAGTAATGGAAACAATGTTTGTATTTCACGTTGCCTTTCCCACGCAAATATTGCTAAATTTGTTGAAACTCTGAGTCTTGAAAATTGGGATATTGTGTTTAATTGTGCGGATGCTGATCGTTCTTTTAATATGTTTGTAGCAAAATTTACCCACATACTAAATAGTGCCTGTCCATTAACAACTAAAAAAAAAAAAATAAAACTGGTAAAGATAAATTATGGGTCACTAATGAAATTATTTGTAGTAGTAAAGATATAAAAGAAATGTTTTACTTAGCAAAACTCTCAAAAACGAAAATTAATTTAAACAGAATAAGAAAAAAAAAGAGAGTACATTCTAAAAATATTGAAAAAGCCAAGAGTGATTATTACATAAGTAAAATTGAACATTCTAACAATAAATCGAAAACAGCTTGGGATATAATTAATCGAAATCTAGGAAGAAATAAAAAAATTTAATAACGACATGTTTAAATCCAAAAAAAGAGATTCTACCAATAAATTTCAGTTAAAATTTATAAAAACATTAAAATCTTGCAGCAATATAATTCCAGAATCAGAAATATTTAAATTTAAAATAATGAACCCTAAAGCACCAATTTTGTATGGTTTGCCGAAATTACATAAGGATGGAATTCCCATACGACCTGTAGTGTCCTATTTATATGCACCAACCTATAAGTTGTGTAAACATTTAAATAACATAATTCCATCTTTCATTAATTTCGAATCTCAATACGGAATTAAAAACACAATAGAATTGGTAAATAGGTTAAATACAATATCGATACCCCCAAATGCAAACTAGTCTCATTTGATGTGAAAAGTTTGTTCACCTCAATTCCAGTGACAGAACTTAAGACCATTATAGACAAGAAAATAAATAATACCGACCACCCTCAAGAATTAAAGAACGAATTAAAATCACTGATCAAAATCTGCATAGATCAGAGCTACTTTCAATTTAACAACATCATTTATACACAGGCAGACGGTTTACCAATGGGATCACCCCTATCTCCTTTTTTATCTGAAATTATCTTAGCAGATTTCGAAACAACTTTGTTCAGGAAACAGGAGACAAAATTTATACACTTTTGGGCCAGATATGTCGATCACATTTTTTGCATTTGGACGGGCACCGTTAGACAACTAGATATATTTACAACATTTTTAAATTCAATTCAGCCTAAAATACAATTCACATTTGAACTGGAAACAAACAAAAGCCTAAACTTTTTAGACCTCACAATAACTAAATCAAAGAATAATTTAGTTTATAAAATTTACAGGAAACAAACATTTTCAGATTCAATTATCCCATCCACGTCAAATACAACAAACCAAATTAAACATAGCACTTTCCATTCCTTAATATATAGATTATTAAATATCCCTCTAAACGCCGACAATTTCAAATCTGAATTAAATATTATAAAAATAATAGCAAATAACAACGGATATTTAGAACAGTTAATAGATAATTTATTAAAAAAGAAAAAACAAAGTCAATTACTAAAATATTTTTACGCAACTAATCCAAATTCTAAAAACACCTGGCAAAAAATAGATTATGTGGCAGACCTTTCTGTAAAATTAAAAAATACTTTGAGAAACAACAAATTTGACATCATCCTAACAAACCCCATTAATTTAAGTAAATTATTAGTGAATAATAAGTTCAAAAACGATAGAATAGAACTATCAGGCGTTTATGAATTAAGATCTAACGACTGTGATGCAGTATATATAGGACAGACCGGACGATCATTCCAAATCCGTCTCGACGAACATAAAAAAGATGTTCTAAATAAAAAACAATCAACGGGTATGCCCAAACACTGCATCACAGCCGGTCATCTATACAACAGCAATAATTTTAAAATATTGTATACAGGCAATAAGGGTCGTATACTGAATTTCAGAGAAGGCTTGGAGATAAATAAAGCAATAAAATCGGGAAAACATGTGGTCAATGACAATGACGAGCTATGGATCTCCCCAATAATGAACGCCCTTATTACCTGATTTTGTATATAAATATCGTGTAAAAAAGTATTCTCTGTACATTCCTTGATAATGGCTAGAAGCCGAAACTAGTCGGAATTATAAGTAAAACGTTAGTGAAATAAACCAAGTGTTTTTATTTCAAATTTTATTTTAATCATGTTTCACCAAGTGATTAATGAGAACATTGTGAAAGATAATATAGAAATTAAAAAAAATTGAAAATTGATGAAATTGTTTTAGATGATATTAAATATTCTGATGCAACGGAGATAGTAACATGTTTTGCAACATATTTCTCGAGAGTAGCTAGTGAAAAAATAAAATCTCATTTTGGAAATAAATTACCAACTATGTATACAATTCCTACTTTTGACTTAAATTCATTTTATTTTAAACCAATCACATCTCATGAAATCGAAGAGCTAGTACACTTTTAGCCTACTAAAATACTCTATCGGTGTCATTTCGGATGTCATTGCTCACATTTTTAACAAGTGGCGTCTTTCCATCATTCTTAAAAGTTGCCAAAGTTGTTCCGTTGTATAAAAAAGATAATCCACATAATATGGAGAATTTTAGACCTATATCGATTTTAAGCTCATTTTCAAAGATATTAGAAAAACTTGTTCACAATAGAATATCTAAACATCTTGATACATTTCATCTTTTATGTGATAATCAACATTAGATCGGGTAGATAATAGAGACTGCATCAAATCGAATGTTGCAGTTTGTCCAAAATAATATGGATCACGGTTATTTCGTTGTTGGCCTATTCTTTGATTTATCGAAAGCATTCGATACCATAGATATTTACCACATATTAGTTAAACTGAGTGCCTATGGAATCAAAGGGGATTGCCTGGAGTGGTTTAAATCATATCTCGAAAGCAGGCGACTGAATGGGGCAGAATCAAGTGAGTTTGGTATTGATTACGGTGTACCTCAGGGATAGGTGTTGGGACCTCTATTATTTTTGTTGTATATCAATGATCAGCCTTCTCATATTAATAAGGAACACGTAGTAATGTTTGCAGACGATACGTCAATAGCAGTTTCGGCAGACACTGAATCAAAACTAGACGAGAGGGTAGTGGAGGTGTTGGCACAGTTCCAAGATTGGTGCACAAAAAATCATTTGATTTTGAACAGTGACAAGACGGCGATTGTTAACTTCGGCAAACGTAAAAAGCTCCCCATGCATTTCAATTTCGGACATAATAATATCAATTAATCAATCTAACATGGGGTGAGCATATTGAATACGTTTGCAGTATGTTAAACAGGGCGTTCTATGCAATTTACAAAATGCAGGCCATGGTCGGCGGATACCTTGATTCGTCTCTATTATGCGTTAGTGTACTCTCTATTATCCTACCATATAGTGACGTGGGGTGGTGTGTCAAAAATAAATAATAATAATAAGTATTTATTGCCTAACAGGAAATTTCCCAATTACAAGACATCGATAATACAATAAACAATGTATGTATGTACATAAATAAATTTAAATCTAAACAATATGAAGACGCTCGTGAGTGTGACAGCTATTTGACAGATTGTTCATCAACGATTTAACAGAGTCGTGCAGAATATCACAACAGGGTGGTAATTTATTACACATGCATGACATGATAACAATAGGAGATTTTAATCTCACGTTAGTCCTATGGTTTGGGATGCTAAACATAGGTTTTTGCCTGCTGCAAAAAACTGGAATATGCAGCCCAATCTGATTTAATAATTCTGGTGAATCTATTTCATTGTGTAATAATTTATGCATAAATAATATAGATGCCTTATGCCTACGACATTCAAGAGAGTCTAAACTAAATTTATTGAGTAGTATGTCATGATCAAATCCTCTTACTGGATAGTATCCTTCAGTTTTATGAAATAAAAATTTTAAAAACCTGCGTTGTACGCTTTCAATCATCTTTATTTGGTTCTGAGTTTGAGGAAACCAAACTAAGGCTGCATATTCCAGCTTTGAGCGTACATACGAGTTGTACAGGGTTTTAAATGCATTTATGTTCTTAAGACTAGACGAGTTGCGATGAATAAAACCCAATGACTTCAATGAATTATTAACGATTGCCTCAATGTGACGACCGAATGTCAGATTACTGTCAAAATAGACACCCAGATCTTTAAATAAAAATAGGATTTAAATAAAATAGGATCTTTATACAGCAAAAAAGGATTATTAGGCTCATATTTAATGTAAAACTTCCAAACACTTGTTTGGACACATTTAAGAAACATAATATTTTAACATTGCCCTGTATATATATTTAAATGTGTTAATCATATACACAAAAATATTAATTCGTATAAAGCAGTCGGCGATACACACCCATATAGCACAAGAAATGGATGTATGCTTTGTTTACCGAATCATAATACAAAAACATTCGAAATATCTCCAAACTATGCTAGAATAACCCTATACAATAAGCTTTCATCAAAAATAAAAAATATAAAAATCTACAAACATTTTAAAAAAGAGGTCAAATACTTCCTCGTGCAAAAGTGTTATTACACTATACAGGAGTTTATGACTGATAATTTATAATGTATATATATTCTTAGGATGGTTATATTTATCCCAACATTCAAAGTGTTTAAGCATTATGTTAGTGATTCTATAAAATTATTATCTATGTTACCTTAGTTTATGAGTTAATTTTTAATATTGTTTATTTCTTTATGGTTTTATGTATTTCTGTTCTGCATGCATCTTTTGTTATATATTTATATAAGTTATATTGTATTTAATTTGTAATAATGATATAGCCCTGTTATTGGACTTTACAGTCTGTTGGGTTATTACCAAATAAATAAATAAATAAATATAATAATTGTATGCCTTTATGTATTAAGTGTTTTATCTTAGTTAAGTGTACTTACGCAGACATGTCAAATCCATGTAACATGGCATTTTTTGATCAATAAAGATTTATTATTAATATTATTATTACCGTACTATATTACAGCTACATACTAATCGCTACCCCCTCTCTTCCTCCTGCTTTCCTTCTCTTTCCCCAATTTCTCCAGCGTCCTTACCTTTTATTCTTTAACAATTTTTTGTTATGTGTTTCTAGTAGATTTGAATATTCGTAATATTCAAATCTACTAGAAAGACGTAACAAAAGATCATGATAAGTATAAATAAATAAGTTCATATTATCAAACAATCACCAACAGATAGGCAAAATTACAGAAATGTGTCAATGGGCATAACAAATGCTTTGACAAACAGATACGTACTTGAATACGATAGGGCGTTTGAAAATAGAAATAAAAAGATTTAAAAATACACGAATACACATACCTGCTCATTAAATGTCAATTTTATTCATTTTGATCTATTGAATATGATTTTGAATCAATCTTGTTTTGTTTTGTGCACTGAATAAATGATTACGTTTATCAAGTACATTTTTATATACGAGCCTGCGAAATAACGTGTTTCGATCAAACATGCTAACTTGTTTAGAATGTATGATGGAAATATGTTACTTGGCAGGTTTAAACATTCTAGCTTGTTAGAATGTTTGATGGAAATACCTCCTACGGTAGGCTGATAAAAAGGGATTTTTTCTTTCAAGTATACATAACTTGATGCATGTAAATGTTGAGGCATTTGTTTCTTATATTTCAATTTAAAACACCTAACGGGTGTCTCCACTCCCAGGTTAAGCATGAGGTAAAATTTCGAGTTTAGAAAAGCCTTTTGGTTTATTTGTAATATTTATATTATTTGTGTGTAAATTGCTTTTTGCCGTTAGTAAGGGAATTTTAATTTGAATAAAATACTAAATTTAAAGAAGCAAATCAAATGTTGGTTCAAAAAATCAAAGCCTTCAAAAACCATAAATCTTGCATTACAAGATTGAGGTCTTGTGATGCAAGATTTATGATTTTTTGGGGCAACAAAAATAAGTTCTTCAGCATTTTCAAACAACTTAATTTGGTTTAATTCCTAAATTATTTCGTCAATTTAAGTTTAAAGGTAAAAATCATTAAGTACACTTCAAATGCAACGCACTTAATGAGTTTCACCTTTAAACCGACGATAATTTCTATTATTTCCAAAGCAGAACAGGAAACATGTGCAATTCAACAATCAACATGTCTTAACAGAAAAACCATCTTCTAATCTCAAACCTTACACAATCACACTTTAAAATTAATTATAAATTTGCTACCAAATACTAAATCAACAAAAAAAAATCGACCTCATTAACATAAATAAAAAAACAATTAATTAAATTCCGGAGTTATTCACTTCCAAGTTCAAACCGTTACAATTTCAAGTTCAAATGATTAGAAATGTATTTCATCAGTTTGAAAGTAAAATTCAGCAAGCGCCACTGGATAAATACGTACTTGGTGTAATTATGTAGCACTTTTGTGCAATTACCTTAATGATTTGTACTTCTTAACCGGGACGTTTTATTACTTTCAAGTTCAAACGGTTACAAACGCGATTACATTAAATCCTTCCTTGTGCGGGTTCGTTCCAACATCGAAAAGTAGTTAATTGTTTCCTCGTTTCGTTTTCTCCTTCCGAAATGCTCGGTGGCAATTGTCTCACGATGAAAGTTCGAAGGACCGATCAAGGAAAAACACTCGCTATTTGCTGGCATCCTTCAAATTATTTAATATGTTCATCCAAGTGTACAACGACCTTTACATAACAAAAAGTAGTGCTTGAACAAAAACGGGTTCGATGACAAAATCGATTAGTGTTTTAAAAATTCGGGATATTTAATTCGTTTCAATGATTTTGCGTGTGAACTTTTGTTTTTATTATCAATGACAATGAATTATTGTTTTTATTAGATTTGTCATTGATAGATATTTTCTGTGTACAAAATACTCCAGTTTGTTTAATAAACGTTAAAAATGAGTTTTAATTCTCCACTAAACATTAGATTTGTCATTGATAGATATTTTCTAAGCACAAAATACTCCAGTGTGTTTAATAAAAGTTAAAAATGAGTTTTATTACTCCACTAAACATTAGATTTGCCATTGATAGATAAATATCTATCAATGGCAAATCTAATGTTTACTGGAGTAATAAAACTCAAAATACTCCAATTTGTTTAATAAACGTTAAAAATGAGTTTTAATGCTCCACTAAGCATTAGAATTTCTTTATTTCTATATTTTACGGAAATCTCCATTTTACAACATATGTAACAATATAATTTCATAATACAAAAAATAAAACAAATTTAAAAAATACGAAAAGAGGTATTGAAGAACATTCTTTGTAATAATAATGAAAAATAAACAAAATACATAATAACTAACTAATGACAGAGAGATCTATATAGGTTAAATGGCGTATAAACACAATATCTGAATTACTATTGGATCTGTAGATGGAGTGATGAACATTCAAACGAAACAGTGGTCTATTTCTAACTACTCTAGATTTTTTGCTGTTGTACTGATTCCTATCCACGCTATAAATACTAAAATTAGGAAGGCCCAGTTCAGCATTTGAAACAGTATCATCTAACCACGTTTCAACTGTCATTGATAGATATTTTCTGAGTACAAAATACTCAAATTTGTTTAATAAACGTTAAAAATGAGTTTTAATGCTCCACTAAGCATTAGAATTGCCATTGATAGATATTTTCTGAGTACAAAATACTCCAATTTGTTTAATAAACGTTAAAAATTAGTTTCAATGCTCCACTAAGCATTAGATTTGTCATTGATAGATATTTTCTGAGTACAAAATACTCTAGTTTGTTTAATAAACGTTAAACATGAGTTTTAATTCGCCACTAAACATCAGATTTGTCATTGATATATATTTTCTAAGTACAAAATACTCCAGTTTGTTTAATTAACGTTAAAAATGAGTTTTAATACTTCGCTAAACATAAGATTCGCCATTGATAGATATTTTCTGAGTACAAAATACTCCAATTTGTTTAATAAACGTTAAAAATTAGTTTTAATGCTTTACTAAGCATTCGATTTGTCAATGATAGATATTTTCTGAGTACGAAAAACTCCAGTTTGTTTAATAAACGTTAAAAATGAGTTTTAATTCCCCACTAAACATTAGATTTGTCAATGATAGATATTTTCTAAGTACAAAATACTCCAGTTTGTTTAATAAACGTTACAAATGAGTTTTAATACTCCACTAAACATTAGATTTGCCATTGATAGATATTTTCTGAGTACAAAATACTCCAATTTGTTTAAGAAACGTTAAAAATGAGTTATAATGCTCCACTAAGCATTAGAATTGTCATTTATAGATATTTTCTGAGTACAACATTTTCTAGTTTGTTTAATAAACCTTAAAAATGAGTTTTAATACTCCACTAAACATTAGATTTGTTAATGATAAATATTTTCTGAGTACAAAATACTTTAATTTGTTTAATAAACGTTAAAAATGAGTTTTAATGCTCTATTAAGCCTTAAGTTGATTGACGATCAAATTAATTTGACGAATGTTAATCCATTGATAATGGTTACTTTGTGTCCTAAATGTATGTACATTTGGTAATTTAAATAAACGTGTGAAGAAAGGTTATTAGTGCTTTATTCGTCAAACCCCAAGCATTATTTAACATAACGCTCGACTAAGCATTATTTAACATACAGGGGGTTTTTCTTTTAAGTATACATATACCGAATTTAGTAAATGTTCGTTGTTTTTATAAAGGCTCTTAATTTGATGCTTCTAACGAGTGTTTCCAATCCTTGATTAAGCATGAAGTAAAATTTCGAGTTTAGAAAAGCCTGAAAATTTGGTTTGGTTGCGTAGCGCGAAGCGCGGAGCGACCAAACCAAATTTTCAGGCTTTTCTAAACTCGAAATTTTACTTCATGCGCCAGGCGTACAAAACACTGATATATTGTGAAATTCAATATATGTTTGGCTAGCAGTAAATGTTTAATCCTGCTATGGCAGTATATTTTTAATACTGATTTAGCAGTATATTTTTAATTTCACAATATTTCATCTTCTATACGCGTGACGCATGAGGCAAAATTTCGAGTTTAGAAAACCCTGACAATTTGGTCCGCTTCGCTACGCAACCTAATCAAATGTTCAGGCTTTTCTAAAGTCAAAATTTTACTTCATGCGCCACGTGTATAAAACACTGAAATATTGTGAAATTCACTATATATTTTTGTTTAGCAGTAAAGGTTTAATCCTGCCTTCGCAGTATATTTTTAATACTGATTTAGCAGTATATTTTTAATTTCAAAATATTTCAGTGTTTAATACGCGTGGCGCATGAAGCAAAATTTCGAGTTTAGAAAAGCCTGAAAATTTGGTTTGGTTGCGTAGCGCGAGTTTCTAAACTCGAAATTTTACTTCATGCTTAATCTGGGATTGTAAACACTCGTTTGAAACTTCAAATTGATCGGTTTTAAACAAAGCAATGAATACCTGAAATTTAACAGCGCATCTATTGAAATATGTACACTTAAAAGAAACATTCCCTGTATATTTAAGTAATTTAAATAGGTACCCTTCTAGACGAGTCGTCTCTGGATCTAATTTAAGAACAGGAAAATAATTCAATGAGAAATCACTTAGAAGAAACATCCCCTGTATTTTTAAGAAAATTAAATATATACCCTTATAGACGAGCCGCCTTTGCATCTGATTTAAAAACAGGAAATTATTTCATTGAGAAATAACTAAATTCCTTAAGGAAATAAACACGTTTATAATTTATGAAAAATAGATGATTTATACACAATCAATAAATCAATTACAGGATTATTTAATTATTTCATATTTAATTGTGTCTGCAGTGTTTAATTAATCTTCGATATTTAAATGACAAATATTTCATAAAAAATACAGAATATTTGAATTATTAGGCAATTCCAAAAATGTTTCTATTAATTGTGGCTTGGAGCCCAGTTTAAAACACATTTACCACAATGCCTAACCAAACCTTTACCTAAGCCTCGACTGAACAACTGGCCCTTACTGATGGTTATCTTAAAACTGACAAATTAAGTATTCCCTAAAAATAAGTGTCGATATTAATCTATTGTTAATGACTAAAATATCGAAACTGACAGAGAAAGAATTAATAAATTCCTATTTGGATTGATTGAGTTACTTGAAGATGATTATAACTTTGATTAAAACGCTTAGAACCTTTCTTTAACACTTAATTTTGTATATATATATATAAATGAAATTGCCAATCAACTTTATTTTGTAACCAAATGTACAGGGTGGCCCAAATTCGATGTTTTTATAGGGTATCTCGGTAACCTGAAGAGTTAGAAAAAAATTGATATAAACGTCATGACCTCTTTTTCTGATATACTAATAATGACGTAAACAGATCATAACTTGATTAGTTTGGAAGATATCAGGAGTTTTTCAATTGTTGGCTATTTTAAAATATGTCTTTATCTCAATAACTATAAGATATACAAAAAAACAGTTCAATTATTATTTATGTAGTTTTTACCGTAGAATGCAATGGCGTACCTATTTTTTTATTCGGATTTATAATTTCCGAGTTATGATATGAAGTTGCATTTTTTTAAATGAAACACCCTATATATTTTTATGTTATTGAATACCATAATAGATTAGCTCTACATTTGTATACAATTTTTTTTTATTTTTTTTTTAATTAAAAATTGGGTTTCTAGCTCTGAAGCTTTTAGATAAATTTTTCATAATACATACTATTATAATTACAGAGATGTGAGTATTATTTTTTAAATATGAAGGGATCCGTACTAACTCAATAATTAATCGCAAAAGTCTTCAAAAATTATAAAATTAATATTTAAACTAACTTAGTTTTCAATATAATCGTTTTCTTTCTGCGTATTTTTACGAATTTTTGTTAAATATGTATATCAATGTAAAGCTAATTTAAAATGCTATTTAATAACATACAAACATACAGAGTGTTCCATTAAAAAAAAATAACTTTGTGTCATAACTCTGAAACTAAATATTACAAGAAAAAAATGAGTACGCTACTGAATTCTACGTTGAAAACTGCACAAATACCTATTTAACTATTTATTTGTATATCTTATAGTTATTGAGAAAAAGACGTATTTTAAAATAGCTAACAATTGAAAAACGCCCGATATCTCCCAACCTAATCAAGCTAGCCATGATCTGTTAATGATATTGTTATTTTCTCTGAAAAAGTGGTCATGACATGTTTGTCAAATTATGTCTAACTATTCGGGTTACTGAGATATCCTATAAAAACATCGAATTTAGGTCACCCTGTACATTTCAGACACAAAGTGTCCATTATCGATGGTTATGAATAGTTTGATACTAATACAATAGTTAATTGTATATTACGTTTTAAATGTATTTATAACGTTCCGCTAATTTTGTAGGATTTCAATATTAAGGGAATATTAAGATCAAGACTAGCAAAAAAAAAAAAAATTCTGAGTTACGGTCAATTGAAGCAATTTCAGTAAAACTAGGTACGGCAAATGTAAAATTATAATGTTATTTGTAATATATAACTTTTTGAATGTACATTTTTGTTTTCTCTTGGTTTGAAAAGTTGCTCATGTTGATATTTAATATGCATTAACAACGTTCCGCTAATTTTGTAGTAGACATTTGCAGTTTTATTTATTCACAAAATAAATATTTACCAAAAATTTGTTACTTTGCAAAATGAAACAAAAAAATATGAATACATGTATGTTAATTCAAATTCAAAACCATTTGAATTCGAGCCAGGGGCGGGATATGGGGCTTTAAAATGTTTGTATGTAAAAGCGGCCGATTAAAAGCAAAAACAATATTTTTACTATTACTCCCCACTTTTGATTTCCTGAATATAGCGAATAGTTGAAACAGATCTACAATTTTCGTGTTGAAGCTAAATATAATATTTCATACAAGGCAGTAGCCAGGGGCGGGATATGGCTACAGCCTTGATTTTATAAGTCTACTAACTGCAATCAAGCCAACTTTTTAGGCTTTTCTAAAATCGAACTATTTACTTTATGTTTTTCAAGGAGTGGAAAGAAGCAATTTTTCAAATTTTGTTCGAAAACAAATGAAATACTTTAAGAATTCTGTAATTTTATCTCAAAGAATTAAAATAAAACCCAAACAAAACGACTCGATGGGGTTTTCTCTTAAAAAAATATTAAAATATGTCACTCTTTGTTTAATAAATTCTTAATAAAGGACAATTATTAGTGTTTTATTTATTTTTTTTTTTACATGGGTTTCCACTGCTTGTTAAGCCTGAAGTAAAATTATCGGGCTTTTCTAAACTCAAAATTTTACTTCATCCGCCAGGCCTATAAAACACTGAGTTAATTAAAGTTCAAATTTTATTTTTTTTATTTGTGTTTAAATTGTTGAATTGTATCAATAATACAATTTAATTTGCAAAATTCAAATGAGCTGTAGTTTTGTAAATAATGAAAATCGGACCTATGTTTATTTAACCTATTGTCTTCGATTAGCGGAAAATTCGCCCCCACATTTTTCTTCACACATTCCGCCCCCGCGCATTTGACCTACGTTAAATTCAGGGAAATTCGGCCTTGTTAGCGAAAAGTCAGGGAATTTTTAAATTAATAATACCAGTAAATATGCAAATAATGTACTAACTTGAAAATAACTCGAGAAAAAATAAAATAGGCGGAAGGACCTAAAGTCGATAATCTGTTTGACAAACAAACAAAAAACTTATAAGTATGTATTGCTGAATTACATGTATATTTTATTTAATCAATTTGAATTGGCCACTCCGCTTCGCTACGCGGCCAATCCAAATTCTTAGGCTTTTCTAAACTCAAAATTTTACTTCATGCTTAGTCTGGGAGTGAAAAACACTCGTTTAGAGCCTCAAATTAACCGTTTAGAAACGACGAATTCCCGCAAATTTAAAATATCGCTGTAATTATCGGGATATGTATACTCAAACGAAAAATGTCCTACATGTTCTGTTTTAAGCGTGTTTTAAACATGTTTTAAACACGTTTTGAACATGTTTTTAATTGTTAATGTCTTAAGCGCTGTTTCAATGAAAAAAAGCACGTTTTATAAAAAAAAACTGTTTGTTTTAATTAAAATGAAAAAAAACTTTTTTTAACAACCGTGTTAGAAAATGGGTTTATTACCAATTGTAAGTAAAACTTTTCAAATACACATTTAAATAAGCTGTCGTTTAGGACATAACATAACCAAACTATTTTTGAAAAATGATTACTTAAAATGATAATTGTTAAATTTTGTTTGGCTAAATCACGCCTTCTGCGCGTTACTAACGCTATAACTTCTAAACAAATAAAGATAAGACTTGCGTATATGAACATTTCTTCATGAAATTAAATCTAGTGTTCATTGCCAAAGTTTGTAAAAAGTCTAATGAATCACCCTATATAACATTCTGCGCATCTCAGGAAGTATTAGTATTGTGAATATCGAAAAATATTTAAACAAATTCATTGTCGCGAGAAGTTTTAATAATTCTTTAAACCCTGGGTCTCCAAACTATCTTCTTCGCGGGCCACAAATACAATTACAATTACAATTACAATTACTACATAATAAAGTCGGCCAAGATCCGATTAATTTTATAAAATTATGAAAAATTTAAGGAACAATTGTTACAATATTTCAAAATATGACATTTACAAAGAAAATTACAAACAATCGCGGGCCGGATTCATGCAAGTCGCGAGCCGGATTTGGCCCGCGGGCCGTAGTTTGAAAATCACTGCTTTAAACAAACATTTTGCAAAAAAAATATTAGCATCAAAACTAAAACATATGTTTAAATAAATACAAACATTTTGTACCTTCTGGTTAATTTTAAAAATATATAACTAAAAAACTAACCAATTTCAAGTGGTTAGTTTTTTAGTTATATATTTTTAAAATTAACGAGTAGGTACAAAATGTTTGTATTTATTTGAACATATGTTTTAGTTTTGATGCCAATAATTTTTTTTGCAAAATTTTTGTTTAAAGAATTATTTAAACTTCTCGCGGCAATAAAATTACCTCAACGCATTTTCTTAAAATATTAAGTAGAAGTTGAAACTATGCAATAAAATCAACGTGATTAGGAACATGTTTTGTTTGAAGCAATTGTTGAACATTAACAGATTATCAAATAAAAATAACATTTATAGAATCTACACAGATATGAATAAACTTTTATTGGCTATAATTGAAATTTAAATATCGTCACAGGGTATTTCAAATAATCAAATCAAAGTTAGATTTTGATTTAATATATGTTTATTTATTTTATGAGGGTATTTATTAATTGAATTAAATTCTAATCATTTTGAATAACTTTGTTAAATCTAAACTTTTATAATTTTGTTAAAACATTGTGTTATTTTTTTTTCCAACGTTATAATAAAAGTTGTTAAATGAATAATTTATTATTCTGTGTGATTATGTTATAAAAATTGGTTCTTAGGTAGTTTATTTTATATTACACATTTTCGGTATAACTTAAGCTTTTCAATTTGTTTGTCAATGTTTAGTAACACATAAATAATGTTCTTGTTTTTGTTCTAAATGTGAACTAAAATAATAAAACATTTCATGTTATAAATCTGACAAAAATGGAAATTATAGTGTAAGTTTCTGATTGATCGTCTAACAAGGGTTTCCACTCCCAGATTAAGCATGAAGTAAAATTTCGAGTTTAGAAAGGCTGAAAATTTAGATTTGCTGGGGCACGCGAGCGAAGCGAGTCGCGCCCCAGCAAATCGATATTTTCAGGCTTTTCTAAACTCGAAATTTTACTTCGTGCGCCACGCGTATAAATCACTAACTTCAATTGAAATCTCCAACTAATTGGTTCGAGTGAAATAAATTTAGTATGTCAATTATCAATTGTTCAAATTACGGGAAAAGAGCGATGATGGACACTTCACGATTTTTAAAATTTTGTTTAATACGATTTAATGTGTGAAATTCGTGCTCCGAACAGAACTAACAATTTGTCAATACTTCAATCGTGTGATTTAAATATTTATTATTATTATTAAATTAAAACTAACCTGACTTTTCACTAAAAAGGCTGAATTTCCCTGACTTTTCCCGATGAATAAAATCCCCCGACTTTCCCGGTTGGTCGCCACCCTGTAATATCATCCTTAAAACCATGTTAAAGCTGTACGCTAACCAGGGTTGTTAATAAAAACGTTTTTTTTTTTCTTTCATTTTAACTAAAACAAACAGTTTTTTTTTAATAAAACGTGTTTTTTTCATCGAAACATCGTTTAAAACATTAACAATTAAAAACATCTGGTTCTGGTTATTTAGGAAGTGCGCATTTCTGCACTACACTTAGGCCTCATTAGGCCCATTGTTAAAATAATTGAAAACATGTTTAAGACATGTTTAAAACACGTTTAAAACGTGTTTAAAACAGAGCATACAGGGCATTTTTTTGAGTATACCTACGCCGATAATTACAGCGTTTTTTAAAGTTGCAGGAATTCGTTGTTTCAAAGCGGTTAATTTGAGGCTTTGAATGAGTGTTTTCCACTCCCAGACTAAGCATGAAGTAAAATTTCGAGTTTAGAAAAGCCTAAGAATTTGGATTGGCCGCGTAACGAAGCGGAGCGGCCAATCCAAATTAGGCTTTTCTAAACTCGAAATTTTACTTCATGCGCCATGCTTAAAAACACTGATTTACAATGAAGTTCAAAAAACACACACATACAACAACGATTATAGGCAACCTAAAATACGTTAGAGTTATTGGGTTGCCTATAATCATTGTTTTAAACAATTTCTTCTACGCAGATTTGACTCACGTTTTATTTACATCTACATATTAGATTGCTAAAGCCGTATATTTTAAACTTTGCTATATTTTAGCGTTTTATACGTTCGGTGCATGAAGTAAAATTTCGAGTTTAAAAAAGCCTTATTTGGATTGGCCGCTCCGCTTCGCTACACGGCCAATCCAAATTTTCTGGCTTTTTTAAACTCGAAATTTTACTTCAAGTTTAGTCTGGGAGTGAAAAACCCTCGGCTAAAAATTCAAATTAAAACCTTTTTAAAAAACGAATGTCGTAAAATTTACAGTGTATGCATATGTATACCTGAAAAAAAAAAATCCCTGTATTTAAAAATCACCTTTATACACACATATTTGATATTTTCTTTTAATAAAATGTTATGTTTAATAATGTAATTTAAAAAGTCTTCAACAATTTAGCTAAAATTTTAAAATGTAAACAAAAAATCGGTAACACTTCATTAATAAGGCTGTAACACTTTTAATTTCATACTTGAAATGAAATATAAATTGTTAAAATAAAAAAAAGTAATCGGTAAAAATAAAGTTAATATTTGAATAATAAACCTCAAGACCTTATAACGTTTGTATCTTCAGAATATTGGTATAAATCTTTCAGATAGAAAACATTTTTTTCATAAATTCGGTATTGTAGAGGCTTCTACTTCGTTATACATGTTATTTTCACAATAAAACACTTTTTACTTTGTATAACACTTTTTATTGAATGTTACTGCAGTTTCGACAAATTTAACTTGTCATTATGAAATATGAATTAGACAATGTTTGATAATGACAAGTTAAATTTGTCGAAACTGCAGTCACAGTCAATAACAATTGTTATACAAACAAAGTAAAAAGTGTTTTAATTATTTCAATAAAATTCTTCTTTATATTTCAAGCAGTCTAATGTTTAACAAACACTAACTAATGGTCCAAGCAAATAAATTAAAATTAAATTAAATAAAAAGACTTACCGGCGAATACTGCGATAAGTTGTGGAAGTTTGCCCCCTAGGAGCTTGAACCTGTTCATCTCCTTCATATTGGCGATGTCGTTTTGTTGATGTTTGTGGGGTTAGCGATGTCGATCAGCTGTAGTGGCTACCTCGTGTCAGACTGCAGGAAGAGATAACTGTGAGTAAAACATCATGTGGAAATAAGCCGGTCTCAGTTCGCACACATGCAGCACACACGCACGCTATCTCCGCAACTCGAACGACTTCGTATAGTTCTGCTGGTTCAGAGGCTGATGCCATGGACCGGCAGCAGGAGGAGCAGGACTTTGGAAGGACGATGCCTAATTGAGTATTTGCCGGCTACTGGTGCAGACAGAACACTCGCCGTTGCTCGCGGCTCAGGCATTGGCATTGGCATGCCGCCGAAACGACGAAACGTTTACTTTACTACGTTTGCTCCATAACCTCACAAGCACTGGCACACGAAGTCCGCCACGAGCGAGCGGCCAGTCCTGCTCCTGCCGCAGGAATACATCCGTGACCTAGCGTATGCGGCAGGAACGTAAGGTCGATATTTTCGTTTGGGTTTTAGAATTGTTGGGATCGGGACATTCTATTAGACTTGTATGCTAAATAATACTTGCACACTTGATATGTTATTCCATTCATACATTATTTATTCTATAATATGGTCTTTTTTAAGATAAAATTGATTAAGTACATACAAATACTATTTATTATACTACAGGGTGTCTACGCTAAACCGTTCGTTAAAAGTTTATAGGGTTGCCGTTGCACTAAAAATTTGAAAAATATCCTTGTCATACGGTTGAATCAGTTCTCCTCATGTGAAATATTTTCAACTTTATATCACTTTCGGTTTCACCGGAAGTAGCACCAAATTTGTTATTTTAAATGGAACACCCTATATATTAGTAATTTTTTGGTTTCCTCGTTTATATTGCAACATATTTTATTCGAACATATATACACTTATCTCTTATAGTATTCAAGAAAAAAAAAATATTTCTAAAATTTTGACCTCTAAAAGGCATCTTGAAATCTATCTGTAACTTCTCTTAGAAATAAGATAAAAATATGATTTATATCTCTGTTTGTACCTGGAGGATGCCTTTATGAGTAAATTAATTGAAAACTGTCAATTTTGACAATAAGTGTTCTTAAAATGTTAATATCTAAGTGCCCTCTTCACTATCTAGTAATTCAATTTTTTAAATAGAATGACCAATTTTTTATCACATAGTACGATTGGGGGGAACATTTCTTACAAAAAAGTATTATATAACTATACTTCTAAAGCAAGTAGTTTTCGAATTATTTCAAAGATTCGTTTTTCGTCGCATTTATGCAGGGTATAATGCGCGCATAAGTCGCAATTGAATTTTAGTAGGCAAGTAGCATGCTTTTGTTTGTCGCGATTGTGTTGCGAAATGCCAAATAATAAAAAAAAATAGTACAAAGTTTCAAAGAAATCAACAACATGAATAATTACACAAATCAACAAATTATCAATTTATTCTTTGTACATGGCAACTGCCAATTGAACAAAATTTGATTCAAATCTTCTAAATCTTGTTTTATTTATCGGTGGCAAATGTGGATGTTTCATTAAATACTCTACATGTTCGAGTAACAATTCTATAGCAGTTGCCATGTATAAAGACCAAATTGATAATTTGTTGATTTGTATAATTAATTATTTTGTTGATTTCTGTAAAACTTTGTACTAATTCTTTTTAGGCTGTCTAAAGGCTCTAGCTTAAAATTTACATACATAGATTGCATTACAGACTAGAATCTGCAGCCTAGTCTCCAAATTAAAGTCTACAGGCAAGATTCTACATAATTGACTCTATAGATTGGAGTCAACAGACTAAAGTCTGGCTGTCTAAAGACTTCAGTTTAGAGTATAGATAAGTCGACTGCACTATAAACTAGAATCTACAGCCTAGTCTACAGACTAGAGTAAACAGACTAGAGTCTAGGCTGTCAAATGACTATAGTTTAGAGTCTACATAAGTCGACTGCACTACAGACTAGAATCTACAGCCTTGTCTACAGACTAGACTCTAGTTTCTAGACTAGAGTTCATAGACTAGTCTAGGCTGTCTGAAAACTCCAGTTTAGAATCTACTTGAGTCGAGTGATTGATGTCTAAAGTGCAGATTTTAAAGTCTGGGTCGACTGTTCAAAGTCTAGAGTATGGGGTATCTAGAATACAGAGCTTACAGATTATAGTCTAGGTATCAGAGTCTAGAAATAAGTCTACATATTATAGTCTAGTCCATAGACTAGAGCTTATAGACTAAATAGAATCCCCAGACTAGAGTCTACAGACTAAAGAGAGTCGACAGACTAGATTTTAAGGACTAAATAGTCTACAGACTAGAGTATACAGACTAGATAGTGTCTATAGACCAGATAGAGTCTACAGATTAGAGTCTAGGGTCCACAGACTAGATAGAGTTTATAGTCTACAGACTAGATAAAGTCTACAGACTAAATAGAATCCACAAACTAGAGTCTACAGACTAGATAGAATCTACAAACTAGAGTCTACAGACTAGATAGAGTCCACATACTAGAGTTTACAGATTAAATTAAGTCCATGACTAGTTTACAGACTACATAGAGTCCACAGACTAGAGTTTACAGACTTGAGTCAACAAACAGACTAGATAGAGTTCACAGACTGGTATACAGACTAGATAGAGTCCACAGACTAGAGTCTACAGTCTAGATAGAATGCACAGTCTAGCATTTACAGACTAGACAGAGCCCACAGACTAGAGTTTACAGATTAGATAGAGTCTACAGACTAGATAGTCCACAGACTAGAGTCTACAGATTAGATACAGTCTACAGACTAGATAGAGTCTATAGACTAGAATCTACAGACTAGATAGAGTCCACAGATTAGAGTTCACAGATTAAAGTATACAAACTAACCCACAGACTAGTCTAGACTGTCTAGAAACTTTAGTTTAGTCTACACAAGTCCACTGCTCAAAATGCAGAGTTTAGAGTCTGGGTCAAATGTCAAAACTCTAGAATTTAAGATGTCTATAGTACAGCGCTTAAAGATTCTATTCTAGATATTAGAGTTTAAGGATGAGTATACAGACTATAGTCTTGTCTACAGACTGATTAGACTCTAGATAATTAGTCTAGACTATTGTCTAGGCTGCCTGGAGTACACAAACTTAACTATTAGAGTCTAGAGACTATAGTCTAGGCTGCCTAGAGTACAAAACAAAAGCATACTACTTGCCTAATAAAATTTAATTGCAACTTATGCGCGCATTTTTCACTGCATAAATGCGACGAAAAAAAATACTTTTTTGTAGGAAATTTTCCCCCCAATCGTACCATGTGATAAAACTGGCTTTTTCCATTTAAAAAAATTGAATTATAAGATATTGAAGAGGGCACTTCGATATTGACATTTTAAGAACACTAATTGTTAAAATTGACAGTTTCTAATTACTTTACTCATAGAGGCATTTTCTAGGTTCAAGTAGAGATACAAATCGTATTTTTATCTTAATCTTAAGAGAAGTTACAGACAGATTTCAAGATGCCTTTTAGAGGTCAACATTTTAGAAATATATTTGTTTTCTTGAAAATTATAACAGATAAGTGTACATATGTTCGAATAAAATATGTTGCAATTTAAACGAGGAATCCAAAAAAGTACTAATATACAGGGTGTTCTATTTAAAGTAACAAATTTGGTGTTACTTCCGGTGGAACCGGAAGTGATATAAAGTTGAAAATATTTCACATGAGAAAAACTAATTCAACCGTATGACAAGGATTGTTTTCAAATTTTTAGTGCATTGGCAACCCCATAAACTTTTAACGAACGGTTTAACGTAGACACCCTGTATATGCAGTAACTCGAAACAATGTGACGTATTTTCTTCCAGAAGAAAAAATCAAGATCTCCAGCTTCAATTAAACGTTTTAAAAAAAGTTGAATCTAAACAAAAGTTCATCTTTCAGCGTTTCTATACAACGTAATTTTTAAGTCACTCGAATCAGCTTCTAGCGGTAAAACAAATAACACAGTGATTTTTTGTAAAAATGTCATGATAGTCAATTTAATTGGGTGGTCCTCGGGCAGCACTTTTTAGGGGCGGCAAAATTTTACAATAAATAATTATAATAAATAATTATAATATCTTGTAAGCTGAACTGAAAATGTTCACTATTTCATTTTATATTTTTATATAGGAGGGGTGATCAGAAGTAAGGTTACATATAACGTGTACAATTTGTAACCTTACATTTTTAATACCTCTAGTAATAATGCTTACAAGTAGTACTAATCTTCCGAATATTTCTCACAATTGCCATAAGCAATGCCATCTGTGTGAGAAGTTTTTCAAAATAAAAGTTGATCAAAAATTATTTAAGATCAATAGTAAGTTATTTAAGTTTAACCAATCTATAGAGCATGTGTGTAATGAGATAGACATTGATAGTAGACGAATAAAGTTTTATTTGAAATAAAACAATGCAGTTGGGAGGGTTTCACTTTTATTGTTGAACACTGCAACATGTTTCACCACACAGTGGCTTCATCAGGCAGATGAAATAATGAATTATTTCATCTGCCTGATGAAGCCACTGTGCTGAAGCCACTGTGTGGTGAATCATGTTGCAGTGTTCAACAATAAAAGTGAAACCCTCCCAACTGCGTTGTTTTATTTCAAATAGTATTATGGAGTTTCATCATGTATCCGCCTCATCAATTAAATATATAAATAAAGTTTTAGTTAAAGATAAAAGTTTTATTTGTAATTTTATTATTTTTTTAATAATAGTATTTATGGTAATAGTATCATTCCAGTTCTAATTGGAAGTTTAATTGTGTCTTATTTTCTATTGGCTCTTTTATTAGGTGACTCTAAGTAGGGGCACTTAAACCAAAGGGCGCCAGAACATAGAAAAATGAACAATACAACTAGAAAATTGGTAAATTTGTATATTTTTCGGCGAAGTTAACAATCCGCTTGGTAAATGTAGATCAAGTGTCCATTAACCCGTGTTTATTTATACATTTATTGGTAAATTTGCACATACAGGGATTTTTTTTTCAAACTATACGCTGTATTTTTTGAAAAAAGTTTAATTTTAGCTAACCGGTGTTTCCACTTCATGATTAAGAATAAAGTAAAAATTTAAGTTTAGAAAATTGTCAATAGTTTCAAAAATTCTGAAAAAAACACATTTAACGTTTTTAATATCAATTAATAACAAAATAAGTTATTTATTAATAAAAATAGGAGATATTGAGAAACGTCTTAAAATGACGACAATAAAGAGAAATGAAATTTCTTAAAAATAAAAAAAAAACTATGACTTTTTCCATTACAAATTGAAATCATCAATTTTAATAAAATTTGATAAAAAAATCTTGGAAACCCACGAAAAGCGTCAATATTTTAAAAATCGACGAAATATTCTTGACGTTGTTTCAACATCAATATTTTGAAAATCAACGAAAATCTTGGATATTTATCAATTAAATAAACTAACACCAAAATCGTTAAGAATTTGGAAGATAACGGAAATCTATTAAATTTACAATATTTTGATAATAACCGGATATTATGGAAATTCACGAATACAGTAATTATTTTTTAAGGTTGCCAGAATCTTAAATAAAGTCACAAAATAGCGACAATCTTGGAAATTCGTCAAAAGCATCAATATTGGTAAAATTAATGAAAATCTTGAAAAAAATCGCGAAAGGCGTCTAATTTTTAAAAATTCAATTTCACGAAAACTGTCTATTTGTAAAATAAAAGAAAATCAAGAAAATTCAGGACAAAATATTGTCGAGATTTTTAAAATTAACCATCGATATTTTTAAATGTAACAAAAATTGAGGAAGTTTATGAAAACTATTAAGATTTAAAAAACAAGATTACGAAAGATCATGAAAAAAATAAAAATTAAAAATTCATGAAAAGCATCAAAATGTTTAAATTTAACGAAAATTGAGGAAATTAAGAAAAACTCCTACAAAAATTCATGAAAAGTTTTCGGTATTTCAAATTTACCGAAAATTTACGGAAATCTTGGAGTTTCATGGAAAACTTTAACATTTTCTAAGTTAAAGAATATTAAGTAAATTTATGAAAATTGCCAAGAGTTTGATAATTTTAAACTTATGAAAAGTACCGAAATTTTTCAAATTAATAATAATTTAGGAAATTTAGAAAAACCGTCAGAATTTTAAAAATTAATAAAAATCTAGGAAATTCAGGAAACCCGTCAGTATTATGAAAATTAAAGAAAATCTTAGAAATCTACTAATAGCGTTAAAAATTAACTAAAACTTTGAAAATTCTAAAATCTTGAAAATTCATCAACGTTTTAAAAAAACTTCCACTTCCAGACTACTCATGAAGTAAAATTTCGAGTTGAGAAAAGTAATAAGAATTTGGATTCTGGCTTTTCTCAACTTGAAATTTTCTTCATGAGCCACGCGTACAAAACACCGGTTTAAAGTGAAGATATTGGCATTTCAAACTGAGAAATATGACGAATGCCAACTGTCATAATAATCTAAATGCCATGTGATATTTTTTGTATATTGTTTCTGATAATATATGTTTAACTTATTTATTACTTTTAATTTATTGTTAGTATTAAGCATTATGTACTCTAAATAATTTAATTTAATTTTAAATAATAACTTTTACTATTATAGATTAAATAAATAACTTTTATTTTATATACAACTTGGAAAATTCAATTGATATTGATAGCAGTTGACAAATCTTCAGAATTGATCAAAATAGAAGTTTTTCATAAAATGAATTTATATTAAAACGACAGGGGAAAATTTTTTGAAGTTTATTAACAATACTTAATCAAAGGGTGGGGGGGGGGAATCTTATCTCTGCCCCGGGCGGCTGAAACCCACGCTACGCCACTGTATTTAACATAAATGTAGCTTTGTCTGAAAAAAACTATGTTTTTGACAAAATTTTCTGTAAACTGTATCCTCCGATCAAAATCCTCTGGTAAAAGTTCATGTAGTAAATATGATTTGTAAGGATGATACTTAAACCGCTTTAATATTTTTCTAATTGATCCTTCAGATACATCATGATCTGCTGCAAGTTGCCTAGTTGAGGTTTGTGGTGTTTCACGAACATCCAGTAAAACATGTAATAAAGTGTCACCATTTGTGACTGTTTTCGGTCTTCCGGGTGTAGGACGATTGTTTACACTTTTTCAGGCTTTTCTAAATTCGAAATTTCACTTCATGCGCCACGCGTATAAAACTCTAAAATATTGTGAAGTTTACAATTTGCTACTAAAGTAGTATGCTAAAAACGAATAGTTTAAGTTTCACTTAAAACCAGTGATTTATACGCGTGGCGCATGAGGTAAAATTTCGAGCTTAGAAAAGCCTGAAAATTTGGTTTGGTCGCTCCGCGCTACGCGACCAAACCAAATGTTCAGCCTTTTTAAACTCAAAATTTTACTTCATGCTTAATATGGGTGTGGAAAACACTCATTTAAAGCTTGAACTATTTTAATAAACAACATATCTGGAGATTTACAACACATACGTTGTAATTGGGATAGGTAGACCTTAAAGAATAACTCCCTGTATTTATATTTACCACGTTTTTTTTTAGTATACCCATAATAGAAAAATGTCAAGGCGAAATAAAGTACACATTGCTTATAACTGATAATGCACAATTTAATTAAAATTATGCTGTGAATTTGGAATATTTCTGCGTATTGCACTCTATTTAGTTTTAAATTTAAAGTAAATAATTTTAAATGTAATTCTGTTCAAAAATTGTTAATTGTAATACATGATAATGCAAATGCAAATTAACTCTCCATCGATTATTATGCGGATTCTCTCGATGTTTTGAGAAGTGCTCTGCAATGAGTTTAAAAATATTGTTTTTACCTTTGCGACGTATGTTTTTAGTTACAATCTATTTTAATTGTGAACATGTTATTTGCCGTAAATTTTAATTGTTTTTTATATTTATTGGTTTAATTGTTCTAATGTGTAATTTAATATTTTTAGTTGTACAATATTATGTACTTTTTAAATGGACTCCGTTGAATGAATAAATAAAATAAAATAAAAATATAAATAATTTGAATTTAACATCAACATCGCCCAACATGTGTTTATTGGGTTTTAGTACATAGAGTTGCACCAATAAAATAAAAATTACCAATAAATATCAAACTACAAATAATAACTTATCACTTCTAAAAAAGCTTTCAGCGTACGGTTTAATTGGTAATATATATAATGTAATCAAATCATTTCTAGCAGACAGACTACAGTCCGTTGTATTAAAAGACAAAAAAGATACAATCATTAAACACAAATATAGGTCACATAAAATAAAGTTAGAAAGAGGAACTCCTCAGGGATCAACTCTAGCTCCATTTCTATTCATTATATTTATAAATGATGTGGATATGATGTTTGAGGACATCCCGAAACTTACTCTATGTAAATATGCGGATGATACATCCTTAACCATCAGCAACTCATCCCCGCAAATTTTCGAAGAGCTAGCAAATGATGCGATTACATTTTTTTTCTCGTGGTGCACTTGCAACAAATTAGTGCCAAATTTATCTAAAACTGGCTATATCCAATTTAAAAATACCAGAAATAAAAATTTACCAACAGTTGCTGGTCTGAAACACAATGAGCAATTAATAGAGCATGTAACATCGGAGAAATTCTTAGGAGTAATCTTGACACCTACATTAGATTGGGGAATGCATATTGATAACGTATGCCAAAAGCTCCGATCCAGTTCCTTTGCTATTTTGTCAATAAGAGACTCGGTCAGTCGCTCTTCACTCTTAGCTTACTACTATGCTCATGTCCAGAGCTATCTAACGTACGGTATTATTTTTTGGGGTCAATCAAGTCAATCACACAGATTGTTTATACTGAAAAAAATGATTATTGGAAGAATTATGCATGCTAATTATCGTGATAGCTGTCGTGACTTTTTTAGAGATCTGCAGATAATGACATTTTATTCATTGTACATATATAAGTCCTGTTTATATGTTTTTTGTAACAAAAATAAATTTTGTACAAATTCTAAATTCAACAAAGTTGCAGTAACTCGTAATCGGAATGAACTTGCTGTGCCTTCTCATTCCACGACACTATTTAAAAAAGTCCTTATTATATGTGTGTAACTTTATTTAATAATTTGCCAAAAAATATAAAACATTTATCATCACTTAAGGACTTTAAATATCAGCTTAAATTACTGCTAATAGAAAATGCATACTATTCAATACCAGAATATTTAAATGATTGATGTTTGAAATTGTTTTAATGTTTTGTGTGTGTTTCTGTTTAATTTGATAATACTTTTTATATTAGTTTTTAAGAAAATTATATATATATAACCATGTTGACTATTGTAATACATATTTTTATGTCTACTTACAAATAAATAAATTATTATTAAATTATTATTATTAACTTCATTACATTATCTCCACGTAGCGAAGCCACCAAACCAAATTTTTTAGGCTTTTCTAAACTCGAAATTTTACTTCATGCGCCACGTGTTTAAAACACTGATATATTGTAAAGTTCAAAATATACCGCTTATTTAAAATCAATTTTCCAAATGTTCATATCTATCTAATCAAATACGCACTTAAAATATGCAACTATACGTGAAATTAAAAATCTCTGTATGTTTTATTTTTCAAATAAAACCTGAAATTTTATTCATTAATTAAAATAAGTTATTTTGCGAATAAAGTGAATTTAATCTCGTTATTTAAACACCTGCTTCCTTTTTGCTCAAATAAATGCGCGCTATTATTTTAAAAATCATTTTAAACCTTTAGTAAATTAAGTTGTGATCAGATTGTAATTATAGTAAAATACAACTAAGTGTTTTGCAAATAATAATAAAAAAAAATTTAAAGCACTCATGTATAAAAAATATATGTAAAAAATACAATTTAAACCCAATTTTAGATTACTGAACTTTTTGGAAAAATGTAAAAAATGATCCTCGTCATCAGCCCTCAGAATCCTCACAAAAATCCGACATGCCAATAACTCACTCCACAACTCCTCCAATACCTTATTGTATGAAAAAACAGAAGTAAACCCTATTCAACAATGACTTACCCTACTGTCCCAAAAATTCGCAACTAACCCATACACCCATGACATCCTTAATCACCTCTGTCTAGTACGAAACCCCAACATTTCTCGTAAATTCAACAACCCAATTCATCAATTCATCTCATCTCACATAACTAACCGACAACACAATGACAACTAAAATTCAGGCTAATAGACTGACGGTTATTAGCCAAGGAACATATAAAATAAAATATAATTGTAAAAATAATCAAATTGTAATATAAAAGTGCGCAATAAAGATGTTTATATACAGTGCGTTGTTTTACTGGGTATACATAGGGATTTGTATACCGAAATAAAAAAATCTGCATAAGCTGTACATTTTGCGACATTCGTTGTTTTTTTGGAAGAGTTCAATTTGAAGCTTTAAACCAGTGCTTTCCACTCTCGGACAAAGCATGAAGTAAAATTTCGAGTTTAGAAAAGCCCCGTGAACATTTTTTTAAAGTTCAATTTGAAGCTATAAACGAGTGTTTTCCACTCCCAGGCTAAGCATGAAGTAACATTTCAAGTTTAGAAAAGCCCCGTGAAAATTTGTCGAGGGTCGCGCAGCGACCCGAGACAAATTTTCTGGGCTTTTCTAAACTTGAAATTTTACTTCATGCGCCACGCGTATAAAACACAAATTTCAAGTGAAGTTCGAATATAAATAAATTTCACAATATTTTAGTATTTTATATGCTTGCGCATGAAGTAAAATTTCGAGTTTAGAAAAGCCCAGAAAATTTGTCTCGGGTCGCTGCGCGACCCTCGACAAATTTTCACGGGGCTTTTCTAAACTCGAAATTTTACTTCATGCTTAGTCTGGGAGTGGAAAACACTCGTTTAAAGCTTTAAATTGAACTTTAAAAAAATAATACAAGGAATATTTAAAGATTTACAGAAAATAGCCTGAATCAAGTTGTTTTTTGAAAAAGTTCAATTTGAAGCTTTAAACGAGTGCTTTCCACTCCCAGACTAAGCATGAAATATAATTTCGAGTTTAGAAAAGCTCCGTGAACATTTTATTTAAGTTCAATTTGAAGCTATAAACGAGTGTTTTCCACTCCCAGACTAAGCATCAAGTAAAATTTCGAGTTTAGAAAAGCTCGTGAAAATTTGTCGAGTGCGAGACAAATTTTCTGGGGTTTTCTAAACTCGAAATTGTACTTCATGCGCCACGCGTATAAAACACAGATTTTAAGTGAAGTGCGAATGTACATATATTTCACAACATTTTAGTGTTTTATATGCGTGGCGCATGAAGTAAAATTTCGAGCTTAGAAAAGCCCAGAAAATTTGTCTCGGGTCGCTGCGCGACAAATTTTCACGGGCTTTTCTAAACTCGAAATTTTACTTCATGCTTAGTCTGGGAGTGGAAATCACTCGTTTATAGCTTCAAATTGAACTTAAAAAAAATGTTCACGGAGCTTTTCTAAACTCGAAATTTTATTTCATGCTTAGTCTGGGAGTGAAATGCACTCGTTTAAAGTTTCAAATTGAACTTTTTCAAAAAACAACTTGATTCAGGCTATTTTCTGTAAATCTTTAAATATTCCTTGTTTTATTTTTTTAAAGTTCAATTTAAAACTTTAAACGAGTGTTTTCCACTCCCAGACTAAGCATGAAGTAAAATTTCGAGTTTAGAAAAGCCCCGTGAAAATTTGTCGAGGGTCGCGCAGCGACCCGAGACAAATTTTCTGGGCTTTTCTAAACTCGAAACTTTACTTCATGCGCAAGCATATAAAATACTAAAATATTGACAAATTTTCACAAGGCTTTTCTAAACTCGAAATTTTACTTCATGCTTAGTCTGTGAGTGGAAAACACTCGTTTAAAGCTTTAAATTGAACTTTAAAAAAACAAAACAAGGAATATCTTAAGATTTACAGAAAATAGGCTGAATTTGGAATACGTATACTTAAAAGAAAAACTCCCTATATGTAAAAAATGTCAAAAAGTATTGAAACTTTTGAAGAAAAATTAATTTATGAAAAAAAAAAATTGATTTTGCAAAAAAATGGCCCTCGAAACAGTGATGTTAATTTTAGCCCTCGAAGCAATTCGGGTTGGCCAGCCCTGACTTAAAAGATAACTCAAGTGTAATCAAGCAACAAGCCAATTTTAACGACTAGAATGTTTTGAGAAATAAGTTTTTAATTTAAGTATTTTATTAATAGAGGAATTTACAGAATAATTACCAATAAAAACATTAGTGAAACAAACCAAGTATTTTTGTTTGAAATTTTAATTTAATCATGTTTCACCAAGTGCTTAATAGTAATAGTGAACATAGTGAAAGATAATTACCCACATTTTAATTCGTATTAATTATTAAATCCAGTTTCATTTAAATTATCATTCCTTTCTTGATTCTTCGTTAATATCACTTTGAAACACCGTCACCTTTTCAATAAATAAAATAGAAAAATAATATAAATTTGTATTGATTAATAAATCCACAGTTTAATTTAAATTATTATTCCTTTCCTTGATTCTTAGTTAATATCACTTTTAAACACCACCACCTTTTTAAAAAATAAAATACAACTACCTATAGTTATCACCAAAGTTAAGTTAAGTTAAGTCACCACAAAAAAAAAAAAGTCCGAAAAAAATCAACCCCCGTTCACTCACTTCCAGTAACCAACAAAGCGAGGGTAGGTAAACACCTCAACACTTACACAACTGTTTTTTTTTTTCTCTTTAATTTCGGAGCTATGTAAGTGCTCTAGACCGGTTACCTTTCGCGGCAAAATGAATCCCAGGTAAATCCAATCGCCTTTTATCCGAAGCTTCTCCCATCCACAATCCGCAATCCAATCCAATCCTGCGTACCGTGCCATTAAAATTCATGCCGGACAACCAGAACAACATGCTAATTTCGAATTTCCAAGAGGCAATAAGACGACAGAGGGGTTTTCCCCAGTGCGATTAATGCCCCTACGAAAAAATTGCAAATTCACGTCATCGAGTTAGAAAATGACGTAGCGAACGGGTTTTTGGCCTCTCGAGAGATCGCTTCTGTTTTCTTTCCACAAGTGGCCAATGGAGCATTAAAAGAACCTGTTTATCGGGTATTGTGTTTTTTTGTTTTCGGTTAGATTTTTGTTAAAATAGGAATCACGTGGATGATGAGTTTTGTGTGTGTGTGTGAAGAGTAAATATTGGCTGGACTGATCTTGTTGATCTTTTGATAAATAAAGGTGATTACATTGTTGTCGATAGACTTATTGTGATTTATTATGATAAATGGTATATTTCTGGAATCAAGTTATTAAACTAAATTGAATTTAATTTAGGCTAAAGTTGAAAGTTTCATCACAACCAACTGAGCAAATCCATTTAGGTAATGTTATATCAACATTAAAACAACGTTTAATGTTGCTACAATATTGATATAACATTATTTGGTTGTTTTTTGCTTAGTAGGAATATATTTAAACTTTATTAAGACAAAGAAGTGAAACGAACTATCAACGACAATTAACAGTGGGTCCGTTCAGCATAGACAACAGTTGGGAGTTTACTGCCAACTGTTAGGGAATTCTTTGATGAACGGATTGTTAATCGTGAACGTGTTTGTGATTTTTAAAATCGGAGTACCGTTCATTAGTTTGAATAAGTACTGTTTTTGCGAAAATGTTCGAATCAAATTTTTTGTGGATATATTAATTTGGAAATCCCCTGAGTTGATAAAGACCATTTTTGAAAAAGGTCTGTCCGTCCTTAAACCTGCCGTACAGCCTAAACGGACCGAGATGTTAAGATGACACTATAAACTTAAGCTTTGTATTACAACCCTAAGAGCGGAAAGGCATTTCGTGAAAATGCAGAAACCCGAAGTGGTACTATTTCACTATTGGGCACAAAATAATCCATAGCCTATTGGAAAATGTACCATTGAATACAGTTCAAATGGACGTGGTTACAACAAGACGGAGCTCCACATAATGCTGCAATAGTGACCCATTATTTAAATACACATTTTCCTCGGATGTGGTTAGGCACTAATAGCATATTAAAATGGCCAGCTAGGTCACGCGACTTGACACCGCTTGATTTTTTTATAGGACACTTTAACGGACATGGTTTACACTGAACCAATAGATGACATAGCAGACTTCATTAATAAGATTTACGAAAGTTGTGTAGCAATAAGACGAAGATCTCTATTAGATGCTGGTAATGCACTCTTCGGAAATGATCTGAAATATGTATTTTTAAATCTGGTAAACCGTTTGAGTATCTTTTATAACTTTTGTTTAACGATTAATAACATTTTTTTGACAAAAATTAATTATATTATCGTTATTGCTATTGTTTTGTAATTTCCAATGTAATTTAATAATTTTTATGGTTAGATATGCTAATTTTGAGAAGTTGTACTACTGTAAATGTGTATATTGAAAGTTCTTGTTGAAAATATAAAAACTGGTTATAACTTAATAATGGTCAGTTTAATTTAATATGCATATGATAAAAATGTCTTAAAATATTCTTTTCTTGTAGAAAAGTCACTTCCAAAGTTCTGATCATCGAATGACATTTTCTCACGCCTCTGACAGCAAAATCGTAATTATGAGTGATACCAATTCTATCTCAATTTGAAGCCTTGAATGACATCTATTGATTACAACAAACGAAACTTTAATAACATTTTTAGTTTCTTGTTAATTAGTCTGGGAAGTTTTAGGTGAAACACCCTGTAGGTACTGAAAATAAAAAATCCCTGTATTTAAAAGAATGTAATACGATTATTTTTTTATCAATTATAGAAAAATATAATGTAGAAATAAAAACAGTTTGTTAAGTCATACATTCATTCAGTTGTAATTACCAACAACAATTTTTACACACTATTCAAATCAACTTCTATCGCATAATTAATAATCAATAAAAGCATTTAATTAAGCAATATTTGCACTAGTAGCTTTCATCTCGTAACAAGCGTAACGGATTAAATATAATTATTTGATTATCATTCTTATTACTAGTATCCACAATAATACAGAAAGTACGACCTTTGTTTCCACATGGACTCACTTAACCTTTAACGGATAAAATCGAATTGGAATATTCATAAAACCATCAAATCATTGTTATTAAATATGAAATTCGGCGAAAAACTGAAATGCGAATTCGGCCGTTGATTTAATTTAAGCGTAATGAGGAAGTGTGAAAAAGTCGACGGTTTCCTATGGAGCAAAAAAGTAAATGCAATGTGACTAATTTAATAAAGTAAACGTAAAAATTAATAATTTTATTAATGTGTTTGTTAGAAAAAAGAATGTTCAATTTATTGATTTGATTTGGGTTTGAGGAAATACTTTCTCATCAACATTGTGTCTTAATTGAAGGTCTAATCTAATCTAAATAATTAATGTTATTGTTAATGTAGAATGTTTCATTATATTTTTGTTTAGGTTGAACTTGAAAAATAATTTATTAATTAAAAATAATCTATTTTTTTTGACGGCAATAGTGCATATGCAGAAAGTAAAAATGCATTAATGCAGGGCTGAACATTATCTCTTTCAAATTGTATTTAATCTTTGAATAATTAGTACATATTAATTTTAAATATTGTCTGAATTTTTGTGTTTTCCACTGCAAGGCTAACTTTGACGAATTAGGTTTCAGGGCTCGGAAGTATTATGATATTTATATAGAGAGCATTTTTTATTGCATTTCACTTTATATCGAATGTGTATCCCTTTATCTCAAATGTATTTCTCATTTATCAAATACATTTCCCTATATATCACTACATTTCCCTATACCGGGTTGACTTGGCGGACGCAACATAGGAAATCCTATGTAAATTTTGAAATGTTCAAATTTTGGCTCCCCTATTTATTTTAGAAACAAAATGTATTCACCTTTTTTTGTAGAGGGAAAAATTGTGAATTCACTCTTGTTAACGTTTATCACTTTACATTTCTCTAAGTTAAAATAATTAATAAAAAATAATGTGATTTTATAAAAATAATGACATGCCATGGAATTGAAACAACAATTGCGGATGTCAAAATGGCAAAAGATATCGTAGTCACTTGATTAAAGTAAATGTTTTCGAAATGATTTACACTATACAAAAAAAATGTCATTATTTTTATAAAATCACATTACTTTTTCTTAATTATTTTAGCTGTTAATTTTCTGACATTCGTTGTTTTTTAAAATTTTGCTGACACATTTCATTTATATGTATTACCTTGTAATTACTTATTTCTTGAAAATAAATTACTATTATTATTATTATTATTAAAAGAGTTCAATTCAAACCTTTAAACGAGTGTTTTCCACTCCCAGACTAAGCATGAAGTAAAATTTCGAGTTTAGAAAAGCCCGTGAAAATTTGTCTAGGGTCGCGCAGCGACCCGAGACAAATTTTCTGGGCTTTTCTAAACTCGAAATTTTACTTCATGCGCCACGCGTATAAAACACTAAAATATTGTGAAATTTATGTATATTCTAACTTCACTTGAAAGCTGTGTTTTATACGAGTTGCGCATGAAGTATAATTTCGAGTTTAGAAAAGCCCAGAACATTTTCACGGGGGCTTTTCTAAACTCGAAATTTTACTTCATGCTTAGTCTGGGAGTGGAAAACATTTCTTTAAAGCTTTAAATTCAACTTTAAAAAAACAGGGAATATCCGCAATTGTTGTATAAATTCCATGGTATGTCATTATTTTTATAAAATCACATTACTGTTTCTTAATTATTTTAATTTAGAGAAACGTAAAGTGTTAAATGTAAACATTAATAAATTTAGAATTTTTCCCTCTACAAAAAAAAAGTAAAATACATTTTGTCTCTAAAATAAATATTTGAACACTAAAAATAACATGCGATTTCCTATGTTGCGTCCGCCAAATCAACGTCGAAACCTTATCACAGTTTGCCAATTATATTTCTCTTGTCAGCAAAATCGCTGCAGTTCGTCAAAAAATATACCATTTAAGTTTCTTTTAAATTGTATTAATACTTAGCAATCTTTGTCACATACAAATGCGTAATTAAATTATTGCTTCGCCCGGTTAATCCAAATTTTCAGGCGTTTCTAAACTCGAAATTTTACTCCATGCTTAATCAAGGAGTGGAAATGATTGTTAGAAATTTCAAATTAACCGCATTTATAAAAACAAAGAATTCCTAGAAATATAATAAATTTCAAAGTAATTTTTAATGAATGATTTCAAAACAATATGTAAACAGATTTATAAAAGTAAACCATACATATCTAGCAAACGTGTTTAAAATATTTCGCATCCAATTATCCTCACATTCATATCCTTTCAACACGTTAATTATTTAACATTACTCATTACTCGTTTAAATAAAATCAAATAAATAATTTATCAAACAATAACCTTTATTATTTTGTTCGAAAATGTTTATTGTCTTCCACCATTTCTATTCCACCTTCAAAGTTAGCAACAATTGTTTGCTGTGAACAGATTTAATTAAAATATGCACAGTTTGGTTTCCTTGTTGCGTTATTGAATCATTGACGTTGTATATTTTCTGTTAATTGGCTTTGTGTTAATTTATTTCGAGACGATCTTGCGGTTTAATTACCTTCCTAAATTAATGAGTAATCGAGAAGGGTTATTGTTTGTACGCTTCCTCTATCGCAAAACGATGAATTGCCTGAAAAATATTTGGCGAGTAATAAAATTTACTTGATTTAGTCAATTATTCATTAATTAAGTAAATTGGCAAATTATAGAATATTATCGCTTGAAACCTTTTTTTATAGGAAATAAACCTTCACCAAACCAAATTTTCAGGCTTTTCTTCCCTCGAAATTTTACTTCATGCTTAATCTAGGAGTGGAAAACACTCGTTTGAAGCTTTAAATTGAACTTTAATAAAACCAACGAATGTCGGAAAATTTACAGCGTATGTGTAGGTATACTTATAATAAAAATTCGCTGTATGAATCTATTATTAATATGTTGTCTATATTTTTATATAAATCATATTAGGTTATGATTTAATATCATTTAAATTCTCCAAATGAATGACCATGGCCATTCTTTGCTCAGAAAAATAAAGATAATTCTTATAAAAAAAAACTGGATAAATAAATAAAAGTGTAACATCAAACGCACATTTCCACAACGCAAAGTTTATTGTGCGAATCTAATTTTGGCTATTAAATATTTACTCGGCCTTCATTTTTTATGGTGAGATCACGAGATATTTGCATTTTATATTTGCGATGGACATTGTGAACAAAAAAAAAAACCAGATCTGGATGAATTGTTTCCATGCCATATATTTTTAATCTAGATCTAATTAAGATCTAGATTTTACCAGTGTTTTGTCGGGCTTATAAGACGTTTAATGTTTAATGTTTAGTGATTATCGTTTAGGCCGAGTTGCACCCAAAATGTTTAACTCGAATTTAAGCTGAACTTGAGTTCAAGATAACAGTTCCTATTATTCTAATGTCACTTTGAACTCGAGTTCACAGTTAAATGAGTTTAACGTGTTTGGTGCATCTGTCCCTTAGTGTTTAACGTTTTGGGAAATTATGTGGTTTATACGAAAATAAGGCGTGTTGACGTTGCTATAATTAACACCAGTGTTGTATTAACACCAGTGTAAATTCACCAGATCTGATCTTAAAAAGCTTCCAGATTTCCACTATTTTTCATCAGAAACATTTTTTAGCAGTAATAATAATAATAATAAAAATAACAACAGAAAATTAAAAAATGTATTCTCAAAACAGAAAATTCAACGTTCTATAATAAATAAATTCAGTATAAATTCTAACAAAAATGTTTCTCTTAAATATAGCAATAAAAAGGTTAACAAAAAATAAAAACTATAACAAAAAATATCACAGCAAAGAGCTAATATGCATATTACTAAACTATTTGTACATATCATTATTATGTTTCGAAATCGTTTGGGGAGGAATTTCAAAATTATAACATTCTTTACCGTCTTTTTTAAAGCAACGCTTAGTATGTAACAGACCACTTAACGTATTTGCACCCAACTTATTCCGTAGTTTGGTTTTGTTTAAATGTATGCTGTTAAAGACTCTTTCGACACAAGCACTGCTGTGTGATAACGTTAAGAACGTCGATACTACACTCGACCGCAAAAAAAACGCGCCACTTGAAAATTCACGTTTTTTCGTGAATATTCAAACAGCTATAACTTCGGTCGATGTGGATGAAATTTGATGAATTTTTGAGTTTTTGGAACGCTAAAGTTTTCTCTTTAAGGACACATAAGTGGATATCACGAAATTTAAGCACTTCTGCATTTAAAAGTCCTACCAACAAAAAAATGTTCAGAATGTTAGAAATGATAAAAGTTGAGAAGTTATACTGTGCCCAAAAAAAAACGTAGCTCCACTTCAAAAAGAGCGCAACAAAATTCCATCATTTTCATTTGAAATAAGCGAAAAATCATGTCGATCCAATGATTTGGCTCGAAGTTATGGCAGTTTTTTTAAAAAGTGTATTTTGGGGCATAACTTTGGCGGACAGGCATAACTCTACTCGCAAACCTGTGACATTATGCGATTTAAAAAGCTTGAAGTTTTCTCTTTGAGGCATGTTAGTCAGATCTTCAAACATGCACATTTTACCCCCTTCTACCCCCTAAAGGCGATGAAACGTTTTTCACTTTAAAACTTTTAACTTTGTTAACTTGTACAATGCGCAAAAAAAATTGTGGCTTCGAGCAAGGGACATCCAGAATAAATTTAGTCCTTCTCCTTTAAATTTATTCTGGATGTCCCTTGCTCGCAGCCACAATTCTTTTTGCGCATTGTACAATTGTTGAATTTGAGGTGGATTCAAGAAAGATAACAGTTTTAAAATGTTCATCTCGCGGAAATTAAAAGAAAATCTTTTGTATATTTGGTTAGCAGCTTCTTTATAAAAACTTAAGCAGTTCTTTTTGAAAATATCCTCTTCCAATACCGATAATATGTTGTTACCTAATACAGCTGCCACCTTTGGCCCTAAGTAGATTTTATCAAGTGGTAAAAAATAGATGGGATTTCTGTACGGTAATTTCGAAACGTCTGCATTACTTAAATAACCGGGTTTAATATAGTAACTTAATAATAATTTATAAGAAGACTCCATTCTTCTTGGATCTTAGGATTTTCTGATTGAAACTCTAAATTCAAATTAGTAAATGTAGGCAAATATATTCGAGAAATTGCAGGTATAATTTAGTAGATGGATTTATTAACTAATTATAGATTTCGTTAGCACCTAGTGTTTTATTATCGAACACTTCAGCTCTAAAATATAGCACTAGAGCTTCGAACTGTTCCAAAAGTCTATTTACCACTGGACTTAATGATAGCCACCTTGTTTGTGAAGGGTGTAGCAGTTTGTTAATTTTTATATTTAAAAATGTCTGAAATGTCCGAAATTCAGTTTGTCTTTTAAAACTGTTCTGCATGTGTGAAAATACGTCTCGGACCAATTTTTCTACGTTATCGGGTATATTCTCACATGCATATGAAGCGCACAGCGTCAAAGAGTGGCAAACACATTTTAATACAAATAAATCAGGTACATCTTTTTGTAATTAAGTTTTTAATGAATGTGTATTTCCCATCATAGCATTCGCACCGTCAGTTCCAAAACCAATCAAATTTGTTTTATATGGAATTCGATGCTTATTAAAAATTACAATCCCATTATAAAGATTTTGGGCACTAACATCACTAACGCGAATCAGTCCTAAGAATTCATCCTTTGTTTTAAAATAATTTTTATCAATAAAGCGAACGACCAATTCCAAATTTTATCAGTAGACTCGTCCACTAACAATGAACATTTTTTAGACTTCAATATTTCATCTAAATTTTCAAAACTATAATTGCAGATGACGTTATTAATAATCGCAGTACATTGCCTCCTATCACATGATATTTGAGAAGCCTCTTTTGGTTCAACTCCCGAAGAAATAATAGATTTAATTGGTAAAATCTATTATTTCTTCATCAAATGGTCTAACACATTTATAGGTAGATTATGTTCCGCAATAAAAACGGAAATTTTGATTTCATTTTGTTTTATTATATTACGTCTCGAAAACATATTACATGTACTTTGTGTTATACTAGGTCGAAGTACAATGGCATTCATTTTTTTAATGTGTTTTTTGATAAATTATGCTTTTTAACAGCAGCTATACCCCCAATATTGTCTTTCTCCGGCTCAGACGTAACAGGAACTGTTCTGGAGCTTGATGCTTTAGGTTGAAATGAGCTTGACTCTGGTTCATCTCGTTTTCTTTTTAACGGAATGAGAAACGTCTTTGCCTTGAATGACGAACTAGAGAGGAAAAAAAATAACACTATATTAAAACAAAACTTTTGATATGGTTAACTAATTATGTAAATTTTATTAAAAATTATGCCTGCATTAAATATTTGTTGAAATATTGTAATATTCTTACTTACGTTTTACTTTTCCACAAAAAGAACACTACACTTGAATTGAAAATTGATCGCGATCTTTTTATTGTGACGAATTCTGTATGAAAACTGCTCGGGAAATTGTTTGAGGCATATTTAAACCCTCGGGCTGCCAACAAAGCTCGGGTATTCACATAATTTCGATCAAGTAATTTTGGGATTCACTCAGCTCAAAATTAATAATTTAACTATTGTCTACCAGAGGACTCTAGCATGGACAACTTTTTAGAACGTAAATAACAATGAAATATAAAAAAAATTATAATTGATAAAGTTTTAATATAACAATGAAATAAAAAAGCTGAATGCTGATGCTTTTGTGTAGAAGTTTAAATTTGTTTCGTATATTAAAAACAAAAGCAAAAAATCAGAAATTCACCAGATTTACCGGATTTTGTAAAAGTTTTCACCAAATCACCAGTTCGCACCTAAAATCACCATATATGGTGAAATTTCACCAAACCTGGCAACACTGATCAACACATTGGGCTCGTTCATCAGAGACAACAGTTGGGAGTTTAGTAAAAACTGTTGAAGAATTCTCTGATGACCGAATTGTTAATGATTGTTAATAGTGAACGTGTTCGGGATTTTTGCAATCGAACAAAATAGACCGACTGGAGTACCGTTCATTAGATACCAACATTCATCACAAACAAATCTATGTTGAATGTTGAACATTTTGATGAACGGGCCCATTACCCTTATACTCTGACGTCATTTATTTCCATCTGTTTTCAATCAATGGATTATGGTTGAAACAGAACATCTTCAATTATTTGGCACGTCGGATGTTAAGTTTGAGTTTCTATCATTATGATATTCATGACGCCCCTCAAAATACTTCAAATGCACGAATTTTACAAAAATGCTTAAAATTTCATTCAAACTGTGGTGAAACTATTTAAGGAATAAACCTATCCAATTTTCAATAGTGGGCAAAAGGTTTGCATTAAAAGTAAAGAATAATTGAAATGTTAGAAATAATAAGGATCCATATAACTGTATGTTTTTGAGTTTACGTGAAGTGATTATTATACTAATAAAGACTGTTATTTCTTACTTCACTTTTTATTTTTATCATTAGATGTACATTTCGAGACTCAAAGTGCTCATTATCAATAACAAACTGAATTCTTACAACTATTTGCGCGGTATATACAGGGTGCCTGTTTTTCAATAAAGACTGTTATTCCTTACTTCACTTTTTATTTTTATCGTTAGATGTACATTTCGAGACACAAAGTGCTCATTAGCAATAACAAACTGAATTCTTACAACTATTTGCGCGGTATATACAGGGTGCCCGTTTTTGGAGCTCAAGCATGGGGATCTCGGTTATTTGAAGATATACAAGGTCGGTTAAATTAGGGCAAAGCTGCCCAATCTGGAGTATAACATAATGCCGTTTTGAACATAAAATTTTCCGAATACTTCCGAAGACATCCGAAAAAAATCGAAATTTTCAAAAAACGTTTTTATTTTTTTGCGAGACTATTTGAAGAGATATTTTAAAACAATTTACACTTCACCATTGCCACTTTGCACGCTCTACAACGTGGTGATATCATAATAAAAATTCGACATTTCGATGTTCGTCAAACATCATCAACTTTGTTTTTTCTTATGGGCGCCATCTTGGATTTTTACATTTTCAAATACAGCTTTTGTTCTGATTACGATGACGTGTCATGTGCTGGGGTTTGGTCTAGCAGTTTGATGGAAATGCCAAAAATCTAGTTTTTGCAAAAAACGCGATATGGTAGAACTTCATTACGGATCGCATTGAAATGTGCAAGTTACTTCGGATGTGTTCGGATATGTTCAGCGGTATCCAGAAAGACAACAGAATGCTCAAAATTATTTTCTGATTCTTCATAGAGATTTAGTTGAGTTTGGTGCATTTTCTAAGTCTAAAAGACGTGTTCATAGGCCCAACGGAAATGAAATGACAATTTTAGAAGCAGTAAGTAAAATGTTAAAACCTGAAAAACAATAAACGGGTTTAATTTTAATTCTCCATTACATTCAAAATAATCTTTCTACTTCGACAAGGGCTATAGCACAAGAAATGAAAGATACATTCATTTCTTCTGCTGTAGCCCTTGTCGAAGTAGAGTGGAGAGTCTTGAAAAATCGTCCCTTTAAAATTCATATCACGCAAGTCTTGCATCCAGGAGACACTGAACGAAAAAGAATTTTTGTAGGAACATCATGGCGCCGTTATTGCAAAATCCTCATTTTCTTTCTAACGTGATATTCACGAATGAGTGCAAGTTTACCAACACAGGCATGTTCAATCGTCACAATAAACGTGTATGGTCCGTTAAAAATCCACACGAGCACCAAGGACGACTATCTATGGGTTAGTTTATTTGGCGATAAGATCATTAGCCCGTACATTAACGAACACAATTTGAGTGCAGATGGGTATTTGCATTTTTCAATGACCTACCCGAACCACCTAAATAACCTTTGGTTCCAGCAAGATGGAGCTCCACCACATAACGCTAGGAGAGTGTCTGATTACATGTCTGAAATATTTCCCGATAAAGTCATTTCAAATAGAATAGAAGTGCGTCCCGTGGGCCTGAACGTTCGCCAGATCTTTCTCCATTAGATTATTATTTATGGGGAGCTATAAAACACATAATTTATAAATCTGTACCACCGATATCAATGACTTGCGAAGAAAGAGCATTTTAACTTTAGGGTCCAAAATAAGAAGAAGGGATGTTTTAAGATCAATATAAAATTTAAGAAGACGCATACAGGCGCATATGCTTAGAGATGGAGGGCGAGCCATTCGAACACCTCTTATAATTGTTTTTTAATTTATTCGTTTCTCATGCTCTAGTTTTATTCTATGTTATGAATTTGAATAATATTTTTGTACTTTTTATATCTTATAATAAAATAGGAATAGAAAACAATTTTGCGTTAGTTTTGTATTATTCTTTAATAAATTACTTTATTAAACAAAAGTGTAGCTGTCATTTCCAAGGCACTCTTTGCAAAAACTAGATTTTTGGCATTTCTATTAAACTGCTAGACCAAACCCCAACGCATGACACATCACCGTAATGAGAAAAAAAAATTGTATTTGAAAATGTAAAAATCCAAGATGGCGCCCATAAGAAACAACAAAGTTGATAATGTTTGCCGAAAATCGAAATGTCGAATTTATATTATGATATCACCACGTTGTAGAATGTACAAAGTGGCAATGATAAAGTGTAAATTGTTTTGAAGGATCTCTTCAAATAGTCTCGCAAAAAAATAAAAACGCTTTTTGATAATTTCGATTTTTTTCGGATATCTTTGGAAGTAGTCGGAATATTTTATGTTTTAAAACGACATTATGTTATACTCCAAATTAGGCAACTTTGCCCTAATTTAACCGACTCTGTAAATAACCGAGATCCCCATGCTTGAGCTCCAAAAACGGGCACCCTGTATATCTAAAGGGATTTGGGAAAACTAATAAGTAATTAACTAGGTGTTACGGGGGCTAAGGGTTCGGCATGGTTTTCGGTGGGATTACATTCTCTGTGAGGTACTTTTTTGGTAATAAATCTAATAATGGATTACCTAAGGGACTAAGGTCAAAATGTAGCAAAACATATTTATTTTTGTACATTTCAATTGATTCAAGCATATTTAGTCTACGATGACCTGACTGCTTTAAAAGTTTATTATTGTTAACCGAAAATGTGTGTCCTGTTTCTAGTGAATGGCGTGCGACCGCTGATTTGTCCGGGTTTTGAATTTTATAGTAATATTGGTGTTCTTTGAATCGTTTTAATATATTGCGTTGTGTTTGACTTACGTATATTTTATTGCAATTCTTGCAGTTTATTGAATAAATTCCGGATTATTCTAGGTTCTTGTTTGTTGTTCCTTCTACGGGAGTTTTTCTTTTAAGTATACATATCTCAATTACAGCATTTATGCTTTAAATTTGCAGATATTGCTTGTTTTAGTGTTAAATTTTAAGCTTTAAACGAGTGTTTTCCACTCCCAGGTTAAGCATGAAGTAAAATTAAAGGTTTAAAGAAACCAAAAAATTTGATCGCGTAGCGAAGCGGATTTAATTAAATGATTTAATTAAATATAATTACAATTTTGCATTGTATTCTTGCAATCTTTTTGTTTTTTTATCAATGAAATAAAGTGGAGTGGATCTAGATAAATGAATAATGCAATTCAAATTGTATTATTTTTGCAGAGATTATGTTGCCTTTGCGTGCTATTCGGTTTTTCTTGTTAGTAACTTTTTGATGAAATATCTTGCAAGGATTGTGTAACTGTTATCACTGTCAAGTTCACTTAATAAAACTGCGATAAGTGGCTTACACATGTTTGCGTATTCTATAATATTAAATACATAACAATTTTATGATAATTAAAATGCTACGTCATATCCGGCGATTTAGTATTTGTCTTAGTTTTAAAAGTATTTTATTGACTGCTTTTAGTTCGAAAAATTAAAGAGTCAATCCAAGACTCAAAATTTGTTAGTAATAACATTTTGTATTGACGTTAGAAAAATAAAATATAAAGAATTTGACAATTTGCATTTGCCCCGCATTTACATTCACCTTGGGCCGCGGGTTGGACATCCCTAAATTAAATCTTCGCTGGTTAACTTAAGGCTCTATTGGCCTTTAAAATATGCAACAGATGTTGACTAAGATATACATTGAGTTGAAAGTAACAATCCACTGAGCAAACACATTGAAGTAATGTTTCATCAATGTTGTTGCAATGTTGATATTACGTTATTTATTTGTTTTTTGCACAGTGGGAATAGATTTAAAATTGATGTGTTTTGTAAACAGTTATAATTTCAACATCGATTTGGTGCGAGTTACAATGTGGCCGGTCAGACTAAATAAAAAAAAAATTACGCTCGTGTTTGAATCAAACCGAAATAAATTTGTTTATTTTTTTGGTACAGTTCTGGTTAAGTTCCGACAAAAATAACATTATTTTTTTAAAATTTCCTATACAAGAAATCGTCCGAGAATGAACTAAGGGAACACCCTATACAATAAAACAAAATCATTTTAGAACATTTTTATAGGTAAAGAAACATAAAACAATTAAAACTGAGATTTTTTTCGCAATCTACAACCAATTTGTCGTAGAAAGACTAATACATTTTTATTTTGTTCATAAATTCAATGTTATATTTTACAAAGAAAAGTGTCATAAAATTATAGTGTTTGATTATATTTCTATGCTAAGGATTAAATCAATTGTTTTACAAGTAAATAAAATGTTTAATTCTGTTTCTCTTCAAAAGTAATAAATAATAATAATATTACATCTAAAAGTGTCTGTAAATTATAGTGTTTGATTATACTTGTATGCTGAGAATTCAATCAATTGTTTTACAAATAAATAAAACGTATAGTTCTCTTTCTCTTATAAAGTAATACTAATGACATCTACTTCCGTAAAGAAATATTGCTGTTTAATGGATTTAGATTTCTTGAATTAAATACAAATATATATTGGCTTTCGTTCAATAGGTGGCACTAGCTACATTGTTTAGGAATATTATTACTTTATACCAGACCCAGTCGACTCTATATGATTCTGTAAGTTCACATATATAGTTGACCGACCCACTCGATGGGAGGGCGCATATGTCAGAACTTTAAATTTCCCGCAATTTCTAACGTGGGCTTGTTTTCAATGAACAGCTGTCAGATCCGTCGGATCTGAAGGCACAAAAATGCCGATAAGACGAAATCGTTTCGAGATAAGCGTTATTAAATATAAATAATTATAACCGTAAGTATGTATATTTTTAAATTTTAACGTATTGTGTATTATTTTAAATAAGTCTACAGTCAACCAAATTTAAAACCAGAGTGCTACTACATTATTTCTCTTTTTTCTTCCTAGTACATGTGGATAATCTTCAAGTATACTAAATATCCATGGTCGTGGATATTTTCATCATACTGAACTAGGAGCATTTTTTCATGGACTATATCCCCGTTGTTGGATTAAGCAATTCTGAATCTTTGGGGATGGGCGTTAACATAAATAATTAAAACCGTAAGTTTATGTAATATTTTAAGTCTTTAAGCCATTGTGTATTCTTTTAATTAAATCTGCAGTCAAATACATTTAAAACCAGTGTGTCTACATTATTTCTCTTTATTTCTTCCTAATATTAGTGAATGATCTTCAAGAACTATGCATGAAACAAGCACGGACGTGGAGATTTTCTTCACACCGAGCTAGGAGCATACTTCCATGGAGAATGTTCCTGTTGCTGTTGGATCAAGCAATTCTGAAATTCCATCTAGTCACAAAGAACCCAGAACATAAATTATTGTCTTGAATTCAATTACACAGTTTTTCTGTTGCATTTCACTATTGATCAAATGAGATTCACTATATCCCAAATATGTTTCACCTTGTCAAATATAAGTCAAAAGATTTCCCGATTTACGAAATGAGTTTCACTAAATACCAAATACTTTTCTCTTTAATATTTTTGCTGAACATTTTTGCAACAACAATAACTTTCTTCTGGAAATATTTTATTTGTATTTGTATATACAGGGAGTTTTCTTTTAAGTATAAGTATTCCAAATTCAACCTATTTTCTGTAAATCTTTAGATATTCCTTGTTTTTTTTAAGTTCAATTTGAAACTTTAAATGAGTGTTTTCCACTCCCAGACTAAGCATGAAGTAAAATTTCGAGTTTAGAAAAGCCCCGTGAAAATTTGTCGAGGGTCGCGCAGCGACCCGAGACAAATTTTCTGGGCTTTTCTAAACTCGAAATTTTACTTTATGCGCCACGCGTATAAAACACAGATTTCAAGTGAAATACGAATATATATAAATTTCACAATATGTTAGTGTTTTATACGCGTGGCGCATGAAGTAAAATTTCGAGTTTAGAAAAGCCCAGAAAATTTGTCTCGGGTCGCTGCGCGACCCTCGACAAATTTTCACGGGGCTTTTCTAAACTCGAAATTTTACTTCATGCTTAGTCCGGGAGTGGAAAACACTCGTTTAAAGCTTCATATTGAACTCTTTTGAAAAACAACGAATGTCGGAAAATTTACAGCTTATGCATATGTTTACCTTAAAGAAAAAATCACTCTATGGAACACTACTTACGCCAACATCCATTCTCGGTTAAGGAGACCTCTTATTTCATTTCTCAGATGCATTTTTTGACGAACTGCAGACATTTTGTTGAAAAGTGAAATGTAATTGACACACTGTGATAAGGTTTTGACATATAGAGAAATATATTTGTAATAACTTTTAAAATATACATTTAACATGTTCATTAGGTCTTTGTTATTTTTCGCATCGCATGGTAATTTAATACTGTGCGATGTTCCCCGCACCGCACCCACCATTCAATGTTATGACACCCTGCACCGCACTCCCCGCTTAGCAAGAAACCCGCCCGCTCCCCGTGCCCAATGACGTCATTTGCGATTGCAGCGCCGTCCCATCGAGTGGGTCGGTTAACTAAAATCATGTTACGTGGAGCCCCCTATGAGTTATCAATCTAATTTAATCTATGCTTTATACCCCAAATATTACTGTTATCTTTTAATAATTTTTGATGTGATTCAATATTAATTTGGGAAATATAAATTCCTCTTTGTTTTCCAATAACAAATTTAGAGAATATACCTTGGATTACAGTTAAAGTTACCTTTTAAGAAACGCGAATTTAGGTGTATTACAGTTTACTGCAATAGCTTACACTTAAAGTTATCTTGTCTTAATATAGATGACACTATAATGCTTAAAACAAATAAACTAATATTGTAAAACAATACTTATCATGAGAATCCATTAAATTTTTGATATGCCTAAATACAAATAATAATTTATATTATTTTATGATTCTGAACGAACATAAACAAACTCGAAACGAATAAATGGTTATGTATTTATAATATTATTTACTCGATATTCAAATTACTATTAATTATAAAAAAGATGGTAGAAAGATCTCGGGTCGATAGCCTATGATAGAAGAATTTTAAATATAAGATCGAAAAATGTACTTAAATTCCTTGAATAAATATATTAGTATATAAAAAAGACGATATCTCGAAATCCAAGAGTTAAGGTGTATAAGTATAATAGTAAACAGTAAATATTTGTAGAATGTATTGACGTGAGGATCAAATATAAGGGTTGAGTATTGAAATTCACTTTAAATCAGTATTTTATAAGCGTGGCGCATGAAATAAAATTTAGAGTTTATAATTAATTAATTAATTTTAATCTGTTTGTTATGTCCCCACATACATTTTATCCTAATTTTACACATATTATTTTAATTATTCCCATATATTTTAATAGAATAGACATATTTTTATATACTTGATCAGATATTTAGTTTTAGTTTATAATTATATAGATAATTTTAATCATTAAATATACTTTATATATCTCGTGTTCGACAAAGCCAAATATGTATTTACATTATTTTTAGAAATAAGCATTATTATTATTATTATTATTAGACAGAACATTCGGTATGGTTACAAAAATAGTTGTAGGAATTCAGTTTGTTATTGATAATAAGCACCGTGTGTCTCGATATGTGCATCTAACTATACAAATAAAAAGTGAAGTAAGTAATAACAGTGTTTTTAGCTGTATTTAAAAGATAATTATCCACCGTTGTGGTCGAAAACCGAAACTGTCTATCGTTACAAAAAATCTAAACTTTTCTGGAAATAATCAAACTACTTAATTAAAATTCCACATATTAATTTGAATATAACTCAGAGTTAATTTAGTTTTATTAAAGCACCTATTTTCTTGATACTAATCCAATAATGTAAATGTTTATTTAAGCTTATTTAATATACAAGAAATTTTTCTATTAAGTATAATAATAATAATAATAATAATGTTTATTGGTGCTTTACATAAATAAATCGTTTACACAGGTCATGAATACGTAATATTGAATACAAATTATATCATAAAAATATTCTAATTACAGACAAATATGTTAAAAATATTGTTAAAAATTAAAATTAAAACAAGGATCACATAACATTTTAAAAAACATTTGACTGAGGCTTGGTTTACTTGTACATGATACTTGTCTTGCATAAAATCATGTAGACTGTAATGGCCTTTGTTAATAAAGTATGATTTTAGGCTAGCTTTGAACTTTTTTATGCTGACTGACTTAATTGTTTCAGGCAACTTATTCATACCATAGTAATCCATCCCATTTTGGCATTTAGACAATCGCAGTTTCGTTAGACAGATATCTCCACAACGACGTGTATTATGCGCATGTGTATCATTATGACGACGATATGATGCAATTTCTTTTCTAACATAAACTAAGCACTTTAAAATATATATCGAGGGGAGACTTAAAATTCCTAAGCTAATAAACTCTTGCTTACAGTCTTGTCTATAATTTATACCGGATATTATCCGTATAGCTTTTCTCTTCAAACCAAACAATCGGAGTAATGTTGATAGGTGACCCCAAGTGATGATGCTATATGATAGTAGTGACTCAAAAAGAGAAAAATAAGCAACGCGCAGGGCTTTTATAGGTAGCCAGTTAGACAGTTGGCGTAACAAGTATACGTTTCTGCATAGCTTACTTGCAACTTCTTCTCCGTGAACTTGCCATGTCAGCCTACTATCAATATGCACTCCCAAAAATTTAGTGCTACTATTACTTGGGTTTGAATCTGATGGTTTAAGTGACAATAAGATGTCAGTAGTTTTCTCATTGTTAATAAGTAATTTGTTATACTTTAACCATTCGAAAGCATTTTGTTTGGCAGCTTCATTAAGTTGAATGGATGCATCTTCATTCGGTGTTTTACATAAAATAGATGTGTCATCTGCATATAGGTAAAACTGTAAATCATTTGCCAGGGTTGGAAGGTCATTTATAAATATGAGGAACAACAAGGGTCCTAGTATCGAACCCTGCGGAACCACATATTCCAGACAATTTTCGGTAGACTTTATATCCTTGATGACTACTGTTTGTTTTCTCTGGTACGAGTTAATAAATCCACAGGTACAAGTATGAAAATTATAATAAAGTTTTCGAAAAGTACCTCGTTGCAGATGCAATCGAAAGCTTTGGTAAGATCTATAAAAGATGCTGCAGTAAACATGCCGGCATCAAAACCTTGTAAGATACTTTCTGTTAAAGCAAGGACTGCGTCCGTTGTTGACACACCTTCGCGAAAACTGTATTGTTGGGGAGTTATTAGTTTATTAATATTTAGAAAATGCACCATTTGTTTGAGAATCATTTTTTCGAAGATTTTGGACAAGACTGGAAAAATAGAGATGGGCCTATAATAATTTGGGTCCACATTGTCTCCTTTTTTATGAATCGGAGTTACGCGCGCTCGTTTTAAAGCGTTTGGGAATATTCTGTTTTTATGCATATATTTATTCATTTTGTTAGGGGTATAATGATTACATCCACGAGTTTCTAAATAAGTGGTGATGTGTATCCGTATATGTCACGTGCTTTGGATTTTTTTAAAATTTTTGATAATGTAACGAACTTGTACAAAGGTTGTCTCCTCTAATGTAAAATAATTTGGTATAGCAGTATATGTGTTTTTTGCCATTGATATAATGGGATCTGTCATAGTAGCAGATATGTTGTTAATTAACTTAGATGCTATTGTGGAAAGATAGTCGTTCATTTTATTTGGATTGATATTGTAAATATCACTCATTTGCTTTTTGTTACGGTTTAGGTTAATCCCAGCATTTTTGATGTAGGACTTATTAGCACCTATTTTTGCAAGTTTGATAGCATTTTGGTATGTTTTCCGATATGAATAATAATGCTGTTTCATTGCAGGATTTTGTATATATCCATAATATATAAAATTACGAAAAAACTATTCGTGAAAATGCAAACAATGTCTTAATTAATAAGACAACTTAAGATGATAAATATCCATTGAAACAACTACTTTTCGTGCAAATATACCTCCAGATGTTAAATATATCCGGAGTATATCCTTCATTTAGTATATTAAGTGTTTCACGCATTTGTTTAAGATTAGAGTTAAACCATATAATTTGATAATTTTTTGTCTTTCTTATATTTCGTCGAGGGAAACTAGTATTAAAATATTCTTGAAGAATATTTGAGAAAGCATCACATTTTTCTCCTGCGAAGTATAGATTACTATCAATAAAACCCCAATCTGTAGCCTCAAGCAATACATACAGTTTAGATGTTCCAGGTTTTGTAATTGGTCTTATGGACAGAAAATCAGTTGGTAAAGGGGATTTATTTAGTTGTACCATGACACGTTTACCTATGTGATCGGACATCCCTGAATCACAAGCCTCAACTAATACGTCAACCACCGAGATATTTGTAAACACATTACCCAAGCAGTTATTTTTACGTGTTTTGAACTTGACTAAACTAAAGAGATCATAGGTGGCCAGCATATCATTCAATTTACAAGTGGCTTTGTTTGCAATATTAAATAACACATTGAAATCACCACCAAGAATGATGCGATGTATGTTTGTGTTAATATTGTCAAGTGCTTTACATAATGTATTTAAAAATACTTCAAAATCGTCATCCGGCGATCTATATGCACAAACAATGTATAAATCATGTACTGGTGGAAATGATGGGGATAGTTCACAGTGTTTTTCAATTGACATTGATTACAGAACAATTTTTTGTGTTAATTTGATTATGTGCGAATTGCATCACTCCACCATGTAAATAATTACAACGTGCATAAAAAGATGCTATGTCAAATAAATTAATATGTAAACTAGGAATTTCTTCCGGTTTTAACCAATGTTTACAAAGGCATACAACATCAAAAAAGCATTTGTTATCTATAAGAAATGCTTCAAATAAGCTAATTTTATTTGGAAGACTTTGGCTATACATATGCATACGCTTATTTTAAATGAGTTCAATTTAAATCTTGAAACGAGTGTTTTCCACTCCCGGGTTGAGCATGAAGTAAAATTTCGAGTTTAGAAAAGCCTGAAAATTTTCAGGCTTTTCTAAACTCGAAATTTTACTTCATGCGCCACGCGTATAAACCACTGAAAATACTGAAATACTGTAAACAAGTGAACTTCACTTAAAATCAGTGTCTTGTACGTGTGGCGCATAAAGTAAAAATTCCAGTTTAGAAATGCTTGAAAATTTGGTTTAGCCACTCAGCACCTCGCGCTACGCGACCAAACCAAATTTTCAGGCTTTTCTAAACTCAAATTTTTACTTCATGCTTAACCTGGAAGTGGAAAACACTCGCTTAAAACATTAAATTCAACTCCTTCAAAAATACAACGAATATCTGAAGATTTGCAGCATATAATTGAGAATGGATTAATATGTAAAGTAGGAATTTCAATTTTACTGTCAAGATGATACGAGTTTCTTTTGACTCTATCAATAAACTTATTATGTCAATTTTCAATTGTTTGAATGATAAAAAAACGAGTGTGTTTCACTCCCAGGTTAAGCATGAAGTATAATTTCGAGTTTAGAAAAGCCTGAAAATTTGGCTCGGGCGCGTAGCGAAGCGGAGCGACCGAGCCAAATTAGACTTTTATAAACTCCAAATTTTACTTCATGGGCCACGCGTATATAACAATGATTTAATGTGAAATAGTCTTTAATCAATTATCAAGTGAAATAAGTTTGTTATGTCAATTATCAATTGTTTAGGTGATGGGGAAAGTGCTATGATGAACACATCACTTTTTTTCCAATGTGCTACGCGACCAAACCAAATTATCAGGCTTTTCCAAACTCGAAATTTTACTTCATGCGCCACGCTTATATAACAATGATTTAATGTGAAATCGTCTTTAATTAATTTACAAGTGAAATAAGTTTGTTGTGTCAATTACCAATTGTTTAGGTGATGGGAAAAGTGCTATGATGAACACATCACTTTTTTTTAATTTTGTTATCACCAGATTGCAAAATATTAGTCCAATGCGCTACTCGACCAAACCAAATTTTCACCCGTTTTTTAACTCGAATTTTTACTTTATGCTTAACCTGGGAGTGGAAAACACTCGTTTAAAACTTCAAATTGAACTCCTTCAAAAATACAACGGATATCTGAAGATTTACAGCATATAATTGGGATATGTATACTTAAAAGAAAAAATCCCTGTATATTCCTTAATACTAATAAAAGTTTACATAATACTAAATTTAATAACTTAACTTTTGTTTAATAATTACTTGGTTATTAATTAACTTGAAATATACATTTCAATGATATATGTACCTTTATACCGCTTATAATGGATGATTAATTCTAGTAAATTAATAACGGCTTGCCCCAAGAGATGATTACATTCGTGATTTTAATATATATATATATATATATAAATATCCTAAAACTTTATTTTAATAAGAGCACAATATAATTTAATTACTGTATTTGATAGTAAGAAACTGCCTGCCCTTCGTAAGCTTTTCTAAATTTTCTCTAGCGGATAACAAATTAAATATCTTGAAAAAGTTTCTCTTCATTCACGCGGTGAAACATATTTAACTATGATTTAAAAAGTAAACACTTGGTTAACTTTCACTAATATTAGTAAAATGTAACCCAGTGTTTTCTTTTTTAAATCATAACAAATTAAATTTGTATAAATATGATTTAATTGATTTATTTGAAGGGGCTAAAGCCAGTGCTGTGGTAGTAAAATCAGCAGATTATATTCTACAAAATTAGTAGGTATACGTTATTACGTTTTGAATTTTTAATAAGAAACCACAGGTTATACGCTATTCGGTAAGTTCAAACCACAGGGTATACTCCGTATACCCACTACAGCACTGGCTAAAGCGCAAGATAAAGGATAATTAAGGTAATGTAAATAAAATTAAATATTAATATGCATACGGAAGTTTTTCATTTCGTATCACAGAATTATGTTCGTAAATAGGGATTGTATATTTATAACTTTTTTCAATTACAGGTAATACCGTTTTAACCGGTTTACCGGTAATTTGCCAATAAATCACGATATCGTTGGTTTAGAAGTAAGAACATCAACTACATGTACACATCTATATTTTTTTACGAAAATTACTTGTTTTTATTGATTGTATTATTTAGTATTACTTATTTACAATGGTTCGTGATTACACTTTGTAAAATAAGTAGGAGTCAATCTACTGATATTTGTCCGCTAGAAATCCTCTAAAAACATGTTTAAAACCAAAAGCGACAAAATAATTTATGTTATATTAAAAAATCATAAGAATTCGCTTGACCATCAGATTTTTATAATATTTCTTTGACAAATCCAAATTTTCAGGCATTTCTAAACTAGACATTTTATTTTATGCTTAATTAAGGGGTGGAAACCCTTGTTAAAGGTAAAGGTAAATATCAATTAACGTAGGTAAGGTTTGTTCGCACCATTTACATAAATTAAATGTCACTTGTAAATAGTTCGAAGAAGCCATGCTTCTCACACTGGTCATATAAATAATTATTTTACGGCGATTATATTGATTTCACAGGCCAACGAAAAATGTGTGATTTGGATTTGTTCATTTTTTTTTGAAATTTTGGTGGTTAATCTAATAAAGAATCAACATTTTTTTGTTTCCATCACGCACAATTTTTTAATAAATTTACTATATGTAATATTTATGTTTTCTTTTAAATATTTGCCAATAAAAATTAATGACATTATAAAAATTGCTACGCCACTGAGATTAAATTGTGTACAAATCAATAGAACAGTATAGGGGAATTCCCGAAAGTAAAATTTAATTGCTGGAATTCCTTGATTTGCAAATACAATGATCATAGTTGGAAAATTTGTTGGGATTTGAAAATTGTGGGACTTCTATCGTATGTTCAATTATAAAAATCTCTGGAGTGCCATGGAAAATATTCTAGGTTGGCAACTTTGAAAATATACATTATAATTATTATATCTGACGTTTTAGATGTCAATTCCTGAAGTGTGTAGCCAACTTAAATTTAAAAAAAGATGAAATCATGGCACTCTAGAGGGTTTTTTTAATTGAATATATGATACTAGGACAGAAGTCAGGGTATACAAAGTAACCATGCTGTTGATTCGGATTTCTCAATATTTTATATTTCGTGTAATTTCTGCATTATTTTATTTTTGGGTGTTTCATTACTTTATTTGGCCCCCTTTTTCATAAAAGTAGAAAGGGGCGCTTGTATTTACTTACCAGTTTTATTACTCTTTGTGCTTGTGATTTCTAAAGCGAAACCTGAGAGCCAAATGTTTGGCGGGATTTCACTTATTTCGCTTTACGGCCGAAAGAACGATTAACCATTGTCAAGAAAATTTCTTCAATTTCTAAAGAGCGGGCCCAAAACGTGCCTAATTGGGCCCATAAACGTTAATCCGCGACCGAGCGAAGCGTCCGGATTTTCACCATGCCCAAAAATTCCAGAAATTTCCAGCACCTGACCCTCTGGAATTATTTTTCACACTGAAAAATCATCCCTCGCTTTCTCTTCTAGAATCCCTCTCCAATCAATCCTGACCAATCAGATTTTCCTATCCCAAATCGTTTCTTCTGTTAACAAAACCAGAAATAAGTCTTGTCTTGAACACCATTTCAACAACATCGTTCTTTCGGTCGTATCGCGCTTTTAACTTTCTTTTAACTTGTGTTTTTTAACTGATACTTTCTATTCACGTGTTTTTAACTTCACTTATTTTTTCCGTTATTATTTGTTAATTGTTTTGTATATAGGTCAGTATTTAAATAAATCGTTTTTGTTTAACTTACTGGCTTAAGTAATGTTTATTAAAGTCGCGAGAACCGCGCAATTTACACATGCTTTTTGTGTAAGTGGAACAGTCGAAGTAGACATCAACATTGGAAGAAAAAGGACTGGATAAGAAGAGATAATTTAACTTCCGGATCAAAAAATGTTCTGCACAAAGTCTTGTTGATCCACAAAAAATCTTATTACCTGCACTGCATATTAAACTAGGATTAGTGAAACAATACGTTAAAGTTTTAAATAAAGATGGAGACTGTTTCAAATACCTTTGTAGAAAATTTACCGCTATCTCAGATGCAAAATTAAAGGTAGGAATTTTTATTGGTCCTCAAATAAGGAGATTAACGAAAGATCACGAATTTGTTAATACCTTGACCGAAACTGAGAAAGATGCATGGATTTCATTTGCTAATGTTATTGAAGGTTTTTTGGGAAACAACAAGGATCCTAACTACAAGGAAATTGTGAAAAACATGCTACAGAAATTTATGGAATTGGGATGTAATATAAGCATAAAAGTTCACTTTTTACACTCTCATCTTGATTATTTCTCCAAAAAGCTTGGTGATGTGAGTGAGGAGTAAGGTGAGAGGTTCCACAAAAACATGAAAGAAATGGAACGCAGGTATAAAGGTTGGTGGAATGTTCTAATGATGGCTGATTACTGCTGGTCAATAAAAAGGGACAATCCGGCCCTGGAATACAGAAGAAAATTCACTAAACAAAGTTTTTCATCAAAGAGGGAAAGATCTTCTGGAAAGGAAAGAAATCAAAGATTGTTTTAGACTTTTTTCAATTTAGTTTACTATTTGTAATTTGTTTTTGTCTCTGTATCAATAAAAGTAGCGTTTATTTTGACCAAATTTTTTATTAATTTATTTTCAACATTGATAAAAAAAAAACCTTACGTGATAGGGAAAAATGACACTTGGATTTGAATTCAGCAGATCAAAATTATACAAAATCAGATGTCAGATCGAAATCAACTTTCAAAAAGTCAAAATTTGTTAACCTGTGTTTCCTTACCTGGACTTGAACAGTTTTTTCTGAATGGGAAATTTGCCATTAATTGGTGCTGGAAAATTGAACACAAAACGTTTCTTATTTCAACAAAATAAAATGTATAATTGAATTGCAAATCAAATATTTCTCAATGATACAATAAATAATAAAAAACTTAATTTATTTAAATAACACTAAAATGCACACTTAACAACAGTAAGTATTATAATTAAAAGTCTAACCTCATCGAGGTTGAATTAAGTACTTAATTAAATCATATCACGCTGTTCCTCTTCTGCTCCACATCATCCTCCCCCTTGAGGATCATCTGAATTTGTTCCAAAGTCTTCCCCTTCGTTTCAGGGACGTAAATCGCGACGAACGCTGCCGTGAACAAGCAGCACACGGCAAATATATAAAACGGTGCGTGGATTCCCACAGCGTATTCCAAAACTTGATACTTGTAAATCGTAATCGAGGCGAACACAACGAACATGGCGTCTGATACAGTCATCCCTTTAGCCTTAACGCTCGTTGGGAAAATTTCTCCCGTGATTACAATCGGGACTAAACCTAAGCCTAAACGAAAAGCGGCTGCGTATACATAGACTGCTATGATCGGCACCCAGTTGTAGCTAAGCACGCTGTATTTGTAATGTTGTAGAGTTAGGTATGCTGAGAGCGAACCTAGCGCAACAGCTGCTAGTAAACTTGAGGTGATCAACAAGATTTTTCTACCAAATTTATCAATAAGTGAAGCTCCAGCTAATCCAGCGATTAACATAATAACAGCAAAAATGATACAAGCTGTGTTGGTATCCAAAATCCCTTTTGCCTCATCCAAAATCGAGTGTAGATTCATCATAATCACGCTAATACTACTGAAATGCTGAGCCGCGTTCAAAACCGTCATTATAAGCAAAGCTTTCCTATTGCTCTTAACCATAATTAAATCTTTAAACCGTCCGCTTTCTGAAGACTGCCTTTCGACTGCCGCGCTGATTTCTTCCAACTCTTTCTGGACGTCGTCTCGTCGTCTTGACCATTTCAGTGCTTCTTCCGCCTTTTCTTTCTTTCCTTTTAAGAGGTAGTAGTAAGGCGATTCTGGCATGAAGGGGAGGGATATTAGTTGCAGCAGGACAAAGCATGAGCCCACCAGAGCGGATGTTCGGACGGAAACAAAGGGAGCAACAGAGTAGCATATTACGACTCCTATCAGGACCATGATGTTTATGAAGGATGTTAAGAGGCCTCGGATTTCTTTTGAGGCTAGTTCACCAATGTACATTGGCACTAAAAATGAAATATATAAAATTAACTTACTAATATTATATAAAACAGAAATAATAATGAAATTACATGACATCCTCATCTAGATGCAAGAAAACTATTAATAAATTCGATAGCTAACGCCATCTAATGCTCCATAGTGGCATCGTCAATGACACGACTGCACAAAGTGCATGCACGAGTCACTGTTTTGTCCACGAACAAGCTAAACTCTGTTTGTGAAACCAGAAAGCAAATATCAAAATTGAATTTGTGTTCAGTATTCCGGCACCAGATACCCACAGACGCGTTTCGGACTTCAAGGTCCTCGTCAGTGTGGTCCCGACCCAGTGCTGAAGCATACTGAACATTTCTGAGTACCTTGAAATCCGAAACGCCTCTGTGAACTTTGTATGTGCCACCCATACATTGGACTAATATTTTGCAAGCTAGTGATAACAATATAGAAAAAAAATAGTGATGTGTCCATTATAGCACTTTCCCCATTACCTAAACAATTGATAGTTGACATAACAAATTTATTTCACTTGTAGATTGATTAAAGATCATTCCACATTAAATCATTCTTATAAAACACTAAACTATTGTGAACTCTATGTATATTTTAACCTCACTTGAAATCAGTGTTTTATACGCGTGGCGCATGAAGTAAAATTTCGAGTTTAGAAAAGCCCAGAAAATTTGTCTCGGGTCGCTGCGCGACCCGAGACAAATTTTTACGGGGCTTTTCTAAACTCGAAATTTTACTTCATGCTTAGTCTGGGAGTGGAAAACACTCGTTTAAAGCTTTTAATTGAACTATTTAAAAAAAACAACGAATGTCGGAAAATGTACAGCTTTATTCCTTGTATATTGATCCAGTAGTAATTTAGTTTTCATCATTGTCATGGTACTATAAAAAAATATTACAATAAATTAGTTGTTCTTTTATGCTCATTGCTTATTTTGTCAGGGCGTAGGTAAAGTATCGTACGTTTCTCGAGTGGTATGGCAATTACATACTCGCAGAATACTGCACTCGCCGCTGCGCGGCTCGTGCGCAACATGTCCGCTCATTTGTAATATGCTGCATACCACTCTCGTTACGTAATATACTATTACTTAATTTACTTACTTTACTGGGTAGTCGAAACTACAGCCACAAATAAAGTGCGAAATACAGTGGTTAAACAAATTAAAAAGTGTTTAATTTACAATTGTATTTAAGATGTACCACAAAGTGAACGCCCACAACACAAAACAGTTAATATTATGTAAGTGTTTTTACAAGTTTTCGAATCAATTACGATCAATTATGTGCTCAATAATTGATCAAAAAGTTTACGAAATTCATCAAACATTTACAACTATAACCCTTCCAGCCCTGACATTTTTCTGGTGTCCAAAAGTATTTTTTGTGCACTGCATATTATTTATTACTATCTCAGATATACAGAGAGTTTTTAAGTACACATATCTCAATATACTGTATACGCTGTAAATCTTCAGATATTCGTTGTTTTTGCAAATATTTCAAATTGAATTTTCAAACGGGTGTTTTCCACTCCCAGAGTAAGCATGAAGTAAAATTTCGAGTTTAGAAAAGCCTGAAAATTTGGGTTGGTCGCGTAGCGCGAAGCGCGGAGCGACAAAACCACATTTTCAGGCTTTTCTAAACTCGAAATTTTACTTCATGCGCCACGCGTACTAAACACTGATGTGATGTGATGTTCAAAATACACGTTATTAACATACTGCTTTAGTAGAATAATTTGAACTTCACCTAAAATCAGTGTTTTATACGCGTGGCGCATTAAGTAAAATTTCGAGTTTAGAAATACCTGAAAATTTGGTTTGGTCGCGTAGCGCTACGCGCAACGCGACCAAACCAAATTTTCAGGCATTTCTAAACTCGAAATTTTACTTCATGCTTAATTTGGGAGTGGAAAACACTCGTTTAAGACTTAAAATTAAACTATTTTAGAAAACAAACGTTTCTCAGAAAAATTACAGCTCATGCATCTATGTATGTATATTTAAAAGAAAAATTCCAGTATGTTTACCAAATGTTAGTGGTGGCATCAGGGCTGAAAGGCTTAAAGAAAATCTTGTAAATTAATTAAAAATCTCAACACATTGAAATCTAACGAAAATGATTAAAGTTGATGTGAATCGTGGTAATTGCAAACACGAGTAGAAATTGTAGATAATGCCGGAAATCCGGTTTAGAAAATGCCCTTTAAAATTTGTTGGTATTTTGCTGATACTTTACGAATAATTAAGTAAATTAAATAAAGCAATTTGAGCGGTGAATATCTTTATACAAACAATATAATGTGCCCATTATAGTACTTTCCTAGTCATACAATCACATAAAAATATTTTCAAATGTTCTGAAAAACGATCAGTAACCAGTTTATATATGAACATTCTTAAAACTAGATATTGAAAAACCGTTTTCGCGAGCCAAGGTCTCTTTTTGTGTTTTAATCAATGGCGAACAAAAAATTGATCTATCTGTAACTGTTTCCGCTCTATAACCGGAAGTTGATAAAATGTCATTTGTATGATGTGGAATCTATTAATATGTTTAAGTGATGGCATAGTCAATAGTCAATAGTCAAAGCGTAGTTAATCAACTTTATCATATACTTATTTTTTATAATTTTAACTTTGGAGTTTACTTAATTGTTTTTAAACGTATTATATTCCATAACAATAAATCTCAATTTCCATCGTAGCCGCCGAGCTCGTCGATAAGGTATAAATTTACATAGGCAAATGTGCGTGCGATAAATTCCAGCCAGAGGCGGGGAATCGTACGGCGGCATATTAATTTGAAGAAATTTAAATTAAGCGAATTACACACAACGAAAACACAACGGTGTTGTGCGGGCGCAAATAATCTAGGCGTGCTTCGGAATTTCTGTCAAGATAAATCATCCATTATTAATTACACCAGAAAATGGGGCGGCGATATAGAAATTAGCGACAATGAGAGAAAGGGAAATTACATTACTTACAAATAATTGGGTGAATTACAAGATTGATTGAAACATTGTAATCCGGGAAAATTAATTAATTATAGACGACATATTCAGGGAATTTTTCTTTTAAGTACATGAGACGCTTATGTTGAAAGTGACCTAACTCTATTTCTCAATTGTTTGTCGTTCACTGTAATAATTTTTTTAATTTGAGGTTTTGAGTCATAAACAACAATTTGTTGTTAAGTATATTAATAATATATATTTTAAATATCAATATGACCAAACGCGAATCTTGTAGAATTTTCTACAATGGAAATAGGACATGTTCTATTTGGTACACCATGATAGAAAATAGTATACTATTTTATTGTACAAAAAATAGTGTCGTCTAATACAAGCTTTAGTCATAAAACTCTTAGTTTGAAAAGTGAAAAACTTAACTTCTCTAAGGAAAATATCAGATGCACAAATTTAACTAAAATATTTGGGAGTTCTTTAAGAGAATTCAAAACAAAATAACAAAACCGCAATTTCGATCAGATTGCCATAAATTATAAAGAAAATAATTACATATTTTTGTTATTACATTAAAAAAAGTCAAATCTTTATATTGTAAGCGGCATTGCAGACATTGAAATTTGACTAAAAAATAAATGTTTTTTGTTAAAAGTTAAGAAATGTGTATTTTCTTTAAAACAACAATAACAAATTTTAAAACTAGGGTCTAATTATTTTTAAAATTTTGTAATAGTTTTTAGATATTATTGAGAGAAAAAATTGTCTAACTTTGGAAAATCTGACGTTACAAATTTATAAATAATGATCCGATTAAAATATACACAATTTAAAAAAATTATGTTATAAATTTGCACAATCGTTTTTCGATTGATGCTAGAATCTTGGAGGCGTTCACGTTACATTTTTAAAACTAAGATAAAGTATACAATTTTGAAAAAGAGAGACTTGGTTGATTAATATATCGGGTGTTCGATAAAAAAAACGCCCAACGCCAGAACTCTGTTAGTTATTGACCGATTTGAATGAACTAAAAAACAAAGGCAATGACTGTTTTACTACTATAAAATGACAGTAATTATATGTTTTTTCAAAATTAACTTCATTGCTAAATAGTAGTCAACTTTAAATGTTTAAATGGCTGCATATGCTGTTCTTATTTTATTATGTAAAACCTTGTTTTTCTAAATCCAAATATGCGCGATATGTTGATTTTAATTTAATATTTATGCCCAAAAAATATATAATAAATCTTGATCACGTGATTTTTTGGCAATAAAATTTATTGCCCTAATTTAAGCAGTATTAAAAGACCTTTTTCCTTCAAAGCACACTATATTTAATATAGTGTGCTTTGAAGGAAAAAGGTCTTTTAATACTGCTTAAATTAGGGCGACGACATATCAATGACCCAATCAGATTTAAAAAAATGTTTGGTTGCGAGTTCCTAGATGGCGCCACTATATACTTAGAAAGAGAGAGGAAAGATGTTCTGTATTTCTTTCTCTGTCAGTTTTTACAACGTCGACAACATCTGTCAAGTGTATTTTTATTTTAGTGTTAACAATAATTATGTTCAGTGTTTTCTCCTTCATATTATTTGAAAAATATATCGAAATCAACTACAAAGAACAATAGGTAGGGTAAAGTTTCTCAATATCCAAGGAGTTGTTATTATTTTTAGCCTACAGTACTGCAAATAGCTTTAGTATACTGTGTTATAGTTTCAATTTGGCTGTTAAACTTTAACCATTCATTTAATAAAAACAATTCATTGTTATTATTTTTATGATTCTATTAATCGACGTAAATATATCATTTTGTGGGTAAATAAATGTTCTTATATGTTCTTAATTTCTCCAATTCATTTCATAATTACTTACTAAAGAAATACAATATAATTAAGGGCTACACCCACTTAGAAAACACATTAAAGTAATGTTTTATCAACATTAAAACAACGTTTAATGTTGCTATAATGTTGATATAACGTTATTTGTTTGTTTTTTGCTCAGTGGGCATAAACATTTTGAACTGTGTTATCTCTGAATTGCAGTTTAAAATAACATTTTCTATCGTTTAATGTCATTTTGAATTCGATTCAGAATAGAACTTAGCTTAAACTATTTATGGAATTGTCCCTAATTCACATACTACGTATACATGCAAACATATAGCGTATACATGTATATAGAACTGAGCGTGTGTGTTAGTATTAGTTTGGTTGATGGCGCTAGATCAATCCTTAAAACAAGGACAACGGAATGTCGCTTCCTATCTTCTTCTATGGTTAAAATTGTTTATTAGTTTATATTTAACTAATTTATTACACATTTACAGTTTGTTATTATTTTAAATGCAACTTTAATATTTAATAAATACTTCTTTTTTGTTCTAAATATACATAATGTATACGCTGTAAATTGTCGATTTTATAAAAGAGTTCTATTTAAAGTTCGAACGAGTGTTTCCACTCTCAGACTAAGCATGAAGAAATATTTCGAGTTTAGAAAAGCCCCGCGTAGAAAATTTGTCGAGGGTCGCGAAGCGACCCGAGACAAGTTTTCACGGGGCTTTTCTAAACTCGAAATATTACTTCATGCGCCACCCGTGTTAAACACTGAAATATTGTGAAGTTAGAAATACACGTTCAAAATGAGTAATAATCGAAATATTTAAATAACAAACATTTTTCTTCACACATTCTCGTCAGGTCAAATAATACAATGCATTAAATTAATTAGTAGGTAGAAAATAACATAAAAATGTTGCGTTATTGCATCAATGGCGCTTAATAGGTTAAATTAAAACTAGCACTACTTATTTATGCTATTCTACAAGTTGTAACGTAGGTATAAAGCTGTACATTTTCCGACATTCATTGTTTTTTTAAAATAGTTCAATTTAAAGCTTTAAACGAGTGTTTTCCACTCCCAGACTAAGCATGAAGTAAAATTTCGAGTTTAGAAAAGCCCCGTAAAAATTTGTCGAGGGTCGCGCAGCGACCCGAGACAAATTTTCTGGGCTTTTCTAAACTCGAAATTTCACTTCATGCGCCACGCGTATAAAACACTGATTTCAAGTGAGGTTAAAATATACATAGAGTTCACAATAGTTTAGTGTTTTATACGCGTGGCGCATGAAGTAAACTTTCGAGTTTAGAAAAGCCCAGAAAATTTGTCTGGGGTCGCTGCGCGACCTTCGACAAATTTTCACAAGGCTTTTCTAAACTCAAAATTTTACTTCATGCTTGGTCTGGGAGTGGAAAACACTCGTTTAAAGTTTAAAATTGAACTCTTAAAAAAAACAACGAATAACTAAATCTATAAAGAAAATAAGCTGAATTTGGAATACGTATACTTTAAAGAAAAACTCCCTGTACATCAAAGAAATGTCATTTGGTTGTACGGTAAGCAATCAGCTGTTCAGCTGTCAGCACGTAATGTACTTGTCAAAGCTATTACGTGCATGTGTACGTAATGTCAACCATACTTATCAAGATGACAGTGTGGTGTGATGCGGTTACTAAATAGGGCGTAGGTAAAGTAATTTATTCGTGAGACATGAAAAAAGGCTTACATTCGTCATAATATATGGAATACAAAATAACATTTGGCATTACAAAATCAGTTTAAAATAAATACAATATAAAGCTATCGATAAAACAAAATAACATAAAATATTAAATAACACAGTACAAATAGATTAAAATTTAAAATCTTCAAATCCACCAGAAATACATTCCTCAATGCTGAAAAATGCTTTGTTTACGAGAAATTCTCTTAATACTTTTTTAAAGTTATCATAGGAAAATTATATGCCTTTCTACCCTTCTGCAATCGCGATCGTGCAATACATATTAAATGACTACCTCTAGTGCCATGGCCGTGGATGTCATCTATCTGCTTTATTTCTATTTATTAACGTTTTTACGAACATATAATAGAGACTCCAATATAAATAAACTTGGTATCGTGAGTATTTTGAATTGAATGAATTGGTTTTGACAGTCATCAAGATATCCAATCCCTCCTAATATTCTAATAGCTCTTCGTTGTAGTTTGAAAATGTTCACAGCCTCACTGGAGTGACCCCATACCAAAATGCAGTAGCTGGCATGTTCCTTCCAGTTTAATTTGGAATCAAGTGTAACCCCGAGAAACCTAGCAGTACCACCCTCTTCATTGCCTCGTTTTAGAGAAAATGTAACATTTATAGTTTTAGTTGTATTCAAAGAATGGCGGTTGATATTATCAAACAGTTTGATATTGACTACTAGATAGTCGAAACTATAGTCACAAATTAAGTGCAAAATACAGTGGTTAAACAAAGTTAAACGTGTTTTATTTACAAGTGTACTTACATATTAATTTATTATGCTTATATCTTAATATTTTTCATTTCACCGAGTTAAGAGATTTTCCTCTACACTATGCCTATGGGCTAAGATAACAGCAGAGAAAACTGATGAGGACCTATAATTGTCATTTTAAAGTAGAATACTTAACTCAAATACAATCGGCCATTCCATAAATAAGTACACACTTTTTGGGGGTACATCAGAGATCTTAGCGAATTTTATATATATTATAAAGGCTATGGCTTTTGGTTGTTACTAGAGGTTAAACAAATTTTGTGTCAAAAGTTATAACAATATAAACTTTGAGTACACTTTTATTTTGAACTCAAAAATAACGTAAACCGTTACCTATACAAAAAAAGTTATTTTATACTTTTTTGTGCTTAGATGTTCAATGTTTAAAATCCTTTTCTCTCAAAACGAAATAACTTTATTTATATAGATTTTTTTTAATAAATAAAACATATCTCAAAAAATAATCACATATTCATGTTTTAATTTTCTTAAAATAAAATTATGTTATCCCCTGATCCTTTCTAAGAATTTTCCCGTTTTCAGAAGTATGGGCACCTTAAAACTTTTTGAGATATGATTTTTTTACACGAGCGCTGCATTGATAGGAGGCGCTCCAACCAATGGTGCAATGGCCCGGATCGCGGTGTGCGCTGCGAGTCCCGCTTAATAAACCAAGAGAACTTTATTTATTCATTGTTTTACCCAAAATGAAGTCACGAATATAGTTTATCTAGTATTATAAAGGATTTGCACTTTTAGCTATCCAAATTATATACCGATAAGGTCATTGAAAATTTTTAACTTACTCTACAATGATTCGCTTTTTGCGGATTACAACAAAATCTTAATGAACTTATACGTTCTATAATTACTCAATATATAGCATTAACTTGTTTCTCATTGATCACTTGGTAAAACATTTCTCTTAATATATAGGTTTTTAATTGAATTCACTTGGTTTGTTTTACTAATAAATTATTTTATTTTCAACTAGTTTCGGTTTAATGTCATTTTCAAGAATGACGTACATAAAACATTAAAAAATTGTTATATAAGCCATTTATGTCAAAAGTGACCTAACTCCATTTCTCAATTTATTGTTGTTGACTGAAATAATCTAAATAATTTGAGGTTTTTTGACATAAATAACAGTGTTATCGGGACGCAGGACGTCGCTTGCTGTTTATGCTAAATTTAATAGATAATTTGAGAGAGCATGAGTTTTCCATAAAAAACAACGTCCCTCCGTAACAACTCCGATTAGCTCAGTACTTTAACACACACACAATAATAACAAAAGAAACTTACCGAAATCCTAGTTCAAAAGACACTCACTTTTATTATGTTTAATTTAAAATGATTTGTAAATTAACCTCTGACTTCCAAAAACAAGGATAAAATATTTATTCACGACACACAAAGCAAAGTAATACAAGAATGATAATGAATGAAATAAATGACACAAACAAAAGAAAATAGAATAACAATAATGAACGAACGCAACGACTTACGAACTGACTAATTCGCGACACTTAATGATTTCATAGAAACTTGGTGAAACTTTGTTGATGATAACTCTGATGATGATAACTCTGATGATGATAACTCCAATGATGATAGCTCCGAACTGTACTGCCTTTCCTCTGTCTTCCGCTGTCTCTTATCTTCCCAACCACCGCTGTCTTCACCCCCGCCATGTATCTTGGGGGTGACGGTGATTGGTCGAGAACGTGGTGGAAGAAGCAGAGGGTGGAGTTTTCATATTTACCTGAGGCCAAAAGTTTTGGGCCTCTGGTTTCCGACTGCTCCGGCGTGTCGAAGTTTGTGCTGCAGATGTTACGACCATAAACCTTTGTTCTCGCTGTTTTCCCGAAATTTTGAGAAATTCCCAAAGGCTTTGTTTTCATGGTCGTAAACATCTACAGCGCGCCGTGGGTTTTATGGCGCTGGTCCTCGGAGGTGCGGAATTTTATGACCTTCCTCGGGGTTGTAAACATCGGCCGGTGCTGGTCGCGCGGTTAATGATGGGGTGGTTTGCAAGTCGTCATTGTTGGTCACGTTCGGGGGAATTCAATGTTGGACTAATTTACATATTTACAAGAAAAAAATATATACAAAAGAACATCGAATGAATGGTTACGAACTTGAGTCATTTGGAATTAAAATGATTATGAAATGAAATGAGCAAAACAAATGGAGTCCGATGTTTTCGCGAATGTGAATAAAATAATCAAGTTACGACGTTTTCGATAAAACGCCGGTAACAACAGTTTCTGGTTAAGTATATTTAAAATATATAATATATATTGTGAATTTACTCAACCAAAAATTGTTTTTATGCTGAAAACCTTAAATTATAGAAATGATTATAGTTAACAACAAAAAATTGAGAACTGGAGTTAAGCCACTTTCAAAATAAACGGCTCATGTATTTAGTATTTAGAACCAATTTTTGTAGTGTTCAACCATTACCTCTACCGTCGCCCATTCCTTTTTTTCCATTTTATTTTCCAATATTTAAGTGATTTCGATTAAGCGATTAATAGAAAAACTTATATTGCGATAAGATCAGTGAAAATGCTATATACAGCATTTTTCACTGAACTTATCGCTATATAATTTTTTACGGCTAAGGATGGAAATCCTTTATAAAATTAAATAAACTATATTAGTGACCTAATTTCAAGTTAAACAATGAATAAATAAAGTTTTCTGTGTTTATTAAGTGGGACTCGCAGCGCACACCGCGATCCGGGACATTACACCAATGGCGGGAGCGCCTAGCGTCAAAAAATCATATCTCAAAAAGTTTTAAAGTGCCCATCTTTTTGAAAACGGAAATATTCTTAGGAAGGATTAGGGTATAACATATATTTCTTTCAAGAAAATTAAAACAAAAGTATTCGATTAATTTTTGAGAATTGTTTTATTTATTAAAAAAATCTATCTAAGTAAAGTTTTTTCGTTTTGGAAAAAAATGTATTTTAAACTTTGAATATTTAAGCATAAAAAAGTCAAGTATAACTTTGTTTCTATCAGTAACGGTTTACGATATTTTTGACTTCAATATTAAAGTGTACTACAAGTTTATATTATTATAACTTTTGACACAATAATTTGTTTAACCTCTAGTAACAACCAAAAACCATGTCTTGATAGCCTTTATAATATATGTAAAGTTCGCTAAAATCCCTGATGTACCCCCAAAAAGTGTGCACTTATTTATGGAATGGCCGAATATATTATTAATGCCCCAATTCACACATGCAATAAAACCCTAATTTATTCCCATTAGGAATTAACTTATTGATTTAGATATTTCCGTATCCCAATTTATGAACCCAGAGACCAATAGATTTAATCTGCCAATATTGGACAGCGGCAATATAGGACGTGCATTCGTAAACGATTAAGTCGACCCTCGTCATAATAATATCGGACTTCGATAAATCAGGGTGGTCCTTTACCTGAGACAAAGGCAACATCTGCTCCCAGCCCAGCCATAAATCTGGCCACGTACAGTATTTCCACCCTGCTCGCGAACGCTATCAGCATCCACGCAGTGAAGTTGTTGACAGCGGCCATCAGGATCGATTTCTTCCTGCCCAGCTTGTCCACGCTGATTAGGACTATCGGTAATCCTGCGATGCCGCCGATCATGTAGAGGAGTTCTAGCCATTCCGCGTCGTGTGTGGTTATTGGCAGGGGTGAGTCGGGGGCTGTTAATATCGGAACGACTGGCGATGACCAGCCGTATTGGATACCATCTGATACGGATGATACGGTTGCTGAAAAGGTAAACACACTGAACTAAGTTAATATGAAATAAGGGGTAAAAATTAACCGAAACAAATACGTCGAAATGTTCAACATTTCATAAAATTTTGCAAAAAACAAACTTTTTTTATATCATATGTTTAATAAAAAAAAACCTCTAGAGTGCCATGCAAGATATTGTAGGTTGGCATCTCTGAAATTATATATTATAATTATTATGTCTGACGTTTTATATGGCTGTTTCTAAAGCGTGTAGCCAACTTAAATTTAAAAAAAGATGAAATCATGGCACTCTAGAGGTTTTTTTTATTTGATACATTTATTTGATATTCGTTTTAAGCCATTCCACCATTTCACCTTTATATTTTGTAATTTAACCATATAACACATTCACACACATCCATGGACCCAGGTGGAATAATTATTATTTATCATTAATCCTCTTTTACCCACAATGGGTGTTGAGGTGTGTTTTCACTATGTCGAATTAGGTCAAATTTCCAATTCCGTAGTTCTTCCTGTTCCTCTGACAAACGCTCTCCACTTCTTTCTATCTTGTGCCATATTCAGTGCTTCGTCCCAATGCAAATTCCGTTTCCTGAGGATCTCCGCCATTCCACCCCATTCTAGGTCTTCCTCTCCTGTTTCTACCGGTTGGTCTGACTTTCCATACTATTTTCGTTGGTCTTGTATTTTCCATCCGGGCTAAATGACCGGACCATCCTAATTTGCGCATTGCCATTTCAGCACTTATAGATGTCACTTTCTGTTTCTCTTTGATTGTCGGGCTTCTAATTTTGTCTATTCTTCGTACGTTGGCTACTCTTCTGATGTACTTCATTTGTGCCGCTTCTAGTATTTTCTTTTGCCTTTCTGTTAGTGTCCAGTTTTCACTCCCATAGCGTTGGTAGGTAGACGGTCGTATATACTTTAATTTTTGTTTGCCTCTTTACGTTTTTATTTAACAAGAATTGTCAGTTGCATAAAGCAATGTACAATCTATTGCACGAGTCTACTCTGTTGTTAATGTCTTCATCATGAGTCCATTTCTGGTTTAGTATTGTCCCTAGATATTTCTATTTTAACGCTTCTCCTAATCTCTGTCCTTCCACAACCACTTTCATTGCAAAAAGATAAGGGCTCAGCCTGAACAAAACAAAAATAACAACAGGAGGCGAAGAAAGGACTTCGTTTCCTGTTGTTATTTTTAGTACTTGTGTTTTTGTTTTGTTTAGACTGAGCCCATATCTTTTTGCAGTTTCGTTGGATATCCTTAAGTTGTGTTCTGGCTTTTCCTCTGTATCTGCCAATAGTATATAGTATACTTTCTATACTTCATGGCCTTAAGTTGTATTATCCTACATAATATTTTCTAAATGCTTCTTTGCTCTCTTCGATAATTTCGTCTATTGTGCTTATAAGAAGTAATAGGCTCAGGCAACTTCCCTGTCCCACTCCTTTATTGTGGAATCGTTTTGTACTTTAAAATGACTCAACCCGGCGGGACTTGAATCCGCGACCCCTGGGTTAAGAGGCACTGCCCCACCGGGGGTTCCAAACAGACTTTTATTGCTCCAAAAATGATGGTTCTTAAAAAAAAATATGTTTTCCATAGGCTTTCAACATAATTCTTATAAGATCGATATAATTCAATATCGGGAGGTGCACGGGAAGTAGTTGTTTTAATGAATATTTACTGTCTTAAGTTGTCTTATTAATTAAGACGTTGTTTGCATTATCACGAATAACATTTTTATTATACTTATCTGAAAACACTTCGTTTATAAATGCCTCTAGAATAATGAAAACGTCTCTTTTTTAAGCCACCGCACGGAAAACGTTTGTTTGTGCGCCTTTATTTGTCACTAAAGTTTTATTTTCCGTCAGTGAAATACGTAAGTTTGGTTGAAATGTACGCAGAATTAGAAGAAATTGATTTTGTAGATGATATTTCGGATGATATATTAACCCAAGCGGCACAAGTAAGCGTAGAATTACTGCTAGTAAAATCCAGACACGAACACAGGCGGAATGGGACTATAAAAAACACAAAAATTGTGAGTGACGATGTATAACTTCTATTTTATTTTTCTAAAAAAGCCCAATTCGCACAATTGTACACTTTATGGTGTTGATTCGCTACGATAAAAAGATGTTTAGCTTTAATACACGTGCTAACCCGATTAAATTTCAAAAAACTGGTATTCAATTCAATTTTCTTTCGAATTAGTTGCATTTTTCACTACCATAGATATTACTGGTTTGAAAATATAAAAATAATTTAAGTTTTTAGATAAGTGTAATGTTTTCAGATAAGTATAATAAAAAATAGTGTTCATTACACGTCCAGAATTTGATTTTTCCGTGCTTGCATGACTTCCCGTGTTCGGCTACACCTCACACGGGTCACGCGCGCACGGAAATATCCCGTTTTCTGGACTCCTAATGAAATATACTATTTCGTAATTTTATATATTCTGTTTAAAGTGTGTAAACTATTAGAAGCGTAAGCTTATTTTTTCGAATTCAAATGATTTTAAATTTGAATTATTCTTATAAGATGGATATTTAAACTAAATTTAGTTTCAAGTAAGAATAATTTCTATCTAATGTAACCTGTAAAAAGCTCAAGTTATGCAAATATTGAATAATAATCGCATTCACACGCAATTAGACATGTTAATCTCCAAAATGTGATAAGTGACGCCACTGAACAAAACCGAGTCTAATAATGGTATTAGTGTTTTCATTCAAGTCTAATAATGGGATGCTTAAATGTCATTATTATCAATAAATTATTTTCAAAATGTTTTCATTTCTTTGGGTAAATGACACTTTACAATAAAATTAAAAATATTAGAACTATCAACAAGTATATTTTATTAAAAAAAAAAAACACTGTTAGCCAATGTGTGCATCTCGAGAAACCTAAACAATTATTACAGATAAGATTATCTCGTTATGTAAAAAGCAACAATTACCAACATAATGATATAACAGATGTTTTTTTCCATACAAGTGTAAAAAGAGCTCTGAAAAAGTCACGTTAGTTTATATGATGAATTAATTTCTCACTTAACCCGTGGTGAAACATATTTAATTAATACGCTTTGATTAAAACACTTGGTTTGTTTCACTGATTTTTAAATCAGTGAAACAAACCAAGTGTTTCAATCAAAGCACGTTAGTTTGTTAGAATTACTTAACTTTCAACATTTTTCATCTTTCGTATTTTAATAATTCAACGTTAGAGCTTCATAACGCCACGCGTATAAAACACCAAAATATTGTGAAATGTATATATATTTGAACATTATTTGAAATCTGTGTTTAATGCGCGTAGCGCATGAAGTAAAATTTCGAGTATAGAAAAGCCTAGAAAATGTTCACGGGGCTTTTCTAAACTTGAAATTTTACTTCATGCTTAGTCTATGAGTGGAAAACACTCATTTAAAGCTTCAAAAAATAACGAATGTCGGAAAATTTACAGCTTATGCATGTTTACCTAAAAGAAAAATTCACTGTATACAGAGAGTTTCATGTAACCCCGAACATTTTCATCCAATACAATTTGACACCATTAATTTTTAAATAATGTGTAAATTGGGTTGCCTACGTGAATATTACAAATTATAGCCAATCAATCGCAATTAATGCCTCAACTTGTACGTACAGAGTTTTTCTTTCAAGTATCGTGTTCCAATTACGCTATATGTCGTAAATCTTTAGATACTCGTTTTTTTAATGAGTTCAATTTTAAACTTAAAATGAGTGTGTTCCACTCCCAGACTAAGCATGAAGTAAAATTTCGAGTTTAGAAAAGCCTGAAAATTTGGTTTGGTCGCGTAGCGCGAAGCGCGGAGCGGCCAAACCAAATTTTCAGGCTTTTCTAAACTCGAAATTTTACTTCATGCGCCACCGGTAAAAAACACTGACATTACGAAGTTTAAAACACGCCGCTAAACTTTACATTGCATCAGTGTTTTGTACCGGTGGCGCATGAAGTAAAATTTCGAGTTTAGAAAAGCCTGAAAATTTGGTTTGGCCGCTCCGCGCTTCGCGCTACGCGACCAAACCAAATTTTCAGGCTTTTCTAAACTCGAAATTTTACTTCATGCTTAGCCTGGGAGTGGAAAACACTCGTTCAAAGCTTTAAATTACATTCTTTTAATAAACCTAGCGTCGGCAAATGTACAACGTATGTTCGGTGTTACATAAAACTCTCTGTATATTTTTATACGTGTTACGATTTTTCAATGCGAATTTTTAGCATAGCTACGCGACCAAACCAAATTTTCAGGCTTTTCTAAACTCGAAATTTTACTTCATGCTTAGCCTGGGAGTGGAAAACACTCGTTCAAAGCTTTAAATTACATTCTTTTAATAAACCTAGCGTCGGCAAATGTACAACGTATGTTCGGTGTTACATAAAACTCTCTGTATATTTTTATACGTGTTACGATTTTTCAATGCGAATTTTTAGACATTTGTGATCTTATTAAAAACTTTCAATTTAAAAACTTTAACGAGTGTTTTCCACTCCCAGACTAAGCATGAAGTAACATTTCGAGTATAAAAAAGCTCCGTGAAAAATTGTCGAGGGTCGCGCCGCGACCCGAGACAAATTTTCTGGGCTTTTCTAAACTCGAAATTTTACTTTATGCGCCACGCGTATAAAATACTAAAATATTGTGAAATTTCTGTATTTTCAAACTTCACTTGAAATCTGTGATTAATATGCGTGGCGCATGAAGTAAAATTTCGAGTTTAGAAAAGCCCCGTGAAAATTTGCCTCGGGTCGCTGCGCGACCCTCAACAAATTTTCACGGGGCTTTTCTAAACTCGAAATTTTACTTCATGCTTAGTCTGGGAGTGGAAAACACTCATTTAAAGCTTCAAATTGAACTCTTTTAAAAAACAAAGAATGTCGGAAAATTTATAGCTAATGCATATGTTTACCTAAAAAAAAAGTTTACTGCATATATTTATATACATGTTACGATTTTTCAACGAATATTTTTAAATATTCGTGATCTTATTAAAAACGTTTAATTTAAAAACTTTAAAACTGATATCCGTATGATGGCGGACGAGTCAAGTGTTAGAACGGACGAGTCCGAGAAAAAATGTAACAAGTGCAAAGTCAAATCAGTGAATACTGTGCCTTGTGTGGTCTGTGAACTGGAATTCCATCCCTCGTGTCTGAAAATTCATGGTAGGGCTTGTGGAAGGCTGAACGCGGCATCAACCGACGATCAAGAAATTGAGGTTAAGTCACCTGGCTCAGCAATGGCAAGTACGATCCAATTCAATTTCATTACTGAAGAAAATAAATTATTGCGAAAACTCATTAAAGAACTTGAGAGCAAAAATGAAATCCTAATAGAAAATAACTGTCTATTGAAAGACAAAATCTTATCATTACAAGATAAGCAAAGCTACGAACCTCTAATTAAAAATAGAGCAAGAGACGTCGTAAATATTCAACAGGTGTCGGAGCCATCGACAAAACACACTAAAAGAAACAAACCAGCAAAAACTGTAAACAAAACCTCCTCGGCTCCAACCAGCGAAGAGTCCAAAGTCTCGCTGTCGCTGCGTCATGAACTGAGCATCACTACGCCCGATAAAGATGGACAGGAAAACAAAGCAAACAAAAAAGAAGCGGACGGTTTTACTGTTGATACAGAAAAAAGTCCTAATAAAAATAAAAATAAAAACCAGAGTAATGCATCAATCACCACCGGTAGCAGTACATCAGCACTACCACAAATATCGGCATTGGAATGTAACAATGTAACACAACTCCCGGATGCTGAATGGAAAACTAAAATGAAAAGGAAACAAAAAACATACATAAAAACTGGAATTGCTATGAACACATCAATTCAGGGAGTTCCAATAAAAAGAAAGGGATATCTGCACTTATATAGGGTAAAGGCGGACACAACTGAAGAAATGATATTGAAATATTTAACGGAAGAAAGAGGTTTTCTAAATGTAGAATGCGAAAAGCTCAATTCCAAACATCCAAATGAGTACAGCTCCTTTAAATTAACCTTTCCTATTGAATATTTGGAAGAAATAAAAGATCCCGAAATATGGGGATCGGGAATAAGATATGAACGTTTTTTTCCCACACTTCGGAAAAAAACACATGTGAAATAGACAATTATGAAAGCCTTAACATATTTTATGTCAACATACAGTCTGTTAGAAATAAAATTAACGAAATGGAGTCATTTTTATTTGAATTAAACAACAGACATGATATAATTATGCTTACTGAGCACTGATGCTATCAGATCAGGAGGCGGAGCTTTGTAGACTAAATGGAAAACCTGCGGTGTCGTTCTACTGTCGATCAACATCTAATCACGGAGGAGTGATGAATTTACTAAAATCAGAACATCATCCGAGGGACGAAAAATGGATTTCTGCATTATCCCAAGAAAAGGACTGTGAACTGTGCGGTACATTTATCCCACTAATCAACACATACGTTATTACTGTTTATAGGTCTCCATCTGGAAACTACGGTGTATTTTTTAACATACTTAATTCGGTATTAGAAAGATTACTATTAAAGGCATGCTATATCGTTATGGCTGGGGACTTTAATATAAATCATTTTTCTAGTGATATTAATACAAATACACTGCTCGATGTAATGAAGAGTTTTGGGCTAAGGCAACTTGTTGATTTCTCAACACGCGGAAGTAATTGTATTGATAACATTTATACTAACATTAATTACAATCAAATTATAAACATTGCTAAATTAAATACAACCTCATTCACTGACCACCATGGAATCTCTTGTTCTATAAATGTAAAGAAACCAATAAAAGACACAAAAAGAGTAAATATTCGTCCGATTACAACTGTAGGTAAGATGGCGTATTATGATTTATTAAGCAAACTTGATTGGGGTTTTATAGACTCAAATGAGAACTGTAATAATAAGGCAGTACAGCTGCTTGATATATTAGTGAGCAATTATAATACGGCGTTTCCTGAAAGAAAGGCTAAAACAATTGCAAATACACTAGCTCCACAATGGTATTCAAACGATTTAAGAAAGATGAGAGAAACAATTAATCTCTTCTCTGAAATGTGCTGTAGAAATCCCACAGCTGAATTAATATCTTTATGCGGTCATCTTAAGTCAGATTACAAAAAGGCTATTACTCAAAGAAAAATCCGTGCAAATGACAATTTTATAAACGGCTGTTCTAACAATATCAGGGGTATGTGGAAACTAATACACTCACATAGGCCAACTCTTAATCAGAGAGAAATCGCAACGAATATATCTGCCGACGATTTTAACAGTTTTTTCATTAATGTTATAGATGATATTGTAAAGAACATAACAACGAATCATTCGAACACTGCAACGGTAATTCCTCTTTCAAATAGCAACAGGTATTTTAAATTTGAGGAGGTATCGTCAACTCATGTTAGAGACATTTTTTATGTCATCAAGAATAAAAACAGTAAAGATATATATGGCCTATCAACTGACGTGATAAAATCGGTTAAAGACATTATCATGCTGCCGTTGACACGTCTAATTAACCAGTGTTTGCGGGAGAGTTATTTTCCAGACTCACTCAAAATTTCAAAGTGCATTCCCGTACTTAAGAAGGGCAATCCATCCGATCTGAATAACTATCGGCCAGTGTCAATAATTCCTGTCATTGCAAAAATCTTGGAGTTAGTAATGTACAGACAAGTATCACAGTATTTTGAAGACAATGACCTATTGGCAGAACAGCAATTTGGATTTAGAAAAGGAAGATCGACAATTCATGCAATTGTAGAACTCATTGATTCAATCTTGAGTGGTCTGGATTCCAAATCATCTGTACTGGTTAATTTTATGGACTTATCAAAGGCATTTGATTGCGTATCACACCAGTTATTAATAACTAAACTATATAGTTATAACTTCATGCCAGCCAGTTGCAGAATGATATTGTCTTATCTAACTAATCGAAAGCAGATTGTATCTTATGGCCATAATACATCTGATGAAGTACATGTTACTAGGGGAGTACCGCAGGGATCTCACTTAGGGCCTCTTTTGTTTTTGATTTACGCGAATGATTTTCCATACATATTTAGTAACAGTCAGGTAAATGTCACTCAATTTGCTGATGATACCTCAATTTTTGTCACTAATCCTAATATAGACCAACTATTAGCATTTGAAGTTGATGCAAGGAGGGCATGTAAAATATGGTTTGATTCAAACAGTCTTTGCATGAATGATGAAAAAACAGTGAGCTTATTATTTACTTTGAAAAGTCATCAAGAAGAATTTGTAGCTGATTCAGCCAAGTTTCTAGGGCTACAGATTGATAATAAGTTAAAGTGGGATGCGCATGTCGCTAAATTGGCAAATAAAATAACGAAGAATATATATCTCTTGAGAAACTTAGTAAGATGTGTTTCCCAATACGTTGTCAGAACAGCTTACTTTGCGGTATGCCACTCAGTTATGTCATATGGACTTCTTGCTTGGGGTCACTCCAGTGCCGCGGGACGGATTTTTGCTTTACAGCGTAGAGCTGTTCGAATAATAGCTAATGCGGGTTACAGGGAAGACTGCAGGAATGCTTTTGTGGAGCTAGGTATATTAACTCTGCCTTGCCAATATATATTGCAATGTTTACTCTGGGTTAAAGATCACAATGAAAATTATTTGGAAAACAATCAATATCACAATTACCCGACAAGGCAAAATGATGAAATACGACCTACGAGAAGCCGGTTAACTTTATCACAAAACGGTACACGCTATCATGCACCAAAATTATTCAACAAGTTACCACAAGAAATAAAACTCCTCAAAGCTAAACTGTTTAAAATAAGCATTAAGAAAATATTACTCGAGAATGCATTCTATTCTTTGGACGAGTATTTATATCATAATTTTAATATGTAACTGATTTTATTTTAATTAGTGTATGTCAATTTAGTGTGATTACTGATTGTGTTGTATTGTAATTTTTAAAAAATCGTTTTATATATATTTGTCATATTTATTTATTTATTAGTCATATTTCATACAGTAATATTTATGTGTTTTAATAATGTTACTATAGACATAATAAAGGGATTAATTAACAATAATAATATGTATGTAAATGACTTGTGTAAACTTATGTAAGGCACCAAATAAATTGATTTGATTTGATTTGATTTTAAACGAGTGTTTTCCACTCCCAGACTAGGCATGAAGTAAAATTTCAAGTTTAGAAAAGCCCCGTGAAAATTTGTTGAGACAAATTTTCTAGGCTTTTCTAAACTCGAAATTTTACTTTATGCGCCACGTGTATGAAACACTAAAATATTTTGAAATTTATGTATATTCGAACTTCACTTGAAATCTGTGTTTTAAACATGTAAAATTTAATTAAGAGAAAAATACTTTCATTATTAAATGCGTCGTGACTATGAATTTTAATCAACTTAAAAACAAAATCTTTGTTTATCACATAAATCCGCGGATAATCCACTTGTGCATCACTGACGCAACTGTAAATTACAGCCAAAACCAGGGATTTACTAATACATAAATCAAAGCCTGTATTAGCGACTTTATCTACTTTACTCGTAATTCCCGTACTTATCAATTCAAGCTAATGTTTCATTAATTCATTATAAGAAATAATTTTATAAAAATAATCATTAACAACACAAAATAATTATCTGCGTTATTAAACACAGATTTATAGAAGGTTGTTTTTATAAAGCTTTCAATTCGAAGCTTAATGCTTGATAAAGCATTGAGCAACATTTTCAGTTTAGAAAAGCTTCTAACATACCAAATACATATAAACATTTTATATAATTTGACGAGAAAATCTTGAAATTCGAATATTTAATAAAATAATTTATAAATCGATAAAAATCACAAAATATCGAAAATCTCGATATGTTGAACATCTTTTGAACATTTTCATAAATTAATAAAAAATCTCGAAATATCAAAAATTTCATGAATATTTTATAAATTGAGGAAAATCTCGAAATACTGCAAAATTTGATAAAAGCTTGATAAATCGACGAAAATCTCGAAATGTTGAAAATTTTATGAAAATATCGATTTGTTGAAAATCTGATAAAAATGTTGTAAATCGACAAGTTAAGTGTCAAAATTTGATTTGTAATGTCAATTCATTTAAAAATTGTCAACATATAATTCGAAACGTCATAAATGTCAATCCATGTGGAAATTGTCAAAATATGATATGATCAAATATATTAATTTGTGCGAAAATTGTCAGAATACGATTCAAAACGTTGAGTAATAAAAATGTCACTTTTGACAGAATTATTCAAAATACAATTAAAATTGTCAAATTTGACGGAAATCATAGAAATTTATCAAAATCTCAAATTTGACGAAATTACCGAAAATTAAAATTAGATCTGACAAAAATCATCAAAATATCAAATTTGACACAAATCATCAGTTTACTTGATTTTATTATTTTCGAACGAGTGCCGTCCTAGACTTAGTATGAAGTAAAATTTCGAGTTTAGAAAAGCCCCGCGTAGAAAATTAATTTTTACGGGGCTTTTCTAAACTCGAAATTTTACTTCATGCGCCACGCGTACAAAACACTGCATTTAAATGACGCTTAAATTAATTCATACAAAATTAATCAAAAATAATTCTCTTGCAAATGCTCAACTAACCTATTATTTAAAAAAAAACTGTATTTAAATTAAATATAAATGTATTTGTAAAGTCTGAATAAAGATATGTGTGTTTTAGCATATCATTGCTGAATATTTCCCAATCCTTGATAGTTTTTACAATATATTTCCACGTTTGATTGTTTTAACTTTATTCACTATCTGATGACAGTAAATGACTTGATTGGTACTGAAACCTAACAATCACCAAAATTTAGCCACGTCTGTATCACAAACAATTTATCTGAATCCGAAAGTGGAAAACGCTAGATTTGATGACAAAATCACTGGTTTGGTAAAATCACTGGTTTGGCAAAATCACTGGTATGGCAAAATCTCTGGTTTGACTGTGAACAACATCCACATAATAACTCAAATAACTGGTAATTTATCAATGTGGGAAGACAAATAAAATTATCACGTTTTTGACCATGAAAAAAAGTTCATTTAATGTTATAAGTTTTTTTTTCATAAAAATGGCTTTTGGCCAGGTTTTGCATGTAAATAACCTACTGTGCGTCGCAGATTTTTTATATTACTCTTCAAACACAGGGACCAAAACTTTTGAAAAGGGTTTTAGAATATATTTTGAACCTAATAATATATCAAGAATATGAATTTGTGTGCAGTACTCATTTATTCACTGAATTATTGTATACACGTTTCAGGCTTCAACGCCATCAGCAGTATAGTCCCGAACCAGTGCTTAAAGAATAATGAACATCTTTGACCATTTATTATGCCATGTGCAATTTACATATGTTCTAAAGCGCAAACGCCATCTAATGCCTATTAGCTCAATTAACGATGCTACTTAAGCTAATGGGCAATAGATGGCGTTTGCGCTTTCGAGCATATGTTAACAATATTTCAGTGATTTATACGCGTGGCGCATACGGTAAAATTTCGAGTTTAGATAAGCCTGAAAATTTGGATTGGTAGCTCGGTTTCGCCAATTAATTAAGTTTTTAAACATTTCTTAGATAGTTAGTATCTTCTCCAAAAATGCACCTATTTTGAAAAATAAGACGTATGTAAAATTATTTGAAAACTAGAAGAGGTTAGTTTGTAAATTTTAGAATTAGTTTTAATAATTATTTACATGTTATACATGTTAATTAAACATTATTGTGTTGTATAGAATAATAAATATGGAATAATATGGAAAGATTATGGAAAAAAACTAATAGGTAATATTATGAGTATCGGGTGAAGAAGAAACGTTTGAAGTGCTTTTGAATAAAATTAATTTCATCTTCAGATAACTTATCTAATCCATATTCGAACTTTTAGGTACGAGATTATTAGTATTCATTGCGTCGCGAAACCTTTTCAAGCGAGATGTTTGATTTTCTCTCGAATTTAGTAAAAGCAGTATTATTTGCGAGCGTTCGTTCCTAATGAATATTCTTGGAGGGATAAAAGCGTAGGTTTTTCGTAGGAAAACATCCATTCGTCTGCGGGTTCCATTACTTAAATAACTTACCCCTTCTCACCGCGAGGCCTGAATGATCGCCCCAATTCGGCCGCCATTAACAGAGATAAAGGGCCCCATCTTGCCGTGGCCATTTTTAAACTTGCGGGCGCGCTTGATTTACAACCGGCCATTCTTTTCGCCGGGTCTATCAATTAAAAACTCGACTAGGAAAGAACGAACAAACAAGAGAAAGGGCGAAAGTAAGAGTGATAAAAAGTAAAATACAAGTTAAATGAAGATCGATGAAATTGTTTTACAGGAATGTTTACAATGTACATTATTCATTTAAATTCCTAAATCTTACACAAAATCATGAATACGTTGTTACCGGATTACAGATAATGTAAATTATCAATTTAATCTCTTAATTTTGATTTAAAAAAATGGTTCTAAAATTTTTTTACCAAATGATTATAACAAATATATATTTTTGAGGATTCGAAAAATCCACATCAACTATTTTCGAATTCTATTTATCAACACACCAATCTACACAATTAAACACTTAACTATTATTTTACAAAACATTTCTAAAAATCAAAATCAATAAACTATATCTTGAACAAGTTTCTCATCTTTCACGTGGTAAAAATTATTTAACTGTAATTTAAAAAAGAAATCACTTGGTTAAATTTCACTAAACTAAAACCTCGCCGGTTTCCGATAAATTCATAGGTATTGCTATAGATTCCACCCTCACCTGGGATACTCATAGGCGTAATTTAGAGAAAACTCTAACAAAAAATATATACTTATTAAAAAACATGAAGAGGTCAGTAAACTCAGAAATGTTGTTAACCATTTTCGACTCCTTCATTCAATCTCATATCAGGTATTGCATACTGGCATGGGGTCACTTCCCAATTATGAATGATATATTTAAATTACAAAGACAAGCATTACGTATCATAGCTGGGCTCGGTTATAGAGATGAGTGTAGATAGGAATTTAAAAAGCAGAATGTTCTTACGGCACCCTGTATATACATTCTAGAATGTCTGAAGTACATAAAATCTAATAAAAATCTATACATGTGTAACAAAGACATTCACATGTATAATACTAGGGCCAAAAATGATGTGAGAATCAGTAAGTTTCGCTTATCGAGGGCTAAAACTGGGAAACGATATCATGCAATTAAATTTTTTAACATGTTACCTTGTGATGTCCAGGCTCTGCCAGACCTAATGTTTACACAACTGTGTAAGAAGTACTTAATAGAAAGGGCACATTCTACATTCGAAGAGTACCTAACAGATTGTGGGAATTATGCTATTATTGGCATGAGCAATTTTAGTACAAATTAATCTGATGTAAATATCAGATTAATTTGTACTAAAATTGCTCATCGTTTTATTCACAATTTTATTGTATTTTATATATTATATCTATTTATTAATAATTTTATATATTTATTTATCAATTTTACATAATCATTTCTCATTTAAATTTAAATATGTTAGTGATTAACTTATTTATTTATTTACGGAATCTCCAGTTCACAATAGATTAATACATATACATCTTAATACAATAAATTGACTAAACAAAAACAAAATCTAAATATGCCAAACAAAATTTAAACTTATAACGCTACAGAAATATTTTATTTCAAAATATATTGCATATAGATCCCAAATAGTTCAAAACGTAACAATATGAAACAAGCTCCTTCCCACCTTCAAGTTACAATAAATAGATTAATTAATCAAACACTCAACCTTCAATCGATCAATTAATTATACAACCAATCATGTTTTTTGTATTCTACACTATTTGTATTCTCTTTTTTGTGACCTGTGTAAAACTTATATGTTGTTGGCACCAATAAATATTATTCTATTCTATTCTTGAGAATGACTCAAAGTCGAAACTAGTTGGAATAAAAAACCTAATATTTGTAAAATTTAACCAAGTGTTTTCTTTTTCAAATAATAAATAAACTATATAAATATGGGCAGAAAGAGCACTGGTCATTAGCCTGTTGTCAATTCAAATTATATTACTATTATTGTCATACTGTTAGTTTAATATATTAAATTGTGAATAAGTATGTTATTGTTGTAGTTGTTATATTTCACTAGAATATTTTAATAATGATAAATTTCAATAGGTAGTGAATTACTAACATAAATAAAACTCACATAAATTATAACTGATAGCTCAATAACATTAAGATAATATTTAATGAATAAAACACTTCTAAACTTTGTTTGTATAATTTTAAAGATATATACAGGGAATATTTTTTTAAGTATAGATATTCCCATGATTACAGTGTTTGATAAATTTTCCTTGTTTTTATAATAGCAATCAATGTGGTTTTTAACTAGTGTATACATTACTTAGTTAAGCATGAAGTAAACTTTCGAGCTTAGAAAAGCCTGAACATTAGGCTTGCTCGCGTAGCGAAGTAGAACGACCAGTTTGGCCAATTTAACCAATTTGGCTTGGTAGCTCCACTTCAGGTTTTTTTTCATTTAATTATACCTACGTACCCTAAAAGAAATTGTATATACAGGGTGGAAACCTTAACTGGAATAAATTCGGTATTTATGAAATGAGAAGTTCCACAAAAAAATCCTCGGACAGGTCGATTTTTGTTCTTTATTGCGCACTTTTAAACGTCTTCAAAACAAGTATGACGTCATTAGCTTTTCACGTATGACGTCATAGGCAATTTTTTTAAATGGAAACATTTTTTTTATTCTAAGAAATTTGTAGCCCTTTTAATTCTCTTTACGATCATGTAAAAATATATTGTTTTTTAATTTTTTTTATTTCAAAAATTAAACAAAAATGGAGGATCTAAAGGAACGTATCAGGCATGAAATGAGAAATATTTCACCGCAAATGTTTCAAAATGTAAGGGATGGGTTTTATAACCGATTGGATATTTGCCAAGAAAAAAACATTTTGAACATTTGTTACATTTAATTAATTTATTAAAAAAAAAATAATTTTTAAAATGAAAAAATAAAAAAAAAACAAAATATTTTTAGATAGTCGTAAAGAGAATGAAAAGGGCTACAAATTTAGTAAAATAAGAAAAAATTGTTTACATTTAAAAAAATTGCCTATGACGTCATACCTAAAAGGCTAGTGACGTCATACTTGATTTGAACACGCTAAAATGTGCGCAATAAAGAACAAAAATCGACCTGTCCGAGATTTTTTTTCTGGAACTTCTCGTTTCATAAATACCGAATTTATTCCAGTTAAGGTTTCCACCTTGTATTTTAAAAGCGCAAGATTTGGTTTCATGAAATAAACATTTCTTAAATGTATTAGCCTAAGATCAACCATAAGCAGTATACTTTGAACTTAACAAGGTGTCATTGTTTTATACACGCATGATGTAAAATTTCAAGTTTAGAAAAGCCTGAAAATTTAGACTGGTTTCGCTACCCGACGAATCCAAATCAAATTTTCAGGCTTATCTCAACACAAAATTTTACTTCATGCTTAACCAAGGAGTAAAAACACTCGTTAGACTGTTTAAACTAAACTCTTTTGTTAAATCAAAGAATGCTTGAAAATTTACAGCGTATTCAATGGGATATGTATACTTAAAACGAAAATTCCCTGTATGTATCTTATAAGTTAAGTTATACTGTTTCTAATTTCATTGTTAATGTTCCCACCGAGCACACGCATTTAAGTAATGTTTAATCAACATTAAAATAACGTTTAATTTTGATACAATGTTGATAAAACGTTATTTGTTTGTTTTTGCTCAGTGGGTATTGTAGATCGTGAACATCTGTGTTATGGTGACTATCAATATGACAAGCCTTGACCTAATTTTGTGGACAACGGATTGCATGCGTCTAAAAGAAATCTCACTCGAAGAATTAAAAATTAACACAAGCTGGTCGTTGCATTTCCTGGATGTATCATTCTATAATGAATCAAGCAAAGATTATATGTTATTTTTAGCAGCTGCAATAACAGTGTTATGAAATCCGCTATTGATTGATATTTTCATATTGACCGCAAACTTGAAAGGCAAGTTTAAATAAAGTCAAGTAAAAAATAAGCTACGGTAAAAGTTATAAAAAATATCTATTTTACTTAAATACGTGTTTCCCGGATCATTTGCTGTACAAATAAATGATGTTAAGTTTTTTTAGTGTTACTAATGTGCATCAAAAAGTTAAAATTGTCCTCGCTACAAAATAATTCCGATAACGTTAATTTTTCCTGCAAGAAAGACAAGTTTTTGTTTTTAGTGATTTAAAGTGTAGTGATAACATGTGCGTCGTAGTTTTTTTTCTGCTAGAATTATGCCAAATATTTTTAGTTCCAGCAATAAATTAACAGACTCTTCATTTGTTAAGAGTCTTTATGATTAACCCACGTCAGATCCAACATTATTTTTTATAATTGTCAATAATTAAATATTAAACACATTAAAATGTTGGTCAATTTTAATTGTGATTAATATTTGATTTAAATATCTAATTATCGGACACTTAAAAAAGAAGGCTCTTTCTTCAACAATTTCTGTAAACAAAAAGTGTAACAGAGTTTTATGAAGCCTTTGTGCTGCAACATTATTTTGGAATCTATCATAGTGTAGTCGTATAGATCTGACCTCTAAAAATTGCCTGAATTAGCTGAAAATGTGAGTGCATGTCAACTACTGGACTTCTAATAAGATAAAAAAAATTTACTACTCATACCCCCGGGCTGCCCGTGAAAACCACGTTAGGGGGTAAAAAATGGTTCACATCGATTTCCTACAAATCTACACATGGAAAAATCATGTTTAAAGCAAAAAATGTAGCTGAGAGGATTTTGAACAAAAAAGTTCCTTAGCACTTTTTTGTAAAATTAACCTTGCATTTAGATATAACGTTTCAAGTAACCAGTTACTTTTTGAATTTCTGTTGTACGCGCGAAATGACTTGTTTGAACAAACGTATCAGAGCTGGGCAGGATTCGAATCATTCAGGATTCGAATCCTTTTAGAGGGTTCAAAAGAGTCATTCGAATACTTTAATTAAACTGGATTCGTGACCGAATTCGTTACATTTGTTTAAGAGAATTCGTATTCGAATTCAAATGCGGGTGATTCGAATCCTCATAAAAGGATTCGTGTATTTATAAAATGATTCGAATACTTACAAAATGATTTGAATCCTCAAAAATAATTCGAACTAATTGTGAGGATTACCATGAAACATTTGTTTTGTGTGTTATTAAATTTCTCGTTATATCACTGTTTTACACGCGTGGCGCGACCCTCGACAAATTTTCTACGCGAGGCTTTTCTAAACTCGAAATGTGCAAACGCTCGTTCGACACTTCAAACTGATTGCTTTGATAAGAACATTAAATGACTAAAAATGTTTTTAAAGATAATAATTTACTTTTTAAAATTTTGTTTAACATTATTTGAAGTAAAACTGACATGGTAGCCACAATCTGAAATGTTAAAGTTTTTTGACATTTCCCTGGTGCAAGATTTTTTTCCTATAACTTTCTTCTGTGGGAAGCCCCCAGTTTGTTAAATTGTTTTATTGTTTTTGTCAATATTTAAAGTTAGTTTTATAAATGTTTACGTGTTTTGTAGTTTTTATAATGCCTGTTGATTTTGACAAATTTAATAATATCATATAGCTATTTTGTCAATGTTTAGATAAATTTGAATAAAATACCATGACTTTTCTCTGACTTTCCCGGTTTTAATGATTATCAGTGGATTTTTTATTTACATAATTTTCAGGCATTTGTCGATTTTATAATAGAGTTCAATTTGAAGTTTTAAACGAGTGTTTCCACTCCCAGACTAAGCATGAAGTAAAATTTCGAGTTTAGAAAAGCCCCGCGTAGAAAATTTGTCGAGGGTCGCGCAGCGACCCGAAACAAATTTTCACGGGGCTTTTCTAAACTCGAAATTTTGCTTCATGCGCCACGCGTACAAGACACTGATTTGAAGTGAAGTTTAAAAACACACAAATACATCTTTAATCAGATTAACACAGATATTTCGTTTGTTATCAACGATGTTCAGTGTTAACAATAAATAATTAGGTTTTGAATATTTTTGTTAAAACAACTGATAACGATATTTATATGTTAATGGTTGCAAAAAATAATAAAATCAAATTTATTCTTAAAGGATTTGTATTCGTGATTCGAAAAAACAGGATTGGAATCTTTGATTCGAATCATATTTATCTCTTACGAATCCTTTATTCGAGTATTCGTGATTCGAATTACATTAGGTGATTCGGATTCGTGATTGGAATCCTTTTCACGAGGATTCGTCCCAGTTCTGAAACGTATACAAGTTGGCGGTAGAATTATAATTACATTTTACTATATTCATCTAAATAACATCAAAAATAACAAATAACGAAGGCAAAACTTATACTTTTAAGGAGGTGGAACACTATACATACTTGGGCACCCAACTTTATAGAAGACCAAATATGAGAGAAGAGATACAAACGAGACTCATGAAATGACACAGATGCCTACAAGGATTGAGAAAATTATTCTACAATAAAAATATAAGTCGAAAACAAAAAAAATATACAAGTCGATCATAAGACCTATAGCATTATTTGGAAGCGAAACTTGGACGTTAGGAACACCGGAACAAAGAATGCTAGGTGTATGGGAGAGGAAAATTCTAAGAAAAATATACGGTGGGAAAAAAGTTCAACAGGTGTGAGAAAGAAGGACAAATAAAGAATTAAAAGAATTATATAATGAACCAGATATTGTAGCTGTAACAAAAGGACAAACATTAAGGTGATTGGGCCACATAATGAGATTGGAAAATGATAGGATACCCAAGAAACTGATTGAAATGAATATAGGAGGAAGAAAAAGAAGAGGAAGACCAAGGGCGAAGTGGAAAAATGAAGTAATCAAAGATATAGAAGAATGTAAAATTACCAGATGGAAAGAGAAAACCCAAGATAGGAAAACATGGAAAAGAACTATGGAATAAGCCATGGGCCTACTAGGCCTGAAGTATATATATATATATATATATATATATATATATAAATATATATATATATATATATATATATATATATATATATATATATATGTATCAAACCCGAAGAAACAGTGATACATGTTACGCATGTTACATGTTATATATATATATATATATATATATATATATATATATATATATATATATATATATATATATATTCATCTATAGTCAAATCTAATTATTGAACAAGAAAGGTGAACTCTTCCCCTTTAACATACATTTTTTTTTCCAGTGGGACACTGCGACCAGAAGTTAGAAGTCAGATTCTAAAAATTTGTTAATTATATAAACGCTGCGAGGTTATGGCGATGTTTTACGAGTTTCTACATATTAATAAGAAATGTCAGTTCTATTGAAAAATCCATATAGAATATTGATTCTGATCATATAAACTTCAATACCTGTACCATAAACATTCGATTTTGAGTTTCGGGAAAAAATATCAGAAGTTTGAATTATCCCTGGAAAACACGGAATTTAAACTTAACAAAAATGTTTCCACGAAAAAAAAAAAAAAAAATTAGTGGAAATTAAAGCTTAAGGTTTCTACGATACGAAGAAATATTTAAAAAGTAGAAAAATTCAAGTTTTAAACTGTTATTCAGAATGAGAAGGCGAATAACAGCATTCCGCGTTTTCCAGGGATAATACAAACTTCTCATATTTTTTCCTGAAACTCGAGATCGAATGTTGGGTCTATTTTTTCTTTAAAGCATAGTATACTTTTTCAAAAAACACGTTCAGTGCTTAATCTTACCCATGACGATGACCTACTTTGAGTTTCGAAACAATTTAGGTATGTATCCAAACTCACGCCAAAATGCGGAGTGAGTTTAGCCACTAAAGTATCCAAAAATATAATTCCTATTGAAAATGTAGGTAAGACATCTCTTTGACTCAAAACAATGTTTTCTATTTAATTTTTTTAACTGTTACTTCGCTATTCATTGAAACGTCTAAAAAGTGTTCAATGTCACACCGTTTGACGGCAACGATTAACTGATGTTAACTCCATATAATTTTTACTTAATATTTAATATAATTTCTATTATTTTTTATATAATATTAATGCTTGGGTATAGTTTCGTAGTTATTAAAAAATAGAATGGCCTACATATGTACAAATAAAATGTGTAAATCAGTTCGTCGCTCGTTTTACCTATTTATTTTGGGTATTAAAATAAATAACGCAATTTCATATTTGATTAAACACGGAGGAGACTATATTTGGTATACGTTGCGTAAGATTTTTATTCTACGTTATCAAAAAATAAATATTGAAATTCCCTGCTCTAATGATTGTATGGTTTATAAGATATGTATGTACCCACATTATTTATATTATCTGTGACACTAGTGAATAGCGGGTTAAGTGCAATTTAGAGTTTTGTGTTAAAGCAGATTCTTTCACCATTGCCTTCTATCTAGGTATAGTCTAGTCGTCAGAGACAAAAATACCGCCCATCCTCTAAAAATCATCCCAATTGTCTGGAAATTTGTATGCATGTCAAGTAGAGATGGGTCGTTCATGATTGATTCGTTCAAAAAGAGCGATTCCATGCGGTGATTTGAATGAACTGATTCACTCGAGACGACCGACCGAACGATTTAGGTCGAGCGGAATCGTATTCCCGATTTGGATTTATACATGCGGTCTGAATCCGCCCGAATCGGAAGACTAGTTCGTTTGCTCGAATCTGCACACAACTTCAACTCCGCTTTGTACATGCGATCTGAATCCGCTCGAATCGGATGACTGATTCGTTTGCTCGAATCCGCGCACAACTTCAACTCCGCTTTGTGCATGCGCCCGAATCGGATGACTAATTCGTTCGCTCGAATCGGTTGAAACGATTCCTCACAACTTGCGGAAACGAATCCGCTGCGCCAGCCCTCATTTGTATTTTGTACGACTCGACCGTGAATTTCTCTGTTCACTGCAAATAAGGCAGCTTACTTTTATCAGCTGATGTTTGTTCTGTACTTATGAGACAAATCACAGAATATTTGCAAGACGAATTCAAGGCACCGAAGTTTTATTTAACACAGCTTTACGAAACTTATAACTAAAAAGGCAAAATGTAAATTGCGTTTAGCGACAATATCAATTAAATGTGGATCAACAACCAATTTGATATTGTAAGATCACCAGCTTGGTAGGTATTTGGTCCGTTTTTCCTTCTATTTCAAAATTATTATTACTATAAGTGATTCGGTTACGAACGATTCATCAAGAACGAATCACTTTTAGGGATTAATTCGGTTGATTCGAATCACATGTAACATTCGAACTTCCCATATCTAATTCCCATATCTACTGGACTCCTAATAGCATGAAAAAATTGTACCATTCGTATCCCCAGACTTTCCCTGAAAACCACCCTCGTAGTGGTTAAAAAAACTAAAATCATCGATATCCCACAGATCTGCACGTGAAAAAAAGTTTTTAAACAAAAAATTTAGCTTAGAGGATTCTGAACAAAAAAGTTCTTTAGCATTATTTTGTGAAATTAACCGTTCTCTCAGAAATAAAATTGAAGTAACCGCTCACTTTGAATATCAGATGCTCGCGCGAATGACTTGTTTGAGCAAATGTATAACAAGTCGACGGCAGAAATTCGATAACTTTTGATAATAGTGTTCCACTGGAAAAAATAAAAATGTGTTTTAAAGAGGAAGAGTTCAAATTTCTTGTAGAATAATTACATTTTACCATAGATAAAGTCAGATTCTACAAATCTGTTAACTTCATAAACACTGCGAGGTTATGGCGGTTTTTTACGATTTTCCACATGAAATGAATTAGTCCCATTAAAAAATCTAAATGGACTATTAATTCTGAGAGTATAAACTTTAATACACGTACCATAAACATTCGATTTCGACTTTTTCAACATAAATCTGATAACTTCTTACATCATATGTTAATTTTGCCGTTAGTTTATCATTTATTCAGCAATCTCCTATTACGTCATTTGGTTCGACTATGTGTGTATAAAGAAAATTATATACTACACAAAATGTAATAATAGTTCAGATTATTTGTAAAACATATCATTTCCTTATTGATTATTCTATTTCCGATAATAACAAATAATATATAATTTATAAATTGTCATCACAATTTGTTGTAGCTGAATTTCAATTCAAATCTGGAATATAGAATTTCATAATGTATAAAACAAAAAATATGTTTTCATATGAAAACAAAATATATAAATTCGGCTATTGTTGCCTTAGCTGTGCAGCATTGTCAACCAGCCACAGCAAATATTACTCTAGAGTAGTGTTGAGTCGTGAGAATTTTTATTGTTTACACTGCAGACATAAACAGATAATTTTTCAAGAATTTTAATTTGTGTTCAGTACTCATTCATTCACCGCGTAACAGACTTCGAAGCCATCATCAGTATAGTCCCTAACCAGTGCTTAATGAATACTGAACATCAATATTTTTCAATCAATTATACATATTCCATTGCCTATGCATCTTGAGGCATTCGTTGTTATTATAACGACTTTAATTTAAAGCTACTAATGAGTATTTCCATTCCTTGATTAAGCATGAAGTAAAAATTCGAGTTTAGAAAATCCTGAAAATTTTCAGGACTGTCTGTATGCCTGTCTGTTTATCTGCCTGTGTGTCTGTCTGTCTGTCAGTTAACATGATATCTAGAACACGCAATGCAGCGATGGCTCGCAGCCTAACTTCAGGGTCGGCCACAGCACCAAGGCACACAAAATTTGAGGTTGGAATCGCGCTTTATAAATACAAGAAATTGCACAACAAAGTCACCTTTCTATAACGGATACATATTACCTTGGGCCACTGACCTACACTGAAGTCAGGCTGCGAGCCGCCGCTGACACAATGGCTTATACACAAAAAATACATCAACTTTTGACTACATTTTGGAAATCCGAAGTAACTAATTGTACCGATCTAACAATAAAAAAACTTAACAATTTTAATTGATGTCGATATTTAAAAATAAATTATAAACCAAAGTTAAAACAAAAAGTTAAACGTATTTTCGTATTTAGATTATTTCTTGTAAAAACAAAAGACGTTTTAGTATCAACTGGGACTGACTGTTTTGATATACTATTCTGACACTCAATTCAATTATTCTCCTTCCATCCATAAAAAAAACTAATTCTTTCTAAATAAACTCACCAGTTAATGCAGCCAATACCTGCGGCCACTTATTGACCCATGACTTTGACGACTCCATTATCACTTTTTGATGATAAAAACACGCGGCCGTCACGTCTGGCACATTTTAATACTGCGAATGCAATGAATGAACATCAAAAACTCGAATGAAGCATCTTTTTCGGGAGTAGTGGGAACGCTCAACGGACCACGTGGTTATTACACATATTTGTGCTGTCTTGACGGTGCAGATCAAAAACGACAATTAAAACGTTACCAGTTATATTTAATTATTTATTTAAATTATTTATATATATTAAAACAAATATTAGGAGATATTTTTTCTTGATTCTTTTCCGAATAATTTAAAGAAAATTAGTTGATGGATATTTAGGTAAAATTAACATTCATTGATTGTATGTACCTATACTATTAACATAATAAACCTTACTGATAAGAAAAAAATATATAATTGATAAGGCTAATAAATGTTGAAAGTTCATCTTCACTTTTATATAAATAAAACAATTAATACACTTTCAAATATATATTGTGCATTCGCTACAATTGTTTCGCCACACTGTGGCTTCTTCGGCGAAGAAATTTCTTCGCCTGAAGAAGTCACAGTGTGGCGAAACAATTGTAGCGAAGGCACAATATGTATTTGAAAGTTTTTAAATTGTATATTTATATAAAAGTGACTGACTGTTTATGCACTTTTATGGAATATATTATTCAATTAGATTATCTTTTTTTATCCAAATCTAGAAATTCTTTTTATTTAGATTATTTTTACTTATGCTACTCTAGATAATATACTATTAATTCTTTACATTTTACATTTTTTTTCTAAATTTCAATGTCCAATTACTCAGTTCTGTTGGCTTGTGGCATATCATGTTATTACAACAAGCCCCTAAATTATGAATCGTATATTTTTGACACGTATTTATTCAAAAGAATTCTATTTAATAAATTATCAATTTTTTATTAAATTTGGTAAAATTTAGCCAACAACAATTTTATTAACATATAAAAATTGAATCTTTTATAAATATCTTAAAATATCTTAAGTTACATATCAAACTAAAGTTATACAAGGAGTTTTTCTTTTAAGTATACATATCACAATTATTTTGTAAATCTTTACATATTCGTTATTTTTATAAGTTCGATTTGAAGCTTTAAACGAGTGTTTTCCACTCCCAGATTAAGCATGAAGTAAAATTTCGAGTTTAGAAATGCCTGAAAATTTGGTTTGGTCGCGTAGCGCGAAGCGCGGAGCGGCCAAACCAAATTTTCAGGCTTTTCTAAACTCGAAATTTTACTTCATGCGCCACGCGTATAAAACACTCAAATATTGCGAAGATCGCAATATACTACTAAAGCAGTATTCTATAGACAGATATTTTAAACTTCACTCAAGATCAGTGTTTTATACGCGTGGCGCATGAAGTAAAATTTCGAGTTTAGAAAAGCCTGAAAATTTGGTTTGGCCGCTCCGCGCTACGCGACCAAACTAAATTTTCAGGCTTTTCTAAACTCGAAATTTTACTTCATGCTTAATCTTAATCTTTTTAAAGCAGGCAAAATATTTTGTAAATAATGACTTTTTGCTGAAAAATTGATAATAAAAAAATATACCTATCTGGGCAGTTATCTGAGGACACATGGTTTATACCATAATTTGATTGAAGAGAGGTAATTTAATAAAAATGCAATTGTTTTGAATAAATAAATATTAAAAAAATGTACGAAAAAACATTGAATAAATTAATCATTTCTAAAAACATAAATTGTTTCTATGAAGTTAAAGTTTCGTCTTTAGACTTAATGCTCGATTACAAATTACTTGTTCTTGTAACATTTTTCCCTAAAACTATAATTAGAGGTACTTGTCTCATATCATACCTTTTGTTTTTCTTAATTTTCAAGCGCCCTTTGTGGTCAAATTAGGATTTCATAATGATAATATATAAAATTACGAAAATGTTATTCGTGAAAATGTAAACAATGTCTTAATTAATAAGACAACTTAAGACGATAAATATCCATTAAAACAACTACTTCTCGTGCAAATACACCTCCGGATATTGAATTATACAATGAAATATTAAAAATCTTATTTAATTTAATTTGTTATAACGCTCTATTAAAGTATATGTAACGTTTAGATCAAATTCTCTTCAAACCAACTAACAATACAAATTTAAAATGAAAGGAGAGATAGCAACAAATTAGAAGTGAAAGGACTTGGATTAAAGCTAATATCTTAGGCCATCTATAGACGTGTTTCGAGATTTATCTCTCTTCAGTATAGCTTTGCTTATGACGTTTTTTTTTTTTAAATTAGGTATAAATTTAAAATAAACTTATTTGGAAAAAAGTGTTGTGTGTGGAATGAACAGGTACAGAGAAATGGAATGATTGAAAAATATGGTCGGTATTTATGGTAAAAAAGAGATTATGTCATTAGCAGGTATGAAAAATGTGAGACCTTATTATTTACCTTACGGCACAGTTCAAACAAGATAAATTCAAATTCAAAACTATTTGAATTCGAGAAAATAAGCTTCTACTTCTTATAGTTTGTAGACTTTAAACATAATATATATAATTACAAAAATGTTATTCGTGAAAATGCAAACAATGTCTTAATTAATAAAACAACTTAAGACGATACATATCTATTGAAACAACTTTTTTCCGTGCAAATAAAATAATTAAATTAATCAATTATTTTAATTAATTCAATGTTTTATACCACTTTACTTTAATATTTTTACTACTCGAGTTTCGACATATTTAGTGTCATTATTAAGTTTGACAAATTTACAATGTCTCTATGACTAAAAATTATTAAATAGTAGTGAATACAAGAATTAGTTTTTTTCGAAAAAATGGTTAATAAAAAAGTTTTTCCTATCCGGGTAAGTAAGTAAGTAATCGGGGACACACGGTTTATATAGTTAAAAGAACAAATCCCTGTATACACTTCATATTCAAACAAACTTAAAATGTATATGTAAGTACAGGTAATGTCCACAACCTCAATTTTTATCAATAAATAAATAAAGTCCATAAATAAATACCAACATAACTTACAGATACCATTTCACCAAATATTTAATTTTTCTTTAATGCGTAATGTTTATCTCAGATTGAAACTGGGTAGAAATTATTATTGTAAATACCTACTAGATTTCTCAAATACATATATTGACCAATTATGTGTGTATGTTTGTGCTGATAAGAGAAATATTTGCGACCTGATTGTTGATATAGTTCGCCTGAATAAATGTATGTGTATATTGGAAAATGGATGTAATTATTGATAAAATTGTAGGTTAAATAAATGATAAAAAGGTAAAAAAGCGAAGTAGTTTAGCGTTATTAGGGCCCAAAACAAAATGTTCACGGTCAATTAACTTTTAAATAAGGCGTGTTATTCATGCATAAAATTATTTAATAAATTTCCAACAAACCTGAAAAATAAGCTGTGTTTCAAAACCTACAAATCTAAAATATATATATTCTTGTGAGAGATATTGAATCCTATACTCTAAATGAGTTCTTAAAACTTAATCTAAATTAGATACATTTGCTTATTGTTTAAGCATGTTTTCTTTTATGTAACGCATATTCTTATATTAAGTATTCATGTATATTTGGTATGTTTATATTTATATTAGAATAAAGATTTAAAGAAATTAAAAATTACAAATTTAATTTCGATTTTGGCTTTGTTGACCAAAACTAAAAGTCGCATGAGTATTCATGTATATTTGGTATGTTTATATTTATATTAGAATAAAGATTTAATGAAAAAAAATTACAAATTTAATTTTAATTTTGGCTTTGTTGACCAAAACTAAAAGTCGCATGAAATTCTAAAGTTCTGCCCACTCGAGTATATTAAAATAATTCTGACAAACCAGAAGCTTTAGGTACAGTTGCGAGAGAAAAAAAACTAGTACAGCAGGAAGTTCAAGCCACTGCAAAAATATCGTATTTTTTTTCTTGTAAAACAAACTTGTCATGTACAGGTTAGCATTTTTTTTCTTAGCCAATAAGACGGTGCTTTTGTTAACATGCACCTCCTTAGCAATGTCTCTAATGCTAATACCGTCTCTAAGCGGTCCATTATTATCGCTTTTTGCGTTTCAGTCAGTTGAGGCATGTCGACGTTAAATAAATTTCGTTTGACATTTCCGCAGATTTGTCAATTTGATGGACAATTTAAAAAATCAAAGTGAGTCCAGTTCACATAGCCAAATATTTTGCTGTACTAGTTTTTTTTCTCTCGCAACTGTACCTGTTAAATAATATATCACTATTTAACTTTAAATTCTATTATATATTAAAAACATTCTGGCTGTAACTTTCGCGTAAAAATTTAATAAAGCGCAGGGAAACTTTATCAAATATATGCTTAAATCAGTGAAACAAACGAAGTGTTTTAATTAAATATCCAGAATTAGATTCAAAAATGTTTTACCACGGGTTAAGTGAGAAATTAATTAAACATATATGCTATAGTTTCCAAATAATTTATCAAAACCATAAACCGCGTTTGCATGCACACTGAAATTAATTACTAATATAAATTAAATGGCGTGAATTAGTAACTCCGATGATGTACAATTTATTATTCCAAGCGACAAAATTTCATGATTTATCAGTTGCGACAGAGCAGGCAGTTTAATTTTGATGTTGGCTTGTATAGACCAAAACTAAAAGTTCCATGCAAGTAATAGAATTCTAGAGTTGTGTACGATTTAAAAATCTCTTGAGATAAACAAAACCTGATCGAGTCAAAAGAATTTGATATAGATTATAAATGAGTAAACTAAAGTTTTATAACATCCCTGAAATTCAACAGAAATGTACATTTTGGACAAACAATTCTTAGTATTCTCTTACAAAATAAAAGAACACAGACTCGGTTGAAAATAAAATCATTTAAGACACTTGTCAATATCAAAGTACGTATATTGGGTCACTTGAAAAAAAAATTAAACACTTTTTAATATTAACGTATACACCGGATGCAATCCCAAACAGGATCTTTTAGTCAGCGGCGGCTCGCAGCCTAACTTCAGGGTAGGCCAGAGACCCAAGGTAATATGTAGCCGTTATTGAAATGTGACTTTGTTGTGCAATTCTTTGTATTTATAAAGCGCGATCCCAACCTCAAATTGTGTGTGCCTTAGCGCTGTGGCCTACCCTGAAGTTAGGCTGCGAGCCATCACGGGTTTTAGTTATTTTATTATTTGAGAGATCAATTTAAAATTTGGTACGTTTATACTAAAAACAAATTAGAGCTTAATGAATATCAAGAAACTTTAGTTTAACATTAAAATAAAACACTTTAACTTTGTTTGAATAAGACAATATTTGTATTTAGTAACTGCAGTTTCAGCAACTCAACTTGCCATTATCAAACGGAGTGATTTAAATTACGGTATGGTACAGGTATATATATACAAGAATGATTATTTATAAAATAGCATTAAAAATGGGGGTATATACTAAATTAGCCTGGTCGTTAATTAGGGGAATTTCTGGATTAGCGCGGGCTGTCTATATTTCTAACGATTCTAAAAGGTTCATTTTTCGACCCTTTCGGCATAATGAATGATCTTAAGTACACCCTCGCCAAAAGAATGGTTTTCATCGATGAGGTGTTTAGCGAAATTTGATTTTTCTGATTGATTTAGCCGAAAAGATCGCGATGTTCTTTGAGCCGAGTGCTAAAATTACGACCAGATTGACCTATGTATATTCCACGACAATCGGGACAAACAAGCTTATAAATACCGGATTTGCTAAAATTACATTTTTTTGTTTTGTTATTAAAAATCTGGTGCTCTGTTTTACAAAATGTTTTAAAAACAATGTTAATATTATGTTTCCTAAGGATGTTTTTAATTTGTAGGCTGATATTACCGAAATAAGTAATTGATCAAAAAGGTGCTTTCTGTATTGAAGGATTTTCTGCATACAATAAATAGTTTTTGAATTTTCCTAAAGTTTTGTTTTTTCCACATGTTATTTATTAAGTTGGAGTTGTAACCATTATTATTTGCAATCTTTTTTATGGTATTTATTTCGTTGTTTAACGAGGTAGCTGATAAAGGGATGCTTAAGGCTCTGTGGATCATTGAGTTGAAAGCGGCTGTTTTGTGTTTAAGGGGATGTCTAGAGTTATTACTGATGAGGGAGTCTGTAAAGGTGGGTTTTCTAAAAATATCAAAAGAGAATGTGTTATTGACTCTAGCTATGGAAATATCTAAATATTTGTGTTATACAAACAAAGTTAAAGTGTATCTTTAATTAATTTCTCACTTAACCCGTGGTGAAACATTTTTGAATATAATTCTGGATATTTAATTAAAACACTTGGTTTTGTTTCACTAATTTATATTTTCTCCGACTAGTTTCGACCATTGGTCATCTTCGGGGAGGAATGTACAAAAAATATCTAAACAACTATTTATATACAAATACAGGCTATCATAAAATATCTGAAATAAGGGCGGACGCTATCGGAGAGTTCCAAAGCTCTTCCATATTATTTACAATCGGCTTTCCCCGCTTTAGCGCCTTCCTAATTTCTAGTCCCTCACGGAAATTTAAGTATCGACCCTTATTGCCTGGGTATAAAATTTTACAATCTGTTGTGTTGAAAATATGATTTTCTTCTATGCAATGCTGTGCGAATCCGGTTGAACACTTTTTATTAATTATTGATTTTTTATGTTCTTCTAGGCGTGTTCTAAAATTTCTTCCAGTCTGACCTACGTATATGTTATCACAATCACCACACTTAATTTCATAAACGCCGCACTTGTCAAGTTTATCGACCGCTGATTTGTTATTAACTAGAAGTCTTTGTAGGTTTATTGGATTAGTCATTATAACATTAAAATCATACCCCTTAAAATTTTGTGTGATTTTTTCGGAAAGATTATTAACAAAATCCAATCTATGCCAAATTGTTTTAATTGATTTTGTTTCACAATAAAAATATTTTTTGAATTGTTTTAATTTTTTCTTTTTTACCAAGTTGTTAATTAGTTGCTCATTGTAGCCATTATTAGTAGCTATAGTTTTTATTGTATTTAATTCTAAATTAAAGTTATTTTCGTTGAGTGGAATATGTATAAGCCGGTGAATTAAAGAGTGAAAAGTACTGTTTTTTATTTTGTGGTGAGTATTGGAGCTACTAGGGATAATTACATCAGTAAAGCTGTCTTTTCTGTAAATTTTAAACTCTAGGGCGTTATCTATTGTTTTAAAAATGGTCAAATCTAGAAAATTTAGGCTATTGTTGAGTTCCATTTCTGTGGTAAACTCAATATTATTATTTATGGAATTTAAAAATTTTGTGAAAGCGTTTAATTGTCGTGTTGTACCATCCCAAATGCAAAACACATCGTCTACGTATCTCGCCCAATAAACAATATTTTTACACCTGTTATCTTTAAATAAGTGTTCTTCAAAATTAGACATGAAAATTTCCGTCAATAGAGGCGATAAAGGCGAACCCATCGGCAGACCGTCTGTTTGGCAGTTAAAGTGTTTTATTTTATTGAATTGACATGTATAACGAAGTAGCAGCCTCCACCGTTCATAATTTAATTAGTTTAACAGTTTATTTGTATGTAAAATAATGTCATCTTGAATTCAAACACCTAAAATTATATTAGTTGTTTCGTTTACAATTTCAAAACTAAGATTACTCCCGGCGAAACCGGGAGTGATATTTGTTTTGAAATATTAAACGAAACAACCCGTAGGATTTTGGATTTAGGATGACATTATCATACACACAAATAAATTTTTTATTGAGATTTGCCTATTTGATTAGAAAAAAAATGCAGTTGCTGAATTTATTTCTTTTTTTCGTCTTAAATACATTTGGATAGGTAGTGTATTAACCTTATAAAAAATCATAAGGAGCCGCTATGTATTTTCTCATGTCTTTAAATAAATTAACGGCCTTCAGATGCGTTTAGAAATCAAATAAATAATCATAATAATTATTATTAAATCAATAAACTCTGCTTAGTCTTCTGGACATTTTCTATATTATAAACTCTCTTGTAATAATGTAGTTTTTAGTTTGAGGCACCGTGGCCGTCGTACGAAGTCGAAAATCAGAACAATTTTTTTCATTTCTACACAATTTAATGAACTTAAATTGAATAAGCAATTAAAATGATTATTTTGCTGGGTCTAAGGAAATTCTAATATTTTGAAAATCTCTTCAAAATCAAAGATTTCAGACTCTGTTAGAAGTCGAAGATATTTTTAGAATATTTAAAAAAATTAACGAAAGTAGACTCCGTAGAAAATTAAAGAATTTCATATACAACGAATTTTTCTTTTAAATATATCTATCCCGATGCGTATGCATTCTGAGGGATTGGTTGTTTTTTTTATGAGTTAAATTTAAAGCTAATAACGAGTGCGTCTTCTTTTTTATTAAGCATGTAGTCAAATTTAGGGTTCAGAGAAACCCTTTTCCAAACTGGAAATATTACTCATGTTCCATGCGTATAAAACACTGAACTACACTTGCACTTTAAAGAAAAATTCCCTGTACTTTCAGAATGGTTTGAAAAGTTAAATAACTCATAATTTCTGGAACACTCTAATCAATTAGTAGAAATGAATGGATTTTTAACGCTCTTAAAAACGTGTGATTAAATTATATTTCTCAAATTTATTACGTAATTAATTTAGCCGGGTTTCACTTTATAAAAATAAAATAAAATAATGTGTACGGATTTAACACATGGAGATGTGTTCTCGCATGCTGGTTTACTAATTACACAATGTCCTCATTTCGCGATTAATTAATCACAGAGAGCGGTAAATGTGCCATTAATTTCGTTTGCCGCGAGAAACAATAACACAAATTACTTGGGTAAATAATTGCCAAATTAAGCAAACAAATCTTTAATTAAGGGATGTTGATTACCCCAGTTTTATATTTTGTTATTCGAAACGTATCCATCCCCATTAAATATAGGTTGAGGGAATGGCGACAGCCTAATGTTTCTAACAAATTACAAAGAAATTAAATACACTATAGACATCAACATATGAGTAAAATATTAACACACATCTGTCAATCAATAGTATATTGTACAACGAGCATATAATGATAGCTATTAATCACGAGAACGAGGATTGCGGAACGAGCCGAAGGGGAGTGCAGCAAGTCGTTCGAGTGATTAATAGTCATTATATGCGAGTTATACACTATACTTTGTTCACGACAACAACAATGTATGACACAACATTTATTGTATATATTTATCAAATACGCGTCAGTTTTAATGGTCGGTTTTGTTTTATAATAATTCGACAGATAAATGATGACAGATTGCGGTACCATGATTTGAATGTGTAATAGGGTTAATTCTACGTTAACACAAATATAAACAATCGTTCAACAATAAATAATACTCACACAGTGAGCATTTTTGTTGCCTCAGTTACATAGTTTCATAGAAACATGGTCTTTGCACAAAAAAAGAACTCTTCTGTTTGGATAGTTTTCACGGTGGTAACGTTTGTTCCGCTTTAAAAAAAAAACACTGGCGACGGATAAAAGCACAATTGTTTAATCGATTTGAGAATGATTTATGTTTACAAACGCGTTTTACGCGCGTTAAACTAGTGCAAACGGCGGAGATGTTGACGCGTTACTTCGTACTTTAACAAAAACGCGTCGACGACGTCTCACCACCATAAAAAAATGTAAGACAGAAGAAGCTGATTCGATTAGCACAGCGCTATTACTGCATAGCGGCAAAAAATCGAACTAGGCAATTATTTATATTCGTATTTAATTGATGAGGCGGATACATGATGAAACTCCATAATACTATTTGAAATAAAACAACCCTCCCAACTGTGTTGTTTTATTTCAAAATATTTATATTCGTGTTAAAAAACCAGATTTATCACGCAAATCCCAAGTTAAATGTACTTGAGTGCACATAATATAAGATTGTCGTGAACCAAAGATTATTATTTAATATAAATAATATAATTTCAAATTCTATTTAACTAAAACATAAACATATTGCATTTTCGATCTCATCCGCAATTTGGTCGGAAAGTAGTGGATATACAAATATGTAATTTTTGTGAAAAGTAAATTCATTTTCGATTAAAGACTTCCTATATACAGGGAGTTTTTCTTTGAAGTATATGTACTACAAATTCAGCTAATTTTCTTTAAATCTTTAGATATTCGTTGTGTTTTTAAAGGAGTTCAATTTGAAGCTTTAAACGAGTGTTTTTCACTCCCAGACTGAGCATGAAGTAAAATTTTAAGTTTAGAAAAGCCCCGTAAAAATTTTCTGGGCTTTTCTAAACTCGAAATTTTACTTCATGCGCCACGCGTTTAAAACACGAAAATATTATGAAATTTATGTATATTTAAACCTCACTTAAAATCAGTGTTTTATATGCGTGGCGCATGAAGTAAAATTTTGAGTTTAGAAAAGCCTCGAAAATTTGTCTCGGGTCGCTGCGCGACCCGCAACTGATTTTCACAAGGCTTTTCTAAATTCGAAATGTTACTTCATGCCTAGTCTGGGGGTGGAAAACACTCGTTTAAAGCTTCAAATTGAGCTCTTTATAAAAATAACAACGAATATCTATAGATTTAAAGAAAATAAGCTGAATTTGGAAAATGTATACCTTAAAGAAAAACTCCCTGTATATGCTATAACAGGTTTTGATAAAATAAAAATAATTAACTAAAACAATAACACGTACTTTAGAATATGCTTTTATTTATTAATTCAATCAAAAACAAAAAATGTTTGTAATTATTTAACTAACTTTTCACCTGAAGAAACAATAAACATTTGTAATGAATAAACATTCTAATTTTTGAAAATCAACGAGTTTTTTCTTCAAAATAAGTAAAGTAATATAAATTTTCAACACTTAATTAAATGCCTCGACATTCAACGATATTTAACTAAGTTTGATTTATTTTTTGTCTCATGCCTCTCCCTACTTAAAACCCTGGCTACGCCTACGCGAGTATAATAGAATAATTCTGACAAACCAATAATGTAAGCTTTATGTACCTGGTAAATAATATATCACTATTTAACTTTAAATTATATTACATATTAATAACACTCTGGCTGTAACTATCGCATGAAAATGTAATAAAGCGCAAAGAAAGTTTATCAACTATTTGTTATAGTTTCCAAATAATTTATCAAAACCGAATCCGCATTTGCATGCCCACTGAAATTAATTAATAATATAAATTAAATGGCTTGAATTAGTGACACCGATGATGCACGATTTATTATTCCAAGCGACGAAATTTCATGATTTATCAGTAGCCGGAAATGCAAATATGATAAGTTACGACACCACACACAAGTAACAAACAAAAACTGGAGTAATTTATAAGTAGGCCTTTTCCCTTGTTTTGTATTTCACTTCGGTGTAAATAAAGTGTGAAACATTCGTTAAATATTGTTTGAGAATGATGAAATGTGATATTTCTTGAATCATAAAACTAATCGAATGTAAATATTATATTCTTTAACTTTCATTCATAACTAGGTGATGCATGATTAAACTATTTGAGAAGTTTAAATCCAAAACAGACAATCATCAATTAAACTAAATTTTAAATTAGACTATTTGAAAGGTCTAAATGCAAAACAGACAATCACCAATTAAACTAAATTTAAAATGAGACCATTTAAAAGTTCAAAATGCAAAACAGACCAGAGCTGGGACGAATCCTCGTTAAAAGGATTCGAATCACGAATCCGAATCACCTGATATGATTCGAATCAGGAATACTCGAATAAAGGATTCGTAAGAGATAAATATGATTCGAATCAAAGATTCGAATCCTGTTTTTTCGAATCACGAATACAAATCGTTTAAGAATAAATTTGATTTTATTATTTTTTTACAACCATTAACATATAAATATCGTTATCAGTTGCTTTAACACAAATATTCACAACCTAATTATTTATTATTAACACTGAACATCGTTATTAACAGACTAAATTTCTGTGTTACTCTGATTAAAAAGGTATTTGTGTGTTTTTGAACTACACTTCAAATCAATGGTTTATACGCGTGGCGCATGAAGTAAAATTTCGAGTTTAGAAAAGCCCCGTGAAAATTTGTCTCGGGTCGCTGCGCGACCCTCGACAAATTTTCGACGCGGGGCTTTTCTAAACTCGAAATTTTACTTCATGCTTAGTCTGGGAGTAGAAGACACTCGTTACTTTAAAATATGTCACAACTGTTAAAGTATGTATCGTCGGATGCCCGTCATGAGAGGTGATGTGTAAGCAAATTATGGGTCCTAGGAGTTGCCAAATAAGTGAGTTACTCAACTGTTTCCAAGGCACACTTTGAAAAACCAAAAGATTAAAATTTTACATATAAAATGTACAATAAACTATAAAATATTCTTCCAAAAAATATCAAAATCCAAAATAGCGCTGATAAGAAAAATAAAAGTTAGCTATGGTCTCTAGGTAAATGTTATAGTTATCTTAGAATAAAATATGTTACTGGATTTATCGTTAAAAAGTGCCTATAATGTCAAAGTTGTAAATGCCTGGTTTCAATAGCTTTTGAATGAAAAAATTAAAACGAATTTTCAAAAATACGTTATTTGACAATATCTAATTAAGGATATAAGATATTTCAAACTTGTTTTTGGGTTATTATTGGGCCCTAAATTATGCAACTTTGCCCCAATTTAACCGACTCTCTATCTCTTTAAATAACCGAAATCCCCATACTTTCTGTTGAAATACGGACACCCAGTATAATAATAATAATAATATAAAATTTATTGTATTGTTATTTTCTAAATATTTTAATTAAATAAATATTTTACATTGTTATATTTACGAATATATTAAAAATAAATACTTAATTCAATATTAATTATACCATCAAATGTCTAAAAGTCTTGCGCTGATAATCACCAGAAATCATTAGATGTTTTTTGATTAAACGAATTCCACTATGGCTTTCGACGTCTAAGTCAAAAAATGTTTGAAGCAAAAGTTGTAGCCAACGAAAAAATATACCTCTTTTACCTAATCACTTTTCACCTCAGCTCTCCTGTTTCTGAATTAGAAACTAAAAAATCTAGTGGACATCAACAACTCACCGATTATGGCTTTCGACGTCTAAATCAAAAAATGTTTCAAACAAAAGTTGTAGCCAACAAAAAAATAAACCACTTTTACCTAAACACTTTTCACCTCAGCTCTTTTGTTTTTGTTCAATAAACCGAGAAAGATTTTTTTTTGAAAATAAATACACAACTTTATGATAATTCCAAAATTCACGAACGAGTGTCTCCACTCCCAGACTAAGCATGAAGTAAAATTTCGAGTTTAGAAAAGCCCCGCGTAGAAAATTTGTCGAGGGTCGCGCAGCGACCCGAGACAAATTTTCACGGGGCTTTTCTAAACTCGAAATTTTACTTCATGCGCCACGCGTATAAAACAGTGATTTAACGAGAAATTTAGAAACATACAAAACAAATTTTTCATGTTAATCCTTACGATTAATTCAAATTATTTTTGACGATTCGAATCCTTTTGTAACTATTCGAATCCTTTTGTAAATATTCGAATCCTTTTATAAGGATTCGAATCCTTTTATGAGGATTCGAATACTTTTACGAGGATTCGAATCCTTTTATGAGGATTCGAATCCTTTTATGAGGATTCGAATCCTTTTACGAGAATTCGAATCCTTTTATGAGGATTCGAATCCTTTTATGAGGATTCGAATCACCAGCATTTGGATTCGAATACGAATCATTTTAAAAAAGTGTAACGAATCCGGATCACGGATCCAGTTTAACTAAAGTATTCGAATATCTCTTTTGAATCCTCTAATAGGATTCGAATCCAGGATTTGAATCTTGAATGATTCGAATCCTGCCCAGCTCTGAAACAGACAATCAACAATTTAACTAAATGTTAAATTAAATATCATTTTGTTAAGGATATTTACACTTAGCAGTAAGGTCCATTGAAACATGGTTTTTCAATAAAATTATGCTATCAATAGATTAAATCTAATTTATTTAACAATATCAATATATTAAAAGTCATGTTTATCATACGTTGATATTATCGGTTTCGATTTAGACTCCTTATATTTATGTGCATGACAATATTAAAATTAAATATTTAGTTAAAAGGGAATACGCACCAAAAATCCGTTACAATATCATGTATTCTAGAGGTTATTACAATAATGAGTATATTAATTCACATGGGAGAGTTTCAATTTGTGTTCAGTATTCCAGCACTAGATACCTACAGACGCGTTTTAGACTTCAAGGTCCTCGTCAGTGTGGTCCCGACCCAGTGCTATACTAAACATTTCTGACTATATCAGGCCAATATGTGAAATCTATTAATGAATTCGATAGCTAACACCATCTAATACTCCATAGTGGCATCGTCAATGACACGAATGTACAAAGTGCATACACTGGTCACCGTTTCGCCCACGAACGAGCTAAACTCTGTTTGTGAAACCAGAAAACAAATATTTCTTGAATAACTTTCTTATTTATCACTTGGTGAAATATTTTGAAATAATATTGAAGGATAAATTATATTAAATTTTTAATTTATCCTTCAATATTATTTCAGAAAACAAATATCAAAATTGAATTTGTGTTCAGTATTCCGACACCAGATCCCTGTATATGCACTTTGTGCATTCGTGTCATTGACGATGCCACTATGGATCATTAGATGGCGTTAGCTATCGAACCCATTAATGGTAGATTTTATTTTTTAGAAAGCCCATAAAATTATTTCCGAATCAATTAGACTTAAAATAGTCTACAAATAGTGTTAAGATTTTCCACAAACTTTTAAGATTTTGGTTAAGTACATACTTAAACTGTATTGCAATTTATATTAATAAGTAAGATTATTATTAACTACTTCAATTTTTTAAAGTTTTGATTAACTTAACGTTTTTTCATTTCTACGTGCTTCATAGAACTGTAAATCTGTCGTTGAACTTAAAAATTTATTGTATAATTCAATATCTGTCGGGGTATTAGTTCGAGAAGTAGTTGTTTCAATGAATATTTGGAGAAGTTTCAAAGAGGCTACATTTTGCAGAAAGTCGATATTAATTTTAATTCGTTGTTTTATCTTGTATATACTTTATTTAAACTTAATGTTCTGAACAAAAAACTTATTAATTTTTATTCATTATAAATTAAATTTATCTTTGAATTCATAATTTTGAAAAACATGTTAGTTTTCTTTATATCAGTTGAAAATATATTCAATTATTCAAGTAGATTTATAATTAGTATATTACGTAACAAGAGTTGTAAATAGCATATTACACGAGTGGAAAAATGTACGCATAAGCTAATTTTTATACAATTGTCTAAACAAAAAACTTGATAATTCCTATTCATTACAAATTTAATTTAACTTTGAATTATTAATTTTGAAAAACATGTTAATTTACTTTATATCAGTTAAAAATATATTCAATTATTCAAGTAGAGTTATTAATAGTATATTACGTAACAAGACTTGTAAATAGCATATTACACGAGTGGAATAAGTTACGCATGAGCCGCATAGCGGCGAGTGTGTAATTCCACGAGGGCGTAATTGCTTTACAATTCGAGTTTAGTACTATACTTTATCTACGACCACATTTAATGTGTGTGCTTAATATGTTTGTTTAGAGTTATGTGAAGTAATATTAGTGAAAAAATGAAATCAAACCGTGTTTTATTAGATAAAAAAAGATATAAAATTTTACATCATTTGCTTTTTGTGATTTGGTTCACAAGTTCGTATCATTTACGCGATTTTTCTGGTAAGAAATGGTTCGTGGAAGTTTTGGCATTTTCGCTAATTTCAAGTGGCGTTTATATCTTTTCCTCACTATCGCTAGCCATTTTAATGCTTTAATTCAAAATTATTAGTCCATAAATGATATATTTTACTAAAAATAACTTTCATCAATACGAATGTGGCAACGACAGTTTCAATTTCTAAAACTGTCAATCTGATGTGACCGCTTCTAATTAGATTAGAGAGCATGTGCGTAATGTTAAGTACAAATGTCATTGCTGTGCGATTATGTCTCTTTACGCACCACACAGTGGGCAAATTGCGTAAATTAACTGCAATAATTAAAAATCATATGTTTCTGATTCTCGTCAAAATATTTGTATATATTTAAAAATAAATATGTTTTCATGATTTCTTTAAAAATACAACATCGAAGTTCAAATTTTTGTCTATAAATAAAAAATTAGGAGCTCTTTTTTTATTGCTATTCAGTTAACCTATAAATACAGGGTGCGGCAGGGAAATTTGCTGATTTGAAAGGTCAATAAAAGAATAAGTATTTCACATATCGATTTAATTCTTTTTTTATCGTTTTGTACACGTTCTGAATTTTTATTTCAAGTGTTTTTAAATATGACATCGTACAAATGGCGGCCCTCAATCGCGATACACTGATACACTCGCTTTTTGAAGTTTCGCTCCACTCTTTCAAGCATATCGACGGGAATGTTGGCGATGACTTGGCGAATGTTGTCCTTCAGGTGTTGCAGGGTCCGTGGTTTGTCATTGTAAACAATTGATTTGACATATCCCCATAAAAAGAAGTCACAGGGAGCCAAATCTGAGAAGCACGCTGGCCACAGTACGTCACCCCTTAAGGAGCGCTCGTGGAAGTGTTCCCTCAAAAGTTCCATTGAAGTTCTCGCTGTGTGTGCCGTGGCTCCGTCCGGCTGGAACCATACGTCCCCCAAGTTCAGTTTCTTCAAGTTTTGGGAAAAAAATGCCTCAATTATTTCTCTGTAGCGAACTGCATTTACAGTAACAGTGTGTTCTTCTTCCCCGAAAAAGTAAGGCCCAATTATCCCAACTCTCGACAATGCACACCACACAGTAAACATTTATTGTGCCAAACTTTAGCAACACATCTGAAAATCTGAAACAAAAAAGAAACATAATACCATTATTTTACTCAAGGAGTTGAGTCAATCGGTAGAAGGTCAATCCATTATGTACTTATATAATTTACTAAACCGTAGGAAGTAAAATGACGTAATTTTAATGCAACTTCTCACCGATGAGAAATTGCATGGGTGCTGTGAATAGCCCCCCAGGATATGTATACTTAAAATAAAAATTCCCTGCATAAGCATAATATGAAAGTGGCATTTTTAGTTCTTACACATTTTGGAAACAGTACATTTTCTTATGGTCTACAGTAAGTATCAGAAATATTGTGGTTTATGTAGAATAAAAGATCAAATTGACTAGACTGGCCACGGGTTGACCACCAATGTTGTAAACTATTATTTGCAATTTATACATATATGTTAAACTATTATTTGCAATTTATACATATATGTTAAAAATAAACACTTACCTCGCTATTTGCAGGAAAACTATGGACCTCACTTCCAGTTGTGGTTTACACCCTACTACACAACACTTGTTGGGCATTATTATTTAATAAAAAATAAATAATGCTAGCAAGAAAGTCTCAAATAAAATATATCAAAGCACACTTAAAAGCACTTAAAACAGAGGTTAGCGTGGGTTGGTGTGGGAGCATCACGCGTATAATTGGCGGTCAAAACGTTACCCAGCAATATGTAGTTGTGCCAACCCCAAATCAGGAAATGTCTGGACATTTTCGTGCGTTTGCATTTTAGTTGGTACGTTGCTCCCCTGACAACCTGACAACTGGCTTGAGCGGTAACAAAACTTCAAGATCCCCTCTATCGAATAAGGCCCTCCCCACCCCTTTCTGACCACGTCTCGCTCATTGGCGTCCAATTCAAATCAGCAAGTTTCCCTGCCGCACCTTGTACAACCGAATTAAAAGTTTAATGAACATTGTTATTTGTATTTAAGATACATCTTTAATTCTAGAATTAGATAAAGGTATGTAATTACTACATTTTTGGAATATTGACTTACCTTGTTCTTATATATTTTCCGAAGAAAATGCGATTTCAAAACAATCTCTTATAAAGTATATACTTGATCATGATTTTAAAAAAAATCATATCTCGTTCATTCTCGGTAACTGAACTTCTGGCAATTTCTAATAACCAAATAAGTATTATTTGCTATACCAATTGAAGTTTTTGCTCAAAATTGCTCTTATAAGGTATTTTTGATTTATTAGGTATTTTGAGCATACATAGAGTTTTTCTTTTTGGTATACATATTCCGATTATATGCTGCAAATGATTATATATTCGTTGACTTCTATTTAAGTTTAATTGGAAGCGTAAAACGAGTGCTTTCCACTCCCAGATTAAGCATGAAGTAAAATTTCGAGTTTAGAAAAGCCTTAAAATTTGGTTTGGTCGCGTAGCGCGTAGCGCTACGCGACTAAACCAAATTTTCAGGCTTTTCTAAACTCGAAATTTTACTTCATGCGCCACACGAATAAGACACTGATTTCAAATGAAATTCACTTGTTCACAATATTTCAGTGTTGTCAGGGTTTAATACGCGTGGCGCATTTAGAAGAGCCTGAAAATTTTACTTTATGCTTAACATGGGAGTGGAAAGCACTCGTTTATAGCTTCAAATTTAACTCTTTTAAAAAAAACGTATAGGATTTTTTTTGTGTATACACATCCCAATTATATGCTGTAAATTATCAGCCATTTGTTGCATAAAGTAAAATTTTCAGGCTTTTCTAAACTCGAAATTTTACTTCATGCGCCACGCGTATTAAACACTGACAACACTGAAATATTGTGAACAAGTGAATTTCATTTGAAATCAGTGTCTTATACGCGTGGCGCATGAAGTAAAATTTCGAGTTTAGAAGAGCCTGAAAATTTGGTTTGGTCGCGTAGCGCTACGCGCTACGCGACCGAACCAAATTTTAAGGCTTTTCTAAACTCGAAATTTTACTTCATGCTTATACTGGGAGTTTGTTTGGTCGCTCTGCAAAGCGAAGCGACCAATCAAATTTTCATGCTCTTTTAAATTCGAAATTTTACTTCATTCTTAATAGTTGTAATTACGCCGACATCTATGCTCATGGTCATCACGTTGTATTAGATACAAAGTAACTACAGACTTGTATTTTATATCCCTCACATCCATGTAAGCACCGGTGGTGTCGGGGGATAAAATATCACAATTTATTACGGTAAAATTTCCAAAATTATTTCTCCGGCTCTATCCCCCCAGGAAGCGTTTATCGCGTAAATTGCCTTCCCGCATCACACGAAAATCCAAGCCAATTTGTGCATAGTTCGAATAGAAGAGGGTGGTTAATAGTAGAAACCTCCACCATTTCTCACCTCCCTGCGAATTTGCATTTGAAATTAATCATTATCCGACGTTTCGGCGGGCCCGAATTTACATCCGATGCGTGCCACCCCTCCCGATCATCGATTTTGAGAGGGCGCGAAATACGCACCCTCGTCCTACCCCCTTACAAGACTGTCAACCGCTCTTCAGCTATCAATTATCATCCGGGAATACGTTTCGTGTGTTGACTAAATTATTACCATTGTGTAAATAATGATAGGGTTGATTAATTTTCGAAGCGGGGCCTATTTTGTTTACAAGATGGATCGTTTTTTTTTTGGGGAAGGTTTATTACTTAATCCCGTCTAAAACGTTGATGAACTTTCTATTGTTTTTATCTCATTGTAAACTGTCTATGTTTACAATTCATATTAGAATACTAAGGCAATATAATATAATAATGTTTTCACTTAATCGTTTTTTAATGTTGTTATATTGTTTATAAAAAATATGTTTTGTATTTATTTATTTTAGATTGACGAAGCTAAGAAATCTCTAGCGAAATATGGGCACACCTAATATAAAAAAGTTCTGGTCTAATTATTCGTATAATTTTTTAAAAACTGCCGCATTCCCCAAAACTTTAATAATAGGTTTAAAATATATTCAGCTTGATTTTATCTTTAATCTCATATTAATTAATTTCACAAATGTTTATTGCGTTTAAGGAAATCTTACGCTTTCAAAATTTGAGCAATTTGGTTTGGGATATGACAAATGCTTTGTTGATTAGGTTAGCGATGACATCTTAAAAATCACCAGATTTTATACAGGGATTTTTGTTGTAAGTATACCTATACTTATATTAAAAATCCCTGTAAAAAATCTGGTGATTTTTAAGATGTTATCGCTGACATAATCAACAAAGCATTTGATTTCATTTTATGGAACGAAAGATGTGGTGAATTGTACGCTGTAACTGATAATTTTAACAGCCACTGTTCCTAGAAATTTGTTGGTTCTGTTCGTTGTAGGCAACATCAGTTCTTTTTTTGTATACGTTTTGTATACGTACATTTTGACTGTATTTTTAATTTAATAACATTTCCTTTAATACGCGTAGCGCATGAATAAACTTAAAAGTTTTACTGCCAAGTTTCTTTATGCAATGGTAAGCTGGAAAATTATACGTAGATAAATTACGGAACTTTTCTCTTCGGTTATTTTTACAAAAGTTTATTACAAAAAATAAATAAGTTACTTAAAGGCAATAAACTAGAATACGTCTAAAATATTTATCATTCAATTTATATACTGTGGCAGCCCCTATGGACGAGTCGCCATTGATCAGTAAAAAAATGTCTTGACGGCGTTTAAAACATAATTTTAATTAGAATTTTTTAGACAAATATTAGATCATTTTTGAAAGAGGACTGCGCGTTTTATTGATGTTGATTGAATGTCTTCCATCCCTTATATGGGTTCTAATATATTGACGACGGTAAATTCTATTGAAAATATGAAATAATATATCAAGTAAAAGTGGATTAATTTTCTTTATAATAAAATTATTTTCACATATTGTCTGGGCAACATAATAATAATAATAACTTTATTAATGTCAAATCCAAAACGAATACACAAGTCAAAATATACGTACATATGAATACAGTTTATTAAACAAAATTAGTACAATCTTAATTTATAATAATGCCGGCCAGCTAGGACATTGTTGCTAATTTTAAATTTGGTCTTCCAGAAAATCTATCCAATAATAATATGCTTTACTAGACAGTAATGTTTTAACTTTAGTTTTGAAGGCAGTGTAACTATCACATTTGACTTCCATAGGAAGTTTGTTATAATAAAGCGGACCATAATAATTTAAACAACGACGCGATCTATATACACGTATATAGTCTACTGGAATGTCTCCACATCTCCTGGTATTATAGCCATGTTGATATGATGTAGAATAGTTAAACAAGTGTTTCCGTACTAACAGAACGCAGTTTAAAATGTATATGGAGGGTACAGTTAATATGCCTAGTGATACGAATTGTTCTCGAACATCACGTCTGTATTCTAGTTGTAGAATTACTCTTAAGCATCTACGTTGCAAGCCAAATACTCTATTTGCATGCGCTAAATGACCCTATGATGTAGTTGCATAATCTATTTGAGAAGATATTAATGCGTGATACCCCAAGTTATGGTTTCGAGACCGGTTTGTATGTTTTTAAAAAGATTTATATTTTTAAGAACAAACTTTAATAAAATAAAACTTATTATATACTTGTATTATTAATTAAAATTGAAATTGGTTGAATTTGTTGCGTCGCGTTTTGAATCGTCCGCAGCCGAGTCGATGTGTAGACTGGCGAGCATCCCCGTGGGTGGATTATATGTAGGACTGCAAAGTGTTGAGGTCGGCACTTTTGGGGTACCATAACTCCCGCTATTAAAATTTGTTTTGAGCAGAATTTTGCCAAATTTTTAAATAAATAAATTACTTTTGAAATTTTAGGACAAATATAATTAACATGCTCCTGCCAGACTAATCCAGGGTCAAGCATTAACCCAATAATTTTACCTTATCAATATTTCTAACTAATGACAAGTCTTTAAGAGAGAAATGCCCAACTGTCGTTTTATCATCATTTAGTGTCAATAAGTTAGATGTAAACCATTGTTTAGCCTTTGTTTGCGTATCGTTAAGAGAGTTTAGTAAATAGTTCAAATCTCCATTTCATTGATAACACGTGGTGTCATCGGCGTATAGAGTAAATTGGGAGGTATTATCGCATAATGTGAGGTCATTAATGAAAATAATGAATAAAAATTGACGTAGGACAGATCCTTGCGGAACACCACTTGTTATACACTCACGCTGGGATGCAGAACCATTAAAATGCGTTATCTATTGACGATTTCTTAATTACGATCTTAGAAGTTTGATAGAAGATATTCCAAGACCGTCATATTTTAGTTTATCTAGCAATATATTATTTGGCACGCAATCAAACGCTTTTGAAAGATCGTAGAATATGCAACCAGAGTAATTATTATTTTCAAACCCATTAATAATGCACATCACTAAATCGCTGATTGCATCACTAGTAGATTTATCATTTTGAAAACTAAACTGAGAGACATTCAGAAATTCGTTTTTCTCGAAGTATTCTTGTAGTTGGTTTTTTTATCATCACCTCAAGTACAATTATATGCACCTAAAACATCCGACAATGAAAAGAACTCTTTGGTCTGTTTAAAAACTAGAAGGAGTAAGTGCCAAAGCCCAATTTACACTATAAAAAGTTACCAGAAATATTACTAGATAAATTTGGCGGCAATTTTAAATAATTTCTTAATTACTCTTTATATAAAATCAAATATCCATTCTGTACTTCTTAATTGTGGTTAAGTATTTTCTTTTCTATCGTACGATATCGTCATTTCAATTAAAATGCTTATACGGCATCTCGCCATATATCTGTAAAATAAAACATATTTACATTATGTTCATAATATAATATGAAATTTATATAATAATGTGTCTTTATCAGAGCTGGGACGAATCCTCGTAAAAAGGATTCGAATCACGAATCCGAATCATCTAATAAGATTCGAATCACGAATACTCGAATAAAGGATTCGTAAGAGATAAATATGATTTGAATCGAAGATTCGAATCCTGTTTATTCGAACCACGAATACACATCCTTTAAGAATACATTTGATTTTATTATTTTTTTGCAAGCATTAATATATAAATATCGTTATCAGTTGTTTTAACAAAAATATTAAAAATCTAATTATTTATTATTACCACTGAACATCGTTGATAACAGACTAAAAATCTGACTCCCTATTACTCTGGTTAAAGATGTATTTGTATGTTTCTGAAATCTATTTCAAATCAGTGTTTTGTACGCGTGGCGCATGAAGTAAAATTTCGAGTTTAGAAAAGCCCGAAAATTTGTCTCGGGTCGCTGCGCGACCCTCGACAAATTTTCACGAGGCTTTTCTAAACTCGAAATTTTACTTCATGCTTAGTCTGGGAGTGGAAACACTCGTTCAAAACTTCAAATTGAACTAATGACTAATGCCTAAAATTTACGCAAATAAAAAATTCACTGAATATCATTAATACCGGAAAAGTCAAAGAAAAGTCATGGAATTATATTCAAATTGACCAAAACACTAACAAAAAAGCCATATGATATTATTACATTTGTCAAAATCAGCAGGCAAATTGCAAAACACGTACAAATTTATAAAATTAACTTAAATATTGACAAAAACAATGAAAACTATTAAACTGAATGGGGGATTCCCACAGAAAAAAGTTATATTAAAAGGCCAGAAAAAATATCTTTATTCAGGGAAATCTCGGAAAAATTAAACATTTCAGATTGTGGCTACCATGTCAGTTTTACTTCGAACAATATAAAACAAAATTTTGAAAACTAGATTATTATCTTTAAAAACATTTTCAATCATTTAATGTTCTTATCAAAGCATTTACTTTGAAGTTTCGAACGAGCGTTTCCACTCCCAGACTAAGCATGAAGTAAAATTTCGAGTTTAGAAAAGCCCCGTGAAAATTTGTCGAGCGTCGCGCAGCGACCCGAGACAAATTTTCTGGGCTTTTCTAAACTCGAAATTTTACGTCATGCGCCACGCGCATAAAACAGTGATTTAACGTGAAATTTAAAAACACAAAAAAAACATTTTTCATGTTATTCCTCACAATTCGAATTATGTTTGACGATTCAAATCCTTTTGTAAGTATTCGAATCCTTTTACAAGGATTCGAATCCTTTTATAAGGATTTAGACTCGAATACGAATTCTCTTAAAAAAATGTAACGAATCCGGATCACGAATCCAGTTGAACTAAAGTATTCGAACGCCTCTTTTGAATCCTCTAAAAGGATTCGAATCCTGAATGATTCGATTCCTGCCCAGCTGTGGTCTCTATCTTAAAATTGATTTGTTTCATAAAACTATACAAGGTAGAACGACTCATTTTTGGCATGCCTGCATGATCGTTTACTTCTTTTAAAACTTTATTCTAAGTTGCCAGTTCACTTTATAGAAGAAACTATGCATGGATCTCTTTACTACGTCATCAAAACTTGTAAATATGTCATCCAAGCTGTTTAGGGCTACGATAGAGAGTGGAATTTACAACTCATAAAAATTAAACATTTTATTATTTGATGCATATTCTTATGCTATTTGATATTTCACCTATTGCACCAACAATGTCTGACACAACAGCAGTCATTTTCATATGTGAATCATCTGTTATCATCTGCTTATACATATTTATTATGCACTGTTTTTCAGACAGATATAAATGACCCAAATTCAACTTCTTACGCTTTTTTGGAGGTGAAGGTGATATTATCACCGAGCTTGTACTGGGTCCATAATCCACCACAACAATATAAACAAAACTAACTTTTAACTATGCTAAAGAAACACCGCACAAAAGGTTATTACGAAACAGACAAAGTTGCAACTCGGTAACGCTTCGAATTAAGGTTATGTCAGCTGTTGCGTCTTATAATGTTATAATTAGCATAGTGTAAAATGGGCGCGCTCTCGGCCAATCAGAGTTGTAGGTTTTGGCGCGTGAAATTTAAAACGCTCCTCCTTGTTATTAAACAGATTATAATTATTGTGTTTGGAGGGATGCCACCATGAGATCTCGGATCTTCTAAAAATTTAGCTTTCGCAAGTTACATTAAATGTAAGCTTATTTAATTCTCGGTTACATTTTGAGTGTTTAAAATCGGTTTGCCTTTGAATTACTTTGAGCTTGTTATATTCAAAAAAATCTGCCACATTATTTTTCCAAAAAAGCACAATTTCGCGCCCCTAGTCTTGGCGCCCGCGAGCGGTGCAAGCCTTGCACGCCCGCTTACGGCGTACCTGCCTCCAAGATTCAAGTTTGCACCTCCAAAATTCCTGCTAAGCCCCTGATCCTCATATATACCGTGCGATCGTTTAAATTATGATTTAGCGTAGGCAGAATTTTTTTTGTGCGGTTGTCCAGAATGCTAGTTGAATGATGGAATAAATTTAAGGTTATGGTAAAATATGTATTAACAGTCAGTAGTGCCAATCTAATTTAAAATTCAAAGCCTATTTATTTATTAAATTAACGTATAAACTTTTACAAATTAACAAAAATTATAATACTTCTGCACAAATATATTGATATAATGAAAGTAACAATATTAATATTGCATGCATGCTGAATTGTGGCTATAATATTATTAATGTAACATAAGTAAAGGAATACAATATGCGATGTTATAAATTTATTGAAGACACCGCACACTGGTCGAAACGCTCATTCTAGCTGGACATTTCGCTATAATGCGTTTTAGTCTACTTTAAATTGTTCGGAGTCGAAGAAAATATTTGATTAAAAATATATATTACTCAATATTATATAATTCTTCCCTTCTACCCTTCAGCACCCCCATTTTAATTTGAATGTTTTACGAAAAATTATTAAAATAAGATTTGAAGATAATGTCACTTCGCATTTTTGTTATACAATTTTTATCTAAAAATTGTAATTATATTACAACCCTTTTCCTTCGAATTATTAAAAAAATATCATTTAAAATGTTATAATCATGTTATATATAATTATAAAATTATTCAAATAGAAACAAAAAAATTCAAAATTGCACCCATATCTATAAATAAGAATATAGAAAATATACAAGCAGTATAAAGAATCTATCATCATATAAATAATTTACACCAAAGCCAGAAATTATTCGGAGTCAGAATCCTCTGGTAAAGATGCTTGTTCTTGTTCTACTAATAACTTTAACACATCTGGGTTTAATTTTTGAATGATAAGCGGTCGTGAAACCTATGAATATATCACTAAAACATTCAGGTTGGCGTCCATTTGGTAAACCTTCAGCAGAGAACACATCCATTCCATTTAGCCACTTAGAATATTATTAGAATATAGAGGTTTGCTATTTGATTGTCTATTTTAGTGTATAATTATTTATTTTATGTATCAATAAATCTAAATTTTCAGTATGCGATACAATACAATATTTATAATGTCAATCACAAAGAGATGGACTGCTTTATTTTTTTGTTCTAGCATTTTTTAAGCGCGCTAAATATCTTCGAGAAATGGTTACGCTACCTAAAAAAATCACTGCTTGTAAACGGGCAAAAACGGGCAGCTAAATATTATTTATATATTGAACTAATTAGTTATTATGTATCAAAAACAAAGATTCATTACTAAGAACGGCTGAGAATGTATACTTTAACCTTTTTCAAGTTTAGCGTGGTAAAATTTTACTGTAGGATTCTTTACTTAATTTAAATTAGTGTATCTATATCTTGACTAAAGTTATATGAAAAATATTTAAAACTATGTTGTATACATATCAGTAGAATAAGTATTCATCTTTAAATTATATTTTGTACAAAACACAAATGTAAGAAAAGAAATTGAACGTAGGCGTTTGGAGCGCGTTAAATCCACAACTGAACGACGTACACGATGCGTGCACTTTGGGTACTGATAACCACTGGACCAAAGGTCAGAGGGATTTATGACTTTACCTGCGTACCCTCTGGACATTAAATTACCCATATTTTAAGAAAAAAATGTTTTCTAAACAGTTGATTTTCGGCGAAATGTTCAGCTAGAACGAGCATTTCGACCAGTGTGCGCCGCGAAAAAGCAACGTTTCCGAAATACATTTCGTGGTAAATTAAATAAATGAATGCAATTTGGCAATGTTGAATTATTGTAACCGTAATTGGTTGAGTGGTATGGAATCCTAGATAAATGTTGATGTATCCGTAGTTGTAGAGGCAAAGTACTAAAATTTAACTGGGCTAAAAGGTCACTTTAGATTATTAGATTATTATTCATTAAAAACTTTATTCTTATTTTTCATAAAAAATCTATATCATAAATTGAATACTTTTTAAGTAGCTATAACCTTAATTCAATTTCATTTATTAACGGAATATCATTTTTACATCAAACTATAACTTGACTGAGAAAATATTAATTACAGATAACTATATTTGCCTGCTCAGTCATTTTAGCAGCTTTAAAGTTAATGTAATAGGTTTTTTATTATTACAAAAAATGTATTAACCGCAAAACCAATTTAAATTTTAATACAAGGATCAAGTTTATTGTTTCGCAGCATAAATACCATATGGTGTGTTTGCATTTAAGCAATTATAATCCCCATCTAATTCCAAATTGTCTCATCACACATCGCCGCCTCAAGTAATTTGACGAAATCCGGAGAAGAACCCGCTCGGTAAATCCACCCCCTTCCACACACTCGCGCGCTCTTATTAATTCACCCCCCGAAGAAACTATTAATACACTCCGTCGTAATTGTATTTCCATGCATTTTCGCATTTAAATCCCATTACCGGGATGTCCGTAAACTTACTTCCCTTAACTCGATCAACACGTAACGAGTTTGTTTGGCGTTTCTTCGTTCCGACACGATCTGCTGATTCAGCCTAGGGGGGTTGAGAGGGGATCGTAGCCCTGATTCAATTATTTAAAACGTGTCGCCGTCCCTAATGCGACTAGATAAATGGGCTTATAATGCCTAACCCTCGCCGGCGACGTTTATTCGCTGCTTAATTAGAAACTCATCGCTCTTTGGGGTGATCGATTGTTGGGTTTTTAATTAAAAATAAGTCAGGGTCGAAAGGTGACAGTGGAATTAGGGTGCAGCTCCTATTGTTGCTTACAGAATAAGATTATTGATTTTTTTTTCGTGAAAATTATGTTTCTATTTACCTTGCAAAGGTGCTCATTAATTTTTAAAGCTTTCATTAGATTCTAGTTGTTAATTTTCTTCTCTCTACCGAGTGTTGACTTGGCGAACGCAACATAGAAAATCGCATGTTAATTTAAAAATGTTCAAATATTGGCTTCTCTATTTATTTTTGAGAGAAAATGTATGCCACTTTTTTTTATAGAGGCAAAAATTCTAAATTTATTAATGTTCACACTTAACACTTTACGTTTCTCTAAGTTACAATAATTAAGAAAAAGTAATGTGATTTTATAAAAATAATGACATACTATGGAATTGATACAACAATTGCGGATATTTCCAGTTTTTTTTAAGTTTAATTTAAAGCTTTAAACAAGTGTTTTCCACTCCCAGACTAAGCATGAAGTAAAATTTCGAGTTTAGAAAAGCTCCGTGAAAATTTGCCGTTAGTCGCGCAGCGACCCGAGACAAATTTTCTGGGCTTTTCTAAACTCGAAATTTTACTTCATGCGCCACGCGTATAAAACACTATATTATTGTCAGATTTATGTTTATTCGAACTTCACTTAAAATCTGTCTTTTATACGCGTGGCGTACGAAGTAAAATTTCTAGTTCAGAAAAGCCCACGGGGCTTTTCTAAACTCAAAATTTTACTTCATGCTTAGTCTGGGTGTGGAAAACACTCGTTTAATGCTTCGAATTGAACTTTAAAAAAAACAGGGAATATCCGCAATTGTATAAATTCCTTATTATTTTAGCTGTTCATTTCCTGACATTATTTGATTTTTAAAAGAGTTCAATTTGAAGATTTATACGAGTGTTTTGCACTCCTAGACTAAGCATGAAGTAAAATTTCAAGTTCAGAAAAGAGACAAATTTTCTGGGCTTTTCTAAACTCGAAATTTTACTTCATGCCCCAGGCATATAATACACTGATTTAACGTGAACTTTAGAATATACTCCAAATTTTACTTCATGCTTAATCTGGGATTGGAAACACTCGTTAGAGGTTTCAAATTGACAGTTTTTAATAAAATAATCCTTAGTCTGAATCTACTAGAAACTAAGTTTGAGTTGAGCTCCTATTAAACAACTTACCCTTAGAATATTTTATAATGTCAATCCTTTAATAAGATCTGAATCGCGCAGAGCTTCCGTTTAAATAACATTTTCCTAATTCAATAACCCAAGAGGACAGAATTTACAATAAGACGATCTCCTGAATTCTATGCGGTCTACACCGGTTTTCCATTATCATGCATGGTCATTTTTATGGGATTGGATGAAGGAAATCCCCCCGGGAGGTAAACACGCAAAGGGCAGTTTGCTAGTGAAAGGGGTCGGGATTTGCATACTTTGACGATGCAATCGGAGAAAGGAGTTTCCGGCCGGCTCGGGACTCTGTCCCTTTTCGTAAGGAGTTATCGGTGTCGTTCTTTGATTCCTTGGGGGGCGGCGGCGGATTGATGCGCCCCGGGAAACGGGCGGATTTATATTCGGTGTCTGTTTCGTTTGGGTCACGTCGAAGTGCAGTGTTATGGGCGGTTTGTTGATGTTTAAATGCAATAAAGTTTGCGTTGAATGTTATGTTTGTGAGACATAAAGGAAAGTTACAACACAACATACAAATAAAATTTAGTTTTTTTAGTGCTTCGGCACATTTTGGGTAGCGTGAATAACCCGAGGGATGTGGTTAACGTTCTATAAAATAATCTTATTTGTCAGGAAGCTTTAAAGCTCTAACGCTCGGTATTATCAACATATTTTTAAAGGACAATTAAAACTATTATTTAAAATATATTATTAGATGGTCATGTAATTGTTTTTCTTTATGACACTTGCGACACACATTTTGATAGTTGTGACATATTTTAAACTAATGAGCGTCTTCCACTCCCAGACTAAGCATGAAGTAAAATTTCGAGTTTAGAAAAGCCCCGTGAAAATTTGTCGAGGGTCGCGCAGCGACCCGAGACAAATTTTCTGGGCTTTTCTAAACTCGAAATTTTACTTCATGCGCCACCCGCATAAAACATTAATTTCAACTTAAGTTGAAACTATATACAAAATTGACAAATTAGGTAACAAATGTTGACAGATTAAAAACTAATAAAATGTCAAAATTGATAAATTAAGTGAAAAATATGGACTGATTAAAAATTATTAGAATGTCAAAATTGACAGATAACAGTTGACAGAAGTCGGCGCTGCCCGACATTTACTCCACACGATTAAAACACTGACAACAATTGAAGTTTATTAGGCATTTGACATTTCACATTGATATTCAGTCACAGATGACATATTTTTATGTCACTTAAATTAACGAAAAATTGGAAACATTGAAAATCTCAGCGAAATTATCGAAAATTACATGAACATTTTTTAAATTGATGAAAACATCGAAATATTGAAAATCGGTCGAAAATGTTATAAATTAACGAAAATAACAACATTTTCAAAATCTCACGATTTTTTTTTTATAAATCTGGAAATATTGAAACTAAAGAAAATTTTATAAATTGTTGAAAAAATCTAAATATTGAAAAACCCGATGAAAAGTTTATATATCGACAAAAATCACAAGAATATCGAAAATATCAAAAATTACAAATATATCGAAATTATCAAAAATTACAAAAATTGAAAAAGTATCGAAAATTCTAAAAATATCGAAAATGTCGAAAATATCTAACATATATTAAAATATTGAAAATCTGACAAAATTTTTATAAATTTACGAAAATCACAAAATTTTAAAATTCTTATGAAATTTTTTATAAATCTGAAAATATTGAAAATTTGAAAAAAAATTATAAATTGTTATAAATATCGAAATATTGAAAAATCTGATGAATATTTTATAAATTGACAAAAATCACAAAAATATCGAAAATATCAAAAATATCAAAAATGTCAAAAATAACAAAAATATCGAAATTATCAAAAATTACAAAAATTAATAAATATCGAAAATTCCAAAATTATAAAAATATCAAAAATGTCGAAAATATCTAACGTAAAAATTGTCAATAATTTTAATATAATGTCAAAAGTAACGTTTAATGTTATTTAATATCAGAAGCTTAGCTTCATTTTATCAAATGTCAAAAATATTAGAATGTCAATAATGTTAAAAATATCATCTAATTTCAAAAATATCAATTTACGTCAAAAACGTTAAAAATGCCTAGACTGTCATTGTTTAGTAAAAACACCATATAAAAGCTGTCATTAATTTTCATATAATGTCAAATGTAAAATTTAATGTCTAGATTGTCATTGTTTGGCAAATATAACATCAAAACTGTCATTAATTGTCAGAAGCGTAGCGTGATTTTATCAAATGTCAAAAATACTGGAAACGTCAAAAATGTTAAAAATATCATTTTATTTGAAAAATGTTAATTCACATCAAAAACGTTAAAAAATATAAAAGTATCAAAAATGTCAAAAGTATCGAAAATGTCAGAATTGTCAATTTACGTCGAAAGTTTCAAAAATATCAAAACTGTCATCTAATACCAATCTCTATTTGTAAGTTTTTATCAAATTTTTTATGAGATTTTTTTTTTCGATTTATTTGAGATTCGTCATTACATACATAAATTCTCGCTTTTGACATAGTTTGATTTTTTTGACACCAAAATGTCAAAAATATCAAAACAATGACAGTCTAGACATTTAATGTTACTTTTGACATTAAATGAAAATTAATGGAAATTTTTATATCTTAGATATTTTCGATATTTTTACACTAAAATAACGAAAATGTCGAAAATATCTAACATAAAAATTGTCATTCATTTTCATTTAATTTTAAAAGTAACATTAAATGTCTAGACTGTCATTGTTTAGCAAAAATAACATCAAAACTGTCATTAAATGTCAAAAGCGTAGCGTAATTTTATCAAATGCCAAAAATATTAGAAAGTTAAAAATGTTGAAAACATCACCTAATTTCAAAAATGTTAAAAACATCACCTAATTTCAAAAATGTTAATTTACGTCAAAAACGTTAAAAAGTATAAAAATGCCAAAAGTTTAGAAAATGTTAGAGTTGTCAAACTTTTCATTAGATTTTTTGTCGATTTTTGCAAGATTCGTCGCAATATATATAAATTGTCGCATTTGACAATTTGATTTTTTTACATCAGAAAAGAGATTCGTTATTATGCACATAAATTGTCGCTTTTGACATAATTTGATTTTTTCGACAAGAAAAAAGGTATAACTTGATAAAAAAATCACAAATTTGTGAATTTGATAAATTACGAATTAATTTTTGAAAATTGTTCTAAATCTGAATAAAAATATTAAAAATTTTATGAACGTTTATAAATTGACGTAAATCTCGAAAATTAAACATTTCATGAAATGTCTAAAAATTAATGAAAATCTTGATATATTGAAAATCTAACGAAAACTAACCGAGTGTTAGAAAAGCCCCGCGCAGCGACTCGAGACAAATTTTCACGGGGCTTTTCTAAACTCGAAATTTTACTTCATGCGCCACGCGTACAAACTACTGATTTGAAGTAAAGTTGAAAATATATACTACTGAACAAGTTTAGTTTAAGACACTTTTCCATATTCTTAATATTTAAATCATTATATCCATAGAGAAATTAATTTATAAGAGGGCCAGATCCCATGGTAATTTATGGAAACACCCACTAGCGCTCACGGTGGCCAGCTGGATGAACTAATAGCACGGAACACAACCGGGTAAAACTTCAAAGTAAGGTTTGAATCCATGCTAATGGCGGCTGAGTTGTTATTATTATTATTATAACCAATATAAAATATAAAACAATTTAAATATAATCATATTAGGTATCAAAATTATACACATTGTTAATTATATTGTGAATAAGATTAAATAGATTGGAAGATATTATTGGGACTGTATTACAATTTATTCTCTTTTGTAAAGAAGATTGTCTATCATAGCACTGTCCTCGTTACAGTGCTATGATAAGCAAATTAATTTTTTTTCATATGAAATAAAAATATTTCGAAAATTAAAACAATCACCTGAAACTGAACCAAAACCGCAATAAACGTTATTTTTTCCGAAACGAAAATCGGAACTGAACCGATATATATATTTTATTAATTGAACCAGAACGATAGCCGGAACGCAAAAATTACAGTTCAAGCCATGATTACAATGGACCCATCATCATTTAAAAAAAAAACATACCTCTTATTTCAATTGTTAAACTGGGCGATTTAAAATATTCACATTAATATTAGAAGAAAATCACGTTTTGTGTTTCAATAATATTTTAATGTTTAAACGTTACCTCCTCTTAATCTCAAGATGCCGGCTTGGCTCCCGCATTTGTAAAATATACCCTACGACTAAAACAGATTGCCTACCCCTTAAAGAGTGTTCCATTTAAAAAAAAAGGTAAGTTTGATTTTCCGTACGTTTACTTACTCGTATACCACTGAGTACAAATTTACAGAGCTGCAACCCCAGCTAAAACTAGCGTTACGCATTTTCGCATTCTCGCGGGTGTCGACATCTAGTTTGACTGTTGAAAACTCATTAATAGCTGAAGTGAGAAGTTTTCTGTTTGAAATCACAGAAATAAACCTAGAAGTCAATGACTTGATAATTACTCAATGCTTATACGTTTAAACATGTGTTACATTGTAGAATATTCATTTGTCACGTGAACACTATGAATTTATTCTTACGATACAGACCGTCTAGGTTTTCTGTATTTACTTCTTTTGTTTAGTAGATGAAGCTTCCAAAAATGCAATTTTCATTTTCGTTTACGTTGCCGAGGCTGGAAAACAACGATCCTCCGGGAGCAAGAAAATAGCGAAAAATATGGGGTGAGCTGGCGGGTGGATGAGAAGAGCTGGCAGGCTCGTAATTAATGGAGTCGAACTTCCACCGCGCGCATTTTTCTTAAATGAATGGAAACCCCCGATCTCACTCTATCTCACTCTCTCTCTCTCTTCGCATTGTTTGTTTTCTAATTAAACTATACAATGCGTCTCTTAATCCCCACAGCAAAGGCGGATAAACTCCATGGATTAGATTAATTTCAAAACGTTTTATTTGCTCAGTGCTAGGGATGTTCGATATATATATATATCGATATCTTGGAATTTCGATATTTTCATGCAAAATAATGGATATTTATATCGATATCTTGGAATTTCGATATTTTCATGCAAAATAATCGATATTTATATCGATATTTCTTTCAAAGATATATCGCTAATATCAATACCAAATGTTCGATATCGTTACATACAATACTACCGCCCGATCATTTAAAACAAAATTTAGAGTAGGCTTTAAAATTTAAATTAGATTGGCACTACTGACTGTTAACACATAATTTACCATAACCTCTAATTTATTCCATTATTCAATCAGCATTCTGGGCAACTGCACAAAATTAAAATACCGCCTACTTTAAATCATAATTTAAATGATGATCGCACAGTAGTTATTCGATTTTTTTAATTTTCAAATATTTTTATTTTTGAGCATTAAATAAAAATAATTAAAATTTAATAAATCAAAATATCTTGAAGGATTGAGAATCTCACGATTATCTCGAAATATTAAAAATCTCACAAAAAATGTATAATTTAAAAATCGACAAAAATTTTTAATTTTAAATAAACAGTATATTGTGAACATTACACTAAACCAGTGCTTTTATGCGCGTGATGCATGAACTAAAATTTTGAGTTGAGAAAAGTCCGAATTTGCAATTTGGCGCTGGCGCGTCCAAATCCAAATTCTTGGGGTTTTTCTCAACTCGAAATTTTACTTCATCCTCAGTCTAGGATTGGAGAACACTCGTTAAAATTATATTAAGGGGGGGGGGGGGGGTTATTGGTACAAATATTGTTTTTGCTGTCTTAGGGCCGCTTTTATATATATACAAAAATTTAACATTTTAAAAATTTGTGAACCCCCATAATCCCCTCCCCTGGCTACGGCCTTGTTTGCTAGGTTTATAAACATTACTTTGAAAGTTATATCACATAAAACTTTGGCATTTTTATTTCAAAGTGACCATGGTCACGCATGAAATAAATTTCGAGTTTAGAAAAGCCTAAATAAATAAATGAATAAAACTCGATCGATTTGAGCCTTAAATAAAAATATTTAAAAAAAAAATCGACTAGACAATTTTCAAATGACAAACTGAAGAAAATTTTCATAAATTGACGAAAATATCGAAATGTTGAATATATTAACATTTTTTAAATTCATGAAAATCTAGAAATATTAAAAAACTCACAAATATTAGAAGTCTCATGAACATTTTATAATTGAAAAATCGACTAAAAATTTGAATTTTAAATGAGCAGTATATTGTGAACAGTGTAATGTTCACAATATACTGCTCATTTAAAATTCAAATTTTTCAAATCAGTGTTCTAATGCGCGTGGCGCATGAAGTAAAATTCAAATTCAAAATTTCAAATCCAAATTCTTGGGGCTTTTCTTAACTCGAAATTTTACTTCATGCTTAATCTGAGAGTGGAAGATACTCGTTCGACAATTGTCAATATCTTATTTTGTTTGTTTCTGTTTTGTAGAAAGAAAAACTTATATTATCTCTGTGTGGTAAGTTACAAATAGCTCAGATAGCTCTTCTTTGGAGCTTAAATATTCTTTTACCGATTCCTGAATGACCCCATGCAAGAATACAGTATGATATATCCTTAAGCAATTTGACGAACTTCTGACATTTAAACCAGTATCAGAAAATACTACATATAAACTCTTACTAGACAGGCGTTCTAACGCCATTGGAGCAGATAATATTATCATCACAATGATTTTAATGTGCTGCCCATTTATACTACCTTTCATTACAAATATAGTAAATTCCTGTGCAGTTCCAAAAATAAAAAATATTACTAGCTTTGGAGACTTGAGGCCAATTAGTATACTACCAGTCCTATCAAAAATCGCCGATACGTTATTAAAAACAAATTTGTAATTTTCTAACTGATCATCAAATTTTTCCATGTTACCAGTCAGGATTTCGTCAATTTTATAGCTGTACAACAGCAATGTTATCAGTAACAGATGATATAATTAAGAAAACAGATAGCGGAAATACCACTGCATTAATCTTACTCGATTATTCTAAAGCTTTTGACACCATCTGCCATGAAACATTATTAGCTATACTGCATTATGTAGGATTCTCACCTAATGCAATATATTTTATAAAGAGTTCGTTACACAAAAGAAGGCAGTATGTTGAAACAAATGCAGGGAAATCATCCGAAATTGAGATAAATCAAGGGGTACCGCAGGGGTCAATTCTAGGTCCAATTATATTTACAATATACACAAGCTATTTAACTAAATGCATACAACATTGCAAAGTTCATCTTTACGCCGATGATACACAATTATATTATTCATTTGCTGCCAATGATCTTAATCATGCTAACACATTAATTAACACAGACTTGGAAAACCTGGTATCAATATCTAGCAGAGATAGTTTGAGAATAAATGCGTCAAAATCATCAGTAATTATATTTGGGAAAAGGAAAAATGAAATTAAAACTAAAATTAATATTATTGTTTTAGGAGATAAACTAAAATGCGTTGATTCAATACGAAATTTAGGACTAGTTATTGATTCCGACCTTCGATTTAAGAACCATATTGTTAAATGCATCCAAAGCACTTACTTAAATTTAAAGCGATTATAACCCCACCGCCATATTCTCCCAGAAAATAGAAACTGTGTGAATATTTAGTCCTAAGTCATTTCAACTACTGTGCAGTTGTTTATGCTCCTTGCATAGACAAATATACACAACTCCGTATTTAGAAGGTTCAGAATGCATGTCTGAGGTTTATATATGGCATACGTAAATACGATCATATATCTTATAAATTAAAAGACGCAAAATGGTTAAACATGGAACAGAGGCGGTCGTTGCATTGTACTGTATTATTTCATAAAGTTATACTCACCTGTAAACCACACCATTTATCTTCTAAAATAAAATTTCAGAATATAAATATCTAGGAGTAAATTTGGACGATTCAGGAAAACAAGATACTGAAATTGATGGAAGGATACAGAAAGCAGTGAAGCTATACTATGCGATGAACAATAACTTCATTAGCAGGAATAAAATATCTAAACAGACAAAAATAAAGGTTTTCAAAACAATATATAGACCAATACTAACATACGGCTGTGAATCGTGGACACTTTCGAATACACAAAAAAGTAAATTACAGGCAATTGAAATGAAATATCTAAGAAAAGTACTAGGAGTAACAAGAATGGATAAAAAGAGGAATGACAATATAAGACACGAACTGGACATACAACCAATGATGAAATACATAGAGCAGAGACAACTGAGCTGGTGGGGACGTATACAACGAATGGACAACAACAGGACAGTACGAAGGATACACGAAGCCAAAATCCAGGGGAAACGAAAACAAGGAAGACCAAGACAGACGTGGAATAACCAAATAATAAAAATTTTAAAAGACAGGGGAAAGACTTTAAAGGACGCAACGGAAATGACGAAGGACAGAAAAAAGTGGAAGAAATTTGTATCTCAATGAGATATTGAGATACAACCAAACCCAACACCTTATGGTAAAAGGGTATTGATTGATTGATTGATTGAATAAAATTTCGTACAGATGTTCACAATCTAAATCTTAGGTTCAGAAACCTATTATCACCGCCCTCTTTTAACCTAGTATTTCCAAACAAAGTTTTACCTATAATATTTACAAATTTATAATCCTTTACCTAAAAATTTAAAATTAATGAAAGTGAACACATTTAAAAAGCTCTATAAAAAGATGTTACTGAGTAAAAATGATACCCCATAGCATTGAAAATAGCGACACCCACTCCTTAGATTAGACTTTGATTAAACTTTATACTTGTTTCTATCATCACACACTATCTATGGACTACTGCCATCTATGGACTACTGGCATAGGGTCACTCGAGTGCAGCAAAACGAATATTTAACCTACAACGAAAAGCTGTTAGAGTTATAACTGGTGTAGCATACAGAGATGACTGTAGGAACAAATTTATTGAATTAAAAATATTGACCTTGCCTTGCCAATATATATTTTTTTGTTTAGTATGGTCAATATTTGTTAAACAAGCATTACCATGATTATCCTACACGCAGGAATGAGGAACTAAGACCAGTACATAACAGACTAACCTTATCCCAGAACGGAACCTGATATTATGCGCCTAAATTGTACAACAAACTTCCACAAGAGATAAAACAGCACAATTGTAAAATGTTCAAAAAATGTATAAAACACGTATTAATTAAGAAAGCTTTTTATAATATTGACGATTTTTTTTTTTGATTTTAATATGTAGGTGGTTATTTAATTAATTATTATATTAAATTTTAAATTATAGTTGATGTTGTTTTAGCTCACTGCTTTTAATGTGTTCATTTGTTGTTGTTTGTAGTTTATAATGTTATGATTTAATATCTCATAGCTTTTAATGTGTCATTTTAATGTGTTGTTTCTATTCTATAATATGATGTTCTTCATATTTTTTGTGAGTTGTATAATATTGTAATTAATTCATTATGTACTCATTAGATTAGATTTCCATTACGATATAGATTATGACGTGTGTAAACTTTTGTATAAACACAAATAAACTGATTGATTGATTGATTGATTGATTGAACTTACTTGAGGCCAAAGTGCCGAGACACCAAAAAAAAAAAAAAATAATGAAACATTTATAAATGCGCTATTATTATTGTTGCTATTAACCTGTATTATGAAGACCTAAGACCTAGATCAACTTAAGTTGTTCATAGTTCTTTTTGCAGATATTATTTATATTTATATTAAGTTGTAGATTCGAATGTATGTTTTATTTGCAAATAAATAAATAAATAAATATATGCGAATGGCATAATCCAAAGTAAGCTGTGCGAAGCACACTCTGTGGTAGTGCATTGATCAGTCTTCTCAACTAGTATATGTTTTTACAAAGTTTAGTGGCAAGAGCATCCCCATGTTTTTGCCAAGTTAATTTAGAGTCAAAATATACGCCTAGAAATTTGGCATATGTTGCTAGAAATAGAGCTGATGTCTTGAGGCTAAATGTAACATTTGCTGTTTTTTTCTCGTTTAACGTAAGCTTATTGGATGTAAACCATTCTACAGTAATTTTTCTAGCTTCTATGTCCTGGTCCACTGCTGTTTGTAAGCTGCTCGAGCATGAACTTATAGTGGTGTCATCTGCAAAGAGTGTGACAGCTGAGTTGTTATAAATAAATGTAGGGCCCAATAATAATCTAAAAACAAATTTGAAACATCTTTCGTTTTTGAGGTATTGTCAAAAACGAATATTTTTAAATTTCGTTTTTTTTTTTATTCAAAAACTTTTGAATCCAGACATTTACAACTTTGAGATTATAGATGCACTTTTTAACGATTAATCTAGTAACATATTTTATTTTAAGATAACTATAAAATTTACCCATGGTCCCTGGGTAAACTTTTATTTTTCTTATGGGCGCCATTTTGGATTTTCTTATTTTTTGGAAGAATATTTTTTTCTGAATTCAATGATGTATAACACTTATAGTTTATTCTACAGGTTGAGGGAAACTCGATGTCTCAGCTCTGTTATATGAAAAGGAAAAACGATAGAAAAAATCTGAAATCAAAAATCATATGACAACAAAACAGTATTTGTCAACCATTAGTTTAATTCTTGACAGATGCGGCTTTGTTATTTGCTTCCAAAGGCTACTTGTTTAAGTCGTGACAATTGTGAATTTTGGATAATACTTTTTTTAAGTTTTCTTCTAATTTTTCATTCAGAAAAATAAGCTCTTTTAAAATATCAAAAATATACGTATGCTTCTGGGGAAAAATATATTCGATGACGTCATTACTTCACTTTCAAAATTTAGAAAAATATACAATTTTGGATTAAAATGAATCTTACTCAATCCCATTTATGAACCTCTTTCCAGATTTTTTCTAACGTTTTTCCTTCTCTTATAATAGAGCTGAGACATCGAGTTTCGCTCAAGCTGTTCATTTTATATGTAAAATGTTAATCTTTTGTTTTTGTAAAGAGTGCCTTGGAAACAGATAAGTAATTTGACAACTCCTAAGACCCATAATTTGCTTACATATCACCCCTGATCCAACGATACATATTTTACCAATTGTGATGTATTTTAAACTAACGAGTGCCTTCCACTCCCAGACTAAGCAAGCTGCGCGACCCTCGACAAATTTTCTACGCGGGGCTTTTCTAAACTCGAAATTTTACTTCATGCGCCACGCGTATAAACCACTGATTTACAGTAAAGATAAAAATATATAACGCTTAGATATGATGGTGATCAATATATACCCAGATGCAAACGTCAGATACGTTTTAAAAAATTCTATTGACCTAAAATTGTACACGTAGACATAATTCTCGACTTTATTTTACAAATGTCATATTAATTATAATTACATTTTAAATAATTTTATAAATATCAAATAAATCTTCCTATCAAAACCACCCCAAACCGGACAAAAGATAACGCCACGCGCCGCCTGAAAACAAATGGACTGCTTACTACCTGCTAATATCGGGTTGACATTGACACCCGAAAAATGCGGTTGTTGTTGATAATGGATTACCCCCTGAGTGCTCGGTCTCTTTCCCCTTACCCTCCAACATTTTAGGAAAGAGATAGAAACGGAAGATTTTAGACATTTCCGTGTCGTCGCGTTTTGATCGGATCCTTTCCAGTTTTAAATATTCTAATAATAAACAAATATGTTTTAAACATTTACAATTCAATCTAAAAATAAACAAAAATGTTTCAAACACATACAATTAAATTCAAGTGGTTATTTAGAGGAAGCATAATATCGAACCGTACTAATTTAACATACATTCAATGCATTTCAGTCATTTTAAAGCGATACAAAATTGCAATACAAATGACAGAAGAAAATCGGAATAACCACCACAGAACTGAAACACTGAAATATATACAAACCACCAATAATCGATTTAGAGTACAATCAAAGTGCACACATAATTTAGATAAACGAGCCTATAAATAATTTCGAAACGAGTCGGTCGGCAAATTATGCACAGTTTGAAACAGAATGTGATTACCGGACCAGCAAATCGTGCTTGAGCGACTGGAAAATATCGGATTTTAATAATTTACGATAAATTCTACGTTTTCACATCGATATGACATACGAGAAAAGCTTCATTGATACGGAATAAAATACGTGTTTAAAGATGAAAAAAAAAACAGTTCATTTTTATCTTAATTATTATTTGATGAAATATTGCACCTGCAATTGAGTCGCCTATTTCCAAAAAACCCTAAATCCATTGTTTTCAAATGGATTTAGGGGTTTCTGAAAATAGGCGACTCAATTATTCATACCGATAAAACATATCAACAACTTAAAAAAAATCAATCACTGATGAACTATCTGTTGTAAAAAGTGTATAATTTTGCGCTTATTACTAATGCATATTCTACATATTGCAATTATATTTCGTAAGCACTCGAGAGAATTGTAGTGTAGTATGTATAATTTAACATCAAATAACGTTTGTAATTATTAGAAATGATTCAATAATTTATTCAGTATATTCTGAAAATTACACTTCAAAAGATTTATGTCAATTATACACATGCGATAATTAATAGTGAGATAATTAAAAACTGCTCAGTAATAAATGTGAATAGAATATAATTAATTCATAAAGTTAATAGACTTGGCGCACGTGTCATACTATACACGATTGATAATACTCTCCCTACTGAGCAAAAAATACACAAATAACGTTTTATCAACATTGCAATACCATTAAACGTTGTTTTAATGTTGATGAAACGGTTCTTTTTTGTGTATGCTGTGGGTGGGTCATAACATATTTTTTGTTGGACTAAGAGATATTTTACATATAGTATTAAAAACTATTATTAGTTATTGTTAATTTAAATCAAAAACATAAATTCCAACAAAAATATGACGCAGTATCCAATATACAAACTCTATTATATATATAGTACATCTTTATTCAGACAACAATTACAATTAGATTTATAACACTTTTATGTACATATAAATAAATAGTTAATCTGTCTGGGCTATCGACCAACGGTCTTTCTGCACTGATTGAATTTACTATTTGCTATTTAAAATTTAATAATCAGTAGGTTGTTTAACTGTCTGAATGAAACTAGCTAATGAATTGGTGAAGAGTTTCTGTTGAATATTTGTATTTAGACGTGATGTTAGGGTTTCGGGGATTACAGTATTTTTTCAGGATTTCAAAATTTTTGGGGTTAGTGGAGAATTTGGTACTTAGGGTAAGTATGCTGTGGGTGGGTCATAACATATTTTTTGTTGGACTAAGAGATATTTTACATATAGTATTAAAACCTATTATTAGTTATTGTTAATTTAAATCAAAAACATAAATACGCTGTTTGATTTGGGGTAGATTTGTGGTTTCGTAGAGGAGTTCGTTTGAAGTGTTATAAAGACGATTGTTACGATGTCTTAGTTTAGTGATGGTTCTGAGTGCTGACCTTTCGGCTACTTGGATGTGATACAGAGTGGAGGGACGGATCTGGTTGAAAAGGATGCACCCATAGTCTAACAAGGGGCGACATATTGAGGTATATATATATATATATATATATATATATATATATATATATATATATATATATATATATATATATATATATATATATGGACTGCAGTTTTAATAGAAATGCCGTGATTTCTGTATGTTAGTCCTCTGAAGTGCCGCGCCCTCGTCTTTATTTGAGATTTTTTGGAGAGAATGTGTGGTTTGAAGGATAATTTTGAGTCGAATAGGACACCAAGGTATTTACAGGAATAAACAGGGAGAATTGAGGGATACATATGGTGATCTGGGAGTGATTTTGTGGTAGGGAAAAAAGAGTTGGGATTTTATTGGGTTTATTTTGATTCGGCACTTTGAGCACCATTTTTGTATTGAATTCAAGGATTTTTGGAGGGATATTTGGGCATTTTTTAGGGTTGGAGCGTGGGAAATGAGGGCTGTATCATCAGCAAAAAGGAGGAAATATCGCGAAGGGTTAAAGTATGTTGGGTCAGGATTGTATAAATCACAGCAATATAAATTGTATAATATAGGGGATAAGAGAGAACCTTGAGGGACACCTTGTAGGAGGGGAAACGGAAATAAATATGATTGCCGGATTTTAATTTGGGATGTTCTCGCTAATAGGATGTTATTTAATAATATTATTAGGTGTTAGGGTAGGTTTAAAACAGTGATGGGGAAACTACGGCCCGCGGGCCAAGCCCGGCCCGCGTAAAGGTTTAATCCGGCCCGTTTAAGAGTGCCGTCGTGAGAATGTTTGAATGCGTTCTTACTTCGTAATGTGACGACCCGCATAAAAACTACCTACCTACGATTAAGCATTATTCTTTGGCCCGCTACGATTGTCTAGTTATTACAAATGGCCCGTCTTAAAAAAAGTTTCCCCACCACTGGTTTAAAAGGTAACATTTGTAAAGCAGACCTTGATGCCATACCGAATCAAAGGCCTTTTCTACATCGATAAAGAGTACCGTGGTTTTGTGGCCTTCGAGGTAGGATGTTTGAATATTGGACGTCAGGATCGAAAGGGGGAGTGTGGTTGATTTTTGGAGGGAAAATCCAAATTGATATTCCGGGATAAAGGTTTTACAGAATTTTAGGATTTTTTCTTTGATCAAGGATTCAAAAAGTTTCCCAATCACAGGGAGGAGTGTGATAGGACGATAATTGGAGATAAGTGAAGAATCATTACCTGTTTTGAAAATACATAATATTACACCATTTTTTCACTCTGGCGAAACATATTGATGTTTATAACAGTAATTAACAACAATTATGGATGTGAATCGTGGACGTTAACCAAGAGACAAGAAAGCAGGATACAAGCAACTGAAATGAAATATCTGAGAAGAGCCAGAAGAGTAACAAACAGAGACAAAATGAAGAACACAGAAATAAGAAATGATCTTGGAATACAGTCTACACTGGACTTCATAGAAAAAAGACAATTGCACTAGTGGGAACATCTACAGAGAATGGAAGAAGCACGACAAGTGAAAAGAGTATGGAGAGCAAAAACACAGAAAAAAAGAAACGAGGTAGGCCCAGACTAACATGGGACCAAGTGACGATAAGAGCAATAGAGAATGGAAGCAAAAAAGATATCGAAAAATAGGAAGAAGTGGAAAATATCTGTAAAGAAATAAGGAAAAGCCCAACACCATTATGGTAAACGGGTACTAGATTATATATATATATATATATATATATATATATATATATATATATAAATCTACGTTTTAACATATATATATATATATATATATATATATATTGAAAAAAAGCCTCATATTATTTTTTCAAATAAATTTCTTTGAAATTGACTACACCGAAAAAAAATTCTGGCAGCCTGTCACGCGGTCGCGACCCACCGTTTGCGCACCACTGATATAGAATGCTGATTTGTGATCACACAAATTTGAATGAAAATCATGTATAAATAAAAGTGAAAATATTGTCTTCATTATTTGTGTTATAGTTATACAGAATTTCACCTTTGATGGTGGGGAAAGTGACGGAAATTAAAGTTTGATATTTAGCTGTAAAGCGTATTATGGCAAAACGTTCCTGATGATTTGCGCCGTGGTTTTAATGTTCCCTTAAAGTTTGAAAGCGTCTCCATTAATATAACAACGTTACGAGACCTTTTTGTGACCCTCGACTTTTCGCATTTCGCGTTTGTCGCCGACAAAAAGTTGCACTTAGCTTTTAGCGATTATTATTGCCGGCAAATGCGATAAACGATACGGATTTTTCACGCATTTAAAAAATCCACTCGAACTAAAGCCTACAGACATGTATTTTTGGATCTAGTTTCACATTTTCTTTATAAATGTTTAAATAATTTTATATTTTGTTGGAGGTACACAGAAACACATCCTGCATTACATTTTTTATATCTTAAAAACTTTTATAAAGTAGACGTTTATATAAATATAAACATATTAAAATACTAATTTTTAACAATATTTAGAACATTGCTTATTTCTTTAATGCGTATTAAAATATAGTTCCGTGTGATCGAAATATATATATATATATATATATATATATATATATATATTAGAATTAACGACCTGCTTATAAGTACCAAATAAGAAATAACAGCGCATAAGGTCATGATGTAAAAGTTATTATTTTTTTATCAAGTGAGTGTGCAAGGAGGACAGAAGACGACGACGATCGTTTCGCTCTTTTTATGAGCTCCTCAGGCCGCCACATCCATCATTCTATACACACTCACTTGACATGTAGAAGTTGTATATATACTGACTTCGCTAACCATAAGCCGGTATTGACGTCAGTATTTATAAATGCTACTCAAGTATGGTTATCATCGATAATATTCATGAATGAAACCGAGCTGCAGATTCAACGTGCCCGAAAGGCGAGTTGAATGTGCTGCTCCGGTTTCATGAATGAATATTATCGATTATTAATCATACCACGAGTTATAATCGATGAGAGAATATAACGAATTTCACTATATTTCTGGCTTGTAAACCGCATCCCATCACCCGGTTGACATTTTTATTATCGACTGTCAGATTTGACAAATAATTTTCGTAGCAACGACCAAAGCAAGGTAATAGAATTCTATTGCCGCTGTGATCACATGTATCTATGGAAATATGCGATTCTGATTGGAGAGAATATAGTCATGTGACGTTGAGTTATGTTCTCAGCCGTAATATAACGAGTAGTATGATTATTATCCATGATATTTTGGAGTTGAAACAGAGCAGCACGAGTTGAATGTGCTGCTTCTGTTTCAACGACAAAATATCATCGATAATTAATCATATTACGAGCTATGTTTAGTAAAAGAATATAACGAATAAAATAATGCGAGTCCCTTAATATAATCGACAGCTGTGATATTGTTGTTTTCGTATTGATTGTAATTTTTTTAACTGCACAAAAGTTCGTAAACTGTCGCTACCGCGATTCTTCGTTTATGACGGTGTTTTTTATCGTCGCACTTTTCACTTCTCTATTAATATCACTGCACGAAACTTTACCCTAGCGATTTTCGTTCATTTTGACGTTTCGAATGACAGAACAACTTATCGAAACGGTTGTTTTTTTATCATCGCGGTGATAGACATGTACCTACGGCTTTCCTTGCATCTCATTGGTTGAAAATTCTTTCTAGTAGGCTATGAGTTGTATTCTCAGCTGTAATATAACAAGTGGTATGATTATCATCGATAATATTCATGAGTGAAACCGAGCTGCAGATTCAACGAGCCCGAAGGGCGAGTTAAATGTGGTGCTTCGGTTTCACGAATAAATATTATCGATTATTAATCATACCGCGAGTTATATTCGATGAAAGAATATAACGAATGTCACTACATTTCCCTCTTGGAAATCTTACCCTATCGCCTGGTTGACATTTTAAATAATCGACTGTCAGACTTGACAAATAATTTTTGTAGCAATGACTAAAACAAGGTAATAGGATTCTATCACCGCTGTGATAACATGTATCTATGGAAATAAGCGATTCTGATTGGAGGGAATGTAGTCATGTGACGCTTGAGTTATATTCTCAGCCGTAATATAACGAGTGGTATGATTATTTCGATGATATTTTGGAGTTGAAACCGAGTTGCAGATTCAACGAGTTGAATGTGCTGCTTCGGTTTCAACGACAAAATATCATCGATAATTAATCATATCACGAGTTATATTTAGTGAGGGAATATAACGAATAAAATAATGTGAGTCCCTTAACATTATCGACAGCTGAGATATTGTTGTTTCCCTATTGATTGAGAATTTTTTAACCGCACAAAAGTTCGTAAACTGCCGCCACTGTGATTCTTTGTTCATGACGGTGTTCTTGGCGTCGCACTTATCACTTTTCGATTAATATCACTGCACGAAACTTTACCTATTTTGACGTTTCGAATGACAGGACAACTTATCACCCACCGCTTTTTTTGTTTTTTATCATCGCGGTGATAGACATGTACCCACGGCTTTCCTTGCATCTCATTGGTTTAAAATTCGTTCTAGTAGGTTATGAGTTATATTCTCTAAGATATGTAATTTGTTTGTCAAAGCAACCGAAATGCTGATAGTTTATAGACATTCGCTAGATAATATTAATAAAAAATAAAGTGATTTCTATCATCATTTTTATTTTCCCTGAAATCGTACATCAAAGTCATAGCTAATTTCAAACCCGAGCAAATCTGTACTACAGAATCAACTACGCAAAAAATGCCAATACTCCAAATGTTTGGCATTCACCTCGCATACTATCTGCATATAAAAATGTCTCCGCCATGAAATATTCGGGGTGGCTTGACGCTGCAATAAAAATTGCTGAGTTTTCTCCCACCCGCGAGACACGTGTTGTAGGGTTAGAGCCGGATGTCGAGACTTATATCTTCGTCGGACATATCCGGCGGCCGTCAGTCACGTAACGCTGTGTTGATCCCAGTTTTCCGTTCTCGTGTCCCGAGTCCCGGAAGCCTGTTGCCTCCGTCGCCACCTCGGGCAACAGGGGACGGCTGGTGGATTTTATTGCTTTTTTTTTCATTTCTCTTTGGGTTTTAATAATTCAACAGTGACAAAGAAAAATATGAAGGAATTCATTTTATCAAATATCCCACAAAATTAATTCAAGAAAATGAAAAATCAGATCGAGGTTAAAGTCTATAGAATATAATACGTGGGTCAATCAAATAATAACGAGCCTTTGTTTTCTGAGCGTTAAGAATGGTATTTATTTGTGATTTGGCTGTTGAGGTCTTTACGTTGGGATGCCTAGTGTTAGGGAACAACACCAGCCGGCTTATTTTGTATTGTATGGTATTTATGATGAGGGTGTTGAGGTCTTTACATTGGGACGTCCAGAGTTAGGAAACCACACTAGTTTTGTCCTTCAATTAGTAGCTACAATAATCAATGTGAAGAGTGAGCCTGTCTCTATTGCGCAACGCGTAATTCTAAAGATCCTTACCCATGAAAACATGAAACCAGTCGAAATTTCTCGGATTTTATTGCTTTCTTTCCATTTTTCTTTGGGTTTTAATGATTTAACAGCGACAAAGAAAAATATGAAGGAATTCATTTTATCAAATATCCCACAAAATTAATTTAAGAAAATGAAAAATCAGATCGAGGTTAAGGTCTATACGATATAATACGTGCTTCGATCAAATATAAACTAGCCATTGTCTTCTAAACGGATAAGGAACTTTAGAATTAGGCGTTGTGCAAAAGAGACAGGCCCACTCTTCACATTTATTATTATAGCTACTAAATAAAGGACAAAATAAGCCGGGTGTTGTTATTCGCTAATTCTAGACATCCCAACGTAAAGACAACAGCCAAACCACAAATAAATACCCTTCTTAACGTTTAGAAGACAATGGCTAGTTTATATTTGATCGAAGCACGTATTATATCGTATAGACCTTAACCTCGATCTGATTTTTCATTTTCTTAAATTAATTTTGTGGGATATTTGATAAAATGAATTCCTTCATATTTTTCTTTGTCGCTGTTAAATCATTAAAACCCAAAGAAAAATGGAAAGAAAGCAATAAAATCCGAGAAATTTCGACTGGTTTCATGTTTTCATGGGTAAGGATCTTTAGAATTTCGCTTTCACAGGTATTCCTTAGCCTTCTTTTTGAAGTTACATATTTACTTTTAAAATTGAATCCACTTAGAGAAAATGCGTACCTCTCCAATCTGTTAGCTGCGATCACTGGTATCTCTTTTTCAGAACCAAAAATTGAAACAAGTGGCTGATGATCGATATAGAGATTAAATTTGCGACCATAAACGAATTGGTAAAACTTTTTAACTCCGTACACAATAGCAACAGCTTCCTTTTCAATTTGCGAATACTTTTTTTCCGCGTCTGATAATGTACGTGATGCAAAGGCCACGGGTTATTCAATGTTTTCCCGTGAAACTTGTGACAATATCGCCCCTAAACCAAAATTTGACGCATCTACCGTCAAGTTTAATTCTAAATTTTCATTATAATGCCCTAAAAAGTTATTGGCTACTAACATTTTGACGCTTTCTTGACCATTTCCATTCATTATCCTTTTCTATCAATTCATACAACGAATGTAATATGTCGGGCATATTCGCTATAAATCTATGATAATAATGTATTGTCCCCAAAAATGATATAAGCTGACTTACATTCTGTGGTACTGGCGAATTTTTAATTGCCTAGACGTGGCCAACTCAAACATTCTAATTTTGCCGTTCGTAGGTTTTCCTTAGCCTTTGTTTCTCTCCTGATTTCGATGCACTCCATCTCCATCTCAAACGTTTTCCATAAAATGGTATCTTTCCCAAACTAGACCTACAGTCTGCGAGAAATTTCAACTGGTTTCATGTGTTCACTGGGAATTACGTGTTGTGCAAAAGAGACAGGCCCACTCTACACATTTATTGCCTTACATATACATATACACAAATGCATAGGCTGTAAATTTTCCGAAATTCGTTATTTTTTAAAAGAACTTAATTTTAAACTGTAAACAAGTGTTTTACACTCCCAGACTGAGCGTGAAGTAAAATTTCGAGTTTAGAAAAGGCCCGTGAAAATTTGTCTCGGGTCGCGCAGCGACCCGAGACACATTTTCTGGGCAAATGTTCACGGAGCCGTTCTAAACTCGAAATTTTACTTCATGCTCAGTCTGGGAGTGGAAATTTTCACGGGGCTTTTCTAAACTCAAAATTTTACTTCATGCTTAGTCTGGTAATGGAAAATACTGCTTTATAGCTTCAAATTTAACTTTTCTAAAAAAAAACAAAGTAAACATTTTTCTTTTAGGTAAAAATATGCATAAGCTATACATTTTGCGCCATCCGTTGTTTTTCAAATGAGCTTAATTTGAAACTTTAAACGAGTGTTTTAGTCTGGAAATGGAAAATACTGCTTTATAGCTTCAAATTTAACTTTTCTAAAAATAAAACAAAGTAAACATTTTTCTTTTAGGTAAACATATGCATAAGCTATACATTTTGCGCCATCCGTTGTTTTTCAAATGAGCTTAATTTGAAACTTTAAACGAGTGTTTTCCACTCCCAGACTAAGCATGAAGTAAAATTTCGAGTTTAGAAAAGCCCTGTGAAAATCTGTCGAAGATCGCGCAGCACAAATTTTCTGGGCTTTTTAGAAAAGCCCCATGAACATTTGTCGAAGGTCGCGTAGGGACCTAAGACAAATTTTCTGGGGTTTTCTAAACTCAAAATTTTACTTCATGCGCCACGCGTATAAAACACTAATTTCAAGTAAGGTTCAAATATATATAAATTCATAATATTTTTGTTTTGTACACGTGGCGCATGAAGTAAAATTTTGAGTTTAGAAAACCCCAGAAAATTTGTCTCGGATCCTAGATTAAACATGAAGTAAAATTTCGAGTTTAGAAAAGCCCTGTGAAAATTTGTCGAGGGTCACGCAGCGACCCGAGACAAATGTTCTGGGCTTTTCTAAATTCAAAATTTTACTTTTCACTAGTTTTTTGGTCACCTTGTATAACAAACGGTGAGTTGAATACTTTTCTCTGTCTTATCTGCTGCGAAAACTAATTGTAATTAATCTAAACTTTCTGGCGAGTAAAAATAAACCGAATTATTCATAAGGCGTTACGGACAGAATGCTCCTTTTAAGTTCTAAGAGAAGAGCGCCGAAAAAAAGAGGGCGAAAAACTGATTTATCACGGGGAACTAAACCCGTCTCGGGGGATGATTCCACGCCGGCTCAGCCTTGTAAATTAATTTATCCCACCTCCGCAAGAGCCATGACCACATAATGTGTATTTTAATAACGGTTAATTGAAACGAATCACCTTGTATCTTTTAACGAGTGCTCTAAAGTTATAAACACGTATTCATTTGTGTGTAAGAAAAAAATGGAATCATAATTGTAATTGAGACTGTACTTGAGTTTAATGTGTAATAGTCGTTGAGTGCATTAGAAATTAATGGTTCATTAGAGGCAATAGTTGGGAGTTTTCTGCCAACTGTTGGAGAATTCTCTGATGATCGAATTGTTAATCGTAAACGTGTTTGGGATTTTTGCAATCTCTACAAAATAGACCGACTGAAGTACCATTCATTAGATACCAACATTCATCACAAAGAAATCCAAACCTGTTGAATGTTGAACATTTTCATGAACGGGTCCATTGATTTATACATTTAAACATACGAGTATGGATATGTGGGTGTTGAACTATGGTGCATTCGCCGGGATATAAATAAAAAATTACTACCATTTGTCGTCGTACATAAATTAGCACTAGTGTAGGTATTTATGGACCTAATGTTTCCTGTGTAGAGAATTTAGTTCGTAAACAATTTTAATAAGTTCAATACATATTGTTGATTTCATCATCAATTCTCATAAGCTTATATTACTAAATAAGAAATGTTTTTTTTAGACGTCTATTTTAATGCGTAAATGCATTGTACCGGGTGTTTGATTAAGCGTGGCCATCGGCTGTATCTCAGAAAATATACATCGTAGCATGTTCCGGTAAAAAAATTCATTGTAAAAATGGCCAAGAGAAATCGCTGGAAATTATTTTTATGTTCAAGAGGGCTCTATCTCTATAGTAAAAGATTGAAACAATTTTTATCAAATAAATACCAAATTAGGCGATGTGAAAAATATGAAAATCTTAATCTACGGTAAATTTTACCTAATATTAACTATCTCCTCGTTTTTTTATGTCTCACATAAGATGCGCGGGAGAACAAAAATGTCTAATTATTTAAATGCCTGTAACTTTTGTTAGGTTCTACTGAATTTAATAAACTCATTTGATAATTAATTGATTGCACTTTAAAACCTAATTTACTCTGGTTTATTTCGATACTAAGCGCCAGAAGGTGCGATTAAGACAATCACTGTATTGTCTCCATTTTCATTAAATTTTCAAATTGGAAGGTATACGTAAGTTACAATAGGTAATTAAAATGAGAAATAGTGTAAAAACTGGCAAAAACAGCATCCCGATATCTTCATCCTAACTGGAGATATATGGAAATTTGTACAGAATGGGATATTTTGTACTAATAGCGCCCTCTGATTCTTACTATAGACACTAAATTAAATCGGAATACATGTGTTAAAAAGTGCAATCAATTATTTATCAAATTAGTCGAAGTTTATTAAATTCGGTTAAGCCTAATTAAAGTTACCACCTTTTTAATGATTAGACTTTTCCATTCTCCTCCGCATTTTATCTTAAAGCAAAAGAAACGAGAAGGTAGTTTAAATGAAGCAAAATTTAAAGTAGACTAGGATTTACATATTTTTAACATATGTAGCTTAATTTGATATTTTAAATAAGATCTTGTTTTTATCCTTGCGATAGAGATTGCGCCCTCTCCTAGCGAAGCTAGATTTAATTATTGTATTTGTTTCATTTTGTTTGTTTTTGTTCTAATAAAGTAAGTATTGTAATAAGTGTTTTTAACTTTAGTAAATATACGCTGTTTTAAACATTTTACTAATCTCTTAGCCTCCTATACTTTGAGATTTTAAATAATCATGAATTTACTTACATATTCGCTTTCTAAAACATACAAATGGGGAAAAGTAATTTTCATAATTTTTTAAACCATTGTTATTAACCTCTCGAAAATAAATCAAAAGAGTTGAAAGGTATACTAGATTTTAAAATATATTTTTATATGGTGCGTGGTTGAAAATTGGCAAATCTACAAGGCTATTTTACTATATCTTTGGTTAGGATAAAGATATAAGGATGAGGTTTTTAACATTTTTCTAAGTGTTCCTTCTTGTAATAAACTAGTGTAAGAGAACTATAGCTTATTTGAATTTTTTGAGAAAATCTAGAAAATATGACGGTTGTTCCAAAAACGCCCTATGGCTCTTTCTAAAAGAACTAAAGTAAACGAGAGTAAACAGTGATTTAAAGTGCTTTCAATTACCTATCTAATGAGATTAATTTGATTAATTTTGGTTAATCTTAACAAAAGTCACACGCAGTTTAATGATTACACTTTGCCGCTCTTCCCTGTTTCATATGTACGAGATACATAAATAAGTGAGTAGTTAAAATTGAGTTAAATTCAGCATAGATTACGATTTGTATATTTTCAACCTAGCTTAATTTAGCAGATTTTTTGTAAAAATCCATTTTTGTAATTAGCTGTAGATGTTACGCCATCTAGCGGCGGAGGTAAGGACTTAAAATTAATTTCCAGTGATTTCTTTTAGCCACTTTTACTCTGCAATTTCGTACCCCAACGCTACATAGTTTTTGAGATACAGCCACTGGCCACGCTTAATCAAACACCCTGTATAAAATGCAAATCGTGCGCTTCAGAAAAATATTCAAGCACAATGGCCCTTTTGTGCTGTGAAAAGGGGTACATTTTGTATCTCTAATAATATAGATATTTATTATTAAAATGTTTTTTTTGTATTTAATAATGAGACAAAAATAATAGCTACGCTTACATATTTTTTTGTTATTTAATTTCCATAATAATTAAAATAAGTTCATAATTATTGTAATATTGCGAAACTTTACATCTTATCTTAGTAAATATCTATCACATCTCAGCAATATATTTTTTAACTTTATTTTAAATCAATAGTTTATACGCGTGGCGCATGAAGTAAAATTTCGAGTTTAGAAAAGCACCGTGAAAATTTGTCTCGGGTCGCTGCGCGACCTTCGACAAATATTCTACGAGGGGCTTTTCTAAACTCGAAATTTTACTTTATGCTTAGTCTGAGAGTGGAAGACACTCGTTAGTTTAAAATACATCACATCGTAGTGAAAAGTATCTGTATTCAAAATATCGATATATTAGATTTAATATTTACAATAATTTATTGCTGTAAATGATATTTTAAAGGCCATTACCTAAGATTGATAATATTGCCAAGACTAGTTTAATGACGGTTGCGAAATTATCAGTATTCACCTTTTAAATAATAATAATAATATTTCACTGTTTTATACGCGTGGCGCATGAAGTAAAATTTCGAGTTTAGAAAAGCCCCGTGCAAATTTGTGTCGAGTCGCTGCGCGACCCGAGACAAATTTTCTACGCGGGGCTTTTCTAAACTCAACATTTTCTTCATGCTTAGTCTGGGAGTAAAAGACACTTGTTAGTTTAAAATATGCCACAACTACTAAAATGTGTCTCGTGTCATAAGAAAAACAATAACATGACCATCTAATAATATATTTTTACTGTTTTCTAAAGTCGAAACTTTAATTCATGCTTAATAAGGCAGTGGAAACACTCTTTAAAAGTTTCAAACTAAACGCTTTAAAAAAAAGCAAATGCCTTAAAATTTACAAAGTAAATATTAAAAGAAAAAATCGTTGGTATACATATGAGTTTTTTTGAATAATTCTCCTAAATTAAATACAAATGAAATTATGGGAGAAACGCAAATACAATTTTATAAAATGCAGATTTTATATTGAAGAACCACCATTTCCATTTTGATTTTCTCAATGGAGTTTCTCATTGTATCATGAAGACAATTCAAATGCTGCAAATATAAAAAATAACCTAGAAATTAAGATCGAAAAAACACTCGTGAAAATTTAAAACTATTCACACAATTTATGTTGGTGAACAAAATGAACCTTTTACTTTCTAACATTAAAGTGCGATTCTTTTTGCAATCTGCAACAAGTTAGTCTTACAAAAACTATATCAAACACTCATTGAAACAACTACTGCCCGAGCAAATACCGCGACAGTCATTGAATTATACAAGTGTTTGCTATAGTCTTATAGTAAGACCAACTGTTTGTAGATTGCGAAAAGAATCACACATTTTGGCATTTTCATTTACACTTATGATTGAACCTCAACTGCCAGTCTAAGGTGTCAAATTGTTTAGAGGGAATGGCAAGGCTAGACTGATGAGAGATAAATCTCGAAACGCGTCTATAGATGGCCTGAATAATTTGACCCAAATTGTTACATTTGCAGTTACTGTATGTAACAGCAAACAATTGTTGTATAATTCAATGTCCGTCGGGGCATTTGCTCGGGAAGTAGTTGTTTCAATGAGTGTTTGGTTAGTCGTGGGATCCGAACAGGCAGTAATCAAGAAGAAAGTAAAAGTATAAATAAAATTGCCAATTCTTGGTTGCAGAATACTTCAAACATTAAAAGTGCGATTCTATTCGCAATCTACAAAACGTTACTCTTACAAAATATAGTCTTTGTAAGAGTAACTTGTTGTAGATTGCAAAAAGATTCGCACTTTTAATATTTGAAGTATTCTGCAACCAAGAATTGGCAATTTCATTTATACTTTTACTTTATTCTTGATTACTGCCTGTTCGGATCCCACGACTAACCTTAAAAAAATAATGTTTTATGAATGTCAATCGCTTGTGATTGGTGTAAAAATATATATTGTAAATATATTGTAATATTATGGATAAGAAAAACACAAAAACACAAGTTAAGTGATATTGATAATGTTAAATTTATTGAAATGCATCTATAACAAAAACTTTTGTTTGTTAATAATACACCTCAAATTCACGATTGTTTTTTACATCTTAATTTCTAGGTTTTTTAACATTTAAAACTAATCACAAAATTAACTTTGGTGAACAAAATAAACCTTTTACTTTCTTCTTGATTACTGCCCACTAGGATCCTAGGACTAACCTTTACCTCAATTATCCTTTCCAAACTGTAAAATATGTCAAGAGTTTGTGTTTATAATAAACACTCGGTGGGACGAATTCGTCCTTTTTAATCGAATTAACCCACGCAGGGCCCAATTAGCACCATTTATCGATTGCGCTATAATTTGTAATTCAATTTTATCACACGCTGACTGTTTTAGTAATTGCATAATCAGAATCGCCCATTCGATATAAATAATCCAATTAATGACGGATAAAGTTTATCACTACAATGTTATTAGCACGATTTAAAAAATAAAAAAAATCCAACGAATTAGATATTTACAAAATCGACCTTTAATTAAATTAAAAATTTAATTAAATTAAACACTGATCAAGCGTTCATTAAATAAGAGGAATGATAATTGTTTGTATGTTATACTCAAACACGTGAATTTGTTACTTGACTTGATTACCAAGCTACTTGATCGGATTTTCCAGCTAGCTGACTTCTTTTGCTTTATAAACTTATTCATTAATATATATATTTTTTAAAATTGTTACTTTAATCTACAAACCTAAAATAGAGCATGGACTTTTAATGAAATAATTTTAATAAGTACAGTTTTTTTTCTAATAATAAAGGGTGCCAGAACAAATGGAAAAAAGTAGGGAAACGCATAATCATTTTGCCGAAAATTACATAGAAAAACAAACAGGTCAAAATACGCCATAGAGTGGGAGAATTTGTGACAAAATTCCAAATTTTCAATGTGTTGGAATTAAAACAAAAACTACACATTTTATTTATGTATGTTTATTGTGTTATGACCCTAAGCCTTACACTTGTCAGTACATAATTGATGCTTAAATATTAGTAATACATAATTTAACATTCATAACTACGTTACGGATAATATCACAAAATGTATGTATGGGTCGATATTAACAAAATAGTCAAACAGATACAAAAGCGTAAAGTTGTCAGATAATATCAAACAAAACATAGGAAATCGCATGTTTATTTTAAAGTGTTCAAATATTGGCTTCCATATTTATTTTAGAGAGAAAATGTATTTCACTTTTTTGTAGGGGCAAAAATTCTTAGTTTGTGAATGTTCACACTTAACATTTTACGTTTCTCTAAGTTAAAATAATTAAGAAAAAGTAATGTGATTTTATAAAAATAACTATATACCCTGGAATTGATACAACAATTGCTGATATTCCCTGTTTTTTTTAAGTTCAATTTCAAGCTTTAAACAAGTGTTTTCCACTCCCAGACTAAGCATAAAGTAAAATTTTCTGGGTTTTTCTAAACTCGAAATTTCACTTCATGCGCCACGCGTATAAAACACTATAATATTGTCAAATTTATGTATTTTCGAAATTCACTTAATATCTGTGTTTTATACGCGTGGCGCATGAAGTAAAATTTCGAGTTTAGAAAAGCCCAGAAAATTTGTCTCGGGTCGCTGCGCGACCCTCGACAAATTTTCACAGGGCTTTTCTAAACTCGAAATTTTACTTCATGCTTAGTCTGGGAGTAGAAAACACTCGTTTAAAGCTTCAAATTAAACTCTTTTCAAAATCAACGAATGTCAGAAAATTTACAGCTAAAATAATTAAGAAAAAGTAATGAGATTTTATAAAAATAATGGCATACCATGGACATGATACAACAATTGCAGATATTCCCTGTTTTTTTTAAAGTTCCATTTGAAGCTCTAAACAAGTGCTTTCCACTCCCAGACTAAGCATGAAGTAAAATTTTGAGTTTAGAAAAGCCCCGTGAAAATTTGTCGAGGGTCGCGCAGCGACCCGAGACAACTTTTCTGGGCTTTTCTAAACTAGAAATTTTACTTCATGCGCCACGCGTATAAAACACTATAATATTGTCAAATTTATGTATATTCGAACTTCACTTAAAATCTGGGTTTTATACGCGTGGCGCATGAAGTAAAATTTCGAATTTAGAAAAGCCCAGAAAATTTGTCTCGGGTCGCGGCGCGACCCGAGACAAATTTTCACGGGGCTTTTCTAAACTCGAAATTTTACTTCATGCTTAGTCTGGGAGTGGAAAACACTCGTTTATAGCTTCAAATTGAACTCTTTTAAAAATCAACGAATGTCAGAAAATGTACAGCTAAAATAATTAAGAAAGAGTAATGTGATTTTATAAAAATAATGACATAACATGGATTTGATACAATAATTGCGGATGTCAAAATAGCACAATATATTGCTGTTACTTAATTAACAACAAAAAATATAACGCAAACATCGTGATAACTGTGGTCTGCATAATACCACTTTATTAGGAGGATTTTTTCTTGTGAATCATTTCGAAAACATGTACTGTAATCAAGTGACTGCGATATCTTTTGCCAAAAAATTACTAATATATAGGGTGTTTCGTTTATAATAACAAATTTGATGCTACTTCCGGTGGAACCGAAAGTGATATTAAGTTGAAAATATTTCACATGAGGAGAACTAATTCAACCATACGACAAGGATTTTTTTCACATTTTTAGTGCAACGGCAATAATATAAACTTTTAACGAACGGTTTAGCGGAGACACCCTGCATATATATGTATTTCTAATATACAGAGAGTTTTATGTAACGCAGAACATTTTCAATGTTCATTTTCGTATGTTTTATTTATCAAACCAAAGCATCCAATACGATTTGACACCTTTAATGTTTAGGTTATGTGTAAATTAGGTTGCCTGTATGACCATTACAAATTGTAGCCAATCAATCGAAATTAATACCTACACGTTGAGGTACAGGGAGTTTTTCTTTCAAGTATACATGTCCCAATCACATGACGTAAATCTTTAGATATTCGTTGTTTTCTGAAAAGAGTTCAATTTGAAACTTAAAATGAGTGTGATCCACTCCTAGATTAAGCATGAAGTAAAATTTCGAGTTTAGAAAAGCCTGAAAATTTGGTTTGGTAGCGTAGCGCGAAGCGCGGAGCGGCCAAACCAAATTTTCAGGATTTTCTAAACTCGAAATTTTACTTCATGCGCCACCGGTACAAAACACTGACATATTACAAAGTTTAGAACACACCACTAAACTTTACATTGAATCAGTGTTTTGTATCGGTGACGCATGAAGTAAAATTTCGAGTTTAGAAAAGCCTGAAAATTTGGTTTGGCCGCTCCGCGCTTCGCGCTACGCGACCAAACCAAATTTTCAGGCTTTTCTAAACTCGAAATTTTACTTCATGCTTAGCCTGGGAGTGGAAAACACTCGCTTAATGCTTCAAAATAAATTCTTTTAATAAACCGAGCGTCGGAAAATATACAACGTGTGCATATGGATACCTAGAAGAAAAATTCTCTTTATGAAAATGTTCGGTGTTACATAAAACTCTCTGTATGTACGATATTATAAATCATTATCACGGAAGTAAGAAACCCATGGTAATGGTTAAATAATATTCATTAACGCGAATATCATGTTAACAGACAAAATTATTCTGTGAACATAGGTTATATCTCAAAAAATTTAAGAGATAGGATATAATCTTTCTCTGTTAAAATGAGTATAAAAACTAGTTATGCTAAAGTTAAACTATACTTTTTTTATTCCATCCTTATTCATATTTTATGATTATTTTGAATCAAATTCACGATTTAAATTATTATATATAAAATACGACTTTTGAAAATCTTCTTACAAAAATGTTTCAAAAAATATAACAATTATTTATATTTATATTTCATCATTATTTATATTTTATGATTTTTTTAAATTGATTTCACGATTCAAATATATATATGAAATACGAATTACAAAATTTTCTTACAAAAATGTTTCAAAAAATACCACAATTATTTATATACATATATACATATATACATATATATATATATATATATGTATATATGTATGTACTATATGTACATATGTATATATATATATATATACATACACTAGCACCCCCCCTTAGGGTTTCGCCGTTCCTAGGAGCTTACTAAATCAATTCGGATAGATTAGTCCATTCTTGTATTTTTATTACTGTGTGTTTATTGTGTCCTTTAGGTTTTTTATAACTTTTGTCCATTTTTTTCTATCCTACTTTACTCCAGTCTTTTATTCCTAGTTTGATCAATCATTATTTCTTTTTAATAAAATCATCTTTCCTGTATACAAAATTCAATAATTTATGTGCCAAACACGCCTACACTAAGTTTTTATACTATTTTCACTTTTTTTGTCTATGCTAGGATTTTATTATGAAATGTCGTATTTTGACTACTGCGATATGCTAACTTATAGCACTATCTTCTTGTTATAGATACGAGTAAGATGATTTAAATATTAATAATATGCAAAAGTGTCTCAAACTAAATTTGTTCTACTTTTATTATTATCACATTTACAAAATAAATATTTTTTGCATTTTTTCGCTATATTTTAGTAAATTTCTATCACATTTCAGCAGTATATATTTTGAACTAAACTTTAATCAGTGGTTTATACGCGTGGCGCATGAAGTAAAATTTCGAGTTTAGAAAAGCCCCGTGAAAATTTGTCTTGGCAAATTTTCACGGGGCTTTTCTAAACTCGAAATTTTACTTTATGCGCCACACGTATAAACCACTAATTTGAAATAACGTTGAAAATATATACTGCTGAGATGTGATAGGTATTTACTAAGTTATAGCAAAAAAAAAATAAAAAAAATTTATTGTGTTAAAACTTTATAAATGTGATAATAATAATAAAAGTAGAACAAATTTAGTTTCACTTTTTTATAATTTTATTATTTAAATCATCATATCTATAACGAGGATAGTGCTATGATGGACACATCATTTTTTTTTTTAATATGAAATAAAATAATTTCAAAAATCATAACAATCACTTAGAGCTGAGCCGAAAAACGCAAAAACCGTTATTTTTTCATTATATTCGAACTTAGATTAAAGTAAATTTCAATCAAATAATGCAGCAGAAGAATTATATTATTAAAAACATAAATAAAAACAGTCTAACATAACCTCTAAATTACTAAAGTGAATTTGGAACGCATGACAATGCGATGTTGCCACGTAAATTTTATCAATGGTTTAAAACTAACCAATTGCATTCAGCTATTTCCTTTAACTTTTTATCAACTAACTATTTAACTTTTTAATAAGCTTTTACCGATATATATTTTATTAATTGAATCGGAACAAAGACCGGAACGCAACAAATAACTGGTCGAAGCTCTGCTTTTGTCCACCTAAAATGACAATTTTACCCACTGTGCGCCTTTCTGGTGCGTCCATAAAGGAAACAAAACAACTGGTAATTAATATTACAATTGCTAGTAAATATTGGTGTCAGTTAAATAGAGCAATATCAATTATCCACAGTGCTGTCAAAAATGAATTTAAGTAAAACTGCACGAATTATTTTAGATAAATAATTTTAGATTCATGACAATCCATCAGGTCTAAATGGAAAATCATCGTAATTCAACAATTGCCATCAATATTATTATAATTTAAAGCTAGTTAACTTCTTTTAGATCCGTACAAATATGATATTAATATTTTGTATTAATAGAAAAAAGGTAAATGCAATTAGCTAGTTTTGAACCATTAATACATTTTACGTGGCAACATCGCATTTTTATGGGTTTCAGCTTCACGTTAGTAATTTAGAGGTTATGTTAGACTGTTTCTGGTAATGTTTTTAAAAATGTATTTCTTCTTCTATTTTATTAAATTGAAATTTACTCATAACAAGTGTTTGCACTCTCTGATTTAGTATAAAGTAAAATTTTCAAGCTATTTTAAATTCGAAATTTTATTTCATGCACCACGCGTAAAATACATTGATTTCATGTGAAGTTGAAAATATACTGATTAGATATGTACACTTCTGTGCAATAAAATTAAGCACACAAAATATGTTATAATTTAAAACGGACGTGATGAGTTTCCTAGTTACGAAAATATGTAAATATGTCAATTTCCTTAATGTCAAAATGCTGCGACATTTAGACAGCAATTTAAAAATTAGAATTTTAACTAAAATATTAGATGGGTTTTCTATTTCGGCTTTGTTAGCTTTATTACGAGCTTTTTTTCAAAAAGTCATAGTTTTGGTTTTTTTAATAAAGGTGTTATTTTAAAGTTATGGTGATTTATCATTTATTGAAACTGCTGCTAGGCAATTAACATAGACCAGAATTATACAACTAGAATATTGTAAAAAATAGTTATAAGACGTGTGCTTAATTATATTGCACAGAAGTGTACATTAATAGCATTATGATTCAATGAATATTTAGCCAAAAACTTATGTTTTAATGTTTAAAGTATTCTGCAACCAAGAATTGGCAATTTCATTTATACTTAAAAACTAATGTAATTTTATCGTTGATTACTAAGGCACCTAATTTTTTAAAATCCATGATCACTTTAATAAATAAAATATTTTTGATTTTTAACTTTTTGTATTTATTTTCACTATAATTGTTCTCTATGCTATAGCTTCTTCACTTGAAGAATGCTAACATTCTTCACACGAAGAAGCTACAGCGTAGCGAACAATTGTAGTGAAAATAAATGCAAAAATTGATAATCAGAAATATTGTATATTTATAATTTATTAAAGTAATGTAATTTTGGTTACTACTCTTCATTTATTAATTCAATTTATTTGAAATAAAAATAGCACAGAGAGTTTCGCTTTTTATTTACTGTGTGCTGAAAAATGTTGCAGTATTATAAAATAAATAGTAAAACCCTCCCAACTGTTTTGTTTTTATTTTAAATAGCATTATGGAGTTTCAACATGCATCTGCATTGTGAATTAAATACTAAATTATATTTACATAATATTCAAATAAATAGATCCTTCAGAGTTTCTAAATGATATTCAAATAAAGCATGGAATAAATAAGACACTTGACATTTTTGAAAAATAACTAGGATTTATGAAATACATACTCGTACATTCATTTGAATATGACGGTGGAGATTCTCGAGGTCCGGTCGTCCATCATGCAAGAGGAGTTACACTGAGAGGAGACGATACACTTCTGTCGCATCTATTTCACTTTGATGGCCCTTTGCACTAGAGGACATTCAAATTGCGACGGGCACGAATATTTTTACGACCGTATTACTTTTATGAGCCCATTCTCTACGATCCAGTCCAGAAATATCACCGATTTTACTTTTCTCGTGATGCTTTCTGCAATTATCGCGATACCACCAGGATACACTGAATAGACAATAAAATGTACATCAACATAAATGCCGCGTTTTATATTGTTATGAGTGAATTATCAAAATGAGAAATAAAATGTTTTAAGAAATTACTTTTCTAGTATTTGAGATTAAATATACTTTTTCGTTGATATTATTAGGATCTTGTAAACTAATAAAGATATGAAGATAATTAAAGTAGACAAAACTTTCCATTTTTAATACAAAAGAAAACTGCATTAACAAATTTCATCTAGCGTAATTTATTTTTAAGTTATGGCGAAAAAAGTGAAAATCGACCAAATGTTCTTTTTGCTATAACTTTGTTTTTTTTAGGTATTCTTTATTTTACAATATAAATTAAGTTTACACATCATATTGTAAAATGTATTCATTTGTTCTTCCTTCTTCTTCATCACGGGATTTGCGGGCGTTGATTCCCATCTAGGGCTAGTGGTATTGAGGGATATATGTTTCAATTCCTTATGCTCCTATTTTGTCAGATTTGTTTTATCTTATCGTTAAGTATTAGATTTTTCATTTTTAGTTTAAATGTAATATAATTTCATTCTTTTATGCATTATTCTAGTCTGTTATATTGTCGTATGGTTTCTGATGTTAATGTTATTGTCGTTTTCTTTGTTGTGAACTTTTCTGTCCTTATGTCCGATCTTCTTCTTGTTTCATTATCGTGGATTTGCTTGTTGATTTTTATGTTCATGTTCGTTTTAATTAGATTATTTTTAATTTTATATATTATCAATAAGTTACTTAATTGTATCATTTTATGTATACTTAATTCTTGTGTTTGCTGGTATAGTTGTTCCGTATTCGTTCTTTTATCTAGTTTATAAATTATTTTTAGTATTTTATTTTGTTGAATTTGCAGTATTTTTGATAGTGCATATATTGTTTTAGCGTTCTTTTCTCTTAAGTTGTTTATGTGTTCATCCCATTTTAGATTTTCCTGTAGAGTTAGTCCAAGCTATTTTATTGTGATTGGTATTATTGTTGATTTTTTTATTTTAATATTTAATTTAACATTTTCTGTGTTGTTAAAGATGATGAATTCAGTTTATGTTTGATTAATTGTTACTAGATTATTGTAGTACCATTTTCCAGTTGTTTAATACCCGAGTTTATTTGCGTTAATATTCTGTCGTATGTGTTTGAAATGTGTATAATACATGTATCGTCTGCGTATATAAAAGGTTTTCCATTTAATGTTTGTTAAAATAAATCATTTGTGTATATTATGTATAATATTGGTGGTAAGTTTCTTCCTTGTGGTATTCCGTATTGTGCTACTGATGGTTTACTCTCTTCTTCGTTCATTCGTGTTGTTTGCTATTTTTTTTTAGGTACGTTTTAATCAGGTTTGCTTAATTTTTTTTATACCGTTTGCATTTTGTTTTGTTTCTAATTTTTCTTTTGAAATGGTGTCAAACGCTTTCTTCATGTCTATGAATAATGCTACTACCTTTTTTTTTGTTTTCCAGATTTGTTTTTATGTAGTGTATTAGGTTGTTTACTGCAAATGTGGGGCCAGATTGTTGTTGAAAAGCATATTGGTTTTGATGTATTATGTTTTGTTCTTTAAGGTGTTTGCTTATTTGGTTTTGAATGACTTTTTTCAGTATTTTGTTTCAAGTTGACAGAAGTGATATTGGTCTATAATTTCCTAGGCAGGTTTTGTCTCCTTTTTTATGAATCGGTTTTATTATGTTTTTTTTGAGATAGTCAGGGTATTTTCCTTCGTCTATTACGTTGTTTGTTAATTTTACAAGTATTGGAGTGAGTGTGTTTTTGTTTTCTTTTATTATTTTGATGGTGATTTTGTCAAAACCTGGGGCTTTGTTATCTTTTTGTTCTGCTATTATTTTATTAATTTCTTCTTTGGTTGTATGTTTAAACTTTAAGTTCTTATAGTTTATTTTAGTTGTTGTTGTTTTGGGTTCTGTGCTGGCATTTTTTATTTATGTTTTTGCTAGTGTCTTTCCTATATTTGCGTAGTATGTATTTAATTCATTTGCTATCTCCTGGTTGCCTGTTGTTAGTGTGCCGTCTTCTTTGTATATTGCGTCTATGTATATTTCTTTGTTTTCATCTTTTTTAATTTGTTTATTTATAATTTTCCATATCTTACACTGATCATTGATATTTTTTTCGTATATGTTTTTATAATACTGTATTATAGTTTGTTTGATTATTTTCGTTGTTACTTTTTTGTGATTATGGTATTTTTATTGTATTCTTGTGTTTGTCGGGGTTTTTAAATATTTTTTTTGCAATTTGTTCCTTTGATGAATTTGTTTTATTATTTCCTTCGTGATCCAAGGGTTTCCGACAGCTCTTTTTATTTTGTAGTTATTTTCATTATTTACTATTATGTCTTGTAGTTTTCTGGACAGTTGTTCAAAGTTTATTATTTGTTTTATTTCTATCCTTTATATTTCTTCGGTGATTTTGGTGTAATCCAGTTTCTTTGTTTTGTAGTATTGATATTTTGGCTTTTCTTTGAAGATTTCTTTTAATTTGGTAATCACGGCATAATGGTCTGATATGCTTGACTGTTTGGTCTATCTCAATTTTTTCTATTATTTCTAATTTATTTGTTATTATGTGGTCTAAGATTGTGTTATTTCCATTTTTGTTTATTCGTGTGTAAGTTTCTTTTGTTATTTCGTTTGCTATTCTCTATGTATTTTCTTTTAGCATTGTTATGTATTCTTTCAGCGTATTGTTTTTGTCTAGAAGGTTCAAGTTTATGTCTCCTATTATTAGATGTGGTTTTTTTCTGTTAATAATAATAATAATAATTTATTTACGCTAACTGCATTTACAAGATATACAAGTAGATATAATTACACAATATAAAACAAATAACTATACTATAGACAAATAGATGGAGGCAAGTAACACATAACAAATAAAATAATAACGTTGTTTTTCAGTACTTGTTGTAGTTTTGTTGGTGTTATTTGAAGTGGTTTATAAATCAGTGTTATTGCTATATTGTCGCGGTTTAGTTGTATTGTCAGTATCAGTATTTTATGTGTAGTTAATTTGTTTAATATTTTGTATTCAATATCTTTTCGTATATAGAAAGCAATTCCTCCTCCTTTGGTGTCTCTTGAGTTGAACTCTGCAGTATAATTTTGTATTTTATATAGATCTTCGTTAGTAGGTGTTACCACGTCTCTGTGATCGCTATAACTTCAGGGTTGTTGTGGGTTTCAGGGATTATTTCGATTTCGTAAAACTAATTATTTAGGCTTCTAACATTATGTAAATGTTTATTGGCCATTTTAAAATGTTCAGGTTTATGTATTTTTTTGTTGTAATTATTTTGATTAATTTAATTTAATGTATCTAGGTCGGAGTGTGTATTAATTTTGATTTTATTGCTTGTGTCCATTTTACTTATGAATATGTTTCCGTCTTTGGTCCATAGGTGTTTGAATTCGTGTTGTTTTTTGAATTCGCTGGCTTTATAGAAAAGTACATTTTTTAGCCTTTTAGGCTACATTCCTTTGTTGTAATTGAGCCGATAGTTTTTCGAGCGTTTATTATGTTAGTTTTTTGCTCTTTTGTTTTCAGTTGCACTATTATTGGGCTTTTCTCATTTGATTCGTCTTTTCTGTATGCGGTAATGATGTCGTTTGTTTCTATTTTGGTGTTTAAGTTTTTAAATATTTTTGTGGCAGTATACCCCAATAACATCTGAAACACAATACAAAATTAACAGATTTATATTGTCCCCTTTGAATATACGACAATTTTCATTGAATAATGATTAGGGAAGCCCTATTCGATTTTGATATCGTTCAATGGGGCAGGTAATTTGAGTTGATATTCATGTGTTATGTGTCAAATTAAAATGGTAATTGTCATATCTCATAAGATGGAACACCTTGTATAAAGTCTCAATGTTTTCGTATTTCTAACCACTAATTTATGTTAAGTATAAAATGTCTGCTCAATATCTCTTTACTTAACAAAATTATAGTAAAAATAATCTTTGATCGAACAAGTATTTCCAATTCAAAAATATTTGAATTCAAGAAAATAAGCTTATGCTTCTTATAGTGTGCACACTTTAGACATAATATTGATTTTTTGTTTGTGGATTTTTACATTTTTTTTATCATACCTATAAAATAAATGATGCCTAATAAAAATTATAGACTATTTTAACTATCTAAAAATACAAAGTATTTAGTGCTATTTATTGCAAATCTTAAAAATGCCTCTTAAAAACCTTCCAATACATTAATTTAACCAGAAGAAGAAAAGAAATAGTGTGAAAAACTCTTAATAATTGTGATAACTCGATCTAAGCCGGTGAACGGCAACATATAATATTGGCAACATGGTTTTTATCACATGTTAGAAACAATGTGTGTTTTTCTTTATGACACTTGCGACACACATTTTGATAGTTGCGACATATTTTAATCTAACGTGTGTCTTCCACTCCCAGACGAAGCATGAAGTAAAATTTCGAGTTTAGAAAAGCCCCGCGTAGAAAATTTGTCGAGGGTCGCGCAGCGACCCGAGACAAATTTTCACGGGGCTTTTCTAAACTCGAAATTTTACTTCATGCGCCACGCGTATAAAACACTGATTTAAAATAGTTAAACATATATAATGCTGAGATGTGGCAGATATATACTAAGATATAGCAAACAAATGCGAAAATAAAAATATTTTTGAATATTTTCTAAATGTAAAAATAATAATAAAACAAATTTAGTATGAGTAACTTTTCCATATTCCTAATATTTAAATCATCTTATTTAAAAAGAGGAAAATGCTTTGATGCACAAAGTAACATTTTTTTTAATATGTTCGACAGCGCAAACGCCATTTAATGCCGATTTTCATATTCATATTTTTTTAATATGAAATAAAAATATTTCAAAAATTAAAACAATCACTTGGAGCTAAACCGAAAACAGCAAAAAACCGTTATTTTTCAGGGAACGAAAACCGGAACCGAACCGATATATATTTTATTAATTGAACCGGAAAAAAAACCGGAACGCAAAAAATAACGGTTCGAAGCAATCCTAAAAAGTGTTAAAAGATTGATATTTTCCGAGTTGATAAATTGATTATTTCTATTTCGGCCCTCGTCTATTGTAATAATTAAAAATATCAAATTCGTAGACAAAAGTGGCTTCTGACTAATTTTCAGTTGTCAGATAATAAGAAATCAAATAAAATATTCCTTTTTTTATTTATTGTCTTTAGTTACACGTATAGTACTCTTTGCTTCTTACTTTTTGTAAATTAAATTTAATGCGGTAGCACAAATTTTAAATGCTCAAGGCAGACACGTTCGACAAATTAAACAAATCGGTAAATACACATCACAATATTTGGTGACGGATTACAAAATTGTGAATGTAATGGAAAAAATTAAATTCATCTCGTGTGGGGAAAAAAGCGAGCTTCATCATCCGGCGTGCATTAATTGCTCGTCCTCGCCTCAATGAAATTTATTATAATCTGACCCGATAAATCCACGGCCGTGAATTAATTAAAGGGTAGCCTCCGCCGGAGAATTAATCCCGCCTTAAATGCGGCCTCCTTTCAAATATTTTCTTCTTACGTGCCACCCGCAGCCACTGCATTCTTTCCATATTAAACAGCCACCCCATTGTTTTCAGCTTAAAAATTAATAAAGTCACCTTAAATTTTACTGAAGGGTGATCCATAATTATATCATAACATGACATGTCAACGCACGAATTCTAGAAATTTAATAATTACGCCTTGGAACATACAATTCAGGACATCAGTTTAAGCCGGGGCATAATTATAACAGAAATTGTTGTGCAAAGTTGTGTGGCTCTACCCGAAATGGAAGATGAGGCGCCAATTACGAGGGGCTTTATGCCCCCACAGCCTTGGGGATAATAAGTCCTTGGTGGTCAGCTGATGCATTGCCCCCCAAGGACAAAGGACATCATCGCCAGACGGTGCAAATTAACGGTGTTGGAAACTCTGCCTCAATACAACACCTTCATTAAACCACTTTACCAAACTAAATATTCATTATCATAGAATTCAATCGATATATTGCACGCTGATTGTTAATCAATTTTATTAGGTTATATAATTCGCATACTGGTTGTTTGAATATTAATTATTAATTGACCTACGAGTCAGTGTTATTGCTGTTGTTTAATAAAAGCCAAACGATTTTATTTATTATATTAAATTATTATACTCGAACTATACATCGCTATAAAATGTACATGTAAAATAATAGTTATTTAGGTAACTAGTGTGTGAAGCAAAGCTTTTCGGGACGATTTGCGAGTTAGAACACACAAGATGCTTACGATATTTTATCTACGACAAGTATTTTCCACTATACTTAAATGTTTTCAATTGATGATAAAAATTGTATGCTAATGGATTAATTTTATTTATGTATACAGGGTGTTTCTAAATTGTCGCGAAAGATTTTAATGGGTGATTTGTCAGCAAAAATGAAGGGAGGTCTTTCATATAATTTTTTTGTTTAAAACCCCTTTATCTGTCATCACAATCCAAATGTCGGTTAGCACCGTGTTGTGTCAAGTTGACACGATAGACTAATGTCGGCCGACGCCGACTTGTGTCAAGTTGACACGATGGATTAATGTCAGCTAGATCAATGTCAGGCAACCTGGTGATTTACAGTCATAAAGTCACAATTGTCCAAATACAGTCAATATTGCGTTTTAATAACAAAATTCTACTGTAAATGTAAATGTAACAATTCGGGTCAAATTATTCGGGCCATAGACGCGTTTCGAGGTTGAATTAGTCTTTGTAAGACAAATTAGTTTGTAGATTGCAAAATTAATCGCACTTTTATTGTTTTGAAGTATTCTACAATCATGTATTAGCAATTTCATTCATATTTATATTTAATCTTCATTGGTGTTTGTCAGCGACGGCTCGCAGCCTAATTTCATTGTAGGCCACTGCGCCAAGGCACACAAAATTTGAGGTTGGGATCGTGCTTTATAAATACAAGGAATTGCACTACAAAGTCATCTTTCAATAACGAATACATATTACCTTGGATCTCTGGCATACCCTGAAGTTAGGCTGCGAGCTGCCGCTGGTGTTAGTACATGTATAAGGGGTGTTAATTTAATCAGGTATACATAGGGATTTAACATGTAAAACCACATTTATGCATTTCCTGCTTCCCGGATAATTGAAGAGACAAAATACAAGAGTAAACAAAAATTAAGAAAAAAATCCTACGTAGTTAGATTATTTATTTGGTTAAAATTCGACGTCATTTACTATTTTTCACCAAGTTTTAAAAATCACGAAAATTTAAAATATATGGCCCTATGAACACCCGTCTTCATTCATTATTTTTGATATGGAGGCGCTAGAATCGCGAAAGGGGCATTAAATGAAAGCCACGAATACGGCGTTGATGATTTTAGGCTAAAAGTCAAGTACAATTTTTTCAAGTAAGCATAAAAACCGTAATCACGTGCTGTAAATACCCATATTATTTTTTTGTGCCCGGCTTAAGGCTAATTTAGTAAATTTTCGTATATTTCAAAAATTGGTTAAACATAGTAAACGAATAAGGTCTCACATTCTTCATACCTGCTAATGACATAATCCCTTTTTTACCTATAAATACCGACCATATTTTTCACTCATGCATTTCTGTGTACCTGTTCATTCCACACACAACACTTTTCCCAAGTAAATTTATTTTAAATTTATTCTTTAATTTTTTTAAAACGTCATAAGGAAAGCTTTACTGAAGAGAGATAAATCTCGAAACGCTTCTATAGACGGCCCAAGACATTAGCTGTAATCCAAGTCCATTCACTTCTAATTTTTTGTTATTTCTCCTTTCATTTTAATTTGTATTTGTTAGTTGGTTTGAAGAGAATTTGACCTAAACGTTACATATACTTTAATAGAGCGTTGTAGCAAATCAAATTAAATAAGATTTTAAATATTTCATTGTATAATTCAATATCCGGAGGTGTATTTGCACGGTAAGTAGTTGTTTCAATGGATATTTATCGTCTTAAGTTGTCTTATTAATGAAGACATTGTTTGCATTTTCACGAATAACATTTTTGTAATTTTATATATTATAGTAAACGACATCGGATTTTAACCACATAGCAAACAACATTAGTCGTGTTATGTTGCTTATTTTTTCTTTACCCTTGTACTTTTCCTCTAAAATGATCCTGGAAGCAGGAAAATGCATAAATGCGATTTCAGATGTTAAATCCCTATGTATACCTGATCGAAGCAACACCCTGTATATTAATAATCTTTATATAAGTCATCACGTTTTATGATTCGTTAACAAAACGATGTGATTTGATCGATTATGAAACTTTCGCTCAAACAAATAGTCACAAACCTTCACTGAATATAATTGATTCAATTATAAATGCTTTCTACAGTAAAAATCGATCAAATCCTGTTGCGTATTGTCATTCGGCCTTATGTGCGAAAAGTGTGATACAAAGCTCTCGCGCAAAAATTGAATTTCGAGCAAGAGAGGGTTGGAAGCCGTTAGGGGGCGGGTCAAAGGGCGAACCCCCCCCCCCCCCACGAGCCCCCAAAATTGACACGTTCGTGGAGCACTCGATAATAATAAACGTCAGTTATAAACCCACCCGTGGAAATATAAAATTGTTGCCGTCAATAAAACCCGAAAGAGCGGCGAAAGGGATAGAGGGAATCGGGCGGAGTGAATTTGTTACAAATGTCTTCTCTTTGTCTCTGTTTAGAGATACATTAAATAAAGTATTGCGGTGTAGTTTTATTGAAATTATTTCTATACATCTGTAACGATACTTTAATTGTAATTTATAAAATTTGAATGCTGTTTGTGATGAGTGGAAGTATTTTGTTTCATAACTTATTTTTTATAAAGTTATACAAAAACACGTACAAAAAATGATAGTCCATCAAAGTACAGTCGACGAAACCCAAATGTGAACGCTCTTTAGTTGTCATGGTATTTGTTACTGAAATTCATTCCTGTAATTCTGGCTTCGGCCAGTGGTATTACAAAATAGGCGGGAGAATATTAAGAGCAGAAATATATACTGCCTTTCAAAAAAATCAGAACACAAAGTATTTATTGGACGATTTTAATGAAATTTACAGAATTTGATCATGTAAATGAACTGCATCGATGATCAAAAAATCAATTGTTTGGTTACTATTTAATGGTATTTTTCCTTGATTTCACCATTATGAAGAGCTGCTGATTTTTTAATGTAATTGCTTCTAATATCCAAGTAACCTCTGAGTAGTTTGACGTTTCAGTTTGTAAAACATAGAAAGATGCCCCGTGTTCGTCGGCGTGCACAATATCATCATCTAAGTGAATTTGAAAGGGGTCGCATTATTGGAAGCGGGAAGCGGGTTTTTCGGTTCGTGCTATTGCTGAAAGGGTAGGCCGTAGTGTATCGGTGATCGTACGCTGCTGTTCTAGATGGTCCGAAGCTGGGGAGAATCGACGTAGACTTGGATCAGGACGTCCAAGAAGCACCACTGAGCGTGAAGATCGAGCTCTTCGTCTTACAACTTTAAGGGACAGATTTACAACGTCGCGGGCATTGGGAAATGACTGGTTGGCTCTAAATGGCCAAAGAGTATCCATGGCTACTGTTTACAGAAGAATCCGCTGTTTTGGTATAAGATCCTACCGTCCACAATTGTGTCTACCTCTTACTCCGCAGCATCGCAGAGCAAGACTTGATTGGTGCAGGGAAAGACAACATTGGACCCATGAATGGAATAACATTATTTTCAGCGATGAGTCTCGGTTCTGTTTATGGGCTAATGATGATCGCAGAAGAGTGAGACGTCGACGCGGTGAACGCAGAATTTTACAATTTGCTGATGAAAGACATACGGCTCTTACACAGGGAGTTATGGTTTGGGGGGCGATAGCATATGGTAGTCGGTCTCCTCTAGTTTTTTTAGAAGCAAGTCTTAGCGCGATTCGGTATATTGACAACATTTTACGGCCAGTGTTAGTGCCCTATGTAAAAAATGGCTTGCAGAACCCCATTTTTCAGCAAGATAATGCTCGACCGCATACAGCGGCCATTACAAGACAGTTTTTTGATAGTGCCGAAATCAATTTGTTACCTTGGCCATCTCGTTCTCCAGATCTATCGCCAATAGAACATGTTTGGGATATGATAGGTGTTAGAATGAGTAACTTACAGCGCCCCGCTAACACTGTAATGGAACTTAGAGCTCAAATTATCGAAGTTTGGAATGAAATACCCCAAGACGTGTTAATGAGTGTTTGGGAAATCGTGGAGGCCCAACACATTATTAATTTTTATTCATTTGTTTTTTTGTTTTTCAAGTTGATTTTTTGATCATCGATACAGTTCGTTTACATGATCAAATTGTGTAAATTTTATTAAAATCGTGAAATAAATACTTGGTGTTCTGACATTTTTGAAAGGCAGTAAATTATATTTATTATTGCCGGTTTATCGAATCCGTCTTATCTACATTAAATGTGCAATATAACTATTAAAATAATACAAAACTACGAAAACCTTTTCAAGTCAATGCTGAGGCATTTTTGAAAAATTATTTGACAATAAGTTTTGAGAGCTGTCAAATTTAATTGCGACGAACGACTATGATGCAAAGTGTAAATTACACCATTCAATTTTGGCGTTCAGATTTCGATTGCGCCGAATGTACGTCTTTTGAACAATTGGCGATTGACATACTAAACGTATTTCACTTTTTAATTGGTTAAAGGCCATTTCACGTTAAATTGGCGTTTTATACGCGTGGCGCATGAAGTACAGTTTCGAGTTTAGAAAAGCCAAATTTGGTTAATTAAGTTATGTATATGTATATTTATAACACTAAGGGCTGCTTTTACAATCAATAGTTACACCTTTGGTTTCTAGTACTGTACTGTTTAGTTTAAACCATTGGTAAACGGCCTTGCCATTTTACAATTGTTTCAGTTTCAGCATTTGCTTTTGTGCTATTGGAAATAGTATCTGTCTTCTTACACTCTAAATTCATAAAACATAACCATAATACAAGGAAGAACATAGTTAATATAAATATTTAATACACAGAAAGTACTTGCTAATGAAATTTTAATATTCACTTCGACAAGTAAATTTATCCCCTATCTTTTATCTATACTAAGCTAACCTCTACTTTCAATTGAAAATGAATTTGTCACAAGTTCTAATCTAATAATCTATATCCAAAGAAACGGCCCACCACAGGTTTAACCCAAGCTCGAAACACGGGGCAGACTGACAGTGAGGTAACTCAGCTTAACACACAACAATGCTTTGCCTCGCAATTGTAGAATAGACACCTAAGGTTTGATCCTAGGGTTAAGTTAACAAAGGTGTAACTATGGATCGTAAAAGCGGCTCTAACAAAATCAATTAATTTAGTTGTGACTTTGATATTCAAGTGGGACGTTTGACGTCACTCCGTCCTAGGGTTCGTAATACAATTATTATGAAACTTCCATCCGGCAACTCGAGAGGATGTTCTGATTCCAGCAGTAACGAGAGGGCGGCTTTCCTTTTGTCCTTCCCAAAGACGTTTCAGTCGAGTTTGTTGTGGTAAGAAACGCCACCCCCACCAAGAACTTCTGAGGTTATTTTGAAAGGTCAGCGGTCAAAAGGTTTGTTCTCAAACTGAATATTTCAAATTTAACAACCTACAACAAAAAATGTATTATACAGATAAGGTGAATATACTTTTAGTAGGTATACAGGATGCGATTAAATTAATTAGCACAGGCTCTCTTTCAATATAAGTTTTCTGCAATTGGCATTTAAAACAGTTTAATAGATTACTTATAAAAATTATTAAAAATAACTAATAAGAACCAGTAAGGTATTTATGGTCCCCAATAAATATGCACATATTTATTTAACCAACATTACAAATAGTCTGCTTGTTTTTAAATAATCTCAGAAATTCCCGAAAAATAAGCGACGTGTCGCAAAAATAAATAAAAATGTCATGTGGATGATTAAGTATATTATGTAGGCAGTAGCGGCTCGTAAGATTATTTATTGATGAAGCTCCAAAAATATACATACAGGGAAGTTTTCTTTCAAGTATACATATCTCAATGCGTAATTTGGAAGCATTCGTTATTATACGCTACGCGTGTAAAACACCGATTTCAAGTGAGGTTCAAATATACATAAATTCACAATATTTTTGTTTTGTACGTGTGGCGCATGAAGTAAAATTTCGAGTTTAGAAAAGCCCAGAAAATTTGTCTACGGTCGCTGCGGGACCCTCGAAAAATTTTCACGGGGCTTTTCGAAACTCGAAATTTTACTTGATGCTTAGTCTGGGACTGAAAAACACTCGTTTATAGCTTCGAATTAAACTCTTCTAAAAAAAAAAACAACGTGAACATTTGTCTTTCAGGTAAACATGCATAAGCTGTAAATTTTCCGACATCCGTTGTTTTTCAAAAGAGCTTAATTTGAAACTTTTAACGAGTGTTTTCCACTCCCAGACTAAGCATGAAGTAAAATTTCGAGTTTAGAAAAGCCTCGTGAAAAATTGTGGAGGGTCATGCACCACGCGTACAAAACAAAAATATTGTGAATTTATGTATATTTTAACCTCACTTGAAATCAGTGTTTTATACGCGTGGCGCATGAAGTAAAATTTTCTAAACTCGAAATTTTACTTTATGCTTAGTCTGGGAGTGGAAAACACAACGGATGTCGGAAAATGTACAGCTTATGCATATGTTTATCTAAAAGACAAATGTTCACGTTGTTTTTTTTTTAGAAGAGTTTAATTCGAAGCTATAAACGAGTGTTTTCCAGTCCCAGACTAAGCATGAAGTAAAATTTCGAGTTTCTAAAAGCCACGTGAACATTTGTCGAGGATCCCGCAGTGACCCGAGACAAATTTTTTGGGCTTGTCTAAGTGAGGTTCAAGTGAGGTTCAAATATACATAAATTCACAATATTTTTGTTTTGTACGCGTGGCGCATGAAGAGTTTAGCAAAGCCCCGAACATTTTCACGGGGCTTTTCTAAACTTGAAATTTTACTTCATGCTCAGCCTGGGAGTGGAAAACACTTGTTTATAGCTTTGAATTGAACTCTTCTAAAAAAAATAAACAACGAATATCTATACATTTAAAGAAAATATGCTGAATTTGGAATACGTATACTTGAAAGAAAAACTCTCTGTATATTAGTTTGTATTATTTATCTAATACAATGTTGAAGCAACATCGTTCTAAGAATTTTGTTTTCGGCGCATTTTTATATTTTTCTGGACGTCTTCTGTTACCTATAGATCGTTAAGTCGTTAAATACATACTCATATGAATCTTTTTGACCATAATTGAATATTTCTTCAACCGAAGAGTCGCTGGTGAAATTTGACGAACTTGAATTCATGATTATTAACGCTAACGGGTATTTATAACGACAACCGAACGGAAATCACTGTAATTTAACCTTAAAATTAAAAACGTCCAGCTAAATCGCCATTCAAATTGTTACTGGGAGAAATTTCAACATTTAACACTAACGGGTATTTACCCGCAAAACGACATTTAAATTGGTTGGTAATACTGCATATTCACTTTTAAATATCATTTAAGCCTAATAGTCCTTTAAAATGTGTTCATAATACCGGCCGTGAGTAATATATTATAAACGCGAATAACGAGTATTTTGCAATAACGCAAAAAAAACAAACAGAAAAATATATAAAAATATTTGCCCGTTCATTAATCCAGATAGTATAGTATGATAATTTAATAAAAGTCAAAGAAGTTGATTATCAAAGATAGTATGATAATTTAATGAAAGTCAAAGAACACTAAAAAACTACTGTTATTCCTTACTTCACTTTAAAAAGTAAGGTAAGGAATAACAGTCTTTTTTAGTGTAATAATAACTTCACATAAACTCAAAAACATACAGTTAAAGTCAAAGAAGTTGATTATGGAAGATGGATTTATAAAACATAATTAACAACAAAATATTATGCAATTTTATCGAGTAGCCAACCACGCAGTTTTTTTTTAATTGTAAAGTTATTTAAATTAAAAACACTTGGTATTGTTTCAGAATACACAATACAATTTATAATTTAAATAACTTTACATACTCTAATATGTTTCACCAAGTGCCAGATGAGAAATTAATTCAAGAATTTTTTTCTTTTATTTTGACATTTCATAATAATTCAATTTATTCAACTTCGAAGTTTCAATAGGAATAAGAGATATTTATAAAACTTATTTATATTGAATTTAATTGTATAATTTTATTATTATGACGTAGACTTTCTCGGGGAGACGTTGAGTTGCAATTACAAATAGTGGGTAATTTGATTCAATTACAACACGACGACGTCTTGTTAAATAAACTCCGACTTGTTTACTTAAAGAAAAATAATTTACACGTAGTTCTTGGATAAACATTGAACTAAATTACGTCGTGAGACTGCAGTTACTCGTACCTAGAGGAAAGGCCAGTGTTTGCAATTAATTAAAATTAATTACTGGATGTGACTGTCAAGAGAGTAGACGTTTCTCTGGCATTAAAATCATTAGAATTTTACAAAATTAAAATTATTTTCTATAAATTAGGAGCAGCAGCCAAAAATATTTAGACTCTATTTGAAGAAATACACAATTAAATTATAACATAATTTTTACATAAAAAAGTGAGCAATATACGTTTTTTACGTAGATTTTTTTGTAAAAACTATGTTATAATTTAATTGTGTATTTCTTCAGATAGAGTTTAAATATTTTTGGCTGCTGCCAGTGGTTTGTTTCAATCGATAAATAAAAGATACCTTTGAAGAAGATTTAACTGAAGTTGATAAAACCGGACACTAGTGTTTTATCAATTTAAATTGAATCTTATTCAAAGTATCTTCAATTTGGTTCTTATTAATCATTTGATGAAACATTTTTACAATATTGATAATACTGAACTGCATTTTTTCAACTTTTTGCTGTTGATTCTAAATGAATAGGTGCATCTGAATAGATACATAATATTTAAATGGTTACACGTCCGTCATTTGTAAAAACCTGACGTCTTATGGAATTTTGAAGCTCATTTTCGGAATCTATGCAAACAATTCCGAAAATGAACTTCAAATTTTCGTAAGACTTCCGGTTTTTTTTTACAAATGACGGGCGCGTAAATATTTAAAACAACATCATTTTTTCAAAGTTCAACCATCGTAATTATTGCAGTTTTGTGAAAATTGTTTGGCAAAATTTGTGAGGAATAAAAATAAATTCAAAAATTGACTTGGGGGACGCAACATAGGAAATCGCATGTTAATTTTAAAGTTGCTGCCCTATTTATTTTAGAGACAAAATGTATTTCACTTTTTTGTAGAGGGAAAAAATCTAAATTTATGAATGCATTTAACACCTTACGTTTCTCTAAGTTAAAATAATTAAGAAAAAGTAATGTGATTTTATAAAAATAATGACATACCATGGAATTGATACAACAATTGCGGATATTCCCCGCTTTCTTTAAAGTTCAATTGAAAGCTTTAAACAAGTGTTTTCCACTCCCAGACTAAGCATGAAGTAAAATTTCGAGTTTAGAAAAGCCCCGTGAAAATTTGTCGAGGGTCGCGCAGCGACCCGAGACAAATTTTTTGGGCTTTTCTAAACTCGAAATTTTACTTCATGCGCCACGCGTATAAAACACTACAATATTGTCAAATTTATGTATATTAGAACTTCACTTAAAATCAGTGTTTTATACGCGTGGCGCATGAAGTAAAATTTTGAGTTTAGAAAAGCCCAGAAAAGGCTTTTCTAAACTCGAAATTTTACTTCATGCTTAGTCTGGGAATGGAAAACACTCGTTTAAAGCTTCCAATTGAACTCTTTTAAAAATCAACGAATGTCAGAAAATTTACAGCTGAAATAATTAAGAAAAAATAATGTTTTTTATGGTTTTTGTCGTGGCCTGCATAATACCACTTTATTAGGATTTTTTCTTGTATAGTATAAATCATTTCGAAAACATTTACTTTAATCAAGTGACTGCGATATCTTTTGCCATTTTCACATCTGCAATTGTTGTTTCAATTCCATGGCATGTCATTATTATTATAAAATCACATTACCTTTTCTTAATTATTTTAACTTAGAGAAACGTAAAGTGATAAACGCTAACACAAATGAACTCAGAATTTTTTCCTCTACAAAAAAGGTAAATACATTATCTTTCTAAAATAAATAGGGGAGCCAAAATTTGAACATTTTAAAATTTACATGGGATTTCTTATGTTGCGTTCGCCAAGTCAACACCCGGTAAAATACTTTCATGGATATAGTCAACACATTTCCCTTTAGCGTGACGTCACAAAGAAACCAAAATAAAACGACGAACGCGCATTTCTGTGACTATTTTTTTTTTCAATTCTGTCAGTGCGAATTCAAATTTTTAGAAGGTTTTCAACAAACAACATATAATTAGAAAAATAGAAAGTTGTGTACACTGGGAATTTTTCTTTTAAGTATACATCTGCATACGCTGTAGTTCTAAATATACATCTTTAGTATTCTGCTTTAGTAGCATATTTTAAACTTCACAATATTTCTAAAATTGAAATTTTACTTCATGCTTAAGCTTTTACGAATATCAGAAAATTTACATCAGATATGAGTCGTCCAGATGCAACATTTTCTAAACTCGAAAGTTTACCTCATGCTTAATTTGGGATTGGAAACACTCGTTAGAAGCTTCAAATCGAAGCTTTGGAAACAACAAGTAATTTTTCTTTTGGGTATACAAGCACGGTTGTTGTGAGGTTCAAACATTCGTTGTTTTAAAAAAAAATGAATTTGTGTTCAGTATTCCGGCACCAGATACCCACAGACGCGTTTCGGACTTCAAGGTCCTAGTCAGTGTGGTCCCGACCACAAACAGGGTTTAGCTAGTTCGTGGATTTGACACATTTGTGGCAAAATGACAAAAACTGATTTTACAGCGTCTTTTAAATCAATTAAAATAGTGTTAAATGATACAACGCTTATTTAAAATAAGGACAAGAATAATTATGTAAAACTAAGTACAAGTACAAAGTTGGCAGGATTTGCAACTGAAAACATATGTCAGCTTTTGCAACGAAGAAATGTAGCAGGTTTTGCATTCGACGGAATTTTTAAAACTTAATTTTAGAAGGTTTAGGATGAGCTTTAAAGGTCAATTTATTTTTTTAATTGTAGCCTGAGACGACTAGAATCCAGGGATAACAAAACCTCAAAATTATAAAATATGGCTGATTTTGCATACAATAGGCGACTCATATGATTGCATCTAGGCGACTTATATGATGACTTTAATAACACATTTGATAAACCAACACACTCTTGCTCTAAGAAACTCGATTCTCTTCTTCTTCGAAGAGCTTTGAAACATTTAAAATAAGTTTTTGGGCTTGTTCGTCATATCGTGGCATTTTGAATTAATTTGACAAGTGTAGGTACTTACATGACACTTGTCAAAATAATTATTCAAGCTTGAGTTTATATATCGACATGCGAAACAATTGAATGCTTTCTGTTTCAATAAAATTTCAATAATAAATGTAAGAAAAAGTTCATGATGTCAGGGTAGAAAATGAATGATTAAGTTCAAGTCGGACTGAAGAAACTGACATATTATCTACATATTAAAATTCAGTGTATTTTCAGTTATATTCAAGTTTTCTAATTTGCTATGAATAACGAGTGTCTATACATTTATTTTATTTATTTATTTTATTTATTTATTTAATCAATTTGTGCTACTACAGAAATGTTTACACACGTCAATGATGATAATAGTATAAAAATAATTAATTCGATTACAATCACATTCATATTAAAACTTATTATACAACTATGCCGGAAAAATTACTAGATAGACATTCCGATATATTATAAAATGCCTGTTTTTCCAGATATCTCTTTAAAACTTGGTGAAAGGTTGTCAGCGGCAGTGCCTTAATTGAATTTGGTAAAATATTAAATAGTATTGGTCCATGAAATTTTATCGCATTTTGCGATTTACCCAAACGAAGGAATGCAGGGTATATGAGGTTGGCAGATCTTTTGATTTGTGAGCATTTTTTCGGACATATGAACTGTCGGCATCACAGTAGGTTCTGACTTCAGAAACATACGTCGTAATTAGACATGTAATTAAGTTTATTTGACGTTTCCGAGATTCACCGAATCGTATGACTTAATCTAAGATATTCATGACCAGATTTAGACATTCCGAATGTTGTCCAAAGAAATGTTCTATTTATATTCCCAGAACTTTTTTCCGACATAGACGCTTCGAAACGATGTCCCGACATTTTTGTTTTTCTAAATAATTTAAAACAAAGATGAACGTAGAGTTCGGCATCTTTTCTTTTTAATATATGCATTATTAAAAAAACACTCATCATACCACGCCGTACACACTTTACCCACAAAAAAACCACCCACGTAATCGGTAAGTGCCTCTAATCAACATTAAACTGAGATATGTTTTTCAAAGCAACCAAGACGCTGACAGTTTATAGTCACACGTTATAATACTATATTGTCATTAACTATTTTTAATAACTCAGTTTAAAAAATGATTATTAATTTTAAAAGGCTCAAAATGTAAGGTAACCAATACGCTGAAAGCGCTATACTCTATACCTCGCTGTCCCAATTTACACTGAAATGGGGTTCCTTTACCCAAGTTTCAAGTGGGGGTGGGTTATTTCAGCTCAAAAACAGTCGGAGTTGATGCGTCGTATCGGTGACGTCAGAACTGGGTGAACGTCTGGACCACCCCTCTAAAGAGCGGTGCACGGGCGTCCTCATCCCTCATCATAGGGGTAGATGGTACCCCCGAGTAAATGTTAATGAATACCGGGAGAGGGAGGAGAACGCCTGCGTCGGGACGCCGACTACGATGACGACGTCTTCCGCTCGCTCGCGCTGGACGTCGCCTGTAGATTCGATAGCGGCGTCGCGAACGATACACCGAAACCCAGTTCACGCTCAGCGTCGCAGCGCTCGTGTTCGAGTGCTTTTTCCGAAGTTGTTCGGTGTTTGAATTTTGGACGAGAGAATATATTTTTGTGGGGACTTTAAAATGTAAACTTATAAATATATGTGAACGTTTTTGAACTCATATAGACTAACTATTTGTTTTGATTTTTGTTCAGCATTGTGTAATTTAATTTAAATGTAAGTAAATAGAAAAATATGTATGTTAATCCTGTACATCTTTATTTACTAATGACAAACAAAAATTGTTAACACATATAAACTGCCTTATTATAAATATAAGGCCAGTCCAAAAGTTATAGAATCTTAACGACACTATTTGTCATGCTTTCTAGCTTTAATGGAGTCTCAAACTCTCTTCTAATATCTTTTAATAATGCAGAAAATGTTTATATTACTGTAGGAATATGTTTTTTTTATTTACATGAAGATTTCAACTAACTTGGAATATAAACACTAACACGTTCTTCACAATATTTTTTCTAGGTCAGTAAGCTATTAATAATGAGTACATAGTACTCGAAATGTACATTTAGCAAAAATTAATAAAAAAAAATATTGTTAAGAAAGTGTTAGTGTTTATATTCCAAGTTTGTTTATAATAATATCTATCGTCTTATTATACTTTTTTTATAAATTTTCGAGTCAATAAATATTAAAAATAAATGATTATGGATAAATATTATTTCAAATAAAATACAATTGAATAATATGGATGTAAAACTTCTAAAACTTTTTGGGGAAAAGCGGCAGAATTCAAAAATTATAGTTGTATTTTTCTGGCTAAATAAAAATAAAGTTCTTGCTAGAAAAATACAAATATAATTTTTGAGTTCTGCCGCTTTTCGCAAAAAAGTTTATTGACATTTTTGATAACTTGACGGCAAAAAACTACTAAATGTAATATGGATGTATACCGGGTGTTCGGTAAAAAATCGCCCAACGCCATAACTTTTGCATTTATTGTCCGATTTTATTGAACTAAAAAGCAAAGTCAATGGCCGTTTAGATAGTCAAAAATGACATGAATATTGAATTTTTTAATAATAACTTCTTTCACAAATAATAGCCAACTTAAGATTTTTAAATGGCTACCTATAATTTTTTTATTTTATTACATTAGACATTACTTTTCTAAATCGAATAACGCTCAACTTCTTGTTTTTGTTCAATGTTTTGGTCGATTTTTTTTAAATCTTCTATTTAAAATTATATTAATAAAAATTGTAATTGGGGGGCTTGTAAATTAAATGATAAATGCTATTTATTGTGAGGTTATGCCATTAATAATAACGATACAATAAATAAGTACCTACGTTACAACTTAATGTAGAATAAAAGTAAAGAAAAAATGTAAATATTTTGCTATTTCAATATTTCGATTATAACTAATTTTTAAGTGTATTTATAACTTCACAACATTTCAGTGATTTATACGTGTGGCGCATGAAGTAAAATTTCGATTTTAGAAAAGCCCCGTGAAAATTTGTCTTGGGTCGCTTCGCGACCCTCGACAAATTTTCTACGCGGGGCTTTTCTAAACTCGAAATTTTACTTCATACTTAGTCTGCGAGTGGAAACACTCGTTCGAACTTTAAATTTAACTCGTTTATAAAATCGACGTGTGTAATATAAGATGCAAAATTTTACCTAAAATCAATTTTTAGAGTTAACTTTATAATTTGCTCGGCTCTTAATGGGTTAATATTCTATTCCTAAGAAAAACGGTATTTATTAAATATTAAAGTTGCGTTTCGTATAATAACAAACTGTGAACAAATCGATAAAAATCTAGAAATATAAAAAATCTCGACATTATTCGATTATGACTCATTTTTTAAGTGAATTTATACCTTCACAACATTTCAGTGTCTTATACGCGTGGCGCATGAAGTAAAATTTCGAGTTTAGAAAAGCCCCGTGAAAATTTGTCTCGGGTCGCTTTGCGACCCGAGACAAATTTTCTACGCAGGGCTTTTCTAAACTCGAAATTTTACTTCATGCTTAGTCTGGGAGTGAAAACACTCGTTCAAACTTTAAATTTAACTCTTTTATAAATTCGACGTATGTAATATAATAAATCATTCATTGAAATCATAAAAAAAGATTCAAAATTTTATCTAAAATCAACTTTTAGAATTAACTTTATAATTTGCTCGGCTCTTAATGGGTTAATATTCTATACCTAAGAAAAATAGTAATCATTAAATATTAAAGTTGCATTTCAGATAATAACAAACTGTGAATAAATGGATAAAAATCTAGAAATATCGAAAATCTCGACATTTTGAAAATCTTGATGGTCCACTCCCAGACTAAGCGTGAAGTAAAATTTCGAGTTTAGAAAAGCCCCGCGTAGAAAATTTGTCGAGGGTCGCGCAGCGACCCGAGACAAATTTTCACGGGGCTTTTCTAAACTCGAAATTTTACTTCATGCGCCACGCGTATAAATCACTGAAATATTGTAAACTTTAAAAAATACTAACCTTTAATTTGTTCGGTTTGTTGACACATTGTATTGAATCTTCTAAGCTGATTATACATACTAATTCTTTTTATACATTTTGATCAGTATTAAAAGTCCAATTTTGTTTCAAGGCACACTACATTTGAATCCCATATCCCCCCCCCCTCTGGCTACAGAATTGTTTACATCAGTGATGGGGAAACTACGGCCCGCGGGCCAAGTCCGGCCCGCGGAAAGGTTTAATCCGGCTCGTTTAAGAGTGCTGCCGTGAGAATGTTTGAACGCGTTCTTACTTCGTAATGTGACGACCCGCATAAAAACTACCTACCTACGATTAAGCATTATTCTTTGGCCCGCTACGATTATCTGGTTATTACAAATGGCCCGTCTTAAAAAAAGTTTCCCAACCACTGGTTTACATGTTTATATTAAATAAACAGTAAATTCCAAAAAAAACCCTGATAACAAAAAAACTGTTCGTCAACATTATTTAGCATATCATTTTGAATTAAGGACTAGAAAACACTTTATATATGTACATCTTTTATCATAAATATTACTTCATTAAAGTTTAAATTGGTTGACCAGTGTTATTAATATTAGTAAAGGTCGTACAGCAATGCTAAATAACATGATTTTAGTTTAGAAAAATATCCCACCCTAAACTAATTCATATAAATTTATATACTTACATGAAAGGGAAAATACGTATACAAAGCATACTACCATTTATTTTCAACTTATTTTTATACAAAAATATACTTATACACCAAAGATTCCCTATTCTTTCTCACAAGCATAAAACTGAGACTTGAACAAATTGCCTAGAAAATTACCCCCCTAAAAAAAATGAATTTCCTTTATTACACGGAAGGAAATGCATTTCCCCTCGGACTAAAAACCAGAACAATCTTATTCTTAGATTGTGGAATTCCTTTACACACTAGTGTATTTACAAATGTAGTTCCACAAATCCAACCCGTTGTTTAGTCGCCAATCACTTACTGTAGTTTATTATAGGCTAGTCAGAGGAGTTTATGTATTATTCAGAACAATTCTATTATTTCATGGAATTGATTTTCATAATATATATACTGATACCTCGAATAGTTTGTACTAATAATAAGTGAAAGTGGACGATTTATTTACTTTTATAAACCTAGGTTTTCAATAATTTATATATGCCCTTAATTATTTTTATTAATAAAAGCCAAAATTGTACATATACATTTATGAATACCATGCATTTATAAATAACCCTTGAACACTACAGAAATACCATTTTAGTATTCCCTATCTCAGAATGTGTTGCCGATTTCTAACTGCAATAAAAAAATATTTGTGATTCAAACTCAAATTAAATTTACAAATAAAACACGATTTTAACTTTGTTTGTATAACTGAGACTTTATTAAGTGACTATAGTTTCGACAACTTTAACTTGTCATTTTTAAACTCAAAGACTTTGAGTTTGAAAATGACAAGTTAAAGTTGTCGAAACAAAGTCACTTAATAAAGTCTCAGTTATACAAACAAAGTTAAAATCGTGTTTCATTTATGAATTATGATATATAACGAAGTAGAAGTAGAAGAATCCAAAATTTTCAGGCTTTTCTAAACTCGAAATTTTACTTCGTGCTTAATCAAGGAATGGAAACACTCTAAATTAAACTCTTTTATAAAATCAATAAATGCCTGAAAATAAGCAGCGTATACATCGCGAAATGTATACTTAAAATAACATTTCTTTGTATGATAAACTCTCTGGAATACTGCAAACATATTAATAATGTCAACATTTTGAAGTAAATAAATTCAATTTTAAACTGTTAATGGTGGAGATTAACAGTTTAAAATTGTATTTATTTACTTCAAAATGTTGACATTATTAATATGTTTGCAGTATTCCAGAGAGTTTATCATACAAAGAAATGTTATTTTAAGTATACATATCCCGATGTATACGCGGCATTCATTGATTTTATAAAAGAGTTTAATTTAGAGTGTATCCATTCCTTGATTAAGCACGAAGTGAAATTTCGAGTTCAGAAAAGCCTGAAAATTTGGTTTTTAATTTAAGGGGACACCTAACATGACTATAGACATTCGCCTATAGTCAACTATAAGATGGCGGCCGTTTTCGGATGTTTTAAAGTGGAGCAAAACTTGAAAATATGTGTCTTCGTCGAACACTTGATAATAAAAAAGTTATTTCTATCTGGGCAGTAATCTACTTTACATTAAATTTGCAATCTAAGGAAAAATATGTAAAATATAAAGATAGAACCTCTCAAGACATGTTGTTTTTCATTTATTTAAAAAATATATAAATACAGCAATATAATTTCCGAGAAATTCATTTAAGGGTAAGAATTTACTATACACTTCGTGGGTTTTATAGATAAAAATGATATTATTCGAATGTAATCGATAAGTACTATCTAGATATGCAATTAGTTTCGACCGGATATGTTAAATATATAAAAAAATGTAATATATAAAATTACGAAAATGTTATTCGTGAAAATGCAAACAATGTCTTAATTAACAAGACAACTTAAGACGATAAATATCCATTGAATCAACTACTTCCCGTGCAAATACACCTCCGGATATTGAATTATACAATGAAATATTTTAAATCTTATTAATTTGATTTGTTACAACGCTCTTTAAAGTATATGTAACGTTTAGGTCAAATTGTCTTCAAACCAACTAACAAATACAAATTTAAAATGAAAGGAGAAATAACAAAACATTAGAAGTAAAAGGACTTGGATTAAAACTAAAAATTTAGTTTAAAATTTTGAAAATATTAGGTCCTAGCAGTATGTAAACTAATCATCGTGCGCAAAGAGATTTGCGCAATTTATTCTATTGCAAACCTTTCTCCTAACCTAACCTAACTTAGAAGTATGTGAAATATTCAACATGAGCAAACATTTTTTTCGGCGAAATATAGCCGTTGACACAAACTAGAATTCAGCCGAAATGAATTTCCAAAAGTGTATTAATTTGTGTTAGTTATTCTATAAATCCATGCGAGTCCAAGTGTAATGTGCTAATGTGTTATAATCGTCATCCGGTTAAATCTAACTTTAAGTTGAAGTTAGATTGAAGTCTTTAACAAACATTTTTTTCGACTTCCCCAATGTCTCCAGTAAAGATTGCAATGGTTAACAGCAATCAGTAAGGTTTTCTAGAAGTTTCTAGTCAAATACTTAATTGTTGTTAAGTTGCGTGAAGATGGTTTTAAATTAATGAAACATTTGTATCTTTTCTTCACTTATTTATTTGGAGTACCAAATGCACATTTCGATCACGATGTGATCATTATCAATGGTTGACAAATACAAATACGTATTTGTCAACCATTGATAATGATCACATCGTGATCGAAATGTGCATTTGGTACTCCAAATAAATAAGTGAAGAAAAGATACAAGTGTTTCATTAATTTCTAGTCAAAATTTAAAAGTTGAAAAAAGTGAACTTTTATCATTTCCGTAGTGAATTTATTGATTTTAATTGGTGATATATGTCAATACAGTGTGCATCTATATTATAATGCATGTTATTCTACGGGGTGTAAAGTAAAGTCGAGCCAGTTTAAGAATTAAATTACAGCTTCAATAAAAATCAAGACTTAATAAAAAATTAATTAAAGAAAATTGCTCATTTGTGATGATTAAGCCCACTGAGCAAAAAAAACAAACAAATAACGTTTTATTAACGTTGCATCAATATCAAAAGTTGGTTTAATGTTGATGAAATATTACTTAATTGTGTTTGCTCAGTGGAAGAAAAATGAAAATTGTGAAAAATGTCTATACAAATACAAATATAAAAAAACGTAAGATCTTTTCAGTAATACATCTTCATCAACTCGTTGAGCGTAAATAATTAATTGAAAAAGGTACTTTTATAAGATTTCCATAATAAATTCCCCGAAATGCGTAAATTAAATTCCTTTATTTCCTGCGGGCTAGGACTTTTTTGTTTTATTGTTTCGTCGGTTTCAGCAAAACGTTCTCGTGGTAAAAAAAAAGTCGGTTTTCCAGGTCGCGTTTGCCGACCCCAATTTGTAAAGATCAGAGGCGGCGGGCCTAACGGGCCGTGAATTATTTAGGCTGGCGAACTTTTCATTTCTGCCCCCCAGATATAACGAAAATAAAAGAAGAGAAGGGAAAAAACTTTTCGAATCGTATAAATTTCAGGCAAGCAGGAGAGCGTGTTCTGCACGTATATTTCTACTTGAAAAAATTCGAGCTTAACGCAATGCAATATAATTTTGTTAGGGTAATTATTGCTTACATTTTATTTGTTCTATCTACTCTGAAAACAGTAGTTTTACAATTAAAATATAGATAAATATTAACAATGGGCCCGTTCATCAGAGACAGTTGGAAGTTTACTGCCAGCTGTTGGGGAATTTTCTGATGACCGGATTGTTAATCGTAAAGGTGTTTGGGATTTTTGCAATCGTACGAAATAGACCGACCGGATTACCGTTCATTAGATACAATTCATCAGAGACAGTTGGATGTTTACTGCCAGCTGTTGGGGAATTTTCTGATGACCGGACTGTTAATCGTAAAGGTGTTTGGGATTTTTGCAATCGTACGAAATAGACCGACCGGATTACAGTTCATTAGATACCAACATACATCACAAACAAATTCAAACATGTTGAATGTTGAACATTTTGATGAACAGGCCCAATATGTTCGAAAGCATAAACGCCATCTAATGCCCATTAGCTTAAGTAGCATCGTCAATAGCTGACAAACTAAACGTTCTATATTTTCAATATTCGACATTTTTGCGAGAAACGCCGCTATTCTTTGAGATTTGCAACTTTGTTCTGTCATTTGTTTAAACGAAACTTCAATATAGTTTGTTATTTTTAGATTTTTACTTTGCTCTTAATTAACGACAGAGATCTTAACAATACCAATTGTTTCATATTTCGATGTATACGCTGTAAATTTTCAGGAATTCGTTTTTTTTATAATAGCGTTCAATTTTGTAAAGTGAAAAAATACAAATATTCAAACAAAAAACCTTCATTAACTATTTTCGCATCTTAATTGATAATAAATCAATCTATTTATTTAACAGAACTCCATTTAAATTAATACAATAATATTATAAAATATAAATATAACCACATAAATAAGTAAAAAAATACCATAAATAAATCTTCTATTTAAAATAATATTTTTTTTTAATTAAATTAGTGTGCATTGAAAAACAAATTCTAATACATCAATTTTAAAAATTTAAACTTCACTTTAAATCAGTGTTTTATGCCCGTGGCGCATGAAGTAAAATTTCGAGTTTAGAAAAGCCCCGTGAAAATTTGTCGAGGGTCGCGCAGCGACCCGAAACAAATTTTCTGGGCTTTTCTAAACTCGAAATTTTACTTCATGCGCCACGCGTGCAAAACACTAAAATATTGTGAAATTTATGTATATTTGAACTTCGCTTAAAATCTGTGTTTTATACGCGTGGCGCATGAAGTAAAATTTCGAGTTTAGAAAAGCCCAGAAAATGTGTCTCGGGTCGCTGCGCGACCCTCGACAAATTTTCACGGGGCTTTTCTAAACTCGAAATTTTACTTCATGCTTAATCTGGGAGTGGAAAACACTCGTTTATAGCTTCAAATTTAACTTTTTTAAAAGAACCAACGAATGTCAGCATGTCCATATGTATCCTTACAATAAAATTTCGCTGTGTATACTTAAAAGAAAAATCCTTAGTATATCTTATCATGCATTACTCTTTATTCATTAAAATTATTTTTATATACTCAGCGACTTTAATACCATGCGATCGATTAAATTATAATTTAAAGTAGGCGGCATTTTTTTGTGCGGTTGCCCAGAATGCTAATTGAATGCAAGGACGGTCGAGTATACGGTATGAAGGATCAACAGAATCGAAGATTGTGGAGTGCGGGTAGAGATGGCTTAAGTCACAAATGTGCGCTGAATTTAAATGTGCTTACATCATTCTAAACTTTAGGTAAACATGCATAAGCTGTAAATTTTCTAACATTTGTTGTTTCTAAAAAGAGTTAAATATGAAGTTTTAAACGAGTGTTGTCCACTCCCAGACTAAGCATGAAGTAAAATTTCGAGTTTAGAAAAGCCGCGCGACCCTCGACAAATTTTCACGGGGCTTTTCTAAGCTCGAAATTTTACTTCATGCGCCAAGCGTATAAAACACAGATTTTAAGCGAAGTTCAAATATACATAAATTTCACAATATTTTAGTGTTTTACACGCGTGGCGCATGAAGTAAAATTTCGAGTTTAGAAAAGCCCAGAAAATTTGTTTCGGGTCGCTGTGCGACCCTCGACAAATTTTCACGGGGCTTTTCTAAACTCGAAATTTTACTTCATGCTTAGTCTGGGAGTGGAAGGCACTTCGTTAAAGCTTCAAATTAAACTTGGAGGGTGCGAAAAGGGTCAATTAATAATACTTAAAACATGTTAATAATTTTATTTATTTTCAATGTTACTTTAGGTAAACATGCATAAGCTGTAAATTTTCTAACATTCGTTGTTTCTAAAAAGAGTTAAATTTGAAGTTTTAAACGAGTGTTGTCCACTCCCAGACTAAGCATGAAGTAAAATTTCGAGATTAGAAAAGCCCCGTGAAAATTTGTCGAGGGTCGCGCAGCGACCCGAGACAAATTTTCTGGGCTTTTCTAAACTCGAAATTTTACTTCATGCGCCACGCGTATAAAACACAGATTTTAAGCGAAGTTCAAATATACATAAATTTCACAATATTTTAGTGTTTTACACGCGTGGCGGGGCTTTTTTAAACTCGAAATTTTACTTCATGCTTAGTCTGGGAGTGGAAGGCACTTCGTTAAAGCTTCAAATTGAGCTTTAAAAAAAAACAGGGAATATCAAAAGATTTACAGAAGTTAGGCTGAATTTAGAATAAGTATACTTTAAAGAAAAACTCCCTGTACAATGTAAATAGATATTTAAGGAAGGTGCGAAAAGGGTAAATTAATAATACCTAAAACATGTTAATTATTTTATTTATTTACAATTTATTAAATTTTCTCCTCTTTGCATTTTATATTATTTAAGAGATTTTGCTCTAAAAATCTTTGTTATTTTTAAAATCTTAGTATTAGTAATTTAAATAATTGATCCTTATGAATAATCTTTGTTTCAAATATGTTTTTATAATAATCCAATCAACGTTAACCTAATTTTTTAATTTAATTACACGTAACACAACGACCGATATTGTTTACAGATAACATTTTTTTTTTACCTTGAATTGAATGATGGAATAAATTTGAGGTTATGGTAAACTATATGTTTACAGTCAGTAGTGCCAATCTAATTCAAAATTCAAAGCCTATGTAAAGTTCGCGTTTTCAACTCTCAGTTTTTTTTGACGAGAAAGTAAAATAATTAAACAAAGTGATAAATAGAAGAATAAAATTAAATTAAAAATTAAAAACATTAATGTATTATATGCAACTTAAGCATCACTAAAAATGTAAACAACAGAAATTTTGTTTTAGAGTTATTTAATTAATTATAAATGATTCTTCACTTCCACGACGTTTCCTCTAATGTAAAATATTGAATAACAATGCCCAGCGGTCTGCGAGTCCTTGTTCGTTACGTAACTGCACCAAAAGGATCGTCACTGGAATTTCTACAAAAAATGGTTTTCTTTGAGTAAATAGGCAATGGTATCGAATTAGAAAGATAGTGTAGGGCTTACGAAGGGATTTTATTTAGGTACATGGTGTCGTATCAAATTAATAAGAAGGGGAGATCGAATAAAATAAACTAACCTCAAAAGAAAATGTTGATTTCCGATTACGGAGGTTATTAATTCTTCGTCGCTATTAATCCAGGTGGTGAATGTTGGTTCTGGAAGGTGCTGATTATGAAACACTTCACATAGATTCACTTCATTGTTGTCGAGCTTGTCATTAATTTAATTAACCTTTATTCATTGATTAATAGGGAGCAGTCGCACTTATGTGATTTCGTCGCGCGGATTTGTGTTGTTGGTTTCTGGTCAGGAACATTTTGTAATCAATTACACTAATCCCCTGGGAGAGGTGTTTGCCCGAACGTATCTTCGTCATATATTTATTATTTTCCGCGCGGATATTTTATCGGTTTTAATTGGAAGGATAATTGTTTAGTGGAACGCCGTCTTAATGGTCAGTATATCGAAATTACCAACAGGTTATTTAGTCCGAATAGGGGGCGTGGAATTTGAGTAATCCGTGGATTAATTCACTTGAATTCTGAGAGTGATCTCGTGAAGAGCTGTGTGCTTGCAAATCGAAAACACGTGCTGTGTGCAGTGTGCTGAAGTTAATTTTCTGAAAGTATCTGTGTGATCGCTTCAGGGATTTTCTAAATATTAATAAATTCACGTGAGGCCGTATTACAACTACAGGTAATCGACCATATTTTGCATATTTCCATTAATTTTATCCTAGTTTTGTGATTTTTATTTTTGAAAAAAAAAAGGGGGAAACTTTGACTAAAAATTCAAATACGACTTTTAAGCCTCTTTGTACGATTCTATTGTAATCGAAGTATTGAAATTCCTTTAAATTCATCCCCGTGGAGTTCCGCAATTTTCCTGTTTGGGCGACTTATCTTGGAGAGAGAGAGGGTACCCTTCTTGGCGTTCCGGCTGCTGAAGTCGTTGGAAAGTTAATTGAGAAGTGGATTCTCGGTGTTTTTGGCAGTGGAGTGAGAGACGAAGGAGGCGGTCGACAATTACTGGTGTAATTTCAGATAAGTGATAAAAAAGTGTATTAAAATAGTGAAATTCACATAATTTTCATTTCATTTAAGAACTAATATTTATTAAAGCCGAACAGCTATCGTTGCTATATTTTTTATTATTATTATTTGGTGTATTGTGTTGTGGTTTAAGAGACCAACGGAATTCGCAATTTTTTTTATTGCGGGAAATATTAAATGTTTGGTCTATGTGCATCATGATTAACAACAAACAATATTTATTGACAACAGTAGGTATTACATAACATGTATAATTAATTATTTTATTTTATTTTGTATGAGTGCTGATCCTGTTGCCAATCGGCTATCGACCCGTGGTCTTTCCGCCAAAATTGTCAATTGTCATGAAATTGTCAGTAGGTACGTCAGTTAGTGTCCTGATGAAATGATGAGATGAATTGAAATATGGTGGTGGCTGGGTTTTTGAATTTAGGAAGGATGTCAGGATTACGTGGCAGGCACATATGGAGTAAGGTCTCCATATTATATGGGTTGGTTGCGAATTTTTCGGCAAGGTAAATTAGGCGTTGTTCAATGGGAATTATTTTTGTTTTTTCGTAGAGGAGAGTATTCGAAGGGTTGTGTAAGGGATTGTTGGGGTGTCTCATCTTAGTCAATGAACGTAGGGCTGAACGTTCACCAACCTGAATGTGTTTTAGTACAGATGGACGTGGATTGAGGAAAAGGATGGCTGCATAGTCAAGAAGAGGGCGACAAATCATTTTATAAATATGGACCGCGGTGTTGGTCGAGATTCCTTGGTTTTTATATGTAAGAGATCTGAAGTGACGCGATCTCTTCTTGACTTTGTCTTTAAGGGTTAGGGCATGGGTTTTAAAAGTAAATTTGGGGTCGAAAATCACGCCTAGGTATTTGCAGGTAGAGGAAGGTGAAATTAGGTTATTAAATAGGGAAATTGAAAATGGCGAATTGTTTGGGCGGTGGAAAGGGATAAGGAGTTTGGATTTGTTAGGGTTAATAGAAATTCTCCATTTTGCGAACCACGTTTGAATAGTGTCGATAAGGTCTTGAAGGGTGGTTAATGCTTTTTCAAACGTGGGCGCGTGTGTGATAAGGGCTGTGTCGTCTGCGTACAGCAGAGGGTACGCGGTAGGGTTAAGGAATTTTGGGTCTGGATTATACATATCTAGGACAAATAGGTTGTAAAGAAAAGGTGAAAGAGGTGAGCCTTGGGGAACCCCTTGTTCGGGGGTAAAGGATCTTGAGAGGGTGTTGCGGATTTTAATGTTTATGGATCTGTGCGAAAGGAAGCTGTCAATTAAATACAGAAGGTGGGGAGGCAAATTTAGTGAGTGACATTTAAACAGCACACCTCGATGCCATACCGAGTCGAAAGCCTTTTTAATATCTAAAAAAAGAACGGCGGTTTTTTTTCCTTCGAGGTGTGCTGTCTGGCAGTTTGAAGTTAGGATGGACAGGGGAAGCGAGGTGGATCGGTGTTTGATAAACCCAAATTGGTATGGGGGAATAAGGTTTGAAACATGGTCCAGGATTTTATCTTTAATTATGTCTTCAAACACCTTGCCAAGGACCGGAAGCAGTGTAATTGGACGATAACTAGAAGGTGAAAGAGGGTCATTTTCGGGTTTAGGGATACAGATAATAGTACCCTGCTTCCACTCCCGTGGCAATTCTTGTGTCTGAAATACATAATTAAAGATTTTTAAGATGTAAGAGTGTATATTTTCTGGGAGGGATTTTAGGACTATACGGGAGATATTGTCATACCCGGGTGCTGTATTTTTACCTTTGTGGAGTGATGCGTAATATTGCTCCTCCTTTATTTCGTCGTTGTGGGTGCGGGGTTCGGGAGCTTGTTTCAGGGACACATACCAGTCGTTTACGTCATTTAGAAAGTCGTTGTCATATGAGTCGTCATTAGTCATTTTGTAAGATTTTTCAAAGAAGTCCGCAAAAGTATCAGCAATTTGTTGTTGGTCAGTGATGATGTCATGTGTTATGGGATGTTTTATTTTCTGGAGGAAATCAGTCTTTCGGTACTTGGTTAATTTCTTAATCGCATTCTAGTATTCTTTACCCTGTTTTTCGTTAATATCCTTGCACGTATTTATCCACATGTCAGTCTTGTATTCTTGGATTAGTCTCTGTATGTCTCTATTTAATTTATTAAATGTTTGTTTCAAATTAAAGTCGTCTGTTAGTCGGATGTCCCTGTACATCTGTCTTTTGTACTTGATTAGTCGTAAAATGAATTTTGGGAGGGGATATTTGTAGGGTTTTTTAGAATAAATTGGTGTATGTTTGTGTATACTATTTGATAGTTTTGCTAGAAATAGGGAAATGGATGTTTAGTTTATTTGTTGATGGGATTGTATAAAGTTTGTAATTTCTCTCGTCACTTTGTCAATGTCACAGTCTTTATGTCTATAAATAAATGTGGGGGGAGTGGAAGCGGGGGGATCTTTGCTAAGAGAGAATTGAATTGAGAGGTGGTCGGAACCTAGATCAGGATTTAGTGCTACATTATGAATTAAGTGTTGTATATTACTTGTACATAGCAGGATATCAGGAGTCGTGTCGGGATTATTTGGCATTAGGAATGTAGGAGGGGTTTTAATACGTACAAAATTCGAGTTTGAAATAAAGGAGGAGAGATGTTTAGATTTTGCTTTGTTAATGTTAAAATCCCCGATTATGATGACATTATCGAATAAGGATGCCTTGGTAAATATGGAATCTTCGATGGGAGAAGTGGGGTGGATATATACTAGGAAAATATGGAGGGGGAAGCAGGGCAGATCAATAGTGCAATGGAGACATTCATTTAAAATATTGTTTATTTTGGGAGGGTTTGCTTTACCCAATTTAATTTCTGGTTTTGTTACAACTATTGAGCCACCTCGTTGGTTTTGGTTAGGGGTGGATGCAGGGATTTGGATAATATACCAGTTAGAAAAGGAAATGGGTTTAGTGGATTTCGTTTCAACCAACATGTTTACGTGAATAGGATTATTAGTTAGGAAATGGTTAAGGAGATGCTGTTTGTTATGAATTGAGTTAATGTTTGTGTATATAAAATTGATGTAGTTAGCCATTGGAGGATACTTGGGTGAAACCTGTATGAATGGAAGATGTAGGGGCTACTGGTGGAATATGATTTGGTGCATCCATGTCGAACATGACGGTAAACATTTTGTTCCCCGAGAAATTTACATGTGTGTCAATTCTGAATGAGTCCATAAATCTGGCTTTGAGTTTTTTTAAAAGGGCTTCTCTGTCTACGTTTGAGGGTGAGTTAATTTTTATAGTGTATGTGTCAATGATATAGTCATGTAATGTTAGTGATGAATGTATGCGTGAATTTTTCGTAAGGGACGGGTCGATAGCTGATGATATTTTATTAGCCGACTGTATTTTTACATTCGGGATGCCTTGAATGGGTTGAAGGGGCCTATTCGGGCACTTGGTTGACCATGCTCCGTGTGTCGTTTCCCCACAGGACTTGCACTTAGGTGGAAGGGTCGTTGTACATAGTGTAGTCGGGTGATCCCCATCACATTTAGCACATTTAACTGCCTCTTGGCAATTTGCTGTCGTATGGTCATATTTATTGCATTTATGGCAAGGAATCGGAATCGGCGCCGGTGGACGACTTTCAATGACAGGGTAGATTTTACAAAGGTATTTAAATTGGTCGTGTAATAATTTTGTAAATGATTCATGAGAAGGTGTTATTACACGAATCATGAACGTTTTTATGTTGTCATTTTTCGCTATGATGCGGCGGCAGTATCTGTGCGTGATTCCTTGGGCTGTAAGCTGTTGACTGATGGTCTCGTCTTGTATTTCGGGCTCGACGCTCTTGATGATACAGCAGTAGGAGGGAGAATATGATGACGCCTGCGTGCCAGGCTGAGATGGTGGTCCTGATGCGCTGGACATTTGCGCACTGATGTCGCGGAACGTATGGACGACTTTGTATGTTTCCAGAGTTTTTAGGTTATTTTCTAATTGTTGTTTCGCTACATTAGATTTTAATAAGAATCCAGATTGTGTTTTAATAATCAATGCATCATCAGTAAATTTCTGATCAAACCATGCTTGTGCGAATTGGACACGTGACATGTCGTTCGTAGTTGTTATGGTGAAAGTGTTTTTATATTGTGTTTTTGAGTGTGTCTTTAACGTTGGTGTAGATGTTGGGAGTTGTGTGGTTGTTGATGTTTGACTAGTTGATGCTGGCTGTGTGACGAGTGTACGAGAAGTATGGCTTAAATTTGTTTTTTGTGTGTTGGAAGTAGTTTGATTTAATGGAGGTTGTATGCTGTTTGTAGTTTGACCGGATAGTATTTTTGTGATTTGTGAAATGTATGGATTGGTGTTTTCACTAGACATTACCTCCATTCCTGAAGTGCTGCTGCCGCTTTCTGCCTCATACGTTTTCTCACTCCCCGGAGTACGTGTTTTATTCCCCGCGGCTGTTTTTTTAGGCGGCCTACCGGGCTTTCTGTTTTTTGGGATGTATGAACTCCCCTTCTCCGTCTGCCTCGGAGCCGGCTTCCGCACGTTTCATGTGGAAGCACGGCGATGTCACTTTTCGATTTTTTACTATACACACTTTGAGCTCTGCCAAAAGTACGTCTGAACGCTGCGGCAGTCGGCGAGCGAATGCATCATGATTAAAATAATTGGTTTTTCGTTATCGAAATTTGATCGAGAATATAAACTAGTAATTTGTTATATGAAAGATGTAAAGAAGGTGACGTCATTATTTCTATTGCTCATTAAGTTGTATTTACTGATTTATTTAATCAACAAAATATATTTTTTTAAATTATGTTTAAGTTAGGTTTTGCAAAAATTAATAGCAACTGTTGTAAAAATTTGCGTATTTTTGTGTCTCGATAATTTATTGTTTACTTTTGATTATTTAATATTTAATTATTTTACATGAAATCAATTATTTGTTATTTTTTTTTATTTCTTTTACTAAAACATTATTTAACCTTAAATTAATTACTTGTTACTTTATACCAACTTTCCTGCATTTCTTGGTTTACAGGAAGATAAACTAGTTAAGGTCAATTAGAAACCAAGTGGCGCCCACAAGTTAATTTTTATTATTTTTGTTTGAATATTTTGGTCTAAGCAGGTCTAAGTCATGTTTTAAATCATTGCAGGTTATAAAAATGCATTTTAAAATGATGATATAACTAAATTATTATAAAATTCTAGTGATTCGCTTAATTAACGCATGATATGTGTGTAGAAGTAATGCCATTAATTCTAATTAATATTTAACATTACATTTATTTTCTACGAACTGATATTTATATTACAATTTATTATATGATATTCACACAAGTTTGATTTATTTCATTCGGATGCATGTATTTCGAAACCCAGTTCATTTATTAACTGGTTGTATATTTGCCGGTCACATTCATTAGTTTCGATAAATTCGTGCATACAACAGTATTGTATATCGCTTGACAATTACACACCAAAATTAATTTCACGCAATTTTTCATTTTTATAAAATTGCGATCTTACCTATTATAATGTTATGTTATGTTATTATTGGATCTGTAATAAATACCCACTGAGCAAAAAACAAACAAATACCGTTATATCAACATTGTAACAACATTAAACGATGTATTAATGTTGATGAAAGATTACTTCAATGTGTTTGCTCAGTGGGTATTGTACATTTGCCGACTTTTTCAATAACTGGTAATTCGATAGGTTGGTGACTCAAAACCGGGTTACTTGTATAATAATATATACGTCAAATTTAACATTATTGCTTACAGAATAATTATCACATGTAATACCACTAGTTGTTTGAAATTTTCGGAAAGACTTTGTTTTTTAACGAAAGCTCAGTTGCCTAGCAATAAAACGAGATGAAACTGTCTCTGAAAAACCAGAAGATCCTTACATTGCTTTAATATGTTTTTGTGATGACACTTATCTAAATTTAAATAGAGCTTTAGTGATTCTGCTAAACTATGTCGTGTAATTTTAGTAATTTGTTGTTCGCCCACTCCTGACTTAACCAAGGTAGAAACTGCAACCGCACGGTTTAATGATTAGTGATCTTCAACCTGGTTGTATCAATCCCCATCTCTGCAGCTGAAAGTTGCTTCCATTATCCAATAGTATTGGGGCCAACGGGATAATTTTTGTACCATTTTCCCGATAGTTTTCACAAAGGATTTGACGTCAGGAAAATTCTGTCAGTTTTGACATCTGAGATCGATAAGACGAATTTGGAAAGATCACTGCGATAGCAAATGTTTTCATGGAAAGGCCGTAATGATCAACACCCGTATTTAGATTTGAATTAAATTATCACATGTAATACCAATAGTTGTTTGAAATTTTTGGAGACTTTTGCTCAGTTGCCTAGCAATGGAACAAGATGAAACTGTCTCTCAAAAAGACATGAGCTCGTAGAGCGAGTGCCCTTTTCTGACAGTTTCATCGAGTTGAATTGTTTAAGGTAACTAAGCTTGAGTGTATAAAAGCAAAGTCTTTCTCAACGATAATTTTAAACAACGAGTGGTATGCGAATGATAATTTAATGAAATTAAATAACAAAACATCATTGACTGGCAACGTTTACATTAGAGCAATTTAAATGAGTGTAGTTTAATGTTTAATGTATTATAAACAATTTGTTTCTCTTAAATATTCCAGGAAGAATCTACAACTTTTGTCTCACTTAACCCAGAAGATCCTCGGATTGCATTTAATACGTTGTCGTGATGACACTTATCTAAATTTTTTATCTGAATTGTCTTGTTTTCTCATGTTATGTGCCCATAATTTTAAAATACTTGCCAGATCTGTTTCTCATATTTTTGCTGTCAATTCGTAGTTGTGGACGTTACAAAAGGATATGAATTATTTACAAACATATTTATGGTTTATAACCGTGTTTGTTGGAATTGTTGTTTTTAATAACTCATCAATTTCTTGATCTGATGACAGATCCACATACGCGATAAAAAAATCGATAAGACGAATTTGGAAAGACCACTACGATAGCAAATGTTTTCGAATAGTTGACTCCCCATCTTGTAGAGGGTGTGAAATGTAAGACCAGACTGCAAGGCACATCCTCAGCGAATGCCAAGCACTCTCGTCTACGAGAGGATCCATACTGGCTGAAAGATGGCCGACGATGGACATCATCAGGGATTTGCCCACCTCAGTAATACTGGACTACCTAGACAAGGTAGGATAGTTGAGCTGAGGATGGGTGACCTGTAGTGGGAGGCAGCACAATGGGCCTAATGATGTCTCATTGCAGTGCAGCAATGCGCACTCCCCCTTATACCAGATACCAGATAGCAAATATTTTCACGGAAAGACCGCATGACAGCTAATCAAAATCCGTTATTTAGATTTGAATTTAATAATCCAGTATATTTAACCAAATAGGAAGTAGCTTAACATGTTTAGCGTGCATTCAGTGATTATAATAAGGCATTCACTAATATTCTATCATGAACATATTAAATTAAATTCAAAACTTAATTCTGTGTTTTATTGATAGTAATTTATATTACATTAATTTAAATTCTTGTTCAAATACTTGTTGGTTATTTTATAAATTGAAACGTTTTACATGCCACTTTCGTTTATAAATACTAATCTATTTTCATTGTATTAGTCCTATAAAAAATGCCACCGGACAATTTGAGACACATTGTCCCATTTAACAAGATTTATGCATACAAGCTGGGCCAAGATTTTATATTGAGTGCGGGATTAGGTTAATCTTGTCTGTGTAGTAAGAACGTCACTCATTGATGCTAATAATACTTTTACACATTTCAAACTATACAAAACAATTGCGTAAATATAATAGTGGCAATAATGTACTACTTTTGGCAGAAAATGTAACATTTTATGCAGTGTATTAATACATATTTTTCTAACTGTATGTTTTTGAGTTTACGTGAAGTGATTATTACACATAAAAAATACTGTTATTCCTTACTTCACGTTTTGTTTGTATCGTTAGATGTACATTTCGAGACACAAGGTGCTTATTATCAATAACAGAACTGCAACAAATGTGAAAGAAAGTATTATTACATCGTTTATTTATTTATTTTTATTTATTAATTTACGGCACCAACCATTTTAACAATATTTAACATAAAACAAATTCCTAAGTTATCAAAATTAATTAAATCTATATTCTAAAAAAAATCATAAATTGCATAGATGAAGAAATAACGAAATTATTTTCGTTTAATCTGCAAACAATGAGTCCCAATTCATAAAACCACTAAAAAAGACAATAAATATCCGTTGAAACAAACACACCGCCGAACATTGAATCATACAACGAAATATCCAAAATCCTATTCGTTGCAATAAATTGCAGTTGATATGAAATGATCTATAAATTAGTACAAAATATGCCCAAAATCAACAGATCACGAAACTCGCTGAATTTATTCCTTTTATTCACTATTGATTTATTGGTAATATGATATATACAGGCATACTATTAACAGTTACATTATTTATTTATACAAATATTTACAATTCCATTAGTGTGTTAGTACGTCCCTGTCTGGGCTATCGACCATTGGTCTTTCTGCCCTTTTGCAAAATTATTAAAAGATGTGTAGAAAATTATGCTAACTATCGATATGATGCGAACTAATGAATTGATGTTAGGTTATTGTCGGATATTTAAATTTGGGAGGAATTTGTAGGTTAGGAGGGATACAATACTTGTGAAGGACGGAAGTGTTAATAGCATTTCTGGAGAATTTTCCGCTTATGTCTAGTGTACGTTGCGTGATAGGGGTTATTTTGGTTAGTTTATATAATAGTTATCCACAACAGATCTGCAAAGGTCGCGGTGGTACAGGCCAAGAGGCCACTCCCACAAATATCTTTATAATAGTTCATTTGATGGATTGTGGAGGACTGTTAGGGTGACGGATTTTAGTGGTGGTTCGGAGGGCGGATCTTTCGGCTACTAGAAAGTGCTGAAGGGGCGACATTGGGTAAAAAGGATTGAGCCATAGTCTAACAAGGGACGGCATATTGACTTGTAAATGTTTGCGGCAGTTTTCGTAGATATGCCTTAGTTTTTGAAAGTTAAGGAACGAAAGTGACGGGCCCTTGTTTTGACTTTGCTTTTGATTAATATGGGGTGAGGTTTAAAGGAGAGTTTGGAATCAAAAAGGATACCTAGGTATTTACAGGTATGATTTGGGGTGATGTGGGTGTTTTAGATTTTTATTTTAGGAGAATTTGGAGTAATTTCGTGGTATGGAATAAAGAGTTTTGACTTGGAAGTATTAATTTCAATGCGCCATTTGGCAAACCAAGTTTGTAGGGATTTGATGGAGTTTTGAAGGGCGTTTAGGGATGACTTCAAATTGGATGCGTGGGAGATTAACGCAGTGTCGTCAGCAAATTGTAGAACGTATAGATTTGGATCAATGAATGATGGATCGGGGTGATAAATGTCATGACAGTATATATTATATAGTAGTGGAGATAGAGGGGATCCTTAGGGAACACCTTGTTCTAGGTTAAATAGAGAAGATATGGATTGGCGGAATCTAACTTGATACGATCGATTATTTAAGGGTAATACGAATATACATTAATTATTTACAAAAGTTTAAATGATCAGGGGGGGCTATTCACAGCACCCATGCAATATGTCATTCGGTGAGTAGTTGCACTAAAATTACGTTATTTTACTCCATACGGTTTGGTCGATTCTTCCCAAAATGACGTCATTTCAGGGCGAGTTCTCACCGATGAAAAATTGTATCGGTGTTGTGAATAGCCCCCCTGATCATTTAAACTTTTGTAAATAATAAATGTATATTCGTATTACCCTTAAATAATCGATCGTATCAAGTTAGATTCCGTCAATCCATATCCTCTCTATTTAACCTAGAACAAGGTGTTCCCTAAGGATCCCCTCTATCTCCACTACTATATAATATATACTGTCATGACATTTATCACCCCGATCCATCATTCATTGATCCAAATCTATACCTTCTACAATTTGCTGACGACACTGCGTTAATCTCCCACGCATCCAATTTGAAGTCATAATTTAGTAACGGTATTTATAGCTCCTATTCTTATATGAATAAATGTAAGCGCAATTTTACTAATTTACACTAAATTAAAAGTGGGAGTAAAAAATAAGTACGCCAATAATATCTATGGTGAAAACTATATAAATAATTATTAAACTGTTTTTTTTTTTGTAAATCTTAAAGTTATTGAGATAAAGACGTATTATAAAATAGCTAACAATTAAAAAACACCTGGTATCTTTTAAACTAATCAAGTAAGCCATGATCTGCTTATACCATTAATATTATTTCAGAAAAAGAGATCATGAAGTGTATATCAATTTGTTTGTAACTCTTCTTGTTACCAAGATACCCTATGAAAGTATCCAACTTGGGCCAAGTCCGTCCTGACATAAAAGAAAAAAATAATACTCTTATCAAATTATAGTTGTTTAGTCGTCATGATTACTAATGTCAGTGTGAGTTGTTGACGAAATGGATTGATGTATAGTGATTTACGGGAATCTATATTTAGGGCTTATGTTAGGGTTGCGAGGAATATTCAGATGATGGATGACATTGGAAACTGTATTTGTTTGTATTCTGGTTTTATATTTTATTTAAATACCCATTGATTTTTATTTTTATATGCCTAAGTTTAAGAAGAATTAAAATGTCAGTGTTATCTTGAAGTATTGTAATAATATTTGTTATTATTAATAATTACACATTGCCCATGAAAATTGGAAGACTAATCAATATCAAATTGGGAATAAGCAATATTAAATTGGGATACAAAACATATCAAATTTATTTAGTTTCTGTTATTTTTACTGAATTATTTAAACTGGGTATTTCTTGAATAATATTAATTCAATCCCAATAATTTTAAACTGGGATTAAACTAATATTATTATTAATATGAACTAAATTGGAACTTCAAGCATAGCCGCCAGTTTAATTACAATCAAATTAGGAATAAACAACATCAAATTGAGAATCACCTTGAAATTGGTGATTCTCAATTTGATGTTGTTTATTCCCAATTTGATTGTGATTAAACTGGCAGCTATGCTTAAAGTCCCGATTTAGTTTATATTAATAATATTATTAGTTGAATCCTAGTTTGAAATTATCGGGATTGATTTAATATTATTCAAGAAATAACCACTTTAAATAATTTAGCAAAAATAACAGAAACTAAATTAATTAGATATGTTTTGTATCAGTCTTCTAAATTTAGAGTAGTTTTGAATGTGAGCAATATATAGAGAGTTTTTCTTTTAAATATACACTTTTCTATTACAGCGTATATGCTGTATAGCTTGAGATATTCGTTGTTTCTTTTTTTTAAGAGTTCAATTTGAAGCTTTAAACGAGTATTTTCCACTCCCAGGTGAAGCATGAAGTAAAATTTCGAGTTTAGAAAAACCCCGCGTAGAAAATTTGTCGAGGGTCGCGTCAGCGACCCTCGACAAATTTTCACGGGGCTTTTCTAAACTCTAAATTTTACTTCATGCGCCATGCGTATAAAACACTAAAATATTGTGAAATTCATAATACGCTAATAAAGTAGTATGCTACAGATGTATATTTTGAACTTTAATTTAAAACCAGTGCTTTTCATTTTTAACAGTTAATGCAGATTTGGGTGGTGGCAAATATTAACAATATAAATTACAAATGTTCTTGTAAAATCATCTACAATTGTTTTTGTTGGCAATAACATGATAAATCACAATATTTTAAAATAAAATTGTTTTTCACTAGACAATTACATTTTTATATCCCGTTTCTAAGCATATTTGTCAGAGAGATACCTAACAAACTTATTAAAAGTTCATTCTCAAGGAGATATGTATATGAATAGAGTCAACCTTAAGCAGCTAATATTTAGAAAAATAAAAATTTGTAGGTAGGTATGTGCTTTATAAAACTTCAGTTAAATATCAATTTCTACAGGTTTTATAAAACTTTCTAGACTTTGATTGTTTCAATTCTCAAACGTTGTTATTTATTTCTGCTGGTTTTGAAGATTTTTGAAATACGTTATTTTTGAATTTATCTTATTTTGTTTATGAGAAATTATCAATAATACCAAATTTACTTTTCAATAAAACAGTTTCTTTACTTCCTTCAGTCATAATAAATTACCTTTTGGTGTATTTTTAAAACAAAATTCGGAAACTTACCATTTTGTAATCCACAAATCATTTACACAAAAACAAACATCTGAAACTCTCAACTTTGCCGAGCGAAGGTCCATATTTTATTCGTCAGGAACACTTGCTGTTAAATTTAGTTTTAATTGATAATTTAAAACATTAAACGTGTATGATTATTTAAAACGGATTAAATCACTTCTCGTTTTTTTCCTTGTATTTATTGAGCCTTGAAGTAACTTTTTCGTCGTTTCCTTCGTTTTATAAACGACTTCGATTAAACCAGGTCACATCTTGCGTGTTTTTTTTTTATTCCGGAGCCTCAGGAGACGGCGGATGGATGGTATCGGTTATCGGAGAGATTTCTTTAATTACGACTAGAGTTACAGGGTGGGTTTTTCCACTCAATAAAGAAATTTTACGGAAATTCAAGAGAAATGAAATGGAAAGGAATGAAATATTGTAAATGAATTATTTGTTTTGGTATTCCTTGAGAAAAAAAAAATGGGAATGTGAATCGTCTGTTTAGATTGCATCTAAAAGATAGTTTATACAGGGTCCCCGTATTTCGATAGAATGTATAGGGATTTTAGTTATTTGAAGAGCTAGAGAGTCGGTTAGCGCAAACCACTGAATTTAGACATTTAGAACTTTAACAATATTCAAGCATTTTTTAATGAGGAATCTAGTATCATATTTTTTGTAAGATAACTCTAGCATTTACCTGGGGACCATAGCCAACATTTGTTTTTCTTATAAGCGCTATTTTGGGTTTTCATATTTTTTGAAAGACTATTTTTTTCTGAACTTAGTGATGTTTCATACTCATAATTTATTTTAAATTTGATATTAAAAATTATGATATTTTCTTTTTTGCAAAGAGTGCCTTGGAAGCAATGACGTCATATCTGTTAATCAATAACATCTTGACAGTATTCAGTCATTGTTAGCACTCAAAATTAATTAATAACTGTCAATCTTTTGTAATAATAATAATAAGTATCGATTATTACACAAAATATAGAGTAAAAAAATGGTAATGTGTCCATCATATCACTTTTCCCGTTTAAGATATGATGACTTAAATATCAACAGTATGGAAAAGTTGCACAAACTGAATTTATTCTACTTTTATTGTTCTTATTTCAAAACTGTTCACAAAACAAGTACTACTTCCATTTTTCGCTACATCTCATTGATTACAATCACATTCAAGCGTTTTATTTTTTTAAAATTTACTGTAAATCAGTGGTTTTTACGCGTGGCGCATGAAGTAAAATTTCGAGTTTAGAAAAGTCCCGTGAAAATTTGTCTCGGGTCGCTACGCGACCCTCGACAAATTTTCTACGCGGGACTTTTCTAAACTCGAAATTTTACTTCATGCTAGTCTGGGAGTAGAAGACACTCGTTAGTTTACAATGCATCACAACTATTAAATATGTATCGTCGGATGCCCGTCTTCAGGGGTGATATGTAAGCAAATTATTGGTCCTAGGAGTTGTCAAATAAGTGAGTTAATTAACTGTTTCAAGGCAATCTTTACAAAAAACAAAAGATTAAAATTTTACATAAAAAATGTACAATAAACTGTAAGTGTGATGCATCATTGCCATTTTAGTTATTCATATTTTTTGAAAGAATACTTTTTCTTTCAAAAAATATGAATAACTAAAATGGCGCCCATAAGAAAAACAAAAGTGGCTATATTCCCTGAGTAAATGTTATAGTTATCTTAAAATAAAATACGTTGCTAGATTTTTCGTTAAAAAGTGCCTGCATAATGTCAAAGTTGTAAATGTTTGGATTCAATAGTTTTTGAATAAAAAACTAAAAATGAAATTTCAAAAAATCCGTTTTTTGACAATATCTGAAAAACGAAAGAAAATATGTTAAATTTGTTTTCAGATAATAATAATCTGGCCCTAAATTACGCAACTTTGCCCTGACTCTCTATCTCTTCAAATAACCAAGATCCTCATACATTCTGTTGAAATACGGACACCCTGTATTAATTTATTGATGTATTGACCTAAGGTTCTTCTGCTGTAGAGTGCATTTTATGGCAGAAATACCTAAGGTCGATTGCCTATGTTTCAAAAAGAAATGTTATTAAATAGATACACTTATTAAAACATTTTAAATAATGGGTTTTATGTTTACTTCTTTCTCTATAAAAAAAATTGTTTGCCAATAAAGTTAAACTATAAAAATAGATAAGTATTTGATAAAAACATGTAAAGCCCTCAAAATTTTGTATAAATTTGGACTGCTACTTCATGCTTCACATAAACAAAATATGTTAGAAGTATGATGAATAGTGTAAAAACAGGATATTATTTATTTCTGATGTTTGTTGGATTATATACGAATTATGTTTCCCACTTAATTATTAATTTGGGCGATTACGTAAATAATTTAACGCTGTAATTGATTTTTAATATCCTCGACATTAATGATAATTCTTTATAATCAATATACCGAAACATTTTTAGCATGTATACATAAAACTGATTGAAACATTTAACATCAAATCCTTATGAAACAACAAGTCATATTTAAATTAATGCTGATACTTTACCTATATTTTTTAAATTATATTTTACTAAAGAAATAACTTCTTTTTCATTAGACATTAAAAGTACGATTTAACTAAATAAAAACACGAAAAATACTTGAATTTTTAATACATGGGGGAAGTATTGTTTTCGTGAACATTTTTAAATAATTTTTTAGCGAAAATATCCGTCGATTGAAACAATTTTTTAAAAATATCTGTCCGCTTTTTACAGCTTAATCCTTTTTATTATAATCTCAGGGTCCGTAAAGCTTTTGGTAAAAATCCAGAAGCAGAAGGTGATAGTTTACGCTTAGCGAGTTTTCTGTTTTTCTTGATATTTTTTTTTAATATTGGTTATATCGAAATTGTCAATGCACTTGAAATTCATATGATATACTTTTCTGCAGCTTAGATAGATTAATTTTTGCACCGGTTTTTGTAACTCAGGCCGCTCCACAATAAAATATAATATTAAGATGGGAAAAATCTGAAAGAAACCCGTATATTACTGACGGGTAAATAAAAATAAAGTAGTTAGTAGCACCGGATGACAAATTACTTTAAGAAAAAAAAAAAACAGAAATGCTGAATACAGTTCTAAGACTGTCTTCCAATGTCTAATGCTTCATTAATTGCTCATAGCTATTGGCAGACCTCAGGTCTAGATAGGACAAAACAGTTGTAACGCATAGCAAATTTTGACATTCTTTAGAAATAGAGAGCCAGGTCAGGCAAAACAAACCTCTTGGTCGGGCCCGAACTGCATCCCCCAGGCCTTGCAATAGAATGTGCAATTAATTCAAGAAAAATAAACAATTGACAATTCAAACAAGATAAATTCAAATTCAAAACTCTTTGAATTCGAGAAAATTTTATATATTATCAATTGACAATTGTTCATGTTTAATAAAATGCTGAAACTCTTCTAACGACAATTCATAAATCAGAAAGCAAAGTAAATCATGCAATTTTTTAATATGAAATTTTTAATTTTTTTCCTAATATTTTAGTAAAATAATCGAGATAAAACTTCGATAAATATTTGCTCCGCATATAATATTTACGAGACTTCGATCATGAAATCAACTTTGTTGACGAGGCTCGTACGGCGAAATGGCTGCAGGTCATATTTTCAAATAGAAAAGACAAGTTGGAGTGTAGTTGCCCCTCAACCTGGGGCCTAGAACGAGCATTGAAGGTGCGGCTCGGAAAAGTTTCGCCCTGCGACGAAACTTCGGTCTTAAATAACGGTTTTCAGCAAAAGTTCGCTTACATTTTTTATTCCTATCTATTCCGAGTCGAAATTGCACAATAGCTCAAAATTACTGTTCTAAAACGTTAAAACTAAGTTATACGGAAAAAAAAGATAAATTAAGGAAATGGTAGAGAATATTATTTACTTACGCTGAGAGTTAAATCTTTGGGGCGTCCTTCATTTAAAGCATAAAAAAGGTCTAATCTGTTGAATATTTTAAAAGTATGTATAGTTTGAGTACCTATTTAAATTATTTGTACATATAATCCATTTTTCTCTCTGCGGTAGATAAGGTTTTAAGAAAAAAACACGTTAATATTGTTTTTAAGGGGGAACTTGAAAGACACTGTTGTTTTTAATTTTAACTTTTACCCCAAGTCACCCCAGTTTTATAATTTTATATGGCACCCGCTATCGTGTGGTGTCTCATATTAAAAGACATACAAATTACTATTCAGAAAATAAACAATAATTGAAATCAGTTCACTTGTTTCAGAAAATGAAGACCTTTTAAAACGAGCCAGCCTCAGTAATTTTTGATCTGAGGTAGACACGCTTTTAAATAAAAAAAACACGCTAGTTTTGTTTTTAAGGGGGAACTTAAATGACACTGTTTTTTTTTGCATTTTAACTTTCACCCCCTCACCCCAGCCACATTAACTTTATAATTTTAAACGACACCCCCCATCGTGTGATTAATCATTTTGAAGAGCTTGAAAACACAAGTGAACTGATTTCAATTATTTTTTGTTTTCTGGATAGTAGTTTGTATGCCTTTTAAAATAAGGGCATTTAATCATATTTTGAAGTAACAAAACCTTCACAAAAAAACTTTCCAATATCGCACGAAAGCTTCCTACTTTTTTTAAATTCAACCCCCGATTACCCGAAAATTGAATTGCAAATCATACGGATGCGATAATGTATACAATTTCTTAAATCAAACGAAATCTCTCTGGGTAAGTTGCCGACACTTTTCCCTTCTATTTTTGCATTAGCATACATTTTAAACATTCAATTCATTTCCTATATCATCTGTTCTCCAGTTTTCCGAGTAAATATTTATGGGATCTCAGAAAGGTTTGCGATTCTGTCCTGTTTTATTTTTAAGAGGAGGCGACATTTATGTCATAAACTGTTTTCCGTTTAATTCATTCCTCTCTCGATCTATTTACGATACTGTCGTCGGACGGCTTGGCGATGAGTGAAACAAATTGATTTTGAAAATTACAAATTAATATTTTTTTCTTCTATTTACACTTCGTATATTGCAGTTTTGGTATGAAATATAAACACTTCCTAGCTTTTGATTATTATTTTATAATTATATCAAAATAACACGAATCTGCTATTAGTATTAAAGATAATTCAAAGTAATATTTCATTTTATAATATAAATATCGCATATTAAAGAAAAGCCTCGATACTCTTCTTATCATTAGAATTAGCTTCTTTTCATTATTATTTTATAATTATACCAAAATAACACGAATCTGCTATTAGTATTAAAGATAAAGTAATATTTGATTTTCTAATGTAAAAATCGCATATTAAAAAAAACTTGGACACTCTTCTTAACATTAAAATCATTCTAAGTTAGAAAATTTATAAACATGTATGTAGTAACCCTTTAATTTATTTACCAGGTTCGTTGTTTGTGTCCATATGTATTATCAAGAATGCTGTGTCTATCTTTCTTTTTTAAATTGACCAGGAGGATGCGTAGACAATTGATTAAACAGGATATAAGCTTAAAGTATGCAAAGTTTATTGACATTTATGACGACATTTCTAATGAATTAGTATTTCTTAAATTATTAATATTCACCAAATATGCTATCAAACGTTAATGCTTAAATGCATTTAGTTAAACTCAAAAGTTGTATGAATCTACTTGTGGGAGCAAAATTAACTATCCCCGGCATTTACATTAAGAGATTTTGCGGTGTTTACGGTTTTTGTAAGTTTCCTCCACAAAAACCACCCCGGAACTAGCATCATACACTCGGCATACTTGCGATTAGTTAGTGAGACAATCTCTCACATCGACCCTACACATCAATTGCAGATCCATTCTCGATTAATAAGTGGAATGACTTTTCACCTCGGTAACCCTTTAATTTATTTATCAGGTTTACTATTTGTGTTTATATGTATTATCAAGAATGCTGTGTCTATCTTCCTTTTTAATTTGACCAGGAGGATGTGTGGACAATAAATATAACAGGGTACAAGCTTAACGTATGCACCTTTCCTATAACATTTCTAATGAATTGGTATTTCTTAAATTATTATTATTGACAAAAAAGGCTATCAAACGTTTATGCTTAGAAGCCATGAGCATTTAGTTAAACTCAAAAGTTGTATGTCTCTACTTGTGGGAGCCAAAGTAACTATCCCCGGAATTTACATTACGAAATTTTGCGGTGTTTATTATTTTTGCGAGTTTCCCCCACAAAAACCATCCCGGATCATACACTCGGCACACTTGCGATTAGTTAGTGGAACGATCTCTTACATCGGCCCTACACATCAATCGCACATCAATTTTTGATTAATGAGAGAAACGACCTTTCACCTTGTTCCACTCATAATCGAATTCGCCATTCGTGTGATTAGTTAGTTGGACAATCTCTCGCAATACTAACTTGAGACATCAATCGAACTCGGTCGATTAGTTAATAGAAGAACCCCTCGTGTTCTCGTTCAAGTTGGTTTTATATATCAACCACAAATACATCCTGCACACTTGTGTAGGATAATCTCTCGCAATACTAACTCAGGTCGGCCTTAGACATCAATCGAACTCGGTCCATTAGTTAGTAGTACAATCCCTCGTTTTCTCGCTAAAGTCGGCTTTACACATCAATCACACGTATTCTGCACACTAAATTTACCTTATTATTTATTCTTTGTTTCGGTATCGATGTTGCATATTTATTTTTTACGTAACCCTACACATCAATCGAACTCGGTCGATTAGTAAGAAGAGAACCCCTCGTTTTCTCGCTCAAGTTGGCCTTACACATCAATCACACATATATTCTGCACACTTTTGATTAGTTAGTAGGATAATCTCTCGCAATACCAACTCAGGTTGACCTTAGACATCAATCGAACTCGGTCGATTAGTTAGTAGGACAATCCCTCCTTTTCTCGCTCAAGTTGGCCTTACACATCAATCACACTTAATTTACCTTATTCTTTATTCTTTGTATTAGTATCGATGTTGCATATTTATTCTTTACGTGACCCTACACATAAATCGAACTGCATATTTATTCGTTACGTGACCCTACACATAAATCGAACTCGGTCGATTATTTAGTAGGAGAATCCCTCGATTTCTCGCTCAAGTTGGCCTTACACATCAACCACGCATACATTCTGCACAATTGTGATTAGTTAGTAGGATAATCTCTCGCAATACTAACTCAGGTCGGCCTTAGAAATCAATCGAACTCGGTCGTTAGTTAGTAGGACCCTCCCTTCTTTTCTCGCTTAAGTCGGCCTTACACATCAACCACACGTATTCTGTATACTTAATTTACCTTAATCTTTATTCCTTGTTTCGGTATCGATGTTGCATATTTCTTCTTTAGGTAACCCTACACATCAATCTAACTCGGCGATTAGTTAGTAGGAGAACCTCTCGTTTTCTCGCTCAAGTTGGCCTTACACATCAACTAAACATATATTCTGCACACTTGTGATTAGTTAGTAGGATAATCTCTCGCAATACTAAGTCAGGTCGGCCTTAGACATCAATCGAACTCAGTCGATTAGTTAGTAGGACAATCCCTCGATTTCTTGTTCAAGTAGGCCTTACACATCAATCATAGTTATTCTGCACACTTAATTTACCTTAATCTTTGTTTCGGTATCGATATTGCATACTTATTCTTTACGTAATGCACCTGTCGGCGTTTTTGTTCCCAACTTGGTTCCTAATTTTCTTAATTCACAATTAACTCGTTTTTAAAACCGACCCGACTTGAATCGTACTTAAACCCAACGCTCCCGGTTCCAACCTAAACTTTACTTTCTCCTTAACATCCTTTTTTAATCTCTCTCTTTCCCGCTCTTCAAAACTTTAAAAAACCTAAATGATTTAAGGTTAATTTCTTATAAATAAAGATTTACTTTATTGTATGATATTTACAATTAAAATAGCTTTCATTTAACACATTTTTGAAATTTTAAATTTGTGTTTTTATTAACTAAAAGAAAATTTAAATTTTAACTAAGAAGTGAGTCAGTCATTGTTTTAAGATTCTTTAAAAATTAAAACTTCCATAAAAAATATCTACTTTCTATAATCTAAAAGTTTCCAAATTTTCAGGCTTTTCTAAACTTGAAATTTTACTTCATGCGCCACGGGTACAAGCCATTGATTTAAAGCGAGGTTCACTTGTTCACAATATTTCAGTTATTTTAGTGTTGAATATGGGTGGCGCATGAAGTAAAATTTCGAGTTTAGAAAAGCCTGAAAATTTGGTTTGGTCGCATAGCGCTACGCGCTACACGACCAAACCAAATGTTCAGGCTTTTCTAAACTCGAAATTTTACTTCATGCTTAGCCTGAGAGTAGAAAACACTTGTTTAAACTTTCAAAATAAATTCTTTGGAAAACGCTCGTTTAAAGCTTCAAATATACTCGAAATTTTACATTTATACCTTCAAATTGAATTATTTTTAAAACATCGTGTGCATATGTATACTTAAAAGAAAAAATCCTTGTATAAACATATGAAGACGTAATATAACTGGGAATAGTTAAATAACATATAACTATTAAATGCTTAATCTTATTTCTTACTTAAACAATTAACAAAATACATGCAAATTTTAAATATAACTGGGAATAGTTAAATATACCTATTAAATGCTTAATCTTATTTCTTACTTAAATAATAAACAAAATGCATGCAAGTTTTAACTTCTTCATACATTATCTCGTGCCTTCCCTAATTCGGATTATATTTCTCTGCGGCGCGTGTTGCATGAGACTGAATTTACACTTAATCCTAGCACGACATGAAATCTCGCCCATTTCTCGAGACAATTTAATAAATGTATGTGTAATCTCGCAAGATTAATCGTTCTATTTTGTATCCATTACACAAGTGAGCTCGTCTAGCAGCCAGAACGCGAATAATCGTTTTTAAACGATTTTCTGATTGCTCCTTCTGTATGTGTGTTTTGTCGGAACTTTTCACCCTTAAAGCATTAATTAAGTAAAGTTTTTTTTCAGCGTGATTGGGTGTCAGTTGTTAAGGAGGTTAATGGTTTCTAGAAGGGTGATAAATGATTTGTTGTTTGAAGGAGTGTATCTTCAAGAGGGCTTTGCTTATTTCTAAATTTAGTATTTTAATTTTTTTCGTAAATAAATGTTTATGATTTCATTACTTTGCATAGTATTGCATAATTTGCTCCGCCATTTAACACTTTTGAAATATTTAGCTAATTAGCTTGAAGAGAGCTTTGCCTATTTGTAAATTTAGTATTTTAATTTTTTTGTAAATAAATGCTTATGATTTCATTACTTTGCATAGTATTGTATAATCTGCCCTGCCATTTAACACTTTTGAAATATTTAGCTAAACAACTCCAAAAATGTGTTGTTAAATTTTAATAAAAATATGATGCCTTCGTTAATTTGTTGTATACATATAATGAGAGGGAAAACACTGTGTCAAACCTCCCAACTTTTGCATTCATAATTAATTTTAATAAAATTCCATACATTTTTTGTGAATGCGCCGGGTCCAGGAAAGGATTGAAAATTAAGAGAAAACGTACACTGTAGGCCAAAACGTTGGATGAATTTATTATTTTAGAAATTAAATTTTAAAATGGCTAATAAGCAAACAAACACATTAAACTGCAGCTAAGAATATATTTAAACAAAAGAAATGTAGTATATTTTTTTAGATTAGAGACGAATTAAGAGAAGTAAATTGCGAGTCCCGTCCCAGGTCAGTTGGCACAGTCTTTAAAAATTCACTTACTAGAACTACAGCGCTTGAAATACGAAAATTTGTTGATATATTTGTAATATTTAGGTCCGCTTTATGCAGGAAGTTTTTCTTTTATGTATACATACATATTTAAAAAATGTTCCAGTTGAAGCTTTAAACGAGTCTTTTCCACTCCCAGATTAAGCATGAAGTAACATTTCGAGTTTAGAAAAACCTGAAAATTTTCAGGTTTTTCTAAACTCGAAATTTTACTTCATGCGCCATGCGTGCGAAACACTGATTTCGAGTGAACTTCAAAGTATGTTACCAAAGCAGTATGGTAAAGATATATATTTTGAACTTTACAAAATTTTAGTATTTTGTACGCGTGGCGCATGAAGTAACAATTTGAGTTTTGAAAAACTTGAAAATTTGGTAGTTTTAGGTATAATTTCGAAAAATGTGTTGTTTTTTATATTAAGTTGTTTAGATAGATTTACTATAATTAGAAGAAAGTTCAGAAGACTGTTATAATTATGATTTCATTTGCTAAAATATTGTTTCGTTAGTGTTTAATTACATTATGGTATTTAGATGGATTTACTTCGATTAGAAGAAAGTTCAAAAGACTGTATTATTATTATTTTATTTGCTAAAATATTATTTCGTTTGTGTTCATTATTTATTTTAAATATGCCTCTAAAAAAGATACCTTTAGTTTGTGATTATTTATTACCATCAAATCAGAATATGTTGGATATTCTGTGTATGTTTTAAGGTGTATCTAAAATAATCGTCCACCTAGATAAGTCAAGATATGTATGCTTAAACAGAAAATTACTTGTATAAAAATTAGAAATAAAAAATATAATGAAGGAATCACAATCCCATAATGATTAAGTATTCATCATTCTGGGAATGTGATTCCTATAGTTGTAGTAAGGAAGTTAAAGTAAATTAAATTAATGCTCTAATATCTAAGCTGGGCATGTCACTTTGAAGTTTAAAGAGAAAGGTAATGTTTTTTAGTACACTTTTCAAAATAGAATAGTTTAACTGGAGATATCTTATTTATTAAATATAAACTTTGAAGTTTACAGAGAAAGGTAATGTTTTTTAGTACACAAGAAAAAATTGAATTTGTCAATAGTTTGCAGAATATTTACAAAATATAAAAACGAGTTGAAATTAAAATCGACTTTCTGCAAAAATTTAGTCCCCAAAAGACTTCTCCAAAGTTGTTTCAATGAATATTTAGAAGAAAGACTAAATTTTTCCTGAAAGTAGACATTAATTTTAATTTTTGTCAATTTAATGCTTTATAAAATGTAAATGTATTATTGTAATATTAAATTGGAGATTTCGTTAATAATAAATTAAATAAAAGCGTGTTACTGAAATAAGAGATCTTGGTGTGCTTTTCTCATCTAACCTTAATTTCTCTAAACACATTAACCTGATTTGCAATAAAAGCTTAACAATGTTGGGGTTCATTCGAAGGTTTACTGGTGACTTTAGTCCGAGTACAGTTATGAGATTGTACTTAGCACTCGTACGTCCACATCTAGAATATGGATCATCAGTATGGGCCCCATACACTGGTACAGCAATTAAAAAAATGGAAATGGTGCAGAGCAAATTTTTAAAACTTATGCAGTTTAGACTGGATGGCCCTAATTCAATCTTTAGCCATAGCCAGATGCTGATTAGATTAAATATTCAATCGTTGGCGGAGAGGAGAAAGTTTCTTGACATTTTGTTTTTATTTAAATTAGTTAATGGGATTTTGAATTGCGGCGAACTGTTGGAGATGTTAAATTTCAATATACCAAGAAATGCTCAGTCTAGACATAAACCCTTGTTTAGATTGGCATTTCACTCAACGAACTATGGGATGTTTAATCCCATGGATCGTATGATGCGTTACGCAAGCCTACTGTCGCGTAGTAACGACTTTTTATTATTCACATCTTCACTGCCGCAGTTTAAAAACCGATTAAAGCGCATTAAGTTGACAAATTTCATACAATGACCAGTGATCATAATTATTTATATTTATCTATTAATTCAATATTTTATTCCTACATGTTATTTATTGCTTTAATGTTGTTAATTTCAATTGTAAAAAAGGTGAATTCCGTAAATAAAGAATAATAATAATAATAATAAAATTAAATATTTTAGAATAATGGAAAAATAGGGTGGTCACTAGAATCCAATTTAATTGTGATACATCAAACAAAAAATGTGTATTCTTTATTGTTATTATAGCGTGAAATATGAAGAAGTAGGGACTCTGTTATTAAAAAAAACTGATTAAAATGGAGCTTGGACTAACATATGTGTTAATTTATGTAAAAATAAACTTGAAAAATGTTCAGGTGTATTATTAAAAAAGCGGCATTTTGGTATCAAAATCAGTTTACAGGCCATTGAGCGAGTGTTTTTAATTTACGAAAAATCGAACAACTCTAATGCCTAATGCAGAATATATGATTAATTTTGCATTAAAGTTGTGTACAAAATAATTGTAATAATTGTTTATATTTATTGTTAACTAACCCAGAACATAATGCTCTACTTTTATTTTAAAATACTGAAATATTTACATTTTTTTTCCACCACTAATAAAACCTATTTGCATGTATTTTTTAATATTTTTATACCTAGCCAATCAATTTTTAGAAAACGTAGAAGTTGACCTTTGTAAAAAAAGTATTGTAGGTATCTTTTTTTTTTTGGCTGTTGCCTGGCCTTGGGAACTTGCCCATTAGCCATCATCAATCTATATATTTTTGTATCAATTAATTTATTACAATTTACAATTTGTAGTATTTAACTATTCATTCGGACAATCACACACATTCATACTACACCCAGGGTCACGACGAGATATTATTTTTTGAAATAAAGTCTCCCCGTGCACGGGAATCGAACCCGAATTTGTGGCTCGCCGAGCGATACAGCCCGGCGACGTTACCGCTCGGCCACCACCTGCCCTTGTAGGTATCTATTGCGTATTATTACTATCACGATAAATAATTGTGATCAAAATTGAATTTTTATCTAACTATATAAGTAACATTTTTGGAAGTGTAGACCTGTATTCATTTACTCCATGCGAGTTTTTGTTTTTAAAATACTGCATCCAAAAGTAAGATGCCTCGTTTTTTGAAAAGGATAACAGTGGGTTTAATTATGCACAAATTGAAGTATAGTTCTAAAGGTAAATAAATACAGCCAATTAATTTATTTAAATGCGAAACACAATTCATGCATAATTCGTCGATATTTTAGTAAACAAGTTTAAAGCAATAGCATGTTAAAATGACTAATTTTGAACAATTATATAACTATATGTTTAATTAATTTCTCACTAAACCCGTGGTGAAATATTTTTAGTCTGGGTGTGAAAGACACTCGTTACTTTAAAATATGCCACAACTATCAAAATGCGTGTCGCAAGTGTCGTAAAGAAAATTGAATTTTATCCATTTCTTACCGATAAAAATGCAGAAATCGGAAATAATACAGTTATTCGTTTTTATTGATTTCTAAGATTTAGGCACGTATTTAGTAATGTTTGTATATATTGACAATTTTATTGAAAGTTATGTTTTTGCCTGCTTTTAGAATATTCATTTATAAATGGATTTTGATTTGACTATTTTGTTTTTATTAATTTAACGATTTGTTTCGAATCACTTCTATGAGTATTATCTACTATTTTTGTTGTTGATAACTTTATAAATTATCTGTAGTTTTAATTCGGTTGACATTTACAAATTGATAAGTTTTATATTTGTATATGGCAAATATTTGCTCTATGTTAATTTTAACATTTTTGAGATTTTGTTCAATTTCCATATTTGTTTGTTGCTTCTAAAGATTTTATACAAAATAATAATATTCAAAATTTGTATTGGCTGTTAAATTTAATTTCTTCATTTTTATGTTTTTTTTATCCATTTTGGGTCAGTGGTTTTTACAGGTGGCGCATGAAGTAAAATTTTGAGTTTAGAAAAGCCCCTTGAAAATTTGTCTCGGGTCGCTGCGCGACTCTCGACAAATTTTCTACGCGGGGCTTTTCTAAACTCGAAATTTTACTTCATGCTTAGTCTAGAAGTGAAAGACACTCATTAGTCTAAAATATGTCACAACTATAAAAATGTGTGTCGCTAGTGTTATAAAGAAAATCGAATATTATTTATTTTTTACCGAAAATAGAAAATAAAAATGCAGAAATCGGAAATAATACAATTATACGCTTTTATTGATTTTTAAGATTTTGGCACGTATTTGGTAATGTTTGTTTATATTGAAAATTTTATTGAAAGATATGTTTTTTTGCCTGTTTTTAGAATACCCAATTATACATTGATTTTGATTCGTTTGACTATTTTTTAATTAATTTGACGATTTGTTTCGAATCACTTCTGAGTTTTATCTACTATATATTTTTTTTGTTAACTCTGGCAATTATTTATGTATTTTTTATTCTGTTGACATTTACAAATTATTAAGTTTTAAATTTGTATTTGGCAAATATTTGCTTTATGTTAATTTTAACATTTTATTGTAAGTTATGTTTTTTGCCTGTTTTTAGAATATCTATTTATAAATTGATTTTGATGCGTTTGACTATTTTTTTAATTATTTTGACGATTTGTTTCAAATCACTTCTGAGTTTTATCTACTATGTATATATATTTTTTTTGTTAACTTTGGCAATTATTTATGTATTTTTTATTCTGTTGACATTTACAAATTATTAAGTTTTAAATTTGTAATTGGCAAATATTTGCTTTATGTTAATTTTAATATTCTTAAATTTTTATATTCGCTTGTTGCTTCTAAAGATTTTATACAAAATAAAAATATTCAAAATTTGTATTGGCAGTTAAGTTTTATTTCTTCATTTTAATGTTTTTTTTATCCATTTTGGGTCAGTATTTTATACGCGTGGCGCATGAAGTAAAATTTCGAGTTTAGAAAATCGCCGCGAAAATTTGTCTCGGGTCGCTGCGCGACCCTCGACAAATTTTCTCCGCGGGGCTTTTCTAAACTCGAAATTTTACTTTATACTTAGTCTGGGAGTGGAAGACACTCGTTAGTTTAAAATATGTCACAACTATCAAAATGTTTCTTGCATAATTTTGGATATTTAAAACACTTGGATTGTTTCACTAGTTTATATTCCTCCTTGAAGATGACAATCTTCAACCAATAGTCCAAACTAGTCGGAGAAAATATAAACTAGTGAAGCAAACCAAGTGCTTTAAATATCTAGAATTAACTATATTGTAGCCACAATGTTTGTTATTATAATTAAGTATGAAAATAAATTTAATATTTTTTACTACTAATAACTTTCGACCTATTATAAAAGACACATCTCCTAAACTTAATTTTATAATCCCTCGAATAAAGCTTGACCCAGTTTAAACACCTGACGGCCCTTATCTAAATCCCCCCCCTGACATTAAAACTCGCCACCATCAAGGGGGTATAAATATCACCACACCCTTCCAACAAAGGGGTATGATTCTGTGAACCCATTTTAAGGATCCCGGTAGCAATTAGATTTATCAAGAGGCAAACAACGGCGTTCTTTATGATATTAATAAATTGCCTGCTGATTTTAGTTCGAAGAGAAACTTCCCTATTAAACAATGAGGGGTGGAAGGGTCGGGTAATTAAATTTCGAGAACACTTTTGCATCTTTGCTTCCTCTTGGAGCGTTTATCGCGGTTAATAATTACCGCCACCACCTGTGTAATTCCTGCAGGGAATACGGATTAAATGGAATTCCTTCACCCGTGAAATCGTTTAAGGCTTGTTTGTATAACGTGGTGGAATTTTCTAAAAAAAAACTCCTAACAGATAATTTATACACTTTATCGTTATATTGATACTACCAGCATAATTTTAGATTAATTCAGATATTTGCACTTGATTGATACCTTATGCCAAAGTATTCTAACTACAGGGTGTTTCAGCGACAATCTGAAGCTCAATAGTTCACTCAATTTAACTTATAACCCTTCTTTACACTATTATTTGAACTACCAAATGTACATACATTTTAGACAAAAAGTGACCAATATCAATGAATTAACACAATTGTACTGTGATCTATTAATAATGGTCACTTTGTATCCGAAATGTATGTACATTTTGTAATTCAAATAAACGTGTGAAGAAAGGTTATTAGTGTATTATTCGTCAAATTAAATTGATCTTTACGTAACTCAATCAATCAACTTAATATTAAATGGACAAAAATATGTCTTAGATACAAGTTGCACAAAATCTTTTTGCTGACAATATAAAATTATTTTTGCATATACAAGATGTTTAAGACAGTTTAAGCTTCGGTAACATTTTACAATTAAAATTAAAGCTTATTCAATCCTCAATCGATGAGTTTTTCAGTAAATTATATACGATATGAATTTTATAATTCAGAGTGGTTTAAATGCAGCAAATAATAAATTCATAAAAGTATGTGTTTATAAAAAAAAACAATGAAAAAAAATCGCACAAGACAAAAATTGAAACTTATTTAAAATTAAATTGGCTTTAATGTTTGTTACTTCGCGTTTTACCTTTAAAATGTTATGCTTATAACTATCATAAAATTTTGAAGTTGAAACGTGAAGCAACAAAAATTTAAGCCAATTTTATTCTAAATAAGTTAGCCTCTAGAAATGCTTTAATTTTTGTTTTAAATCGCGATTTTTAAGAAATTTTAGTTTAAGGTGGGTGCTTTAAGAAGTTTTTGGTAGAAAAAAATATATAGACGATTGTTATTGATTAAAAAGTCTGATAATTTTGAGAATTTATAAAAAAATATACTTGATGACATCTGTTAGTTGAGAAAAAGTAAAATTCTTGTAATTTAAAAATCACTAAGTCGACGCAAATGATTTGGGTTTTGCTCATATCTGTAATAATTTTGAAATGCATGATTTTTTGGTATCTATAAAACTTAAATACTGTTTTTATCCTACCAATTTAGGTGTTTTATAGGTATTTTTAACAACTTTTGTATATTTTAAAGACCAATAGGTCTCGAGTGCTGTAGTTCTATGAATATTAAAAATCGGACTATGTTTATTTAACATACATGTATATCCATTAAGCCCCTATAATGTTGCGATTACTTAACATTTTAAATATTGCTATGCCTTAATAAGCAGAGGTGTTCAACCTTTTTCAAAACACGAGCTACTTTTGCATACTAAGCTTTTTGACGATCGACAGGTTATAGGTAATAAACAAATAAAAACAAGTATATCAATAGATTTGTTCTTCTTAAGTATACCTTAAAATGTATTGTAAATTGCTCGAAGTTTGATAACGCGAGATTACTTAAACAAATGCAGTGTATTTCCAACTTCACAATATGTTCAGTGGTTTACACGCGTGGCGCATGAAGTAAAATTTCGAGTTTAGAAAAGCCCCGTGAAAATTTGTCGAGGGTCGCTGCGCGACCCTCGACAAATTTTCTACGCGGGGCTTTTCTAAACTCGAAATTTTACTTCATGCTTAACCTGGGAGTGGAAACAATCGTTCCAAATTCAAAATCCAAAAAAATACAAAATCCAAACCAAATTTTCATATTGAATATTGTTCAGAAACTATGAATGCATAAAAATTAAATCGTGATATGAATACAAATAGTGGTTAGATTTTGAGCTACCAAACCAAATTTGTATATTTATTTATATATAGCAGTATATTTCCAGCTTCACAATATATTCAGAGGTTTATACGCGTGGCGCATGAAGTAAACTTTCAAGTTTAGAAAAGCCTGAAAATTTGGTTTCTTCGCTCCGCTTCGCAGAGCGACCAAACCAAATTTTCAGGCATTTCAAAACTCGAAATTTTACTTCATGCTTAACCTGGAAGTGAAAACAATCTTTTCAGAAACGATGAATCCATAATAATTCAATACTGATATGAATACGAATAGTGGTTAGATTTTGAGCTAATCTTGTTTGTAAAATTATAAGAAAATTAAAAATTTATTAATCAACGTCAAAAGCTTCGTTTAGAAATCAACACACCTTAACGTGCTAAAAGTGGGATTAAAACATCTCAACTAGTTTTTTTCTAAGAAAAATCGTGTCAATGTTTAGATTTAGTAAAAACAACGTTTGATTTTGTTTCAATATTGTTTGAAAAGTTATTAAACAATGATGAATTATAGAATCAACTTTGACTGTATTCATTTTAACTTTAAAATAAACGAGGTTGGAGTTACAATATTTAAATTGTTTTTTCTAAAATATGCTGTCAAAGTTGAGATTTTAGTAAAAAATAATTAGATTTCCTTAAAATCTGATGATTTTTCTTACTCGGAGAATTATAGAAAAACAATAAATATTTCATTAAAAATAAACTAGTTATCTGAGATCTTGAAGTCGGAATTGAAATAACTCAACTGTTTTTCTTTTTTAATCGTGTCAAAGTTGAGATTCAGTAAAAATATCGTGTCATTTTAAAGTAATCTTTTTTGGAAAATTATAAATGAATCATGAGTTCTGTGTTGTGGAAGCTTCTACTTTATTTTACATATTAATTTTACAATAAAACACTCTTTACTTTGTTTGTATAACACATTTTATTGAATGTGACTGCAGTTTTGACAAATTTAGCTTGTCATTATCAAATATAAAGTGTTCATGTTTGATAACGACAAGCTATTTTTTTCGAAACTGCAGTCACGTTCAATAAAATGTGTTGTACAAACAAAGTAAAAAGTGTTTTATTGTGAAATCATGAATTATCAAATCAATCCTATAAGCAAAAATTTAGGTACACTTAAATTAAAAAAATCCCTGAGGAATTTATATGCAGCTTAAAAATAGTTTTAAACTTGCAAATGAGTCAAATTAGGGCTAAAACAGATATTGTTGAAGAAATTGCTGAAACTAGTGAAATTTAAATTAAAATTTATTTTTTTTATTCCTATTCTAAAATAGTTTACTTATGGGTCCATCACTTGTTAGTAAATGTAATATTACAGGTACTGATAACAAAACATAATGAAAAATATTTTTTGCTACTAACACCAATTACATAAATAATCAATTAAAATTCAAATTAAAAAAGAGAGCAAATCACTTTATTAAAAATCAGACTACCGAGGATAAAAGAAATTTTCTTCTATAATTTTTCGTTTGACACTTGGTAAAACATATCCTCGAAATAACTTTATATAGGAAATTTTCTTATGGAAATATTATTAAAAGGCTTCTTAAAAATAAAATAAGGCGGTTTGGTCGTACAGAACAAATTATTTCTGCAAATAAAAAATTCAAAATGTAAGAATAATTCCATTTCAAAAATATTTGAATTGGAGAAAATAAGCTTACGCTTCTTATAGTTTGCTCACTTTAAATAATATATAAAATTACGAAAATGTTTTTCGTGTACCAAGCAAACAATGTGCCGTTTCAAGATTTATCTCTCTTCAGTATAGCTTTGCCAACCACAATGTTTGCATTTTAAACGAAAAATATTTTCTTAATTTTATATATTATTAAAAACATTTTCGTAATTTTATATATTATTAAAAACATATCTATCTTTTTAATTTCAAGAAGCATTTTATTCATATTTCCAACAGTCACTTTCCCATTACTTAATTCTCCGGTGTGTGTTTTTGCTGATTGAAGTGTAAACACCGCTGACATGACATTTCTTGGAGAATTTTACTTAATCGAATAGAAAATAAAATAAACCGCCGCATTCGATTTGTTGATGAAATCTTCAGCACTTGATTATTTTCCCTCGCTGCAGTTTATTTTCCCAAATCGCGTGGAAACTTGGACCCGTGCCAGGGTTCCCTCCTTCGAGTGCGACTCTCTCATGTAAACTAATAAATTTTGGACGATTATCAAAAAAACCGCGTGGAAAAATTAGTGGGACACAAAACAAAAACAAGATATAAATCAACTCATCGAGTTGAGATGTTTTTTTTTTACGCATGGATTGGTAATGAAATGAAGCGCTCAATTAAGTGGAGTAAAATATTTTGTCGACTTAAAAGTAATAAAGTTACATTACTAGTGGCGTAGCTACATATGTACCAAGCAAAATTTTTAGGCTTTTTTAAACTTGAAATTTTACTTCATCCTTAGGCAGAGAGTGTAAACATTCGTTAGAAGCTTAAAATTGACCACTTGTATTAAAACAACGAATATAAATACAACTAAAAAAATAAAAATAATACACAGAAACAAATTCTCGGCAAGAAATATTTAATAAATGAAAATAAGATCAATTACTTTTGCAATCATATTAAGGATGAACGGTGGGAAAGCGAAGCAAGTGTATCGGACGTAGATAGCAGGTTCAATTACTTTATAAGCAAAATTCATTCGTTATTTTTTAGGCGCATTCCCACTAGTACAAATAAAAAGAAGAACTAAAAGAATTACGTTTTGCACAAAAAGAATCAAAGTTTTTAAAAATGAAATGTAAATTTATAATGCTCTGTCAACATATACTTCGGAGTACAAAAAGTTGTATACAAAATATAAACAAACATATGATTATTTATTAAAAGAACAAAATCGAAAATTTTATGTACAGAAAATGAACACAGCGGATAATAAACAAAAAGTAACTTGGGATATAATAAAGGAACTGACTCGACAAAATCAAGAAACTACAGTAGAGATTGAGATTGACGATTTCAATAAGTTAGCAAATAGCTTCAACACAAAATTTACTACAAAAGCGGAACAATTAGTAGCCACATTGCCGAAAGTAATATACACAAATAAATTACCGATGCTAAATAAGTGCATGTATTTTGCACCGATAACACCCACTGAATTAATAGTAAAGACTAAAAGTATGAAAAATGCAAAAAAGTAGCGGTATTGATAACATTTCTAACTACCTATTAAAACATATAATACATATACTAGCAGAACCTTTAGCTGAACTTTTTAATTTGTCAATACAGGAGGGATTTTCCCTAGTGTTTTTAAATATGGACTCATCAAGCCGATGTTCAAAAAAGGTGATAAGCAACAATTAGATAATTACAGGCCGATTACCATGTTAAGTACATTTGCAAAATTATTCGAATCAGTGGTGTCAGACAGATTCCTTAATTTTTTATTCAAAAACAAAATATTAGACAATAGGCAATATGGGTATTTGCCAAATAAAAACATTGAATTGTCACTTTTCAATTATGTCGGGGAGATAATGAAGTCGCTAGAAAAGGGTAATATAACATGTGGGATATTCCTGGACTTTTCAAGTGCTTTCGACACGATTAACCATACCATACTGTTGGACAAAATGAATCAATATGGGGTAAGGGGAATCCTAAATCAGTGGTTTAAATCCTACCTAACTGACAGGCAGCAGATTGTGGAAATAAAAAATCAAAAGAAAACAGTAAGGTCGAGTAGTATGGTTCTGAGCAGAGGGGTTGCACAAGGAAGTGTACTTGGGCCAATTCTGTTTGTAACCTATATAAATAACATATTTCTTCTAGAATCAGTTAATAAAAATTACATCACGTGCTATGCAGATGATACAAACTTAATAATATCTGCACAAAATATAACTGATTTACAAACAGAATTGACTCAAACATTAAACCAAATACAACATTGGTGTTTAGGTAACCAGATGGTCCTTAACTCAGATAAAACACACTACATAATATATAGAGCAAATAAAAATAAAAATTATCCGACTTATATAAATGAAATTGCGGTTAATCATAGTCAAGTTACAGTTGATGAGTCTGTTCGATGTTTAGGTGTTTATTTGGACAGTAATTTAAATTGGAAGCACCACATCGAAATCCTCTGTAAGAAATTAAGTACCAAGTGTTTTTGTTTAAGAAAACTAAAAGAAGTTTTAGGGATCAGCGGAATACTGAATGCTTACCACGCTATTTATATGTCTCACGTCCGTTATGGTATAATTTATTGGGGGCTTCAGCAGATATTATGCAGGTTTTTAAATTGCAAAAGAGAGCAATCAGAATTATTTTCCAAATAAAACAACTATCATCTTGTAGAAGAAAGTTTAAAGAAAATAATATATTAACGGTCCCAGGTTTATACATCTTTGAGTGCATTATATTCTGTCAAAAATTTAAACATCTGTTTGATACAACACAAAGGCAAATGTCGAGATATAAAAATAACGTAAATTACCCTACTCACAAACTGACTCTATCGGAAAAGTGCGCGATTTATGCTTGTGTGAAATTTTATAACAAACTACCGATGAATTTAAAAGCAATAATTAATTTTAAGGAATTCAAATCCAACGTATTTGATTTAATTTTAACTATTGAACCATATTCAACTGTAGAATTTTTAAACTATTTTAATGTGTATAATTAGTATAAGCATTTGTATTTTACTATATTTGTATATTAACCTTTTTTATTTATTTTTTTTATTTATTGACGCCATGAAATATGTTATCTGTTATGTTCATTTCTGTATTGATGTATTTCATGTTTCATATATTGAATAAAGACTATTTATTTATTTATTTATTTATAACTAATAAAAAAACAACGAATTCCTGCAAATTTACCAATTCCTGAAATCATCGGAATATGTATACTTAGAAAAAATTCAGTATATACTTTTTTGAAATATCTGGTTTAAACCAAACTATCCTGACTTAAGTTTATACCATTCTTTCATTTATACAGGGCATTTTTGTTTCATGTATACATATCTCGTTTCGGCGTATGCGTTCTAAGTCATTCGTTGTTCTGTTAATGAGTTCAATTTTAAGGTTGGAACGAGTGTTTTCCACTCCCAGACTAAGCATGAAGTAAAATTTCGAGTTTAGAAAAGCCAGAAAATTTGGTTTGGTCGAGTAGCGCGTAGCGCTACGAGACCAAACCAAATTTTCAGGCTTTTCTAAACTCGAAATTTTACTTCATGCGCCACGCGTATAAAACACAGATTTAGAGTGATGTTCAAAAATTGTGTTTAAGTTTGATCTCACGTTAATAAGTATTACAAATGTTTATTTCGTGTTTCGTTTGAATTGTATTTAATTATAATTCAATATTTCACAAACTTTAAATCAGCTGTAGTTTTCAAAATAATGATAATCGGACCTATGTTTATGTAATCAAATGAGACACTGAACAGGATGTGATTTTTTGTACACTTGTTCTGAATCACCCTGTAAATTACGTGATCAAACAGCTATGCAATTAATATACGAACAATAAGAAAGCAAATCTAATCTTACAATCCGAATATCATATCAACTGTCAATTTTTTAGCTTATATATATACTGCCAAAGAAATCTTTCACCTTTGATATTATTACAATAGCTCCATTCCATTTTGTAACCTTATCTCTAACCCTTTTATCCCCTTCGTGATTGTATTAAAAAAATACCCCCACAAACACCAACAGTTTATTCCCCTCCAACCCACAATAAACCGTTTGTCTAATGTCCAAACTCTAAGATAACACCGTCTGCACGTTTTTCCTTCGTTTTTTTTTGTTTTAGTTTTTAAGAACATCAAAACTAAAACATGTTTTCTTTCATTCTTCCCTAGATGTCGAGTTAGTGAACGGATAATGGATTACGTGAAGCAGCACAGGCTGTGGAGGCCGCTGGCGGCGATTTCCCCCAACGAGGAAGGCATGCTGTCCAGCCGGGGTATTTTGGCGTCGCTTAACAAAACCCTCGCGACGTCGACGGCGGCGACGACGACAGCGGCGTCCGTCACGTACGGTTATGGGGAGAAAGTGTGGCATAAAATCGTGTTCAGTGCGGACGCGAACAGTATTTTCAGGAGGGCTGAAAACGACACTGATCTGAACATGGACTATGATTACGAGTTTGGGGTGTTCAACTTGAGTGCTGGTCTGAATTGCACGAATGGTACTGAGGATGGGACGTGGGATATGGTTACTATGATTGGGACTGCTGTGGTTTTAGGATTGCTTATACTAGCTACAGTTATAGGTATGTAATAATAATTATGTTCAATTACTGCGGCAAGGTATTCCAAAAAAGAGTTTTCATAAAAAAATAACTCCTTAAAAATATAAGTTTTCACGCACTCTGATTATCATTGTACACTGTAATCGTCTCACACTCTCCAAAAATTGCCTCTGACAGATTCTGCATGTAAATAGCTTCTTTGTTTGCGTCTGACATGTCATGTATTCTGCCTCTGTACTCGACAATGCCACTGTTTGTTGTTTACGAAAGTCCTAAGAAATCTTTGATCCCGACAACAAGAAAGCAAAGCCGGTGTAAGATTTTCTGTCCACTTCATTACTTGCCGAATCTGCATCTATATATCCTGTTAAATTATCATGACTATTTGTGTATTTTAAACTATACATCTTTGTTCAAATATTTCAAAATTCATTTTACACACTTCTACTGGCTTTCTGTGCGATTAACAATAACCTGACTTAGATAGCTAACCAAATGTATCGTATGTTCAATTAAAAACAAAAACTCTAGAGTGCCATGGAAAAGATTGTGGGTTGGTTACTCCGAAATTATATATTAAAATTATTATGGCTGACGTTTTATATGTTAATTCCTAAAGTGTGTAGCCAACTTAAATTTAAAAAAAGATGAAATCATGGCACTCTAGAGCTTATTTTTATTGAACATACGATACAATGTCTGGTCTTGTCTCTGAAATTAAGTGTTACAATTATTATGTCTGACGTTTTATATGTCAATTCTTAAAGCGTGGAGCTAACCTAAATTTAAATAAAGATTAATTCATGGCACTCTAGAGGTTTTTTTTATTAATTGAACACACGATACTAAACATATGACATCCTACAAGTTGTTGGTATAGTATACTTATAAAATCTTTATCTTAAAATAACAAATGATTCCCAATAGAAGTATCTACGACCTAGGAATCTAACATTTCTAATCGTGTTAGCAAATCATCGATATAAAGTTCTTGGTTGAAAATATTCTATCATCCGTTCTCCGGATTCTCATATCTAAACAACATTTTGCTTCCCCAAGATCTTCAATATCAAATTTACGATCTAATTTGCTCTTTAAATTATCACATTCGACCGCATCGTTTAAATAAATCAAAAAGTCATCAACATAAATAGCAAAAATAGCCAGCATGTTTCCATTACATTGTATCATGTGTTAAATAAAAAAACCTCTAGAGTTTCTCTTTTTTTTAAATATATGTTGGCTATACGCTTTAGAGATTGTCATGTAAAACGTCAGACATAATAATTTCAACGTATAATTTGGCTATACGCTGTGGGAATTGTCATATAAAACGTCAGACATAATAATTATTATGTATAATTTTAGAGATGCCAACCTACAATATATTCCATAGCACTCTAGAGGTTCTATTTTATTTTATTTTGTATGGGGTAAAATTTCTCAACTGTACCCGCTTAAAATGTTGTTGTCTCCAATTTTAACGAATGTTTAGCAGATAGTACCTATAACCTAAAGCCTATAGCTAAATATTGTTAGGCTTCCAAGATATAGGCACTCAAAATGTTTTTGTTGTACACTAAACTCTAATGTTAAAATATTTATAGCTTTTGCTACAGACATCCGATTTTGAATTTTCTTGCAGTTATTGAAAATAAATGTAGGAAGCTTTTGTTTAAATATTTCGGTAATCTTTTTATGTTACTAACAGTATTTCAGATTATTTTATTCGTTCGAAAAATAATGTTTTAAATTATCTTAGAAGAAAGCCCAAACTATTCTCCTCGAAATTATTTAGAAATAAAAATAAGATAACATTTAATTATTGTTTGTATAACACTTATTTATTTTTCGAAAAATTAATTTGTGTTATACAAACAAAATTTAAAATGTTTTATTGTTAAATTAACATGTATAATGAAGTAGAAACCTCCACAATACAAAACATACTAAGAAATCACATTATTATTATTTTTTTTCAATAATAACTTCATTGCCAAATAATAGCCAACTTAAAATTTATAAACGGCTGGTTGTAATTTTTTATTTTTATTACATTAGACCTTATTTTTCTTAACCCAGTAATGTCCAATACGCTGTTTTTTTAAATTATTGTCGTCGAAAATAAAATGAAATAAATCTTCTATTTAAAATTACATTTTTTAAAAATTAAATTAGTGTGCCCTGGAAAAAATATTCGAATACATCAATTTTTATAATACGGGTTTCACTTTTAACCAGTGTTTTATACCCGTGGCGCATGAAGTAAAATTTCGAGTTTAGAAAAGCCCCGTGAAAATTTGTCTCGGGTCGCTGCGCGACCCTCGACAAATTTTCTACGCGGGGCTTTTCTAAACTCGAAATTTAACTTCATGCTTAGTTTGGGAGTGGACAACACTCGTATCATCATTATACATTATTTTTAGAGCGTACATCGTAAACATTTCTAGTATTTAAATCAAATTTGGAGGTTACGTTTGCGAAATCCTGTTTGTTTACATCAATCTTTGAGGTTATAGTATAGGTTATAGGTTATATAGGACCATTGTGAGGCGAGTGAACTGCGACCTATCCGATCTATTGTTCTGCCCTTACCCAGTCACTTCCCAAGCAGTCCCACGTCCTCTATGAACCTGGTAACTTCCTTGGGAGTGATGCTACTCATTTCTTCGTGGGATAATCGGTCCCTGCCGAAGTGTGAAAAACGCTTGTGGGCAATCGCGTCACAAGTGCAGAGTATGTGCTCGGTCGTCTCATCTGCCGAATCACATAACCTGCAATTTCCACTTTCCTCTTTTCCCATTTTCCACAAATGGTACCGAAGGGCACAGTGCCCTGTCATGAGTCCCGTGAATGTTCTCAGCTCGTTCCTTGTGAGTTCGAGCACCTTATGGCTGTGATCTAATTTGATGAGTCGTTTTGATTGACGTAGGCTTGGGACGTTGTTCCAGTGTTTACATATTCTGTCCTCTTCCCCTTTTTGCACCACCTCTCTTCGGTGCGCCACGGGGAGTCCGCAAAACGGCTCTGGTCCTATGGGAGTGGCATTTGCACCTCTTTTGGCGAGTTCATCTGCCACTTCGTTGCCATTGTTACCCCCATGCCCTGGGACTTACATGAGGGTCAACGAGTTGTTCTTAGCCAGTTGCGAAAGGGATCGTCGGCATTCCCAGACAGTCTGTGAGCCGTGGCTGTAGGCCCGAATGGCCTTTAGTGCGACCTGGCTGTCTGAGCAAATATATATATGCGCGCCGTTTAGGTGCCTACCCAGGCATTCCCTGGCGCACATATCAATTGCAATTGCTTCCGCTTGCAGAATCGTGGGTGTCTTACCCAGAGCCATGAAGCTCCTGTGGTTTTGGTTAGGCCCATAGATGCCTATTCCAGTACCTCTATTGTTCTTGTCACCATCCGTGTACCAAGCTGATGTGCCTCGACCAAGCTCGTTGACTTTCTTCGAAGCCGTTTTGGGGTCTTCTATCAACACCTTAAACGGTTTTTCGGATTCGAGCCTTCTGGTCATGATGTCCGTTGGTTTGGATAGGAGGACCGGGTCAATTTGCTGCAGTACTTCTAAGTGTCCTGTCCAGGCTCCCGGCAGAGTTTTCCTCCTCTGGTGAAGTCGGAGGGCCGCCACGAGTCCCTCCTTTTGTACCACCAGATGGAGCGGTGGGAGACCTATGATTGCCTCCATTCCCGCGATAGGGGTCGTTTTCATGGCCCCTGTGATACTTAGACATGCTAGCCGTTAAAGCCTACCCAGCTTCTTTTGCGTGTCTAGTTTTTGGGTTTTTGGCCACCACACAAGGGCGGCATAGGTGACAATGGGTACCACCGCCGTTCTATACATCCACTATGTGATTTTAGGCTTCAATCCCCACGTTTTCCCCATTAGCCGCCCACAGGCCCAGAACGACGCCGTTACTTTGGCCATGGTTTGGTCGACATGCTGATTCCACGTCAGTTTGGCATCTAGAACTACTCCCAGATACCTCACTTCGTTGGAGAGGTTTATTTCTACTCCATTCAGCTAGGGAGCCTTTAAATGCAGCTTCCTCCTACGCGTGAATGGGACTATTGTCGTTTTTTTCGGGTTGACACTTAGTTTTTCCCTAACACACCAATTATTGATGACATTCAGTGCTTTTTGCATTAGGTTTGTAAGAATGCCTTCATGCTTGCCCCTGATTATTACGGCGATGTCATCTGCGTAGCCTAGGGTTGTGAAGCCCCTTTCGCGCAGTTCATCCAGGAGACCGTCCACCACTATTGACCATAGTGTGGGGTACATAACTCCACCCTGAGGACACCCCTTTGCTACAGTCATAGATACTGTGGATCCTGCTAGGGAAGCCGTAACCGTTCGACTTTGAAGCATGGATTCCACCCACCTTATCGTGGAAGGATATATTCCTTTATTTATAGCCGCTCGTTTTATTGCAGAGAATGAGGTGTTATCAAAGGCCCCCTCTATGTCTACAAATATTCCGAGTGCTATTTCCTTATGTAGGATGGCTCGTTCTGCCTCTTTGACGAGGTGATGTAGAGCATCGACGGTGGATTTGCTAGCCTGATATGCGAACTGCTTGGCATCTAAGGGTGCTCTTATAAGTGAGTCACTCTTTATGTGCTCGTCTATTATTTTCTCCATAGTCTTTAGAAGGAAACAGGTTAGGCTGATGGGTCGATATGATTTAGGTTCTTCTAATGGCCTATTGCCCACTTTAGGTATAAATACCACTTTTGCCTCCCTCCACAACCGGGGTATGTACCCTAGTGCATAGCTTGCTTTGTTTATCTCCCTGAGTCCTGGAGCGATACTTTCTAAGCCGCGCTGCAGTAGCGCGGGGAAGATACCGTCCATTCCTGGGGATTTGTATGGCTTGAAGCTGGTTATGGCCCAAGTCATTTTGTGAACGTGAATATTTTTCCCGCTAAGCAGCGGCTGTCCCGACTGGAGCAGTGAACCCCTGAGTCGGTAATAGTCGCAACTTTGTCTTTAGCCACTACCTTTGATCCTGGGAAGTGAGTACCTAGGAGTAGCTCTAAGCTTTCCTGTTGATCATTGGTATGACTGCCGTCTGCTTTTTTAAGATGCCGACCGCATTGGTTTGATCCTTTGATAGGACCTTCCGAAGTCTATTTGCTGGGGTCAGGTCGTCGATCCCCTCGCAGTAGGCCTTCCAAGCCTCTCGTTTAGACTTCCTGAGCTGCATATTGTATTCAGTCAGGGCCTGTCTGTAGGCCGACCAGCTGCCTGTCTTCTTGGCCCTGTTGAAGGATTTCCGAGCGGAAGTCCTTAGTCGATTGAGGTTATCTTTGTTGAATCCTGTTTGCTTACATTAAATTCTGAATTTATCATTGTTAAATCTTTTTTGTTTACATTAAATTTTTAGATTGGGTTGGTTAAATCTTGTTTTTTTACATCAAGTTTGTAGGTTAGGTTGGTTAAAGCTTGTTTGATTACATCAAATTTGTAGGTTAGGATAGTTAAATCCTGTTTGTTTGCATGAAATTTTTGGGTTAGGATTGTTAAATCCTGTTTCTTAACATCAAATTTTCAGGTTAGATTAGTTTATTTTTTACGCAAAGTTATTAAATTTTGATTAATTCGTAACTTCGCGCAAAATCGTCGAAGACACTCGATTTTTTGCGGGCTTGAACGGAAAATGAATGAACTTGATTTCGTGGGTGAATTGAATTCAGGATTTTTTTCCACTCGGTGCACCTTGGTAAAGTTTGACATTTTTTTACATTTAAAACCAACGAATACCTGAAAATGTACAGCGTATACATCGGGATATGTATAGGTACTTCAAAGAATAATTCACTGTATTACATAATAATATATATATTATGAAAACCATTATGATTTTGTGTATTTTAGATGTAAAACAATAGGGTTGGCTAATTAATATGTAAATCCTCGAATTGATCCGCACTGATTATGAATTCAGAAACGGAATTTTCCCATACATCATGTGCATTGTTCGCTGATGAACAATACTTGACCTTCCGTATAAACGCTGAAAATTGTTTTCGCAATCATACTTATAAGTGATAAGGAATCTTGGCGAATTTTCTTTTGCTAAATTTAGACGCGATTCGTCACGGCCATCCGCGAATCCTTGATTATAATCAAGGATAAGGACTGAATTGGCTCTAACTAAATCATTAATAATGGACACAAATAACAAAAAGTCACATTTGTAATGCGAAGTATATTAAATGGTATACCGGGTGTTGACTTGGCGGACGCAATATAGGAAATCCCATGTAAATTTTGAAATGTTCAAATTTTGGCTTCCCTATTTATTTTAGAAACAAAATGTATTTACCTGTTTTGTAGATGGAAAAATTCTGAATTTATTCGTGTTAACGTTTATCACTTTACGTTTCTCCAAGTTAAAATAATTTTAAAAAAATATTGTAATTTTATAAAAATAATGACTTGCCATGGAATTGAAACAACAACTGCGGATGTCAAAATGGCAAAAGATATCGTAGTCACTTGATTAAAGTAAATGTTTTCGAAATGATTTACGCTATACAAGAAAAATGTCATTATTTTTATAAAATCACATACTTTTTCTTACTTATTTTAGCTGTTAATTTTCTGACATTCGTTAATTTTGAAAAGAGTTCAATTTAAAACTATAAACGAGTGTTTTCCTCTCCCAGAATAAGCATGAAGTAAAATTTCGAGTTTAGAAAAGCCCCGTGAAAATTTGTCGAGGGTCGCGCAGCGACCCGAGACAAATTTTCTGGGCTTTTCTAAACTCGAAATTTTACTTCATGCGCCACGCGTATAAAAAGCTAAAATATTATGAACTTTATGTATATTTGACCTCACTTAAAATCAAAGTTTAATACACGTGACGCATGAAGTAAAATTTCGAGTTTAGAAAAGCCCCGAAAATTTGTCTCGGGTCGCTGCGCGACCCTCGACAAATTTTCACGGGGCTTTTCTAAACTCGAAATTTTGCTTCATGCTTCGTCTGGGAGTAGAAAACACTCGTTTAAAGATTCAAACAGAACTCATTTAAAAAACAACGAATGTCGGAAAATGTACAGCTTAGGCGTATGTTTACCTAAATTAAATTATTTTCTCTAAATCTTTAGATATTCGCTGATTTCTTTTTTAATTTAATTTGAGGCTTTAAACGAGTGTTTTCTACTCCCAGGCTAAGCATGAAGTAAAATTTCGAGTTTAGAAAAGCCCCGTGAAAATTTGTCTAGGGTCGCGCAGCGACCCGAGACACATTTTCTGGGCTCTTCTAAACTCGAAATTTTATTTCATGCGCCACGCGTATATAATACAGATGTAGATGTTTGAGTGAAGTTCGAATATACATAAATTTGACAATATTATAGTGTTTTATACGCGTGGCGCATGAAGTAAAATTTCATTTTTAGAAAAGCCCAGAAAATTTGTCTCAGGTCGTTGCGCGAGCCTCGACCTATTTCTAAACTTTTCTAAATTGGAAGTTTTACTTCATGCTTAGCCTGGGAGTGAAAAATACTTGTTTAAATCTTTAAATCGAACTTAAAAAAATACAGGGAATATCCGGAATTGTTGTATCAATCCCATGGTATGTCATTATTTTTTATAAAATCACATTACTTCTTCTTAATTATTTTAACTTAGAGAAATGTAAAGTGTTAAGTGTGAAAATTAATAAATCAAGTTTTTTTCCCTCTACAAAAAAGTAAAATACAGTTTGTCTCTAAAATAAACTGGGAAGCCAATATTTGAACACTTTAAAATTAACATGCGATTTCTTATGTTGCGTCCGCCAAGTCAACACCCGGTATGCGATTTGCAATATAATGAGTAACTTAGAATGACAACACTAACACTTCCTTCACAATATATTTTAAATTTTTGCTAGATGTACACTTCGAGTACTATGCACTTATTATCAATATCTCACCGACTAGTTGATTTGTAAACTAGTCAGTAAGCTATTAATAATGAGTACATAGTACTCGATATGTACATCTAGCAAACATTTTAAAAAAATGTGAAGAAAGTGTTAGTGTTTTAATTCTAAGTTAGTTGAAGTCTTCACGTTACTCAAAAAAAAACATATTCCAATATAATGAGTACTTCATTCAATAAAGTACTTATAAAACAAACTTAATTTAGTTTGTAAAAGTTTTGTTTGTTACAAATATTTTATGAGAAAATAGCAAATGGAAAACGAGCCATTAGAAGATTGTACATATTTTTATTTTCTTATGTATTATAAATACATACATTTCATATATATTTGTGGAAATAATGATAAATAAATAATAAACAGTGTATTATAAATTCAATGGCCTTTCAGAATAATTATATTATAAAAATAAACGTACACAAACCAATTATTTACAAATGCAAATTATTAATGGTGAAAGCTTCTCTTCTTCATTATACATGTTAATTCAATCAAAATAAAATACTCTAACTTTGTTTGTATAACAACAAATTTTATTATTTTTGACTGCAATTTTAGCAATTTGCAATGATTCGACCCTAGGCATTATACAAATTTATAATTTGTATTGTATTTACGTTGTGTTGTGTATGTAGTAACCCTTTTAATTTATTTAACAGATTCGTTGTTTGTGTCAATATGCATTATCGTAAATACTGTGTCTTCTATTCTCTTTTAATGACCAGGAATATGTGTGGACAATAAATAAAACAGGATGTGAGTTTAACAGATGCAAAGTTTATTGACCTCAATTATGACATTTCTAATTAATTTGTGTTTCTTAAATTATTTATATTCTTAAGATACTTTATTTTCGTTTGTTATTAGAAGCCATGTGCATTTTAGTTAAACTCAAAAAGTATACGACTCTACTTGTGGGAGCAAAATTAAATAACCCCTGCATTTGCATTACGAGATGGGAAACCCACAAAAACCATCTCGGAGCTTACCAGACAACCAACTAGCGGGAACACTCCTCTGTTATGCAAGCAGATCCCGACGTCATTCGTTGATTGTTTTGTGTCATTAACTAGCGGGAACATAACTCTGCAGTACTCACTCGGGACGACCACACCCGTTAATTGTGATCAGCAATTAACTAGCGGGAACACTCCTCCGTTTTCCACGTACAGCTCGACCACACCCGTCAATTGTTTTTGTGCTATTAACTAGCGGGAACATAACTCTGCAGTACTAACTCGGGACGACCACACCCGTTAATTGTTCTCAGGCAATTAACTAGCGGGAACACTCCTCCATTTTCCATGCACAGTTCGACCACACCCGTCAATTGTTTGTGTGCTATTAACTAGCGGAAACATAACTCTGCAGTACTAACTCGGGACGACCACACCCGTTATTTGTTTTTAGGCAATTATCTAGCGGGAACACTGCTCCGTTTTCCACGCTCAGGTCGACCACACCCGTCAATTGTTTTTGTGCTATTGACTAGCGGGAACATAACTCTGAAGTACTAACTCGGGACGACCACACCCGTTAATTGTTTTCAGGCAATTAACTAGCGGGAACACTCCTCCGTTTTCAACGCACCAGCTCGACCACACCCGTCAACTGCTTTTGTGCTATTAACTAGCGGGAACATAACTCTGCAGTACTAACTCGAGACGACCACACCCGTTAATTGTTTTCAGGCAATTAACTAGCGGGAACACTCCTCCGTTTTCCACGCACAGCTCGACCACACCCGTCAATTGTTTTTGTGCTATTGACTAGCGGGAACATAACTCTGCAGTACTAACTCGGGACGACCACACCCATTAATTGTTTTCAGGCAAATAACTAGCGGGAACACTCCTCCGTTTTCCACGCACAGCTCGACCACACCCGTCAATTTGTTTAGTTTTGTCTTTGTTGTATAATATTTGTTTTTGTTGTGTTATTCTTATTTTTGTTGTATGATTTTTATATTTGTTGTATGATTTTCATTTTTGTTGTATAATTTTTCTTTTGTTGTAGAAGTTGAAGTAATTTTGAAAATTGTTTACCTGAGTTTTATGTTCCCCTTTGACTTGTAACTTGTGGTGCTTTTAGTGATGTTCTTCTTCCGAACTGTCTCTTGACTGCTCCTGTTTTTCGCTCCGCACAACTTTTATAACTTTTGATTCCCACCCGATCGTGGAGATGGAAGATTTCGCGCAGACCATATATGGTTATAAACACCACCCATCCCTGACGTCACGTAATTTCCCTGACTTCGCACACTTGTTGTGTTTGCGTTCGTTAAACCCTGAACTCAATCTTTCTGTACGTTTTAGCATTTCTCCACGCGCCGGTACTTGTTTATTAATTTAAGGCGATGCTGCATTTGTTATTTCTTTCACATAAAAAAGTTTGATCGACTAATGTTATTCTCGTATTTACTGGATGTTGATTTTTCTTTATTATTTTCTTGGGTGATTTTTGTATTAATATTGTAAATTATTTTCATCAAAAAAATATTTGCACATGACCCCTATTGGCCCATTACAAATATAACTCGCTCTTATCAAACATAATGATTTACATTACAGTATAATTATAATAATAATAATAATATATTTCTCAACAAGCATAGCCAAATTACAGAGAAATATATATAAACTAAATATAGGTTTACAGTGTAAGTGAGTACGGTACAAACTAATAAATTAATTAACAAATTCAGAAAACACATTCGGTAACACCACACATAATCTGTTCTATACAGGGTGAAAAAATATCGACAAAGCATTGAATTTCGTGATAATTTCGCAACATTTTATATAATGGGGAAAACATGTAGTGATTAGTACGGGGCGTCGTATAATTAAAGGTTTGTTTATATCTAGAGAATAGTCTGGGTACATTAAAATCGATGTTGCATACCAATTCAGAATTATCAGTAAAATTATGAATTAATTTATATAAATCAACAATAGATATGCGTCGATGTCTTTTGTGTATGGTATCTAATTTTAATTCGTCTATATGTGTAGAATAACTTGTGTGGAGTTCTAGATATTGTTTGAGTTTTATGAAGTTTAGATATTTGAAAAAGCGTTTATTAACTTTCTCAAGCATGTTAATATGTGTTGAATATCCAGGAGTCCACACAGTAGCGCAATAATTAATTTTAGATAAAATAAGCGACGTATATAAATTCATAACTGTGTTTGTGGACTTAAAGTCACTACAATTGCGTTTTAGGAATCCTAATAGTTTATAGCATTCACTCTTAGTGTTTTGAATATGGGTGTTAAAGATGAGTTTATCGTCGAAATGCATTCCAAGATCTTTTAAACAATTTACTTGTAATATTTGATCGTTATGCAAACAATAGTTGTATATAGTAGGGATAGTGGATCTTGTATATGACATGATTCTGCACTTAGAAACATCTAAAGCAATACTGTTTGAGAAACACCATTGGCTCAATTTAATTAAGTTATTTTGTAATTTAAAAGTATTTTGTAAGTTATTTATTACAGAATATAGCTTGATATCGTCTGCTTATAATAGATATTCACAGTCCAATACATCGCACACACTGTTGATATAAATTAAAAACATTAATGGGCCCAGGTTTGAGCCCTGAGGCACACCACTACTTGCGATAAAAGCATTTGACTCCCATGTAAGAGACGAACTGAAGTCTATTGGCCAGATACGATTTAATTACAGACACAATGTTGTCACTGATGTCGCAGTTTCGAAGTCAATTGATTAGAATTGTGTGAGATATACGGTACAGAACATCCACTTGATATCCGCTATCTAGGTTATTGGCGATAAATTGCGTAATGTTCATTAAGTTACTCTGAGTCGAGCGCTTTCGCATGAAACCATGTTGCCGCGGACTGAAGACATTGCTAATTTTAAAATAGATATGATCAGCTAGAATCGACTCGAACTCCTTGCTGAAATTTGATATTAAAGCGATGGGCCTATAATTTTTGATTGAGTTCCTATCGCCCTTCTTCTAGACCGGACAAACTCTTGTTAATTTCCAGTAATCGGGGAAGACACCAACTGTTAAAATTTGGTTAAATATGCACCAAAGAGGTTTAACTAACAAAATGGCACAATCCTTAATAAAAACGAGGAAATCCCATCGGGGCCCATAGTGAGTTTAGGTCTCAGGCGTCGTAAGCTACTCAAAATGTCATCTTCTGCTATTCGATGATTTCCAAGAAAGCGTTTGCAGGGTGTTTCATCAATGACATTGTAGTTAGATAAGTAAGAAGATTTAAAATGAGTTATAAAACTTTCGACGATGTCTGATGACTCTTCTAAGGTCCTGTCTTGGAATTTCATACACCCTGGAATTCACGCCTGGCGCTGTTTGTTATGAACGAAGTTCCAAAATGTACTTGGGTCCGAATCAATGATATCTTCCGTATGTGAGACATATTGATCATAGGCTAACTTAATTTTCTGTTTTACTTGTCGGCGTAACTTTTTATATTGATGTAAGGTCTCAGGACAATTATAACGTTTGGATTTCTTCCATAGTGTATTTTTTTCTCTAATTAACGAAATAATTTCTCTATCAAACCAGATTGAAAATTGTTTTTTGTTGATTTTATGTCGTCGTTTAGGAACGTGTCTCTAAAAAATTGAGTATAATAATTTGTATAGTGCCTGACAGCAATCATCTGGATTTGTAAGTGATTCAATTTCAGACCAATCTTGATTTGACATGCTTTCATAAAGAAGGAGGAAATTAGCTAATTTAAAATTATAATGGTCGCTGATATATGTATGGACAGGTATAGAAAAAGATTATTTAGTGACTAGTTTTTAAAATTGAATTATGCACTAAATTATTCATGGCAAACTCTGGGCCCTCGAGAAAATTTTCGGCTCAATCAGCTGAGCTAGCATTAGTCGATTATAACATTTTCAGTGTTGCCAACTGTTGAGACGAAATATCCGTCGCTAAAATTCTGCTCAAAATATTTTTATCAACATAAAAAGAAACAAAGTTAAAAAATGATAAGAAATATGACTATACTTTTTGTCGTAGCTCTATTTGTTTTATGGTTATTTTAAAAATGATGAATTTTCTAATGTTATTTGTTTAATTATATGCCTTTATCTCGACAAGAATTAATAATTAGTAATTGGAATAATCAATTTAAAATTCCTACATTATTTTAATTAGCGGTCGGTACCTGTGTTGGCCACAACAGATTTTTATAAATATATTGGAGAAAGTGACGTTATCAAATTTCATCAAAATGTGTTAATAATTAAGGATAATTGGCACAAATATTGAAAAATGATGAAAAGTCTTGTTAAGTGATGAAAATCAAAAACATTTAGAATGTTATTTAATAATTCAATATATACCGGGTGTTGACTTGGCGGACGCAACAAAGGAAATAGCATGTTAATTTTAAAGTGTTCAAATATTGGCTTCTCTATTTATTTTAGAGACAAAATGTCTCGTTTTTGTAGAGGGAAAAATTATAAATTCACACTTAACACTTTACGTTTCTCTAAGTTAAAATAATAAAGAAAAAGTAATGTAATTTTATAAAAACAATGACATACCATAGAATTGATACAACAATTGCGGATATTCCCGGTTTTTTGTTTTTAGTTCAATTTAAAGCTTTAAACAAGTGTTTTCCACTCCCAGACTAAGCACGAAGTAAAATTTACTGTATAACTCACAGTCAGGGTTTCTCCAAGGCAAGTCCACGATAGATTCATTATTTGACTCTCTTACAGCGGTACATAATAGCCTAGATGAAGGAAATGTAACATTCGGAATTTACTTTGATCTCTCGAGAGCATTTGATCTAGTTAATCATGAACTGCTCTTGGAGAAATTGCACGCTTATGGGATAACAGGCAATGCACATAATCTCTTCAAGTCATTTTTGGATAAGCGGACACAAAGGGTAATGATACGATCAAATCAAGGCAATATTATTATTCAAGAATATCACTCAAGAAGCGAAGTAATCCATCAAGGCACTCCTCAGGGGTCAATTTTAGCACCTTTTTTAATTGTGATTTTCATGAACGATTTGGATTCTGCACTCAGTATTGTGCTAAATGTTACATTATAAAAATATGCTGACGATACGTCACTAATAATTAGTGAAAACACCACTAATGCCGCCAATAATACATCTTGTCAATCAATCAAAATTTTTTTACTCATGGTGCAGGAGAAACAAGCTCGTGTTAAATTCTGACAAGTCAGGTTTCATTCAGTTTAGAAACCCAAGAAGTCATAATTATGAACAAATTTCAAACTTAACTATTAATGATATTGAAATAAAAGCATCGAAAAATGAAGTTAAATGGAGTAAGCACATAAACAAAATAAGTAGTAAACTCAGGTCAGCAAGCTTTGCGGTTTTATCAATGAGAGGCGCGGTTAATAGGCAAGATTTGTTAACATTCTACTATGCTTATGTTAATAGTTATATGAGGTACGGGTTAATTATCTGGGGGGATTCTTCTGAAACAATAAGTCTTTTCAGATTGCAAAAGCAACTTATAAGGAGGATAACCTTTTCTCGTTCTAAGAGACACTGTCGCCCAATTTTTAAGAACTTGAAAATCCTAACATTTTATTCGTTATATATATATATATATATATATATATACGTACCTAACTACCTTTACTAAGCCCGGCACACACTACAGGCAACCAGATGCCCGGCACTTCTACTGCTCTAAGATGAGTGTATTTTACATAAATTAACAACATATGACTTGTATATATAAGGCAACACGAGAGGGGAAAATATTTATAATATACATTTTAATATATATTTGGCGATTCTTTGGATGCCATTCGTGTATTGCTGCCTTTAAAGAGCCCATTTGTATATAATTCATATAGCGTACGCATTTTACGCAACCCAACGCTGTTGCCGTCGTTTCGTGAATCTTAACAGCAATATGGCTTGTGAATTCTGTTAGTGTTTACAAAATAGTCAACATTCACTATTATGGATAGAAGTAAATTCATAATGAATCTTGCCCAAGAAGAAAAAATTGGTAGGTACTTCACTTAAATGTTTAATTACCATTGTGTAACACTAATTTAGCATTTGTTTCTGATGTTGGAAACGTTACTATTGCTAAATGGGCCGAAACACGCGGAGATTGTCAATCGGAGAATTTTAAAAACAGTGGCATCAGTTTTAGTTTTTCCAGTAATGATGAGACGGTAAGTTTATTATTTAATAATTATGTAGAATTCTTTATAATTGTGTAATGCTTATGGAGTGTATTGTCAATTAAGTATGTACAATAAAAATCCGTTACTTTATGACAACGGAGTCCATTAAATTCATTGTTTTACATGCTTACACGTTGCACTAGAATTAATAAAAAGGGTGTAGAGATTTTCCAGGACTTACGATTTTCAATGTTAATGTCTTGGTGCAGAAATATTTTCTTCCTTATAATTTGAGAGCAAATAGGTAACATTTTTGTTTGGCTTTTTTGTAGAATGACAAATTTAGATGTATATCATGCTATATGTCAATGAATTTAAATGATTATTTTTATAGCATTCACGAAAATCAATTATACTTTTAAATCAATAATTATTCATGAAATGGTTTATTTTGACGCAATAAATGCTGAGATTCAATTCTAATAACAATTAAATAATGATTTATCCGAAAAATAATACATTTGTTTTAGAGAAAGGTATAAACCAAGCTGATGATAGTCCATTTTAAAATGTTGTTGAAATAAAATGTTGTGTGTAAGATATTGAGCCAATATAGTTTACGTTCGATCTTTAATCTAAAATTATATTTTAAGATTTGAAATTTTATGAAATATGAAATTATAAACTTCTTTATATAAATTAGAGTATATTTTAATGCACCTTTTGTAATACATATTTTTATCCCAACCCTCAAGGACTATCCGTTTTTTTTCAAATAAGGCCTGATATGGGTGGTCTGGGACACCCTGTATATTGAATCGAACTTGATTGCACGTTAAAAAAAAGTTTCTCTAAAATTTGAACCCAAATATAGTTTTTAATTACAATGGAAATGTACCTATGTAACCTACAGGGAGGTTTTTTCATCTGTATAGATATGAGTATAGGGAATTTTTCCTTTAAATCTTTAGATATTCGTTGTTTTTGAAACGAGTTCAATTTGGAGTTACAAACGAGTGTTGTCCACTCTCAGATTAAGCATGAAGTAAAATTTCGAGTTTAGAAAAACCTTCAAAATTTGGCTTGGCCGCGTAGCGAAGCGAAGCGGCGGCCAAGCCAAATCAGACATTTCTAAACTCCACATTCTACTTCATGCGCCAGGCATATAAAACACTGAAATAGTGTAAAGATATATTTCTTTTACATGCTGCTTTAGTGGTATATTTTGAACTTCATTTGAAATTAGTGTTTTATTAGCGTGACGCTTGAAGTAAAATTTCGTGTTTAGAAAAGCCTGATTTGCAGGCTTTACTAAACTCGAAATTTTCTTCAAGCTCAATCTGGGAGTGGAAAACACTCCTTTAAATATAATTCTGGATATTTAATTAAAACACTTAATTTTCACTAATTTAAATTAGTGAAACAAACCAAGTGTTTTAATTAAATATCCAGAATTAGATTCAAAAATGTTTCACCACGGGTTAAGTGAGAAATTAATTAAACATACACTCATTTAAAGCTTAAATTTGAACTCTACGACGAATATCTAAACATTTTCAGCATATTGGGGTATGTACACTTGAAAGAAGTACTCTCTGTATAAGCGAAAACCAACATTTCTATTGTTTTCCAAAAAAACTATTAGATTGCAATTATGCAGATGTACTACTATTCAAATATTTATTTGTATTGCAAAACATCGCAGTATTAAATATAGTTTTAAAATTTCACCTGAGTCGGAGCAGAAGTCGGAGTTAGCGTAGGATTTTCGAAAAATAGAGTAGTCGGAGACGAAGTTGGAGTCGAATATTTAATTTCACGATTTCATAACACTGGTTTGAGAGGTATAACTGATATATGAAACCTAATCTTTTAAAATAAGTTAGTCATGTAAAATTTAAATTTAATAACTAATAAATAATTTATTAGTAAAACAAACCAAGTGAATTATCTAAAAAACCTATATATTAATAACTTTAATCAGATATTACTCAAAATGGATGCCAGTAACAAAATTATGTTTTGTACAAAAGTTGCTTATTTTAAACAAATTGACAATTTTAAACAAATTCTCAGCGATGCCGACCATTTTGGGAAAAAGACAATATCACCATTCGATTCTTTAATAGGGCTTTTGTAATAATATTTTTAGTCTCAACTTTCCATGAACTGGCCGTTTCCTCAAAAAATGCCTGATACGGGTGGTCTGGAACACCCTATATAAAAGAAAAACCTTTAAATATGTGATATCTTAGAAACTATGTGATTTTGATTTCACCCTTGTAATTGCAATAAAATACTTTAACAACGTGTCTCCTTATTTAATTGTTTGGGTCCTAATAAGAAATGATGTTATTTTAGAAACAATCAAACTCTTTTGATTTTCAAAGTTCTGGAAGCGAATTTATTCCAAGTAGCAGCACTTCTTCTCTATCGAGTGAAAAGGAACTTGCAGCCTTAACAAGTTGGCATGATGAATTATCATTGTTATCAGATAGTATTCCTATTCAAAATAATGTAAGTCGTGCTGTTATAGTTTTACAGTTACTTTAATTTTAGATTATTACAGATTCATTCAACCATCGCAGAATTAAATAAGATAGACAACAATGTACACCAAACAACAATGCCACATATAGCTTATCAAGCAGGAACTAGTACTATGGTAAGTTGTTTGGTATTTGTTCTCACCATACTTCCAAATTGTCACATACAAAATCCACAATTGTAATTTGTTTTGTTACAGAATAAAACTTATTATTCAAAACAACCGGCTGCTAAAGAACGACCACTGTTATGCCCTATTTGTTATAATGACATAAGGAATCATTTTTCGAGGCATTTAACACGCCACCACCCTGATCATAAAGACATTAAAACTTTAATGAGCTATAAGCCAGGTAGCAAACAACGTAAAGAATTAATTGCTGCCTTAAGAAAACAAGTTTTTTTTTATTTAAATAAAGAAAAGGGCGTTTTAAACCCGGTAAAAACATCAAAAGATCCTAACACAGAATATTTTATTTGCACTTATTGCCTTGGACATTACTCAAAAAAGTTGCTATATAAGCACGTGAAAAAATGCAATAGTAAACCACCAGATATGACAAATGCAGGAAAAAACTGTTTGAGTAAGTCTCAAACATTTATGGCATCAATCGCTTTACAAAATCAAAACTTTTTAAAATCATCGCGAATTACGACAGAAGTTTTCAACATAATGCGTCCCGATCAAATCAGTTTTATAGCTAAAAATGACCCTTTAATTTGCCTTTATGGAGAATCACTTCTTAATAAGCACAAACGACAACAAATTGCGACAGTTGTATCAAATAAAATAAGAGAAATGGCCCGACTTTTAATTGCAATCAAATCTTCCAACGATAATATCAAAACCCTGTTCGATATTTTAAAACCTGAATACTTCCAAGAATTAATATTTGCTACAAAAAACATAAGTGGTTTTGACATTAATACTAAAACGTTTAAAGCTCCATCCCTAGCCTTACACATGGGTACCAACTTAAAATTAATTTGCGACATTGCTTATAAACTTATTCTGGAAAAAAGAGACATTCCCAACATTTCATGGACTGACACAAATGCAAAAAAATTAGAAGTAAAAGAACTACGTAAACTAATATTAGGCCATTGGTGTTCTGAGCTATCAAGTCTAGCATTAAAAAATCTTAAAGAAACACAATGGGAAAACAGAACAGAGCTTCCATTAACCAGCGATATACAAGCTTTTCATCTGTTTTTGAATAAACTTGCTGATGATGTTTATATAAAATTACAAAATGGTTCACCCTACAGTTCTTCCAACTATAAGATCTTAACTGAATGTGTTCTCACATTAACAGTCATGTTTAACCGAAAGAGAATCGGAGATGTTCAATATCTGAAAATTGAAACATACCTATCTGATCGACAAGTAGTGGACCAGGAAGCATTCTTGCAATCACTTACAGATGTCGAAAAATTAATATGCAATAAATTTAAAAGAGTTGTATTAGGTGGGAAAGGTTCCAAACCAGTAGCAGTATTATTTTCAAATAAACTCCAGAAATTTATTACATGCATAATTAATATAAGAAACACCTCTAACATAGTCCCAAAATCAAACCCGTACTTGTTTGCTAATCCTGGGTCAGAAAGTCGATGGATGAGCGGTACAAATGTAATTAGACGTCTTGCTCATAGTTGTGGACTACAAAAGCCTTCTTTACTGACATCCACAAAATTTCGAAAACACATAGCTACAACTTTACAACTAATGTGTTTGGACGAAAATGAAATTGAGCAGGTAGCAAATTTCATGGGCCACACGAAAAAAACACATGCGGAATTTTACAGGTAATTATAATTTTAGTCAATTAATCGATAATAAAATGAAATATATGAAATTTAAATATGACATGAAAAATATTTTTACATTTATTTGTTGTTCAGTTGTTAAAAAATGAGATATTACCCTGTAGATTGAGTCGAAAACTGTTCTCCTACAGTCAATTTAAACCGACTTTGATCTACATACTTATTAGTTTTCTATTATTGGAGATAATAATGATTTATTAAAAAATATTGTATCTAGTAATTATAGTACTTTTGGCACTGATTTTCTCCATTTTTATGATTTCTTTTAGTTTTTAAAATAGAATTTTTTCTGTGCATTTTTCTTAATAATAGGCTATATTGTCTTAAGTTTTGTGCAAAATCTACTGCAAGGTGTGATCGCAATAAAGTAAAATCTTATTTTATATTATCTGTACAACAAATAAAAGTATTTTTAACTTTAACTATTTGTATAGGTACATTACTTAATTACTATTATTTATTTTAACAAAATGTGTTTCACTTCTTTACTATGTATTTTCTAGCAAACATGAAATTTTGTACAGTTATACTAATCCTACAAACGTTATTTTTATATTATTATTGCAAAATCATAAAAATAATGCTTATTTCAATTAAATTAAGTTCGAGTATCGTTTATTTGAATTCGAATTTTGTTATACTAAACAATATCTGTTTAATTATTATAGCCTACTACAAATACATAAAAATGTATAAAAATAAATAATATCTTCATTTATTATTAGGCTGCCCCAAGACATATACCAAACTGCAAAAGTCGCAAAAGTTTTATTATTACTTGAAAAAGGAAAAGGGAAAGAGTTCCATGGCAAATGTCTAAATGACATTGAATTACAAAAAGATGTTTATTATAGTTCAGAATCTGAATGTAATGTTGATGATGAAATATTGCCGTGCTTTATAAATAAGGACACTGATGCTCCAATGTATCATAATACGGAATATTTGCCATGTGTAAAGGAAAATAATGACAATCTAAATAAACCTTCCTGCTCTGGTGTAGACGAAAGCAATACTTCCAATAATAAAAATAAATACAGAAAAAATGTAAAATCCAAAACAGTTGTTAAACGGTACAACAAAATAGAGACAGTGGATAAAATTGATGGTATGTAAAATTAATAAATTAAAATAATAGTTATTGAATTAGCTATTATTACGAGTATAATTGAATTACAATATATTTCATATTTGTTTTAGGTAAACAAGATCAAGGGCGACGTCGTTGGAGCGACGAAGAAAAGAGAATTGTCCTAAAGCATTTTAAGGATCACATAAGAAGGAAAATAACCCCAAAGAAAATTGAATGCGAAGAATTGCTTTCTCGTTTTGAAGCAGTTTTTAAAAATAAGAATTGGGTCAGAATAAAAACATTTGTTTACAACTCCTTCAGACAAAAGTAACTCACATTTGTACTAATAATAGCACTTTTATAATGTTTTTTTTAAAATTATAATAGGTATATTAAATTTTTATTGTATATTATTACCCGGCATTTTTCTGACATAGAATCCTTTTTTTCTTACATTCCTCATACGTAATTGCACAGATCTTGTTATTTCTCTCTTAATATTTAATGACAATATCAAAATATCTTCAAATATTAATGGTTATAAAAAAAACTAATTTAAAAAATTTATTATTGATTTTAACAATGTTACACTAAATATTGAAAATATAAGGAAACAAAACATCAATAGTGTCTTATGTGTATATACTCGTACAGTGTTGCCAATTTTTCGGGCATCGTATAATGCAGCATACATGAGGGGCATCCTAATATCGACATCATATATTAAATGTATATACACGTCTACTAAGACGCCCTCTACAGGGCAGTCACAAGAACTATTTCCATATATAATGTATAGATATAAACTCATTTTTGAAGCCAACCATAAAAATCAATGAAATACATTGCAGTTATTTGCTGACCATATAGCAAAAATACACACGGAGATTTTTAGGAAGCCCGAAGTCGGGCTTCCTAAGTCGGCTGTGGGCTTGACATAATCGATCAAGTATACCGCTTTGGGCGTCGTATGTATGGTATATATGTATATATATATATATATATATATATATATATATATATATATATATATATATATATATATATATTGCTGCTGTCTGTATGTGTATCAGCATATAAGTAAGTTTTCTACAAACAGACGTTTCAATACATCATTCGCTACTAGACACCTAGATAATATATCAATACCTCTACATAACACAACACTGTATAAGCAAAGCCCATATTATAGGTGTCTCACTTTATATAACAAATTGCCCAATATAATAAAAAATATTACAAATAAGAAGCCATTTGAGCGCAAGCTAAAGAAACTGCTTATCGAGAAATTCTATTATTCAGTCTTGGAATTTCTGCAGGATGATGTTTAACTACTTATCTCATATTTAACGTGTCTTTATTCTTAATTAAACTCATTATGTAATCGTTTATATGCTATATGTTATTCTTTCTTATGTATGACAAATCCAATACGTGTGAAAACTGTACATGTCTTTTGCTAAATAAATAAATTGAGTTGAACTTCAATCACTTTTTTCTTCCATATATTTGTTTTGGTTGTATGAAATTATTTTAAAGGGTCAGGGAAAAAAATCGGGCATTAGGATAGAGTCAGGGAAATTAAACATTTTAAATTGGTCGCCAACATGTTAATGCAAACGAATTTAAAGCTTTTTGTTAAATGAATTTAAATTAACAATTTTTAAAGAACTGCATACTGCTTTTAATTTACGGGATTCAAAAAATTATGTATTTTCCAGACCTGTCGATTATTATCTGTGAATAAAAATGAATCGTTGAACAAGTTGCAACTGACGTCGATAAAATATGGAATAAAATAGCTCTTAAGTGTGAATTTTGCCGTCCACTAAGATTATACTTTCTAATCCATTTTTGATCATCAATCATTTATTTTCAGGTATTAAATTGTGAAGTAACCCAGTTTAAATTGCGAATGTGTAAAACGATGTCCAGAGAGTATGAAAAGGTGTGGTCAGTCCGATAGAAATTTATCACTTTTACGAGCATCGGATTAGATTACACAAATGGGACATGTGTTCGTGACGGCGGGGCGTAGATTATCTACATCCACCTGAAATTGAGTTTCTCCACGGTCGGCCGGATCAGAGAGGGCTTTGTGATCCGAATATTGCCCCTCAGTTATTATCTCTCTTCGACGAGAGCCGGGTTTCCGATTTGAAAATCAGAAGGGGTACACTGAAAAATACATTTCAGTATTTCAACCGTTTTTACAACGTGGTTAATATATCGGTTTTCACCAAGGTTCGGAAATATCATGATATATATATATATATAAATATCAAAATACCGGATATCGATATTATATTTATCCGATATACAATTAATTTGACGATAAATTAATTTTTAAGTGGCTGTAACATTTCTCATAGTTTATTGATTTTTATCAACGATAAAACACATTGTATTTCTTTTTTTAATAGTCGATTCGAACCTATAGTTGAGGCCACTCGATTTTCCGAACACTCTTAAAAAGGATTGAATATGTATACTTTCAGGCATACATATGCTGATGGATCTAAATGAGGCATTCTTTTTTTTATAGTGAAATTTGAAACGTCGAACGAGTGTTTCCACTCCCAGATTAAGCATGAAGAAAAATTGCAGGCTTTTCTAAACTCGAAATTTTACATCATGCGCCACGCGCAGACTCCAGGGTTGTTAAAAAAAACGTCGTTTTCTTTTGTTTCATTTTAATTAAAACAAACAGTTTTTTTACAAAACGGGTTTTTTTTTTCATTGAAACAGCTTTTAAAACATTAACAATTATAAATATGTTTAAAACATGTTTAAAACGTGTTTAAAACAGAGCATACAGGGCATTTTTCTTTTGAGTATACATATCCTGATAATTACAGCGCATTTTAATTTGGGAAATTTTGTTGTTTCAAAGCGGTTAATTTAGGACCTTTAACGAGTGTTTTCCACTCCCAGACTAAACATGAAGTAAAATTTCGAGTTCAGAAAAGAATGAAAATTTGGATTGGCCGCGCAGCGAAGCAGAGCGGCCAATCCAAATTAGGCTTTTCTAAACTCGTAATTTTACTTCATGCGCCACGCTTAAAGGCACTGATTTACAGTGAAGTTCAAAAAACACAAACATAAAACACCTATTATAGGCAACCTAATATACGTTATAGGTATTGGGTTGCCTATAATCACTGTTTTAAACAATTTGTTCAGCGCAGAATTTGACTCAAGTTTTATTCACATCTACATATTAGATTGCTAAAGGCGTATATTTTAAACTTTGCGATATTTCAGTGTTTTATACGTGTGGCGCGTGAAGTAAAATTTCGAGTTTAGAAAAGCCTAATTTGGATTGGCCGCTCCGCTTCGCTACGCGGCCAATCCAAATTTTCAGGCTTTTCTAAACTCCAAATTTTTTACTTCATGCTTAGTCTGGGAGTGGAAAACCCTCGTTAAAAGTTTCAAATTAAACTATAAAAAAGAATGCCTCATTTAGATGCATCACCATATGTATACCTGATAGTATACATATGCAATCCTCTAAACCGGGTTTACTTTTTATTCAGGCTTTTCTAAATTCATGCTTAATCAAGGAGTGGAAACATTCGTTAGAAGCTTACAATTGGACTATTTTTTTTTAACAACTAATATATAAAGGGTGGGTCATCTCTTGGAATCTTTTTAAACTACCACTTAATTTTTACTTTCATGATATTTGACATCTGATGTATGACAGTTGTTCAGTATACAACACCCGGTTAACGAAATGGCACGCTATACTACGCTTGACGAACGTTGGGAAATGGTTAAAATTTACTTTGAATGTAATTCGTGTATTGCAGAATCAGTGCGAAAATTGCGTACAAAATTCGGTCGCGAATATGCACCAAATGCAAGTGTTCTGAAGAAATGTTTGCACAAAGTTCGTGAAACTGGTATGCTGGTGGACCGTACTAAAGTTCCACACGCTTGTTCGGTTCGTACATCCAAGAATATTGCTGCTGTAGCCCGTAGTGTGCAAGCCAACCAGAGAACATCGACTCGACATCGCTCCCAGCAATTGAATATTAGTCGCACTACCTTGAGGCGTATTTTGCATAAAGACATCTGTTTATTCGCCTATAAGGTCTAAATAACACAGCAGTTGAAGAGAGTTGACCATCCACTGCGATACAACTTTGCTAATTGGGCCTTAGAGCAGCTGGAAGCAGATGGTGAATTTCGGCGAAAAATTTTCTTTTCCGATGAAGCGCATTTTCACCTCGAGGGCTATGTAAACAAGCAAAACTGCAGGATTTGGGAACCGGAAAACCCACACGTGATCGTTTAGCAGCCAATGCATCCCGAACGAGTGACTGTATGGTGCATATTATGGGCGGCATCATCCAGCGGCATTATCCAGCCCATTTTGCTTTGAATCTGGCGAAACGGTCAACGGAAACCGCTAAAGGACCATGATAGCAAAATTTTTTTGGGAGCAAATTGCTGGTTTGGATGTGGACAACATCTGGTTTCAACAAGATGGGGCGACATGCCACACTAGCAACGAAACTATCGACTTATTGCGGTCAAAGTTCGAAAATCGTGTAATCAGCCGTCGTGGAGGTCTGAATTGGCCAGCAAGGAGCTGCGATTTGACCCCCATGGACTTTTATCTCTGGGGTACCGTTAAAGAACGTTGTTATGCCAACGTCCAGCAACAATTGACGATCTTAAAGTCAATATCCAAAATGCCATTGCTGAGATAGAACCACAGACGTTGGAAAAAGTTCTGAAAGATTGGGTCGAGAGAATGGACTATTGTAAGATCAGCCGTCTCAGCTATTTGGCTGATGTCATATTCCATGTATAACCGGATACTCTTGGCTACAAAATAAATTCAAGAATATGAAATTCCATCTAGCCGTTTGTGTTTTATTAACATTTTAAAAAGGTTCCTTGCGATGGCCCACCCTTTACAAAAATTAGAAAAGAAAGTGGATATGATGAGACGGATAAACAGACATAGAATTTTTGCTGTGTGTTTAAATAACAAATGTCACCCACGTAACAGACTTATAAAATTCGAACGATGAGCTTTCAGTTAGTTGAATATAGGACGCTAAATTTTTATTTTACTTCAGTCGTATTTTTTTTTACACAGCTCTCCCTGCATTAAAATACCATTCCATACACTAAAAAGTATATCAGCTTTTTCATAATTCATTTTCAGTATTCCATCAGCAAAATCGCATTAAAAATGAAAATATTTATACATTCCATTTTTTATTGTCTTTTATACAATGTAAATACAATTTCGTTTTTTTTTGTTATCGCACCAGTAGAGGCAGACGCCCACGTATTCATTAAAAACGCATTGAAACGCGGACGCCACGGGTGCCAATAATAAAAATGCGCCCCCGTTTCGGTTTATCACCTCTGTTTCAGAGTTTCAGAGGTATAAAGGCTGGATCGATTACGGAATGAGTGGCGAAGTGGCGAAGGCGACGGTGGCCTTTGTCGTAAATTTTGAATGTGCCATCGATGTCGATTACAAAGTATCACAATTGACATTTTTATTGATTTTATATGTGCCTCGTGTTGATCGTATAATATAACACTAGAGATAATTTTAACTATTCGAATTTATACCGGGTGTTGACTTGGCGGACGCAACATCCAGAGAGTTTTATGTAACACCGAACATGCAAGAACATTTTCAATGTTAATTTTCGTATGTTCGATTTGTTCTAGAACGCATCAATGCATTGAGTACGATGTGATTAGCTACGATTTCCAATGGTAATATAGTCAACCCAATTTACACTGGGTGCTATTTCATTGGTTACGATTTTTAGTAGTTCTAATATAAATTAGGACTAATGTAAAATTTTGTTTGAATCTTGTGCGTTTATGGTAAGTGCAGTGTATAGAAATATGAAACATACTTTTTTGCCCTAAGCAGGACATCGGCATTTCAAGACAATCAAGATTAATACTGTCGTGAAACATATCTTCAAATGAGTTATGCAGCCAATAAAGTAATAACTACACGTACATTATCCTTATTGAGTATTATGAAAACAAATAAATTAAAATTGAAATGTTTGCCAAATGAAGCAGTACACCTAATACCCCAGTCTTGTTGTGCTGACAGCTGACCTAGGGGCGGTACTTGCAAACATTTTAACCTGCCTCGCCACGCTCTTCCAATTTTGAATATTTATATTTAAATCTGCCGAAAGGCAGTTTTGTAACGGCATTTTTGCATTGCTGATGTAGGCGATTATTGAATGGCACATTTATTTTTGACGTTAAATGTAAGTTGCGTTAGAACAACTAAAATCGGAGCCAATGAAATCTCACTCAATGCTTTGATACGCCCCAGAACACATCAAACATAGGAAAATTGAATATTTTCTGGCATGTTCAGTGTTACATAAAACTCTCTGTAGGAAATCCCATGTAAATTTTAAAATGTTAAAATTTTCCCACTGAGCAAAAAACAAACAAATAACGTTTTATCAACATTGTAACAACATTAAATGTGGTTTTAATGTTGATAAAACATTACTTAAATGTATTTGCTCAGTGTATTTATTTTTTACCTTTTTTGTGAAGATTATATATAAAATTACGAAAATGTTATTCGTGAAAACGCAAACAATGTCCTAACAACTTAAGACAATAAACATCCATTGACCTAAATGTTACATATACTTTGATAGGGCGTTGTAACAAATCAAATTAAATAAGATTTTAAATATATCATTGTCTCATTCAATATCCGGAGGTGTATTTGCACGGGAAGTAGTTGTTTCAATAGATATTTATTGTCTTATGTTGTCTTAGTAATTAAGACATTGTTTGCATTTTCACGAATAAGATTTTCGTAATTTTATACATAATGTTTAAAGTGTGCAAACTATAAGAAGCGTAAGCTTATTTTTTGAATTCAAATAGTCTTGAATTTGAATTATATTTTTTTTGTAAAAAGAAAAATTCTGAATCCATTTGTGTTAACGTTTATCACATTAAATTTCTCTAAGTTAAAATAATTAAGAAAACGTAATGTAATTTTATAAAAATAATGACATGCCATGGAATTGAAATAACAATTGCGAATATCAAAATGGAAAGATATCACTGTCACTTGATTTAAGTAAATGATATACACTACACAAGAAAAAATCCTCCTAATTAAGTGGTTTTATGTAGACCACAGTTGTCAGGATGTTTGCGATATGTTTACGTCTTTAATCAAGTGACAGCAATATCTTGTGCGATTTTTACATCCGCAATTGTTCTTTCAGTTCCATAGTATGTCATTATTTTTATAAAATCACATTACTTGTTCTTAATTATTTTAACTTGGCTAAAGTTATTTGATTAATTTAGATTTGTCAAAGATATATTTGGTGCGTGTCAAATACAAAATCATTTCAAAACATTATGGTAGGTAAGGAGGTAAGCGTGTCAAACCAGATAAACGTGTAACAGAGCTGGCAAGATTCGAATCATTCAGGATTCGAATCCTGAATTAGAATCCTTTTAGAGGATTCAAAAGAGGCATTCGAATACTTTAGTTAAACTGAATGTTTGATCCGGATTCGTTACATTTTTTTAAGAGAATTCGTATTCGAATCCAAATGCGGGTGATTCGAATCCTTATAAGAGAATTCGAATATTTATAAAAGGATTCGAATATTTATAAAATCATTCGAATATTTATAAAAGGATTCGATTACGTACAAAAGGATTAGAATACTTTTTCTTTTTAGGGGCAAGGAACGGAAGTTAGGGTTATTTCTGCCTTAGCGCCGCAGTCGTGTGGCTTATTGTACTTCTTCCGTTTCCGTAGTCAATCAAAATAATCTGTTTCATTGGCTAATTCCAGCAGCTTTTTGATCATCTTTTCCTTCGGGACATGGGTTGAATTCCCTTGGACAAGGTTTGCTTCTTTCCAGGTAGAAAGTGCCACGCACTCGAATAGTACATGTCCTTATAGCATAGTCTGCATATTGTATCTTCTGTAAACAGTTTCATGTTATGCAGATGTTTCCTTAGGGTGCAGTGTCCAGTTATCATTCCTGTGACCATTCTAAGAAGGTTGTTTCTACTGAGTCTGAGGGCCTTAGTTGCTAGTTCTTGACAGGGTTTTTCCATCAGTAGTTTACTGTGTCTGTGCCCTGTCAGGTTTTTTTAGTGCTCGGTGTGTCTTTCCAGAGTCCACTCTCTTACGCTTGGTCTTATTGACTTTTTGGGGATCAGTAGCATTGGTTCTGGTCCAATGTATTTTGAATACTTACAAAAGGATTTAAATCGTCAAAAATAATTTCAATTAATTGTGATGATTAACATGAAATATTTGTTTTTTGTGTTTTTAAATTTCTCGTTAAATCACTGATTTATACGCGTGGCGCATGAAGTAAAATTTCGAGTTTAGAAAAGCCCCGCGTAGAAAATTTTTCGACAAATTTTCACGGGGCTTTTCTAAACTCGAAATTTTACTTCATGCTTAGTCTGAGATTGGAAACACTCGTTCGAAGCTTCACACTGAATGCTTTGAAAAGAACATTAAATGACTGAAATTTTTTTTAAAGATAACAATCTAGTTTTCAGAATTTTGTTTAATATTATTTAAAGTAGAACTGACATAGTAGCCACAATCTGAAATGTTGAATTTTTCCGACATTTCTCTGATTCAAGATTTTCTCTGACTTTTTTAATATAACTTTCTTCTATGAGAAACCCCAATTTTTTTAAATTGTTTTCTTTGTTTTTGTCAATATTTAAGTTGGTTTTATAATTTTTGACGTGTTTTGTAGTTTTTATAATGCCTGTTGATTTAATAATATAATATGTCTTTTTTGTTAGTGTTTTAGTCAATTTGAATAAAATTCCATGACTCCGACTTTCGTGGTTTTAATGATATTCAGTGAATTTTTTATTTACGTAATTTTCAGGTATTCATCGATTTTATCAATTAAAAGTTTTGAACGAGTGATTCCACTCCCAGGTTAAGCATGAAGTAAAATTTCGAGTTTAGAAAAGCCTGAAAATTTGGTTTGGTCGCGTAGCGCTACGCGACCAAACCAAATTTTCAGGCTTTTCTAAACTCGAAATTTTACTTCATGCGCCACGCGTACAAAACACTAATTTGAAGTGAAGTTCAAAAACACACAAATACATCTTTAATCAGAGTAACACGGAATCAGATTAGTCTGTTATCAACGATGTTTAGTGTTAATAATAAATAACTAGATTTTGTATATTTTTGATAAAACAACTGGTAACGATATTTATATGTTAATGGTTGCAAAAAATAATAACATCAAATTTATTCTTAAAGGAATTGTATTCATGATTCGAAAAAACAGGATTCGAACCTTTGATTCGAATCATATTTATCTCTAACGAGATATTCGAGTATTCGTGATTCGATTCATATTAGGTGATTCGGATTCGTGATTCGAATCATATTAGGTGATTCGGATTCGTGATTCGAATCTGTTTTACGAGGATTCGTCCGAGCTCTGGCGTGTAACAACAAATATTCATTGTATAATTCAATATCCGTTGGGGTAGTTGTTTGGGAAGTAGTTGTTTCGATAAATATTTGATTTAAACGTAAACATGTCTTCTCAGAGGCAAAAGTTTGTAGAGAAGCAAAATAGTTCGCAGATTTTATAATTTTTGATTTTAAAATATTATGTTTCCATTTTGTCCGCTGAAAAAAGATTTTGTTTTCCACATTTGTTCGATAGTTATGTTTCACTATAAATGTAAATGTAATTACATGAAGTCGTCATCCATTCCTGACTCATCTTCAGTCTCGTTATCGTTATCGTGACGAACCATTTCTCGTATAACGTCAGGTAATTCTCTCATTGGTTTCTTTACGCTCTAAGAGAAGATATGTAGAGATCGGAAGTTATCAGGAGTCGATTAAAAATATCAGCCAAGTTATCTTTCCTTGACATATTCCTTGCATTTAAGCACCGACATTTCTTTATATCTTTATTCCTATGCTCCAAGGCCTTTTCGGATAATTCCTATAAACAACTAGGTATGTAAACTTTTCTATCAGTTGCAGTTTAACAATCCATTATTTAACGTAAATTCAGTATGGATCAGGCATAAAAAAAATATGTTCTGTACACTTTTGTAAAAAATATTAGTTTAGTAAAAAGTTTATTGGGTGGAAATGGGAGCTGAAGGCTTCAATTTTCACCGAACTTTTTTTTTGGAAGCATTTTCGATGACATGAGGGATATTTCAAACTTCTCATATTTTGTTTATGGTACAAGTAATGAACTTTATTCTGTAAGAATAAATATTCCATATGGATTTTTTAATGGGACTGATAATTTATAATTAAAGAAAATCGGATAGTATATGACCAAAATACGTAAGTAACGAAAATACAATTCTGACACTTTTTGCAATTCCCGCTTCAAAGCCAACATTTTCAAGGTGGCAAGTGGACGCAGCTGCAATTAAGCTCAAAATTATAGTCTATTGAATGGACATCATTTTGGGAAAATCCCAGCTTTGTGCTTCGATATGTTTAAAAGTTGCACCATTTTTAAGAAAGACGTAAATTCACATTGAATTTATATGTAGAAAGTATTATTGAGTTAAAACCTTCATATTGTAATCCTTGTCCTGATAAACGACATGATCTGGTACTGCTACAAATCTTAAACATCACTTAATATGGACATAAACACTGCAAATAATTATCAATTTTGCCGTTACAATGACTTTTACTTTTTCTTCCTAAGCGCGTCTTTTTTCTGATTTGGGCCCATTTTGTGAGAGTGTTTGCAGCCTAACTTCAGGTTAGACCACAGCGCCAAGGCATACAACATTACAAGGAATTGCACAACAAAGTCACCTTTCACTAACGAATACATATTACCTTAGGTCTCTGGTCCACCCTGAAGTTAGGCTGCGAGACGCCGATGGTGTGAACACTAATAAATTCAGAATTTTTTCCTCTACAAAAAAGTTAAATACATTTTGTCTCTAAAATAAATAGGAGAGCCAATATTTAAACACTTTAAAATTAATATTCGATTTCCTATGTTGTGCCCGCCAAGTCAACACCCTGTATGCTACAATACCAATCAACATTTGTTAAACATAAAAATAATGACACTACAATCAGGAATTTAACTGAATTACAGGTTAATCGTAAATAACTGATCTCCAAAATGACTTGCATTTTCACGTTTTTATTAGAATTCTAGTAAATTAAATAAAGCTATTTGATATGTGTGAGAGAAACTATTATTTTCAATTGTATTTATCCAGTTAACATATCCTCTGTGTAGGTACAGGTAGGTACAGTAGCATTAAATTTATTAATTCTTCAGAGAATTTATAAAAATTCTATTGCAGCAAAAAGTTATAAATCCATTCTTTTATGTAAATTCGTTGATTTTCACGTTGATTAAATGAATAATCCCATAGCTTTTTACATATTTTTTTTGAGTTTCGTCGATTTTCTCAAAGTAATTGAAAAATTATTACAGCAAATAGTTTATTTAGAAAAATAAGTTCACTCAGAATGAAAAGAAAACTTAGTTATGTTTAGTGAAGCTTTTAAGCTGATAATATATTCCCGACATCATACTTCCTGCTGCCATTATCCGCTTTTCTTCCAGCCCGTGTAATAATTTATGCCCTTTGTTCGCCGTTAAAGGTGGATGAAATAAGATAACTTTATTAGATATTGCGTGCTTGCAGGCCGTTTTTGTACCCAAGAGGACCGAAACACGATTATAAAGTAATATCAGAACTTTCCATCAAACGACAGTTTATGTAATATCTATAAGAAGACAGACCGTTTATATTCTCTTGTATTAAACCCACACTCCCTTTTTTTGCCAAACTTGATCATTAATTTCTTGTTGTCAGATTGTAAATTTCTGTCTATGCGTAAATGTTAAAAGAACTTTGTTACACTACTCCATCCTTCAGTAAGTTATCTTTGATAATTTTGTCACATCCATAGCGGGAGTGTCCAACCTTTTACCTTTACTGGACCACATTCGCCAAAGACAAGTTTTATTGGACCGCAATCAGTGAAGAGCAATAAATAAACGGCTTACTTGCTATATTCACTTACTGTATTTCCACTCACAATACGTAAAAAGGGAAAAAAAAGACAACATTTATTATTAACACTAAAAATCGTTGTTGACAGACCAAATATCTGATTCTGTTATTCTAATTATTCAATTTCAATACTTATCTCTTTTTTTAACTTTACTTTGAAGTGTTTTATATGCTTAGCGCATGAAGTAAAATTTCGTGTTTAGAGAAGCATGAAAAAGATTGGATTTTCTAAACTTAAAATATTAATTCGTGCTTAAACAAGGACTGGGAGACATCCGAAAAAGGTATTAAATTCCATGTATTTAATGACTTTTCTTCGTAAAACGACGGTTTTGTGATTTTTTGGAAAATTATCGGTAATTTTGTTTAGAATCATAAATTTTAATGACTTTTTTTCCTAAAACAACGTTATTGTGATTTTTTGGAAAATGATCGGTAAATTAATTTAGAATCATAAATTTTATAACTTGTGTTATAAAATTTATGATTCTAAATTAAATTACCGATAATTTTCCAAAAAATCACAATAACGTTGTTTTAAAAATCTGATAAAGAAATCTGCCATTGGCGCGTTCAATTTTGATTAAACTGTCAATGCTACCTTTTAAAATATGAAATAGGGTTTATAAAACAATTTAACTTCATATTTTGAATTAATTGGCGAAACATGTTAAGAAATACATAATTTTATTTTGATTTTGTTTAAAATAAAGTCAACCACTTCAATCTTAATAAATGACTTGACTTATGTCATGTAAGTTTGATCAATCGTGCCAACTTGACACGAGTTTAAATTGAACTATAACGGGATCGAGTATCTTCCACTCCCAGGCTAAGGCATGAAGTAAAATTTCGAGTTTAGAAAAGCCCCGCGTAGAAAATTTGTCGAGGGTCGCGCAGCGACCCTCGACAAATTTTCACGGGTCTTCTATAAACTCGAAATTTTACTTCATGCGCCACGCGTATAAAACACTTATTTACAGTAAAGTTAAAAATATATACCGCATGAATTACTTTTCTGTGAAGAGTTTTGTAATAATAATAACAATAAGATTAGAAGAAATTTAGTTTGAGCAACTTTTCCATATTGTTGATATATAAATCATCATATCTTTAACGGGGAAAGTACTATGATGGACTAATCACAATTTTTTTCAAATATTAAAATGGTATAACAATTTTCACAAGTTTAGTTCGCATATTTAAAATAAAATAAAAAACAATATCGATATACTACGAACTGATCCTAAAGTTGATTAAACATTTTAATTAAAGAAAATTTGTGTAATATTTTTAAATCTTATGAAAAAAATTGTATTTTGTGCATAGTTAATAAATAACTTCTACAATCATTTTGGGGAAAAGCGGCGGAATTTAAAAAGTTTATAAAAGTTTTTGATTACTTGACGGCAAAAAACTACTAAATGTAATTTATAAATATTGTAGTTAATTAAATAAAATCAAATCAGATACAATTCTAAACAATTTTTGTCTGTAAACTTATGTTATTAAGTTCTGCTTATCACAAAAATTACAAATGCGATCCTCTACGCCAATTTACTACAATTTTTTGATCTTACATACACAAAATTCAAACATTCCATGTTTTATACGCCTGGTGCATGAAGTAAAATATGGATTTAGAAAAACTTAAAAATTTTGATTTGCCGGCGCCCTTCACTTAATGCAATTCATCCTAAGTATATATATTTTTTAACAAATTAATTAAAATACTTAACTTTGTTTTTACCACCTTTATTTAACTTTTCAGTGTCTATAGTTTCGACTACAAGCTAGTCATTATCAAACTAATCACTTTGTTTGATAATGACTAGCTTGTAGTCGAAAGTATGGTCACTGAAAAGTTGAATAAAAGTGGCAAAAGAGAGTTAAGTGTTTTAATTAATCAATTAGTTTTATAATTACTAGCTTGTAGTTAAAACTATAGTTACTGAAAAGTTAAATAAAAGTGGTAAAACAAAGTTAAGTGTTTTAATTAAATTGTTATGAAGATGTAGCACAAAGTGAATGCCAACCAAATCAAAGATATATTTTTTATTTCTACGCAACCGATATACTAATTACTATATCACAGTTTTTTTTATTATTAAAAAAATGAATTCCACAAAAAATAATTGCTTGAGAAAAAAAACACCATAGTTATGTTACTAATTGTATTGCCTGTAAATGGTGAATGCGCCGGGTAAAAACGTTTGCTTACTTTGTTTAATTTTACAGTTGAAGTATTACAGAATTGTAACTACGAGAAGTTGACGTGATGTTAGGTGGATCAATTTCATTTTACATTAGCTAAGTCTATATATAGCCCGAGTGCATACATTTCGGTGAAGTGTGCAAGAGTAGATGCGGCTCGAGTGGGATCGCAGGATATTTATCTTGAGGCTTGCACGCTTTAAAAATATGAACATCAATATCTTCCGCCTTTATTCCAGACAGGTTGATCGTTGAAAGAGCTTTTTACATATTTTTCTTTGCGATACAATAAATTGACAAGTGCTAGGATTTTCAAATAGATATAATAACAAAATAAATAATGTCTATGTTCTAAAAAAAATACAAATGTTGATCTTGAATAAATATAGTAATAATAATCTAAAATAGGGTATAGTGATACTTGACTAGATTATATATATATAAATTAAATATGGTGTTAATAATATAAATTAGGGTGATATGTGTTGACTTGTTGGCTTGAACATAATCTTGATTAACTGCTTCTGAAACCTAGTAAGTACAACATGTGAAATTTGACAGGAGCACTAAATACTAGTAAATTATTTACAGAGAGCTTTCCTTTTAAGTATACGTATTTTAAATTTAGCCTATTTTCTGGAAATCTTTAGATATTCCTTGTTTTTTTTTAAGTTTAATTTGAAGTTTTAAACGAGTGTTTTCCCCGAGACACATTTTCTGGACTTTTCTAAACTCGAAATTTTACTTCATGCGCTACGTGTGTAAAACACTAAAATATTGTGAAATTTACGTATATTCAAACTTCTCTTAAAATCCGTGTTTTCGAAAAATTTGTCGAGGGTCTACGCGTGGCGTAAACATTTTCTGGGCTTTTTTAAACTCGAAATTTTACTTCATGCGCTACGCGTATAAAACACTAAAATATTGTGAAATTTACGTATATTAGAACTTCACTTCAAATCTGTGTTTTATACGCGTAGCGCATGAATTAAAATTTCGAGTTTAGAAAAGCCCAGAACATTTTTACGGGGCTTTTCTATACTCAAAATTTTACTTCATGCTTAGTCTGGGAGCGGAAAACACTCGTTTAAAGCATTAAATTAAACTCTTTTAAAATACAACGAATGTCGAAAAATTTACAGCTTATGCATATGTTTACCTAAAAAAAAATCACTGAAAGAGCTGCGTAATCCTTCTGATTTATTTTTATGAAACGTATAACTTTATCATGAACCATTTTTAATAAGTAATTTTAGTATATGTTTATAGTAATATTAGTAATTAATAATATCTGAATTACAAGAAATTTTCTTTGTAAAATCGGGACGAGGTTTCTAAAGTAGTAGATCGATATATAAAATTACGAGAATGTTTGTATTAACTGCAAACAATAAGTCCTAATTAATAAGACTACTAAGACATTAAATATCCATTAAAACAACTACTTTCCGTGAAAATACACTTCCAACTATTGAGTTGTACAATGAAATATTTAAAATCTTTCTTGAATTGTTACAACGCTATCTGATAGTATATGTAACATTTAGGTCAAATTCTCTTTAAAGCAACCAACAAATAAATATGAATTATTAAACGTAAGCTTATTTTTATAGTTCTGAATTCAAAATAACCATTTTTTGACTTGAGTTCATGATTCAATTTGATTATTTGACTTAATTTTCAAGGTACTAGAATTATTCATCTGATAGTATATGTAATATTTAGGTCAAATTCTCTTGAAAGCAACCAACAAATTAAAATGAATTTTTAACTGTAAGCTTATTTTTATAGTCCTAATTCGAAATAATCATTTTGTTGACTTTATTTCATGATTCAATTTGATTACTTGACTTTATTTTCAAGGCACTAGAATTATTTATCCGAAAAATATTGTATTAATTTTAATACTACCTATAGTATTGTGCGAATTAATATGAACACGACCATGAAATGAGTATTTTGGTTATGGCAACACTGTTATGCTCATTCTGACAGTTGTTAGTTGATAGTAAATCATTTAACCTCGATCGCCATTATATTTATGTAATGTTTGAGACTTTTGATATTTTGCAATGCTATTCGATAATTTCCAAGTTTTTTTGTGATTGTTTGGCATTATGAATGTTACTCCAATGAAAAGAGAAAAGATCATCACGCTTAGTAAGCATACCTCAATGACACAGAGAAGCATTGCAATGGAATGTAAGTTTGGGTGCTGTAAATAAACAGCAAAAGAGAGAGACGGTATCTCTTGAAATGCAGCGAAAAGGAAAATTCGGAAGAAACAGGAAAACCACTCCTCAAGATGAAGCCAGCCTTCTGCAAAACAGCAAATTGCATTTAAGAACAAACAAGCCATGACCTTTAGCAAGATTTAGAACGGGTTGGGGTGAAAATCAATGACTCTACAGTACGCAGAAGACTCTTGGAAGGTGGAAGAAAAGCCACGAAGCCACGAGGCCACGAAAAAAACAACTTTTGACTGCCTCTATGATTAAAAAGGGACTGAATTGGGCCAAAAAATATGCCAATTGGACCGAAAATGACTGGAAGAAGGTGATGTTCTCAGACGAGACATACTTTCTAGTGCAGGGCCAGCGATCAAAATTCGTTCATGAGAGAGTGGATGAAAAACTTAGAGACAGGATCTCTTGAAGTGTAGCGAAAAGGAAAATGTGGAAGAAAAAGGAAAACCACTCCTCGAGATCAAAGCCAGCCTTGTGCGAAACAACAAATTGCATCCAAGAAAATCAAGCCACGACCTTTAGCAAGATTTAGAACGGGTTGGGGTGAAAATCCATGACTTTACAGTACACAGAAGACTCGTAGAAGGTGGAAAAAAGCCACGAGGCCACAGAAAAAACAACTTTTGACTGCCTCTATGATGCAAAAGTGACTAAATTGGGCCAAAAAATATGCCAATTAAACCAAAAATGACTGGAGGAAAGTGATCTTCTTAGATGAGACATACTTTCTAATGCAGAACCAGCGACCAAAGAGTGTGGAAGAAAACTTACAGCATGCCCATATTGTTCAATCAGTCAAACATCCAGTTAAGAAGATGTTCTGGGGCTGTTTTTCATACTCAGAACCTGGCAAACTTATTCAAGTAGAAGGAATGATGAATAGTGAAGAATATAAAGCAATGCTTGGTTGAGATCAATGTTTGGTTGAGAAACTAGAGAAAGTTCAAGCCAACGGCAATGCAATTTTTCAACAGGACTCAGCCCCATGCCCTACTTCGAAGACTATGGTGAAATATTTCACGGACAAGAAGATTAGCATTTTGGACTGGCCTGGAAATTTGTCAGATTTCAATCCTATTGAGAATTTATAGGCGATCTGCAAGGCCAAAATGCAGAAGATGAACTGTACGACGAAAACCAAGATGGTGGACGCAGTAATTCAGGTGTGGTATCGAGAGGAGGCAATCAAGAATAATTGTAAAAATATAAATTAAATTAAATTATTACTATGTCTTTTACCACTTTTATTAATTTAAATATACAGGGTGAGTCACTAAGCGGAAATCGGTCTCTAGTAGGCGTATCGTTAAAAACAGCAAAAAAAGTTTCAAATAAAAGTTGTTCAGAATCAAGTTTTTCATAACCCAAAATTATTGCTAAATATGGCGGTTAAACCGAAAGTAAACACCAACTTTCTCATTTTAAATAGAACACCCTATATATTTTAACATTTTTGGATTGCTCGTTAAAAATAAACATGAGTTTATTCACACAACATTGGGTCTCAGTTAAACCGTTTTCGAGTTATTTCATTTTTTTAAATAAATTTCAGAGCTCGACGCCATTAACAATACCTTTAAAACGAAATAAGTCAGAGTTGTGCGGGTTACGGTTCTGGATTCAAGAAGAAATGTAGTATTTGTTTAAGTTTTTGCCATTAGTTAGATTCTAAATTCTTTTTAAGTACTCCAAACATGCATAACTTCATTTTTTTTTTAAATAGAGCCATCTATCTCGTGACACTTTATCTGACGTAAAATTAAATTTCCTTTTTATTGATACCGGGTTGTTGCCATATCCTTCCAACAGTTTTTGAGAAATTTGCGATTTTGTAAAAATTTTAAACTATTTTCAACGATACGCCCACTATAGACCGATTTCTGCTTAGTGACCCTATATACAGGTGTTACATATAAATATTTTTACGACTTGAGTTTCGATAGTGTGTCATTATCAAGTACCACGTAGTAACAGTCAAAACCATAGTGATGTAAAAATCTAGTTGACTTCATGCCAAAGCGAGTTCAAGCCGTGATTACAGCAAAGGGAGAACATATTTCATATTAAATAATAGTATTTAAACCTTGTTGATATGTCTAACAATAGTTTTATTTCGAATAAACAATAATTACGAAAACAATTCTTGTGTTCACATTAATTCGCACAATACTGTAAATTGATTTTATGTAATTCTACTTAATGAAATTTATAACTACATTATTAAGTTATCGAAATTTATTAAACACTTTATTCTAAACTTACTACAACATGGCTCATTACATTACTCGTTTGTAAACCCTTATCAAAATACTTACACACGTAAAAATAAACACACTAGATGCACTCAAATGAGAGTGGGCTGAATTCAAACTTTTGTTGCCACGTGCAGCAAATAATAGTGATGGAAAGCGTATAAAACTCTTGGCATTTTAATATGTTGTGCATTCAGAATTGCCCGAGCTACAACAGTTGTACATCCTCACAAAACATATAAAATTCCACACAATAAAACTCGTAATTCATGTTTGTATGGAGTAATACCATTTTTGAAGTTTTCAAATATTTGAAACGAATGCAATGCATACCATTCACATTTTAGTAAAAAAATGATTTATTTGATAGTTTAAAATAAAATAAATGCAGATAATTATTACATTTTTCATATTTGGTATTTATATGTGGATAAACAGAGTTTTTCTATTGCATTTCACATTATATCGAATATGTATCCCTTTATTTCAAATATATTTTCCCTTTATCAAATACATTTTCCAATATACCACTACATTTCCCTTTATGTCAAAACCTTTTCATAGTTTGTCAATTAAATTTCACTCAAAATCGCTGCAGTTTGTCCAAAAATGCATCTTAGCAATGAACTAAGAGATCCGGAGAATGGATGCTGGCGTAAGTAGTGTTATATATAGTGGATTTATCTTTTAGGTAAACATATGCATAAGCTGTACATTTTCCGACATTCGTTGTTTTTTAAAAGAGTTCAATTTGTAGCATTAAACGAGTGTTGTCCACTCCCAGGCTAAGCATGAAGTAAAATTTCGAGTTTAGAAAAGCCCCGTGAACTGGATCATTTCAAGAGGTACTTGCTAAAAATGTTGGAATCCATAAATTTTTAGTCAGCAGAAGTATTAGGAAAGTGATTCGTCAAATATCAGCTCTAAAATAATGGTTTATCGTTGTTGTGCTACATTTTTTTTCAATAATATTTTTGTATCTAAATGGGAACTGATTGAAGAAGTAGGAAATTAAGCCTAATGATTGGATAAACGTTCATCTAAACTAAGGCTTAGTAATCAGCTGAATGGGATTATCTTTAATAAAAATAATAAATACTTACTTTTCTGTTAGCTCAATTGATCGCATGTTCTCTCTGAGAGAAAAATTAGAGGCACGTTTTGTCATTTTGATATAACACAACTCACAAGTCGCACAAGTCTAAAGACAAACGTTCAAAACAAACGGAGCAAACGCTTTTCCCGATCGTAAACTTTGAAGTTATAGTCCGTCTTACACAGCTTACTCACACCCGAGGACGAAAACCAAGAAAAAAAAAAACAATTTGAAAGGAGTGTGAAATTATATCTTATAATATTCTTCTTTCTTTTCCCGGAATGTTTTTGTAAAACTTAGCCATAATATTACATAAGTTATAATTTTACATCAATATTCTAGTTCTCTTTTAACAACGGTTGTAAAATAGGTTTTTGTTGTTACCAATCTTTGTAAATTGCACCAAAAAAACCCGAATACATTTTTTCAACGGTTTGTTAAGCATTGGGCCCGTTCATCAAAGACAACAGTTGGGAGTTTACTGCTAACTGTTGGGGAATTCTCTGATGACCGGACTGTCAATCGTGAACGTGTTTGTAATTTTCGCAATCATACAAAATAGGCCGATTGGTGTTGACGGGTTAAAGTTATCAAAATGGCCGAGTACCGTTCATCAGATACCAACATGTATCACAAACAAATCCAGACATGATGAATGTTGAATATTTTGATGAACGGGCCCATTGATTAGTTAACATCATGTCAAATACTTCTTATAAAACCAACTAAAATTTGACATAATGTTAACATGATGTTAAATCTGACAAGATATTAGCTAGAACCCGACTTGACAAAGCTTTATGCAACCGGGCCTATTACGTTATTATATGGTTTATATTTAATAATTTGTTGCATTCAATTCACACGGGAAAATTTTCTTTTAAGTTTATTATCGTTGATATTCAGCGTTTGGTAAACCGGTTAACCGGTTATACCAATCCCAATTTTCCACTCGTCTAGTTTCACCGTTTGAAAAATACTATTTGAATTAATATTCTATCGAAATACAAAGAGGAAAAAGTTAAAATTTAAAATTCCATTTCGTGAAATCCTTATTATCTCTTCGGGAAACATAAAACACCTGTTCCCCTCTCCTGACGTGTCGAGAGACCAGCACTGAAAACGCCATCGCGATAAATCTCACCCAATTTGTTTTGGGGTTCAGATACAGCAAACAAATAGAAAAAAATTGAGGGCATAAATTTTCCAGATAAACACACTGGGCTCGCTTTGTTACTTTATTGGGTCAGTGTGACCGGCAAAAACCTTCAGTAATCGGACCTCATTACAAACTGAATAAATAATAAATGATTTAGATTTATCATGCGGTTTAATAATATCAAAAATAATTTAGCATACGTGAAATGTATTGTGTTACTATAATGGGCGTTTTTGCGGTCGTAAATATGTAGGTAGAAAGGTTTATGCAAAAGATTAGCTATAATTGAATTAGAAATTGTCCATGGAATAATTAAGGTTTTTGTGATGTTTTTATATTTTCATTTTACTACTATAATGGGCGTTTTTGCGATGGTAAATATGTAGGTAGAAAGGTTTATACCAAAGATTAGCTATAATTATATTATAAATTGTCCGTAGAATAAATTGGCATTTTGTAATGTTTATATATTTTCATTTTACTAATTTACAAACAAACACAAAGGTCAATGGTGGATAGATGTAAAGTTCTAAATTGATTTGAAGACTATATAAATTCTATTAGTCATCATCGTCTTTGTTGATTTAATCTGAACTTTCAGTAACACTGCTTAAGGCTGCACTGTCGTTTCAATTTACAATCGTTAAATAATATGAAGTCCCATGAAGTTGTGGTTTAAACATATTTAATTTGGTACGAGATTTTGCACTCTTGCTGGAAAAATGTAATTATCCAATAAAATGGTCTATTTGACGAATAAAAGCACAAATAATTTTTCTTCACACGTGTGAAGAAAGGTGCTTTTATTCATCAAATTAATTTGATCTCCACGTAACGCAATCAATCAAAATGGTCTATATTGATATTATGAACGATTTTATCACAACGAATAATTAAAATTCGCCGGGCGAATGAATGGATATTAAATTACAGTAGACAAGTAAACTGTATAAATAAATATTCACGATTTTAATTTCAATCGATAAACTTTTAACTGTTTCTGTTTGTCTGATTTCAAATACTTCCTTTTATTATATAATTATCAATTAAAATCATTATAAATATATATTATATATAAACATGCATTTATGTGTATACATATTAAGAAAATATAATTGAATAATAATAATAATAGAGTAGATGTCTTTATCTACAATTTTATAGTCTGTCCATGGTGCGAAAACTATGGAAAAGTGATGAAATGTCAAGGTAAAAAAAATAACCTTTATTTGGCATCATTACCCCACCTTATTTATACATTCTAGGTAACACTAGAATAAAACAATAAATCATTCTTAACACTTCGCTTCACATTTAATATCTACGCCGTTTTTCCATGTCTCTAACCCTTGACCAGACTCGCATCCTGTTCGTCTTAGAGTTTCCTTCTCTCACTCATTTATCACTTTATGTATCCCCTCACAATCAAACATCCAGTGTTCCTATACATCCAGACTCTTCCCACAATACGCACACCTGTTGTAGTCCTGTCTCATCCATCATTAATTGCCTCTTTCTTTGTTTCCGCATGTTTCTAAAGCTACCCCCGGATAGTACCAGGCAAGACAGGAACAGATCAGGGCGAGTATCTGTTCCTGTCTTGCCTGCAGCCACGCACCTTCTGTATTTTTCAGTACTACCTCCTCTACTTTTACTCCCTTGGAAATATTCTCTTCAAACATTGTGTTCCGACCATCCTGCGCTCATATATATCTTGTTCCTTTCTTGCATCCATTTCTGTCCATTTACATTCACCTTGCTCTCCTTATAGCATACCCTCCATACCTCCCTTGCTAGTCTTTCCTTGTCTAGGCCATATACTTTTCTTTTCAACTTGATCGTTCTTCTTGCTGCCCACCATCCTACAGGCAATCTATGGCATTCTTGCAACACGATATACTGTGGTGTTGTTTTCTCTAAACCTAGTATTCTCTTTAGATATTGCATTTGAAAAGTTTCCACTCTGATTTGTTCACTCACGCCCCATACTTCAGACGCATATAACACTATAGATCTGACGCATGCATCCCACCACGCCATTTGCATACCTGCGTTTCCATGTAGTACATCCTTCCACGTATTCCGCAGACGCTCCATTGCCACCCTTGCCGACAAACTCTATATGCTTATGTTGGATGCCCGTCTCACTATTCATGTATCCCAAATATTTAAATTCGCTTACCATTTCTATTTTCTCTTTTGCCCACCTTAATTTCTCATTGACTCTTCTGCCTGCTCTATTTTTGCACCTCATCCATTTGGTTTTCCCAACGTTCACCGTCAAATGTATTTTCTGGAAATATCTTTCTAGTCGCTCTTTCATGTCCCTTAAATCATTTCATGACTTCGCCATTACAACCACATCGTCCGCATATGCCAAACTCCACAGTTTCCCCTTTCCCACTACAACACCACCTGCCTGTCTCAGCTCATGTACCATTTCCATATCTGCTATGAACAAATTAAAAAGAAGTGGGCTCATCGGACACCCTTGTCTCACCCCCCTTTTCACTTCAAATGCATCCGACACAGTATCCCCTACTTTCACCTTGCACCAAGTCTCCTTGTATATTTCGTTCACCCAATTTACTACTTGTTCCGATATGCCTTTCCGTTTCATGCATTCAATAAGTACCTTTTTGCCCACTGAGTTATATGCTGCCCTTAAGTCAATAAATAGCAGATATCGTTTTTTCTTCTTTGCCAATTCTCTTTCCACCAGCCAGTTGAGCGTTGCTATCTGATCCACAGTCGACCTTCCTCTTCTAAATCCTGCCTGAACTTCCAGTAGGTGCCTCTTTTCCTCTACCTCTACTTTTAGTCTTTCCATAGCCATCATCATTGCCACTTTATAGATGCTGTTTATCAACGTGTTTTTTGGTTCCGCTCTCTCTCCTCCTTTATGTATTGGGACAATAATACCTTTCGTCCACTTCTTCAGCACTGGGTCCTCTCCTCTTCAAATTCTATTTAATAATTGTACCATTTTTTCCTTCCCTTCTGTGCTTAACCACTTCCATGCTTCAGCTTTAATTTGATCCGGGCCTACTGCTTTCCCTACTTTTATCCTTCTCAAAACTTTCTCTAACTCATCCATACTGAAGTCCTCCTTTTTGCCAAATATTTGTCTGGGGTCTGTTAATATCTCCTCGTTTTTTCCTAAGAGTTCCTTAAAATGTTCCCTCTACGTGTTTAATTCTATCACCATTCCCGATACATTCGAATACGGCGCTCTTTCTTTTAGAAATGTCCATAACTGTTTTTCATTGCTTATCTCTTCAATCAGCTCCATTTCTCTCGTGGTCAAAAAGTCTTTCTTGCTGTCGCAGACCCATTTGAATTTATTTTTTGCATCTTCTACCTCCTTGTCATTCATTCTTCTATTTCTTTCCTCCATAATGGTATCTTACACTTTGTCCTAGATGCAGTTTTAACACACTTGACACAATTTGGTATATATATGAGCTGTCTATGTTCACCATGCACGTTTAAGAATAAAAATGTTTAAATTTGCCAAAGTTTTGAAAAAATAGAAATTTGTCGAAAATCTAGTGATAACATGTCAAGAAATATTAGAATTTGACAACAATTGTTTTAAATATTAAAAAGTTTAAACCTAATAATTAATCAGTGTTTTATGCGCGTGGCGCATAAAATAAAATTTCGAGTTGAGCAAAGCCAGAAACTCTTCGGGCTTTTCTCAACTCGAAATTTTACTTCATGGTTAGTCTGGGAGTGAAAAAATTTATTAAAAAATAATCACTGGCTTTTTACAATATTTTAATTAATTTATAAAATTTTGAGGGTTTTCAAGTTTTTGTTGAATTTTTAAAATCTTGTCAATTCGATCCTAAAAAATTTATGATAAATTTTAAAACTTATTAAAATGTCATAAGAAATAATTAACGGAAATCTTGGAAATTCTTGATTTTAAAGATTGACGATAATCTTGAAAAATTCATGATGGGCGTCTAGATTTTGAAAATTATCGAAAAATTTACAATTTTGCGAAAACCGTCAATTTTTAAAAATTAACGTACATCTTGAAGACCTACGAAAAGCATTTTGATTTTTGAATTTGACTAAAACGTTGAAAATTCCCGAAAAATTAGATTATGAAAATTAACTAAAATCGTGGAAATTCATGAAAATCAACGAAAGTTACGGAAATTGCTAACGTTTTAAAATATGACGAAAATTTCAAGAATTCATGAAAAGCATCAACATTTTAAACAATTACGAAATTCACTATAACCGTCAGAATTTTATAAATTAACAAAAATCTTTGAATTTTATAACACGCGTCAAAATTTTAAAAATTATTAAAAATCTTGGGGAAATTAATTAAAATAAAATTTAAACATTCAAGAATTTTAAAAATTTAAGGAAATCTTGGAAAAGTTACAAAAAGCTTTGAATAATAACTAAAATTTTGGAAATTCATTAATACTTCTCGAAACTTTGAAAATAAACTGAAAACTAAATATTTTTTTTATTATTTAAAGAAAAAACATAATAAGAATAAATTAGAATCTTTTAAAATGTGAATCATAATAAAAAAGCATTCAATTTAATAAATTATAAACGAAAAAGGAATTTTTCCGACTCCTATGCAAAACATGAATCCAGAAATGCAATTAGATTTACAAATTTTATTCGGAAATATTTTAACAATGTCTTTCTTTGTTGTGTATCAATAACATAATGAATAAATGAACGGTCCGCGTCAGAAAAAATACATTCGCAACTCAAGGTCGGGAGCTCCAGGCTCCCGAGCTTTAGTTGAGACCAGGAGCCCGTGTCGCTAGAAATGTAGATGAATTCTACATATCAAACCTAATTTATGTTCACATGTTTTTAAAAATCACAGTATTTTTTTAAAATATTACTAAAAAGGCACGATGCTGCCCTATATTTGTTGAAAGTATAATCAAAATTTACATTACTCTTATGGAGATTTCTAAACAACGAGTAATTTTATTTATTATTTATTTTAAATCAATGTATTTAATACAAGATGTTTATAATAATTACCTCAATAAATTATAACAATATGAAGAAAAACTAATGTTTCCAATGCAAGTAATACACGGATTTATGTAATCATTTGACAGTGTTCCATTATTTAATTTATGTTTAATTTAAAATAAAAGTTTTTTGAACAAAAAAACACTGTCAATTTATTCGCAAAGCTTCAATGCACAATATGTATAAGATTAAGTAGTCTATTTTCATTATTGTGGAAGATTAATCGTTATTCGTTCTAATGGCCAAATAACATGCAAATTTCCGACTTTAAGTAAGTTCGTTATTATTAAGATGGATTTAGCATTTTCAAAACTTCACACTGAATCAGTGTTTTAGACGCCTGGCACACAAAGCAAAGTTTTGAGTTTAGAAAAGCTTGAAAATTTTGATTTATAAGCGTAAAGCCTAAAGCGGAGTTTTAGGCTTTTCTAAACTGGAAATTAGACTCTATGCTTAATCAAAGAGTACAAACACAAGTTAGAAATTACAAATAAAATGATTTTATAAGCACCACTATTTCCTGAAAATTTAAACAAAGATATAAATCATTGTACTAGATTCCAGCTGCAAGCTTCATACATTTTTATCGACAACGTTCCATTATTTCAGCTCCCGTCTGTTTCGATGCAGATAATAATCGGTTGTCCTATGATTTTTCACGGAATTCAAAAACAACGAGCTGCGAAGTGTGTTATCATGGGGAAACTTTACGTGCAAACAATCCACGCTGCGAACAAACAAATCGAAGCGATCGGGCAAAAACGGTGCAGTTTGGGAAATAATTCAGCGCATATAGGACACATTAAATATTTACGAGGCTTTTCGTGTGCCAATAAACCTAAACATACATGTGTTATTGGTCATAAATTCGTTCGGTAAGTGTAGTTTTCGAAAATGTTCACGCCATTTGGATGTTATTTGCTTTGGGTTGTTTAAAAAAAATAAACACGTATGTGTGAATTTGACACATTACACAACTATGTGAAATATAATGTCCACAATCGAAACAGAAATAAAATAAATTATAATATAAATGTTCGAAAGCGTAAACGCCATCTAATGCCCATTAACATAAAGAAAATTTAACATAAAGCAAAATTGAGTGTTTCAATAGTTTGCAGAATATTTACAAAATATAAAAACAAATTAAAATTAATATCGACTTTCTGCAAAAATGTGTCTCATTGAGAAGACAAGTCTCCAAATATTCATTGAAACAACTACTTCTCGCGCTAATACCCCGACAGATATTGACTTATACAATGAATATTTGAGTTACACGACAGCTTTACTGTTATACGCATAATTTATATGTAAAATGCAACATCTGGTCAAATACCCATTAGCATAAGTAGCATCGTCAATAGCTGGCAAACTAAACGTATGTATACAGCAATTGTTCGTCCACAATAGGGCTTTATTTTACTGAACACAAATTCATATTCTTCATATTTATAATATAAATGACAGAACCTTTCGAGTCAAATACATTTTTGTATCTTTTTAGGTTCGCAAAATTTTAAAATGTAATAAGTTTCATAATCTGTCAAAACTTAAATTGAAAATTAACACTTATTCACCTACACTAATGCAAGAATTTTTAAAGTTTTCGAAATTTTCTGGGCTTTTCTAAACTCAAAATAAGTTATATTTCGAGTTTAGAAAAGCCCAGAAAATTTTGAAAACTTTAAAAATTCTTGCATTAGTGTAAGTGAATAAGTGTTGATTTTCTATTTCAATTTTGACAGATTATGAAAATTACTACATTTTTAATTTTGCGCCACGCGTATAAAATACTGATTTCAAGTGAGGTTCAAATATACGCAAATTTCACATAATTTTAGTGTTTTATACGCGTGGCGCATGAAGTAAAATTTCGAGTTTAGAAAAGCCCAGAAAATTTGTCTCGGGTCGCTGCGCGACCCTCGACAAATTTTCACGGGGCTTTTCTAAACTCGAAATTTTACTTCATGCTTAGTCTGGGAGTGGAAAACACTCGTTTAAAGCTTCAAATGAAACTCTTTTAAAAAAACAACAAATAACTAAATATTTAAAGAATATAAGCAGAATTTAGAACACGTATACTTTAAAGAAAAACTCCTTGTATATTATTTCTATTGATTGTACATCTTCTAAAATGCCTAAATTAATTTAAACAGTTTAAAAAGCATACTAAGCTACTAAATTAGGCGTACAAGAAATTTTTCTTTTAAGTATACAGGGTGTCCGCATTTCGACAGAATGTATGGGGATCTCAGTTATTTGAAGAGATAGCAAGTTGGTTAAATTAGGTCAAAGTTGCGTATTTTAGGGCCTATCAATAATCTGAAAACAATTTTGAAATATTTTTTTTGTTCTCGAGATATCAGCAAAAACTGATTTTTTGAAAAATCGTTTATATTTTTTTATTCAAAAACTACTTAGTCTAAATATTTAAAACTTTGATACTATACAGGCACTTTTTAATGAGGAATCTAGTAGCATATTTTGTTTTAAGATGACTCCAACATTTACCCGGGGACCATAGCCAACTTTTGTTTTTCTTATGGGCGCCATTTTGGATTTTTATATTTTTTGAATGGATAGTTTTTCTGAATTCAGTGATGTACCACACTTATAATTTATTTTAGGTTTGATATTAAAAGTTATAATTTTTCTTTTTTGTAAACATCGCCTTGGAGACAATGACGTCACATCTATTAATCAACAAAATCTTGACAGCAGTCATTCAATTTTGGCAGATAAAATTAATTAATAACTGTCAATCCTTTGCAATAATAATAATAAGTGTCGATTATCACACATAACATAAAGTAAAAAAAGTGTTATGTTCAAATCAAGAGCAAGGATAAAAGTTTATTATTCACACAGGAGAGGACGAACTTCGTTTGACGTGTATCTGCGTATCAGAACTAGGGCAATTCTGACAAATTTTGGTAAATAATTGTAAAACATTTTTGAATTTGTGTCTAATTTTTTGATACAAATTTGTGTCTAATTTTCGGATACAAATTTGTGTCTAATTTTTGAATATACTTTACGAATCTAACGTATACATTTTATGTCAAGAGAAAAAATGTCTTCAATTTTGTGTTACTTTATTAATCAATCTAGTATTTTATAGTTATTAGTAACACTATAGCAAACCTATTACCAGTATTTCGTTTATAAACAAATACATTTTCTATTAGTACAGTATTGAATCAGCTGGACGCCCGTCCTCAGGGGTGCTATGTAAGAAAATTATGGACTCTAGGAGATGTCAAATAAGTGAGTTACTCTACTGTTTCCAGGGCACTCTTTACAAAAAACAAAAGATTTAAATTGTACATATTAAATATACAATAAACTATAAATGTGATACATTATGGAATTCAGAAAAAAATACACTTTCAAAAAATATGAAAATCCAAAATGGCGCCCATAAGAAAAACAAAAGATGGCTATGGTTCTCGGCTAAGTGTTGTAGTTATCTTAAAATAAAATATGTAACTAGATTTTGCGTTAAAAATGTGCCTGTATAATGTCAAAGTTGTAAATGTCTAGATTCAATAGTTTGTGAATAAAAAAATTATAACGATTTTTCAAAAAATCCGTCTTTTGACAATATCTCGAAAAAGAAAAAAGATATTTCAATTTTGTTTTTAGATTATTATTGGGCCCTAAAATACGCAACTTTGCTTTACTTTAACCGACTCTCTATATCTTCAAATAACCGAGATGCCCATACATTCTGTTGAAATACAGACTCCCTGTATATACCTCGATATATATATATATATATATATATATATATATATATATAAGTATTTAATTTGAAGCTTTAAACGAGTGTTTTCCACTCCCAGACTAAGCATGAAGTAAAATTTTGAGTTTACAAAAGCCTGAAAAGTTGGTTTGGTCGCGTAGCGCGAAGCTCAAAGCGACCAAACCAAATTTTCAGGCTTTTCTAAACTCAAAATTTTCCTTCATTCTCAATCTGGGAGTGGAAATACTCGTTAGAAGCTTCAAATTGAACGCTTTTTGAAAACACCAAATGTCTAGCAATTTACAAATCGGAATATGTATACTTAAAAACAAATTCCCTGTATATAGAAAACAAATACTCCTATGCTTTATGTAGTTAATTAATTCAAAAGTGAATATTATTTAACCTAAATATAGAGTGGTTTAGAATTTTAAATGATAAAATATAATCTTCAATAAAGCACTAAATTTCAAGCATGCATTGTTAAAATAAATTAAAGATCGTTAGTTCAAAAATGCTTATGATTTTACAGGGCTGGCCAACCAGCGGCCACATGCGGCCTTCCAAACGCTTCTATCCGGCCCACAACCTGAAACACCCTTATTTATTGCAAATATTATTCGTATTGTCAATTTTATTAAATTTAGTCTAATTAAGAACCGAATAATAACCGAATTATAAATAGGGAAAATATAAAAATGTTAATACTTTTTGGATTGAATTTGTATTATTGTAAAAATTAAGCATTTTTTGCACTTTAAATCCAGTGTTACACGCCTGATGCATGAAGTAAATATTTCGAGTTTAGAAAAGCCTGAAATATTTACTGCATTCTTATACAAGGAGTGCAAACACTTGCTGAAAAAAAGGAAAACAAACTAAATACGTAATTTTGTTTTAAATATTATTGTTTTTATATTTTAATAAACGTTTGCCAAATTTAGTGGATTTTCTCTTTGTGAAAAAATGTGTTACTAAAATTGATTTTTTGGAGAAAAAATTGTTTAAAATAAATATGTTTATCACACGAACTTTGTATTAAGTAAGATAAAGTTGAATCACTTTTGAGTAAACTCATTGAATTTTGTGTTCCCCCAAAATATTACCAATTGAGTAAATATTCATATGAGCTTTGAAGAAAATTTAGGAGTTTATTAAAATTTAGTAATTATGGCGAATGTTTAAAATATTCTTGGGAAACATAAAATTCAATGAGTTTGCTCAGAAGTGATTAACCTTTATCTTACTTATTACAGAGTTCATGTGATGAACATATTTATTTTGACTATTTATTTTTCAAAAAAAAACAATTTTAAATTTTTTCATTAAGAGAAAATTCACTAAATTTGGAAATCGTTTATTAAAATCTAAACAATCAGCAATAAAATCACTAAATTTAGATAAAAATAATAATAATCCATTTATTGTCCAACAGGAAACATTTCCCAATTGCAAGACAAAAACAAAACATAAGCCTGATACATATAAAAATATAATAATAATTAAATTAGAATAAATTCTGTAACAATAAAATTACTTATTAAATGTTGAAGGCGTGTTCTGTGAATATAAAAACATTTTTTTTGTAAGAATATTTAGTTCACAGTTGGCTCTAAGTTACAGAGTAACATTTTTAGAGAATCGTAAAAGATGTCACTACAATGCGAAATTGTATTAAAACAATTAACAATCAAACTAACAGGAGATTTTAATCCCACGTTAGTCCGATGCGCAAATACATGAAATGTTGGTTTCTGCCTGCTGGAAAAAGAGGGAATATGCAGTCCGAGTTTAGCTAAGAAATCAGGCGAATCAATTGTGTTGTGCAAAAGTTTATAGAGGAAAGAAATACATGTAGTTTTACGACAAGATTCAAGCAACTTAACGTCAAATATTTGCAATAATATGTTATGCTCGATGCCTCTCTCTGGACACCTTCCCTCAAATTTGTAGTATAACCACGTTAGGAATTTGCGTTGCACACTTTCGATCTTTCTAATTTGACACTGATTTTGAGGAAACCAAACTAACGCCGCATATTCAAACTTTGACCGTACATAAGAATAAAATAATGTTTTAAGTTTGACAACATTGTGAAATTGGGACGCGTTACGGCATATAAAACCTAATGACTAAATGCATTTTTTACCGTAACGTCAATATGGTAGTTAAAGCTAAGGTGACAATCGAAACAAACACCCAGATCTTTAAATGCTGTAACACGTTCAAGTAGTTTATCATCAATTGCGTAGTTAAAGTGAACACAATTAGTTTTTTTAGTATAAGACATATATTTACATTTATCAATATTTAAATCGAGCCCATTCTCTAAATACCAAGTAACAATTTTGTTTAGGCTAATCTGCAAGTTACGGCAGTCATTGATATTATTTATAGTATTGTAAATTTTTAAATCATCTGCATATAACAGATGTTGACAATCAAGGTTAAGAGAAAGGTCGTTAATAAATATGTTAAAAAGTAATGGACCAAGAATAGAACCCTGTGGTACACCTGATGTTGGATAATATTCGCAAGATTTGAAACCATTGGCAACTACATATGTTTTACGTTCACTGAGATATGATTTAATTAATGATATGGATGAGTTACAAAAACCAAAATTATTCAATTTTGATAAAAGAACATTATGTTGAACTTTATCAAACGCTTTAGACATATCCGTATAAACGACATCCATCTGCCCCCAGGCGTCAATAGTTTCAGCAATATCATGAGTAATTAAGGTAACTGTTGAGCGGTTGGGGACAAAACCATGCTGTTTATCAGACATGTGAGGCCTGACATGTGTATATATTTGGTCAAATAATACGCGCTCAAATATTTTTGCAATAAGTGGAAGTAACGCTATAGGGCGATAATTATTGATATTTTTAAGATGAAGCGACGATTTAGGTACAGGACATAGGGCAGTAACTTTTAAACATCTTATAAACGTACATGACTTAATTGGTAGATTGAATAGATTAACAAGAGGTTTACAGAGTAATGTAGCGCAATCTTTTAATAAGAATGAGGGTAGCTTGTGCTCCCCAGAAGAGCTATTATTTGGAAGCTTCCTAAGATGGTCAAAGACTAGTTTCTCAGTCGTCATGGTAAATACAAAATTAAGAAGCAGGTTGAAGCTTTTATCTAATAGATTACTTGATGGGGGACTGTAAACGGACTTAAAGTATTCACTAAAGCTATTTACAATGTCAATGGGATTTTCCAAAATGTTATCATTATATGTAATAGTTTAAGGAAATCTAGAAGAATTCGATTTTTTAGAGTTGACATATGACCAAAATTGTTTGGGTTCGGATCTGTAGATAAAGACTCCACTTTACAAGTATTCCGGACGGCAATTAATACGCCGCCGCCTTTAGATTTACCTGATAAAGTCGCGTTACGATCAGTTCTAAATACTGTGTACGCATCGTTAATTAACTCACTGTTGTAGACGGATGAATTTAACCAAGTTTCTGTAATTAGTAAAATATCGTAATCACACACACTGGCATTATTGTAAAATGTTGCAGTTTTTGTATTTAAGCCGCGGACATTCTGGTAGTAACCAGTGATGTTACCTGTTGGGGCATATTTTCATTGGTTTGTGGGTAAAGAAATAACCTTTGGAAGACACTCAACATATTTGATAGTTAAGTTATTTTTGCCATTGCGGCGTCTTTTATCAAGTTCATCCTGGGCACTGTTAAGAGTGCTGACCTGCATTGGAGTGCGATCAGGTCCTATATGAACATCTTTTATATTCATGTTCTTGCATAACTTCATGAAATCGGGAGCCTTCTCTTGGTTTTTAAAATGAAGTTGATCGGCCTTGAACGAGCTCCAGATTTTCCTGCTCTAAATAAGGATACTTCCGAAAGAGTGCTAAGAGCATCGTTGTTGGCAACTAACAATTTTTTCAAGGAACTGAGATCACCTGCTTTCCTACTTTTTGGGTCAATGACCTAAGATTCGGGTAGATTAAATACCATCACATTAAGAGTGTTTTTATTTCTTTCTTCAATTTCTTGCAGAATTTCATCAGTTTGTTGTGGAAGAGCCTTTTTTATTGCTGCTAGTTCGGTTTTGAGTGAATTATTTTCCGCCTTTAATAGAGTAATTTCATCAATAAGAGATGTAAATGCACTTGCGCAAGTGCCAATCTCTGGCTTGATATCATTTGAGAAAGGCTCAAAGTGGCTCTTGAATATAGTATTTATCGCAACAAGGACGTCAGATGAAGTAGAAGCAGTCTCTTCAGATGTACCATTAGCTGGTAAATTCCATAACTGACGGTAATTGGGGCACATCCATTTTCCCTCACTCGATTTAGAGCAGCTTTTAATTTTAGCTGGTGCAATAAACTAATGGCATAGACTGCAATTTGTCATTTTGGAAAATATCTATAGGATTGGTAAGAAGGATAGTTACAGTACAAAACAGGGGTACAAAGTTAGATAGAAATAATAGACCTTTATCTTTTTTGATAGATAATTAAAACATCTCGACAAGGTGTTTATGAAAATGGTGAAAAGTTGAAATAAACAGAAAATTAGAATAACATATGTATAAAATGAGCAAATGATTCAACATAAAATTCACTGAAGCTACTCATAATTTATTAAAATTCAATATTATTATTTATAAAATGAAAGCGACGAAATTATGTTTGATTATATTCAATGTTTTTAGTTTTAGTGTTTTTTTTACTTAAACAAAAAGTGTTTTTTTTTATATTTTAAATAATTCAGCGCCGCTAAAATTATAAACAATAATTATAATTGATAATTTGATATCAAAAAAGAATAAATATCATTGAATAATGTTTATACTAATTTAAATAATAAAAACCCCCTCCGCCAAAATTTTCAAACTGTTCAATTTGTGTAAGTATAAAAAACAAACACAATATTTTTACTTTTACTTCCAGATTTTTACTGACCTTTGAGATATCTAGGAAAATTGAAAATCGGCTGTTTTCCAAATATAATTATTAATTAAATAATGACAAAATGTAAACTCTTCTAACCATCGACAATTAAAACAAATAAGTTTTTATATATATTTTTAATAGATATTAAATTATTATCAAAATGGTCGCTATAATGGTCGCTTATAATTACAAATGACTGATTTTTTTTTAATTATTTTACTAAAACTTAATTAAATTTAATAATTTGCTAATTTATTTGTATTCGGATTTATAAAATATGAATTGTTTTTAAATTTTGATTTATTGATCATAATACCGGGTGTTTGATAAAAAAACGCCCAACGCCATACGTCTTGTATTTATTGACCGATTTTATTGAACTAAAAACCAAAGTCAATGGCCGTTTAGATACTTAAAAAGACATGAATATTGTTTTTTCAATAATAACTTTATTCCCAAATAATAACCAACTTAAGATTTTAAAATAGCTGCTTATAATTTTTTAATTTTATTACATTAGACATTATTTTTCTTAATCCAATAACGCTCGATTTATTATTCTTTTTTTCAATGTTTTGGTAGATTTTTTTTAATGTTCTATTTAAAATTGTATTTTAAAAATTATAATTAGTGTGCCTTGTAAAAAAAGTGGCAAATGTTATTTATTGGGAGGTTATGTAATTATTAATAATGAAACAACAAATAAGTACCTACGATACAACTTAATGCAGAATAAAAGTGAAGAAAAAATGTAAATATTTTGTTATTTCAATATTTCGATTGAGTGTATTTTTTTTTAACTTCACAACATTTCATTGTTTTATACGCATAGCGCATAAAGTAAAATTTCGAGTTTAGAAAAGCCCCGTGAAAATTTGTCTCGGGTCGCTAACGCGACCCTCGACAAATTTCCTACGCGGGGATTTTCTAAACTCGAAATTGTACTTCATGCTTAGTCTGAGAGTGGAAACACTCGTTCGAACTTTAAATTTAACTCTTTTATAAATTCGACGTATGTAATATAATAAATCATTCATTGAAATCATAGAAAAAGATGGAAAATTTCACCTAAAATCAACTTTTAGAGTTAACTTTATATTTTGTTCGGCTCTTAATGGGTTACTGTTCTATTTCTAAGAAAAACAGTATTTATTAAATATTAAAGTCTCATTTAATATAATAAAAAACTGTAAATAAATCGACAATAATCTAGAAATATCGAAAATCTCGACATGTTGAAAATCTTGACGGTCCACTCCCAGACTAAGCATGAAGTAAAATTTCGAGTTTAGAAAAGCCCTGCGTAGAAAATTTGTCGAGGGTCGCGTTAGCCCGTGACAAATTTTCACGGGGCTTTTTTAAACTCGAAATTTTACTTCATGCGCCACGTGTAGAAAACACTTAACTATTGTAAAATTAAAAAAATACTAGCCTTTAGTTTGTTCGGTTAGTTGACAAATTGTGTTGAATCTTCTAAGCTGATTATACATACTAATTCTATTTATAAATTTTGATCAGTATTGAAAGTCCAATTTTGTTTCAAGGCACACTGCATTTATTGCCAAAAAATCACGTGAACAGGATTTATTATACATTTTTTCTAGCATAAATTGTAGTCAGAAAAACAATGTCCCATATAATAAAATAAGAAAAGTATATGCAGCAATTTAAACATTTAAAGTTGACTTTTATTTGGCAATGAAGTTTATTTTGAAAAAAAATATATTTAGTGTCAATTTATGGTATTGAAACTGCGATTGACTTTGTTTTTTAGTTCATTCAAATCGACCAATAAATAATAGAGTTATGGCGTTGGGCATTTTTTTAACGAGCACTTGGTATATGTAGGAAATAAAATTTAGTTGAATTTTTAAAATTTGTAAATTTGATCAAATTACGAAGTTTGAATTATTTGTACTTTTTATAAGAACCGACAAAATCTTTATATTATAATGGAATTCTTTATAAAAGTTTCATTAAATTGTCTTATCAAAATTTGATATAATTTTATTATAAAACGAACGATGAAGTTTCCCAATGCATTTTTACTACATGTGACTAGACTTAGATTAGATTGCGAAGACATAAAATATACAGGGATTTTTATTAGTATACATATCCAAATACGCTGTAAATATCCAGGTATTGATTGTTTTTTTTAAGTGGTTAATTTGAAGCCTATAACGATTGTTTCCACTCCCAGACTAAGCATGAAGTAAAATTTCGAGTTTAGAAAAGCCCCGCACAGAAAATTTGTCTCTGAGACAAATTTTCACGGGGCTTTTCTAAACTCGAAATTTTACTTCATGCGCCACGCGTATAAAACACAGATTTAAAGTGAAGTTCAAAACTTATTACTTATTTCACTTGTGGATGATGTTTGAACATTTTTCAGCATATACGCGGAGATATCTACTGAAAAAAAACTTCTTGCATAAAAAAAAATATGAAAACGAAATTTTCGATTTTTGGTCTTTTAAAAATGTTGAAGACGCTAAAAACGTATTTATACTTTTTGGATAAAATAAAAATAAAAACTTGATGTTGCTAATGATAAGCGTAGTGCGGCCCTTGAAACATTTTAAGTATTAATTTTAGCCCTCGAAGCAATTTCGGTTGGCTAGCCCTGTGACATTATATTATTCAAAACAAAGTTTTAGTTGTACACACTAACAGAAAAACTACTACATGTACACGATGTTATTATATTAACGAATAATATTAAAAATGCTTGTAAACAAGATACTGTTTATTAAAAAGAATTTGTATTCATGATTCGAATATTATAATTCGAATTCTATCTAAGAAACTTGCATAAAAAGGTTTAATCAATCATGAATACTTTTTAAGTTTTGTGTTTTAAACCTAATACAATTTCTCAATTTCAGTCCCAGATAACTTCATAATAAAATTACTTAAAAATCCACTCAAATCCTTTGCGAGTCGTTAATACGATTTGAATACAGATGAATTTTTAAAAGAATGCAATATCCGAAAAAAAGATTCCCCCGCTAATAATACAAAATCACCCTCGCGCTCAGTTCATGAATATTTAAAACCAATTCAGGCATTCTTTCTTGCTAGAGATAAGGAAAATTATTTAAATTCTGGGTAGTTATCAGCACGCTTGTTAAAGATTTCCGCTCGTATAAAATTATCTCTAATGAAAAATTTACGATCGATACTTTTTCATTAATAATCTCGATTTTAATAAAAGCTTTAATGCCGCAGGTAACTTTCAGTTCGTTCTGGACAGATCACTTATTGTTAAATTGATTACTTTCCACTAGAGATTTTAATTTTAGTCGCTTAAGCGTTAGTGAATCTTTGGGGAATAATTAGTATTTAAAATAAAGAAAAAGTGTTGCTTGTAACAACATTTATATAAAATAGAAATATTAAGCCGAAACTATTTGAAAAGTAAATAATTTATTAGGAAAACAAACTAAGTACATTTCAATTAAAAACCCGACAATCCTATTAACTCAGGTAATTTCCTTAAATTCATTTAGGTATAAATACGCCGCATTTTTTGTAAACTAGTCAGTAAGTGACTAGTACATAGTACTCGAAATATACATCTAGCAAAAATAAAATATATTGTAAAGAAAGTATTAGTGTTTTCATTAAAAGTTAGTTGAAATCTTCACGTAACTCAAAAAAAAAACATATTCCTATAAGAACCTGTATATTAGTAGAATTTTTTTACAACGTGACAATGATATTATTGTCAAATTGTTGTTATATATCACTTATTTTTGCAGAACTATAACGTACTTATTTGTTAACAATAAATAAAAAGTGGTAGCCCAACCATAAAATTACCACTTTTATTAATGTATATGTTACAGTAAAAACGCGAAATCAGTTAAATCTAGTTTTGACTAGGCGAAACTACTTCTGGCTTCTATGTTTAGTTAAAACTAATTTTACCTAGGCAGCTAAAAACTTCATTGCAGTTAAAACCCGATATCAGTAAAAACCTGAATTAATTCAATTTTTATTATGTATAACAGAATTCAATAGTATTTTAACCATACATATAACTACTTATTACAACAAGATGTGCTTCTATGGAATTTCGAATTATAAATAAGTCCATTTTTCTTACAACAGCACCTATTGGACGTACATGGTTTTAAGCAAGTGCAAAGTAAAAAGCCTTGTCCTGTTCCTACGGAGGCTTTTCTCGCTGCACTTCTTAAAGACATTTTGTTTTCGGGTACTTGTTCACCTCTCAAAAATACTTGCGATGTTACATCAAATTCAGATCTAAAATAAGACAAAGGCAATTAAATATATTACGGAAACTAGTTTGTCATTTGTAATGATATAGAGGTGTGTACCACAACTTGTCAATAACTCCGTCAGTAATCCCTATTTTATATAGACCGTCTTCGTTTGAATCGAGGATTACTCCAACAACATTTCGACTGTCTGCCTTTGATCGGTCTACTGCTGGAATGGGAATCAGGACATTGTCGTTAATATTAACCACGGAATGTTTTAAATTTGAAACTAATTTCATCCGTTTAGCTTGGTTTTCCAGATTATGATGTGCGTCTTTCCTAACCGGAGATATTTGTGAGTGATTGAGTGACAATTGTGTTCTTCTAAAAATGTATGTAGTTCATCTTCGTCATTGATGCGGTTTATAATTGTCGATGGTAGCGTAGATGTGTTAAGCCCTACTCGTGGTTTAATGCCAAACATTGCCTTATATGGGGACTGCTTAATTCCAGCATGAAGAGCTCCATTTTTTTAAGAATTGCACGAAACGAATACCATGGACCCATTTAGTAGTGTTTTTATCTTTCATCCAAGCAGCCACAATATTTTCAATACTTGGTTAGCACGCTCTACGGAATCCTGGCTTTGGCTATACCTCGGTTTTCCGTGAACCATCTTTAATTCTGTCCACAGTTTGGATAGTTCAGATATGATCACGTATACAAATTCTCTGCCGTTATCGGAGTGTAAAATGCAAGGCGCGCTAACGGTCAAAAATATGCCGATGAGCTGATTCCCTACTTCTTCTGCTCTTTAATTTTTAATGACCGTATTAATACATATTTTGTCAAGTGATCCTGATACACAATTATAAATCTAAATTCAATATCAGGCTGCGATTGCATATCGATCAAATCGACCTGACACCGACTTTTTAGTCCCGAATGGAGAATCGGTTTGCTAACAAATCCTTTCCTTTTTATGTTTTTCTTAAAATGGCATGTTTCGCACATGGATAAGAAAATATATATCATTTCTGTAGTAATATTGGCAAGTCTGTCACGACCTCCGTACCCTACAACAATATTTGCCGCTTCAATTACATCGAATATTTGCTCTACTGGTAGATAGTATCTTTTACTTTCACCTTTCGATGTTAGCCTTTTCACATCGCCAAAGTTAATTACATCAAATCTTTTCAATCAGTGGTATTGCAAAGGGGTCTTCTTTAACGCAATTTTTGCTTCTTCAACTTCTGCCAGAACAGTATTGTATTCCTCCAACGTTATCACATTAAAATGACTATTTTTACCTTTGTCTACGGCTATAAGTTGTTCCAGGAATCGCGTCCCCCAGTTGTTGGCTAGATCCATCTCGTAATCGTTTAATCTGCATTTTCTTTTCGAATAATGTTGACAATAAACTTAAACGTCAAAATATGAACAATATCAAAAATCAACTATGGCGTGTTGAAATGTACGTTAATACTACTTTTTACTGGAAATATCTAGAAAATTCTAGAATTTATTAGTTAAAATTACTTTTTACTAAACGATCATGCTGGTTTTTACTAGTCAAAACTAGATTTAACTGATTTCGGGTTTTTACTGTAACATATATATATATATATATATATATATATATATATCTATATCTATATATATATATATATAGGTTTCCTATGTTCAGTTTTTGAAAGTCCATGTCAACACATTGTTTCATTTAACAACTGCTGTTAAAATGTTGGAACATTTTCCAACAGACATTAAACCACAACTACAAGTCTTCAATATTGAGAACGCATGGTTTCAAGTGGACGGCGCTCCACCATATTCCACAGGGACTGTTACACGTTTCCTGAATGAAACCTTCTAGGATCCCTGGATTGGAAGATTTGAACCCATAGCTTGACCACCTCAGTCCCCAGATTTGTCGCTAAACGATTTCTTTCTTTAAGGTTATCCCCAATCCAAAATCTACAATAATATAGCAATTGAGAGTACAGAAGAACTAAAAAACAGAATTAGTGCCGCCTGCAATGAAATAAATCTAGTTTTTTTAAGAATTTGTGTGCAAGAATTTTACAATCGCTTGGCATATTGCTTGGAGCAGGAATTTGGTCACTTTGAACATTTGTACTAAACCTAAAATAAAATTTCAGTCCCTTCAAAAGCATAAATAGAGTATCTGTAAGTTTGGTTGCCTAATCAGTGAAATTAATAAAATAATGTTTTGACATGGACATTCTAATACTGTAACATTTTTATTTTCATTTTGAGAATAAAAATGTAACATTTGCGAAAATTTAAAGTACACGCTCAACTTCAGTTGCAGAAGTAGCAATACTATTTTGCACCATAGTTTTTTTTGAACATTTGCGAGCGCGTCCAACTCCGCGAAAAAAAAGGTTTTTTTTTTAGGAGGATGCGGCTAGCGAGGAAGAGTGCATGACGGAGGATATCGTCGTAGAATTGTAATTTATCGCTGCCGACATCTTGTACGAATATCGTTATTGCTGTTTGTTTATCGCTACTGGCGTTCGACATTACCTTGGGGGTTACGGTTGGGCCTTCTGGTCGCCACAAAAATCAGTCAACCACATTTAAGTTGGAATCCAATCAAATACTCCGTGCCCAAGCTCTCCTCAATTTTTTTTGGAAGGGACAAGGATTCGACGACTGAAGCGTCGCCGTTCTAGCTAGAGAAGTTAACCCTGGTCACGAAAAGAAATAAGATAAGTCACAAAACAGAGATCCTTGAAAGTTAATTTACTGAGACAAAAGATATTAAAGCTACCGTTGTAGCATCGATTATCGTCCTAGGGCAGTGTTCCTAGGTGGCGCCCAATTTATTTTTTTGTGTTATCGATTTTTGCGGAATTTATTTTGAGTTGTATTTTTAATTAGTTACATAAGCGAAGCATTACAATAATTTACACTTAATTACATCTTGTATGAGCGAAACCTGTTATTTTATTAATTAAATTCTCAATTGTGAGTATCACTTATTTTTTTCGTTTATCTTAAATTAAACATTTCTTTAAACCACGACCCAGCCACCCATTTTAAGAAGTTAGCCGCCACAATACTGAACATAGGAAACATATGTTCACCGAAAAAAATCCTCACCATATACAGGTATTACATATAAATATTTTCACGACTTAAGTTTCGACAATGTGAGTGTTCTTATCAAGTATAACAATGTTCGGACATGCAGATCAATATATACCGTTTTTGAAGATTACAGACTAACGTGGGGGTTGGGGGGTTATTTACCGGTAGCTTAATTTTCGGAGACCCTAATTATGCGTACAGGATTATGAATTAAGGGTATGAAAAATCAAAAATATTAGTTGCTTCATGTCTCAGATTTTCTCTGAAAGACGCAGAGAATATAAAAACTTTAATTTGAAAAAAAATCCCTCGCTAAAAGACTGAAAGTCGAAACTAGTTGAAATAAAAAACTAAAATATAAGTGAAATTTAACCAAAACTTTTCTTTTTTAAATCGTAGTTAAATATGTTTTACCGCGTGAAAGATGAGAGACTTGTTTAAGATAAAAACTCTATAAAATTAAATTTAAATGTATGCTGTGTAACTCTTTAAAGCAAACATATCGCAATATCAACTTTAAATTTGATATAAGTATGGATTATATGACACAACAATTACAAACATCACGGTGACATTTCAATTAAATTCAACAGCTATATTTACACGCTATCATACCCGAAAAAATAATCGATTTAAATGCACCGGCTAGCCATCAGCTGTGACTATATGCAATGTAAATTAGTTTAGACATTATTCACCGGCTCGTGTTTGTTTTTCGAATGTGGTGGGAACATAATAAAAAATTCTATTAACGGCGACATTTTTCACCCTCGCGTAGAAAGCATCCGCAGACAATAAATTATTTTCGGGCCAGATCCACCGAGAGACCTCCATTTTCGCGAGTTGATTTATTGCCGAAATTTTACCGCGCCCTAATGGAATTAAAAAAGACAAATCCAACATGCAAACATCAAATCATAAACCATATCATGTTAACACGGTTCATCGTGTGGGTATATCAAATTATTATTCATTATTAATAAATTGATAAAACAATTATTTTTTTCTTATGTCGTGTCATGTATACCGGGTGTTGATACATGGAATTGATACAACAATGGCGGATGTCAAAATAGCACAAGATATTGCTGTTACTTAATTAACGGCAAAAAAACATAACGCAAACATCGTGATAACTGTGGTCTGCATAATACCACTTTATCAGGAGGATTTTTTCTTGTATAGTGTAAATCATTACGAGAACATTTACTTTAATCAAGTAACTGCGATATCTTTTGCCATTTTGACATCCGCAATTGTTGTTTCAATTCCATGGCATGTCATTATTTGACAATATTATAGTGTTTTATACGCGTGGCGCATGAAGTAAAATTTCGAGTTTAGAAAAGTCCAGAAAATTTTGTCTGGGAGTAGAAAACACTTGTTTAAAGCTTTAAATTGAACCTTAAAAAAACATAGAATATCCGCAATTGTTGTATCAATTCCATGGTATGTCATAATTTTTATAAAATTACATTACTTTTTCTTAATTATTTTAACTTAGAGACACGTAAACTGTTAAGTGTAAATATTCATAAATTTAGAACTTTTCCCTCTACAATAAAGTAAAAGACATGCGATATCCTATTAATATATAGGTATTTGATTGAAATTCACTTGGTTTGTTTTACTAATAAATTGTTTTATATTTAACTAGTTTCGGCTTAATGCCATTTTCAAGAATGGTGTACAAAAGAGCAAAATTGATTATATATACCAGATGTCGGCATTTCAGGTAATAAGCGCTCTAATTATCGGGGAATTCCAAAGGTCCTCGTTGTCATTGATCACGTTTTTTCCCGCCTTTATGGCTTTACTTATTTCTAAACCCTCCCGATAATTCAAAACTCAATAGGACAAACGGGCAGGTCATTTGAAACGCGATTAAAAGAACATAGGAAAGATATTCTAAATAATAAACAGACCACGGGGTTCGCAAAACATTGCATCGCGGCTAATCACTTTATCAGCTCAAACGACTGTAAAATGTTGCATTCGGGTAATAAGGAATTAGTTTTGAATTATCGGGAGGGTTTAGAAATAAGTAAAGCCATAAAGGCGGGAAAAACGTGGTCAATGACAACGAGGACCTTTGGAATTCCCCGATAATTAGAGCGCTTATTACCTGAAATGCCGACATCTAGTATATATAATCAATGTTGCTCTTTTGTACACCATTCTTGAAAATGGCATTAAGCCGAAACTAGTTGAAAATAAAACAATTTATTAGTAAAACAAACCAAGTGAATTTCAATCAAATACCTATATATTAATAGAAATGTTTTACCAAGTGATCAATGAGAAACAACTTAACGATTTCCTATGTTGCGTTTGCCAAGTCAACACCCGGTATAGAATGATTTGTATAAAAATAATATGTAAATTAAACTTAGTAAGAAAAAAAAGCATGTCCAGTAACTTGAATATATTGCAGTACCATTAGTGAAACACTAATTATATTTATAAACATTAAAAGTGTGATTCTTTTCGCAATCTACAGCAACTTAGTATTACAATGACTATAAGACTATAATATAGTTTTTGTAAGACTACGTTGTTGCAGATTGCGAAAAGAATCGCACTTTTAATGTTTGAAGTTCTCTGCAACCATGAATTGGGAATTTCATTCATAATTATATCTATTACAATATTATTGAGATATTCCAAATATCAGTATTCGTATTCGATTGGATGACTATTTTCCAGGCGCGGATCCAGGTACTAGGCTCGGATCCACTGTGCCCGACTAAGTGTATTTAAAATGAGACTGATAGAACTAATGCGACAATTCAATAATGATTATCGAATAATTTGAACAATTAGTTCTGATAATTTTTATTTACAATCATGATTGATGTACGAGTGAATATTCAGTATACCATTATTGATCGGCACTTTACAAAAATGTGCCATCATTGTGAAATTTCTAACAATAACGTTAGCCACATGCAATATCCGATAAATATGGCGCGCCAATATGCGCATCTGCACGGTCCACAAATCGGACGGAAAGAGTCCATCTGAATCGCAGATAGAGTCACGTATCTAGACGTGTAATCGAGCGCTGCCAATCACCAGCTGAAACAGGAATTTCCGGATTTTCCCGACGCCATAAATAATTTGGCGGCGGGCGGAAAATAGGGAGATAATTCTCGTGTGCACGACCACATAATTCATTACGCCAAAAGCCATTATATGAAGTTTCAAAATCATTAAATCATTGTTGTAAGTTTAGTAATATCGCAAAAGTTACGATAAAATGTTTTCAATTGGCGAATTTTAGTTAGTTCAGAGTTAAATCTTATCGTTTGAGTTCAGCCGTTTCAATACAAATTTAAATAAATAAAAATTTCATATAGATGCAGTCCAAAAGGTACTGATGAATTTTACAGTGTTACAAATTTTAAATTGTCTTGTTCTGTCTAATTTCCATTTTAAACTGTTATGTCTTGTCCATTCTATAAATTTGAAATTGTTCTGTAGTGTCAGTTTTATTTATATTTTATCTATAGTCTTATTTATTCATATTTACTTACTGTGTTATTATGTAATGTGTTATAATATGTTAGGATAATTTGTCCTGACTACAGACCTTACCTAGTAATATATTACTTTTTCATAGATTTTTTTATTTTTTATTATTGACCATTTTTGTTTTATATATTTTGTTGCTATTTATTATATTATTATTATTAGAAAAATCAATGGGATAATTCAAAATAAAAAAATCCGGCTAAAAGGTTTTTACAAAAAATAAAATTATTACTTACCAATTTAATAAAATAAACGTGAACTTATTGTTACTAATTCTTTTTTAAATATGCTTAATTAAACATTTATTGATGACAGAATAATTTAACCTGATGTTACATTTTGATTATAAATTATGCATAAAAGCTGTACATCTGTTTGGATCATTCATTGTATTATTCAATATGCATCGGGGTATTAGCTTGGGAAGCAGTTGTAGTAAATGAATATTTAGAAATGTCTTAAATTTTTCTTTCATGTAAATATTATGCAAACAATTAGAAAATCAATTTTACTTTATTTCTCCGTACGAGCCTCGTACGGTTAATTCCATAATCGAAGTCTCGTAAATATTATACGCAGAGCAAATATTTATCGATGTTTCATCTCGACTATTTAAAAAAAATTAATTAAAATTAATATCGACTTTCTGCAAAAATGTCTCATTTAGACAAGTCTCCAAATATTCATTGAAACAACTACGTCTCTAGCTAATACCCTGACAGATATTGAATTATACAATGAATATTTGTATATTTTACTAAAATACTAGAAAGAGAAATTAAAATTTAAAAACCCCGACAGATATTGAATTATACAATGAATGATTCGATTATTTTACTAAAATATTAGGAAGAAAAATTAAAATTTAAAAATTTTCCAAATTAATTTGCATATACAGGGTGTCTACGCTAAACCGTTCGTTAAAAGTTTATGGGGTTGCCGTTGCACTAAAATTTTTTAAAAAACACATGTCATACGGTTGAATTAGTTCTCCTCATGTGAAATATTTTCAACCTTATATCAGTTCCCGTTCCAGGGGAACTAGCACAAAGTTTGTTATTTTAAATGGAACACTCTATATATTAGTATTTTTTTGGATTCCTTGTTTAAATTGCAACATATTTTATTCGAACATATATACACTTATATCTAATAGTTTTCAAGAAAATAAAAATATTTCTAAAATTTTGACCTCAAAAAGGCTCTTGAAATCTGTCTGTAACTTCGCTTAACCCATTAAGCGCCATTAATGCGTACACGCAACATTATAAATGTTTGGTTAATTATATTACTAAATAAGTTAATATAATATATATTATTTGACCTGTCTTGAAAATGTAAGGAGAAAAATGTAAATATTTTGTTATTTGAATATTTCGATTATTACTCATTTAAAAAAAATAATGTGAGTGTATTTCTAACTTCACAATATCTCAGTGTTTTATACACGTGGCGCATGAAGTAAAATTTCGAGTTTAGAAAAGCCTGGAAATTTGGTTCAGGCTTTTCTAAACTCGAAATTTTACTTCATGCTTAGTCTGGGAAGTAAGTTTATTTTAATTTTATTCCTAATTTTTTTAAAACGTCATAAGAAAAGCTATACTGAAAAGAGATAAATCTCGAAACGCGTCTATAGATGGCCTAAGACATTAGTTTTAATCCAAGTCCTTTTACATCTAATTTTTTTGTTATCTCTCCTTTCATTTTAAATTTGTATTTATTAGGTGATTTGAAGAGAACTTAACCTAAACGTTACGTATACTTTAATAGAGCGTTGTAACAAATTAAATTAAATAAGATTTTAAATATTTCATTGTATAATTCAATATCCGGAGGTGTATTTGCACGGGAATTAGTTGTTTCAGTGGATATTTATCGTCTTAATTTGTCTTATTAATTGAGACATTGTTTGCATTTTCACGAATAGTTTTTCGTAATTTTATATATTATATTTAAAGTGTGCAAACTATAAGAAGCGTAAGCTTATTTTCTCAAATTCAAATAGTTTTTAATTTGAATTTATCTTATTGGCAAATATGTTAAAATGTACAACTTTATTAACAAATAAAAAATCCAATTATGTTTTTTCTTTTTCTGTATTTTTTAAGTGAAGAACAAAAATCACAAAAAATGTCATAAAGTTAAAATAATATTAAATAATAAAACCTTCAAAAACCAACAATTATTAAAAAACTTAATAAATAAAATTAAAAATAATTCCAAGTTGACGAAAAAAATAATCCTAAAAAATTAGAAATAATGCCAAGTTGACGAAAAAAAATCCTAAAAAATCAGAAATAAACAAGATCAAAGTAGACATTGATGAAATCTAGAAAAATTAACAAATTCTACAATTTTAGTATTGTATAATTTTCACAAACAGAACAAAAAATAGTGGTATCCATCATAGTACTTTCCCCTTGTCATAAATATCAGATGTTCAGTTAAAAACCCCATCGAGTTGGCTATGAAATTTTCAAAACATTATGAAGTAGATTGTACGTGAATTTGTCAGTCGCTGCTGTCAATGTTAACTTAAACCAGTTTTATAAAAGTTTTTTATTTTATTCAGTATCTTAATGCCCACTTACACGAAATAAAAGAAATAACACAGCAACTATCGTATGTTCAATAAATAAAAACCTCTAGATTGCCATGGAAAATATTGTAGGTTGGTAACACTAAAATTTTATATTATAATTATCATGTCTGACGTTTTATATGTTAATTTCTAAAGCGTGTAGCCAATTTAAATTTTAAAAAAGATAAACTTATAGCACTCTAGAGGTTTTTTTTTATTAAACATACGATATAAGAGCAAGGCAAATTAATGAGCTACTGATTAACACAATCTGACATTTATGTCAGGTATGACAAAACGTAAATTAAGCTGCGACTTCACTTTTTCCTTCCATTTCCTTCTATCAAAAAAGCAACGCCTTCTCGATCGGGGTTTTAAATGAACACCTAATATAATTATAGTTAAATACTGCCCGAAATGTCGAAATATTGGAACAGTGTTAAAATGTATGACAGTTACAATGATTTAAATATTAAGAATGTGCACTTACAGTTAATGAAATATTTCACAAAATACAATTTTTTGTAATTATTCAGTGTATGTCGATAAGTACTGATCCCATTACATCTAAGTAGTATATTTTGAACTTAACTGTAAATCAGTGTTTTATACGCGTGGCCATTGAAGTAACATTTCGAGTTGAGAAAAGCCCGAATTTGGATTTATAGAATCCAAATTCTAAAGGCTTTTCTCAACTCGAAATTTTAAATTTTAAAGTAACGAATAACAGTTTTTTTAGTGTAAAGCATTAACATATTTAAATTTAACGGAAACTAATCAGATCACTTGTTATTATGTTTAAAATTTAATTGGTAAATCAAGACTGTAATTAAAAATATATATATATGAACCAATTAGAATATTCACACAAAAAATTATAATCATTTTTTAAATAGTGCAAATAAAATATTTCATAAATGGAATCCTGTTTAGTAAGCTATTTATATTTCGCTAATACTAGCGATATATTCGCTAATGACCCTCCCGAAAGTTGTAATTACGTTGCGGTAAAAATCGTTAACCACCTTGGAATAAATTTGTATAAACACCTAAAATTAATAGTTGTAAAAGTGGTAGAATAATTCCGTCACGCCGGTTTGAATTTTATTTGCATGACATTGTCGAAAAGTTCTCTCACGCGATGGTGATTATTTAATTATTGTATTTAGGGATGATGTAAAAGATTTGAATTATAACTAACCCATTCAGTCCGGGAATTTTTCTAGTGCGCAAAAAAAATGTTTTGTATACTGCGTATTATTTATTACTATCTCAGATATACAGAGAGTTTTCCTTTTAAGTAAACATATCTCACTATACTGTATACGCTGTATATCTTCAGCTAGTCGTTGTTTTTACAAAGATTTCAAATTAAACTTTCAAACAGCGTTTTTCACTCCCAGACAAAGCATGAAGTAAAATTTCGAGTTTAGAAATGCCTGAAAATTTGGTTTAGTCGCATAGCGCGAAGCGCGGAGCGACCAAACCAAATTTTTAGGCTTTTCTAAACTCAAAATTTTACTTCATGCGCCACGAGCACTAAACACTGATGTGATTGTGATGTTTAGAATACACGTTTTTAGCATACTGCTTCAGTAGAATATTTTGAACTTTAACTAAAATCAGTATTTTATACGCGTGGCGCATAAAGTAAAATTTCGAGCCCAGAAAAAAAAAACACTCGTTTAAGACTTTAAATTAAACTATTTAAAAAAAACAAACGATTATCGGAAAAGTTACAGATCTGTATGCATGGGCTGTAATTTTTCCGATAATCGTTTGTTTTTTAAAATAGTTCAATTTGAAGTCTTAAACGAGTGATTCCACTCCTAGACTAAGCATGAAGTAAAATTTCGAGTTTAGAAAAGCCCCTTGAAAATTTTTTGAGGGTCGCGCAGCGACCCGAGACAAATTTTCTGGGCTTTTCTAAACTCGAAATTTTACTTCATGCGCCACGCACTAAACACTGTTGTGATGTGATGTTTAGAATACAAGTTTTTAGCATACTGCGTCAGTAGAATATTTTGAACTTCACCTTAAATCAGTGTTTTATAAGCGTGGCGCATGAAGTAAAATTTCGAGTTTAGAAAAGCCCAGAAAATTTGTCGAGGGTTGCTGCGCGACTCTCGACAAATTTTCACAGGGCTTTTCTAAACTCGAAATTTTACTACATGCTTAGTCTGGGAGTGGAAAACACTCGTTTAAGACTTTGAATTAAACTATTTAAAAAAAAACCACGCGCAAAAAAACACTGATTTTAAGTGAAGTTCAACAATGTATGTATATTCAAAATAAAAATTCTTTATTTACCAAATTTTAGTGGTGGCAAATGCCACCGTCAGTTCTGAAAAGGTTAATATACATGATATATAATTAAATATTATTATTAATTATAATAGTAATATTAATATTAATAATAATAAAATAAATAAAAAAAATAAATAAAAAAAATAAAATAGATACAAATAGCTCATCGATTAAGTTTCCTTCAGTTTGACTAATTATGATAGATTGTTTCACTTCTAAACTTGTGCAATTACTGTCGAGTTTCCGCTGTTCTACTTCACTCCCCCTCAAGTGCTGCATTTTGGTCTTCAACATAAAGTAATTAACAATAATTACACAATTTACAACTTTGATAACGCATCGCCGGCTTAAAAGCAAAAATTACCATGCCCCATTAAAATCATCACGTACTTAATGCATTATACCATTAAACCCTCGTACTCACATGCATAATCTCTTATCACCTGAAGCCAAAGAACAATTAGCATGCAGCTATGCATCACAATCAATCAGCTGTTAGCAATTATCTTCTCCCGGCGCATTTACCATAAGTACCCATTCCGAGATTAACCCGCACAATTCATCAGCGGCGTTCTGACATCTGGTGTAAATGTGCGAAACTGTCGCCAACATTCAGACACTTTCTACACTTAACGCGAAAATTCCTCGAGCTAATAATTAGCGAGGATGTCATCTCCATACACGAAACACTATCATTTATGTTATCTACAAAGCGTTTTAATTATAGGAAATGGGGGCGAAGCGAGGAATGAGGAAGTTGAAAGGACGCCATCTGGGATTTAATGGTCCCTAAAATCGCGTTTTTAATATAGCTTGAGGGGTAATTTATGAGTGGCGATTTTAGGAACTAACGTTGTGTATTAGTAGAGAGTATAGAGTAGTAATGTTTTGATGGTTTGTGCTTTATTGCTAAAGGCAGTTTAAAAATGAACGATTGCTAGCTCTTTAATAATTGTACAGTTGGTCGTTTTTCTATATACTTTTTTAAATGGACCATGTACAAGGAATGTTTCTTTTAAGAATACATATCTTGATGTTTACGGTGTTTGATACATTTTTAGCAATTCGTTGTTTTTATAAAACGATTTAATTTGACGTTTTTAACGATAGCTTAGACTCCTTGGTTAAAATCAACATTTTAAAACCTTTACTACGTGGTATTCCATTTTAAGTTATAAATAGAATCGTCAAAAATAATTCGAATTAATTGTGAGTATTAACATGCAAAATGTCTTCAGTGCGTTTTTAAATTTCTCGTTAAATCACTGATTTATACGCGTGGCGCATGAAGTAAAATTTTGGGTTTAGAAAAGCCCAGAAAATGTTCACAGGGCTTTTCTAAACTCGAAATTTTACTTCATGCTAAGTCTGGAAGTGGAAAACACTCGTTTAAATGAAGACAACCTTATACAAGACTGTCTTAGTTTAAACCGAGTCGACCTTATACATTAATGACTTTGATTTTGACGTCATGTGAGGATTATAGCGCGTGATAAGGTCGGCTCGGTTTAAATCGAGACAACTTTGCACAGTAATGATCTTGGTTTTGACGTCATGTACGGATTGTCACGCGTGACGACATCAACCAAGGTGTGAAGTAAGTTTGTCTTGATTTAAACAGAGCCGACCTTATATGGTATAATTATATTGATTGTTGACGTCACGTGAGGGCTTCCACCCGTGACGTCAGCAATCAAGGTTGTCTTAATTTAAAACCGAGTCGAACTTGCTTTGACTATTCACGTCACGCGAGGAATTTCATGTGTGACGTCAGAAAAACTCCCTGTATTTCTCGGGACATAGATGTTTCCAATAAAATCAAACTGAATTTGCTATGAAATTCAAACATTATAAGTAAAAACCAGTATATTTTCAATTTCACAATATTTCAGTGTTTTATCCGTTTCGCTACGCAACTAAACCAAATTTTCAGAATTTTCTAAACTCTATATTTTACTTCGTGCGTAAACAAGAACAGTAAATCTATGTTAAAAAACAAAAATCAACATTTCTTAAGGTATAAACGTTTTGTCTCGTGTAATATAAGGCAAAAGTAATGTCATATAATGAATTGGCTGCCATTTTATTAGAAATGAAGAAAATGGGCAATATTTTATCTGAAAGTTAATATAATGGTGTAAAATTAATAATATAAAGTTAAAAAAATGATATCGGTCAAATGACCATCTCCTGAGTTGATGTTGATTGTCCTCGTTTTGCAATATTTTGAATTGTTGTTCGTAAAACATCTGGCCCCAAATTGGTGATTTCTTCTCTAATGTTGGCTTTCAAGACTTGCAAGGTTTGTGGTTTGTTGTGGTAAATGCGAAATTTCAAAAAGACACACAGGGAGTGGAAACGCTCGTTCGAAACTTCAAACTGAATGCTTTGATAAAAACATTAAATGACTAAAAATGTTTTTATAGATAATAATCTAGTTTCCAAAATTATGTTTAATATTATTTGATGTAAAACTGGCATGGTAGCCACAATCTAAAATATTAAATTTTTCCGACATTTCCCTGATTCAAGATTTTTTCCCTGGCCTTTTAATATAACTTTCTTCTGTGGGAAACCCCCATTTTTTAAAATTGTTTTCATTGTTTTTGTCAATATTTAAGTTAATTTTATAAATTTTTACGTGTTTTGTAATTTGCCTGCTGATTTTGACAAATTTAATAATGTCATATGGCTTTTTTGTTAGTGTTTTGGTCAATTTGGATATAATTTCATGACTTTTCTCTGACTTTTTAGGTTTTATTGAAATTCAGTTAATTTTTTATCTAAGTAATTTTCAGGTATTCGTCGATTCTATAATAGAGTTTAATTTGAAGCTTTAAACGAGTCTTTTCTACTCCCAGACTGAGCATGAAGTAAAATTTCGAGTTTAGAAAAGCCCCGTGAAAATTTGTCGAGGGTCGCGCAGCGACCCGAGACAAATTATCGGGCTTTTCTAAACTCGAAATTTTACTTCATGCGCCACGCGTACAAAACACTGATTTGAAGTAAAGTTTAGTCTGTTATCAACGATGTTCAGTGTTAATAATAAATAATTAAGTTATAAATATTTTTGTTAAAACAACTGGTAACGTTATTTATACAGGGTGGGCCACGAATAACGCCCATTAAAAGTTTTCGGGATTCCCGACAGAGGAAAAATTTGAAAAAATTCTACATTGCACGGTTGAATGCGACCACCTCATGGAAAATATTTCGACTATCTATCACTTCCGGTTGTACCGGAAATGGCTACTAACTTTATTATTTTAAATGGAACATCCTATATATTAATTTTTTTTTAGATTCCCCGTTCAATTGTCTACCCTCTCATATGAATTTATGTCCACTTAACTCTTACAGTTTTTGAGTTAAAAATTTATTTGTGAAATATTGACCTCAAATAGACGGTTTGAAAAATGCCTATAACTTTTAGTAGGGACAAGATAGACAGACGAGCGGCATCTTGAATTGTTACTCATAGATCCCTCTAGAATTAAAAAATTGACATCTGTCAATTTTGAATAGTACAGGAATTATTCAATTGTGCAAGCATTCTGAGAGGAAAGAAATTTCGAAATAACTCAAAAACTATTTGCTCTAGAAATAGGGAGACATAATACTTTTATTTTGCAAATTGTCTTGCCAATCACCATATCAGATAAAATATTGGTCATTCCATTTGAAAACATTGAATTATGATGTTTTTAAGTGGGCACTGAAATATTGACATTTTTGAAATACCTATTGTCAAAATTGACAGATGTCAATTTTTTTAATTCTAGAGGGATCTATGAGTAACAATTCAAGATGCCGCTCGTCTGTCTATCTTGTTCTTACTAGAAGTTATAGGCAATTTTCAAAACGTCTATTTGAGGTCAATATTTCACAAATAAATTTTTAACTCAAAAACTGTAAGAGTTAAGTGGACATAAATTCATATGAGAGGGTAGACAATTGAACGGGGAATCTAAAAAAAATTTATATATAGGATGTTCTATTTAAAATAACAAAGTTGGTAGCCATTTCCGGTACAACCGGAAGTGATAGAAAGTCGAAATATTTTCCATGAGGTGATCGCATTCAACCGTGCAATGTAGAATTTTTTCAAATTTTTCCTCTGTCAGGAATCCCGAAAACTTTTAATGGGCGGTATTCGTGGCCCACCCTGTATATACATAGTTGAAAAAAAATTATAAAATAAAATTTCTTCTTAGTGGATTTGTATTCGTGAAAAACAGGATTTTAATCTTTGACTCGAATCATATTTATCTCTTACAAATCATTTATTCGAGTAACCGTGATTTGAATCATATTAGGTGATTCGGATTCGTGATTCGAAACCTTTTTACGAGGATTCATCCCAGCTCCGCTATGTGTGGATGCACACTTTAAATTCGGTTACGTTACAAATCACAGATTTTTATTCTAGAACTAGTGGATTTATTTACCAATGTATATCTAATTATTTCGATATTATTTAATTTAAAAGTAAAATAGGCATTTACTTTAATACAAATTGGTCATTAAGGCCAACAATTAACCGGTAATAAAAAAAACAGTTAAAACATAATGTTCGTCTTTAATTTTATTTAACAAATCAGAACTTATCTCGCATTTTTAAATATCGTACAACAACTGATGTGATTTTAAAATGCAAACAATCATTAAATAGTTACCTAATTGTAATTTACAAAATATTACCTGGGGCAGGTGGTGGCCGAGCGGTAACGTCGCCGGACGGTAAATCGCTCGCCGAGCCACAGACCGGGTTCGATTCCCGTGCACGGGGAGTTGTTATTTAAAATTAATAACTCGTCGTGTCCCTGGGTGCGGTGTGAATGTATTGTGCCGTCCAATATATGTTAATACAACTTAAAAAAATAAGTTATAAATTAAATAATATAAGTTAAAAATAAATAATTGATGTTGGCCAATAGTCAAAGCAACTAAGGCCAGGCAAAAGCCAAACAAAAACAAAACAAAAAAAAATATTACCTCGGTATTTTAGGAAGATTGTGTGAAATATATCAGTGTATAACTATAATTATTTAATTATATACCATTATTATGTATATACCATGTTAAAAAATGTTATTGTAATTCCGAGAATATTCTCTTTTTAGTTTTTAAAGTCGGGCGAAATTATTTAATTTAAAATATCGTTCTAACGAAAGTGTGTGGTTCGGTACGGCTAGCCGTTTACTCTCAGTGAGCGTGCGCCAAAATACATTCGGCCGACCCACTTCATTAGATCACGAGTTGTCACTGATATTGTGTATAAATTGCGATATTTGAATCTTTAGCAAAATAATTTGCATTTCAACTGTTTCCAGATATTTATAAAGGATGTTTATATCAAGGATGTTATTTATATCTATGGATTTTATTTTTTAATGAATTCTTTAATAATAATCCATCTTCTAAAAAGAAATTACATATTTTTAGATGGCTAAATTGTGACATTTTAGATAACAGTGCTAGTGTGAACATAACATTTTAATATTCCCATAAATCAGTGGTCTCCAAACTACGGCCCGCGGGCCAAATCCGGCCCGCGACTTGCATGAATCCGGCCCGCTATTGTTTGTAATTTTTTTTGTAAATGTCATATTTTGAAATATTGTAACAATTCTTCCTTAAATTTTTCATAATTTTATAAAATTAATCGGATCTTGGCCGACTTTATTATGTAGAATTGTATTTGTGGCCCGTAAAGAAGATAGTTTGGAGACCCAGGCCATAAATCATCGAAATAAAGCAATAGAGCTAGACATTATCAAAGATGAAGTATGTTTGTTTATGTTTGATAAAGGCCGGCTAAATTTGCCGAAACTGCAGTCACGTCAAAATAAAAAGTGTTATGCAAAGAAAGTTAAAAGTGTGTTTTATTGTTAGCCTTCGTTGTTGTTCTTCATTTTATTGTTGAACACAGCAACATTATCATATAGAATCAATATGTAAATATTTGTTTTATATTTTCTAACATGTAAATATTATGATCACTTTTCATTAGTTTGTTTTGGCTCAGGCTTTCAATTCAACTAAACTATTAAATAAAACTTATTTTTTTCCGATTTGCCAGATTTGCTATAAATTATTTAGTTTTATGTACGTAAGATCATAGTTATTTTTATTATAAAATTAAAAAAATAACCTTAGGCTAGGCCAAAATGGATCACGTTGTTTTTGATGCTCGGTTTGAGGCTATATTCGTTTAATGTACGTAAATTAGTAAAGCTTTTGATTCTAAATTGATCCTGTGCCTCTGTATGCATATCCCCTATATCTGAATAAATCGAATTCGGCTTTGATCCATATCCCCTATATCTGAATAAATCAGGAATCGAATTCGGCTTTGATCCAACACAATTGTTTAAATCAGTGAATATAGGCAACCCAACACCGTCGATGTATATTGGGTTGCCTATAATCATTGTAATTCCGTGTTGTGGTTTTTAGTTTAGTTTAGATTTAAACTTTTGCGAAATATTAAATTCACGATTTAATTAACTGATATAAAAAAATAATAATTTATTGCTTGTAGAATCGAGCATAACTGCGAACGGCAGTTATGCTCGATTCTACAATCAATAAATTAATTTTTTTATATTCTGTCGATACAACATAAATTACCCTACATTCAATAAACAGAAAAGCAGACAATGTGTCCATACTGATCAATTTAATCAATCGAACCCCTGGGACATCTTCTCCGCAATAAATACAAATAATTAAAACTCATTGACTTTTATCGCGTCGCAAAAATTTCATTAGGGCTAGTATTTCTGAAACTTTACAAGATTTCAGTGTTTTATACGCGTGGCGCATGAAGTAAAATTTCGAGTTTAGAAAAGCCCCGCGAAAATTTGTCTCGGGTCGCTGGCGCGACCCTCGACAAATTTTCTATGCGGGGCTTTTCTAAACTCGAAATTTTACTTCATGCTTAGTCTGGGAGTGAAAGGCACTCGTTAGTTTAAAATATGTCACAACTATGAAAAACCGTGTCAACTATCAAAATCCGTGTCATAAATAAAAACAATAATCAATAAACAGAAAAGCAGACAATGTGTCCATACTGATCAATTTAATTAATCGAACCCCTGGGACTTTTTCTCCGCAATAAATACAAATAATTAAAACTCATTGACTTTTATCGCGTCGTAAAAATTTCATTAGGGCATTTCGTCCGGTTTTTTTGTTCATTCTGAACTGTGAAATATAGTTCATCTCGTGCCCCTGGGGTATCAATCTTGGCAGTTACTTTGTAGCCGTTCCCCTTTATTATGACCCACTGAAGGGCGGAAATGGTCTCCTTTTAATCAAGGAGCCAATTTTAATATTTGATTGCGGTTATCGCGAGACGTTCTAATCAAATATTTGATTTAATCTAAGATCTCTCGGGATGAAGTAAGACGTTTGTCAAATATCTATATTGAAGTTGAATAAGCAAAAATGTTAATTATGCGACATGGAATTAAGTAAGTTTAGGTAAAAGAATTTGAAAGTTAAAATTAATCTAACCTAACATCAAAATGAATTAACTTGTTGTAGATTGCGAAAAGAATCGCACTTTTATTATTTAAAGTATTCTGCAACTAAGAATTGGCAATTTCATTTATACTTATTATATACTGATGAGAGATAAATCTCGAAACGCGTCTATAGATGGCCTAATTGATTTGATTCAAATTGATACATTTGCAGTAGGTTACTATATGTAACAGCAAACACTTGTTGAATAATTCAATGTCCGTCGGGGTATTAGCTCGGGAAGTAGTTGTTTCAATGAGTGTTTTATATATAGTCTTTGTATGACTAACTTCTTCTAGATTGCGAAAAGAATCTAACTTTCAATGTTTAAAATGTATTTGATATTTTGATGTTAGGTTAGATTAATTCATATTCATATTTTGATGTTGGGTTACATAAACTTTTAATGTCAAATTCTTTTACTTAACCTAAACAGAAATTATCGATATGTTAGTTCATAAATATGTAAAGTAAGATTCAGCGCACGCTGGATAAATATATAAATGGATATATTTTTTGTCTTGTTGAGACTTTTTAAAATTTTCATTGAAACAGCTACTTTCCGAGCTAATACCCCGACTAATATTGTATTATACAATAAAAATTTGAAATGACAGAAATAGTATAGCTCTTCATACATTGTATAGTTCAATATTCGTCGGGGTATTAGCTCTTGAAATAGTTGTTTCACTGAATGTTTAGAAAAGTCCCTATGAAATAAAACAATTACAGAAAATCGATATTGATTCGTTTTAATATTTTGTAAATATTCTGCAATCAATTAAGGCGTTGATTTTATAAACAGTATTTGTCCAAAAAAGACCTTTTGAGAAAAAAAAAAAAACTGTTAACTTGATAACTGTTACAACTTCTATTTATACACCATTCCATTTGTTTCTGGATCTCGCCTAGCTATGGAAAATTGACAGTTTAAGTATTGTAAATGGGGCTGGTTGTGTTTTAAATCAGGGTTTTTAAATGTCACTGTCAGATGTTCGATTTTAAGGTTATAATTTCTGACTATTGTGATCTTACACTGTCGCCTGTTTTACAAATTTTCAGATATAAAAGGATAATATTATGCAGTTTTAAGATTATCAAAATTTACTACTTGGTTTTTGTACATACAAACACAGCAATAATATTGTATATAACAGATATAATGAATTCGGCTCTGCAAACTTATTTCGTCATCCATTTGTATTTCTCGCTTGGGTCTTCCCGTTAACACATTTTGATCAACTCCGTCCATCCACCTTAATTTTGGTCATTCTCTCTTCTGTTGGCCCTCGGCATTTTTTTGTAGAATTGCAAATTTATTCCCACCCTCTTGTGATACTGATAATTCTCATTTCAAACAATTTTTAAGCCCTCAACCACTTTTATTATTTAGTCAAGAGAACCTGCATCTAAATCTTCTGATGTTTGTTCTAAGCCAGATTCCCCAAGCGAAATAATAAAAGGAGGAATGGTTTCAAAAGAAAGGTTCCCCATGTGTTTTGTCCAGTCATCCGAAATAAGTTTTTCACAATGATCACAGAAATTTTGCCACATATCGGATGTACATTTTGAGAGAGACTCAAGCCATAAATTCTGAACACGATCCTTAGATGGTTGGTTAGAATTTATGTGCTTATTGTAGTAAGTCTTACAAAACCCCCATGCCATTTCAATTGGATTGTATTGACAATGGTATGGCGGTAATCTAAGAACTTCGTGCCCGTTCTTTCTCAAAATGTCATCAAATACGTAAATTTTGTCATTTGATCGAAAAGGTATTAATAAAGCCCATAGTTCCTTTTTGGTTAATTTTGGATTGAATTTTACATTGTGTTTAACCAACCACTCCTGAATTGAATTGAATTTAGTTGGATTACTTTTTTTATCCGTTTCATGTACCCAGTGTCGAACCACGGATCCATTCTGATATATCCATGTTTCATCCAGGTATACGAATTGGATATCTTCACTGGAATTTTGAGACTGTAAAAATTTTCTAAGGCAAATAATTTTAGCTGCAACAACATGTTTTTGTTCACAGAGAATTTTGCGCCCATTAAATAATTTGAATTTATACCCCATACTTTTAACAACCCTATAAAGTGTTGTTCTACTCCCATGGAACTCATAATTTTCTTTCATATCATTCAAAAGATCTCTCAAAGTAAAATACTGATTTCTAGAGTTATATTGCCAAATTAGTTGTTGCAGATCTTTTCTAGCTAGGTGATTCCAAAAATGGCTGTTTTTAGATCGTTTGCCAGAAGTAGTAGATTTCAATTCGTCAGGTCTTTGTCGTAAAATTAATTGTAATGAAGATCTCCCTACCTGAAACGTAATTATCTTTAATTAAATGTATATGATAATTAAAATACTAGATATACCCCAAAAATATCTATTAAAATCGTAATAATATTGTGATGTTGTAGATTTGGATTACTTTGCCTAAAATGTTTGTAGGATTTCAGAATTTGTAACCTTTTTGATTCAGAGATAATCTTTGGCATGTTAATATTTAATATGTGCCTGAAATTATTTTTCACTTTGACATTGACACAGCATTGCAACACTAGATTAATTTGATTAAATAATAAAATGCTCGAAGAAGCGACCGCGTGGCGAAATAATTGTTGCAAGATTAACAATAAACCTCTTGAAAATTAAAAAGAGGATTACTTATGATATCATAATTTATTGCAACACTGTTAAAATAAGGAATCAGGAGTGGCAATTTATAAAAAATGTAAATGTTGATACTGCAACATAACAACACGAAAGCGTGGCTAGGCGAGATCCAGAAACAAATGGAATATATTATATACAATTAGTTATGTTACTTATCATAGATAACTGATATTGTTGAGTGACTAATCATTTGAACTGCTGTTATCTTTGGTCTCTACTTCTGGCTGTCCATATCCATTGCTGCACTTATTCCGAAATGATGTGGACTTATGCCGATTTTGCCGAATCAACTCGAATTTAAAGCGGTGTAATTTTGTACCTGTGTTGTTTTTAAATTAACTACTTTTACCCAAGGTACGCCGATGGGCGTAACACATATGTGTTACAAGGTATGACAGAATTGGATCTTTCCTACGCCTACGAGATGAACAATGACGTTGTATTTGGTTACGTTTTTGAGTCTATCATAACCTCTCTTTCCGGTTTCGCTGTACTTTCATAAATAGATTTTTTGATATTTTGTGTAAAATTTTTTTAAAGTTCAATTTAAAGCTTTAAACAAGTGTTTTATACTTCCAGACTAAGCATGAAGTAAAATTTCGAGTTTAAAAAAGCCCCGTGAAAATTTGTCGAGGGTCGCGCAGTGACCCGAGAGAAATTATCTGGGCTTTTCTAAACTCGAAATTTTACTTCATGCGCCACGCGTATAAAACACTAAAATATTGTAAAATTTATGTATATTCGAACTTCGCTTAAAATCTGTGTTTAATAAACGCGCGACCCTCGACAAATTTTCACGGGGCTTTTCTAAACTCGAAATTTTAGTTCATGTCTGGGAGTGGAAAACACTCGTCTAAAGCTTCAAATTGAAATCTTTTAAAAACAATGAATGTTAGAAAATGTACAGCTTATGTATGTTTATCTAAAGTTTAGAATAAAGTAACCACATTTAAATTCAGCGCGCATTTATGACTTAAGCCATCTCTACCTTCACTCCAAAATCTTCGATTCTGTCGATCTTTCTTACTCAACCTTCCTTGACTTTCACCATCGGATAGTTTGCAAAATGCTCTACCAGATGCCGCTAAAATGTTAATTTTCACAATTTTACACATATGCTGATTATAAAATCAACGCCTCAATTGCTAATTAAATCTTACTTTTTGTTAAAAGAACAACATTAAGTATACGATTTTGACAATTTAAAAAAAACAACTTTTATGACTCGCCAACTCATTGATCCGCAACAATAGATTGTTATTTTCCGAATAATAATAAACGGGTCTCGATTATATCTCGCAATGGAATTTAATTTGCGATCAAATTGCGGAGCTTTGTTATCCAATCCTGGGCATTGGTTATTAATCCTCTGGACTTGATTACGCCCTGACTGAAAGGTATTTAATGGTCTACGTAATCTATACCCTTACCAATATCCCTGTCGTCTCATGTTGGGGCTTCCCGATCTGGTTATTGCAGATATACCTTTTGATCAATTCTCTCTCTAAATACGAATAAATGTACACTACGTGTAACATAAAATGCTTGTGAAATATTCATACTGTGGTTTGGGAAACGGAATGAAATGAATTAATAGGAATTATATGAATAATATTTGCCAGGCAAATTATTGAAACCCATTAAATTAATATAAATAATTAGTTCCGATTAAAGTTCATAAATTTAATGCCACGCTCAAATAATTAGCAGGAAATGCATTAATCAGAAATACAGGAAATTTTTCTTTTAAGTATACACACAGGGAATTTATCTTTTCAGTATACATATTCGTTAATTTTCAAGAGTTTAATTCGATGCTTTTAACGACTGTTTTGCACTCCCAATTATATGCTGTAAATCTGCGAATATAAGTTGCTTTTTTTGAAAAAGATCAATGTGAAGATTTAAACGAGTGTTGTCCACTCCCAGACTAAGCATGAATTAAAATTTCGAGTTTAGAAAAGCCCTGTGAAATTTTGTCGAGGATCGTTAGATAATTAATTATTTATTTTAATTTTGGTGAAAACTTGCCCTCACCAATTTTAAAATGTATGATTTTTTTGGTATCTAGAGGGTGGCCCCTACATCCCTTGGCTTCGCCCATGCGATCGACTGTATATTGACACTTATGACATTTCAAATCTTTGAATTTAAATATTTAGTCCAATGTATCAAATTTGACACAAATTTGCGTCAGCCGACGCAATTTGAGACAACTATTAATTGAAATATATTATTAGATGGTCATGTTAATGTTTTACTTTATGACACGCATTTTGATAGCCGTGACATATTTTAAACTAACGAGTGTCTTTCACTCCCAGACTAAGCATGAAGTAAAATTTCGAGTTTAGAAAAGCCCCGCGTAGAAAATTTGTCGAGGGTCGCGCAGCGACCCGAGACAAATTTTCACGGGGCTTTTCTAAACTCGAAATTTTACTTCATGCGCCACGCGTATAAACCACTGATTTAAAGTAAAGTTGAAAATATTTACTGCTGAGATGTGATAGATATTTACTAAGATATAGCGAAAAAATGCAAATAATATTCATTTCCTGTAATTTTTTCAATTTATTTCAATTTCCTGTTTATTCATTTAGTTTGGTGAAAAAATAATTTGACCTGATGTTGCATTTTACATATAAATTATGCATAGAACTGTAAAGCTGTCGTGTAACTCAAATATTCATTGTATAATTCAATATCTGTCGGGATATTAACTCGAGAAGTAGTTGTTTCAATGAATATTTGGAGACTTGTGTCAATGAGACAAAATGTTTGCAGAAAGTCGATATTATTTTAATTCGTTATTATATTTTGTAAATATTCTGCAAACTATTGACAAACTCAATTTTTCTTTATGTTAAATTTTCTCTACAAAAAATATTTATTTTGTGAATATTTTGTAAATTTGATAATAATAATAAAAGTAGAACAAATTTAATTTGAGACACTTTTCTAAATTTTTAATATATAAATCATCATATCTATAACGAGGACAGTGCTTTGATAGACACATCAAAATTTTTTTTAATATGAATTAAAATAATTTAAAAAATAAATTACTTGGAGCTGAACCGAAAACCGCAAAAAACCGTTATTTTTCTGGAAAAAAACCGGAACTGAACTAAAACGAAAACTGGAAAGCAGAAAATAACCTTTCGAAGCCCTGGTATCGTAAGTTCAATAAAAAAAACTTCTAGGGTACTATGAAAAATATTCTATGTTGGCAACTCTAATAATTATTATGTCTGACGTTTTATACAGAGAGTTTTATGTAACACCGAACATTTTCATCCAATACAATTTGACACTTTTAATTTTTAAGGTATGGGTAAATTGGGTTGCCTATATGACCATTAAAAATTGTAGCCAATCAATCGTAATTAATACATACAGGAAGTTTTTCTTTCAAGTCTACATGTAACAATTACAGTGTATATGCCGTAAATCTGTAGATACTCGTTGTTTTTTTTAACAGAGTTCAATTTGAAACTTGAAATGAGTGTGTTCCACTCCCAGACTAAGCATGAAGTAAAATTTCGAGTTTAGAAAAGCCTGAAAATTTGGTTTGGTCGCGTAGCGCGAAGCGCGGAGCGGCCAAACCAAATTATCAGGCTTTTCTAAACTCGAAATTTTACTTCATGCGCCACCGGTACAAAACACTGACATACTGCGATGTTTAAAACACACTGCTAAACATATTTAATTGATGAGGCGGATACATGATGAAACTCTATAATACTATTTGGAATAAAACAACACAGTTGGGAGGGTTTCACTTTTATTGTTGAACTCTGCAACATTATTCACCACACAGTGGCTTCATCAGGCAGATGAAATGCGCCACCGGTACAAAACACTGATGCGATATAAAGTTTAGCAGTGTATTTGAAATAAAACAACACAGTTGAGAAGGTTTCACTTTTATTGTTGAACACTGCAACATGTTTCACCACACAGTGGCCTTATCAGGCAGATGAAATTATTTTATCTGCCTGATGAAGCCACTGTGTGGTGAAACATGTTGCAGTGTTCAACAATAAAAGGGAAAGCCTCCCAACTGTGTTGTTTTATTTCAAATACACTGCTAAACTTTATATCGCATCAGTGTTTTGTACCGGTGGCGCATGAAGTAAAATTTCGAGTTTAGAAAAGCCTGAAAATTTGGTTTGGCCGCTCCGCGCTTCGCGCTACGCGACCAAACCAAATTTTCAGGCTTCTCTAAACTCGAAATTTTACTTCATGCTTAGCCTGGGAGTGGAAAACACTCGTTTAAAGCGTCAAATCTATTAATAAACCGAGCGTCGGCAAATGCACAACGTATGCTTATGTATACTTAAAAAATCCTCATTATGAAACTGTTCGGTGTTACATAAAACTCTCTGTATGTCAATTCCTAACGCGTGTAACCAACCTAAATTTACAAAAAAATTAAATCATGGCACTCTAGAGGTTTTTTTTTTATTAAATATATATATATATATATATATATATATATATATGACAATAAAAAATAAAAATAAAATTAATTAAATTTAAACAAATAAATAAATGTTAATTGTCTGTTCCATACAAAAGATTCCTCCACTCTTTCTTGTTCCTCGCTAGCTTTTTTGCCTCGTTCCAAGTGAGTCCTTTTTCATTAAGGTATGCTGCCACTGTACTATCCCAGGTTTTATTCGGTCTACCTCTCATCCTCTTGTATTGCACTCTTGCTTCCCAAATTTCTTTTACTGGAACATTGTTCATCCTCTGTAGGTGCCCCCACAAGCTTGCTTGTCTTTTTCCTATAAACTCTCCAATTGGTTCAATATCCAGGTCTCTTCTAATTATTTCGTTCCTTATTCTATCTCTTCTAGTTATTCCTTTTACTTTTCTTAGGTATTTCATTTCACTTGCTTGTATTTTACTTTGTTGTTGTTTCGACAATACCCAGGTTTCACATCCATAGGTCAATATTGGTCTGTAAATCGCTTTATACACGTTTAATTTTTCCTTGTTCGATACTTCCTTCCTGCTTAGGAAACCTTTGTTCACTGCATACTAGATATTGTTGGCTTTTTCAATTCTTTTATTTATTTCGGCATTATTCTTGCCTCTCTCTTCTATTAATATTGCTAGATATTTATACGAGTCTACTTGTTCTAGTTGTGTTCCTTCTATGCAGATATTAGCGCTAATTTTTTCATCTGATACAACCATCACTTTACTTTTACTTATATTGAGTTTCATTTTATTTTTCAATAGTACTTCATTCCATATGTTTACATTTTTTTGTAGGTCTTGCTCATTATTCGCAAAGAGAACTACGTCATCTGCAAATGCACATTCTGTTATAAATACATTTTGTAGGTGTCTGTATCCGATTGCCATTAGTTTAGTATTTTTATTGCACTCTCTTATAATATCATCCATGAATGTTATAAATAATAATTTTTTATTAAACATACGATATTATATTACATAAAAATACCTATACTTTTATCCGAATAAAAATATTATAAATTTCTGAAAGAATTATTTAATATAAGAAACGTCACATTTGTTAACATATCAAGAAATAATTATTATAGAAAATTGGCAAGCAGAATTTCTCTCAATAAATATTATTTCATCTCGCGTTTAAAACAGAACCGCTATTTATTTTTCATTATTCCGAGGATAACTTTATAAAAACATTACTATTTTACGTACAAAATGGGATTTGTTAATTAACTCTGTTGTCCCACTAAGAGCCAGCCGGGTTTTTGTCAGACCGGTGTAAATGTTAAATTTCATCAAAACAGCGCGGTGCATCCGGCTATGTAAATTGAAAATGCATCCAATCGGATTTAGAACAGATTACGAGATGACATCCGTGCGCTTTCGTCATTTATGCAGTATTCATTTTTACATACGCTCCGCGGCTTTATTTTTTTTATGGGGGTGTTTGAAATGTATGCTAACAAAAGCTTTTTTTATAAAAACTATGATTATTTTTTGTAAATAGTGTCTTATGTGAATTTCTTCTGTAATCTGTTAGTGTGTTTTCAAACGATTATTTGAAATCCTAGTGCCGCCAGCAATGACCTTTAGAAATGTATTTATTGAAACAAATCAGCAACAGAAACTGTCTTTTATTGATATTGTTTATCACAGCTCTGAATCATATACTTATTGTAACAATATCATAGCGAATCTTTAATTTGGTTGGCGTTCACTTTGTGGTACATCTTAGAGAGCTAGGTCCCCCAGACATTTGAGCAATTCGAAAAATTACTTTGGCAGACCCCAAAAAACTTGGACGCTAAATTTGGTTCCCCAGAAGTGGTAAAACAAAATTAAGTGTTTTAATTAAATATTATAGCGCTCATTCAAATAGAAAAAATATACGTCACTGTAAAATAAAAATTTAGAAATCTTAATTTTATGTTTGCAGTGTGGTATTTTTTTTGTTTGAATACGCGCTATGAGATTTAATCAATTGTCCGATGCTTATAATAACAATTTTTTAGTTGACCTGTTAATAGGTTGACAACAGAAATTAAAATAAATTAAAATGACATAATTTACACGCATTTAAAATTATCTTCACTTAGTGTTGTAATAATTAACCTATTTAAAGGCTTTATTGAACTTAGAATTGTACTACAGAATTGCGAATGTTGACAGAGTTATGTTGAAAAAGTAACTAGATTTAACTATGTTCAAATAACCGATCTATAACATTCTTCCTCCCTATGATCTAACGAAGTCTTGCAGATAAGTCGGAAGGCGACGATCACGAGATCTACGCCGCGAAGGGGGATCTATAGCAGGATTCAGACTCAACCGCAAAGCAGCATCTGGTGTGGGACCCTGTGCAAGTGTTGGCTCTGGAAGTTTTTCCGTATTTTCGGCAATTCAATTTCTTCCTGGATCATGTCTTGACCTTTTGGTGGGCCGCTACTGTCCATTGATATATCCTGAACGTTCTCACCAACAGGAGCTAAAAGCCTAGTGGAAACTGTAGTCTCTCTGCCATCTGGATATCTTACGTGGGCATATTCGGAGTTACCTTCCAACAGAGTAACCTCGTCAACTATCGGGTCATACTTCGATTGACGAACAGTTCGTTTCAGTAAAACAGGTCCACGCTCTAGTAACCATGTGGGTATAGACTGGCCGTAACTTGATCTTCTTGGGTGTGAAAACATTCGTTCATGAGGGGTAGTATTTGTCGAGGTACAAAGCAACGAACGGATAGAGTGAAGAGCCTCCTGTAGGACTGATTCCCACTGACTGATGTTCATTCCTTTGTTCTTCAGAGATAACTGAATGGTTTTCCCCACAATTCCATTGTATCGCTCGACTTGCCCGTTTCTTTGAGGGTTATAAGGAGTAGTTCTACTAGTAGCAACGCCCAATGATGTTAAGAAAATATTCAACTCTTGTGACATGAATGAAGTGCCTCGGTCTGAGTGAATATAGGCAGGTGTTCCAAAAATGGCAAACAGTTGTTTCAGGTTTGATATGACGGTAGATGTTAACATGTCAGGGCATGCAAAAACAAAAGGGAATCGGGAGTACTCATCGACTATAGTTAATAAGTAGCGATTCTTCGATGTTGATGGAAGAGGCCCCTTAAAGTCAATGTTTAGGCGTTCAAACGGAGATGTTGCTTTAATTAGTTTCCCTTCTTGTTTGTGAAATCTTGGTTTTATTTCAGAGCAAACACGACATGCAGAAGTCATTTGTCTAATTTCTTCCAATGTACAAGGCATGTTTTTATTTCGAACTCAATGATACATTCTTGTTTCCCCTGGATGGCAGAGTGATTCATGAAGACATTTCAGTCTCTCAGTTCTGTTGCCAGTAGCTGAGCATGTTCTGGAAAGTGTGTCAGCAGCTGCATTATCTTTTCCAGGGCGATATACAATATCGTATTTGTAACAAGATAGTTCGAGTCTCCATCTCATAATTTTCTCATTTTTTATTTTTCCAGATAGCTTGGCATCGAACATAAAAGATACTGATTTTTGATCTGTAACAAGGAGGAAATGTCGACTCATTAAATAGTGTCTCCATTTCTTTACGGCTTCAACAATAGCTTGTGCCTCCTTTTCTATAGCCGGATGCTTTTGTTCAGTTGAAGAGAGAGTTCTTGAGAAAAATGCCACTGGTCGACCACACTGGGATAGGTTAGCAGCTAGAGCAGTGTCAGATGCGTCTGTTTCTACTGTGAACTTAGCTTCAGAGTCAATTGATGAGACAGCAGCATTTTCAATATCTTTCTTCAAGTTTTCGAAAGATGCAATAGCTTCCTCTGCTAATGGGAACGAGCATTTAATGAGGGGCTGAATTTTATCGGAAAACCTAGGTATGTATCTGGAGTAGTATGAAAACATACCAATGGTCCTTCACAGAGAGGAAGTGTCTAAAGGCGGCGAGAGCCTTCTAAGAGGTTTAAGACGGTCTGGATCAGGTTTTATCGTTTTATTGTTAATATTGTATCCTAGTAAACTAATTGATCGCAGGGAAAAAGAGCTCTTCTCCTGATTTATTGTGAGATTGTATTTATTTACAGCATTCAAAAATTTACTAAGATTTAGGTCATGATCTTCTTGATTTAAGCCACAAACAGTGACATCATCGAGGTAAACATACGTATCTTTCAGACCTTTAACACGAATAACTTCATCAATGACTCGTTGAAAAGCAGCCACTCCATTTGTAACACCGAAAGGGATTCTTGTAAACTGGAAAAGTTGTCCGCTTCAAAAGCTGTATAGGTTCTATCTGCTTCGATGATTGGCACCTGATGGTACGCACTTCGCAGATCAATGGTGCTGAATACTTCCTACTTGGCTACTTTGTTTACAATATATTCTATTTTAGGAAGAGGGTAAGCGTCTAGTTGGGTAAACCGATTTATGGTCCTTGAGTAATCTATTACCATTCGTCTTTTATGATTTTCGTTTGTAGTAATAAGCACTTGGGCTCTCCATGGGGAAAAACTTGGTTCTATTATACCTTCTTTCAGTAGACGTTGGACTTTAATTTCTATAAACTTAGCGTCGCTTTCAGATTGCTGACGGGATTTAATAGATACGGGCTTACATTCAGGAGACAGATCAAAGAATAGTGAAGCTGGTTTTACTTTGGCAACAGCAAGTCCACAGATTATTAGGCGATCTTTCTTTCCACTAAACATCTCGATGCCAGAATGTGAGTTCAGGAAATCATGACCAAGGATAATGTCCGCGCAGAGGTCTGGAAGGACATCGAGCTGGATATTTGTATAGCGGCGACCAACAATTTCAAGATTTATATTACAGATTTCAATAATATTTGAAGTAAGCATGGTCGAAGCCATAGACACATTCCCTTGTGATGGGTTGATCTTTAACTTAAGTCTTTGGGCTGTTTCATAGTTTATAAAACTCAGAGTACTTCCAGTGTCGATCAACGCAGATACTGTGATTCCGTTTAGAAGGGCAGATACAGTGGCTGAAGTTAAACCAGGTGGTGCAGTGGCTGTACAATTTATAAGACCAGCTAGTAAGGAGGCTGTTTTATTGGAAGTCGAAACTTTATTTCTGTTACCGGAAAATCGGCAAACCTTAGCGTAGTGCCCCCTTTTCAAGCAACGCCTGCAAACTTCATTTCTAGCAGGACATTGGTTTCTGGGATGGAAAGTAAATCCACAAAAATAGCACGGCGATGAGCTGCCCGCTAGAGTCGAATTAGAGGGGCCAATGTTTGCTAAATTATCGGGAGTAGTCCAAGGTTGATTATCGGCAACTGCATTTACTATAGGTGGTGTAACGTACGTCTGAGATTGTTGTTAGGCTAGCTCTAAGGAACGTGCTTGTGTATAGGCTTCAGCAAATGTAAGTGAGGGATTCTCGAGTAGTTTCTGCCTGATGTGATTTGATTGTAGGCCGCCAATGAATGAGTCCCTGATGCAGTCATCTCTGTTTATCTCGGCCGTAACAGGTTTAAAATTACAATTTTTGGCAAGAAGCCTCAGCGCCTAGAGATACTGATCTATGGTTTCGCCAGAGTTTTGGTGACGATAAGCAAGTTTATGACGAGCGAACACCTCATTGATAGGTTTTACATAAATACTTCTAAGTAAGCTAATCGCTCCATCGAAAGAACTAACATCACTCACCCGTTCATATACTTGCGGCGAAATAAAGTTAATCAATATCTGTAACTTATCTTCATCACTGGGATTTACCGACTTGATGAAATTCATAAAGGTTTTATACCAATGATGCCATTGTAGAGCAGCTGAGCTTGAGTCTGGATCTAAATCGAGTTTATCGGGTTTTAACAAACAGTCCATACTTAAGAGAGTCTAAGTTCAATAAATTGTTGTAATAATTAACCTATTTATAGGCTTTATTGAACTTAGAACTGTACTACAGAATTGCGAATGTTGACAGAGTTATGTTGACAACTAAACTTACTAGATTTAACTATGTTCAAATAACCGATCTATAACACTTAGGGACGAATATACCTAAATGGTTATAAAATATTTAATGCTAAATGTGTTTTACTAACACAAACAAATGTATGAATTAAGTTTCCAATCAATTATCCGCTACTGTATGTACCGTGCGATCATTTAAAACATGATTTAGAGTAGGCTTTGCGTTTTAAATTAGATTAGCACTACTGACGCTTAACACATAGCTTACCATAACCTCGAATTTATTCCACCTTTTAATTGCCATTCTGGGCAACCGCACAAAAAAAAAATTCCGCCTACTCTAAATCATAATTTAAACGATCGCACGGTATTTTACAACCTACATACTTACACTGTTATTTTCTATTTCACAGACGTTAATTATTCGCTAGTCCATTAACCCATCACTTCTTCACCCATCCACTTAATTGTGAACCCTTCGACGTTCCAAACAATGGAAATACTAGGCTGCAAAAAGGTCGCACGCATCCGTGAAAATGGGAAAGCTCTGAGCCTCGTTCCCGTCCCAGGCCCGGAAAATGGGGTAGGTTTTTCACGCACGAACTGGCGCCCCTCATTTTTATTGCGACGTTGCGAGCTCACGTACGGAGATAAGATAAACACCACTCGAGGGTCGTGTTACTGCGAAGGATAGAATTTTCCCCGTCCCGGGAAAAGGGAAAAAAGAGGTGGGGTTAGTGCACGGATCAGGTGGCCGGGCGGTCTTGAGTTCTTTTTTATGAGCTGGTTTCGAGGATGCGTGCAGTTTTCCAGGGGATTAAGTGGCTCAATGAATAAGGATGGAGTTTCAACTGATTTATTTTTTTATCTTTTGTGTCGTTTCTATTATTCCAGTGCATCATTGGAAGTGTTCTGAATAAATTACTAAAAAAAAGTATTTTCTGTTTGCATACACAGGGTGATTCAGAACAAGTGTAAAACATGTAATAGCCATTAACCAACTTAAAATGATATTTAGTCCAATGTATCAAACTTGACACAAACCGGCGTCAGCCGACTATTGTCAAATTGAGACACCTATTCTTTGAAATTCATTATTAGATGGTCATATTATTGTTTTTCTTTATGACACTTGCAACACACGTTTTGATAGTTGTGACATATTTTACAGTAACAAGTGTCTTCCACTCCCAGACTAAGCATGAAGTAAAATTTCGAGTTTAGAAAAGCCTGAAAATTTGGCTCGGGCGCGTAGCGAAGCGGAGCGACCGAGCCAAATTAGGCTTTTCTAAACTCGAAATTTTACTTTATGCGCCACGTGTATAAACCACTGATTTAAACTAAGGTTAAAAATATATACTGCTGAGATGTGATAGATTTTTACTAAGTTATAGCGAAAAAATACAAAATATCTGTCAAAATATCTGTCATTCGCAATTGTATTGCTTATAATCTATCTTGCTTCCTCCTATTGTTTGTGCATTTATTACTCTCCAACACATAATAAACGCTATGCTGCGTCAATTTATTGTCGATCGGTATATACACACAACTCTTAATTTCATCTGTTATTGGTAAGATTTAATTTTAGTTTTAGTTTATATTATTTCTTATTTCTGGTTTAATTTATTTGCATATATTATGATTTATTTTATTGTAACACTGATATATATTTGTTTGTATTATTTTGTTAAAAAGGTGATTCCGTAATAAATTATTATTATTATTATTATTATTAATATATTTATTTTGAGAATATATTGTAAATGTTTTTTTTTATTAAACCTTTTTTTTATTAACTATTGCAATATTGACTACAAGTCTCTAAGTACGATTTCGTCATTGAATCGCTCTGTTGACTGTGTATTGACATTTATGACATTATGATTGTAAGTCAATTGGTTGGCTGACTTTAGGATATCATAGGATCTTGTCATATTATATCTGTATCGACTGTATTTTGACTATTGTGACATTATGACTGTAAGTCACTTGGTTGACTGTCTTTTGACTATGATTCGATTTTGTTATTAAATCTTTCTATTGACTGTTTTTTTCTACTGTGACATTATAACCGCAAGTCACTTGGTTGGCTGTCTTTTAACTTATTAGGATTTGGCTGTTTTATGTCTATGCTAGGATTTTATCATAAAATGTCTTTATCAATTGTATTTTGACTACTGTGACCTAGGGTCGGTGCTAGCAGTTTCGCTGCCCCAGGCAAAAAGGTAAAATGCCGCCCCTTTATGACAAACATTAAAAGAGATAACCTAAACCCTTTCCACGCTTAGTAGTAAAATAAAACGTGAGCAAAAAAATGGAATTAAAAATGGTTAATGTTAATTTAGGGGCTCATTTGAAGGCAACCAAGGATACCAAAGTTTCAAGTTTCTTAAAACGTGTTTTATTAACCCAGTTTCTTCAGTGTGCACCCCGCCTAACACTTGAATAAAATCGAGTGAAACCTGGCAGTAAACTTATTGATTTATTTTTCAACTTATTAATTTCGTTATACATTAAGTACTTATTTTGTGAATATAAACCAACTTAGTTTATCATGTACATTTTTTGTTGATTTTTATATGTAATTTATCAATGTCCATGATAATTTATTAATAAACTTTGTTTAAAGAAGAATTGAAGCAATTTCATTAGAAAACACTCGAGTTACACGGGGAGCAATTAATCCATGAAATTGCGATGGAATTAATGGCGGTTTTTATTCGCTCTGGGCGCATCGTTACGGCTTTAATTGGATACCTTACAAATATGCAAATTTGCGGAATACAAAGTAACACGATATGTAATTGTTTTCCATTATTATTTGCAAATAATTGGCATCATTCGTTGTGCTTGTTTGTGTGTTTTGTGTGCGATGAAAATCTACAGGAAATTGACTTTTTTTAAAACTGTAAAAAAAGAAAACCAAACGGAAAGTGTTGTTAATATTGTACTTGAAAATTAATAAAAATCTGTCAAAATTGATAAAAATTTCTAAATAGAATTAGTATGCATAATCAGCTCAGAAGAATTAACACAATTTGTCAATCATCCGAACTAAATAAAGAATAGTATTTTTTAAACTTTACAATATTTCGGTGTTTTATACGCGTGGCGCATAAAGTAAAATCTTGAGTTTAGAAAAGCCCCGTGAAAATTTGTCTCGGGTCTACGCGGGGCTTTTCTAAACTCGAAATTTTACTTCATGCTTAGTCTGGGAGTGGAAGACACTCGTTAGTTTAAAATATGTCACAACTATCAACATGCGTGCCGCGTGTGTCATAAAGAAAAACAATAACATGACCATCTAATAATATATTTCAAATAATAGTTGTCGCAAATTAACAATAGTCGGCTGACGCCAATTTGTGTCAAGTTTGATACATTGGACTAAATATAATTTCAAGTTGACAGGATAGACTAATGTCGGCTGATGGCGACTATCGTCGTCGTCGTCATTGACTTTCATTCGAAAACATTGACTGTATTAACTAAATTGACAATTATCGGCGTGTTACGTCAATATTTATGTTGATCTGACTTTGACGAAATCGAAATTTTGCTTCAAAATCACGATGTTTACGCCCGAAAAACTGAAGTTTACGAAAAGACCGCATCGGCTGATTTAAGACAAAGTAATTTTTTTTCTCCAACGATTACAGAACATAAGTATAAATGAAATTGCCAATTCTTGGTTGCAGAATACTTCAAACATCAAAAGTGCGATTCTTTTCGCAATCTACAACAAGTAAGTCTTACAAAGACTATATCAAACACTCATTGAAACAACTACTTCCCGGGCTAATACCCCGACGGACATTGAATTATACAACAAGTGTCTGCTGTTACATACAGTAACCTACTGCAAATGTAACAATTTGGGTCAAATTATTCAGGCCATCTATAGACGCGTTTCGAGATTTATCTCTCATCAGTATAGCTTTGCCATTCCCTCTAAACAAGTTGACACCTTAGACTGGCGGTTACGTTACCGTTCAAACATAAGTATAAATGAAATTGCCAATTCTTGGTTGCAGAATACTTCAAACATCAAAAGTGCGATTCTTTTCGCAATCTACAACAAGTAAGTCTTACAAAGACTATATCAAACACTCATTGAAACAACTACTTCCCGGGCTAATACCCCGACGGACATTGAATTATACAACAAGTGTCTGCTGTTACATACAGTAACCTACTGCAAATGTAACAATTTGGGTCAAATTATTCAGGCCATCTATAGACGCGTTTCGAGATTTATCTCTCATCAGTATAGCTTTGCCATTCCCTCTAAACAAGTAACAGCAGACACTTGTTGTATAATTCAATGTCCGTCGGGGTATTAGCCCGGGAAGTAGTTGTTTCAATGAGTGTTTGATATAGTCTTTGTAAGACTTACTTGTTGTAGATTGCGAAAAGAATCGCACTTTTGATGTTTGAAGTATTCTGCAACCAAGAATTGGCAATTTCATTTATACTTATGTTTGAACGGTAACGTGACCGCCAGTCTAAGGTGTCAACTTGTTTAGAGGGAATGGCAAAGCTATACTGATGAGAGATAAATCTCGAAACGCGTCTATAGATGGCCTGAATAATTTGACCCAAATTGTTACATTTGCAGTAGGTTACTGTATGTAACAGCAGACACTTGTTGTATAATTCAATGTCCGTCGGGGTATTAGCCCGGGAAGTAGTTGTGTCAATGAGTGTTTGATATAGTCTTTGTAAGACTTACTTGTTGTAGATTGCGAAAAGAATCGCACTTTTGATGTTTGATTACAAAACAGTTGATATTTTGGAAAATCGAGTAGAGATATTTAAATTACGATTGTAACCAGTCAACATTTATTTATTTTTGAGTAAGTTTTTTTTTTTGATGTCGACTATTTTCTTCAGATTTAGTTAATTCTGTACATAAACAGTTTAGATTCAAAATTTCAAAAAAAGTAGAAACTGTTGTAGAATTATGCGTTTACTTGTGTGTTTGAACCGAAATAAACCAATATTTTTTTCCGGTTCAGTTTCGGTTTTCATTCCGATAAAAGTTCCGCTTTAAAGCCCTGTTTATAACACAGATATTTTGTTGTTTCAGTTTTACATCGTTTTTATATTATTTACAATCTATTTAATCTAAAACGAATCCCTTTAAAAAACGGACCGTCCCCTGTATTGTCGTTAACCACCTTAGCTGTCCTTCCAGTGAAATTAAATGTCCAACTTTAATCCCCACCGAATTGTCGGCAAAATTAAGAGGCCACCCCTTCCCCCTTCCCTCCCCTATACATTAAAGTGACAATCCCAAAAATACTGACAATTCTCGAAGAAAAGCGTAATCATCCGGATGTGAAGGGCGCATCGTTAAACTTATAAGGGCTCGACGCACACACTTTGTGACGGTGCCCTTCAAAGCACAATAATCAAGTTCCTTAGGGAAGTACTATTTGCGCCCTTTAAAGCACTATAATCAAGTTCCATAGGGGAGTACTATTTCTCCGGTCACCGTTTGCTCTGCGTGCAGAGATATTTATGAGGGCGAGTTCAGTAAAGAGGATTTGTTTGATTATTGTCTGGGGGTTTTAACGGATTAGTTCATGTTTGATGGAGAGGACTGTAAAGATTGTGTTTTATTTTGATTGTGAAATTTAACTAAACGATCGTGTTGTGTTACTTTAATTTCTTTGTTTATAGCTTAACTGTCATTTAAAAATGTGTCTAGACGTAGTAATTAAATATTTATTTAAATCATCTCTTTCAGAATATTTATAAAAGCAACCAATTTTAAATAATTATTTTAGGTGGAAGTCGCTTTGAATGTATTATATTCGGAGCGACTTCCACATAAAATATTTATTCAGAAATTTACAGGCAACTAAAACGTAACATCCATAGAGAACATTTGTTTAATATAAAATTATTATTAAATTCACTTTGGTGTGGCTTTCATTATGTTTCGCGTCAATTAATTGAGTTGTTACTATTTATTGTTTATAATATAGACTCGTGTACACACTAACCAATGTAATAATGTAATAACTAAATTAAAGTCATATAATTAGTTTAATATAAACGCAATATGGGGGATGGTTTCCATTTTGCTGACGCAAACAGACTTTTAGTGCCACTTAAAGGAATTCTGTGATCTTAATAATAGGCCTTAAATTAGATTCAGATATTGAAAAATTTAATAGCACAGTGGCTTCATCAGGCAGATGAATGTACTGTGTAGCAAAACAACTGTTGCAGTGTCAACTAATAAACAGTGAACTCTTAACCAAGCGGTTATTTACGAAAAGTGTTGATTCAGATATTGGATAATTAATAACAATATTAAAGCATAGCTAATATATGCAATTAATTAAACTAAATGTTTATTGGAAACACTTAGAGAGCAAATAAAATATGTATAAATGCAAAAGCACCTTTATTTCTATTTTTGGGGTTTCTGTGGCCTAGTGGATAGAAACACTGTTCACGAGTCTGGAGGTAGGCCATGAAAAACATAGTTTGTTCCATTTTGTAAATCATGTTATAAGTTTCATATTAAACTTTTTTGTATCTTTAATAACACTTGACAACAACAAAATAGTATCCGAGATAAAAACAACTAATACATAATAATTTTGATCTGTTGAATACGAAATTAATTGTTAAAATTGTTGGACTAGCACTTATCCGCACACTAATGAAATAGTCACGATATATAAACCCATCTTCCCGACTAACTTTTAAATTTCATTGTTGTTTTTATATTTAGCACCACAATTTCCATATAAATACGTATTTTATATCAAGGATACCGACAAAAAGTTTAAACAAAATAAATTCAAATTCAAAACTATTTGAATTCGAGAAAATACGCTTACGCTTCTTATAGTTTGCACACTTTAAACATAACATATACAATTACGAATATGTTATTCGTGAAAATGCAAACAATGTCTTAATTAATAAGACAACTTAAGATAATAAATATCCATTGAAACAACTACTTCCGGTGCAAATACACCTCCGGATATTGAATTATACCATGAAATATTTAAAATCTTATTAAATTTAATTTGTTATAACGCTCTATGAAAGTATATGTAACATTTAAATCAAATTCTCTTAAAACCAACTAACAACTACAAAATAAAATAAAAGGAGAAATCACAAGAAATTAGAAATAAAGGACTTGGATTAAAACTAATGTCTTAGGTAATCTATAGACGCGTTTCGAGATTTTTCTCTCTTCAGTATAGCTTTGCTTATGACGTTTTAAAAAATTTAAAAAAAAGTGTTGTGTGTGGAATGAACAGGTACACAGAAATACTGACCATATTTTCTATGTACCTGTTCATTTCACACACAACAATTCTTGAAAGTAAGTTTATTTTAATTTTATTTCTAAATTTTTTAAAACGTAATAATCAAAGCTATACTGAAGAGAGATAAATCTTGAAATGCGTCTATAGATGGCCTAAGACATTAGTTTTAATCCAAGTCCTTTCATTTCTAATTTCTTGTGATTTCTCCAATTTTTTTTTTGTATTTGTTAGTTGGTTTGGAGAGAATTTGACCTAAATGTTACATATACTTTAATAGAGCGTTGTAACAAATCAAATTAAATAAAATTTTGAATATTTCATTGTATAATTCAATGTATTTGCACGGGAAGTAGTTGTTTCAATGGATATTTATTATCATAAGTTGTCTTATTAATTAAAATATTGTTTTCATTTTCACGAATAACATATTCGTAAAAAGTTTAAGTTTCTTGTCCAGTGTAATCAGCTGGACAATTAAATATTATTTAATTATTAGGTGACATGTAATTTTATAGATTACATGTTCATTATATTGACAGTCTTTACTATATTAATTTCTATTTGACGACTACATTTGAAAACATTAACTATTAATCGATTAAGTTGACTACATACTAGTTATTGACTACTATTCAAATGTTGTCATTTAATAACATTGACTATTTATCGATTACATTGTGACTTTTCTAAAATAAATTAAAACATAATAATTTTGCGAAAATAAACACTGTTGTCCCAAAATACACGAAATGAATGTAAATATTATCTACTGCGTTTTTTATATGTGTCTGCAAACAAAAACGTTAATAATGTATCTGAGACGATTTCCGCATTTTAATTGAGTTGGCATGTTTAATAAACTATTTTAGATAAATATACAGAAACGATTTTAACAGGCGAGGTAATAAAACGCTAAAATAATGTTCTTGTTATAAATTTTATACTCTTGTATGAAAATACGGATTGTGCTGTACGAGTATTTGATAATTAGAGACAACTTTGATCACTAGCTTTTAATTTAAATAAATTGGTGGCGACGCCAAGAAGCAGTCTTGCAAACATTTTACAAAATTCTATGCACATTGATTTCATAGTAATTTATGTAATTAAAGGGTGTACAACGAAATTACAAGCTTAGAAATCTCGATTACTTAAAACTATAATTTGATCAATGCATTTATATTTAATTATATATAGATGTTATATTAAACAGAGTTTCCTAATTAGCAAAAATAAATCATCGCACTTTTCAAGATCATGCATGTTTTTAGTGTTAAATATGCCATCGCTTTAATAATTCTAAATTTGTGATTATAGAAAACGAGCATTAGCAATTTACCTGAATGAATTTATCTTTTTACATAATATATAAAATTACGATAAAACTATTCGTGAAAATGCAAACAATGTCTTAATTAATAACACAACTTAAGACGATAAATATCCATTGAAACAACTACTTCCCGTGCAAATACACCTCCGGATATTGAATTATACAATGAAATATTTAAAATATGATTTAATTTGATTTGTTACAACGCTCTATTAAAGTATATGTAACGTATAGGTCAAATTCTCTTCAAACCAACTAACAATACAAATTTAAAATGAAAAGAGAGATAGCAACAAATTAGAAGTGAAAGGACTTGGATTAAAACTAATGTCTTAGGCCATCTATAGACGCGTTTCGAGATTTATCTCTCTTCAGTATAGCTTTGCTTATGACGTTTTAAAAAAAATAGGAATAAAATTAAAACAAACTTACTTGGAAAAAGTGGTGTGTGTGGAATGAACAGGTACACAGAAATGGAATGAGTGAAAATGATTTATCTTATTATTTATACAGAGAATTTTTCGTTTAAGTATACATACCACGATACATGCGCTGTATTTATTTAGGTATTCATTGTTTTCAGAAATCGGAAAATTTTAAGTTTCTAACGAGCTTTTTCTACTGTTCGATTAGGGATGAAGTAAAATTTCGTCTTTATAAAAGCCTAAACATTAAGTTTGGTCGCGTAGCAAAGCGAAGCGGCCAAACCAAATTTTCAGATTTTTATAACCACGAAGTTTTACCTCGCGCTTTATCAAGGAGTATAAAACTCGTTAGAAGCCTAAAGTTTGTCGATTTCTGAAATCAACAAATTCCTAATCAAACACGAAATTTTACAACATGCGCCACGCGTATATAACACTGCAATATTGTAAAGTATTAATATACTTCTAAAACAGAATGCTAAAACAGTATTTTCTAAACTTTAGAGCAGTGTTTTCCAACCTTTCCTTGACTATCCTCTACTTTATTAATTTAAATACCTCCATGTACATAATTTTTAATATTTTTATTGACGAAGCGGATGGATACATGATAAAACTCTGGGAAACTACGTCCAGATTGTTTAACGTATACCTTAGGGCAATCGGCAGATTCCAACAAATATACGCCAAAGCTCGTGGTTTTATCAGATTTGTCTTATTAATTATTAGTGATGAATTTACTGTTTTAATTTAATTCCTTTCTACAGGACGCACATTTTCAATAAATTCATCAATAATTCAAAATACAAAAATAAATTATTTTTGTTACGCGGCATGTTAAGACAATTACGTTAGGTCACAAAATTGTGTATAAATTCGCACTGGGAATTTATCCTTCACATTTATTGTAAATATTTATCTGCACTTTTAGCCATAATAAAAAGTTATTATTAATTTAAAAATCATATCACAAATATTAATTTATCAATAATTCAAAAGGCAAAAATATATTATTTTTGTTACTTCGCATGCTAAGACAATTACGTTAGATCACATGAACTGTAACAGAGAAAATGTGAGGCCCTTTAAAATTGTGTGTAAATTTTGACTGTAAATTTATCCTTTACATTAATTGAACATATTTAACTGTTTTTAAACTTAAAAATGAATCAGTGTTTTATACGCGTAGCGCATGAAGAAAAATTTCGAGTTTAGAAAAGCCTGAAAATTTGGTTTGGTCGCGTAGCGCTACGCGCTACACGACCGAACCAAATTTTCAGGCTTTTCTAAACTCGAAATTTTACTTCATGCTTAATCTAAGAGTGGAAAACACTCGTTTATAGCATTGAATTGATTGTTTATCACACTATATTCAATTTTTACCAACAATTATGAATGGTTCGAAATTATTAACTGAATGTAGTTTAATAAATAATCAGTAAAGAATATTGAAATATATCATTTGGGTTTTTTTCTATAAATTTGACACTAAATTAAAGGAAAAATTAAGTTCTATTTCTATTTCTATTGAAAGTGAGTGGGTGGTTATGCTACCCTCAACTGCGACCGCAAGGATCTATTGTGGCTCACAATTAAGGTCGAACATCCGACCTTACAGCTCACCTTCCAAGTCCATCTTCTTGATGAAGTCAAGGATCTTGTCAGGTGAAGTTTTTTCCAGGTCCTTCAGGTTTAGCTTCGGTGTGGCAAACACCGTGGTCCTGATCTGGTCGCCAGCTGGACAGGCACATATGACGTGCTCTGCTGTTTCATCATCCTCTAGGCATAGGCGGCACTCAGTGGTGTCGCTTAGTCCTAGTTTATTAAGGTGATACCTTAGACGGCTGTGTCCAGTGAAGAGAGCAGTTAATGTGTGAACATCTGATCTGCTCAGCTTCAACCATGAGGCCGTCCTGGCCGCAGATGGTCCACTTGTTACCGCTCTGAAATGTTTCATCCCAGCGCGGTTTTGCCAGAAATCCTGTGCCTCGTGTCTCATCCCTCCGTTGTTACGGTCTCTAGCTGTTGATCTGGGTATCCCCAGAGCGGGTTCTGGTCCGATGTAGGCTGTACGCGCCCCCTCTCTGGCTAGGGAATCGGCTAATTCGTTTCCCTTCACGCCAGAGTGGCTTGGCACCCACATCAGACTGACCCCGTTTACCTGTGCCATTTGGCAGAGGGCTTCCTTGCAGTTCCGTACAGCCAGCGAGGAGCATCTAGAAGATGCCAGGGCCCTAAGGGCCGCCTGGCTGTCCGAACATATTTTTATTGTCCTGCCCGCCCAACCCTTTGAAAGGATTTCGTGGGCGCACATTTCAACGGCGTATATTTCAGCCTGAAGTATGGTAGCATACCTGCCAAGGCTGTAGTAAAGTTCAGTCCTTGGTCCGATGACTGAGGATCCTGTTCCAGTGGACAGTTTTGAGCCGTCAGTGTACCAGTAGGAATCAGCCTTTTCTGGGGTGATTTTGTGTCGCTCCCAGTCGTCCCTGCTTGGGAACAGGAAAATTAAGTTAAAGTTTGTTGAAAAATCGTACAATTTATAAAGATATTTATTATATTTTTATTTATTTATTTTTATGTGTTCCAACTGTACTCTAACTAAATTTAAAGTAATTCATAAGTTACGTTTTACTGTTTTTGTTTATGTTTGTAAAAATGTATTTCATAGGCTGAATTAAATTGAAAATTACTTCTATCGAGTATTTTCCACTCCCAGATTAAGCATACAGTAAAATTTCGAGTTTAGAAAAACCTGAAAATTTGGTTGGGCTGCTCCGCGAAGCGGAGCGATTAAACCAAATTTTCAGGCTTTTCTAAACTCGAGATTTTACTTCATGCGCCACGCGTATAAAACGCATATTTCCAGGGAAGTTTAAAACATACTGATTAATTATTTACATTCATAAATCAAAGCATAAATAAATATATTAGGTAGAATTTTGTGCCTTTGGCTACAGCCATTCTATTAATATTCAATTGACCCCCTTAAAATAAAATTGGCCCCATGTGGGGAGTAGGCCGTACCTTGGGAACCACTGCCTTAGAGAATTTCAGTGTTTTTTCAGCTTTCAGCTTTGCTACGAAACCAATCCAAATTTTCAGGATTTTCGAAACTCGAAATTTTACTTTATGCTTAATCAAGGAGTGGAAATACTCCATAGAAAGTTCAAATTGGACTTTTTTTAAAAATAAGGAAAGCACGAACATTTACAGCGTATGCATCAGAATACGAAAACTTATAAGAAAAATTCCTTGTATATTTAAACTATCCCTCTTGTTTATATATACAGGAATTTTTCTTATAATTATTATTCTCGTCCTTAGTATCCTCGTATTAATATAGAATGCAAAGTATAAGCGTCTTAACATTTTTAATATCATAGGTATGTAAAATCTTCCGGCAAATACCGCAGACATTTCTCTGTGTACAAATGATCAAGATTCAATTAAAAATCCATAAAATTCAAATAAACACATAAATTAGTATGAAATCCAATTAAACGTGTTCACTTCAGCTGTTTCGAACGATTCTTTCGGCCCTTAATTAAAAGCTCGATTGCTGCATTCGGGCGAGGCACCTTCGGTTATGTGTAAACATTTCTCCTCAGACACAAATTAATCACAGTCTAGACTAAGGGTCTCTCATTAAGGACGCAAAATAAGCAATCTGCGGTGGCAATTAGTATCAAAATCCAAGCGTACACAACTTTGCAAAGTGTGAGCGCGATTATACTCCCGGCGCTGCCACCAATTATTCTCGATTAAAAGTTAGCGGTCAGCGTTTTCTGTAATTTGAAAGTGTTCGTTCCATCCGTGGATATATTTTATGTAGATACTATTTATAAAATGTGCAACAACTAACATACAGTTTATATAGCTTTTGTAATATTTAAGCATTATTTATGCAAACAGAAAAACAGGTTTTTATCATAAAACTGATAAATAAAGCTAGATTGAAAATATACAAACAATCTACACTGACTTTTACTCAATTTCAACTACTCACTTATTCCTTTATCTCGTATAAATGAAGTAGGGGAGAGTTGGAAAGTTTGATCATTGAACTGCATGTAACTTTAATTACAATTAACTAAAATGAATGAAAAATAATCTCATTTGATAGGTAATAGAGAGCACTTCCAAAGCACGCTTTACTCTCCTTAATTCAATTCTTACAGTAACCGCCAAAGGTTTTTTTTGGAACAATAACCATATTTTCTAGATTTTCTTCCAAACTCCAAATTGTAAGGTATAGTTCCCTTACACTAGTTTATTACAAGGTGAAATACTGAGAAAAATGGTAAAAACCTCATCGTAATATCTTTATCCTAACCGAAGATATAGCAAAAAGTTTGATAGATTTGCCGATTTCCAACCGCGCACCATATAAAAATATATTTTAAAATCTAGTAGGTCTTTAGCCTCTTTCGTTTTACGTCCAAGAGGTTAAAAGAATAACAGAGATCACTTTCTCCAATTTACATGGTATGTTAAGCGAGTATGCAGATAATTCCAAGATCATTTACAATCTCAAATTAAAGCAGGGTATGAGATTAGTAGAAAATTTAAAAATGCATATATTTACTACAATTAAAAACACTTATTACAATACTTTATTAAAACAATAACATAGAAAACATAACAAAATAACGAATTTAAAAATTTTATTAAGAAAAAACAAAGGTTCTATAAAAATGCTAAATTAAGCTGTGTCAAAAATATATTAATCTTAATATAAGCTAAATTTTGCTTGATTTTAACTACCTTGTCGTGTTTTGGGGTTTGACATAAGAGGAAAATAATTAGACTTATTATCATTAAAATAATTGTAACTTAAAATAAGTTTATCCAAATTTAATAAACGTATAGTGATTCCATAGATAATTGACAGCACTTTAAACTATTATGTACTCTGATTTACTTTATACTCATGGCCAGAGGGCGCTATTAATGCATAATTCGCCACTCAGTCAAATTTTCACTATATATCTGGTTGGGACAAAGATATCGAGTTGCGGTTTCCGTCAGTTTTCACAGTATTTCTCATTTTAATTAACTAACTTAACTCACATATACCTTTCAGTTAGATAATTTAAAGAAAATTTAGATAATATATTGGTTGTTTTAATCGCAACCTCTGGCGCTTAATATCTAAACTTAAGTAAATCTGTGTAAAGTGCATTGTAAAATGCATTCAATTTTCTATTGAATGAGTCTAAGTTTGTTAAATTTGGCAAAGCCTAACCAAAGTTACAGGCATTTAAACGGCTAGATATTTTTATTCTCCCCTGCGTTGTATTTAAAAGCTAAATAAACTAGAAAATAGTTAAATTTGAGTAAAATTTTGCGTAGATTAAGAATTTTATATTTTTGACGTAGCTTAATTTGGCAGTTATTTGATTAAAACCTGTATTTATCTTGAATGATAAAGATTGCGCCCTCTAGTAGCAAAGCTAGAAACTTACAAGTAATTTTCAGCAATTTCTCTCGGCCACTTTTACTATAAATTTTTTCACTGCATGATGCTACGATGGATAGTTTATGAGATACAGCCGATGGCCACCCTTAATCAAACACCCGGTATATTTGAACCTCACTTGAAATGTTGTTTTATACGCGTGGCGCATGAAGTAAAATTTCAAGTTTAGAAAAGCCCAGAAAATTTGTCTCGGGTCGCTGCGCGACCCTCGACAAATTTTCACGGGGCTTTTCTAAACTTGAAATTTTACTTCATGCTTAGTCTGGAAGTGGAAAACACTCGTTTAAGGCTTCATTAAACTCTTTTAAAAAACAACAAATATGTGAACAAATACAGTGTATATATCAGGATTTGTATACTCACAAAAAAATGTCCATGTTTTTTTTAGGTTTTTTTTTTCTTTTTGGCTTTTGCCTGGCCTTGGTCTAGTACAGTGATGGCGAAACTACGGCCCGCGGGCCAAGTCCGGCCCGCGGAAAGGTTTAATCTGGCGCGTTTAAGAGTGCCGTCGTGAGAATGTTTGAACGCGTTCTAACTTCGTAATGTGACGACCCGCATAAAAACTACCTACCTACGATTAAGCATTATTCTTTGGCCCGCTACGATTGTCTGGTTATTACAAATGGCCCGTCTTAAAAAAAATTTCCCCACCACTGGTCTAGTATGACCATTAGCCATCAATCATTTATTAATAATTCAGTTCTTGTAATGTAACTGATTATTAACATATATTTGGACTTCACAACACATTCACACATATCAATGAAACCGGGGACGAGTATTTTTCGTTAGAAAAATTACTCGCCTCCGCTGGGAATCGAACCCAGATCACCTCCGTGATTGGCGAAACCGGTAGCTCAGCCGCTCGGCTACGGCGGGCCCAAATTTCCATGTAGATACTAAAACAATATTGAAGTATTAATTATGAACATTATACATCCAATCAAAGATAACACCTCTTGTCCCTATCATGCATGACTAAGCAATCGTCGAGGCATTCCAAAAGCCACATGCATAATAACGTCTGATTGAATTAATGCCGTTCTGTGTTGGTGCTCTAGTATAATACACGAGATTTCCCATTTCAAACGCGATTACACGGTTTCTGCTTCGAATCGGCGAATCGATACGACACGACGATTCCAGCTCTGACTCGAGTCCACATGCCGGAATCAAACTTGTCGCTGCTCCTGGAAGCCGTTGCTCGGTGCCGTTGCAGCTCTCGACAACTTAACTAAATTTTAGTTAAACACGATTTAAATCAATTAAGTTCGAGCATCTGTTATAAGGGCCCGAAAAGCAATTTCAATTTAAGGTTTTGAAACTAATTTAATATTTTAAACGTAATTTTATTATTCGCGGATATGATGGGTTCAAATTATGAGAAAATTGTCTACTAGACTTACAGGAAAATGAGTTTTCATTCATCCACTCCATAAAAATAGAAAGTTGGAAAATTACACTCAAGTCATTTCTGCTGGATATTTCAAACATATATTTCACCTCACTTTAAATGTTAATTATTGTAGTATATAATAAAACATTTCTTGCAACTAAAAGAAGAATATCACTTTAAAAGTAATCGAACTAATAAAACTTAAGGGCTTACCACTTGAAAAGAAAAAATAGTGCTTTATGTGCATCACGTTGTTACCGCCAATAATAATACTGTCGTATTGAAATGTTTGAATGAGAAAGTTAAAGGATGAATCACTGTTTGTAGTTTTTTAGATTTGAAAAAAAACTAAATTTATTGTTTATATGAAATGCATTTAATATGCTCAATATTTACACTAATTTGATAGATAATTTAACCAGCTTAAACATTTTTATATTTGATTTAAAAACTAGGTACCTAGAAGCGACTTTTGTCAATAATAAATGATTTGAGTCATAAAAATATATTTATTATTTTGCTCACAACTATCCAATAAGTATTATACTGTTTTACATTTTCTTGCAAGAAATAAGCGAAGAACAATGTTTCTATCTCTCTTTCGCCATGGATTCACGTGCGTAATCGGATGGAGACCCCATACGATGCACCACGACCTAAAAGCTATTTATACATAAAATTAGAAACGTGGTTTGCTGAGAAAAAGTGGTAGGCCCTAAAGTGATCCAATTGCAAAATGCTGTTTGTGTACGTTATAATCACTTTGATTATCCCTAAAAATTAGGAATTCATAAAAACAAACTGCATTCATTCATTACATGTGCACAAATAAACTATTAGGTGTTAAACAATGTAATTAATTTCGCGATTCGTATCAATGCAAACATCTTTAGTCGAAAATGTGCATTTGGCTGGTAAATAATCTGATCACGAAAGCGTAGCATGAACAGCTACTTTGGTCCCTCGTTAACTGCCATGCAAAGTCTACAGGACTGAAATAATATTCAACTAACTTTACTATTATATTCACTCGATGAATATTAACTAAGGGACATGGACGGAATTAAACAAACATTGCTACATTTGTATTATAATTAGATTCCTTTGATATTTTGCATTAAAATCATTTCTATCATTATGAAGTTTGTATTGTGTTTAACTATTATTCTATATATTTAATTTAACCCTTTCAACCCTGAAATTTTGCTGGCCTCCAAAAAAATGTTTTAAACACTGCATATTATTTATTACTATCTCCGATATGCTCTGTATATATTTTTCGTTTAAGTATACATATCTCAATATACAGTGTGCCCGTTTTTAGAGCTCAAGCGTGGGGATCTCGGTTATTTGAAGAGATACAAGGTCGATTAAATTAGAGCAAAGTTGCCTAATCTGGAGTATAACATAATGCCGTTTTGAAACATAAAATATTCCGACTACTTCCGAAGATATCCGAAAATTTTTATTTTTTTGTGAGACTATTTAAAGAGATAATTCAAAACAATTTACACTTGTTCATTGCCACTTAGTACGCTTTTCAACGTGGTGATATCATAGTAAAATTTCGACGTTTCGATTTTCGGCAAACATCATCAACTTCGTTTTTTCTTATAGGCGCCATCTTGGATTTTTCTATTTTCAAATACAGTTTTTTTTTCTGATTACATTGATGTGTCATGTGTTGGGGTTTGGTCTAGCAGTTTGATGAAAATGCCAAAAATCCTGTTTTTGCAAAGAGTGCTTTGGAAAGGACAGCTACACTTTTGTTTAATTAGGTAATTTTTGACACTTCGACTGAATTTCGCTTATCCTGACGTACAGTTATAAAACTAGTATTAATTTATAACAAAATGCCGTTTGGTTTTCAATTGAAGAAAAACGCGATATACTAGAACTTTATTATGGATCGCATTGAAATGTGCAAGTAACTTCGAATGTGTTCAGAGGTATCCAGAAAGACAACAACCTGCTAAAAATTATTTTCTGATTCTTCATAGAAATTTAACTGAGTTTTGTGCATTTTCTAAGCCTAGAAGATGTGTTCATAGCCCTAATGGAAATGAAAAAAAAAACCTTTATTGGCATAATACTATAATACATCCATATCTACACTAATCACTGCCCCCTCTCTTCCTTCTGCTTTCCCTCTCTTCTCCCAACTTCTCCAGCGTCCTTACTCCGGCCTCATCCTCTCTCATCCATTCCATAACTCTTCTATTCCCTCTTATACCCACTCATTCCTCCGTCACCCCCTCGCACTCCTCTGCCAGATGACTCCACGTATCCCTCCCCCGCTCACACATTACACACCTCCCATACTCTTCCCCCATCCAGACCTTCCTTCCTCTCTCCCCTGACCCACACCACGCCCTCGCCAGCACCACGCTTTCCTCCCTACTCCATCCCCCCTTCACCAAATACCTCGGCATTCTCCTGTGCACCTGCCACCTCCCGTACCTATCGTTGTATTCACTCTTCTCTATTCACCCTTGCCTTTCCTGTGCGTCCACCTCCTTCTCCTTCTCTTTCACCCACGCATCCATCTTTACCCTATTCCCCAGCCACTCCATCACCTTCGCCTCCGACAAATCCACCCTCTCATACATTCTCCTTCTCTCGCTCCTCCATTTACCCTCTCTCCCATTCACGCACGCCACCCACACCGCCTTCACCAGTCTCTCTTCCTCCAGGTCCCATAACTTCATCTCATACCTAGCCATTCTCACCATTTCCTCACACTCTAGTTTCTATTCGTTTCCTGTAGTACTATGTATCCGGGTGTCGACCTTTCCAACCCCAACATACGCTTCAAGAACCACAACTGCTCCCTCTCTATACACTCATACCCTCTTGTCCCCCATACTTCCACCCCATACATTAACACTAACCTCACACACGCATCCCATACTTTACACGCCACTCTTCCCCACTTTCCCCACTTTTCCCACGCTAACCCCCACGCCTTTCTAGCCTTCCCCTGCACCCACATCACATGCTCCTCATACCCTCCCGTCCATTTGAACAATAACCCTAAATACTTGAATTTTTTAACCCTCTCAATCACCTTCCCCTTCCACTCTAATTCCTTCAACCTCCCCTCCCTCCCTTTATTTCTGAATCTCATCCATTTCGATTTTCTAACATTCACGCTCAACCCCCTCTTATCCATAAACCTCTCTGCCCTTTTCAGCATATCCTTCATCCCTTCCCACTCTCTTGCCACCAGCACCATATTATCCGCATGTGCCAACATCCACACCTTACTTCTACAAATCAGAACCCCCCCCCCCCGCCTGTCCTTTCCTCATCACCTCCTCTAACTCACTCTCGTGTAGAGGTTAAACAACACTGGGCTCAATGGGCACCCCTGCCTAAGCCCCTCCCACGTCCTAAACTTCTCCGACTCTTCCATTCCCACTTTCGCCACAGCCCATGTTTCCTCATACACTCTTCTTACCCACTCTACTATTTCCTCACTCACCCCTCTTCTCCTCAGACACTCTAACAGTCCTACCCTTGGTACCGCGTCGTACGCCGCTTTAAGATCCACAAACACCGCATACATGCTCCCTTTCTCTTCCATCACCTTCTCTACCGTTCTTGCCAGGGTAAAGACCTGCTCCCTCGTCCCCCTATCCCTTCAAAAGCCCCCCTGCGTCTCAGGTAGCAGCCCCTTCTCTTCCACCTCCTCCTCTAGCCTATTTTTTACTACCATCATGGCTATCTTGTATCCCGTACTCATCACCGTTATCCCCCTATAGCAATCCGCATCTTTCTGATCCCCTCCTTTATGTATCGGGCACATCCTCCCCATCCTCCATTCTGCCAGTATGCTCATTCTACCCCTCCACATCTGGTTCAGTAGCTCCCTGAATTTCTTCTTCCCCTCTTCCCCAATCTCCTTCCACATCTCTGCCTTCAGCCCATCCCTTCCTGCAGCCTTCCTTCCCTTCACCTCCTTGAACGCTCTTTCGACCTCCTCCTCCGTGAAATCTTCCTCTCCATTCCCTCGCCTGTCTTCTCCCATCCCTACTGGCACTTCACTACCCTCTCGGCACTTCCTTGTCCATTCCTTCAACGATATCCCAAACTGCCTCTTCGTTTCCCCTCTCCTCAGCACCTTCCACATTTCCGCCTCGTTCCTGCATTCCCTCAATTCATCGCTCAATGGAAATGAAATGGAAATTTTACAAGCAGTAAGTAAAATGTTAAAACCTTCTGAAAGGTAATAAATGGGTTTAAATTTAATTTTCCATTAGATTCAAAATAATCCTTTTAGTTCGACCAGGGCTATAGCAGTAGAAATGATTGTATCTCATCAGGTAGTGTGGAGAGTCTTAAAAAAACATAAGTATCGTACCTCTTAGATTCATATCACGCAAGTCTTGCATCCAGAAGACACTGAACGAAAAAGAAGTTTTGTAGGAACATCATGATGCTGCATGATGATGAGTGCAAGTTTACCAATACAGGCATGTTCAATCATCACAATTAACATGTATGGTCCGTTGAAAATCCACTCAAACACTAAGGACGTCTATTTATGGGTTAGTTTATTTAGCGATAAGATCATTGGCGAACACAATTTGACTGCAGATGCGTGTTTGCACTTTTCAATGACCTATCTGACTGATTACATCGATGACAACATTTACCTCAACCACCTAAATAGCCTTTGGTTCCAGCAAGATGGAGCTCTATCACATAACGCTAGGAGATTGTCTGATAACTTGTCTGAAATATTTCCCGATAGAGTCATTTCAAATAGTGAGGACGGACGCTGGCTGGAACGTTCGCCAGATTTTGCCCCATTAGATTATTATTTATGGGGAGCTATAAAAACATAATCTATAAATCTGTACCCACCGATATCAATGATTTGCGAAGAAAGATCATTACAACTTTAAGGGCCAAAATAATAAGAAGGGATGTTTTAAGATCAATATAAAATTTAGGAAGACGCATACAGACTCATATGCTTGGAGATGGAGGGTGAGCCATTCGAACACCTCTTATAATTGTTTTTTAATTTATTCGTTTCTCATGCTCTAGTTTCATTCTATGTTATGAATTTGAATAATATTTTTGTACTTTTTATATCATATGATAAAATAGAAATAAAAAACAATTTAGCGTTAATTTTGTATTATTGTTTAAAAAAAATATTTTAGTACACAAGTGTAGCTGTCATTTTCAAGGCACTCTTTGCAAAAACAAAAACAAACCCCAACACATGACACATCACCGTAATCAAAAAAAAGCTGTATTTGATAATGTAAAAATCCAAGATGTTTGAGAATGATTACCGTGTAATTGAAACTAGTCACTGAAGTAAAATAAAAGTGGTATAAAAAAGTTAGGAGTTTTCTTTATATCAAAATTGAAGATGTGCCACGAAGTGAACGCCTCCAAAATCCAAGAAGAAAAACAAAGTTGATGATGTTTGCTGAAAATCGAAACGTCGAACTTTTATTATGATATCACTACGTTGTAGAGCATACACAGTGGCAATGGAACAGTGTTAATTGTTTTGAAGTATCTCTTTAAATAGTCTCGCAAAAAAATTAAAACGCATTTCGAAATTTTCGATTTTTTTCGGATATCTTCGGAAATAGTCAGAATATTTTATGTTTCAAAACGGTATTATGTTATACTCCAGATTAGGCAACTTTGCCGTAATTTAACTGACCTTGTATCTCTTCAAATAACCGAGATCCCCATGCTTGAGCTCTAAAAACGGGCACCCTGTACTGTACACGCTTCAGATATTCGATGTTTTTACAAATATTTCGAATCGAACTTTCAAACAAGTGTTTTCCAAATAATTTAAATTAAATTTTCAAACGAGTGTTTTCCACTCCCAGATTAAGCATGAAGTAAAATTTCGAGTTTAGAAAAGCCTGAAAATTTGGTTTGGTCGCGTAGCGCGAAGCGCGGAGCGACCAAACCAAATTGTCAGGCTTTTCTAAACTCGAAATTTTACTTCATGCGCCACGCGCGCTAAACACTGATGTGATGTGATGTTTAGAATACACATTTTTAACTGCTTTATTAGAATATTTTCAACTTCACCTAAAATCAGTGTTTTATACGCATGGCGCATGAAGTACAATTTCGAGTTTAGAAAAGCCTGAAAATTTGGTTAGGTTAGGTTAGGTTAGGTTAGGTTAGGTTCCAAATATTTTAATTTGAATTCTCAAACGAGTGTTTTCCACTCCCAGATTAAGCATGAAGTAAAATTTGGAGTTTAGAAAAGCCTGAAAATTTGGGTAGGTTAGGTTAGGTTAGTTAGTTACTATAATAAGTCACTTATTGAAATCATAAAAAAATGTGCAGAGTGAATGGGTTATTATATTTTATTTTAATGAGTAAGTAAAATGAATGTCTGTTTATTTTTTATAAAAGATTAATTTCATTACATAAATGCATGAAATAAGTAATGATTTCAAATAATGTATTTTATTCACATTTTGCTAGACTGTTTATAGGTTTTGTGCAAGTATGAAAAAACGTACGGTTAATATTAGATTCCTTTTTTTTTATGTGCGAGAAGAAAAAAAGTGTAATTTTAGTTCTATTGAAAGGGATGTCGTAATTTTCATGTCACGTTTCGGGGTGAACGTGGAAAAAAGGTAATTCAGCCGAAAATATTACTTCTGGCGACCCGTGAGCTTAATGCCAAGAGCTGGGAAAAGAATTACGTGCCAGACTAATTGTATCATTGAATGAGCGTTTCTAATTTATCTTATTCGTATTTCTGACGCGTAGATATCTATCATTTAAGGATAGACCTTGTTTCATTTACTTAAGTCAGAAATTCAGACATAGTTTTATCTCAATGATGTAACTAATCCGGTGATTTGCCAAAAATATAATTACCTTTTAAAATCGTAATTTACTTTCAAAGAAACTGTTAATGGATTCGATAGCTAACGTCATCGAATGCTCCAAAGTGGCATCGTCAATGACACGACGATGCCACTAAGGAGCATTAGATGGCGTTAGCTATCAAATCCAGTAATAGTTTTCACATATTGGCTTGAAATAGTCAGAAATGTTCAGTATTCCTCAGCACTAGGTCGGAGCCACACTGAAGAGGACCTTAAAGTCCGAAACGCGTTTGTGCGTATCTGGTGCCGGAATACTGAATTCAAATTTAATTTTTACTTTCAAATAGTTAAACAAGTCACTTCATACGACTTTTAGTTTTATGTCTATAAATGGGTCATAATTTCAGCTTAGTTAAAGCTTTGCAAACATATCCCAAAGAAATCTGCTCAAGACGTTCTAGTTTTGATAGCGCAAGATGTGGTTGGCTGAAATAAACAAATATAAAATATATAAACGTCAGATCAAGCATAAACAGTATATTTTGAACTTCACAATATTTTAATGTTTTATACGAATGGCACATATAGCAAAATTTTGAATTTAGAAAAACCTAAGAATTAAGATTTGCTGGAGATCTACGCTTCTCGAAAATTTACTTCATGCCTAATCAAGGAGTACAAGCACTTGCAAGATTCATCAAATTAAAAAATCAGAAAAGCAATTGTTAAGACTCATAAGGCCACTTTCACTGACCACCCTCGAAAAATAGCCAAACTCGTCTCGAACGCGAACATTTAGTGACGCACTTTTCCAGGAAAAAGGACAATGCATTTCTTGCACCCTCGGTCGAGGGATTTTTCGACCATTGTAAATATGTTTTTAGTTTGTAAGATCACTTGTTAGCCAGTCGTTGAAGGGAGCACATCTCCCAAATATACACATTTTTATCAAACACTCCGTTGAAGTTTTTCACTGCTCGAAGACGCTTAACTCGATCGCTTACAACGGTCAGTGAGTGTTTAGTGGTTAAACCCGAGCACCCAACAGCGATAAAAAAAAAACCTCTAGAGTGCAGTATTTCAGTTGTAAATTTTCAATGCCTGAAAATTTAGAGCGCAAATACTGCACTCTAAGGGTTTTTTTTTATTGAACATACGATACAAACAATGTTTAATATGAAACTTATTATAAGAAACGTTATCTACAAAATAGGATAAACTATTTTTCTTGCATGACCTACCTATTTTCTGCAAAACAATCAATGTTTAATCAAATTCTCTTAACAATCGTGAATATTTTTTACATAATTAGTATCAAATAAGTGTGTATCTAAACCGTAAACAACAAATTAACCTAATTAGTATACCAATTGAAAAACAATATAACAATAATAAGTTACTTACGTTGGGTTTGACCCATTTTAATTTATTCACTGGAATATCTCGACAAATATGCATCGTATAAAAAAATGTGCCGAACTAAACTTTAATTATTTCGAGGGGGCCATCCGATCCAATCAAATTTTCGTCGCCACCACCCCCTTGTCGCGGGGAAAAAAGCAACTTTGAAATCTTCAGCAGGAACCCCTATTCTTTATTGAAGATTCAGATTCTACACCAAAAATGATGTGGGTTCTACCGAAGCGAACAATTAGTTTAATGTTTGATGTAAAAATATATTGGTTTGTAAATTAAATTTACTTGGTTTTGTTTCACATACAGGGTGCCTGTATTTCGACAAAATGTATTGGGATTTCGGTTATTTGAAGAGATAGAGAGTCGGTTAAATTAAGATAAAGTTCAGTAATTTGGAGCCTAATAATAATCTAAAAACAAATTTAAAATATCTTCTTTCAGATATTGTTAAAAAACGGATTTTTTAAAATGTTGTTTTTATTTTTTTATTCAAAAACCATTGAATCTAGTCATTTACAACTTTGACATTATACAGGCATTTCTTAACGAGAAATCTAGTAACATATTTTATTTTAAGATAACTATAACATCTACCCAGGGACCATAGCCAACTTTTGTTTTTCTTATGGGCGCTATTTTGGATTCTCATATTTTTGGAAGAATATTTTTTTCTGAATAGTTTTTCGTAAGTTTTTCGTGTTTTTTTTATGTTGTGTATTAGTTTAGTTTAATGTAAGTGTAGAAATAATTGTTTTGTGATTAAATCTAGTTTTTTATAACCATAAACTCAAAATGCCTAGAAAAAGGCTTACTGAAGTAGCCCGAGATATGATAATCAAAGTAATGGACTACTTCAACCAAGAAAAATGCAATGGAGGGCCCATTTTACCTTTAGATGTAGTCCATGAGGAAAATTGTTGTGAGGGAGGGAAAGCGCAGAGTACAGGTTTCGTGAAGAATGCTTCCACAGCGTATTGCTAGAAAAGCAGCCCAAAACTTCTTGGACGAAGGCACAAATCACACATTGGCTACAAGATAGCAATAAACCTGTGGAAGGTAACAAGTTCAAGGCGAAACTGTTAGCCCTAGCCAAACGATATGCTAGACCTAACAGATATGTGGTAGACCAATATCTGCTCGAACATGGCCATGGAGTATTGCGACTTCCACCATATCACTGCGAATTTAACTAATATGGGCACAGGCAAAACAATATTATGATGCTATAGGCGAAGAAGGATATGGAGACAGCGAAGTGTTGGTCATGTGGCACAAATCCTTAGAAAAATGTATTCTGGCAAGGTGGGACTCTGTTGTTAGACACACAGAGTCAATTAACCACAGATGGTACATCAGCCAAATCGTTCTGGATAATGTGACAGAATTTATTATTCGTATTGGGGATGAGAGTAGTTCAGAAGATGATGTAATAGACAGTGATAATGATTAATTCAATTTCCACCAAATTACCAATTCGATTAAGTATACGTAGGAATTTATCATGTAATACCACATTTATGCATTTTTCTGCTTCTCGGGTCATTGTAAAGGTAAGGTCGCTAGATGATTAAAATCCAACGTCGTTAACTATTTTTAATCGTGGATTGAAAATAAGATAATTTAAAATAAAAAACCTCATGAACACCCACATAAACAAGATTTCTATCGCGTCCATTTTAAAAATTTTAAATAAAGATTCATAGTTTTTGAAATGAACGCGATAGAAATGAAAATAAATATTTTTATATTAAAATGAATTGTATTGCATTTTATTATTATAGTACGTAGAATAATGTCAACTTCATAACAGTAATCATTCTTTCAGGATTGTTTTTTTGTAAGTGCATTCCAATAACGTATTCATTGGCATGCAGGATTCAATAAAAAAATTAAACACCAAACCCCTTTCTAACGTTACGCCAATGCGCGTAATCATATATGACCTTGAACAGATTTATTCGGAATTTTATAATTTATGACGTGAATGTAAACATTTATGAAATAGACTGTATCATACTTATAGTTTATTGTACATTTTATATGTAAAATTTTAATCTTTTGTTTTTTTTGAGAGAGTGCCTTGGAAACAGTTCAGTAACTCACTCATTTGACAACTCCTAGGACCCATAATTGTTAAAATACATCAGTTGTGATGTATTTTAAACTAACGAGTGTCTTCCACTCCCAGACTAAGCATGAAGTAAAATTTCGAGTTTAGAAAAGCCCCGCGTAGAAAATTTGTCGAGGGTCGCGCAGCGACCCGAGACAAATTTTCACGGGGCTTTTCTAAACTCGAAATTTTACTTCATGCGCCACGCGTATAACCCACTGATTTACAGTAAAGCTAACAATATATAATGCTTAAAAGTGATGGTGATCAATATTTTTTAAGATGTATTGAAAATAGAAGAATTACTTTTTTGTGAATAGTTTTTGAATAATAATAATAAAACTAGAATAAATTTAGTTTGTGTAACTTTTCCATTCTGTTAACATTTAGGTCATATCCGTAATGAGGAAAGTGCCAGGATGGACACCACCATTTTTTTAAATTTATGTTTTGTGTGATAATCGATACTTATTAGTATTATTACAAAAGATTGACAGTTATTAAATAATTTTGACTGCTAACAATGAGTGACTGCTGTCAAGATTTTATTAATTAACAGATATGACGTCATTGTTTCCAAGACGCTCTTTGCAAAAAATAAAATATTATAACTTTAAATATTAAATCTAAAATAAATTATGAGTTTAGAAAAAATATATGAAAATCCAAAATAGCACCCATAAAAAAAAAAACAAAAGTTGGCTATGGTCCCCGGGTAAATGTTATGGTTATCTTGGAAAAATATATGCTACTAGATTCCTCATTGAAGAGTGCCTGTATATTGCCAAAGTTCTAAATGTCTAGATTCAGTAGTTTTTGAATAAAAAAAGAAAAACAATTTTTCAAAAAATCAGTTTTTTGTTGATATCTTGAAAACAAATAAAGATATTTCAAAATTGTTTTCTGTCAGATTATTGTTAGGTCCTTAAATACGCAACTTTGTTCCAATTTAACTGACTCTCTATCTCTTCAAATAACTGAGATCCCTATATATTCTGTCGAAATACGGGCACCCTGTATATGTATTTTATTTTCTACTAGTTTTGGCTTAATTCCATTATCATTTGATGTTAAACCAAATGTGGATTTAATTTTGTTGAAATCAAGAATAAATATATATTTCATAGTAAAAATTTGTATATATAAACGTGAAATTTACCAAGTGTGACCCACGCACATATTTTTCATTTGCAATAAAAGCACAAAATTAAAACGATATTAAAATATATCGCCTGCGTAACAGCCAAACGACATTTAAATGTACCATCAAAATCGACTCGTGAAATATGGAAAATTCAAATGTTCGCTTTCACAAATTCGGTAGATACAAATAAAAACGCGCATTTTTATTCGCACTCGCATTGTCCCCGTTTAACTTCACGCACGTATCGACACGGGCCATGTTCAATTATTTATGTTTTAGTTTACATCTCCACGTTTGTGTATATCTGGTTTTCAACTTGACCTATTTCTACAAACACGCCGGGATTGAATCGAATCCGACGAGTGCTTTCCAGCTTTTTTGCCGGAACGCGAGAAATTCCTATTCTGGTGGATGCGCCGGGCGCCGGATATTACGAATGCAACACAATCACCTATTTCAGCAGTTTTGTAGTGTTTAGCTCTATTTTTATTTAGTAATAAAAGGCTATATTTTAAACTGGTTTTCTCTGTTATATCTGGTTCTGGTTCTGGTTCAAAGGGGAGTGTGCAGTTCTGCACTGCACTTAGGCCTCATTAGGCCCATTGTGCCACCTCCCGTAGATCACCCATCCTCAGTTTAGCCAGCCCACCTGGTTTAGGTATTCTAGCATAGCTGAGGTGGGTAGATCTTTTATGTAGGCCATTGTATTCCATCTATCACCCAATATGGATTCCCTGATTGACGATAGTGCCGGGCATTCACAAAGAAAATGCCATGCAGTCTCGTCTTCCATGCTGCAACCTCTACAAGATGGGGAGTCAGCTATCCCCATCCTATAGAGGTGCCCGTTTAGTCCACAGTGACCAGTAAGGATGGCAGTTAAGCGCCTGAGATTCCCTCTAGCCAGCTGCAGGTACCGTTTCGCTGATCTCTCATTGGGATACACAAGTGTTTCCTTAGAGAGCTTGCAGCCCTCAATATCATCCCAACGCATCCTGAATTTCTCCAGGGCATTGGTTTGTAACATGTTACACAGGGAGAGAGGAGCTAACCGCACTAGCGGCTCCGGTGAGAGTAGATTTATCCCAGCCGCAGCTCTTGCCAGCGCGTCAGCTCTCCCGTTACCTGTGTCTGTATCATGCCCTTTCACCCAGCAGACTTCAATGTTGTTGTGCATTGCTGCCTGTCTGAGTTTCCCGTGGCACTCTATTTCGGTCTCTGACGAAGCATAGGCTTTCTGCAGAGACAGAATCGCTTGCCTGCTATCCGTTAAGATTAGTATGGCTACATTTGTCACCTTGCGGTTTATGATGTACTCAGCCGCAAGTGTTATTCCCATCAGCTCCAGTTGCGTGATGGTTCCATGAATTCCCATCGGAACCTTTGCTTGGATTTTTAGGGTTTTAGAGAAAACTCCAGGGCCCGATCCCTCTCTCCTTTTAGATCCATCTGTGTAGATCCTTATAGCAGACTCTCTCATTCGCTTAGTGGGTTGAACAGTAACGTTTTAGGGTGTGTTCCGTATTAGTGTTGGTACACAGCAGTCATTAACAGCCTCTAAAAGAGGTATATCTCTACAGACATTCCTCCAGAGGTGTCCTCTAACTTCCCCATAGCTGTTACTGTACCATATCCCACTGCACTGAAGGCGAAGTATAGTCGCCATGGCCTCCTCCTCCACGTGGATATCAAGTGGTGGAAGGCATAACATGACTTCCATCGCCATCGTCGGAGTAGTGTGCATGGCGCCTGTTACACTAAGACAGACTGTCCGCTGCACTTGCGAGAGTTGCTTCCTCGTGGTTTTCTGTTTGGTTCTGGGCCACCAAACTGAAGCTCCGTAAGTCAGCATGGGCCTTATAACAACTGTGTACAACCACAGAGTCGTGCGTGGTTTCAAACCCCAGGTTTTCCCCACTGCCAGAAGGCCCTTATAGCTTTGTCTGTTTTGATGTCGATGTGCGCTTTCCAGCTCAGTTTCCTGTCGAGAGTGATGCCCAGGTATTTCACCTCGTCGCTGTACTGCAACATCGTATTCAATCATTTTGGTGCTTTTTTGACACCTTCCTTTTCTTGGTGAACAGGACCATCTCCGTTTTGGCAGGGTTTACCGATAGGGAGTGATCATTCCACCACCTAGAAACTATGTTTAGAGCTCCTTGCATCTGGTCGCATAGGGCGTCTTCAAACTTATCACATACTAATATGGCCAGATCATCAGCATAGGCTGTCACAAACAAGCCTAGTTGCTGAAATTCATCTAGTAAGCTGTCCAGAACCATGTTCCATAATAGTGGTGATAAAACACCTCCCTGAGGACAGCCTCTGTCAATTTCACAGGTTATACGTTCCCTTCCCTGTTCCACTGTGACTATACGATTGGCCAGTGCATTGCCAATCCATTCACACATTTTAGATGGTACTCCGCGCTTGCTTAGCGCGTTTCCTATCTTCGGTATGGTCGTTTTATCAAACGCACCTTCTATGTCAACAAAAACACCTAGAGTGGATTCTTTAACATCCAATGTTCTCTCGATTCTGCTCACTACACTATGCAGGGCTGAATCAGTGGACTTCCCCCGTGTGTATGCATGTTGTGTCCCCATCAGCGACTGTCTGACTAGAGCTGATGTTCTCTGTTATATTTTGTCATATAAAATAAATGCAAACTTCTTATTTTCATCCTATAAATATACAGGGATTTTTTTAAAGTAACTATACATATCCTTATGTACGCACTGACTAGAACTACAACGCTTGAAGTGGGAAATTATTTTGATGTATTTATGTCCGTTATATATAGGTAGTTTTTCCTCTAAGTATACATACCCCAATACGAATTAGGTAGAACAAGTAATGCAGTTAGGGGCCACGGTGGCCGGGTGGTCGAATAATATTTTGATATATTTATATATTTAGGTCCGTTATACACAGGGAGTTTTTCGTTTAAGTATAAATACCCCCATACAAATTAGGTAAAACAAGTAAGTAATGCAATTAGAAGCCGCAGTGACCGAGTGGTTGAGGCGTTAGTGAATTCTTTTCGGTTACCGCGGAAGGCGAGGTTGAATCTCGCCGGGGCGAGACATTTCTCTGCTCGACTTTACTTTACACCCCATGAAATAACATGTATTATAATATAGATTTACACTATATTGACATATATCCCCAATTAAAATCAATAAATTCACTACGGAAATGATAAAAGTTCACTTTTTTCAACTTTGAAATTTTGACTAGAAACTTGTATAAAACCTCACTGATTGCTGTTAACCATTGCAACCTTTACTGGAGACATTGGGAAAGTCGAAAGAAATGTTTGTTAAAAACTTGAATTTAACTTCAACTTAAAGTTAAATTTAACCGCATGACGATTATAACACATTAGCACATTACACTTGGACTCATATGGATTTATAGAATAACTAGCATAAATTAATATACTCTTGGAAATTCATTTGGACTGAATTCTAGTTTGTGTCAACAGCTATATTTTGCCGAAAAAAAGTTTGCTAACGTTGAATATTCCACATACTTCTAGGTTAGGAGAAAGGTTTGCAATAGAATGAATTGCGTAAATCTCTTTGCGCACGATGATTATTTTACATACTGCTAGGACTCAATATTTTCAAAATTTTCAAACAATTTTTTTTTTAAATTTGAAATATAAACACTTGGTTTGTTTCACTAACGTTTTACTTATTATTCACACTTGATTAAGCATGAAGTAAAATTTCGAGTTTAGAAAAGCCTGAACATTTGGTTTGGTCGCATAGCACTACGTAAAAAGTACGCGACCAAACCAAATTTTCAGGCTTTTCTAAACAAATTTAACTTACCTATGCGCTAGGTGTATAAAAATATTTTAAAATTCAAAATATTCTAGTTTAAGTGTAAATATTCTGAAATTCAAAATATTCTAGTTTAACTATAATGTAACTGTATATTTTTAAACTTAATTTAATAGTTTAATTTAAATACTGATTCAGCAGTATATTTTTAAATTCACAATATTACAGTATTTTATACGCATGGCGCATGAAGTAAAATTTCGAGTTTAGAAAAGCCTGAAAATTTGGTTTGGCCGCTCCGCGCTTCGCGCTACGCGACCAAACCAAATTTTCAGGCTTTTCTAAACTCGAAATTTTACTTCATGCTTAACCTGAGAGTGGAAAACACTCGTTCAAAGCTTTGAATTTAGCTCTTTAAAAATAAGCTGTCTAATTACGACGTATGTTTCTGAAATCAGAACCTACTGAAATGCCAAGTGATTAATGAGAACATTGTGAAAGATAATTTTGTTTATTTATTTAACATTTCCGGTCAAAATTAATTGCATATTTAGATAGTACTTGTCGAATACTTTCGAATAATATCATTTTTATCTATAATACCCACGGGGTGTATAGAAAATTCTCACTCATTTCTCTGACGAAAAATACTCGTGCCGGGTCCATGGATGTTATTTATTTGTATTGTCTACATTTCATTATTTATTATTTAATATTAATAAAATCATCTGACTGAATAGCTAACGCCTAAGTCAATTTTAAAAAACTCATATCATCCTTTAGAAAAAAGTATTGCAATTAAAAGAATTTTCTATTTCAATTTTCTGAAAATAATATCAATTTCAGTTTATTTCCTTTGCGATTACTGATATCGAGAATGCATACTTTTTTATTTGTTATTGATTTCACGATTTGGATTCATGTGCCAACAGTAAAGATTACATAGTAAATTTGAAGCCGTTAAAGTGATGACGAATGAAAATCCTGGAAGCACGCTCCGTCAGAACTCTGATGATTTACGATCATCCGAAACAACTGGAGCGGAAAAATTGGAACCGTTCCGCCGTCATCGATAAATAATCCTCTAATAATAAGAGGAACGCTTTTTGCGGACCTCATTCCAAAGTCATTCATGTCTCGGCTCAATTATTATAATTTATTGTTTCCATTGTGCAAATAAAATACCATAAAAGTGCTACGGAACAAACATTTTTTATGAAGATGTCATTTACGAGAAAATGGACATTTTGTATGAGATATTTAAATTATAGCATCTATTTCTTATATTATACTCGAATGTACAGTTATTTATAGATTTTTTTACATGATGAATAAAACGTAATTACTATAAAATAAATAAATGAAAGTAAAGTTATTTCTACAAAAAGGTTATTGACCTTATGTCGTTGACTATTAAAATAAAGTACTTGAATACTCATTATAATTATTTAGAGATGATATAAATTAAAGTTAAGTAAAAGCTATGTTATTTATTATAAAAGAATGAACGTTTTTTATTTATGCCGTCAAGTTGACAATATTACATGGGTTTTTGGTTTTAGCGGCGGAATTCATTCAAAAATTAAAATAGACCTTATTATTATTTAAACATTAAAAGTGTGATTCTTTTCACAATCTAAAACAAGTTAGTCTTACAAAGACCATATCGAACACTCATCAAAACAACTAATTCCTGAGCTAATACCCCGACAAACATTGAATTATACAGCAAGTGTTTGCTGTTACATACAGTAACCTACTGCGAATGTAACAATTTGGGTCAAATTATTCAGGCCATCTATAGACGCGTTTCGAGATTATCTTTCATCTCAGGGAATGGAAAAGTTATACTGATGAGGGATAAATCTCGAACCGCGTCTATACAGGGTGTCTACGCTAAACCGTTCGTTAAAAGTTTATGGGGTTGCCGTTGCACTAAAAATTTGAAAACAATCCTTGTTATACAATTGAATCAGTTCTCCTCATGTGAAATATTTTCAACTTTATATCACTTCTGGTTCCACCGGAAGTAGCACCAAATTTGTTATTTTAAATAGAATACCCTATATATTAGTAATTTTTAGAATTCCTCGTTTAAATTGCAACATATTCTATTCGAACATATGTACACTTATCTCTTATAGTTTTCAAGAAAAAAAAAATATTTCTAAAATTTTGACCTTTAAAAGGCATCTTGAAATCTGTCTGTAACTTCTCTTAAGAATGAGATAAAAATATGATTTATATCTCTACTGGTACCTAGAGGATGTCTTTATAAGTATAATAATTGAAAACTGTCAATTTTGATAATAAGTGTTCTTAAAATATCAATATCGAAGTGTCCTCTTCAATATCTCGTAATTCGATATTTTTAAATGGAATGACTCATTCTTTATAACATGGTACGATTTGGGGAAAGATTTCCCACAAAAAAGTATCAACAACTATACTCCTAAAGCCAGTGGTTTTCGAATTATTTCAAAGATTCGTTTTTCGTCGCTTTATGCAGGGAATAATGCGCGCATAAGTCTCAACTGAATTTTAGTAGGCAAGTAGTAATGCTTTTGTTTTGCAAACGGCAACCTCATAAACTTTTAACGAACGGTTTAGCGTAGACACCCTGTATATCCTGGGAATTTCATTACATTTAAAAACGACGACTGTACATATTTAGATATTTGTTGTTTATTTTTATAGAGTTTAATTTGAAGCTTTAAACGAGCGTTATCCACTCCCAAGTTAAGCATGATGTAAAATTTCGAGTTTAGAAAAGCCTGAAAATTTGGTTTGGTCGCGTAGCGCGAAGCGCGAAGCGGCCAAACGAAATTTTCAGGCTTTTCTAAACTCGAAATTTTACTTCATGCGCCACGCGCATTAAACACCGATCTCAATTTAAGTTTATTTGTTTACAATATTTCAATGTTTTCAGTTTTTAATACGCGTGGCGCATGAAGTAAAATTTCGAGTTTAGAAATGCCTGAAAATTTGGTTTGGCCGCTCCGCGTTTCGCGCTACGCGACCAAACCAAATTTTCAGGCTTTTCTAAACTCGAAATTCTACTTCATGCTTAGCGTGGGAATGGACAACACTCGTTAGGGATAATTTATATTAATTTTTTAAGTGTTTAATGACTTTTTCACATTCTTGATGTATGAGTTACGATTTCTTCTTTAAATTTAATTCACACAAAAATCAGGTTAAAATAACAAAATTTTGACTTTGAGTGGAAATAACTTAAAGACTACAGAAGGGGCAATTTCTAATTTTTACATATTTTAAAAAAGCATAGTTTTCTTAACACCCGCAGAAAGTTTTATGTAAATTCATGCTTAGTTTTTTGAGTTGTGATGTTTTTTAAATACAACTTTTTCAAAAATCAGGTTGAACAATAAACTACGTGACTACTATTGTACATTTTTGGATATTCGTTGTTTTTTTTTAAGAGTTTAGTTTGAAGCTTTAAACGAGTGTTATCCACTTCTAGGTTAGGCCTATTCAAATTCAATTGCGGTTTATGCGCGCATTATACCCTGCATAAACGCGACGAAAAAGGAATTTTCGAAATAATTCGAAAACTACTTGCTTTAGGAGTATAGTTGTATAATACTTACTTATAAGAAATTTGCCCCCCAATCGTACTATGTGATAAAAATAGGGTCATTCTATTTGAAAAAATTGAATTACTAGATATTGAAGAGGGCACTTAGATATTGACATTTTAAGAATACTTATTGTCAAAATCGACTGTTTTTAATTAATTTACTCATAGAGGCATTCTCTAGGTACAAGTAGAGGTGTAAATCATATTTTTATCTTATTCTTAAGAGAAGTTAGAGACAGATTTCAAGATGCCTTTTAAAGGTCAAAATTTTAGAAATATTTTTTTTTCTTGAAAACTATAGGAGATAAGTGTACATATATTTCAATAAAATGTATTGCAATTTAAACGAGGAATCTAAAAAAATACTAATACATAGGGTGTTATATTTAAAATAACAAAGTCGATGCTACTTCCGGTGGAACCGGAAATGATATAAAGTTGAAAATATTTCACATAAGGAGAACTGATTCAACCATATGATAAGGATTTTTATCAAATTTTTAGTGCAACGGCAACCCTATAAACTTTTAACGAACGGTTAAGCGTAGACACCCTGTAGATGGCTTGAATAATTTGACCCAAATTGTTACATTTGCAGTAGGTTACTGTATGTAACAGCAAACACTTGTTGTATAAATCAATGCCCGTCGGGGTATTAGCTCCGCAAGTAGTTGTTTCAATGAGTGTTTGATATAGTCTTTGTATGGCTAACTTGTTGTAGATTGCGAAAAGAATCGCACTTTTAATGTTTGAAGTATTCTGTAACCAAGAATTGGCAATTTCATTTATACTTACTATTATTATTTTATTATACGTATTTTACGTTTCTGGTATAATCTTTTAATTCAATATTATTTCTTTCTGTTTTTCAATTTTAGAATTATGCCCTGAAGAAGCCAACAAATTTTGGCGAAATATAAGCACAAATATATTAAAGAAAAAAAAATACACAGAAATTTTTACAATAAATTCTTCGACTCCATTTTATTTCTTGAATTAATTAAAACCAAATACCCAATTAATATTTATTATAAAATAACAACTTGATATTATTCAAATATTTTCTACGTAAAATAAAATTTTAAATCCAATATTCTGATTTGTTTTAAATTCATTGTATAGAAACAACAGTGTCGGCTCATGAGAATTTTTATTGGTGAGGCTGCAGACATAAACGTACCGGGAATTTTTCTTTCAAGTATACATTCCCGATTCCTATGTATTTGTTAATTTTTTAACGAGATTTGTTTAAAGATACTAACAAGTGTTTCCAATCCTTGATTAAGCATGAAGTAAAATTTCGAGTTTAGAAAAGCCTGAACATTTGGTTTGGTCGCATAGCACTACGTAAAAAGTACGCGACCAAACCAAATTTTCAGGCTTTTCTAAACTCCAAATTTAACTTATGCGCTAGGTGTATAAAAATATTTTAAAATTCAAAATATTCTAGTTTAAGTGTAAATATTCTGAAATTCAAAATATTCTAGTTTAACTATAATTTAACTGTATATTTTTAAACTTAATTTGATAGTTTAATTTAAATACTGATTCAGCAGTATATTTTTAAATTCACAATATTACAGTATTTTATACGCATGGCGCACGAAGTAAAATTTCGAGTTTAGAAAAGCCTGAAAATTTGGTTTGGCCGCTCCGCGCGTCGCGCTACGCGACCAAACCAAATTTTCAGGCTTTTCTAAACTCGAAATTTTACTTCATGCTTAACCTGGGAGTGGAAAACACTCGTTCAAAGCTTTGAATTTAGCTCTTTAAAAATAAGCTGTATGTTTAATTACGACGTATGTTTCTGAAATCAGAACCTACTGAAATGCCGACAGTTTATAAACACTCATTAGTATTAATCTAAACTCACAGACTTTTTTAACACTACATTAAACACACAAATATTCATTCTAAAACATATTCAAATATTGTATTTAATCAAATAATTGAATATTTATTTATTATTTATTAAAATTGATATTTATTATATTAATTATTTATTAAAATTGATATTTTAATTGATTGAATATCAATCACAAAAATCATTGACAATTGACAATTAGTATTAACCTAACGTGCCTTCTACCAAGCGATACTTGGTTTGAACTCCGCTATTTCTAGGAGGTAAGTAGCTTGAAAATCAAATAAGGAGTGAAAAATTATCTGCAAATAATGACTATTAACAAAAAGCCCTTTCGCATAAAATCAATGCTACTTAGGCTCACGTTGATCGCATTTTAGCCATTAACTGCGTTTAGCGCTTTTCTATTAGGAAAACCAGAATGCATTAACGGGAATTAAATAGAAGCAAATAAAAATATGTCAATTTTGTCGAATTGAAATGCGAATCGAGTTTTATTAAATTCGATAATCGAGGGGAATGCTGAATCCGCTGGGGAAATATGTGGAACTCGAATAAATTTTAGTGAAGGAAACCGGGAATTTCAACAATTCAGACGTGGAAATAATTGCGCTTGCGAGAAAAGAGAAATAGAAAAACGACTTGTGCTATTAGAAAGATTAAAAGAGTTGTTTGGTTGTGTTATTTTTTCCACAAGATAGATTAAAGCCATTTTAGAAATGAATATTTTTTAAAAGAATATTAATGTAAAATACTTGTAAATAATAAAAACTTGTAGAAAATCGTTATTTACAAAACAAGTGCGGGAAAACAATTTTACCGAGTAAACGCATTTTTGAAGCACGAGCGGCGAAGGAGCGAGTGCCTTCAAATGCGTGAACTCGAGAAAATAGTTCACGCACGAGGATTGTACAATATTTTTTGAAAGAGCAAAATCATCACAATAATGCTGTCATGGAAAATGTGCAAGATTAGATAACATATACAAATTCTTGATTTTGATAACTGTTGTCTTATGTAGCTTAATCTAAAATTATTCTCAGTGCAAATGGGTTTCAAGGGTGCAAGGTGCAGTTCATCAAAATTTTATAAATCGATAAGAATCACAAAACATTATAAATCTCTCTCTCTCTCTCTCTCTCTCTCTCTATATATATATATATATATATATATATATATATATATATATATACACAGGGTGTCCCATTAGTGCGTTCTCGGAGGATATCTCAGCTCATGTTAAAGATAGAACAATTGTTTCTTTAACAAAGTTATTTGATTTTTAGAGCTGCATCACCTAAAAATATTTGTTTATATACAGAGTGTGCCATTAAGACAGTAGCGGATGCAATTTGCTTATTTTAAATCTATCACCCTGTATATTATTTTGTTTTTGAATTTATCATAAAAATTGTCTATCATTTTATTGAAAACATTTCGTCTTAGTCGTATCGTTTCGGAGTTATTTGACATTTATGGACGAAAATAATATTTGTGGTTTTATAAAGCTTTATAAAGTTTTATAAAGCTAAAATATCTCTAAATCTAAATGAGATAAAGAACTGCAGATTTCACTATTCTCTTGAGAATTGGGGGCGCTATCACCTACACTATATAGTTGTTGCGTTTAAGTTATTTGGCTATAAGATAATAATAGTTAAATTTATAAATTTTAAATTAAATGTAACTTTTTCAAATAGAACCATGTAACTTTTTTTATATCAATCGACTCAAAATAAAATTCTATTTCTAATTTGATAATAATTTTGTATCTGTAGATGTAATATAATTATCATAAACATTTTAAACTGATAAAAATTATGAACCAAATGATAAGAGAATTGAATTTTGAATCGATTGACGTTAAAAAATGATATGGTTCCATTTTAAGAAATCAAGTTACCTTTGTTTGAAAATTTATATATTCGACTATTTTTGTTTTGTAGTCAAATAACTTGATCGCGATAACTTCATAGTGCATTCGATAGTGCTTTCTATTCTGAAGAGAGTGGCGAAAACCGCAACTCTCTATCTTATTTACTTTCAGAGATATTTTAGGTTTACAAAACTGCCGCAAACGTGATTTTTATATATAAATGTGAATTGATTCCGAAACGGAACAATTTAGACAAAATGTTTTTAATAAAATGATACGCAGTTTTTATGAGCAATTTAAAAACCAAATAATATACATGGTTATCCATTTAATATAAGCAAGTTGCATCTGCTACTGCTTTTATAACACACCCTGTATACATGCAAATATTTTTAGGTTATGCAGCTTTTAAAATCAACCAACTTTCTTAAAAAAACTTTTTTTCTATCTTTAACGCGAGCCGAGATATCCTCCGAGAAAACACTCATGGGACACCCTGTATATATAACTGGTTGGAGTTTATTAGGCTGCTTTCTCGCGTCAATTTGTTTATTTTCGCTCTACGTTTCGGCAGCATCATTTCTGCCATCCTCAGGAGCTTTTTATATACCGAGTGATATATGTCACGTTCACTGTCAGTACACTTGTTTTATAAACTAGGGACTTGTAGTCTAGATCTGCTGCGTATGATTGGTCCACTTGATGTAAAAGGTACTAACATTTCTTGATTTGTGTCCGATGTATCTGCATTGTTGAAATTACTTGAAATTGTCTGAATATCCCGAAAATTGTTAAATATTGGCGCAAGTCATTTTTTTGTTGTTTTATTATATTCATCAAAGGTTTCCATGTGGTTTGTAATCTTGAGCTATCATCTCGTTTATTGAGGCACAAAGGATGTTTTTCTATTTCTATAGCTTCCCGTACGATTCTTTCTTCAAATTTTGTGATAGAACTAATTACCGAAGTATTTTCAAAATCTATGTTATGGTCTGTATCAAATTTATGTTGGAATGATGAAGAATTGTGATTTTTTATGGCTAATTTATGTTCTTCTCGTCTGACGCCAATTCTTCTGTTGGTTTGGCCGATATATGATTTATGGCAGTCTTTACAGAAAATTTTGTATATTCCTTGTTTTTCAAGGACAATTTTGTCGTTAGGGCTATGTTAAAGTTGTTTTAGAAGTAGTTGTTTCAATTAAAATTTTATAAACTTGTTTCAGTGAGACTAAATTTTTGCAGAAAGTCGATATTAATTTTAATTCGTTTTTATATATTTTTTAACTTTTTTAAGTTTTCAGTACCTACTTATCACTAATAAAACACGATTAAATTTCCTTCCTTCACTTATTTATTTTTATTGTTAGATGTACATTTCGAGTACCATGTGCTCATTTTCAATAACTGAACTTCAATTATTGAAAATGAGTACATGGTACTCGAAATGTACATCTAACAATAAAAATAAATAAGTTAAGGAAGGAAATTAAATCGTGTTTTATTAGTGATTTATTACTTTACATAACTCAAAACAAATAGTGAACCTACTTATCAACTATTTAAACCATCAGGCTATCCAAAAAAGTATTGTTCTTGACTTACGATTTAAAGTTACATTTAAAGATACGGGGATTTTATCTTTTAAATATACTTTACACATTCCAAAATAAATTGCTACAGACGTTCCAATTAATCTAAATGAAAATTTATTAAATTAATTAACATGAGATCAGACACAAGCAGTATATTTTGAACTTTACAATATTTCAGTGTTTAGTACGCGTGGCGCATAAAGTGAAATTTCGAGTTTAGAAACGCCTGAAAATTTGGATTTGCCGGGGCGCGACTCGCTTCGCTCGCGCGCCCCGGAAAATCCAAATTTTCAGGCTTTTCTAAACTCGAAATTCACCCACTGATGACACGAAGTTTTTGTGATTTAAAAAACTAATTTCATAAACTATTGAACTGGCTAATATGAATATAGAGCAATCAAAGCATTTGAAAATTACTAAATTATTATTCACATCTTTTATCATAGCTCTGTTGATTGCTGAAATATTTTAAAAATAGAAACGTGTTTTGTATAAAATCACATCACAAATCATAGGAAATGCTATGATAAAAACATCACCATTTGCTTCCATTAATTTAAATATGTTGCAATAGCCTAGGTGTAATTCGAATTAGAATTAGTTCAAAGTAAATAATAATATATAGTATCTTTAATTACAATGGTCGAAACTAGTCGGAGAAAATATAAATTAGTGAAACAAACCAAGTGTTTTAATTAAATATCCAGTAATATATAGTATGTTTAATGAAAAAAACCTCTAGAGTGCCATGATTTAATCTTTTTTTACACTTAAGTTGGCTACAGGCTTCAAAAATTAACATATAGAACGTCAGACATAATAATTATAATACATAATTTCAGAGTTGCCAACATACAATATTTCCTATGGCACTCTGGAGGTTTTTTTTTTATTGAACGTACGATATTTATAAAATAAAGTAATAATGACAATTGTGAATAATTATAGATTTAAAGCCCTAACATCAATAACCATTTTAACATTAAAAAATAATTGTTTATACTAAGGTACAATTTAGTGTAAAATTAACGATATAATTTTTTTGTACTGCAGAATATGTGCGATTATGATAACGATGATAATAAGCATATTATTATGACTTTGTGATTTGTGCATGCCGAATATATTTAAAAATTCACGAGCGGTCCGTTCCGGTTGAATTGTTAATGATATTCGGAGGAATGGATGTTGCATTACTTATTTAGGCAAGCTCCATTTAGAAAATCCATTTTCATCGATCGGTTATACTTTAAACTCGTCCTACTTTCGCGGATAAAAAATCGAGGCGATACATCACGCGGAATTTAAATTCCTTCAGCGCACCGATAAAAAATTAGCGTCACTCGTTATTACCGAAACTCCACCATTTAGGAATCGAGACGGATAAATATTTGTTTTTCATAACTTACTATAAGTTTAAAAGTGATTCAACAAGTTCAATTCAATACGAATCATTATATAACTCACACAGTTTTTCAAAGAATACACTACATTTAATACACAGAGGGATTTTTTTTAAAGTATACAGCATTTGGTAAATTTGCGGGAATTAGTTATTATAAAAGAGGCCAATTTAAAGCTTCTATAGCTGAGAATTTATATGTAAGTATTTGAATATTTGAATACTTCAATTTTAAAAATTTAATCTCTTTAATAATAACGAATTTCTGCAAATTTCCCAAACACTGTATACTTTAATAAAATCGCTATGTATTGAATGTAGTGTATTCTTTGAAAAAGCGTATGAATTATATAATGATTCGTATTGAACTGAACTTGTTGAATCACTTTTAAACTTATAGTAAGTTATGTTCGAAAACATATTCAAATATTCTAATTATTAACATTTTAATTGTTTGAATATTCAAATATTTGAAATATTTGTATATTCGAATTTTAATTAATTTTTAAATAAATATTTAAATTAGGGTTTTATTAGTGTAAAAAGCCAGAACATTTGGATTGATTGCTCCGCTTTGTTTCGCGACCAATCCATTTTTTTAGGGTTTTCTCGAAATAAATTCGAAATATTTACATCATGCTTAAACAAGGATTACAACAAGATAATTAATTAAACTCATTAAGTATATGAAAATAAGTCCGGTTTGTATTTGTTATCCATTTTTCTTAAGAAATCAGTGTTGTCATTAAATGTTTTAATAGCTGTTTAAAGGGTATTTTCCAATCCTTGATTATTCATGATATAAAATTTGGAGTTTAGAAAAGTCTTGAAATTTGATAAATTCACATTTTCAGGCTCTTCTAAACTCAAAATTTTACTTTATGCTTAAAAAATAAATACTCTTCAGGCAATAACAATTATTTTTTGAACAGTTCGTGAATTTAACAACAAACAAACAAAAAATATTCACAAGTGCGGGCATTTCGGTTGCTTTAAAAATCAAATTAAATATCTAAGATTATGCCATACGAAACGGTGAATCTTGGAAACGTAAAATACATTTAATTATATGTCATTGGGTAACACAGTGCTGAATTTAATTACGACATATGTTTCTGAACTCGTCAGTAATTTTGTTATTTATATTTTACACAAAAGTAATTTTGAATAATTTCACATTTACCATTGAAATCACCGTTCATTATATTCAGTATTACGTTAATGACAAGTATAACAATCAAAAGTCATTAGGCGAAATCCGAGCTGTGCATATAGGAATGCGTTGCCTAATGATGTAAAATAATAATAGGATACGTTTGGTTTTCGAACTGAAGGTAAAATGATTTATTAATTTCACTCAATTTGCAGTAATATTTGCATATGATGTTGTGTAGACCGCATCAAACGGCACGTTTAGTTTTCAACAGCGGGACACAATCAATAGAGCGTGTTAAAAATTTACTCTCCCGGCGCATCCACCATGTATGTTTCCGCGTATCGTACACGTGACGTCTAATTAATTTCTCGTTTCTACAAATTTGACACACGTATTAAATTGAAATGATATATCAATTAATAAGAGTATGGAGTTTTTCTTATTACTTATATATAGTACATCTTTATTCAGACGATAATTACAATTAGTTTTATAACATTTTTATATACAAATAAATAACTTGTTAGTCTGTCTGGGCTATCGACCAACGGTCTTTCTGCCCTGTCTGAATTTACTATTTGTTATTTAAAAATTAATAATCAGTAGGTTGTTTAACTGTCTGAATGAAACGAACTTATGAATTGGTGAAATGTTTCTGTTGAGAATTTGTATTTGGACGTGATGTTAGGATTTCGGGGAATACAGAATTTGTTCAAAATTTCAAAACTGTGAGTATAGGTGGAGTAGTAGAAGTAAGGTAAGTATATTGGGGGTAGTTTTGTGGTTTTGTAGAGGAGTTCGTTCGAAGGGTTATGAAGGGGAGGATGATTTAGAGTGGAGAGACGGATATAGTTAAACAGGATGCACCCAAAGTCCAACAAGGGGCGGCAAATTGATGTATAAATATGGATTGCAGATTTAATAGAAAATCCTTGATTTTTGTATGTTAGTGTCGCGCCCTTGTCTTTATTTTAGATTTTTTAGAGAGTATGTGTGGTTTGAAGGATAATTTTGAGTCGAGTAGGATACCAAGGTATTTACAGGAATACACAGCGTGAATTTAAGTGTTATTAAGGGACACAAATGGTGATCTGGGAGTGATTTTGTGGTAGAGAAAGAATAGTTTGGATTTTACTGGGTTTATTTTGATTCGCCACTTTGAGCCCCATTTTTGTATGGAGTCTAAGGATTTTTGAAGGGATATTTGGGCATTTTTTAGGGTTGCAGCATTAGAGATGAGGACTGTATCATCCGCAAAAAGGAGGAAATATCGCGAAGGGTTGAAGTATGTAGGGTCTAGGTTGTATATATCAGAGCAGTATAAATTGTACAATACTAGGGATAAAGGAGAACCTTAGGAGATTCTTATTACATTAAACTATTTAAAACATTTATGATTTGCTATTTGTAATCAATTGATTCAATTGATTTTGTATTGATTTCCTTACATTGCAAGTTTCTTTTTTGATTATTTGTCGAATCAGTTTTAATTTTTTAACATAGGTTAAATCTTCTTGTATAAGTATAAGGCACAATCGATATTTTGCGCTAAAATCGCGATGTTTACGTCAAAAAAGACAAAAATGGCATTATACCCCAAAAACTGAAATATACGAAAGTCCACCTCTGCTGAATTAAAACAAAGTCTAGTTTTTTCTTCAAATATTTTCAACAAAACAGTTGATATTTTGGAAAATCCAGTAAATATTTAAATTGCGATTGCAACCAGTCAACGTTTATAAATTTTTGAATAAGTTTATTCTTTGATGTTAACTGTTTTCGTCAAATTTAGTTAATCTTATAATTTTTATTTTCAAAAAAAAAACCTTTGTGGAACTAAAATTCTTTTTTTTTTAATGCCGAAAGAAAACATATATTTCTACAAAAAAAAAACAGAAATAGTCTAAATCGAGTAAGGGGACCACAAAACGAATATTTTCGCAAACAGTTTTGATTTTAAAATTGCAAAAAAGTATAAACTGTTCACGTGTGTGTTTGAACCGAAATAATCCGATTTATTTTTAGGTACAGTTCCGGTTTTCGTTAAGACGAAAATAACGGTTTTTCCGGTTTTCGGTTTACGGTTTACGGTTCAGTTCCGGTTAGAAGCACTGATTAAAAATTCTCTACAAATGATTAATTTCGGAAACGATCAATATGTTGATGCTCATGTTTTTATATGCTCAATATTACATTTTCATAATTATTTAAATTGAAAAAATTCTTTACAAAAATAAATAGTCTAAATCGAGTGAGGGGACCACAAAACGAATATTTTCGCAAACAGTTTTAATTTTAAAATTGCAATTAAGTATAAACTGTTGGAGAATTAAACAAGTGTTTACGTGCGTGTTTGAACCGAAATAAACCGATTTATTATTAGGTTCAGTTCCGGTTTTCGTTCAGACGAAAATTACGGTTTTTCCGGTTTTCGGTTTACGGTTCAGTTCCGGTTCGAAGCCCTGATTAAAAATTCTCTACAAATGATTAATTTTAGAAACGATTAATGATATGTTGATGCTCATGTTTTTATACGCCGAATCATTTTTAGGTTCAGTTCCGGTTTTCGTTCAGAAGAAAAGTACGGTTTTCCGCTTTTCGGTTTACGGTTCAGTTCCGGTTCGAAGCCCTGATTAAAAATTTTCTATAAATGATTAATTTCAGAAACGATCAATGATATGTTGCTGCTTATGTTTTTATATGCTCAATAATGCGTTTTTCATAATTATTTAAATTTAAAAAAATGCCTTTCATGAAATCGATATTCATTTCGAGTATCGTATCTTGGCATTTACCCGCCACCTAATCCGTGTAACCGGAGAAGAGAAAGAATTTACGCATTCCGTTCGTAATCCAATTTGTAGATAAAGTTTATTCGGCGCACCGACTTTCAAATCCCCCTTTTCTTTCAGCCTCTCGTGCCAGAATGCGAGAAAAGAACGCACACAGGGGGCCGATATGAAATTCCCCGTTTTCACTTTCCGCTCTCCCGACGCTTTTATATCTCGACCGAGATTAAGGTTTCTTTAATCCCGACTTCGGAAATATTTAACATAAATCGCACTCCTACAAGTGAACTGGAAGCAATATGGCGAGAAATGTAAATGTCTATATCGTCAATGTTAAGAAAGAGACTTGTATATATAAACTAGTTACTCTCCCTAATTAGTATAAACTACTTAGGGGCAGTTGTATGCTAATGTTTTACTTTAAAATTGCTATAATTTGGCTTAGAGCAATTGAAATGTAAATTTAGCTTTAGCTAAACTTAGTTTAAACCAATTTTTATTCAACTGGCCCTTAATATATTTATGCTTAAATTACAAAACACATATAACCAAGATAAAAAACATTAATAATATGTATAAGCATATGTTATTAATTTGATATAAAGAAAATACTTGACTATTCATACCACTTTTATTTTAGATTTGTGACTAGTTTCAATTACACTGTAATCATTGTCATACTAAGTCAAGTGCTATACAAAAGTTACGTGTTTTCTTTATATCAAAGATTCGAGTATTTTTAATGTTCTTTTTCCTAGTTATATATGGTTTTGTAGTATCAACTATTTGTGTTGAAAGTTGAATACAATTTTTGTTTACTTTTGAGATAACTTGTATATCTACAGGATAATCACTTGAGATTAAGGTTAAGAGAGCCATTTTTGCTAGTAGTGTGTTTCTAGGGTACAAGATAGCGCTAAGAAAGCTAATTTACTGAAAGTAGTTTTGATTATTTATTGTTTTATAGCAGGGATATTTCGATTCTAAAAAAATATCGATATTGTATACCGGTTGTATTGTATAGCCAAGTATATCGTAGTGAAAAGTATCGATATTCAAAATATCAATAATTTTTGACAACAGATATTTTAGATTTCATATTTACAATTATTTAATGCCGTACATTATATTATACAGGCCTCCACCTAAAATTGATAATATTGCCAAGAATAGTTTAATGACGGTTATGAAATTATCAATATTCACCTTTTACAAAATAATAACAATAATATTTCAATGTTTTATAGCGTGGCGCATGAAGTAAAATTTCGAGTTTAGAAAAGCCCCGGGAAAATACTGAAAATCTCGAAACATTGAAAATCGACAATAATTGAAAAGTTTACAAAAATCTCGAAATATCGAAAATCGTAATGAACATTTTATAAATTGATGAAAATCTCGAAATATCGAAAATCTTGCGCAAATCTCGAGATACTGAAAATCTCATTAACATGCGCGACCCTCGACTAATTTTCTACGCGAGGCTTTTCTAAACTCGAAATTTTACTTCATGTTAGTCTGGGAGGGGAAAACACTAATTTTGTCGATTTATAAAATTTTCATCAGATTTTGGATATTTTGTCGTATTCGTCAATTTAGAAAAATTTCATAAGATTAATATTTCTGATTTTTATCAATTTATAGAATGTTCATGATGTTTTTCGATATTTGAAGATTTTCGTAAACTTTTTGTCGCTTTATGAAATATTAATGAGATTTTCAATATCTCAAAATTTGCGTAAGATTTTCGATATTTTGAGATTTTTATCAGTTTATAAAATTTTCATGAGATCAATATTTCGAGATTTTCATCAATTTATTGTTTATTGTTTATTGTTTATTTACGGATATCCATTTAAAATAAATACATAATGCTTAGTCTAAAATAAGTTAAAAGTAATAATTAAGTTAAAATATATAAAATCACAAACAATATGCAGAACAGATTAAAATCAAAATGCTCATCACTATGCTAAAAGTAATAAATAAGGTTAAAATATAAATCACAAACAATATACAAATAAAACAAACAAAACAGATTAAAATGTGAACAAAAATAAAAATCTAATTTGTCTCACGGAGCATGGACTTAAGATTCTTTTTGCTTGTGGTAGCAAAGTCTATATTCGCCGAGTTGCAGTGCGCGGCAACTCTAGCCATACCATAGTTTCTACCATAATTGGTACGATGAAATGGTACGTTGAAGAAGTCGAAGGAACGTAAACCCCTGCTAGGCATATTGATTTTAAACTGGCCCAGAAGGTAAGGGCAGTCGATCCAACCGTTTATCAAATTGAAGCCTAGCATTACATCCGCGTTCCTCCGTCGCTGCTCCAACGTATTCATTTCTAGGCTACTTAAAATCTCTTGGTAGGAACCACAAATATGGAACTTATACGCTATAAAGCGTATAAATTTCGTCTGGACCCTTTCAAGTAAATTTCAAGTAAATATGAAATGTTCATGATGGTTTTCGATATTTCGAGGTTTTCGTACATTTTTCAATTTTTGTCGTTTTATAAAATGTTAATGAGATTTTAGTATCTCGAGATTTGTGCAAGATTTTTGATATTTCGAGATTTTCATCAATTTATAAAATGTTCATTATGATTTTCGATATTTCGAGATTTTTGTAAACTTTTCAATTATTTGTAAATAAATAATATAATGACTACTAGATAGTCGAAACTAGTCACACAATTAAATGTAAAATTCAGTGGTTAAACAAAGTAAAAAGTGTTTTATTTACAAGTGTATTTAAGATGTACCACAAAGTGAACGCCTACAACAACAAACAATTTTTCAATTATTGTCGATTTTCAATGTTTCGAGATTTTCAGTATTTCGAGATTTTGATCGGATTTTCGGTATTTCGAGATTTTCGTCAAATTATAAAATGTTCATGAGATTTTCAATGTTACTGAATTTCTTAGATTATCGTCAATTTTAGAAAATCTATAAAACTGCCGAGAATTCAAAAATTAACGAAAATTCTTTAAAAGTGCTAACATTTTAAAGTGTTAGCACTTTTAATGAATTTTCGTTAATGAAAAAAGTTAAGTGTTTGATATTGGATATTTTATATATTTACGGAAGCTCCTTTTACATAAATTTACAATATTAGTATAACTTCAAATATATGACAATTAGTATATATATATATATATATATATATATATATATATATATATATATATATATACAGAGTGAGTTACAGAAAAATTACAATTGTATAAGACATGATCATGCTACTCTTACTTTACGAGAGTTAAAATTATAATAATAAAAAATAATAGCGTGTATACATTATTTAGGGATAAAATCAATAAATGGGTACAAAGACAAATACATAAAGAACTAATAAATTGTACAAATAACAGATTGAAATTAGTATCAGTAACTGATGAGCAGAATATCACAGTAAAGACTAGATTGTATAATATAATATCAAATAAAAATATATAATAGTTCACAAATTAAGTAATTGAAATTAAGATATAACAATATCAACAATAGCAAATAAATTGATTCTTTTCAAATTAGCCTTAAATGTTGAAAATGAAGAATGATGTAATGAAAAATAATTGTTATTATTTAATTCGTTACAGTAACTCATCATTCTGCATATTGGATTATATTTTGCGTAATTAACTGCATAATAGCGCAAATAAAACAATAATTTCGATCTATTGGGACCTCAAGAAGGCACATAAAAGTCTAATTGTTCTAATAAGCTTTGGTAGTCTATCTCGCCGTTTATAAGCTTTAATAGAAAACACAAATCATTTATTATTCTTCTATTTTCCAACGAGCTGAGACACAACATATTATGCATATTACTATTGCTAAATTGATATCTAGTGTTGCCTAGCCTAGCAGAAACTAAGCGCAAAAAGCGACTATGTACTTTCTCCAGCTCTGCTGAAAGTACCCTCGTATAAGGAGACCAAACCACAGATGCGTATTCTAAGTGAGGTCTGACCAAGGAAGTATATGCTTTAAGTAAAACGGAAACATCAAAATCTTTCGAAAAGCGTCTAATAAAACCAAGGACTCCCAGCGCTTTGTTAGATATGCGTTTAATGTGATGGCTAAATAATATTGAAGGATAAAATAAAAACACTTGGTTTGTTTCACTATTTGTATAAATATATAAATATATAAATGAGAATGTTATTCAAGAAATGTGATGGCTAAAGTTTAAATTATAATTAAATATGACACCCAGGTCCTTGATGTTATCAACGCAAAGCAATGCATGATTACACATCGCATAATTAAATTCCAGTCTATTACGGAGATAAAATAAAATTGAGCTGCATTTTTGTAAGTTAAAAAATAATTTGTTAGTTTCATACTACGTGGACAAACTATTCAGATCCAACTGTAATGTATGTTGGTCATCCAGGCATTTAATAGATTTAAACAATTTCAGGTCATCGGCACATAAAAGATAATTACTATATTCAATATACTTACCAATTTTATTAATAAATAGTACAAATAATACTGGTCCGCAACGGGAGCCCTGTAGGACCCCAGAAGTAACACTAATTTTTGAAGATATTGTATTACCTATCTTGACTACCTGCTTTCTATTTGTTAAGTAGCTTACTAACTATTTATAAATAGTGCCCCCAAAACCGAGAGACGCTAATTTATGTAACAAAATTTGATGATTAACACGGTCAAACGCCTTAGAGAAGTCTGTATAAATAGCATCAACTTGAAAGCCCTTCTCTAAAGCGTTCGACAGGTATGTATGGTAGAAAGTAAGATTTGATACAGTTGATCTATTTTTCATAAATCCGTGCTGTTGATCAACTATTATATTTTTACAGTTCCACACTATTTGTTGAGAAACTAACAGATCTAATATTTTTGGTAGTGTGGATTGCAAGGCTACTCCTCGATAATTTTCAATATTCTCTTTTCTGCCACTTTTAAAAATTGGTGTCAAGTAGCTACTTTTCCAACTTTGAGGGATAATACTGGAAGATAAAGATAGATTAAGCAAATAAAGAACTGGTTTAGTTAGCAAATATTTACACTTTTCTAGAAAATAGTCTGGAATCCCATCAGGGCCTGCACTGCATGATTTATACAGATTAGACAATGTGTTATAAAGTGTTAAAAACCGTCATAATTTTGAAAGTTGATGGAAATGCAGACAATTCTCGAAAACCGCCACAATTTTAAATATCTAAAAATTAGAAAATTTACGAACAATTGTGGAAATTTTAAAAATTTACGAAATTTACAAAAAAACATGTCAAAATTAACGGAACTCTTGTAATATCACCCAAGAAGTCAATATTTTAAAAATTGACAATAATCTTGAAAATTCATAAAAATTATTAGAATTTTTAAATTTTTTTAAAATGTAGGAAATGTACGAAAACAGCCAGGATTGAAAATTGGCGAAAATTTATGAAAAATATAAACATTTCAAAAATTAAAGAATAGTATATTAAAGTATAAGTGGATATTTAGGTCTTTAAAGCACGCACGATTTTGCAAGCACGACGGCGCCAGCCGGAGTGCTTGCAATAGAGTAAGTGCTTTAAAGACCAGATATCCACGCATACTTTACGCTATTTTTTTTTATTGATGCATTTAAAGACCATAAATTGGCCCGAAATTTTGAAATTTCGAGCATGTTTAAGATGACGGAATCAATGTACCTTTGGTTGTCAAGGTGTGAAATAAACAAATTATCAATTTCTCATCAGTTTGTCATTACCCTTTGAAAATGCAATCAAAGATTGATAGCTTGAGCGCTAAAGCTGAGAATCGGTTGATTCCGCAAAAGTCGGAAGTAGCCTACAAAAAAGAGTACAACCGTTTGATTAAATGGATGGAAGAATGCCAAGTTGCCAGTGTAACAGAACAAGTTATGCTTGCGTACTTACAGGAATTATCAGAGAAGTACAAGTCGTCCACAATGTGGGCCATACATTCCAAATTACAATGTATGTTACGATTACAACAGGGAGTGGATATCAAATCATTTGGAAAAGTGCAAGCATTTATGAAGGCGATTAGTAAGAATTGTAACGCAAAAAAGTCCTATGCCTTTAGAGAGGAAGATTTAAGAAAGTTTTTTGAAGATGCTTCAGATATAACGTATTTGTTTTTGAAAGTTGTTGCCATTTTTAGAATCTTTGGTTCTTGTCGCAGATGCGAATTGTGCGATATGCGTTTATCCGACATTAAGGAAGAGGGTAATACCTTACTTATTCTCATACGTTCGTCTAAGACAGAAAAGGCTCGGCGTTTTACTGTCGCTGACAGTAATGGTATACCATACGTTGGGTTTATTAAGAAATATTTGTTGTTGCGTCCTCAAAATGTGAGTACTGACCGTGTTTTCTTACGCTTTGATAAGGGAAAGTGTACTAAACAAGTAGTGGGTATTAATACTTTTGGTTTATGCCCATTTCAAATTGCACTTTTCCTTAACTTAGACGAACCAAAGAAGTACACAGGACATGCGTTCCGGCGTACTTCTGCAACTATTATGGCCAACGGTGGGATGACTATAGATCAAATATAGCGGCAAGTTGGTTGAAATCGGCATCGGTGGCTACTGGATATGTCGAAGAGTCCATCAACAATAAAAACAGTGTTTCCAATATTATATCAAATGCTATTAGCGGAAATACGAATGCATGCACATCTGGAAATAAATCAGTTACCAATGTTCATGTGAGCAATGTTGATTCCGAGTTAAAGCACGGAAATATTAATTTTTGAAATAATACAGATTGTATATTCAATATTTATTATAAATAAAATGAACGAGTTATTAAAGTTTAATAGATAGTGACATTTATGTTTGACTTTAAGTTTGAATTGACGTTGTTGTCCTTAGCAACTTTAAAACACGCGCGTGTTTTAATATTGAATTTAAACACGCTGCGAAGTATTTGAAATAAGACATATGATGCATCAATAAAAAAAAATTTGTATAACCTGTAATAAAAATCTTGGAATTTCTTTAACAACGTCAAGGTTTCAAAAACCGACCAAAAACTTACGGTATTCACAAAAGTATGGTCGAGATATTGAAATTTGACCAAACAAGGTTACAACCTTAAGAAATTGATTAAATTTATTTTGAAAAATTGAATAAAATTTTGAAAAAAATTGATTAGAAATATGAAAGTTTAAGAAAAACCACCAAGATTTTGAATATTACCGAAACCTTTGAAAATTTATAGAATAAGTGTTTATTTATAAATTAATAATAATGATGAAAATTCATGAAAACTGCAAAAATTTAAAAAACTGACGATAATCTATAAAACCGTCAAGAGTTTATATACGAATAAAAATCTTTGAAAAAGCTAATAATAATCCCGAACGTGTGTCTTTCACTCCCAGACTAAGCATGAAGTAAAATTTCGAGTTGAGAAAAGCCCCAAGAATTTGGATTTGGACGCGCCAGCGTCCAAATCCAAATTCGGGCTTTTCTCAACTCGAAATTTTACTTCATGCGCCACGCCCATAAAAACACTTAGTGTAATGTTCAAAATATACTGTTTATTTAAAATTTAAATTTTTAGTCGATTTTTCAATTATAAAATTTCCATGAGATTTTCAATATCTCCAGATATTCGTGAGTTTTTCAATTTTTCGAGATTTTCATCAATTTAAAAAATGTTCATAAAATTTTCTGAAATTAAAATTGACATAAAGGGTGATAACGATTAAATTGTGGAGTATTCAAAGGTCAATAAAACAAAAACACTGACATTTTAGTAAAAAAAAGTATATAACATCAAAAGTTTTTATATTTAACATAACTTACTAGTAAATAACTAAACTTAATGTTTTTTTTAGCTAAATTCTCTTACTTAAGACTTTACTGGGTTTATATTTTTCTGCACTAAACTGGCAGCGATTAGTTTTGTGCATCACACTATTTTTAATAAAAATATTGTTTTTCCTATTACAGGGCCGCTTTAAGATACAAATATTTAACATTTTGAAAACTTCGGGGGGGGGGTTTAAACCCCCATAGCCCCCCCTGGCTACGGCCTTGATCGGACTTATGTTTTTTAGCCATTGTGCGATGGAGTGTGGAATGCGACAAATGCATTATTTCTTTAGCAAAATAGAAGTATAGAGAAAGGAAATTAAATAAAACTAAAAAAAAAACGATGGAAAGACTTGGAAAATTTGAAATTCAACATGTTTTTTAAGTAATTTAAATTTCTAGCGTTAGCATTCAGCTTCGACATCTGCGTCTTTTTGTTATTTTGTGTACCTTTTAGAATAATTTAAATTATGAATAATTATGAACCGCATATCTACTCTGAAATGAAATTCATTATTTCAATTAGAGAGATGCATAACTATTTATTTAATAAATTCAGAATTTGCATATTACGCGGAAACGGAAAGTTTTCGCTCAACTGTACAAGTACGCAAAGTACGCAAAAGCCGTTTGAAATTATTACTCGGAAGTAATTCGAGAATCTTAAGGGGATATTATTGAAATAGTTGAGTTGAATTATGCAATCTCTGTAGGAATATTCGAAATATTTGCTGTGAGTGAAATCCACTTGAATAATAATGGAAAATTTGTGCGATCGCGATTCAAATAAGCACCTTAAACATACACAAAACACATAAGCTGAAATAAAATGGAAATGGAAATATATATTTCGAACTTATAAAAGCTTCTATATGCGTACTTGTCGGCCACTTCAAATTTTCATTAAAATTCAAACTATTCTCGCTACGCGACCAAACTAAATTTTCAGGCTTTACTAAACTAGAAATTTTACTTCAGCTTAATCTAGAAGTGAAAAACTTTCGTTTAAAAATATATTATAAATAATATATGAAAATATGTTCGCATTTCAAGCGTTGTAGTTCTAATAAATTAATTTTTAAACACTGTGCCAAATCTCGTAAAATAATGTACAGTCGACGTAACCCAAATGTAAACGCATGGTTGTCATGGTTTTGTTACTGAAATTCATTCTTGTAATTCTGGCTTTGGTCAGTAGTATTACAAAGAGAGGCGTCATTGGAATTTTTTATCATTATAACAATAATGCCTTTATTAAAAAAGAGGTATGATACAGTATATATAAAAGTGTAGGCGAAGTTCAGTCAGCATTATCTGTTACTGTTCTTCCACTTAACCTACTTAAAACATAACATAGGTAATAAGTGAGTATTTTATAAGAAAAAAACAAACAATATTTTACAGATTAAGACACAACATAAGTAATACATGTGAGTATTAGTAGAAAAGAAAAACAATATTATACAGCACATTTGGTTTTTAATTTCACCGATTACAAAGACCACCTTGCAACAGCAAACTACGCACTTGTTGTTTAAATCCTTCAATTGGTAGTGATTTCAGATTTGAGGGGAGTTTATTGTATAGTTTATAAATATTGTAACTAAAACATCTTAGAAAGATAGATGTTTTGTGCTTCGGTGGTGAGATAAGCCCTCGAAACCTGACATTAATATTGTGCACGTCAGTTCGAAAAACAATTCTTCGGTAGAGATAGGGAGGCGTCTTGAAGTGCATTATCTTATAATATAATGTATAAGAGTGTAGCGTTCTACGATTGACCATATTCAGCCAGTTTAGTTCAGAGCACGACCCAGAGATATGATCATACTTGCTGATTCCTAAAATTAACCGTATGCAAGAGTTTTGCACCTTCTGTATACGATCTTTTGTCACTTTATCCAAGAAATGTATACTACATCAGAAAAATTAAAATGACTTAATACTAAAGTGTCGCTCGTTTCGTGTTTTTATTTAAGATTTTCCTAATCGAATAAATCAATCTTAAACTAGTGTAGGCTCGCGTAATACATCGACTAATATGAGCTATAAAACGTAAATCAGAGTCTAAGATTAATTCTAAGTTCCGTACGGAGTCTATAAATGGTATCATGGTGTTTTCAAGCTGAATAATAAACAGGTGTTTAGCAAATGAGACTAATTTCTTAGGACCAAATAAAATGGCTGATGTTTTGGTAGGATTTATTGTTAGGGAATGTCTTTTGGATATCAATGAAAGATTCGATAGGTCCTGATTTATATTATTATTAGCTGTGTTTAAGTTATTAAAAGGAAAGGAATATAAAAGTTGAGTGTCATCTGCATACAGATTACAAACACAAAAATCAAGCGCTAAAGGAATGAATAGAGAATAATAGAGGACCTAAAATTGAACCCTGAGGGTCACCTGCATTTATATATAATTCATTAGATGTGCAATGATTAATTCTTACCTGTTGCCGGCGATCATATATAAAACTACTCACTAAATCTAATCTAATGAAAATCGTTTAAGAACATAATATGGTCAATATTACTGAGTCTACGATAAGTAATTAATTGACTGTTTTTTAGCGAATTAATGGTAAGCCTACAATAGATCAAGTCGTGATCTGCAATATCATAAACTTTTACGACCCCGCATTGAAAAATATTTGATTTATTTAAAACGATAATTAAATCGAGCAATGAAGCCGGATTGGCAGTGATTCTGGTTGGTTCCTCTATAATCTGATGCAGTCCATATGTTTCTACAAAGTTACAAAATTGCTTCGTTAGGTTGGAATCAGTATTTAACAAATTGATATTAAAATCTCCTAAAAATAATATTTCATCACAAATTTGTAAAATATGGCTAATTATTGTATCGAAAATCTTTCGATACAATAATTAGCCATATTTTACCAATTTGTGATGAAATATTATTTTTAGGAGATAGTAAAATAATTTATATTTAAAGACGGTGGTCTATAATGACTCCTATACAATAGTATTTGGTACCAAGTTTGCATTTTATAAACAATTCTTCAAAAGTTACAGGATTATCAATTTGTAATGTAATATCAAACGGCAGGTTATTTTTTAAATAAAGTGCTACGCCACCCCCCCGACCGAAGGCTCTCTCTTTGTGAATAAATTTATAGCCATTGATTTGAACAAAAGAAAAGTCACTAGAGCTGGTAAGCCAAGTTTTAGTTATTGCAATTAAATCATAACTATTTGAAGTTACCATCACCTTAAAATTGGTGAAATTAGAATCCAAAGACCGAACATTTATATGACATAAAGTAAAATGCATTTAATTATGTAAATATTAATGTATTAATTAACAATGATGATACATTATGTGCGATGATTCATTTAGAAAAATATATATAAATCCTGGGATATTAAAAGTAAACGAAAAGTAAACAAAAAAACAACTTTACAAAGTTGTGAGTAATGTAAAGCAACTAATAATAAAAATATATATATAAGAGCATGCATGAATGAATTATAGAATGAGTATAGAGAAAAGCAATGGTATATTCATGCATGAATGATTATTATTTATTGACTATTAATCCAATGTCTGATTCTGTGAAAATCTTGTGTATTCTTTCTTCTCCGTGTTGAGTTAATTTTCCATAGATGCATCCGTGATAGGACCAAGCGTTACGATTTCCCACTTTTTCACGGCATAGTTTCAATAGACGACATCGGTGTGGTGTCAGGTCATCCGCGAATATTATTATTTGATTATTTAGTAAGGAACGTACTATATCGACTGTTGAAAGTTTGTCAAAGTAGACAATAACAGTTCGAGGTCCGTTTTCGATTTTACTAATACGGTAACATTTATTAATGTTTATATCATTAATTATAAGCATTGTGTGTTTAGATAAATGTTTCAGTTTGTTATCCAGATTCTCATTACATTCTTCTGAGAGACCAACTATTCTAATGTTATTATTGCGGGAGGATTGTTCTAATTCAACGACTCTTTTTTTAGATCATTTTCCTTTGACAATTGATTTATTTTTAAATTCAGCTTGTCGCAATGCTCTCCGATTTTGCTATTGACCTCGATGATAATTTTTTCTAATAACTTGGCCAGTATATTCTCATCGGCAATGATTTCGAGGAGAGCCTCCTTAACCGTTGATTTAATATCTCTTTTTTGCGGGTGATCGGCATGGTGGATTATATACTTAGTGAATGTAGAGTAGAGTAATACTAACCAGGTACAATGGATATGAGAGAAGTAGTTTAAATTGTATAATGCACCACAGAACACTTCCAAACGACGCAGCGCACACAAACACTACTCACTTGGTGTTAGCAATCGCACTCTATCCTTTTTGTCAATAATTTTTGAGAGCTGCCAAATTTAATTGCGAAGAACGACTATGATGCAAAGTGTAAATTACACCATTAAATTTTGGCGTTCAGATTTGGGTTGCGCCGACTGTACCTATAGGGATTTTTTTTAAATATACAAATACCGATGTACGAACTCATCGGTATTTGTATACTTAAAAGAAAAATTCCCTGAATGTGCATTCTTTTTATTATTATTATTTTATAGTGATGTTCCAGAATTTAATGAACTGTGAAAAGAGCGCATGGAAATTTAATAAAGACGGAGTAAAATTTCTTGTCTCGAGTTTAATAGGTATTAAATGAATTGAAAAAAGTTCGTCGATTTAATGAAAGTGAGGAAAGTTTTTTGTTTTAAATTTTTGTCTACAGAAAAGGCTAATGTGCTATAAAGGCTAACTAACTGGAAGTTTATTACTATTTTTTGCTCTAATGTATAAAAGTAATAGCACTTCATGGCTTCTATTTGTTTGAATTTACACTTATACACTCACTTCTGCTGCAACTTAGTATTAATTATTAGTTTTAATAAGTTGGTTTTCTCTAGAAATTATAAATGTATATGTTATGTTTAAAGTGTGCAAACTATAAGTAGCTTACGCTTATTTTCTCGAATTCAAATAGTTTTCAATTTAAATTATTCATGTGTAAAATGTTAAAATTGAATTTGTGTTCAGTATTCCGGCACCAGATACCCACAGATGCGTTTCGGACTTCAAGGTCCTCGTCAGTGTGGTCCCGGCTCAGTGCTGAGGTATACTGAACATTTCTGACTATATCAAACCAATATGTGAATACTATTAATGGATCCGATAACTAACGCCATCTAATGCTCTATAGTGGAATCGTCAATGACACGAATGCACAAAGTGTATATGCACTATTAGATGGCGTTAGCTACCGAATCCATTAATAGTTGTAAAATGTTAGTTTAAAACATTAGTTTGTTAGATTAGATAGATTGTTTTTTATAATAGCAATTTGTTTTGCGTACAAATGTAATCGCACAATTATTGTCAACTGAAATATGCCCAAAGCGCATTATTTTTAACGCTTACTATAAAGAGCTTAAAAAAACAAACTTTCATAACTTTATTGAAGTCAGTAAGCGAATTATTGAATATTATTTAAATATAAGAACCATTACAAAATATTGAGGTAATAAATAAATGATTTGTAGTAGGTATTACAATTATTATGAACTTAAATTATTTTGCAAACATGCCATCATCAAAGCTTGAAATACAAAACTTTTCATAACTAATAAGAATGGTAATTAGTTAAGTTATTCCTTTATTCCTTTTACTTCACTTTTTTATTTTAATTCTATATGTACATTTCGGGTACAATGTACCCTTTATCAATAGAAAAAACTAATTGACATTTTCGTAAATAAATAAAAATAGAAATACAACTATTTTCACAACCAAGTGCGATTTATTTGATAAAGGGTACATTGTACCCGAAATGTACATATAGAATTAAAATAAAAAAGTGAAGTAAAAGGAATAAAGGAATAACTTAACTAATTACCATTAAACTAACCTTCACGTAACTCAAACAAGAATATCTTAACTAATAAGAATGTCTACCGAAAAATCACAATTTTGTTAGTTTAATAATACACATAAAGTAACACAAAAACTAATTTAAATCTAAATGTACAATTATTACGTTGTATTTACCATATTTGTCATTGATTCCCTGGTTAGAATAAAATCATTTCATTTGTTTTACTTTTTTTAATGTATTTAAAAAGGTAAAGTAAATCAAATTTGGTGAAGAAAAACACTTGTTATGTTCCATTATTTTATTTTCAGTTTCTCGACACGTGTTTCGATCTTTACAGATCATTATCAAAGGTTATACTGAGTATAACCTTTGATAATGATCTGTAAAGATCGAATGAGGTGTCAGGAAACTGAAAATAAAATAATGGAACATAACAAGTATTTTTCTTAAAAAATTTGAATATCCGGTTCCATCGAGAGTGTATAGCAACAAGCATTAACTTTAATAAATCAAGTGATTTGAATTTAATTACATTTTTAAAACTACCGTGCGATCGTTTAAATTATGATTTAGAGTAGGCGTAGGTTATGGTAAACTATGTGTTAACAGTCAGTGGTGCCAATCTAGTTTAAAATTCAAAGCCTATTCTAAATCATGTTTTAAATTATCACACGGTATTATTTTAGACTTCAATGTACTTAAACGATTGTATTCTAAGTTTTTATAACTTTACAAAAGCCTGTACTAACTTATTCCAAATATATCACTCAGAAATATAAACCTATACAAAAAATTAAGACAAAAGCTAAATTCATTAATCCATTCATAAGTTATTCTATAAAAAAAGTTTCGTCTTGAGCTCGACTTATTATTTGAAAGTAAAAAGTACGAATGCCGTTTGCTTTGTGCGAGGAATTAAAGGGCATTCAGTGCAAAAATAATATTCGCGAAGACGAATTTATGAAAAGGGGCATTTTCCCTAATTACATTCCTGACCCAATTACCGGCTCCTAAATATATCTTGTTATAATTGAATTACCATCGTGGCTAACTCGATTAAGATCCATTTGGAGGGAAAATGCGTGTTTGTCAAGGAAATAAAAATGATTTCTTTCCGACGAATTTTATTTAAAATGGGAATGATACTGTACACAATTTGTAAACTGTTAACTATATGGTAATTATTACATTGAATGAGTGAATAAGGTAAAGATAAAATTTATTCAATAAATAAAGCACTAACAACATTTTTTCGCACTTTTATTTTTACTTCTATGGGTACATTTCGGGCACAAAGTGACCATTATCAATGTATTACTAGTGTATTAATCAACTGATGATGGTCACTTTGTATCCTAAATGTACATACGTTAATAATAATTATTCCATTTATAATAGTCTCTTTGAGTAAAATACTGAGTATTTTTTTTGATATCTTTGCAAATAAACCTTAAAAAGTTAAAAATATTTAAAATTTAACTTGTGTTCAGTATTCCGGCACCAGGTACCCACAGACGCGTTTCGGACTTCAAGGTCCTCTTCAGTGTGGCCCCGACCCAGTGCTGAGGAATACCGAACATTTCCGACTATTTCAAGCCAATGTGTGAAAATTATTAATGATTTCGATAGCCAACGCCATCTAATGCTTCATAGTGGCATCGTCAGTGACGATGCCACTATGAAGCATTAGATGGCGTTAGCTATCGAAATCATTAATAGTTTAAAAATATTTATTTACATACAGAGATTTTTTTCTTTAAGTATACATATTGACGCGCTGTAAATTTTCCGATATTCGTTGTTTCCTAAAAGAGTTCAAGTTGAAACTTTAAACGAGTGTTTTCCACTCCCAGACTAAGCATGAAGTAAAATTTCGAGTTTAGAAAAGCCCCGTGAAAATTTGTCGAGGGTCGCGCAGCGACCCGAGACAAATTTTCTGGGCTTTTCTAAACTCGAAATTTTACTTCATGCGCCACGCGTATAAAATACTGATTTCAAGTGCAAATATAAATAAATTTTACGATATTTTAGTGTTTTATACGCGCATGAAGGCGCATTAAGTAAAATTTCGAGTTTAGAAAAGCCCCGTGACTCTCGACTAATTTTCTAGGCAGGGCTCTTCTAAACTCGAAATTTTACTTCATGCTTATCCTGGCGCTAGAAAACACTGATTTGACACAAATGTTAACTTTACTAGATTTTGTTAATAATTTGTATTGCAGTTCCGTTTTTTCTTTAACACTAAAAGTTGATAAACGAAATAATAGAAAACATCTTTAATGGCATTTTTATGTAACTTTATTCCGTTTGTAGTTTCAACTACATTATAATTCTTTGTATTTCATATAAATAAATTGGTCATTTTCAAAAGAGCTCATCTCCTCAATCTGAAAAAAAAATAATTTTTTACAAAATTCTGTCTCTTATTACCTCTACTTGTGTATTTCATATAAACACGGGACAAAACTACTATGCTTCTAATACCCAATAAACGTAAACACATGTAAGATGACCTAACTAATAATAAATCGAACTTAGACACTTTTTTAATTAAAATGAACATTTTATAATTGAGGAGATAGCCTTATTTTTAAATGACTAATTCAATTATAATTAATAACGTTAGTAGAGTCAGCCGCATTGGTATGTTGAACTGAGTTCATTTTATTAAAATGCCATTAGAACAATGAAAAATGTCACTACAAAAAAAAATCGCGAGAGTTAGAGTAAATATTTTAAATTTGAATCTGTTTACTTAAATATGACTTGTTCATCTCACTTTGTCATGTATTGTTAACTCTAACTAAAAATAAATCACACGTTACATATAAAAAGTAATAGTTATTTAAATTCAATATTACGACTACGTAAAGTACGAGCAGATGAAATTAAATTCTTGTACAGACGGGATTAAATTAGAATTGAAAATCACAAAGATGCAAATGCCTAGTATTTCCGAATGCAGTCCTTTTGATGTGTATGTGTAATAAAATAAATTACAGCCGGCGAATCGCATCTTTCTAATAAGGCTGCAGAGGGTATTTCTTTTAGCGTAAAAAACTGTGACCTAAATGAATAAATAAATAAATGTTCTAAAATTATCATGTTGTAAATAGTTAAATAATGTCTAGTAAGTTCTCTGTTCAATTACCCGTAAGCAAAATATATTACTAATTACTTAATCGTTAACGATCAAAATGTGTCCTCACCGGTGGCGTAGATAGCCTTTTGTGATGGGGATGAATTTGAATTAGAGTTTTGTTTCATAAATAAATTTTTCTAAAGTTGTATAAAATCAAGAACAAAAAATAATGATGTGTCCATCATAGCACTTTTCCCGTTATTTAAACAATTAATAATTGACATAATAATGTTATTTTACTTGTTAATCGGTTAAGGACTATTTCACATTAAATCAGCGTTTTATACGCGTGGCGCATGAAGTAAAATTTCGAGTTTAGAAAAGCCTAATTTGGCTCGGTCGCTCCGCTTCGCTACGCGCCCGAGCCAAATTTTCAGGCTTTTCTAAACTCGAAATTTTACTTCATGCTTAATCAAGGATTGGCAACACTCGTTAGACTTGTTTTACAGTTATTTTATTATTGTAAAATTTATGACTAAAATACATAGAAATGATGTTATAGTCAACTTTTGGTGTATACGGTTATTATTCCAATTTTTTTCACTGACCTGTTAATATAACTTATTTTTGTAGAAAACCCCCATTTTGATCAATATTGACGATATGTCATTTGCTGTCAATGTTACAATTTGTCAACATTACACATAAGTAATTAATATTATTGAATTTGCCAACTTTAGAGTTTTTTGTGGATATTTTAGTTGATTTTATTAATTTGTATTGTTTTCTAATTTTTATATTGCTTGTTGATTTTGATCAGAGCTGGGACGAATCCTCGTAAAAAGGATTCGAATCATGAATCCGAATCACCTAATATGATTCGAATCACGAATACTCGAATAAAGGATTCGTAAGAGATAAATATAATTCGAATCAAAGATTCGAATCCTGGTTTTTCATATCACGAATACAAATCCTTTAGGAATAAATTTGATTTTATTATTTTTTTGCAACCATTTATATATAAATATCGTTACCAGTTGCTTTAACAAAAATATTTAAAATCTAATTATTTATTATTAACACTGAACATATTTGATAACAGACTAAACATCTGATTCCCTGTTACTCTGATTAAAGATGTATTTGTGTGTTTCTGAACTTCACTTCAAATCAGTGTTTTGTACGCGTGGCGCATGAAGTAAAATGTCGAGTTTAGAAAAGACCCGTGAAACATTGTCTCGGGTCGCTGCGCGACCCGAGACACATTTTCACGGGGCTTTTCTAAACTCGAAATTTTACTTCATGCTTAGTCTGGGAGTGGAAACACTGGTATAAGGCCTCATATTAAACTCTATTATAAAATCGACGAATGCCTGAAAACTACTTAGATAAAAAAATCACTGAATATCATTAAAACCGGGAAAGTCGGAGAAAAGTCATGAAATTATATTCAAATTGACCAAAACAGTAACAAAAAAGCCATATGGCATTATTTAATTTGTCAAAATCAGCAGGAAAATTAAAATGCGTGTTTTGTAATGTAAAATGTATCAAATTAACTTAAATATTGACAAAAACAATGAAAACAATTTAACAAAATTGAGGTTTCCCACAGAAGCAAGTTATATTAAAAGGCCAGCGAAAAAATCTTGAATCAGGAAAATGTCGGAAAAATTTCAGATTATGGCTACCATGCCACTTTTACCTAAAATAATATTAATCATAATTTTAAAAACTAGATTATTATCTTTAAAAACATTTTTAGTCATTTATTGTTCTTATCAAAGCATTCAGTTTGAAGTTTCGAACGAGCGTTTCCACTCACTGTGGGTCTTTTTGAAATTTCGCATTTACCACAACAAACCACAAACTTTGCAAGTCTTGAAAGCCAACATTGAAGCAGAAATCACCAATTTGCGGCCAGATGTTTTCCGAACAACAATTCAAAATACTGTAAAAGGGGTACAATCAACACCAACTCAGAAGATGGTCATTTGACCGATATCATTTTTTTAACTTTATATTATCAATTTTACACCTTTAAATTAACTTCCAATCAAAACATTGCCCATATTTTGAATTTCTAATATAATGGCAGCCAATTCATAATATGACATTACTTTTGCCTTTTATTACACAAGACAAAAAGTTTATATCTTAAGAAATGTTAATTTTTGTTTTTTAACATTGATTTACTTTCCTTGTTTACGCACGAAGTAAAATATAGAGTTAAGAAAATTCTGAAAATTTGGTTTAGTTGCGTAGCGAAACGGATAAAACACTGAAATATTGTGAAATTGAAAATATACTACTTTTTTTACTTATTATGTTTGAATTTCATAGCAAATTCAGTTTGATTTTATTAGAAATATGTTCCAAGAAATATAGGGAGTTTTTCTAACGTCACATGAAATTCCTTGCGTGACGTGTAAAGTCAATGTAATTAAACTAATAAGGTCGACTCGGTTTTAAATCAAGACAACCTTATACACTAACCACCTTGTTTGCTGACGTCACGCGTGGAAGTCCTCACGTGACGTCAACAATTAAGGTAATTAAACAATACAAGGTCGGCTCGGTTTAAATCAAGACAAACTTACTTACACACCTTGGTTGATGTCACGCGTGGAAATCCGTACGTGATGTTAAAACCAAGATCATTACTGTGCAAGGTTGTCTCGATTTAAACCAAGCCGACCTTATCACGCGCGGAAATCCTCACATGACGTCAAAACTAAAGTCATTACTGTACAAGGTCGACTCGGTTTAAACTGAGACAGCCTTGTATAAGGTTGTCTTTATTTAAACGAGTGTTCTCCACTCCCAGACTAAGCATGAAGTAAAATTTCGAGTTTAGAAAAGCCCCGTGAAAATTTGTCGAGGGTCGCGCAGCGACCCGAGACAAATTTTCTGGGCTTTTCTAAACTCGAAATTTTATTTCATACGCCACGCCTATAAAACAGTGATCTAACGAGAAATTTAAAAACACACAAAAGACATTTTTCATGTTAATCCTCACAATTAATTCGAATTATTTTTGACAATTCAAATCCTTTTGTAAGTAATCGAATCCTTTTATAAATATTCAAATCCTTTTATAAATATTCGAATCCTTTTATAAATATTCGAATCCTTTCATAAGGATTCTAATCCATTTATATGGATTCGAATCACCCACATTTGTATTCGAATACGAATCCTCTTAAAAAAATTGCTTATAATTGTTTGTTTCATCTAAAATTAAAATGAATAAAAATTTTATCTTTTGTATGGATTCAATTGATTTATGTTTTTTGATGCCATTTATTTTGTTACTTCTTGTATTGTTTAGTGAATTTATCAATTTATTAACTACTATTTTTTCCCTGGTAAATTTTGGCCATTATTATATTATTTTTGACCATTATTTATTTTTTGTTTATTTTAATTTGTAAATATTGAATTTTCGTTAATTTTAACAAATTTAAAGATTTTTGTTGATACTTTATTTTAATTTTAATTTTACATAAAAAAAACAAACAATTATCTTGTTTTTTTTATGTGAAATTGAAATTATTAAAATGTTGATGTTTTGTTTACATTCAATTGAATTTTATTATATTTTTACGAGAAAAATACAGAAATACGAAAAAGTTAATTATATTTTTTGTATTGAAGTCATTAATTTTTTTAAAATTTTGATGTATTTGTCGTTGTTTTTTTAATAGTGACGACTTTCATTAATTTGTTCAGAATCACTTTTATGAATTTTGTCGATATCAAAAAATGAAAAATAACAAATATTATTTTTTTTTTCAAATTTTAGCTATTTATTGTCATTTTTTTCTATTTTGTTATTATTTAACAAGTTTTTTAAAATCTTGAATGTTGATTAATAATAATTATGACGTCGTATTATTCTTGAATTTCTAAATATTGACATTTTTTTGTTAATTACGTTAATTTCAATGATTTTTTTTATATATTATCATTTTATTAACATTCTATTATTAAATAATGTGTCAATTTAGAAGATTTCTGTCATTTCTAGTCTATTTTATCAAATAGTGTTTGTTAATTTTTCTTAGCATTGACAAAATTTATTTATTTAAAGAATTTTTTAATGTTTAATTAGTTTTCAGGCATTCGTTGTATTAAAAAATCGTTCAATTTTAAATTTCAAATAAGGGGATTAAGCATGAAGTAACATTTCGAGTTTAGATAAGTCTGAAAATTTGGTTTCGTCGCTCCTCGAAGTCAAAATCTGACAATATGATGTGGTTACTTTAAAGTCATAATATTACTATTACAGTCATTTGTGGTCACACTAATCCCAAAATCTGACTGTTTTTGTAATGCAAATTTATTTTTAAACACTTTAAAGTTGAATTTTAAATTAATTTTGTAACTATGTATTTCCAGAAATGAAGCGCACTAATTCTTTTTTTTTACTAAAATTTATCATTTAAGTAAAAATGTATTAGTTCAACATTTCCTGATACATTTTTTTTCTCTTCATAAACTGTAATTAGAATTCGAATTACTTCACTTATTAAGAATTATTCTACTTGACAAGTGTAAAGCTTTTATTTGCTCTTAGCAAACAATAAAGATTATATCATTATAAATATTATTATTCTAATCGTCTATGGCTTAAAATGATTTTTTAAAATTTTGTGTGGTTATATTTTACGTATACTTTTGTAATTATTATGAACTGTGTAATAAGTTTGTTATGAATGTTTGTTCTTATTTTTTAGTCAAGTTTGGTTATGTTTCTTATATTTGTATAGAATATAGTATATTTTTTGATATCATTATTATTATGTTGTTGTGCAAAGGTGAACTTTGTTGAAATAAAATATATAAATAGAATTGAATCCAAACAAACATTAATAGTAGTACATTTCGAAATAAATCAAATTAAAAAACAAATATCTCAAAAATTTACATAAATCATACATTTTTAATTATAATTATATTTTTAAATTTTAAATAATAATTACTAGTATTTTAAATAAAATTATTAAAACCAGCAAACAATTTTAAAAATCTTTAAAATTTTCCAAATTAACGCAAATTGAGAAAACACAAAAGTTACTATTTTAGCAGAATACATAATAAATAATTCTACTAAAATAGTAATTTTTGTGTTTTTTTTCAATTTGTGTTAATTTAGACAATATTGAAGATTTTTAAAATTGTTTGCTGGTTTTAATAATTTTATTTAAAATACTAATAATTATTATTTAAAATTTAAAAATATAATTTTAATTAATAATGTATGATTTACATACATTTATTATATTGGTTTTTAATTTGATTTATTTTGAAATGTACTACTATTAATGTTTGTTTGGATTCAATTCGATTTATTTATTTTATTTCAACAGAGTTCACCTTTGTACAACAACATAATAATAATGATATCAAAAAATTAACTATGTTCTATGCAAATATAAGATTACATTCTTTTTTCTCGAAAAAAGGCGTCAATAATTTTTAAGTTGACGAAAATGTAGGAAACTAACGAAAACTTATTCTTGAAAATTTACGAAAAATAAAATAGTTGATATTTATGAAACTGTTTTTTTAAAATTAATGATAATGATGGAAATTTACTAAAATTGCAAACATTTTAAAAATTGACGAAACTCTTGAAAACAATCGAGTTTTTATAAATCAACTAAAAACTTAAAAAAGTTATCGATTATTCTATAACGAGTATCTTCAATTTGGTTCTCATTAATCACTTGATGAAACATGTTTACAATATTGATAATTAAATAAAAGTTACTTGGTTTGTTTCACTACTATTTTTTAATTCTCTCTGACTAGTTTCGACTTATCGTCATTACTCCTTGAGAATGACGATAAGTCGAAACTAATCGGAGAGAATAAAAAAATAGTAGTCAAACAAACCAAGTGACTTTAATTTAATTATCAATATCTATAACAAGTGTTTTCCACTCCCGGATTAAGCATGAAGTAAAATTTCGAGTTGAGAAAAGCCCAAAGAATTGGGATTTGGGCGCGCAGCGTCCAAATCCAAATTCTGGCTTTTCTCAACTCGAAATTTTACGTCATGCGCCACGCGTATAAAAATACTGATTTAATGTAAAGTTCAAAATGACAAATGACAAACGAAACAAATTGAATTCGATGAAATGAAATAAAATTACCTTTAACATTCCGTATACGTCAGGTTCTTTTACAAATGACGGAAATGTTAAAATAAAATGAAAATCATAAAAATATAAATCACTAAGAGAAAAAGAGTCTTTTATTATTTAATTTAATTTGAATTATTTTTGAGTAAAATAATTACATTTAAATCTCTACAGTTGTTAGATTGAAAGTTCAAATAAGTTAATTTTAAAATTCATACAGGTTTCTAGATAAAAATAGAACGACATAGTTTCATTTTAGCAGGGAACAAAATGTGAAATAGAGACAAAGACTAAAAAATGATCCGGTAATGCAGTTCCTCGCCGATCGATCTCATCTAAGAAAAGGATGAACTATTTACAGATTCTTCGTACATACGTCAAACATAATAGAGTTTCGGATGTCTTTTAGACACTGATAGGATGTAATCTAGCTTCGCCAACAGCACTTGCATCCCGAACATCGCTACCTATTTATAAAATATTACAACAAGACGTTCCTAGAGTGCTATCCTTTTAAAATGTTATATTCAATTACTTATTTTTTTAAGTTTAATATTTATTTATTTACCCAGTTATAAAAAATACTGTATTCGCTGTACATTTTCAGATTTTCGGCGTTTTTAAAAAGAGTTTAAATTTAACCCTGAAACGAGTGTATTCGACTCCTAGATTAAGCATGAAGTAAAATTTCGAGTTTAGAAAAGTTACGCGTAGAAAATTTATAGAGGGTCGCGCAGCGACCCGAGACAAATTTTCAAGGGGCTTTTCTAAACTCTAAATTTTACTTCATGCGCCACGCGTATAAACCACTGATTTAAAGTAAAGTTGAAAATATATACTGCTGATGTGACAGATATTTACTAAGATATAGCGAAAAAATATTAATTTTGTGAATATTTTGTAAATGTAATAATAAAAATAATAGTAGAACAAATTTAGTTTTAGACACTTTTCCATATTCTTAATACAGGGATCTTTTCTTTTAAGTATGCAGATCCTAATTACAGCGTATATACTTAAATCTTGCGATATGCGTAGTGTGTTAAAAGATTTCAATTTAAAGCTGTATATGAGTGTTTTCCAATCCCAGGCTAAGCATGAAGTAAAATTTCGAGTTTAGAAAAGCTCCGTTTAGAAAAGCTCCGTGATAATTTGTTTGTTTGTCCGTTTTGAAACATTTTTGGGCTTTTCTAAACTCGAAATTTTACTTCATGCGCCACGCGTATAAAACACTAAAATATTGAGAAATTTATGTGTATTTAAAATTCACTTGAAATAAGTGTTTTATAGGCGTGGCGCATGAAGTAAAATTTTGAGTTTAGAAAAGCCCAGAAAATTTGTCTCGGGTCGCTACGCGACCCTCGACAAATTTTCACGGGGCTTTTCTAAACTCGAAATTTTACTCCATGCTTAGCCTCGGAGTGGAAAACACTTATTTATAGCTTCAAATTGAACTCTTTTAAGAAGCAACGAATATCGGAAAATTTACAGCGCATGCATATGTATACTAAAAAGAAAAATTTCCTGTATTTAAATCATCATATCTATAATGAGGACAATCAACTTTTTCTTTAACATGAATTAAAAACATTTCAAAAGTTTAAACAATAGTTATGTGCGCTTTACTGCTCACTCGGTCGCGCCCACATGCACCTGCAATTACGCTGACCATATATTTTAATTGTAATAAAACTAATTGTAACGAAACGAATAAACAGATTCTGTAAGTGACTTGCATCGAGCGTTGTTATTTTGCATTTCTCACTTTTTAAAAACGCGAACTCAAAATCGAAGAAAATAACTGGCACACTCGGTAGGATTGTATCAATCAATTCAACACCAAATTCGTCGCGAATCGGAGTGTTTCAACCCGAAAACTGATACAACGAAAATCCAAAAAGTTTGGACAATTTTGAGTTTCGTACCAGGGTTCGAGTGCATCCGACACATCAACCTATTGGACTTAGTGTTAAGTTAGTTTTAAAAAGAAACCAAGGATTACAACATCAAACATGATGAATTTTAAGATTTTTCCCACATTATTATCACCCTTCTACATCCAATACTATTCACCTCCAATAACATTTTACAACCTAAATGAAAATCCAGGTATACTACCAATTAAATTAGGAAATGCTAAACATATAATTGATCACTAATCTTTTGTACAAATATTCGATTGTACAAACCTGCTTAATGAATTATTCTCCATGCAATTAAAGTTTAACAAAATTAAAAATATCATTGAAAATTCTAAACATGAACAAGAATTATTATCATTTATCACTTTACAAAATAAGATTGAAACACAAATATTACAATTGAATCCCCAATTAATCAAAAATAGAAATACAAGAGGAATAATCGATGATTCCGTAAAATAATTAATAATTAGTTATTTAAGCGGGAGACAACAATTTGTAAAAATCAATGATGTTGTCTCTAAACCAATTAGCTTTCTATCTGGTGTTCTGCAGGGTTCTCACTGCGGCCCGATTCTATTTTTATTGTTTATTAATGACATAGTTAATTGTATACAACATTGTGAAGTATTATTGTTTGCGGATGACTTAAAATTATTCAGATCAGTTTCAAATACCCAAGACATTGAACTAATCCAAGAAGATCTTCAAAACTTAAACTACTGGTGTGCGAATAATTGTTTATTTTTAAACATTAGCAAATGCTATTATATACAATTTTATAGAAATAAGAGTACACACTCCCAGTATGTATTAAATGGCCAAGTATTAACACAAGTTAGCGTAATACGTGATCTTGGGGTTATATTTGATAGTAAACTCTCATTTGCTAATCACAGAGACAGCATTTGCCGTAAGTCACTTCAAACTCTAGGATTTATCAAAAGATTCGGCAAAGCGTTTTCTACAGACATTATTAGGATGTTATATTGATCCTTGGTAAGACCTATATTAGAGTATGCTACCTGTATCTGGTCGCCGCACTTTGATAATTCTATTTACCAGATTGAACGTATGCAAAATAAATTCTTACAACATATGTTTTATCGCACCAGATCACATGGCGAAATCTATAGTCGCAGTAGTATGCTTGCTCGTATTAACTTAAAATCATTGGAAGAGCGACGCATTATAATGGATCTATGTTTCTTGTACAAATTAGCTAATGGTTTGATAAATTGTGGTCATTTATTAGCACGCCTAAATTTTATTATACCATGTAATACACGTAGTAAGTTACTGTTTCGCGAGAATTTCTGCCGTACAAAGTATGGTAGAAATGAACCCATTAATAGAATGATGCATTACTACAATAATATATATAAAGTTAATCCGAATCTTGATATGTTTAATATTCCAATTTCAACATTTAAAAATAAATTAAATTGTATCACTCTTATTTATGGCTCTGTTGTATTAAATTATGCTAAGTGTACTGTAATTTAAGTTTACTTGTTATCAATTTGTATATATATTTTTTTTCTTTCTTGTTATATTTTGTTAAATAGGTGTACCGTTTGAATAAATAAAAAAAAATGGAAATTTAGATCACCAAGATGCTTAAAAATATGAAAATGCTATGTCAATTCTAATTCAAAATCAAAATATGTTCAAGACATTGTTTAAAGAACGCTTCTATAAAAATCAATCGATCAATTTAAAAATATTACACCTAATTTACAACATATCCAAGTTATTTTAGATTCCAAAATCAAACAGATTAAAGATCTGATCGGTACATCAAATTACGATTCAAATAGACTCGGAGAGATTCATTTAATATTATCACATTTTTTTACCAAATTTCAGTTAATTTATGATATGCTTAAAAACCTGAATATTGCAACATCTTTTGCTAAAATTATTACATTCTTAAATCCTTTGATTGCAACCAAAGAAATTTTTAATGAATTAAAATTAATAAATATTAATTTAAATAACAGCAAATTACCATGCAACTTGAATGTTAAAATATCTTAAATATTGAAAAATTAATCGAAATAAAAAGTTACAGTAAAGTAAATCAAATTGTATTTATATTAACCATTCCCATTGTCGAAAAATACGAATATGATTCAAATTAAAATTCATTTATTGTGCTAACAGCATCAGCCTTACACGTATCAATACATATAATATATAAACCTTAATCTAAAAACTTATACAAAAAAAATAAACTAAATAAACTAAAGTACACAGAGAGGTTACACTTACATATATTATAAACACTATAAATTAATAATTAAATAGATAATAAAAAAATAAATAGTTCAATAAATAGTTTAAAACAGTCTCTACTAAATAACAAATAAATAGGTGAAGTGTATATAAAACAAACATTTAAGTCCTAAAATTAAAATTCAAATATTCGTTCCAGCTGTAAAATGCATTCTCAGTCAATACAGTTTTAATATAGGATTTGAAGCTTTTTAAAGGCAAATTCCTTACATGAGAGGGCAGTACATTAAAGAATTTAACGCCATAGTAACGTACTCCAGTTTGGGATTTGGTCAACCTAATCGAGCTTTGATATATAGCATTTTCATTCTGTCTAGTGCAGTAGTGATTTACACTTGGACACAGTTCGTAGCTGCTTTGATGTTTTTTTGTATACTTAACGCATTCATATATATATAAGCATGGAAGAGTTAAAATTTTTAATTCCACAAAGGTCTGTCTGCATTCTTCACGATAACCGAGGTTATTTATTATGCCCACTGCTCTACGTTGTAGTCCAAAAATCCGTTGTTTTATGGCGGAATGACCCCATACAATCAGTCCATATAGGATTTGGGATTGAAATAGTGAAAAGTATACAATCCGTAATACATCCTTCGATACTTGCTGAGACAGATTTCGCATAGCAAAAATGCTAGAGCAAAGCTTCGATGCAAGTGTATCACCGTGATTCTGCCACGATAAATTCGACATAATGTTCATGCCCAGAAATTTGACAGTCTCGACTGGTGCATTCTTCTTGAGTGAAAACATTAGAGTGACCGATTTGTCACTGTTAAGTTTAAGTTTATTGCTATTAAACCACTCCATTGCATCCGACCGTGCCTCCATATTAGCTATACTACAGGATTCTGTACATTTTGTATTATTTATCAGTGTTGTGTCATCTGCATACAAAACAGTGTGTGTTGCTTCGTTTATACTGGGTAAGTCATTGATATATATCAGGAACAGTAATGGCCCAAGTATTGATCCCTGTGGCACACCGAGATGTATAGGCAGGGCGCTAGATATAGTACCATTTAGGATGACATGCTGAACTCTATTAGATAGGTATGATACGATTAGTCTACAACTTTCTGGATGTACCTTGTAAAAATATAGTTTTCTTAGCAATAGTATGGTTGACACAGTCAAATGCCTTGGAAAGGTCGTGAAATTATGCTTTACAAGCCCTCTTGTTTTCAAATACATCATTTATCATCTCCACAAGGTTGCTAATCGCGTTTGATGTTGAACGATTTTTCCGAAACCTAAACTGTTCATTACAAAATAAGGTATTCGATTCAAAAAAGTCGGATAGTTGTGATTCTAAAATTTATTTTATTACGACGATTATTATCGTCTATTTCCTTCACCTGCTCCTAAAAATAATCAGTTCTTTACCATTCTTCGGAAATCAAAATACCGTTTACTTAATGAGCATAATTACATACATTCAAATGAAAAATGCAAACAAATCTTATCACAAGAATTCATCTGTAGCAATATGAACCCGTCAAAAATTGACAAATCGTCGACATGTGAAATTGGATTACTTCCATACCAAGAAAATTCAACAAATTGTCAACAACTGCAAATCGAAGTGAAACACAAGTTCAAAGATTGGAAGATAATGAATGGATAATCATTAAATCACGCGAAACATTAGCAACACCGCTGCGAAGAAAATAGAGAAAACATAGATTGAATGAAACTTATTTGTTAGAATTAAAAGTGAACTTTTTATCACTTCACAATAATTGATAACTATAAAATTAAAAATTATCAAAGTTTAAAGATCACATTTTAAAATACTAACATTACCGAAATTATTAACCAACTAAAATAATAACAATCTTATAAAACATCAATTACCTATTAAATCAATCAAACTTAATAATTTAAATTTAAATGACGAAGGACATATCCAAAAGTTACTTAATATGAAATATAATAAAATCGACCAGATCACCAGTGAACCTATAAACTATAATTCAATCAGTGTTGGAACAATTGTACTTTACGTAATATTCATTACTTTAATATGCTACTCCGGTTTTGGTTACATCAACCGGAGATTGAAGATTTTCAAGATAAACGACAAGGATCCGAACAACGACACATACGAAGAAGATGTAATTTAATCCTCTATTCGTCCCGTATTCCAGATTCTACGTCGGGAGGAGTTATGTACGCTTTACTGCTCACTCAGACGCGCCCACATGCACCTGCAATTACGCTAACCATAAATTTTTATTGTAATAAAACTAATTATAATGAAGCGAATAAACAGATTGTGTAAGTGACTTGTATCGAGCATTGTTATTTTGCATTTCTCACTTTTTAAAAACGCGAACTCAAAATCGAATAAAATAACTCAATCACTTGGAGCTGAACCGAAAACCGCAAAAACCCTTTTTTTTGGAACGAAAAACGGAACCAAACCGATATATATTTAATGAATTAAACCGGAACGAAAACCGAAACGCAAAAAATAACGGTTCTATGATGGATAAATCAACATTTTTCTTAACATGAAATAAAAACATTTCAAAAATTAAGACAATCACTTGGAGCTAAACCGACAACCGCAAAAAACCGTTCTTTTTTCCGGAACAAAAACCGGAACCGAACCGATATATATTTAATTAATTGAACCGTAACGAAAACCGGAACGCAAAAAATAACGGTTTGAAGCCCTGGTTTCAAGTATCTAAACAAATTTCGTTAGTCCCTGCTGATTGAGACTGGACGTTTAATAGAGAAAGTCTGTTTGCAAATAAATATAGAATTAATAAATAATTTAAATTCTAGCAGAGGATCATCAAATAATTACCCTTTTATTCACACCCGCAAATAAACCTAATAAACGATTCCCTTTATTCACATATAATCCTTTATAAACCCTTGTTTACTTTTTCCTTCCCACCGAACGCAATCGAACACCAAATTAATATTTAATCCCCCGACACTTTTAACCCTCCTTGCAATTAAATTATCTGCGAAAGGGGAATTCGTCATTTTTAAGAGGAGCTCCGAAGTCGAAATAATATATTTATGGGATTTTGTCGGAAACTTTTTGTTTATAGGAGAGACCGTTTGGCAAAGTGAAACTCGGCTGCCAGCAACGGCCCTTTAAAAGGGGAAAATCGATGGGCCGTTAAAGCGCCGCGGCTGCACTCTTCGTAGGGTGCTAAATTCTCTTTAAATCGAATCCCTGTCCATAATTCTCAGGTTACAAGGGAAGTAATCAAGATGAGAGGGTCGGATCTATTGTCGGTTAGTTCGTTAATCGTTAAATATTTATTGCGTTCGCTGCTAGGTGCGTTCAAACCAATTCAATATATTTATTTATTGATGTTAAAAATATACTTATGTCAAATAATTATTAACCCATTAAGCGCTACTGATGGAATAACGCAACATTAGTAATTGTTTGCTAATTAAATTATTTAATAAGTAAATTTGGTACATTGTATTATTTGACTTGACTTGTGAATGTGTGAAGAAAAATGTAAATATTGGGCAATTCCATGTCAAATAAACACACTTTGATTTTAGATTTTTTTTAAATGTTGACCTCTTGCCTTTATATAGAAAACGAAAAATATCTAATTTTATCATTAACTGCCAAGCCGTTTTGAAGATGTACGCTTTTAAATTTCAGGAAATTGGGTTGAAATCGCGTAATTTTTGAATTATGAGAACTGCTCTTTAAATTGAGCTAGAGATGTAAAACAGGTCTTATTTCTTAGCATTTTTATTGAACTTTTATGATATACAACACAAAATTCTGATTATAAATGAAATCGTTAATTATGCCTATTAATGTCAAAGTCGGATCATGATGAGTTCATATTGAAAATAATAAACTCGTTGAGTTTTATTTGCAAAATATGTTTTAGATGTAATAATACATACAGTAACCTAAATAAAGCTTAACGAGTATTTTTTTTTTATATGAACCCATTATGATCTCAGTTTAAAATGTATGTGTAAAATTAACAACTCCATGAACTATTGTATAATTGTATAACAAACTATAAAAACATGTACAACTGTGCACTAAAATCTCAACGTATTAAAGCAAATGGTAATTATATTTCCAATGCTAGTAATAAAACAAAGGCTATGTGAAACAATAAATTCAAAAAGCAACCATAATGTAAAGAAGATCACTTATGATCTCACTGCCAATGATTTCAACAACTGCATTGTCAGTGTGGCGGATAATATAATTAGTGGAATTGATAAGTCTAACGTTGATCCGGTATTTTGAATGTGTAATAAGTGTGTAAATGTGAATGGATATTTTAAATTTTTTGAAGAGTGTTGTATGTAGTGTTATTCAAGGACTGAAACCTATCAAAAGTCATGATATTTATGGCCTAAGAGTAGACGTAGTCAAATCGGCATTAAATAGTTTCCTAGACACTTTAACCAAACTTATAAATCTATGTATCAGATCAAATATTTTTCCTGATGCACTCAAAGTAGCCTTAGTAATCCCTATCTACAAAAAAGGTGATCCAAACAATCCGACAAATTATCGCCCAATCTCCCTGCTACCAATATTCTCAAAGATACTGGAAATAATTTTATTTAACCAGCTTTTTGATTATTTTAAAATGTCAAATAATTTCAGCAATAGCCAATACGGTTTCAGGAAGGGGCGATCAACAGTCGATTCTGTTTTTAACTTTGTCGATAATACCTTAGGCTGCTTTGAAAGGGGACTTGAATCTCACTCACTACAGGTGTCAGCTGCACTAACAGTCATGAACGGTGTTCCTCAAGGGTCAGTCCTTGGGCCACTTCTGTTATTAATATACTATAACGACTTCCGTAACTGTTTTTCCGAATTAAAAGTCATACTGTGTGCTGATGATACCACGATGACCAATTCAGGACCAACAACTCCATCTGAAAGTTGCCAGCTACCAGAGCTGGGACGAATCCTCGTGAAAAGGATTTCAATCACGAATCCGAATCACCTAATATGATCCGAATCACCTAATATGATTCGAATCACGAATACTGGAATAAAGGATTCGTAAGAGATAAATATGATCAAAGATTCGAATCCTGTTTTTTCGAATCACGAATACAAATCTTTAAGAATAAATTTGATTTTATTATTTTTTTGCAACCATTAACATATAAATATCGTTATCAATTGTTTTAACAAAAACATTCAAAACCTAATTATTTATTATTAACACTTATTAACATCGTTCATAACAGACTTAATATCTGTGTTACACTGATTAAAGATTTATTTGTGTGTTTTTGAACTTGACTTCAAATCAGTGTTTTGTACGCGTGGCGCATGAAGTAAAATTTCGAGTTTAGAAAAGCCCCGTGAAAATTTGTCTCGGGTCGCTGCGCTACCCTCGACAAATTCTCTACACGGGGCTTCTCTAAACTCGAAATTTTACTTCATGCTTAGTCTGGGAGTGGAAACACTCGTTCAAAACTACAAATTATAGTCTATTATAAAATCGACGAATGCTTGAAAATTACGTAACTAAAAAATTCACTGAAAACCGGGAAAGTCAGAGAAAAGTCATGGAATTTTATTCAAATTGACCAAAACACTAACAAAAAAGCCATATGATATTATTAAATTTGTCAAAATCAACAGGCATAAAAACTACAAAATACAGAGCCAATTACATAATTCCAAAACATAGAGTAACAGCTTCTGCAAATAATTTAAACTATAATTGCATAAAACTTTTTAATCAACTATCTGAAAATAATAAAGTTATACAAAATAATAAAAAATATAAAATAGCATTATTTGATTTCCTCTGCGAAAAAGAACTGTACAGCATAAATGAATATTATAACTAATATGTATTTTTCACCCCCTCCTGACGCCTTTCTTCTTCACATTGCATCTTGTAACATTATTATTGTAATGTATTTTAGAAGAAATAAAGATGAATTATTATTATTATTATTATTGACAAAAACAATTTAACAAACTAGGGGTTTCCCACAGAAAAAGTTATATTAAAAGATCAGGGAAAAAAAACTTGAATCAAGGAAATGTCGGAAAACTTTAACATTTCAGAACATTACCATGTCAGTTCTACTTCAAATAATGTTAAACAAAATTTTGAAAACTAGATTATTATCTTCAAAAACATTTTCAGTCATTTAATGTCCTTATCAAAGCAATCAGTTTGAAGTTTCGAACGAGCGTTTCCATTCCCAGACTAAGCATGAAGTAAAATTTCGAGTTAAAAAAAGCCCCGCGTAGCAAATTTGTCTCGAGTCGCGCAGCGACCCGAGACAAATTTTCACGGGGCTTTTCTAAACTTGAAATTTGACTTCATGCGCCACGCGTATATAACAGTGATTTAACGAGAATTTATAAACACAGAAAACTAATATTTCATGTTAATCATCACAATTAATTCAAATTATTTTTGACGATTCAAATCCTTTTGTAGGTATTCGAATCATTTTATAAATATTCGAATCCTTTTATGAAGATTCGAATCACCCGCATTTGGATTCGAATACGAATCCTCTTAAAAAAATGTAACGAATCCGGATTATGAATTCAGTTTAACTAATGTATTCGAATGCCTCTTTTGAATCCTCTAAAAGAATTCGAATCCAGGATTCGAATCCTGAATGATTCGAATCCTGCCCAGCTCTGCCAGCTACAGCCTGCTGAATGGTTCGCGAGTAACTCTCCAAAACTAAACTCCGACTAAACCAGCAACATTTTATTTTCTCTAAAATCGAAGGAAAGTAACACAACAAAATTTCTTGGTATTCACCTGGATACACATTTGAACTGGTCATGTCACGGAGATCAACTAGCAAGCAGGCTTGCTAAAAATATATTTATCCTTAGGAACTTATCTTCTCAAGTGCCAAAATATGCGTTGCGATAATACTACTTCTCCCATATTCAAAGCCATATACAATATGGTTTTATTACATAGGGCCGCTCGGCAATTCGGCACCGCATTTTCGCGCTACAGCGCCGGGCAATTCGAGTTCTCGGTGGTATTGGATTCAGGGATGATTGTCGCAATTTAGAATTTTAACCTTGCTTGCTCTGTATATTTTCCAATGCTTAAATTACGAGATGAAACATATGCATTTGTATTAAACACATGCAAACTCTATCTAATAACAAATTATTCTCGTCTATCGACTGTAAAAACCGGTAGCAGTTATTATGCTATCAATTGTTTTAATCAGCTTCCAGCACCAACTTGAGAACTGAGCGTTTCTTGTTTTCGAAGAAAATTAAAGATTATTTCATTTAGCAGTTGGGAAGAATATCTTTAGACAAATAACTCACATTTACACATTGAGATTGCTTTTAAACTTAACATTTTGCCTTTTTACTCATTGTTTATTTTAATTAATTGTTGTTTGTACTATATATATTTATTTATTGATCGTAATATTGTCTTCGTCTGTTTTAATTTTAAATATGTGTGTCGTTGTTTATTTACAATTAGAATGTATAACCTTAGTATAGTTTTCTACTGTAATATTGTATATATATATATATATTATATATATATATATATATTATATATATATATATATATTTTTATATATATATATATTATATATATATATATATATATATATATATATATATATATATATATATATATATATGACAAGTGTAAAGCATAATTTGCTGATAACACAATAAAGATATTATTATACAGGGTGTCTCCTAAAAAACGCCGCGGGCCATAACTTCTTTATTTATAGACCGATTTTAAAAAATCAAAAAACAATTAAAATAGCTCCACAACATCTACAAACAAGTTCATATTTTACTTCTTTACCAAATCAAGTTTCATGTCAGCGATAGTCAACTTTTTTTTTCAAATGGCGACGTATATTTTTTTTAAATTGATTCTGATAGAAGTTATTTTTCTAAATCCAAACGTATACAACAAATTGGCTTTGGTGCAATATTCATTAGTAAAAAAAATGTTTATTAACATAAAGTTGGAGTCTTATAGATTTTTTTTCAAATAAAACTGAACACATGAAACAATAACTGCAATCTAAGTGACAGTGAGTAAGATTCGATTTTTTTGTCAGCCAAATTTATTACTATTAGTGAAATAACTCAAGTGATGGCTAACAATATCAACAGTTTATTACTTATGAATATTACACAAAAGCCAACTTGTTGTACATGTTTGAATTTAGAAAAATATCCTCTATCAGAATAAATTTTAAAAAATGGCCATGTATATTAATTCCAATTAAATAACAGTTGACTATCGCTGACATGAAAGTTGATTTGGTAAAAAAACTCAAATCAAGGCTTCTTTGTAGATCTGGTAGAGCTATTTTAATGGTTTTTTGTTTTTTTTTAAATCGCTCAATAAATAAAAAAGTTATGGCCAGCAGCGTTTTTTAGGAAACACCCTGTCTGTTATTTTAAATATTTTTGACGATGTGATTTTTGAGAAATTCAAAGTCAAAATTTTGACTTTAAATAAAAAAAATCATGCAAAAGTCAGTGTTTTGTGTTGTATATCATAGAAAAGTTAATGAAAAATGCTACAATATGAGATCTGTTTCACATATCTAGCTTAATTGGGAGACTAGTAATCTTAATTTAAAAATTTTGCGATTTGCGATTTTGACTTATTTATCTAAAATTTCGAGTATATTTTGGATTTAATCAAGTGCATTTTTTTAAACTATTACCTAGTTATATATAAAACAAAGTGAAGTAAATGGAGACATTAATAATGTTATTTAAATAAAATAATGTGGGCACAGGATATTATCTACATCATTTTATGCAGATAACATTAATTTTATTTTTAAATTGAATCATCAAGCGTAACTTTATTGCTTGTTCCAAGATCTAATATCTAAATCGATACCAGCTTAACAGCGCAAATTGACATTACCCAGCCAAGTAAACACCAGCCAACATAACCAGCCCTTCAAGCACAGTGCACACACGTGTGACGGGATTTAATTAACCATTATTGCCCATTAAATCCCTAATTAATCGATATCACAACCCTGGCTAATTGATGTATTAAATGGACATTGTGCTGCTTCACAACTTAAGACCTTTTGTAGTTTACACAAATTAAACGTCCCTTCTTTTCGAAGTAAAGTCGATAAGTCTCTTTTCTCCGCTTGCATCGCTTTGTGTGTCGTTTACTTATTAAAAGTTAAGTTTCTGTGAAGTGAATAAAACGATGGAATGCACAAAAGATGAGGAGTAATAAGAGGATTGATTATTTAAAACAAAGTTAATTAACTGTTTTGTGTTGTAGGCGTTCACTTTGTGGTGCATCCTAAATACACTTGTAAATAAAAAACTTTTTACTTTTTAGTAAATAACACACTTGGTTAAGATTTCACTGTTTATTGATTGACACTACAATAATTTTTAAATTTTCATCAGGCTTTTTACTTTGTTTAACCACTATATTTTGCACTTAACTTGTGACTATAGTTTTGACTATCTAGTAGTCATTATCAAACTAAAAGTAAATGAAAATTACATGTTAAAAACTATTTATACGGCTTCGAAGAGAGCGGTGTACATTAGGTCAACCTGGTCGTTAAGAAGGGAAATTCCGGGATTAATTCGGGCCTTGTGTACTTCTAGTACTTTCAGTAAAACCATTTTACGACCTTTTTTTGCAAAATGGATTACTGAAAGTACATCCTCACCAAAAGTGTGACTCTCTTCTAAAAGGCCGTATAAATAGTTGGTAACATGTAATTTTCATTTACTTTTAGTTTGATAATGACTACTAGGTAGTCGACACTATAGTGACAAATTAAGTGCAAAATATAGTGCTCACACAAAGTAAAAAGTGTTTTATTTACAAGTGTACTTTACCATTTATTCGATACTTGTTCTGCTACTTTCTTGATGGAACCAGATTTTCACATTGGGTAAAGTTACACACTTATAGTGTTACATGTTTCATTTTCAGTTGCCTGACACGTGTTTAGATCTGTTATGATCATTTTCAAAGTTAAAACTGTTTTTAACTGTTTTAACTTTGAAAATGATCATAACGGATCGAAACACGTGTCAGGCAACTGAAAATAAAAACTTGGATCAATAAATGTGTTTAACTTTACCTAACTTTACACTTTTTTAATTATTATAGAGTTGAGAGATATATTTTCGTGAAACTTTCTAAGAAATAGACAAATCAGTTCAGTTGCTGTGAAAAATAAATAAATTAATACATGAGCTCGAAATTTTATAAGCGCTATCTGTAGAAATGCAATCAGTGTATTCTATAGTACTTCAATATAATATTCAAGATCTTTTGAGAACATCTGAAATTAATATTTGACAAAGATGCTCCGTATCTCCAATTCATCACGGTCTATTGTGCGAATGGTTTATTTGTGAGGGCGAAGTGTATTAAATGTTATTGAACTTCTGACGGATCTTCCTCATTTCGACCCCTGAAAGCGCTTATGCGACATTTTTTATATTGAATCTGCCCTAAGATGGAATTAGAGTTCGCGTCCCTTCGGGAGATTACCGCATTCAACTAGAAAAATCCAACGTCGGCCCGTCCACAATCCGAATATGGGATAAATCACGAGGGGATGCTTTATTAAATGTACCAAATTATCGACAAATGGCGGGCCTAGATGCTTGGAATGTATGTTATATGATCCCAACTTTAATAAAAACAAGATGAAATAGATTGATTTGACAAAAAAAAGTAACGTTGTCTAATTATTAGTCGATTATTATTATTATTATCTACAGAGAGTTTTATGTAACACCGAACATATTCATAACGAGAATTTTTCTATTAAGTATACATATGCAGACGTTGTACATTTTACCACGCTCGTATTATTAAAAGCATACAATTTGAAGCTTTAAACAAGTGTTTTCCACTCTCTGGCTAAGCATGAAGTAAAATTTTGAGTTTAGAAAAGCCTGAAAATTTTAAATTAATTTTACTTCATGCGCTACCGGCACAAAACACTGATTCAATGTAAAGTTCAGCGGTGTGTTTTAAACTTCGTAATATGTCAGTGTTTGTATCAGTGGCGCATGAAGTAAAATTTCGAGTTTAGAAAAGCCTGAAAATTTGGTTTGGCCGCTCCGCGCTTCGCGCTACGCGTCCAAACCAAATTTTCAGGCTTTTCTAAACTCGAAATTTTACTTCATGCTTAGTCTGGGAGTGGAACACACTCATTTCAAGTTTCAAATTAAACTCCTTTTAAAAAAACGATTATCTAAAGATTTACGGCTTATACGCCGAAATTGGGACATGTATATTTGAAAGAAAAACTCCCTGTATGTACAAGTTGAGGCATTAATTGCAATTGATTAGCTACAATTTGTAATGGTCATATAGGCAACCCAATTTACACATAACCTAAAAATGAAAGGTGTCAAATCGTATTTTATGAAAATGTTCGGTGTTATATAAAACTCTCTGTATACCTACCTGCCGTATTGACAATATTGTGAAGTTTAAAATATTGTAAAGTTTAAAATATTCTGAAGTTTAAAATATACTGCTTATGTTTGATTTCGCGGTTATAAATTTTATAAAAATATCAAATCTTGCTGTTTCTTAATTCGTGCTTTATAATATGTTATCTTTTCACCTCTAAATGTAACTTAAATTACTTTTTCTTCCTCATATAGGGAAGTATACGTATTCCAAATTCAGCTCATTTTTTTTAAATCTTTTGATATTCGTGGTTTTTTTAAAAGAGTTTAATTTTAAGCTTAAATAGAATGTTTTCACTCCCAGACTAAGCATGAAGTAAAATTTCGAGTTTAGAAAAGCCCCGTGAAAATTTGTCGAGGGTCGCGCAGCGACCCGAGACAAATTTTCTGGGCTTTTCTAAACTCGAAATTTTACTTCATGCGCCACGCGTATAAAACACTCAAATAGTGTGAAATTTATGTATATTTGAACCTCACTTAAAATAAGTGTTTTATACGCGTGGCGCATGAAGTAAAATTTCGAGTTTAGAAAAGCCCAGAAAATTTGTCTCGGGTCGCTGCGCGACCCTCGACAAATTTTCACAGGGCTTTTCTAAACTCGAAATTTTACTTCATGCTCAGTCTGGGAGTGGAAAACACTCGTTTAAAGCTTTCAATTGAATTCTTTTCAAAACACAGCGGATGTCGGAAAACTTACAACTTATGTATATGTCTACCTATAAGAAAAATTCCCTGTATTTATTTTCACAACAAGAAATGTTTATATTAACAACCTTGTTACTTTTTAGATTTATAAAAACTTCAATCAATGTACAGATTTACTGTCTTAACAAGCTTTTGCTCTCTTTTAGTATTTTCAACACGAGTGTTCGCCTTTTTTACCGCACTCTCGTGGAGCTAACGTGCGACTGTCGCTTTCTAAAAAGCTGAAAGTGGAGCTTTCTGTCGTTCTTTCTCAAAGAGGGTTTTTTTAATTAAAAGTTGCTTCTGGGCTGAAAGTAATTAGGGAATCCGTCAGGTGGGGATTCCATCTCGCACATGCCAACCGTTAAATTACTCGACCGCGTTTTCAGACAGAATTTCAGTGAGTTTATTGCATGCGACGTGTGTGTTATATTTTTTCAGTTTATAGTTTTTCTCGTGTTGCAGAGATGGCCGTGTTGTAATTTTAAAGGAATGCATTTTTAATATGCGAAATTAAATTTTTTCAAAAGAATGAATGAAAAAATACATGTTGCATGAACAAAATAAAATTGCAATTCATGCAAGTTACGTTTAATTAAAAACAAATAACGTCGAAATATTAGAAACACAATAGCAAGGATTTTGTTTTATTTGCCCAATATAAATATCGCCAAGTTTTCAGAAAAATTAAAATGTGTCTAAAAGAGTGAATGGGGCGCTTAACTAACTAACTAAATCTCTATCTAAGAATTTTATTCAAAGTATATTTACAATTAAATAATAAAAATAAAAGGCCATTTCTAATATCGTATGTTCAATAAAAAAACCCTCTAAAGTGCTATGAAAAATATTGTAGGTTTGCAACTCTTAAATTATAATTATATATATTTTTACGTCTGACGTTTTATATGTCAATTCATAAAGCGTGTAGCCAACTTAACTTTAAAAAAAAGATTAAATCATGGCACTCTGGAGGTTTTTTCTTATTCAACAAACGATACAACCAACTTGGAAATTGACAACAAGCTAACGAGCTTTATTAAAAATTGTCCAAAATATTTTAAATTAATATAAAATAAATCTATAAGTATTCGATTTACCGGTTTACTTTTCTGAACTCAAAATTGTACTTCATGCGCCACGCGTTTAAAACACTAAGAGCACTGTAATATTGTGAACAGGTGAACTTCACTAAAAATCAGTGTCTTATACGCGTGGCGCATGAAGTAAAATTTCGAGTTTAGAAAAGCCCAGAAAATTTGTCTCGGGTCGCTGCGCGACCCTTGACAAATTTTCACGGGGCTTTTTTAAACTCGAAATTTTACTTCATGCTTAATCTGGGATTGGAGAACACTTACTTAAAGCTTCAAATTAAACTCTTTTAAAAAAAGCGTATGCATATGTATACTTGAAAGAAAAAATCCCTGTTTATTACTGCTGTCACAAGAAACGCATCTTATCAAAATATCACAATAACCGTAATAAATAATAATAAATACAATACTATTTTTTTATTATTATTTGCAAAACACTTAGTTGTATTTTACTATAATTACAATCTGATCACAAATGGATCAATGAGTAATATTTAGCTAACTTAATTTACTAGGTTTATTTTGGCCACCAGACAACGCAGAAGAACTGGCAGTGCGGCAGAGAACGAATCGCAGGCATACAAAGCTGCGAAAAAAAGCCTGAAAACAGCTATTGAAAACAGCAAACGACTGAATTGGAAACAACTGGTAGAAGATGTCAATAGGGACCCATGGGGACTAGGCTATAAATTAGTCCTAAATTAGTCCTGCGTAAGTTAGGAGCAAAAACTGCTGGCCACACTCTAAGCCCTAACATGCTAAAGAATATTGTTGACACACTTTTCCAAAGTCATCCACCTATAGAGATAGAAGGAATTCCTATCGAGATCGACGAAATACCTACGTTTACTATAGACGAGCTAACGAAAGCATCTTCAGCTCTGCAAAACCGTAAGGCCCCAGGTCCGGATGGTATACCGGCTGAGGTACTAAAAGCAGTAGCACAACACCTACCAAATGTGCTACTGGAAATGTACAACAAATGCCTGTGCGAGGGGAGGTTCCCGAATATCTGGAAATTACAACGCTTAGTGCTAATCCCAAAAGGAAAGGGCTCGGCGGACTCGCCATCAGCGTACCGACCTCTGTGTATCATAGACACAGCGGGCAAGCTTTTGGAGGGAATGCTCAAACTCCGGATTGAAGAATTTACGGAAGGACCGGGCGGACTTTCTGATAAACAGCACGGTTTTAGGAAGCTTCACTCAACTCTGGGTGCAGTTAAGGAGGTAATAGACGCATTTGATTCAGCTCAACTTAGTAACCACTACGTAAGACCAACAGTTGTGTTAGTAACGCTCGACGTAAAAAACGCGTTTAACTCGGCGAAATGGGACGTTATACTATCTGCGCTAGCACATAATCTGAAATTACCTCCTTACCTTCAACGCATGATGACAAGTTATCTACAAGACAGAAAGTTATTGTACGACACCAGCAATGTTGAGAACATAAAAATACTTACCGCCGGTGCTGCTCAGGGGTCAATTCTGGGACCCATACTATGGAACATCTCATATGATGGCATCTTCAAAATGGATATGCCTGATGACACATTTCTGGTAGGATATGCTGACAACATTGCTGCAGTGATTGTGGCACGAGATTTAAAGGACACCCAAAGATAACTCAACCAGATAATGCGAAGAGTGATCGTATGGATGAGCGAGCACGGGTTAACTCTCGCGACCGAGAAGACCGAAGTTGTAATACTTACGAGGAAAAGAGTACCACTAGAAGTGCCACTACAAGTGGGAACCGAAAGCATCACATCTACAACAAGCCTAAAGTATCTAGGATTACGGCTAGACAACAGAATGACTTTCCGACCACACATCGACATGGTATGTGAGCGGGCTTCGAAAGTGACGTCCATGTTGAGTAGGCTCATGGCAAATGTAGGGGGACCGTTGGCAGGAAGGCGCAGATTGCTTATGTCTGTCGTGCATTCAATCCTACTATATGGATGCGAACTATGGGCAGATAAAATAACAAGAACGTTGACAAAGAAAATGTCAAGAATACAGCGAACAAGCGCATTACGCATTGCCAGCGGATATAGAACTGTGTCAGAGCCCGCGGTGCTGGTAATTGCCGGGGTTACTCCTATTCACATCCTGGTAGTAGAGAGACCGTGTATACAAATAGGAACGTATGGGGCCAAGAACAAGCACAGATCGAAGCAAAGGAAAATTCTTCACGTCAATGGCAGGACGAGTGGCACGCAGATCCCAGAGGAAGATGGACGAGGAAATTAATCCCGAATGTGTCCAAGTGGAACGATAGAGCGCACGGGGAGGTAAACTATTACCTGACACAATTCATGTCTGGTCACGGTTATTTGAACTCCTATCTTGCAAAAATAAAAAAGACTCAGACGAAGACGACGCTGAACATACCATATTCACGTGCAGCAGGTGGATAAACGAGAGGAACACGTTAGAGGAGAGAGTCGGCACGATTACGCCGCACACTATTATCGACATAATGTTGTCAAACACGGACGCATGGCACGCAGTAGCCTCTTACATCGAGGATTTGTTAAAACGGAAGAAACAAGAGACCATGAAAATAACAATTTAATTTACGTAACCACCTTGAAGTAATGTCATTTGACGGTTCCAGGGTGGCTACTTGCTTGAATCAGAGGGGTTTTAGTGGGTAAAAGTCCCACACACCAGGGAACGGTCTCCCCTGAGGTGCTTTCAGCATTTCCCCTTGGCCTAATAAAAAAAAAAAAATCCCTTAGAATTTAATAACTTAATTTTGTTTGTTTACGTAGCCGCCAAGATGAAAATGACCCTCGTCAGAAAAGATAATTTTTCGACCAAAATCGTTGTCCAATTCAAGCTGCTCTAAGGCCCAAACTGCGAAGCGATAACGAAGCGGATGGTCATGCGCCTTCAATTGCTGAGTCAATTGGACCTTGTAAGCGAATAATCCGAGATCTTTGTGCAGAATTCTCTTCAGGCTAGTGCGTGCAATGTTGAGCTGTTGAGATCGACGGCGAGTTGATTTTCGTGGATTGAGTCTCACACTCTCGGTTACAGCAGCCACATTCTCGTCTGTGCGCCCCGTACGAGAACGAGGACCATGAGTGTTGTCCACTAGCATGCCAGTCTCACGAACTTTTTGCACAAACTTGCGTACAGCAATTCATTTCGGCCAAAACTTCTTTTCAACAAACGCACTGTTTGGGCTACACAGCACTCACTTTGGAAATAAGTTCGCATTATTTCCCAACGTTGTTCAACCGTAAATCGACTCATTTCGTACCGCGGAGGAATGATACCGACTTTCTGTCAATATTGTGAGCGGGAAAAAGATGTCAGTGTCAAAATAACCTTTGATTTAAAAAGAAACCACTAGATGGCCTACTCTGTATATGTCGTATATGTAATGTCGTTGGAAGAAGCTTTACATCGATATTAAAATTAACCTGAGCTGCCATGTTTTCATTTAATGTCAGTATACACAACTAACATATGAGTCGCCTTTTTCCAAAAACCCCTAAATCCATGGTTTTCAAATGGATTTTTAGAAATAAGCGACTCGTATACCTTTCCCTAAACACATTCTACAATTAAATCACTTTAATCTAGAGATTATCATTTTAACATCTTTATTATTTGAATTAATCGTAACATCTGTATTTTTTTCTTTCATGTGGAAAACTTTGAATAATTTTTCTTTTTCTTGTTTGTTTCAGGTATGCATTTTTCTTCTGGATATATATTTTTTGTATGAAATTAATTATATATCCTTTTTGGTAAGTAATACTCTTCCATAATTTTATTAAACATAACACGTATAAATAATCAAATTATAACAATTACTAAATACTTACAAGAAATAAGCATTTGTAAATAAATATCATTAATGTGAGATCAAACTTAAGCAGCGTATTTTGAACTTCACTTTAAATCAGTGTTTTATATGCGTGGCGCATGAAGTAACATTTCTAGTTGAGAAAACCATACAAATTTTAATTGGTCGCTCCCCCTACCCAGGAAGGGAAACACTAGTTGGAAGCTTTACATTGACTTTGTATAAAAACAACGAATTTAATTTACTAAACGTTGTAATTGTTGTAATACAGGGAATTTTTTATTTCGGTATACAAATCCCTATGTATACCCAGATAAAAAATGCATTGGAACGTTCGCGTGTACTATGCTTTATGTTGTGATTGTAGGCAACCAAACTTACGCATTTCAACGTCAGTAATAAAATTTGTTTCTATTTCGTACGTGTTAATGTTTCAAGTAGTAATATATTTCAATAAAGAAAAAGTTGATAACATTTTAATCATGTTAAATTCTAATCCTAATTTTGATGTATTTGATAACTCGATTATTAGATTTAAGATTCGTTTGCGGCTATTAGATTTAAATATTTGTTTGATTTTATATACTTTATTATCGTTATATTATTTCTTTTATTTTATTTTTATTATATTATTATTACCTCCATTTATCTCATTTGTTTCTATTTTTTCTACTTTTAGAAAAATTAAAAGGTCAAATGACTACTTTCAATTATCTAGTTTTCCTGCTAACTTTTGTTGAATATTTTTAAGTTTAAATGTGCATTCTTAAAGTTACATGAATTTAGTTTCTATAAATATATATATTTTTTTTGTATATTGTTTATTTATACTCTTTCTTTTGTATATATTATTGTAATAGGTGATTATCCGTCAATAAACTAAACTAAACTAAACAACTTAAGGAGTGTAAAAGACCTATTTTCTGCAAAAAATGACAAGATGTCAGTGTCAAAATAACCTATGATTTAAAAAGAAACCACTAGATGGCCCACCTGTAGAAGATCAATTTCAATTTATATCAGTAGTGAAAAATATACCGGGCTTTCATTAATTCCCGAACCCCACGTGACCAAAAATAATAGGCAACCAAATGTACAAGGTGGTATGGCTCACACAAAAATTCCCTAGATTTAAAAATATTTATTCGCCGGCGTATTTTTATGACGACTGAAAATATTATATTTAAAATGATTAAAAAATAGGCTCATCTTCAAAAATGTAACTAATTTTTATTAATTTTTTCGTTGTAAATACCATTTTCGCAGTATTTGCTTATCCTAGCAAATTGACTCTGCAAAATAAATAGAAATAACACTCAATGTTTCAGAATAATTAAACATTTTTTGCTTACCTGAAAATTCCGGGCGAATCTTATAAGATCTCAAAGGTTGGTTTAACGATGCACCGCGCATAAACGTTTATGTCAAATTTGACTTTAGTAACGTTTGGTTACTTTTTTCAAAGCCTCCAACGTACAAATACAATAATTTACGCGGCAATTTTAAATTTAGTCACGTGGGGTTCGGGAATTAATGAAAGCCCTGTAGAACAAAAATTTTAATCTATAACAAAATCAACGATTTACCTAAAATAATCTGTAAAAATGACAATTATATTAAAATGTTAATTTATTTCAAGAAAATTGACGATTTACTTAGAAAACATTCAATAAAAATGAAAATCATATTAAAATTGTTAATTAATTTCAAGAGTCAATGAATGAAAAAAATATCAATTTACAACGAAAATGCAACATGTTTCGATAAAAACGACACGATGTTTCCAAAATGTCAATTTCTGATGAAAACTACAATTAATGTCGTCAGTTTATATAAGAAATGTGTTACTTCGTAAAATTGTTTGTTTTGCTCAGAAATTTGGAAGTATGTGTTACATTGTAAGTGTCAGTTATAAATTGAAATGAATAAAATTTCCATTATCATCGGCATTAATACACATTTTGTCAAAATTCCTGATTTCATGAAAAAATCAACGGCGAATACCTTTGATGTACACAGATCTCTAAAAATATCATATTTTTCAAAAACAGTCATAATGTAATAATTAAAATCAGACCTATCTTTATATAACTTATTGTCTTCAAACCCCCTGATTTGGCTCGCATGCTTGAGACATTTAGTCGACAGAATGACATTATACCTAACCTAACTTAGCAAAGTAACAGCTAACCTCAAAACTTCGACGACGTGAAATACAATCAAACTTGACACGCTGACCACGTCGAATGTGTCAAAAGTTAGGTTAGGTTAGATGTTACATCGTCTACCTAAATGAATCTGGCACCTAACCTAACGTAACTTTTGTGATATTCACCGTTTTATGCCAGTTTCAACACTTAATGTTATGTTACTTCATTATTATTTTTTTAAATAATATCAAGCCAAATAAATAATATTTGATAATGAATCACTTTCAATTATAAGAGGTAGATTTGTTGTACATGGGTAATTATAAAAGCGATCAATTTAAAACTTCTATTGAGTATTTCTACTCCCACATTAAGTATGAAGTAAAATTTCGAGTTTAGAAAAGCCTGAAAATTTGGATTTGCGGGGGCGCGCGAGCGAAGCGAGTCGCGCCCCGGCAATTTCAAATTTTCAGGCTTTTCTAAACTCAAAATTTTACTTCATGCGCCACGCATATAAAACACTGATTTAAAGTGAAGTTCAAAACATACATTGTTTATAAAACAAAGTGATGTTTTCCAATTTGGACGATTTATTTTTATTTTGCTTGGTAGATTTATTTTATAATTTCGGAAAAAGGCGGAAGAATGTCCCATATTTTTCATAATTCACTCCCAACATTTAGCTTCTTCAGCTTTAACGGCTCAATATTGTTGTTGTTATTTTTTACATAAGAAACAAAGAAATTATATTTCCTTACAAATTGTTCATTTGTTTTTATTTTGTTCAATTTCGGGTTTCGTCTGTAACAAATATATCGCATTTTTAATAAAGAAAAACGTCTAGAGTGCCATGATTTAATCTTTTAATAAATTTAAATTGGCTGTACGCTCTAGGAATTGTCATAGGAAACGTCAGACAAAATAATTATATGTATAATTTCAGAGTTGCCAACATACAATATATTCCAAGGCACTCTAAAGGTTTTATTTTATTGAACATACGATACATAGGTTTAAATGCGTGAGCCACCCCCTCTCCAACCATAATACCGGAATTGGTTCCATGCAAGATGCTTGAGTCCCCCCTAAGACAAATTTCTGGGGGCGCGCCTGTTTCAAATGATCCCCTAAACCAAAGATTTTTATGTATATATTCTACATTTCAGTTCCGTCAGAAAGATATCTCTTTGTAGAAAGATGACAGGTAAAATGTCAGACCCATTAAACGGCTGCGTTCCCGCATGATGCAAATTCCGCGGTCTGTGAATGCAAATAAGGGATATGCTCTGCGGTTCAGTTATTTGAGTATTAAGGATGGTCCAATGGGCACGTTCCTAATTAATTAGATTATCGTTGGCCGGATACAAACCGAGCTTGCAATCACCATAATTACGATTTGAATTCACCACCGAAAAACTGTTCATCGCATTAATAAACCAAATTATTATGCTCGTTAAATCTTGAAATTGAATGAAACATTTTCTCGCATTGGCATTAATCTTACTTAAAGTTTAAGTTCTACTTACATGTAACTTATAGTAATACTATGTTTTTTAAATCAATTATCAGTAAAACAACTACTTCTCAAGCTAATACCCTGACAGATATTAAATTATACAATGAATATTTGGGTTACACGACAGATTTACTGTTCTAGGCATAATAATAAAAAAAATGTTTCATTTCACAAATGTATGAAATATACACTTGTATCATCTATTTTTTATACATAAGTAAATAGAGTAAGAAGCTAAAACATAATAATAATTGAGTTACACGACAGATTTACTGTTCTATACATAATTTATATGAAAAATGCAACATTAGGTCAAATTATTTCAATTTCCTGTTGGTTCATTTAGTTTGGTAAGAGAATAATTTGACCTGCAGTTACATTTTGCATATAAATTATGTATAGAACAGTAAATCTGTCGTGTAACTCAATTATTATTATGTTTTAGCTTCTTACTCTATTTACTCATTTACTTAAAAATAGATTATACAAGTGTATATTTGATACATTTGCGAAATAACACTTTTTTTTCTAATTTGAAACATAGAAATATAGGTCTATACGGCGAGCTCCGTTAGTAACCACTGCTCATTCATTCCTCTTTCACAGCATTTGCCCAGTATTCACGCAAGAACGGCCCGTTTGTTTATTCCGGGAGCACAAAGAACGGGGACGTGACCATTGTGCACATCATAAAGACCCTCTTCAGTGTTTGTAAATTTCTGCGTACTTAAAACCAGAAGTTACCCAAAGTTTCTCTTCGAATGCAGCCAGTCCTCTCGAATTACACGTGCAATTAACAACCCAAACATCCTGACATAATATTATCTACACAAATAAACAACCTGACTTAGACAAGACGAGAAGTTCATAAAAGAGAAGTAGAATATATACCAATATATTTTTAGTTTATGTTTTTAACTAATAAAATAGCATTGACGAGGCATACAAATCGATGGAACGTAATTTAACACCCGGTTATTCCCGTCAGCGTTCCATTTTTAACGGGGTGCTTATGAAAAAGTGCACATTTTACATTTAGCAAACAGCGGCGGGGCTGGGCTTTATTTTATGCCTCGTCCCGACCCGACCCATCCTATTTCTATGGGGTTTATGTCCCAGGATATTTCCATCATCATCATCTCACTCTGTCTGTACACGTGCTGCGTTCGCCGTTAAAACTCACAAGCTAAATGTGCAATTTCCTATAACCAAACCAAAATCGATATTTGTAATGGTCCGCCGTTATATACGTTATTTCATTATTTGCATTTCAACGATATTATTATCGCTGCTCGCTGTTAAAATGTAATTGCATTACAGAGCTGGGCAGGATTCGAATCATTCAGGATTCGATTCCCGGATTCGAATCCTTTTAGAGGATTCAAAAGAGGTATTCGAATACTTTAGTGAAAACGGATTCGTGATCCGGATTCGATACATTTTTTTAAAAAGATTCGTATTCGAATCCAAACGTAGATGATTCGAATCCTTATAAAAGGATTCGAATTCTTATAAAAGGATTCAAATCCTTATAAAATGATTCGAATTCTTATAAAAGGATTCGAATCCCTATAAAAGGAATCGAATCCTTATAAAATTCGAATCCTGATACACGGACAAATATTTGAATTATTCGAAAATTTTAATATTTATATTCAAATATGAATAATTTATTGATTTTAATATTCATATTAGAATATTTATCTATTTGAATTAATCGAATTCGAATCCCAGCCTTAATAGCAATGATTCGAATTATTTAGGAGGATTTGATCCTAAATAATTCGAATCATCGCTATTCAGGCTGGGATTCGAATTCGATTAATTCAAATAGTTAAATATTCTAATATGAATATTTAAATCAATAAATTATTCATATTTCAATATAAATATTAAAATTTTCGAATAATTCAAATATTTGTGAATGCATATTTGGTTACTTAACCATGAAAAATATCCAACGTTAATAGTATATTTTTAACTTCACTTGAAATCAGTGCTTTATACGGGTGGCGCATGAAGTAAAATTTCGAATTTAGAAAAGCCCCGTGAAAATTTGCCTCGGGTCGCTGCGCGACCTTCGACAAATTTTCTACGCGGGGCTTTTCTAAACTCGAAATTTTACTTCATGCTTAGTCTGGGAGTGGACAACACTCGTTCTTAGAAGTTTCAAATTGAAGGATTACTCTAGATTACTAAGTTTATTACCGTTTCACAAAGGCTACAGTTCAAAGGACCAACCATGGTCTTCGCAGAACGAAGGACTACAGGGAATCAAAGTGTTTTTACAAGAAAACAACGAATATCTGAAGGTCTACAGCATGGATAGTAAAGAAAACATCTAATTTTGAAAAAAATATCGAAGTTGGGTTGGTTTTCAGTGCATTTTTAACTTCACTAATCAGTGTTTTATACGCGTGGCGCATGAAGTAAAATTTCGAGTTTAGAAAAGCCCCGCGAAAATTTGCCTCGGGTCGCTGCGCGACCCTCGACAAATTTTCTACGCGGGGCTTTTCTAAACTCGAAATTTTACTTCATGCTTAGTCTGGGAGTGGACAACACTCGTTTGAATTTTAAATTTAACTCTTTTAAAAAATCGACGTATGTAATATAATAAATCATTCATTGAAATCATAGAAAAAGATGCAAAATTTTACCTAAAATTAACTTTTAGAGTTAACTTTATAATTTGTTCGGCTCTTAATGGGTGAATATTCTATTCCTAAAAAAAAAACGTTTTTATCTAATATTGAAGTTGCTTTTAATACAATAACAAACTGTGAATAAATCGACATAAATCTAGAAATATCAAAAATCTCGACATGTAGAAAATCTTGATGGTCCACTCCCAGACTAAGCATGAAGTAAAATTTCGAGTTTAGAAAAGCCCCGCGTAGAAAATTTGTCGAGGGTCGCGCAGCGACCCGAGACAAATTTTCACGGGGCTTTTCTAAGCTCGAAATTTTACTTCATGCGCCACGCGTATAAAACACTGATTTAAATTGAAGTTAAAAACGCACTGAAAACCAACCCAACTTCGATATTGTTTCAAAATTGGATGTTTTCTTTCCTATCCATGCTGTAAACCTTCAGATATTTATTGTTTTCTTGTAAATAAACTTCGATTCCCTGTAGTCCTTCGGTCTCCGAAGACCATGATTGGTCCTTCGAGCTGTAGCCTTTGTAAATTGGTAATAAACTTAGTAATCCAGAGTAATCCTTTAATTTGAAACTTCTAAGAACGAGTGTTGTTCACTCCCAGACTAAGCATGAAGTAAAATTTCGAGTTTAGAAAAGCCCCGCGTAGAAAATTTGTCGAGGGTCGCGCAGCGACCCGGGGCAAATTTTCACGGGGCTTTTCTAAACTCGAAATTTTACTTCATGCGCCAGGCGTATAAAACAGATTCAAAATGAAGTTAAATAACACATATATCATCATTAATTAAAATCATTATATAATCAAATATTTAGTCGGTAAATGAACATGTTTGTTTATAGAAACTGATGGAATAAAATATTACTGGTTGCAAATAATAGATTCAAATTTATTTTTAAAGGATTTGTATCCGTGATTCAAAAATGAGGATTCGAATCTTTGATTCGAATCATATTTTTCACTTACGAATCCTTTATTCGAGTATTCGTGATTCGAATCATATTAGGTGATTCGGATTCGTGATTCGAATCATGTTTTTGAGGATTCATCCCAGCTCTGTTGCATTATGTACGTGTAATTTGTTTGGCAAAGTTTTGTGTATCTGTGACGACTTGTTGTTTACTAAGTTATAATATGAACATCATTAAATTTCATAATGATACTTTATGGTATAAAAATTACTGAATTTCATGATGATATTTTATGGTATGAAAATTTAGTACCAGGGGCGTAGCCAGCGTAGGGCCGTTGGTGCAAATTATAATATACTAACTTAGAGATCAAACGTTGAATCAAATTAAGACGGCTATAAATTAGAAACGTATACAGGTATTGTTTAAGTATATAGGTACATAACTTGATAATAATAATTTGGAAAATTTGCAGTTGTTTTTAAATTCGCTCTGAAGTAAATTCAAATTATATATGAAGGATAGTGATTTGTTTGAAATGTGTTAATGTCTTATTCAACAGTTTCTGTAATGTATTAACCGAGAATGTAGCAAAAAACTAAAATTATTTCGAATTCAAAACAACGGTTTGCCATGACATTCATAATCTTTATTTTTCTTAACAGGCAAAAGCCTAATTACAAAGAAAACATATAAAAATAATGAAAAAGAAGAGGGTGCTTCTATATAATACATAAATAGTTTCCAAAAATAACAATATTTAGAATTAAAAAAAAAACATACTATGTTTGTTAATTAACCTAAATTAAACAAGATCTTAATGTACTCAAAAATTCTGCCTTATTGTTAGAAAAGATATCAACTCCGTTCTGAACTTCCTGATATCTTTTATCATCGTTAGCAAAGGTGAAAATGAATGGTAAGTTGTGCGAGGAGTTCTGTAATTAAATGTTAAGCTATTCCGGCTTCCTATGCACGATACAGTTAGGTAGATAATATTTACAAACTCATTATTGTCAGTGAGGTTATGAATTATTTTATATAATTCATAAATTACAATAAATCTATGTCTATTGTAAACTGATATTAAATAAAAATAACAATATTTAGAATTAGAAAAAAACATACTATGATTGTTAATTAACCTAAATTAAACAACATCTTAATGTCCTCAAAAATTCTGCCTTATTGTTAGAAAACTCAACTCCGTTCTGAACTTCCTGATATATTTTTATCATCGTTAGCAAAGGTGAAAATGAATGGGAAGTTGTGCGAGGAGTTATGTAATTAAATGTTAAGCTATTCCGGCTTCCTATGCACGGTACAGTTAGGTAGATAATATTTACAAACTCATTATTGTCAGTAAGGTTATGAATTATTAAAATAATAAAGATATCTTGCAAACCTCCTTTGTACACGTTCAAGTAATAACATATTTTGTTTGTATCCCGGGGACCAAACACATGCACAGTAATTTAATTTACATAACACAAGGGAATCAAACAGTCTTAAAGGTGTATTAATATTCTTAAAATCCCGACAATTTCGTATAATAAAACCAAGTATTTTTTATGACTCACTGCACACGTTTTGAATATGGTTGTTAAATGTCAAATTTTTATCAAACTCAACTCCCAAATCATTAACGCAGTTTGCTTTGCGAATCGGGGAGTCGTTCAGACTATACTTATACTCAGGGACATTACGGCCTCTGCTATACGTTAAACTACAGCATTTAGATATGTTAATTTACAGACCATTTGCTGAACACCAATTTGACATTCTTGTGAGATTGCTTTGTAACTCATAACAATGCTCTGCACTCTCTATAGCAGCAAACAGCTTTACATCATCCACATACATTAAAAAGTTGCAATTAATGACTTCGGTTATTTCACTAAAGAATATAAGAAACAATAATGGACCAAGGTTTGATCCCTGTGGTACACTACTATTCGCAGTAAAAAAGTCAGAGTTGCATCCCATGTAGCTGACATAAAGCCGCCTATCCGCCAAAATATATCGCAGAACATGAACTATATTCGGAGGAATGTCATACTGGTCCAAGCGAAGTAAGAGCTTATCGTAAGGCATGGTGTCAAATGCTTTAGTAATGTTTGTATAGATGACATCTATTTGTCGGCCATTATCCATTTCACTAGATATATATTGCGTTAGACACATAAGATTAGTTTGCGTATTACGCTTTTTAACAAAACCATGCTGATTCGTAGAAATTCGATGATCAACATAAGTATGAATATAGTCTCACAGAATTGATTCTAAAATTTTAGAAAAATTTGATATTATAGCCACAGGCCTATAGTTTTTTACGTTGGAGCAATCTCCAGCTTTAAATACTGGACATATTCGCGTAACTTTCCAACGTTCTGGAAATACACCTGTAGAAGGAATTGGATTAAAAATGACGGATATTTAATTTCTTAGTGTAGCATTTTGATTAATTTTCTTTTATTGAAAGTATACTTTACATATTCACTGTTTGTTTTAAATTATGTAGAGTAATAAATCACTAATAAAAATATAATACTTTCACACATTTCATATAGACATTTATAAAATTAATGGGCAAGTAACCAAAACTAAGCAGTATATTTTGAACTTCGATTTAAATCAGTGTTTTATACGTGTGGCGCATAAAGTAAACTTTCGAGTTTAGAAATGCCTAATTTGGCTCCGTCGCTTCGCTACGCGCCCGAGCCAAATTTTCAGGCTTTTCTAAACTCAAAATTAATAATAAATTATTTAATAATAATAATAATAATAATAATAATAATAATAATAATTTATTACGGAATCACCTTTTTAACAAAATAATACAAACAAATATATATCAGTGTACAATAAAATAAATCATAACATATGCAAATAAATTAAACCAGAAATAAGAAATAATATAAACTAAAACTAAAATTAAATCTTACCAATAACAGATGAAATTAAGAGTTGTGTGTATATACCGATCGACAATAAATTGACGCAGCATAGCGTTTATTATGTGTTGGAGAGTAATAAATGCACAAACAATAGGAGGAAGCAAGATAGATTATAAACAATACAATTGCGAATGACCGATATTTTATGAGTTAATTGAATCGTCATATTACTGTCATATTTCCTTTCATATAACTTACAAATTAAAAGTTTATTCACAACATAACATGTAATTAATCTTAACTAACCTAATACGAACAACCTGCATTACACCACTAAATTCTTGAACTGTCAAATTTGATTGGTCATATTAAAAAACAAACAGATTATAATTACAAATCAAAATGCGACAGTAAACTATTACTTTCTAGAAACATTAAAAAATCTGTCAACATGACATCATTTATTTCGAAATAATTGTCAAGTTTTTCGCTATTTTCTCGGCAATATCTTACAAAAACTATTGATTATTGTACTGAATTCTTTAGCATAATAAGCATTGTATGTGAATTTGTAGAAATTGATTATTTGCTTATTTGTGCTCAAAGTTAGATTGTTTGTAGTTGTCAAGTAATATTATATGCAGTTGTCAAGTAATTTTATATAGCCTAAATGTTGATAGAATATTTTTTTGCAAGAAAACAATGATCTAGCATTAAGGAACAGTTTTTCATATCTCATAAAAATATTCACAGCCTTTTCCAATATACAGGGAGTTTTTTTTTGAGTATGCATATTCCAATTACAGCGTATAAGTTGTAAATCTTAAGATTTTTGTTACTTTTTTAAGAATTTTATTTGAAGCTTTAAACTCCACTCCCGGATTAGATTAAGCATGAAGTTAAATTTCGAGTTTAGAAAAGCCTGAAAATTTGCTTTGGTCGCGTAGCGCTACGCGACCAAACCAAATTTTCAGACTTTTCTAAACTCGAAATTTTACTTCATGCGCCACGCGTATAAAACACTGACATATTGCCACTTTCAAAATATACTTCAAAATCAGTTTGCTATAGACGTATATTTTTAACTTCATTTAGTAGCTTTGCTACGCGACCAAACCAAAATTTCAGGCATTTCTCGAAACTTTACATCATGCCCAATCTGGGATTAGAAAACCTCGTTTAAAGCTTCAAATTGAACTGTTTTAAAAAGCAACGAATGTCCGAAAATTTACAGTGTATGCATTGTTGTATGCTTAAACAAAATTCCCTGTATTTTGTTTAATTATTACTAAATTTTTTAGTATTGTGTTTGTACAAGTGAAGTATGAATAAACCAACAATAAACCATAACAATGTTTAATTAGTTTCTCACTTAACCCGTGGTGAAACATTTTTGAATCTAATTCCATAACAATATTAAAGGCAATTCTATTAATAAGGCTGCAAACGCTTTAATAGTATATTTCATTAGGAGTCCAGAAAAAGGGATTTTTCCGTCCGCGCGTGACATTTGCAACCACGGACAAATCCATTTCTGCACGTGTAATGAACGCTATTTTTTATTATACTTATCTGAAAATATAATACTTATCTGAAAACTTAAATTATTTTTTATATCCAAACTAGTAATTTTTATGGTCGAGAAAAAATACAACTAATTCGAAAGAAAATGAAATTGAACACCAGTTTTTTGAAATTTGATCGAGTTAGCACTTTTTTTTAAAGCCAAACATCTTTTTATCGTGGCGAATCCGCCTGTGTTCGTGTCTATATCTGGATTTTACTACGCTTACTTGTGCCGCTTGGGTTAATATATCATTCGAAATATCATCTACAAAATTAATGTCTTCTAAGTCTGCGTATGTTTCAACCAAACTTACGTATTTCACTGACAGAAAATAAAACGTCAGTGACAAATACATTGTTGCTATGGAAACATTTCAGAGCGCACGGAAAGGCGCACAAACAAACGTTTTCCGTGCGTTGTCTTGAAAAAGCGACGTTTTTATTATTCTGGAGGCATTTGGAAACGAAATGTTTTCAGATAAGTATAATAAAAAAGTAATTACAACTTGTTTCCAATCGCTAATTTTCTTAATTGACACATTAAATCAAAACTTATTTATTCGAATATTTTATTAAACAAAATAAAACTATATTTTCATTACTTCCAAATCCCATTCACTCTTCAAAGCTCTGTTTTCTTAAAGTTATTTTTAGTTGATAAAATCACGTTTCATGTATGTCCGGATATTTCTGTACCGGAAAAGTTCGCTGCCAATTAAGTTTATTTCTTTCGATTACGGGTAAAGTTCAGGGTGTTAAATCTCACCAGCAGCAATTGGATAAGACGGGTGTATTTCAGAAACGAGTATTTTTATAATTGACAATAAAAAACTAACGTGTATTTTTACCTTTATTGCTCTGTTCTGATTGACTAATTTCTGTTTCCTTCTCTAGAGTGTTTTATTAGGTATATCGTTAACTTGTTTCTCATTGATCACTTGGTAAAACATTTCTATTAATATATAGGTATTTGATTGAAATTCACTTGGTTTGTTTTACTAATAAATTGTTTTATTTTCAACTAGTTTCGGCTTAATGCCATTTTCAAGAATGTTTTATTAGGGTTTTGAAAACGTTTATAAAACTAGAAATAACGTAATATTAGGAATACTTTACTAATTATTGTGAGTATATTTTGTTTAAAATAACATTTTATTAAGTTTTCTAAAATCTAAATTAAACAAAAAATTCGATCACTAATAACATGATAAAAGATTTGAGGACCCTAGAAGCCAAGGGATACAAGTGCATACAAATAGATTTGGGAAAAAAAAATTGAAAGTTGAGAAAAGAGATTAAACTAAAGAAAATTTGCACTCAATGTCTTATATTACCCTAGAATGATCTTTTATTCACCAATATCAGTAATATCCTGTTACCAACAAATGATTGAATCTATTTTAAAACCCATTTCCACACTTGTAACTCCTATTTTATATAATTTGCCCTTATATCCCTTGGCTTCTAGAGTCCTCGCGCGTTTTAAACACTGAAAACACTAAAATATTGTGAACAAGTGAAATTCACTTGAAATCAGTGTCTTATACGCGTGGCGCATGAAGTAAAATTTCGAGTTTAGAAAAGCCTGAAAATTTGGTTTGGTCGCTCCGCGCTTCGCGCTACGCGACCAAACCAAATTTTCAGGCTTATCTAAACTCGAAATTTTACTTCATGCTTAGTCTGGGAGTGGAAAACACTCGTTTAAGTCTTTTATAATTGCTAATAAGCTTTCTTTTTCTTGTTCTGTGTAATTCTGTCCTATTTCGCGGTTAATTTCCATAATTATAAGGAATTATACTAAATTTCCAATTTGATTGACAATTCAATCTGAAAGATTGACAATTCGATTCTTAAAATTGGTGGTTTCAGCTATAGCCACAATAAAAATGTATAATTTCGGTCGGTAATCTACTAATTAAATTATTTATTTCTAGAATTGCTATTTATTTGGTAGGTTTGCTTTATAATACGCAATTTTATTTGCCCATTAGTTTACTAGTTAAATAAATTTACTCCACAAATAGTTACCTAATGATTTATTAATCGTTTATAATACCGGGCATAAGAATATCAAATTAGTGGAATTTAAGCTAGATAGTTTTAATTTCACGACAATGATTACATTTTAAGCTATGATTTTAGCGTTGTTTCGATATATCTTACATTTTGTTTAATTCTTTCAAACACTGTAAGTTAAATTTAAAAATCACAAGGTATAAATATTCGGTAATCTTTGAAATGATTTTTTACTTATAGCCTTATTAATAGACTTTAACATACAGATTTAACACAGTTCTAATAATATTATTATTTTATAAAATTAGTATTGTTAGTTTACAACTAATAATTCAATAGCACTAGTTTACGGCACGGGATACGTGTTATATATAACCTTAATGACCAAAACAAAACAGAGTTGTTTACAATTTATTTAATTATACTATTTATTTATTTAACGGATTAGACCATTTATACAACAATAATATAAGCATGAAAATACAATACATTTATGTATACTACTAAGTTTAAAATACAATAATAAATAAACACTTTGTAGCAAAAACTAACAGTAAACCATAAAAAGAAAAATTAAAAATAAAAATACCGCTATTAGTCCCCAACCCCGAGATGACAACAATGGCACGACCCTACCCCTTTTAGAAAACGGATAAATCTTGATGGCTCATCACAGAACAGATCGCAGTTTGGATGGCTCACTAGTGAGTTCGCCGTACGCATAAGGCGAGAGAAGGGGCTGTAAAACCCATAATTGGTATGATGGAAAGGTATGCGAAAAAGCGGAGGATTACGGCTTGTGCGACCATCAGACTTAAATGCAAAATTTATTTTGAAAAGCAATGGGGGACAATCGATACTTCCATTAACAATACCAAATAGTAACGACATATCTGCGAAATGACGCCTGCAGCACAGATTATTAATGTTTGACAGAATATTTAAATTGTGATTAAAGTCTGGATTAAATCTTAAATGTTTAATAAACTTATTTTGAACAGTCTCCATTTGCTTGATAAATGTTTTTTGATAAGGTGACCATATACAAGATGCATATTCAATATGGGAGCGAACATATGCAAAGTAAACAAGTTTTAGATAAGAGGCCGACAAATCGCTAGACTTCCGCTTGATGTACCCAAGCATTTTCGAGGCGCGGTTACATATAAACTTAATATCATGTTGGAAGTTAAATTTATGACAGAACCAAACACCTAAGTCTTTAATTAACTCTGTTTTTGCTATAGTCTTCTTATCAATCATATAAATAAAGTTGGTCAGGGTTTTCTTACGAGAAAATGTAATGCAATTACATTCATTCAAATTGAATTTAAGACCATTGGAGCTACCAGAGACAAATCGCTTTCGAGTAGGAAGCAATCATCGATAGAGCGTATTTCTTTAAATATTTTGAGATCGTCTGCAAACAACAATAATCGTGAGTGATGTATTGATTGAGAAATGTCATTAATCAATAAAAGAAACAATAAAGGGCCGCAGTGGGATCCCTGCAGAACACCAGATGGGACCAAGAAAGCATTAATGAAATAATTTCTTATTTTGACGCATTGACTACGATTAGATAGAAAACATTCTAGCCAAGATATAGTAGATTGGTTAAAGCTCATAGATTTTAATTTAAATAATAGCAAACTTACTAGAAATCATAAATGTACATATCTAATCTAATAATATTTTGAACTTCACCTTAAATGAGTGTTTTGTATGCGCATTAAGTAAAATTTCGAGTTTAGAATAGTCTGAAAAATCAATGAGTGGAAACACTCATTTGAAGTAAATTTAAATTAAATAATTAGCAGAATAGACATATTTTTACAAAGATAAACAAAAACAGTGAACATATTCTCTAAATAACTTGCCGTTAAAATCAATATAGTTTATTTTTAGTTAATTTCTACTAGACCTGTACAGGCACAATATTAATATTTTGTATTAGTTGAACAAAATCTACATACTATTAGTTTGAAAAAAAGAAAATTGAATTTGCTAATAATTTGCAGAATATTTACAAAATATAAAAAGGAATTAGAATTTATATCGACTTTCTGCAAAAATTTAGTCTCGTTGAGACTTCTCCAAATATTCATTGTAGTATTTGTTTCAATGAATATTTAAAGAAGTCTCAACGAGACATTTTTCAGAAAGTCGATGATAATTTCAATTCGATACTATTAGTTAGTTCTGAACTATTGATAAAATTGACGTTAATAGTTCAGCACTAACAAATAGCATCTAGATTTCGATGTATTAATACGAAATATTACTATCCTATTTGTACAGGTCAAGTAGAAATGTACTAGTAATAAACTATAATGATTTTAACGGCAATTCTATCAATACGGCTGTTAATGTCTATAATCTTTAAACCAACGATATGTAAAATACCTTCCCGCTATTATTAAAATAAGACATGAAGCATGTAGAGGAAGTAAAGGCGACTTTTATTGAATGCAGCACACAAACATCTGATTATTTGCCTTAATATTAAGGCTGCTCTCAACCCGTACTGTCGTTTCAATTTACAATCGTTTAATAATATGAAGGCACATGAAGGTGTGGTTTAAACATATTTATTTTGATACATAACTGTGCACTCTTGCGGAAAAAAATGTAATACCCAATAAAGGAAGTGTTTAAAATATCGTTATAATTTAAACATACATGAAATTTAAAAATAAATAAAATTTGAATTATCTAAGCAATCTGTATTAATTAAAACCGCACCACTTTTTCTTTCTAAAGATTTATTTATCTCTTAATACCAGTTGTTCAATAATCACTTAACTTAGCTTATTTTAAAATATATTTTTTTAATTTATTAATGTATTAACATGATAGTTTTACATAAGTCATATACAATTTAAAAAGAAAACAGAAAACATTAACATAGGATCTACATGCATAATAAGTAAATAAATAATGACATAAATAAAACACTGTTTATCACTTTGTTTGTATAACAATTGGTTTATTTGGTGACTATTGTTTCGATACTACACGTAACTATAGTCACCAAATAAACCAATTGTTATACAAACAAAGTGATAAACAGTGTTTTATTTATGTTCAACAATGTATAACGAAGTAGAAGCCTCTATAGTCAGTGAAATAATGACATGTTTAAAACACATACAATTCAAAGTTAAAATCTAAGTATTCCTCCAAGCTGTAAAATGCATGCTTATTTAGAAACTATTTCATGGTTAATGAGAATTTACGGAATGAAAGGCTTTTGATGTTGTCCGGTAGTACATTATAAAACTTAATAACATGGTATCTGATTCCGTTTTGAGCTTTACTTAGTCTGATGGTGTTAGCGTATATATTTGAATTTTGTCTAGTTGGGTATTGATTTACTTTAGTACAGCTTTCGTAGAGAAGCAAATAATATTTAATATATAACAAGCATTCAAGGATATATAGACACGGGAACGTGAGTATCCGCATCTCTATAAAAGCCGGACGACAATCGTCTGAATACCCACAACCAGTCATGATACGTAAAGCTTTACGTTGTAGCCCAAATATGCGATGTCTTATCGCAGAGTGACCCCATGCTATTAACCCGTACTATATGTGACTCTGGAATAGTGAAAAGTATGCTACACGAAGTGTTTCTTTAAAGACTACTTTAGAAAGGCGGCGAATGAGGAAAATGTTGGAACACAGTTTGCTAGCAAGAGCATCACCGTGTGATGCCCAAGTCATGCGACTATCCAATAGGATTCCAAGGAATTTCGCATTGTCGTTTGCGTCGGTTTCTTTTGCGAGACTGAAGGTCAAGCATTTGGTTTTGCTACTATTAAGTTTGAGCTTGTTATTAACGAACCAATCCGAGGCCTTCTCCTGCGCTTCTACCTGCAAGCTACTTACAACATCCACCCGTTTCGATTGGCTTATTAATGTCGTATCATCAGCATATAGGACAAGTTTAGTGTCGCAAAAGACCGTGTCAGGTAAGTCGTTGATATAAATTAAAAAAAGCAGTGGCCCAAGAATGGAGCCTTGCGGCACCCCGTGAATAACCGATAAGACGTCAGATAGACTCTCACGATCAGAGACACACTACGTTCTCCCTGAGAGGTACGACATCAACAATCCACAACTGTCCGGGTGTAAATTATAGAAATAGAGCTTCCTTAATAGTATTTCGTGAGAAACGCAATCAAAGGCCTTAGATAGGTCAAGAAAGCTTGACATAGTTTTTTCACCTTTTTCGAACCCATCCGCAATAATCTTTGTCAGAGCCACTATCGCATCGGTGGTAGAGAGTCGCTTTCTAAAACCATATAGTACTTTTTTCAGGAGACCTGTGTTTTCGAAACACTCAGACAACTGTCGTTGGAGAATTTTCTCGAATATTTTCCCGAATATGGGTAGCAACGATATGAGGCGAAAATTGTCGGAGTCATCCTTATCCCCTTTTTTGTAAATTGAGATGACCATCGCTTGTTTCCAAGCTTTGGGAAACACGTTGTCTCGGATGCATGAATTAAATATTTTTGTAAGGGGTGATACTAAAGTAGTAAGTACTGCCTTTATTATATCTGTTCGGAGCCCATAAATGTCTCTACTTTTACTCGAATTCAAGTTATTGATGGCATCGCTTACCATACTTGTAGACATTTCAGCAAATTTAAAGTATTGTTTACAGCTGGGAGGATTGCTACACATTAAGACTAAGGGATCAGCGTTAGGTTCTGGTAAAGAATTGACAATTTTGCTAGAAATGTTAGCGAAAATAAATATTATACATCAAGTGAATTAAACACGAATTTATTCACGAAATGATTTTTGATTTCACGAGCGCCTCGGCGCGAGTGAAATCATTTCTTTGAGTGAATAATGGTGTTTAATTCACGTAGCGTATATATGTTTTTATTCAATTTTGACGAAATTGTACTTTACATTTATTTTTAAATAAATGTTGAAAAACTATGTAGACTGTGAAATCCATTTTCATGACGACGTATTATTTATAATTTTCAAAATTTGTAAAATTTCTATCTCGTGTCACAAAAATGTCTGAACTCACTGGAGTATTTCAAGAAAAACCAGATAATGAAGTATTTGTACCGTCTGAAGTTCTGGAGGAGGCTTTGGAAGCAGTAAAAAAAGTGATATCTGCAAAATAAAAAATTTCGTATGAAAATGAATACGCAAAATTTTGTAAATGGAAGGATCAAAAGCAAGCAAAAGGAGTAGATGAAAGTATAATTTTGGCATATATTTCGGAAAAATCCAAAGAATCTAAATCTTCATCAGTGTGGTCTTACTACTCCCAATATTGAAAAAATGTTATCTGTAAAAGAAAATGTAGACATAAGCAGATATTTTAATTGTTGTAAAGTTTAGTTGTTGTAATTGTTTATATAACAATTTTTTTAACTCACTAGTGACCTAAAAAAATTTTAATTCACTAGTGAATAAAACCTTGTTTATTACGGTTGTTATGGAGTTAATAATGTCGATTTAAATTAACAAAATTGAATAAAAAAAATTAAATTCGCTTGGCGAGATTTTGGTGCTTTTTTTAACATTCTTTAGTAACCTTTTAGAATTTATAATATTCCACATAGCTATTATGTATGATTATGTATCCGTAACTTTCCTTCTTCTTAGTTATGTAATTTATAAAAAGTTATACCAAACTCAGTTAAAGCTACTATTAAACAATTGTATGTACATTCAAGGTATAGACATTTTTTGTCAATAATTCTACATTAATTTATTTATCTTTAAGCTGAAGTATCACATGAACTGGTAGTTACTCGTGGTTACAACAAACTCATTCAAATTTTAATGTTTCATGAACTAGTATAGTTCTAGCAGAACTTTATTTTGAAAACAAAAGAAGCTTACATAAATCACAAATTGCGCGGAATTCCCCTTAAGCACAACCAACTTTCATTTTATGAATAGACGTTTACAACACAGTTTATTTCACATACATAATTTTATACTAAAAGTTATTTAAAACTACAGATCCATATCACCAAACGTTCCAATCTATATTATTTGAATTGGTCAAATAAAATTCTATACACTTATAAAATATTTACATGTAGAATCAATATACCGGGTGTTGACTTTCGGACGCAACATAGGAAACCCCATGTAAATTTTGAAATGTTTAAATTTTGGCTCCCCTATTTATTATAGAAACAAAATGTATTTACCTTTTTTGTAGAGGGAAAATTTCTGAATTCATTCGTGTTAATGTTTATCACATTACGTTTCTCTAAGTTAAAATAATTAAGAAAAATTAATGTAAAGTAACTAAGCATGAAGTATCATTTCGAGTTAAGAAAAGCCCAGAAAATTTGTCTCGGGTCGCTGCGCAACCCTCGACAAATTTTCACGGGGCTTTTCTAAACTCGAAATTATACTTCATGCTTAGTCTGGGAGTAGACATCACTTGTTTATAGCTCTAAATTGAACTTAAAAAAAACAGCGAATATCTGCAATTGTTGTATCAGTTCCACGGTATGTTATTATTTTTATAAAATCACATAACTTTTTTTTAATTATTTTAGCTGTAAATTTTCTGACATGTGTTAATTTTTAAGAAAGTTCAATTTGAAGCTTTAAACAAGTGTTTTCCACTCCCAGACTAAGCATGAAGTAAAATTTCGAGTTTAGAAAAGCCCCGCGTCGAAAATTTGTCGAGGGTCGCGCAGCGACCCGAGACAAATTTTCTGGGCTTTTCTAAACTCGAAATTTTACTTCATGCGCTACGCGTATAAAACACAGATTTTAAGTGAAGTTAGAATATACATAAATTTGACAATATTATAGTGTTTTATACGTGCGGCGCATGAAGTAAAATTTCGAGTTTAGAAAAGCCCAGAAAATTTGTCGAGGGTCGCTGCGCGACCCTCGACAAATTTTCACGGGGCTTTTCTAAACTCGAAATTTTACTTCATGCTTGGACTGGGAGTGGAAAACACTTGTTTAAAACTTTAAATTATACTCCAAGAAAAAACTGGTAATATCCGAAATTGTTGTATCAATTCTATGGTATGTTATTACTCGTATTTTTATAAAATCACATTACTTTTTTTAATTATTTTAGCTGTAAATTATTTGACATTCGTTGATTATTAAAAGAGTTTAATTTGAAGCTTTAAACGAGTGTTTTCCACTCCCAGACTAAGCATGAAGTAAAATTTCGAGTTTAGAAAAGCCCCGTGAAAATTTTTCAAGGGTCGCGCAGCGACTCGAGACAAATTTTCTGAGCTTTTCTAAACTCGACATTTTACTTCATGCGCCACGCGTATAAAACACAGATTTTAAGTGAAGTTAGAATATACATAAATTTTACAATATTATAGTGTTTTATACACGTGGCGCATAAAGTAAAATTTCGAGTTTAGAAAAGCCCAGAAAATTTGTCTCAAATTTTTATAGGTCTTTTCTAAACTCGAAATTTTACTTCATGCTTAATCTGGGCGTGGAAAACACTTGTTTAAAGCTTTAAATTAAACTTAAAAAAAAACAGGGAATATCCGCAATTGTTGTATTAATGCCATGGTATGTCATTATTTTCATAAAATCACATTACTTTTTCTTAATTATTTTAACTTAGAGAAACGTAAAATGTTAAGTGTGAACATTTATAAATTTATAATTTTTCTAAATAAATAGGGAAGCCAATATTTTAACACTTGAAAATTAATAGGCGATTTCCTATGGTGCGTCCGCCAAGTCAACACCGGTATATATAATATAGTTTATAGGGAACACTTTTATTCCTTACATCACTTTTATTTTTATTCGTTAGATGTACATTTCGAGTGCAAAGCACTCATTATCAATAACTAATGTTAATGTTAATTAGTTATTGATAATGAGTACTTTGCACTCGAAATGTACATCTAACGAATAAAAATAAAAGTGAAGTAAGGAATTAATGTGTTTTTTATTGCGATTAAATACTCCACATAACTCACTAAAACAATTACTGATAGTTTATAGGGATTGTAAATTTGCCGACTTTTTCCAATTACGAGTAATTCAACAAATTTGTGAATCAAAACTAAATTTATATAATTTATCGGTAATCATAATATCGTTGTTTCAGAAGTGAAAGTAATAAAATACACGGAAAATTAATAGCGTTTAATGACTTAACGGGGGTTTCCACCCATTGATTAACTCTTTTAGCACTGAAATTTTGTTGATGCCAACAAAATGTCAAGTTTAGAAAAGCCTGAAAATTTGGTTTGGTCGCTTAACAAAGCAAATTTTCAGTCTTTTCTAAACTCGAGATTTTCTTTATGTTTAATCTGGGAGTGAAAACACTCGTTCTAAACTTAAAATTGAACATTTTTATAAAATCAAGGAATATCTGAAAATTCACAGCGTATATATAATATATTTAGAAAAAATATTTCCGGTATGTATTATCTATAATAATTCATTTATATAAATCATAAAAAAGTGTAGACATTTACCTAAAATCAATTTTTACAGCTACATGTTTCTAACCAAAGTCCAGGGGTTAACCCAGTTCAAAACTAAGAATAAAATTAGATGGGAATACAATAAAACATCACATGTAAAATAACGCCGGAAAAACATTTCGTAGGTGAGGTTTTTCCAGCGTTATTTTACGTTCAATGTTTTATTGTATTCCCATTGAATTTTAATCTTTGTTTTGACCTGGGCTAACCCCTGAACTCACCATTTTAACTCACGCAAAATGCACAATAACAAATTCCGAATGTCTGGATAGGAATATTTCAAAGCTGCACGCAAACTGGGAAAGTTTATCGCGTCTCGCCCGGCGCATCCGCCATAAAAACAGCGCTCGTGCATTTTATTCGCTGACTACTAAAAATTGTGATTTCAATTATAAGTTTTAATTTAAAAAGTTCTCAATTACACATAGAGAGTGAAATTAAAGAATTTGCATATCGAGTTTATTGAAATTGCATAAGTGAACGTTATAAGCCCGATAGAAATCGCATATTAATGGGCCCTTTCATCAGAGAAACAAGTTGATAGCTGACTGCCAACTGTTGTTGAATTCTCTGATGACCGGACTGTTAATCGTGAACTTATTTGAGATTTTTGAAATCGTACAAAATAGATTGATTAGTGTTGACGGGTTAAAGTTTTCAAAATGGCCGGAGTACCGTTCATTAGATACCAACATATATCACAAACAAATCCAAATATGTTGAATGCTAAACATTTTGATTAATGGGCCCAATAATTTGTTTATTGAAACAAGGTACATGTACATAACTTAAGAAAAGTTTTGACAGGATAAATCAGACAATCACTTTTTACATTATTCTTAAGAATATTGAAATTATGATCGAGCTACCAGTTTTTATTTAAGGAGTTTTTGGATTTACAAAGCGTAGCAAAATATTTACTTCATGCGCCAGGTGTATAAAACGCTGAATTAAAGTAAAGTTAAAATACATACAGGGAGTTTTTCTTTAAAGTATACGTATTCTAAAGTTAGCTTATTTTCTTTAAACCTTTTTTTTTAAACAAGTTCAATTTCAAGCTTAAAACGACTGTTTTTCACTCCCAGACTAAACATGAAGCAAAATTTCGAGTTTAGAAAAGCTCCGTGAAAATTTATCGAGTGTCGCGCAGCGACCCGATAAAATTTTCTGGGCTTTTATAAACTCAAAATTTTACTTCATGCTCAGTCTGGGAGTGGAAAACACTCGTTTAAAGCTTCTCATTGAACTTAAAAAAAAAACAGCGGATGTCGGATAATTTACAGCTTATGCATACGCTTACCTAAAACACAAATTAAACGAGATCAATTTCAAGCTTTAAACCACTGTTTTCCACTTCCAGACTAAGCATGAAGTAAAATTTCGAGTTTAGAAAAGCCTCATGAAAATTAGAAAAAGTATACGTATTCTAAATTCAGCTTATTTTCTTTAAATCTTTATATATTCGTTGTTTTTTTTAAACGAGTTCAATTTTAAACTTCAAACGACTGTTTTCTACTCCCAGACTAAACATGAAGTAAAATTTCGAGTTTAGAAAAGCCTCCTGAACATTTGCCGAGGGTCGAGCAGCGACCCGGGACAAATTTTCTGGGCTTTTCGAAACTCGAAATTTTACTTCATGCACCACGCGTATAAAACACTAAAATATTGTGAAACTTATGTATATTTAAACCTCTTTTGAAATCAGCGTTTTAACGCGTGGCGCATGAAGTAAAATTTCGAGTTTAGAAAAGCCCGGAAAATTTGTCTCGGGTCGCTGCGCGACCCTCGACAAATTTTCATGGGGCTTTTCTAAACTCGAAATTTTACTTCATGCTCAGTCTGGGAGTGGAAAACACTCGTTTAAAGCTTCTAACAGCACTTTAAAAAAAACAACGGATGTCGGTAAACTAACAGCTTATGCATATGTTTACCTAAAAGAAAAATTCCCTGTACATACTTATTTTAATTAAGAATCCGGCCAATCACCTAAGTAGTCGACGCAGGTTTTACAATAAAAAATAAAAAATAATACGTACATTGAACTTATTTTATTCATAATTATATGATTTGAAAAAGAAAATAGTTGGTTAAATTTTACTAATATTATATTAGTGAAATTTAATCAAGTGTTTTCTTTTTTTAGTTCATAGTAAAATATGTTTCACCACGTGAAAGATGAAAAACTTGTTCAAGATTTATTTTATTTGTATACCTTATTTAATTTCATACTAGGAGGAACACTACAAGCTATTTTATCTCATCCTAGCACAAACACAAAAGTTGTTTAAAAGATAACGTTGTTTTTTTCGCTTCTGCTCACAGCATGATATTCTTTTTTCATGTATTTTTGTAAATAAAACGGAGTATAAAATTATATTAGGCAGCAGGAGGGCGGAAGAGCGAATTTATTGCGGTAATATTTTTAAAATTATATATTATCCAGCCGGCAAGTGTTCGGGCTTATTAAGTTTCCCGAGGGGGGTCCGTAGACGTAAACTAAAAATAGGGGAGAGTCGGGCTCGAAATTGAATAGGAAGGGCTTTTAAAACTTTTAAGGGCGAAACGGAAAACACGTTTAATATCTCTCTGTGCGGATATGTCAAGTAAATAAATTGTTACCTCCAACGGGCACTGCATCCTTTGAACTTAGACAATCTCGTTCCGATTTACGACAGGGATGTTATGATTAATTACATGGCGAGAGGGTTGTTTTCGTAGAGTTTCAAGACAACTTTTAAAAAGCGTTTTATTGCGATGATGTCAAAATATAATACATTTATGGCCGGTTTCTCCAACGTTACCTGAGTCCTAGTCGTGTCTCAAACCGTGTCTTGAGTCATAGCCGCGTCGTAAAGTGTTGCACCAACTTATTTACGTCAAAAAATCGCTTGTCATGCTTTAGTCCTAAGTCACCGTTTGCCAGGACTTAGGACACAGATTCTAACCTAAAAATGGTGACAACGGTAAAATGTTTACCTTATTCAGAGAATCCTTCTCTCTTGTTGTGTACAATATGTTTATATTTGTCTGCAACAGAAGATAGAAGGCGTTTTTCTTCTGCGGTATAGTTTGCACTACGTTTTTCGCTCATTTTTAAATGTAGCTTTGCGAAATTAGATAAGTTGTGGTAGAATACGGATGACAGATTATAAACAATAATTTCCTTTTTTTATAAATGGTGTACATTTTTCGACGAATCAGGTGGGAGACATTTAAAATAAAAATTCCCGCAAAATCAACAGCCAATACAGTTTGTGTAAATCGCTACGTTGCCACTTATTCGCACAAGTATCACTTTTTTGCGAAATTTCGACTTTGATTTGATATTTTAGAAAAGTTAGAAAATCTACTTACTTTTCTTGTATTAATTTACAGAAATTGTCAGTACCTATTGTAAAATCAACAAATAAACATAATTTCTTTAATAAAAGTTTTGATTTTATACAATTTTTCTAACAGAATAAATTCGTTTATCACTTTTTTGCGAAATTTCAACTTTAATTTGATATTTTAGAAAATATATTTCAGAACTTTCAGAAAATCTACTTACTTTTCTTGAAATTCATTTACAGAAATTGTCAGTACCTATTTTAAAATCAACAAATAAACATAATTTATTTATTAAAAGTTTTGAGTTTTTACAACTTTTCTAACAAAATAAATTCGTTAATCACTTTTTTGCAAAATTTCAAGTTTGATTTGAAATTTTTGAAAATAGATTTTAAAAAATTAAGAAAATCTGCTTATTTTTTTTAGATTTATTTACAGAAGTTGTGAATACCTATTTTAAAATCAATAAATAAACTTCAATTTTTTATTAAAAGTTTTGATTCGCCAACGAAAAAGAAAACGACAACAATTCTGTTGCCTTTTTAGACACAAAATGAATAAGAACAACAACATAATATAAGAGAAAATCTCTTACCAAGACATTTTGGAGCTCAATCTCTTGCAGAACCTACCTTTTGTAACAAAAAGTTGAATTTTATATAGAAAATATTTACAATATAATAATAACACTAGCCGACAAATTTTAACATGGATAAAAATTACTATTTATGAACAAGGAAGTTCCCTAATATAGTCGCAAATTTCCTCTATCACTCACAGTTGTTTTTGTTATGTTGCACGACAATGTAAAATAAATAAAACAAAAATATATAAATATACGATAATTCTGATGTATGGTAAAAATATTTTACGAGAACCAAAAACGTTTAATTACAAAATAAATATTTTAAGATCAAAGAAACAATATTTTCTAAATTTGGGATATAATTAATAAAATACATTCTTATTTTTATGTAGCCTTTCTTCTTCCCAGTAGTGAACCGACTTTATAACCAAAATATTTATGTAACGCTAGATTTATATTATTTGTGATGGTCCTTTGCTGAGATACTAAACAAAATTGTCCGCATATGTAATAAAACGGTTAGGCGCGTTAATACAACTACAAAAATTCGACATTACAATAAAAACTCTTGTAACCTCGAATTTATTGTAAAGCACAAGAAGAAACGGTTCTGCTAATAAACAAAATGAAACAAAAGTGTCACAGCACAATGTGACTCTTTAGAATACTAAGAAGATGCATAAAATTGGGCAATGCAATATTCTAGCCAGCGAATCCGTTTTTATAGACATATATAGCCATAATATTGCGTGAAATGCTAAAAAATCCGTTAAAACAAATATTGCTTATATTTTAAAACTCTGATGTGTAGTGGAGTTTTAAAGCTTATATTTCAGGTTGGATTTGTGGGCACAGACAAAGAGCACGTTTTCCTGCTAGTTCAAGAATTTTACAACACTAGTTCAAATCACTATGAGGTCTATGGTGAATATTAACCTATAGAGTGATAAAAAGTTAATTAAAATCCACAATTGGTAATTAAATATTGCTAATTCTACCCTGAAAGAATGTTATAGTGTAAATTAGTTAGCGACATTAGCACAGAGGGCGTAGCAGTCCTCGTTACATAGATAAATATCGTAAAGACATCATATTGTTGTTTGTCTATGATTCCATTCCAAGGAAATGACAGAAAAAACAATGTTGCCGATGAGAGCGACTAAAGATAGGCGCTACTAATAAGTATGTGTTAAAACATAACTATGCATACGGTGTATTTAGTAACACCTTAATCGCGATTAGGTAATCACAAGTTAAAAACAGTTTATTCGCAAGACTGTGCAAAGGCCGATATTGTTTACAGAGAACATATTTTATTTCATCAAAACAAATCTTCTGTTTACACAATTTATCATGCAACCAATCACTTAATACTTAATTAAATATCGTTTATTGATTCTACTCGAAATAAACAAATCACAAAACAATATACGCCAGGTGACATTTTTACTCGAAATTATTTTATATTGAAGCAATGAACCAACGAGAGTAACGTCTCGTGAAATTAAATTTCATCCACCATCATTCATCACTTGCAGTTGTTTCCTTTTTTTGCATTAGACAGAGCATGAATGATTTATCATTATATAGAAGTGTATAAAAAATATTGTTAACAATTATTTCCAGGAAGGCTACAAAATCTGGAAACACATAAATATTTTCAGAATCAATAAACAGGTACATAAAAATTGTAATACAGGGTTATTCAGAAGGAAGGAACAGATTTCAAACAATTATTTTCCAAACTACAGAACGTAGAACCATAATTCCAACGTTCCTGGACATATAAAAGGTAAGCATTTGAACAGTCCAGGCAGAAGTTCCAACCACGGCCGCGTTGGCGCTGTTACTTGTCATGTTGATTGTCTGTAGTAAAATGGCGATACAAGAAGAAAAAGCATTTTGTGCGCTGCAATTAGCAAAACTATTCAAAAGAAGGAACAGATTTCAAACATTTATCTTTCCAACTACAAAACGTAGAACCATAATTCCAACGTTCCTGGACAGACAAAAGGTAAAAATTTGAACAGTCCAGGCAGAAGTTCCAACCACGGCCGTATTGGCGCTGTTACTTGTCATGTTGATTTTCGTAGTAAAATGGCGACACAACAAAAAAAAAGCATTTTGTTTGCTGCAATTAGCAAAACTAGAGTCCATTATTAAAGTTCCACTAAAATATTGTGGAATGTATGTACATTTGAACTCCACATGAAATTAGTGTTTTATACGCGTGGCGTATAAAGTAAAATTTCGGGTTTAGAAAAGCCCAGAAAATTTCTAAACTCGAAATTTTACTTCATGCGTCACGCGTATAAATCACTGATTTCAAGTGAGGTTCAAATATACATAAAGTTCACAAGATTTTAGTGTTTTATACGCGTGGCGCATGAAGTAAAATTTCGAGTTTAGAAAGCCCCGTGAAAATTTGTCTCGGGTCGCTACGCGACGCGACCCTCGACAAATTTTCACGGGGCTTTCCTAACTCGAAATTTTACTTCATGCACCACGCGTATAAAACACTGATTTCATGTGAGTGAAAAACACTCGTTTAAAGCCTCAAATTAAACATTTTTAACGAATATCCGAAGTACAGGGTGCGGCAGGAAAACTTGCTGATTTAAAAGGTCAATAAAAGAAAAAGTATTTCACATATAAATTTAATTCTTTTTTTTTATCGTATTGTGCACATCCTGCATTTCCGTTTCAAGTGGTTTCATAAATGACATCGGACAAATGGCGGCCCTCATTAGTGATACACTGATCCACCTGCTTTTTGAAGTTTCGCTCCACTTTTTCGAGCATATCGACGGGAATTTTGGCGATGACTTGGCAAATGTTGTCCTTCAGTTGTTGCAGGGTCCATGGTTTGTCATTGTAAACAATGGATTTAAGATATCCCCATAAAAAGAAGTCACAGGGAGCGAAATCGGGGGAGCGCGCCGGCCACAGTACGTCACCCCTCAAGGAGATTAGGCGTTCGTGGAAGTGTTCCTTCAAAAGTTCCATTAACGTTCTCGCTGTGTGTGCCGTGGTTCCGTCCTGCTGGATCCATACGTCCCCAAGTTCCATTTCTTCAAGTTTTTGGAAGAAAAATATCGGGGAGAGCGCAAAAACGATAGCCTCACCCTCTCGACGTGTTCTAGTGACCTCTAGGCCCACGAAACAATTGATTGCCCGCCAGAAGTGGGACCCGTGGGATGAATATTGAACCGAGTTCGGAAGGCACGTTGGGTGGCAACCACCGAGCGGCCATTGGAAAAGTAGGCCTTGATTGCGAACGCACGCTCCTTATTTGTCCAAAGCATGACGACAAATGGCTTGAGCGGTAACAGAACTTCAAGACCCACTCTATCGAATGAGACCCTCCCTACCCCTTTCTGACCACGTCTCGCTCATTGGCGCCCAATTCAAATCAGCAAGTTTTCCTGCTGCGCCTTGTATATACCCTGTAATTGGGATATGTATACTTAAATAGAAAAAAAAATCCCTGTATAGTTGATTATTTGACATTTTTTACTAATTAACTAATTTTACAAGAAATAGCTATCGAAAATCATATTTTACATAAATAATACCTTAATCCTGATATTATCGTAAAAAAGTATAACCCTTAAGAGCATTTTATTTCTTGATACATCTCGGAATTTATTTAAATCCGGGAGAGTTAAGAAGGAATTATCGTGATTCCGCAAAAAGGTTGGATGGAGTTGCCATTACGAGAACTTCCCCAATTAATAGTTCTACGGTTGCTTTATTCGGCACGTTTTCCACCCCTCTAACCGAACCCACCCCCGGCGCTGACTCGCCCCAATTCCGCAGGCGATTTCGTTCGCTTAATCTGTTAATTAGAGTCTTCCAATCATGCGGCTTTTGAAGGTGTCACACATGCACAAGTCACCACTGGAGGGAGTTATCTTTATTAGGGTAATTGTTTTCATACGAATTTAGTTGATTTACTTTAATACACACAATATTGACCACATTTTGTATTAAATATTAAATTAGGTAAATAATTGACATTAACCTATAAAAAAACGTTGATTGAAAAGTTTTATTCGGGCATTTTGCTAAATACTGAAAGTAGTTAAGTTTCAATGGGTAGTTATTGTCTTAAGTAGTCTTATTAATTAAGACGTATTGTTTACATACAACAAACAAACATTGTCGTAATTTTATATATTATGCTGTAAGGTATAGTTCTATTACGCTGATTTATTCGAGGGTAAAAATACTGAAAAAAAATAATATAAACCTCATCCAGATATCCTAATCTTAACGAAAGATATAGTCAAAAGTTTGTAGAATTTTTTAACCGCGCAACATATAAAAATATGTTTGTTCACGACAATATTATAATATGTGCAATATTTAATTGTGTGAGCAGCATAAATGCGGTGCGTTTAACACTCAAGTACATTAAAGACGGGATTTGAGTGATAAATGTGGTATTTTAACACGAATATAAATAATTGCCTAGTTCGATTTTTTGCCGCTATGTATTAACAGCGCTGTGCTAGTCAAATCAGCTTCTTTTGCATTACATTTGACTAGGGTGGTGATGATGTCATCGACGCCATTTTGCTGTAATTTGTAATTTTGTCAAAATCAATCCTTTCCACAACGAAACAGTAAACTAGCAAAAACAAAACAAAATCAAATTTGACTAGAGATTTAGATTTAGTTATTAGAATATATTTATTGGTTAATAACTGTTTAAGTTTTACACCAGTCAGTAATAATTGTACATATTATAATTTACATCTTATAAAGGATATTTTACAAACAAACAACAAAGTACAAAGTAAAATCATTATAAGTCAAATTCTTAAAAAAAATTATAAAAACTCCACAGAACAAGTTAAAAAAAATTTCGATGGTTAAAAGAGTTTACATTAAAATGTATTCAATAAAATAAATATTTTGACTTACAGTAAGCCTTACTGTAAGTCAAAATATTTATTTTATTGAATACATTTTAATGTAAACTCTTTTAACCATCGAAATTTTTTTTAACTTGTTCTGTGGAGTTTTTATTAATATTTTAAAAAGTAATGTGACATATTCAAAAATAAATTATTCAATACAGAATTGTCTGAACTTACACAGAGTAAGTTCACACAATTCTGTATTGAATGATTTATTTTTGAATATGTCACATTATTTTTTAAAGCATTTCGTCGAAAATATTGCCTTACTGTAAGTCAAAATATTTTTTTTATAGCAGGTCCTAATATATGTTTATTACAGTTGAAAATATTTTCCGGTCGTAGGTTAATATGTAGCCTTGTTTCAGGTCAAATTATAGCCTTGATATAGACCAACATATAACCTTGTCTTAGATTAAAATATTGCTTTATCGTAGGTCAAAATATTATCATAGCCGTAGGTTAAAATATAGCCTTGTTACAGGTCAACATATAGCCTTGCCGTAGACCAACATATAGCCTTGTCTCAGGTTAAAATATTGCCTTATCGTAGGTCAAAATATTATCCTATCATACTTTATAATATAGCTGGTTAGCAGGTCAAAGTATAGCCTAGCCGTAGATCAAAATGTGGCGTTGTTACAGGTCAAAATATAGCCTTGCCGTAGACCAGCATATAGCCTTGTCTCAGATTAAAATATTGCCTTATCTAAGGTCAGAATCTTATCCAATCATACTTCATAATATAGCTTAATCGCAGGTCAATGTATAGCCTAGCCGTATGTGGAAATATAGCCTTGTTGCAAGTTAACATATAGCCTTGCCATAGACCAACATATAGCCTTGTTTCAGATTAAAATATTACCTTATCGTAGGTAAAAATATTATCCTATCATACTTTACAATATAACCTTATCGCAGGTGAAATTATAACCCAGTCGTAGGTCAAAATATAGCGTTGTTACACGACAAAATATAGCCTAATCACATTTTCGAGTTCTTCTAAATTGTTAAATGTAAAAAATCTAATTTCTTGCGTATCTAAAACTAAATCAAAGTTCCCTTCTAGAACTTGCTTAATTTCGGCGCACATCAACGAATCCATGCCTAAATCACCTAACGTTGTTTCTCCTGATATTGCAGTTGTATCATTTATGACTAGGATGTTTGCAACGACTTTGACTAGTTTTATTTTATCATCGTTTAAATTCTGGTTTCCCTTATTCGCTAATACAAAGCTTGAAACAACTGGGTTAGGTTGGAGTAAGAGTGTATTTAAAGTTGATAAACAGGAATTTACACTTTGTAATGAAGTTCCCCTAAACTCAGATAATCCGCTCATGTATTCAGCAACTAAACCGACGTCACCAATAGCGCCCCATTGGATTGCTAAAGCTGGTAAACCTGCAATTTTTCGGTTTTCACAAATGCGCTCCATTGTGGAATTGGCGTAATTGTCTCAGGTTAAAATATGTTCTTATCGTAGGTCAAAAGATTGCCCTATCGTAGGCCATGATATAAGCTTATTACAGGTCAAAGAATTGCCCAGTTGTAGGTCAAAATGTAGCCTTATCATAGGCCTTGTTACAAGGCTATATTTTGACTTGAGACAAGGCTCTTGTTACAGGTCAGAATATAACCTTGCCTTGAGCCTTGGCCCAAGTTACAGGTCAGAATATAACCTTGCTACAGTGCCTTGGATCAAGTTAAAATATTGCAGTATCGTAGGTCAAAATATAGACTTATCGCAGCACAAAGTAAAGTCCAGCATATATATCCATATAAAGTGTAGTTATATTTTGACCTGTAACAAAGCTACAATTTGACCTACGACAAGCTAACATAAAGCCTAAATAATGTTTATCACAGGTCTAAATATTGTCTTATCGCAGGCCAAATATAGCCAAAATAGTGATAAAAGTACGAAGTAATGCGTCAACATCTCCACCGTTCTCACTAGTTTATCCTCCGTAAAACGCGTTTGTATACATAAATCATTCTCAAATCGGTTTCTGTGTGAGTATTATTTATTGTTGACCGATTGTTCATATTTGTGTTAAAGTGGAATTAACCCTATTACACATTCAAATCATATTACCGCAATCTGTCATCTTTTATCTGCCAAATTATTATAAAACAAAACCGACCATTAAGACTGACGCGTATTTGATAAATATATATATATCAAATGTTGTGTTATATATTGTTGTTGTGAACAAAGTATAGTGTATAACTCGCATATAATGGCTATGAATCACTCGAACGACTTGCTCCACTCGCGTTAGGTTCGTTCCGCAAACCTCCTTCTCGAGATTAATAGCTATCATTATATGCTCGTTGTACAATACACTATTTAAAAATCTAGTAAGCCTTAAGGCTCTTTTATTTTATGTTCAAGAGCTAAAAATCAAGAATTGAAATAATATTGGAAATCACTTTTCCTCATTCCAATGTTTTTTTTAATCCAAAATTATTTAAAATCTTCAAATGTAATACGCTGTGAAGCTAGTTAATTGTTTAAAATAGCGTACATTTACTACAATTATGAAAAAAAAAAAACACTTATTACAATACTTTATTGAAACAACAACACATAAAGCATATCAAAATAAATCGAATACAATATTCAAAACTTGTTACATTTTTGCCTAACGTATTTTACTCAGGGTTGTTAAAAAACGTTTCTTTCAATTTAATTAAAACAAACAGTTTTTTTTACAAAAATATGTTTAAGCTATGTTTAAATCACGTTTAAAACAGGTTCTAAACAGAACATACAGGGCATTTTTCTTTTTGTTTCAAAGCGGTTAATTTGAAGCTTTTAACGAGTGTTTTCCACTCCCAGACTAACTATGAAGTAGAATTTCGAGTTTAGAAAAGCCTAAGAAATTGAATTGGCCGCGTTACGAAGCGGAGCGGCCAATTCCAATTAGGCTTTTCTAAACTCAAAATTTTACTTCATGCGCCACGCTTAATAACACTGATTTACAGTGACGTTCAAAAAATACATACATACAACAACGATTATAGGCAACCTAATATACGTTACCTATAATCACTGTTTTAAACAATTTGTTCAGAGCAGAATTTGACTAACGTTTTATTAACATCTACGTATTGCTAAAGCCGTATATTTTAAACTACAATATTTCAGTGTTTTATACATGTGGCGCATGAAATAAAATTTCGAGTTTAGAAAAGCCTAATTTGGATTGGCCGCTCCGCTTTGCTACGCGGCTAATCCAAATTTTCAGGCTTTTCTAAACTCGAAATTTTACTTCATGCTTAGTCTGGGAGTGGAAAACCTTCGTTTAAAGATTCAGATTAAAAGCTTTAAAACAATTATCGTAAAATGTTCAGTGTATGTATATGTATACCAGAAAAAAAAATCGCTGTATTTGAAAACACAATTATGCACACACAGTTGTGATATTTTATTGTAGAAAATGTTATGTTTACTAATGTAATTTGAAATATCTTTAATAATTTAGCTTAAATTTAAAAACGTAAACAAAAAATCCTAATGAAGTAGTATATTATATAATTTAGCAAATTTAAGATAATAAAAAAACGTTTTAAACAAATTTAATATTAAAAACTTGTTTTTACCAAATTTAAAATTTAAAACATATTTAAAACAAAAATGTTTTAAACATAACAACCCTGATTTTACTGTACGCCTAAAGTTAACAATCCATTAACGTGGGTATTATTAGAATCTTTGGTATTTTCGAGTTCTTCTAAATTGTTAAATGTAAGGTATCTAATTTCTTGCGTATCTAAAACTAAATCAAAGTTCCCTTCTAGAACTTGCCTAATTTCGGCACACATCAACGAATCCATGCCTAAATCACCTAACGTTGTTTCTCCTGATATTGCAGTTGTATCATTTATGCCTAGGATGTTTGCAACGACTTTGACTAGTTTCATTTTATCATCGTTTAAATTCTGGTTTCCCTTATTCGCTAATACAAAGCTTGAAACAACTGGGTTAGGTTGGAGTAAGAGTGTATTTAAAGTTGATAAACAGGAATTTATACTTTGTAATGAAGTTCCCCTAACCTCAGATAATCCGCTCATGTTTTCAGCAACTAAACCGACGTCACCAATAGCGCCCCATTGGATTGCTAAAGCTGGTAAACCTGCAATTTTTCGGTTTTCACAAATGCGCTCCATTGTGGAATTGGAATAACCATAACTGCTCTGTCCAGCGTTTCCTCTTCCACTGGAAACAGAGGAGAAAACAACGAAGTATTTTAAATCAGGTGTGAGAATTCGGGAAAGAGAATCAAGTAAATTTGTTGTTTCCGCTTTAGGTTTGCATACTTGTTGAAAGCTTGAAAGAGTTTGATTGATGATTAAAGCGTCGTTCAAAACAACAGCTAGGTTGAAGATTCCTTCAACTATGCCCACTAAACTGGATTCTTGTAGGAGCTTCCTGACACCGGTTTCTGTTGTTACATCTTCTTTAGATATTGTTATGTTCACGTTTGCTTCCGTCCATCTTCTAATACAAAAAGCTTGGTACCCAGTTTGAATTCCGTTCCTTGAAGAAAGCACAATGTTCCTAGCCCCTCTTGCAACTAACCAGTTTGTCAACTCCAATCCAAACCCACCAAGCCCCCCTATTATAATAATAACCTTTTGCGGGTCGAAGTAGCACATTGATAAAGCTTGTATCGTCTTATCCTTTCCTTTATCTTCAAATTCGTCACGAATTTTCAGAATAACTTTACCCATATGCTTTGCTGAAGCCATGTATCTAAACGCGTCTTCAACTTGATTTTGTAAGAATACGGTTCTTCTTAAAGGGCGCACTTCTCCACTTGCAATGCCTTGAGTTACCAATCTTTTTATTTCTAACGCATCTTCGTTTTCTACCGTAATTAATTGGTCCAACATAATTCCGTGAAATGATACGTTTTTTATAAATACCGATAAGCCTAAAAGAGAATCGTTAGCCATATCTGCTTTACCAATTTCCAAAAATCTTCCATTTATAGCTAAACATCTAACTGACGCTAATAGCAGTTCGCCAGCTAATGAATTTAAAACTAAATCGACGCCTTGTCCGTTAGTTTGATTGTTGATCATTTGTTCGAAGGTTTTATCACGCGAATTTCCAATGCACTCGTCGGTTAGTTGTGGGAAGTTGCTCTTCAGGAAATCTCTTTTACTTTGACTTCCAACTGTTGTGTAGACTTTGCAGCCCATTCGAAGAGCTATGGTAATTGCGGTAAACCCTACACCTCCAGAACCAGCGTGAATTAGAATGCTTTCACCTGTTTTCATTTTTCCTCTCATTATTAATGCGTAATAACACTGAAATTTAAATTTAAATTTAAATGTGATGAGACAACTATACCTGTTGAATTTAATTTAAATATAATTAACGTCCTGCTAGTCTATTACTGCTCAATAATGACAAAGTAACATATGTTTAATAAAAAAAACCTCTAGAATGATATAATTTTATCTTTTTTAAATTTATGTTGTCTACACGCTTTAGGAATTGTCATATAAAACGTAAGACATAATAATAATGTATAATTTCAGAGTTGCCAACCTACAATATATGCCATCGCACTCTAGAGGTTTTATTTTATTGAACATACGATATTATCACACAAACCAGAGAAAAAATAAATACCCACGTACTAGAGAAACAATGCCCATGACAGGCCCTAGGGCAGGTGTATCAAACCTATTAACTTTCCTAACGGAAGAAGAGGAGCTATTTTGGCAAAAGATGAGCAAAAAAGTAGAACATAGGTAGAGTTGTCAATTTACAGACTTTATAAATGATCAAAAATTTGGTAAATCCGTCAATTAAAACCAGCTTTTCGGTAATTTACCTTTAAATCAAAATATCACTTTGTAAAATTAAGTCATCAAGTGTGTAAGCCGACGACGATGTTGTTGTTTAAGGTACGATTCGCGAGACTTGTCTTATGGTTTTCTTGATTTGTCGTGCTTTCTGCACCAATACATGTAATACAAAAATAGTTTAATGTCATCAGGTTACGAGTGTGAAAAGAGACAGAAAACTTCATAATATGCCTGCTATGATTTTCAGATGGAACATGCGAAAACGTATTTTCTGGTATGCAGCTTTAAAGTTTTAAGGTTAAACGTCACATTTTGACAATGTCTTCGTAATACTAAATCTGCAAAAACTCAGCCACAAATTATTTTAATTAATGTGCACTATCGTTTTAAATGTGAGTTTAAGTGGTATAATTCCAATTTCCACATCTACTGAATAGTTCAGTTATGTACAGAAATAAATAATGCATTTATTAAATTATGAACGGTGGAGGCGTCTTCTTCGTTATACATGTTAATTCAATAAAATAAAATAAAGTTTGATAATGGCAAGTTGAGTTGCGGAAACTGCAGTCACAAAAATATAAATATTGTGTTATACAAACAAAGTTAAAATGCATTTATGTTGATTTTGTTGTAAGCTCAAACGAAAATGTTAGTTGAATCGAATGCGCATTTAGTAGATTTAGAAAATAGTCATCGGATTAATCTGTACTATAGGGAATTTTTCTTTTAAGTATACATACAGGGAATTTTCTATTAGGTATTTCCACTCCCTGACTAAGCATGCAGTAAAATGGGGTTTCTTCAGATCGAAATCCTCCGATTTTTTTAATTGATCCGGGGGTAAACGTGTGTGGGATGCACAAATGCAAAGATTAAGTTCTCTTGGAGACATACCGTTTAGCCGCAAATCGTATTTTAAGTTCCAATTTTGAGGTTATATACATTAGTATTTTTTTATTTACGCAAAAATACCGACGCACATTACAGGTATAAATTGTACAGCTGATGAAATTATCTCCAAAATTATGACGTAAATAATCCAAATTGTACTATTATCTTCATTTATACAGCCAAAATCACGATATTAATTTCACACTAAATGTGACATCTACTGACGTTTATTTAAACTAATGGATATATAATTTTAGATGGATCATTATCCATTTTAGATTATGAGTGTTTTAACTTTTGATATTAAAAATAGATGGCGCAAGGTGCATTAAAATACAAAAAAATATCCGCTTACTAAATTTTTTTTTAAATAACTGCGATTATAACGTACAAAATTTAAAATTAAATATTCTAATTTGTCTCTAACTTGTATAACCGTAATTTCTAGTTACGTTGATGACCAACAATTTTGATGTTACTCCACTGCTGCAACCCGAGTTGATTTTCGTAAACGGCAAATGTGAGTTTATTGAGTGATAATAAAATACAATATTTTGTTATTTAAACAACAAAACAAAAACATTTCAAACTTACCTCTTGCGGTCGGTAAGGTAGGCTGCAAGTTGTTAACGTTAAGTCGGTAAATAAGATTTCAATTTGCTTGCATCAGTACATTTTATTCATTATAATTTATTGAAATAAATATAAATTATTATTTCTGTGGATTAATGAATATTACAGCATGATTTGCTTTCATAATGTTTTCGTTTCCGCGTAAAGGTGGCGCCATCTATTTTTAATATCATAAATTAAGATACTTCTAATTTTTTAATCGATCCAATTTATATTTCCATTATTTTAAAAAAACGTCAGTAGACGTCACATTTAGTGTAAAATTAATATCGTGATTTTGGTTCTATAAATGAAGATAATACTACAATTTAGATTAATGACGTCATAATTTTGAAAATAATTTAATCATGTGTACAATTTATAACTTTAATTTGCTTATTTACACAAAAATACCAACCTAAATAACCTAAAAATTGGAACTTAAAATATAAATTGCAGCTAAACGGTAAGTCTTCGAAAGAACTTCATCTTAACATTTGTGCGTTCCACACACGCTTACTTCCAATCCCGTTAACAAACTCTCAAAAATCATAGTATTTAGTTTTGAAGAAATCCCAAAAAAATTTCCAGTTTAGAAAGCCCCGTGAAAATTTGTCAAATTTTCTGGGCTCTTCTAAACTCGAAATTTTACTTTATGCGCCACGCGTATTAAACACTGAAAGCACTGAAATATTGTAAACGAGTAAACTTCGCTTGAAATCAGTGTCTTACACGCGTGGCCCATGAACTAAAATTTCGAGTTTAGAAAATCCTGAAAATTTGGTTTGGCCGCTCCGCGCTTCACGCTACGCGACCAAACCAAATTTTCAGGCTTTCCTAAACTCGAAATTTTACTTCATGCTTAACCTGGGAGTGGAAAACACTCGTTAAAACTTCAAATTGATCTCTGTTAAGAAAACAACGAATGTTTAAAAATCTACAACACGTAATTAGAATATGTAAACTCAAAAATAAAATTCACAATAAATTATTATTTAAAGCTTTTTTAAAAGAAAGAACACTAATATACTAGCGACCTAAACGCTTTTTTAAGAGTTTACTTTGAAGCTTAAAACGAGTGTTTTCCACTCCCAGACTAAGCATGAAGTAAAATTTCGAGTTTAGAAAAGCCCCGTGAAAATTTGTCTCGGGTCGCGCAGCGACAGGAGACAAATTTTCTGGGCTTTTCTAAACTCGAAATGTTACTCCATGCGCCACGCGTATTAAACACTGAAAGCACTAAAATATTGTGAACAAGTAAACTTCGCTTGAAATAAGTGTCTTATACGCGTGGCGCAAAAAGTAAAATTTCGAGTTTAGAAAAGCCTGAAAATTTACAGGCTTTCCTAAACTCAAAATTTTACTTCATGCTTGATCTGGGAGTAGAAAACACTCGTTTAAACTTCAAATTGACCACTTTTAAGAAAGCAACGAAAAATTAAAAATCTACAACACGTAATTGAGATATGTATACTCAAATGAAAAAATTCACAATAAAATATGATTTAGAGCTTTTCTAAAAGAAAGAACACTAATATACTCGCGACCTAAACATTATGACATTGTCATGTAACGTCAAAATTTGACACAACTAAAAAAATCGTTGCAGATACAACTGTCGACATACTCTCTAAAATAATTGAACCACACATTTCCAATCATTAAGTCACAGGACATCTCTCCCGAATTCTACTATACATTAGTGTTTTTATTTTCAGTCGATATTGTCATTCAATGTCGGACATGTTGACGTTTACTTTACTTTGAAAACTTAAATTATATCTAAACTGTCGATTAAGTCAATATTTACATGTTTTCATCGCATGTCTTTATTTTCCGTCAATATTGTCATTTCATGTCAACGTTATCATTCTTTGTCGATATCGGTGCATTGGTCGATATTGGCAATTTTGGTTAGTAAAAGATGAAATAGCAGTTATTAAAGTTCACTCTGTTTTTCATACGTTAGCGTAGAAGTAAAATTTAGAGTTTAGTAATGCCACTTATTACAACTTATTTGATAGATCAATTCTGTTAACTGAGAGATTGATAAAAAAATGAAAAATAATTAGTGATTAATAAGTGATAAAAGTAGAGATTGTGGATACACTTCTATATATGCTACTAACTGAAATTTCCCACAGTAACACTCAAATTTAACCACCCTGTATATGCTGACCAGACTTAAAATGTTGATTGCTTGGTTCGCGAACGAGCCCAGCACTTTTCAAGCTTTTCTAAACTCTAAATTTTACTTCATACTTAATTAAGGAGTGGAAACACTCGGTAAAAAAGCACAACTAATATTGTCTCCTATTTGGTTCCTTGCGGAACATCGAGGATTACTAAAACTGGTATTGAAATAAAGGTACTTTTTTCACTATTTATAAGATAATGTCAACTATGTCTCTAATGATCAATAAATGTATTTACTCCATTCAACAATTGTGTTCAGGGCCATAATAACCAAAGTTTGGCCCTGTGTGAGGGTCCGCGCATGTCAATAACGTTTTTATGAACATTTTAGACATTTTTATCAAAAACACTCGTCATTCGATTGATATATTAAAATGTCGAATGCGATACCGACAAAGCAAATATGTTTTCTAATAGTAAATGCCTGACTGTTGCTCAGGTTTCATCAATCAGGACGTTTTGTGATAAACGCTTTTCCAATTGCTGTTTATAAAAACTTGATGAGACTGAAAATGGATTTGATTTGTTTTTTATTTATTTACTTGAAAAAATATTCGTCAACTTAAAGTTCCGTGTGTCTACACCACCGGCTCTATTTTTATATTTAATTTACCGAATTATCGGTGCAAAAATCTTCAAATTACATTTTTTTTAAACAGTGCGCTTCCGTAGAAACGACGATCAAAAATCAATTTACTCACAAAATTTCTATCTAACGTTTTTCTCTAATGTATGTAAGATTATTGAATTTAAAAACACTCTGGATTGTTTGACAAATTAAAACAGTATATATTTTACCAAGTGCCAAATGAGAAATTAGTTCAAGAAATGGTTGCCTATTACTTACTGTAACATAAACTGCTGGTATAGTTGCAGCTTCCTCCAAACTCCAATCCTCTGGCACTTCCCAAACGAAATGTTTTATCAAAACAGAAGTAGCAAGAGCTTTATTGCTAACCATCCCCATAATCCTCTCACCATTCAACTTAATTCCTGAAAACTCAAAACCCAGGAGAGAATCGTTTTCATAAAACTCCCTAGCAAACGCTTCTTCTGTAAGTTTTCCAGTCGCTAACATAACATCTTTAAAATTCAAAGCTGTATAGTAAATATCGCATTTCTTATTCAAATCATGAATGTATTCATTTTGATTTAAATCACTTTCAATCCATTGGAAGCTACTTAAATCTCCGCTGCTTAGAGTATTGACATAAGCGTGTTTTACTAAGCGTTTTTCAAAGTTTTCTAATGGTAAATGCCTAAATGTTCCCCAGGTTTCATCAATCAGGACATTTTGTGATAAACCCTTTTCCAATTGCTGTTTATAAAAAGTTGATGAAACTGAGAATGGATTTGATTTGTTTTTTATAAGAAAGCTTCTTATTTTGCATCCACCTGGCTCTTTCGATAGGCATTTGATTAAACCGATTAATCCAGAACTATGCTCTCCTTGTGATATCAAATAGATTTTCAATTCGTTCTCCATGGATTTTTTTACTAACTCAACCCAATCGTAGTTGTCACTGGTAATTTTAATAACAAGATGTTCATCCGGAGTTTTTTTGATTTTTGTTACTAACACAAATGTTTCTCCAGCAGTTGTTTGTTGGTACACAATTGTTAAATCGTTGTTTTTAATGAAATCAAAATTAGAAACTTGTGATTCTTTAAATAATATGAAACCAGCTTGTTTTAAAGATGCTAAAGCATATGCTAAAACTTCCTTGTTTTTGTTAAGCAAAACATCATTGAGAACAAATAAATGCGCATAGTTTTCAATAGGTCCATCATTTAAATCTTTTACCTCAATTTCAGTTTCTAGTGAATCTTTAACGTTATATGAAGCAACGATGGTACAATCAGCATGTAATTCAGGCTCAGACTCGATGATTTCATTAATTTTCAACAATGTGTCGATATTTAAATGTTGTCCTAAAATTTCAACCACCTTCAACTTTGAAGCATCTCCACAATTCTCAAAAACCAACTGAGATGCAATTGTAAGCGCAACGTTGACGTCCTTTGAATTACTGTTAATAAACGGAACAAACTCATATTTCTCCAACTTTGGAGACCTAAGAGCTTGCGGTTTTCTTGGTGCTAAACTAGCTGTCAACCCTGTTATTTCAATCCCACCAGATTTAACAACGTTATCATTTTTTAAGATATGCACCGGAATTTCTTTCTGCTGCAAATCAGCATGTTCTCTAGGATCAATAAGTATTTTCAATATTCTACTTGGAACTCGTAGTTTCCGCGTGCGTTGTTTCAAAGCCCAAAACTGCAACATTGTATCCATAAAGGTTTCCCATCTATTCTCCCATGATAAGCTTCCTGATAGTCCGCAAGTATCTGATTTTATAATCCCTTTAAAAGCACCATCATAATTGTAGCCTCTGAGACGAAGTTCCTTGTAAACATCGTTTGAATTTAAAGATAAGCAATATTTTTCATTGTGCATTTTTTGCTGGATAGGTTCGAGAAATTCTGATTTAGAATCCTTCATGTGGAATATTTTCCCTGAAACAGCAACGGCTCCGCTTTCGTAAACTTCAAATTCACCGCTTCCTTCAAAGATGCTGATCAAAAACCCAACCGAACCTTCCTCTTGTAGAATAGTTGCCCTTAAAAACTTCACATCTTCAAACCTAACAGGAAACTCTTCGAAATTTTGATTCCTCAACTTTGCAAAAGTTTTCCAAACTAAAGTCTGTAAATAAAATTGATCAATATTTGTTTTGAGCTTAGTTGAGTTGAGTTTTACCAAATATCCTGTTGCTGGAAATAAAATTCGACCATCAATTGTGTGCCCGCGTAAATATTTATATTCATCTTTGCTTAAATCAATCATGAAAACTGTTTGTCCAGATTTTGATTTTTGTTTGGTAAAATCTGGCACTAACCATTCAGCAGAGTGATCCCATTTAATCATGTTTCCCAGCATCGGTGTTCCTCTGCTTACTGGGAAATTTACCGGAGGATAGAGTGATGAAATGTTTGGATGTCCTCCAGATATGTATAGCCTAAATTAAATTAATTATTATAAAATATGGAACAAATTGCCAATACTTGATTGTGAAATATTTCAAAAAATATTAATTAATAATTGGGCAGAAAGACCTTTGGTCGATAGCCCGGACAAACTAACACTAACATGTATGATAGGTATATACATTTTTGTACCGTATATTGTATTATCTAAATAAAGATATATTAATTAATAATTGTTTTTTTATAAATTGTTATCTAAATGAAAGAATTAGTTAGCTTGAAATTTAACAATTTTTAATTATACTTGTAAATAAAACGTTTTTTACTTTGTTTAACCACTATATTTTGCGCTTAATTTGTAACTATAGTTTCGACTGTCTAGTAGTCATTCTCAAACTAAAAGTTTAATAATGACTACTAGTAGAGGGAAACAGCGGGTTCTTGGCCAGGAAGTGCTCTCGGAAGTGGGCGGGGCTTGTGGTTTCCGGTTAGATAAGATTGCGGTTTACGGCTGATAACAGTTTCCGGTTGGAGCGGATGTAGATAGGGGGCGGATGTAGATAAGCGCTTCCTGTTACACAGGGTGTAGATAAGATTGCGGTTTCCGGTTAGACCGGATGTAGATAAGGGGTGGATGTAGATAACGGCTTCCTGTTACACAGGATGTAGATAAGATTGTAGTTTCCGGTTAGACCGAATGTAGATGAGGCGCGGATCTAAATAAGAGCTTCCTGTTACACAGGATGTAGATAAGGTTGTGGTTTCCTGTTAGACCAGATGTAGACAAGGGCAGGATGTAGATAAGGGCAGGATGGAGATAAGATAAGGTGATAAGAAATAACGGTTTTCGGTTTAAATACTATAAAATGAGCTGCCCACTCCGCAATCAATCAGTTTGAATTAAAGTGTCAAATAGTTAACTTCAAAATGATTTCGTGCGCGTTTTGCTCATCTACCTTCACCCTTAACTGGAACCTAACGAGGCATATAGGAAAATTTTACCCCGGGGCAGTGCCCAGAGGTGTTAAGCGGGTTGACGAGCCCCCAGCTGGGGCGCCCCCTATGAAGAAGATCAGGTGCGACGCGTGTCAGCAGGAGTTTGAGACACCCAAACTTCTTGCAGGACACTTGAGGTCCCAGAGACACCTTTAGGTCGATGCGCGGGGTAATGGAGATATTTTCAGCCTTCAGGAACCGAATCGCCAGCTATGCCCTCCAAGTCAAGGGGGAGGATGAGACGGACATCCCGACATTCTTCAAGAAGCGCGAAGTGAAGTTTGTCCATCTAGTGAAACGTCAGCTGCACACGGCGTTAAAGGTCAACATTGAGCTGTTCGGGTTGTATACCAAACCTGGTGATGATGTACAGCCCTAGTTGAAATCCTTCAACACGGGCTTCGTGATGGTAACCCAAGCCGACGGCTTGGAGGAGGTGTACACAAAGTTGTGTAGTGTGGTGTTAGTAAAGAGTAAAGAATTCCAGGTAAGTTATATAAAGCTATTACAAAATCAAAAACTAAGTACTATTTTCGCATTCAGGAGCGAGACAGTGGATGGGCACTGTTGAAAGTGTCTCACATGGAGGTCAACATCAACAAATACACCCCCATCTGCCGATGCTCTTATGTAGACCTACCCCCTGCGATTAAAATGAAGAAGGCGTGCATCAATGTGCAGAACAATAATGATGCCTGCTTCGCCTGGGCGGTGACATAGGCTCTTTACCCCGTCGTTCATGGAAATCATCCCCATCGTTCAATGTCATACCCCTAATACAGTGCAGTGCTAAATTTAACTGGTGTGTAACTGCCATTAAATATCAAAGAAATCCCCAAATTTAAAATTTTAAATAATATTTCTGTTAATGTATACGGGCTAAAATCCAATCCGGAAAAACATGTGCACGAGGTAGTGAGACTCATTTATTTTACCAAATCTAAACAAGCCACGCATGTTAACCTCCTTTACATTGAAGATGGGAAAAAGGTCACTATGTCTGGATAAACTATGTTTTATTAAATGAAAGGTTTGATAATGACTACTAGATTATCAAACGAAAAGTTTGATAATTACTAGATATTCGAAAGTATAGTCACAAATTAAGTGCAAAATATAGTGGTTAAACAAAATAAAAAGTGTTTTATTTACAAGTGTATCTAAGATGTACCACAAAGTGAACGCCTACCAGAGCTGGAAGAATCGTCGTAAAAAGGAATCGAATCACGAATCCGAATTACTTGATATGATTCAAATCACAAATACTTGAATAAAGGATCCGTAAGAGATAAATATGATTCGAATCAAAGATTCGAATCCTGTTTTTTTTTAATCACGAATACAAATCCTCTAATAATAAATTTTATTTTATTATTTTTTGCAACCATTAACATATAAATATTGTTAGCAGTTGTTTTACCAAAAATATTCAAAATAATTTATTACTGACACTGAAGATCGTTCATATTAGACTAAATATCTGATTCCCTACTACTTTGATTAAAGATGTATTTGTGTGTTGTTAAACTTCACTTCAAATCAGTGTTTTGTACGCGTGGCGCATGAAGTAAAATTTCGAGTTTAGAAAAGCCTGAAAATTTTCAGGTGGAATCAAAACTTCAAATTGAACTCGTAAATAAAAAATTCACTGAATATCATTAACACCGGAAAAGTCAGGGAAAAGTCATGAAATTATATTTAAATTGTTCTGGTCACTGAAAAAAAAGCTATGTGGTATTATTAAATTTGTCAAAATCAACAAGCATCATAAAAATTATAAAACACGTAAAAATGTATAACACCAACTTAAATATTGACAAAAACAATGAAAATAATTTAACAAAATGGGGGTTTCCCACAGAAAAAAGTTATATTATAAGGTCAGGGAAAAAAATCTTAAATCATCAAATGTTGGAAAAATTTAACATTTCAGATTGTGATTACCATGTCAGTATTACTTCAAATAATATTAAACAAAATTTGGAAAACTAGATTATTATCTTTAAAAACATTTTCAGTCATTTAATGTTCTTATCAAAGCATTAAGTTTGAAGTTTCGAACGAGTGTCTTCCGCTCCCAGACTAAGCATGAAATAAAATGTCGAGTTTAGAAACGCTCCGCGTAGAAAATTTTCACGGGACTTTTCTAAACTCATAATTTTACTTCATGCGCCACGCGTAAAAAACGGTAATTTAACGAGAAATTTAATAACACACAAAATTAATATTTCATGTTAATTCTCGCAATTCATTCGAATTATTTTTGACGATTCAAATCCTTTTGTAAGTATTCGAATCCTTTTGTAGGTATTCGAATCCTTTTATAAATAATCGAATTCTTTTATAAATACTCGAATCCTTTTATAAGAATTCGAATCACCCGCATTTGAATTCGAATACAAATCCTATTAAAAAAATGTAACGAATCCGCATCACGAATCCAGTTGGAACTAAAGTATTCGAATGCCTCTTTTGAATCCTCTAAAAGAATCCGAATCCAGGATTCGAATCCTGAATGATTCTAATCTAGGATTCAAATCCTGAATGCTTCGAATTCAGGATTCGAATCCTGCCCAGCTCTGACGCCTACAACACACAAAATTTTTATTTATATAATTTATGTACGGCAGCAGTTTCCAAACTTATTTGATCAAATATTTATTTATGTAAAATCTAAGAAAGGAGTTGTAGCTTCAGCTACTTAGGACAAAATATGGAATACAGTAAAAATAATATATACTCACTTTCCAATGTTGGACAATAAGAAATGTATGTTATCAGTATGCTGCCTTTTTAATAAACCTATATTGGTAACACTTTTCGGCAAAGATCTTTTTAAAATAGCTTGAAGCAAAGCGTGTGGCCCGATTTCCACCACAACAGCATCTTCTGGAATATGCATGGTCGCCTCGTAGAAATAAACCGGTGAAAGTAAATTATTCACATGATAATCAGCTGAGCTGGTTTTTGCCAGGGCTTTATCCCAATTTTCTTGCAAAACTGACGACGATATCCATTTCCTAGATCTCTTCTTTGGATTTGGAATCAAAGCACTCGCAGCTTTCCTTAAGTGATCTTCAGCGTCAGCAATATATTTGGAGTGGAACGCGTGACCAAAAACATCGACTGATTTGGAAAAAATGCCCTCTTTGTTTAATTCGGTTAGAAAGTTTGTGATTGATTCTGGAGGCCCTGAACAGGTTAAATTGTCTTTGCTGTTGTGGCAAGCTGCGAATATATCGGAAGGCGCTCGATTGTGGAAATCTTCCCATGTTAGTCCCACTGAAGCCATCAAGCCTTTTGGTAGATTAGTTTCTAAAATTGCTGAACCTCTGATGAAGGACAAAATAATGGCTTGTTCGTGGGTTAGGGTGTCGTCTGCGTAAGAGCAAGCTATTTCTCCTACTGAATGTCCAATCATGCCATCAGCTTCAATATTGATGGATTTTAATAAATCGACTAATGCTATTTGCACTGCTGTAATTGCAACGAATGATTTCTGTATGTTACTCAAAGAATCAGGGCTGTCGCTGATTAAAATATCCATTAGATCAATTCCATGGGGTTTTAAAATTATAGCTGAGTGCTCGAGTGATTTTTTTAAAACTTCAAGTTTCATCAAGTCTTTGCCCATACCCAACCACTGGCAGCCCATACCGGTAAAAATAAACCAAATCGGTGGTTTCTCGTTCCCAACTTTATTTACTTTTATAATTCTTTCTGCTCCTTCTATTTGAAATCCTCGGAAGTTATGCCCAAAAATATTTAATTTATGGATTTGATTGATTAAAGCGTAAAGCTCAGGATTGAAATCGAGCTCGTTGATTTTGCGAAAGAAATGTTTCACCGCTTCTTCAGTGCGCCCAGAAATTGTTAACAAGTTTGGGATATTAGTTCTCAATAAGTTTGGTTTAAGTTTGGAGTTTGGGGAGAGAAGTGCGTGAGCATTGGATCCTCCAAATCCAAAAGAGCTTATTCCAACCAATCCAGCGTTCCATTTTTGATTATGTGTTACAATCTGAATGAAATATACAGACAGATAGTTTGATGTAACACCGAGCATGCCAAAAAAAAAAACTTTCAATATGACTTGAAGTTTTTTTGGCATGCTCGGTGTTACATCAAACTTCCATTTATTCGAAGACACATCAAGGCATTACGGGCGATTTCATTGGTTACGACTTTTAGGGCCAGTTGCACCAAACACGTTAAACTGGTTTAACTCTGAACTTGAGTTCAAAGTGACATTATAACAATAGGAACTGTCATCTTAAACTTAAGTTCAGCATGAACCTGAGTTCAACATTTCTGGTGCAACTGGCCCTTAGTAGTTCTACCTCGATGCTTAAATGTGTCTCAGAATAAATCAAACATTTACATTAACATTTTATTGGTTTAACTTACAGTATTTTGAAAATTAATGGAATCTTAAGCCTTTTTTAATTACTATTTTGTGCAAATTACATAATTATTAATAATTTGATTTTTGAGGTTGATAATTAAAATGCATGTTCATATTGTTGTACAAAACGTAAAAGTTGTCAGACGCGCAAAAGTTGTCAGACGCGCAAAAGTTGTCACCCGATGTTCTTTGTCTGTAATTTTTGAATGAATGATAAATTTTGGTTCTGCTGTTGGATTGTGTTTATTTGATGTCTTACTTTTTTTCCATTAAACCGAAAGAATAATATCGACCAAATGGCCGCTGGCAGATTTGATGACCATACGGGCCCGATGTATTGCATTTTCCATCACTCTTGCCAGAACTTCCGTCGATAGGTTCTCGCATTCTTGACGAATATTCTCTTTAAGGGCTTTAAGAGTATGAGGCTTGTTCATATAAACTTCTGACTTCAGAAAAACCTACAAAATGAAGTCTGAAACGGTTAAATCGAGCGATCTTGCCGGACAGTGCAAATCCCCAAAGCGAGAGATTAGGCGACCCGAAAATACAATTATTCAAGTATTCCGCTTTCTTGAGTACAGAAAATAATGTCTTGTTGGCGTGTATTTTGTATTTGTTTATTTCACAAATATCAAAGCAGAACTGACATTTTCCGCCATTTGCAAAAATTATAGCATCTTCCGATAAGGTGATGACTTTTGCGCCACCTAGTATTAAAATAAAAGAGTTAAAACATTCTCTATTAAACGGTAGTGTTTAAAATCGCTTCTTTCGCTTATTTCATTGCTTTAAATAAATCCACCTGGCCAAAATTAATACATTCTTAGTTTATTGATTAAATGCATCTTCTATATAGTTTTTTTTTTTTAGATTTTTACTATGCTCTTAAATCAACATTAATCTGTATATTTGAGGCTGTTAGTTGTTGAAACTCCACAATATCACCGTAATGCAGTACAATAAATATAATTTTGAAACCTGAACAAATTAAGTGTTTTAATAAAGTGACAACATTAATCTAATGACAAACAACATAATATTTAAAATTGAATTTGTGTTCAGTATTCCGGTACCAGATACCCACAGACGCGTTTCGGACTTCAAGGTCCTCTTCAGTGTGGTCCCGACCCAATGCTGAGGAATACTAAACATTTCTGACTATTTCAAGCCAATATGTGAAAACTATTAATGGATTCGATAGCTAACGCCATCTAATGCTCCATAGTAGCATCGTCAGTGACACGAATGCACAAGTGCATATACAGGTCACTGTTTCGTCCACGGACGAGCTAAACTTTGTTTGTGAAACCAGAAAACAAATATCAAAATTGAATTTGTGTTCAGTATTCCGGCACCAGATACCCACAGACGGATGGCGTTAACTCAAGATATTTTTACCTTTACTTTTTCATCAGCCAATCCAGAAATATTTGAACTAGGTTTTTCATAATGCAAATTAGCTGGAATGACCCCTGATTCCATTGCAATGACCACTTTTGCTAATCCACATAAACCAGATGCTGGCTCAGAGTGTCCCATGTTGCTCTTCACTGATCCAATCAGCAACGGCTTCTCCCTTTCATCTCTACAATATACTTCAATTATCCCGTTCATTTCCTGCGGATCCCCAGCAGGTGTTCCCGTACCATGAGCTTCCACATACTTCACCTCCAGCGGATTAACACCAGTTTCCAAAAACACCTCCTTAAGCAACTCGCTTTGCATAAAGGCAGAAGGAAAAGTAATTCCTTGCTCCTTATTTCCGTCAGTGTTAGTTTTAATCCCCAGAATATTCGCATAAACCCGCCTTGCAGAACTAGCTCTTTGCAACAGCACGGCGATTACCGTTTCTGATCTAACATAACCATTCCCAGAAGCATCAAATGGTTTACACATCCCATCAGAACTTAACATTTTTAAATTATTGAATTGCAAGGTCATAGCAGGATTGAGCAATAAATTAACACCAGCTACTATAGCCGAATCGCATTGGCCTGATTGGATGGCATCAACTGCTAATTTCAACGCAACCATGCTGCTCGAGCAAGCCGTGTCCATACAATAACTAGGCCCTTTAAAATCGAACGTATACGAAATCCGATTCGCAAACATTGCCTTCGAGCAACCAGTAATTGCGTATTCTTTACTTTCCTCAACATTATTAGTCCAATAATGAAGCGATTCGTTGGTAGAACAACCGACATACACCCCAGTTTTTGAGCCTTTTAATTCTTGGGTGTTTAAACCGGCATCAATGATTGCCTCGTAAGTAACTTCGAGGAGTATTCGCGATTGGGGATCCATGGTTTCGGCTTGCTTCGCGTGAACTCCGAAAAAATTGGTGTCGAATCGGTTCAGATGTTTTAGTTTTCCCGATCTGTTTTTGAAGTGGTAATCTCCAGACCATCTTCTACCATCATCCGTTGTGACCATGTCGATTCCGTCCAGAAGGTTTTGTTTGAATTCTTCGATGCTATCGGATTCTGGTAACCGACCGGAAATGCCCGAGATTACTATTGGCTCAGTTGATTTTGTAGACATTGTAAGTTACCTAAAACATATGAGACAAACAAATGATACAATTTTACTCCATGCTTAATTTAGGAGGAGAAACACTTGTTAGAAATGTAAATATTTTGAAAGAAAAATACTTGCTTTACAACATTTACCCTTCTAAGAGCCGTGATATCCACCTCCTAATAAAATTCGTAGTAGTTAATAGGAACAGTTTAAAATCATGTTGTTTTTAAAAATCTTTTATAAATAGTAAAAATAATATTGTTTTTTAATTGTTTCTTAAGAATGCATTTCTGTAAAAGCTAGCAATACTTGATTTATATTAAATATTGTTTCCTAATTATTTTTTTAGAATGTATCCCTGGAAAAGCTAGCAATACTTTATATTAAACTTTATTGCCTTTCGGGGCGGCGATTTTACTGGTACACCCAAAGCAATGTACCTTGGAGTGGTTCAAACCAAGTGGTATACACAATACGTTGAATTGTATAAACTTATCTTTAAATATTAGCGAAAATTAACAACAGATATGTACTGGGAATGTTTCTTTCAAGTATACATACGCATACGGTTTTTTAAGAGGTTAATTTGAAGCTTTAAGCGAGTGTTTTCCACTCCCAGACTAAGCATGAAGTTTCTAAACTCGGAATGTTACTTCATGCGCCACGCGTATTAACACTGATACCACTGAAATGTTCACGTAACTCACAATCAATTTGTTAACCTTACTTGAAATCAGTGTTTTATAGGCGTGGCGCATGAAGTAAAATTTTGAGTTTAGAAAGGCCTAAAAAATTTGTCTCGAGTCGCTGTGCGACCTTCGACAAATTTTCACGGGGCTTTTCTAAACTCGAAATTTTACTTCATGTTTAGTCTGGGAGTGGAAAACACTCGTTTAAAGCTTCAAATTAAACTATTTAAAAGAAAGAACGAACACCTGATATTTACAGCACACAATTGGGATACGTATACTCAAGAGAAAAACTGTATTTATTAATATTTTGGTATTTAAGCAAAATCTGTTCTCCCTGATATAGCTAGCAATACTTATCAAATTTTTAGCTCGTATTCGAAGCAATTAGTTATAAAAAATTAAAACCACTTGCTAAAATATATAAAACGTTTTCCTTTCTAATTTTAAAAAAGTGTTTGCACGATTAACACATCTATTTTTAGAGAAGTAAGTTGTGCTTAACAACCCACTGAGCAAAAAACAAACATATAACATTAAATCAACATTGTAGCAACATTAAACGTTGTTTAATGTTGATGAAACATTACTTAGATGGATTTGTTCAGTTGGAAGTTGCTATGAATAACCTAAATTTCCGTGTTTAGCTATCAAGTTGATATTTTCTAATCCCTAACGGATGTATGTTTGATATACAAGTAGTTTTTCCTCTAAGTAAGTATACACATCCCAAATTAGCGAATTTTCAAATATTTGTTGTTTTTTTATATGAGTTCAATTTAAAGTCTTAACGAGTGTTTTCCACTCCCAGACTAAGCATGAAGTAAAATTTCGAGTTTAGAAAAGCCTGAAAATTTGGTTTCGTTGCGTAGCGCGAAGCGCGGAGCGACCAAACCAAATTTTCAGGCTTTTCTAAACTCGAAATTTTACTTCATGCGCCAAGCGTATAAAAAGCTGATTTTAAGTGAGGTTCACTTGTTTACAATATTTCAGTGGTTTTAGTGTTAAATACGCGTGGCGCATAAAGTAAAATTTCGAGTTTAGAAAAGCTTGAAAATTTGGTTTGATCGCGCAGCGCGAACCAAATTTTCAGGCTTTTCTAAACTCGCAATTTTACTGCATACCCTACGCGTATAAGACACTGATTTCAAGTAAGGTGTTTCAACGTTTAATACGCGTGGCGCATGAAGTAAAATTTCGAGTTTAGAAAAGACTGAAAATTTGGTTTAATCGCTTCGCGCTACGCGACCAAACCAAGCTTTCTAAACTGGAAATTTTACTTCATGCTTAATCTGGGAGTGGATAACATTCGTTTAAAGCTTAAAATTGAACTCTTTTAAGAAAATCGTATCCATATGTATATTTAAAAGAAAAATTCGCTGTATGATGCACGATATTGTCATTATGTCGTTACATCAAAATTTAATCGGATTATTTACTCATCTAATAGGGTTAGACGTGTGTCAACTTTTTGTACTGGCACCTGTACAAAATTATTCCTATTATTATTAACTAGTTGTTTGTAGATAGCGACAATAAACGCGCTATTACTAATATTCTTTAAAAAAACTGTTTTTTTTTTTCTAACAATATATCTCCTTCCCAAGGTCTTCCCCAAGGATCACCACTGTCGCCTCTACTATTTAATATATTTTGCTATGATATATATTATGCTGACCCATCTTTCCTTAATAACTCTGCCTTCATGCTACAAATTGCTGCAGTAATTGCTTAATTTCACACGGAAAAAATCAAAGCACTAATAAATTTAATAAGCGGATGGTACAAGAAGTGGCGCTTAAAACAAGCCCACAAAAATCTGTTTTTTTTCCTCCCGTACTACAGAATCAATAACAACTCTCCTTTAATAACAATATAAAACCATGTAATCAAACCTTCAAGCACACTAAAATTTCTTGGAATAAAATTTGACAATAGACTATCTTCAAACATTAAAAGTGCGATTTTTTTGGCCTTTTGTAGCTCTATTGGGTTTAATAAATGAATTAATAATTAATTAAAATTGTTTCAAACATACGTACTTCCAAATTTCTTGCTTCGTTTAAACAGAGTTAACAGAAAACTAGTGGATCCATTCGACTACTTTAATAGTAACCAATGATTTTTCTAATTGCCCGGAATGAACACCATACAAGCTTGGGCACGAAAAGATAATAATAGGAAATCTATTTTACCTAAGGCAATTTAGTTGGCCAATGAGAAATATTTAGAGACAAAGTATGTTCGTAGAGAGTTGATTGCGAACTAATGTTTTTCTTTTAATTTACACAGTTTTATAATTACAGTTCTTGCATAATAACTGCATTTAAATATGTACGAGTTGCATCAATAATGTTATTATTTGAATAAATAATTATCATATTGACGAAACGCGTGCATCTTTAAATGCAGATTTTATTGAAAAACTGTAAATATTCTACTCACAATGATAATAAATACGTAAATCACACATACAGACCTTGAATATTATTATAGAATTATATAGAAAACAGACTTTTTTTAAATCAAACATTTTAGTGGTTATGTCCATTTTGAGCTCCCCCAAATTGATTAAGACCATTTATGAATAATGTCTGTCTGTAATTCTGTGATTCTGTACTTCTGTAATTCTGTCGCCACGATAAAATCTAAACCGATTGAGCTGTTAAGGTGACACTATAAACTTAAGCTTTTTATTACAATAGCAATAAACACTTATTAGCAAATATTCAGTCGCAATCTTACAGCAATAATATTGTAATCAATAATAATGCATTATAATTAAAACCAGCAGATATTACAGAAGTCTACAACGCCGTACACTCACTCAAATCTAACACATCACCGGTATTCGATGAAATCACTGCAAAATTAATCAAATTCACTACTAACGAAATCTTAGAGCCTTTTACGTACATGTAAAATATCAGCTTAGAAACTGGTATCTTTCCCAGTGTTCTGAAAAAATCCGTTGTTACACCAATATATAAAAAAGGTGAACCTAACAATATTAACAACTATAGACCAATTAGTGTTATAACCTGCTTTGCAAACATTCTTGAGATAATTATTAATAATAGGTTGTTCAATTTCTTAAACAAATTTGACAAAATAACTCCATATAAGCATGTTTTTAGACAAAATAAATCTGTCATAACTGCTCTCCATAAATATCTACGCAGCATAATTGGAACGTTAGAATCAAATGAAATACCTCTTGGTATACTTTTAGATTAATCTAAAGCTTTTGATAATTTAGATCATGTCGTAAAAATCTTGATAGAAAAGTTGTGAAAGTATGGTGTTCGTGGAATACCTTTAAACTTAATTAAATCCTACCTATCAAAAAGACAGCAATGTGTTAAGATTAATAACATTACATTAATCAGTTTATATCTAACTAAAGGAGTTCCTCAGGGCCGTTACTGTTTGTTATATATATCAACGATCTAGCATCAGTTGCTCAAAAATCGGGTGGTATAATTAAGATGTATGCAGATAACACTAATCTATTAGTCTCCTGTAAAAATATTGTTGAAACTGAAATTAAATGTAATGAACTTTTATTACAATGCAATGAATGGCTCTGTAAAAATAAACTGAAACTAAATACGCAGAAAACTGAAATAATATTCTTTAAAACCAACAAAACAAAGACAACTTATCCAACAAAACTTACGTTCCTAAATGACACACTATTACCAAAACATAACGTTCGATTCCTTGGAGTAATGCTAAATGAACAACAAAATGGCAAAGTGCATATCGAAAAGGTAGAAATACAAATGAGTTCCGCGTGCTATATGATTAGAATATTCAAAAGATCAGGTGCATCAATAAACACGTTAAAACTTGTATACAATGCTTACCTTTGCAGATGAAGTAGTTACGCCAATAAGATATTTATAATGCAGAAAAAAGCAATCCGAATTATTTTTAACGTGTCTTTTTCAACTTCGTGTAGAGGATATTTGAGGTTCTATAATCTTTTGACATTCTATGGTGTGTATACCGTGCGTCTTGTTTAAGTATGGCCATAGGGATTTATATGGTATAAAATGTACCCCATATTAACTTTTATTGTCGTATACATTTAAAACGATTTTTTCGTTTTATTGATAAATTAATTTTTTTTCTACGAAATTTACAATTCTAGAAGGACATAAAAATCTTAGGATTATGTATTTTAGCTTTCAACGTTGAAATTAATAATACAAATAATTAAACCACAAAATCAACTTGGCGAAAATGTTATAATTTAAGTATTTGTTTTGCTTTTCATCCCAAAGAGGAATTTTTCCTTAGAATACACATACACACATTTAGAAATGTTCAGGCATTCGTCGATTTTATAAAAGCGTTAAATTTAAAGTTTCGAATGAGTGTTTCCACTCCCAGACGAAGCATAAAGTTAAATTTCGAGTTTAGAAAAGCCTCGTGAAAATTTGTTTCGGGTCGCGCAGCGATCCGAGACAAATTTTCACGGGGCTTTTCTAAACTCGAAATTTTACTTCAGGCGCCACGCGTATAAAACACTAAAATATTGTGAAATTATGCATATTCGATCTTCACTTGAACTCTGTGTTTTATACGCGTGGCGCATGAGGTAAAATTTCGAGTTTAGAAAAGCCCAGAAAATCGCTGCGCGACCCTCGACAAATTTTCACGGGGCTTTTCTAAACTCGAAATTTTACTTCATGCACCACGCGTATAAAACACTGATTTCAAGTTCTAAAGTAAAAAAATACTTCTAAAGCGATATATTTTGACTAATTTTCTACGCGGGGCTTTTCTAAACTCGAAATTTTACTTCATGCTAGGTCTGGGAGTGGAAACACTCGTTAGAAGATTTAAATTATAAAATAAAAAACACAAATTTCTCAATCACTATAATTATTAGGATATGTACACTTAAAAGAAAAATTCGCTGTACTAATAATATATTATGTTCTATAAAATAAAACCTCTAGAGTGCCATGAAATATATTGTAGGTTGGCAACTCTGAAATTATACCTTATAATTATTATGTATGACGTTTTGTATGACAATTTCTAAAGCGAGTAGACAACTTAAATTTAAAAAAAGATTAAATCATGGCACTCTAGAGGTTTTTTTTCTATTGAACATACTATACAAATAATGAAGCCACAAAATCCACTTGGCGAAAATGTCATAATGTAAGTATTTGTTATGCTAAACTTGAAAGCCAAACTAAAGAACTGTAGCATATGTGTGTCCTTCTAACACTGAACATTTTGTAGAAAAGTTTTTGATTTATTAATAAAAACAAAAAAAAAAGTTTCTAATTAATTACTTAAATAAAACGCACGGAATATACGAATCAATAATAAGATCACTAAAAACTGAGATGAATCTCACTAAACACCAACATTCTTATGAAACCAGACATTTTGCTAACTATGCCTTGCCGATCCGTCGGTTAACTATGTTCGAGAGAGATCCTTCGTATGTCGCTATGAAATACTTTAATAAACTGCCAAGTGACATCAAAAACAAAAAATCAAAATATATTTAGAACGCGATTGTATGAACATTTGTGCTTGGTAGGGCCATATTCTTTTAACGAAATATAGTGCTTTAGTGCCTAGAAACGAAACGTTTCATATTTTCAATGTTTTTTTCTAGTTTTGTATTTATGTTGTATTTAGATACTTTTAATTTTTTCTTTGACAAGTTTTCATTAATATGTAACATTTTATTTGTATCCGTATATTTAAAAATTATAATTATGGTAGTCATATTTGATATTTAACATGATTTACATTCGCTTCATCAGGCAAATGAATAATGTGTGGTAAATTATGTTGCAGTAATCAACAAAAAAAGTATTCATCTGTCTAATGAAACCACTGTATAGTCAAACATGCTGCAGCGGTCAACAATAAAAGTGAAACCCTCCTTTGTTTTTATTTTAAATATAAAGGAAGATTACTAAACTTTATTGTTTAATAAGTTGTTTAATACTTAATAACACTATTAACCTTCATTTCCTATGTAGATTGTTAGTAGATAGCGATAAATAATAATATAGCCTTTACTAATATATTTTTAATACAATTGTTTTAAACATACGCACCTACTTCAAACAGTTAACCGTAAACTAGTAAGCATTTATCCTTTTGTCCGCTTAAATACTAACCGGTGATATTTTTCTAATTGCCCGGAATGCTCACGATACAAGTTTGGTTGCACACGAGAAAATTATAAAAGGATTTTTTGTTTGTTTTGACGTCACGGAATTAATTAGGTCGAGCAATGAGAAATATTTATAGTTAAAATATTCTCATAAAGCGTTGATTGCGAAGTAATTTATTGTTTTTAAATTATATTAATTTATAATTACAGTTCTTACATAAAAAATGCTTTTAAATATGTACGAAGTGTAACAATAATGTAATTATTTAAATCAGCGCAAGGTAAATAGATCAAAATATGTTTGCTTCTTTTTGATTGATTTGTATTTGAGTTGTTGTTTTTGTTTGCAATAAAAATAATAGTTAAAGGGGTTTGTAAGCGCCAACTTTTGCGAAGTAAGTTTTTACGAAATATTGGAAAATCCTATTGAATTTTCCTTTCATTTCTAGGTTTTAAATGGCAAACACGTTTGTTCTTGTCATTTTAAACCTAGAAGAGAAAGGAAAATTCAATAGGATATTCCAATATTCCGTATAATCTTACTATGCGAACGTTGGTGCTTACAACGTTATTCGGCGGACCCCTTCAGTTAATGACATCCTTTTTATTCAACTTACTATGTTAATAAATAAGTAAATAATAGATATACACACTGTGTATTAAAATTGTATCAAAATCTGACTATGTGTTATTTTTTGTTATGTCTTATAAGAAAAAGAGCATTTCGGTAATTTTAAAAATGCAATTATTATGTATTTTGCTCAATCTTAAGCAACTGTAATTTCACTAAGCGTCAAATAATTTTGTTTTATTGTCACATCAGAGCAAATTTAAATTAATAATTTCCTCATGTGACAATCAATTACCCTGTATACTTTTAAACAAGAATGTACATGTATATTTAAGCTTAATGCCATTTTCAAAAATGATGATGATTGAAATAAAAAATATTTTTAGTAAAACAAACCATGTGAATTCAATTAAACTGAAATATAAAATATTTTTAGTAAAACAATCCAAGTAAATTCAATTAAACACCTATATTTAGTAGAAATGTTTTACCAAGTGAATAATGAGAAACAAATTAATAATATATAAATCCTTATTTCATTATAAATTTACCATGTTTGAAATGCAATAAGTGTCGATATTTTAGGTTATCTGCTAAATATAAACAGTTGCGTGAAACATTCTACGTACAATAAAATCATTTTTGTTGACGACAATCTTATAATATATGCATCATTTAATTGTGTGGGCAGCATAAATCATGTGTATTTAACACTCAAGTACATTTTACACGGGATTTGCCTGGTCTTCTTTTAACACGAATATAAATAATTGCCTAGTTAGATTTTTGCCGCTATGCAGTAACAGCGCTGTGATAGTTAAATCAGCTTCTTTTGTCTTACATTTGACCATGGTGGTGATAACGTCGTCGACGCTATTTTATTAAAATACAAAGTATTTAAATATAATTGTGCTAAACATATTTTTTTTTTTTCTAAAATTTGAACCCAAATACAGTTTTTAATGACAACGGAAGTTTATGTAATTTGCATATGAAAGAAAACCAAAATTTCGATTTTTTTTTCAAATTAAATATTAGATTTCAATTATGCAGATGTAGTAACCAGTAAACATTAATTTGCATTGCAAAAAATTGCATTATTAATTTTTAAAATGTTTACATGATTACATGATGAAGCAGCAGTCGGAGTTGGCGTAGGATTATCGAAAAATAGAGGAGTCGGAGACGGAGTTGGAGTCAAATATTTCTTTACCGACTCCGCGGCCTTGTATCTGAGAAGTCTAACTAACATTTAAAACTCAATATTTTGAAATAAGTTAGCCATGAAAATTGAAATTTAATAACTCTGATCAGATATTACTCAAAATCGATGCCAGTAACAAAATTATGTTCCTCACAAAAGTTGCTTATTTTTTAAACACCTTTTTAACGATACCATTTGAATTATTGACATTTTTAAGCCAAATCTTAGAGATGCCAACCTTTTTGCGAAAATAATATCACCATTCGATTCTTTAATACGGCTTTTGTTATACATTTCTTTTGTCCTAATTCTCTAAAACTAGCCGTTTTGAAAAAAAGAGCTGAAACGGGTGGTCTGGGACACCCTGTATATTATTTTTAATATATATTATTATAAATAAAACACTGTTTATCACTTTGTTTGTATAACAATTGGTTTATTTGGTGACTATAGTTTCGATACTACACGTATCATTATCAAACCGTTAGTAACAAAAAACTACAAAGGAACATTATTTATATTTGCAAATTTTCTAATAACAGTGTTAAAGAGGGGGGTGTATTTAAGGTCAAGCTGGTCGTTAATTACGGGAATTTCCCGATTAGCGCGGGCTCTGTGAATCTCCAAAGACTCCAGGAGGTCCATCTTTCTACCCTTCTCGGCAAAGTGAATAACAGAAAGTACATCCTCGCCAAAAGAATGGTTATTTTCAATTAAATGTTTGGCGAAAGATGACTTATCAATTAATCCATGCCGAAAAGAGCAAAGATGCTCACTGAGTCTGGTCTTAAAATTGCGACCAGATTGGCCTATATACACTCCCTTACAATCATTACAGGTTAATTTATATATTCCTGATTTGTAAATACTTGGTATCTGAGTCTTATGGTTAAAAATATGATTTTTAATTTTTGTAAATGGTTTCATCGCTATATTTAATTTGTGTTTTGCTAAAATATTTTTAATTTTGTGAGTTATATTTCCAAAGTAAGTAAGGGAACGATATGTTGCATGTGTTTTAGGTTCGATTCCGGCATATATGTATTTTCTAATAAGTTTAATTTTGTATTGATTAACTATTTTATCCACTATTGACGTAGTATAGCCATTTGAAACGGCTATACTTTTAATAATATCTATTTCTTTTTTAAATGATGTTCCTGACAACGGAACAATAAAAGCTCGGTTTACCATGGAGTTAAAGGCAGCTAGTTTATGTTTATAGGGATGGTTGGAACAGTTAGGAATTACACGGTCTGTGAAAGTAGGTTTTCTATAAATATCAAAAGTTAGTGATTCATTAGCACGTGTTATTGAGAGGTCTAAAAAACTTACTTTGGAAATATAACTCACAAAATTAAAAATATTTCAGCAAAACACAAATTAAATATAGCGATGAAACCATTTACAAAAATTAAAAATCATATTTTTAACCATAAGTCTCAGATACCAAGTATTTACAAATCAGGAATATATAAATTACCCTGTAATGATTGTAAGGGAGTGTATATAGGCCAATCTGGTCGTAATTTTAAGACCAGACTCAGTGAGCATCTTTGCTCTTTTTGGCATGGATTAATTGATGTCATCTTTCGCCAAACATTTGATTGAAAATAACCATTCTTTTGGCGAGGATGTACTTTAAGTTATTCACTTTGCCGAGAAGGGTAGAAAGATGGACCTCCTGGAGTCTTTGGAGATTCACAGAGCCCGCGCTAATAGGGAAATTTCCGTAATTAACGACCAGCTTGACCTTAAATACACCCCCCTCTTTAACGCTGTTATTAGAAAATTTGCAAATATAAATAATGTTCCTTTGTAGTTTTTTGTTACTAACGGTTTGATAATGATACGTGTAGTATCGAAACTATAGTCACCAAATAAACCAATTGTTATACAAACAAAGTGATAAACAGTGTTTTATTTATGTTCAACAATGTATAACGAAGTAGAAGCCTCTATAGTCAGTGGATATATATTATTATTATTATATATATTATTATTATTATTATATATATTATTATATATATTATTATTATTATTATATATATTATTATTATTATTATTATATATATTATTATTATATATATATATATATATATTTATATATATATATATTAATATTAGAGAAATTTGACCATGTGTTTTTTTTTAATTATTATAATAGTAGATAAACGTATTGAGATTTAAAATTTAAAAAATGGAATGTCTTTTCAAATTAAGTTATTTCACATAAATATTCATTATGGCTTAAATGTAAACACAAAATATTCAAATATATTTTTAAATCACTTTAAGCTAAGATTGAATTTGGCTAAAAACTACAGAAACGGGTACCTTGAAATTTTTTTTTATCTTGTGCTCATTTTTATAATTATACATAAACAGGTATTTTAAAAATATTTCCTGATTATTACAGTACATTCAACATTTGTGACATCAATCAATTTATAATAAAAAAAATTGCCAAAAATTATCCTGAATCCTGCACAAAGCCTGCACTTAATACATCCAAATTTAATATTGTGAATACTATTCGTATTCATGTCACGATTTGATTTTTTAGGTATTAATCGTTTCTGAACAGTGTTCAGTTTGAAGTTTTGAACGAGTTTCTACTCCCAGGCTTTAGAAAAGCCTGAAAATTTGGTTTGGTCGAAATTTTACTTCATGCGCCACGCGTTTAAAACACTGAACGTTTTGTGATATTGGAAATATTCTGCTTGTGTTTAAAAAATTGTAATCAAACTCACGCTATCAAAATTCGAGCAATTTACAATAAATTTTAAGGTCTACTTAAAAGAAAAACTCTTTTTATATACATTTTTATTTGTTTTTTTTTTACCTATAACCTGTCGATCGCCAAATAACTTGGTATGCAAAAGTATTACAAAAGGTTAAACACGCCTGCTGTACACAATCACAATAACATTATCGTAATATTACATTTTACATTTATTTTAAGTTCTGCTAACTAAAAAAAACGCAAGCAAGTTTATTCGTATTCAATTTGAATTTTGAAGTTTTGAATTGTTTAAACAATAAAATAGTAAAGAAAATATATTTTTTTTTACATTGGCCCTTGTATAATGTGTTTTAGTACTAATATTTGTGTACTTATACTTAATAATCAAGTACATTTTGTATAGAGTATACAGTACTAGAGTACTTTGTATTTGTACTACGAACAATTCTGTTTTATATCAAAAAAATATATATTTGTGGAATATAAAGGATGAATTGTTTTCATTGTAGCGATCAAAATTTTTCTAGCAAGTGTTTTCTATTTTCTACTCCTTAAATAAGCCTGGAGTAAATATTTCGACATTAGACAAAGTAAAAAATGTCTAGGTTTTCTAATACCGAATTATTTACTCTAATAATATATAAAATTACGAAAATGTTATTTGTGAAAATGCAAACAATGTCTTAGTTAATTAGACATCTTAAGACGATAAATATCTATTAAAACAACTACTTCCCGTGCAAATACACCTCCGGATATTGAATTATACAATGAAATATTTAAAATCCTATTTAATTTGATTTGTTACAACGCTCTAACAAAGTATATGTAACGTTTAGGTCAAATTCTCTTCAAACCAACTAACAAATACACATTTAAAATAAAAGGAGAAATATCAAAAAATTTGAAGTGAAAGGACTTGGATTAAAACTAATGTCTTAGGCCATCTATAGACGCGTTTCGAGATTTATCACTCGTTAGTATAGCTTTGCTTATGACGTTCTAAAAAATATAGGAATAAAATTTAAATAAACTTACTTGGAAAAAGTGTTGTTTGTGGAATGAACAGGTACACAGAAATGGAATGAGTGAAAAATATGGTCGGTATTTATAGGTAAAAAGGGGATTATTTTGTTTGCATTTTCACGAATAACATTTTCGTAATTTTATATATTATGTTTAAAATATGCAAACTATAAGAAGCGTGAGCTTATTTTATCGAATTCAAATAGTTTTGAATTTAAATTTATCATATTTACTCTATTTGTCGCGCGCGGAAAACACTGGTTTATCACACACATCAACTTTAATTACAATTGTGAATTGTGATTTAGAAGATGTAGCTAGAATATTTTTCTTTAATATCTTAGCTCGTTCATTTTTGACGTCATATTAACATAACATAACATTTTAAGAATTTTTGCTTTTGTAACATTACTCTCTAATTAAGATGTCCTGTGTGGTAATAAATATTATTATTATAACTTTGTTACGTGGCAATAAGTTATAAGTTGTTGCGTACATACACATTTATATTTAACTTTTCATAAGGGTATCCTTTAAATATTTGCATTCATGTGAAATATATAAGCGTTCAGGCGCAAAAATTGTAAATCAGTCTGTTTATGGAGCGTTTCGAGAAAATTCACTTTAAGTGCGTTTATTAAATTTACTCTTATATATACCTCGGAATTTATATATTTCTTTGCTTTGAATAAAAAGTTGTGTTATCTGATATTCTCTTGGCTGTGTGGTTATTTCCCAAACAAGCTCCACCGGTGCATAACTTTTTTCGCAGACGATGCGGGCGACGCGACGTAGAATTTTCTGCTGAACTCGAGGCCCGGTGAAAAATTGGAGTTTTCCCCGATAAGGACGTGCCTCTCGACCGTTCGCAGGGACTTTTTTTAATGCGAAACACACCCTTATCGCACCCCAACAACTCAAATTTAACAAGTATAATTTCCTACGCAGACAGCGGGAAAATATACGTCCTTCTTATTAAAATTCCGCTTATGTATGTTTAATCAATATACACAGATTTTTCATTAAATTGCTGTTAGCTATGCACATCAAAATATTTGTGTTTGCGAAATGCAGAAATATGCTTTAAAATGTCTATAATAGGTGATAAACAAAACAAAAAACGTCAAAGATACAAGATATATACACATACAGGGCATCCTATTCTGGTGCCCAAGAAAATGTTTTGTACACTGCATATTATTTATTACTATCTCAGATATACAGAGAGTTTTTCTTTCAAGTAAACATATCTCAATATATTGTATACGCTGTAAATCTTCAGATATTCGTTGTTTTTTTAAATATTTTAAATTGAATTTTCAAACGAGTGTTTTCCACTCCCAGGTTAAGCATGAAGTAAAATTTCGAGTTTAGAAAAGCCTGAAAATTTGGTTTGGTCGCGTAGCGCGAAGCGCGGAGCGACCAAACCAAATTTTCAGGCTTTTCTAAACTCGAAATTTTACTTCATGCGCCACGAGTGATAAACACTGATCTGATGTGGTGTTCAAAGTATACGTTTTTAGCTTACTGCGTTAGTAGAATCTTTTGAACTTCACCAAAAATTAGGGTTTTATGCGCGTGGCGCATGAAGTAAAATTTCGAGTTTAGAAAAGCCTGTAAATTTGGTTTGGTCGCGTAGCGCTGCGCTTTTCTAAACTCGAAATTTTACTTCATGCTTAGTCTGGGAGTAGAAAACACTCGTTTGAGACTTCAAATTAAACTATTTTAAATAACAAACGATTATCGAAAAAGTTACAGCTCATGCTTACATGTAAGTATATTTAAAAGAAAAATTCCTAGTATGTTTATAAAATTTTAGTGGTGGCAAACGCCACCGTCAGGGCCGAAAGGGTTAAATGAGTCGTTATACGAAGAAATTGTCAAATGTTGTACAGAACGTTTAATTTCATATTATTTTTATATGATATGACAATTGAATGGCCTAACTGCAAAACTCACATTCTCTACTTTTTGTGAAAATTGAGTTGGCGGTTTTTTTATGTCCGCCATTTTAAAGTGCACGTGTTTTTTGCAAATTGTCAAAAGTTTTTAAAAGTGGAGAATGTAAGTTTAGCAGTTAGACCACTAAATTGTCATATCATATAAAAATAATATAAAATGTAACATTCTGTACAACAGTTCACAATTTCTTTTGTGTATGAATTACCATTTTAATTAGATGTATGATAACTCAAATTTCTAGCTCGATTCAATGTTAAAAATCAAATATGACTGCCATAAAAATAGCATAACTTTGATGAGGTATCTTGTAAATAGGACACTCCGTATAAAATCTCTCAATTCTGTTGTGTTTCTCGGATATCATTTGGAGTTCATATTAAATATCATCTCGTTATCGTTCTAATTAACAAAGTTATAGCAAAATGATAATTTTGTCGATTTTCACTTTTTTCCCATGTCTTATAAACAAATGAAGCTAGTTAAAATTTTGTATTGCTGTTTTATTAAAAATGAAAACTGTTGTCTAATTTCATTTGAAGTTCATTTCAAATATCAGCTCGTTATCGTTCTAATTAACAAAGTTATAGCAAAATGATAATTTTATCGACTTTCACTTTTTTTCCATGTCTTAAAAACAAATAAAGTTAGTTGAAATTTGCTATTGCAGTTCTATTAAAAATGAAAACATTTATCTAATTTCATTTGGAGTTCATTTCAAATATCAGCTCGTTATCGTTGTAATTAACAATGTTATAGCAAAATGATAATTTTGTCGATTTTCACTTGTTTCCCATGTCTTATAAACAAATGAAGCTAGTTGAAATTTGCTGTTGCAGTTTTAACAATGAAAACTTTTGTCTAATTTCATTCGGAGTTCATTTCAAATATCAGGTCGTTATCGGTCTAATTTAACAAAGTTATAGCAAAATGATAATTTTGTCGATTTTCACTTTTTTCCCATGTCTTATAAACAAATAAAGCTAGTTGAACTTTGTTTTTTTCCCATGTCTTAAAAACAAATAAAGTTAGTTGAAATTTGCTATTGCAGTTTTATTAAAAATGAAAACATTTATCTAATTTCATTTGGAGTTCATTTCAAATATCAGCTCGTTGTCGTTCTAATTAACAATGTTATAGCAAAATGATAATTTTGTCGATTTTCACTTGTTTCCCATGTCTTGTAAACAAATGAAGCTAGTTGAAATTTACTGTTGCAGTTTTATTAACAATGAAAACTTTTGTCTAATTTCATTCGGAGTTCATTTCATATATCAGGTCGGTATCGTTCTAATTAACAAAGTTATGGCAAAATGATAACTTTGTCGATTTTCACTTTTTTTCCCATGTCTTATAAACAAATAAAGCTAGTTGAACTTTGTTATTCCAGTTTTATTAAAAATGAAAACTTTGGTTTAATATTATTTGGAGTTCATTTCAAATATCACCTCGTTATCGTTCTAATTAACAAAGTTATAGCAAAATGATAATTTTGTCGATTTTCATCATTTTCCCATGTCTTAAAAACAAACGAAGCTAGTTGAAATTTGTAATTACACTTTTATTAAAAATTGAAACTTTTGTCTAATTTACAAGATCCCAAGGGCCAGCACGATAAAACAAACGAACGGCCTTTCACGTGGGGGAGTTAAAAATATAAACTCCCCCACGTGAAAGGCTGAATTAAATTAAAAAAAAGTAAAAAATTAAAATTAACCCCTGCCCATTGTGCCGAGCGAGAAACACACCATCCATCATTTCACCCACGCAGAAAAGTTTCCGTTGAGATAAAAGAGCCAAGTTCTTGCCTCTATCAACTAATTTCATATTCCTGCAGGTGCCCGAAGATGGAAACGGAAGCCGAAATTAGGTGTGCCTTACATCCAGGGGTATGATGGATGCCTGTCCCTACCCCAGGGCTCTGTCTCTGGGAGAAGTTTACGCGGGGCATAAATATTTTATGTGCGCGATGAAAGTAATTTTTCTGAAGGGCGTTGGGCGGATGAATGGCTCTCGGAATAGACGCCATTTGTTCCATTGTTCTCGTAAGGCGCTTTCGACAAATGTTTTGGATACGAATAGTATTGCGTGTTATATAGAATTTTTTGTCTTGTATAAGATATTTTTCGCGAGCATATAAGTAGCACAAGGTGCTTTTTTACAAATCATAATAAGACTTGACAAATCTTAGGTTTGTAAAATAAATAAAATGCAAGTTTTATAAAACTTTTATTAATGCCGACAAAAAGTTGTACGAGGCTTGATCATGAAGTAAGTTTACAAAATGTACAAGTTTCATTGCAGGCTTTGTAACCTTACTTATTAACCCATTAAGCGCCTTTGACGCATATACGCAACCTTTTTTTTAACAGTTTCCTTATTACTACAGTTATAAGACATATAAATAATTAAATTATACATATTCAGCGTATTGTATGAGTCTGTAGTGGTATAGTGATTTTTCACCTGTCCTCACCTCGGGAATTAGGGCATGGCAACCGTGCCATTTTGGGCAAATTAATAAATATATTCCCCAATACCGCTAGGGAATATATTTATTAATTTATTGTTAATTAAATTACTAAATAAGTTAATTTGATATGTTATATTATTTGACCTGACTTGAAAATGTGTGAAGAAAAATGTAAATATTTTGTTATTCAAATATTTCGATTATTACTCATTTTAAAAAATGAAAATATCAGTGTATTTCTAACTTCACAATATTTCAGTGTTTTATACGCGTGGCGCATGAAGTAAAATTTCGAGTTTAGAAAAGCCCAGAAAATTTGTCTCGGGTCGCTGCGCGACCCTCGACAAATTTTCACGGGGCTTTTCTAAACTCGAAATTTTACTTCATGCTTAGTCTGGGAGTGGAAACACTCGTTCTAAACTTCATATCGCACGTTTTTATATAAAATCGACGATTTTTTTAAATTTGACAGCGTATACATTATGTGTATTTAATAGAAGCATTCATAGTGTGTAATACAATATAGTCATTCATGGAAATCATAAAATGAAGTGCAGAATTATACCTACAAATTACTTTTAGATAAAAAACACAGTAAACATCAATCGTTTTTCACATAAATTCACTTTTGTTGACATAAATTGACATTATTGACGTAAGTAGCATAAGTTATAAGAATGTTTTAGTGCTTTATTCATCAATTTAATTTAATAACTCTCAAGCAATAAATCGTCGTTTTCTTTTTGTTTCGTAAAAATATCAAATTAATGAAAAAAGTTACAATCATTCACCCGATAAAATTTACGAGTCTATAATTAAAACAGACTTTAACTTAAATTAATTCCAAAATTTAAACTTGAAAACAATTAAATCGCGCATTACTCTAAAGCCTCATTCACAAGCCGTCGTTTTGTATTTGTTTCGTGAAAATTTTAAATTTGGGAAAAAAGTTGAAACTGTTGAATCATCCACCCAATAAAATGTACGAGTCTATACTTATTAAACGACTTTAAGTTAGAATTAAAGTCGCGCATTACTCTAAAACCTTATTCTTAAGCCGCCGTTTCATTTTTGTTTCATAAAAATATCAAATTTGGGAAAAAAGCTACAACTGTTCATCCAGCCAATAAAATGTACGAGTCTATAGTTATTCACCGACTTTAACTTAACACAATATTTCTGTGTTTTATACGCGTGGCGCATGAAGTAAAATTTCGAGTTTAGAAAATCCCAAAAAATTTGTCTCGGGTCGCTGCGCGACCCTCGACAAATTTTCACGGGGCTTTTCTAAACTCAAAATTTAACTTGATGCTTTGTCTGGGAGTGGAAACACTCGTTCTAAACTTCATATTGCACGTTTTCATATAAAATCCACGATTTTTTTAAATTTGACAGCCTATACATTATGTGTATTTGAAAGAAGCATTCATAGTATGTTAACCGACTTTAACTTCAAATTAGAGCCCCAATTTAAAACTGAAAACAACTAAAACGCACATTACTCTAAAGCCTCATTCTTAAGCCGTCGTTTTCTTTTTGTTTCGTGAAAATATCAAATTTGGGAAAAAACTTACCACTGTTGAATCATGCACCCAACGAAATTTACGAGTGTTTAATTATCAACCGACTTTAACTTAAAATTAAAGCACCCATTTAAACTTGAAAACATCTGAAACACGCATTACTCTAAAGCCTCATTCTTAAGCCGTCGTTTTCATTTTGTTTTATGAAAATATCACATATAGAAAAAAAGTTAGAACTGCTGAATCATCCACCCAATAAAATGTACGAGTCTATAATTATTAACCGACTTTAACTGCAATTTAAAGCCACAATTTAAATTTAAAATCAATTCAAATGAGCATTACTCTAAAGCCTTATTCTTAAGCCATCGTTTCCTTTTTGTTTCTTGAAAATATCAAATTTGGGAAAAAAGTTACAACTGTTAAATCATTCACCCAATGAAATTTACGAGTCTTTAATTATTAACCGAGTTTAACTTAAAATGAAAGCCCCAATTTAAATTTGAAAACAATTGAAATAAGCATTACTCTAAAGCCTTGTTCTTAAGCCGTCGTTTTCTTTTTGTTTTATGAAAATATCACATTTAGAAAAAAGTTACAACTGCTGAATCATCCACCCAATAAAATGTACGAGTCTATAATTATTAACGACTTTAACTTAAAATTATAGCCTCAATTTAAATTTGAAAACAATTAAAATGAGCATTACTCAAAAGCCTTATTCTTAAGCCATCGTTTCCTTTTTGTTTCGTAATAATATCAAATTTGGGAACAAAGTTACAACTGTTGAATCATTCACCCAATGAAATTTAAGAGTCTTTAATTATTAACCGATATTAACTTAAAATTAAAGCCCTAATTTAAACTTGAAAACAATTATAACGCGCATTACTCTAAAGCATCATTCTTAAGCCGTCGTTTCCTTTTTGTTTTATGAAAATATCAAATTTAGAAAAAAAGTTACAACTGCTGAATCATCTACCCAATAAAATGTACGAGTCTATAATTATTAAACGACTTTAACTTAGAATTAAAGTCCCAATTTAAACTTGAAAACAATTGAAACGAGCTTTACTCCAAAGCCTTCTTCTTAAGCCGTCGTTTTCTTTTTGTTTCGAGAAAATATTCAATTTATAATAATATGTTTACTAGTTTTAGAAATAATAGTTTATCATTTTTTGTTTTATAAACTGTACATATCTTAACCCATTCAGCCTTGGAATTTTTTTGGTACCCAACAAAATGTTTTGTACGCTGCATATTATTTATTACTATCTCAGATATACAGAGAGTTTATCTTTTAAGTATACATATCTCGATATACTGTATACGCTGTAAATCTTCAGATATTCGTTGTATTTCCAATATTTTGAATTGAATTTTTAAGCGAGTATTTTCCACTTCCAGATTAAGCATGAAATAAAATTTCGAGTTTAGAAAAGCCTGAAAATTTGGTTTGGTCGCGGAGCGCGAAGCGCGGAGCGATCAACCAAATTTTCAGGTTTTTTTAAGCTCGAAATTTTACTTCATGCGCCACGCGTACTAAACACTGATGTGATTTGAGGTTCAGACTACACGTTTTTAGTATACTGCGTTAGTAGAATCTTTTGAATTTTAACTATAAGTTAAAAATAAATACACAGAAATACTCCTGAGTAATTAATTAATATAGATTACAAATTAAGTTTGAAAAATCGTGTCTAATGCAAAACCTGCTACATTTCTCAGTTGCAAAAGCTGACATATTTTTTATTTTGCTAAACCTGCCAACTTTATACTTAGTTTTACGTATTTTTTTGTCCTTATTCGATACAACGCGCATTTAATACTACTTTAATTATTTTACAAGACGCTTCAAATGCAGTTTTTGTTAGTGTGCTACAAGTTTGTCAAAACACATATGGCTGTTATTTTTTAAATTTATTTATGTCTCACCAGACGGCTTACATTCTTCATAATATATAGTATACAAAATAAAATTTGGCGTTACAAAATCAGTTTAAAATATGAAAATTAAATTTGTGTTCAGTATTCCGGCACCAGGTACCCACAGACGCGTTTCGGACTTCAAGGTCCTCTTCAGTGTGGTCCCGACCCAGTGCTGAGGAATACTGAACATTTCTGACTATTTCAAGCCAATATGTGAAAACTATTAATGATTTCGATAGCTAACGCCATCTAATGCTTCATAGTGGCATCGTCAGTGACACGAATGCACAAAGTGCATATACAGGTCACTGTTTCGTCCACGAGCGAGCAGAACTCTGTTTGTGAAACCAGAAAACAAATATCAAAATTGAATTTGTGTTCAGTATTCCGGGACCACACTGAAGAGGACCTTGAAGTCCGAAACGCATCTGTGGGTACCTGGTGCCGGAATACTGAACACAAATTCAATTTTGATATTTGTTTTCTGGTTTCACAAACAGAGTTCTGCTCGCTCGTGGACGAAACAGTGACCTGTATATGCACTTTGTGCATTCGTGTCACTGACGATGCCACTATGAAGCATTAGATGGCGTTAGCTATCGAAATCATTAATAGTTTAAAATATATACAATATAAGGCTATCGATAAAACTAAATTACATTAAATATTAAATAACACAGTACAAACAGATTAAAATTTTAAATCTTCAAATCCACAGGAAATACATTTCTCAATGTTGAAAAATGCATTGTTTACGAGAAATTCTTTTAATACTTTTTTAAAGTTAGCTTTTACTGAAAGTGGCAGTAGATTAAATATTTTTGATCCATAATAATTATATGCATTTATTCCCTTCTGCAATCACGCTCGTGCAATACATATTAAATGACTACCTCTACTATAACGGCGGTGGATACCCTCATGCGTTATATATTTATTACCGTTTTTACGAACATATAATTGAGATTCCAATATAAATAAACTTGGTATCGTGAGTATTTTCAATTGAATGAATTGGCTTCAACAGTCATCACGATATCCAATATGCATCTAATTTATACTAATTATGTTAAATACGTTTTACAAATCTTTATTTCGTCTTACCAACACCTGTGTACAATAAATTTGAAGGTATGCTTAAAAGATAAATCCTTATATTTACATGTTTTTATGTTTTATTTGTATTACCTACCCGTCTATCGCCAAATAACTTTGTTTGGAAAAGTAGCTCTCATACTATAAAAGGTTAGACATCCCTGCATGCAACCAACTGCTCTACACCACAACTAATGGATCCTTAATTGAAAATAAAATCCTATACCTTGCAGAAAAATAATAATGATTGATTGTTGTTGTTGTTGGATATTCTGTCATAATATACTAAGAATAACATTCTATGCGCTCAAGGCCGTAGCTAGGGGGAGGATATGGGGGTTTAAACCCCTTCGAAATTTTCAAAATGCTAAATGTTTGTATGTAAAAGCGACCCTGAAAGAGAAAAACAATGTTTTTACCAGTAACCAACTGCCCCCCTCCCAAATTTTTAAACCCCTCTCCGATTTTTTTTTCTCGCTACGGCCTTGTATGCAATTATGTTTTGTTCAAAATTTCCATAGCAATATTATTAATGATCATCAATATTAAAAAATATATAAACAGGGATTTAAATTTGTTATTATCATTCACTAGAGTTTTTTTTGGCTACGGCCTTGTATGCAATTATGGTTTGTGCAAAATTTCTATAACAATATTATTAATGATCATCAATATTGAAAAATATATAAATAGGGGTGTAAATTTGTTATTATCATTCCCTGGAGTTAACGCGAGGAGCAACTCCTTCCGTTACAGAAGTAACCTCCTTAAAATCCATGGGGATTAAATTTTTTCCCAACAAATAATACCCTAATGGACGAATCAAATTCCTCCTCGCCTAATACACTTTCTTTGCAGACGTTCCATTACTCACCGATAATCCCAAAAAATGAGCGCCCGGTTCAAATCAATTTATCATTTTGCAGAGGCGAACCTTAACTTATTTACTTTCGAATCCCCCGCCAAAAAAGTTCATGTCGGGGTTGGGCTGACTAGTCGCAGTTTGCAACATCAAAGGGATACGATACGAGATAAAAAATAATCCCAAAGGCCGCAAGAGGGGTGTAATATAAATTTATTGCAGTAATGCTCTGCGGTCGGTTTTAATTTTAGCCAATTTTTAACTAGATGGCCATCCAATAAATTACTATTAGTCGCTGTTTGAAAAGGTCGTGCAGAGCTGGATTTCATTTTCATTTTTCAAATATCCTCCCGCGAGGCTAAAAGTTGACCATGTTCTGGGGCAAAGCTGGGCAGGATTCGAATTATTCAGTATTAAAATTTAAATTTAGGTGATGATTCGAATCCGTATATGAGGATTGGAATACTTACTAAAGGATTCGAATCCTTCAGAGCGTTTCGAATTGACAACTCATTTTAATTTAATATGAGGAATCGCATGGTAATGTGTTTTTTAAATTTTTGAACCTCACGGTAAATCTGTTTTTTATAGCCTGGCACACGAAGTAAAATTTCGAGTTAAAAAGCCCAAACCTAAATTTTCAGGCTCTTCTAAACTTGAAATTTTACTTCTTGCTTAAAGGACTGAAAACACTTATTAGATCAACGTTTCTCAGCGGGGTCGGTCTCGACCTCTGAAGGTCGATGAAGTTTGACAGTGGGTCGATGATAGGCAATGGGTCGGTCGGGGGTCGATGATAGTCAGGGAGTCGATGGGAGGTTGATGATGGTCAGATTAAAACCGATATTATCAGAACTAATAAATACAACTAAAATATTTTTTATTATTTTTGAATATTATCGATTGTTATGAGTAATTTAAAATTCAAAGATTTTGTAGACTACGAGTAATATTGAGTAATTTAGAACTTAATATATCATATGTTCAACAAAAAAAAGTGCCATGGAATATATTGTAGGTTGGCAACTCTAAAACTATACATTATAAATATTATGTCTGACGTTTCATATGTCAATTCCTAAAGCGTGTAGCCAACCTAAATTTAAAAAAAGATAAAATCATGGCACTCTAGAGATTTTTTTTATTGAACACACGATAGTATGGCTATTAATTTATAGTACTGAAACTAAAACTTTTAAACTGAATTTCAGTACTGTAAATTAATAGCCATACTGTATTTCTTAAATATTACCTAAGCAAACTGCTTAGATAATATTGATTGATCATATAATTTTTCTTGTGTCAAGTGCAGCTGTTGTTTAATTGTCGGCTAGCGCCGATTAGTGTCAACTGTCTTTGTTAGTTGAAATATCGGCTGGCACTGACTTATGTCAAAAGTCATTAGTAATTAACACATTTTAACAATAATAATAATAATAATTATTACTCATGATTGTGTCAACTGCAGCTGTTGTTTAAATTTCAGCTAGCGCCGATTAGTGTCAACTGTCTTTGTTAGTTGAAATATCGGCTGGCACTGACTTATGTCAAAAGTCATTAGTAATTAACACATTTTAACAATAATAATAATTATTATTATTACTCATGATTGTGTCAACTGCAGCTGTTGTTTAAATTTCAGCTAGCGCCGATTAGTGTCAACTGTCTTTGTTAGTTGAAATATCGGCTGGCACTGACTTATGTCAAGTGTCGTTAATAATTAACACATTTTAACAATAATTATAATAATAATAATAATGACTCATTATTGTGTCGAGTGCAGCTGTTGTTTAAATGTCGGCTAGCGCCGATTAGTGTCAACTGTCTTTGTTAGTTGAAATATCGGCTGGCACTGACTTATGTCAAGTGTCATGAAGAATTAACACATTTTAACAATAATAATAATAATAATGACTCATTATTGTGTCAAGTGCAGCTGTTGTTTAAATGTCGGCTAGCGCCGATTAGTGTCAACTGTCTTTGTTAGTTGAAATATTGGCTGGCACTGACTTATGTCAAGTGTCGTTAATAATTAACACATTTTAACAATAATAATAATAATAATAATGACTCATTATTGTGTCAAGTGCAGCTGTTGTTTAAATGTCGGCTAGCGCCGATTAGTGTCAACTGTCTTTGTTAGTTGAAATATCGGCTGGCACTGACTTATGTCAAGTGTCGTTAATAATTAACACATTTTAACAATAATAATAATAATAATAATGACTCATTATTGTGTCAAGTGCAGCTGTTGTTTAAATGTCGGCTAGCGCCGATTAGTGTCAACTGTCTTTGTTAGTTGAAATATCGGCTGGCACTGACTTATGTCAAGTGTCATTAATAATTAACACATTTTAACAATAGTAATAATAATAATGACTCATTATTGTTAAAATGTCGGCTAGTGCCGACTAATATCTACTGTCTCAAAAAACGTATGTTCGAGTCGATAAATGTCAAAAATGACATATCAAATGTCACAATTTCGAAAAGTGATAAAATGTCAACAACTTTTTAAATCGCGACAAATGTAAAAATAAAAGTGTTTAAAAATGCCAATAATTTCAATTTTATTTGATGCGCATATTATGTATTTTTGTATGAAATGGGGAAAATATTTTGAACTTTTAAATAAACCAGTGCTTTTATACGCGTGGCGCATGAAGTAAAATTTTGAATTGAGAAAAGCCCGAATTTGGATTTGGGCTTTTCTCAACTCGAAATTTTACTTCATGCTTAGTCTGGGAGTGGAAAACATTGGTTCGATAATTGTCAATAGCTTATTTTGTGTTTTTCTGTTTTATACAAAAAATGCTATATTAAGAAAAGTCATGAGATGGTAAATATTAAGAAAAGCTATGAAATTTGTAAGCAATAAAAAACAAAACATGACTTTTTCCATTAGAAATTGAAATCATCAATTTTAATAAAAATCAATAAAAACTTGTAAATTCACGAAACGCGTCAACATTTAAAAAAATAAATTCTTGTAAATTTATGTGACACGTCCTAGAGTTTAAAAATCAACAAAAATCTATTAAATTCAAGAAAATCGTCAAGATTTTATTTTTTGTATAAAAATTTAAAAAAAAAAACTAAAATAACTTGACAAGAAATTGCAGTTGGGTCTTCAAAGTCATAAAATTATTTGACATTCTTAGTTTTCACAGAAATCGCCATTTTTTGTATCCAGTTTTCTGTATTAAATATTTTCTCTAAAATAAAATGTATGATATTCTCAAATAAGTATTCATAATTGATAATAACTGGAATGAGATTTGAATAAGATTTGATTTAGAAAATGATTAAAAAAATGTTGACATCAAAATAAGTTCAAATTCTCAGAAAACTAAAATAACTTGACAATAAATGGCAGTCGAGTTTTCAAACTCATAAAATCATTTGAAATTCTTAGTTTTCCAAGAGATTGGCATTTTTTGTAATTCAGTTTTCTGTATTAAATATTTTCTCTACAATAAAAGAAATGAGATTCTGAAATGAGTATTCATAATTGAAAATAACTCGAGTGAGTTTTGAATAAGATTTGATTTAGAAAATGATTTAAAAAAATGTTGACATCAAAATAAGTTAAAATTCTCAGAAAACTAAAATAACTTGACAATAAATGGCAGTCGAGTTTTCAAACTCATAAAATCATTTGAAATTCTTAGTTTTCCAAGAGATTAGCATTTTTTGTAATTCAGTTTTCTGTATTAAATATTTTCTCTACAATAAAATAAATGAGATTCTGAAATGAGTATTCATAATTGAAAATAACTCGACTGAGTTTTGAATAAGATTTGATTTAGAAAATGATTAAAAAAATGTTTGACATCAAAATAAGTTGAAATTCTCAGAAAACTAAAATAACTTGATAAGAAATGGCAGACGAGTTTTCAAAGTCATAAAATCATTTGAAATTCTTAGTTTTCCAAGAGATTACCATTTTTTGTAATTCACTTTTCTGTATTAAATATTTTCTCTACAATAAAATGTATGAGATTCTGAAATAAGTATTCATAATTTTGAGTTTTGAGTAAACTTTGATTTAGAAAATGATTAAACAAATTTTTAAATATCAAAATAAGTTCAAATTCGTATACCAATTTCTTATATTAAGAAATAACTATATTTGGCGATCCAATACAGAAGAGCAGCAAAAGATGTCTAAAATAAAAAATGTTACAGTTTTGATATTTTGCATATGAACTCATTTTGATTTCACAAGTTTTTGTAAGATTTTTCAAGTAAAAAAATATGTTTAGCAATTAGTTTAAATGTCAATAAACTTTTTCAATTTTTTCACTTTGAACATATGTAGCACTAAACAAATAAAAAAAAATAATCATTAAATTTCCAATTATTTGCAAATTGAGAATAATTTTTAGCATTCAGAATTTTTAATAAAGAATTCGATGAGTGTATAAAAAGTGTTTCCACTCCTTGGTTAAGCATGAAGTAAAATTTCGACTTTAGAAAAGCCTGAAAATTTGGATTTGCCGGCGCGCGAGCGAAGCGAGAAACATATGTAGAACATATGTAGCACTAAACAAATATAAATAATAATTATTAAATTTCCAATTATTTGCAAATTGAGTATAATTTTTAATATTCAGAATTTTTAATAAAGAATTCGAAAAGTGTGTAAAAGGTGTTTCCACTCCTTGGTTAAGCATGAAGTAAAATTTCGAGTTTAGAAAAGCCTGAAAATTTGGATTTGCCGGCGCGCGAGCGAAGCGAGGCGCGCCAGCAAATCCAAATTTTCAGGCTTTTCTAAACTCGAAATTTTACTTCATGCGCCACGCGTACTATACATTGATTTGATATTAAACTCAAAACATAGTTCATGCATTGAATTAGAAGTATTTCTAATAATAATAATAATAATAATACATTAAAACAAAAATAAAGATTTATATATCCATTTTTTTTTCTGAATAAAAACTTGTTTTAGTTAATAAAACTGACGAAAATCATTTTCGGTAAAGAAAGTTGATCATAATCATAAAACAAGTATAAGAATGTCACTGTGGAAAATAAAATACGGTAAATATTGCAATTTCAAATTGTGTGTCTAAAATGTAAACCTGCTATGTATAGAAAAGGTTAGGTAACATTAGGGGGTCGATGATTGAAAAAGGATGGAAAAAACTGCGTTAGATGCTTCAAATTGAATTTAATTAAAACAAGAAATTATTAAAAATGTATGAATATTTCAAATTAAAAACTTTTTGAATTTGAAAAAATAGGCTTACGCTTCTTCTAGTTAGCAAAACTTTAAACATAATATATAAAAATTACGATAATGTTCATATAAACTGCAAACAATAAGTCTTAATTAATATGACTACTAATACAATAAATATCCATTGAAACAACTACTTCCCGTGCAAATACACCGCTAGATATTGGATTATACAAAGAAATATTTAAAATCTTGTTTAATTTCATTGTATATTTCAATATCCAGCGGAGTATTTATTTGAAAAGTAAAAACAATTTTAAATAGACTACATTTTTCCAGAAAGTAGACATTAATTCGTATTTATATATAGTAGGTAGGTATATTGTATCGGAATGAATTTGTTTGAATACTCCTCCGGATAAATTCAGCACTTAACCAAGTATCCAGGAAAATGGGATTCCTGATTACTGAAAGGACTCCAGACTCCCACTTATCCCGACGTTTCCAAACTGACGGCCGATGCCAGCAAATCATTTTAAAAGCCATTGTTTCTCCCTGCCAGTGCACGAGCAAGCCCTCAAATAATTTCCATGTCAAAACCATGCTTCTATCGTTAATTGATAGCTTTTTATTAAAACAAAGAGTTATAAATATATAATACTACAAATGATATTTGTCACTTTTTTTCTAAGGCACACTAATTATAATTTTTGAAAAATACAATTTCAAATACAAGGTTTGTTTCGACAACAATATTTTTAATAAACAACATATTGCGCATTATTGGGTTTATAAAAATAATGTCTAACTATAAAATGAGTGCTTTTCACTCACAGACTAAGCATGAAGTAAAATTTCGAGTTTAGAAAAGCCTGGGGCTTTTCTAAACTCGAAATTTTACTTCATGCGCCACAGGCATAAAACATTGATTCAAAGAGAGGTCCGAACTTTTAAAATGTATATATTTGAATATTATTTCCAAGGCACACATATTTTATTTTTAAAAAATATAATTTTAAATACAAGATTTATTTCAATTTATTTTCGACAACACTATTTTTAAGAAACAACATATTAGGCATTATTGGATTCAGAAAAATAATGTCTAACGATGCAACGAGTATTTTCCAGTCCCAGACTAAGCATGAAGTAAAATTTCGAGTTTAGAAAAGCCCCGCGTAGAAAATTTGTCGAGGGTCGCGCAGCGACCCGGGACAAATTTTCACGGGGCTTTTCTAAACTCGAAATTTTACTTCATGCGCCACGGGCATAAAACATTGGTTCAAAGAGAGGTCCGAACTTTTTAAATGTATGTATTTGAATATTTTTTCCAAAGCAGACATATTTTATTTTAAAAAAATATAATTTTAAATACAAGATTTATTTCAATTTTTTTTCGACGACAATATTTTTGAAAAACAACTTATTAGGCATTATTGGATTCAGAAAAATAATGTCTTACGATGCAACGAGTGTTTTCCACTCCCAGACTAAGCATGAAGTAAAATTTCGAGTTTAGAAAAGCCCCGCGTAGAAAATTTGTCGAGGGTCGCGCAGCGACCCGAGACAAATTTTCACGGGGCTTTTCTAAACTCGAAATTTTACTTCATGCGCCACGGGCATAAAACATTGGTTCAAAGTGAGGTCCGAACTTTTAAAATGTATGTATTTAAATATTTTTTCCAAGGCAGACATATTTTATTTTAAAAAGATATAATTTTAAATACAAGATTTATTTCAATTTATTTTCGACGGCAATATTTAAAAAAAACAACATATTAGGCATTTTTGGATTCAGAAAAATAATGTCCAACGATGCAACGAGTGTTTTCTACTCCCAGACTAAGCATGAAGTAAAATTTCGAGTTTAGAAAAGCCCCGCGTAGAAAATTTGTCGAGGGTCGCGCAGCGACCCGAGACAAATTTTCACGGGGCTTTTCTAAACTCGAAATTTTACTTTATGCGCCACGGGCATAAAACATTGGTTCAAAGAGAGGTCCGAACTTTTAAAATGTATGTATTTGAATATTTTTTCCAAGGCACACATATTTTAATTTTAAAAAATATAATTTTAAATACAATATTTATTTCAGTTTATTTCCGACAATATTTTTAAAAAACAACATATTAAGCATTATTAAAACAAGTGTTTTCCACTCCCAGACTAAGCATGAAGTAAAATTTTGAGTTTAGAAAAACCCCGCGTAGAAAATTTGTCGAGGGTCGCGCAACGACCCGACAAAAATGTTCACGGGGCTTTTCTAAACTCGAAATTTTACTTATTTTATTTTTTTAAATATAAATTTCGACGTCAATATTTTTAAAGAACAACATACTAGGCATTATTGAATTCAGAAAAAATATGTCTAATGTAATAAAAATTAAAAATTACAGGCAGCCGTTTAAAAATGTTAAGTTGGTTATTATTTGGCAATAAAGTTATTATTGATAAAAATGAATATTAATGTCATTTCTTAGTATTTAAATGACCATTGCCTTTGGTTTTTAGTTCAATAAAATTGGTTAATAAATAACAGAGTTAGTTTTTTTATCGAATACCCGGTATATGTCCGGTTTCACCAACTTTAGTTAAGTTTTATTCGTTGATTAAAAGTTTTTATCGCTTTAAATAGACATTTTCCAACATCAGTGCCATGTGAATTGACTGATATTTTGACACGTATGTAACTATTATTAGATATTAATCGATAAATGAGTCGCCTACTTTCAAAAAAATTATTATATATAAATATATATATATATAATATATATATATAATATATATATATATAATATATATATATATAATATATATATATATAATATATATATATAATATATATATTATATTTATTTTTGGAAATAGACGGCTCGAATAACTATTGGTCGATTTAATTGACGTTGGTGGAACCCGGCATTAGTGAAATAATTAAACGGATTATTTGTATGTAATTGGTATGAGTTATGTAATGAGTTGAGTATAAGTAATAATTAACTATTAGTGTTAATTATTGCTTATATTCAACTCTTTACGTAACCTATACCAATAACATACAAATAATCCACGTTCCTTAGTAAACATTTATTTTATTATTATTTCTATTTTAATTATTTCTAATTCTACTTAAATGAATATAAGTAAGTAATTATAGCATTATAAACCACTTATACTAAATGTACCCAAACAAATAGTTAATTAAACTAACAAGCTAATTAAGTGACAAAGCAAATTCAGTCAAATTGAAATTCTGCACTCGCGCGTGAGTGAACTGAATGCAGAAATGGTGAATGCGCCGGGACGGTTCATTGAGCGTGCCCTCTGATTAACCCTTCCATCGCGATCCTAAAACAGAAATCAATGGCACGATATCGCAAAAGATGGCACGTTTGTGGCCAGGCCCTTGCCAACAATGGGCCGGGATTAAAGTGGGGCCGGCAAAAAGAAAATAATAAATTACGAGGAACGGATGGGAGATAAATCATCGTCGTCGGGAGGGGGAATTTCTTTGCTCGAAAATCGTATGTGAAATTAAAGATCACGGGTTGGGCATAAATCAAGAATCTTACAGATTTATCAACTGAAACGTGGTTCGCTTCTGTGTTTTTTTTCCTTCACGAACTTAAAAAATGTTCATAACTTTGAAAATATTGTCAACGGGAAATTATGTTTTTTTTTTAGTTTTTGTTCTGAGTTTTCTAAATACGATTAACTTCTGAGTGTTGTTTAGAGCCTGAAATGTACGTTTATAATTTAGAAGAGAACGCATTATGTACGTATATTCAACAAAAAAATAAGATTAATTCATTTTATCTGCAGCCGTCCCAAAAATAAAACTTTCGGTATGATTTAATAAATCAAAAGTACCACTTTACACAAATCATACCGAAAGTATTTTCGGAACGATATCTCTTACTGTCTGAACGATTTCTTTACTTTCGGGACGATTTTGGGTATCTATGTAGGCGGCCTTGACAATAATATCAATTTGTGTTTAATTATGATAGCGCTTGTCATATAACTTTCGTATGTGCTTCCGCTTTTTCATTCCAAAAAATGGAGATCAGTAGTGATAGTGAGGCTGCAGAAAAAAAAGTGTACGTAAGACGATCCAAAAGTGATTTTACGGGACTCGCCTACGGCTCGCCCTGGAAACTTCCTAGTAATCCCGTAAAATATTACTTTCGGAACTTGTTACGTAAATTACTATTAGTGCTAAGTTTTCTGAAAATAAAGGCAAATAATAAATAACTATTGGAAATTAATATAAGGTCACCCGGGGTAAGTGGAGCCCCTAATTTTATTAGATCAATTTTGATTTGCATCAGCGTAGGAAGTTGAACTTTAAGAAACATAACATTTGGCGAGAATATCAACATGACTATAAAATAACATCAGGCAAATGTCTACAACTCGTCTGATAGCAGCTTCTTCTTATCAACACAATGTATATATATCAGATGCTGTGGGTTACAGTTACCCTATGCAAAGGGGGAAGTGTAACCCATGCATGGGGCAGTGTATCTATTACCTGATTTTCTGTATAAGAAACATTATAATGTGAAAGGACAAGTGTATACCAAGTTTGAAATCATTGGTTTTACATTAAGATAAACAGTAAGAGTCAAAGCTAATATTGAACTTGATTCTTCCTCATTTATCTACAACTGGAGGTGGTAAAAACTTGTATATTTCTTCAGGATTAATGATACTAGTGTCATCAACATGTGGCCAGTAGAACGAGGAGGAAGAATCAATTCTTCTAGCAAATTTAACGTAGAGGCAAGGTTCCTTTTCGGTAACCTGAGCAACATACACCTTGGTCGTTTTCTTTGACGAAAGCTTTACAATCAATCAATCATTCACAGATAATGAATTACAATCTTTGTCTATTAATTCCATGAATTCATCATCATTTGTTTTTTCTTGGATTTCATCAGTCATATTACCATCATCTGATTCATCTTCAATAAACTCGACTTGTTCTTCATTATCATCGTCGTCACTATCGATTGTAAGAGTGATTTTATTCTTTTGTTTGTTTTGGCTTTTTCTGGAATTTTTATTTTCTGCTTCTTTATCTGCTAATTTTTGTATTGCTTCGGCCGATGAAATTATCTCTGCTCCTGAACAGATACGCTTCCTTTTAGTTTTCACTTGAGGGGGTATTACCACTAGGACAGCATTTTTTTTTTTTACGGTTTTTCAGAATTTTTATTTTTGAGAAATTTAATACATGCAATCTTGCGGTTTCTTGCAACTTGTTTATAGATTCATAAACTATAAAAAATGAATTTTAATTTTTTTCAATCGTCCGGCTAAACCTCTAAATCTGGCCTCAAATAAGGCCGTATCCGCCGTGTTTTTCCTCATGGCCGGAAAGATTTTTTCGATTCTGTGATTTGTAACGTAAAATGAAGTAGTAGTCATTAATCTGTATTAAATTATCTGGAGTTTGAACCACCGACAATAAAAAATCTCGATAAATAACAAAATGGAGGCCATTCGAAAAAAGTGGTCGCTTTTTGCCCCCCTTTTTCTGACTTTAAGGCTCTATGAAAAATATCAAATGTTAATATATTTGAATGACGGTGGTTCAAACTCCAGAGGAAAATGTGGAGAACCGAACACTAAAAGCTCAAGTCAATCCGTTTCATAGTTTGAAGAGAAAGTTTCCGGCCAGCGAAAAAAAAGTTGTTTCGAGAAAAACGCGTTTAAAGTTTTGACACAAGTTTTAACTATTTTTGGAGATTTTTGGCTTTAGTCAGCTATGCCAGCTCCGTACACTAGGCCCTCCTCTTCCTCTAAAAACTGGGTTTGAATGATTTACTCCTGCCAGCGTTGTTGGATGGCCTTATGAGTTGCTGGAGTCAGGCGAAATTCGTGCCACATCTCGCGCTCCGCGTCGGTCCGCACCGGAAAGCCTTGACTTGCAGGCCGATATGGATTCCCAGTGTCTCTATCGTCTTAAAAACTGCCGAGTATCCGTCGTTGAAAATGCTAGTAGCTATGAAAGACGCGATAGCGATGGTTTTTGCACCACAGTTGAGGTGCTTCGAAGCCAGCTTCCAGACACAAGCATTCAAACTTTCGTTTGAGTTCTGCGTATTTCCACCCAGCCACCTACTCAGCATTGTTTACTTCAACAAGCAAAAATCTAACTAACGAATTCGCCTATTGTAAAACGGCTTTTGGACATGAAACTAGATACTATTAAGTATCAATACATGCAAAAAAAAATCAATTTTTTAAAACTTCCGAATGGTAATACCCCCTTGAGGAACTTGTTTCAATTGTTGTAATAATAATGTTTCAAATGATTTTGTTCATGCATGTGGTAATGGAGAAGAGTTTTCAGGAAAAAAGACGACAGATTCTTGTGCAGGAGATGGTGAATCTGGTCTACTTTCTTGATGTGGTGGTGATGACGTTCTAGCACGGGATGTCGAAGGCACAGATGCGGCAGTTTCTTGCTCTAAATATGTTAACCACCTCTGGTACGCCTCTGGTTCAAACTTTTCCGGTGGAATGACTTCATTAGAAAAAGGAAAAATGCCACCTTTCTCAAAACCTTTCTTTATTACATCTGGATTAATATTTTCCCAAATGGTAGCAATCATAGTTGAAAAATTTGATTTTGGCAATTATTTGCCATTTCACTAACTCTTCGTCCCACTTAATTTTCAACGGCCTGAAAACACTCAGGTCTAGTGGCTGTAACACATGGCTGGTGTGTGGTGGTAATTTTAATATTACAATACAATTATCCTTTGCCTTTTCAACCAGTGGCAAACCAATGTGGGAAGCATGTCCATCATAAATTAAAACAACTGGCCTTGTAGCATGAATATTTCGCAGAAAATTTCTTGTGAAGTAATTTTTGAAAGTTTCCGCTTCCATCCAACCATTTTTTGTTGCAGCATAAGTCATTCCATTAAATCCTTCAGACTCGGGTGACATCCACGAGTCCCAAACATTTTTCCTTCTAAACACTATTAAAGGTGAAAGTTTTTCGCCAGCAACATTTGCAGCCATTAAGGCTGTAATGTTCTCTTTGCCTGGACCGCTTGTTGCTCTGTGATAAGGCATTCCTGTTGCTCCAAGAACCTTAACTCGGGAGGGGTCCAAGCAAAAACTAGTTTCATCCAAGTTCCAAATCTCTGTTGGGGCAACATTGGTAGTAACTTCTTTGAGAATTGTAAAGTATTTATAAATTACAAATGGATCTATACTCTTTCTAGCAGCTTCTACCGCTTGAGGCTTCTTGAGACTCAAGTTGTGAGTTTTTTTAAACCGTATAAAAAAATCATCCCCGGGTACGCCGTCTTTGAAAGGCGTAACTAGATTATTTTCACGAACGTATTGGCCTATTGTCTCTAAGAATTTCGTTTTGGAGAGACCAAATCCCCATTTCTCCATGGTTTTCAGACCATTTGCAATTTTTTCCTCATCTTCCAGAGGAAGAGCTGTGGGTTGGCCTTGTGATTGGCTTTTTACGCCCCTTTGTCCCTTAAAATGCTTAAAAAGTGCTGATTTAGGTATTTTGTACAACTTTGCGGCTCGGTAGACTGTTAATTCACCGTTTCTTACAGATGTTAACGCATTTTCTAATTCTTTACGCGTATATGAAGGCGGTGCCGTTTTTCGCTTATAATATCGTACTATTTCTGTAATAGGTCAGAAACAACACAATAAATACTTGCTTACTTATCCAAAAAACTATTTGGGGTAAATGTAACCCACTGGTTCCACTTACCCCTGTAGGACTGGTTCCACTTACCCCTGCAGTATTTTTTTCCGGGGCAAGTGGAACCCATGTGGTGTTAGAGGTTAAATATTTAAAACGATTGTAACTATAATCACTTTCCTTCCTAGATATTTATGAACAAACACTTACCTCAAATATATTCGGCAATTTCTTGAAATTAAGATATTTACAATCGTGAACCCAATTATGAAATTAGCTTCTACTTAACCGAATTTGCAACACACTGAATAACATGAGGTTTTACGGGTAACAGTTGCATTGACACTTTTAGCGCGCCAAACATATCTAGAAGATAGTAATACAATAATTTACCGGCAGGTGCCCCCACCTTACACTTATTTAAAACAATTATAATATGCATAGGTTCCACTTGCCCCCAATTTACACTTACCCCGGGTGACCTTACTTATTAAACTCTACTATGGCTAAAACAGATACCGACCGTAAAACAAAATATTATAGGATTAATACTATAGTTCTTAACCATTTCAGAAAAAAAAATCACTTAAAATTGTTATTTGTTGTTGTCAGTGAGTAATACAAAGGTAATGTATTTATTCACCTATTAACTTAAACAACGTCTAATTCGACTCAATAACGAGTCATCAAATCAAAGTACTTGTGTAAACATTTCTTAATTTTCTGTGTATTACTTTAAAGTTTATGAAGTCAGTTTAAATGTAAATTGACTTTATAAACTTTAAAGTAATACACAATGTTATGTTTATTAAACAAATTGTAAATTTTGTTTCATGAAAGGAAAATCAATTTCTTAGAAAATTTCAACTTTGTAAGCGCGTCATCAAACCAAAGTAAACGTGTAAACATTTTCTAATTATCTGTGTATTAAGTTAAAGTTTAAAAAAATCACTTTACATGTACAAAATATTATGTTTATTAATCAATTTATAATTTTTTTTCTATTTCTTGAAAAGCAAATATACTGTTTACAAAGTTAAAATTTTCTAAGAAATAAAATCTACAATGATGATTTTTATTCTTAGAAAATTTCAACTTTGTAAACAGTATATTTTAGTTTTTTATATTTTCCTCATTTACTTACTTTTCTAAGTGTATTTTGGAATCTAACAACATTTGTTTATTTTTTTAAGAAAATAAATTTCATAAATTTGATGTCGATTGAAGAATTCCTTGATGTTTCACAAACTTAAAAACAGCACATGTCTTTCATTTAATAATTTTAATTTTAAAATCTTTCTACTTTGATTTGATAAAAAAATTCACCAATTATTTTTCTATTTCAGCTAAGCAAAGTTTGTTAATCTTTATCTAAATTTAGTAAATTTTATGTTTGAATAATTTAATTTTTAATCATGTTTAATATTAATAATAATAATAATAATATATTTAATATTATCCAAATTAATCGTTAATGTTTCTTGAATTTTAAATTTAATTCAATATTTTTGAAAAACTAATGCAAATATTTATTGTTCTTTCAAGAAAGTTAAAATTATTATTATAATTAATTTACAGAATTTTATGTTTATCAAATCAAATAATTTGTGATTATTTTATAATTTATGAAACATAATATACCGAATAATCAATGGAATTTTTAAGATAATCTCCACATTATTTAAATAATTTTAAACAACAATTCGGCATTGGGAATCAGGCAAACTTTATTTCTTTTATGTAAATCTTTATGTTTTATTCTGATTTTTTTACATTTACTAAATCTGTTTGTTTCGCCATTTTTTTAAAATTATTTAACATATTATCAACTCAATTTGTTTTAACTCATTAATTGTACAATAAAGAAAACTTTTATGATTTTGATATTTGTCTAACAGGAGTTTGCACTTCTTAATTAACCATGAAATAAATATTTATAGTTTAGAGAAACCTGTAATTTTAGATTGAACCAATACAAATTTTTAGACGTTTCTAAACTCTAACAGTCTTAATAATAGAATTGCTGTTAAAATCATTATAGTTTAATGCTAATTAATTTCTATTAAGCCCGTAGAAACATGATACTATCAGTTCGTAATAATAGAACAAAATCTATTGAACTATTGATAGAATGAACGTGGCAACATTATGTGAACCAACTTTAATTTGATTAAATTTTAACCATTAAGAGGTTATGTTACATTGTTGATGTATGTGAAAATGATTTTTCCGCTGAATTATTTTATTGAATTTTACGTCTAACGAATGATTCCACCCCTTGGTTAAGCATGAAGAAAAATTTCGAGTTTAGAAAAGGCTAAAAATTTGGTTTGGCTGCGTAGCGCTACGCGACTGAACCAAATTTTCAGGCTTTTCTAAACTCGAAATTTTACTTCATGCAACACGCGTATAAAACACGGATTTTAAGTGAAATTTCAAATGTACTGCTTGGGTATGTACATTTCTAAATCTTTAATATATCATAGCAATATATTTAAATAAATTAATAACACACTTAATATGTTTAGGTTTCAAAATAATGTTTATTGTACTACAACAATTGTTTCACCACACAGTGGCTTCATCAGGTAGATGAATCATCATTCATCTACCTGATGAAGCCACTGTGTGGTGAAACAATTGTTGTAGTACAATAAACATTATTTTGAAACGTAAACATATTAAGTGTGTTATTTAAGTGATATTATGGAGTTTCAACAACTAACAGCCTCAGCTATACAATATTTAAATAAATTAAGATAATAAAATAAGGTTAAGTATAGCACGGACCTCATGCCTTAAACTAAGAATAGGATTTTATCAAATTATTTGTTGTAAAATAACAATAATAATCCACTAAAATGTTTCATTAATACGAAAATGTTAATATCATCCTAAGTACAGTGTTAAAGCTGTATGCTAAAGTCTATTAATAAGGCAGAAAATATTTACTTTATGCGCCAGGCGTGTAAAGCACTGATTTAGAGTAAAATTCAAAAATAGGTTTATACTTAACAAGTTTAAGAGTAAATTAGATATTTTGAATATTAAAATTGGTAGCTGTTGTTTTATTATTAGAAAACGATTACATGTTTTTAACGATTGTATGACGGGAAATTAAAACAAGTGCGGTAAAAGTAATTCTCACACCTTGAAAAGCAATTCAAATTTAGCAATATATCTATTGATAAATATGCTAAAACATTTACAGAAGTAGGAGTATATCGATCAACTATTTCCGAAACCTTGTTAGCGCAAAATTACAGTAGCATAAAATACTAGTTAATTATTATATGACCTGCGTAATCCTTTTAATTTTTTTATGGTACGTATAACTTTATCATAAGCGATTTATAATAAGTATTTTAAGTAGATGTTTATACAGGGTTGTTATATTTAAAACACTTTGTCTTAAAACAGTGTTCAAAAACAGTCAACTCGGTGTTTTGTTTTTAAACTTGTTATAAATGTTAAGTTCGTTTACAACATGTTCTAAACGTTAAATTTGTTCAAATCGTTCTTCATTATCTTACATTAGTTAAACTATATTTTATACTACTTTCTTAAACATTTTTGTTTATGTTTTTAAATTTTAGTTAAAATATTGAAGAAATTTCAAATTACATTATGAAAAAAAAAACATTTTATCATAATAAAATATCACAATTATGTATGCATAAATGTGATTTAAATCGTGTTTAATATGGTTAGCCTTATTAATAGAATTGCCGTTAATATAATTATAGTTTAATGCTAGTTAATCTCTACTAAGCGTATACATGATATTCAAACGTAATGTTGCCAATTACATTTTCATTAGCTCTAACTTCATTGTAATCAAGTAATTTAGAAGGTATATTATACTGTTTTTTTTTTTATGTTTGTGAAAATGTATTCTTCTAATAATTTATTAAATTATAATTTACTTCTAACGAGTGTCTCCCCTCCCAGACTAAGCATGAAGTAAAATTTCGAGTTTAGAAAAGCCTGAAAATTTGGATTGGCCGCGGAGCGAAGCGGAGCGGCCAATCCAAATTAGGCTTTTCTAAACTCGAAATTTTACTTCATGCGCCACACGTATAGAAAACTAATTTCAAGTGAAGTTCAAAATATTCTGATAAGGTTTATACATTTATGATCTATTGCATTATTAAATAAATTCTATAATAACCCTATTTTATTATGACAATGAGGTTATGTATAAGACTTAAACCAGGGCTATTATATAGGCGCATATCTTTAATATTGTTGATGAAATAAATGTTAACGAATACTATATGCATTTAACTTAAGTTTGTATATTTCTTTGTAAGACATCATGTCTGTCGGAAATAAATGGTTATTATTATTATTATTATTATTAAATTATTAATTGTAAAGTTACAATAGTAATCTACTAAAACGTTTTATTTATCCAAAAATGTCAATATCATTCTTAGAACTGTGTGCTAACGTCTATTTATAAGGCTAGTTATGTTTTAAACACGTTTTTAATATGTTTTAAACACGTTTTAAACATTTTTTTAATTGATAATGTTTTAAACACTGTTTCAGTAAAAAAACACGTTTTATAAAAAGAAATGTTTGTTTTAATTAAAATAAAAAAATGTGTTTTCTAACAACCCTGATTTGTACTAATATTCGTAAAGTAATATCTAAATTATGAGGACTTTTTTTTGTACAATCGGGACCCACGAGGTTTCGGAAATAGTTGATCGATATTAAGATTTGTATTAATTTCATTTTATTGTTAACATTTTATATTAAACAAATTTTAGAAAAAAAAAAATAAATGAATGTAAGAGAACGGACTTAATCTCTCTGTAAACATGTTCACTGGAAATTGTATTGCCACAAAGACACAAACTTTTTCCGTCCCTTTCGAAATCGATTTGAAGCCATTTGAAAAGACAGGCTAACTGGTTCGTAATTGCAGGATTGTGCCAACGTTTGTATGTAGTGACTCCATTTAACTACTTTTAGGCTTCCCACCGGCTAAAATTCCAATTTCCACCGCGCTGACATTTGTTTATTCGGCCGTGCAAATACGAGACGAAACTTTTTCCGACGGTAATACGCAAAGTTTGCGCGATTTAATTTGAAACACGATCGAAATGCCCGCCGCTTTCGACTTCCCCAAAGGCGCTCTCCCTTTTTTGAGTATTAATTGAATACCGCAAATCTATTTACAAACATTTCGCTTCTTTTATTAAGCAAGTTCGACTGTGCTGCGAGGACTGAATACTCAAAAAGTTTTCAATTACTTCGCTTGTAACTGTTTCTTTAATTTAAACGTGGGCAAGATATTTGTTTTATTCTTTGCTTTTTATACTAAGATGTTCTATAAATACGTTAAGGTTTTGTTGTATACAAGTAAATATTTCGATTTTGAAAAACTTTGGCACGTTAATATATAAAATTTACCTATAGGGCATAGGTAAATGTTATATGTTAACATGCCAAAGTTTTCCAAAATCAAAATATTTACTTGTGTAAAACAAAACTTTAACGTATTTAAAGTTGTAACCGCATCATACCACGCTGTCATCTTGAAAAGTATGACTGACATTACGTACACATGCACGTAATAGCTTTGACAAGTACATTATATGCTGACAGCTGAACAGCTGATTGCGTACCGCACAACCAAATGACATTTTTTGATGTACAGGGAGTTTTTTCATTAAAGTATACGTGTTCCAAATTCAACTTATTTTATTGAAATCTTTAGTTATTCGTTGTTTTTTTTTTAAGAGTTCAACTTTGAGCTTTAAACGACTACTTTTCACTCCCAGACTAAGCATGAAGTAAAATTTCGAGTTTAGAAAAGCCCCGTGAAAATTTTCTGGGCTTTTCTAAACTCGAAATTTTACTTCATACGCCAAGTATATTAAACACTAAAATATTGTGAACTTAATGTATATTTAAACCTCACTTGAAATCAGTGTTTTATACGCGTGGCGCATGAAGTAAAATTTCGAGTTTAGAAAAGCCCAGAAAATTTTACTTCATGCTTAGTCTGGGAGTGGTAAACACTCATTGAACTTTTTAAAAAAAAACATCGAATGTCGGAAAATGTACAGCTTTATGCATATGTTTACCTAAAAGAAAAAAAATATAATTTTAAATAATTGTTACATAAGAAATTATTTCGTTTGACAATCTATTAACTTTCATAAATCAATCCCCATCATAAATAATAATTCTTAGAAACAATATATGGTATTCGACTACGACAATAAAATTTCCTGTTCGATGTTTAATGTAAAAACCTCTGACATTTTTAGTTCAATAAATGATTTAAAAGATTCGTTGAACAGTGGACCAGGTGGCTTACCGCCATATTTATTAAAAAGATGTATATACCAGAGCTGGGATGAATCCTCAAAAACAGGATTCGAATCACGAATCCGAATCACCTAATATGATTCGAATCACGAATACTCGAATTAAGGATTCGTAAGTGAAAAATATGATTCGAATCAAAGATTCGAATCCTCATTTTTGAATCACGGATACAAATCCTTTAAAAACAAATTTGAATCTATTATTTGTAACCAGTAATATTTTATTCCATCAGTTTCTATTAACCAAAATGTTCATTTACCGACTAAATATCTGATTATATATTGATTTTAATTAATGATGATATATGTGTTATTGAACTTCATTTTAAATCTGTGTTTTATACGCGTGGCGCATGAAGTAAAATTTCGAGTTTAGAAAAGCCCCGTGAAAATTTGTCGAGGGTCGCGCAGCGACCCTCGACAACTTTTCTACGCGGGGCTTTTCTAAACTCGAAATTTTACTTCATGCTTAGTCTGGGAGTGGACAACACTCGTTCTTAGAAGTTTCAATATTTTTAACTTCACTTGAAATCAGTGTTTTATACGCGTGGCGCATGAAGTAAAATTTCGAGTTTAGAAAAGCCCCGTGAAAATTTGTCTCGGGTCGCTGCGCGACCCTCGACAAATTTTCTACGCGGGGCTTTTCTAAACTCGAAATTTTACTTCATGCTTAGTCTGGGAGTGGACAACACTCGTTCTTAGAAGTTTCAAATTAAAGGATCACTCTAGGTTCTTAAGTTTATTACCATTTTACAAAGGCTACAGCTCGAAGGACCAATCATGGTCTTCGGAGACCGAAGGACTACAGGGAATCGAAGTTTATTTACAAGAAAATAACGAATATCTGAAGGTTTACAGCATGGATAGGAAAGAAAACATCCAATTTTGAAAAAATATCAAAGTTGGGCTGGTTTTCAGTGCGTTTTTAACTTCACTTTAAATCAGTGTTTTATACGCGTGGCGCATGAAGTAAAATTTCGAGTTTAGAAAAGCCCCGTGAAAATTTGTCTCGGGTCGCTGCGCGACCCTCGACAAATTTTCGACGCGGGGCTTTTCTAAACTCGAAATTTTACTTCATGCTTAGTCTGGGAGTGGACCGTCAAGATTTTCTAAATGTCAAGATTTGCGATATTTCTAGATTTATGTCGATTTATTCACAGTTTGTTATTGTATTAAATGCAACTTTAATATTGAATAAAAACGTTTCTTTTTAGGAATAGAATATTCACCCATTAAGAGCCGAGCAAATTATAAAGTTAACTCAAAAAGTTAATTTTAGGTAAAATGTTGCATCTTTTTTTATGATTTCAATGAATGATTTATTATATTACGTACGTCGATTTTTTAAAAGAGTTAAATTTAAAATTCAAACGAGTGTTGTCCACTCCCAGACTAAGCATGAAGTAAAATTTCGAGTTTAGAAAAGCCCCGCGTAGAAAATTTGTCGAGGGTCGCGCAGCGACCCGAGACAAATTTTCACGGGGCTTTTCTAAACTCGAAATTTTACTTCATGTGCCACGCGTATAAAACACTGATTTGAAGTGAAGTTAAAAATGCACTGAAAACCAACCCAACTTCGATATTTTTTCAAAATTAGATGTTTTCTTTCCTATCCATGCTGTAAACCTTCAGATATTCGTTGTTTTCTTGTAAAAAAACTTCGATTCCCTGTAGTTCTTCGGTCTCCGAAGACCATGGTTGGTCCTTTGAGCTGTAGCCTTTGTAAATTGGTAATAAACTTAGTAATCTAGAGTGATCCTTTAATTTGAAACTTCTAAGAACGAGTGTTGTCCACTCCCAGACTAAGCATGAAGTAAAATTTCGAGTTTAGAAAAGCCCCGCGTAGAAAATTTGTCGAGGGTCGCGCAGCGACCCGAGACAAATTTTCACGGGGCTTTTCTAAACTCGAAATTTTACTTCATGCGCCACGCGTATAAAACACTGATTTCAAGTGAAGTTAAAAATATACTATTAACGTTGGATATTTTTCATAGTTAAGTAACCAAATATGCATTCACAAATATTTGAATTATTCGAAAATTTAAAAATTCAAATATAAATAATTTAGTGATTTAAATATTCATATTAGAATATTTAACTATTTGAATTAACCGAATTCGAATCCCAGCCTTAATAGCGATGATTCGAATTATTTAGGAGGATTTGAATCCGTGTATGAGGATTCGAATCCTTTTATAAGGATTCGAATCCTTTTATAAGGATTCGAATCCTTTTATAAGGATTCGATTCCTTCTATAAGGATTCGAATCCTTTTATAAGAATTCGAATCCTTTTATAAGGATTCGAATTATCTACATCTGGATTCGAATACGAATCCTTTTAAAAAAATGTAACGAATCCGGATCACGAATCCGTTTTCACTAAAGTATTCGAATACCTCTTTTGAATCCTCTAAAAGGATTCGAATCCGGGAATCGAATCCTGAATGATTCGAATCCGGGAATCGAATCCTGAATGATTCGAATCCGGGAATCGAATCCTGAATGATTCGAATCCTGCCCAGCTCTGGTATATACTCTCTTACCACTCCGATTGAATCACTGTTCAATAAATCTATCAAGTCTGCTGTATTTCCAAATCAATATTCATATATAAATCCAATCTTTATTGATGGTAAGAGAGATGATATACAAAATTATAGGGGCATTTCTGTTCAGTCCACAATCCCTAAAATACTTGACAAATTAATATCTGACCAACTTATGTGGTACTGCAAAAATATCATTTGTGACGAGCAGCATGAATTCTTTGGAGGCAGGTCTACGACGTCTAACATATTATCTTACCAGATGTATTTGTTAAGGGCTTTGGAAAACGGCCATGAAGTTAGTTCAGTTTATACTGATTTTTTCAAAGCTTTCGATCGTGTTAGCTATTGTTCTCTTAAATAAACTATTGGGCCTTGGTTTCGGTGATAATATTGTAAAGTGGTTCGATAGTTACCTACGGGAGCGTAAACAGTTCGTTAAAATCGACAACTTCATTTCCAGTGCGATCAGTGTTACGTCTGGTGTACCACAGGGGTCACATTGTGGCCGTATTCTTTTCTTACTTTTTATTAACGACATTGGCAGTGTTATTAAAGTAAGTAAATTCTTGATGTTTGCTGATGATCTAAAACTATATAGAAAAATCGAACAATTCAGTGATCACAGTATTTTACAATCAGACTTAAATAATTTATCAAATTGGTGTTCAAGATATCATCTTCATCTTAATTTAAAAAAGTGTTTATCTATTTCTTTTAGTCGCTGTAAATGTATTAAATTTGAATATTCAATTAACAATTGTAAATTACCCGGGGTTGACATAGTACGCGATTTAGGTGTAGTATTTGACAGTCACTTGACCATTGTTCCCCATTTTATAAATGTTACCAGTAAAGCTTATCGTACGCTAGGATTCATTAACAGATTTTCCAAACAGTTCTCTTTGGATACGTTTAGGACTCTGTATGTTAGTTTGGTAAGACCGCAGTTAGAATACTGCTCGGTTATCTGGTCTCCTAATTACAAAAACCATATTGAGTCAATTGAGAAAGTTCAAAATAAGTTTCCATTGCTGGTTTCATTTATAATGGGCATTGGTCGGGTGCAGTACAGTCAGTCGCATATCCTGACTACAATAAACTTAAAATCCCTACAATACCGAAGGGTAACACTGGATGTGTTATGGATTTAAGCTGATAAATGGACTTGTGAATTCCAGTCATTTAATTTCTTTATTGAATTTTAATTTCTTTTTAAATACAACTATTCGCAACAGGCCATTGTTTAGGTTAAACTTCCACCACACAAATTATGGCAGTCATAGCCCGGTTTCACGCATAATGCGGTATTTCAACATACTGATGTTAAATCCAAATTTTATAACATTTTCAAACTCGATGTTATTATAAATGACTAACATTTCTGTTTAGTTTAATTTATTAAGTGTTGAGCGCGATATTTATATATTGTAATTTATATGTACCTATTTTTTGTAATACTGTAAAAAGGAGAAATTCGTAAATAAATAAATATTGTCTTAATTTTTAATATTTTTTTATTAAATAATTATAACATGATATAAATAATAGTTTACATATTTATAATTATAATTAGTGCTGCAATTAATTTGTTACAATGTTAAAGTATTCCGACATTAGTAAAATTAGGCCAAGAAAGCAAAAAGCAGACAGGATTTTTTTGTTGACGTGAATGTGTGTATGTTTATATTAAATGTCCTTGACGAGATAACGCTGCGGCGCGGCGGCTCCCGCGAGCAGTGCCGATCACAGTCACATTCACCAAGCAGTTCATAAAGTCTCCACCGTATTCCCCGTGGCAGCATATTTCAGCCGATAAATACGGCTAGTGCGTGACACTAAAAACCCTACTGGTTACCTCTTTTTGTAATAATTACTCAATGATATTACTAATAAATTTAAAATCAAATTTAAAATGACACTAAAAACCCTACTGGTTACCTCTCTTTGTAATAATTACTCAATGATATTACTAATAAATTTAAAAATGTATGATTTTAAATTTATTAAATATTTGAAGTACAGGGGACGGGGAACAAGTACCCTCCTCTGCCCCCTTAGCTACATCGATACGTTATATTCTTATTCTTAAATTGTGTACAAAATTGTATATTAATAATAGAGATATGTTTGATAGGATATAGTACAAATTTCTAACATTCGGATATTCTCGATTTTTTACTTAATCAACGATTTAATCAATGGTTAGAGGTTGATTAAAGTTGGTTAATAATTAAACAGAGTGTGTTATTACAAATGATTACATCGACTTGAGAAAAGCCTCACAAATTTAGATTGGTTGCAAGTTGTTTCCCTTCAATTTCGAGTAGAGGGGATTAGCCGATACGGGGCCAGGAAATAATCCCGGAAGTAAACCCGGATGTAATCCTGGAGAAAGCTCAAGGTCACATCCGGTTAAAGCTCACATCCGGACGAAAGCTCAGGTTCGCTTTCCGAGAAAGCTCCCTAAAAGCTCCCCGCACCTTTCAGCTCAACAAAAGATTTATTATAGATTTGAAAACAGCATAGACCGGTCCGAAAACATCTTAAACAGGTCCAAAAACACCGTAAACTGGTCCGAAAACAGCTTAAAAAATTCCGAAAACAGCCTTAACCGGTCCGAAAACAGCTTAAACAGGTCCAAACACAGATCAAACAGGTAAAATACATATTAAACAGGTCCAAAAACAGCTCAAGCAGGTCTGAAAATAGCTTAAGCAGGTCCGTTGTTTTCGGAGCGGTTTAATCTGTATTTGGATCACATTTGGACCTGTTTACGCTGTTTTCGGATCGGTTTAAGCTGTTTTTAGGATAGTTTAAGCTGTTTTCGGACCTATTTACGATGTTTTTGAACCTGCTTAGCTGTTTTCGGACCGGTTTAAGCTGTTTTCGAATCTATAATAAATCTTCTGTTGAGCTGGAAGGTGCGGGTAGCATTTAGGGAGCTTTCTAGGAAAGTGAACCTGAGCTTTCGTCCGGATGCGAGCTTTAATCGGATGTGGCCTTAAGCTTTCTCCAGGATTACATCCGAGTTTACTTCCGGGATTACTTCCTGGCCGCGTATCGACTAATCCCCTCTACTATTTCGATTTTTAACAGTAAAAATTGCGGACAAATCTAAACTTCACTGTTAAGCCCACATTTAGTGTATACATTTAATACGGTAACGTTACGTAATAAAACAGAGCAATCAAACTTCAATTACAATAATATCCCTTGATGGACGCACCGAGGGCCAGCCAGAAAAGAATCAGAGGTGCACTTTCAATGTTACAAAGTGGGGTTGATTTTTTTTTAGGGTCGTCACGCGAACACCATTAATTTCACTCCGGTTTCTTTCACTTGTTGCGTAGAGGGATCGAGGGCTGTAGGGCTGCCCTGAATTTCAAGTGGCGAGACGACCTCACGTAGTACAACTAAAACTACTGCTACATATTAAACGGCTGACTCGTTAACTCCCTAATTTCGACCTTAAACTTCATTACGATAGTGCAGCGAAGTTTTTCGTAGGGGGTTAAAATTTGTGGCGCACGTTTGACCTTTCAGAAGATATTAAATGCTGGACGTAATTTTTGTTAATAAAGGTAATTGCATTTTGACCTTTCGTTTTATGCACTTGGTTTCGCTATATTGTACCCTTTTTTGAAATAAAATCTAACAGTTTTATAACTTAATAACAATGTATTGATACTTATTTTATAAATACACGATATATACAATATTTCATTTACAATGTCGACACCCATGAATAAAATTGAAACTTTAATAAGTGCTTCTCTTTGGAAATTTTGATATTATAAAATATGTTATGCAGGGTAGAATGGGGTGAGTTGGGACGGTTTTTTTTTAAATATAACTCCCTAACTCCTTTTCTCTATCCAGGAGCTACAAATATATAGGGTGCCCCGTTAATGTGGGGAAATGGCTCAATTATAGATTCCTGGGATCAAAATATGATGATTTAACATAACTTATCTATATCCAAAAATTTACGGTTAAGCCGGAATTAGTCGTCAAAGTTAAAAAAAATATTATAAATTTTATTTATAACAATTGAACGTTATATTCGATTTATTATGGTTGATTATCCTAATATAACACATCATTTCACTTATAATGGTCATCATTGTTTGACAAGAAGTATAAAAAACAATAGTACCACATCATGAAAACTAAAATATGTTTCTATTAGCGCACCTTATAAAAATTTAAAAAGTAAATGTTGAAAGATTAGTTTATTTAAAAACTTTTCTGTCTCTTAATAATGTTTGATATATTAAAATGCAAATAAATTATTTTTTATTATTTAGTAAAAACGAAATCTAGTTTTTCATGTGATTAATACATGTTTTTATCTTTGTCACCGCCATTGTTTAACAAACGTCAATTGTATATAATGTTTAATAACGAGTGTTTTTTGAGAATTAATTGTTATCTTCATTATGGTTTTTAATTATTCATATTCCTCCTAAGCAAACAGATACAGCGAGTTTTTCTTTTAAGTATACGTATTGCAAATGCATCCCATTTTCTCTAAATCTTTAGATATTTCTTGTTTTTTTTTTATAAGTTTATTTGAAGCTTTAAACAAGTGTTTTCTACTCCCAGATTAAGCATGAAGTAAAATTTCGAGTTTAGAAAAGCACCGTGAAAATTGTCGTGGGTCGCGCAGCGACCCGAGACAAATTTTTTGGGCTTTTCTAAACTCGAAATTTTACTTCATGAACCACGCGTATAAAATACCAAAATATTGTGAAATGTATGTGTACGTATTCACTTTGAATCTGTGTTTTATACGCGTGGCGCATGAAGTAAAATTTCGAGTTTAGAAAAGCCCAGAAAATTTGTCTCGGGTCACTGCGCGACCCTCGACAAATCTTCACATAGCTTTTTTAAACTCGAAATTTTACTTCATGCTTACTCTGGGAGTGGAAAACACTCGTATAAAGCTTCAAATTGAACTCTTTTAAAAAACAACGAATGTCGGGAAATTAACGGCTTATGCATGTTTGCCTAAACGAAAAATTCCCTGTATATCAAAATTGAATCTAATTTCAGCATTCGAAGCTAATTCAGCCTATTTGTTATAAATCTTTAGTTATTCCTTGTTATTTTAAAAGAGTTCAATTTAAAGCTTTAAACGAGTGCTTTTCACTCCCAGACTAAGCATGAAGTAAATTTTCTGGGCTTTTCTAAACTCGAAATTTTACTTCATGCGCCAATCGTATAAAACACTAAAATATTTTTAAATTTATGTATATTCGAACGGCACTTGGAATCTGTGTTTTATACGCGTGGCAACCCTCGACAAATTTTCACAGGGCTTTTCTAAACTCGAAATTTTACTTCATGCTTAGTCTGGGAGTGGAAAACACTCGTTTAAAGCTTCAAATTGAACTCTTTTAGAAAACAACGAATGTCGGAAAATTTACAGCTTATGCATTTGTTTACCTAAAAGAAAAATTCACTGTATGTTGCTGTTACTAGGATTTTGCCAAGGAAATTGAGGATACCAATCTATGGTTAAGCTATTTCCCCACATTAACGTATACAATATTGGTTTGCTGCGCAGAGGATTTAACCTCCAAATCAAGTGAGCCGGAAAATAATTGTTATAATTCAACCTTGCTCGTAGAAGTGAAACTTTTGAAAGAACTCAAACAGAGATGGAGGAATAAAACAAAATCATATTGGAAAACAATTCCGATTAGAGGAATAAATGTCTTATTATTATTATTATTTTTTTAATTGAATGGTCGCCCTCTACACCCACATGCCTCTGATTTCATGTGGAGAAGGTGCCAAATATATCCCCTAGTTACCTCCTCCAAGCCTGGAAGTGGGGTAACTAGTGGTGCCTAACGGTGTGTGATCTCAGTAGACGTAGTGAACCCAGTATCACGGCCTTCTGCATCCCTCCGATAAGGGAGTGTGCGGTGTCGCGACATGCTGGTATGGCCTTAAGGTTGTTCAGCATTGAGCCATTGATGCCGCCTAGAGCACCGATGATTAATACCACCAACTTAACAGTGTGGCCTGGGTAGAGTCTGCTCATGTCGTACAAAAAATCCTGATATTTCGTTCGTTTTTCCTCCATTTTTAAAACGATGTTTGTCTCTGCTGGTGCAGAGAATTCGATGACAAACATCGTTTTTAGATGGTGGTCGAGGAGGACTACGTCAGGCTTGTTTGCTCGTATTTGCCTGAGCGTTGGGAATGAGAAGTTCCAATATAATCGGCACCTCTCATTCTCCACTACGGACTCAATATCATCCGGGGCATATGGCAGCACTGGTGTTTCGTCGATACCGTACGAGTGCCTGAGGTGGTAATATAGCACTCGTAGCGCCGCGTTATGTCTATGGATGTAGGCCGAAGACGCATATGCTCTGCATGAAGATAGCAGATGCATTATTGTCCCCGGCGCCCCGTGACACGCCCTACAGCGTATATCCGGGACATCTACCACCATAATGCGGCTACGGTAGACCAGGGTGTTATTTACACCGTCTTGACAAGCTATGATGAAGCCCTCAGTTTCTGAGTTTAGTCCAGCTGCTCGCAGAAATCCAAACGTTAGCTGCTTGGACAAGCCAAGTTCTTCTATGTTCTTAAAGAAGACGGAATGCATTGGCTTGTTCATGTGGCGTTGAAGCAGCTTTTGGACTTCAGCGGTTTTCAGCTGGACTCTTAACTGGTCAGGATTGAGCGTAGCGAGTTCTCCCTGACCGTTATCGAAGTTTAAGCCGAGGTCTTCAGCTGCCTTTTGTGCTGCCTTTAAGATAAATGCCCCGGCCCCTGTTTGTTCATGCTCTCGCACCATGCGGAGTAGGGGGTCAGAACTTTGTACGACCTTACAAGCCGTACCCAGGACCACTCTATCGTGGAGGCACTCCAGCGCTAAGAGGCCACGGCCTCCTAGATGGCGTGGGAGATAAAGCCGTGGGACGGACGACTTTGGATGTAAACTCCTAAAGAGATGCATCCGTTTTCGTGTGTCGATGTCAAGGGTGCGCAACTCTTCCCTCGTCCATTTTATTACCCCGAACGAGTACATGACTATCGGAACGGCAAGCATATTTGTGGCAAGCACCTTGTTTTTACCAGACAGCTCTGATGACCAGATCTGTCTGACAAGGTGCTTGTACTTGTCGCGGAGAGAGTTTCTAACAGCGGCCACATCATGCACATTGTGCTGCGGCACGCCTAGGTAGTCATATGTCTCTCCAGCATTGAGATGTTGCATAATGCTCCCGTCTACGAGTTGCGCATCCTCTCCAAAGCCACGACATCGTCCCCTCTTCAGGTGAGCCAGTGCGCATTTGGCTAGCCCAAACTCCATGCCTATTGCATTAGTGTACTCCTGCACTGCTTTTAGAGACTGGTGTAAATCCCTTTCTCCAGAGGCATATAGCTTAAGGTCATCTATGTAGAAAAGATGAGTGACCTTGTTATTATTATTATTATTACTATTATTATTATTATTTCATTCGCATATTACGTATGGTATATTATCCTGGGGTCATTCTAGTACTACAAATCGCTTGTTTGGCATATAACGACGTGCAATTCGTGTCATGCTGTGTCTTGGTTACAGTGATGACTGTAAACAAGAATACATACACCATAAGATTTAAACATTACCCTGTATTTATGCTTTGGACTGCATGTAAAGACAAACATCCTAACATACAATACTTACCATAGCGTTCATAATCGCGATACATGGAATAAAATGGACATATGTATCAAATCCCTACGCCTGACCAAATGTAAAAATGGCACAAACTGCTATAGTCCTCAATTATATAATAAACTCCCCGAGTCTGTGGAGATATTGCCAAATCAGCATTTCAAAACCGCACTGAAAACGTACTTTCAAAGCAAAGCATTTTAATTAATTCAGGAATGTTTATCTGATGGTTTCCAGGATATATTCTTTAATTTGTAATGTCTTACCTTATATGTAATGTCTAATTTATTTATCAAATTGTTCTACATTTAAGTATATTTTATACTACATAATTCATTGAATAAAGCAGAATGTTAATGAGAAGGTATACAGGGAGCCCGTATTTCGATAGAATGTATGAGAATCTCAGTTATTTGAAGAGATAGAGAGTCGGTTAAAATAGAGCAAAGTTGCGTGTTTTAGGGTCTAACAATAATCTGAAAACAATTTTGAAATATCTTTCTTTTTTTCGAGATATCCACAAAAAACTAATTTTTTGAAAAATTGTTTTAATTTTTTTATTCAAAAACTACTGAATCTGGACATTTAGAAATTTAATAATATAGAGGCACTTTTTAATGAGGATTTACCCGGGGACCATTGCCAACTTTTGTTTTTCTTATGGGCGCCATTTTGGCTTTTAATATTTTTTGAAAGAATATTTTTTTCTTAACTCACTGATGTATCACACTTATAACTTATTTTAGATTTGATATTTTAAATTATGATATTTTCTTTTTTGCAAAGAGTGCCTTGGAAACAATGACGTCATATCTATTAATCAATAAAATGTTGACAGCAGTCAATCGTTGTTAGCACTCAAAATTAATTAATAGTCAGTCTTTTGTAATAATTATAATAAGTATTGATTATCACACAAAAGTTGCACAAACTAAATTTATTCTACTTTTATTATTATTATTCCAAAACTATTCACAAAAAAAGTAATTTTTGCCTTTTTCGCTACATCTCGGTAAATATTGATCAACATAACATGTAAGCATTATATATTTTTAACTTTACTGTAAATCAGTGGTTTATACGCGTGGCGCATGAAGTAAAATTTCGAGTTTAGGAAAGCTATTTCCAAGGCACTCTTTACAATAACCAAAAGATTAAAATTTTACATATAAAATGTACAATAAACTATAAGTGTAATACATCGTTGAATTCAGTAAAAAATATTCTTCCAAAAAATATGAAAATCCAAAATGGCGCCTATAAGAAAAACAAAAGTTACCTATGGTCCCTGGGTAAATGTTATAGTTATCTTAAAATAAAATATGTTACTAGATTTATCGTTAAATAGTGCCTGTATAATGTCAACGTTGTAAATGCCTGGATTTAATAGTTTGTTAATAAAAAAATTTAAACGAAATTTCAAAAAATCTGTTTTTTGACAATATCTTAAAAACGAAAGAAGATATTTCAAATTTGTATTTGGATTATTATTAGGTCCTAAATTACGCAACTTTATCCAATTTAACCGACTATCTATATCTTCAAATAACCGAGATCCCCATACATTCTGTTGAAATATGGACACCCTGTATATGTATGTGTATATATTTGACTTAGTATATAGTTTCATAAATGTATTTTTTTAAACTTCTACAAAAGCAACAAGTACCAGATAGGGCTTTATTTTTTACTTAGACCCTTCCACAAGTTGACCTCTAACCTATCTTTACGATTTATCATTAATCATACCTCTGTTACTCTAAATCTATCATCAAATAGTTTCTTTCAATTCCAATTATTCCACTTTCTTAGCAAAAAAAACAATTCTGGCTGAGGAATGCCGGTTTGGCTCACCTTCTTTACGATTTATCATTTATCATACCTCTGTTACTCTAAATCTATCATCAAATAGTTTCTTTCAATTCCAATCAATCCACTTTCTCAACAAAAAAAAACACATTTCTGGCTGAGGAATGCCGCTTTGGCTCACCTCCTTTTTCCGACTGTCGTCCTAATCTCTCCGTGGAGGTGTAATCGATAGAATGTGCTCACCTGGAAAATGAGTAAGGAGAAAATATTAGCGGAGTAAATCGGAGAACCGTCACTTTCTGTGCAGGGCCATTAATATTGCGCTTCTACCGCTGCGGATTTTCGTTTATCTCTTCCCCTCGTGTGCGTTCAAGAATGGGGAAAAATAATTAAATTTCTTATTTCGGGCATCTCGGAAACAGTTACAACATCACTACTCCCGAAACCCCCGTTTATATCGTATTAATTAATTGAAGCCGACTTCGATATATACCTGCTTCAGAGTTCAATTTAACTTGAGCTCCGGAAAAAATAGGCAGGTATTGGTTTTTCTTGATTGAAAATTTAACTTACATTTATATTTACAATTTCGGGCATCTCAAAGTATACGTTTTTCAGCTTGACGTGCTCTAATTGCTTAAGCCGCACATTCAATAGTAGAATTAAAACGGCGCGAATATTTTTATACGAAAATATTTCTTATACACAAATTATACCTTATCGGATTTTCTGATAATGTGGTTAAGTGGATAGAAAGTTTTCTTTCTGATAGTTATCAAGTGGTAAAACTAGGCAATTGTGTTTCAACTAAAATCAAAGCTACCTTTTGTGTACCCCAAGATTCACATGTTGGGTCAATATTATATAATTTGTTTATTAATGACCTATCAAAAGGCCTAAAATTCTGCAAATACTTGCTATACGCAAACGATCTAAAATTATTTCATACCGTGGGTTCTGTCTCTGATTGTAATTATATTTAAGAGAATTTAAATTATCTACATGAGTGGTGTTAAATTAATTAACTTTCTCTAAACATATCTAGATGAAAATGTATCACATTTAGTCAGAGCAATAATACCATTGGTAATAATTATAACATTAATAATATATTACTTTAGCGAGTTTCGGGTATAAACGATTTGGGTGTGTTTTTTGAACAATCCATGACATTTAAAACGTACATATTATCGATTACCAACAAAGCTTTTAAAATGTTGGGTTTCATTACTCGAATTGGTGCTGAGTTTAAAATCGATATCTGTATAGCACCTTGGTTCGGCCGCTTTTAGAATACGCAGCAACAATTTCGTATCCTCATCAGCTTTACTTGATTAATAAACTGGAGATGGTACAAAATAAATTCCTATGTCGGGTAGCATGCAGGATGAATATACAGGATCTACATTTAAATTATAATTTTCTTATTTCGGGCATCTCGAAAACAGTTACAACATCACTACTCCCGAAACCCCGTTTGTATCGTATTCATTAATTAAAGCCGACTTCGATATATACCTCCTTCAGAATTCAATTTAACTTGAGCTCCAGAGAAAAAAGGGCAGGTATTGGATTTTGTTTTGATTGAAAATTTAACTTACATGTATATTTTCAATTTCAGGCATCTCAAAGTATACGTTTTTCAGCTTGACGTGATCTAATTGCTTACGCCACACATTCAATGGTGGAATTAAAACGGCGCGAGTGTTTTTATACGTGAATATTTCTTATTATCTTACTGACGTTTGAATCCACACAATATTATCACTCTGATCACATGTGTTATAAAACACACACAGCCTTATTGTTTAACAAACGTCAATTGTGCCGGGTGTTTGATTAAGCGTGGCCATCGGCTGTATCTCAGAAACTATACTTCGTAGCATGTTGCGTTAGAAAATTTCATGGTAAAAATGACCAAGAGAAATCACTGGAAATTATTTTAAAGTTTATAGCTTCTCCGCAAGAGGGCGCTATCTATATAGTGAAAGAATAAATCAATTTTTATCAAATAAATGCTAAATTAAATGATGTGAAAAATACAAAAATCTTAATCTACGGTAAATTTTACGTAATTTTAACTATCTTCTCGTTTTTTATGTCTCAAATAAGATGCGCGGGAGAGCAAAAATGTCTAATTATTTAAATGCCTGTAACTTTTGTTGGGTTCTACTGAATTTAATAAACTTGGGATCATTTGATGGATAATTAAATGCACTTTAAAACATAATTTACTTTGCTTTATTTTAGTTTCGATATTAAGCGCCACAGGGTGTGACTGAGACAATCACCGTATTTTCCATTTTCTTTAAATTATTAAACGAGAAGGTATACGTAAGTTACAATAGTTAATTAAATTGAGAAATTATGTGAGAACTAGCGAAAACCGCATCCCAATATCTTCATCCTAACTGGAAATATATTGAAATTTGTGAAGAATGGGGTATTTTGTACTTATAGCGCCCTCTGATTCTTACTAGAGAAATTAAAATCAGAATACATAATGCTTTAAGGTGCATTCAATTATTTATCAAATTTGTCAAAGTTTATTAAATTTGGTTAAGCCTAATTAAAGTTACAACAATTTTAATGATTAGACTTTTCCATTCTCCGCCCCATCTTATATAAAAGAAACGAGAAGGTAGTTCAAATGAAACAAAATTTAAAGTAGGTTAAGATTTACATATTTTAAACATATGTAACTTAATTTGGCATTTTGAATAAGATCTTGTTTTTATCCTTGCGATAAAGATTGCGCCCTCTACTAGCGAAGCTTGATTTAATCATTGTATTTGTTTTATTTTGTTATGTTTTGTTTGTTTGTTTGTTTGTTTGTTTGTTATTGTTCTAATAAACAGGCTGTCTTTTTCAAACACGTTACAACAAACATTTTCGCGCATTTAAGCTAAATCACAGTAACAGTACCTTCGCAAATCACGCATTGGAATGCAAACATCTATTTCCAAAACTGAATGAAGTAAAAATTTTACATCATCGTACCAAAGTTACAAAATTGAATTATTAAGAAGCCGCTGAAATGTTTACACAATCCCGTAATTCATGTGTAAAACATTTAAACAAACAAACGGATGTGTTGTATCCATCACTGTTTAATACTTTATAGCTATAGAATTATTTAAAATGACACCAAATACGTCGAGACTCGAGTCGTAGAATTATTCAAATAAAATGGTAAAAAACATCGAAACACGTCTCAACATTAATGAATTGTAATAAGTGTTTTTAATTTTGGTAAATATACGCTATTTTAAAAGTTTTACTAATCTCATAGCCTTCTAATCTTTGAGATTTTAAATAATCATGGATTTACTTACATAGTCGCTTTCTAAAACATATAAATGAGGTAAAGTATTTTTAATTTTTCTTTAAAATTTTGTTTTTGACCTCTTGAACATAAAACAAAGGAGCTTAAAGATCTACTAAATTTTAACATATATTTTTATATGGTGCGCGGTTGATAATGGGCAAATCTGCCAGGCTTTTTACTATATCTTTGGTTAGAATAAAGATATAAGGATGAGGTTTTCTCCATTTTTCTTAGTGTTCCTTCCTGTAATAAACTAGCGTAAGAGAACTATAGCTTATCATTAGAATTTTTTTTTAAATCTAGAAAATATGACGGTTGTTCCAAAAACGCCCTCTGGCGCTTTCTATAGGAACAAAAATAAGAGCGAGTAAATAGTAATTTAAAGTGCTTTCAATTACCTATCCAATGAGACTAACTTAATTAATTTCGGTTAATCTTAGCAAAAGTTACACGCAGCTTAATGATCACACTTTTCCGCTCTCCCCTGCTTCATATGTTCGAGATATAGAAACAAGTGAGTTGTTAAAATTGAGTTAAATTCAGCGTAGATTACGATTTGTATATTTTTAACCTAGCTCAATTTAGCAGTTTTTTGATAATAATCCTTTTTTGTTTTTAGCGATAGATGTTACGCCCTCTAGCGACGGATGAAGGGACTTGAAACTAATTTCCAGTGATTTATTTTGGTCATTTTTACTGAAATTTTTTACCCCAACATGCTACGCTACATAGTTTCTGAGATACAGCCGGTGGCCACGCCTACTCAAACACCCGGTATATAATATTTTTTAACGAGTGTTTTTTGGGAATTAATTGTTATCTTCATTATGGTTTGTAATTATTTATATTCCTCCGCAGCAAACAGATACAGGGATTTTTTCTTTTAAGTATACGTATTCCGAACTCTGCTCATTTTCAGTGAATCTTTAGATAATCCTTGTTTTTTTTTAAGTTTTACTTTAAGCTATAAACGAGTTTTTTTCACTCCCAGACTAAGTAAAATTAGGAGTTTAGAAAAGCCCCGTGAAAATTTGTCAAGTGTCGCGCAGCGACCCGAGACAAATTTTCTGGGCTTTTCTAAACTCGAAATTTTACTTCATGCGACATGCGTATAAAACACTAAAATATTGTGAAATGTATGTATATGTATCACTTGAAATCTGGGTTTTATACGCGTGGCGCATGAAGTAAAATTTCGAGTTTAGAAAAGCCTAGAAAATTTGTCTCGGGTCGCTCCGCAACCCTCGACAACTTTCACGGGGCTTTTCTAAACTAACAATTTTACTTCATGCTTAGTCTGGAAGTTTAAAACACTCGTTTAGAGCTTCTAATTGAACTCTTTTAAAAAAGAACGATTGTCGGGAAATTTACAGCTTATGCATGTTTACCTAAAATAAAAATTCCATGTATATCAATATTGAATCTAATTTCAGCATTCGAAGCTAATTCAGCCTATTTCTTTTAAATCTTTAGTTATTCGTTGTTATTTTAAAAGAGTTTAATTTAAAGCTTTAAACGAGTGTTTTCCACTCCCAGACTAAGCATGAAGTAAAATTTCGAGTTTAGAAAAGCCCCGTGAAAATTTGTCGAGGGTCGCGCAACGACCCGAGTCAAATTTTTTGGGCTTTTCTAAACTCGAGATTTTACTTCATGCGCCACGCGTAATAAACACTAATATATTGTGAAATTATGCATATTCGATCTTCACTTAAAATCTGTGTTTTATACGCGTGGCGCATGAAGTAAAATTTCGAGTTTAGAAAAGCCCAGAAAATTTGTCTCGGGTCGCTGCGCGACCCTTGACAAATTTTCACGAGGCTTTCTTAAACTCGAAATTTTACTTCATGCTTAGTCTGGGAGTGGAAAACACTCGTTTAAGGCTTCAAATTAACCTCTTTTTAAAAACAACGAATGTCGGAAAATTTACAGCTTATGCACATGATTACCTAAAAGAAAAAATCACTGTATGTTGCTTGTAGAAAGATTTTTGCCAAGAAAATTGCCAAGAAAATTGAGGATACCTCATGATCACATGCTGTTATAAAACACACACAGCCTTATTGTGTGTAGAAGTGTCGTTAATATCATTATAGTTTAATGCTAGTTAATTAAAATTAGACCTTTTTCCAAAGACAAACACAACTTTTTTTCAAGACAAGCCTAACAGTGGAAATAAAAATATCCAAAATACAATACAACGTTCTGTATTTTTAAATCGAAGTCATAGTTAGCTTTGATCTCAATAAATTGATTATTTTTTCTTTTTTTGATGATTAGACTTTAAATTAGGCAATAATTAAAAATCATGATTTCAAATGCTTCTTGTTTAAAAATGCAACATCAACTTTTTGTATCCCACTCATAATTTTCCATAGTCAATGCCTAATCCTAACAAGAACAAGCATTTGTTGTTTCCGTACAATATCATTTATAATAATATATGATTTGTCGTCGGACACTGTAATCCACGTCTGTGTAAGCAGCTGGGGCCCGGCGCAGTCACCATTGTTCTAGACACAATAATTAGCATCGAATCGTTATATAATTCTCCGTACTCCGGGGATCTATAATATTCGTTCCTGGGAAGAGTTTACTCAATTTTAAACACAGTTTTATAGATCGCGGACGGAAATGTACCATGTTCTTGATTGTAAATATTTTATTCCATTCGTTATTTTCGAGCACGTGCAGGAATAAAACACGGTTTATTATCGTAATTGTTATGGTTGTAATATATTTTTATAATTGCTTGAAATGTGCAATGTTTTATTTTATTAAGACATGCTATCAAGTATACAGAACTACTCCTACTTATTTACGTTATTATTTAATATATTTCCTTGGTGGTTTTTGTTTCTAAATAGCTTCTTGTTGTTCTTTCTGCAATTTTCAAATGTGTTAGTATATCCCTTGATATTGATTACACAGTGCGAGAAATTCAAACTTTTTTTTCCGAATTAAAATCTGAAAACAAAAATGAGAAATTTGTGTGAAAGAAAACATACATCTAACTGTTCTTTATGATATTAAGTCATTTAAGGATTTTATCGAGGTATAAAGTTTCGAAAATTGGATATACAAGGTTTTTTCTTCGAATTAAAATGATAAAACAAAAATAAGAAATTTGTGTAAAAGAAAACATACATCTTTTTTGTGACATTAAGTCATTTAAGGATTTTGTCAAGGTCTGAAGTTTCAAACATTGGATATACATGTTTTTTTTACGAATTAAAATCCGAAAACAAAAATTAAAAATTTGTATGAAAGAAAACATATCGGCCATTCCATAAATAAGTGCACACTTTTTGGGAGTACATCAGGGAATTTAGCGAATTTCCCATATATTATAAAGGCTATCAAGACATGGTTTTTAGTTGTTACTAGAGGTTAAACAAATTATTGTTTCAAAAATTATAACAATATAAACTTTTAGTGCACTTTTATTTTGAACTCAAAAATATCGTAAACTGTTACTGATACAAAAAAAGTTATACTTTACTTTTTTATGCTTAAATATTCAAAGTTTAAAATATTTTTTTTCCAAAACAAAAAAACTATATTTAGATAGTTTTTTTTATAAATAAAACAAATCTCACAAAATAATCAAATACTCATGTTTTAATTTTCTTAAGAAAAATATATATTATACCCCAATCCTTCCTAAAATTATTTTATTTTATTTTATTTTATTTTTCAAACAGATGGGCACTTTAAAACTTTTTGAGATATGATATTTTACCCGAGCAAATCTCACAAAATAATCAAATACTCTTATTTTAATGTTCTTGAAAGATATATATGTTATACCCCAATCCTTCCTAAGAATATTTCCGTTTTCAAAAAGATGAGTACTTTAAAACTTTTTGAGATATGATTTTTTTTTTACCCGAGCGCTGCATTGACGCGAGGCGCTCACCGCCATCCGGGCCATTATTACACCATTGGCGGGAGCGCCTTATATCAATGTAGCACTCGGGTAAAAAAATTATATCTCAAAAAGTTTTAAAGTGCCCAAACTTTTGAAAACGCAAAACTTCTTAGAAAGGATCAGGGTATAACATATATATTTTTTAAGAAAATTAAAACATGAGTATTTGGTTATTGTCTGAGATATATTTTATTTAGTAAAAAAAATCTATATAAATAAAGTTTTTCGTTTTGAAAAAAATTCATTTTAAACTTTGAAAATTTAAGCACAAAAAAGTACGGAATAACTTTTTTTGTATGGGTAACGGTTTACGATATTTTTGAGTTCAAAATAAAAGTGTACTAAAAGTTTATATTGTTATAACTTTTGACACAATAATTTGTTTAACCTCTAGTAACAACTAAAAACCATGTCTTGATAGCCTTTATTATATATGTGAAATTCGCTAAAATCCCTGATGTACCCCCAAAAAGTGTGCACTTATTTATGGAATGGCCGATATGTTTTCTTTCACACAAATTTTTAATTTTTGTTTTCGGATTTTAATTCGGAGAAAAAACATGTATATCCAATTTTTGAAACTTCAGACCTTGATAAAATCCTTATATGACTTAATGTCACAAAAAAGATGTATGTTTTCTTTTACACAAACACTATATCGTGATAGTCTTTATAATAGATGTGAAATTCGCTAAAATCCCTGACGTACCCCTAAAAAGTGTGCACTTATTTATAAAATGGCCGATATATTTAACTGTTTTTTATGATATTAAATCATTTGGGGATTTTATCGAGGTCTGAGGTTTCGAAAATTAAATTAACGTTTATTGACGGCATACGCCTTTTTACAAAATAATACATAAATCTACAAGTGCTAGTATATAAAATATGAAACAAATAAATTCTAACTCATATGTATATATATATACATCCTACATTATAAATGTTATAAACAAAATAATATTATGATAAATCATAAAAAATAAAACTAAATATAATATTTCGCACTAAGACAAAAAGATAGTATGCAGACTGCTTTATCGATACTCTAAAAAAACATTAACCCTTACGTTTTAATTTAATCTGAAAATTAAAAAAAGATTCATTAAATAAATCAAACCAATCATAATTGTTAAATATATTCCCTAACTTCATTATGCGCGACACAGAATTGTTATAACGAGATTGGGTTGTATGTGTTACTTCGTATTGGATATACAGGGTGTAGAATTGACCAATGAACTATAGAGATTTTAAGATAAATATTTTAATATTCGATTATTTACTTCCCCAATAATTTTAGACAAAAAGTGTATTTAACTTTTTTAAAGAGACAAAAATTCTCAATCGACTGACATTACTTATTTTCATTTTAAATTTTTCAGAAAGCAAATATTTAGGGAAATAAAAATGTACCCTTTTTCAAATATGGGTGATGCCTTGAAATTATTGGCAGGTATTAATTTAATAAAAAAATTAACTTTTACACAATGCAGTAAAATCGGTTAATTATTAATAGTAAAGGAATAAAAGAACTTCATTAAACGATTCTTAATAGTAACTAGTTTATTAAACTCTCAAATAAAATGCACTACAATTTTGCTCACTGACAGACAAACAACTACTGTTTTTACGTCAACCATTCCATGGCACCACTATTTTTACGAAAGTATCACTTTTAATTTGCAATTTTTCTTCATCCTATATTAAGCAAAATAAAAAATAATAAAATATACTTGCGCAGATTTTTGTTAATCTAAAAAAAATATAAATAGACTTTTTGTCTATAATAATTAGGAAAGCAAATAATCGAACATTAATTTTTTTACATTGAAATCCTAATGATGCGTCGGTTAATTCAATACCCTGTATACCAAAGAGAAGTTTCTCTTAGAAAAGGATAACCTAAAATGACCTATATGAAATCAGATTTGCAATAAGAAACGTAATTTAAGCTGAAAGAATATTTAACATATTATAATAAACAAAGATATTTAATATAATTTTACTCAAAACTTTCCTTCCTCCCACATACCAAATCCATTAAAACAAAAATGAAAACAAGGGCTAGGCATTTCAGATCTTTAACTTATAAACAACTATGGTGCAATTTTATTCCTTCATATCCGTCCTTTAATTTCACACCATATCCAAGTCGCCGAAAGATCAGCCCTACGAATCCTCACCAAACTCAGGCACCCAATAAATCCTCTTCATAATCCCTCAAACATCATCCTCTACGAAACTACCCAAGTAACACCAATTTCCCAACGCATATTAACCCTCAGCGAAAAATTCGCTGTAAACACCCATAACCTAGAACTCCTAAACAAATACTGTATTCCTAGAAACCTAAATATCCATCCCAAATATAAACATCCCCCTCTCACAATACATCAATTCATTTGTACCGTTCATCAAGACAGTTCACAAGCCTAGCATACGATAAAATTTTTCAAATAAAATAAATTCAAGACAGGGCAGAAAGACCTCTGGTCGATAGCCCAGACAGACTAACCCCATAGTGTAATAATATATATATAATATATATATATATATATATATATATATATATATATATATATATATATATATGTATTATACTATACTACTGTAATTATCTGAATAAAGATGTATGTACTACTATAATTTTACTTAATTATTAATTATTAATCATTTTAGCTGAAAGAAGTTAAATATTATAATAATTATAATAAACAGAGATATTTAAAATAATTTAAATTACATTCGAAAGAGGTACTCGAATACATTTTTTGAAAAAGGATTCATCCGAATTGGATACAATTTTTTTAAAGTATTCGAATCCAAATATAGGTAAGTTGGATTATTTTAAGAGGATTCCAATCTTCAAAAAGAATTTAATTCTTAAAATGGATTGGAATAATAAATTTTAATTTTTACACAATCGAAACATTTAATAAATACATTCTGTAAATATTTTGTTCGAAACATAAAACTTCAAAAACACTGATTTAGTTTTATACGCGTGGCACATGAAGTAAAATTTCGAGTTTAGAAAAGCCTAAAAATTTGGTTTGGTCGCGTAGCGCGTTGCGCTACGCGACCAAACCAAATTTTTAGGCTTTTCTAAACTCGAAATTTTACTTTATGCTTAATCTGGGAGTGGAAAACACTTACTAACAAAATCAAATAAAAACACTAATTGAAAGTCCTAAATTATGAAAATCTAACTTTTTAACGTTGGCAGTGAGTTTAAAATTAATCCCATCTTGGAATATTCGTTTACAAATTCATGATGAAAACTAGAGACTAAATCTTATTGAATTATTCACGAATTTAATTTAAAGTTGGTTCTTAGTTAGATATTATTTTTACAAATTCATGATGAAAATTAGAGCCTTAATCTAATTTAATTAATTACTATTGAATTATTCACGAATTTAATTTAAAGTTGATTCTTTGTTGGATTATTTTTTTTTTATAAATTCATGATAAAAATTAGAGCCTAATCTAAATGAATTATTTACGAATTTTCAACATTAAAGCAATTAATGCATTTTTTTCTATTTATTTACAAGAAAATCCCATTTTATATTAAACATCTACAAAATATTTTATAATTACAGAATGTTTTTATTATTTTAAGAAAATATATTACGAACATTGCTCATTTTGTTTAACTAATTGTCAGAAAATATTGAATGACTAAAATATTTAAAACGTATAAAAATAACAGAAAGAACTGCTCTTTAAAATGTTTGACATTAAATTAAAATATTTTAATCGCTTTATTAGAATTTTTTCGAATTTTCTGGTAATAATGCTAATTTTGAGAAGACTTTAGTTTGAAAAATAATAAAAGAATATTGATTTGCTAAAACAATTTAAAATTCTCTAAATTTTTACAAATAATTGCTTTTAAAAATTACAAAACAAAAAAATGCAGTATCTATCTAAATCACATTAGCAGCAATTTTTAATCAAAATTTAATTTTATTGGAAAAAAAAAACATAAAATAAGCATTATATTGAAGAGACTTGTTTGCAAAAATATAATACATTTTGAGTGACTAAAACAATTGAAAACTGGCAGAATATTTTTGAAATAGCTGCTCTTTAACGTATTAAACAAAGAATCGAAATATCTCGGTTGGTTTATCAGCTAATTTTAATCAATTTGACGAATAAAAGCACTAATAATCTTTCTTCACACGTTTATTTGAATTACCAAATGTACATACATTTCGGACACAAAGTGACCATTGTCAATGGATTAACACTGTATTTTAATCAAACTAGAATTTTATTGGTAAAAGGAAAAAAATGCTCATTTCTTAACGTGACTTTAATTTGAAGAAATACTATAAATTATTTAATTTTTGAAACAACTTAAAACTTACGGAATTATTTTTTTAGAAATCGCTTTTTAAAATATTAAAGAGAAAATTGAAATATGTCAATTGGTTGATTACACATTTTTAATCAAAGTTGCATTTTGTTAGAAAAACGAATACATGCTACTCATTTTTGAGGAAACTTAAATTTAAAAAATTACAATAAACTATTGAATCTCTGAAAAAGGCTAATAAAAACAGCTGAAAATGTTAAACAGAAAATTGAAATATATTACTTGGGTTATCAGCAATTTTTAATCAAACATAATATATAAAATTACGAAAAAACTATTCGTGAAAATGCAAACAATGTCTTAATTAATAAGACAACTTAAGACGATAAATATCCATTGAAACAACTACTTCCCGTGCAAATACACCTCCGGATATTGAATTATACAATGAAATATTTGAAATCTTATTTAATTTGATTTGTTACAACGCTCTATTAAAGTATATGTAACGTTTAGGTCAAATTCTCTTCAAACCAACTAACAATACAAAAATGAAAAATGAAAGGAGAGATAGCAACAAATTAGAAGTGAAAGAACTTGGATTAAAACTAATGTCTTAGGCCATCTATAGACGCGTTTCGAGATTTATCTCTCTTCCGTATAGCTTTGCTTATGACGTTTAAAAAAAATAGGAATAAAATTAAAACAAACTTACTTGGAAAAAAGTGGTGTGTGTGTGGAATGAACAGGTACACAGAGAAGTCCTTTCACTTCTAATTTGTTGCTATCTCTCCTTTCATTTTTCATTTTTGTATTGTTAGTTGGTTTGAAGAGAATTTGACCTAAACGTTACATATACTTTAATAGAGCGTTGTAACAAATCAAATTAAATAAGATTTTGAATATTTCATTGTATAATTCAATATCCGGAGGTGTATTTGCACGGGAAGTAGTTGTTTCAATGAATATTTATCGTCTTAAGTTGTCTTATTAATTAAGATATTGTTTTCATTTTCACGAATAGTTTTTTCGTAATTTTATATATTATGTTTAAAGTGTGCAAACTATAAGAAGCGTAAGCTTATTTTCTCGAATTCAAATAGTTTTGAATTTGAATTTATTTTTAATCAAAGTTGAATTATGTTAGAGTAAAAATACTTAATTTTGAGATTTGTTTCAAAAATGATAAATTATTAAATCTCTGTGATAACTTAAAACTCACATAATTCACTTGGAAATAACTGCTCTTTAAAATATTAAACACCAATCGGAATATCTCATTTTTTCATTAAAGTTGAATTTTGTTCAGAAAACGAACAAATGCTTATTTGAAAAAAGAAAGCTTTTGTTTAAAAAATAAAAAGAAATTGTTAAATTGTTAAAACAACTTAGAAGCTCATGCAATTCGCTTACAAATAGTTCCTCTTTAAAAAATTTGAGAAGAAATTGAAATATCTCAATCGCTTTATCAGCAATTTTCAATCAAAGTTTATTCATGTCTGTGTAGATTCTATGAATTTTAGGTTGATGGTAATTGATAATTTTGAAAAAATATGTTGACATAATTGAATTTTCTAAACAAAATATGCAAGTCCAATCTATTCTAAGTAAATTCTGCGACTTTTATGTTGATTATATAAAACTTAATTTTTTAATGCACTTGAATTTGTGTGAGTTCTAAATTTAAAAAAATATATTTTGTGTGTTAAATTTTACAATAAAGGAAACTGCAGAATAAGTTACAAATTGGTCGTCTATCGAGGGTTTCCACTCCCAGGTTAAGGATGAAGTTTAGAAAAGCCTGAAAATTTGGTTTGGTCGCGTATCGCAAAGCGAGGAGCGCCCAAACCAAATTTTCAAGCTTTTTTAAACTCGAAATTTTCTTCAGGCGCCACGCGTATAAAAAACTGACTTCAACCAACTGGCTTAGAGTGCAATACATTTAGTATGTCATTCAAGCAAAGTTAATTGTTAAATTATATTTGGGTCATAATTTTGCTTCTTACGCCCTTGAAACAGACACAAAAAAACAATCTTACAATTTTAGTACTTGTTGTATTTTTTTTTTAATATCCTTGAAACCAGGAAATTGAATTAATTATTTAACTCATTTAACAATTACAACAATTTATTTTTTCTCGGTTTTGTCATACTATTGGAACTGAATCTGTCATTTTGATCATAGTTTTGTTTATGTTTAATTAATTTGTCACTTAACCCGTGGTGAATCATTTTTGAATCTAAAGTTTTGTTTGTTTTAATGTATAGTACACATATCAATGCAAATTTAACCACGTCTAGAATATTTCGCTATAGATTTTCCTGGATAAAATTGTATCCTCAAATGAATAGAACCTCCTGTTATTCTCATCCCCGATAGAATTTCTCGTAAACACAACACAAAACGTTTGTTAAGAAAGAAAGGCGCAATTACAATATAGAATCCGGCCTCTAATCCTCCAGAGGATCAGCACTTATCGTCTCGGCTTACAGCGGGCGGCTAATTCCCATTTCTTATTTCTTATTCCAGGCAACGTGTTCGTGATAGCCGCCATCCTTCTAGAGAGAAATCTGCAGAACGTCGCCAACTACTTAATCCTCTCGCTGGCCGTCGCTGACCTTTTGGTCGCCTGTCTGGTTATGCCCCTGGGAGCGGTTTACGAGGTCAGCCACGAGTGGCGCCTGGGACCCGAACTCTGTGACATGTGGACGTCCAGCGATGTACTCTGCTGCACCGCCTCCATCCTCCACTTAGTCGCCATTGCTTTAGATAGGTAATTATCACATTTTTATAATATATCAAAACTTTTAACATTCAAATTGAAATTAGTTTTAAGTTTGAAAATGATCGTAACGGATCGAAACACATATCAGGCAAATGAAAATAATAACATTCAACAGTACACACAAGTGTTTAACGTTACCCAATTTTAATAGAGAATAATCTTTCAATTTATTATCAACATCATTATAATATACAATGACTTTCAAGGGAAATGTGAGTCTCGGTGAAACTAATATTTAGATGGTCTTTCATAATGCTATCAATTTTGTTTGTAAGAAGAGAGAACTTCAGTATAGCTAAAAACGAAACTATTAATTAGTCAAATATTCAATATTCAATACATGTTTTTAGTTACGTTAAACACGAATTTCAAGTAAAATTAATGCTCTTCTAAAAATACCATCGTTAAAATAATAGCTTACTTTTAAATTAATTCTAACAAGATTGACATATATGCAGAGGCGGAGCAAGGGGGGTGCAACCCACCCTGAGGAGGTGACAAAAAGGCGAATATTTTTTTTGCTAAATTAAAAAATGGTGATTTATCTATCATAGCACCTTCCCCATCATTTGAACAACTGATAATTAATAATAATAATAAATGTCTTTATCATTCAGAAAAAATACAGAAACAAATCTTAAAATAGTGATTTGTCCATCATAGCACTTTCCCCGTCATTTGAACAACTGATAATTAATGATAATAATAATAATAAATGTCTTTATTTATCATAAAGAAAAAATACAGAACAAAATCTTAGAATTGTAGTCAGCTTAACGTGTTACTGAGCTTCCACTTAACCTACGAAAAATTAACATAAATTTGCGACATGTGAGATAAAATACAAACATATTACGACTTCAGTAATCCTGAATTAATTTGTAATTCCGTAATTTCATACTTACCATACAAAATGTATTTCATTCTAACTAAATGGTTAAAGATTTCACTTGAAGTTTGGGTTTTTTTTTTTTTCGAAAATTTATAAAAATTGATTTTATTTGTTTTGCATATTATGATACTTGATAGTATCTAGTTTCATGACACAAAACCGTTTTACAATACGCGAATTTGTTAGTTAGTTTTTTGCTTGTTGAAGTAAACAATGCTGAGTAGGTGGCTGGGTGGAAATACGCAGAACTCAAACGAAAGTTTAAATGCTTGTGTCTGGAAGCTGACTTCGAAGCACCTCAACTGTGGTGCAAAAACCGTCGCTATCGCATCTTTCATAGCTACCAGCATCTTCAACGACGGATACTCGGCAGTTTTTAAGACGATGGAGACACTGGGAATCCATATCGGCCTGCAAGCCAAGGCATTCCAGTGCGGAGCGCGAGACGTGGGACGAATTTTGTCTGACTCCAACAGTTTAGAAGGCCATCCAACAACGCTGGCAGGAGCAAATCATTTAAACCCAGTTTTTAGAGGAAGAGGAGGGCCTACTGTACGGAGCTGGCATAGCTGACTAAAGCCAAAAATCTCCAAAAATAGTTAAAAATTGTTTCAAAACTTTAAACGCGTTTTTCTCGAAACCACTTTTTTTTCGCTGGCCGGAAACTTTCTTTTCAAACTATGAAACGGATCGACTTGAGCTTTTAGTTTTCAGTTCTCCACATTATCCTCTGGAGTTTGAACCACAGTCATTCAAATATATTAATATTTGATATTTTTCATAGAGCCTTAAAGTCAGAAAAAGGAGGGCAAAAAGCGACCACTTTTTTCGAATAGCCTCCATTTTGTTATTTATCGAGATTTTTTATTGTCGGTGGTTCAAACTCCAGATAATTTAATTCAGATTAATGACTACTACTTCATTTTACGTTTCAAATCACAGAATCGAAAAAATCTTTCCGGCTATGAGGAAAAACACGGCGGACACGGACTTATTTGAGGTCAGATTTAGAGGTCAAGCAGAACGATTGAAAAGAATTAAAATTCATTTTTTATGGTTCATGAATCTATAAACAAGTTGCAAGAAACAGCAATATCGCATGTATTAAATTTACCCAAAAAAAAAAAATTCTAAAAAACCGTCAAAAAAACATGTTTAACCACTGCCGTTGTATTTTAAACTGTTTTGTTTTAAACATGTTTTAAATCTTAAATTTGTTTAAAACATGTTTTAAAAGTAAAATTTGTTTAAAAGGTTTTTTTATTATCTAAAATTTACTTAATTAAGGTGATTTTAAATAATTCATTCGATGCAAAACATCTTCAAAGCATTAATCCTTACAAAGAAATACAAATAGGAAATGACAAAACCCATCTACAATTACATTATGAAAAAAAACATACGTGAAGAATTAAAACAACGACTACAAAACGGCGAGAATAATCTAACAATTAAATATTACAATGACGTCCCAAAAATAGTGCAGGAAAACCAATAACTTCTCAACACGCATCACTTTTTGTTTTATACCAAAACGTTAGAGGGCTAAGTACAAAAACAAAAATGTCTTATGATAATCTATGTGCAAGTAACTGCAATATTTTGTGTATAACGGAAACCTGGCTACACAGTGGGATCCTCGATTCAGAATTATTTCCAAATACTTTCAATGTTTATCGATCTGATCGTATTAATCGTCGTGGAGGAGGAGTAATAATATCCGTTAACGTTGAATATAATTCGGAGCTAGTTCATACCACTAATTGTGACAACACTGAATTGGTAATTGTAAAGATAACAGCAAACCACCGGACAATCTTCATAGCTTGTATCTATATTCCACCTACTTTACCCGTTGCTGATTATGAAGGTGTATTTGAAATATTGGAACAAAAAATATTGTTTGTAACAAGAGAGAACTTTAGTAAACCTACAGGATTCTGTTTTGATTTTAGGAGACTTCAACTTACCAATTTTGTATTTATTTCAATCTAATAATCTAGGTTTAAACCAACCACTTGAAACCTACAATAACTTCATGCAATTTAATAATCTGTCGCAGAATAATTCTGTACTGAATGTCAGTAATAGAATCCTTGATGTTGTTATTGCAGGTTCCAGTTTAAGTTGTAATATGGTTAAAGAAGATGGTTTAGTTGAGACAGATTTGTATCATCCGGCACTGCTCTGTAATATAGAACTATCAACAGTTAACTTGGCCAAATTCGAGTGTAATTCCTCGTTCACATCATACGATTTTACTAAAGCTGACCTGAGAACACTGCATGATAAAATTTCTATGATCAATTGGAATAATTTTACTAAACTAAGGGAGCTTAATGAGGCGTGCAACAAATGTTATAATATTCTAAACGATGTGTTCTTTAAATGTGTTCCCACACGCTCTAACACGCGTAAAAATAAAAAATATCCAACATGGTTTAGTGAACCATTAAAACAACTGTTAAAAAGTAAAGAATTGGTAGTAAAAACGTATCGGAGACACAAATACGCATATTTAAAAGTAAGAATGGACAAGCTGAAAATGGAAATTAGGAACTTAAATAAATCTAACCATACCGAATATATATGTGCAATGGAAAATAATATTCTAAATGAACCCAAAAAAGTATTTGCTTATGTTAACGCGCAAAAATCATCTACTCGAAATTTTCCTAAATTTTGTTTTGCAAAACCTTGATAAAAGTAAACAAGTAGACACTATATATATGGATTTTGCAAAAGCGTTTGATACAATTGATCATGACGTCATAGCCTGTAAACTTGCCAGGTATGGTTTTACAAATCAAGTAGTATCATTGATCCGTTCAAATCTTCAGGGTAGGCATCAGTTTGTTCAATACATGGGCCATTGTTCAACTATATATATTGCTTCCAGTGGTGTGCCGCAGGGATCAAACTTAGGCCCGCTATTATTTATTATTTTTATAAATGATATATTTGACAATATTCAGAGCAGACTGTTGTTGTATGCCGATGATATAAAGATATTTAAAGCTATCGATTCTGAGCAAGATTGCTATTTACTACAGAATAATATTACACTTATTGACAAATGGTGCAAGAGTAATGGTTTATTTTTAAATTTCACTAAATGTAAATATGTTTCTTTTATTAGGAAAAGGAATATTGTCACAGTCAACTACGGTTTAACAGGAGTTATTATTGAGCGATGCAATTCAATTCGAGACTTAGGCATTACTTTTGATGAAAGGTTAACTTTTGTAGAACACATCAATTATATATGCAACAAAAGCTATAAAATGCTGGGATTTCTTCATCGAACGTGCAAAGATTTCAATAACATTGAAGTAATAAAGAAACTGTATTTTTCCGATGTCCGCTCAACCATTGAATTTGCTTCTATAATTTGGTCTGCTCATTACAATGTAATAATATATGAAGAACTTCTAAAAATATTTAACTTAAAATCTTTACGCAGTCGACGAGATAATGCAGGCGTTTTATTTTTGCATGGCGTTATTAATAACACTATTAATGATCCGAATATTCTCTCAAAGATTGGTTTTCTTGTTTCACGAACCTGTCCTCGCCACAACAGATTATTTTATTTCTCTATACCTAATACATGCGTATGCGAATATACCACTAAATACTATGTTCCAAATATGTTATGATATTTCTCATGATGTGGATATATTTTATACGCCAAGAACATCACTCATTAATGCTTTAACTAATCTGCCATGAAACATATATTTATATTATCTATATAAGAATTGTTTTTTTTTTAGTTAAAATTATGTGTGTAATTATTTAATTATTTGTTTAAAATTTATATTGTAGTATCTAGTTATAAAGCTATTGCTTATATCTTTTTATAGAACTGTTGTTCATACTTTTTGTTTCTCTTAACTTTCCCTGTAATAGGATTGTATGTCTGTTGAGAAAATAAACGTTATTATTATTATTATTATATTTAGAAATTTTTATTTTTTATATGTTTGACTTTTAATAAACAGTATTTATATTTGTAAGACTGGCAATTGATAAACAGTTTAAGAAATTATTTATTATGTATTTTTATAATATTCTTAACTAAATTAAATAGATTTGACGTGTGTAAGATATATGTATTATGAACACCAATAAATTATTATTATTATTATTATATTTTATATTACTTCATTAAGATTTTTTGTTTACATTTTAAAATTTTAGCTAAATTGTTGCAGATATTTACATTATTAAAGACAACATTTTATTACAATAAAATATCACAACTATGTGTGCATAAATCTGATTTTTCAATACAGGGAATTTTTCTTATATTTACATATGCGTACACTGTAAATTTTACGACATTCGTTGTTTTCTTAAAAGATTTTAATTTGAATCTTTAAACAAGGGTTTTCCACTCCCAGACTAAGCATGAAGTAAAATTTCGAGTTTAGAAAAGCCTGAAAATTTGGATTGGCCGCGTAGCGAAGCAGAGCGGCCAATCCAAATTAGGCTTTTCTAAACTCGAAATTTTACTTCATGCGCCACACGCATAAAACACTGAAATATCGGTAAGTTTAAAATATACGGCCTTAGCAATGTAATATTTAGATGTAAATAAATCTTGAGTCAAATTCTAAGCTGAACAAATTGTTAAAAACAGTGATTATAGGCAACCGAATAACTTTAACGTATATTAGGTTGCCTATAATCGTTGTTGTATATGTGTTTTTTAGCTTCACTGTGAATCAGTGTTTTTAAGCGTGGCGCATGAAGTAAAATGTCGAGTTTAGAAAAGCCTAATTTGGATTGGGCGCTCCGCTTTGCTACGCGGCCAATCCAAATTCTTAGGCTTTTCTAAACTCGAAATTGTACTTTATGCTTAGTCTGGAAGTGAAACACACTCGTTAAAAGCTTCAAATTAAACGCTTTGAAACAACGAATTCCCGCGAATTTAAAAAAGCGCTATAATTATCGAGATTTGTATACTCAAAAGATAACGGCCCCGTATGTTCTATTTTAAACACGTTTTAAACATGTTTTAAACACATTTTAAACATGTCTTTAATTGTTAATGTCTTAAACGCTGTTTCAATGAAAAAAACACGTTTTGGTAAAAAAAACACTGTTTGTTTTAATCAAAATGAAAAAAAAGTCCTTTTTTTAACAACCCTGGTTTTTTGTGACTCGGGGTTGTCCAAAACGTGAGCACCCATCATAATCTCGAGGTCGATTTTTTTACAATACTTTATTTTAAAGATATAGTAAAAATTAGTAATTACTTGACATACCAAGCTATTTTTCTAGTAAGATATTTAAATAAAATTGTGTAACTATTTACATTTTTAGAACCAATCTTTATTTAATCATAACATGGAAGCAATGGATGGAATCTTCCACAGCAAATGCTAAATCTCGAGAATGTGTTCGGGTATTGTAGTTAAAAATTGAGGCTCGAAAGAATTTTAAGGGGGGCTTTACAGGATTTAGGCGTAGGTCCTTTTATGCATGTAAATCTACGCCTCGCGGTTTTATTTTCCTCGGTGAAATATTTAACCGTCGCTGGTTCTTAAGGGAGAGAGTGTTTTCGCTCTTAGAATTTATTGCACAAATTTTCATACTGAATTTTAATGTGATATATGTACATTATACGCGTAACATAAGTGTATCTTCTCACACACCTTCTTCATCCTAAAATAATACATGCTTTATAAGTGCACCTTTACACAAACCTTATTGTATCCTAAAATAATATTTTTGTAATTTTATAAGACTGAGGAAATTATTACTGTGAACTTGTTACGTGTATTTTGGGTAAAAGCCAAAATTTCAATTTAATTTATTCTAATTCTAATGAATTAATATAGGCGATTTTATTTTCGCATTTGAATTTAAATACGCGTAAATTAAGCTGACTTAATTATTAAACCGTACTAGTTTCCTCAAGAGGGATATCACTCATCTTAATTTCAATAGTGAATTATTTAGGGATTCGTAATAATTTACTACGCAATAAGCGGAGAAAAAAACGTGTCGTTTTAGAAAACCTCACTTCCACCTAGAGGTAAGCATATGTCTTCATGTTAGTATTTTTCTAATTCGTGGGGATGTTCTTAGGTTTTTCTTTTTATTGAAATCTTCACACAATCATAAACTTTGATTGGTGTATTTTTGGTCCGGTTGGATTCAAGATTCGATTTTGAACGTGGTTGCTGATAAGCAGTAGAGATCACGAGCTGGGAGAATTTTGTTCCGGGCTCCGAAGAAAAAGACCTTATTGAAGATTTCGTCCTGTAAGTGTAAGGCTGTTTCGGCAAAGAGAGAAGTGGTGGCTGGCTTGCGTTCTGTTCCTGTAAATGTTCCTGTATTTCGATTTCAACCCCTTGGACTCGAGTGAAGTTTGATAAGTACTCTCTTTTAATTTTTTTTATCGTTGCAACTATCGCGAGAATTACCATTTCTTTCAATCTGGTGGTAAAAATAGATATAATTAAATTTTGCTAATTATTTTGATGTTGATTTGAGAAGAAAAAAAATAATACAGTGAGTAATTTTTTTTATAAATGAATATTAGTTTCAATAAATAACTCCGATTTTGAGAAATAATAATAGTTTTTAATTATTATTTACAGTCCAATTTTTAACTTTTTTTTTAATATAAAATTTATTATTCGTTAGAGAATATTTAAATATTTATTTTGAGATTTCGATATTAATTTATGCTTTGCATTTCGGTTTATTATTCTTTTTTTGGTATGAAAAAATAAATATTTGTGTTTGTTTGATTGCTGTAAGGGTACATATAGCTATTTATCTACCTATATTTGTTACTAATTTAATTTAATCACGCCAATATATTTTACGGTATTATTTCATATTTTACATAATGATTATTATTTTTTTTGTCTCAATTCAATTCTATTATTTACAAAGTTAAACTGAAATAGATAATATTTTTCTTTTGTTTGAATTGTTCGCTTTACATAATTAAAAACGTTTATTTCATTTCTTTTATATTGGACATTTTATATATTAGGGAATCGAATATATGTATTAGTAAAATCTGGGTTCGTGATTTTCCTTCATTGACTAGCTACCTTACCGCCCGTAATCACATGGCGCCCTTTTTTTTATTAAATCTTATTTGGAACCCTCCCTTCTTCACTGGGTTAGTTTGGCCGAGGTATTTATTTTTGTAGAGAGAAAAATTCTAACTTCATTCGTATTAACGTTTATCACATTACGTCTCTCGAAGTAAAAATAATTAAGAAAAAATAATGTGATTTTATAAAAATAATGACATGCCATGGAATGTCAAAATGGCAAAAGATATCGTAGTCACTTGATTAAAGTAAATGTTTTCGGAATGATTTACACTATACAAAAAAATGTAATTATTTTTAGAAAATCACATTACTGTTTCTTAATTATTTTAGCTGTTAATTTTCTAACATTCGTTGATTTTAAAATGAGTTCAATTTGAAGCTTTAAGCGAGTGTCTTCCACTCCCAGACTAAGCATGAAGTAAAATTTCGAGTTTAGAAAAGCCCCGTGAAAATTTGTAGAGGGTCGCGCAGCGACCCGAGACAAATTTTCTGGGCTTTTCTAAATTCGAAATTTTACTTCATGCGCCACGCGTATAAAAACAGATTTTGAGTGAAGTTCGAATATATATACATAAATTTGACAATATTATAGTGTTTTATACGCGTGGCGCATGAAGTAAAATTTCGAGATTAGAAAAGCCCAAAAAATTTGTCTCGGTTCGCGAAGAAAGAAAAAAGCCTGAAAATTTGGATTTGCCGGGGCGCGACTCGCTTCGCTCGCGCGCCCCGACGAATCCAAATTTTTAGACTTTTCTAAACTCGAAATTTTACTTCATGCTCAATCTGGGATTGGAAATACATGTTAGAAACTTCAAATTTTCTAGAAAATAAATTATCTCAGCGCATTTCCTTATAATATGAAGCCAAAGTTAAAATTGTGCAATACAATCAACGATTTTACGAGAACGATTTCTTTGATACAATTGTAAAAAATCTACAGATTATCCAATCAACATAATATTCATAGAATCTACACAGAAATAAAAAAAAATTGATTGACTATAATTAAAATTTAAATATTTTTATCAGATATTTCAAAATATCAAACTGCAAACTGCAACTGCAAAACTCACATTCTCAACTTTTTGTGAAAATTCAGTTCGCGTTTTTTTTATGTCCGCCCTGTTAAAGTACACGTGTTTTTTTTTTGCAATTTGCTAAAAGTTTTCAAAAGTGGAAAATGTAAGTTTTGCAGTTAGACCACTCATATATTTATTTTATCAGCGTATTATTTTATTAAATACATTTAATTTATTTCGAATAATTTTTGATTGATTGTCTAACGATAGTGTCCACTCTCAGGCTTAGCATGAAGTAAAATTTCGTGTTTAGAAAAGCCTAAAAATTTGGATTTGCCGAGGCGCGCGAGCGAAGGGAGTCGCGCCCCGGCAAATCCAAATTTTCAGGCTTGTCTAAACTCGTAATTTTACTTCATGCGCCACGCGTATTAGACATTGATTTCAAGTGAAGTTCAAAATATATTTAACTTGATTTATGTTTTAACTCACGTTAATTAATTTTACAAATTTTGATTGCATCTTACCAAATCGTACGCTTTCAAAATTTGAGCAATTTGGTTTAGAATATGTGGGATTACTTATAATTAAAATCACTGTATCATCATGCCTAGTCATCAAAGCATTTATTTTCATTTCATAAAACGAAAGACGTAAATTGTACGCTGTAACCGATCAACAGTCACTGTTGCATTTATTATTATTTCATAGAGCGAAAGACGTAAATTGCACGCTGTAACTTATAATGTCAACAGTCACTATTGCATTTATTATTATTTCATTTCAAGTCACTGGTTCTAGAAATTTGTTTGTTCTAACCGATGTATTCGTTGTAAGCAACATAAGTGCATAATTTGTATACGTTATTCTATGAACCGACTATTTTGTTCGTTATATCCGATTGTACATTATAGCCCATGTCGTTATAAACGATTTTGACTGTAATTTTATTGTATTGAATAATTCAAAATGGTATTAAAAGAAGTGAAAAAAAAAACAGTTATTTTTTGTCTGTGGTACAAAAATACCGTGTAAATTAGAAATTAACAATGCAAATCTGCAAGTGTATGTTTGGTTAGAATGCGCCACACCGCACGTATAAACCGTCCCTTGATGAGGTAGTCAGGCACGCATGCATATTTAAGGCCCATGTTAATGAATAATTAACATTAAGCTGTGTGTCCCCATGTCCCAGCTGTGTCCCAACAATAACTTCTACAGAACACATTCCACGCCTGAAAATAACACCAATTATGCCCTTTTTAAAAGCATTAATGCCTCTTTTAAATTGCTTTGGTTAAATGGATTATTTTCTCTTGCAAGGTTAATATTAATTTATATTAGTCAGTTCTAATTTTACTGCGCAATTGGCTTGGGATATTGTAGCAAAAAAATGCAATAAATACGCGGAGCAGTGCTGTAATATAAAAATAGTTCAATTAACGAAACAACCGTTCGTCAATTACGAAACAAAGCCCCTCGGCTTAAAAACCAATTGGAAAGCGGAAATGTGATTTTTTTTGTTGCAATTTCGTTTCCAATCAATTGATTTTCATTTTTTCAACGTCAAACTAAAGCGTATCAGTATTTAGATTAGTTGAGATATTTTGCGATTTTTTTAATTTTATTTTTAAATAAAATTTCGTTTTTTAACTCTTCCGCTTCGCGGAGCGACCAAACTACATTTTCAGGCTTTTCTAACCTCGAAATTTTACTTCATGCTTAATCAAGAAATGGAAAATACTCGTTTTAGTTGTAAATTGCCAAACACAAGCTAACATTATTAATTAATCTAGTCTTAAAACAGTTACAGATGACATAACATAATATTACAAATCTGGATAGAGTCAGGTTATATGACATAGGTTAGATTGTCCTTGTTAGGCTAGCGTCCAACTTGTCCTAAGAAATTTGTAACTTAACATAACCTGAAAATAGTTACGCATAATCTACCCCAATTTCGCAATCTGTCATCTAACCTAACCCTATCACAAATGCCAATGATTTAAATTACTTATCAGATACTGAGTTTTTCTCACCTTTCATTGAATTAGTTGTTGACTGCTTTACATTTGAAATTACCCTGAAAGTTATGCATAGTCCGCTAATCGAGACTAAAATGTGACTAACTAAGGTTTAGTAAGTAAATAAAATGTGTCGTATGCATAGTCCAGTTTTAGACGCGATTAGCGCTAATCACTGACTACATTTTTAATTACATCATACCCCTATAGTCTGTTTAAAAACTAGAAGGAGTAAGTGCCAAAGCCCAATTTACACTATAAAAAGTTACCAAATATATCACTAGATAAATTTGGCGGCAATTTTAAATAATATCATAATTACTCTTTAAATAAAATCAAATATCCATTTTGTACTTCTTAATTGTGGTTAAGTATTTTCTTTTCCATCGTACGATATCGTCAGTTTAATTAAAACGCTTATACGGCATCTCGCCATATATCTATAAAATAAAACTCTATCAGAGCTGGGACGAATCCTCGTAAAAAGAATTCGAATCACGAATCCGAATCACCTAATATGATTCGAATCATGACTACTCGAATAAAGGATTCGTAAGAGATAAATATGATGCGAATCCTGTATTTTCGAATCACGAATACAAATCCTTTAAGAATAAATTTTCGTATATTATTTTTTTGCAACTATTAATATATAAATATCGTTACCAGTTGTTTTAGCAAAAATATTGAAAACCTAATTATTTATTATTACCACTGAACATCGTTGATAACAGACTAAATATCTGACTCCCTGTTATTCTAATTAAAGATGTATTTATGTGTTTCTGAACTTCACTTCAAATCAGTGTTTTGTACGCGTGGCGCATGAAGTAAAATTTCGAGTTTAGAAAAGCCCGAAAATTTGTCTCGGGTCGCTGCGCGACCCTCGACAAATTTTCAAGGGGCTTTTCTAAACTCGAAATTTTACTTCATGCTTAGCCTGGGTGTGGAAACACTCGTTCAAAAGTTCAAATTGAACTCTATTATAAAATCGACTAATGCCTGAAATTTACGTAAATAAAAAATTCACTGAATATCATTCAAACTGGAAAAGTCAGAGAAAAATCATGGAATTATATTCAAATTGATACAACAGCAGTCATTTTCATATGTGGATCATCTGTTATCATCTGCTTATACATATTTATTAATCACTGTTTTTCAGACAGATATAAATGACCCAAATCCAACTTCTTACACTTTTTTGGAGGTGAAGGTGATATTATCACCGAGCTTGTACTGGGTCCATAATCCATCACAACAATATAAACAAAACAAATTTTTAACCATGCTAAAGAAACACCGCACAAAAGGTTATTACGAAACAGACAAAGTTGCAACTCGGTAACGCTTCGAATTAAGGTTATGTCAGCTGTTGCGTCTAATAATGACGTAATTAGCATAGTGTAAAATGGGCGCGCTCTTGGCCAATCAGAGTTGTTGGTTTTGGCGCGTGAAATTTGAAACGCTCCTCCTAGTTATTAAACAGATTATAGTTTTACATGTGATTATACTTAACCTCAAACGTCATTTGCGTGATTGTAAGCGTCCGAGTTCTGTGTTTCCTAAAATAATGAGCTGTGTTTTTGTTCAAATTAGTGTTTTAAAGTTCGCGAACGAGCGCAAAAATCGTGTGCTAAGCCTGTGCCCACAAAAATCTGCAACTGTAGGAGGAACGAATTTCGCTAGAGCGGCGGTTGAATAAAGGCCACATTCGTTCTTCATTTACAATCGTAAGCCTAGCAAATGCTACATAATCAATTATCTCCATCGTACGTATAGAGGATTGTATTTGTTCTTTCCATTTAAGGGCAGTGCGCGCATTTTTGTGCGCACAGACAGAGCGTACGTGTTTGCGCTTGTTCAAGAACTTTACAACACTAGTTCAAATCACCATAAGATCTGTGATGAATAGTAAGCTATAAAGAGCTATTAAAGTTCATTAAAATCCACAAGTAGTAATTCAATGTTGATAATTTTACACTTAAATAATTTATTAACATAAACATTAATTGGGGACAATGGCACAGAGGGCGTAGCAACCCTTGTTACATAGATGAATATCATCAATCCATCTATATTGTTCTTGGTCTATGATTCTATTTAACGTCGAAATGACAGAAAAAGCAATGTTGCCGATAGGAGCGACTAAAGTTATGCGCTACTAACAAGTATGTATTAAAACATGACTATGCGCACGGAGTACTTAGTAACACCTCAATCACGATTAGTTAATCACATGTTAGTAACAGTATATTCACAGGACTATGCACACGGCCGATTATGATTTAAATATCAACAATATGGAAAAGTTGTTCAAACTAAATCTATTCTACTTTTATTATTATTATTCCATTATTATTCACAAAAAAGTAATAATTGCATTGTTTCGCTACATCTTGGTAAATGTTGATCACCATCACATCTAAGGGTTATATATTTTTAACTTTACTGTAAATCAGTGGTTTATATGCGTGGCGCATGAAGTAAAATTTCGAGTTTAGAAAAGCTTTGTGAAAATTTGCTGCGCGACCCTCGACAATTTTTTTACGCAGGACTTTTCTAAACTCGAAATTTTACTTCATTTTTAGTCTAGGAGTGGAAAACACTTGTTAGTTCAAAATATGTCACAACTATCAAAATGTGTATCACAAGTGTCATAAAAAAAATAATAGAATGGTGATCTCATTATACACACACCGGCAAAATTAAAGGAACGCAGATAAATTCGATATTTTTTTCTCCGTGCAACTTTTTTGGGCAATTTCAGCGCATGTCGTACAACCAAGGTAAACTAATAGCAGTTCCTTTTGCAAAGCTATGTGCCATTGTGAAACCTCTTAAAAAAATAAATCAAAAAGTAGCGTTTTTGCTCTAGAAGAATTATACACTTTGACTTTGTTTAAACATGTAATAAATAAGAGAAATTAAACATATTATTTTTTAATATCGTGTATTGCCTCCACGAGCCCTCATGACTGGAGTCATCCGCCTTCCCATACTTCTGATGACGCCGTCGATCATTTCTTGAGGCAAATTATCCCATTCTTCAATTAAAGCAGCTTTCACTTCTTCTGTGTTTTGGACAGCAGGAATTCTTGACCTAAGTCGTCTACCTAGTATGTCCCAGACATGTTCAATCGGATTCAGGTCCGGAGAACATGCTGGCCAATTTATTTTTGTTATACCCATTTGGTTTAAATAGGCAATTACACAGCGAGCGACGTGCGGACGAGCATTGTCTTGCATTAAGACAAAATTTTCACCAATATGTGGAGCGAAAGGTATCACATGGTCTCGCAGGATATCCCTAATGTACCTATCCGCATTTAAAGTGCCGTTCTGAATCACCACCAACTCTGTGCGTGCCCCCAAACATACGCCGCCCCATACCATAACTGAGCCTCCACCAAAAGAGACAGCAGGAGTAAAATTAAATGGTGCATTTTGTTCTCCTTGACGTCGATACAATCTTTCCCTACCGTCAATCGAATTTACGCAGAAACGGCTCTCATCCGTAAACAAAACATGACCCCATTGGTCATTATTCCAATGCTGGTATTCTCGAGCGAAGTCTAGTCGCGCTACTCGATGTCCTCTCTGAAGTTTTGGGGCTTTTATTGGCACATACGACTTCAAACCAACTTCTTTAAGTCTTCTTCTTACTGAACGTTCACTTATATTGGTTCCACGAACTTCTTCCAGTACGTTTCTTGTTTGAACCGCAGTTTGACGTCTGTTTCGCAGTGTTTGCAACGCTATAAATCGATCATCTATGGCAGTGGTTGAGCGTTTTTTACCCTGACCTCGTCTTCTGACATACAAACCAGTCTGTCTCCAACGGGTAACACTGCGATGGATCGTTGATTTTGATTTTCCAAACATTTGGGCAACCTCTCGGAAGGTCCGACCATTTTCGATCATTTCTATTGCCCTAGCGATATCATTCGGTGCTAAATCACCCATTATTAACTGGTTGATAACCAAATTGACGAATGTAAATAAAAAAAACAAATTCGAACGATAACTTATTAAAAAATACGAACTTTTGTCCAAAGAAAACACGCGTTTCAAATGTAAGGCAACAATTAACACAATACTATACAACTTAAAGAGATGTCAACATGTAATTACAAGTCTCAAGTTTTAACTAATGTTTTAAAAAATGACATATGGTAGTAGGAAATGCGACGCCGTCTAGATCTAGCCAGTAAAAAAAAAATTAATGAATAAAATTAAATGTTGTATCCGTTCCTTTAATTTTGCCGGTGTGTGTAGTTCAATTCAAACTCATGATGAATACTGAATATCTTTCACCAATTATTATGGCCTGTTCAATTTACATATGTTCAAAAACGTAAACGCCATCTAATGCCCATTAGCTTAAGTAGTTTTTTATAAAATAAAGCCCTGTTGTGGACGAACAATTGCTGCATACAAACGTTTAGTTTGGCAGCTATTGACGATGCTACTTAAGCTAATGGGCGTTATATGGCGTTTACGTTTTCGAACATATGTAAATTGCACAGGCCATAATAAATGGTCAAGGATGTTCACTGTTCTTCAAGAGTTTGAATTAAACTATAATGAGATCACCATTTTATTGTTTTTCTTTATGATACTTGTGATACAAATTTTGATAGTTGTGACATATTTTAAACTAACAAGTATATTCCACTCCCAGACTAAGCATGAAGTAAAATTTCGAGTTTAGAAAAGCCCTGAGTAGAAAATTTGTCGAGGGTCGCGCAGCGACCCGAGACAAATTTTCACGGGGCTTTTCTAAACTCGAAATTTTACTTCATGCGCCACGCTTGTAAACCACTGATTTACAGTAAAGTTAAAAATATATAACCCTTAGATGCGATGGTAATCAATATTTACCAAGATGTAGCGAAAAAATGCACAGGCCATAATAAATGGTCAAAGATGTTTAGTACTGGTTCGGGACTATACTGATGGCGTTGAAGCCTGAAACGCGTATATAGTTATCCGGTGAACGAATGAGTACTGAACACAAATTCATATTCTTGATAAAAGTTAACATGTTGAAAACATCCCTCAACGACACCCACTTATCTGGTGATTAATCACACATCCTGACTCGCCCTCCCCCAACAGCACAATTATTACCACTATTCAAATTACTCCCAGAGCCATTATTCACTCCAGGAACGCGCCTACCCCTCTAGTGGCCCAAAAAGGGCCCCCAATTACCCTCCACAGAAATTCCTGCACGGGCATATGCAGAACAGAACACATTCCTGGCACATACGGATTGAACTAACATTACACGACCTCCGATTATGCAAAGGGAATACCCCAAAAAGGACAAGAGAAAAGCGAAAGTGTTCCTAAAAGGCGTAAATGCAAATGAATTTCCACTCGCGGATCCGCTCTCTTAATGTATATAATTTCGGACCCCGGGTCCCAGTCGGATTCGTATAAATCAACTTTAGAATTAATGAGTTGTACGTTTCACAAATATATATCATTGCCTTTTGAGTGAGGTTATTTATTGCGCGAATTTATTCGGCGGCGAAATTCTCAGTCTGCGAATTGTATTCGTTTCATTTATCATATGATTTTCAACCGGGCGGAGTGAAAAGGCCTTTTTAAATGATTTGATGGACCAGCAAAGCGTAACGTCATAAATTCTAGGTATTACAATTTTAGACGCTGCTCTTTTCCTTTAACGTATAAACAAAAACACTATGTATATACGTGTACGTAACAGACCTGGGATGAATCCTCAAAAAAAAGGATTTTAATTACGAATCCGAATCACCTAATATGATTAGAATCAGGAACACTTTTTGTAGGGATTCGGATGAGTATTCAAATCCTTTTATAAGGATTTGAATTACTTACATTTAAATTAAAATACGAATCCTCTTTAAAAAAAATATAACGAATCTGGATCAGGAATCCTTGTTCACTGAAGTATTCGAATATTTCCTTTGAATCCTCTAACAGAGCTTCGATGAATCCTCAAAAAAAAAGGATTTGAACCACGAATCTGAATCACCCAATATGATTTTAATAAGTATTCGAATCCATTTATAAAGATTCGAATCACTTACATTTGAATTCGACTACGAATCCTCTTTAAAAAAATGTAACGAATACGGATCACGAATCCTTTTTCACTGAAGTATTCGAATATCTCCTTTCAATCCTCTAACAGAGCTTGGATGAATCCTCAAAAAAAAAAGATTCGAATCACGAATCTGAATCACCTAATATAATTTGAAGCAGGAATACTTTTTATAAGGATTCGAATAAGTATTCGAATCCATTTATAAAGATTCGAATCACTTACATTTGAATTATAATACGAATCCTATTTAAAAAATGTAACGACTTCGGATCAGAAATCCTTTTTCACTGAAGTATTCGAATATCTCCTTTGAATCCTTTAAATAAATTCCAACCCAGAATTCGAATCTTAAATGAACTAAACTGAAAACCGGAACCGAAAAAATCCGTTAATTTTGTTGGTACAAAAATCGGAGGTGATCCAAAACAAAAATATCGTATTATTTCGGTTCGGCTTAAATATGTTTTTAAAAATATTTTAAAATGGCAACCATATTTTATTTTATTTTGAAAAGTGCAGTACATTTGAACTGAAAATCATGAGGATTCGTTGACTGTTATGCCAGAGTCACGAATGTGCATTTATTTTTAGTTTTTTCACTAGTGATATTACAGGTTATTTTTATTGTAGAATTCAGTGCCAGAAACACCAATGTGGTTGGGGAAGGGCTTCTAGGTCAAACAAACTTTAAAGTATATTACCTCAAAACTACCATTTTGCACATTGCTGATTGAAGCATTCGAGTGACGATATATCAATAAAAGACAACATTTATATTCAAGGCCGTAGCTAGAAAAAAAAATCGGTGGGGGGATATACAAATTTCGAGGGTAAAAATATTGTGTTTGCTTTTTCAGGGCCGCTCTCACATACAAAAATTTAACATTTTGAAAATTTCGGGGGGATTTGAACCTCCATATCCCCCCCCCCCTAACAAATTCACCATTTTTATACAGAGAGTTCCAATAACCTAGAGGAATCCTTAGAATATACAAAAAAATTCACAGTTTTTATACAGGGTGTTCCAATTACTTTTAAGTATGAACTACGGCCTTGTTCATACTTAAAAGTATATGAACAAGTAGTTCATACTTAAAAGTAATTGGAACACCCTGTATAAAAACTGTGAATTTTATTGTATATTCTAAGGATTCCTCTAGGTTATGTACAGGGTGGTTGTTTTTCGTTGATATTATATGGTATAGGCTAAACGGTAAGAGATACAAAAAAACTAAGATGTTCTCTTTTTTAGTGTTTAGTTTAATGCCACAATCAGATCTACTCTAACTAGATTGGTTTAGAAGATACAGGGTGATTCTCAAAATCTGTCGGTTTTTATTATCTCTTATGGCTCGGATTTTTATGGAGATACAAACAAAATTTAAATACGAAAGTTTTATGACTTTTTACGTAGAATCCAGTGGCGTACTTAAAAAAATATAGATGTTTTAATTTTTGAGATATTATCAAAACTACTATTTTCTTATATGGGACACCCTGTATCTGAGTACCTCAAAAAAATGCATTTTTTCTTGTGATTGCAACAATATGTAACACTCAATATTTTGTTTTGTCCTAAATAACTAAAATACCAAAAAACAAAAAAAAATAATAATATCTTTATTTACGGAAACTCCATTATTACAAAATACTAAAATTTAAAATTTATAAAAGAATAAATAAAATACAATAAAACTTAAATTAAATTAAATAAACTACGAATATTTATTTTCTAGATGGCCATGGATTGAATTCTTTAAGCGTTCGTTTTTGTTTGTTTACATGTCATAAAATTCAAGATTAATTACGTATTGGTTTTGATATTTTCGATTATAATTCTTTAAAAAAAGGAGTCTAAAATGAATATTTTTTAAAACTATGGAAAATTAAACATTTTAGGTCTTTATTTTCATTACCCTCAATAAAATAAAGACGCAGCTTAAGACCTATATTTTGAGCGTTATCCGGACCGACAACCGCCAGGAAAAGAAATATTTCAAAGATTATATCACAATTTAAGTGATTATTACACATTCCTCCAAAATTTGGATTTATCCTTCAGCATTCAAATTTTCATTAAAAATCCTGTAGTTAAGGACTCTGTTTTGATAAAGCGCCACCCATACATGGAACCCAATCCGTCCTTGTTGCACCCTGGCGACCGTCTGATGATAACAATAACACCAGTACGTAATTAATATTGAATTTTATGACATGTAAACTAACAAAAACAAAAGCTTACAGAATTCGATTCATGGCCATCTAGAAAATATTTTTTTGTTGTTTTTTAGTATTTTAGCTATTTAGGACAAAACAAAATATCAAGTGTTACACATTGTTGCAATCCCAAGAAAAAATGCAATTTTTTGAGGTACTCGGATACAGGGTGTCCCATTTAAGAAAATACTAATTTTGATAATATCTCAAAAATTAAAACATCTATATTTTTTAAGCACACCACTGGATTCTACGTAAAAAGTCATAAAACTTTCGTATTTAAATTTTGTTTGTATCTCCATAAATAACCGAGTTCTAAGAGATAATAAAAATCAGTTGATTTTGAGAATCACCCTGTATCCTCTAAACCAATCTAGTTAGCGTATATCTGATATCAGCATTAAACTAAACACTAAAAAAGAGAACGGGACATATATCTTAGTTTTTTTATATCTCTTACCGTTTAGCCTATACCCTATAATATCAACGAAAAACAACCACCCTGTACAAAATCTCAATTCTGTATCTCTTTTCTTTCCAGGCTTTTTTAAACTAGATTTCGACGATTTCAATTATTTTTTGTGAATTTATCCTTAACGCATTTAGAATTCCTTTAATTTACAAAATTCTGATGGATTTACGAATGTTTTGTTATTTTTATAAAACCTTGATGTTTTTCGTAAAATTTAATGATTTTGTTAGTTTTCCAAAATAAGAGACTTTTTCAAGATTTTCATTAATTATAAAAATCTCAAAATGTTGACTTCTTGTGTGAATTTCCAAGATTATCGTTACTTTTAAACATTTTGACGCCATTCTGGAGTATTTCAAGATTTTGACTTTGCAATCATAATCTATTTTCAATGACACAATGAGATCTCGCATCACCTACAAATTTGGGGCGCCAAAAACGAAAAACGAAATGCGGAGGGGAGAGGCGCCATCCTGAGATCTCGCACCACCTAAAAATTTTGCTAGGACCGCCACTGATGACACGCAGGGAATTTGGAAAATTATGAAAGCGTAATTCTTTTTATAATTAATGATTAGATTTTGAAAATGTAATAAATATATTATTATTATTATTCTTGTTTTCTTGAAACATTACGAAAAACGTCAACATTTTTAAAGTTAACGAAAATTTAGGAAATTTTTAGAATTAACGAAAATCTATACAAATATAGTTAAATAGTTCAATTTTATGATGTCATTCAAATTTTGTTTGTGATTTTAATGTGTTATAGTTTTTGTAGCTAGATGTAAACAATTTATATATGTTTTTGTCATTTCTTTATTGTATTTGCATGGCTTTTATTATTGTTATCTTTAAATTACTGTACCTATATTTTTATATTACATGTATGTTGCTGTAAAATGGTTGATCCGTGAATAAATATTATTATTATTATTATTATTATTATATGTAAAACCATGAAAAATAACAATTATATGAAATATTTTAAATTCACAAAAACCAAATACCGTAAAGATTTTTTAAAAATGTCTAAAAACATGGAAATTTAAGAATTTAGATAATAACAAAAATCTTGGAAAATATTAAAAGCGTAATTATTGTTTAAAAAAATTATGGAAATTCAGTAAAACATGACAAAAACAGTCGAATTTTTATAAATTATAGAAAAACTTAAAAAAGTTATCGATTGTTCTCTCACAAGTGTTTTCCTATCCCGGATTAAGCATGAAGTTAAATTTCGAGTTGAGAAAAGCCAGAAAAATTTGAAAAAATCTGTAAAACCATAAACATTTTGTAAACTAAATGAAATATTTTGAATTCACAAAAAACAAAAATTGTAAAGATTTTTTAAAAAATGTCTAAAAACACGGAAATTTCTAAATATGAATAATAACAAAAATCTTGTAAATTATTGAAATTATTTAAAAAGAAAATAAAGGAAATTGAGTGAAAATTGACGAAAATCTTAAAAACCGTCGAATTTTTATAAATTATGGAAAAACTTGAAAAAGTTACCAATTGTTCTCTAACGAGTGTTTTCCTATCCCGGATTAAGCATGAAGTAAAATTTTGAGTTAAGAAAAGCCTATAGAATTTGAATTTGGACGCGCAACAATTTGAAGCCTTAAACGAGTGTTTTCCACTCCCAGACTAAGCATGAAGTAAAATTTCGAGTTTAGAAAAGCCCCGTGAAAATTTGTCGAGGGTCGCGCAGCGACCCGAGACAAATTTTCTGGGCTTTTCTAAACTCGAAATTTTACTTCATGCGCCACCCGTACAAAGCACTGATTTAGTGCAAAGTTCAAAATTTATTGCTCAATTAATAAAAAATAATTTTAATATGTCCATTGAATTTTTACAATTACTAAGAATGTTTCGTCCATTTTCACAATTATCGCATTTTTAAAGCTTTGTTTCAATAAATATTTAAAAGTCTTAGTCAGATAATAATGCAATGATTTTTTCTTTTAGGTAAACATATGCATAAGCTGTAAATCTTCCGACTTTCTTTGTTTTTTAAAAGAGTTCAATTTGAAGTTTAAAATGAGTGTTTTCCACTCGTAGACTAAGCATGAAGTAAAATTTCGAGTTTATAAAAGCCGTCTGAAAATTTGTCGAGGGTCGCGCAGCGACCCGAGACAAATTTTCTGGGCTTTTCTAAACTCGAAATTATACTTCATGCACCACGCGTATAAAACTCAGATTTCAAGTGAAGTTTGAATATACATACATTTCCTATATTTTAATGTTTTATATGCGTGGCGCATGAAGTAAAATTTCGAGTTTAGAAAAGCCCAGAAAATTTGTCTCGGGTCGCGCAGCGACCCGAGACAAATTTTCACGGGGCTTTTCTAAACTCGAAATTTTACTTCATGCTTAGTCTGGGAGTGGAAAACACTAATTTAAGGCTTCAAATTGAAATTAAGAAAACAAGGAATATCTAAAGATTTACAGGAAATAGGCTGAATTTGAAATACGTATATTTAAAAGAAAAACTCTCTGTATGTGTAGAATCCGCGAAAAAAGCGCACTCATTATAGTTTTTGAGTTAGTTTTACTTAAAAGCTAAGTATTTATTATTTTAAGAAATATCATATGTTTAATTAAAAAAAACCTTTAGAGTGCTATGACTTTATATTTTTTTAAATTTATGTTGGCTACACGCTTGAGGAATTGTCATATAAAACGTCATACATAATAATTATTATGTATAATTTCAGAGTTGCCAATCTTCAATATATTTTATAGCACTCTTAAGGTTTTATTTTGATGAACATACGATATAAATAATGAATACTTAGCTTTCAACTAAAAATAACTCAAAAACTACAATGATGCATCTTAAACATTTGTTATTTTTCCTTGGTTGATATTGAGATTTTATTACATTTAAGAAAATAACAGTGTTGACACAATAGATGCCAAGAATATATCTATTTTATTTATTAAAAAAAAAAACAATTAAACAATTCATTTTAGTTTCTCAATTTTGAAGTTAAAACCGTTTTGTTTATAATATATTCATTTTAAATAGTGCTTAACTTTAACAGCGTTTACCCTTAAATTAAATTATTCTGAGGCTGTTTCTTTCGCACTGAATATTAGACTAAAAAAATCATAAACTCCTCGCTTGAACAAACAATCCGGTTTCACAAATTAAAAATCCCTTTAAATATTCAATTAGCAATTAATAAACCTTGAACTTGACACTTAACTCAAAAACGGCCGTTTCGCAAAAGAAATAATAGTGTTGACACTATAAATGCCAAGAATATATCTATTTTTATTTTATTTAAAAAAAAACAATTAATGATTTCGATAGCTAACGCCATCTAATGCTTCATAGTGGCATCTTCAGTGACACGAATGCACAAAGTGCATATACAGGTCACTGTTTCGTCCACGAGCGAGCAGAACTCTGTTTGTGAAACCAGAAAACAAATATCAAAATTGAATTTGTGTTCAGTATTCCGGCACCAGGTACCCACAGACGCGTTTCGGACTTCAAGGTCCTCTTCAGTGTGGTCCCGACCCAGTGCTGAGGAATACTGAACATTTCTGACTATTTCAAGCCAATACGTGAACACTATTAATGATTTCGATAGCTAACGCCATCTAATGCTTCATAGTGGCATCGTCAGTGACACGAATGCACACTTTGTGCATCAGTATTCCTCAGCACTGGGTCGGGACCACACTGAAGAGGACCTTGAAGTCCGAAACGCCTCTGTGAGTACCTGGTGCCGGAATACTGAACACAAATTCAATTTAAAAAAAATAATTAAACAATTCGGTTCAGTTTCTCAATTTTGAAATTAAAGCCGTTTTCTTTATAATATATTCATTTTTAATCGTGTTTAACTTTAACAACGTTAACCCTTAAATTAAATTATTCTGAGGCTGTTTCTTTTGCACTGAATATTCGGCTAAAAAAAAATCATAAACTCCTCGCTTGAACAAACAAGCTGGTCTTACAAATTAAAAATCCCTTTAAATATTCAATTAGCAATTTATAAACCTTGAACTTGACACTTAACCCGAAAGCGGCCGTTTCGCAAATATCTGTCCCGCATTTAATTTTCGTTAAAATACACTTTTTCGCTGTAATTACAAAGTAAGAGAAAAGTTTCGCCGTTGCAACGCAATTTAAACGCCAATTAGGGCCCGTCGTCTGTAATTAATTTATGCAAATTGTGAATTAATTGTTGGGCGCAATCAAAATTCAAGACCGCCCTTAAAAAAAGTAAACTTCGGAAATTGAGTTCTTGTTTTAGTTAAATGTGGGCGAGTCGGGGGATTTCAGTTGAAACGACCTGCTTAAGTGAATTAAAGAAAAGTGAATTAAGGGACGGTGAATTAACTGTTTCATTTGCTAAGTGTGTTATTATTAATATTCAAATAATTGTATTATCCCTCGGGATGCGGATTAGAAATAATACCAAATAGTTGTCAATTAATTATTTAGACAGCATTGGGAACATTTGTTTAATAGAGGCTTAAACTAAATTTACCTTAAGCTCATTTTAAATTCACAATTTGTAGAACTGAGATTTTATTTAGTGACTATAGTTTCGACAACTTTTACTTGTCATTTTCAAACTCAAAGACTTTGAGTTTGAAAACGACAAGTTAAAGGTGTCGAAACGCTAATTACTTAATAAAGTCTCAGTTATACAAATAAAATTAAAATCGTGTTTCAATTGTGAATTATGATGTATAACGAAGTAGAAGCCTCCACCGTTAACACTTTCATTTGAAATTACCTTTGTCGCAACGTAATTAAAACCAAGCTGAATTTAAGCCACGATTGAAGAACTGTTAAGGACCAGTTGTTCAATAATGGTCTTTAAAGTTTATGATTTGAAGTTTAAATATTAAATGAGAGAAATTACGTTATGCAAGTTCTAATTGTATAAGAATAATGTGTTACGTTACGAAGAACGTTTGTTAAATTATAATAATAATAATAATATTTATTTCCCTTACAGGCCAAAGCCTTATTACAAAGGAACCTACAAAAATAACAATATTAATTATAACATAAAATAACTAAGTAAACTTAAAACTAAATTAAATGATTTAAGTGGGAAAAACGCTAAACAAAATGTAATATGCGCTAGAATTGTAATTACAGTAACCATGATTTCAATGATGCAATGAAATCTGATTTCGATAGATTAAATATATCAACAGCATACTGTACCTCGTGGTAACATATAAACTAGAGGCGAAAATTAATAATGCATGGTACCAGGGGTTGAAAAATGAAACGATTGATTATTACGACTGGATAGTTGTGCAACCGCAAAACTCACTATTATCGGTCTTATAATGAATTAATTTATACAGTTCATATATTTGCAGATATCTATGTCTGTTGTATATTAATAACATATTGAAATCGTCTTTGAACTTTTTCTAACATATATATGTAATATTTATAACCGGGTATCCAAACACAAGCGCAATAATTAATTTTGTTTAAAATAAACGATTCATTAAGGCAGCATCAGTACGTTTAAATTCACGACAGTTGCGCATTATAAACCCGAGCAGTTTATATGATTCATTGACGATATTGTACGTGAATGTTGAAAGTTAATTTGGTATCGAAAGTCACTCCAAGATCCAAACATTTACTATCCTTCTGTATAAAGGTGCCATTAAGTTGGTATTGGTAATCAACCATGCTTCGCGACCGCCCATAAGACAAGGTCCAACATTTGGACGGATTTATATTTAAACCGTTTTGAAAACACCATGATGACAATGAGTCCAAATTATTTTGTAACACTAAACAATCATTCAATGAATCAATAACTCTATACAACTTTACATCATCTGCATGCATCAAAAATTCACAGTCCAAGATACTGGCGACTTCATTTATAAATATTAAAAATAATAAGGGTCCCAAGTTCGACCCTTGAGGGACACCACTTGTGGTTACAAATGATTTGGACCGACAATTCATATACACAATATACAGCCGACGGTTTTTTTTTCCACATGAGGTGGTATCGCTTAGCGTCCCTGCACTACGGTCTCCGTGGTCCTTTTGTGCTCCTCTGGTTATTTTACTCCCTGTATATTCCTGTGTCTTCTAAGAAGTCCAGGAGTTTGGGCCAGGGGATGTTCTTGAGCTGTTCTTCAGGAAGCACGGGCTTCCCGAGTTGCTCCGTGCGTTGCCGTTTATAGGCTTCGCATGTGCACAGTAGGTGTTGGGGAGTTTCCTCTTCTTCCAAGCACCCACGGCATAGGGGGCTTTTCTCAAGACCCATCCTATGTGTGTGCTTATTCAGGTCACAGTGCCCAGTAACTAGTCCTGTGATTTTCCTGTTTCATTCTACTCAGTCCTGACAGCGCTAATGCGCTATCAGGTACCGGGCCATCTAGGAAGAGTCTCGTGTGCCTCATTCCCATTTGGTTGTGCCATGCCTTTGTATGCTCCTCTGCTAACTTGCGTCGGATTATTTCCTTTCCGGTTTCATGTGGTATTCCGAAAGCGGGTTCAGGTCCTATAAATACACCTGTTGTCCCTTGTTTGGCCAGCAAGTCGGCCCCCAAGTGTCCAATAATTCCTTGGTCCTTGGGTATCCATACTAGCTGTGTTTTTGTTGTTGTCGCCAGTGCGTCCAGCCTGGTTATGCAGTCTATAACCAGTCTGGACTGAACTATCGGCGAGGCTAGCGCTTTTAGGGCTGCCTGGCTGTCCGACATAATGGTAATTGGTCCTTTGTTGAGTCCCGACTCCATTATGTGGTGGGCACACCAGTCAATAGCGGCCACTTCAGCCTGGAAGATGGAGGCATGTTTCCCCAGAGCAACCGTGAATTGTTTGCTCCGGTTACAGCCTCCATAGATACCAGCCCCGGTTCCTTTAGTGTTTTTGGACCCGTCTGTGTTCCTTTACTCATTCCCGAGTATGTTCCATTTGTCCATTCACTCCGCTGTGGTATGATTATTTTGAATCTGCGGGATGGGTGTACGATTTTAGTGAAATCGGACCTCATTTTTAGGATTTCTTCTTCTTGTAGCACTTTAAATGTTTCCGGTCTAGATGACCCTACATTTAAAGTGTGTCCATTTATGTGCAGTCTGTAGGCTGCCTGTCTGGCTTCCATCATAACATATAGATGTAGTGGTGGAAGCGATAATATGTGTTCCATGGCTGCTGTGGGCGTTGTTCTCATTGCCCCAGTAATCAGCAGACACGCCTGTCGTTGCACTCTTTCGAGTTTTACGGCTGCGCTCTTGGTTTGGGTTTTTTCTCCCCAAGCGAGCGCCGCGTATGTTACTATGGGTCTTATGACCACGGTGTATAGCCATTTGGTCATACTGGGTCTCAGTCCCCATGTGCGTCCTACCATTTTCCTGGTCGCAAAAAGTCCTCTCATGGCCCTTTTGCTGATGTTCTCCAGGTGGAAGTTGAAGTTCAATCTGGTATCAAGTATGACCCCTAGATATTTTACTTCATTTTTGATTGGGACTTCCATTTCATACATGCGTAGCGATGTTATGTCATCGGTTTTTCGTCTCCTGGTAAAGGGGACTATCGCCGTTTTGGCCGGGTTTACAGCTAACCCTTCGTTCTTGCACCATCTTTCCACGGTAGTTAGTGCCCTCTGCATCAGGCTTGATACAGTGGTCTCAAACTTCCCGCTAACTAGAATGGTCAGATCATCTGCGTACCCCAGGGCATACATGCCCTGGTTTTCAAGTAGCAGCAGAAGGTCGTCCATGACGAGGCACCACAGGAGCGGCGAGAGGACCCCTCCCTGGGGGCACCCGCCAGCGACCACCGCTTCTGCTGTCTTTCCGTATAGAGTGGTTGTTACAGTCCGGCTCCTGAGCATCTTGTTCACCCAGTGTCGGACTTGCGGGTAAATCCCTCTTTTCTCCATTGCTGTTGCTATGGAGTTGAAGGTTGTGTTGTCAAACGCCCCTTCAATGTCCAGAAAGGCCCCCAACGCAATGTCTTTGCATTGTATGGTCCTTTCGCATCTGCTCACTAGCTGGTGGATTGCCAGTTCGCATGACTTTCCCGCTTGGTAGGCATATTGTTGACGGTGTAGTGGTGAGTCCTTTAGGACTCCTTCCCGTATGTGCCTGTCTACTAGTTTTTCTAGTAGTTTTAAAATGAATGATGACAAGCTGATCGGTCTGTAAGATTTGGCCAGGGCATACGAAGCACGCCCTGGTTTGGGTATAAATACCACCCTTACAGTCCGCCAGCTACTTGGAATGTATGAAAGGGCAAGGCTAGCTCTGAGGATATCACATAGTGGTCCCCTCAGCGCTGCTATCCCTTTTTGTAGCATGACAGGATATATCCCGTCAGGACCTGGTGATTTGAATGGTTTGAACGTGTTAATTCCCCACTCAATGTCACCAGGTTTGATAATTGTTTTCGCTGTGTCCCAGTCCTGTTTTGGAGCCCATGTGTTGGGCTCGCTTAGGTCCCCGGATACAGGATTTTCAAGTATTACAGAACCCGGGAAGTGCGTCTGCAGTAATACTTGCAGGGTCCCTTCTACCGAGTCTGTGTACTCTCCGTCTTTGGTCAGCAGTGAGCCGATGTTCCCAGCATGATCTTTGCTGAGCGTTTTAAGTAGACGGGAGCTTGTGGGTTCACTTTCTATGTCCCCACAGAATTTTTGCCAAGAGTCTCTCTTGGCTTTTTGATGGCATTGTTATATGCCGTGAGGGCCGTTTTGTACTGCGCCCATTCACCGTTTCTCTTGGCTATGTTGAATAGCCTTCTGGTGCATGCCTTTGCCCTACCAAGATCCCTGTTCCACCAGGTGACCCTGGTGGAAGTGGGTTTGGTAGTTCTTGGGCAGCTTGCTTCAAACGCCGTATTGATGGAGTCCGTGATGCTTTGCACCATGAACTCCAGCTCATGCGTTGTTCTCGCTCCTGTTGGACAGTCCCCGATTTGGCTGGCTAGTACCTCATTGTACAGGTCCCAGTAAGTTCTCCTCGGGTTTCTGTTTTGGGTTTCCGTTGGTTTTTCTGATTCGATATCGAATCGTATATATCTATGGTCTGATAATGATGGCTCATCAGACACATGCCAAAGTTTTATCAGTTCACTTGCCTTGCGAGAGGCAAGTGTAATGTCAATTACTTCGCTTCGCACCGCGTTTACGAACGTGGGTACATTTCCAATATTTGCTATTTCAATGTCATTCTCTAAGATGAAATCTAATAGTTTCTCACCTCTTGGATTGATGTCCGTGCTCCCCCATATGATGTGGTGTGCGTTGGCATCGCATCCGAGGATCAGCGGTATGCCATCGTGGCTCCCGAGATTTATTAGCCGCTGGACGATGTCTGGCGGCGGTGGTCCTGGTTGGTCGTAGGGAAGGTAACCGGATCCGAGTATAAACTCCCTCCGCGTTCCCCTTTCCACTACTTCCAGCCGTGCTGCCACTAGGTCTCTGCAGCATAGGTCCCATAGGGGCATTAGATTCAGTTCATGTTTTACGATTATACATGTACGTGGGTTACACATAGGTTCGGCCACTATCAGTCGCCTGCCCTGTATGTTTAACCCCTTTACAATTCCCTTGTAGAGCCATGGCTCTTGTACAAGTGCAATGTCAATATTCTCATTAAGGATATATGCACTGAGGGCAGCGGATGCCGCCCTACAGTGGTGTATATTAATTTGAAGTAATTTGAACATTACTTACCCTTCGGTGATTTGGGCAACGGACTGCTGTCCATTGCTCCCTCTCCGGGCAATGGAATGTCTTCCATTGTTTCCTCTGTGGTCTCCTCAGGTTTGGCGCCGGTCTTTGCCGCCAGGGCCCTGAGGGTGATCGTTGAGAGGCCGAAGTGCAGCTTCTTCCTCTCGCTGACCTTCCCCCAAGAGAACTTGTCCATCAGTAAGATGTACTGAGTTCCCTTGGGGTCCGGCCTCTCGTTAACCACTCTCCAGGTATCGGTGCTCAGGTTGTTCTGCACCGATATTTTGTTGAGGAAGGTGGTCGCCTCTATGGGTGGTCCTGGAGCCCAGGTTAGCACTCTCCTGGGTTCCGGTAAGTCCTTCAGATCAATGATCTGAAGTTCTTTCCTGTTCCCCAGGAGGTTTTTCTCCTTGGAGATGCTCTCGAGCCATGCTCTGGTTTGCATTTCGGAGCATATTACTTTCAGGAATCCCCCTTTGTGGGTGCATTCCTGAAATCTCGGCGATGCTTCGCCTTTCGCCGTGGCATCAATGCATTGGATGATCGAGGTTTTAATAACCTCGGCCTCCTCTGCACTGATGCTATTCTTGGGATATCCCTTCGGTATAATAGCGAGTGCTATGCCCGTAAGGATATCGCTGAAGGTCCTCTTTGGCGGAGGCCCTTTCTCCTCCCTTGGGGTTTTCGCCGGTCTCTTGAGGAGTCCCGGAGGTATGCAGTCGCTCGACAGGTTTCGCTTTGGCGTCCCTGACGAGCCGGGTGCTGACGTTGGTCCAGGGTATCGCGGATGCGTCCCCCCCCCTAGCGTCGGCTTTCCCTGAAGTAGGTTTCGCCTAGGCGTCCCTGCCCTCAGGGCGAGCTTTTCTCTCCTCTGGCGTCGCTTGGTCGCCCCCGATGGCTGTTTAGGGCGTTCGGGTTCGGCTGCGTCGGCACCAGTGGAGGTAGGGTTCTCCGAAGAGCCCCCTATGGTTGTTGTTGTTTTTGTTTTAGGTTCCATTTTGGTCCCACGAGTACGGAGGAAATAACCGGTCGCTGTGCGCAGTGCCCCGATACGCACAGAAGGCTCACTACGTTGGGAGGTCGCCCGGTATCCCAACGGAATCGTTCGCGACACTTAACCCTGTGCCATACAGCTATTGGCACGATATCTGTACACCGTAGCTTGGGGGAGTTGGTTCGCGGCAACTGGTTTAGGCCGGTCATGCGGGGGTGTCCCACCTGCCCGACCCTATGCCAGCTACTGGCCGAATGCTCGGTCACGCTCCTATCCACCACCTGGAGACGCGCTCGGTAGCCTCTGCCTGCAGATACCAGTCGGCACCATTGCTGGTGCCAACTGGTTTCATCGAGTTAGACAAATATAAACAAATAGTAGATATTACATTGGATTGAATATTATATTTACACAAATACGAATATAATTGATTATGAGGCAAACAATTAAAAGCTTTGCTTATATCTGTATGAATAACATCAACCTGTGAATCACGATCTAGTGCTATAGAAATAAATTCTGTAATATATAATAAGTTTGATTCGTCTGCGCATAAAACCATGTTGCTGAGGTGATATTGACTGTTCAATAATTCCGCGAATATAATTGCAAAGTATACCCTCAAATACTTTCGAAAAATTGGAAATAATAGCAACCGGTCTATAGTTTCTTAATATTTGGTTTAGACCCAGATTTAAAAACCGGACATAAACGTGAATTTCCAACTCTCAGGAAATACATGGGTATTCAATATTAAATTAAAAATAAATAGAAGAGGGTTCGCAAGTTGTGATGCACTATAATCAAGAGAAAAACCTGGAACTTGATCAGGGCCCATTGTAATATTTGGTTTAATTTCATTTGATGTAAAATAATAGTTTCTTCATCAACTTTCAAGTTTCTCATAACATCAGCACTACCATGAAACAATTGCACTTCACTACCATTCGATGGTTGATAAACACTGCCAAATAATTCTGCAAATCCTTCCAGAATCTGAGAGGGCGAATCCAATGTTTTTTCTCCAGGAATCCTAGATTTCATTCGTTTCATATTGACACAAGACCAAAATTTCTTAGGTTCTGAAGATATCATATTATCGGTGTCAAAGATGAAGTTATTAAATGCCTCAGTAGTTGTGTCCCTTACGCGCTTTCTGATATATTTATAATCGTCAATTACACAAGAATTTGTTGATTTCCTCATTTGTTTATGCAGCCTATTTTTAGATTTTATTATTTTATAATCTCTGAATCAAACCACGGAGGATACATTTTACCACTATTAAAATGTCTATGAAATTTAGGAATATGTCGCTCAAATATTGAGTACAATATTTCGTAAATTAAATTACAAGCTACATTAACATCATTGGCAGTAAATAACATAGACCAATCAGGCGATAATATTTCTGCATATAAACCAGGTATATTACCTTTCCTAAAATTAAATCTTGAGGCATCTTCATCATGCGGATAAAAATTAACGTTTAATTTAGTTTCAACCACAAAACTTAAAGATGGGTGGTATACATCTTCATCAACTAAAATTTCATCAGCTATTTTAACAGCACATCATCCGTCTAAAGAAACCAACAGTACGTCCAACAATCTATTGTTAATGTTAGTAATTTTATTGCATTGTTGAAGATCTTTTAAAGCCATAAAATGTATTAAAGTATTTACTTTATTGCACACATTAACGCCACCAAGATCCAGATTATTGTAATTTGGAATGTTAAAATCTCAACAAATCAGCAGATTTTAAGAAGACAAATTTTCGTCTATATAATCAAATAACAAAGTATAGGTTTCAACTGGCGTTTTGGGCGGAATATAAACACATATAAGCGAATACACTATCTTGTCTAAAGTTAATTTAGCCGCAATTATATCAATATTGTAATTATTAAATGCAAAATTAATGGAAATAGGACGACTATCATATTTATTATTGACTGCAATTAAAGTACCACATCCCCTTATTAAACTTCTGTCACACCTATAGACTAAATAATCATCAGTAAATAATTCAGAATTTAATATATTTTGATAGTAAAATGTGACAGGTTTGCGATATTCAGAAGATTTTGCTTTCCTATGTTTTTCGGAGAAATTATTTTCGGTATTCCATTCAAATATTTTATTGTGAGATCTACCTATCCATTATTTTTGCGGCGAGAAAGTTCATCACGCAAAGATTTTAAATATGACTGCTGATTTTTAGTTAAATCAGCTTTAATAAAAATATTATCAGTTTTTATTGAATGACTTTGCCTTAAAATAGCTTTAGGTATTTCATTATTTTCGAATATAACCTTTATAGGCCGGATATTTGAACCACGGGATCCTAATCTAATTACTTTCAATAATTCAATATTAGGAGTGAATTTATTCAGAAATGATTTTACACAACTCATATCATTGGCAATGCAGTCCTGAGAAGATGTCTTGTCGGATTCAGGTGCATTGAATATCATTAAATTACGCACGTGCACATTGATCATCAACTTCATTGATTACATTAAATGTTAATTAGACAGAATCCGTTGGTGTAGTCCAAGTCTTGATTTGTTGTAATTTATTTTTTTAAAGGCGATTTTCACGCTCGATATTTTCAATTTTTTCAGTCAATTTTTTTGTTTCAGTGTTAAATGTAATCATAAAGTCGTTTTGAAACAGGGTGACATGGTGCTTAAAAACTGTAGAAATTGATGTTTCTAAAGATTTATTTATTATATCATCAGTAACGACATTTGATAGTTAACAAGTCGAGCAATTCCATAAGTCGCCATCAGGTTTTTTTATCCTCCTCCATATAATAATTGAATCTAATATAATCCAAATCTGTGCATGAAACATGAAACCAATTGCAGCATTTCATGCACTTTATCCTAGCAACCCTGGGACTGATGTTTTTTTTTTTTACCTGATGTGCAAGCTTTATATACCATTATGCAAGATTACGCAATTAAATATGTGAAATTAAACGAGAACACAACACTCAGGGGGCGATCAGGGTGATTAACTAAGACAAGACAGGAAGCCCACGGAAAGGGAAAAGAAATTGATCACAAAGGAGTATCAGAGTTATTGACCTCAGAGCGAAATAAAAGTTAAAATGAATATTCAAGAGTATTTTATACACTCGACCTTGATAAGACAAAAAACTACAAATGAATTAAATTAAATGCTTGGTAAATTTCCATTACAATTAAATAGAAATTAATTTAATTTAACAAGGTTTACTATTACCGAATCATAATAATATTTAACTCATAGTTCCAGGATAAATTAAGTAATTAGCTCGCAAAAAAAAATAATAATAACACACGTTTTTGGGCCCGCCGTGGCCAAGCGGTTGAGCGGCCGGTTTCGCCAAATCGGTCACGGAGGTGATCTGGGTTCGATTCCCAGCGGAGGCGAGTAATTTTTCTAACGAAAAATACTCGTCTCCGGTTCCATGGATGTGTGTGAATGTGTTGTGACGTCCAAATTAGTCGAAATATATGTTAATATAGTTAATATAAAATCAACGTTAGTGGCTGCATGGTAAAAACCTATGCCAAACAAACAAACAAAAAAAAACACACACGTTCTTACCACTAAAAACACTAATATATTCAAGAGCACAGCTAGCACAGCCAGAACAGCACAGCACGGAAAACATTTATGTTATAAATATGACTGTTCTTTGACATATGAAACACGATTTCCAGCCTAAATTTTGTAGCTTTCTTATAATGGTGTAAAAAAAATATAGCCGCCATAAGAAAAAATAAACATTGAATATAATTTGTTAATGAAAATGATCAAGTACGATATTAACTATAAGAAATATTTATTATACCATTCGTTTATTTTATCGTGCTAGTAAAGATACGAAGATTGTTAAATTAGATAACATTTTCCATTTTTTGCAAAATAAAACTACAATAATAAATTTCAAATAGCGTCATTTGTTTTCAAAATATAAAAAAAAGTCAAAATCGTAGAAATGTTCTATTTGCTATACCTTTGTAAAAATTTTACTTAATGTGTCAAGCGTATTTAACACTGAAGACACTAAAATATTGTGAATACGTAAACTTTACTTGAAATCTGTGTATTATATGCGTGGCGCATGAAGTAACATTTTGAGTTTAGAAAAGCTCAGAAAATTTGACTTTAATTTGAAGCTTTAAACGAGTGTTTTCCACTCCCAGACTAAGCATGAAGTAAAATTTCGAGTTTAGAAAAGCCCCGTGAAAATTTGTCGAGGGTCGCGCAGCGACCCGAGACAAATTTTCTGGGCTTTTCTAAACTCGAAATTTTCCTTCATGCGCCACGCGTATAAAACAGAGATTTCAAGTGAAGTTTGAATATACATACATTTCACAATATTTTAGTGATTTATACGCGTGGCGCATAAAGTAAAATTTCGAGTTTAGAAAAGCCCAGAAAATTTGTCTCGGGTCGCTGCGCGACCCTCGACAAATTTTCACGGGGCTTTTCTAAACTCGAAATTTTACTTCATGCTTAGTCTGGGAGTGGAAAACACTTGCCTAAAGCTTTCAATTAAATTCTTTTAAAAAACACAACGAATATCTGAAGATTTACAGCATATAATTACATTATGTATACCTAAAAGAAAAACTTCCTGTATGCATACTTATAATCAAAATTCCCTGTACATTCATACGATATTAATTATAAGAAATATTTATTATACCATTCGTTTATTTTATCGTGCTAGTAGAGACGCGAAGATTGTTAAATTAGATAACATTTTCCATTTTTTGAAAAATAAAACTACAATAATAAATTTCAAATAGCGTCATTTGTTTTCAAAATATAAAAAAAAGTCAAAATCGTAGAAATGTTCTATTTGCTATACCTTTGTTAAAATTTCACTGAATGTGTCAAGCGTATTTAACACTGAAGACACTAAAATATTGTGAATACGTAAACTTTACTTGAAATCTGTGTCTTATATGCGTGGCGCATGAAGTAACATTTTGAGTTTAGAAAGGCTCAGAAAATTTGACTTTAATTTGAAGCTTTAAACGAGTGTTTTCCACTCCCAGACTAAGCATGAAGTAAAATTTCGAGTTTAGAAAAGCCCCGTGAAAATTTGTCGAGGGTCGCGCAGCGACCCGAGACAAATTTTCTGGGCTTTTCTAAACTCGAAATTTTACTTCATGCGCCACGCGTATAAAACAGAGATTTCAAGTGAAGTTTAAATATATATACATTTCACAATATTTTAGTGATTTATACGCGTGGCGCATAAAGTAAAATTTCGAGTTTAGAAAAGCCCAGAAAATTTGTCTCGGGTCGCTGCGCGACCCGAGACAAATTTTCACGGGGCTTTTCTAAACTCGAAATTTTACTTCATGCTTAGTCTGGGAGTGGAAAACACTTGTTGAAAGCTTTCAATTAAATTCTTTTAAAAAACACAACGAATATCTGAAGATTTACAGCATATAATTACATTATGTATACCTAAAAGAAAAACTTCCTGTATGCATACTTATAATCAAAATTCCCTGTAAATTCATAGCAATGTATAAAAATCATCATATAATATATGAATATCATTTTAATTCATTAAAAACATAAATTCACCTTGTCAACCCTGAGTACCCTGGCCAATATATTCTAATCTCTTGAACTAAATAAGATAATGCGGACTATTTTTCACCCGCGTCTCATATTTTTTTTAATAAACATAAAATTCCGGCGCCGCATTAATCTTACCCCCTGCGAGAACAAACACAAGTTTTCAATGAATCTCATCGCAAATATGCTTAGCTAAGAGTAAAGTCCGTACACGGGAAACTTTCTTAATGCATAATAATCGAGCAAAGCGTATTTCATACATTATTAATAACCAGAGCGATCGCTGAATGTGTTATAACTTAAAGCCTGCACTTCTGGTGGATGTGCCGGGATTCGTTATAATGTTTCGCAGTATTGTTTGATAAGTTCTGGATATTATGTTTGAATTTTGTAAACTCACCGAAATATTAAGTGAATTAACCCTAAGATAGTTTATGCATGAATGTGAATTCATTAACAGGCTCTCTACCACTTAAAGGGTGATGTTTTAAAAAACGATATCTGTAATTAAATGTTCCTACTTTTAATAGATAGCTTGTAATTAATTTTTAACAACAATTAGTAATAATAGGCAACATTTTTGTGATCTCTAATAAACGCGTACATACTTAAAACGCATTTAAAATAATTTGCCTGTTTCTAAACGATCTCAGCTTGGATAATTTGTTCCGCAAGCAATTAATGAATGAATGAAATGTAGGTCAAATACTAATAATCCTTAAGTAATGTCATGGATGTTTATTGACGACTAATGAAATTTTGATAGTGAATCGGGTCTGTAAGAATTGTGTCTGTGTTAAATCTGCCATCGTACTGGGTGGGTGCGTCGTTGCTACAGAATTCCCAGTTTTTTGCATCACCCCGTTAAATTAAACAACTTTAACAGCGAAAGTAATCATCCACAAGCAGATAACCTGATAGTCTCAAAAATTGAAAAATACATGGAATATTATGAAAAATAAAAACAAAAGTTTATTTTATCTTTCCTCAAATAAATGTAAATAGTATATTTCATTAGGAGCCCAGAAAAAGGGATTTTTCAGTGCGTGCGTGACATTTTCCATGTGAAACGTAGCCGAATACAGAAAGTCATGCAAGCACGGAAAAATCCATTTCTGGACGTGTAATGAACGCTATTTTTTTATTATACTTATCTGAAAACATTATACTTATCTAAAAACTTAAATATTTTTTTTATTTTCAAACTAGTAGTTTTTATATTAGTAAAAAATACAACTAATTCAAAAGAAAATTAAATTCAATTCCAGCTTTTCAAAATTTGATCGAGTTAGCACTTTATTTTAAAGCCAAACATCTTTTTATCGTGGCGAATCAACACCATGAGGTGTACGATTGTGCGGATTTGTCTTTTTCAGAAAAATAAAATAGAGTTATACCTCGTCACTCACAATTTTTGTGTTTTTCGTAGTTCCCATTGCGCCTGTGTTCGTGTCTATATCTGGATTTTACTAGCAGTTATTCTACGCTTACTTGTGCCGCTTGGGTTATATTAATATATCATGCGAAATATAATCTACACAATCAATTTCTTCTATGTCTGCGTACGTTTCAACAAAACTTACGTATTTCACTGACGGAAAATGAAACTTCAGTGACAAATACATTGTTGCTATGGAAACATTTCTGAGCGCACGGAAAGGCGCACAAACAAACGTTTTCCGTGCGGTGGCTTGAAAAAGCGACGTTTTCATTATTCTAGAGGCATTGAAAACGAAGTGTTTTCAGATAAGTATAATAAAAAAATACTTTTTGTGTACCCCATTAACATTCTCTTCAATAATTCAAATACACACTGTATCGAAAAAAAAAGTGATATTATTGGCGACGATAAATTATACTTATTAAAATTTATTAAACAAAAGCAGTATATTTTCAACTTCACAAAATGGTCAGTGTTTTATACGCGTGGCGCATGAAGTTAAATTTCTAATTTAGAAAACACTACGCGTCCAAATCCAAACACTCAGGCTTTTTCTAAACTCGAAATTTTACTCCATGCTTCTTCTGGGAGTGGAAACACTCATTCATAACTCCAAATTAAACACTGTTGAATACGAATAGTCGTTAGATTTTGAGGAAATCTTGTTTGGAAAAATATAAGAAAATTATAAATTATTATATCAACGTCAAAAGCTTTAATTTTGCTTAGAAATAAACACGCTATAAGGTTCTAAAAGTTGGGTTAAAATCGTGTCAAAAGTTGAGATTAAGTGAAAACATAAGATTATAAGTTTGATAAATTATAAAACAATCATGATCTATTGAATTAACTTTAAAAGCACTAATTTTTACTTTAAAACAAACAAGCTTTAAGAACCTGTAGTTGGGGTTACAATATCTCAACTGTGTTTTCTTAAAAATTCTGTCAAATTTGTGATTTTAGTGAAAAAATTATCAGTTTACCTCAAAATCTAATGATTTTTCTTGTTCGGAAAATTATATATAAAAAAACATTAACTATTTCCTTAAAAATGTACATAATTAGAGGTCTTGAAGTCAGAATTGAAATAACATAACAGCTTTTTTTTCTTCTGAAAAATCGCCTCAAAGTTCAGATTTAGTAATATTTGAAGGTAATCTTGTTTGGAAATTTATAAATAAAAACCAAGAACTATTCAATCAACTATAAAAGCTCAAATATAAACACGTTTTTTTAAGATCCTGAAGTTAGAATTAAAATATCTTAATATCAGTAATTATTGCTTCGTTTCAGAAAAACCAGCTAAGTATTTTAATTCCAACTTCAGAATCTTAAAAACGTGTTTGTATCTGAGCTTTTATAATTGATTAGATAGTTCATGATTTTTAATTTATAATTTTTCAAACAATATGACCTTCAAATATTACTGAATCTTAACTTTGAGACGATTTTTCAGAAGAAAAAGAAGCTGTTAAGTTATTTCAATTCTGACTTCAGGACCTCTAATCATGTTAATCTTTAAGCAAATATAATATATAAAATTACGAAAAAACTATTCGTGAAAATGCAAACAGTGTCTTAATTAATAAGACACTGTTTGCATTTTCACGAATAGTTTTTTCGTAATTTTATATATTATGTTTAAAGTGTGCAAACTATAAGAAGCGTAAGCTTATTTTCTCGAATTCAAATAGATTTGAATTTGAATTTATCTTGTTTAAGCAAATATTAGTCGTTATTGCTTCGTTAAATCTTTTAGAAAAACCAGTTAAGATATTTTAATTGTTAGCAGAATTTCCTTTCTCTAAACGCATTATCTTTTATTTTCGTATCTCAGGATTTTTTTTAGAAAATCCGTGTCCAATTGTTCATACAACGATCAAAAATGTTCAATCTTGCCCTATTTCAGAATAGTAATTGACGAATTCCAGATTAAACAACAATTTTTTTACCAATAATACTGAAAAATAGATTATTTTTCGGAAAATCTCACCGGAGGGTAAAACCGGTAGGCGATCGACCAAAAATGGTTCAGCGATCGACCAGTCAAACGCGATCGATGGGTGGGGAGCACTCCTGATATATAGTATATTATATAAAAAACATATTTATTTTGTTTTCTCTAAAATAAAATGAAATAAATATTTCTTCCTACGACCGCTACCAAAAACAGACATTTCGTCGATATACCTGTGCATTAAAAGGTGTCAATTGTATATTTGTATTTTGACAAGTAATGATAGTTTTTAAAATTGAATTTTTAAAACTAGTTATAAAAGTGAAGACGTTTGAGGATGTCAGTGTGAGAATTATTAAAATAAAATGAGTAGTGACGAAGAACAATTACGCCGCACAGTGTAACCGTAACCCCGAAAATGGCCAAAACTACAATAAAGGTATCAAAATTAAACGTCTACCTTAGTTTAAAGCTTTAAACGAGTGTTTTCCACTCCCAGACTAAGCATGAAGTAAAATTTCGAGTTTAGAAAAGCGACCCAAGACAAATATTCTGGGCTTTTCTGAACTCGAAATTTTACTTCATGCGCCTCTCGTATAAAACACAGATTTCAAGTGAACTTTGAAAATACTGAAAATTATAAAATTATACTGAAAATTATTCAACTTTATTTATTAGTATTTTTATCCAATTTTCAGTGCAACGGTTATACTGCGCGCCGCCGCAGTTTGGTCGTAGGAAAAGCAGAGTGTTAAACACGTTTTGAAAGCTGCATTGCATTTTATTTACTTGCCCTAGGGGTCTTAATGCAATTTGCTGTTCGCATGCAATACGAAGCTTCCAAAACTTGTCAAACAATCTTCTGTTATTAAACCTCTTATTATTTTCATTACTTTCATTTAAAAAAAATATCTTGAAAATTAAAAAAAGATAGGTATAGAATTAAATTCTGCGCCGGAGTTTGTAAAAATATATAGTGTGTTCCATTTAAAAATATCGAGATGTAATAGTTTAAAGTTGACTTAATGTGGTATTTTGAACACTGAATATTATAATACGAAAAATAAATTATCAGTGGGTATCTTTGGGTATTAGCTTTAAATAGCCAACATATATCTTTTGAAAAATATATTTCTTGGTAGTTACTAATTTTAAGATAATTTATAAATGTAAAAATTCAAATTCGTTATAAAAATATAGCATTACCTTTAAAATAATGAAGTTGCTGTTTACTTCCGATATAACCGGAAGTTGAATAATCTTGAGAATATAACTCAAGCGTCACATGACTACATTCCCACCAATCAGAATCGCTTATTTCCATAGATACATGTTATCACAGCGGTGATAGAATCCTATCACCTTGTTTTGGTCGTTGCTACGAAACTTATTTGTCAAATCTGGCAGTCGATAATTAAAAATGTCAACCAGGCGATGGGCTGAGGTTTCCAAGACAGAAATACAGTGAATTTTTTAAGTAAACATATGCATAAGGTGTAAATTTTCCGAAATTCGTTTTTTAAACTTCAATTTAAAGCTTTAATCGAGTGTTTTCCACTCCCAGACTAAGCATGAAGTAAAATTTCGAGTTTAGAAAAGCCCCGTAAAAATTTGTCGAGGGTCGCGCAGCGACCCTCGACAATTTTTTTGGGCTTTTCTAAACTCGAAATTTTACTTCATGCGCCACGCGTATAAAATACAGATTTCAAGTGAAGTTCGAATATACATAAATTTCACAATATTTTAGTGTTTTATACGCGTAAACTTTCGAGTTTAGAATAGCCTAGAACGGGGCTTTTCTAAAATCGAAATTTTACTTCATGCAAATTTAACTTAATAAAAAATAACAAGGAATTTCTAAAGATTTACAGAAAATAGGCTAAATTTTGTCGCTTTTTGTATGCCATCTACCTGGTCTACCGCTTATAACCTGGCAGTACTGATTACTAGCAATGTGACCAACAACCAATTTATTTTCTCACTTATTTCAAGCTTTTCTTTTTTGTTATAGATATTGGGCAGTAACAAATATTGACTACATCCATCACAGAACAGCAAAACGAATAGGCATTATGATCCTAGTGGTGTGGTGCGTGGCGTTCCTCGTCTGCATAGCACCGCTTTTGGGATGGAAAGACCCAGGCTGGAGCGATCGGATCGAAGACAAAAAGTGCATCGTGAGCCAAGATATTAGCTACCAAATATTTGCAACGGCCTCATCCTTCTACCTTCCATTGATGGTAATCCTTATCCTCTACTGGAGGATCTTCCAAACTGCCCGAAAACGCATCCGCAGGCGCCAGATTCTGACACAAGCGGTGGAAACTAAGGGTAACCCTGCTGCTGGCGGAATAGCTGGTGGATTAGCACAAGCTAGTGGAACCGGAGGGATTGCTGCCGCTGTTGTGACAATTATTGGAAGGCCATTACCGACCATTTCAGAAACAACCACTGCTTTTACGAATTTATCGAGTAATAACGCGAGTCCTGAAAAGACTTCATGCGCTAACGGTTTGGATGAGCCTACCACAACAACTGATGGTGGTGGGGTTAGTTGCTACCAGCAGCACTATCCGGTGAAGAAAAAAAACAAGGATTCGGCTGACTCAAAGCGCGAGAGAAAGGCTGCAAAAACTCTGGCTATCATAACCGGAGCTTTTGTGATATGCTGGCTGCCGTTCTTCGTAATGGCGGTCCTCCTTCCTATCTACAAAGACTTCTTCAAGGAATACGTGATTTCCTTGTTTCTCTGGTTGGGCTACTTCAACTCTACGTTGAACCCGATCATCTACACAATCTTCAGCCCGGAGTTCCGACACGCCTTCAAGAAGATCCTCTTCGGTAGGAACTACGCGCGCAGGAGGCACAGGAATTTTGGCATTCGACACTTTCAATGATGTCGGCAGAGTGACGTCTTGTCCGTGGAGCCGCCGATAGCGGCGCGGCTGGCGGCGCAGGTCGCCGTCACGGCCGTCGCATCGGGGCCTAGGAACGTCACCTTCAAGTGTGACTGATCCGAGGATAAGAGGTCACGCTATCTCGTGGCACCAACAATTGACTGTGAACCGACCAGCAGCTGTATTGAGACTGAAATCACGGAAGTCCTGGTGAGGAGGGTCACCTTCGAGATGAAGGAGTTCTAGCCGGACCGACTGACTAAGACCACATTAATTACGTAGTATAGATTTGTATTTTACATGTTTCCTCTCCTTTCCTTTTATTTTCTACTTGTAAAGTAAGTATTTTTACGCACCGACCAACTATGTTTAAAAGTAATCCGATGACTTCTCAGTGTTTTCTCAAATTGTAGCAATAACACCTTAGAAGAGATACATTTGCTGATGGCATCTTCTATAGATACATTACAATATTACCAGTTATATCCTCCATGAAATGATATAATCAACCCAACAATAATAAAAATGACACTTCAACGGTCAATCGCAATCATAGGAGTAGCCAAGGGGTAGCATTATATAATTTTTGAATACCATACCACTATGTGATTTTGAGACGACAAGCATGTGTTTACCGAGATACACTTTTCAAGTGTTCACTATTTATCAATGAGTTCATACTATTAAATATAGTAGGTATAATGTGTTTTGAACTCCACAATATTTTAGTGTTTTATATACCTCGTGCGTAAAGTCAAATTTCGAGTTTAGAAAAGTATGATTATTTGGATTTGCCGGGCGCTACGCCCGGTAAATTAAAGTTTTCAGGCTTTTTTAAACTCTAAATTTTACTTTATACTTTATCAAGAACTGTAAAATACTCGTTCAAATAAAAATGAAACACAAATAACAATCAGGGTTTAAATTTTAAAAAATATATATACCAAGACGTTCACCTTGAAATAATGTTCACATTTATAAATCACATCTTTCATTCAAACCACTTTGATGTATAAAATCCTCATAGTATATTATTTATTGAAAATGTAATCGATTGAGGATAAAATAAGTTTAAATTTAAAGCGCTAAAGGGCAATTTTATATGTATCATGACTTTTTTGGTGTTTTTTAAATAAAAAAATATCTAAGGAGAAAATTTGTAGCTAACATTGTTTTTATATCTTTTCAACTTCAAATTGATAACAAATAACTTCAAATTGGGAACAAACAATTTCAATTTGGGAACAAACAACATTAAATTGGGAACAAACAACTTTAAATTGGGAACAAACCGTTTTAAATTATCAACTAACAAATTCAAAATAGGAGTAAACAATTTCAAATTGAATTTGCCGTAAAATAATACAAAAATTTAAAAAGTACAAATAATTTGACAGTAATTTGTTACTTGAGATTAATTTGCCCTATTCCATCGTATTAAAAAAATGCCATTTATAAAAAAATCTGAAGTGAGCAATATTAAAATGCAAATTTGTGCAATGTAAAATAATGTATTTGCTTTTTTCCAATTTAAAATTGTTTATTCTCATTATGAAATTGCTAGTTCTCATTTTTAAATTGTTTGTTCCCAATTTGAAATTGTTTGTTCCCAATTTGAAATTGTTTGTTCCCAATTTGAAATTGTTTGTTGCCAATTTGAAGTTGTTTGTTCTCAATTTGAAGTTAAAAAGGTATAGTATTGGTAAGGGCAATGATGTAAAATTACCGGTAATTTAAAATTGGGTAATATTACTGAAAACATAGTAACAGTTGGTAATTTAAAGTAAGGTATAAAATAAATGAGAAATATAAATTACAATTAATAATAAGTTCATTGTTTTTATAAGAATATACCTAATGTACCTATACAAAATATTGAAAATTGAAAAAATGAAAATAAAATGCAAAATATGTTACTTGGAACTTTTAATTACTATTTTTAATCTTTATATTGCATGATGTTCTAAATAACAAAGTGTTTTATTACTTGTAAAACATTCTTTCCTCATAAAATTTCGGACATTCAAAATTATTAGAAATTGTTAACGGATCGCGTTTTGAACTTTACGTTAAACCAGCTTTAGCACGCCTGTCGCATGAAGTAAATATTACGAGTTTAGAAAAGCCTGAAAATTTGGATTGTTCGTTTCACTTCGCGGGGCGAACAATCCAAATTTTCTGGCTTTTCTAAACTCGAAATATTTACTTCATGCTTAATCAAGGAATGGAACACACTCTTTAAAAAACCAAAATATTAAGATCAAGACTGTTTACGCAACATATGAATCTGTCACCTAACGTAGCTAAAGTGTCAATTGTTTTCTAAGTTGTCAACCTCAACGTTTTCACAAAATAAGAATTTTCGAGAGAGAATAATGCAATCCAATATTGGCATCGAATTTAGTTTATTTTTTGTTATCATTATTATTATGTTGTTGTAAAAAATGAAATCTGTTGAAATAAATAAAATAAATCAATCGAATTAAATCCAAACAAAATGTTAAAATTAACATTAGTAAGCAAATTTCAAATTTAATCAAATTAAAAAACAAATATTAAAAATTTACAAAATCACACATTTTTTATTATAATTTTTAAAGAAAGAGTGATGGATGTAAATCGGGTTTAAGAATATTGGGGAATTGACTTAGGCGGTTACCCATTCAGTCACGACTAGTTTTTACTATTTAAATATTGTATATTAATGAAAATGTAGACAACACATTTAACAAACATGGCATGCGGGTCAAATATTTTTCTTTACAGAAATTATTCGTATCAAGCGAGACTCGAACTCACATTTCTGCAATAGATAATTGGTCTAGTCTAATGACTTAACCGCTCGCCCACCGCAGCTCCATTTAATTATAATAATATTTAAAAATTTTAAATAATAATTACTAGTATTTTAAATAAAATCATTCAAACCAGCAAACAGAAAAATTATTAAATATCTTAAAAATTGTCTAGATAATTGATAAAAACACAAATACTACTATTATAACAGAAATATTGGACAAAAAGATACTCGGCAAAAAAACGCACTACTTGAAAATGGACCAAAATACCGATTTTGCAAACCGCTATTACTCGGTTGCTTTTGGTCGAAAATGGAGATCTGAACGTTTTTTTTCTTTAAGGGCATGTAAGTTAATCGGGCACCAAGTTCACTGCAGCCCCTGCCACCCCCTAAGGAAAAAAAGTTCCTGATGTAAATAAATGTCAAACTTTGCGAATGTGCACCTGCTGGAACAAATATCCTGGACTCAACTCGCCATCAAGTTTATTTATTTTCCTTTCAAGCGCGCAAAAAATCGAATGTGCGTGACGATTTTGCGCGAAATAATTTGATATTCGGTACCTCTGATTCTTTGCTTAATTTAATTAAATTCAAAAATAAAAATTGACAAATGGTGCATGCGCCGGGGTGTGCGTATTAATTAAGTGCTTTATTTATTTCTCTAATAATTGTGGAGATGCTGTATTATTGGTGGAGTTATTTTACGTAAACTTGAAGCAATCGTTTGAGTACATATATAAAATTAAGTCACCTGAATTATATTTGATTAAATGTTTGTAGCTTATGGAACAAGCTATAACTTTGATGGAGCGATGGGTTGCTAAGTTGATTGGCCCGGTAATAATTTTTATGTTTTCCACTAAGAGGTGCCACTTTAAATTCACTGGCGTTTTTAAACTGTTTAATAAAGGGCCTTGATTATTTGACACTTGTCGAGTGAAAAGTGTACGATTTAAAAAAATGGAAAGATATACACTCCAACAACGTGTAGAAATAGTGAACATTTATTATCAATATGGTGCATATTTCGCCCAGACAGATCGTAGCGTTCATCGTGTTTTCGGTAGGTATGAATCACCTTGTCGCCATGTCATTGTAAAACTTATCACTAATTTTGAGCGAAATGGATAAATTACTGATGCAACGTTGCCAATTCGTACTCGTATCGCTAGATCAGCTGAGAACATTACCGCTGTTGCTGAAAGTGTTGCTAAAAACCCGGGTTTGTCTACCCCAAAAAAAGTCTTCACTTTATAAGTATGCAGTCTAAGATCCTTCTGCAGAATGCGATGGAAGCTGGTCTTTGAAATAGCCAATTGCTGTGAACGTCTCACAGTAATTGGCCATTTCAAAGACTAGCTTCCATCGCATTCTGCACAAGGATCTTAGACTGCATACTTATAAAGTGAAGACTTTTTTCTTTGGGGCTGCGTGAAGGAAAAAGTATACGTTAATGGCCCACAAATAATTCAAGGGCTTAAAGCAAATATTCAAACCGATATTGGTCAAATGTACCATGAGTTGTACGAAAATGTAATGCAAAACTTTCTTGAAAGAATAGATATTTGCAACAACTAATCGTGGAGTTTGTACTTAAATATTAATTAAATATTTTGGAACTATTTCATAAAAAAATATTGTTTTTAAATAAATAAAATCGGACCTCTTAATGAAAAACTATTTACAAGAACTCAATAAACTCTAAATATATGTGAGGATTCTAACAATGATTGACCTCCAATATTTAAAATGATATAATCTGTGGATACTGATTGTATTGTGATAGCTTCACAGTTCTTTTTATTTTAAAAGAAACAATGACTTAATTCTAAACTTGCATCTCATAGTGTTCAGACTACATTAACTCTTTCCGATTTATCATAATATTAGTTAATACCCAATAAAGAAAGTCATGGCAAGTTTATTACAAGAAAATTCCAAACGATTTCCCTTGAAATCCAACATTTGTAATATATTTACTCATAAACACACACACGAAATGCAGATTTCAAACTTCCGCATTCCCACGCGCATACATCTCCATCAAGCGGGTAGCCGCAATAGCCCCGAAACCTGGCATTATCAGCTCGACCGGTGATAAATCCACACTGTTGTAATAAACCGAGATAAATCATAATGCGTCTTGATTAGGACAGAATGAAATTGCGCGAGGGAGAAAAAGCAGGACGAGGAAAATAGGGGACAGATTATTCATCACTCCCGAACTGTCGTTTGCCCTTTTTTTCTCTCTACTGGAGTGTTTTCTTTTTTATGCGGGTGTTTTTCGTGTCCAGCTTGTTACGGATCAATTGGGGGGGGGGGATTAAGCCTTTTTAATGATTTATGACGGGATTAACATCTATCCACTTCTGTAGAGCGTCTAGAAATGATTTTTGTATCTAAAACAGTTGATAGAAAACTACGCGTTTCTCATCTTTCACGTGGTGAAACATGTTTAAACGAGTGTTTTCCACTCCCAGAATAAGCATGAAGTAAAATTCGAGTTTAGAAAAGCCTGAATAATTTGGTTTGGTCGCTCCGCGAAGCGGAGCGACCAATCCAAATTTTCAGGCTTTTCTACACTCGAAATTTTACTTCATGCGCCACGCGTATTAAACACTAAACTATTGTGAAGTTTACAATATGCTAACGCAATATGCAAAAGACGTATATTTTAAACTTCACCCTAAACCAGTGTTTTATATGCGTCGCGCATGAAGTAAACTTCGAGTTTAAAACGAAGAGACCAAACCAAATTTTTAGGCTATTCTAAACTCGATATTTTACTTCAAGCGCCACGCGTATAAAACATTGATTTCAAATAAAGTTCAAAATATACTACTAAAGCAGCATGCTAAACATATATATCTTGAACTTTGTAATATTTCAGTGTTTTATACGCCTGGCGCATGAAGTAAAATTTCGAGTTTAGAAAAGCCTGAAAATTTGGTTTGGCCGCTCCGCGCTTCGCGCTACGCGACCAAAACAAATTTTCAGGCTTTTCTAAACTCAAAATTTTACTTCATGCTTAATCTGGGAGTGGACAACACTCCTTTCCAACTTCAACTTGAACCTTTTTCAAAAACAACGAATATCTGAAGAAACATTCTATGTACGCATGAGTATACAGATAAAAAAAACCTCCCTGTATATCAGAGCTTGATAACTGAAATTGGATGACTTGTTTCACATTCGTTTTTCTGTGTTTTTCTTTATAAAAAAATATGTAGTTTTATAATGCAATTTTCAACATATTAAATTTTTCTTTTTTTGTTTGTTTGGCATAGGTTTTTACCATTCAGCCACTAACGTTGATTTATATTAACTATATTAACATATATTTCGACTAATTTGGACGTCACAACACATTCACACACATCCATGGAACCATGGAACACATCCATGGACTCGCCTCCGCTGGGAATCGAACCCAGCGGAGGTGACCGGATTTGGCGAAAGCGGCGGCTCAACCGCTCGGCCACGGCGGGCCCAAAACATATTAAATTAATATCGTTTTATTTTGATAAGAATATTTCGCAAGTCATAGATCGGGAATGAAACGAAGAGTCCGAAAAAAATTATAATAAAAGACTATTATTATACATAACTTATTCAAAGAACACTACTTACAAGTATGTAGGTATGTCATCCAATATCAAAAACGAAATTTAGTTAAAAGGTTACAATTTAAGGCATATTAATCAAGAAGTGGAAACACTCGTTTGAAACTTTCAAATTTATTCAGGCTTTTCAAAACTCGAAATGTAACTTCATGTTTAATCAAGGAGTGGAAAACGCTTGTTAGATAGCTATTAGAACCTTTAATGACAACACTGATGGAAAACAAACACAAACCGTAGTTATTTTAATAATTTCTTATGAGATTCATTAATTTTCTTGTTGTTCATTTTTTTAAGAATCTGGTGTTATCACATTCCTTTGAAAATGGTCTAACAAACCGAAACTAGTCGGAATAAAGTTTTAATTTATGAAGCAATACCTAGTGTTTTTTAATTTAAATAACTTTACACATTGTCATTAAAGGTTTTATTAGTTTTTTAAAGATTGGTGCTGCTTTGATCCGATCTAGGCCCAATGTTTTGTGCTTCTAGGGCATAGTTGATATAATATCACCCTTAAGTTCATACCTAACACAGCTTAATTTGAATTTAATCTCGAATACGTCAAATACATGTATCTAACACTAAAAAAATAAGATTAATCACGATCAAATTGGGAATAAACAACAATAAATTGGAACTAAGCAATTTTAAATTGGGATTGAACTAATCTTATTCAAGAAATAACCAGTTTAAATAATTTAGCAAAAATAACAGAAACTATATTAATTTGACATGTTTTGTATCAGTCTTTTAAATTTAGAGTATTTTTGAATGTAAACAATACATAGAGAGTTTTTCTTTTAAATATACATTTTCCTATTACAACGTATATACTGTATATCTTGAGATAGTCGTTGTTTCTTATTTTTAAGAGTTCAATTTGAAGCTTTAAACGAGTGTTTTCCACTCCCAAACTAAGCATGAAGTAAAATTTCGAGTTTAGAAAAGCCCCGTGAAAATTTGTCGAGGGTCGCGCAGCGACCCGAGACAAATTTTCTGGGCTTTTCTAAACTCGAAATTTTACTTAATGCGCCACGCATATTAAACACTGAAATATTGTAATATTCACAATATGCTACTAAAGCAGTATGCTAAAGACGTATATTTTAAACTTTAATTTAAAACCCGTGCTTTCCATTTTTTTACAGTTAATGCAGATTTGTGTGGTGGCAAATATTAACAATATAGAATTACATATTTTCTTGTAAAAACATTTACACTTGTTTTTGTAGGCAATAACATGATAAACCACAATATTTTGAAATAAAATTGTTTTTCAGAAGACAATTACATTTTTGTATCCCCTTTCTAAGCATATTTGTCAAAAAGATGCCTAATAAACCTATTCAAAATGCTTTCATTTTAAATTTCATAGTAATACATTTTACACATATTTTTTTTATTTCAAAGTCCAATAACTCATTTTTGTTTACTTGTGGCATATCACGTTATTAGAATGAGCCATTCATATGATATCCATATTAATTTAGTTATTTGAGTTACGTGAAGAATTTATGTCACTTAATTAAAATATAGTTAAATTCCTTTCTTCACTTTTATTCATAAAGGTGAAGAAAGGAATATAACTGCGTTTTAATTAAGTGTTATCCATATGTTCAACAGAGAAAAACGTGTATTTAAATTTGTTGTTTTCAAAAATGTTGTATGTAGGTTTAATTTTCAATTTAAATGCACAAAAATAAACTTCCGACTAATGTACTAGTGCTAAAAGGTAATTTTCAGTAACATGTTCAGAATAGTAAATTATATTTATACAAAACGATTTTGTTCATCTATTTGTGTAACAGTTCGTAAAACATACGTCATTTACATGTTCCACGGAGAAAAACGAGTATTTAATTTGTTGTTTCCAAAAATTTAATATGTACTTTTAATTAGCAATTTAAATGCGCCAAAATAAACTACGCATAAATCTACTAGTGCTAAAATTTAATTTTCAGTAGGATGTTCGAATGAGTACACAATGACCGAAAATATTCATCCATCAATAAAATTGTGTCGGTTATATACGGATTTGCATAATTAATAAGTTAGAAATAATTAATGGGGAGCAATGAAATTATCCGTTCATTCGTGCGTTCAGGCGGAATGAATTTTCAGTCGCGAATTATATTTGGAAATGGTCGTAGCAAATTATGCGTCGGGTTTCTCTAAATAATATACAATCGACTAAAAAATACCCAACTCTGGATATACTTTTTGGCCTTAGAAACAAAATACTGTTCATTTTATTCATGAAAAGGACAAATCTTTGAAATAGGGGTAATTGTAGAATATCTTGTATTTAATTTGACACTTTGCTCACAAATTGAAAATGGAACGAGCTATGATAATGTACACATACCGGGAATGTTTATTGTAAGTCAACAAAAATGTCCTGTATTTATATCGTATATTCAATAAAATAAAACCACTAGAGTGCCATGGAATATATTGTAGGTTGGCAACTCTGAAATTATACATTATAATTATTCTGTCTGACGTTTTATATGACAATTCCAAGGATGTATTATCTATGGATCGCTAACTTACATCATAACCGCTTTTCGAAAGCGAAGCCAGTCCGCTATTTGTCAAGTAGGAAGTTTGGGTGGGAAATTTAAAATGTTAATTCATTTTAAATTTAAAATCATAGATATATATTTACATTTAAACATTATGAATTCATAAATAAAATATTTTTTTGTGAATTCATGTCTTCTGCTGACAGGATTTAAAACATTTTTGGAATAGAATATTCCGTAAGTATGTAATAAAACTTTTAAATACTTTTCTACAATGCTTAAAATTATAGTCCACTTATGTGGCTCGTTTCTTTCAATTCTTCCTGAAATATGGACGGTACTGCCTCAGGTTTTAAATGTTTCACATAAGTTCCTGGTCTCACCAAATAATTATGATCCAAGAAATTGTCACTGCAAAATCTTGATGATTTTATAGGTATAAAATGTTTCCTACCAACAGCATTAAGCCATAGTAATAAAATCTCTTTATTTTTTAATGTAAAACTACAATGACAATTTGTATAACTGTATTTACCATTTAATTTAAAATTGATTTAATATTTAGTAAATTTTGCAAACTGCCAACTTGCAACACACAACTTAATCAGTTGATTAGTTCTTCTTTAAAACACAAAAAAATTATTGAGAATTATCATCACATTCCCTAACAAAATAACACAAAAACTCGCTAAATCCAAAACACTCAATTTTTCAATATACGCCTGGTCTCTTCCTTGCCGCGCGACTCGAGCGCCGCTCTGGCGGCAGCGCCGCTAAGTTGTTGACTGGGGCCGTTTAAATGTCGTGATTAAACCTGTTACGGCAGATCGTGGTTTTTCATCGTTACATACCGTTTTGACGGCAAAACATGCCAACTATTGTGCAGTGCGGATTTCGAGCTGTCGATTTATCTATATTTTGCGAGAAAAGCTTAAATAAAGGGCGAAAATTGCTACATAGCTTCCACTTATATTGCTCAAAGAAATTAAACAGAAATACTACATGCAAGGTTATGCAATAATTATTGATGAACACATTCAATTAAAGTTGTACCTTTAGAATTACGGGCAGAGTTCACACTTTTCTTCTCGTTGCGAAGGGCAAGTCTCTGTCTGCGAGCTTCACAGGATTCCTTTGCCGGTTTCCATGGGAAGATTGTCGGGTTAAAATTTTCCTCTGTGGGATTATTTGATTTCACACCGCCAACAAAGTGTTCAGCGCAAATTCTTGTGTGCTTCGTTGGCACCCAGGGTCCATTTTCATCTCTGAAATAAGGACACTTCAATTAAAAGATGACTTTTTATTCGCATTGTTGCATTAAAATTATTTTTCTCCAAGCGTTATCACTGTTACTTTTATAGGTTAGGAATGCTGCTGGCAACATGAGGTTTGTTTTCAATTTTATATTGCAGATTGATTGAATAGTTGTATTTAGGTGAATTAGGGGTCAAGGTGCATGTGCAGGACAGTACAATTTTTGAACTTTTGTTTTTAACATATGTATTTTTATGAGAAAATAACGAATCTGAAGTCCATTTTTTTAGAAAACTTACCGTTTTAGCGAAATTAATTTTTAAAGTTGTCGATTTTGAGAAATTATTTATCGCTCATATGTGTGATTTTATACACATTTCCTGAATAAAATAGACCCACATTACAACTTAAACACAAGTTCTTAAGTATTATTTGCAATTTATTACTTTGTCTTAAATTTTAAGCGAATACACTGATTTAATTTTACACTATAAAAGTGACGTTTGTTGACAACTATTTATATGAAATATGTGTAATACCGACTAATGCCTCAGATTGATATAATTTCATGAAAAAAAGAACAGGTGGCGCTAGTGTATTATTTATTTGGTTTATTTCATCAATGTATGTTCTTTATGTACATGCGCTATAATTTTATAGTTGATTAGTTAAAATAAATGTATTATGTTTAACCCATTAAAGGCCGAGCAATTATAGAGTTGACTTTTAAAGTTGATTTTTGGCAAAATTCTGCAATTCTCTTTATGATATCTATGAATAACTTATTATTAACTTTTTGGATTATTACTCATTAAAAAAAATACATAAGTGCGTTTCTAACTTCCAAATATTTCAGTGTTTTATACGCGTGGCGCATGAAGTAAAATTTCGAGTTTAGAAAAGCCCCGTGAAAATTTGTCGAGGGTCGCTGTGCGACCCTCTACAAATTTTCTATGCGGGGCTTTTCTAAACTCGAAATTTTACTTCATGCTTAGTCTGGGAGTGGAAACACTCGTTCTAAACTTCATATTGCACGTTTTTATAAAGAAATCGATTAATGACTAAACATTTACAGTGTATACATTTTGCATATTTAAAAGACAAAAATCACAGCATGAACGTTTCTTTTAAATATGCAAAATGTATACTCCGTAAATTTTCAGGCATTAATCGGTTTTTTTTTTTATAAAAACGTGCGATACAAAGTTTGGAACAAGTGTTTCCACTCCCAGACTAAGCATTAAGTAAAATTTCGAGTTTACAAAAGCCCCGTGTAGAAAATTTGTCGAGGGTCGCGCAGCGACCCGAGACAAATTTTCACGGGGCTTTTCTAAACTCGAAATTTTACTTCATGCGCCACGCGTATAAAACATTCAAATATTGGGAAGTTAGAAATACATACTTACATTTTTCTCCATACATTTTCAAGTCAGGTCAATTAATATAATAAATAAAATTAGCTCATTTAGTAATTTGATTAACAAAAAATGTATAATGTTGCGTTTATGCACCAATGGCGCTTAATGGATTAATGTATATATGAATACACAATTTTAATATAAATGCAGTAAAATATATGTAAATTTGCACAACATCGCGGCGGAACAAATAAAATGTCATTTGACAGATACGTTATTTATGATAGTTCATTATTCATTTATTATCTTATAGTTCTTATAGTGTTTTCGGATTAACGCATTGTTGCTGCACATTTCTTCTAGTTGTGTTTGGATTACAGTTTCAGTATTCATTCACTTTTTTCGAGTTTTATAACGTTACAAACTTTTATGCCAACATAACCTAATTTAGAAGTAAATGAAATAGGTAATGTGCGTAAAGAGACATAAGCAAATTATACAAATGCAAACCTTGCTACTAACCCAACCACTTTATTCTCAACTTTCAAGAGACAACCCTTAACCGGTGACGTGGTTATAATTTAATACCATTGGTGAAGTAGAGTTTTTTTGGACGCCCATTGAAATTATCTTTAGAATAATCACTTTCTAAAGCTTTTATAATATTTTTCAAAATGAGTAGCTGCTTCCAAATATTGTTCATTCGACTATGATGAATGTGTAAATCTGTGGCTTACCGCAAAAACCAGTTAAGTCGATTTTTTGTCGAAATTGAGTTAGCTGCACTTAAAACACTCATTAGGTATAATGTGTGCAATAAGACACATGTTTAATTATATCATAAACCTTTCTGCTAACCTAACCTGACCAAATAGTATGTGGAATTGCTAACGTGCGCAAACGTGCAACGTAGGTAATTAATTCTATCATAAACCTTTATACTAACCTAACCTAGATATATATGAAATCGCTAATGTTTAGAAAGAGACTTAAACAATTTATTCTATCATGAACCTTTTTACTAACCTAGAAGTGTATAGAATCACTAAAATGAGCAATGACACTTATGGATTTAATGTATGCAAATCTTTCTGCTAACCTAACCTAACCTTGAAGTGCATGGAATCGCTAAAATGTTCTATGGGGCCTAAGATCAAGTATTAAATACGGTATAATGCGGCCCGCCTGAGTTTCTGGATTGGGAGACCCGAGGTAGGATGTATAACTGTTACTGCTGTTTTTTGTTTTTTGTTTTTGGGTTTTACGTCATCTATTTCCGCTGCTATGGCCTATCATGACGCCGGAGATTAGGTCTACAGCTATCCGGGAATTTTGCCGAACCCGGTGGGAATTCCAACCCACCGGTGGGGATCTTTAACGTGCACGCAACATCCAGGCAGTACACGGGTCCTACATGCATTTAACGTCATATCCGAGAAGACGGAGTGTTTGGCATTTTTATCCTAACCTATATAAATGCAGACAACTTGTTAGGCCGGTATTTGAACCCCGGCCCGTGTGGCGTGGCAGTCCAACACTCTAACCACTACACCAACAAGCTGCCCTGTTACTGCTGTTATTAACATTTCAAATCAAACACTTACCGTTAATCTAAAAGACACGAAAAACGACACAAATACACTAAATAACAAACTGACTACAGTGAAATTATGTACAGAAATTGCAAAGTATGTACAGCAATTACAAACCACAATAAAAATTGTATTACAATAAATATCTAAAAACAATTGACTCCCGCCGGTCGATAAGGTCGCTATCTACTTTATCGGCCGCCAAGTCAGATGTACTGATTTCACTTATGAATAAATTACTGAATTCATTCGAATGTAGTGTAATTGCTTTATTCTATATCAAATAATTAGAAAATATTATTATTACTTGTTATATAATTTGATTAATAAAAGCATTTGATTATGTACTAGCGCCATCTAGTTTTTACACACGTAATCATGGCGATACCAGCGGTGACAATTGAATTTTGGATAAACAAATCTCAAATGTCACCGTTTATATGTTAACGATGTTAACATTAAATTTGTGTAGTGTATTCACGTTAAAATACAAGTAAAAGATCAAAATTGGTGCAGATATGTAGCAATTTATAAGGAAGTTATGCTGTGTTTTCACTTTACCCTGGAAATGTGGCATAAAATTGCAAGAAAAGGCAAAAAGGACATCTCATAAAAACATTAACCTAAAACACAAATTGTGACTAAACGGTAAGTTTTAGACAAAAACATATATTAGATCCTTCATTGTCACACACAAACGCAGACAGTTCCATTAAAAAAAGTTCTCAAAAAGGTCAAAAACGTCGAAAAAAAAAACCCAGTGTCCAACACATGCACTCAAGCCTAAAGGATATTTAGGGGGAGATGCTCACAACTATTAATGAATTTGTGCAGAACTCACCCAAAATTATAAGTAACCGTCAAAGAGTGATAATCGCCCGCGAGTGGATTTATCGAGTTTTGTGCGCGAGCTCCTCATATACAGAAAGTTTTATGTAACACCAAGCATTTTCATCCAATACAATTAGACACCCTTAATTTTGAAGTTATATGTAAATTGGGTTGCCTATATTACCATTACAAATTGTTGCCAATCAATCGCAATTAATGCCTCAACTTGTACATACAGGGAGTTTTGCTTTCAAGTATACATGTCCCAACAACAGTGTATATGCCGTAAATCTTTGGATAGCCGTTGTTTTTTTTTAAATGAGTTTAATTTGAAATTAGTGTGTTCCACTCCCAGACTAAGCATGAAGTAAAATTTCGAGTTTAGAAAAGCCTGAAAATTTGGTTTGGTCGCGTAGCGCGAAGCGCGGAGCGGCCAAACCAAATTTTCAGGCTTTTCTAAACTCGAAATTTTACTTCATGCGCCACCGGTACAAAAAACTGACATATTACGAAGTTTAAAACACACAGCTAAACTTTACATTGCATCAGTGTACCGGTGGCGCATGAAGTAAAATTTCGAGTTACGAAAGCCTGAAAATTTGGTTTGGCCGCTCCGCGCTATGCGACCAAACCAAATTTTCAGGCTTTTCTAAACTCTATATTTCACTTCATGCTTAGCCTGGGAGTGGAAAACATTCGTTTAAAGTTCAAATTATATTCTTTTAATAAACCGAGCATCAGCAAATGTACAACGTATGTTTATGTATACTTAAAAGAAACATTCTTGTTGTAACCATGTTCGGTGTTACATAAAACTCTCTGATAAAATTTCATATTTGTATTATATTTTATAAACTAAACGTTTGTCTTAAATACGTGGTACAAAGGCCTATTTTTCAGTAATTTAAAACAATTATGATAATACTTACTAGAAAAATTGTCTTGAATTTTCTTTAGAATGCCGATTTTTACAGTCTTTGACACTACACGAAACTACCATTGTCTATTATAATTATAATATAAGAATTAATACCGAAACCGACACAATTCACAAAATAACCACTAAAAGGCTGCGTTTTAATCTGTCGAGTTGACAGTAAATTCAACAAAACCGAATTTTAAACAATTGAAGTTCCTACCCGGCAAATGGCGCCGTTTCCCCCACCATTGGCTTCACCTTTTTTAGCGAAAGTTAGCGATCCATAGACATAACATCCTTGGGCAATTCCTAAAGCGTGTAGCCAACTTAAATTTAAAATAAAATATATATCATGGCACTCTAGAGTTTTTTTTTATTAACTATACGATATAAGCTAGCCACCAAACGATATGATTAACTATTTTGTGTTGTAGGCGTTCACTTTGCGGTACATCTTAAATGAACTTGTAAATAAAACACTTTTAATTTTGTTTAACCACTGTATTTATATAAATACAGTGGTTAAACAAAGTGAAAAGTGTTTTATTTACAAGTGACATGATTAACTTAAATTAATCACTTTTTCTACTGCAAGCGCCCTATAGTCTTTATAACTTAAATAATCAACCACTTTCAGCTTGCAATAAACAAATCGCTATTATTGCAAAATCTACTATAAATATTCAATAATAATGTGTACATCACATTACATAAACTATTAACCCCCAACGGACATGATTAGTTTATATTTGAAGAGTCAAATATCGTTAACCAAACAATCAAAATCCTGGAGGATATAATTACGTAATATTCACAAACTCGGGCAAATTCCCTTATCACCTAAAACCATCGACCAGCCAACATCCTATCCAAAAACTACTTCGTGTTTAGTAAGTGTGTAAAACCTCGACGCAATAACAGCAACAACAAATATACATACAAAAATAAATCAAAACAAAACCTAAAACGGAAACACCCACTGTGTAAATAATAATTACTTATAGATGATAATGTGATGCACAATCATAGGAAGTGCGGGTTATTAGTGTGCTTCCCACGACTCACGTTAAATTGACATTGTAAAAGAAAACTAAAACCAAGAGCCAGTTGCATAAAAATACTATTTTTAAATAGCTTTTAGTTCTCTGATGGTATGAGCAGTTTAGAGATAACCTCAGTTAACAGCACCCACTGAGCAAACACATTGAAGTAATGTTTCATCAACATTAATACAACGTTTAATGTCGTTACAATGTTGATATAACGTTATTTGTTTGTTTTTCGCCCAGTTGGCAATCATTTGAAATTATTGTTATTTCAATAAATTTGTATTCTACATCTGATATGAGCAGTTTAGAGATAACCTCAGTTGAACATTACGTGTTTTTAACAAACAGCAATCATCTGAAATTATTGTGATTTCAATAAATTTGTATTCTACATCCGATAGATCTACAGTTTAGAAATGATATGCACTTAAAATACTTTACGCAGCTGTCCTCAAAATGTTTATTTAAACTGACTAATAATCACTAATTGTTTTATAGAGTTATGTGGAGTATTTAATCACAATAAAAAACACTTTTATTCCTTACTTCACTTTCTAAGTGAAGTAAGGAATAAAAGTGTTTTTTTATTGTGACTAATAATATAATGTTGAACTGCAATTCGCAGATAAACCCAGTTCAAATAGACATTTTTAAGACCAGTTCCATAAAAACATTTCTGATCTACAGATCAATGGCATTTTCAAGATCGTTATAAAGTACAGTTTAAAGATGAATCCAGTTCAAAAAATATCCATTACACTGCAGTTCAAAATAGTATATCGTTTTGAACTGCAGTTCAAAGATGAACCCATTCAAAAGAATATTTGTAAGTGCAGTTGCATAAAAACCTTGGAATTGTAAGTCATTTATAAACTACAGATCAATGTAATTTTCTTGTCGTTTGACGAAAATAGAAATTTCACGTTGACCTGCAATTAAAATACTTTAAGCAGCAGCTATTTTGAACTGACTTCATTAGTAACTGCAGCTTAAAATAATATCAGAATAGTATCGTTATGAAGTGCTGTTAAAAAATAAATCCCATTCAAAAAAACATTTTTAAGGCCAGTTGCATTAAAACTTTAAATTGTAGAGCATTTCTGAACTACAGATCAATGACATTTCTTGTTGTTTGAAAATAAAATGTCACATTAATCTACAGCTAAAATACTCGATGCAGGTCATCCAAAAATGTTACTTTAAATTGACTTTAATTCTAAATTGACTTTAACACTGCAATTCATCATAATATTAGAACACTAACATTTTGAACTACAGTTCAGAGCTGAACTCAGTTAAAAGGGTTATTTTTAAAGGCAGTTGCTTAAAAATTTTAATTTTCTGATTATTTCTTAACTATATTAATGTGATATAAAGAAAACACTCAACTTTTTCATACCACTTTTATTTTACTTTTGTGACTAGTTTTAATTACACGGTAATTATTGTCAAACTAAGTCAAAACACTTAGTTTGGCAATGATTACCGTGTAATTGAAACTAGTCACAAAAGTTAAATAAAAGTGGTATAAAAAAGTTAATTGTTTTCTTTATATCAAATTGATAATGTAGCACGAAGTGATCGCCTCCAAGATTCAAGAATACAGATTAATGCCATTTTCTTGAAGTTGTGCAAAACAGAATTTTGACGTTAATGTGAAGTTCAGATATGAACCACAGTTCAGATATTTATGCAATTGATCTTAATAATACTTATGTAACTGCAGCTTACAACAGAAAATGCCATTGTTCTTGTTGTTTAAAAATAAAATTTCACATTGATCTATAGCTAAAATAATTGATGCAGCTCATCCTAAAATGTTACTCTAAATTGACTTCTGTAAGTGCAGTTGCATAAAAACCTTGGAATTGTAAGTCATTTCTAAACTACAGATCAATGTAATTTTCTTGTCGTTTGACGAGAATAGAAATTTGACGTTGATCTGCAATTAAAATACTTTAAGCAGCAGCTATTTTGAACTGACTTCATCAGTAACTGCAGCTTAAAATAATATCAAAATAGTATCGTTATGAAGTGCAGTTCAAAGATGAATCCACTTCAAAAAAAACATTTTTAAGGCCAGTTGCATTAAAACTTTAAATTGTAGAACATTTCTGAACTACAGATCAATCACATTTCTTGTTGGTTGGAAATAAAATGTCACATTAATCTACAGCTAAAATACTTCATGCAGCTTATCCTAAAATGTTACTTTAAATTGACTTTAATTCTAAATTCACTTTAACACTGCAATTCGTAATAGTTTAAGAATACTTAAGTTTTGAACTACAGTTCAGAGCTGAACTCAGTTATAAGGGTTATTTTTAAAGGCAGTTGTTTAAACATTTTAATTTGCTGATTATTTCTGAACTAGATTAATGTGATATAAAGAAAACACTTAACTTTTTCATAACACTTTTATTTTACTTTTGTGACTAGTTTTAACCACATGGCAATTATTGTCAAATTAAGTGAAACCACTTAGTTTGACAATGATAACCGTGTAATGTAAACTATTCACAAAAGTAAAATAAAAGTGCTATAAAAAAGTGAAGTATTTTCTTTATATCAAATTGATAATGTAGCACGAAGTGAACGCCTCCAAATTTAAGAATACAGATTAATGCCATTTTCTTGACGTTGTGCAAAACAGAATTTTGACGTTAACTTGAAGTTCAGATATGAACCACAGTTCAAATATTGATGCAGTTGGTCTTAATAATACTTATGTAACTGCAGTTTCCAACAAAAAATGTCATTGTTCTTGTTGTTTAAAAATAAAATTCCACATTGATATAGCTAAAATAATTGATGCAGCTCATCCTAAAATGTTACTCTAAATTGACTTCAACATTGCAATTCATAATAATACTATCATTTTGAACTGCAGTTCAGAACTGAACTCAGTTCAAAAGGATATTTTTCAAGGCTGTTCCCTAAAAACTTTAAGTTTAAGATCATTTCTGAACCACAGATTAATGCAATTTTCTTGACGTTGTGCAGAACAGAATTTTGGCATTATTGTGAAGTTCAGATATGAACCACAGTTGAGATATTTATGCAGTTGGTCTCAATAATACTAATATAACTGCACTTCAAAATTGTGTTTTTTTTTATGGAACTGGTGAAAAGTTTATACTTTATACAGGAAATTTTTGTTGTATGCAATATCCCGACGTATGCGCTGTAAGTTTTCTTGCATTCGTTGTTTTTGAAAAAGTGGTTAATTTGAAACTTCTAGGACCTGTTTTCACTCCTTGATTGAGCATGAAGTAAAACTTCGAGTTTGGAAAGCCTAACAATTTGGTTTGGTCGCATAGCGAAATGGTGCGACCAGTCCAAACTTTCAGGCTTTTCTAAACTAGGTTTTACTTCATGCGTCACGGGTACCAAACACCGAAATATTGTGAAGTTCAAAATACAGGGATTTTTATTTTAAATGTATCTACATACCTACCTACTACCCGGATAGGAAACACTTTAAAAGGTTATTATTTAGAAAATGTTTCAGACTTCAACGCCATAATCAGTATAGTCAAATGAGCATTAGATGGCGTTTACGCTGTCGAACATATGTAAATTTCACAGGCCATAGAAGATGGTCAAAGATGTTCAGTATTCTTCAAGTAATGGTTTTTGACTAAACTGATGATGGCGTTGAAGCCTGAAACGCATATATAGTTATCGGTGAATGAATGAGTACTAAACACAAATTCATATTCTTGAAATTATACTTCATGCTTAAATCAAAGATTGGTATCACTCGTTAGAAACTTCAAATTGAACATTTTTATAAACACAATTAATACCTGAAAATTTACAGCGTATATATCAAGATATCCATACTTAAAAGAAAAATTCCCTGGATAATAATTAATTTAATTTTCCTTGTGATATTTGAAAATAAATGATAGAGGGAGGTGAAATTAATACGAAAAATGTTAACGAGTGATAATAGTTTAAGTTTTAAGGGTGGGTGGAGCGCGGTTGTTCTCTGAGCCCTGGGCGGCCGCCCTCCACTCCCGAAACAAAAGACGAGTTTATTACTGTTGAACCATTGTACATACATATATTTATAAATGTATACCTAACTGTTAATGTATTTTTATTTATGAATAAAGATATCAATATTTTTGCATTTTATTTTAATTCTTACACACAAAAAGAGGTAGATAATTGAAGCACAGGTTTATTTGTTATTCATCAAGGATTAAGCTTATACATTTTTTTTCAGATATGCGTAACGGTAAGTATATTTGAAAATATTTCATCACGTTAATGCAAGAAATAAATAACTCAAACTGAAATTAAGAAAGTTAGTTTCAACAATTGTAGGTTTCAAATATTCATATGAGAAGTCAAATATTGAAATATTTTTAAATTCTTATATCTAAATATAGTATATCCAAGAATCCACGCAATATGTTAATGGGTTTAAATACCCCGCATTGTTGCCAAGAGTACATGTAAACATTCAACATAACCTAAAAACCCGTCCGAAAACGTGAGGTGCTAGATGCCTAACGTTGAGTTATGAATGGTTAAAAAGTGGTGAATTATCGTTAAGCTGAAGTTACGCAGCAAGGAAAGGGCCCAAATCCACACCAAATAACATAAAACCTCCATTTACATTTGAAAATATTTCATCACCTTAATGCAAGAAATAAATAACTCAAACTGAAATTAAGAAAGTTAGTTTCAAAAATTGTAGGTTTCAAATATTCATTTGAGAAGTCAAATATTGAAATATTTTTAATTTCTTATATCTAAATATAGTATATCGAAGAATCCAGGCAATATGTTAACGGGTTAAAAGTCCCCGCATTGTTGCCAAGAGTACATGTAAACATTCAACATAACCTAAAAACCCGTCCGAAAACGTTACGTGCTAGATGCCTAACGTTGAGTTATGAATGGTTAAAAAGTGGTGAATTATGGTTAAGCTGAAGTTACGCAGCAAGGAGAGGGCCCAAATCCACACCAAATAACATAAAACCTCCATTTATCAATTTGAATTTGTTAGAACATTTCAATTCACGTTCAATGCATTGAAATGTTCTGACAAATTCACTTTTCTTTGGACTCGGAGTTTTCGCCTGGATTTATTACAAGTGGTGAAGCGGCAACGCTGTGGGGTATTACCAACAAAACTTCATATATTTAACGCTTGCTATAACGTTGTGTTTAGGGAGTTTAGAGATGTTGGAATAGCAATGAAAACAACTAGATATTGCTTGAATTCTCGGACGTACTTTAGTCGAAATATTTTAGTATCTATCATACATAAAAATAAATAAATAGTTTAACCATTTAATGGATTTATATTTTAGGTTTATTTGTCAACTTAGAAAATATCAATCTCTTACGAGTATTTCCCCACCCAGACTAAGCATGAAGCAAAATTTTGAGTTTAGAAAAGCCCCGCGTAGAAAATTTGTCGAGGGTCGCGCAGCGACCCAAGACAAATTTTCACGGGGCTTTTCTAAACTCGAAATTTTACTTCATGCGCCACGCGTACAAAACACTGAAGTATTGTAAAATTAGAAATATACTCCTAGTTAAATCTATTTTATGCAATATCCGGTGTACCTCAGGGATCGATTCTTGGCCCTTTATTTTGGTATTTGATTTGTTAATGATATTGTTAAAGAGTTGTATGTTTTATGTTTCTTATTAGCAGATGGCATAAAAATGAGATATAATTATATTTTTTCCGATTTTTGTATATTTCTAGTCAAAATTAATTATCAAATTCAATTGCATCCAAACAAAACGACTAATTTAACAAACAAACAACAAATTTTATCATAAACATTGTCAAAATCTTCAAAATCTATTTTCATATTAAGAAGTGATTCAAGTTTTTCCTTTATATTTGAAGTAAAAGTGATACCCATAATTATTTTTATTATCAAACGAGTATTTCCACTCCCAGACTAAGCATGAAGTAAAATTTCGAGTTTAGAAAAGCCCCGCGTAGAAAATTTGTCGAGGGTCGCGCAGCGACCCGAGACAAATTTTCACGGGGCTTTTCTAAACTCGAAATTTTACTTCATGCGCCACGCGTATAAAACACTGAAGTATTGTGAAATTCGAAATATACTCCTAATATAATCTATTTTATGCAACATCTGGTATACCTCAGGAATCGATTCTTGGCCCGTTATTTTTTAATGGCTTCATTATTGATATTATAAATAAAATCCTGTCGTGCTAATAACAAATATGTTTTACACTTGTCAATACAAATAGTTATAGTGGTTGATATAAAAGGTATGAACCTTCGTAAAAATATCGACTCCTTTTATAGCAGACAGATTTGTTTTTGTAATAGTAAATGCCTAACTTGAAGCAAATATAATAATATAAATAATTGAAGAGTTGGATGTTTCATATTTGTTATTAGCAGATGGCATACAAATTTGCAAAGCTATCTACTCTATACGGACTGTATAGCTTTACAAGGCAATATTAATACAATTCACGGATGGTATTTAGATAATAAATTCTTTTCCGTATCTTTAACATCAATGATCAAACAACAAACAACAAATGTTATCATAAACATTGTCAAAATCTATTTTCATATTAAGAAGTGATTCCTTATCGAATACTCAAGTTTTTTCTTTATATTTGAAGTAAAAGTGATACCCATAATTATTTTTATTATCAAACGAGTATTTCCACTCCCAGACTAAGCATGAAGTAAAATTTCGAGTTTAGAAAAGCCCCGCGTAGAAAATTTGTCGAGGGTCGCGCAGCGACCCGAGACAAATTTTCACGGGGCTTTTCTAAACTCGGAATTTTACTTCATGCGCCACCCGTATAAAATACTGAAGTATTGTGAAATTAGAAATATACTCCTAATATAATCTATTTTATGCAACATCTGGTATACCTCAGGAATCGATTCTTGGCCCTTTATTTTTTAATTGCTTCATTAATGATATTATAGATAAAATCCTTAGTCGTGCTAATAACAAATATGTTTTACACTTGTCAATACAAATAGTAATAGTGGTTGATATAAAAGGTATGAACTTTGGTAAAAATATCGACTCCTTTTATTGCAGACAGATTTGTTTTTGTAATAGTAAATGCCTACCTTGAAGCAAATATAATAATATAAATAATTGAAGAGTTGGATGTTTCATGTTTGTTATTAGCAGATGGCATACAAATTTGTAAAGCTATCTACTCTATACGGACTGTATAGCTTTACAAGGCAATATTAATACAATTCACGGATGGTATTTAGATAATAAATTCTTTTCCGTATCTTTTAAATCGATGCTCAGAGAATTGATTAATTTTTTTTTGGCATCTATGCACTTATACTAAATTTTATTTGGTGAATAACAATTGTTTGGTTCGGCATCTATGCACTTACACTAGATTTTATTCGATGAATAACAATTGTTCAGTTTAACAGAAGTTGATGAAACCCGACATTAGTGTGTGGATTTTAAATATAAAATTTGATATATTGATATATGATGTTGTTTTCTTTTTGTTAATGGAATTTTGTGTCAAAAACAAAATTAACTTTTGATTTCCACATAGTCATCCAGCAATAACTGATTTTCCAACATTGCCAGGTTTCAGGATCACGAATGAATCCTGCTCTGCATCTACAAGGATATCCGCATAATCCTGTCTCGACACAGCGATAATTTTGAACGGATCGTCCATATTGGCAAATTGGTTCACAGACTGGCGGGCATTGAACAGCTACTTCTCGATCACTGCAATAAATTTGTCCTAAAATAAATTGAAAATAAATGTTAACCACACTTTAAATAAAAAATTCAATTTTTCTTCTAAGTGTACAAATTATTATCGCGTTTGGTAAATTTGTAGGAAATTGTTGTATTTATAAAAACGGCCAGTCGAAGCTTCTAAAGAGTGTATCCACTCCGTGATTAAGCATGAAGTAAAATTACGAGTTTAGAAAAGTTATAATAAGGCTGAGTAGGAAATATTATTTTTGGATTTTGAACGAAGTTAAAGGTAATAGAAAATGTATTATAGGTTGATTATTTAATTCGAGTGATTATTCAATCAATGAATATTCTTTTTTTCTGCAATTTAATAGGATAAATAAATTAAAAGGGAATTTTTCTTTTAAGCACATACATCCAATAATTTGTTATAGGTTGGCAGAGTTGGGACGAATCCCCAAAAAAAGGATTCGAATCATGAATCCGAATCACCTTATATAATTCAAATCACAAATACTTGAATAAAGGATTCGTAAAAAATAAATATGATTCGAATCTTGGTTTTTCGAATCACGAATACAAATCCTTAAAAAATAAATTTGGTTTTATAATTGTTTGCAACCATTAACATTTTAACATCGCTACCAGTTGTTGTAAGAAAAATGTTTAAAACGTAATTATTTATTATTAACACTGAATATCGTTGATAATTAACTAAATATCTGATTCGATGTTACTCCAATTAAAGATGGAATTGTGCGTTTTTGAATTTCACTTGAAATCAGGGTTTTATACGCGTGGCGCTTGAAGTAAAATTTTGAGTTTAGAAAAGCCCCGTGAAAATTTGTCTTGGGTCGCTGCGCGACCCTCGACAAATTTTCTACGCAGGGCTTTTCTAAACTCGAAATTTTACTGCATGCTTAGTCTGGGAGTGGAAACACTCATTCGAAACTTCAAATTGAACTCTGATAAAATCGACGAATGCCTGAAAATTACTTTAAAGAAAAATTCCCTGAATATCATTTAAACCTGGAAAGTCAGCGAAAAATCAGGTAATTTCATTAAAATTGACAAAAAAACACTAAAAACAAGCTTTTTTAATAAATCGTGAAAAGTAACAAAATATATAGAAATTATGAAAAATGTCAAAATTACTGACATTTAACAAGAATCATAAAACAATAAAAAAAATGTATTAGCAAAGGAAATTAAAATAAGAAATCATGCAAAAATACTAATACTATAAACAAGTAAGTCGTCTATTTTTAATTTGTTGGTTTTAATAGTTTTCCAGATTTCTATAATTGAGTCGCCAAAAAAACCTAATTAGATTAGATTCATTTGTAAAAAATGGATTTAGGGTTTTTTTGGAAATAGACGACTCAATTATAGAAATCTGGAAAATTATTGAAGTCAAAAAATGTTTATTTTAATTGTGGAATATTCAATTTTGAAGACTTCTATTTCTAATTTATTTCACAACTAGTTTTATTAGTGTTGACAACATTTATTGTTGTCATTATTTATTTTATATGTTGATAATTTTCATTATTATTCTTATAACAAATTATTTAAATTTAGACAATAACAAATTCTATGATGATTATTCAAATGTATTCCATGTTATGTGTATATGTGAACATTGGCTTAACAAGGATGAAAGCTCTGTACTTCACATACCTAATTATTTTTCTGCATCTACTTATACAAGATCTAAATATCAGCACGGAGGAGTAATGCAGCTTATTAAAAATAACACGTATTATAATGAAATTGAAACGATAAATAAAATGTCTTTGGAACTGCACTGTGAAATATCTGCATCATATTTCTCCCTGCAAGATATTATTATCATTAATATTTATAGATCTCTAAATGGCAACTTTAATATATTCTTAAATGTTCTAGGTAATATGCTAAATACTTAAAAAAACACATTATCCTAGGGGGTAACATCAATGTTCATTTTCTTACTGAAGATTGCCGTGCATTGGATCTGAATACTCTTCTATCATCGTTTGGGTTACGTGGACTGGTTACATTCAACGCCAGATTCAACAACAGTCTGGACAACGTTTTTACGAACATACCAGTAATAGATATAAATATTTTGTATTGTGGAGGCTTCTACTTCGCTATACATGTTAATTTATTAATAAAAAACGGTTTAACTTTGTTTGTATAACACAATTTATTTTTATGTGACTGCAGTTTCGGCAAATTTTGCTTGCCATTATCAAACACTATATGTTTGATAATGGCAAGCTAAATTTGCCGTAATTGCAGTCACATATAAATAAATTGTGTTATACAAACAAAGTTAAACCGTTTTTTATTAATAGATATAAATATATCTGCAATTGATTCATATTTATCTGACCACATCGCTATTCACATGAGGGTATTTAAAACTTAATTACAAGATAAAAAACACTGGTTCGTACGATTCGACCTATTGCAGAAAAAGGTAAATTCCAACTGTATTATTTATTATTAAATACCGACTTTTCGTTTATCACTAAATGCCAATGCGTTGCTCTATCTTTCTGGCAATTTATAAAAACTTTGGAAAAATATTTTATTGAATGTTTTCCATTTTAAGTAACTCGCACTTTTAATAACAATGTAGTGTAATACAATAAAGACTTCAAGAAGATGCGAGAAACACGTTCACTAATAAAGGAATCCAGTTCGAAATCACCAGAATTAAAGCCATATTTTATTGAATTTAAAAAAAGATATAGATTGGCAGTACAGGCCTCGAAAATAAACACAAATGCTAATTTTATAGATCAATCTTCAAATAAAATTATAGCAATGTGGTCATTAATCAAATCAAGAAAAACAACCTGTGATATAAACGAGAACTGTGATATAATACCAAATGATTTCAATATTTTTTTTTTTACTACAATAGCTTCAAAGATCATATCTGATCTGCCACAGGCTGTTGCAGATCCACTCACCTTAATGTCGAGCACACACTCTAGTACTTACACGAATTACTTCTCATTTAGAGAGGTGAGTGTATCGGAAGTTAGTAGAACAATATTATCTCTGAAAACCTCCAACGTCCGAGATGTATATGGATTCACAAATGGGGCGATTAAATATATTAAGGACACAATTGTAACTCCACTTACCCAACTAATAAACACCTGTATCCGAAATAATGTATTTAATGATTGCCTTAAAACTGCCAATGTTATTCCATTGCATAAAAAAGGGACATTTGATAAACGAGAACTGTGAGAACTGTGTGATTAACAACTACCGGCCCATATCTTTATTACCAATAATATCTAAAATATTCGAACAAGTACTGTTTCGTCAAATGATTATATTCTTAGACACAAATGATATACTAGATGTCAACCAATTTGACATTCGCAGGGGACGCTCAACTGGGGAGGCAGTTCAGGTTTTTGTTGAGGAAGTTAACCGTGGGTTTCAGACTAGGCAATATTGTGCTACTTCTTTTTTTGACCTCAGCAAGGCCTTCGACTGTGTCGCCGGTAGCGTTCTACTGCGGAAATTATACTTCTACAATTTTAGCCCGGAAAGTTGCCGACTAGTAAATTCATACCTGCAAAATAGGCGGTAACGTGTAGTATTTAAAAATCAGGCATCTGAATTTGCTCGTGTATCATGTGGTGTTCCGCAGAGTTCAATCTTAGAACCACTACTCTTTTTAATATACATAAGCGACTTACCCGCCAACATTCACGATGGAACGATTATAATGTACGCGGATGACACAACATCAATAAAGCAGAAACTTTTGCAAATGCTCAGCAAGATAGAACCAACACAAATAAAAAGGTCTTCGAGTGGTTTACTTCAAACAGGCTATCTTTAAATGAAACTAATACCGTAAGTCTCGCGTTCACTTTAAAACAAGGAAACGAAGAGCATGGTCTCTGCAAGTTTTTTGGAATTACCCTTGATACCAAACTGAGCTGGAAGGAATATGAGAAACAGCTTAGTGGAAAACTGAGCAGAACTACTTACCTCTTAAGACGTCTTAAAAAGTCCCTTTCAGAATATGCACTAATTTCTGCATACCATGGGCTTTTCCAGTCACATGTACATTATGGTATTTTGGTATGGGGACACTCCAGTATGGCTGCTAAGATTTTTAAATTACAGCGTAGAGCTATTCGAATAGTGGCAGGAATCGGATATAGAGATGAATGTCGAGATCAATTTATAAAATTTTAAGTTTTAACTTTACCTAGCCTATTTATTTTTGAGTAATTGTTGCATGTTCGTAAAAACGTTGAATCACATGTGACGCATGATCAGATCCACGGCTACCATACTAGAGGAAGCCACTTAATATGTCCTGCGCGAATAAGACTTGTAAAATGTAGAAATGGAGATAACTATTATGGGCCAAAACTATTTAACGCTTTGCCAAAAGCTCTAAAATCTCTATCCTATAATGATTTTAAGAACACTGTAAAATCATTTTTATTACAAAAAGCATTTTACAGTATTACTGAATTTATTTCGAATGGATTTTTAGATTTAAAAATGTAGTAATCGTTTTTTAGAGTTTGTACTCCTCTCATGTTTGTATTTTATATTTACTACTGTACATGTTTATATACACGAATTTTAATTAGGTGTGCCGTTATATATATATATATATATATATATATATATATATATATATATATATATAGGGAATAATAATGCAAATTTTCAACGTTTTAATTAATTTATCTTCTATATTGAACATTAAACAACAAAAATCCATAAAAAGAAACTTTTAAATTTAAAATATCATTCAAATCAACTTAATCAACAAAAATTGTCAACATTGATAAATTCAAGAATAATACGACGTCAAAATATTATTCAAGTCAACAAACAAAACAAAAAAAAAACTTGGAAAAAATCAAGTACGACTGAAATTTACAAAAGACGTTAGCACTGAAAAAATTGTGAACATTAGTAAAAAATTATAATATAATTAACTAATCATTTCTCTAAATTGATAAAATTCATAGAAGTAATTCTGAGCAAATCATTAAATTAATAAAAAAAATAGTCAAATAAATCAAAATCAAAGTTTAGAAAATTATCAGGCTTGTCTAAACTCGAAATTTTACTTCATACTCCACGCGTATAAAACACTAAAATATTATGAAGTTAGAAATACACTAAAAAATAATTATATACACTATAATACTAGAAATATTTAAATTAAAAAAATATTTACATTTTTCTTCGCACATTTTTAAGTCAGGTCTAATGATACAATGTATCAAAGTAACTTACTTAGTAATTTTAAAAAAAATTAATAATGTTGCGTTATTGCATTAATGGCGTTATTGCTTAATGGGTAAAAATCTGATTTGTGTATCTTAAAAATGTCATTAAAATCCAACTAATCCAAGAAAAGATGTAATGTTCATACTTTTTGAGAAATAACAACTTCACTCTAGTCAGATTTTCTTTGTTCAATCATTTAGATATTTGAGTCGATTATTTCCAAATACCCCTAAATCCATGGTTTTCAAATGGATTTAGTGGTTTTCGGAAATAGGCGACTCATTTAATATATATTACTTTTACATAATTGTTTATAATGTAATGATATAATTATAGTAAAATTAATATATATATATATTACTTTTACATAATTGTTTATAATGTAATGATATAATTATAGTAAAATCCCCGAAAAAGCAGACAAGAATCTCCGAAACCCTTCAATTAGTGGTCGAGTTCCCCGTTAACGAAGTTTTTATGAAAATCTATTGACACATCTAAATTTTTTGAGTTGTGTCAACTACAAATTCTAATAATTTATAAACACCATTCCATATAATCTTCTTTTTTTGGCAGCTTGCAGATGTCCGGTATTGCATTTTAAATAATATTTCTTCAAAAAAGAATAGAGCCTATCTTCTTTTAATTTTAAAAAATACTGCTTTGTGTTGTAGGCGTTCACTTTGTGGTACATCTTAAATACACTTATTAATAAAACACTTTTTACTTTTTTTAACCACTGTATTTTTCACTTAATTTGTGACTATGGTTTCGACTATCTAGTAGTCATTATCAAACTTAAAGTAAATAAAACAAAGGTTAAACAATTTACAAGTGTTATAAAAATACTCTTACTACGCCTCTGAATATACAAACTGTTTGTAGTAAGTAGTTGTAGTGTTCCTATTAAACATTTAAATAGTTACAAAGGCCAAATGTAAAACGGAGAACTTTGTGAGCTCAAAAAAATGAACATACCCTAGTTTATGATAGTCAAATTTCGTATTTTCATAAACATAAAATGACCTTAGTAATTTAAGTAATGTTTTAATGCAATCTAGTGTATAATTTCAAGTGTTAGGTATGTACAAACTTACCTTTAACAATTCCAGAAAATAAAATATTTATCGCGACAAACAATACTGCTCTAGCCATTGTGTATTGCTGAATGACACACGAAAGGACTGGGTTCAGTAATGCACACAATAGTAGAAAGGTTCGTTAACAAATATTTGCTTTATTATTAACGCTAAAATAAAGATAGGGTTTATGAGATACGCCCATTAATTCATAGAAAATGAGAATTTAGATATGATATACTGCTAGAAAACAATTATCGCATGTCCACATACAGGATTTTTTTTCTTATAAGTATACATACATATCTCGATGTTAACGCTGTAAATCATCCGGCATTCGTTATTTCTTAAAAGCGTTCAATTTAATGTTACTAAAAAATGATTAAGCATGAAATAAAATTCGAGTTTAGAAAAGCCTGAAATTTTGGCGAAGCGTAACGCAAAGCGAAGTGTGACATAATCCAAATTTTTCGGCCTCTCAAAACTCGGAACTTTACTTCATGCGCCACGCGTATAAAACATTAATTTCAAGTAAGGTTCACTTGTTCACAATATTTCAGTAGTTTCAGTGTTTAATACGCGTGGCGCATGAAGTAAAATTTCGAGTTTAGAAAAGCCCCGTGAAAGTTTGTCTCAGGTCGCTGCGCGACCCTTGACAAATTTTCTACGCGGGGCTTTTCTAAACTCCAAATTTAATACATGCTTAATCTGGGAGTGGACAACACTCGTTTGTAACTTCAACTTAAACCTCTTTAAAAAAAACGACAATCTGAAGATTTGAAAAGTAAATTCCCCTGTAATAATAATAATAATAATACTTAATTGATGCAATACAATTACAAAATTCATACCTAAGTCAACTCGTATGTATACAGATAACAAAAACCTTCCTGTATGTAGTACTCTTAAAATAATTTCCTGAATATACCGGGTGTTGACTTGGCGGACGCAACATAGGAAATCCAATGTAAATTTTGAAATGTTCAACTTTTGGCTCCTCTATTTATTTTAGAAACAAAATGTATTTACCTTTTCTGTAGAGGGAAAAATTCTGAATTCATTCGTGTTAATGGTTATCACTTTTCGTTTTAAAATATTAAGAAAAAATAATGTGATTTTATAAAAATAATGACATGCCATGAAATTGAAACAACAACTGCGGATGTAAATGTTTTCGAAATAATTTACACTATACAAAAAAAATGTCATTATTTTTATAAAATCACATTACTTTTTCTTTATTATTTTAGCTGTTAATTTTCTGACATTCGTTGGTTTCTAAAAGAGTTCAATTTGAAGCTATAAATGAGTGTTTCCACTCCCAGACTAAGCATGAAGTAAAATTTCGAGTTTAGAAAAGCCCCGTGAAAATTTGTCGAGGGTCGCGCAGCGACCCGAGACAAATTTTCTGGGCTTTTCTAAACTCGAAATTTTACTTCATGCGCCACGCGTATAAAACATCGCATTTAGATGTTGCGTCCGCCAAGTCAACACCCGATATAACGACTTTTACCATAATGAGTTTTACTTTTAAAAGCGATATGAAATGTTATCTGAATTCAATTCTAAATGATATAAAGACATAAGAATGACTAACAAAAAATATACTTATTTATTTTATTATTTCACATATTATTTTTTTTATTTTTTATTATCCACCCAAGACTACTAACATAAACTATCTAGTCACTCAAAATATTAATAAAATGTAAATATTCTGAAAAAATAACAGTTTTCAAACATTTATTTCTTCCAAACTACAATCGCACTAAAATGGCGATACCACAAGAAAAAGCACTTTGTGTGCTGCAATTAGCAAAACTAGAGTCCATTATTCAAGTTCAACGTCTCGTCATAAGCAGATTTACCAGTGGCATTGAAAATTCGTAGACGATGGTTGCATCTACAGACAGAAAATCACGGGAGGTCCACGCACATCGAATGAAAATGTCGAGCGTATTCGTACACTTTACGAAAGGAGCCCAAAAAAATCCACTGCACGGGAAACACATGGTGGTCATATTGAATGCATAAAAAATTGAACTTTTCTCTTTCCAGGAACGTTGAAATTGTGTTTCTATCTTTTGTAGTTTGGAAGAAATAAATGTTTAAAATCTGTTCATTTATTTTGAATAACCCTGTATATAAATTCAATCCTTCATTCATTTATACATAAATTGGGTGATTATTAACACTAAGTCCAAATCCATTGTTTAAATCAGAATCTTCATAATTCCTAGTTCTCAACTCTGAGTTAATTTCAACGGGTTCTCCGTTGACTTGGAACCTGAACCCTTCACTCAAGTCCACCGGTTTTGATCGGAACCAGAATAACCTCTCCTCGGCTCTCTTTCCTTTAGATTTATCTTTCTGTAGGTTAGATTTTGATGTTTTGACATCTTTAGATTTCTCTTTCTGCAGTTTAGATTTTGATGTTTTTACTCCTTTAGATATTTCTTTTTGCAGTTTAGATTTTGATGTTTTTACTTCTTTAGATTTCTCTATCTGTAGTTTAGATTTTGATATTTTATCATCTTTAGATTTTTCTTTCTGTAGTTTAGATTTCCATGTGTTGCCATGTCCAGAGGATTTAGATTGTTTAGCGTATCGTTGAGAGTGTTTGTTCTCTTTTGTGTCGGCTGATCTTTTTGATCTTGACGGTATGATGTCGACATCATCATCATCTTCATCATCACTGGTTTCGGAATCATCGTTTTCTTCATCGTCTTCTGTATCGCCCTCGTATTCTGTATCATCATCTAAATTAAAAATAATTGTTTTAAGTAAAAAACAGTGTAATGAAATAATTTTAATTTATTTCTGAACTGCAGTTGGAAATTATATTTTTATTTGTATACTTTTTTGTTTAGTTTGTTGAAAAGTTATGATTTTCAAGGGTGCAAAATTAGGTTAGGCAAAAAACCAATTGTAAAATTTATTTAGGTGAGATCAAATCAATCTGAGTCGGCTATGAATCATATAGATATCTAAGCAGTGGCTTAGATAGGGAGGATTAATCCCCCCCACGAGTCTTGAAAATTAGGAGAATGAAGTAAAGGGCTATTTTTCTGTTAGCGATTTATTTTGTTACAATTTTACTTCATGCGCCACGCGTTTAAGACACTAATTTCAAGTGAAGTACACTTTTTAACAATATTTCAGTATTTTCAGTGTTTAATACGCATGAAGTAAAATTTCGAGTTTAGAAAAGCCAGAAAATTTGGTTTGGTCGCTCCACGCTTCGCGCTACGCGACCAAACCAAATTTTCAGAGTTTTCTAAACTCGAAATTTTACTTCAAGCTTAATCTGGGAGTGGAAAACGAAAGTTCAAAGCTCAAAATTGAATTCATTTAAAAAAGCGTTGCCATGTGTATACTTAAAAGAAAAGTTCCCTATATTTAATTTTACACGTTATCTTAATCTGGCTACGTTTATAATATATTGTGTTGAATTGGAGATTCCATAATAAATAAACAAATACAAATACAAAAAATGTCTAAAAGGAAATTTATTATATATTTTTATTAAAGCAATCCCAGATTAAGCGTGAAGTAAAATTTTGAGTTTAGAAAAGCCTAAAAATTTGGCTCGGTCGCGTAGCGAAGCGAAACGACTGAGCCAAATTAGGCTTTTCTAAACTCGAAATTTTACTTCATGTTCCATTCGTATAAAACGCTGATTTAATGTGAAATGGTCTTTAACCAATAAAGAAATGGAACACTTATAATATGTCAATCGTCAATGGTTTAAATGAGAAAGTGCTACGATTGGACACATCATCATTTTTTGTACTTGTTTTTGTATAACTTTAGAAAAATTAATTTATGATACAAAATTCTAAGTCAAATCCCCCCCTATCGCAAAAAGCTATCTACGCCAGTGTATCTAATAAGTAGCTTTTTAAATATTGTGCATTTAAAAAACTAGTTCTTAGATATCTATCTTACGACTCAGTTTACATAAGTGTTTTTTACGCCTAGTGCATGAAATAAAATTTCAAGTCTGGAGAAGCCTGAAAAAAATGCATTTGCCGGCGCGAAGCGGAGGTATGACCAAAATAATTGTAATTTTGCATTTAAAGAAACTTACGCCATAAACGGAAAAAATTGTGTTTAATCTACGCTGATAAAGTTTCAAATATCTAGGAGCTTTCCTTTAAAAAAAATAAAACGAGTTCGAAATTGGGGTAAAAAATTTTGGACTCGTTTTATTTTTTTTAAAATCTTGACTTGATGACATATTTTCTTTACGCAATTCATATCATTATCACTTATACATTTTGGTATAAATTGAATGAATACCAAGATTTATATTTCTTTCTATTTTGAATAAATAATATTAATCAAACTTGAGAATAAGAAAAAATGCATATTGTATCATATGTTCAATAAAAAAAAACCTCCAGAGTGCCATGATTTAATCTTTTTCAAATTTAAGTTGGCTACACACTTCAGGAATTGACATATAAAACGTCAGACATAATAATTATAATGTATATTTTCAGAGTTGCCAACCTAGAATATTTTCCATAGCACTCTAGAGATTTTTTTTAATTGAACATACGATATATACCGTCATATTCGTCGTCTGTTAAGTCTCTTGATCCATTTTCATTGCTAAGCGATTTTGTTTTTGAATCCCTGTTGTTATTTCTGATTGAGTCTATTTTCTCTTTCCCTTTGTTTTCTATTTGACCATGTTTGCCATTGTTCTTCGTTGTTTCAGTGTTATCTTCCTCTTGATCTTCCACAGTTGCAGTTTCGTCATCTGTACTATTATTTTTCACTGATTCTACAAAATGATAAAAACAGTAAAATACGTTTTTAGTTTTAGCGGTACGGGATACAATTTTATTGTATTCAAGAAAAAATCCTAATCATCCTTGAATAATTGAACATTTAAAATTATTTTCAGGCAAAAAAATTATCAAGTTTTCATTAAAATTATAATCAGCAATTAACTAGCACTGAGTTGTTGTTATTAATAATAAATGCTCATATATTTTAATAAATCTCGAATCGCGTCTATAGATGGCTTAAGACAATTAATATTCATTCCCTGTAATTTTTTCAATTTATTTCAATTTCCTGTTGGTTCATTTAGTTCGATTAGAGAATAATTTGACCTGATGTTGCATTTTGCATATAAATTATGCATAGAACAGTAAATCTGTCGTATAACTCAAATATTCATTGTATAATTCAATATCTGTTGGGGTATCAGCTCGAGAAGTAGTTGTTTCAATGAATATTTGGAGACTTGTCTCAATGAGACTCATTTTTTGCAGAACGTCGATATTAATTTTAATTCGTTTTTATAATTTGTATACGTTCTGCAAACTATTGACAAACTCAATTTTCCTTTATGTTAAATTTTTCTTTATATATTTTATTGCTCAAAAAATTTAAAAATTACTGAACTTATAAAATTTTATTACAATCTTCAAAATCAACAAATATTAATATAAGTATAAATGAAATTGCCAATTCTTGGTTGCAGAATACTTCAAACATTAAAAGTGCGATTCTTTTCGCAATCTGCAACAAGTTAGTCTTACAAAGACTATATCAAACACTCATTGAAACAACTACTTCCCGGGCTAATACCCCGACGAACATTGTGCGGACATTTGTAAGACTAACTTGTTGCGCACTTTTAAAATATTAATATGACGTAAAATTCACCATTTTTGTATAAATATTTGTGTGCTCCGTACATTTTCAGACATTCGTCGTTTTATAAAGGCATTCATTTCAACAAGTTTCTATGCGAATTATATTTCTGCCTAAGAATATATTTAATACACATACCTTTTTCGATTAACGATTTGTTTGGCTTTCTATTCTCATGTAAAGTTTTTACTTTATCAGGTTTTCTTTTATTGTTAATTGGTTCTGCAAAAAGATCAATATACTTATCAATAGAGCATATCAAAATCGATGTGGGTGAGGAAGACGCAATTTCTGGTATATTTCATTTAATTAATAATGATAATTATTATCCAGATATTGCTTCTTCCTTTAGGTCGTTAAGGTTAAAACTTTCTGAAACTGAAATAACAGAATACGTATATAAATAGTATCATAATTATTTTCAATTGTTTACTATACTAACACTAAATTTGTTTAACTATTTACATTTTTTCTAACGCAGAAATATATAAATCAGTGTAAAAAATGGATTACAATATTTGTTGTTAAAGTATTTTGCACACGACCTTACAGATTATTTAAATTATTTTTATTATTTAAATAAAATGCAATTCTGTTTGCATTTTTAGAATACTTTGGATGTATTTAAAATTCTCCTCGTAGTAAATTCTAATAAATAAATAAATTATGTTTGTATTGATTGCATACCTTTTATGTTATGAATTACTTCTTGCTGTTGCCTTTTATCACCTAGAAAATAGAATAATAACAATTGGCATACATTTAAAATAAAGAAAACTCTTCCTTTTTTTTTGTAAACTTATTTTGAGAATAATTGCTGTGTAGTCAAAACACTTATTTTCTACTTGTATCACTAGTATAAGTAGAAAATAAGTGTTTTGACAAAATTATCATTTAATTCTGGATATTTAATTAATTAATTAAAATTATCATTTCATTAAAAATGAAAAATACCAGATATTGCTTCTTCCTCATCGACATCTGCATCATTTGATTTGGGTCTTACATTTATTGGAACTGAAATAACAGAACAAATGTTAAAATAGTATCATAATTATGTTTAGTTGTTTACTATTCTATGTTTATAATATTTTTCCTATTTTACCTGCAGAAACCAACAAAAAATACAGTATTTAACATTTTTTAAGCTGAAATAGCATGATTAGTATTAAAATAATTAGAAATGACTTTTTTTTCTAATACAGAGATATAAAATTGAGTATAAAAATTCTATCATATACATTTCTTATATTTGTTGTTATAAGAAGTAAAAGGTGATCCAAGTAGAGATACTTTTTTCAATAGCCTTTTTTGACAGATCACGTGTGAGTCGTGTCATGCTATCATGTTATTTTTTTTTTAGTATTGTTTGGCATTTCATAATGGAAAGACGCCTGAAGAACGTTTACAAATCGTTCAACTTTATTACGAAAAGTCATGTTCTGTGAGGAATGTGTTTCGTGCGCTTCGCATAACTTATGGTCAACATAATCGGCCTACTGAGCGTACTATTCGCAACACCATCACCCATTTTGAGACCCAGCATTCATTATTGGATAATATTCGACCGAATAGACCACGTCCAGCACGCTGTGAAGAAAATATAGCGGCCGTAGCTGAGAGTGTACACGAAGACCGTGGAGAGTCGATTCGGCGCCGTTCGCAGCAAGTCGGACTGACGTATGGAACGACTTGGCGTTTTTTACGTCGAGATCTTAAATTGAAAGCGTACAAAATACAGCTTGTGCAACAACTGAAGCCGCTCGACCTTCCCAAGCGACATCGCTTCGCTCTATGGGCTCTTGAAAAGTTCCAAGAAGATCTGACGTTTTTGAGGCAAATTTTGTTTAGCGATGAGGCCCATTTCTGGCTCAATGGGTATGTAAACAATCAAAATTTCCGCATTTGGGACAAAGAGCAACCTGAAGAGATTCAAGAACTGCCACTTCATCCAGAAAAAACAACGGTTTGGTGTGGTTTGTGGGCCGGTGGAATCATCGGTCCATATTTCTTTAAAAATGATGCCGGTGCGAACGTAACCGTGAATGGTGACCGTTATCGTGCCATGATAACCAACTATTTGTTGCCTGAAATTGAAGCTCGTAATCTCGGCGACATTTGGTTTCAGCCAGACGGCGCCACTTCCCACACATCGCATCAATCAATGGATTTATTGAGAGAACATTTCGGTGAGCACATAATTTCACATTTTGGGCCGGTCGATTGGCCACCAAGATCGTGTGATATCACACCATTAGACTTTTTCCTGTGGGGATATGTAAAGTCTAAAGTTTATGCGGACAAACCCGCTTCGATTCAGGCCTTGGAGAAAAACATCACGCGTGTCATTCGCCAGTTACCAGTCGAATTGCTCGAACGAGTCATCGAAAATTGGACTCAACGGATGGACCATCTGCGACGTAGCGACGGCCAACATTTGATAGACATAATCTTCAAAAAATAAATGCCAAAGAATGTTCTTTCAAATGATAATAAACATTCTCCAATAAATTTGAATTTTCTGTGTTTTTTTTCTTTATACAAGTAAGAACCTCGAAATGGATCGCCCAGTATTTTGCACTTAACTCTTTCGGCTCTGACAGTGGCTTTTGCCACTATTTATTCAGTAAACATCTTGGAAATATTTCTTTTAAAATATACATACATGTATGCATGAGCTGTAACTGATAATAATAATAATAATCGTTTGTTGTTTTAAATTGTTTAATTTGAAGTCGTAAACGAGTGTTTTCCACTCCTAGATAAAGCATGAAGTAAAATTTCGAGTTTAGAAAAGCCTGAAAATTTGGTTTGGTCGCGTAGCGCGAAGCGCGGAGCGACCAAACCAAATTTTCAGGCTTTTCTAAACTCGAAATTTTACTTCATGCGCCACGCGCATAAAACACTGAAATATTGTGAAGTTAGAAATACTCTGAAACATGTTTTTATTTAATGGGTAATGATCGAAATATTTAAATAACAAAATATTTACATTTTCTTTACACGTTCTCAAGTCAGATCAAATAATACAATGTATCAAATTAACTTTTTTAGTAGTTTAATTATTATGAATGCAACCAATCGATAATGATTGTGTGCGGTAATTAAAACTGTAACAAGTTAATTATTATTTTTTCGTTATTAAACTTTAATAACAAAAAACTAATAATATTGCATGACTTGTGCTAAAATATGAATACTTTTACAAAAAATGCAGGAGAGTATTTTTTACTGCACTGGATTTGTTTTTGATACTTTCATATTTGTGTAACATATCAGAACTCCAAAAAAAAATTAATATCTTACCAGTTTTATTCGTGATATTTTCCTTTTCACCATCATCATCATTGGATGCGGTTTCATTACTTTGATTTTGATTTCTGATCGATGCTAAAATATGAATAGAACAGCATTACCTTTATTAATATTTGCTCAGATCAATATAAACAATTTTACAACTAATATAATTACCAGATAGTGTTTTTTCTGTATTTATCTTATGTCTATTTTTCTTGGTGGTTGGTAATTCTGCAATAAAATTGTGTTTGCATTTTTTATAAGAATTGTTATTTATTTTTAATTACCTGCGTCTTCATCTTCAGAATCTGCACCTTCATCTTCATCTTCAGGATCTGCATCTTCAGATTGAGTATGAGTACCGTTTTCCGTATTTATCTTGTTTGTATTTTCCTTGGTGGTCGGCGTTTCTGCAATAGAATTGATAATAATTTTATTTGAATTGACAGAAGGTTAAATTACCTGAATCAGCGGTATCTTCATCATTAGATTGAGTCTTATTCTCAGTATGTCCCATTGTGGTTGGAATTTCTGCTACAATAATTGATATTAAACATAGCAATAAAAATATTTTTTTATGGTATTAAAAATATTTTAACACTATTTTTACTAAAATTAGCAAAAACAGGGAATATCCGCAATTGTTGTATCAATTCCATGGTATGTCATTATTTTTTATAAAATCACATTACTTTTTCTTAATTATTTTAACTTAGAGAAACGTAATGTGTTAAGTGTGAACATTCATAAATTTAGAATTTTTCCCTCTACAAAAAAGTTAACTACATTTTGTCTCTAAAATAAATAGGACAGCCAATATTTGAACACTATAAAATTAACATGCGTTTTCCTATGTTGCGTCCGCCAAGTCAACACCCGGTATATATTTTATAGCAATAAACATGTTTTAACACTATTTTTATTAAAATTACCAGAATCTGCATCCTTAGATTGAGCCTTGGTACTGTTTTCTGTACGTTCTGGTTGTGTTTCAGTAGAATTAGATTGAATTTCATCTGAAATAAAATTGTCTCAATATTATCAGTTTCTCAAAAGCGCTTATAATAAATAATTGATTTGGTTCGTGTTCACTTTCTATATTAATTTTATTTGAATTGACAGAAGGTTGAATTACCTGAATCAGCGGTATCTTCATCATTAGATTGAGTCTTATTCTCAGTATGCCCCATTGTGGTTGGAATTTCTGCTACAATAATTGATATTAAACATAGCAATAAACATATTTTTTTATGGTATTAAAAATATTTTAACACTATTTTTACTAAAATTACCAGAATCTGCATCCTTAGATTGAGCCTTAGTATCGTTTTCTGTACGTTGTGGTTGTATTTTAGTAGAATTAAGTTTAATATCATCTGAATTACGTTCTGGTTTTGTTTCATCAGAATTAGATTGAATGTCATCTGAAATAAAATTGTCTCAATATTATCATTTTCTTAAAAGCGCTAATATTAAATCTTTGATTTGGTGCGTGGAACATGTTCATTAAAATAATTTAAAACATTTTACTTTGTTTTACCTCTTTTAAAGTCGTAAAACAAAGTTAAGTACAATAATATTACATCCTTAGTTTTCTACTTGTTTAGTACCAATGATTTTCATTAATAATGTCAAGGCATTAACAAACGTTAATCTGTTACTTTCTAGTTTATGATAAATGAATATTTCACCCTTAATTTTAACCATACCGGGTGTTGACTTGGCGGACGCAATATAGGAAATCCCATGTAAATTTTGAAATGTCCAAATTTTGGCTCCCCTATTTATTTTAGAAACAAAACGTATTTACCTTGCGTTATGTTTTTTGTCGTTAATTAAGTAACAGCAATATATTGTGCTATTTTAACATCCAATTGTTGTATAAATTCCATGGTATGTCATTATTTTTGTAAAATCACATTACTTTTTCTTAATTATTTTAGCTGTAAATTTTCTGACATTCGTTGATTTTTAAAAGAGTTCAATTCGAAGCTTTAAACGAGTGTTTTCCACTCCCAGACTAAGCATGAAGTAAAATTTCGAGTTTAGAAAAGCCCCGTGAAAAATTTTCTGGGCTTTTCTAAACTCGAAATTTTACTTCATGCGCCACGTGTATATAACACAGATTTTAAGTGGTTAGAATATACATAAATTTGACAATATTATAGTGTTTCATACGCGTGGCGCATGAAGTAAAATTTCGAGTTTAGAAAAGCCCAGAAAATTTGTCTCGGGTCGCTACGCGACCCTCGACAAATTTTCACGGGGCTTTTCTAAACTCGAAATTTTTCTTCATGCTTAGTCTGGGAGTGGAAAACATTTGTTTAAAGCTTTAAATTGAACTTTAAAAAAAAAACAGGGAATATCCGCAATTGTTGTATCAATCCCATGGTATTTCATTATTTTAATAAAATCACATTACATTTTCTTAATTATTTTAACCAGGGCTGTGGAGTCGTTGGATATAGTATCCGACTCCGACTCCGACTCCGACTCCTCAATTTAAGATAAAACGACTCCAGCTTCAACGTCCGACTCCGACTCCGGTGAATATTAGGAAATCATAAGGATTAAAGGGTACTCTTAAAAACCACATGTATGTACAAGAAGTTCAAAAGCAAAATTAACATGTATTTTTTTTAAGGATTAACATGATCATAATTGATAATTTTAAAATTCTACGATATTAATAATGATTCGTTAAGTCACTATCACTCACCGACCGGCTCTTTATACAAAGAGAAGACACTCTATAAAAAATATGTAACAGTCGAAGAAAATTATCAAAATTAACTATTTAAAAATGCACTAATAATCGTGTTAATTCAATAAGCCCAGTAACACTCTATTATTTTTACAAATTAGACATAATTTATTATTATATGTAAAACCAATAATTTTACACAAAACATATTAAAACTTATTTTTAATCATATATTTAAAATTTAAATGCCTATCCAGACTTAATAAGAAGCTATAGGTACAGCATTTTTAAATTACGATTAACGAATAGCGTTACCTGAAGTGTTACGCTCAATTTTCGTCGATCTTGTACTTTTTATTTCGATTTGTCCGGAGTCGGAGTCGTAACTAATTTTCGACTCCGCGACTCCGACTCCGACTCCGACCAAAATACCTAAACTCCGACTCCACGACTCCGACTCCGACTCCGACCCACAGCCCTGATTTTAACTTAGAGAAACGTAAAGTGTTAAGTGAAAATCCCCAGAAAAAAAAAGCCTAGAAAATTTCCACGGGGCTTTTCTAAACTCCAAATTTTTCTTCATGCTTAGTCTGGGAGTGGAAAACATTTGTTTAAAGCTTTAAATTGAACTTTAAAAAAAAAACAGGGAATTACCGCAATTGTTCTATCAATTCCATGGCATGTCATTATTTTTTATAAAATCACATTACTTTTTCTTAATTATTTTAACTTAGAGAAACGTAAAGTGTTAAGTGTGAACATTCATAAATTTAGAATTTTTCCCTCTACAAAAAAGTTAACTACATTTTGTCTCTAAAATAAATAGGACAGCCAATAGTTGAACACTATAAAATTAACATGTGTTTTCCTATGTTGCGTCCGCCAAGTCAACACCCGGTATATATTTTATAGTAATAAACATGTTTTAACACTATTTTTATTAAAATTACCAGAATCTGCATCCTTAGATTGAGCCTTGGTACTGTTTTCTGTACGTTCTGGTTGTGTTTCAGTAGAATTAGATTGAATTTCATCTGAAATAAAATTGTCTCAATATTATCAGTTTCTCAAAAGCGCTTATAATAAATAATTGATTTGGTTCGTGTTCACTTTGTGGAACATGTTCATCGAAATAATCTTAAAAATGTTACTTTTTATTACCACTTTTAAAGTTGTAAAACAAAGTTAAGTGCAATAATAATTTAGTCTTAGTTTTCTTTTGGCCATTTGCACCCCGACTGAACTTTAATCATGCACTAATCATTGATTAAACCTCTGATTTAGTCAAAATTCTAGAATATAAGAATGTTATAAATTTGTAAAATATCCTAAATATGTCTCTTTCATCAATTTGCCATTGTGTAAGCAATTTGTAAGTAAATCTATTGCGTTTTTGAGAAGTACTAATCATTGATTAAGTTAATCAATTTGGGTGCAAACGGGCATTAGTTTTCTACTTGTTTAGTACTAATGATTTTTATAAATAATGTCAAGGAATTAACAAACGTTAATTTGTTACTCTCTAGTTTATGATAAATCAATATTTCACACTAAATTTAAACCATACATATTTCGTTTGTTTTACATAATGTAATTTATTTTAAAATACTCGAAAAGAGGCTTCATTATTATTGCTTGTACAAAAAACTCTAGACAAATTAAAAACATATACCTTAATATCTTTAAAATGTCGTTTTAGTTATTGTCTAACGTCATTAGCGTTTTTAGCATAACAATAATAATAATCTTTATTGATACAAAGGCTATTAATTATTAACACAAATAATAATTGTCTTATTTGTGTTAATAATTAATAGCCTTTGTATCAATAAAGATTATTATTATTGTTATGCTTTGTTTGTATAAATGAGGATTTTATTGTGACTATAGTTTCGACAACTTTAACTTGTCAGTATCAAACATAAAGTACTTATGTTTCATAATAACAAGTTAAAGTTGTCGAAACTATAGTCACAATAAAATCCTCAGTTATACAAACAAAGTTAATTGTCTTATTTGTGTAAATAATGATGTATAACGAAGTAGAAGCCTCCACAGTGAACAGTTTTATTAATTATTACATTAACAAACATTTCTGCAAATCGGCTATCAACTAAACGTCTTACTGCTATAATTATTTCATGTTAACATTTGTAAACGCTGTCTGTTGAATTGCTATAAATAAGTAAATGTGATTACCTGTAGGACCTCTGGGTATTTTATTTGGAGTCTCTACGGGCTTTTTACTTGGATTTCTCGATTCTGTAAATTGCCAATTATGAATATTACATTTATAAATTGTTGTTTTGTCGATTCTTCATAATATAAAATGTAGTTTAACATAAATATGTCTTACTATATAAATCTTACCAGATTCTGTATTATCTTCAGCACTTTCATCTTTACCTTCTTCATTATCATCGTCTAAAATATGTTTAGTAATTGCTTTAAAATAATTTTAAAAAATACGTAACTATATTTAGGGTATAATAATCAAGACTAACTTAAATGAAAATTTAATAATTGAGCTCCTCGGTGGAAAAGTGGTATAAGTGCAATTTTCTTAAAACTTCTTATAAGTACAGATATCTACAAATGAGATTCATGTTTAGTCATAGAAAAAATGGTGCAATTGAATATGTATATCTCTTATGTCCGGTATTATAAACGATTAATAAGTCATTAGATAACTATTTGTGGAGTAAATTTATTTACCTAGTAAACTAATGGACAAATAAAATTGCGTATTATAAAGCAAACCTACCAAATTAATTGGAGTTCTAGAAATAAATATTTAAATCAGTAGATTATACATTTCCATTGTGGCCATAGCTGGAACCACCCATTTTTTAAATTGAATTGTCAATATTTCAAATTAAATTGTTAATCAAATTGGAAATTTAGTATAATTCCTTATAGTTATGGAGAATAACCAGGGAATAGGACAGAATTACACAGAACAAGAAAAATAAAGCTTATTAAAAATTATAAAAGACCTTAACGAGTGTTTTCCACTCCCAGGCTAAGCATGAAGTAAAATTTCGAGTTTAGAAAAGCCTGAAAATTTGGTTTGGTCGCGTAGCGCGAAGCGCGGAGCGGCCAAACCAAATTTTCAGGCTTTTCTAAACTCGAAATTTTACTTCATGCGCCACGCGTACAAGTCACTGATTTCAAGTGAAGTTCACTTCTTCATAATATTTCAGTGTTTTCAGTGTTGAATACGCGTGACGCATGATGTAAAATTTCGAGTTTAGAAGAGCCTGTAAATTTGGTTTGGTCGCTCCGCGCTTCGCGCTACGCGACCAAACCAAATTTTCAGGCTTTTCTAAACTCGAAATTTTACTTCATGCTTAATCTGGGAGTGGAAAACACTCGTTTAAAAATTTAAATGGATCTAATTTAAAAAAAGCGTATGCTTAAGTATAAAAATCCCTGGTTATGCCTGACTTGTAAAACTCTAGGTCTTCGACTCCTTAAAATGTCTTGTGGTTCGAATTAATCACTGTCAGGGAAGATACTATGAGCGAACTTAAATCTGATATGGATGATATGATAGACATGATAACCGTAATGAAATTAATAAATACAAGTAGTAGAATCTAAAGTAATTATAATAATATAATATACTTTTGACTTTTAACTGTCAAATAATTTAGAGAATAAAATTTACTTGGTAGAAAAACAAACAAATAAGGAGATTTATTTGCCAAATAAAGTTATTTTGTGTTTATTATACCGAATTCTTTGGAATAATTTAATATCTTCCTAAAGTAAATTTTATTTAGGGAATAAAACGTTTTATAATAACGGGCATTAATATAGTATACAATATTAATTATTGCTATAATTCCTTTCTTCACTTATTATTTTTATTATGCTAGATGCACATTTTGAACACTAGTGCCTGTTTGCACCTAAGCCGATTAACTTAATCAGTGATTAGTACTTTTTGAAAAAACAACAATTATATTTACAAATTGTTTACACAATTGAATATTGATGAAAGAGACATATTTAGGATATCTTACAAATTTATAACATTCTTATGTTCTAGAAATTTGACTTAATCAGAGGTTTAATCAATGATTGGTGGATGATTAAAGCTAATCGGTCGGGGTGCAAATGGACCTAGATGTTCATTTTAAAAGCAATAAAATTAATGTTATTGCTGTTGAAAATGGACACCTAGTGTTCTAAATGTTCATCCAGCATAATAAAAATAATGAGTGAAGAAAGGAATTACTACAATAATTAATACATAACACTTCACGTAACTAAAAGAAAAATATAGTACACAATGTTATTGATTAAACGTCTACAGATTATTTTATAAAAGTTAAACTTTATCTTTAATTTACACAAATAAATATCATCTTACTTGTACAACTTTCCTACTGAGCCCCTTAGTTGTAAAAATATACTGATAATATTTTTTATTATAAATACTTATTCGTAAAAAAACTTACCAGAATCGGTGGTATCTTCATTTTCTTCATCCCCTTCTTCATCTCCTTCTTCATCTCCTTCTTCATCTCCTTCTTCGTCTTCTTCTTCACCCCCTTCTTCATCATCTTGATTATTATCTTTGCCAGAATTAGATTCTAAAAAAAAATCCTCAAATGAACATAATTCTAAATATTAATTTATGTATTGCATTTCTCACCAGCAGATGTTGTATTGTCTGCTTTATTTATACCTTCAGTTACATTTGATGTCACTAAGCAATAAAACAACAAAAATTTGATAAATACAATTAACTTAAAGTAATCTGTATGGATGCATATAAATGAAAATAATTGTGAATATTAATTTATATATTGTATTTCTTACCAGCAGATGTCGTATTGTCTGCTTTATTTATATCTTCAGTTACATTTGATGTCACTAAGCATAAAACAAAAATAATTTGATAAATACAACTAACTAAAAGCAATCTGTATAATAATAATAATAATAATAATATTCTCTTTATTTTTCTCTGGACAGATATTACATATAAGTATTCATACAATACATAACACTGTACAGGAAAGACTAGTCAATAGGCAAGAATTTTACTTAAAATAGAAATTAAATAAAACAAAACTAATCATGTATAGACCCATAAAAGTCTGCCATTGTATAAGGCTCTATACTACAGAGATAATTGAATTCTTTTTTCCTAGTCTGCACATTTCGCACATGTTTAATTATCCTTGGCAGGTGGTTTACTATTTTCAGGCATGAATAGTAAGCACCCATCTCATAACAATTAAATCTGTGTTGTGGAAGAGTAAATTGTTGACCATGTCTTGTGCTGTAAGCGTTTGGTAGTAAATTCGTGCTGAATAGATCCATGTGACTCATACAAATTTTGCGCATTCAAATATATACAGGGTGTCTACGCTAAACCGTTCGTTAAAAGTTTATAGGGTTGCCGTTGCACTAAAAATTTGAAAAAAATCCTTGTCATATGGTTGAATCAGTTCTCCTCATGTAAAATATTTTTAACTTTATATCACTTCCGGTTCCACCGGAAGTAGCACCAAGTTTGTTATTTTAAATAGAACACCCTATATATTAGTAATTTTTTGGGTTCCTCGTTTAAATTGCAACATATTTTATTCAAACATATGTACACTTATCTCTTATAGTTTTGAAGAAAACAAAATATTTCTAAAATACTGACCTCTAAAAGGCATCTTGAAATCTGTCTGTAACTTTTCTTAAGAATTAGATAGAAATATGATTTATATCTCTACTTGTACCTAGAGGATGCCTCTATGAGTGACTTAATTGGAAACTGTTATTGGTCACAATCAGTGTTCTTAAAATGATTGACATCTAAGTGCCCTCTTCAATATCTAGTAATTCAATTTTTTTAAATGGAATGACCCAATTTTTATCACATGGTACGATTGGGGGGAACATTTCCTACAAAAAAGTATTATAAAACTATACTGCTAAATCAAGTAGTTTTCGAATTATTTCGAAAATTCGTTTTTCGTCGCGTTTATGCAGGGAATAATGCGCGCATAAGTCGAAATTGAATTTTAGTATGCCAGTAATATGCTTTTGTTTTGTCGCGATTGTATTGCGAAATGTCAAATAATAAAAAGAATTAGTACAAAGTTTTACAGAAATCAACAAAATGAATAATTATACAAATGAACAAATTATCAATTTATTCTTTATACATGGCAACTGCCAATTGAACAAAATTTGATTCCAATCTAAATCTTGTTTTATTCATCGGCAGCAAATGTGGATAAGTTTCATTAAATATTCTACAAGTTCGAGTACCAATTCTATCGTAGTTGCCATGTATAATGAATAAATTGATAATTTGTTGATGTGTGTATTTATTCATTTTGTTGATTTCTGTATAACTTTGTACTAATTGTTTTTATTATTTGACATTTCGCATTACATAAGCGACAAAACAAAAGCATTACTACTTGCCTATTAAAATTCAGTTGCGACTTATGCGCGCATTATTCCCTGCATAAATGCGACGAAAAACGAATCTTCGAAATAATTCGAAAACCACTTGCTTTAGGAGTATAGTTGTTAATACTTTTTTGTAGGAAATCTTCCCCCCAATCGTACCACGTGATAAAAAATGGGTCATTCCATTTAAAAAATTGAATTACAAGATATTGAAGAGGGCACTTCGATATTGACATTTTAAGAACACTTATTGTCAAAATTGACAGTTTTCAATTAAAACACTCATCCTCTAGGTACAAGTAGAGATATAAATCATATTTTTATCTTACACTTAAGAGAAGTTACAGATAGATTTCAAGATGCCTTTTAGAGGTCAAAATTTTAGAAATATTTTTTTTGCTTGAAAACTATAAGAGATAAGTGTACATATGTTCGAATAAAATATGTTGCAATTTAAACGAGGAATCCAAAAAATTACTAATATATAGTATGTTCCATTTAAAATACCAAACTTGGTACTACTTCCGGTAAAACCCGAAGTGATATAAAGTTGAAAATATTTTACATGAGGAGAACTGATTCAACCGTATGACGAGGATTATTTTCAAATTTTTAGTGCAACGACAACCCCATAAACTTTTAACGAACGGTTGAGCGTAGACACCCTGTATGTGCCATATACTGTCAAAATACTATTCGTTTTAAAAACACCCCTACAACTGTCGCGGTATTTCAGTTTGTGGAGAATTCTTATGGCTTTTTTTGTGCAATGAACACTTTATGCACATCGACACTTGCTCCCCAGAAAATAATTCCATATCGGATGTGTGAATGTATGTTGGCATGGTAAAATAGTTTAGAGATATTGTAGTTGCTTGCATTGATAAGTACTCTTAAACCATAGCAACTTCTATTAACTTTCTGACATACTATACTAATTTGCGTATAAGTTAAAATAATTCATTCTTACTTACCAGAAGAATTTGTAGTGTTAATGACTGCTACGTCTTCAGTTGTTACTGAAATTAAAACTCTTTTAAATTATCCGAAGAAACAAAATGCATATTAAAAACTCACCAGATGAATTGGTATTTTTTTCTGTTGATGAAGATTCTGTGATATTCGTAACACCTATAAGATTAATTTTTTTAAAATGTATGGTAAAATAATAGTTCATTAGATCCAAATAATCTTATCAAAGAATTTTAATTTATATTTCTTGAATAATTTTCTCACTTATCACTTGGTGAAACATTTTTAAATATTGATAATGAAGGTTTAAATTAAATTACACTTGGTTTGTTTCCCAATTTTTTACTTTACTATTTACTCGACTAGTTTCGCGTTTTACAGCATTATCACTCCTGATAATGTTGTAAAACGCGAAACTAGTCGAGTAAATAGTAACGTAAAAAATTGTGAAACAAACCAAGTGTAATTTAATTTAAACCTTCATTATCAATATTTTAATTTGTTTTAGAGCAAACCTATTAGCACAATTAAATTATAAACAGCATTAACTTATTTCTGAATAAGTTACTTAATTTAATCGCAGTTATATTTCATTTTTCGATGCTAGATGTACATTTAGTTAGCTATTGATAATGGGTACATAGAACCCGAAATGTACATCAAGCATCGAAAAATAAAAGTGATGAAAGGAATTTAACTGCGTTTTAATTAAGTGACTTAAAATCTTCACATAACTCAAATAACTACATTAATCTGAATAAGTTATTATTCGATACATGTAATTCTTAACTCCTAAAAGCCCTATATCCAAACTTCAAGGACTAATTTTCACTTACATCAGACTTTTTGCAAAAAAATGATCCAAAACTTTAAAGGAAATGTCTCCAAAACTAGAGTACCAACTTAGAAAAGTCTTTTGTCTAGTTCTATTTAATTCATACCCTTTAAAAATCGTGTTCACTTAATTGTGACTGTTAAGAGCTTTGTAAGACAATTATTCAAAACTTTAGGGGAAGTTGCTCAGAAACTGGAAGACAAGGTTAGAAACAAAACTTAAGGAAAGTTTCTTCAAAACTTTAACTTTTCCAAAGTCTAAATAATGACTTCAGAAAAGTTAAAGTTTTAAAGAAACTTTCCCGAAGTTTTGTTTCTAACCTTGTCTTCTAGTTTCTGAGTAACTTCCTCTAAAGAATTGCCTTCATTCAAAGAGTTTTGACTTTTACGGATTAATTGTCCATCAAGCGAGTTTCTAATTAAAATAGGTAATATAAACTTAAACATACCAGCAACAGTGGATGGACTAGATTCCTCATTATTGTTCGTTTCGTCAGTTGTATTTGTGCTTCCTTTAACAAAAATAGTTATGTTGATTGTTTTCATTTTGGAACTTTCCCACTAAGCAAAACACCAACAAATAACGTCATATCAACATTTTAGTAACATTAAACGTTGTATTAATGTTGATGAAGCATCACTTGAATGAGTTTGTTCAGTGGGTTACAGCATGTAATAATAATGTTGGTAATATCAACAATTGTAACCTAAATATAGATTGAAATTTTTCATTGATATTATTTTAAATTGCGTAATGATAAATACATTTTTTAAACATACCAAGTATGCTGGATGGGCTGGGTGACTCACTAGTGTTTGTTTCGTAAGTTGTATTTGTTGTTGCTGTAAAGAAAATAGTTACATTAATATTTTGATAATATAACTAAATGACACCCAAAAAATATTAATTTTTAAAATCTCAAGCCATCAAACATTAATTTTTATAATAAATATTGTTGAAATAATTAAAATCGCATACGCATATATATATATATATATATATATATATATATATATATATATAAATGAGCTATTAACTATATATATTCTTCTTATTTTTTAGTAGATTAATATGAAGTTTCCTTTAAGTATTAAACACTGACCGTTACTAGAAAAATTAATTGACAATTTTAAAGTAATATACGAGCCCAATCCCACGTTAGTTGGCTCAGTTTTTACAAGGTTACTTACTAGAACTACAACGCTGAAATGCAAAAATATTTTTATATATTTGTAATACTTAGGTGTGCTATAAACAGGAAGTTTTTTTCTAAGTATACATACCCCAATATAATGTATACGCTGTAATTTTTTAAGACATTCAACGCGTTTGAAAAAAATTCAAATGTAAGCTTTAAACAAGTGTTTTCCACTTCGAGACTAAGCATGAAGTAAAATTTCGAGTTTAGAAAAGCCCTGTGAAAATTTGTAGAGGGTCGCGCAGCGACCCGAGACAAATTTTCTGGGCTTTTCTAAACTCGAAATTTTACTTCATGCGCCACGCGTATAAAACACTATCATATTGTAAAGTTCACAATATATATCTTTACCATACTGCTTTAGTAGTATATTTTAAAATTCACTTGAAATCAGTGTTTTATACGCGTGGCGCATGAAGTAAAATTTCGAGTTTAGAAAAGCCTGAAAATTTGGTTTGGTCGCTCCGCGCTTCGCGCTACGCGACCAAACCAAATTTTCAGGCTTTTCTAAACTCGAAATTTTACTTCATGCTTAATCTGGGAGTGGAAAACACTCGTTAAAACTTACATTTTAACTTTTCAAATACAATTGTTTCAAAATTTACAGCGTACACAGTATATTCGTATGTGTATACTTAGAAGAAAAAGTCCCTGTGTACAGCGGACCTAAATATTACAAATATATCAAAATATTTTTGAATTTTAAGCTTTGTAGTTCTAGTAAGTGAGTTTTTAAAGACTGTGCCAACTGACGTGGGACGGGTCTCGTAAATGTACAAATAACGTGTTTTATATATTTCTTGAATATGTTTCTCGCTTACTTTGAACTACTAATAATAAAAGGTACATCGAAAAATACCGCTTGGTTTGTTTCATTATTTGCCTCTAAATACTCGACTAGTTTCGCTTTTTACAGCGTCATCAAGAGTGAATTACTAAATATACCGAACGGTTTATATATAATCAGGTAATAAGAAAATTCCCTAACATTAAAATCCCTTATTACGTTAGTATCTTTTAAAACATGACAAGAAAGTCTTTAGACTGCCTACTAACATCTATTGAAGCATGAAATGTTAATCACAGTGCTAACATTTATAAACAAAATCTGATGGTTTGGTTTCGTATGGAAAATACTATAGTTTTTTATTTACATTTAATCAGAGTTTATTTTATAGAAGTCATATAAATACCGTGCGATAGTTTAAAACATGATTTAGAGTAGGCTTTGAACTTTAAATTAGATTGGCACCACTGACTGTCAACACATAGTTTACCATAACCTCAAAATTATTCCATCATTCAATTAGCATTCTGGCCAACCGGACAAAAAATGCCAACTACTCTAAATCATAACTTAAACGATCGCACGGTATAATAATTACCACTTGTATTCACGGATCCTTTAGTTGTTACATCATTGGTTGAATTGGACGCACCTAAAACATTTAAATGTAGACAAATATTTTAATGTTCATTTAAATGTAGACAAATATTTTAATATTTCCAACATAAACTTATAAATATATGATTTTATACTCATTCTTGAAATATTTTACATTCTGGAACACTCCAATTTTTTGTATCGTGCTTACTTTCTTCATTGTTGGAATTGACATCAATCGAAGTTCCTGTAGTTCCTGTGTTGATTCGTACTGTTGCACTTATTTCAGTTGTAGCTAAAAAAAACTAATATTATGTCGTTTACGTTGAAAATATGAATTCTATTTTTTTTTCTTAATTGTCCTTTTTACCAGACAAAGTAAAAGTAATAAATAAAAATAAAATCTATCGTGAGAATTAATAATTGTGTCTATTTTTTATGAATTTACTTCCATATCTTTAAGAGAAGTTTGAGATGCATTTTTGATTTCAATACTAATATTAATCACAAATTTTTATGTAATTCAAAAAATAAGAAAACATTATACATTTATTGGATATTTATTTTATAGTGATTTCAAAAAGAAAACAGTTGGTTACATTTCACTAATATTTTGGTTTTTTATTCCAACTAGTTTCTCAAGGAGAATGACTCAAAGTCGAAACTAGTTGGAATAAAATACCAAAATATTAGTGAAATTTAACATTTTTAAATCATAGTTATATTAATCACATATTTTTATGTAATTCGAAAAATAATAAAATATTATACATTTATTGGATATTTATTGTATAGTGATTTAAAAAAGAAAACAGTTGGTTAAATTTCACTATTATTTTGGTTTTTTATTCCAACTAGTTTCTCAAGGAGAATGACTCAAAGTCGAAACTAGTTGGAATAAAATACCAAAATATTAGTGAAATTTAACCAAGTGTTTTCTTTTTTAAATCATAGTTAAATATGTTTCACCAAAAGATGAGAACAAGATTATTTTATAGATTGCGATCTTAATATAACAATAATAATCTTCCTTCAATCTCAACCTGTATTTCTACGGGCCCCATAAGCTCAGATACAATAAAAATCATGAACTGTGGAGGCTTCTACTTCGTTATACATGTTAATTCAATAAAAAAAAACACATTAACTTTGTTTGTATAACACACTATTTTTATTTTCGTGACTGCAGTTTCGGCAATTCAACTTGCCATTATCAAACAGAGTAAGTAATAAAAATCCACTATGATCATTTCTTAAATTACCTATAGTTGATGAATCATGGAGAGAATTAAACAAATATCCAATATCTTTACTTTCACTATTGTTACATCTTTCCACTGATTCCTCTAAAGTCATACAGTACTTCGTCACCTCGTTCATAACGAAGCCATTGCGACAAGCACATCCAGCTTTTGGATCCACAGTATCATTCACAATTGTTTGGCAAGTGCTTGCACAATTTGCACAACGCACCCAAATCTCGTTGTTCGTTTCATTGCAAGCTGGTTTTTCTGTACTAGCTGCAAAAGAAATAACAAAACACAGGAAATGGTTAATTAATTCTCTAATTAATTACCGGAACATATAACTCTTACGGCCGGTTTCATAATAATTGGGTTAAAGTGACTTTACCAAAAGTCCGCTTTAAGTTAAAGTCGACTTTAAATATTTATGTGTTTTATAATGAATTACTGATCTGACTTTAATTTATAATCTGTTTAATAACTAGGAGGAGCGTTTTAAATTTTACGCGCCAAAACCTACAACTCTGATTGGCCGAGAGCGCGCCCATTTTACACAGTGCTAATTACCTCATTATTAGACGCAACAGCTGACATAACCTTAATTCGAAGCGTTACCGAGTTGCAACTTTGTTTCGTAATAACCTTTTGTGCGGTGTTTCTTTAGCATAGTTAAAAGTTAGTTTTGTTTATATTGTTGTGGTGGATTATGGACCCAGTACAAGCTCGGTGATAATATCACCCTCACCTCCAAAAAAGCGTAAGAAGTTGGATTTGGGTCATTTATATCTGTCTGAAAAACAGTGCATAATAAATATGTATAAGCAGATGATAACAGATGATCTACATATGAAAATGGCTGCTGTTGTATCAGACATTGTTGGTGCAGTAGGTGAGATATCAAATAGCATAAGAATATGCATCAAATAATAAAATGTTTAATTTTTAGGAGTTGTAAATCCCCCTGTCTATCGTACCATTAGCGAATATAAGAAATCCGGAGAGATTTGTAGCAATAAACACCTTGGAGGACATAATTGCAAGTTTTGATGACGTAGTGAAGAGATCCGTGCATAGTTTCTTCTATAAAAATGAACTGCTAACTTTGAAATAAGTTTTAAAAGAAGTAAACGATCATGCAGGCATGCCGAAGATGAGTCGTTCTACCTTGTATAGTTTTTTGGAACAAATTTAAGTAAAATAGAGACCAGAGCTGGGCAAGATTCGAATCATTCAGGATTCGAATCCTTTTAGAGGATTCAAAAGAGGTATTCGAATACTTGAGTTCAACTGGATTCGTTACATTTTTTTAAGAGGATTTGTATTCGAGTCTAATTGTGGGTGATTCGAATCCTTATAAAAGGATTCAAATCCTTGTAAAATGATTCGAATACTTACAAACGGATTTGAATCGTCAAAAATAATTCGAATTGATTGTGAGGAATAATATGAAAAATTTTTGTTTGTGTGTTTTTAAATTTTACGTTAAATCACTGTTTTATGCGCGTGGCGCATGACGTAAAATTTCGAGTTTAGAAAAGCCCCGTGAAAATTTGTCTCGGGTCGCTGCGCGACCCGAGACAAATTTTCACGGGGCTTTTCTAAACTCGAAATTTTACTTCATGCTTAGTCTGGGAGTGGAAACGCTCGTTCGAAACTTTAAAGTGAATGCTTTGATAAGAACATTAAATGATTGAAAATGTTTTCAAAGATAATAATCTAGTTTTCAAAATTTTGTTTAATATTGTTTGAAGTAAAACTGACATGGTAGCCACAATCTGAAATGTAAAATTTTTCCTACAATTCCCTGACTAAAGATATTTCCCCTGTCCTTTTAATATAACTTTCTTCTGTGGGAAACCCCCATTCTGTTTAATAGTTTTCATTGTTTCTGCCAATATTTAAGTTAATTTTATACTTTTTTGCGTGTTTTGTAATTTGCCTGCTGATTTTGATAAATTTAATAATATCATATGGCTTTTTTGTTAGTATTTTGGTCAATTTGAATATAATTCTATGACTTTTCTCTGACCTTCCCAGTTTTAATAATTTTCAGTAAATTTTTTATTTATGTAAATTTCAGGCACTAGTTAATTTTATAATAGAGTTCAATTTGAAGTTTTAAACGAGTGTTTCCACTCCCAGGCCAAGCATGAAGTAAAATTTCGAGTTTAGAAAAGCCCCGTGAAAATTTGTCGAGGGTCGCGCAGCGACCCGAGACAAATTTTCGGGCTTTTCTAAACTCGAAATTTTACTTCATGCGCCACGCGTACAAAACACTGATTTGAAGTGGAGTTCAGAAACACACAAATACATCTTTAACCAGAGTAACAGGGAGTCAGATATTTAGTCTGTTATCAACGATGTTCATTAATTAGGTTTTGAATATTTTAGTTAAAACAACTGGCAACAATATTTATATATTAATGGTTGCAAAAAAATGACAAAATCAAATTTATTTTTAAAGGATTTGTATTCGTGATTCGAAAGAACAGGATTCGAATCATATTTATCTCTTGCGAATCCTTTATTCGAGTATTCGTGATTCGAATTATATTAGGTGATTCGGATTCGTGATTCGAATCCTTTTTACAAGGATTCGTCCAGCTCTAATAGAGACACATTATTATATAAATTATGAACATAATGTAAATATGTTTTATTTCACAGATATATGGCGAGATGCCGTATAAGCATTTTAATTGAACTGACGATATCGTACGATGGAAAAGAAAATACTTAACCACAGTTAAGAAGTACAAAATGGATATTTGATTTTATTTAAAGAGTAATTATGAAATTAATTAAAATTGCCGCCAAATTTATCTAGTGATATTTCTGGTACCTTTTTATAGCGTAAATTGGGCTTGGGTACTTACTCCTAGTTTTTAAACAGACTATAGACTTTAAGGTAATGAAAATAGGTTGGTAGCACCTTTTTATACTTATTTTTATTCTATAATGTTGTATTAACCTCATTTTGATTGTTTATATTTCAATTATGTCACTGGAAATGTCACAACAAACAATAAGTAAAAATAATAATTATATCATATGTTCAATAAAAAAAACCTCAAGAGTGCTATGGAAAATATGGTAGGTTAGTAACTCTGAAATTATACATTAGATTTATTATATCTCAAGGTACTGTAGAACCATCATAACTTGCCGTTGCGCAGTGGCAAAATTGTGGGCGGAGCGAAAGATAGGCGGTCTCGATAGGTTTCGTGAAGAGTTCGAGCGCGTGGTACATTCATTTGAAGAAGTGACAGTGCGATGGATTTTCAAAGTAAATTAACTCGTGGCCGTGCACTTGCCGGCCAATCTCGTAAAATTATTAGCAATGTATGCAAATTTACAAAAAGTGATCTTGATGCTGAGGGGAGCGACCGACCATCTACGCTGTTGAGTTATAAATGAATAGCGCGCGCGAAGAACACGTGCTTGCTTATTACAGCGACTGTACTCGGCCGCCAGATCGCCTCTCTCTCTTGTTTCATTTTCGCTTCCTCTCTGCGCGTCTGGCCAACTTAATATGGTTAAGCAGTACGTCGCACAATGTGGCCGATCCGAGCGAACGCACCAGCGGTAGTTCGGGAAGGAAAAATAAAAGTCAAAATTGACTAATAAAGAAAATACTATTATATTGTAGATACTCCAAACCTCATAAAATTTCATATTTACGATTTTTTTGGACACACTCCTTTTGTGCAATTAATGTTTAAAGTTGATCAATTTCAGATCGCGAAGAACACGCGAAAAGTGGATGAGTTTTGATAATTGATTACATCGCACTCACCTAATATATCAATATAGTCTTTTTAAAAGTGTATTTAATATACATTGTATAATATACCACTAAGTGTGAATTAATCGATATCGTTTAACGATAATTATAATTATTTAAACATAACAACTTTATTTTATTGTATTTAAACTTCTAAGTGGCCTATATAAGTTTTATCGAACCGCGGAGGGTAGGGCTCACCACCAAAAAATAGCTCACACTTTTCTGTATCATACCCCATCAAAATCAGATTTTTGTCGATCCGTGTAATGGGCTTTTTTTATTTTTTTTATTCAGCGCGACCGTTTACCGCGAACGCGCTTAAATGCGTCACTCCTTTGCATAGATTTCATACGCAGTTCATACATTCTATTTATCCGCGAATTTTATTAAGATAACATATCTCTTCAATATCACTTTATTTAAAACTATAGCCCACCTTTCAACTTGTAATTATAATTATTTGAAAGAAACAACTTTCTTTAAATTAAATTTTATCTTTGAAATGGCTTATATAAAATATATCGAATTGCGGGGGCTGTGACTCACCATAAAAAAAATCGCTCACACTTTTCTGTAATACACCTTACTAATTTAATTTTTTTTATCAATCCATGTAAGGGTTTTTTTATAATTTTTTTATTCAACGCGACTGTTTACCGCGATAGCTTTCGAGCACACAAATTATCTATTGATTCCTATCGCTATTTAACTTAATAAAATTTACGTGAGAACATGATGCAAAAATCCATTTTTTCTTAAGAGTGCTACAGAAGTCTCTAATTTTCTTACGTATTTTATTTTGATCAGTTGGCGTAGAAACATTAAAATGATCTTCAACATATGTAACTAAAGATTGATATGTTGCATCCGAATTAACATTTGGTTTACCTTTCAAATTATACCATATCTTAATTTAATAGATTAAACTATAATTATATATACACTATTAATAACTAAAAACACTAAAATTGTCCAAATTAACTAACAATTAACAGAACTAAGGTTACTTAAAATTAAATAGTGAAAGTCCAACACTCCGATAGGTTTTAAGAATATATATCTGAACTCTTCAAGAGACGAGATTTAACTAAATTAATTCTCTTCTAAAAATCCCTTCTCTTGAAATTATCAGTTTTCAAGTACTTGGCGTATTAAAAATAATACACTCACCCCATTTCTCACAGGCGTTGACAGAACAGACGACTAAGAATTAATTGTCAATGAAAACACAGATGTTGATCATCTTATAAATACTTGAGCAAATTGTTGTATTATGTTCAATAATACTGTGATGGGTTCAAATTAATATATTCAGAGACGACCGTTTCGAATGACACGTTTATTAATACTGGCCATCTGGTCCGTTTATATAAAAAAACATTTAATACAATAAAATGTAAATAATTGTTCATTCTACAGGTAGATGGCATAAGCGTTTATAAATTAAAATAAATTATAATTCAAATCATGACATCTCCCATTTTTCAAAAGCAAAATATACATTCAATTTTTACATACAAAAATCAAAATCATATTTTTCTAAACTAAAACTAATCCGCATTTATTTAGCAACAAATCTATCTGGAACCTTGACGACTCTTCCACTACTAGTATTCTATGGTGGATTGTAAACAAATGTATCGTCCATCGAGGTTTCAGATTCCATTTCAATGTCACTAGAATAATGTTCACTCTCATTACAAGTTACACCACTGTTTTCTGAAGAATCAGGAATAATTGCCAAAAATCTTCTATTCCTATCTATTACATTACCCTTTGAGGTTTTTATTGTATATCTTCTAGGTTGTAGATTTTTAATAATTTTTCCTTCTTCCCACTTATTATTTGTTTGGACATTCACTATATCACCAACTTTCAATTCTGATAGAGGTTTTGTTCTTCTATCATAGTAATACTTGCACATTTTTTGACGTTCTAACAAATTATTTGTAGTTTTATTACTATTTATTACTTTTGGCTGTAGTAAAGTTTTATTTATCGGCACCAGACTATTTAAATGACGCGACATTAAAAGTTGAGCTGGCGAAGCAATATTATTCACTGGTGTATTTCTATAATTTAACATCGTTAAATATATGTCTTTTCTTCCATGAATGGCTTTTTTAAATAGTTGTTTTATCGATTGAACGGCTCTTTCGGCTAATCCATTAGATTGGCTATGATAAGGACTGGAAATGATGTGCTCAAATTTCCATGTTTTCGAAAATTCTTTAAAATGTTTTGAGGTATATTGCGGACCTCCATCTGAGTAAAATGTTTCAGGAATACCGTGCCTAGCAAACATAGATTTTAAATGTTTTATGATTGTTAAATAATAAGTATCCCTCTCCAATGGTTCTATTTCAATGAATTTTGAAAAATTATCTATGACAAGTAAATAGTTTACATTATTTACATAGAATAGATCACTAGATAAATGCTGCCAGGGTCTATTAGGAATTTCTCTATTTATCAAAGGTTCTTTTATGTTTGAGTTTCTAAATTTTATGCATGTTTTACAATTTTTTATAAAATTAGTAATATCACGTGACATTCCAGGCCAAAATAACGATTCGCGTGCTAAATCTAAAGTTTTTGTAAAGCCCTGATGTGCATAATGTAATTTTGATAAAATGTTTGGAATTTGTTTTGCAGGAATAATTAATTGATTTCCTTTATATAATAAGTTATCAAATTGAAAAATTTCATTTTTAATATTCCTAAAATATTCTAATTCTTTATTTAATTTTTTCTTTGGCCAACTTCCTGTAATGAAGTTTAATATTTTACTTAATAAAGGATCGGTCATAGTATCATTTTGCATTTCATTTAATTTATTTTTAGTAATTTTTACATATTCTTTGATTAAACATACATGACCTTCAATTAATTTGTCTAAATCTTCTTCATCTTTATTTTGATCTGGAATTTTCGCGCGTGAAAGAGTATCAGCTAATAACAATTCTCGTCCAGGTTTATAATACACATTAAGATCATATTTTTGTAATCTTAGCAGCATTCTTTGTAGTCTAAGTGGACAATCATTGAGTTTTTTCTTAAATATTGATTCAAGTGGTTTATGATCTGTTTGAACATCTATCTTTTTTCCAAATATATATTGAGAAAATCTTTCGCAACCAAACAAGATTGCAAGAAGCTCTTTTTCTATCTGCGCCCATCTTTTCTGTGTGTCAGCCAGTGCTTTTGATGCATATGCACAAGGCATATTATTTTGTAATAATACCGCACCCAGAGCGTCTTGGGAAGCATCTACTGACAACACTGTTTTCTCATTTATTTTAAAATGTTGTATAACTGGAGATTTTGTTAATGCTGACTTGTGTTTTTATAAACTTTCATCATGTACCCTAGTCCAATTCCATATAGAATTCTTTTTAATAAGTTCTCTTAAAGGTGCTGTTATTGCAGATAAATTATTAATGAATTTTCCAACATAATTGACCATTTCAAGTAACCTTTGTAAAGATTTTACATCTTGTGGTTTTGGAATATCAAGTATTACTTTAATTTTTGAATTATCTGGCTTTATTCCTTCAGCATTTATCACGTGACCCATAACTAAAACTTCTTTTTGAAAAAATTTACACTTTTCTCTGTTAAATTTGACATTATTTTTCTAGCTAAATCTAATACCTTTTTTAATCTTTGATTATGTTCTGTTAGTGTTGAACCCCAAATTATTAAGTCGTCTATGTATACATCGACACCTTCCATATCAAATATCTTTTTAAATTTCTTATGGAACACTTCAGAAGCACATTTCAATCCATATGCCAATCTTAAAAATCTGTACCTTCCAAAAGGTGTTGCGAACGTACAAATTTTTGAGCTTTCCTCAGTGAGTAAAATTTGCCAATTTGTTGTATTATGTTCAATAAAACTGTGATGGGTTTTAATTAATATATTCAGAGACGACTGTTTCGAATGACACGTTTATTAATACTGGCCATCTAGTCCGTTTATATAAAAAACATTTAATACAATAAAATGTAAATAATTGTTCATTCTACAGGTAGATGGCATAAGCGTTTATAAATTAAAATAAATTATAATTCAAATCATGACACAAATTACAATTTCTCACTTATATTTTATATAAAAGCTAACAAACCATTAGAAACGAGTCGATAAAGAAGTAATTTTTATAGGGTAGTTAATAACACGAATAACATTTTCGTTATATTATATATTATAGGTAAAAGATATATTGAACAATAAATTTTAGAGAATCTACGGCCGCGGGCTGGTATATCGTATTTTTAATATATGTTTAATTGAATTTTAAATTAAAATGACATTAATAATTTTAAATAATTTTTATAAATCTGAAGGGTAGAAATGATTTTAAATAATGTTATACTGTAGAGGAATGTTATCTTAGTAAAATTTAAGGATGTATGACAAAGATGCAGAAACTGTGTATGAAATCTGTGCATAGAAGAGCTCGAGCGATTTTGCGGTAGACGGTCGCGCTGAATAAAAAAAATAAAATCGCCCCTTACACGGATCGACAAAAATATGACTTTTATGAGGTATAATAGAGGAAAGTTTTAGCTATTTTTTGATAATAAGCCCTACTCTCCGCGGTTCTATAAAATTTATATAGGCCACTTAAAAGTTTAAATACAATAAAATAAAGTTGTTATGTTTAAATAATTATAACTATCGTTAAACATTATCGATCAATTCACACTTAGTGGTATATTATAAAAAATGTATGTTTAATAAACTTTTAAAAAGACTGCGTTGATATATTAGGTGAGTGCGATGTAATCAATTATCAAAACTCATCCACATTTCGCGTGTTGTTCGCGATTTGAAATTAATCAAATTTAAACATTAATTGCACAAGAAGAGTGTGTCCAAAAAATCGTAAACTTGAAATTTTATGAGGTTTGGAATATCTACAATATAATAGTATTTTATTTATTAGTCAATTTTGACTTTTATTTTTCCTTCCCGAACTACCGCTGGTGCGTTCGCTCGGATCGGCCACATTGTGCGCCGTCTGAAGGTTCAGCTATCAACTATCATGTATTAGCAGTATAAAAATTTATATTATTAAATATGTTCTATCGTATTTTTGATATGTGGTGATCTGGGTTCGATTCCCAGCCGGGGCGAGTAATTTTTCTAACGAAAAATATTCGTCCCGGAGTCCATGGGTGTGTGTGAATGTGTTGTGACGTCCAAATATATAGTTATAGGTAATTAGCAATAAGTTAAAGAAATAAAACAAATACAAATATAAATAAAATGATGTTGGCTAATGGGCAAGTTCCCAAGGCCAGACAAAAGCCAAACCCAATAAAAAAAAAAAAATTGATATAGGCCCAACGGGAAAATATTGTAACCATCTTGTATATTAAAGCGATTAATAATTTCGATGTTTAACGTTAAAATATCTGCCTTATTAATACCCTTATTCGTTAAATAACTATTACTGTCTATTAATAAAGCACATATTTTTTCAGCGCAATCATACATTTTAATATATTTTACAATACATGAGCAAATCCCATTGCCATGATATTATAATATAAATAATTCAATATAGCATTCCAATTGTTTCAATTGCAAATAGATATTTACTTTAAATTGTGGTTTCGAACAAATTATGGAATGTATGAATTGTTCCAAATGACAATTTATATAAAATGATGCTAAATTAATCGTGTTTAACTAGGGTAGTAATATGCTTATAATATACTAGTTATATGCTTAATATTATAAGCATATTTTAATTATAGTACAGGATAATTCAATATGATTACAGATTCAATTTATTTTGTTTTTTAAAGCAGAATAAATTAGCGAAAATGAGCAGCTTATAGTATTTATAATATTTACAATATATTTCCTCTGAAACCCACGTTTTGTCGTTTTTCAGATGAAACTGTTAAGGTAAACATTTTAAATGAAATGGTGTATGATGACCAGGGTTGTTATGTTTAAAACACTTTGTTTTAAAACAGTATTTTAAACATGTTTAAAAACAGCCGTCGAGTTTTATACAATTTTTTTTAATATTTTATAAACAATTTTGTTTTAAACATGTTTTAAATCTTAAATTTGTTTAAAACATGTTTTAAGCGTTAAATTTACTAAATTATATTTTATACTACTTCATTAAGATATTTGTTTAAATTTTTAAATTTTAGCTTAATTGTTGAAGATATTTCAAATTACATTATTAAACATAATATTTTATTACAATAAAATATCACAACTGTGTGTGCATAAATTTGATTTTTAAATACAGGGAATTTATCATTTAGGTATACATATGCATGCGATGTAAATTTTGCGTTGTTTTTTTTTAAGATGTCTATTTGAATCTTTAAACGAGGGTTTTTCACTCCCAGACTAAGCATGAAGTAAAATTTCGAGTTTAGAAAAGCCCCGTGAAAAATTGTCGAGGGTCGCGTAGCGACCCGAGACAAATTTTCTGGGCTTTTCTAAACTCGAAATTTTACTTCATGCGCCACATGTATAAAACACTGAAATATCGGAAAGTTTAAAATATACGGCTTTAGCAATCTAATATGTAGATGTAAAAAAAACGTGAGTAAAATTCTGAGCTAAACAAATCGTTGAAAACAGTGATTATAGGCAACCTAATAATTCTAACGTATATTAGGTTGCCTAAATCGTTGGTGTATGTGTGTGTTTTTTTAACTTCACTGTGAATCAGTGTTTGTAAGCGCGTCGCATGAAGTAAAATTTCGAGTTTAGAAAAGCTTAATTTGGATTGGCCGCTCCGCTTCACTACGCGGCAAATCCTAATTCTTAGGCTTTTCTCAACTCGAAATTTTACTTCATGCTTAGTCTGGGAGTGGAAAACACTCGTTAAAAGCCTCAAATTAAACGCTTTGAAACAACGAATTCCCGCAAATTACAAAAACCGCTGTAATTATCGGGATGTGTATAGTCAAAAGAAAAACTTGGTTTAGTGGTGCTCGCACATTATTTACTTAAAACGCTCTGGTTTATAAAATCGGAACCAAACCAATTTTTTAGGCTTTTCTAAACTCGAAATTTCAGTTCATGCGCCACGCGTATAAAACACTGATTTTAACTGAAGTTCAAAATATACTGTTATGATATCTTATCATGTTTAATCTCACGTTAATACACCTTTCAAATCTACATTTCGTGTAACTAAAGTTTGCTCTTTCAAGAGCTTTGGGATATGTAAAGAAAATATCTATGTATGTATTTAATTCAATATTTGAGCTAACCATTTCAATTAGTCTTCCTGCCCTTATAAAATTTAATACTTCAAAACAACATAAAGCTAATTTTGTAACGTTATTTTTTAATCCATTTTTGAAAAAAAGAAAAACATTAACCTTATTGAATCACAGACATGTGTTACCATTCAGACACGATTCAATTTCTATTCCAACGTTTTGTATATATTCGACGCATATTTCATACAAACTATGTTGTATACGTCCAATCCGCGATAGCGAAAACAAACAAAGCGAAATCCATTTCCGTTCTGTACTCACCGATCTCTTGGCCGGCAACGGTAACGGAAAACGCGATGGCAATTTGAAGAAGAACAAACAGAAGTCGTTCCATCGCGACAACTTGCACGAAAACCAATAGAATAAATTTTCATGACAAATATGTTTATTAACTTTCTACGTTATCGTTTTTTTTTTTTTTTTTCTATGGGGAATTTTCAATTCCGCTCATACTTGAGCGATGATTTTCCAGGCTGGTATTCGGTTCACGTAGCGTGTTCCCCCCTTGGCTGATAATGGGAATGCATTTTTCAAATTCCATAAGTTGTAGGTACAATTTGTATTTATTATTAAGCTTTGAAATGTATTATTTCACAATCGTAATGTTCAATAAAAAAATCTCTAGAGTGGCATGATTTAATCATTTTTTACTTTCCCCCGTATGTAATACAAAGGGAAAGTATTGTTTTCGTGAAAATTTTTGAATCAAAAATTTTAGCGGAAATATCCGTTTTGAGGTCCCCTGAGTCGAATAAGACCATTTTTGAAAAATGTCTGTCTGTCTGTCTGTCTGTCTGTCTGTCTGTCTGTCTGTCTGTCTGTGTGCGCTGTACCGCAAAAACCGCTAAAGATATCGAGATGAAACTTGAAACTTAAGCTTTTTGTTACAATCGGAAGAACTGAAGAGCTTTTGGTGAAAATCGGAAAACCGGAAGTGGTACTTTACTCTTAGCGTTTTTCAGTTTTTTCAGATTTTTTCAATAAATGTTCATCAAACAAAAAATTCTTTCAAATAAAAGTTGTGGATAATAACAAAATGAAGATGTATTGTTCACTTACTTTTTGTCATGGCACTCTTAGTTTTTGAGATATTCAATAAATAGTGTTTTTTATCTAGTCATTGGTTTGTGTCAGTATGTGTTGATCTAATTGAAAAATGTTTCAAATAAAAGGTGTAGTTATCAAAAAGTTGAAGACATTTTGAAAATAATAATGCTACAAATATTTTAAAAGTGATTTAATACGCAATTTACGGGGGAAAGTACTATGATGGACACATCACCATTTTTTTAACTTAAGTTGGCTACACGCTTTAGGAATTGTCATATAAAACGTCAGACATACTAATGATAATGTATAACTTCAGAGTTGCCAACCTATAATATATTCCATGGCAGTCTAGAGATTACATAATTGAACATAAACCAAATTCAAAATATGTTACAATTACCCTGTTAAACATCAAATAAAACCATAATCAATTTCATTTGTCGAAACTTCCATGCCAAAGTATCGTGTGTTCATTAAAATAATAATGAACACACGATACTTTGGCATGGAAGTTTCGACAAATGAAATTGATTATGGTTTTATTTGACGTTTAACAGGGTAATTGTAATATGTTTTGAATTTGGTTTATGTTCAATTATGTAATTACGTTCATAATCACACTGAGTAAAGAAACGCTACATGACACGTTGCATCAATGTTACCGCGCAACACGAAACGTTTTAAGTTGCATGAATGTTGAAGAAACGTTGAATAAACGCCGATTTTCCGCCTGCAGCAACGTTGCATGCTAACGTTCAAAGAAAAATATTGCTGCACCGTCCACAAAGCAACGCCCATGCAACACGAGCAATTACTCTTTTTGTATGCAACCCAACATATTGTATTGTATATAACCTGATGTGCAGCAATTAAGTGAACGTTATAGGAATGTTTTTCTCGTAATCTTAACACAAAATTAATTTCTGGGTTTAAATGGGCCAAAAAATAGAAATATGTATTGGTAACAAGAAAAAAACTGTCTTACAAAAAGTAATGTGTAGTCTAACGGAGACAGTATTCCGGAACCTAAGTACCTAGTACCCTTAAACTCTGAAAACATTAAAATATTGCTAACAAGTGCATGAACTTCAATTGAAATCAGCGTCTTATACGCGTGGCGCATGAAGTAAAATTTCAAGTTTAGAAAAGCCCAGAAAATTTGTCGAGGGTCGCTGCGCGACCCTCGACAAATTTTCACGGGGCTTTTCTAAACTCGAAATTTTACTTCATGCTTAGTCTGGGAGTGGAAAGCACTCGTTTAAAGCTTTCGGTTGAACTCTTTTAAAAAAAACAACGAATATCTGAAGATTTACAGCATATAATTGGGACATGTTTACTTAAATAAAAAACTCTCTATATGTTCAATGTCTATGAAATGTGTAAACAACGATGTTGCATTACAGCAACAGTTTCAACAATTATACAATGTTAAAAATGTAATGTTACCATTTTCAATATACAGGGTCGCTACAAAGTATGGAAACACGGCTCTCACGTGAAAACGGCTAAAAACAGAACCACCAAAATTGGGATTTCTAAATAGGATATTTTCTTGAACAATTTGGCGTGAAAAAATCAAAAATGATTCTCAGAATTTTTACATTCGGACGCCATCTTGAATTTTTTTTAATAGAATTCGATTTTTTTTATTTTACAACTTTTATAGACCTTATAATTCTGATTACGACCATATACCTTTTTTTAAAAATACTTGTCTTTTCATCGATAAACCGGACTTTGAAAAGTATGGAAACAGCGAAATATTTTGAGAACGGTTTATCGGAATGTCCTGAAATTTTGCAAAGCTTTAGAGTACGTTAAGGCCTTCAACTTGCATTTTTTATTTTTTCATATTTATTTGTTTTGTAAATATTCTATTTTTGGTCGAAACTTAAAAATAAAAATTAACAATTTCAACTTAAAAAAATAGTTTCCTTTGAAAACAGTTTTCATTAGCCTGTCAAACTTGTAAAAAGCATTAGTAAGTAACTGGTTGTTGCAAAAATGCCACATTTGAGTGAAACGGATCGCATAGAGATTCTCATGATGATTGGGTGTGGGGATAGAAAACGAAGCTTTGCCGAAGCTGCTAATCTTTTCAACGTAAATCATCCAGATCGAGCACCTATTTCCAGGTCAGTTGCATTTAAAACATGGAATAGGTTTAATGAAACTGGAACTGTTAAAAATCGTCCAAAAGTTGTACGACTAAAAACTGTTACAAATGAAGAAAACTCATTTAATCTTATGATAGATGTAGTTGAAAATCCAAAAACTTCGGTGCAGCAATTGGCTTTCAATAACAACATGAGAAGGAGATCAGTTCAAAAAATAATGAAAATTGAAAAGTATCATCCCTACAAAATTCAGCTGCTACAAGAATTGAATGAAGATGACTTTGATCGCAGAATTGAATTTTGCGAAACAATGATGAATAGGATAAACCAGGACGCCAATTTTATTAACCGTGTGTTCTTTTCCGATGAATCAACTTTCTGCTTAAATGGACAAGTTAACCGCCATAACTGTAGATACTGGTCAAACAAAAATCCACATTGGATGGAGCAGATTCATACGCAGCGTCCACAAAAAATTAATGTTTGGTGTGGTATAATTGGGCAGCATATTATCGGCCCTTTTGTTATTAATGGCAATTTGACATCTGAAACATATTTACAGCTTTTGCAAGAACAGGTTGTTCCCAGACTTAGACAAATATTCCCAAATTATGAAACTTAGGCTAATCCAGCTGAAAACATATGGTTTCAGCAAGACGGAGCACCAGCTCATTTCAGACTAATAGTACGTGAATATTTAGACGTAACTTTTCCCGGTAAATGGATAGGCAGGAAAGGAACAATTGAATGGCCTGCTAGGTCGCCCGATTTAACTCCACTTGATTTTTTCCTGTGGGGACATTTGAAAAATCGAGTTTATAACAATAGGCCACACAATATACAAGAATTAGAAGAACGCATAAGAACCGAAATTGCAAATATTCGTCCTAATATTTTAACTAGTTCATTACAATACTTTGTCCAGCGTATTCATTACTGCCAAGAAGTTAATGGAGAGCACTTTGAACATATATTGTAAAATAAAAAATCATTTATTGTTTAATATTTTATTTTTTCATTTGACTGTTTAATATTTTTTTAAGTTTTGATCAAAAATAGAAAATGCATTTGTGGTATTGCAGCATTTAGAAAAAGTACTCGTTTGGCTGTTTCCATACTTTTCCAAGTCCGGTTTATCGATGAAAAGACAAGTATTTTTAAAAAAAGGTATATGGTTGTAATCAGAATTATAAGGTCTATAAAAGTTGTAAAATAAAAAAAAATCGAATTCCATTTAAAAAAATTCAAGATGGCGTCCGTATGTGAAAATCCTGAGAATCATTTTTGATTTTTTCACGCCAAATTGTTCAAGAAAATATCCCATTTAGAAATCCCAATTTTGGTTGTTCTGTTTTTAGCCGTTTTCACGTGAGAGCCGTGTTTCCATACTTTGTAGCGACCCTGTATATATCCAATGTTTACAATACAATGTTGCATAAAAGTCAATTTGTAATGATTATATAACGTTGTGTTACTTTGCCGCAGTATTTTTGAAACGTTATAAAACAATGTTAAATTTTAGTATAATTTTTACCATTTAGGTAATTAATCAATATTGCACGGAAAACGTTTATACAATGTTTATATATATATACATATATATATATATATAATCTAGTACCCGTTTACCATAATGGTGTTGGGTTTTTTCTATTTCTTTACAAATATTTTCCACTTCTAACTATTTTTCGATATCTTTTTTGCTTCAACCCATGTTATTCCTCTGTTCTCTATTGCTCTTGTCGTCACTTGGTCCCATGTTAGTCTGGGCCTACCACGTTTCTTTTTTCCCTGTGTTTTTGCTCTCCATACTCTTTTCACTTGTCGTGTTTCTTCCATTCTCTGTAGATGTCCCCACCAGTGCAATTGTCTTTCTTCTATAAGGTCCAGTGTAGAATGTATTCCAATATCATTTTTTATTTCTGTGTTCTTCATTCTGTCTCTTTGTGTTAGTCCTCTGGCTCTTCTTAGATATTTCATTTCAATTGCTTGTATCCTGCTTTCTTGTCTCTTGGTTAACGTCCACGATTCACATTCATAGGTAAGCACCGGTCTATATATTGACTTGAATATCTTTGGCTTAGTGCTTCTCGATATTTGTCGTTGGTTTATGAATCCGTCTCTTAATATGTAATATAGTTTTGATGCTTTTTCTATTCTTGTGTTTATTTCCTATTCCTGTGTTCCTTTGCTATCTATATTTATTCCTAAGTATCTGTATGTGGGTACCTGTTCTTATTATCATCGTTGTATTCTTTCCTTTGTTCATTTTCATACCATATTTTTCTAATGTTTCGTTCCATATTTGTAGGTTTTGTTTAAGTTCTTTTTGGTTATTCGCAAATGTTACTATATCGTCTACAAATACTCCTTCTGGCACTGTTTTACCGTTACATAGTGTATTGCATTCTTTTATTATTTCGTTCATGTATATTATAAATAATCCCGGGCTTAGTCCTCCTCCTTGCCGTAGTCCATTCTTGTATATTACTGCGTTTGTATTGTTCTTGTAGATTTCTTTAATTATCCTAATTGTTTTTCTACTCACTCCCTTTTTGGTTAATGTCTCCCATAATTTGTTTCTTGGTATTTTATAAAAGGCTTTCTCTAGGTCAATATAAGCTAGGTATACTCTACTCTTTTTTTCTCCTGTAGCATCTTTTGTATCAGTTATTTTACCAAAAATATGTGGTCCTGGATACTTCTTCCTGTTCTGAATCCACTCTGTGCTTCTTCTAGCGCCTTCTCTGTTACTGCTCTTATTCGTTTGTCTATTATCTGTTCTAGTATTTTCATGTTCGTGCATAGTAACGTTATTCCTCTGTAATTGTCACAATTCTTTCTGTCTCCTTTTTTGTGTAATGGTACAATTAGTGCCATCTGCCAGTCTTTGAGTATCTGCTCTACTTCCCATATCTTGTTGTAGATTTTTAGAAGTAATTCAGTTCCCCTTTTCCCAATGTTTTTTATCATTTCTCCTGTTATTTGGTCTTGTCCTGGAGCTTTTCCCTTTTTTAGTTTTCCTATTATCTCCATTAGCTCTTCTACATTTGTTAGATCTTTGTTGTCATCTTCATTTTCTTCATCCTCATTTTCTTCTAGAGCATTCTCTCCCTGTAATAGTCCTGGAAATATTCTTTCCATCTCTTCATAATTCCTTCCTCTTCGTTAATTATATCCCCAGTTTTACTCTTAATATAGTTTGGTTCTTGTGTTTTATTTCCTCCTAGTGTCTTCATTGCTTTGTAGAACAGTTTCTGGTTTCCCTTGCTGTCTTGTTCTAGTTTTTCCCCAAAGTCCTCCCATTGTTTCTTCTTTGCCGCTGATACCAGATCTTTCGTTCTTCCTCTTTTCACTTTATATTTCGCATAATTTTCAGTTGTCCTGTTGCCTATATGATTTTTCCATGCTACCTTTTTTGTTTTATCTGCTCTTTTATCTCTTCCGTCCACCATGCCGTTTGTTTATTTCTCTTGCTTCCTCGGTTTACCTAACAGACTTTTGCTGCGGCTTCTAGCGTTGCATGTTTAAACAGTGCCCACATTTGCTCTAAATTTTTATTTTCTGATTCATTCACAATTAATTCTATATTGTTTTCGAGTGCCTCTCTATATTTTTCTGCTGTTTCTCTATCTCTTAGTTTGTACGCTCTTATTTTTGTGTTCACCTCTTTGTTTCGTTGCGTTGTTTGTCTTGTTTGTTCCCTTTCTGTTTTCTCTCTTATTCGGCTGTAACGTTGCTAAAACTTTGTTGTAATAATTTTATTACAATGTTTTATTTTAGTATTATGTTCAATATTCGTGCAATGTTTAAAATGTTTCAGTGTTCAGTGGAATCATATGCATTTTGAGCATATAAAACATTTTATTTTGAATGTATGAATAATTGTTTATTGGCAGAGCTGGATAGTACTTAAGTACAAGTACACAAAACTTGTACTCTGAGTACTTTTTATGTACTCTGTACTTAGTCCGGTCTTAGTACACTAGTACTTCATAAAGTAGGTATTAGTAGACTGAGTACTGAGTAAATGAAATGTACTCATAGTATAAGTTTTAAATACTTGTACTCGAGCACCGTACAGCTCTGTCAATTACTCGTATTTTTGCTTTAACTGTCAAAGCAAACGACTTATGGATGTTGCAATCTTATTGGCTAAATTCCGTTTAAACAAATGAAAACTAAACTAAAATTCACACAAATTTAATCCTTGAAGTCTTGCTGTACCTACCGAAGCTACGAAGGTACTGAGTACCGAGTAAACGAAATGTACTCACAGTACAAGTTTTGAATACTTGTACTCAAGTACCGTACAGCTCTGTCAATTAGTCGGCGTATTTTTGCTTTAACTGTCAAAACGAACGACTTATGGATGTTGCAATCTTATTGGCTAAATTTCGTTTAAACAAATGAAAACTAAACTGAAATTCACACAAATTTAATGCTTGAAGTATTGCTGTACCTATCGAAGCTACGCACTCTAAATGTCAGAAAGTGACGTACATTTGTCAAAAGTACGTCAAAAAGCAATGAAATGTTAATAAAATAGTGTGTGTGTTGTCCATTATATCAAGTGTTTATTTAGCTAATTGGAGTAGTGGAGAAAAAGAAATGTACTTCTTGATATTATTTTCAGAATTTTATTTTCTATACATGTTTCGGCTTAGCCATCAACAGTAGAAAACTAAAAACAGATTTACACTAAGTTTAAATTATTTAAAATTTTGTATAGGGTACATTGAAATAAAACACAGTTAAAAAAGTCACGTAAATAAAATGATCGAGATAGTTTTATAAATAAATAAAATGGCGGCTAATCTTGGATAAAAATTATTAAGTAGTGGGATAGATGTTGTAGGAGTGCTATTAGGTAATATATATGAGATAATTATATTAATTAGTATTATTCTGGGGGAAGTATAAGAGTTTATATTATTTTTATTTACATAAATTATTAAATTGTAGGTTATTTTTTATATTGTTTGTGTTAGAGAGGGATGGATATGTCAGTTTTGCCGTTATGCGGTTTGGTGTTTTTGTGTATGTGCCTGGCTGGCCCGTGTCTGCGAGCACGCACACATACACATATAAATGAATGAGGAAATATTTTTAAATAGAACACAAATGTATTCACAATTTTAACAAATTAGATAATGTAACTAATTATTATATGGCTTGTAATAGCAAAGATAGATAAAGAATATAACTTACACGTCAGGATATTGTTTATAGGTGATAAATAATCTAAACTTAGTGTAAATCTGTTTTTAGTTTTCTACTGATGATGGCTAAGCCGAAACATGTATAGGAAATGTTAATAGTTAGGTTAGGTTATGACGCTCATTTGTTTTATCGTATTGACCGTTAGGATTTCATAAGGTATTAGATTTATAAAGACGGTTAAATTAGACATAATCTTTTGATAGTGATATGATTTTGTCATTAAATCACTTCATCGACTATATTTTTACTATGGTTAATGCTTGTTGCGCTACAAATGTTTCTTGATGGAACCGGATGTACACATTTGGTGAAGAAAAACACTTGTTTTGTTCCATAATTTTATTTTCATGTTCCTGACACGTGTTTCGGTCTTTACAGATCATTCTCAAAGGTTAAACATTTAGTCCAATATATCAAACTTGACGCAAATCGACGTCAGCCGATTATTGTCAATATGAGCCAACTATTATTTGAAATATATTATTAGATGGCCATTTATTGTTATTCTTTATGGCACTTACGACAGACATTTTGATAGTTGTGACTTTTTAATACAAAATAAATCTGAGTTAGCAAATTTTATCTAGCGTCATTTATTTACAAAATATGAGCAAAAAAGTCAAAATCTACAAAATGAACGTTTCGCTATAACTTTATCAAGTAGAACGATAACGAGCCGATATTTAAAATGTACCCATAACAGATATTATACAGGGCAGTGTCGTAGATAGAAGGGGGGATTTAGGAGATTAAAAAGAAATCTCTCTATTTCATTTTAAGACGTTATCTTGAACTGTCTACGATTTTAATATATTGTGTTCAATTGGAGATTCCATAATAAATAAACAAATATAAATACAAAAATGTCTATAAGAAAATCTATTATTTTCATTTGAGCAAATCTACTTCAGGGTTTCATAACTTTAAGACGTGAATGAATTATATATTTTTTATTGTCGAATAATTAAATATGCTTATTTCTTAGTGGATCTTGAATATTTGAAATAAATCCGACTATCGATACGTTTTTGGTAAGCCATTAAAATACAGTGTTCAATTTACGGGTCTCACAACTTTAATTTACGATACAATATTATCGTTTTCTAGACTGAATAATTAAACATGGTAATTTTTGAAAAATGTTGGATTTTCAGTTACAGTATGTAGAAGTCAAATACTGTATTCTCAAAATAATCAACTAAACTTCAGATTTACTTGTATAAAATTCATAAAAATTGCCATTCTTTCAACGTTATCAAATTGAAAATTGGTCCAATTGTAAGGAAAATCGTGTACGCCAAAAGTTGACTAAAACATTCCCACTGAGCATAAAACAAACAAATAACGTTATATCAACATTGCAGCAACATTATCGTTGTTAAATTTTGATGAAACATTACTTAGTTGTGTTTGCTCAGTGGGTTAACTCCATTTATTTTAGCGATAAATTGTACAATAAAAAAAACTGCAAAATAAGTTTATGATTGATCGTCTAACCCAGTGATGGGGAAACTACGGCCCGCGGGCCAAGTCCGGCCCGCGGAAAGGTTTAATCCGGCCCGTTTAAGAGTGCCGTTGTGAGAATGTTTGAACGCGTTCTTACTTCGTAATGTGACGACCCGCATAAAAACTACCTGCGGCGATGTTCAAAACACAATAGTATTCTGGACAAATCCATCCGACCTAAACAGATGACTCATCTTCGCTCGAAACTTGTTTTCTCGAAAGAACCGGAAAAATCCAATTCCCGAACAATCCTTGCAGGTAGGTATAAATACAAGCGAGGCCGCCCGAAGATCAGTTAGTTAGCGACTTAGTCAGTCATCTGCAACGACCCGCTGTGACTCGAGTAATTGTTTGTGTAATCCCCGAAACTCCCACTGCCTCAACAAACACCCGCGCAAGAGCCTTAGTTAGCAGTAAGCTTTCGTCAATTGCGTTTCTGTGTGTTGTTCTCCGTAGTAGGTAACGTCTAAAATGGATGGAAAAAGAAAAGTGGATTCAGAATGTCGAGTTTTTAAAGAAGAATGGACGTGGAAATATTTCTTTACTTTATTTAAAGAAAAACCTGTGTGCTTACTTTGCAATACAACTGTTGCAGTTTTAAAAGAATATAACATTCAACGCCATTTCAAGAGCAAACATGAATCGAGTTTTTAAAGAAGAATGGACGTGGAAATATTTCTTTACTTTATTTAAAGAAAAACCTGTGTGCTAACTTTGCAATACAACTGTTGCAGTTTTAAAAGAATATAACATTCAACGCCATTTCAAGAGCAAACATGAAAACCACTCCTACTCATCGTTAAGTGAAGAGGTGAAAAAAATTAAATCGAAAGATTTAATAAAAAATTTATCAAGTCAACAACAATTATTTCAGAGAGCTAATCATTCTCAAAGATGCGCTACGAAAGCCAGTTGTGTGTTGGCTTATAATATTCCTAAATCTAATAAAGCATTTTCAGATGGTGAATTTATAAAGCAGTGCATGATAGATGTGTGCGATATTATGTGCCCTGAAAAGAAAAATGATTTTCAGTCACTGTCTCTCTCAAGAAGAACAATCACCGAGAGAATTGAAAATATTGATAAAAATCTAATTTCACAACTGACTACAAAAACTCAAAAATTTATTTTTTATTCAATTACCATGGATGAAAGTACAGATATCAGCGATACTGCGCAGTTACTCATATTTGTAAGAGGAATCAACGCCCACTTTGAAATTACAGAAGAACTTGCAGGGCTGCAGTCAATGAAAGGAACAACGACTGGTGCCGATATATTTTGTGAATTTGAAAAGTGCATCGATAAACTTGGTTTACCTATTGATAAGTTATGTAATGTAACTACAGATGGTGCTCCTAATATGGTTGGAATCAATCAAGGATTTGTTGGGAAATTTAATTCTAAGTATCCGGAAAATGATGTTGTTTTTTTGCATTGCCTTATACATCAGGATGCTCTCTGTAAATCGGCTTTAGATATTGACCATATACTTAATATTGTTGTAAAACTAGTAAATATGATTCGTTCCAGAGGATTATTACATCGCCAGTTTCAACAGTTTTTGGAGTCCGTACATGCTGAGCATTACGATATCCTGTATTATTCAAAAGTTCGTTGGTTAAGTGCTGGAAAAGTATTTGAAAGAATTTGGGATTTAAAAGACGATATTGTGAATTTTCTTTTTGATAAAGACATTTATAATCAATTTGACGTCTTAGAAAACGAAACGTGGCTTTCTGATTTCGCTTTTTTCACAGACCTCCTCGTACACATGAATAAACTTAATCTCAAATTGCAAGGGAAAAATCAGTTTCTTCACGATATTTGGCAATACCTGAAAAGTTTCAAATTACAGTTATTATTATTTGCTAATCAGATCTCTAAATCTGATTTTTCTCATTTTCCAAGAATACAATCTTTAAAATTCACTATATCAAACAATAAGATTAAAAAATACGTAATTAATTTGAGAAAACTATCTTCAGAATTTGAAAGGAGATTTCAGGACTTTAGAAAAATGGAACCAGAGTTTAATATTTTTGCGACCCCATTCAATGTTAATTACGAAGAAGTTGATGCAAAATTTCAACTTGAGTTAATAGAACTGAACTGTAATACTCTCCTGAAACAAACTTTTCATACTGTACCATTAGTAGAATTTTATAAAAATTTAAGTCCAGATAATTTCCCAAATCTAATTCATGCAATGAAGATAATGACAATGTTCGGCTCATCTTATATATGCGAACAAATCTTTTCAACAATGAAGCTTTGGAAAACTTCTTTAAGAAACAGAATTACAGATAAGCACCTTTCATCAGTTGTTAGAATTTCTGCTTCGCAAATGGAACCGGACTATTATGAAATTTTGATGAAATAGTCTCAATTTCATTTTTCTCATGCACCATCAACCAGTAATGACACCAAAAAATAAAGTGATAATACTTCACATCAAGAACTATACTAAATTCATTTTATATTTTGTGCTTATAATTTTTATACCTTTTGCTTTTTTACTATTAAAATAATAAGTGTATGTAATAATATATGTATATGTTTATAGAACACATAATTTTTTTAACGATTAAGCATTATTCTTTGGCCCGCTACGATTGTCTGGTTATTACAAATGGCCCGTCTTAAAAAAAGTTTTCCCACCACTGGTCTAACCAGTGTTTACAATCCCAGATTAAGCATGAAGTAAAATTTCGAGTTTAGAAAAGCCTGAAAATTTGGCTCGGGCGCGTAGCGAAGCGAAGCGACCGAGCCAAATTAGGCTTTTCTAAACTCGAAATTTTACTTCATGCGCCACGCGTATACAACACTAATTTGGTGTGAAGTTGAAAATATACTGGTTAGGTTAGTTTATGACTCATGTCGTCTATTTGACTCTTACACATGATTTTAACTTGAATACTAGAACTTGCCCATTATTGATAAATATATCGTATGTTCAATAAAAAAAAACCTCTAAAGTGCTATGGAAAATATTGTAGGTTGGCAACTATAAAATTATGTATTATAATTATTTTGTCTAACGTTTTATATGTCAATTCTCAAAGCGTGTAGCCAACCTAAATTTAAAAAAATATTAAATCATGGCACTGTAGAGGTTTTTTTTAATTGAATATACGATACATGTACATTCAAGATCTTGTGTATGAAGTATTTATTAGTATAAAAGAGTTATTTAGCTAAATTATGTTTTCCAAATTAATTAACAATAAACATTGCTGTTCCAGTACACAAGTGGAATGTACAAAAATGTGAAGGGAATACTGAGTATTTGTCTTAAATTAGAAAACTTGTGAATCCGTTATTTTTTGTTCTTTGGTAACAAAATGGTGGGCCTCTAAAAAAATAGAATTATTTAGGACAGTGTTTCACAAACTGTAAGTCGCGACAAACCAAAAATCTATCTGCGACTTACAGTTTGTGAAACACTGTCCTAAATAATTCTATTTTTTTAGAGGCCCACCATTTTGTTACCAAAGAACAAAAAAATAACGGATTCACAAGTTTTCTAATTTAAAACAAATACTCAGTAATCCCTTCACATTTTTGTACATTCCACTTGTGTACTGGAACAGCAATGTTTATTGTTAATTAATTTGGAAATCATAATTCAGCTAAATAACTCTTTTATACTAATAAATACTTCATTACAAAATACTCTTCTAACAAGTAACTACCAAAGCAAATTAGGGTAATCAACCAACGCTCGGGAGAAATATCTGAATGAACCCGATGACAATTCAAAAATTACTCAAGTGAATTCAGATGATTGAGGCGAATTGGGGCGCGGATGATCGCTTGTTGTGCCCCCTTTTTTCGCAGTGAAAAGAGTCAACAAGCTCGCTTTCGACTTAAAATTCAGCCGAAACTCGTCCCAATTAAGAGAGCCAAATAAGCTTGATTGGGTGAAAAGCCCCGCGAACGTCGACGATGCTAATTTTCCGACGAGTTGAACATCCGCCTTTCTTCTCCGCTTTCCCGGCACGGAGGGGGAAACTTTAAATGCAGATTCACGTCGACGTTTTCGCGAATGTACTGCGATAAGTGTAATAAGGGGGCAACTTTTGCAGCTTCATTCAGAAAGATGACGGAAAAGTGGAGAGGAAATTAGTCTCTTTGAAGGAGTTGATAAAATGTATAAAAAGTCAATTTCTTGTTGTAAGATTCAACAATAAAAAATTTGATTAATTAACTTACAAATGTCATTAAAAAAAACCTTAAAAAGAGTGCCCCAAACTGACTGTCTTTCGGCTATTTAAGGTTTTTTTATGACATTTTATGATTATAAAATCCGATGAGTGCCCCAAACTGACTGTCTTTTGACAATGATCGAATTTTATTATTAAATCTTTGACTGTTTCTTTTTCTATTGTGACATTATAACCATAAGTCACTTGGTTGGCTGTCTTTTAACTTATTAGGATTTGGTTGTTTTTTGACTATGCTAGGATTTTATCATAAAATGTCGTATTTTGACTACTGTGACAATATAACTATAAGTCGCTTTGTTAACTGTCTTTTGACTATGCTAGGATTTTGTCATTTTCTGTCTTTATCGACTATATTCTGACTATTGTGCTATTATGACTGTGAGTCACTAGGTCGACTGTATTTCAACTTTTTCGGATTTCGTTATTAATTCAATGTATGTTCACTATTGCGATATTATGGGTGTAAGTCACTTGGTTTAGGGTCTTTTGATTATAATATGATTTTGTCATTAAATCACTGTATTTTTACTATAGTTAATGCTTGTTGCGCTACACTCTTGATGGAACCGGATGTACAAATTTGGTGAAGAAAAACACTTATTTTGTTCCATGATTTTATTTTCAGTTTCCTGACACGTGATTTGGTCTTTACAGATCATTCTCAAAGCTTAAACCACAGTTCATATATTTCCAGTTAGCCAGTCCCCATATAAATTTTGGGTACACGCGAATGGGAGCAGAGCGCTGGATGCCAAATTGGTGTATATGGCTGCCTATATACACCAGTCTGGCTTCCTGCGGTCGGTCGGTTACGACTATTTTACTCCAGATGTCCCGAAATCAAGTCTCAGAGAGAGAGTGAGAGAGAGACAATTTCTTTCTCCCTCTATTCCGCGCTTCTCGTTGTATCATATTCCAGATGTTGATTTTTCAATCTTGAAAACACGTTTTTTTTTTCTTTTAACGAGCTAAGGATGCGTGTTACATTCATTCATGCGTTTCCTTCTACAATTTTATTTTCTGCGTTATTAGAGAATAGATTTTATGAAATTATATGTGAACGTTCTAAAATTCATTAAGTATTATTTATTTTGTACAAGAAACTTAAAATACAAAACTATTTAACTTTTGATAAAAAGTAAAACAAATACATCAACTTTTCATTTTATTAACTAAACAGATCAATCCTATTGATCAGATCAAATCTACTGATCGATAAGAGTTTCTTTTTTAATTAAAGGGGTCAGTGCAAAATGCCGTTGTAATTTCTTTTTTAGTTTTTCAATTATTACCGTTTGAAGTTTTTAACCCATTAAGCGCCGTTGATGCATACACGCAACATTATTATTTTTTGATAATTAAGTTACTAAATAAGTTTATTTGATATATTATATTATTTGACCTGAATTGAAAATGTACCAAGAAAAATTTTAATATTTTGTTATTTAAAGTGTATTATAAATACTTCACAATATTACAATGTTTTATACGCGTGGCGCATGAAGTAAAATTTCGAGTTTAGAAAAGCCTAATTTGGCTCGGTCGCTCCGCTTCGCTACGCGCCCGAGCCAAATTTTCAGGCTTTTCTAAACTCGAAATTTTACTTCATGCTTAGTCTGGGAGTGGATACACTCGTTCTTAACTTCATATTGCACGTTTTTATATAAAATCGACGAATGCCTGAACATTGACAGCGTATATATTACATTGTTGAGGCACTAATTTTTTGAAAATCCATTATCACTTTAATATAATAATAATAATAATAAACTATTTATGATTTTTAAGTTTTTATTAAATTCACGTATACATTATGTGTATTTAAAGAAAAAATTCACAGTATGTAATGCAATAAGTCATTCATAGAAATCATAAAAAGAAGTGTAGAATTTTCATTAAAATTAACTTTTAGAGTTAAAATTGCTTGGCCGTTAATGGATTAAAATAGTTTTAAATATACTATGTGTCCCGTTTCAAGGCGCATTGTATGTTTCATGTAAAGATTTCCAATGTAATTGGAATTTGTGTTTGTATTATTATCTTATTATCTTCCCTAATTATTTCAGGGAAATTATGATATTCATTTGGTTAGAGTAAAAATATACACACCGAGCTTTGCTATTTATTGCATTTTTAAAAACCTGAGTGTCATGAAATTAAACGAGCAAATGATGAGGTGTTGATTTGTTGGCTTTTTATTTAAAATATATTCTGTTGATTTTGTGTTACACTTCGATCTATTCTGTATAATTATTACTGAATAAAAAAAACAAAAAAACTGCTTCTAAAATATCGTTAATAAATAAGAAAACAGTTATATGTATATTTAATATAGTTTTTTAATATTTGTTAGTTTTTTGTATATATGAATGTTTATATGAATCTATATTTCTATGTTTTTAGTTTTGTGTATTCGTAAATAATTTATCTATTTTATTGAAATAATTTCTGTTATTTTTATTATCAATTCCATTTAAAATACCCATCAAACATTATTCAAATTGATTTTTTCATTGTAAAAAGATTTATCTAACTATCAAATAAAAACTGTTTAATAACATAAATATATTAAAAATCTATTAATTTTTAAACACGTTTTTATTAAAAATATATATAATAACTAAAAATGTTGGAAATATATTTTACATTTTTTTCATTGTAAAATGACTTTGTTTATTTATACAAATTATGAATATTTGAAACAATAATCTATTAATCTAATAATTTTAACAATTTTTTTAATAAAAATATGTAAAATAACTAAAAACGTTGAAAATATATTTTAGAATTGTTAATTTCATTGTAAATTTGTTTTTATAAAATATAACTAATTCCCGAATTTCGTAATTTAAAACACGCTTGAAATCTCAAAATAAAAGAAAAATTTTCGAATAGACTTTTTGTGGTGATAATAAATTTTATTATTCGTCTACCACAGTTCATATACAGGAAGTTTTCCGTTAAATCCGTTAAAGTATACATATTTCAAATTCACCTTATTTTCTTTAAATCTGTAGATATTCGTTGTGTTTTTAAAAGAATTCAATTTGATGCTTTAAACGAGTGTTTTTCTCTCCCAGACTAAGCATGAAGTAAAATTTCGAGTTTAGAAAAGCCCCGTGAAAATTTGTCGAGGGTCGCGCAGCGACCCGCGACAAATTTTCACGGGGCTTTTCTAAACTCGAAATTTTACTTCATGCGCCACGCGTATAAAACACTAAAATATTGTGAAATTTAAGTATATTTGAACCTCACGTAAAATCAGTGTTTTGTGCGCGGGGCGCATGAAGTAAAATTTCGAGTTTAGAAAAGCCCACAAAAATGTACAGTGTATTCTGTATATTGAGTTATTTATACTTAAAAAACTCTCTCTATAACTAATCAATAATATAAATTATTTGCCAAATTTGGTACATACCAAAGTTTTAATTGAATCTATGAAGAAAAAAAACAATCAAGATAAAAATAATATCAAATGAATTCTATAATGTAAACTCATTGAATTTTATTTTTTGATTTTTAGTTAAATTTTAGGTTTATTTAGGAGCTTTTCAAATATATCTGATTCCCAAAGTCCATAATTTCGAACACGCTAAAAATCTGAAAATAGAAGAATTATTTCGGAACAGTTTATTTTTTCTGAAGGTCATCAAATTTATCATCGTACAAGTGGTGTAGTCAAATTACACGACGAAATAAGAGCGAGCGCGTTTGTGTGTGTGTGTGTGTGTGTGTGTAGACGCAACCGGAGCAGTTTTCTCTAGAATACTTCTACGTTTACTCTATTCATAAGTAGATGGACCCACTTCCCGACCACAGTCTCTCCTTTTCTATCCTCGAAAACTCGGAATCCAGTTCTCCCATAAGCATTGTCTACCCTTGCTTAAACTGAGAATGATCTGTAAAGACCGAAACACGTGTCAGGAACTGAAAATAAAATCATGGAACAAAACAAGTGTTTTTCTCCACTAAATTTGTATTTTTACTATTATGATTTTATGACTGTAAGTCACTATATCGACTGACATTAGTCTATTGTGTCAACTTGACTTAAGACGACGAAAGTGTCTAAACGCCGTCCATTGTGTCCACTTGACATGAGTCGCCGTCAGCCAACTTTAGTCTATCCTGTCAACTTGAAATGATATTTAGTCCAATGTATCAAACTTGGCATGAGTCGCCGTCAGCCGACGTTAGTCTATCCTGTCGACTTGAAATGACATTTTGTCCAATCTATCAAACTTGACGCAAATCGGCGTCAGCCGACTATTGTCAATTTGACACAACTACTATTTGAACATTATTATTAGATAGTCATTTATTGTTATTCTTCATGATACTTCTCACTGAACAAAAAACAAACATATAACGTTATATCAACATTGTAGCAACAACATTAAACGTTGTTTTAATGTTAATGAAACATTACTTAATTGTGTTCGCTCAGTGGGTTGCCTCACACATTTTCATAGTTGTGGTTTACTTTAAATTAACGAGTGTCTTCCACTCCCAGACTGAGCATGAAGTAAAATTTCGAGTTTAGAAAAGCCCCGCGTAGAAAATTTGTCGAGGGTCGCGCAGGGACAAACAAACGCGCGAGGGACAAATAAACCACTGATTTAAACTAAAGTTGAAATTATATTTTGCTGGGATGTTATAGATATTTGCATTAGTCTATCCTGTCAACTTGAAATGACATTTAGTCCAATGATCAAACTTGACACAAATCGGCGTCAGCCGGCTATTGTCAATTTGAGACAACTATTATTTGAAATATATTATTAGATGGTCATGTTATTGTTATTCTTCATGACACTTGCGACACACATTTTAATAGTTGTGACTTATTTTAAACAAACGAGTGTCTTCCACTTCCAGGCTAACCATGAAGTAAAATTTCGAGTTTAGAAAATCCCCGCGTAGAAAATTTGTCGAGGGCTTTTCTAAACACGAAATTTACCTAATAAACAATTAAACACCGTGGTTTGTTTCACAATATTTCACAACTATTGTGAAACAACCAATGATGTTTAATTCAGTAGGGGTACAGTTTTACCACTCCAAATTTACCAATCCATTTTTACCACCGCATTTTTACCACCATACTTTTTTACCGCTATACAGTTTTACCACTAATATTTGTACCAATAATTATACAATAAAACACTTTTTTACAAATAAAATCAGTTTTATTCAAAATTGTATGTTGTGACCGATCGCCCTTAAGTATTCTGCAGTATTAAAAGTCCCGACAACGAACCAGATTGTGCTTGCCATTCGTCGCAGGTTCTCTTTTGTGGCAAAGATCATGAGTCGTCCAACCGACTCAATCGCGTCGTCATTGCGAGAATCATAAATGAGGAACTCTTCTCCACCTAGAGTTTGTTTAAACTTTTGAGGCAGGTCGCCCAACTGCTCAAGGGTTGTTGGGTTTGTCGGCGTATCTTTTAATCGGCTCCGCTGAATCGATTTAGTTAAATTTTGTCGTTCCGGGAGTTGGGACAAAACGTCTGACGGAACCTGGTGAATTAAAATGTAATAAAATTTTGTGTAACTTTATTTTAAACAAAAACAAGTCGTCACGGAACCTGGTGAAGTTCAGTCCTCAACAGCTGAGCCGGTGGAGCTTCCGGATGTTCTTCCGCCCGTCTTTTTAATCGATTTTTTATTCTTACCGCTTCGACAGCTTCTAGATTCGGGGCGTGAGTTTCGTGCGGCGATTGCACAGGACCTCTAATTACTTCCACAACCTGTCCGTGCGTTCGCTGTGACCGCGTCACAGCCCTGGCTCTACATTCCGGATACTGCTTGCATCTCCAAAATATTCTTCCTTTTTTTTCTTCCGTTTTGTGATACATATATCCATCGATATGGAGGAATGGATTTTTTACGCCTTGTAATAACTCAACAGTTTGATAACTTGCCATGATTTACAGAACGATGCAAATTTTGACGAGTGACCAACGATTTAGGCGAATGACAAACCGATAATGACATTGACAGGTTACGAATTGAAGTTGTCAGTTGTTATTCTAATTCGATTTTAAATAGCGGTAAAATATTGGTGGTAAAAAGAATACGGTGGTAAATACGTTGGTGGTAAAAAAGGGACGGTGGTAAAAATGGGGGCCAATCGTTTAATTCTTTACCTAGGCACACAGTTTTATGAATTAAACAATCATGTCATTCACAACTTAAAATAATATTAAACCTCTTACTTATATCTATAAATATGCCAAATGTGTTCTAATTAATAGTTTAGTAAACAGTGTATTCATCCTAGTACAATTATCTGCATACCAAATATTAATTATTTAAGCCGATAAAGAATACACCTTATCAACCTTGAGCCGCTTTAAACACGAATGGTTGTCAAACATAAAATGCGGCTTTATTCCTATTTACTCATTACTCGAATAGCTTAATGGTTCGTAATGGATTTTGAGCGTATAAAACGGATGATTGTTTTTTTGAATGCCATCTGAAAATGTTAAACCTCCAAAAGGGAACAAATAAACTTTTTTCATAATAATATACAGATACAGCTACAATAAAAAATGTAAAGATATTCGTGTATATAATTTACAAGAACATTTTGCCATGTCATTATTATACTTTAATTATTTCTATGTGTGTAGGGATTTCCTTTGTGAGCATAACAGCTAGGATTGTTTGTATTTTTTATTATTATAATGGTAAATTTTCAGAGTAGTTTTTTTCATAGGGTTTCCTTGAACTTATAATGTTCATTATTTATACATTAAATGTAATTACAAGCAAAATTCAAAGTCTTAAAATTACCATCGGTAGTTTCCTCCCTAAATTATTAAATCGAATTCTAAACATACAGGCAATTTTTCTTTGAAGTATACAGGTATACGCTCTCTTATTCCAGCCAATGAGGGGCATTAGCAGAGGTAGTGGAGTACATTCTCCTCCCCCCCTTCATCAAGACATCCTTAGCAGAAGTCGTTACGGGGTATTCCCGACCTTTGTGCGTGTTTGCCAATGGGACAGTGCCCCGTGATGATTCCCACAGTCAGCGCAATGTCATGTCATTAGTGAGATGATGCCATCGCTTCTTTTACTGTTGCAGCGAAGCCATATCTTCCTTGCTACGCTTCAGCTACTCTTGTCCCTCGAACTATTATTTGTTAGGTTTAGGATGATATTGTTTAGAATTTCCTTGCTAGTCGCTAAGAGTATTTTCGGGTATTGGTTTATTAAATGAAGCTTGGTTCCATTCTTCGCCAGTTCATCCGTTGCATCGTTACCTGGGTTGTTGCTGTAGCTGGACTCCCAGATAAGTTGGAGGTTTTTTTTGTTAGAAATCAGAAATCACCTTCGAAGTGCTACTTACACTTATTAATGCCTTGATAACCGCTTAGCTATCAGTATAAATTTGTACCTGACGCGTGCGTCCTATTGATTTTTAGCCAACCTACTACGGTATTGATGGCGATCACTTGCGCCTGTAGAACACTACATTAATTTGGCAGTCTAAAAGATAGACGGAGGTTTAAGTCCTCGGAAAATACCGCTCCTACTACTTTTTCTTTCCTTTGATCGGTCCGTGAACACGTGTAGTGTCTCTGCTTTCTTCTCTCTCCTCCCAAAAATTATTAGAGAATTTGCTGGTGTCCCTAAAAATTTGGGCCGGTGTCTACCTATCCCTGTATTTCACAATATGTTCTACGCCCGAATCCCTACAAAGGGGGACTTGGTAGGGATTCGGGCGGAGAACATATTATGAAATACAGGGACAGGTAGACACCGGTCAATATTCTTAGGGACTCCGGCAAATTCTCTAAGAATTTATGTGTCCCTGCGTGCCTATTGTAAGTCAACAGGTAAAGCTCAGTTTTAAGGCGCGTATTAGAGCAATCTGCTTGCTAAAGAGATCCACAGGAGTCAGGATAGTTTCCAGTGCTTTAGTGGGAGTTGTCCTGATAGCTCCTGTAATCATCCGGGTTGCCAGTATTTGTACTTTCCCAAATGCTTGTTGGTGAACCTTTTTGTCTAGTGCAGTCGACCATATGAATACGCCGTAGTAGAGTATTGGCCTTGTAGAGCCAGTAGGTGATGTTTGATTCCATATCCCATCTTTTGTATACTGCTTTTTTGCAAGAGTAAAGCGCGCAGCGCTACAGTCGCTCTCCGTACTCTTTCCTGGATATTAGGTTTCCAACTAAGCTTTCGGTCCAGTATGATACCTAAGTACTTTACTTGTTCTTTGATTTCCAATTCTATTCTCTTTACAGTTGAGTGTGAGACTTTAGGGATTTTGTGTTTCCTAGTAAATAGAACTTGCTCTTTTGTGGGTTGACGCCTAGGCCGCATCTTGTACAGCACTGATTTAGTGTTGTAACGACTGTTGTGTGAGTTGGGACATCATACTTAGGCTATTACCTTATAGCCAGAGTTTACTTAGCTCCAGAAGTAAGTTATTTAGCGCAAGATTCCAGAGGAGAGGAGATAGAACCCCACCCTAGGGGTACTCCTGTTCACTTGCCTACTTATACGAGAGTTCCCTAATTTGAAACTGATATTTTTTCCCAGGAGCAACTTTCGTATGAGGTTACCTACGGTCCCCTCAATTCCAGTTGCGTCTAAGTCGGACTCAATGGCTTCAGGATACACGCTGTTAAAAACTCCCTCTATGTCAAGTATATTATGTTATATTATGGGGTGGGTGGGTCGTGTGGCCTCTGGGCCTTCCAAAATTACTTCGACCTGAAAGATCTTTTGTAATTATCCCTGACCTACTTGAGTCCCTCAATGTCTAGACCTCTTGTGTAGTCTACAATAACTTGAGGGTTAATGTGTACCATGTCATCAGGCTTAAATGTGACCGATGACAGGTAGTTCCTTCTTTGAATGGACAGGGCAGAGCATTCACGAAGTAGGTACTCTGCTGTATCTTGTGCCTCATTGCAGAATCTGCAATTGGCATCAGTTGTCCGACCCATCTTAGTGAGGTGGTATTTCAGAGGACAGTGTTCGATTAGAATCCAGTTATGAGCCTTAGGTTGCCCTTGCTTAGCCTGAGAAACTGTTTGGCTCTTACGGCAGAGAAGGCGATAAACCGTTTCGCCTGCTTCAAGCCAGGTGTGTTTCTCAGGTGAGTACTTTTGGCAGCATCTTCCCGTTCCTGGATCATTCCCTTGATGCGGACTTTAGTTATTCCACTATAGGATTCTGGTCCAACAAATGGAGTTATGGAGCCATCTTCGGCAAGGCTGTTGGCAATTTCATTACCTTTGATCCCTGCATGACCTAGAACCTAAAGCAGTTTAACTCTGTTGTTCCTGGCCAATTGCTTTAGGGATAGGTTGCACTCCCAAACAGATTTAGACATAGATGTAGGTGATTTTATTGCTTTTAATGCAGCCTGACTGTCTGAGCATATGCATATGCTATGTATGTCGAGAAGGTTTACCACCGTGTACTCCTTCTATTTGGCTAACCGCTGAGCCCCTCGTGCGAGACATTTGACGTGAGGCAAGAGGCCGAGATAACCATGTACACGCTCGTGTAGTCTTATAGGCTTGGATAAACGAACCCACGCATTATTCACATTTTTTTTCTGTTTGTGTTGCGGGTGTAATGGGTTCCATATTAATATTTCTTCTGCATATATCTCCAAAAAATGTAATGTGTATTCATCAGTCCACTCCATTTATATTTATTAAAAATAATCGCAGTGTTTTATACAGGGTGTCAATTTAAAAACAAGCCAGCCAAAATATCTTTGGAACCGTAACAGTTAGAGAAAATTTTTCAAAACTGTTTCTAGGATATGGAGGGGGAATCATTTTGACCCACATAACAATCTTCTGCAACCAAACCCTTAGGCTGTAGCCACCCTTGCCCATTTTTTTTAAATGGCACGACCGTACTTGTAATATATCATTAGAAAGGTATTTCAAAATGCTAATCAGTGGTACCATTTAAAATTTTTATTGTTACATAAAAAATGCAAAAAAAAAATTAAATCAATTTATTTGATATTAAAACTGATGTCAAATTAGGTTTATAACCATTTATTTTTACAAATTACAAATGAAAAAGCACAGATAAACAAAATAATACCAAATATTTATTAGTTATTTATTGTTTTATTAAAATATGGACAACTCTAAAAAAAATATTAAAATAATTAACTGAATAAATTGCACCTGTCCGCAATATAAAAAAAATCATTTTGAGCATACTATAATTTAATAATTAATTTTTTTGCATATTTTATGTAACAATAAAAATGTTAGTTGGTACCACTGATTCGCATTTTGAAAGCCATTTGTAATGATATATCACAAGTGGGGCCATGCTATTTAAAAAAATGGGCAATGGTGGCTACAGCCTAAAGGGTTGGTTGCAGAAGATTGTTATGTGGATCAAAATGGTTCCCCCTCCATACCCTAGGAACGGTTTTGGAAAATTTTCTCTAACTGTTACGGTTCCAAAGATATTGTGGCTGGCTTGTTTTCAAATTGACACCCTGTATAAATGCTTGACACTCGTCTCGCCTCGTGTCCCATTGACACGTGCCATGAAAACCACCTTCTAGGGAGACAAGCTAAGGCGAGGCAACCAAGTACACGCTCGCGCTCGCCTTGACTCGGCGAGTGTGTACTGCAGGCATCACATTTAAAGGAAAGAAAGTATACATAAAAAAATGTGTATAACAAATTATGTCTTTATTCTAATAGGTATTATATAGTACAATGGAATATTAGTGTGAAATCTACATATTAATAAACACTGTCCGATATTTCACAAAGAGAAATATATATATAATATTTATATTTTTTAAGGCGTTTCATGTACAAAAATAAAATGAGATTTTAATACGAAAAGAAAAAGGGCTCAAACCGTCGTAACCTGCACGTCCCACAAATCGCTTGCACCCTCACATTCCAATAAACTGTATGAAAAATCTTGATATCTGCGCGACGGCGATAACGACAAAAACGAATTATCACCTAAAAAAAATCACCCACATAAAATTATGACTATAATCTAAACAAATGAGGACTCACTTTCTTCCTCAATTTCTTCAATATCATTCGGTAATTTCTTAAACAAAATTTCCGCAGTCTCTATATACTCATCGTCTGGTGCTTCCCGTTTAATTATTTCAAGCATTGGTTTTTTCATAACTGGTTCTTCATCAGGATCAACCTAAAATTCATTAATTCAAAGATATTCATTAAGTGCACTGAAATTAATAGAATTTAGGGTTAGTTGTTCAATAAGGGATTAGATTAATCTTAGTTTAAATCACAATTATTAAATTAATTAAATTTAAGCTGAGTTTAAGCTACTATTGAACAATAACGTAGAAATATTTTAAATTAACATGTTAACTACTTTTCCATTAATTTGAATCAAATCTACCGCAGAATCATATATAACTCACGTAGCGCCATAGCCTAGAGTACATGCGAGTTATATTCAACTTAGGCGGCAGTCAACTTGTTAAACCATCACTAACATTAACACATCGTACTTACTTTTTGAATTGTCCTCTTTTTTACAATTATATTTTCCTCCTCGTTGCTAACACTCCCTAAAATAGGCTTTGTTTTAGATTTTAACTTTAATTGATATTTATCCACCTCATCCTGAAATTTAAAACCGTTTAAAAATGCATTTTTTTACAAATGAAAACTTATAACTTACATCAATGACGATATTTGTGTTCATAGGTGCACGCAAAACAATAATCCTCTCATCCTCGTTATACACATTGAGCAAATCCTCTTTGTTGACATACAAAAAACGTTTATTGTCAAGATCTTCGGTAATATTTTTAATGCTCTGCTCTACAAAAACTCTTTGATTGTCCAGAGCGCTTTCAAGTTTCTCCAATCTGCTAAGATCGCTCTTTAATTTCGTTACCTTGTTAGCTATTTCAGTTGATGTACAAGAGGGTGTATCTTTAAATGTGTATTGTCTATAAGAAAACAATACAAAAATGATTATAATATTGAGCGCTAAAGTTTATAACACATAAGTCATGTATAAGTATAAAATCTATTTTATTTTTGAAATAAACGCCTTCAACATTAAGGAAATTAATGGTTATGCTAATGTATTGATAGGAATTATTTATTATTGATAGTAATGATAGTCACTATCAGTATTCACTCTGAGGAAAAAAGAAGCAATTAATGCTTCCCTCATTTTAGATAATAATCTAATGAATATGATAATAGTATAAAATCCTAATGCAATAGAATAATTTATACAAAATTGAAACAACCTTTACATAACAAAAATCATTGCTTTGGTTTTAGGGGGTAAACTTCATTAATTACTCATGCACATAATGAGTTTTACCTATTTATATGTTTTTTTTTATAAATATTTATGAAAAACTTTAATAAATCAGTTAATTTAAATACCTTTATTTTGCTTTAAAGTGTTATCTAATCAAAACATAGTATCTATGCTAACTTTAATAGACCTAGAAATGATTATTTCTATTAAATTTAAAGGTTGAATACTCCTTGTATTTCAGGGTTAAGGTATTTGAAAATTAGCTAAAAAAATTACTTTATATCAAAAATGTTTTTCATTTAACAACCTTTAATATCTGAAGAAATATAAACTCACGCATATATATCAAGAACAAAACTCATTTGTGTATTAAGCAAGTTTCGGTATAAACTTCCGAACAAGCATTGAGGTTAATAATATTGGTGAAAATTGTAAGCGTATGAATTAATTAAATGAAAAAATCAAATCATCCACACAACAAACGAACTAACGATCATTAATTTGAGGTTAACTTACTTCCACTGTATGCTATTTTTACTCTTCTTCTCGATCATACCAATGCCCTCGAGCACGTTAGTTATATCGTATATCCTTCGTTTCTGCCTCACAGCTAGCTGGTCGGCGGCCTGCAAGACAGAACCACTTGTAAGGCCCCCAAACAAAACACACACAAACAGTTTGGGGAGAAACTCACCACTTTCAAATCCAAAACTCCGCCGTTCGAGTGCGTAAGCAGATGCACGAATTTCGTCGTAAGCAGCCCCAGCGACTTCTCGAATCTGCTTGAAGTCGGGTCTGACATTATTCGCTCATAATCTTTCCGCAGTTTATTTTTTGAAAAATCCACCATAAACACGAAAATGTAGGATTGTTTGGAAACGCGATGAAACGCAGAGGCACCAACCGGACACGGGCGCCAATTTGAAAACGAAAAAGTATTAATAAAATTATCTATTTATAAAATAAATCATTTAACTTACAATTTCCTATAAAATCAATCTTAAATCATTATAAAATTTATTAAAACTATAAAAGCAACTATACCGTAGTTTAATTTCATTATTTATGTAATTATCATAGATACAGTTGTTTACCTAATTGTTGGTAGCACTGATATTTTCTCTTTATATATCGGGTTAGTTAAAATTCAATTATAGATTTCTGTTTAAAATTAAACAAATTATTTAACTTTTAGAACAAATAAAAACAGTGTAATTGAATATTTCACTATAATACTAATTTAAAATGAAATAGTTGGGATATTTCTCCTTTTGAAATCACTCTTACTAATTGTACCGATCTGAATAATAAGTTGCCTAAAATAAAATCACAAAAATACTCGACTCAATTTCACTAAAAACTAAACATTTTAATAAGAAAAATAGATGTGGCTTTATATTATATTCAATATATTTGAAAATATAAACTTTTATTGCATAAATCCTATACATTTGAATAGCAACCAACTTCAAGTTGTTTCGTTAAGAGGTCCAAAATTTTTATTTACATTTCACGAAAATCGTTAACTTCCACATGAAACTTTGTCAGGCGAGAAAATATCTTTTGGAAATCCTAAATCTAAAAGATGTGTTGTCTATTAAAAGTAGCTGTATCTCCTAACTATGCCCAGAGAATTAAGGTAAACATAACCTATACAATAATAAAAAATACAATTAACATTTAACTTTTTATAAGAATTATTTCCATCAGGGACTTTTTGTTGTAATCATTGTAATTCAATGTATTTAAGTTAAGTTATATAAGTTAAAAAAATTGAAAGATCTTCATCTTCATGCATGATTTTGTTATCTTTTACTATAATATAATTGTGTTAAATTATAAAATTGGTATTGCAGTAGGTAGAGTTTTTTATTTACTTGTATTTAACAGCAAATGTCGTAATTGGGAAAAAGAACGCCGAAACCGATTAAATGAGTGCTTCAAAAAGCTCGAGGTATTATTGCCATGTTATGAACCTTCGAAAAACTTAAGTAAGCCGGATATCTTAAAAAAAGCAGCCGAATACATAAATGAACTTAAAGAGAAGGTTGAGAAGTGTCTCACAGCCGATCCTGAAAAGAAACCAGAGCGTGAGTAATTTATGATTATAATGGTACTTTATAGTATCATCAATTTATAAAACCTACTGTTTATAATTTCAGATGAAGAAATAAAACAATTATACGCGTGCGTCAAGCAATTTGTAAATAGGAACGACCAGTTAGCAAAACTCCTCAAAGATGCAGGAATTCCGATTCCACCGGCTAGTTTTAACTTCAAGTCGACCTACCCAAAGATGTGGTCGAATGTCATCTCCCCGCAAAAAGCTGCAATGTTGGCTAAATTGGAAGAACAAAGTAACCGAAGCAAAAATGTTTATAAACAAAATTGGTTGCTAATTGTCTTCATTTTTTAGAAGAGAATGAGCCTAGGAAGTTAGTTAAAAGAAAATGTGTTCCGAAGAAGAAAGTGTCGCCAAAGAAACAATTTGTGAAGCAGAAAATTAAGAAAGGGCGAAAGAAAACGAATGGTGTTAGTGCTGCGGTGCATAACAATTTGAGGCCTATTGTTATTTCGGGGAGTAATTTTAATGCAGTGCAGAATTTAATGGCTGTTCCTAACATGCAACAATGTTTTTTTATTGCCAATAACGTCTCAGATGCTTCGACTAAAACAAATGTATCAAATCCAGTGACCACAGGTGGGTCACTCATAACATTTTTTTTTAAATGTTATATAAATATAGCTTGTTTCGTTTTACTATTACTTTATGATCTTAGATTTATGTTTATCTGAAATATTACCTTTCAGTTTTATCAGATTCAAATATGATGGCAACATCAGTTTTATCATCATCGACAAACACCCCTATAGTCTTTTCAAAACCGACAACTTTCCCAACTGGAACAATAATTCTAGCCAACAATTTACCTGTCATCCAACCCCCAGCGTTAATCCCCCCACCCATAATTTTAAATGCTCCGCCTACTAACACTGTTATCTTAGTCAATAAACCTAACACAACCCAACAATATAAAAAACCCGCACCTTCCTCTCAAACAAAAACAGTTGTAGGTTCAAGATCTCTACAGAAAATTTGCAAAAAAATTAGTAATACCACCACGACTCATGTTAACAAAATCCCAATACCGGCTTCACGGTATGCAAATGATTATATTTTGGTGTCAAAAATGCAGGTTGCTAAAACTGAGGTCAGGCGGGTGAAGAAGGTTGTGAAAAAGGTTGCAGTTAAGCGTAAAAACAATGAAGTTGTTAAAAGTGATACTGTTGTGAAAAAAGCAAAAATTGTTGAGGAAGGGATAAAGGTTTTGGAATGTGAGGAGCGCAAAAAGGCAGCAGCGACAGGTTCATCAGATTATTCAATAGATGCTATTTGTAAGGATAAGCCTGACGATACCGCTGTTGTTAAAGAGAAAAATATTGAAAACGAAGAAGAGAATATTGATAATAAAAAAGTTGAAGAGAAAAAGAGTGATGAAAAGGTAAAAGAAGTTGTGAAAACAATTGAAACAATACAAAAAACTGACAAACCAATTGAAAATATCACCGATGAAGCTCTAGTTCATTCAGAACTGTCTAACGATATTTTCGCCTCACTTCAAGTTCCGAGCGGTGGGCAAAATCCCGAATCAACATCACCAACTGCGGCTTTCTTAAACGCATTTCCGTTAGTCTCCTCCTTTACCGGCGTTAAAGTTACTGATGTTATGGAAGAGGAAACTTCAGACAGTCAACACGGAACCCCAACGTTGTTGCAAATTGGAACAATGGATACGGCTAAGCAGACTCATTCGTTAACTGACACGCTAACTCCGAGTTTATTAAATTTAGATAATTTCTCGTTTTTCTCCAGCAAGGAGTTGTATAACGCTTTCGATGCTGTCGCTAGTGAGGTTACTAAAGTAGCCGTCAGTAAGGAGATTAATGTGATTAGTAAAACGGCGAAAATTTTGTATGATACGGCCGTTTCTGAAACTAATAATTATATGATGCCAAAAATACCGACTTCATTGCTTCCTTCTGTTTCCAAAAGTAATCATCAGGTGATGCCGAAAATGTCATCTTTGAGTACTGCAATTGTTTCTGACGCTAGCCATCAGATGATGCCAAAAATATCATCCTCGATGATTTCAGATGTTTCTGACGCTAATCAGATGAGAAAATCGCCAACTTCGATAATTACTGCAGTTTCTGAAACAAATCAACCGGCAATGCCAAATATTACGACTTCGACTGTTACAACAACATCAACAAAAACATTAACTACTAGTAATGTTAATTCGTCAACAGTAATTGGAAATAATCCAGTAAATGTGATTAATAATATGCCTTTCCCAACATTGTTGCCACAAAAAACGGTACCTACAGTTACTGCCTTAACAAATAATACTATGCTTCCGCAAAAATTGGTTACATCAGATGCTATTTTAACAAATGACATGACATTACCGTTAACTACAACAATGGTTACACAACAATTGATTACTTCAACGGTTGTAAAGAATAATACCTCTTTACTGTTGATAACAACAACAAATGCTCCACAAAAATCGGTTCAATCGGAGCCTATAATAACGAATAATTTGTCATTATCAATAACAGCGGGACAACAAAAATCCATTACAACTGCACCAACGTTTACAAACATGTCTTTACCATTAACAACAACGATGGTACCACAACTTCCTGTGATAACTAATATGTGTTTGCCGTTAACTTCAGCAGTGGCTTCGCAAAATTTAGTCACGACTCCCGCGATTACAAATAGTAAAATGTCTTTACAGTTAACAACAATGGTACCACAAAATATAGTGACAACAGTTGCGAATATGTCTTTACCATTAACTACGGCAGAACCTTCAAAAAAATTAGCTGCAGCAGTTTCCACAATTACGAACAACATGTTGACAACAATGGCCCAACAAAAAGAAACTACAACAATTCCTACGTTTATGAGTAATATGTCCTTACCGTCAACAACAACGGTAGTTTCACATAATTTAGCTACAACGATTGCAAATAATATGTTTACTATGGTACCACAAAAAATATCTACAACCGTTCCCACAATTACTACTAATACATCTTTGCCGTTAACAACAATAGTTGCACAAAATTTGGTTACTACATTTCCCACTTTTGCAAATAACATGTCTTTACCATTAACGACGATGGTACCGCAAAAATTTGTTACAACAGGCCCGATTTTCACGAATAACATGCCCTTGCCATTACCAAGAACAGTTGTTTCACAAAATTTACCGGTTCCCACTTTTACAAATAATATATCGTTACCGTTGACAACGATGGTACCACAAAAATTACCTACAACAGGACCTATTTTCACTAACATGTCTTTACCATTAACAACGTCGGTAGTTTCACAAAATATAGCTACTACAATTCCAACAATAACCAATAACATGTTAACAACAATGGTGCCACAAAGTTTGGTTACAACAGTTCCCACAATTGCAAGCAATATGTCTTTACCATTAACAACAACGATGGTTCCGCAAAATTTGGTCACTGCTGTGCCCAGTGTTGCAAATAACATGTCTTTACCGTTAACCACAACAGCGGTTCCACAAAAATTAATCACTACCGTTACCACTCAAACGTCCAGCATAACTTATTCCGTTAACAACAGCTATGCACCTTTTTACAACAGCAACAACAATGCGCAAGGTTTTCCAACCGTATCGCACCTTTCAAGCAACAATACTTACATGGAAAACAAAAGCAAATCTGAAAAACCCGCTTGCAGCAGGTACACTTCGTACAATATTTCAGAATACAACACATTCAATCCTTTTACCGATTTACCGAAAACTTCAACGGTTTGCACTTACACAATAACGAAGACTTACACACAGCCGACTTATACAAATAACACGAATTGTAGTTATAATTATCAAGCTGATTTTAACACGAGTTATCCTGTAAAGAACATCGCGAAGAACACGCACTACAATATGAATTACGAAAGTTATGATAATGCGAATCAGTATAATTATTATAATCCGCAATTGAATAAAAATAATTCAAGTAAGATTAAGGCGAACGAGACGACTCCAAGGCCTCCTGTTAACTGGATGACTACGCCTGATTTGAAAAATCAATCTGCTACAGATTTTAAGCATCAAGCTGCAACGGATTTCAAACACCAACCTACTGCGGATTTCAAACACCAATCTATTACGGATTTTAAAAACCAATCTACAGCAGATTTCAAACACCAATCCATTACTGATTTTAAAAACCAATCAGCAACGGATTTCAAACATCAATCTACTACAGATTTCAAACATCAATCTACTGCAGATTTTAAACATCAATCTATTCCGGATTTTAAACACCAATCTGCCACTGATTTCGTTGTGCCAACTTTTGGAAAAGAAACGGAATTCGTTGCAAACATCTACACTCAAAACAACTTTGCTAGTAACGTTCAAACGACGTATTTCAATACGACAGCTCCAATTTACTCAACACCGGAATTTCACAATAATTTCGAGGGGAAAAAGTTGGATGCTCAATTCAACAACACTTTTCAAAGAAACGATGTTGAGGAACATCAATTCTCATGGTCGCCTACCAAGTTACCGCAACTTTTGGATCCGGCACACAATTTTGTAACGACAACACTTCCTACATTAGTAGGTGACTTAGCATTGGGTAACACGCAATATTCTGATAAAAATAAAGTTAAGAAAGATAGCAACAGGCGTGTAAGTCAACAGAATTACGACCCCTCCACAAATTCGAATTTCCTGTCTGTAAGCCAATTGGTTGATCACAATAAACCGGAAAGCACAGCCAGGGTTACTTCAAGAAGGAATAGTGGGGGAAGGTCCAAGGCAACGACCCCGAAAAACACGAAAAATAGGAATAAAGGGGAGAATAAAGAGGCTTTAATGAGCCCAACTTATAAACCAATTGAAAAAAGTGTTTTTAACAACACAAACACTAGTACAATTCAAAACAATCAAGCTTCGGGAGAGTGGATTGGAAATGATGTTAAACGTGTTAAGCAACCGCCAAGTAGTTACTCGGCTGAGGCATTGATTGGTCAAAATCAGGCAAAACAACGCCCGCATGCTCAGAATTACTCAAAAGCCATTCCTGTTCCAACTTTCTTCTCCGAAAATATGCTTTACTTCCCCCCAATGGAGATTCAGCAAGATAATAATTTCGCCCAACAAAATCAGAACTATCAAAACCACAGCTTTCCTTCAACAAACACTTATTCAACACCCTATTTACCCTCGACGAATTATATCCCTGAAATCACCGATTATAATCCTGTGATTCCCGAAAATATTTTCTCCCACGCGAATACTGCAAAAATCCCTGAAAACAAACAATTTAATAAATCGCTAGAATTCAATAAACCTCCCGTAACAAACAAACCGCCGCCTACAAACAAGCCCACTTTCCATAATAATACAACCAAAAAGTCGAAAAAGAAATCAACTGTTGAACCTTCAACGCCTGGTTTTGTTGATTTTAGTTTCTTATCGATGCCTGGAACAATTAATTCCCCTATTCTTCCGGACGATTTTCACGCACATTCTAATTTTTTGCCTCCTCCTAATCCCAATCAGTTGTATCCTTGTAAGAACCCTCTATACCCGAAACAAGGGGGCGATTTGGGTGGGAGTCTGTTGACGCTTCCACCTGTCTCAAGGTCCAATATGCAGCACGCAGAAATTTCCCCCTCAATTAATAACACAGTGGGAACTTCGTTGACTAACTTTAATTTAAGCACAATTTTTCCTGAGATTAATAAGGTAATGAATTTGGTTTAACAACTGTATTTTTTATTATATTTTATTGTTATTAGTCAACAGTGCCTGAAATGTATCTGGATTCAAGCAAGAATAAAGATTATGTTTTGCAGAGGAGTTATTTGTCAACTTCAAGTCAGGTGTGTTATTGTTTTATTAATTTGTGAGTTGAAATGTTAATTTTATTTTTTTTAGCTACCTTCGTTTTCCAAAGCGCCGATTTACAGCACGATTACAACACAGTCGTTTCCAAATAATTGATGTGCATAATGTGTAATACTTGTAAATACTTTTTGTACCTGATTAATTCTTAGTAAAGATATTTAAATATTTTCTCATTATATTCTTACAAACATTAAAACTCCTTAATTTTCATTGTTTGTAAAAATCAGTGTAAATTATCCATTATCCTTTTCGAAAAGCGAGGCTGGTCACTTTCGAGTGCAGTATTTTAAAAACAAAAAATGTTAGAGGTAAGTTAATTAGCCATCTATCCTAACCTAGATGCTACTTAGATTAGATGTAGTCTTTGAGTACATAGACGATTTGCAGCACTTAATGGCTTCAACTTTAAACAATAATGTTACCATATGTAAAGGTAAAACATACACTTTTTATTTCCATAAAAATATTTAATTTAATCAAGTACACGACTAACATTAGAACATACCGTATCATCAATATCTAAATTTCTTAAACAATTACTTGTAACATATTTAATCAAAATAAATCGCTTATCTTAACCCATACTAATTTAAAAGACTTAAAACTTACTTATACTTCATCGGTTTAAAAGTAAAAACCATGAAGCGCACATGAAAACAATTAATAGCAAGTGGTGATTTACTCCCTAGCCTTGCCCATATGTGTCATCCTCAAATGTTTCTTCAGCCTATTCGAGTCGATGAATCCGTTTTTACAAACCTGACAAATATACGGCGTTTCTCCCGTGTGAATCCGAACGTGCACGGTTAAATTTCCTTTTAAATTAAACCCTTTCCCACAGTACATACATTTCCACCGTTTATCACCCTCATGAATAGCAGACATGTGATACATTAAATGTGATTTTTGCTTAAATTTAGTTTTGCAAATCTCACACTCGTGCTTTCTTTCTTCAGTGTGTGTAAGCATGTGTGTTTTTAAATGGAGATTTAGGCGGAATCGTTTTTGGCAAATGCGACACACGTAATGTTTCTCGCCGGTGTGTATCGTCTGGTGCTCCAAAAGCAGGGCCCGGCATCGGAATTCCTTGTTGCATATTTTGCAGACACGATCGTGTGGCCCGATGTTCTGGTGCTGAATCTTGTGCTCGGCTTGGATGTGTTTCGTAAGGGCGCAAGAATCGTTGAACGGCTGTAGGCAGTATTTGCATTTCAGTTGCCTGGGTTTTTGCTCACAAGTTTTTTGGTGGAGTTTAAGGTTGGTTTTTTGAGTGTATTCTGAAAGAAATAATTATATTCAGCAGCATTTCAAAACAAATTATTTGTTACGAGTTGTATGTTATACTGAGATAAAGTTTGAGAATGACTTATTTATTATGTAACCTATAAGTTGACATATAATTCTGTCAACTTTAATGTTAAGTTAAGTTAGATGACAAAATAGTTAGCCGAGTTAAGTTAGGTAACTTTTGTTTTATATAGTATACTATATTAACAATAATAACAAATACATTTTTGAGTATGAAGTTACTTTAGATAGGACATTTTAGTTCGGGATTGATGAATATTTAAGTTAGGTTGCGTTAAATATACAGTTATCTTATAATAAAAAATCTCACCTTTTCCGCACTTATCACACGCAAACGGTTTAATCCCATCGTGGCAAATCTTATGTCTCTGCAAGTTAAATTTAAAACTAAACTCTTTCCCACAGATGTCACAGACAAACTTATTGCCGTTCGTGTGCGTCGAAACGTGCTTTTGGAGTAAATCCTTCGTCGTGAAAGACTCCTGGCAAATGGAGCACGTGAATCTCTTCACGGGAACCTTCATGTGAGCCTCCTTGACATGCTCCCGTATATCGTTGGCCGAGCTAAAAACTTCTTTACATTGCTCGCATCTAAATTCCAACAATCCGCACTGCGCATTATGCTGCTCTATTTTATCATTGTACACCAGTGCACCGCAATCCTGGCACAGTGTTTTATTCATGTGCTCTTCCTTCAAGTGTTGCAAATAAATTTCGTGCTGATTGAATTGCAAATTGCAGAATTTGCATTTGACTGGTGAGGTTTCTGAATTCTCCTCAAATTCGGAAATCTCTTCATCGGGTTCGTAATCATCAGAGTCATTTTGATAAATCCTAGGCTGCTTCTTATTCAATTTCTGCTCATTATTAACACTAACTAATTCCCCTTCGTTTATGCTGCCATTTAAATGTAACTTCTTTTCCTCCTTAACCCCCATTGTCAACTCATAAGCTTTCTCCAATTTATCATTCAAATGCACTTGAATTTTCGACTTCCTCTCAAAAACTTGTTCCTCCTCGATTGATTCCTGAGAATCGTACTCTAGGTTTTTTTTGGATGGCCCTTGAACTTCTCTCTTATTTCTCAAAGTAGTATTTATTTTATCAAGTTGTTTTTCCAATTTAAACCCATCTTGTTTCTCAGATATTAGCTTTCCTTTCAACGATTGGTATTTTTCAGATATTTGCTTTTCAAGCTCTTCTTCGTCTTCTGACACTGGTTCATCTTTCTCTCGTTTTAAAGTCAGGTTGTTTAAATTATGAAAGGTTTTTGAGCTCTGCTCAGAAGCGTCTGAATCATAATCAGGACTCATTTTTCTCTTGATGATTTGGCATGCCGTGTAAGATTTGTTTAGAAATTTGTAAGTTTGGAGTAAGTCAGATATGCAGCTTGCGCATATTGATTGATAATGCCAATCATCCGTAAAGTCCTATATTGAAAAAAATGGATGTAAGTAAACTTAAAAGTATTAATAATGCTCTTAAGTTATTTTATTCAAAGACAAAATGTTATTAAATGATCAATTTAAAATGTAGGTACTGTTAAATAGAAACTTTACCTGTAGCGGTAAGCAATATTTCAGTATTTCGTAGAGATTCGCATTGTTCCATTTATAACCGGTTAGTTTCAGCAGACTCTCGTTGGTAAAGCACAGACAGCAGATTTTGTCCACTTCCATGCTGCTTTTCAGCTTCGGGGGCTGATAAATCAAGTATCTTCTCCGGGAAAAACTTTTCTTCATGTTCTACACTTTGGTTACTATTCAATTATTTTTTTGACAATCACAGACTCACTACTCGTTTAGAGAAATTCAAATTCATATTTTTATGGAAAATTGAGGATTAATTTCGTTACAATTATTGAAATAACGGATTGAGTATTTGGAGGTTAGAATAAACCTTCACTCACCTGAAGTTAGCTAGGTTAGCTACATACGGCCCAAAAGCGTCGATATTATTGTAAACAAATTACGTTAAAAAATTGGACTATTAATTATTAATATAATTAAAAAACAGATTGATGACGTTTTATATTCATATTTAGTTAAAAGCATTAAATATTTATATAAATTCTTATGTGTAAATACTTTTTAACCGTCAATGGCTCTATTTTTTCCCGCCTTATTGTTAAGGTCAGTAATTGATAATTTATCGTGTCAAATACAAATACCTCATCCGAGTCAATTATAGACAAAATTCAGCCAAGCTCAAGTTTTCTTATTCAACATGTCAAAAATTATGAAAGACAGACCTTGAAAAGTAAACAAGAGTACATAACATATGTTGAAATAAAGGATAGTGATTTTTTTAAATAAGAAAGTTTTCTAATATGAAACAAAATATAATTCCAATCAGCAAACATTAAATAATTAGTAAAAGGTACATATTTGGTACAATATACAAAATTTATTTACATCGAATGTCTCTTATTTACACATCTATCAACTCTGCGACAGCATCCCTTATCAAATTATCTTCCTCATCTTCTTCCAAGTCATAACATATAAAATTACTCTCATGTAAATCATTCATTAAATCAATATTTTCCTCGAACACTATTACATCGTCTTCAAGCGAGATGTTATGTAAAACACAAACAGCTCTAACGAAATGCACAATCAACTCAATATCCTTTAACTTGACGTGAGACACTTGTGGGAATTTAGTCGTCAACAGCTCAAAGCAAACTTTAACGATGTTTCGACTATTTAACAATTTCTCATTGAAATTCATCTGAGTTTTGTTCAAATGTTTATCTTTGTACGGGGTTATCAAGTTTCTGCTCAGCGGGTACCGACTGTCACCTAAAAGCCAGTACTTTCCACATTTTTCTTTTAGATTTTTTCCGAGGACGGAATTTTCCAAAACCTCGCTGTCGTGCACTGAACCCGGGCAGCCAATGAATACGTCCAAGATTTTTGCCTGGTGATCGGAAACTATTTGGATCTAAAAAAAAAAATTATTTAAAATATACTTTATTACTTTTTATTCGGTTAAATACTTTGATTGAATGCTCTCCTTTTGAGTTGACATATCTTCTAGGTTCGTTTCTCGGTTTGTCGATTTTGATGAAAAAAGTTTCGATCGCACCAATTACATTCGGAAACATTTTTTTCCTAAAGTTGCTCTCGATGTCAATTTTCTCTTCGTCGGTCGGCCAATGGATTATTTCGCTAGATAAACCACTCAAGAAAGTCGTTATGCGCTGAATTACTCTGTTTAGGGAACTTATTGTAATGTTAAATTTTTCAGCAACAATCCTGTAATTTTGAGTTTTATTTCCGATATACCATAAAAAAATTAATACCTAAAATTAAATACACGTAATCTCAAATTTATAACAATACAGGGTATCTACGCTAAACCGTTCGTTAAAAGTTTATGGGGTTGCCGTTACACTAAAAATTTGAAAAAAATCCTTGTCATACAGTTGAATTAGTTTTCCTCATGTGAAATATTTTCAACTTTATATCACTTCCGGTTCCACCAGAAGTAGGATCAAATTTGATATTTTAAATGGAACACCCTATGTATTAGTAATTTTTTGGATTACTCGTTTAAATTGCAACAAATTTTATTTGAACATATGTACACTTATCTTATAGTTTTCAAGAAAAAAAAATATTTCTAAAATGTTGACCTCTAAAAGGCATCGTGAAATCTCTCTGTAACTTCTCATAAGAATAAGATAAAAATATGATTTATAACTCAACTTGGACCTAGAGTATGCCTCTATGAGTATAATAATTGGAAACTGTCAATTTTGACAATAAGTGTTCTTAAAATGTCAATATCTAAGTGCCCTCTTCAATACCTAGTAATTCAATTTTTTAAATGGAATGACCCATTTTTTATCACATGGTACGATTGAAGGGAAAATTTCCTACAAAGAGTATTATACAACTACACTTCTTAAGCAAGTAGTTTTCGAATTATTTCGAAAATTCGTTTTTCGTCGCATTTATGCAGGTTATAATACGAGCATAAGTTGCAATTGAATTTTAGTAGGCATGTAGTATGCTTTTGTTTGGTCACGACTGTATTGCAAAATGTCAAATAATGAAAAGAATTAGTAAAAAGTTGTACAGAAATCAACAAATTGAATAATTACACGAATCAATAAATTATTAATTTATTCTTTATACATGGCAACTGCCAGTTGAACAAAATTTGATTCCAATCTTCAAAATCTTGTTTTATTATTAGGCGGCAAATGTGGATAAGTTTATTAAATACTCTTCATAATCGAGTAAGAATTCTATCACAGTTGCCACGTATAAAGAATAAATTGATATTTTGTTGATTTGTGTAATTATTAATTTTGTTGATTTCTGTATAACTTTGTACTAATTGTTTTTATTATTTGACATTTCGCATTACAATTGTGACAAAACAAAAGCATACTACTTGCCTACTAACATTCAATTGCGACTTATGCGCTTATTATTCCCTGCATAAATGCGACAAAAAACGAATCTTCGAAATAATTCGAAAACTACTTGCTTTAGGAGTATCGTTGTATTATTATACTTTTTTTATAGGAAATTTTCCCCCCAATTGTACCATGTAATAAAAAAATAGGTCATTCTATTTAAAAAAAAAATGAATTACGAGATATTGAAGGGCACTTTGATATTGACATTTTAAGAACACTTATTGTCAAAACTGGCAGTTTCTAATTACTTTACTTATAGGGTCATCCTCTAGATACAAGTAGAGATATAAATCATATTTTCATCTAATTCTTAAGAGAAGTTACAGACAGGTTTCAAGATGTCTTAAAGGTCAAAATTTCAGAAAAATTTTTTTTCTTGAAAACTATAAGAGATAAGTGTACATATGTTCGAATAAAATATGTTGCAAGTTAAACACGAAATCAAAAAAATGACTAGTACATAGGGTGTTCTATTTCAAATAACAAATTTGGTGCTACTTCCGGTGGAACTGGAAGTGATATAAAGTTGAAAATATTTCACGTGAGGAAAACTGATTCAACCGTATAACAAGGATTTTTTTTCGAATTTTTAGTGCAATGGCAACCCCATAAATTTTTAACGAACGGTTTGGCGTAGACACCCTGTATACTTTATCCAATGTTATTTGTGGCAAACTTGACTCTGTTGAATTAATATATTTCACACTGAGTATTTGTATAACATTGATTGAAATAAAATTTGTTGGTCACATAGCTGTGAGAACATGAGAGAATGATTTTTGTCTGAAATAACTGTTTGTTCTGCAATTTTATTGATATAATTTTTTTAAATGATCCTCAGTATTCAATTTCCTTTGATTTTTACTTTTGTTGCTGTTTGGTGATAAGTTTCGGCTTAATTAGTTGCAATGTCTTTAATTTTCAATCTAAATACCAAATTTAAAACTTTGATTCAAAGCCATCTCTGTCTCAAATAACCATGAAATCTACATAACATACTTGATTTATAGCTGGTATACCGCCATGTTGACCAAAATGGCTATGGAAATATTGACTGCTTCTGAATTTATCACTTAAGTTTTCTACGATCTTTTTTGATACGTTGAAATGCGTGATATACACTTCATCTGCATAATTCGGTACCAAATCATCTTAAATTTAAAAAAAGACCAGTATAACATTTGACAAATTATAAAAATTGAATAAATCGAACAAAAAGTAATCATAAAATACCACTCACTTTGTTCACATAAATCACAAGTAAAAGGCTTATTTCTGTCCTCCTCCAATTTATACTTCCTCAAATTATCCTTAAGCCTGAATTTCCTATCACATATATCGCAAGCGTATGGAATTTGATTCGTATGTGTGTACAAGTGATGCCGCAACTCAAAGACCTTCATAAACTTCATCGAACAAACCGTGCACACAAAAACATTAAGATTCTCTTCAAGAGCATGCTTGTGCTTATTGTGTATATTAAGCTGCCTTAGCGATTTGAAATTCCTCAAACAAACCTCGCATTTAAAAGGCCTCTCATCACTGTGCGATAATTTGTGTTTTATTAAAACAGCGTTGTTCACACACAATTTTCCGCAAATATCACACAGAACGTTCGTATCTAAAGAGTGCTCGGTTTTCATGTGCTTTAAATACATTCTCGTTTGGTTGAATTTCAAACCGCAACCGTTGCATTTGATATCTTTTACGCGTGATTTTCTGATGTAACTAGGTGATTTTGTATTATCCGTTGTTCCATTGTTTGTTTCTAAAAGCACTTCTACAACTTCTTCTGGTGATATTTCTTCTTCAATTACCAGTGGTTTAGCTTCTCTTTTTAAGATTACCTCTTTGGGTGGTTTTTCATCATTATAAATGATCAACAATGTTTTTGATCCGTCATCTTTGCTCAAGTCATTACAAACTTTAATTAATACTTTCTGTTCATCATTATCTTTATTTGATGTTTCCTCTTCATTATTATCTTTATTCAGTGTTTCCATTTCATTAATAAGTTTACTAAGTATTTTCTGTTCATTATTATCTTTACTAAGAGATTTCTCTTCACCATTATCTTCATCCACTGTTTTCTGTTCATTATTTCCTATATCTAGTGCTTTCTGTTCATCATTATCTTTATTTAGTGAATTCGATTCATTACATACTTTAATACATATATTTTGTTTACTGTTTAATCGATTTGAAGCTTTCTGTTCATCTTTTTTTAGAGTTCTTTGTTTATTAAATACTTTTCTACGTGTTTTTAGTATTTTTCGAAGTTTCTTCACTGTTTTCTGTTCTTTAAGATTTGTTTCTTTATTTGCATTCTGTTCCGCAGGCATTATTAAAGAATTATTAAAATTATTAATAGATATTTTTTGATAATCATGATCCTGATTAAGAATCATCAGTTCATTATGACTTTCATCAATTATATCTGGTTCAGTTTTAATATTATCCAAGTGTTCATCTCTCAAGAAAACACAATGATACTTAATCGTCTTGCGTTGAATTTCGATGCGATCTATCAGGTCAGAATGCTTCTCTTTCGTTTTTCTGGTTTTGTTTTTAAGAATCGACTGAGCCGTGCAGACTTGTTGCAGAAAAGTGTATGTGTAACATAAGCCATTTAAACAGTTCAAACACATGTTCGGAGGTGTCCATTTCTCTGAAAAGATCTGTGAAAAAATGTCGGTGTTTAGATTTATGTTTTATAAATTATTAAAATCAACGGTTTAAAGGTACCTGAGAATCCTCAAAAAATGATCATTATTAGAGAGTAACTATAAGAATCATATATAACTGGCAATAACAAATAAAAGTCCCCCAAAAAAATGTACTCTTTAGCAGACTGTATCGGGATATTGATATTGTCAATTGATTTGAATTATGAGTATATTACAGTATGGTCTTTTGCTAAACAGATGTCGGAACTGGAGGACCTTCGCCAGGAGATTAAAGCAGCATTTACAGCGATCTCCATTGACACATTGATCGAAGTAACTGCGGCGACTGCTCTTCATTCTGTTATGTGCCTGACTACGATCGGCCAACATTTTCAACATCTAAATTAACTAGTGCTTAACTGAAGTATCTACATGTGTGATCAGTATTTTAATGCAACACAATCACAGAATAAGTATTTATCATTCCTTATAGTGTGCATACATTTTTTGGCGGACTCATTTATTTTATCTTGAGAATATTTTACATTGAAGTGAAGTACAATTTTGGAGATGACATAGAATAACTTTCTAATACCTTAAGTTCGTAATTAACATATTTAAGTTGAAATTATAATACTAATTACAAAATAACCTATATCTTTACCTCATCTGGTAGGCAATAATTTAAGGCACCCAATAGACTGATATCATTATCTTCCAGCTGCACATTAATGTTGTGCAGATTTTCCTCGCCAAAACATACACAGCACTTTTCCATATCGGTTTCATTTTTTCGTTTTGATTTTCTCGAAGAGAAATTGCTTTGGTTGACGGAATACATGTTGAATTTGAACTAAAATACATAATACATCAAAATTCCACTTGACTTGCCTGTTTATCACAAAGTACGTATTCTATGAGAGAGAGATAACAGCGACAACGCTGCATAGTTTGTGATATATGCAACTCAAATTACACATTTCTAAACTGAAGTTGTTTACTTATCATAAATATTAATTCTATGAGTGAGAAATAACAGCGGCAACGTTGCATTTTGTAGATTATAGGCAACCTAACATACACAAGAACAGTTAGTTTGGAAAGCATTCGTTGACCTTATTTGGTGGCGCTGTCATTGTTTTAAAATTTTGCATATTGTTACAAACGTCATTAAATATATTTTGTAAATAATTTATTTACATGGAGATATCTTGACCAAAAACTGTTTTAAAGTTTGTTGTAGTTAGCGGATATACTTTTACTTGAGTGACGCTTCCAAACACAAGGTATGTATGTCGAAAACTATAAAATTAGGCCAAATTTCTATGTTTGAGGTTGTGTTGATTGTTTGTATTTCCTGACCTTAACTTGTATTTCATCAAAAGTGAATGTTTGCAGTAAATTCATTACACGATATAATTTCACTATAATTTCTAAATGTTTACATCTGTGTTGATATAATGCATAACATATGTTTTTATATGTATGTCTGATAAAAAATAATGAGTAGCATGATAGAATTGATTTATCTTCTTTTAGGGAATAAAAACATGTCTCAAAGACCAGATGATCACCGTCGCAAATGGGACAGAGAGGAATATGAGCGTTTGGCTGAAGAGCGTAAACGTGAGGAAAAAGAGGCCCTCGAAGATGACGACAAAAAGAAAAAAGGCCCGCCTGTTAAGCGGGAAATGCTTAAACAACGAGAGTACAAAATTGATTTAGACTCGAAGCTCGGCAAAAGTATCGTGATCAACAAAAGCACACCCACATCACAATCCGGGGGATATTATTGTAACGTCTGTGATTGTGTCGTGAAAGATTCCATTAATTTCCTCGACCATATAAACGGTAAAAAACATCAGAGAAATCTCGGAATGTCGATGAGAATAGAGCGAAGCTCATTGGATTCTGTTAAACAGAGATTTTTGATGAACAAGAAAAAGATGGAAGAGAAAAAGAAGGAGTATGATATGGCTGCGCGTATGCAGGAATTGGCTGAGGAAGAAGAGAAGCTTAAAGAGTACAGGCGGGAGAAGAGGAAGGAAAACAAAAGAAAAATCGAGGAGGCTTCAGATGACAATAACGAACCATCTAGTGAGTTAGCTAGCATAATGGGATTCTCTGGATTCGGGGGCTCGAAAAGAAATTAACACTACACATAAAGAAAACGCAAACAAAAATTACATCAGGGAAATAATTTTTTTTTTTAAATTATATAATTTGTATATATTTTTTTTTTAATTGATTAACAATATAATGTTTAATACCATTAGCATGGAAGCCTGAAAAATAAAGTCAATTAATTTAATTATTAGTTGTTTTATTTACTTAAAGTGTACCAGTTTGTGGTTTGCAGTTTTGCTTTCGCATCTTTTGTGGGGGCCGTCTATTTCTTCAACTCGTGGGTTCACCATCACACTAGTGCAGTGGACCGGAATTATCGCATCGACGACTGTTTTGACTAAATGTTTCATTACTCTAGCAGCCGGTTTTCCGCAAATTTCTGCAGTTTTGATGTAATAACAATCTGCTATATCTTTATACGATCTTAAATTACATTTTTAATATAAGTTACAAAATATCATTTGGTTTATACAGGGCGTTTCATGTAAAAATATGACTAATATAGGGCTGTTTAAATCATACTCTTACATAAAATACCCTGTACATTGCCGTGGGATGCAAGACTAAGCATAAAAAGGCAATACATTTGTGGTCTTATCATTTTACCTGCATATTTCACTTTTACTTAAACTTTCCGTCCAATCTGGAGGTCCAAAACAAGTCTCAAAATCTTCGTGTAATTGTTTTAGACAAGGAAAATACTTTTCAAACTCTAAAATTTTAATTATCAAAATCTTATTCATCGTCAAACATTTTGAAAACTTGAATATTCATATTTCTGATATTTAAACTTTTCAAGATAGTTTAACCTTTACGGCCCTGACGGAGGCATTTGCCACCACTAAAATTTGGTTGCAGCATGAGCTGTAACTTTTCCGATAATCGTTTTTTTTTTAAATAGTTTGATTTAAAGTCTTAAACGAGTGTTTTCCACTCCCAGACTAAGCATGAAGTAAAATTTCGAGTTTAGAAAAGCCCCGTGAAAATTTGTCGAGGGTCGCGCAGCGACCCGAGACAAATTTTCTGGGCTTTTCTAAACTCGAAATTTTACTTCATGCGCCACGCGTATTAAACGCTGAAAGTACTGAAATATTGTGAACGAGTAAACATCGCTTGAAATCAGTGTTTTATATGCGTGGCGCATGAAGTAAAATTTCGAGTTTAGAAAATCCTGAAAATTTGGTTTGGTCGTGTAGCATTAGGCGACCAAACCAAATTTTCAAGCTTTTCTAAACTCGAAATTTTACTTCATGCGTCACGCGCATAAATCACTGATTTTAGGTAAAGTTCATAACATTCTACTAAAGCAGTATGCTAAAAATGTGTATTCTAAACACCACATCACATCAGTGTTTAGTACGCGTGGCGGATAAAGTAAAGTTTCGAGTTTAGAAAAGCCTGAAAATTTGGTTTGGTTGTCTAGCGCTACGCGCTACACGACCAAACCAAATTTTCAGACTTTTCTAAACTCGAAATTTTACATCATGCTTAATCTGGGAGTGGAAAACATTCGTTTGAAAGTTTATTTTGAAATATTTCTAAAGAAAATCTGAAAATTTACAGCGTATACAGTATATTGAGATATGTATACTTAAAATAAAAACTCTCTGTATATCTGAGATAGTAATAAATAATATGCAGTGTACAAAACATTTTTTTTGTGGGCACCAGAAAAATTCCAGGGCTGAAAGGGTAACGTGACTGATTTATTTAAAAAGATTTATTTAAAATTTTTGCGTCTTCGAACAATTCTAATTTATGTGATACTAGATCCTGTAATTTTACCTTTCCTGAATGAACATTTTTCATCGCACAGAACGGAGTACAATTTATCGACCCCTTTTATGAGCTGAATGTAGAGACTTCTGTCATTGGCTATTTGACAGGTCTTTAGAAAACAGTCCATCTTATCCAAACTATCAGATACTTGCCTGAAAAAAATTGAGAAATGTATAATGTATAATAATAAATTATATTTTAAAAATATGCCAATGATGAGAAATATTAGAACAGGTATTTTCACACCTAGATACAACAGGAAAAAATATGAATAAGTTATAAATCCCCTAGAAGCAAGGGGATCCCACTGAGCAAACACATTTAAGTAATGTTCAATCAACATAAAAACAACGTTTAATGATGCTACAATGTTGATGTAACGTTATTTGTTTGCTTTTTGCTCAGTGGAGATGCAAGTGACTAATAAAAAGTTGAGAGATCCAGTTTTAAAGTTTAAGTTATATCAAAAGCAGCTAACAAAATAATGGAGTGGTTATGTGGATTTACAGAAGATATATTAGGTAGCAGTACCTATCAATGAAAGCTCTGTATCTTTTTACTTATTAACAAAAAAAACTGTTTCCCTTGCATGTACTCCATTTTTTCCAAATGGTACCTACACCCCTTTGCTTCTAGGTGCGTCATATGTGTAGCACTCAGCGGCGGCTAGCAGCCTAACTTCAGGGTAGGCCAGAGATCCAAAGTAATATGTATCCGTTATTGAAAGGTTTGTGTGCCTTGGTGCTGTGGCCTACCCTGAAGTTAGGCTGCGAGCTGACGCTGATAGCACTGTATCATCAGATTGATGCTGTTACAATGAAAGATATTCCCCTGTGCATTGTGAGTTCATGCTCCAAAATTAGACAAAAATCATATATTCTACCGCCACTTCTATCCAATCTATAGCGCAACTAACTATTATATCCTTAAAAGAAAAACCGCTGAGAATAGTGGAAGTTTAGGTGTGCACGGGCAGGAAGAAAAACAAATGAATAAGTCTTAAACTAAAGGAGTTAAGGAAGAGATCTATTTACAAACAAGAAAACTAAAACATCTCGGCTACGTTGTGCGAGGACCTTCTTCTTACAGTGCATCTCCAAACGAAGGTTCGGTATCATCACAGCTATCTGGATCTTATTGACTGCAGCTTGGAATAGGTAAATGTTCTACAACCAAACCAGTTCCTTAGGTTTTTGGACTAGGATGTACAATGTCTCCCACCGAGCATACGCATTTATGTAATGTTTCATCAACATTAAAATAACGTCTAATGTTAATAAAACGTTATTTCATTGTTTGCTACTCAGTGGACTATTATACATTTTGTCTATCTGCATCTTCGTGTGTAGTCGATGGTAGGTAGTGTTAGCTAAATAGTTTCACCAAATGTTCTAACCTCTGGGCAAATATTAGCTATGCAACTACCCACTGAGCAAAAAAACAAACAAATAACGTTATATCAACATTGTAACAACATTAAACGTTATATTAATGTTGATGAAACATTTCTGCAGTGTTTGCTCAGTGGGTACTTAGTATGGTCTTACAGAAGATATGTGAGCAAACTTACCTACATATAATAACAATCAAGCATTAGTTGTGCGACAATTTACCAATATATCTTCCATAGATTTATAAGCAAACTTACCTACATATAACAACCATTTCATCAAAAGTCGAAAGATTTATAATACTCTCAGGATTAATGGCCTGAATTTCAGCCAAATACACCATCAACTGATCTTCGCTACAGGTAGTAGGAGGTTTTTCCACATCAGCAGTTTTACCATTATCTGCTGCAGAACGTTTACTCATGGAGCTAATTATATCCCTCCTGGCAAGCACAATATTTATAGAACGCTCCGTTGTAGACAAATGATGCGCTGTAGTAGCCTTTGTAGTATTTGAAGATTTGAACAAAGATTTATTCTTAAAAGGAGCGAATAACTTGTTAAAGAATTCTTTTATGTTAAAAGCATCCACTGAAAATGGAATGATGAAGAAATGCGGTTGTAATTTATGTTAAGTGTATGTTACCATTCGTATCTGCTAGGTATAATAATAAAATAAGGTATAAGATTAATGATATTTTCATTTATGAAATCTGACACATTTCATGAGGGATGACACGAGTTATCAAATTTAGTATCGTCAGCTGAATGCAAGCAATAGGTAACTCGAAAATGTAAAATGGAATGTACAATAGCTTTTATTGCAAACGTTGCGTTTAAAACACCCACTGAGCAAAAAACAAACAAATAACGTTATATCAACCCACTGAGCAAACACATTTAAGTAATGTTGCATCAACATTAATACAACGTTAAATGTTGCTACAATGTTGATATAATGTTATTTGTTTGTTTTTGCTGAGTGGGAACATTATAACAACATTAAAAGTTGTATTAATGTTGATGAAACTTTACTTCAATGTGTTTGCTCAGGGGGCAGTGTTTCCCAAAGTGGGGCCAATAGAGGGGCAATTCGAGTTCTAAGTCCCAGTTGCACCAAAAACGTTAAACTCGAGTTCAACCTGATCTTTAGTTTAAGATGACAGTTCCTATTGTTCTAATGTCACTGTGAACTCGAGTTCAATGGTGAATCAGATCAACGTGTTTGGTGCAACTGGGCCTAAGTGGGACAATTTGAGAATGAGTTAACTCGTAGCTGACGTCCAGAATTGGGCATTTTGTTACTAGAGTAAATGAGTAATGAGCCCACAATGCAATCACATTTAAGTAATGTTTCATCAATATTAATACAACGTTTAATGTTGCTACAATGTTGATATAACGTTATTTATTTGTTTTTATCTCAGTGGGAGTGATTAAAAAAATCCTTACTCATGATAGAGAGTAATGAGTAATATTAATCAATCATCACTCTCGGTCTCTTTATACGTTATTACTCATTACTTATCATTTATTACTCTAATATTTCTAAATAAAATTATTAGGTCTGTTCGTTACATGAACTAATGCAGCACGGCCATTCCATAAATAAGTGCACACTTTTTGGGGGTACATCAGGGATTTTTGCGAATTTCACATATTTTATAAAGGCTATCAAGACATGGCTTTTGGTTGTTACTAGAGGTTAAACAAATTATTGTGTCAAAAGTTATAAAAATATAAACTTTCAGTACACTTTTATTTTGAACTCCAAAATATCGTAAACCGTTACCTATATAAAAAAGTTATTATATCCTTTTTTGTGCTTAAATGTTCAAAGTTTAAAATACATTTTTTTACAAAACGAAAATTTGGATTTTTTTTAATAAATAAAACATATCTTAAAAAATAATCAAATGCTCGTGTTTTAGTTTTTTTCTTTTTAATATATGTTATACCCTGATCCTTCCTAAGAATTTTTCCGATTTCAAAAAGATGGGCACTAAAACTTTTTGAGATTTGATTTTTTTACCCGAGCGCTGCATTGACATGAGGCGGTCCTGCCAATGGTGTAATGGCCCGGATCGCGGTGTGCGCTGCGAGTCCCGCTTAATAAACCAAGAGAACTTTATTTATTCATTGTTTTACCCGAAATGACGTCACTAATACAGTTTATCTAACATTATAAAGGATTTGCACGTTTAGCTATCAAAATTATATACCGATAAGGTCAGTGAAAAATTTTAACTTACAATGATTCGCTTTTTTGCGGATTACAGCAAAATCTTAATGCACTCATACTGACATTAATTCTATAATTACTCAATACATATCATTAACTTGTTTCTCATTGATCACTTGGTAAAACATTTTTCTTAATATATAGGTTTTTAATTGAATTCACTAATAAATTATTTTATTTTTAACTTGTTTCGGTTTAATGTCATTTTCAAGAATGATGTACATACAACATAAAACAAATACAATACAATACAATATTCTTTATTTTACATATACAAAATTTATACATTACAAATCTGTGTATGCAAAAACGTCACACCAAAATAGACTATTGAAGCTATTACTTAATGAAAATTAATTAATCGAACCTATAAGAGAAGTAATCCGCTAAGCAGTATGGTTCAATCTTACATAATACATCATAGAGATGTCGCTTCATCTTGCCATAGTTGGTAATACTTTTTATGTTTATTGGTAGATGATTAAATATTTTTATGCAGTTGTAGTAACACCCGGTTTCGAATTTATTGAGTCTATGTCAGAGCTGGGCAGGATTCGAATCATTCAGAATTCGATTGCCGGATTCGAATCCTTTTAGAGGATTCAAAAGAGGTATTCGAATACTTTAGTGAAAACGGATTCATGGTCCGGATTCGTTCCATTTTTTTAAAAGGATTCGTATTCGAATCCAGACGTAGATGATTCGAATCCTTATAAAAAAGGATTCGAATTCTTATAAAAAGATTCGAATCATCGCTATTAAGGTTGGGATTCAAATTCGATTAATTCAAATAGTTAAATATTCTAACATGAATATTTAAATCACTAAATTATTCATATTTGAATATAAATATTTAAATTTTCGAATAATTCAAATATTTGTGAATACATATTTGGTTACTTGAGCACGAAAAATTTCCAACGTTAATAGTATATTTTTAACTTCACTTGAAATCAGTGTTTTATACGCGTGGCGCATGAAGTAAAATTTCGAGTTTAGAAAAGCCCCGTGAAAATTTGTCTCGGGTCGCTGCGCGACCCTCGACAAATTTTCTACGCGGGGCTTTTCTAAACTCGAAATTTTACTTCATGCTTAGTCTGGGAGTGGACAACACTCGTTCTTAGAAGTTTCCAATTGACGGATCACTCTAGATTACTATGTTTATTACCAGTTTACAAAGGCTACAGCTCGAAGGATCAATCGTGGTCTTTGGAGACCGAAGGACTACAGGGAATCGAATATTTTTTACAAGAAAACAACGAATATCTGAAGGTTTACAGCATGGATATTAAAGAAAACATCCAATTTTGAAAAAAATATCGAAGTTGGGTTGGTTTTCAGTGCATTTTTAACTTCACTTTAAATCAGTGTTTTATACGCGTGGCGCATGAAGTAAAATTTCGAGTTTAGAAAAGCCCCGTGAAAATTTGTCTCGGGTCGCTGCGCGACCCTCGACAAATTTTCTACGCGGGGCTTTTCTAAACTCGAAATTTTACTTCATGCTTAGTCTGGGAGTGGACAACACTCGCTCTTAGAAGTTTCCAATTGAAGGATCACTCTAGATTACTATGTTTATTACCAGTTTACAATGGCTACAGCTCGAAGGACCAATCGTGGTCTTCGGAGACCGAAGGACTACAGGGAATCGAATATTTTTTACAAGAAAACAACGAATATCTGCAGGTTTACAGCATGGATATTAAAGAAAACATCCAATTTCGAAAAAAATATCGAAGTTGGGTTGGTTTTCAGTGCATTTTTAACTTCACTTTAAATCAGTGTTCATAGTGCTTTTCCACTGGTTAGATTTAAAGTCAGAACTCAAGCCAATAAATCGGTATATGCGGATTCGCCGGAGTTGAGGGGATGAAAGAGATACGACGACAACTGTAAGAACTTATACAAATTAAAAAAAAAGAATATGATAGGTTACTCAAATCGCTTAGACAGACAGTATATGACAATAAAATAAAAAATTCAGATAATAAAACAAAATGTATGTGGGGTATATATAAACAGATAACAAATAAAGCAGTAAAGAAAAACGAACTTGGCGGAAATCCTTCGGTAGTTGCACACTCATACAATAATTATTTATTAAATATAGCCCAAAACATGAAGATGGGAAACCTAAACACATCATTTAATAGTGAACGCCAGCCATTTGAATACAATGAATCATCTTTTCATATATCAAGTGTATTAAAAAGCGAAATAATAAGCGCCTCAAAAAAACTGAAAAATAAAGAAAGCAGGGGGGATGACGAAATCACCAACAACCTAATTATAGATTGTATAAATTGTATTGCTGATGTTCTTACATACATAGTTCAAAATTCATTTAAGCATGGAATTTTTCCTGATAATTTAAAACTTGCGCTAACAAGACCAATTTATAAAAAGGGAGATAGTGATTTGATGGACAACTACAGGCCGATAAGTCTTCTATCCTCCTTCTCAAAGATATTTGAAATCATAATGTGCGACAAACTAATGAACTTTTTAAAGTCCTGAGATCTGTTGAGCGAATCCCAGCATGCCTACATAAGAGGGAAGTCGATAAGTAGTGCAATATTTGAATTCACAAGTTACATTAATCAGGCAATCGAACAAAAAGAATTGGCACTTGGGGTATTCCTAGATCTCTCTAAAGCATATGACACTATAAATCACGGCCTGCTGCTCAAAAAACTTGAGCAGTATGGTATTCGTAACAATGCTCTAAACTGGTTTAAATCATACTTATCAAATAGAAAACAGAGAACGGCAATAAATAGTGAGGGAAAGGTGTTTAAATCAGAAATAAAAGTATGCGGAGATGTAGGAATACCTCAAGGGAGTATTTTAGGGCCAATTATATTTATTGTATTCATAAATGATATACATATACTGAAGTGCAACAATAATCATCGCATCACAAATTATGCGGACGATACCAGCTTTCTAATAACAGCTAAAACTGTTTCGGAATTAGAAGAAAAAGGGAGCCACCTCTACAAAATGATTTCAGATTGGTTTGCATCAAATATGTTAAAGGTAAACATAGAAAAAACACAAGCTGTTTTATTTAAAACAAAACAGAACAAATCACAAACTCCTCAACATATAACTCTGGGCAATGAGAGGATAACCTTGGAAAAAGAAATAAAATTCTTAGGGGTAGTGATTGACAGTTCGTTAGACTGGCGCTCGCATATCGACGTTTTGGTGACAAAACTATCAAGAATGTGCTACATAATAAATAGCATAAAGTCATATCTTGGTAGTGAGTCGACTAAGACAATCTATTATGCTTGTTTTGACTCACTGTTAAGATTTGGGGTGATTTTTTGGGGAAATAGCACAACAATAAGCAAAGTGTTTGTGCTACAAAAAAGGTGCATACGATCCATCTTTAGACTAAAATTTAAAGAGATCTGTCGCGGTATATTCAAAAAGAATAGGATACTGACAGTATATATATTCAAAAATAAAAGTCTTTTCAGTAATGACAGTGACAAACTTTACAACACAAGAAATGTGAACATTAAACAACCGATGCACAGGCTCACGATAACGGAAAAGAACGCTATGCATCGATGCATAACGTTTTATAACGCGCTACCTACGAAAATCAAAAATGGTGATTCACTTAAAAAATTTAAGACATCGGTTTTTAATCTCCTCGTTGAAGCAGAATTATATGCCCTGAGTGATTATTTTGAAGCTTGTAAATAATGGATATATACATATACTTGTTACGCTGACACAATTTCATCAATGTTCTTCCAGAATTATATTTTACTTTTGTAAGCATTATTGAAATAAAGTTTGTTTATTATTATTATTATTACTATTATTATACGCGTGGCGCATGAAGTAAAATTTCGAGTTTAGAAAAGCCCCGCGAAAATTTGTCTCGGGTCGCTGCGCGACCCTCGACAAATTTTCTACGCGGGGCTTTTCTAAACTCGAAATTTTACTTCATGCTTAGTCTGGGAGTGGACAACACTCGTTCTTAGAAGTTTCAAATTAAAGGATCACTCTAGATTACTAAGTTTATTAGCATTTTAAAAAGGCTACAGCTCGAAAGACCAATCATAGTCTTCGGAGACCGAAGGACTACAGGGAAAATAGCGAGAGACAAATTTTCACGGGGCTTTTCTAAACTCGAAATTTTACTTCATGCGCCACGCGTATAAAACACTGATTTAAAATGAAGTTCAATAACCCATGTATCATTTTTAATTAATCAGATATTTAGTCGGTAAATTAATAATTTTTGTTATTGGAAACTGATGGAATAAAATGTTACTGGTTGCAAATAATAGATTCAAATTTATTTTTAAAGGATTCGTATCCGTGATTCAAAAATGAGGATTCGAATCTTTGATTCGAATCATATTTTTCACTTACGAATCTTTTATTCGAGTATTCGTGATTCGAATCATATTAGGTGATTCGGATTCGTGATTCGAATCCTGTTTTTGAGGATTCATCCCAGCTCTGGTCTATGTTGAGGTAGCATGTATTGAGCACCTCTTCTCATACTGTACTGCGAAAGCACTATCAAAATATGTTTTATGCCGCCACAAGAATTTTACACATTCGTACACGCAGAGACCAAACATCGTAAGTATATTTACTTTTCGAAAGTATCCTCTACAGCTGCTGTTATATTTTAATTTACATAAAATTCTTATTGCTGTTTTTTGCTTAACGAAAACCTTATTAAAATTAACAGAGCCACCCCAAAATATGAGTCCATATCTTAGGCGTGACTCAACATTTGCGAAGTAAAATAGTTTTTCTATGTCAAAGTTAGTATATCGCATTAATATGCGCATTCCATACGTAGCACTGCTTACTTTGTTACACACATGGTTTACTTGTTGGGAAAAGCTTAGCGTATCGTCAACTATAATACCCAGGAATTTGGCATTGTCTGTGAAATTGTAGCTGATTTCATTAAATTTTATTGACTCTGGTGTTGTTAGTCCTTGATTAGATTTGAATAAAATACATGATGTCTTTTCTTTATTTAAATTGAGTTTATTTTCATTGAACCATGATTCTATAGCATTCATACCCAAAGATCCAACATTCTTAATATCTACGAATGTATTTCCTTCTATGAGAATATTTGTATCATCGGCATAGTTCAGAATTTTGCAGTTTCTTGGTATGTTATTCGCAATATCATTGATAAAAATAATAAACAACAAAGGCCCCAGTACACTTCCCTGAGGTATACCTTTAGTTACTATTAAGGGTTGAGAGAGGATACTTGAACTGCTATGATGGGGGTCTTTAATCTTTGTGCAATGTCTTCTATTATTTAAGTACGAGTTTATTAGGTTGTGCACAACACCCCTAACTCCGTAATTGAATAATATTGATAGGAGTGCGGAATGGTCGATAGTGTCGAATGCTTTCGACAAGTCCAAACATATTCCGCAAGTTAAATTTTTGGATTCCATGTTTGATAATATCCAATTTATATACTCAAAAAGAGCCGTATTAGTGTCTCTCTTTAGTGGTTAAATTTTTATATGAGACATTTATGTTGGAAGTGACTTAATTCCATGTCTCAATTTATTGTTGTTGATTAAAATTATCTAAATAATTTGAGGTTTTCTGACATAAATAACAGATTCTAGTTAAGTATATTCATAATATATATAATATATATTGTGAATATACACAATTGTTTTTATGACTGAAAACGTCAAATTATAAAGGTTATTACAGTCAATAACAAAACACTGAAAAATGGAGTTATTTAGAACCAATTTTTGTCAGCATTTCAGATATCGGGGAATTCCAAAGGTCCTTTTTGTCGTTTTTATATAATTATCTTTGTATTTCCTGTAGTGTTCAACCATTACCTCTAGCCTCGCCCACTCCTTTTTCCATTTTAATTTCCAATATTCACCTCCATTTTAATTTCCATCAAGCGATTAAAAAAGAACTTATTTTGCGATAGGATTAGTGAAATAGTATATTACATTACAAGTGTGGTAAACAGCATATTACGTGCGAGTGTAGAGTTAAACACAAGCCGCGCAGCGGCGAGTGTGTTAACTCCACGAGCACGTAATATGCCTACCACACGCGTATTGTACATAGTTTTACCTGCAACCACCTATATAGTTTTCATGCGAACACCAAATATAGTAATGTAGATTTAAGTAGCAACTGGCAAAAAGTTTTATTTTTATCTATTTTCATATTATTTTATGCAAACTAGTTATTATAATGATAATGATTATTTATAACTACAGAATAGTTATTAAAAGAAAAGCTACCATTTCGCATTGAGTATTGTGTATTAACTGCAATATGTTGGTTTTCATTGCTTTCTGTATTGCTTCTGACTTCAGGTGTTTGTGAAATGTAAGGTTGTTTATCACAAATTACCGCAGGCTCAATAGCTGTTTCCATGTGTTCGTTTTCATAGTTTTCTCTGTTGCTTGCAATTTCAGGAGTTTGTGCAGCTGTTCTTCTAGGGCCATGTGAAGTGGAAGGTTGATCGTCGCTTTGGCACGTGCGGCCACATCCGGTGGCGTTAATTCACAGTCGCATTACCTGAATAACGTGTCGCACTTGTACGATGACTTTTCAAAACTGACGTTTGTCATTTTTTTGTTACAACAAACGCGTGATTATGACAGTGTTTTCTAGATCAGTAAGGTGGTTAAGAAAACACTGTTTTCTTATGTGGTTGCAGGTAAATGCTATATACAGCATTTTCACTGACCTTATCGCTATATAATTTTTACGGCTAAGAGTGGAAATCCTTTATAAAATTAAATAAACTATATTAGTACCAAATTTCAGGTTAAGCAATGAATAAATAAAGTTTTCTGTGTTTATTAAGCGGGACTCGCAGCGCACACCGCGATCCAGGCCATTACACCAATGGCGGGAGCGCCTCGCGTCAATGAAGCGCTCTGCTAAAAAAATCATATCTCAAAAAGTTTTAAAGTGCGCATCCTTTTGAAAACGGAAATATTCTTAGGAAGGATTGGGGTATATCATATATTTCTTTCAAGAAAATTAAAACATGAGTATTTGATTATTTTTTGAGATTTGTTTTATTTATTGAAAAAATCTAACTAAATAAAGATTTTCGTTTTGGAAAAAAAATTATTTTAAACATTGAACATTTAAGCATAAAAAAGTCAAGTATAACTTTTTTTGTATCAGTAATGGTTTACGATATTTTTAAGTTCAAAATAAAAGTGTACTAAAAGTTTATATTGTTATAACTTTTGACACAATAATTTGTTTAACCTCTAGTAACAACCAAAAACCATGTCTTGATAGCCTTTATAAAATATGTGAAATTCGCTAAAATCGCTGATGTAATTTATGGAATGGCCGAGCACTTTTTAGACTTTTTGCACTGCATCTGTTCGTTACATGAACTGGATGTTTGTAATTGTAAATGTGAAGTTACGCTAACTTGAACTGTGATGTAACATACTTGAACTCAGTTTAACTAACAAACGAACAAACCTATTATCTCTCACACTTGAGAAAATTGAAAATGTTGTAGGTATACTTTTAAGGTTTTCATAGATAGGGTAATTAATGTTAATTTACAAGTTAAATTTACTTAACACACACAAAATGTTCGCAGTCGTGGGTAATTACGCAGTAGCGGATTTAGCATTTGAGAGCAGTGTTGCCATATTTGATGAAATTTCTTCAATATGAAGAATTATAGGTGTAAATGATAACTAATAAAGAAAACATAATTGTTTTTACATTTTGAAAAATGTGGTCTTATTGTTAAGATAAACTTCACAATAAAACAATGTCAGTGGGTTAATTCATGTAACGAACAGACCTAATATTTTATTTAGAAATATTAGAGTAATTAATGATAAGTAATGAGTAATAACTTATAAAGAGACTTACTAACACACACAAAATGTTCGCAGTTGAGGGTAATTATGCAGTAGCGAATTTAGCACTTGAGAGCAGTGTTGCCAAATTTGATGAAATTTCTTCAACATAAAGAATTGTAGGTATGAATGATAACTAATAAAGAAAACAAGATTGTTTTTACATTTTGAAAAATGTTGTCTTATTGTTAAGATAAATATAGTGTTTTTAAAACTTCACAATAAAACAGTGTTTAATACGCCTGGCGCATGAAGTAAATATTTCGAGTTTAGAAAAGCCTGAAAATTTGGATTGATCGCTCCGCTTAGCGGAAATTTTCAGGCTTCTCTAAACTCGAAATATTTACTTCATGCTTAATTGAGGAGTGGAAAACACCCGTTAAATAAATGTGAAGATATGAAAGTATGAAATCAAACTTAATACTTAATTTTCTTTTTAATTTAATATAATGTTCATTTTTAGTTGATTTAAAGAATATTCAAAATTAAGAGGTCTAATCGCCATAAAATTCAATGTGTTTAGACGAAAGGGAATACTTTATCTTACTTCATACAGAATTGAAATATTTCAGATTGTAGCTACTATGTCAGTTTTACTTCAAATAATATTTACCAAAACTTGATTATTCGATTAGGTGAGGTAGATTTTTTTAAATACATTTTCAGTCATATTAAGTTTTTATCAAAGTTTCTAACGAGTGTTTTCCACTCCCAGATTAAGCATGAAGTAAAATTTCGAGTTTATTAAAATTTGTCGAGGGTCGCGTAGCGACTCGAGACAAATTTTCTGGGCTTTTGTAAACTCGAAATTTTACATCATGCGCCACGCCTATAAAACACTAAAATATTGTGAAATTTAGGTACATTCGAACTTCGTTAAAATGTGTTTTATAAGCGTGGCGCATAAAGTAAAATTTCGAGTTTAGAAAAGCCCAGAAAATTTGTCTCGGGTCGCTACGCGACCCTCGTCAAATTTTCACGGGGCTTTTCTAAACTCGAAATTTTACTTCATGCTCAGTCTGGGAGTGGAAAACACTCGTTTATAGCTTCAAATTGAACTCTCCAAAAAAAACAACATATACATTTTTCATTTAGGTAAACATATGCATAAGATGTACATTTTCCGAAAACCGTTGTTTTTCAAAAGAGCTTAATTTGAAACTTTTAACGAGTGTTTTCCACTCGACTAAGCATGAAGTAAAATTTTGAGTTTAGAAAAGCCCCGTAAACATTTTTCTGGGCTTTTCTAAACTCGAAATTTTACTTCATGCGCCACGCGTATAAAACACTGATTTAACGTCACAACTAATTTGAATAATTTTTGACGATTCGAATCCTTATGTAAGTATTCAAATCTTTTTGTAAGTATTCAAATCCGGATTACGAATTCTGTTTTTTCTACCCACTGAGCAAAAAACAAACAAATAACGTTATATCAACATTGTAGCAACGTTAAACGTTGTTTTAATGTTGATTAAACATTACTTAATGGTGTTTGCTCAGTGAATATTTTTTATCAATTTTATACAAGTCTTCTTTTCCCAAAAAAATCAAACTTTACTTACCAAGTTCATGCACTGAGGTGGTTACCATTAAAAAAAAAAACGGTCCGTGACTCGATATTAATCTACTCAGTAGACGTACTTAATGAATTTTACCTTTAAACCGTTGATTTAGTAGATTTTATTGAATTAACAGTTTAAAGGTAAAATTTATTAAGTACGTTCAGTATTTAATGAACTTTAGCCACACGAAGGAGTTTATTTGATTTATTGTGTGCTCTCCAACTGAGCAGAGAACCGTTGCATGACACGTTGCATCAATGTTACCGCACAACACGAAACGTTGAGTTTTAAGTTGCATGAATGTTGAAAAAGCGTTGAATAAACGTTGAATGCCTGCAGGGACGTTGCTTACTCTTATTTGTATGCAACCCAACATACGAATGTATGCATGTATATTAAGTTGCATACGATGAATGCATAGAATCCGTATTGTATACAACCCGAAGTGCAGCAATTAAGTGAACATTAGAGGAAGGTTTCTTTCGTAATCTCAATGCAAATTTTATTTCTGGGTTTAAATGTATTAAAAATACAAATATATAAAATACAATAAAAAAACCGTTTTACAAAAAGTAATGTATAGTCTAGAGGAGACAGTACCCCGGAACCTAAGTACCGAGTACCCTTAAACTCTGAAAACATTAAAATATTGTTAATAAGTGCATGAACTTCAATTAAAATCAGCGGCTTATACGCGTGGCGCATGAAGTAAAATTTCGAGTTTAGAAAAGCCCAGAAAATTTGTCTCGGGTCGCTGCGCGACCCTCGACAAATTTTCACGGGGCTTTTCTAAACTCGAAATTTTACTTCATGCTTAGTCTGGGAGTGGAAAACACTAGTTTTCAGTTGAACTCTTTAAAAAAAAAAACAACGAATATCTGAAGAATTACAGCATATAATTGGGACATGTTTACTTGAAAGAATAACTCTCTGTATGTTTAATGTCCATGAAATGTGTAGTGCACGATCCTGCACAGTTTCAGCAATTATACAATGTTAAAAATGCAATGTTACCATTTTCAATAAACATCCAAGGTTTACAATGCAATGTTGCATAAAAGTCAAATTGTAATGAGAATATAACTTAAGCGTCACATGACTACATTCCCTCCAATCAGAATCGCTTATTTCCATAGATATATGATATCACAGCGGTGATAGAATCCTATTACCTTATTTTTCGTTATATTCTCTCATCGAATATAACTCGTGGTATGATTAATAATCGATAATATTTATTCGTGAAACCGGAGCAGCACATTCAACTCGCCCTTCGGGCTCGTTGAATCTGCAACTCGGTTTCACTTATGAATATTATCGATGATAATCATACCACTTGTTATATTACAGCTAATAATATCGTATGTTCAATAAAATAAAACCTCTATAGTGCTATGAAATATATTGTAGGTTGGCAACTCTGAAATTATACATTATAATTATTATGTCTGACGACTTCATGAGAGTGGTTGTGTGTTTTCTTCGGAGTGATTTTTTGTTTGTTTTGCGAGCTCTCTGTGTGAATTGTAAGTTCTTTTTTTTACATTTTTATAGTTTTCCATTATATTTTCTATTAGAAGAGTACACATTTAGGTTACACTAGAACAAGTTATTCAATGGAAACGTGTTCGGGGGGGGGGGGAGCTCCCCCCCGTCACGTCAACAAAAACGTCAAACATACTGACATTTAAATTAGGAGATAGAGCACCTTATATTATATATATAGAAAAAAGAGTTTTAGAGAATGGACCTACTCCCGCTCTACACGAGATGGTAGTGGGAAACATTTTATTTAAGGCTGGATATAATGTAAATACCTCTAGAAGAGGTAGAAACAGAGTCAGCGCAGAGTTTAAAAATATCAATGATGCGAACAAATTTTTAAATGACAAGGAACTTCTAAATAAATATTCAATTAAGGCCTATATTCCCTCTCAATTTTTGACCACAAAATGTATTGTTAGAAACGTTGGTCCTTCATTCTCTGAGGATGAAATCTTACAAAATTTAAACACTATTAACTCATTTCAAACCATCAGCGTGAGGAGATGAAAAAGAAAATTTATAAATGAAGGCAAAGAAGAATTTAATAATACCCACACAATTGTCATAACAGTTCGCTCTAACTCTTCTCCTCTAAACATAAAACTCTTCTGTACAAATAAATGTCCAGAAATGTACATTTTCCCTGTTACATAATGTGAGTCCTGTCTTAGATATGGACACACAAAAAACGTATGTAAAAGTAAAGGAAAATGCGGTAATTGTAGATTCCAAGACCATTTATTTAAAGACTGTCAAGATTTGCAACCAAAATGCACTTACTGTCAGGGACCTCATACAGCTTCAGAAGTTGGTATATTATCAAAAAACAGAGTCTGCTCTGAATTCCTTAGACAGAAGAAAATAAAAGAATACATGTCGAGACACAATGTCGCCTTTTCCCAAGCTTACTCATTATTCCCTATCAACTACTCTTGAAACCCTGTATCTCAAAATTTTAATAGTAAAAATATTCCAGTTCTCAATCTCATTCCTTCGAATCAAAAATTTCCTTCTCTTTCACCTTCCTTTTCAAATCCTATTATAACGCGTCCAACCTGAAATTCTTCATCTTATTCTAATATTCTGAATTCTTCTCCTAATAAAAGAAGATCCTCTTCTCCACAAAACGATGACAATTTTAAACAACAATATCTAGACATAATCAAATTCACTAAACTTTCTCCTTCCCCCAAAAAATTATGTTTCAATAATCCTTCACCCTCTTTTGAGACAGAATGCAACCCATTTGAATTTAAAGACCTTATTTCGAAATTATACTCTTCAGACCCAACTACTTTTATACAAACATTTTTAAACATTGTACCAGTCGATACTCTAAATAAATATAAATCTACATCTATCAATGCATCCATTGAAAATAGTGCATTGAAATCTTAGGAGTTTCAATGCAAATAAGGCAAACCTAATTAATTTAATTGATGATTTTATCCCGGACATCATTTGTCTCTCTGAAACTTGGACAAAAAATGATAATATAATAAAAATTAGAGGTTATAAAACTATTTCAAAATCTCGGGAAGATGGCTAGGGTGGTGTAGCCATGCTTATCCGTCATTATTTAACTTTTTCTGAATTACCTCTTTATTCAAATTATTCTGGCAATAACGCACAATTTTTATCTGTTAAATTTCCCAGTTTTACCCTGATTTCTGGATATATTCCCCCATCATTTAAGTGTACTAATAACTTTTGGGATTATATTCTCTCTGGACTTTCCCCACATATAATAGTAGGTGATTTTAATTGCCACATCTCCCAAATTAACGGTTCACATTCCAATACAAACGGAAAACATTTTTGGGATTTTATAGAAACTAACAATTAGTATTACATGAAGATAAACCTACCCGATTAGCCGCTAATTCTTTGCAGAAAAGTATCATTGATCTAACACTTGTTTCTCCATCTTTGTGACCGTTTACAAATTGTCATACTTTAGTTGATTTATACGGTAGCGACCATTTTTCGATTTTTATTAGTCTTCATGTTAGCTCTAATACGAATACACATTCAAAAAAATCATCTTTACTCAGCCGTAATTTTAAACAGGCAAATTGGAATAATTACAATGAAGAATTGATACATTCCATTTCTTCAGAATACTCATATTCCCAATTTATCGAATGTATTAATCAGGCAGGGAATAAATTTATCCCTCTCCATCACCTATTTTTTCGACCTTCGTTATGTCCATGGTGGGATTCCACCTGTACGCAAATAAAAAAACTCAAGAAAGGAAGCAATTAAACATTTTTACAGAACAGGGTCTACAGAATCATTTGTTTCAGCTAAAAGAGCCATCGCACAGTCTAGAAAAATATTAAATCAAAAAAAGAAGAAAGCTTTTAGGGATTTCTGTGAATCCATTTCTCGTTTCAGAAAATCATTTTAATATAGAATTATTGAATTTATTTTTTTCTAAACTAGCTCCTTCTTTTATTGAACCATATTTTAATCTAGAAATTCCCTCAATATCTTCATCTTTCCCTTAGTCTAACTTTACATTAGGGGAACTATACTGAATTTTAGGTAATTTAAAAGACTCTTCTCCAGGAATACACAACATTACTTATTCTATGATTAAAAATTTACCTTTCTCACGAAAATCATTGCTTCTGAAATTATTTAATAGTTTTTTATCCTCAGGTAGTTCCTGAGAATCTAGAATCTTGGGATAAACAAATCATCTGCCCAATTCTAAAGGAATTGGAAATATTGAATTTATTTTTTTCTAAACTATGATTAAAAATTTACCTTTCTCACGAAAATCATTGCTTCTGAAATTATTTGATAGTTTCTTATCCTCAAGAACTATTCCAGAATCTTGGGATAAACAAATCATCTGCCCAATTCTAAAGGAATTGGAAATATTGCATTTTTTTTTCTAAACTAGCTTTTATTGACTCTTCTCCAGGAATAGACAACAGTACTTATTCTATGATTAAAAATGTACCGTTCTTACGAAAATCATTGCTTCTGAAATTCTTTAATAGTTTCTTATCCTCAGGAACTGTTCCAGAATCTTGGAATAAACAAATTCTCTGCCCAATTCTAAAGCCTGGTAAAAGTCCAAATTGTCCCAAGAACTACCGTCCAATTGCTCTTACCTCTTGTATTAGAAAATGTTTTGAACATCTAATTAAATTAAGATTAGATTGGTGGTTAGAGAAAAATGATTTTAATCCTTCTTCACAATGTGGGTTTAGAAAGCGGAAAGGCACTATCGATAATTTAATTAAATTAATTTCAGATATAATTTCTTCCTTTCTAAATAAACAAATTACTGTTGCCTTGTTTATAGATATTTCTGCTGCATTTGATTCGGTAATCCCGTCAATATTATTTGACAGGCTTATATCAATAGGTATTCCAAAAAATATAATAAGATGTATTTGGTTTCTTATAAATAAAAAAATCCTTTACCTTAAAAATGATACCACCTATTCAAATCCCAGAGTGTCATACATAGGCCTTCCTCAAGGATCCATTCTTAGCCCCATCTTATACATATTATATACTTTGCCCTTACAATCTTTAATTTCCCCTTATTGTTCTATCCTGCAATATGCTGATGACATAGTTTTGTACTGCTCAGGAAATAATATTCAATCCTTGTTTAATAGAATAAATAAAGGTTTATTTAATTTGTCAGATTGGCTGTTTTCCTATGGTTTATTTCTTTCGCCTTCAAAGTCTCAAAATATAATTTTCATGAAGAAATCTAGAAATATTCCTAATTATCAACTCTATTTCCAAGTCAAGTAATACCGAAATTTAAAGAAGTTAAATATTTGGGTATCACTCGTGATTCTACGCTATCATAGAGACCTCATATTTTGGATTTACAGGAAAAAGTCAATAAAACTCTTAATGTTTTTAAGAGTCTCTCCCATGTATGGTGGCTCTGATCCCGCTACCCAAATTACTTTGTATAAATCGTTAATCAGATCCCGAATAGAATATGGTTTGCTTCTGTTTTCACCGCAAAATAAATCCTCGGCGAAGATCATTGACCGACTCCAGATAGCATCGTTGCGTATTGTCCTGGGTTGTATGAGGTCTGTCCCTTCTAGAGCTTTAGAAGTGAAAGTGGTATTCCTCCAATTCTTATAAGATCTGATTTTATACCAAGTAAATACTTTTTAAAATGTAAAAATGTATTGCTAATAATCAAATGGTCATCGCATCTGTAAATAAATTACTCGATACATACAATTTGAAACATAAACCTCACCCTGCTATAGTAAGTAAGTAAGTAAGTAAGTAAGTAAGTAAGTAAGTAAGTAAGTAAGTAAGTAAGTAAGTAAGTAAGTAAGTAAGTAAGTAAGTGAGTGCTTTATTAATGTTAATACCTAGGTTTACATATATTAGGAAACTATGTAATTTCTTCGTCTTTTAACAACTTCACCTCATCTAAATTACCTTGGTATCTTTCTCCTTACTTCTCTAATTTGCTCTCTATAAAAAGTACGTTAAATTTAGATTTAGACAGCACTATTCCTAATCTACATGATAAAAATGTAATTTTTTATAAAGTAGCTCGTGAAAAATGGCCAAACTCTGTTTTATTACGGATGGTTCTTTTACATCTTCTCACACTGCTTGTGGAATATATATAGAAAACTCTTTATCTTACTCAATTAGAATTCCTCATTCATCATCTATATATACAGCGGAGCTTACAGCCTTACATCAATGTTTAAAACTGATTAAACAACTCAATCTAAAAAGTGTAGTTATATTTACTGATTCTAAACCAGCACTACATTCAATACAAAAAATAGGAATAAACCCTAACAGACATTTATTGGTTTTAAATATTAGGTCAATAATGTTTGAGCTGTTTAATAAAGGTTATACAATAAATTTATGTTGAGTTCCTAGTCATGTAGGTATTTTGGGAAATAAAACTGCTGATTTGTTGGCTAAATCTGTAAAGGATAACCCTTTGTCGGAATATTCATCACCTTACAAGGATTACTTTAAAACGCCAGTCTTAGATTAAAATGGCAATCCACTACTTCCTCTCATATTAAATACTACTCTTTACACCCGGTCATTTCTACTAGTGTATGGTTCTTTGATCAAAAAGTTAGAGGTAGAAAATTTGTTACATCCATTATTCGTATAAAGATGGGACATAACTCATCTCCCAGTCATTTATACAATATAGGAAGTATAGATACTTCCAATTGCACTTGTGGTGATATTGGAGACCTAAATCATATATTCTTTTCATGTAATAATTATTATGAAAAATGCCAAAATGTGTACTCTTCCCTTATTTCTGCTGGCCATGCAGCGCCTCTTTCTATTATATCAGTTTTGACTAAATGTTGTATTAAAAGTTACATTATTTTTTTATTTATTATTACAAGATACAAACACATTTATTTAAAAACTAATGCAATTGCTTTCATTTTCAAGGAAAATCCCCTCCTAACTAAACTTTTTTAAACATAACTATATCCTTCATCTTATACCTTTCAACTTTCCTTAAAATTGCTGTGGTTGGTCAATAGAACTGAGGCCAATAAATTTGCAAGAAGAAAAAGAATTATGTCTAACGTTTTATATGACAATTCCTAAAGCGTGTAGCCAACATAAATCTGAAAAATGATAAAATCATAGCACTCTAGAGGTTTTTTTTTATTAAACATATGATATAACGTTATGTTACTTTGCCGCAATATTTTTGAAACGTTATAAAACAATGTTGAATTTTAGTATCATGTTTAACATTTCGGTAATGTATGTAAATATTGCACGGAAAACATTTATATAATGTTTTTAACGTTGCTAAAACTTTCTTGTAATAATTTGAATACAATGTTTTGTTTTAGTATCATGTTCTATATTCGTGCAAATTTAAAATGTTTCCGTATTCAGCGGGTTATGTAGTGTTAAAGGAAATTAAAATAAACTACCATCAATTTTTAATACAAATGTTTATTAGAATAGCAAATTATTGCACAATTAATTACATGATTGTTGAGTAGACAAATGTTTTTTCACTTTTTTTTGTTCATATGAATTTTTCCCCAATTATTTACAAATGGATGAAATGCACGCCTGGTACAGCTACCTACTGATGGACTCTTACTATCGATTGTCGGACAACGTAAGAAATATAACAACAGTTCACATATTGACAATTTCCATTTACGCAACTCACAAAATAAACCGAAAAATCCGGCGTCCATCGAAACCGTCAACACAATATCAAGAACAAGTGTTTTCCGTGACAAGGATAATATTTTCAGGATAAATCCTCTTACCCCAAAAAATACGCACTGCTAACTTCAATTTTTTTTTTAATTTTTCCAGCATGTAATACAAAGGGATGTTTTTACTCTCCCACTTGTAATACAAAGTGAAAGCTTCATTAATCTTTCCGTTAATTTACCATATTCACTAATATACGTGTTTTGTTAAAGACTTTTTCGGAAATCGATGAAAAAAGCTGAAAATTTCAAAATTACTAACTATTTTTATAAGGTTTAATTGATGATATTAGTGAATATTTGTGATACCGATGTCCTTACTTAATGGCACTGAACCTTAGCATGTAAGATTTTGATTTGTTATTTTTTAGTTTCTTTTTGTACAGTTTGCAGATATTTGCAGGATTTTTTTTATGTGAAGTGTGATGCATGAGGTAAAAGGAAAACAAAAAATAATTCGGCAGTGATTATAATACTTATTTAAAAAGTCTAAAATTGAAGCTTAATTGTTGAAAATAAGAAATGTATATGGTGATGTCAAATAGAATTTACGAAATCCTCTTTGCTGTGATGTTTAATTTAAATTTAAGCATTAATTGTTCTAGTGAAATATAATTGATATGTTGTTCAGTGTATATCTTAAAATCACATAGAGCTGCATTTCAACTTGAGTTAATTATTAAACTGTTCAAAATCGAAAATTCATATTAAATTTAATTTTGAACTACAGTTTAAAGATTAATTTGATTTTAATTGCTTAGAGAACTAACCATCCCACTGAGCAAATCCATTTAAAGTAATGTTTTATCAATATTAAAACAACGTTTAATGTTGCTGCAATGTTGATATAGCGTTATTTGTTTGTTTTTTGCTCAGTGGGACAAGATAAAGAAAAATTGAATTTGCCAATAGTATGCAGAATATTTACAAAATATAAAAACCAATTAAAATTAATATGAACTTTCTGCAAAACATTTTTGCAGAAAGTCGATATTAATTTTAATTCGTTTTTATATTTTGAAACCATCCCACTGAGGAAAAAACAAACAAATAACGTTATATCAACATCGCAACATCATTAAACGTTGTATTAATGTTGATGAAACATTACTTCAATGTGTTTGCTCAGTGGGATAAGATATTTGAACTGCATTAATTTGTGAAGTGTAGATCGATGTTATTATGTTTGATATTATAAAAAAACCTCTAGAGTGCCACGATTTTATGCTGATTTAAATTTTGGTTACCTAGACGCTTTAGAAATTGACATATAAAACGTCAGACATCAATAATTATAATATATAATTTCACAGTAGCCAACCTACAATATTATCCACGGCACTCTGGAGGTTTTTATTGAACATACGATATTTGAACTGCTGTTTATCTCTGAATAGTAGATCAATGTAATTTTGTTAGACAGTTTAATAGAGCAAACTTTTGGTATTGGTGTGAAGAACAGCAGTTCAAATGTTCAAGCATTTAAACTACAGTTCATTTCTAAATTGCAGACCAATGTGAATTTGTTTGACGTTGCAATAAAGCATAATTTAATATTGATTTGCAGTTCCTTATAGCTATAGATACATGTAGTTATCACATTTCAATAGAGCAGCATTTGACACTGATATGCAGTTCAGAGATGAACTACAGCTTCATGCGCAATTGAACTGCAATGGAATCTTCAAATTGTACACTAATTGTACAGTTGCGAGAGAAAAAATACTAGTACAGCAAAATATTTAGCTATGTAAACTGGACTCACTTTGATTTTTCAAATTGTCAATGAAATTGACAAAACGCGGGAAATGTCAAACGAAATTTAATTAAACGCAAAAAGCGATAATAACGACCTGTTTAGAGACAAAAGCACCGTTTTGTTGGCTAAGAAAACAAATTTTGTTAACCTGTTTAGAGACAAAAGCACCTTTGTTGGCCAAGAAAAACATTTTTGTTAACCTGTAAACGACAAGTTTGTTTTACATGAAAAAAAAAAAGATATTTTAGAAGTGGCCAAAGCTCCTTGCTGTACTAGTTTTTTTTCTCTCGCAACTGTATTTGTTTGACGTTTTGAGGAATATTTGATGCTGATCTGAGTTTAGAGATGAATGATTTGCAGTTCGTCTCTGAACTGTAGATAAATGCAATTTAAGCAACATTTACACTGATATGTAGTTCAAAGTAGAACTACACTTCAAATGTTCATGCGTATTTGTACTGCATATTGGAGTTTATTCTTGAACTGTAATTCAAAATTGCATTTTCTATTGCTATACAGAGTGTCATATTTAGGTGTACAAAATTTAATCAAAGCTTCTTCAGGTTAAAACAAAGCAATTACTAATACACCTTCGTAACAAAATACTTCCTGAAAAAGATACGGGGCGTTATTAAAAAAAAAAAAATGGTGATGTGTCCACATATTTTAAAGTAAATTTTGCTAGTTTCAAATAACTTCTTCGGTAAATATTATTTACCGAAGAAATTATTTGAAACTCGCAAAATTTAGGATTCGTTAACTTTTATTGAATGATTCACCAAACATTTGTTTGGTGAATCTTTCAAAAAAACTCTACGAATCCTAAAATTATCAACGATTTTTAATTAGTGAAAATAAAAAATCGACTTGAATTTTTCAATTTTCTTTGTTTTCAACAAAAGAACAGTGATTTTTTAATAAAGTGAAGGAATTTTAAGTTGATGCAAATTTTTAAACAAAATGATCATTTTAATTTATTTAATTTTTCGAAAGGGAAATTCCGAATTTTTGTGAATATTTTGCAGAAACCAGATGCTATATTTGAATTGTTTTTGTTTATGACAAAAGAATAGTAAATTTTAAATAAACTTGAGGAATTTTGAATTAATTAGGTAAACTGTTGTTTTTTTTATAATTTACTAAGTAAAATAATCACCTGATTTAGTAAATTTTTTCTTTATAAAACATCTAACTTTGCGTTTATATTTTACAAAACCCAGTTGAGATATTTTATTTTTTTTTGTTTTAGACTAGAGCCCATTGATTTTTGTATAAACTCGGCAAAATTTGTGCTGATTATCTGACCCATTGATTTTTTGTAATTTTTCGAACAAAATAATCACCTGATTTAATCAATTTTTCGAAAAAGAAATTACAAATTTTAGTGACTATTTCCTTCAAAAAATGTCTACCAATCATATTACGAGAATTCATTTTCATTGCCCAATCACAATTAAATTTCAGCGAAAATTGCATAGTAGGTGAATATTCTACGAAAAATTACAGCGAAAATTGCACTGTTGTGACGTCACATGTCAGGTATCAATCAATTTCTCTCAATCTTTCAAAATTAAAGTTTTTTGATCTAACTCGTATTTTCTTTCATCACAGAATGTCATAAATTGTCTCCAAACGAACTCTTTACTCTTTCTTGTATTTTCGGATGAATTTTTCTCGATAGTTTTCGATATATCTTTCGAAGAAAAACTTCCGAAGCGATTCATGTTGACACATTAAGTGACACTGATTGATAATTAATATTTTAAATAATACGTCAACTTGATTAAAAATCGTATTTTTCAGGAAATAGTCTATTAAATACATTTCGTGCATTAAAAATGCTCTGAAAATTTAGTACTCAAAGCTCGTTGCCTTTAAGAAACTAGATTCGTTCATTTTGATTGTGATTTGACTGAAAAAGTGCCCTCGACGCTTCGCGTCTCGGGCACTTTTTGTCAAATCACAATCAAAATGGACTCATGCAGTTTCTAGGCAACAGCTTTTCGTGCAAAATTTTCGATCATTTTTAATGCACATAATATATTACTATTGAATATTTTGCAGAAACCAGATGCTATATTTGAATTGTTTTTATTTATGACAAAAGAATAGTAAATTTTAAATAAACTTGAGGAATTTTGAATTAATTAGGTAAACTGTTGGTTTTTTTTATAATTTACTAAATAAAATAATCACCTGATTTAGTCAATTTTTTCTTTATAAAACATCTAACTTTGCGTTTATATTTTACAAAACTCAGTTGAGATATTTTTTTTTTTTGTTTTAGACTAGAGCCCATTGATTTTTGTATAAACTCAGCAAAAATTGTGCTGATTATCTGATCCATTGATTTTTTGTAATTTTTCGAACAAAATAATCACCTAATTTAATCAATTTTTCGAAAATGAAATTACAAATTTTAGTGAGAATTTTGCAAAAAACCAGATGAGATATTTGAATTATTTTTGTTTATGACTAAAGAATAGTAATTTTTGAAGAAACTTGGGGAATTTTGAATTGATTAGGTAAACCGGTAATTTTTTTTTGTAATTTACGACACAAAATAATGACTTGATTTAATCAATGTTTTCTTTATAAAAATTCTAAATTTGCGTGAATATTCTACAAAATCCAGTTGAGATATTTTAAATTTCTTTGTTTTAGACTAAAGCCCATTGTTTTTTGTGTAAACTCAGCAACTTTTGTGCTGATTATCTGATCCATTGAATATTAGCAATTTTTCGAACAAAATAATCACCTGATTTAATCAATTTTTCGAAAGATAAATTACAAATTTTAGTAAATATTTTGCAAAAAACCAGATAAGATATTTGAATTATTTTTATTTATGACTAAAGAATAGTAATTTTTGAAGAAACTTGGGGAATTTTGAATTGATTAGGTAAACCGGTATTTTTTTTTTTGTAATTTACCAAACAAAATAATGACTTGATTTAATCAATGTTTTCTTTATAAAAGTTCTAAATTTGCGTGAATATTCTACAAAATCCAGTTGAGATATTTTAATTTTCTCTGTTTTAGACTAAAGCCCATTGCTTTTTGTATAAACTCAGCAACTTTTGTGCTGATTATCTGATCCATTGAATATTAGCAATTTTTCGAACAAAATAATCACCTGATTTAATCAATTTTTCGAAAGAGAAATTAAAAATTTCGGTGAATATTTTGCAAAAACCAGATGAGATATTCTAATTGTTTTTGTTTATGACAAAAGAATAGTAATTTTGAATAAACTTGGGGAGTTTTAAATTGATTAGATTTTTTTATAATTTACCAAACAGAATAATCACCTGATTTAATGAATGTTTTCTTTATAAAAGTTCTAACTTTGCGTTAATATTTTACAAAAATCAATAAAGATATTTTAATTTTCTTTGTTTTAGACTAAGCCCCATTGATTTTCGTATAAACTTAGCAAATTTTGTGCCTATTATCTGATGGAATTTTTCGAACAAAATAATCACCTGATTTAATCATTTTTTCGAAAGAGAAATTACAAATGTTTCTAAATATTTTGCAGAAACTAGATAAGGTGTTTGAATTGTTTTTGTTTATGACAAAAGAATAGTAAGTTTTGAATACACTAGGGCAATTTTTAATTGGTTATGTAAACCGTTAATTTTTTATAATTTACCAAACAAAATAATCACCTGATTTAATTAATTTCTTTTTTATAACAGTTCAAACTTTGCGTGAATATTCTACAAAAACCAGTAGAGATATTTAATTTTCTTTGTTTTAAACTAAAGCCCATTGATATTTGTATAATCTTAGCAAATTTTGTGCTGATTATCTGATCCATTGATTTTTTGCAATTTTTCGAACAAAATAATCACCTGATTTAATCTATTTTTCGAAAGACAAATTACAAATTTTAGTGAATATTTTGCAAAACCCAGACGAGATATTTGAATTTTTTTAGTTTATAACAAAAAAAATAATAATTTATGAATAAACTTGGGGAATTTTCAATTGATTAGGTAAACCGCTGATTTTTTTATAATTTCCCAAACAAAATAATCACCAGATTTAATCAATTTTTTCTTTATAAAAGTTGTAACTTTGCGTGAATATTCTACAATAACCAGTTGAGATATTTTAATTTTCTTTATTTTAGACTAAAGCCCATTGATTTTTGTACAAACTTAGCAAATTTTGTTTTGATTATCTGATTCATTGATATTTTGCATTTTTTTAAACAAAATAATCACCTGATTTAATCAATTTTTCGAAAGAGAAATTACAAATTTTAGTGACTATTACCTTCAAAAAATGTCTACCAATCATATTACGAGAATTCATTTTCATTGCCCAATCACAATTAAATTTCAGCAAAAATTGCTTAGTAGGTGAACATTCTACGAAAAATTACAGCGAAAATTGCACTGTCGTGACGTCACATGTCAGGTATCAATCAATTTCTCTCAATCTTTCAAAATTAAAGTTTTTTGATCTAACTCGTATTTTCTTTCATCACAGAATGTCATAAATTGTCTCCAAACGAACTCTTTACTCTTTCTTGTATTTTCGCATGAATTTTTCTCGATATTTTTCGATATATCTTTCGAAGAAAAACTTCCGAAGCGATTCATGTTGACACAATAAGTGACACTGATTGATAATTAATATTTTAAATAATACGTCAACTTGATTAAAAATCGTATTTTTCAGGAAATAGTCTATTAAATACATTTCGTGCATTAAAAATGCTGTGAAAATTTAGTACTCAAAGCTCGTTGCGTTTAAGAAACTACCTTCGTTCATTTTGATTGTGATTTGACTGAAAAAGTGCCCTCGACGCTTCGCGTCTCGGGCACTTTTTGTCAAATCACAATCAAAATGGACTCATGCAGTTTCTAGGCAACGGCTTTTCGTGCAAAATTTTCGATCATTTTTAATGCACTTAATATAAAAACCAGATGAGATATTTGAATTGTTTTTGTTTATGACAAAAGAATAGTAATTTTTAAATAAACTTGGGGAATTTTGAATTGATTAGGTAAACCGTTGATTTTTTTATTATTTACCAAACAAAATAGTCACCTGATTTAATAAATTTTTTCTTTATAAAAATTCTAACTTTGCGTGAATATTCTAAAAAAACCAGTTGAGATATTTTAATTTTTTTTGTTTTAGACTAAAGCTCGTTAATTTTTGTATTAACTCAGCAAATTTTGTGCTCATTATCTGATCCATTGATTTTTTGCAATTTTTTGGAGAAAATAATCACCAGATTTAATCAATTTTTCGAAATAGAAATTCCGAATATGAGTGAATATTTTGCAAAAACAAGTTGAAATATTTGAATTATTTTTATTTATGACAAATAGTATATTTTGAATAAACTTGGAGAATTTTGAGGTAATTCAGTAATCCGTTGATTTTTAGCAATTTACCAAACAAAATTATTCCTTGATTTAAACAATTTTTTTGAAATGGAAATTCAAACTTGTGTGTAAATATATTGCAAAAACTAATTGAAAATTGAAAAACAAGTGAAATGTCGAAGGAATTTTTCGTTTAAAATTTAGTAAACTCTAAGGTTAGCTTAGATGACAAAGTTGTCAAGCTTGATTAGACAAATTCTTAAGTTGTGTTAGATGACAAGGGGTAAAGTTAATTATCAATTGTTTTAAGGATGAAACAAACGAGTGTCTTCCACTCACGGACTAAGCATGAAGTAAAATTTCGAGTTTAGAAAAGCCTGAAAATTTGGCTCGTGCGCGTAGCGAAGCGGAGCGACCGAGCCAAATTAGGCTTTTCTAAACTCGAAATTTTACTTCATGCGCCACGCGTATAAAACACTGATTTAATGTGAAATGGTCTTTAACCTATTAATAAGTGAAATAAGTTTAGTATGTCAATTATCAATTGTTCAGGACAGTTTTTTAAGGACAACTGTTTTCATAATATATAAAATTAAGACAATATTCGTGTAAAATGCAAACAATAGGTCTTAATATACAAGACAACTTAACAGACAATTGTTTCCGTTTAAAATTTAGTAAAGTTAGGTTAGCTTAAATGAGAAAGTTGTCAAGCATGTCTAATCTAGTTATCAATTGTTCATGACAGTTTTTTCAGGACAATTGTTTTCATAATATATAAAACTAAGGCAATATTCGTGTGAAATGCAAACAATATGTCTTAATTAATAAGACAACTTAACAAACAATTATTTTCGTTTAAAATTCAACCTAAAGCTGAGATGATAATGTTGTCAAGCCAGATTAGACAAATTCTTACGTCAAGTTAGATGACAAGTTGTAAAGTTAATTTCAAACATACCAAGTTATGTCAATTATAAATTGTTTTAATGATGAAACAAACGAGTGTCTTCCACTCCCAGACTAAGCATGGAGTAAAATTTCGAGTTTAGAAAAGCCTGAAAATTTGGCTCGGGCGCGGAGCAAAGCGGAGCGACCGAGCCAAATTAGGCTTTTCTAAACTCGAAATTTTACTTCATGCGCCACGCGTATAAAATACTGATTTAATGTGAAATGATCTTTAACTAATCAATAAGTGAAATAAGTTAAGTATGTCAATTATCAATTGTTCTAGTGCTATGATGGACACATCAACATTTTTTCCTGTATCTTTTTCAGGAAGCATTTTGGTACGAAGGTGTGTTAGGTTAATTGCTTTGTTTTGGCCTAAAGAAGCTTTGGTTGGAGAAAAAATGTAACCAAAGCTAATCTTTTTACATCTAATTATGACTCACCCAGTATATTCTTGTATGTGCATGTTTATATCAGAATAAAGATTGCTTAATATTAAAATTGTTCTGTCATTTTGAATTCCGTGAGTGTTTTTCGGCCAAATAAATTATATCACTAGAGCAATTAATTAAACAAAAAATCAACTCCTTGGCGATAATTTAAATCTATCACAATCATTTTTAATAAAAAGATGAATATTTAGTGCGTTTGAACCACATTAATTAAATGCATGTATTTTCTTTCTACGAATGACTTCAAAATTTCAAAATTCCAACCGAGCCGCGTGTATTAATCATGCAAATATCCCAATATATCATCATAACTTTAATGTTTCCTAAGCAAAAATTTACTCCTTAAAATTCATGACTTGAAAGTGCGAATAGAACTTCTATTTTTTTTTTATTGTTTCACTAAGAATTTTAGCCACGCGCCAATTTTTCTCCGTTCGTTTCTTATTTAAGAGTGTTTCGCTAATTGTTCTCTAAGTTTAATTTTTGAACACCGTCTTTTTTTAAAAAATATTGAACTGCATTGAATACGTGTCATCATTTGTTTTTCATTATTTTTTTTTATTAGAGGCTCGGAAAACGTTTTTATATTAAAGTACAAATATTACTTATATAATCCGCTACATGACTATATCTAGGTGTCTAATTTATATACCGTTTATAAAAATGTATCCGAGATAGAAATACGGTGTGTGTGGATAAGTTTTCTTTTGTTTTGTGTTGATCTTTTTTTTGTTCATGTAAAAGAGTTTGTTTCGAACGAATGAATGATTAATGTTAATGGAAATCAAAAATGATAAAAGGGAATATAATCGATTTGGAAGTAAAACATCATTAAGTACCAAAGAATACCGGGTGTAACACAAAACAGGATTACCTAGTGTCCCTGTATTTAAGAGAGTAGCGCAAAGTGGCATCCATTTTGACACCTTTAGGCGCCAAGTTTAAACTAAACCAATCATATTCTATAATGATTGACGCACGTCCTGTTAATTCAATTTAGTTTAAATTTGGCGCCTAAAGCCGTCAAGATGCATGCCAGTTTGCGCTACTCTCTTAAACACAGTGACACTAGGATCACCCCCTTTACTTTTACAAAATTGCTAGTGTCATATTTTTTTTCAAAAAATAATATTGCACCAAACCGGGTGTAACACAAAACAGACTCACCCTCTTTACTTTTTTTATTATTTGAAATATAAATTTGAAATTTAGAAGGTTTATACTAATAATAAATAGGAGTTCAGTAGTGACTAGGACATTTTAATAGCACTGCCTGTTTCACCGGAAGTGATATCAGTTTTCACATTTTAAATAGAACACCCTATATATTTTTTTGTTTTTGGATACATAAAGTCATTTTACATACACATCAATTGTTTTTTCAAACAAAATTGCAAGTGTCATATTTAAAAAAAAATAATAATATTGCACCAAACCGGGTGTAACACAAAACAGAATCACCCCCTTTACTTTTTTTTTCATTTGAGATATAAATTTGAAATTTAAAAGGTTTGTACTAATAACAAATAGGAGTTCAGTAATCACTAGAAAATTTTAATAGCACCTTCGATTTCATCGGAAGTAACATCAATTTTGACATTTTAAATGGATCACCCTATATATTTTTTTTGTTTTCGGATACATAATGTCATTTTACATACACGTCAATTGTTTTTTTAAACTAAATTGTAAGTGACATATTTTTTTTAAAATTATTTTGCATTAAGGTGGCTTTGACAACCCCAATAATTGCTGTTTCGTATCAGAATGTTTCGAATTGAAAACAAAAATTGTCAACTTTTGTTTCATAATTTGCCCAACACGCGTTTATATTATAAATCGATAATTTTTTTAAATAGCTCAATTTTTTCAAATTGCAACATGGCGGATCATTTATTTAAAAGGTTAATATACTACCTATCCAAATGTATTTATGAGACTTGTGAAACTAAACAAAATAAAGGGAGTGGCCGAGCGGTAACTTTCGCTCAGCGAGCCACAGACCGGGTTCGATTCCCGTGCACGGGGAGATATTATTTAAAAATAATATCTCGTCGTGACCCTGGGTGTTGTGTGAATGTGTTGTGACGTCCAAATATATAGTTATATGTTATACTTAGTAATAAGTTAATAAACAAATGTATAAAAATTGATGATGGCTAATAGTCTCGTAACTAAGGCAAGGCAAGAGCCAAAAAAAAACAAAAATAAAAGAAATATGTATGTATTTTATTATTTTGTTTCGTGTCACAACTCTCATAAATACATTTGGCTTACTTGATTGAAATAAAAATTGTAGTTTCGGAAAATATTTTTTTATTTATTTTTTTTCGTCACAAGTCCCAAATAAATACATTTGGATACGTATCATATGTTCAATAAAAAAATCTCTAGTGCCATAATTTTATCTTTTTCTAAATTTATGTTGGCTACACGCTTTAGGAATTGTCATATAAAACGTCATGATAATTATAATGTATAATTTCAGAGTTGCCAGCCTACAATATATTCCATAGCACTCTAGAGGTTTTATTTTATTAAACATACGATATTATAATAACCTTTCAAAAAATCACAATGATCCGCTATGTTGCTATTTGAAAATATTGTGTGATTACAAAAAAATTATCGACTTATGATATAAACGCATGTGTTGAGCAAGTTTATCATTTTTGTTTTCTATACATCTATGATACGAAACAAAATATGATTTGTATGTAAAATGCAATCCTGAATACAAAAACAACAAAATATATAGGGTGTTTCAATAAACATTTCAAAATTAATGTGACTTCCCGTCAAACCGGACAATTGTTTTCATAATATATAAAACTAAGACAATATTCGTGTAAAATGCAAACAATATGTCTTAATTAATAAGACAACTTATCAGACAATCGTTTTCGTTTAAAATTCAACCTAACGCTGAGATGATAATGTTGTCAAGCTAGATTAGACAAATTCTTACGTCAAGTTAGATGACAAGTTGTAAAGTTAATTTCAAACATGCCAAGTTATGTCAATTATCAATTGTTTTAATGATGAAACAAACGAGTGTCTTCCACTCCCAGACTAAGCATGGAGTAAAATTTCGAGTTTAGAAAAGCCTGAAAATTTGGCTCGGGCGCGGAGCGAAGCGGAGCGACCGAGCCAAATTAGGCTTTTCTAAACTCGAAATTTTACTTCATGCGCCACGCGTATAAAATACTGATTTAATGTGAAATGATTTTTAACTAATTAATAAGTGAAATAAGTTAAGTATGTCAATTATCAATTGTTCAGGTGATGGGAAAAGTGCTATGATGGACACATGACCATTTTTTTCTGTATCTTTTTCAGGAAGCATTTTGGTACGAAGGTGTGTTAGATTAATTGCTTTGTTTTGGCCTCAAGAAGCTTTGGTTGGAGAAAAAATGTAACCAAAGCTAATCTTTTTACATCTAAATATGACTCACCCAGTATATTCTTGTATGTGCATGTTTATATCAGAATAAAGATTGCTTAATATTAAAATTGTTCGGTCATTTTGAATTCCGTGAGTGTTTTTCGGCCAAATAAATTATATCATTAGAGCAATTAATTAAAAAAAAATCAACTCCTTAGCGATAATTCAAATCTATCACAATCATTTTTAATAAAAATATGAATATTTATTGCGTTTGAACCACATTAATTAAATGCATGTATTTTCTTTCTACGAAGATACGATATTATAATAACCTTTAAAAAAATCACAATGATCCGCCATGTTGCTATTTGAGAATATTGTGTGATTACAAAAAAATTATCGACTTATGATATAAACGCATGTGTTGAGCAAGTTTATAATTTTTGTTTTCTATACATCTATGATACGAAACAAAATATGATTTGTATGTAAAATGCAATCCTGAATACAAAAACAAAAAAATATATAGGGTGTTTCAATAAAAACTTCAAAATTAATGTGACTTCCCGTCAAACCGGAAATGTAACTAAAGTTTCTTGATTACTACTAAACTCCAATTTGTTTTTAGTATAAACGTACCTAGTTTCAAATTGATATCCTTAATAATAATTAAAAAAACTAAAGGGGGTGATCCTGTTTTGTGTTACGCCCGGTATAATAGTTCATAATGATGTTTATCTTCATAACGATGATTTGTAAACATATTTATAAATAATAAAGTTCTTGATGTATTAAAATGGGATTTTTTATGATTTTCTTCACTCTTCATATTAAATGATTTTTGGTTAATAATTTTTTACGGGTATTTTTCTAAATTAACCCTTTTGTGTGATTTTAATTCTTAGAAAACAGTTTTTAAAATGTGGATCTTTTTATCTGACGGGCGTTTTCTATTCCTTGATTAAGCATGAAGTAAATATTTGAACTTTAGAAAAACCTTTGGACTTGGCACCTTTTCTAAAGTCTAACAGCCTTATTAATAGAATTGCCGGTAATATCATTATAGTTTAATGCTCGTTAATTTCTATGAAACCCACACAAACATGATGATACTATCAGTTCGTATTAATAGAACAAAATCTACATGTTATTAGTCAGTGGCGGTCCTATCTAAATTGTTAGGTGGTGCGAAATCTCTTAATGGCGCCCCTCCAAACAAAAAATGCAAGCATTGTTTCGTTTTTGGCGCCCCCACACGACAGCGCCCGATGAGGTCACACCGCTCGCACCGCACTAGGGCCGCCACTGTTATTAGTTAGTATTGAACTATTGATAGAATGAACGTGGCAACATCGCATTTTCATCTGTAGCAACTTCATTTTAATTAAATTCTAACTAATCACATTGTTTATGTTTGTGCAAATGTTTCTTCCGCTGAATTATTTCATTGAATGTTATGTCTGACGAATGATTCCAGCTCTTGGTTAAGCATGAAGTAAAATTTCGAGTTTAGAAGAGCCTGAAAATTTGGTTTGGTCGCGTAGCGAAGCTGGATTAGACAAATTCTTAAGTTAGATTAGATGACATTTTGTAAAGTTAATTACAAACCCGCCAAGTTATGTCAATTGTTTTAATGATAAAACAAAAGGGGGTCTTCCGCTCCCAGACTAAGCATGAAGTAAAATTTCGAGTTTAGAAAAGCCTGAAAATTTGGCTCGGGCGCGTAGCGAAGCGGAGCGACCGAGCCAAATTAGGCTTTTCTAAACTCGAAATTTTACTTCATGCGCCACGCGTATAAATTACTGATTTCATGTGAAATGGTCTTTAACCAATTGTTAAGTGAAATAAGTATAGTATGTCAATTATCAATTGTTCAGGACAGTTTTTCAGGACAATTGTTTTAATAATATATAAAATCAAAACAATATTCGTGTAAAATGCAAACAATACGTCTTAATTAATAAGAGAACTTAACAGACAATTGTTTTCGTTCAAAATTTAGCCTAAAGCTCAAATGATAAAGTTGCCAAGCTGGATTAGACAAATTCTTAAGTCGAGTTAGATGACAAGTTGTAAAGTTAATTTCAAACCCGCCAAGTTATGTCAATTATCAATTGTTTTAATGATGAAACAAACGAGTGTCTTCCACTTCCAGACTAAGCATGGAGTAAAATTTCGAGTTTAGAAAAGCCTGAAAATTGTAGGCTTTTCTAAACTCGAAATTTTACTTCATGCGCCACGCGTGCAAATCACTGATTTCATGTAAAATGGTCTTTAACCAATTGATAAGTGAAATAAGTATAGTATGTCAATTATTAATTGTTCAGGACAATTGTTTTAATAATATATAAAATTAAAACAATATTCGTGTAAAATGCAAAAAAAACAATACGTCTTAATTAATAAGAGAACTTAACAGATAAATGTTTTCGTTTAAAATATAGCCTAAAGCTCAGATGATAAAGTTGCCAAGCTGGATTAGACAAATTCTTAAGTCGAGTTAGATGACAAGTTGTAAAGTTAATTTCAAACCCGCCAAGTTATGTCAATTATCAATTGTTTTAATGATGAAACAAACGAGTGTCTTCCACTCCCAGACTAAGCTTGAAGTAAAATTTCGAGTTTAGAAAAGCCTGAAAATTTGGCTCGGGCGCGTAGCGAAGCGGAGCGACCGAGCCAAATTAGGCTTTTCTAAACTCGAAATTTTACTTCATGCGCCACGCGTATAAATTACTGATTTCATGTGAAATGGTCTTTAACTAATTGATAAGTGAAATAAGTATAGTATATCAATTATCAATTGTTCAGGACAGTTTTATCAGGACAATTGTTTTAATAATATATAAAATTAAAAAAATATTCGTGTAAAATGCAAACAATACGTCTTAACTAATAAGAGAACTTAACAGACAATTGTTTTCGTTCAAAATTTAGCCTAAAGCTCAGATGATAAAGTTGCCAAGCTGGATTAGACAAATTCTTAAGTCAAGTTAGATGACAAGTTGTAAAGTTAATTTTAAACGTGCCAAGTTATATCAATTATCAATTGTTTTAATGATGAAACAAACAAGTGTCTTCCACTCCCAGACTAAGCATGGAGTAAAATTTCGAGTTTAGAAAAGGCTGAAAATTTTAGGCTTTTCTAAACTCGAAATTTTACTTCATGCGCCACGCGTGTAAATCACTGATTTCATGTGAAATGGTCTTTAACCAATTGATAAGTGAAATAAGTATAGTATGTCAATTATAAATTGTTCAGGACAGTTTTTCAGTACAATTGTTTTAATAATATATAAAATTAAAACAATATTCGTGTAAAATGCAAACAATACGTCTTAATTAATAAGAGAACTTAACAGATAATTGTTTTCGTTTAAAATATAGCCTAAAGCTGAGATGATAAAGTTGCCAAGCTGGATTAGACAAATTCTTAAGTCGAGTTAGATGACAAGTTGTAAAGTTAATTTCAAACCCGCAAGTTATGTCAATTATCAATTGTTTTAATGATGAAACAAACGAGTGTCTTCCACTCCCTGACTAAGCATGGAGTAAAATTTCGAGTTTAGAAAAGCCTGAAAATTTGGCTCGGGCGCGTAGCGAAGCGGAGCGACCGAGCCAAATTAGGCTTTTCTAAACTCGAAATTTTACTTCATGCGCCACGCGTATTATACACTGATTTAATGTGAAATGGTCTTTATCCAATTAATAAGTGAAATAAGTACAGTATGTCAATTATCAATTGTTCAGGATAGTTTTTTCAGGACAATTGTTTTTATAATATATAAAATTAAAACAATATTCGTGTAAAATGCAAATAATACGTCTTCATTAATAAGAGAACTTAACAGACAATTGTTTTCGTTTAAAATTTAGCCTAAAGCTCAGATGATAAAGTTGCCAAGCTGGATTAGACAAATTCTTAAGTCGAGGTAGATGACAAGTTGTAAAGTTAATTTCAAACCCGCCAAGGTATGTCAATTATCAATTGTTTTAATGATGAAACAAACAAGTGTCTTCCACTCCCAGACTAAGCTTGAAGTAAAATTTCGAGTTTAGAAGAGCCTGAAAATTTGGCTCGGGCGCGTAGCGAAGCGGAGCGACCGAGCCAAATTAGGCTTTTCTAAACTCGAAATTTTACTTCATGCGCCACGCGTATTATATACTGATTTAATGTGAAATGGTCTTTATCCAATTAATAAGTGAAATAAGTACAGTATGTCAATTATCAATTGTTCAGGATAGTTTTTTCAGGACAATTGTTTTTATAATATATAAAATTAAAACAATATTCGTGTAAAATGCAAACAATACGTCTTAATTAATAAGAGAACTTAACAGACAATTGTTTTCGTTTAAAATTTAGCCTAAAGCTCAGATGATAAAGTTGCCAAGCTGGATTAGACAAATTCTTAAGTCGAGCTAGATGACAAGTTGTAAAATTAATTTCAAACCCGCCAAGTTATGTCAATTATCAATTGTTTTAATGATGAAACAAACGAGTGTCTTCCACTCCCAGACTAAGCTTGAAGTAAAATTTCGAGTTTAGAAAAGCCTGAAAATTTGATTCGGGCGCGTAGCGAAGCGGAGCGACCGAGCCAAATTAGGCTTTTCTAAACTCGAAATTTTACTTCATGCGCCACGCGTATAAAACACGGATTTTAAATGAAGTTAAAAGTATACTGCTAAGGTATGTACATTTATAAATCCTGAATAATTCATAGCATTATAATTAAATAAAATCATTTTACTATGGCATTTGTGAGTTTATGTATAACATTCTTTATACTAGGATTACCATTTCATTAAATTATTAGCTATAAATTAACAATATTAATCTACTAAAATGACTAACAACCCACGGAGCAAACACATTCAAGTAATGTTTCATCAACATCAATAGAACATTAAATGTTGCTACAATGTTGATGTAATGTTATTTGTTTGTTTTTTGCTCAGTGGGAATAGTAATACGAACATGTTAATATCATCCTTAGTACAGTGTTAAAGCTGTATGCTAAGGTCTATTAATAAGGCAGTAAATCTTTATTTCATGCCCCCGGCACATAAAAACTCATTTATTGTGAAGTTCATTCCGATGCAGCAATGTTTTTGGTGCAACTGGGCCTTTTGATTAAATGATTTTACAATCCTTGGTTGAGATTTAAACAATTATACACATATGGGATATATCAATATCAGATATTCATCGGCGCGTAGCGAAGCGGGGCGACCGAGCCAAATTAGGCTTTTCAAAACTCGAAATTTTACTCCATGCGCCACGGGTATAAAACGCGGATTTCAAATGAAGTTCAAAATATACTGCTAAGGTATGTACATTTATTAATACTAAATAATTCATAGCATTATAATTAAATAAAATCGTTTCACTATGGCATTTGTGAGGATATACATATCTGATATTGATATGTCCCAATGCATATGCGTGTAATCATTTAAATCTCAACTAAATATTGTAATAATATATTACGTCACGAGAGTGGTATGCAGCATATTACACATGAGCGGATATGTAGCGCACGAGCCTCGCAGCGGCGAGTGCAATATTCCGCGAGTATATAATTGACATACCACTCGAGAAACGTACGATACTTTACGTACGCCCTAGCAAAATAAACAATGAGCATGAAAGAACGACTTATTTATTTCATTATTTTTGATAGTAACATGACATTGATGAAAACTAAATTAGTATCGTACGTTCAATTACAAAAAAAACTCAAGAGTGCCATGACTTATCATTTTAAAAATTGTAAGTTGGCACACATGTTAGGAATTGATTTACAAACCGTCAGATCTTTTTAAAAGTCACAATTATTATCAGCAACCAGCAAAAACTGGTCAACAGAGCTATATAGCTGAGGCCATTAAAAACGCAAGAAGAAGAAGAACCAGCAAAAAAAAAAAATGGGACTAAAGTTGACGGGAATTGGGTATATTCACAGGACGCAGCTTTGACAGAGTTTCAGGAAATTTTGGAAGATGAACCTATCACTTCTCTGCGCTGTTTATCACAGCAAATTAATTGATCGGTAGGAACATGCCACAAACTTTTACGAAACGATTTGCAAGTATAACCTTATCGCATAATATTGGTGCAAGAGTTATTACCTATTGATTACCCTAGACGGCTGAAATTTTGTCAATGGTTTTTAAAAAATGTAAACAAAGATGGGTACATTAATTCCCAAACTATGAGAATTTTGCCGGATGAAAATCTTTGTACATTCCGAGAGAAACCATTACATCCAGAGAAAATTGGCGTTTGGGCGACGATTAGTTGAAGCGATATTCTTTGAAGGTAAAATCATATTTTTATTATAAATAAACAAAATTCTAGAACTGCGCATACGTTTTAGGTAGGATAAATGCAGACCGTTACCGAACAGAAATTTTATTGCCTTATATAAATGTACATCATAATGACGAACTGCAAAGTGGTTACTTTAATCAGAATGGAGCAACTCCTCATTGCACAGTAAACAATTTGGCCAATTTGGAGAATTTTTTGAGGACTAAATCATAAGTCGAAATGTAGGGATTCCCGGGCCGTCGTGTTCACGCAATTTAACACCATGCGATTTTTTCTTGTTGCCATACCTAAAAAATTGCATTTATGCACAATCAGTACGCATCTAGAAGACATATGGCAACGAATTCGATATAAATTTGAAAAAATTTACAATAATCCGGTGTGGTTGCAAACCACACTGGAAGGTGTACGATGAAGAGTTGAGGCTTGTGTTCGAAAATAAAGAAGGCACATACATTATTATAATTTGAAAGTGATAAATTAAACGCAATTATCTATAAAATGACTTTAATTTAATATTTTACGTTTGACAAGTAACATAACCAAAGAACTATGTCTGATGTATGTACATGTCAATTCGTGTAATATGTGCTAACTTAAATTTTTAAAAATAATAAATCATGGCACTCTTGAGGTTTCTTTTAATTGAACATATGATACTTGATGAATATACATCAAAGAAATGACATTTGGTTGTGCGGTAATCAATCAGCTAAATTGATTGTGAGTTACGTGAAGATCAAATTAATTTAACGAATAAAGCACTAATAACCTTTCTTCACACTTTTATTTGAATTACCAAATGTACATTTCGGACACAATGTGATCATTATCAATGGATTTACACAGTGTTAATCCATTGATAATGGTCACATTGTGTCCGAAATGTACATTTGGTAATTCAAATAAAAGTGTGAAGAAAGGTTTTTAGTGCTTTATTCGTTAAATCAATCAGCTGTTCAGCTGTCAGCATGTAATATACTTGTCAAAGCTATTACGTGCATGTGTAGATAATGTCAATCATACGCGTCAAGATTACAGTGTGGTATGATGCGGTTACTAGATAGGGCGTAGGTAAAATCATTTAATCATAAGGCCCAGTTGCACCAAAAACGTTGAACCCGAGCTCAAGCTAAACTTAAGTTCAAGATGACAGTTCCTATTGTTCTTATGTCAATTTGAACTGAAGTTTAGAGTTGAACCAGTTGAACTTGTTTGGTGCAACTGGCCCCAAATGGGACAAATAGATAAATTGACGTGTGAGAAAATCATCAATATTTTGAATATGACATTGTGTTCAGTATTCATTCACCGGATAACTATATACGCGTTTCAGGCTTTAACGCCATCATCAGTATAGTCCTGAACCAGTACTTGAAGAATACTGAACATCTTTAACCATTCCCACTCAGCAAAAAACAAACAAATATCGTTATATCAACATTGAAGCAACATTAAACGTTGTTTTAATGTTGATGAAACATTACTTAATTGTGTTTGCTCAGTGGGTTTATTATAGCCTATGCATTTTACATATGTTCGAAAGCGTAATCGCCATCTAATCAATATTTAATAAATAAAAAAACCCATTCTATACATCAAAGAAAAAATCGAACTAAACGTATAATAAAAATTTGAATAATGATTCGTTACAAGTTTTTTTTCAACAATAATTAGCTTGTGTTAGTAAAGTAGTAAAAATATTAACTATAATTACCAGTCCATCAAAGAATTCACAAAATAAACATATTTCCCACTGAGCAAATCCATTTAAGTAATGTTTCATCAATATAAAACAACGTTTAATGTTGATATAACGTTATTTGTTTGTTTATTGCTCAGTGGGTTCTTATCAAAAAACATATATTTCATAAAAGATATCTTTGACGAACCTAATCCAAATTTTATTTGTTTGGCTAAGGCGTATTTCGTTGCCAACAATATTCTCGATTTTAAATATATTTTTACATTCAGTCATTTTATTGCAATTGCAGCAATTAATTCAAAATCAACATAACATACATAAAAATGAAAATTTAATCAAAATATATTCCTTTATTCATCTGGTACAATCATGGTAGAAATATTTATAACAAAAAATCTTAATACTTAAAAAAATATCATTCCCCACTAAGCAAAAAACAAACAAATAACGTTTTATCAACGTTTTAACAACATTAAATGTTGTTTTAATGTTGATAAAACATTACTTAACTGTATTTGCTCAGTGGGTCAAAAGATCTTCCGAACAAATTTATCCAAACACACCGTAATAAAAAAACCGTGGTTAAAACAAGGCCTGCACGCCGAGAAATTAGATCATAAACCACCCCAGATACACACACTTTTGTTAAATTTATTTCCCATTTTTTAACGAGTGCTATCACAGACATTTTTTTATAGGAATGCGTACTTACCGTATTATTATTATTTTTTTACTCGCACCTCGTGTTTATTAAACACTTTATCAGAATTACAGACCTTGCTTTAACCCTCAAACGAAATAAGACATCAGTTTTTTTTTGTTTGTTTGTTATATGCACACATATATTCATTGCTAAAGAAAATAACGGTTATATCCACGCGCGATTCGTAAATCTCATGTTCAATTTTGAGGTTAGCTCCTTATTATTAGCTAAAATTACTCTGCGCCCAGCGCGAGTGCTTGTGGTGATAATTTGAGTAAGGTTTGTTTAATTTTGGTTGTTGGTGAAAATGTAAGCACAGAGTGAGTTTGAATGAAAGCTACTTACTTTATTATTTTAATTATTAAATATAGGCAGTTAGCATAGATACATAATTTAATATATAATATATGTTTTTATATATAGTAAAATCTGTGCTTGAGAATTCAAAACCTTGTTTCCAATTATCTACGCATGCGCATAAAATTTGTTCTGAAGAATTTGCAGGAAAATTTGTAAACAATTTGAAATTAGTTCAGCTATGAATTGCCGTTTAAAAATGAAATTTCGTATTAAATTGATGCAGCGACGGTTCGCAACTTCAGGGTTGACCATAGGGCCAAGGCACACTAAATTTAAGGTTGGCATCGCGCTTTGTAAATACAAGGAATTGCACAACAAAGTCACCTTTCAATTACCTTGGGTCTCTGACCTACCCTGAAATTAGGCTGAGAGCCGCCGCTGGATTGATGTCATTTTGAACTGTAAGCTCGTCGCTGCGCGACCCTTAACAGATTTTCTACGCGGGGCTTTTCTAAACTCGAAATTTTACTTTATGCTTAGTCTGGGAGTGGAAAACACTTGTTTGAAGCTTCAAATTGAACTCTTTTAAAAAATAACGAATGTCGAAAAATATACAACTTATGCATATGTTTACCTAAAAGAAAAAAATCACTGTATGCTCATTTTTCCGTTTGATATTTATTACTTAACAAGTGATAGTTAAATACCATTCACTTTCTTTTTTTAAAAGGAGAAACAAGTGTCATTTAATTAATATAATTATGTTTCAGCAAACCTGTAGCAGCACTAGCATGCATTTTGTAGAGACAAAAATTGCATTTTTGGTGGAAATGGTCCTTAGAATTTCTTTTGAAGCAAGTTTAGGTTCTCAGATAATTTAAGTGAATTGGCTTGGGCGAGCCAGCTTGACCAAATAAATTATTAAGTGTGAACACAAGCTGATATATTACTCAGTTAAAAAATGAAAATAAGCCTCCTTTTTTACTATTTCAAATTGGGCAACAGAAGGTAATAATAAATTGTTAGATTCTATTAAAAACATTACCTGTTGCAACAGATGGTAATAAAAATTCACCATCATCCAAGGCCGTAGCCAGAAAAAAATGTCGCAGGAGGTTATAAACAATTCGGGGGGGGGGTTTAATGGTAAAAATATAGCTTTTGCTTTTACATGGCCGCTTTGACATACAAAAATTTAACATTTTAAAAATTACGGGGGGTTAACCCCCCATATTGCCCCTCCCCCCCCCTGGCTACGGCCTTGTCATCATCTGTTTTTTGAAAACTCTTTGGTGTCAGCTTTTTATCACTGCATAATTTGAACAGTGTAAAGGTGCATTTGTACAAGGAAAAACTACTCTTTTTAAAAAACGTCCCTCCTGTTTTAAGAAATCAAAAAGCAAAATGATGTTTGCTGAATTACTTTCTTTAGATGTTATTATTATTATTATAAAAATCTTCTGGTAAGTCTTCAGTGAGTACTTTTATAGTATTTCTTGCGCTTGTGTAGATAAAATGTAGAAAGGTGAATAATTTTAATTGTCACTCGCACTGGGCGCAACCCGAAATCGTAAAACAATAAATACTTTCTTTAGTAATGCATAGTTATACGCCAGCACTCGAGTAGTAAAATTGACATTTTGTACGTTTTTTTTTTCATTAAATGTGTGTAAAATATGAGGAGCCCTAAATACGTTGATAATAAAAAATTGGTCCTAAAAATAAATAAAAAAAGAGTAACGAAAGAAAGTAAAGGTGTGTTCACACGTAATATATGAGAGTGTAAATCACAGTTTGTCAGTAGAAGTAGACAACGCGGGGTCGGATTCACTTTTTCTCGCGAAACATAAGCAACCCGAGCTGTTTTTCAGCGCCGGCTTCAGCTCCCTATCCCTCTCCACCAAACACTTCTGGTAGTAATCGTAATCTTTGAGGTACCACACTGGCGGCCAGCGGTGCTCGACCAGGTACGCCTGGTTGTCGGGGTGCAGCAGTCGCAGACTCCGCGGGGACATCCTACACAGTTTATTGTAGTTGATGCATAAGTGGTTCATGCAGAAATCGGCTAGTTGATGCGCGTTATGCAGTTTGACGGGTTCCAGAAGCCGCAGACACTGTTCGATGGCTTCGTTGGATGGCAGTCTTTCCAAATCTTCAATGACGCGCCGCTCGACGAGGGCCACTAGCCTGGGCAGGCACAGCCGGTTCGCCAGTTCCAGCAGGTTGACGCAGCGCGACGCGACCACAGCCGGAACTTCGTCGGTATACAGGAAGCACAGGAGCTTATGGAAGGTGTACTCTCTGACGCCGGGGAACTCGATGACCTTCGCCTGGCCCTCGCGAAAGTCGCCGCTGAACATGGCCTTCATCATATCGCACCGGCACGCCAGCATCGGCTTGTGGGCGGCGCAGCCACCATCGTCCAGCTCGAAGATCACGTCGGCGAAGAGCCCTTGGTCCAGGCACACGTCTTGCAGCCGCCGCTTCAGATGTTCCTCGTGGCTCTCCGGCGGGTACTCGTTCGACAGCATCGGGCCTAGGTGGGGCAGTTCTAGGAGCTCGGCCGCACGACGCAATTCCTACACCAGATGATCAGTTAGCTACAAATGGAATCACTTAGCGCCCCCTGCTTAGGGCTTCTATACATGCTAAACAACTAACAAACTGGAACTAACCACAAAAATAAACACCACATTAACAATTTACTTTCCAGTGTGCTTTTTGTAACAACAGGGGTGTCCATAAATACAGTAAGTTGAATTACTATATCATATTATCTTCTTGATAAACCGGAAAAGAAAAAATCCGACGCAAGTTAGCAGAGGAGCACAAAAAGGGATGGCGCAAACAAAAGGGAATGAGGCACACAAGACTCTTCCTAGATGGTCCGGTACCTAGCAACACATTGACGCTGTCAGGACTAAGTAGAATGAAACTACGAAAAATCACAGGACTAGTCACTAGAAACTGTGACCTGAATAAGCACAAACATAGGATGGGTATTGAGAAAAAACCCTATGTCGTGGATGTTTGGAAGAGGAAGAAACTCCTCAACACCTACTGTGTACATATGAAGCCTATAAAAGGCAACGCACGGAGTAATTCGGGAAGCCTGTGCTTTCTGAAATAGAGCTCAAGAAAATCCCCTGAAACTCCTGAACTTCATAGAAGACACAGGAGTACACAGGGAGTAAACCATCCAGAGGCGCACGAAAGGACCACATTGCAGGGACGCTAAGCGACACCACCTCATGTAACAAAAAATAATCTTGATATTATTACGGCTCGCACCATTAAAAACAATTTTATTTTTTGATTCCTAATACCTGCAATAATGCATTTGTTCAACCAATGCTCACAGCTAGAATGTTTCAAAAGAGTAGACAAATCGTTTTTGTATAAAATAAAAGGCAAAGAAAGGAAGATGGATCTTGCTGAGAATAGAGATAGTTCAAGAACATTCTACATATAAGTTACATTTATCTAACTCCTTTTAATAGCTAAGGAAGGTGTGAGAACATTGCAGATATTTTTAATTATTCTTCATTGTTCCTCATTCACATACAATTATTATTTTATAAACATTTAATCGAAACCTAGTGACCTTTAGAGAGAGAGAGGCTGTATAGGTGTTGAAATTGCAGTTTTTGCTGAAATGCCAGATTGGAGAAAAGCTAATTCTTGAAGTACAATTATTCTATGTGTGATAGAGAGATAAATTGCATGGATGTCTTCAATGTGAAAATAATTATTACTAAATTGGTTACTATCTATGGGACATTACTAAACAACTCAGAATATTACGCCCAAAGATATGCAGACAACATTGTCATTCTCAATAGGGGAAAATATCCTACTACCATAACAGGCATCATAAACACTGCTCTGAGAGCTGTAAAATGATGGTGTGGGTAGGTAGGGCTGAGCGTTAACCCTACCAAGACCGCTGTCAATACTTTCATAAAAAGAAGGAACGTATGGGCTTCAAATCTTCTCTAAGAAAACTGTACAACTAACCCATGAGGACAAACATCTAGGTCTATACAAAACTCACATGGAACCGCGAACTAAAACATATAACCGACAGAGTAAAAATTATGTTAATGGCAACAAAGCTAACTCTGAGAAAAACATAGAGCTTTAATCGAAAAAATGATTGTGTCTACACAATAAAGTAGTAAAACTCAGGATCACCTACAGATGCAATATATGGTGGCCGAAAGTAGAACGAAGTAGTGCGCAGATAGCTCTCTTTAGAGTATAGCGACTAGCCTGCTTATGTAAAACTTGCGCTCTGCGAACTACTCCAACTGCCTCAATGGGTACTAAAAAAACGAAACCTCTAACTATTAGATCTAGTGGCTATAGTGAGGCCAGACTATGAGAATACAGATTCAGGACAATTGGATATTAGCACCGTACAGGAAATCAATCCAGTTACCCAACCATTACTGCAAGTGGGAAGTGACTTCATGACACCACTCTACTCCCCCGAGAAATCCTTCAAAATAAAATGTAAATATAAAAAGGATATGGTACACTGCGAATTAAGTAAAGAAGGTGGAGTTGGCGTTGGGATCCACAGCGTACCCTAAGATGCGACACTTACATGTCGTTGAGAAAGATGGACTGTACATAAATCCGAAATCTATTAATTAACCAATGTATTATGGAAAACTTGCGAAGAGGCTATACGAGCCAAAAAAAAACCTGATTCGATTCTCACTGCCAGGCCGCTCTAAGAGTACTCCATAACTACGAGTAATTTTATTAATAAGACGATACTGATTCTAACGTAAGTTGTAGTTTAAGGCTTGAGGAAGAAGCCAGCACCGGTCTCGAGTACAGTAAAATCACAGTCAAACAAGTGAAGAGATCAATCATCCCCACGTCCAAACAAATTTCATCGAGCTCAATCTAAGGTCAATGAAATGATGATCTTTGCTTATGATTACCATGGAATGAATCATCACGACAGACAGTGTTCTAAATATTACAAATATATCAAAATATTTTCGCATTTTAAGCGTTATATTTCTAGTAAGTGAAGTTTTAAAAACTGTGGGGCTCGTAGATCCTGCATTACATCCTAACCGATGCTACCAATATCCAAAAACACAATAGCGCTGGAATAACCTGGCAGGTGTTTGTGCTCTGCCAAGTTGCAGTAAACTAAAGCAAAACCCCTCCAAAAAGTTAGCAACTGAGGCCTTCAAACTTAGTAGAAACAACCTTAGAAACTGTATACAGAAGATCCGGTATGCAGACTTTGCTGTGAAGAGGATAAAGACGCCTCATATGGAGGGAAGCAAACCTTGTTCAAGGAAAGCCAGTCCACTTCTCAAAAGGAAACATGTTCGAAAGGCTGTTGGGATTAGCTAAACTTTTTGATTAACCGCGGAAAAGAAAGAAGTACAATAACCCATATGGCTGTGGAGCTGAGCAGAAATACCCCTCACGTGCATTCCTCGCCACATTTTTAAGCAGGTAAATTAATAGTTTTAAGAATTATTGATGAATCTTATAATAGCATTCAATTAAGTTGAATTTTTTGATACATCAAGTTTGAAAACATTTATAGCTTGAATACCGGTTTATAAAATGTATATCTGGTGCAATAACTAATGGACACCCCTGGACTAAACAGCAACAGCACATACCTGTATTTCAACTCCTCTGCGATCCAAGGAGCCGGTGTACATAAACTGGAGGCACTGTTGGAGAGCCCCTGGAGAAACCAACCGACTAAACGTAATAACAGTCTGTCCATCCACGCTCTTCACCGAATGAAAAGCTGGATCCAAATCCCTTCCCGAAGACGGCAGGGCCTGACAACTCGCCCTCCTCTTACACATTTTTTGTTCGGCACGCACCAGACATTCGGTGTCATCAGCGAATTCACCCAGCGAGCTTACCATGCTGGAATCCGAAGTGCTCCTCGCCATCAAATCAGCGGTTAGAAGGCGATACAAAGCTGGACTAGCAGCGGCTAGGATGAAACGATGCGCGGGAAATCCTACGGGACCGGAAACTAGAAGTACATCAGCGTGGGCGCGGTCTAACCATAATTGACGCGTGTTTTCACTGAAAGTGCTAGCGGGTGTGACGACTCCCGGTTTGGGTGGGGGAGGAGGTTTGAATGGGGCTTGCAAAAGGGGTCTTTGGACTTTCTTCAAATTTGTCATCCAGAAGCGTTGCTGCCTCCTCGCCATCAACGCCGCGCGGATCGCGTTTTCGAAGACCTCGTTGACGCCGTAGTAAGTCAGTACTGAGGTTTCGTAGTAGTAAACACCTAGTTCCCTAGCGACGTCTCTGGCCTCGTCAGGCATCACGAGGTCGGATTTTCTCGTCGCTCTCACGAATGGACTCCGATCGCGGAAGAAGCTTAAATACGCCTCATCTCTATACATGTACCGAAGATCATTCTTACATCCCACTAGCAACACAGGCGTGCTCGGGCAGAATCTCCTGATTTCCGGGTACCACATCAGCCTGCAGTTCCTGAGCGATACCGGGTTGTTGATGCTAAAGCACAAAAGGACGACGTCTGAACGGCCATAGGCGAAGCGCCTGTCTTTCTCGTGGTCGCCGAAGGTGTCCCACAGTCTTAGGGAGACGGAGACGCTGTCGACGACCTCCCAGCTCCGCTCTAGGACGTCCTTGTAGATCCGGTACTGATCGATGGCCCATACTGTGGGCACGTGCGTAGCCAGCAGTTGGCCCAGCGATACCTGCTTGTTGCAAGCGCGTGCGCATATCAAACGAGTTTTGCCGACTGCGGTATCACCCACCACCACACACTTGACGAGCTCTTGGTGGGGCTGTTCATTGTCCATCCCCCATCACACGCCGCCACTGGCAACCTAGAATAAAAAATAGAAAATTGTTAGTAAAAAATTCAAAAAATGGTGGTGTTCATCATAGTACTTTCCCCATTAAACGTCCAGTCTTATTTGGTAGGGTCTAATGAAATTTGATTAGAAAACAGCACCCAAATACTGAACTCTTTTGCGGTTTTCAAGTTTTGTTGAACGTTATTAAGTATTAAACATTAATTTAAACTCCGCTGGCCTAAGCCGAAAATTATTAACAAAGGAAGGCATAATGTTAGTAAAAATGCAAGGTAATTGGATGACGCACATATACTATGTGTCTAGGTATGACACAATTTGGCGGTTTCGTTGGAGAAGCAAGGGGAGGGTCGTGACGTCAATGGGTACAAGCACAGATCGCACACGGAACAACGTAATAAATGTATCGTGTGTAACGTACTGGATACATTATACTTTATTCTTTTCTCTGGATCCGATTTTTTATACAAATAATTGGGATACAAGTTTGGTTTTCATTGTGACGGTAGCCAGGGCCATTAATTACCCAAAAGAAGAAGAACTTGTAGACGTTTACTGTCATAATACATCTGTGAACTGAATATAGCAACATACGACGTCAGTGGGTAGATAGGCCGCTGCGAGGTTACGAAATGGAAACCAAAGCGAGATACGATTGTATCGGACCTAGATACATTAAGTGTATGTCATCCAATGACGTTGGCAAATATGTGCTTATGACTGAAAATCTACTATTTGGCAAAGAACGCAACAAAAAAGTTATTGTTATAGTTTTTGTACGATTATTTTTTGATTTGTTCGATTCATTGGTTTGCCTAGACCACATCGGACTTCGAAGAAAACACAGAAAAGTTATTATTCCAAAAAATACTCTTTAAATAAAAATCATCTAAACACACTAGCACCACAGTTTTCTGCCTTTTTTGAGAAGAGTTTAAAAATTTAATAGTACATATTTAGTACAATTTTACCCTGTGATTATTATTATACAATATTTTGTTTTTGATTAATACACTGTTATTATTGAATGAAAATAAAAGTACAAGTATTATTTTACAACAAACGGTTGCCATGATTACTCAAGCATTTCGCATGTTACCATTTCAATACCCTCGTCATGGCACTGCATGATAATTGTCAGCGTCAACTTATTTTTTATCGGCATAGATTATAAAAAAAGAACAGTGAATTTTTCGATGTTTATCGCCGGTGGTAATTTCGGGTTTGCATGAATTTTCTACGAAAAACAATGATAAGCCATCGGGTCGGGAATGCAATCCATGTTGGAAAAATGTACGTTCGCAAGGGGTAATTAAGTGTGCGTTCACGTGGAAGGGTCATACTTTCATGTGATGGAAACTAAAGATTATAGGTGGGTGTATTGTGTTATTAAAATTATAACCAGTAAAGTTTTTATATTATTGAGATTGTGAGATTTAATTAAATTTGAGTTTGTTTTAGGTTTTATAGAGGAGATTATATTTCGTGTAAAAGATGGACGCTCTTTTTAATATTTATACAGGGACCTTTCTTATAAGTATACATATCCCGATGCATGCGCTGTACATTTTCGGGTATTTATTGTTTTTGAAATTGGTAAATTTAAAGTTTCTAACAAATGTTTCTACTTCTTGATTAAGCCTGAAAATTTGTATTGGTCGTAGAGTAAAAACCGCTTTATTTCTCTACGTAATATATATCAGGTGTTCATTTAAAAACACGATTAAGGAGGCGTTGCTTTTTTGGTAGAAGGAAATGGAACAAAAAAGTAAAGTCGCAGCTAAATTTACGTTCTGTCATACCTGACAAATACAGATTGTATTAATCAGTAGCTCATTAGTTTGCCTTGTTCTTATAGCTGTGTTATTTCTTCTTATAAATCAGCTGTTTGCACAGCTGCTATCTATAATATATTCCATTTGTTTCTGGATCTCGCCTAGCCATGCTTTCGTGTTGTTATGTTGCAGTATCAACATTTACATTTTTATTAATTGCCACTCCTGATTCCTTATTTTAACAGTGTTGCAATAATTTATGATATAAGTAATCCTCTTTTTAATTTTCAAAAGGTTTATTGTTAATCTTGCAACAAAAATTTACGTAGTTGATGACATTTTGAGAAAGAACGGGCACGAAGTTCTTAGATTACCGCCATACCATTGTCAATACAATCCAATTGAAATGGCATGGGGGTTTTGTAAGACTTACTACAATAAGCACATAAATTCTAAGCAACCATCTAAGGATCGTGTTCAGAATTTATGGCTTGAGTCTCTCTCAAAATGTACATCCGATATGTGGCAAAATTTCTGTGATCATTGTGAAAAACTTATTTCGGATGACTGGACAAAACACATGGGGAACCTTTCTTTTGAAACCATTCCTCCTTTTATTATTTCGCTTGGGGAATCTGGCTCAGAACAAACATCAGAAGATTCAGATGCAGGTTCTCTTGACTAAATAATAAAAGTGGAATGAGGGCTTAAAAATTGTTTGACATGAAAATTATCAGTATCACAAGAGGGTGGGAATAAATTTGCATTTCTACAAAAAAATACTGAGGGCCAACAGAAGAGAGAATGACCAAAATTAAGGTGGATGGATGGAGTTGATCAAAATGTGTTAACGGGAAGACCCAAGCGAGAAATACAAATGGATGACGAAATAAGTTTGCAGAGCCGAATTCATTATATTTGTTATATACAATATTATTGCTGTGTTTGTATGTACAAAAACCAAGTAGTAAATTTTGTTAATCTTAAAACTGCATATTATTATCCTTTTATATCTGAAAATTTGTAAAACAGGCAACAGTGTAAGATCACAATAGTCAGAAATTATAACCTTATAATCGAACATCTGACAGTGACATTTAAAAACCCTGATTTAAAACACAACCAGCCCCATTTACAATACTTAAACTGTCACTTTTCCATAGCTAGGCGAGATCCAGAAACAAATGGAATGGACCATATATGCGCATTGAAATACCAAATAAAAAAACACTTTTATAAAACTGGGTTAGATTTGCATTGACAAGAGCGACTGACAAATTCACGTACGACCAACTTCATGTTTTGAAAATTTCACAGTCAACTCGATTGTGTTTTTAACTGAACACCTGTTATAAATAACTATTTTATCGAAATTAATAGTTAATATATTCCTTATTATTTATGTTGAATTATAATAGGTAGGTGAGTGTACATTATTAGGTGTGTATGCTCACGTATAATGATGTATAAATGGAAATTTCCGCTCACAGACACGTTTTCTGTTAGTATACAACACTCCTCGTTAAAATATTTGTTTATAACCTCGTAATATTTTGTTACAACACACAGTTTTAAGTAAAATTAAATTAATATTGCAATACATACAGGGAATTTTTCTTTCAAGTATACAGAGTCACGCTATAAATTTTCAGGCATTTGTTGTTTTTGAAAAAAATGCAGTTTTAGGTTTCTAGCGAGTGATCCACTCCTTGAATTAAGCTACTTCATGCTTAATCAAAGAGTGGATCACTTGAATTTCGAGTTTAGCAAAAGCCTTAGCAAAGCCTAAATATTTGGATTGGCCGCGTAGTGAAACGAAGCGACCAATTCAAGCTCTGAAGCTTATCTAAACTGCATATTATTTTAGTGTTTTATACGCGCGGTGCATGAAGTAAAATTTCGAGTTTAGAAAAGACCCACAAAATTTGTCTCGGGTCGCTGCGCGACCCGCGACAAATTTTCTACGCGGGGCTTTTCTAAACTCGAAATTTTACTCCATGCTTAGTCTGGAAGTGGACGACAATCTTTAGTAGCGTTAAATTGAACGAGTTTAAAAAACAACGAATGCCTGAACAAATACTGCATAAATATCGGGATATTTATACTTAAAAGAAACATTCTCTTTATTTTATCACATACATATTTAATTAAAAGCTCATATCCACACGATATATTGCTTATCAATATTTAATTATTCGTGTTATATTTATAGTGCACTACTTTGATTTGTGAATATTTGCATACCGTCTGTTTCAAAGTATTAATCATCAAGTACTTAGGAGATTAAAAATCAGGTTATTACTATTTTTTTGTTTGTTTTTAAACCAGTAATATATCACCAGTTGTATAATTGTTTTATAAAAAACCAGTTGTATAAAAACTTTAAACTGCAGTTTATCTCTGAACTGCAGACCAGTGTCAATTTCTTGTCATTTCAAAATAATAATAAATGATATTGATCCTTCTAAAGAGTGTTTCCACTCCCAGACTAAGCATGAAGTAAAATTTCGAGTTTAGAAAAGCCCCGAGTAGAAAATTTGTCTCGGGTCGCGCAGCGACCCGAGACAAATTTTCATGGGGCTTTTCTAAACTCGAAATTTTACTTCATGCGCCACGCGATGGACCGTAGTTCTAATATTTAATCTTTCAAAGCATCATGTTACCTTCTGGTAACAAACTTATTTTAGCTAAAAAGTTCCAAAAAAGTATCGATCTATGCTTGAATATTGGAATTCTACCATTTATGTCAAAAAAGTATACAGGGAGTTTTTCTTCTAAGTATACATATCTCAATTATGTGCTGTAAATTTTTAGATGTTCGTTGTTTTTTTAAAAGGGTTCAATTTGAAGCTTTAAACGAGTGTTTTCCATTCCCAGGTTAAGCATGAAGTAAAATTTCGAGTTTAGAAAAGTCCTGTGAAAATTTGTCGAGGGTCGCGCAGCGACCAGAGACAAATTTTCTGGGCTTTTCTAAACTCGAGATTTTACTTCATGCGCCACGCATATAAGACGATGATTTCAAGTGAAATTCGCTTGTTCACAATGTTTCAGTGTTTCAATGTTTAATACGCGTGGCGTATGAAGTAAAATTTTTAGGCTATTCTAAACTTAAAATTTTACTCCATGCTTAACCTGGGAGTAAAAGAACACTTTTTGAAAGCGTCAAGTTAAACTCTTGAAAAAAGCGTATGCAATAAGTTTTAAAGAAAAATTCCCTGTAAATATACTTAAAAGAAAAATTCCTTGTATATATATTTAAAAAAAAATTCCTTGTATATAAATTATTACATGTTATATTTTAAAAACACCAAATGCAGCCACACTATTAATAATAAATATTTTGTTTACATTAGATATTTTACCATAAATATACATACATTTTTTATCATTTCAATTAAAAATATCATAAAAAAGCATAAATTTAAGGGCTAGTGAAATATTGCAGTAACTTATCAAAATGTTTTAAAAGCCTCTAAATATTACTTTCTTATTTTTTTTTTCTAAATGACCCTTTTAAACATTTTGATAAACCTTTCACATTTTGATAATTTAACATTACAAATTTACAAAGCACTAAAAAAGACTTATTCCTTACTTCACTTTTTATTTGTATCGTTAGATGTACATTTCGAGACACAAGGTGCTCATTATCAAACATACAGTTAAATTTACAAAGCATTTATTTAAATAAATTAATAATTATAAACAAATCATCTTTTCTTAAAAAATCGATTTTTGAATTTTGATATACTTGTATTCACAATTCGGTAAATTTATTTGATTAAAATAGTAAAGTGCGAAATATTTTGTCTTTGTTATTTAAAGCTTGTATTAGACGAAACTATTTTCTTGTATAAGAAAATAGTTTACTATTTTCTATCATGGTGCACCAAATACAACATGTCCTATTTCCATTATACAAAAATGTACAAGATTTGGTCATATTTTGTGTGTTAAACCATGATAGAAAATAGTATATTATTTTCTTGTACAAGAAAAACAAACTTTGAACTGTAGTTTATCTCTGAACTGCAGAACAGTGTCAATGTCTTGTACAAGAAAATAGTGTCGTCTAATACAACCTACGGAATTATTACTTAAAATTCAATTAACCTTATTTCTATAAAAATTAAAACGTATACTCTCGCATGAATTTGCATTAATAGGTAATTTTCCACTTTTGCTCTTCAAGAGAAAGTAAAATAGTTTTCCAATAAATAAAGAATATTCTTAGAAAGCAACAGATTTAATTGGACGTTAATTAGATTTTCCTTGTTATTCATTTAAACCATGCGATTAGAAATCTACACTTGGATTAACATATTTGTCTCGTTAGCAATGACAGAAAAGTGGTTGTTTAAACAAAAAATTACTTACTTCATGATTAAACCTATGTTAGAAAAATAAAATAAAACACTAATAATTGACTTTTCTTAAACAAAGTTTACACGTTTGTAAAAGTAATATGGTATGTAAGAATATTTCAATATCGACACTCGAACTTTGTTAGATTGTATCTTCCATGTTGTTTAAGCAACATCCGTCAAACTTGTTGTAAATTGTTCAGTAGTGTATGGCAAATTTTCATGGAAGGTTGTGGCGTCGAACAACGTGTGCAAATTATCAAAGTTTATTTTCAAAATCAGTGCGAGAAACATTCCGCACATTACGTGATTGTTATCCTCGCCACAACCGTCCTGCTAAGTTGACTATTCGACCTTTAGTGGCCAAGATTGAGTCAACAGGTTCTTTGAATAATGTTTGGTGCGGATTTTGGTCTGGTTTAATCATCGGTCTCTAGTTGATACAGCGCATGATAAGGATACCAATGACATGTGGTTTCAACAGGACGGCGCTGCGTTCCACACCGCGCATGATACGATGGACATTCTGCACGAGCGACTTGAGGGCATGGGTACCTCGCGCGGCGGCGACGTGAACTGGCCACCGAGATCGCGTGATTTAAAAGCCTTTAGACTTCTTTCTTTGTAGCTATGGTAGCTACTTCCCAGGCTAATACCCCGACGGACATTGAATTATACAACACGTGTTTGCTGTTACATACAGTAACCTACTGCAAATGTAACAATTTGGGTCAAATTATTGAGGCCATCTATAGACGCGTTTCGAGATTTATCTCTCATCAGTATAGCTTTGCCATTCCCTCTAAACAATTTGACACCTTAGACTGGCGGTCACGTTACCGTCTTTGTAAGACTAACTTGTTGTAGATTGCGAAAAGAATCGCACTTTTAATGTTTGAAGTATTCTGCAACCAAGAATTGGCAATTTCATTTATACTTATGTTTGAACGGTAACGTGACCGCCAGTCTAAGGTGTCAAATTGTTTAGAGGGAATGGCAAAGCTATACTGATGAGAGATAAATCTCGAAACGCGTCTATAGATGGCCTCAATAATTTGACCCAAATTGTTACATTTGCAGTAGGTTACTGTATGTAACAGCAAACACGTGTTGTATAATTCAATGTCCGTCGGGGTATTAGCCCGGGAAGTAGTTGTTTCAATGAGTGTTTGATATAGTCTTTGTAAGACTAACTTGTTGTAGATTGCGAAAAGAATCGCACTTTTAATGTTTGAAGTATTCTGCAACCAAGAATTGGCAATTTCATTTATACTTAAAAAAGTTATTGTTATAGCGAGAAACGTTTCGCGCATTACGCGATTTTTAACCTCGTCACAACCGTCCTGTCAAGTTGACTATTCGACCTTTAGTGGTCAAATTTGAGTCAACAGGTTCTTTGAATACTGTTTGGTGCAGATTTTGGTCTGGTTTAATGATCGGTCCGTACTTCTTCCAAAACAAAACTAGCATTACCGTAACCGTCAACGGCGAGCGCTACATTTCGATGATAAGCAACTTCTTGTGGCTTAAACTGGATTATAAGGATACCAACGACATGTGGTTTAAACAGGATGGCGCTGCGTTCCACACAGCGCATACTACGATGGACATTCTGCACGAGGGATTTGAGGCCATGGTTACCTCGCGCGGCGGCGACGTGTACTGGCCACCGAGATCGTGTGATTTAAAAAGCCTTTAGACTTCTTTCTTTGGGGCTATGGTAAATCACAGGTTTTGCAAATAAACCGTAAACTATTGATGCCCTTAAAGTCAACATAACGGACGCCATCTAGCAAATGCAGCCAGATTTATGCCACAAAGTCATTGGAAATTGGACCTCTCCAATACGTACCATCAAGCAAAGCCACAGCGGACATTTAAACGACGTTATATTCCATACTTATTGCCATAAAATATAATAATACTAATATTCTTTATTTCCATAATTGCCGCTACATGGTACATATACAGATATAAGCATATAGCAATAAAAAAAGCGTCCAAAAGAAACAAGAGTAATACATTAATATTAAATAACTTAGGTATAATTGAAGACATTGAAGACAATTCCAAATTTTCATAGCATTGTACAAATTTACAAATTCAAATTTAAAATTAATCTAAGGACTTGTTTTTGATACAAAAGTATTTTAAACGGAAATAGTGTATTCCGTAAAATGTTGTGCCAAATCTCATTTTGCTCTTAAATAGAGAGTGGTACATTAGCTGCAATATATTTTTATTGACAAAGGGTTTGATCGACCATATTATATAACAAACTGAATAAAATATACTTTGAAATTAAAAAAAAATTGAGTGGATATCTCACACACAACTTGTTTTATTTACATTTACAAATCGAGCGCCCTTATTCAAACACCCTTTGGTTGAAAATTAATCCCAAGCAAAACAAACTTTTCTTTGGAACCGCACCAAACAATTATTTGCGACAAATTACTTTTAGAACACGCACACACACTGCAATGATTTCCGCCCCCGGAGGAGAAAGTTTTGAAATAATAAGGTTTGGGCAACTCGACGCATCGAGCATTAAACTGTCAAAGAATCGGACAGATTTGGAGCCGTCGTCGGCTTGGCTCCTTCCAACACATTAATCACCCTTGTTTCGGAAACGTGTGCGGATATAATTCCGCTCTTGCCGATCGAAAATACGATTACGAGTCCCACATATTGTGGTAAATTTAGCGGATCCCGCCAAGACACCAATATACCTTTTCTATCTAATCTAAATCCAGGGGAGGATTTGCTCGTATTTTGTTGCTTCAACTGATTTTAATAACATGCTGTTGATACTAACAAACATTGAATTATTTATAATAGTAAATTTTGAATAATAATATACAAAACACAGATAATATGCTTAAACAAAAAACGTAAACTCTCAAGATAGTTCTCTGCTGGTTAAAGCATGAAACGAGTACGCACTCTCGTGGTTAAAATAGCCAACAACGAAACCAGTGTGAACTATGGTAGTTAAAATATGCTCTAACGAAACGAGTACGCACTTTGGCCTCAGAAATAGTCACTAACAAAGGAATACGCACTCTGGTTGCTAAAATAAGCACTCATGAAACGAGCGTGACTAAAATACAATCCGGTCATCAGAGAAAGACAGTAGCGCAAATTGGCATCAGTACCTTTGTTAGTCAGCAGAGCGCGCTGTGTTAGTCAGCAGAGTATTGTCCCTGTATTTAAGAGAGTAGCGCAAACTGATATCCATCTTGACGTCTTTAGGCGAGAAATTCAAACTAAATCAAATTAACAGGAGTCGCGTCAATCATTATAGAATATGATTGGTTTAGTTTGAATTTGGCGCCTAAGGGCGTTTGATGCCAGTTTGCGCTACTCTCTTAAATACAGAGACACTACAGCAGAGTAAACTGGGCCAGCCCACATTTACTCTACAATGACAGTTGATAACGTGTCATAAGTTGGGGTTAGCTGACAATGGGCTCGTTTATCAGAGACAACAGTTTGGAGTTTACTGTCAACTGTTGGAGAATTCTTTAATAACCGAATTGTTAATCTTGAACATGTTTAGGATTTTTGCAATCGTACAAAATAGACCGACCGTAGTACCGTTCATTAGATAATAATAAATCCAAACATGTTGAATGTTGAACATTTTGATGAATGGGCCCATTGGGACTGATTTCGTTATTCTTTAGTCTTAAGAATGTTTGATTTGAAGACATTTGTAACATATAAGATTTTCAAATTCACAAATCCCGGCGCATCCGCCATTTTCTTCCAATGACATAAGGAGATCAAATTAATTGCATGTTAAAAAGTTTTCAGCGTTATTAATAGAATTGCTGTTAATATCACATCGATACCAATATTTTGTATTACTAGAGGAAAATTTACATGCTATTAGTTAGTTCTAAAATACCGATAAAATGAACGCGTCAACATTGCATTTTCACGTGTTCCAACTTTAAATTTAGAAAATATGTTTTTCATTATCTTTGTAAAAATGTGTTTATTCTGCTGAATAATTTAATTGACATTTACTTCTAACGAGTTTTCCACTCTTTGATGAAGCATGAAGTAAAATTTTGAGTTTAGACAAGCCTAAAAATTTAGATTTGTGCACGGAGCGAAGCGTAGCGTCCAAATCTAAAGTTTTGGACTTTTCTAAACTCAAAATGTTACTTTATGCGCCAAGCGTATAAAACATTGTGAAATATTGTGAAGTACAAAATATACGCATTACATTTATGATTAATATTTAGACATCTTGCTCAGTCAAGACACTTAATAAAGCATTTTAAAACTTTATTTTACATTTAAGTAATGTTTTATCAACATTAAAACAACATTTAATGTTGTTATAATGTTGATAAAACGTTATTTGTTTGTTTTTTGCTCAGTGGGAAATTAAGTCGACCTTTAGATCTAGTTAATTTTCTTGGTTTTATGTATGAAACTTAAACGTTTTTTTATCCTCTATCACATTTTTCATGAACACTGTAATTTTGCAGAATTTAAATTTCAATAATTGTTATTAATTACAAACTTTACTTTTTTTTAATGTGTATCAATATTGTTGTGTAAACATAAACAAAGTTATAGGGGCAATTAGCAAAACTACACACACATTCATTAGCGAATTAATTAATTATAGTGATTAGTGTTGGCAAACATGACGGGCGACTTTTCTTTAGCAATAAAACTCATCGTATTTATACAATCATCTAGATTGCATGCGGCGTTTCACGAACCGGTTTAGACTTGCTTTAATCAAACCTCGGATGGCCCATAAAATAAAACCAATTGCGGATACTTAGCTCTACTCCGTGACTATTAATAGTCGCGTTATTAACGTTTGCGGACAATAAATAAATGCATTATTCAAACAGAAATTTACATGCAACAAAACAACACATAAATTATATCAAGTATGTTATACATCTTCAATTTTTGCAAATTTAACAATTTGCAGTAATTTTGAAGGTGTGCGCAAACCAAAGGCGGTCGCGATTTGGAGATCGCGGCAGTCGCGGCACTTACGCGATAATTGTCAAAAAAAGAACGCTTATACGTGGTATATCCACAAAGTAAATTCCGTTTGACTGTTTAAAGAAAACAAGTACATATTCAAAAGAAAAAATGAATTGTGAAAGAATCTTCAAACCTTAAACTATTTGTCTATACAGGGTTGAGAAAAAGTATGGAAACTCCGGATATCTGGCTAAACTATACTTCATGCTATGAAAAAATACTCTTAATATAAACTGTTGTAGTCGTTTTAATCTTTTTAAGGACCTACTGTGATTTCCTACAGCTATCCTATTTGTCGAGGCATGACGTCATCGGTGTTTTTTTAAATGGAACACCCTGTATATTTTAAACTTCTTGGATAAACACTTTGTAAACAATTACAATGATGTCGGGTTTAGTGGATATGCGACGTGTGGTTTTTACATTAAATAAAATAATAAAAGGAAAAGATAGCTGGTTTATGGTTGTTTGATTTAGTTTAGTTAGTGAGTTAGTATTTTGTTTCATAAATTTATTTTTTTAAAGTTATACAAAACAAGTACAAAAAATGATGATGTGTCCATCGTAGCACATTCTCCGCCATTTATAAAATTGATGATTGTCATACTAAAAGTATTTTACTTGTTAATTAGTTAAAGACCATTTCACATTAAATCAGCTTTTTATATGCGTGGCGCATGAAGTAAAATTTCGAGTTTATAAAAGCCTAATTTGGCTCGGTCGCTCCGCTTCGCTACGCGCCCGAGCCAAATTTTCAGGCTTTTCTAAACTCAAAATTTTACTTCATACTTAATCTGCGACTGGAAAACCCTAATTTAAAGCTTCAAATTGAATTCTTTAGAAAAAAGCGTATGCATATACAGGGCTTTCATTAATTCCCGAACCCCACGTGACTAAATTTAAAATTGCCGCGTAAATTATTGTATTTGTACGTTGGAGGCTTTGAAAAAAGTAACCAAACGTTACTAAAGTCAAATTTGACATAAACGTTTATGCGCGGTGCATCGTTAAACCAACCTTTGAGATCTTACAAGATTCGCCCGGAATTTTCAGGTAAGCAAAAATTGTTTAATTATTCTGAAACATTGAGTTTTATTTCTATTTATTTTGCAGAGTCAATTTGCTAGGATAAGCAAATACTGCGAAAATGGTATTTACAACGGAGCAAGACGCGTTTATTTTGATGGCACATTTTCGTAGTGCTTCACGTAATATTGACGGCAACTGGAGTTATTCTCTGCAGTCTTGCATTGAGCAGTTTCATGAAGAATTTCCAGATGCGGTAATTGCGTATGATACTTTTAAACATCATAAGCAAGTTCTTATTAAAAGGTATGAAGACAAACATTGCATTTGCAAAGGAAAATCCACTGGTAGACCGACAGTCTTAACTAATGATGTTGTCGAAAATATTCGAGTGAGGATGGAACGAAGTCCTAAGAAATCCGTACCGAAATTGGCAGCCCAATCAGGTAAAACAAATCCTATTGTTTGGGGTTTTTATATTTAAAAATTCCAGTATAAATTAACCGTGAATTAATAATGTGCTTCTTTATAGGACTCTCTGTTGGAACCTGCCATAAAGCACTCACAAAATCACTAAATATGCATCCTTACAAAGTCTCAGTAGTGCATCAATTACATCCACCAGACTTTATTCAGCGAGTACGATACTGCCAGTGGTTTAATGAACAGTTAAATAATGATGACGTACTTGATCTTACGTTTTTTTCTGATGAAGCGTGGATACATTTATCTGGGTACGTGAACAGCCAAAATTACAGGACATGGGCGACAGAAAATCCCCATGTATTGGAGGAAACACCTCTGCATCCCCAAAACCTAGGAATTTGGATAGCTATGTCTAGGAGAAGGATAATTGGCCCAATATTTTTTAGAGAAACTATCACTGCTGAACGGTATCGGTTAATTTTAGAAGAAGCTATTGGACAAATGCACGACGATGAGCTTCGATTGGGCTATTTTCAGCAAGATGGGGCCACAGCACATACTGCAAATGCAACCATTCGGTATTTAGCTGAATTTTATGAAAACAGAATAATTAGTAGAGGTGTGTGGCCTCCTCGCAGTCCAGACTTGACACCTTTAGATTATTATCTATTTGGTCGAATAAAAAGTAATATCTTCAAAAATAGGATCCATACTTTCGAAAATTTAGAAGTAGCAATTATGCAAGAGGTACAAAATATCACCGAAAATGAACTCCATCATGTGTTTGATAATATGCGGCGTAGGATAAATTTATGTGTAAGAGAAGAAGGAGGGCATATAGAACACTTATTATATATTTTTTTTTTGAATTTTAAGCTATTAATCTATTTAGTTATTAGGTTTAATATTTGTTGTTTCTTTATTTGTTGTTAACTTTGTATGTTCTGTTCGTGTTTAAGAAAAAAAATTAATAAAAATTAGTTCCATTTTTGAAGATGAGCCTATTTTTTTAATCATTTTAAATATAATATTTTCAGTCGTCATAAAAATACGCCGGCGAATAAATAATTTTAAATCTATCGAATTTTTGTGTGAGCCATACCACCTTGTACATTTGGTTGCCTATTATTTTTGGTCACGTGGGGTTCGGGAATTAATGAAAGCCCAGTATATATCTAAAAGAAAAAATGCCTGTATTTAAGTTTAACACGTTATCTTGATCTGTCTACGTTTTTAATTGTATTCCAATTGGAGATTTCATAATAAATAAACAAATAGAAATACAAACATGCCTAAAAAAATCTATTATTTTCATTTATGCAGATCTACTTTAGGGTCTGATAACTTTAGGACGTGAAAGAATCTATCTAATTATAACAAAATAAATCGCTAGCAGAAAAATAGCTTTTTATTTCATTCTTTTCATTTCTTCACTTTAAGACTCATGGGGGAGGGGGGTTTATCCCCCCTATCTACGCCATTGGTTTGGAGACCCCCTGTAAGCGATAATCAAAAGTTATTCCGAGATCCTTTACACATGAACTTCTTGGGACTATTCTATGGTCTCATCAATGTTATAATTGAAATTAGTAATTTGATGCTTGCGAGAATAAGAAACAACACAGCATTTACCAACATTTAGACGAAGCGTATTTGTACAGCACCATTGTGAGGTTTTATTTAGATCATGTTATAGTAGCAGACAATTCTCGGGAGATCTTATCGAAGTATACGATTTTGATATCGTCACCGTATGCTAATGTCGGAGATGATAAAGACGTAATTAAGTCGTTAATAAAAGCTATAAACAGTAAAGGGCCTAATTTGGAACCTTGGGGTCCACCTGAGTGGAGCTCAAATGACTTAAATCCATTAAAATGTACATAGTTATTTCGGTTTTTAAGGTAAGATGACACAAATATTAGAGTGTGTTTTGTTAGACCAAATTGACTGAGCTTGTTAAGTAGAATATTGTGGCCAATAGTATCAAAAGCATGGGACAGATCTGTATAGATAGCATCGGTCTGACCTCTGTTATCAAGACTCTTACTAAGGTGTTGGGTAATTGTAGCCTGATTAGTTATGGTAGACCTTCCAGACATAAATCAGTGTTGAAGTGGTAAAATGTATTTATTAGTATGGTTGTACAGAAAATAATATATAATTTGTTCAAATATCTTTGAAAAGTTTGATAAGATTGCAATAGGTCTATAATTTTGAAGAAGCGAGTGATTTGAAAAGTTTGATAAGATTTCAATAGGTCTATAATTTTGAAGAAGCGAGTGATTTGAAAAATTTGATAAGATTGCAATAGGTCTTTAATTTTGAAGAAGAGAGTTTTTCTTAAAAACCGGAGTGATAAAAGCTCTCTTCCAAGTATTAGGAAAACATGCAGATTTGATTTATACGTTAAAAATTAAAGTGATCAAATAAAACATAAAATAAAACTGGCCTTCGATTTAGATTTGTTTTGATAACTTTCTTGCAGTGAAAAGAGCACATAAAATAAATCATTACTATTAAAAATGCATTTTGCAAACAGGGAAGTCCCAAAACGTAAAAAAACGTAAAATAGCTAATTAGATACCATTGCACCAAAAAGATAATAAGTGTTTGCACGTTTGTTTCGAGTTGATTGCACTCCGTTTCTGTTTTCGTCTGAAATTCATTAAGCGGTACGTCTCAAAGTCAAAATAATACCGCCTTGAATTAAATAATTTAAAAACAATTTAACGAATTTCAACGCGCAACGAATCGCATTACCAACACGACTTTAATTAGTCAAGATTTTCTATAAATAACAAATGTTCTCATCATTCTACACAATGACAAATAAAACATGTAAAAAATATGATTTTTTTTCTTCTTGATTAATAGTGTTGGATAATAGTTATAGGTTTTGGGTTTTTTCTATCCTTTTTTGGTAAAATTACTTTACCTAATATTAACTGCATTCATTGTACAAGTGTTTACTTTACTTGACTTGACATCGTATTTACATAAAAAAAAACATATACAAAGAGTTTTATGTAACACCGAACATTTTCAATGTCAATTTTCATACAGAGAATTTTTCTTTTAAGTGTACATATGCATACGTTGTACACCTTCCGACACTAGGTTTATTAAAATAATTCAATTTGAAGCTTTAAACGAGTGTTTTCCACTCCCAGGTTATGCGTGAAGTAAAATTTCGAGTTTAGAAAAGCCTGAAAATGTGGATTTGCCGGGCGGAGCGAAGCGAGCCCGGCAAATCCACATTTTCAGGCTTTTCTAATCTCGAAATTTTACTTCATGCGCCATCGGTACAAAACACTGATTCAATGTGAAGTTTAGCGGTGTGTTTTAAATTTCGTAATATGTCTTCGTTCTACCGGTGACGCATGAAGTAAAATTTCGAGTTTAGAAAAGCCTGAAAATTTGGTTTGATCGCGTAGCGCGAAGCGCTACGCGACCAAACCAAATTTTCAGGCTTTTCTAAACTCGAAATTTTACTTCATGCTTAGTCTGGGAGTGGAAAACACTCGTTTTTAAGTTTAAAATTAAACTCTTAAAAAAAAACAAGGATTATCTAAAGATTACCGTACATACGCTGTAATTGCAAAATGTATACATGAAAGAAAAACTCCCTATATGTACAATTTGTACTGAAATAAGTCGAGGCGTTGATTGCGATTGATTCGCTACAATTTGTAATGAGATATAGGCATCCCTGTTTAAACATAACCTAAAAATTAAAGGTGTCATATCGTATTGAATGCTTTGGTTAGGCAAAGCGAACATACGAAAATAAACATGCCTAACCTGGGAATGCAAAAGCGAGCCCGGTAAATCCAGATTTTGAGGTTTTTCTAAACTCGATATTTTACGTCATGCGCCATCGGTGCAAAACACTGATTAAATGTGAAGTTTAGCGGTGTGTTTTAAACTTCGTAGTACGTCTTCGTTCTACCGGTGGCGCATGACCAAATTTTAAGGCTTTTCTAAACTCGAAATTTTACTTCATGCTTAGCCTGGGAGTGGAAAACACTCGTTTTTAAGTTTTTAATTGAACTCTTTAGAAAGCAACAAGGATTATCTAAAGATTACGGCACATACGCTGTAATTAGGACATGTATACATGAAAAAAAAAACTCCCTGTATGCACAATTTGTACTGAAATAAGTTAAGGCGTTGATTGTGATTGATTTGCTACAATTTATAATGGTGATATAGGCAACCCATTTTACACATAACCTAAAAATAAAAGGTGTCAAATCGTATTGAATGCTTTGGTTTGACAAAGCGAACATACGAAAATAAACATGCTTAACCTGGGAGTGGAAAGCGAGCCTAGCAAATCCACATTTTCAGGCTTTTCTAAACTCGAAATTTTACTTCATGCGCCATCGGTACAAAACACTGATTCAATGTAAAGTTTAGCGGTGTGTTTTAAACTTCGTAATATGTCTTAGTTCTACCGGTGGCGCATGAAGTAAAATTTCGAGTTTAGAAAAGCCTGAAAATTTGGTTTGGTCGCTCCGCGCTTCGCGCTACGCGACCAAACCAAATTTTCAGGCTTTTCTAAACTCGAAATTTTACTTTATGCTTAGTTTGGGAGTGGAAAACACTCGTTTTTAAGTTTCAGATTGAACTCTTTAAAAAAAAAACAAGGATTATCTAAAGATTACGGCACATACGCTGTAATTAGGACATGTATACATGAAAGAAAAACTCGCTGTATGTACAATTTGTACTGAAATAAGCTGAGGCGTTGATTGCGATTGATTTGCTACAATTTGTAATGGTAATATAGGCAACCCAATTTACACACAACCTAAAAATTGAAGGTGCTAAATCGTATTAAATGCTTTGGTTTGACAAATCGAACATACGAAAATAAATATTGATAAAGTTTGGTGTTACATAAAACTTTCTGCATATGGTACATATTATTATTAAATATCCAATTAACATTACTGCTATATCCAAAAATATAAATTGTTATTGATAATTTTAAAACCAGTAAACATACAAATTTCTCTAAATTTTTAGGCAATCGTTGTTTTTGAAAAAAGTTTAATGTTTCCGAGTGTTTCCATTTCTTGATTAAGCATGAAGAAGCATGTCGAGTTTAGAAAAACCTGAAAATTTTGATTTGCAGGCGTGAAGCGAAGCGTAGCACCCGGAAAAAACAAATTGTCAGGCCTTTCTAAACTCGAAATGTTACTTTATGCATCAGGCGTATATAACACTTTTGTAAAGTTCAAGATATACTGCGTTGTCATATTGCTTAAGCAGTATATTTTAAACTTCACAACAGTCTAGTGTTTTATACGGGTGGCACATGAAGTGGAAATACTCGTTTAGTGTTTTATACGGGTGGCACATGAAGTGGAAATACTCGTTTTAATCTTCAAATTGAATCAATTAAAGCCTACAGAGTAATGATAGGGATACGTACACTTAAATGATTTTAAAATTCCCTGTATGTTACATACCTGCTTAGCATCTATCTTTCAATGTTTATTGATATTACTGATTCTGCTTTAATAATATGTTGTTGACAAATTTCTTAAATTAAACCTTTTATCCACACTCCATGTCTTTTCATGGTTATCAAAATTAATAAACAAAACTTTGTTTTATTATTGATCTAAATTTAGATAATCGATGGAATGCATCGAAATGCGCTAATTTGTTTGTTTTATGGACCCGAAAGCTAAATCGGTAGTTCTATTTTCAAAGATTACACACCATAACGAGCATTTATGGAGCAGTTAGTTCATATAAACTTTTGCTAAATATACGTCATTAGCACATGTGGTTAAACTGCATAGAAATGTTGCCAACGGTGTGAAGAGAGAATGTTTATTCTTTCAGGCATAATCAACTTTTTATCATGAGGCACAGAGAATAAATATCCTACTTGAATTCGAACAAATTGTTTGCATTGAAATTGGCTTTTTCTTTTATTCTAGATCCTGTGTCTCCAAACTATCTTCTTCGCGGGCCACAAATACAATTCTACATAATAAAGTCGGCCAAGATCAGATTAATTTTATAAAATTATGAAAAATTTAAGGAACAATTGTTACAATATTTCAAAATATGACATTTACAAAAAAAAATTACAAACAATCGCGGGCCGGATTCATGCAAGTCGCGCGCCGGATTTGGCCCGCGGGCCGTAGTTTGGAGACCACTGTTCTAGATTATAGTAAATTTATAAAATATCCAAATTATTTTGAAAATAATTACATATTGTGAAGAGAGAATGTTTAGTTTTTTAGGCATAATCAACTTTTGATCACGAGGCACAGAGAATAAATATCCAACTAGAATTCGAACAAATGGTTTGCATTGAAATTGGCTCTTTCTTTTATTCTAGATTATAGCTAATTTACAAAATATCCAAACTATTTTGAAAATAATTACATATTATAAATAATGCTCAAACAAATTGTAATTTAAATACCAACTAAATATTCGTAGTCAGCAATCTTAAAGCCCCCTATGTACACTGATTGATATTTTCGACCCATTTTGTTGGCCATTTTGACTACTCTGCGCTGCCTTATTTAATCACAAGTACTTAATTAACAAATCCATTAAACTTATGCACCCACACTTGAAATAATTACGTAAGTCTAGATGGAGTTCCGATTACTTAAAACGTATCTCCCCCCTCTAACTTGCCTTCACCCCATTCATGCGCCCACCACCGTTACCATTCATTCTCCCAGAATGGACCGTGACGTAAAACTCACCCCGGGTTCTCGTGACCGCCGACAATTCCGATCGAATTATTCCATGCATGTATACATCCCGGATTACACAATTAGAAGCCGACTGAACCGAAACGTCGATATGTGTTTACAAAATGCCAGAGGATGGAAGAAACTGGAAATATCCAGAAAGCATTGTTTATCAAGAAGCGACCGATTGTGCGACAATAATATATTTGAAGATAATAAGTGGATGTTTAATTAGAATTGTGCAACCGTTGAAGGATTTTTGTTATAGTTGGCGTTTTTAATTTGTTCTAAGAATATTTAGTACAACGTGTAGCCACGAGTTTGTTTCTCGGTAATCAAATAAACACACTAATTTTCAAAGCTTGTAATTATACTTCGTTATAAGGCGATTTATTCCAAAAATATCCATTGCAGTAATCATAAGACTAAATTATTTGAATTAAATTTCAGCAATTTGATTGGTTAGAAAGGAAGTAGCATTGGGCCCGTTCATCAGAGACAAGAGTTGGGAGTTTACTGCTAACTGTTGGAGAATTCTCTGATGACCGGATTGTTATTCGTGAACGTGTTTGGGATTTTTGCAATCGTACAAAATAGACCAACCGGAGTACTGCTCATTAAATACCAACATACATCACAAACAAACATGTTGAACATTTTGATAAACGGGCCATTGACCTAGCTTTGGCTGGCGCGAAATTCAAACAGTCTAGGGGTGTAAGTAGAACGGAAATTTTAAGAAGAGGGCACTTCAAACAAATTGAATAACATAAAAGAAATGTACATCTAGCATAATAAAAATAATAAGTGGAAAAGGGAATTACTACAATAATTAATAGATTGTAACTAAAAGAAGAATATTGAACATAAAAGAAATATGTGTATTTTTAAATTTTTGTAATGCTTGTAATTGAAATTTGGATGGATCACTAGCAATCCAAATTTCAATGGATGTTCGGATGTTCAGATCCTAAAAAAATATCGATATTGGATATCAATTATATCGTATAGCCAAGTATCGATACGATTAAGTATCGCAGTAAAAAGTATCGATATTCAAAATATCAGTAAAAAAAGCTATTGATAATTCCCGAACGTGTGCCACTCCCAGACTAAGCATGAAGTAAAATTTCGAGTTGAGAAAAGCCCCAAGAATTTGGATTTGGACGCGCCAGCGTCCAAATCCAAATTCAGGCTTTTCTCAACTCGAAATTTTACTTCATGCGCCACGCACATAAAAACACTGATTTATGATTTAGTGTAATGTTAAAAATATACTGTCCATTTAAAATTTAAATTTTTAGTTCATTTTTCAATTATAAAATTTCCATGAGATTTTTAATATTTCGAGATATTCGTGAGTTTTTCAATATTTCGAGATTTTCATTAATTTAAAAAACGTTTATAAAACTTCCAATAATTCGAGATTTTCGTCAATTTATGAACATTTTCTTTAGATTTTCATCTTTTAAAAATTGTCTCGTCGGTTTTTTTAAATTTTGAATGTTTTTATTAAACGCTCAAATCGATCGAGTTTTATTCATTTATTTATTTAGGCTTTTCTAAACTCGAAATTTTACTTCATGTACAACCGAGCGTATTTAACACTGAAGGGCCCTATTTACTATATTTTTGAACCATTATTTTCTAACAATAAAGCAGAATTTTTGAGTATATTAAGATCTTGTTTAATTTAGGTAAATTAACAAACACAGTATGTTATTTTTTTTTCTTATTCCTAATATTGTTATTTTTGAAAACTATTTTTGTATTATATAGAAACACCTCTTCTTTTTCTTTATTTTTATATGTTTTCTTTGTAATTGGGCTTTTGCCTGTTAAGGAAATAAAGATTATGAATTATACACTTTCTTTGATTAAGTGAGACAATTTTAGTACTTGTTAACGATAAAAATTATTATTTCATTTAATGAAACACGTTTTTATTGTTTTGAATATCAATTCATTCGAGTGTAATAATTTTCGGAAACACTTGATTAATCGCCAATCCGGGTCGTAATTTCTCCGTTCCGCGAATCGGCCGACCGCTTTGCGGTTTCGACGGGCGGAACGGCCCCCAAGGGGGGCGCCTGCCTTGCGTTTTGTAATCGGGCTCGTTAAAAATGTTCCATGTCCATTATCTAAAAATGCATTCCGTGTTACTTTCAGACATGCGATGCGCACAACTCTCGTGCATGTGTGCGTCCTTCGCCAACAGCAAATACTTGAAATGTTCGAACGAAAATAGTACATGTGACATTACTAAAAAAATTACGGATAATTTTTTATGTTTAAAAACTTCTAAAAGGTGTTTCCGCTTGTTGATTAAGAACGAAGTAAAATTTTGAGTTTTGCAAATTCAAATTCAAATTTTTGGCTTTTCTAAACTAGAAATTTTCGATAATTTTCAAAATTCCAAGATTTCCGTTAATCTTCAACATTTTCATACAAGTGTACATTTGGAAGAAGTTATCAACGTTTTTAATAATTTTTAAAATTTATCATGAATTTTTCAGCATCGATTAATTAATTTAGACGTTATATTGATCGTTAACGATTAATAAACGTTTTGAAGACAGGCCTTATATTTTTTGTCAAATAAATTTCTTTGAAATTTGCAAACCCGAAATTTAATCAGGGATTCGAACCGTTATGTTTTTCGTTCGCGTTTTCGTTCCAAAAAAGATAACGGTTTTTGCGGTTTTCGGTGCAGCTTCAAGTAAGTGGTTGTTTTAATTTTTCAAATGTTTTTATTTCATATTAAAAAAAAAATGTTGATGTGTCCATCATAGCACTGTTCTCGTTAGAGATATGATGATATTTCAAATATTAAGACTATGGAAAAGTGTCTCAAACTAAAGTTGTTCTACTTTTATTATTATTATCGCCTTTACGAAGTAAATATTTTTTATATTTTTTCGTGATATCTTAACTTCAAATTATTGGTTTATACGCGTGGCGCATGAAGTAAAATTTCGAGTTTAGAAACCCTCAACAAATTTTCTACGCGGGGCTTTTCTAAACTCGAAATTTTACTTCATGCTCAGTCTGTGAGTGGACGACACTCGTTGAATTTTCGTTAGATTTTTAACATATCGAGATTTTCGTTAATTTTCATGATTTTTCATCATCGATTAATTACTTAATTAAACACAGTTATATTCCTTTCTTCACTTTTATTATTCTTGCTAGATGTACATTTCGGGTACTAAGTACCCATTATCAATAGCTAACTCAGCTATTGATAATGGGTACTTAGTACCCGAAATGTACATCTAGCAAGAAACATAAAAGTGAAGAAAGGAATATAACTGTGTTTAATTAAGTGACTTAACACCTTCACGTAACTCATACAACTACATTAATCGATTAATTAGTTTAGACGTCATATCATATTAATCGTTAACGATCCCAGAAAGGAAGAGGAGGAGGAGGGTGTTGTAAATCAGAGGGCGACTGAAAGCGCATCTGAGGCATCCAACTCACCACTTCTAAGAAATATTGCCCCTCAGCAGGCTGACCATGTGGCTGCTGTATCTATACTGGAGCAGCTACAAATCTCGCCGGTTAGGGAAGAGCCGAGACTGGAGGATGTGCTGATCAAGTCACCTCTAACGTCAGAAACGACCGACGCCTCCCTTTCTGACTCGGACGAGTTAATACTCGTTGAGTCGAAAGGTGACTGACTGACTGGATTAGGACCGATCAGTTACCACCAGCGTAATGGCTAACAAGGTAATTCATGTTATCCAATGTAACCTGAGTCATTCAAGAGCGGCTACGGCAACATTGTGCCGCCGCCTCGATACGACTAAGGACACTGTGGCCCTCATACAGGAGCCCTGGATCGTAAGATCTAGGATCTGTAGTATGGGCAAGTTAACCGGTAATTTATTTTACAGGCCAAACACGAAACCTAGGACTGCCATCTACGTACCTAGGTAAATAGGAGCCCATTTGCTGCCACAACTTTCCGATGGCGACACCACCGTGATAAGAGTTAGTGGAGCAATGGGAAAAGGTAGAGACGTAGTCCTGGCGGCGGTCTATCTACCTGGAGACCACCCTTCCGCTCCCAACAAGGGGAATGGAAGGGCTTATTGAGTATTGCAGGAGGGAGGGACTACCGCTTATCATGGGCTGCGACTCAAATTCGTACCATACCGCATGGGGGAGCAGGACTTCAGAAAAAAGAGGCAAGTCCTTGACTTTTTAATAAGTAACGATATAGAGATACTTAACCGCGGGACGGAACCTACTTTCGTGAACGCTCGCAGCCAGACGGTGATCGATATCACAATGGCTAGCCTAGGTACCTCTAATAAAATAGACAAATGGGAGGTCAGTCGAGAAGCGTCCATGTCTGACCACAGATGGATCACTTTTCAGATAGGCCTAAAGACGTCCTGGCAAACCCTACCGAAATCCGAGACAAACGGATAAAGATGCATACATTGTGCACCGCGGTGAGGGGCTGCGGGATATAAATACGCAGTACCCTAAGGACTGCGCCAGCCTAGACCTCCTTGCGGAGTAAGTGCAGGCAAAGATAATAAGGGCTTACAAATTGTTCTGCCCACTTAAAAGGAGGCCAGAGACAGGGAGAGCTACCCCATGGTGTACCCCAGATCTCGACTTCCTCAAAGATGAGGCCAGGAAAGCATATAATAGAGCTTAAGCTCTGACTGGGCTTTTTACAAGGCCCGCCTTAAAGAGTACAAAAAACTCATAAGGCAATGTCATAGAGCATCATGGCGAGCTTTCTGTGAAAGCATCGAAAGCACGCAAGAGGTTAGCAGACTCAAGAAGGCTCTATCACAAGACCACCAATAGTCTGTGGAAGTCCTGAGAAAGGAGGACGGCGATATTACCGACGACCTCCTAGAGAGTCTGCAACTGTTGCTCAAGACGCACTTCTCTGGCTGCACCATACTTTCTAAGCAAACCAGGGGGAAACTAGAATCACTTCAGGAACAACAGAAGATTGGGAGCTAGCCCATGAAGTGGTAAATGAAGAAAACACCCTAAAGGGAATTAACAGCTTTTCCACCTTTAAAGCACCCGGACCGGACGGCATCTTTCCCGCCCTGCTACAGTGGGGACGGGAAATACTGCTTGAGCATGTAGTGATGCTGTTCCGATCCAGTCTGGCACTGGGTTATGTCCCAAAGGCCTGGAAACAAGCTAGGGGAGTATTCATACCGAAACCTGGCAGAGCTGACTACACTGCTCCCAAGGCATATAGGCCTATCACACTTTTTTCGTTTCTTATGAAAACGCAGGAAAGAATTTGTGAATGGCACATAAAAGCGATAGCTTTAACTAGACAACCCCTGACAATGTTACAACACGCATACACACGGGGAGATCTACCGACTCTGCCCTACATAACGTAGTGAGCAGGATTGAGAGATCACTGGATATCAAGGAATCCGCCCTGAGTGTTTTTGTTGACATTGAAGGCGCGTTTGATAAAACGACCATACCAAAGATAAGAAACGCGCTAAACAAGCATGGAGTACCATCTAAAATGTGTGACTGGATTGGCAATGCACTGGCCAACCGTATAGTCACAGTAGGACAGGGTGGGGAACAGATCACCTGTAAAATTGACAGAGGCTGTCCACAAGGAGGTGTCTTATCACCCCTACTATGGAACATGGTTCTGGACAGCCTTCTCGAACAACTTCAGCAACTAGGCTTCTGTGTGACTTCTGATGATCTAGCCATGATTGTAAGTGGCAAATTCGAAGACGTTCTATGCGACCAAATACAAGAAGCTCTAAATACAGTTTCGCAGTGTTGCAATGATCACTCCCTATCGGTAAACTCTACCAAGATGGAGATGGTCTTGTTCACCAAGAAAAGGAAGGTGGCGAAAAAAGCACCAACATTATTGAATACGATGCTACAGTACAGAAACGAGGTGAAATACCTGGGCATCACTCTCGACAGTAAACTGAGCTGGAAGAAGCACATCGACATCAAAACAGACAAAGAAATAAGGGTCTTTTGGCAATGCCGTCGGGCAGTGGGGAAAACCTGGGGGTTGAAACCGCGCACAACGATGTGGTTATACACAGTCATCATAAGGCCCATGCTAACATACGAAGCTTTAGTGTGGTGGCCAAGGACCAAATAGCTAACTACGAGGAAGCGACTCTCGCAAGTGCAGCGGGCAGTCTGTGCACACTACTCCAACGATGGCGATGGAGGTCATGCTATGCCTTCCGCCACTTGATATTCACGTGGAGAGGGAGGCCGTGGCGACGATACTTTGCCTTCAAGGCAGTGGCATCTGGAACAGTAACCGCTGTGGGGAAGTCAGAGGACACCTCTGGTAGAGTGTCTGCAAAGATATACCTCTTATAGAGGCTGGCACTGACTATTGTAGACCGACACTCATTCGGAATGCACCCTACACGGTTACCATTCAACCCACTAAACATATGAGAGAGTCGGCCATAAGGATCTACACAGATGGATCCAAAAGGATGGATAGATCAGGGATGCAGTTTTCTACAGGACCCTGAAAATCCAAACACAGGTCCCGATGGGAAAGCATGCCACTGTCACACAATTAGAGACGATGGGTATAACACTTGCGGCTGAGAACATCATAAACCGCAAAGTGTCAAATGAAGCCATACTAATCCTAACGAACAGCAGGCAAACGCTACTGTCTCTGAAGAAATGATATACAACTTCAAAGACAACATTAGAGTGCCACAGAAAACTCAGGCAAGCAGCAATGTATAACAACATTGAAGTCTGCTAGGTGAAGAGGTACGACTTGAACAAAGGTAACACGAGAGCTGACGCACTGGCACTGGCTGTGTAATATGCTACAAACCAACGCACTGAAGAAATTCAGGAAGCGTTGGGATGACATCGAGGGCTGCAAGCTCTCTAAGGAAACACTATTGTATCCTAACGAGAGATCAGCGAAACAGTACCTGCAGCTGACCAGAGGGAACCTTAGGCGCATAACTGCCCTGCAGAGGGTGTAACATGGAAGATGAGAATGCCGGACACATTCTCATCGATTGCAAGGCACTCTCGTCAACTAGAGGCTCCTTACTGGGTGAAAGATGGCCTACAATGGTATACCCACCTCGGCTTTGCTTGACTACCTAAACCAGGTAGGCTGGCTGAGCTAAGGCTGGGTAATCGACGGGAGGTAGCACAATGGGCCTAATGAGGCCTAAGTGTAGTGCAGAAATGCGCACTCCCTAAAGAACCAGAACCAGAACCAATCGTTAGCGATTAATAAACGTTTTGAAATTTACGAGCCCGAAAATTAACGAAATTCTCGAAAATTCATGAATACCGGCATTTTTTGTAAATTAACGAAAATTTAGGAAATACATGAAAAAAGTTTGTCAAAGTTTTAAAAAGTAACGAAAGGAGTCAAGACTTTGTAAATCAGGAATAATCTTAGAAAATGCATGATTTTTGTTAACATTTTAAAAATTGTTATAAATCTTGGAAATTAAATAAAAATGTTTGAAAACTAACAAACGTATTGAAAAATTCACGAGTCGTCAAAATTTTGAAAATTAATTACAATCTTGAAAATTCACAAAAATTTACAAGATTTAAAAAACTGGAAAAAAACTTGAAAACCCTTAAAATATTTTAAACTAATGAAAAAAGCCATTGATTCTTTTTTAACGAATGTTTTCCACTCCCCAACTAAGCATGAAGTAAAATTTCGAGTTGAGAGAAGCCCTACGCGTCCAATCCAAATTCTGGCTTTTCTCATCTCAAAATTTTACTTCATGCGCCACGCGCATAAAAACACTGATTAATTGTTAAGTTTAAAATATTTAAAACATGTTTTTATTACAGATTATCACTTTTTACATAATTCAAATTATTGTCAAATTTCAATATTTCTTGACATTTCATCACTTTTTGACATTGTTTCAATATTTTCTGTAATTTAAACATTTCATCGATTTTCGACAGTTTTCAATTTTTTTTAAATTCTGGCAAATTTATACATTTTTACCATAACATTTTATCACTTTTTCATGGTTTTCGCAACATGGACAGAACATAAAATTCAAGATAAAGACATTAAACTATTAATATTATTATTATATATACACATAAATAAATGTTTATATGTAATATATATTTATAATGACTGTAATTTATAATTATATAATAAAAATAAGTATTGAAAATGAGACAAGCAAAAACAGTTGAATGTTTGTCGATTAATATTATAACCGTGAATATTTATTTATCCAGTTTACTTGCCTACTGTAATTTAATACTCATCAAGTCGCCTGGCGCTATCTGAACAAACAAACAACGCGCTCCGCACTCATAAATTATTATTTATTATATATTATTCGTTGTGATAAAATTCGGCAGGCACTATGAACCATTACATAGTCAAAACTATTTTCAGCAATTTTGCTATCTTTGCGCCATCTCGTACCCCAGAAACACACTACCAGCAAAAATTGGCCCTCTCAAACAAATGCTTAGTGGAGCTAACTTCTGATCCAATAAATACAATAAACAAAAAATTCTACTCAACACCGTATTTTTTAAGTTCAAGTAATGTTTTATTTTGCAAAAAATATAAAGTAATAATCTATTTTTATTGGTGTATCATTTATTTAAAATATACATAAAAATACTGCTCCTCTTTACTTTTTATTTGTATCGTTAGATGCACATTTCTAGACACAATGTGCCCATTATCAATAACAAACAGTTATACTTATACTTATTTCTTATTGATAATAAGCACCTTGTGTCTCGAAATGTACTTCTAACGATACAAATAAAAAGTGAAGTTAGGAATAACAGTCTTTTAATGTGTAATAATCACTTCACGTAAACTCAAAAACATACAGTTATTTGAAATATATCTCTGCTAATTTTTCTAAAAAATTAATGTACCTAACTTAATCCCATTAACTAATTATTCTCATTTGCGGCGAGAAAAATACGTCTGTGCGGTGACTTTGGAATAAGCCTCTAATAAATGTAGACAAATTGGTATCAAGTATGAATACACTTTTTGCTTAGTTCAACGCACCCTCTGTAATTACAACGTCTAGACGAACATCCGCAATTTAATTTCGCACCACTTATAGATACATGTATTTTGTTTTATCTCGACCTAAATAAAGGCGATAACAATTCAGAATAAGGTAAATAGATAAATAATTTTTCTTTTAACTATACATTTCCTAAAGTAAATTGGTTCAGTGGCTGGCATTTTTCAAGATTTAGTTAGACGAAACAAACATTTGTAAAATGTATTAACTTGAGATTAAACATAAGCAGTATATTTTGAACCCCATAACATTTCACATGACGCATGAAGTAAAATTTTGAGTTTAGCAAACCCTGAAAAGTTGAATTTGCTGGCACGCGACGCTACGTAAATCCAAATTTTCAGGCTTTTCTAAACTCGAAATTTTACTTCACGCTTCATCATGAAATGGATACGCTCGTTATAAGCTTAAAATTAAACCATTTTAGGCAACATAGGCTAGAATTGCGCTAAAAAGTATTTATAAATAAAAACAATGTTTACTGATTACAAATTACTACCAATAAAACATAATTAATGTTCTTCTTTAAAAGTAAAAAATATTTAATTATAATATTTTACCAGTGGGAGCCCGCACATATGGCCAGGGGGAGGGGCACTTTCCAGTTTATAAAAGAGAAAGTAAAAAGAATCGTCAATAGCTTCAAATTGAACGATTTTCAAAAACAACAATTGCCTGAAAATTGACAGTATATGTATTGGGATATGTGTACTTTTCATTATGCGAACTAGTTTTTCAATATGTTTAGAAATTTCTCAACCATCTCTGTTAACTTCACGATTATCGTACGTTTCTTAATATTGTACAGGGAAACCTAAAAATATTAAAAATTTGAAAAAATCTTCAATAAAGTTAAAACTTTAGAAAGATTTAATGTTTAGACGAGCATAATTAACAATTGTTAGTCAATTTGTTAAAAATAACCAAAGTGATGTAAATAAAACGGTAACATTAATTACATTTATATAAATATTTATATTAGGAATTTTATACTGGGTTTAAGTATTTAAGTTACTTTTACATATTCCATATAAACATTTGCAAAATTGATGACCATGAAATCAAACCTAAATAGTGTATTCTGAACGTCACAATATTTCAGTGTTTATACGCCTGACGCATGAAGTAAATTTCGAGTTTAGAAAAGCCAAATTTTTCAGCTTTCCTAAACTCGAAATTTTACTTCATGCTTAATCTGGGATTGGAAACACTCGGTAGTTGTAGTTCAAATTGAAAGCTTTAACAAAAACAACGAATGTCTGTAATTTTATAGCGAAAAATCGTCATTTGTTTACCTAAAATAAAAATTCCCCCAATATTGCATTATTTATCAAATTAATTAATTAATTAAATTGAAGTTATTTATATAATTGTGCGATAATTATTAAAATGAACTAAATAAGTGAAATTGATTAAACGTTTTGTAGGCTGATGAAATCCACAAACATTTCTGAAAACATAAAAATAATGAGTCACTGAAACATTAAAGTTCTGTTGATTATTGAAAAATGATTGCAAATTCAAGGAATTAATAAAATCACACAAAATTGAATATTATTAATATCAATTATTTGTGTATGTTGTATTTTTGTGAGTCTATCTTTTTACTATTTTTTTGCTATACTTTTGCATAATTATATCAACTAAACTTGACTTACCCATTGAAGTATCAATACTTCTATTTTGAACTAAATAAATTGAATTGGATAGAGTTGGATTTCATAAAAATCTCCAATAATTATATTTCTCTTTACTATTTTTTGCTATACTTTTGCATAATTATATTGAACTTGACTTACCCATTAAAGTATAAATACTTCTATTTTGAAAATAAATAAATTGAAGTGGATAGAATTGAATTACATGAAAATCACCATTAATTATATTTCTCCCATAAATATTAATCGAAATCTTAAACATTGACGAAAATCAGACATAAAACTTTAGCAGAATTTTTACTTTATAAAAGCTTTAAAGTTTTACTTGGTTTGGCCCCTGGTTTGAAAAATATTCTGCGGGCGCTCGTGCAGTTAAGTCAATATATTTAAAATTCTTATCTTTTCCGTCCTTGTAAAAAGTTGTTTACCATAAATATTAATTAGCAAATTACTTTAAATCACATCAAAACAAATATCGGTGGCCTTGAGAACTGGCCGTTTACGCACACAATTGTCTATCTAACTTATTCTAATCAAGATAATCCAAATGCGTATTAGGTGAATCGATTAAAATCAATAAAGCGAGCGTAGACTGTATAATAGCCCTTATTTACATAAATAGAAGCTAAAATTAGAAACAAAAATAAATGAGGCGTATATTATATAGACGTATAAAACATAGTTGCTGTTTTTAATTTACGCTTTGAATAACGCATGGAATAATCTAATTAAGATTATGCTTACTTATTCTTAAATAGTTTTTCTAAGTCTACTTATTAGTTGTTTAGATATGTTGTACAGTTGGTAATAATAATTAAAATTTTATTTCACCCTAGAGAAAAACAATACTTTGCTATAATTTTGCAATATACAAAAATATTATCAACTAAAGAATTGTATATCATCATTTCTAAAAGTTTCAGATTGAAATAAATAAATCAGTTAAAGGTGTGTTTATGTTAAAAGATAAAAATCAAACGAATAAATAAAATAATAAAAAAATACAGACGCTTAAAGTTAACAAAATTATTTGAATTAATGAACAGGTTCTTTATCATACAGGGCATTTTTCTATTAAGTATACATATCCTGATGCATACGCTGTAAATGTGGCAAAATTTGTTGTTCTTGAAAGAGTTCAATTTGAAGTTTTTGATTGCTCATATTTACTTCTATAACTTTTGCATGCTCTTAAAAATTTACGTATTTTCATTATGACCTCTAGACTTATGAATTCTAAAGGGAAAAGATTACAATTGGGAAGCCTTATCCCAATTGTAATCTTTTCTCTTTAGAATTAAAATTGTAAAAATGTATTACCGATGATACGGAACATGAATACAATTGTTCTAAGGTATGTTACTCTTGATTTCTGCATCAGTTTTACTGTAGACATAAAATATTTTTCACGTTTTCCGTAAATTTTACCATTATAACAATTGATAAAAATAATTAATAAGCATATTGTTAAATAATGATTTATTATATATATTAAGGTTTAGATGGAAAACAAAAAATAATTAATAAGCATATTTTTAAATAATTATTTATTTTATATATTAAGGTTTAGATGAAAGACAAGTTGAGCATTAATTGATCAAATTAAATCTCGCCTTATGGTTTGTAGAGTATCGTTATATAATTATATTGTATCATACGTTCAATTAAAAAAAATCTCTAGAGTGCCATGGAAAATATTCTAGGTTGGCAACTTTGAAAATATACATTATAATTATTATGTCTGACGTTTTATATGCCAATTCCTGAAGTGTGTAGCCAACTTAATTTTGAAAGATTAAATCATGGCACTCTAGAGATTTTTTTTATTGAACATATGTTATATCATGTATCTGCTTACTACAAATAAAGTTTATTAATGTTATTATTAGTTCAAATTAAACGTAATTTCTATCTTTCTGAAAAATGTCGTAAAAATCATGTAATTATTTTTTTAAAGTGCTTAAAACGTTGAGTTTTTCCTTCAAACATATATTTTGAAAATGCATCATGCAGCTTAGTTTCAGAAAAAAAACTACACATCGTTTTTGAATTTAGTTTTGTCTTATTACATTTGCTTAATTACATTTTAAAGCATTTATATTATATTAGTAAATTTCTGAATAATTTAGACATTAAAAACATTAAAAATTGTGCCAGTTAATAATTAAACAATACACTTGTCAATACTTGAGTTACAATTGACACACATTTTGTTGGTCGAATCTGTAGAAATATGAATAAACTCTAAAAGAATTGTAATTGCCTGGCGCATCCACCAAAAGTGTTAACACCTCAGGGTTATTTATTTCATATTTTTGTAATTTTTAAAACTCGATTTAAAATAGTAAATAGTGTCGAATTTTAACTAAATAGCGACCTATACTCCATTCACTTTAAGAAAAATATTAGGGAAGCATAGGGCTTATTTGATCTTGGTCGCTGATTAGCCGAAATTGAAGTAAAGCTCACACAGGTAAATAGACAATTCGTTCTATTCCCTACTTACTCTCACTGTGTTTTTGAATTTTTCGTTATTACACGTATATCTAATAACGAAAAAGTAACGAGTGTTTCTTTTTCTAAAAATCAACAAGGAAAAATAAGGGAAGTTGGTGGCCCTCGACATTTATTTAATAAGCCGAAGTTGATGACACTCAACATTTATTTAAAGTACAAGTCTGTGAGAAAAATGAAAAGCATAATGTTTGAATGTACCGTGCGACTGATGATTTTGATACATCAATGTCATAAATAGTTAAAATTATTAATAGGAGAAGTTAAAACACGACCGAAGGAAAGACTGGGTCGTGATACTTATTCAAAGATAACTGAATGTGAAGACAAGTCCATAAGACAGTTTGTCCATTTATTCATCAAGAGAAGAGTTGAACATGATAAGCAGGGCCTTTTAGAGAAATTGAGAGGCTCGGGCCAACTTATATTTTTGATGCCTTTTAAATTTTTATTTCAAAACAAATATTTTTTTCAAAAAATAAGCAGGTCTTTTATCTGTTATAAATATAGGAGGAGGAAAGCAGGCCTTTTATCTGTTATCAATATAAAAGGAAGAAAGCAGGTCTTTTATCTGTTATCAATAGAAGAAATTGATAAAAGATAATAGACAAAAGACCTGCTTGTAAAGGTATAAAATAAATATACCTTTAACTCCACTTTCCGGCGATGAAATAGCTGTTCTTGCATTACAGAATAAATCAGTGTTTATATGCCTGACCCATCAAGTTAAAACGGAGGCTCAAAGTTGATGATTAAAATTACAAAAACTTAAATTACTCCACTCCTTAATTAAGCATGAAGTAAAATTATAAGTTAAGAAAAGCCGGAAAATTTGGTTTGGTTACGTAGCGAAGCGGAGCGTATAAAAACTGATTTCAAGTGAAGTTAAAGAAATACAGCTTCTATTTGATCTCACGTTAGGACATTTTACAAATATTTATTTTGTCTAACCGAATCTTGCGGTTACAAAGTTCAATATCGCAAAATTCAGATATCTAATTATACTTAAAGAACAAATCCCAATATTTTGAAAAATAGCAATTATTTAAGAATTTTATATAGGCTTGATCATGGATTTCATATTTAAAATTCGGAAATTTTAGAAATTATTGAACATTTTTTAAGTCATCAGAGAAATAGAACTTGTGTATTTCATATAATTCTAAATATTTGCTTTATTTAATTCAATTTTGATATCTTTGATTCATCAAAAATTCGTACGTCAGAAAATGTGTACGTAAACAAAATAATACATAGAAAAATAATACATTGGAAAAATTGTACGTGGAAAAAAAATCATACATATACAGGGTGTCTACGCTAAACCGTTCGTTTAAAGTTTATGGAGTTTGCCGCTGCACTAAAAATTTGAAAAAAATCCTTGTCATGTGGTTGAATCAGTTCTCCTCATGTGAAATATTTTCAACTTTATATCACTTCCGGTGGAACCGGTTGTTTGTTGTTTGTTGTTTCTTTATTAAACGAAATCTCCTTTTACAAAAAATAAACAAATCTAACTTATAATAGTAAATATTTAAATAAATAATATTGCTGCAAATACAAAAAATAAAAATATTAAAATTAAAAAGAATATACATATGTATATATATACATACATATATATACACACATACATACATATATACATACATACATACATACACACATACATACATACACACACCTACACACACCAATATCCCCATGAATTAAATCACGCAAAATACATAACCGAATACTTATACTAATATATATATTTTTTTTATCAAATCATATACAAATGGTTACATCAAGATGATTGGTTTAGCGTAGACACCCTGTAAAGACAAAAATTCAAATCTGAAGCGTAAACCAAAAAACCGAAAAAACCGTTATTTTTGTCGTAACGATAACCGGAACTATACCGATTTTTTTGTTTGTTTTTTTTTTTTTCGGTTCATACACGCACGTAAACACTTGTTTAATTCTACAGCAGTTTCTACTTGTTTGTAATTTTTAAATTTAAACTGTTTGCAGAAATATTCGTTTCGAGGTCCCCTTGGTCGATTATGATTATTTCTGATTTTTTTTCGTAGAAATTTTAGTTTTCGTTCAGCTTGGAAAAAAAGTGAAATTTTGTTCCACCTCTATTTTTTTGAGAATAAAATTTCAGAATTAACCAAATCTGACGACGATAGTCAACATCAAAGAATAAACTTACTTAAAAATTTATAAACGTTGACTGGTTGCAATCGCAATTTAAATATCTCCACTGTATTTTCCAATAAAAAAAACCTTTATTGGCATCAAAACTGAAACACATCTCCAAATAAATACAATACAAAGTAAATTTAATTTATTTCTACTACCCTATTTCTTACATCATTTTTCCAATATATTAGCTGTTTTGTTGAAAATCGTTGGAGAAAAAAAAATCGACTTTGACCTAAATTAGCAGATGCGGTCTTTTCGTAAATTTCAGATTTTCGGGACATTTTTGTGTTTTCTGACGTAAACATCGCGATTATGACGCAAAATGTAGATTTCGGCAAAGTCAGATCAACATAAATATTGACGTAAAACACCGACAATTGTCAATTTAGTTAACGCAGTCAATGTTTTCGAATGGCAGTCAACAATTAGCATGCATGTAGTCAACATAATCAATTAATAATTACTTTTGTCAAATGGAAATCAATATTAAATAGTAGTCAATAATCAGTATGTGTTCAATATAATCGATTAATAGTCGATATTGACAAATGAGAGTCAATAAATAGCATGTAGTCACAATGTAATCGATAAACATAACAACATATGAATAGTAGCAGAGCTGGGATGAATCCTCAAAAACAGGATTCGAATCACGAATCCGAATCACCTAATATGATTCGAATCACGAATACTCGAATAAAGGATTCGTAAGTGAAAAATATGATTCGAATCAAAGATTCGAATCCTCATTTTTGAATCACGGATACAAATGCTTTAAAAATAAATTTGAATCTATTATTTGCAACCAGTAATATTTTATTCCATCTGTTTCTATTAACAAAAATGTACATTTACCGACTAAATATCTGATTATATAATGATTTTAATTAATGATGATATATGTGTTATTGAACTTCATTATAAATCTGTGTTTTATACGCGTGGCGCGTGGTGAAAACAACGAATATCTGAAGGTTTACAGCATGGATAGGAAATAAAACATCTAATTTTGAAAAAATATCGAAGTTGGGTTGGTTTTCAGTGCATTTTTAACTTCACTTGAAATCAGTGTTTTATACGCGTGGCGCATGAAGTAAAATTTCGAGTTTAGAAAAGCCCCGTGAAAATTTGTCTCGGGTCGCTGCGCGACCCTCGACAAATTTTCTACGCGGGGCTTTTCTAAACTCGAAATTTTACTTTATGCTTAGTCTGGGAGTGGACAACACTCGTTCTTAGAAGTTTCAAATTAAAGGATCACTCTAGATTACTAAGTTTATTACCATTTTACAAAGGCTACAGCTCGAAGGACCAATCATGGTCTTCGGAGACCGAAGGACTACAGGGAATCGAAGTTTATTTACAAGAAAACAACGAATATCTTAAGGTTTACAGCATGGATAGGAAAGAAAACGTCCAATTTTGAAAAAATATCGAAGTTGGGTTGATTTTCAGTGCGTTTTTAACTTCACTTTAAATCAGTGTTTTATACGCGTGGCGCATGAAGTAAAATTTCGAGTTTAGAAAAGCCCCGTGAAAATTTGTCTCGGGTCGCTGCGCGACCCTCGACAAATTTTCTACGCGGGGCTTTTCTAAACTCGAAATTTTACTTCATGCTTAGTCTGGGAGTGAACCGTCAAGATTTTCTACATGTCGGGATTTTTGATATTTCTAGATTTATTCACAGTTTGTTATTGTATTAAATGCAACTTTAATACTAAATAAAAACGGTTTTTTTAGGAATAGAATATTCACCCATTAAGAGCCGACCAAATTATAAAGTTAACTCTAAAAGTTAATTTTAGATAAAGTTTTGAATCTTTTTCTATGATTTCAATGAATGATTTATTATATTACATACGTGGATTTTTTAAAAAAGTTAAATTTAAAATTCAAACGACTGTTGTCCACTCCCAGACTAAGCATGAAGTAAAATTTCGAGTTTAGAAAAGCTCCGCGTAGAAAATTTGTCGAGGGTCGCGCAGCGACCCGAGACAAATTTTCGCGGGGCTTTTCTAAACTCGAAATTTTACTTCATGCGCCACACGTATAAAACACTGATTTCAAGTGAAGTTAAAAATGCACTGAAAACCAACCCAACTTCGATATTTTTTCAAAATTAGATGTTTTCTTTCCTATCCATGCTGTAAACCTTCAGATATTCGTTGTTTTCTTGTAAAAAAACTTCGATTCCCTGCAGTCCTTCGGTCTCCGAAGACCATGGTTGGTCCTTCGAGCTGTAGCCTTTGTAAAATGGTAATAAACTTAGTAATCTAGAGTGATCCTTCAATTTGAAACTTTTAAGAACCAGTGTTGTCCACTCCCAGACTAAGCATGAAGTAAAATTTCGAGTTTAGAAAAGCCCCGCGTAGAAAATTTGTCGAGGGTCGCGCAGCGACCCGAGACAAATTTTCATGGGGCTTTTCTAAACTAGAAATTTTACTTCATGCGCCACGCGTATAGAACACTGATTTCAAGTGAAGTTAAAAATACACTATTAACGTTGGATATTTTTCATGGTTAAGTAACCTAATATCCATTCACAAATATTTGAATTATTCGAAAATTTCAATATTTATATTCAAATATGAATAATTGAGTGATTTAAATATTCATATTAGAATATTTAACTATTTGAATTAATCGAATTCGAATCCCAGCCTGAATAGCGATGATTCGAATTATTTAGGAGGATTTGAATCCGTGTATGAGGATTCGAATGCTTTTATAAGGATTCGATTCCTTTTATAAGGATTCGAATCCTTTTATAAGAATTCGAATCCTATTATAAGGATTCGAATCCTTTTATAAGAATTCGAATCCTTTTATAAGGATTCGAATCATCTACGTCTGGATTCGAATACGAATCCTTTTAAAAAAATGTAAAGAATCCGGATCACGAATCCGTTTTCACTAAAGTATTCGAATACCTCTGTTGAATCCTCTAAAAGGATTCGAATCCGGGAATCGAATCCTGAATGATTCGAATCCTGCCCAGCTCTGAATAGTAGTCAATAATCAACCTAATCAATTAATAGTTGATGTTTTCAAATGTTGTCGTCAAATGGCAACTAACAGCTCTTTTGGCGGCCTACTACTCGTATTGTGAATCACACTTAACCTATGGCATTCTCTCTTGGGGTCATTCAAGCTGCCTTAAAAGACTGTTTGCTTTGCAACGCATTGCAATTCGTATACTAGCGTCCCTTGATTATAGAGCCGATTGTCGGCCTGCGTTCATCCATCTAGGTATAATAACTCTTCCTTGTCTTTTTGCATTGAAATGTCTTACGCATGTACATAAGAATCTGAATTCATACAATAAACATTGTGAGGGTCATCACCATAACACAAGAACTAATAGGCTAATTAAGCTGGACCGTCAGAGACGTGCTAAGACACAAAATGGTATTAACTTCATAGGTCCCAAGCTCTACAATAGCTTACCAGATAATATTAAATGTTTACCACTTTCAACGTTTATACACTCTTTGAAAACATACTTTGCTAAGAAAGCTCATTACAGCATCAATGATTGCCTTACTGATGGTTTTGCTGGACTACGCCTTATACCACAAAATTAATTTACTTTTTATTACTAAATTATATTTAATTTTAATACTTTTATCCTTAGACTTTATCTATTTTAATGTGTTAGTTTTATTTATACTTATATTTTAACTGTAAACTGTAACTTCTTTTAGAAATGATTTTCCAACGATACAGTAAGCTTACCTATGATATCAAATAACTTAGTCATTTTATTTTTTGTTCACCTTATTTTTTTACGTTTATATTTAATCTAATTGCTTTTATCTTTAGACTTGTCTATTTTAATGTGTTTTTACTTATTACATATATTTTAACTGTAACCTGTAACGTCTTTTAAAAGTTATTTTTTCAACTATATAGTAAGCTTGCCTGTGATATCTAATGGCCTAGTCATTTTTCACCTTGTGTTATATACTTTAGTATACTGCTATAATTATATAATTCATTATTTAAACATATATTTGTAATTTTTTGTTCTATGTATGGAAATTATCATCATACTATCTACTTCAGTGTACGAGTGTACCCAATCTATAGCTTCAACTGTATTATAAAATTTAGCACACTTTTACAAACTTGTATTACATCATTGTATTTCTTTTTGTATTTATTTTTGACTTAAGTAAACGAACCGTAATTGCATGAATAAATTCTATTCTATTCTATTCTATTCTAATATAGTAAAGACTGTCAATATTATCAACATGTAATCTATAAAATTAAATACCACTTAATAATTTGACAATCCCGACATTTTGACTATAATTACTGGTTGTTTGTTTTTCTGCCGCTATAAAATTTTAAGTTAAAATTCTTTGGTCAGCTGTTAATTGATTGTATTATGATTATAAGTTACTGTGTTGGCTGTTTTTTTTACTATGATGTATCGTTGGTTTAATAAAAAATAACTCTAGACTGCCATGAAAAATATTGTAGGTTGGCAACTCTGATTTTATACAATAAATTAATTACAGCCAACTTAAATTAACAAAAACAGACATTATTATTTATTATTTGAAATATATATTTTTAGATGGTCATGTTATTGTTTTCCTTAATGACACTTGCATCACACATTTGCATAGTTGTGACATATTATAAACTAACGAGTGTCTTCCACTCCCAGAGTAAGCATGAAGCAAAATTTCGAGTTTAGAAAAGCCTTGCGTAGAAAATTTGGCGAGGGTCGCGCAGCGACCCTCGACAAATTTTCACGGAGCTTTTCTAAACTCGAAATTTTACTTCATGCGCCACGCGTATAAACCACTGATTTAAAGTAAAGTTAAAAATATACACTGCTGAAATGTGATAGATATTTACTAAACATGCAAAAAATATTTATTTTGTGAATATTTAGTAAATGAGAAAATAATAATAAAAGTAGGATAAATTTAGTTTGAGACACTTTTCCATATTCTTAATATTTAAATCAGCATATAAATTTGTTGGTCCCATGCAGGACAACAAGATCAAAACAATTATTTTATCTTGAGTCTCACAGGACAGTTTCCGGATCTCACAATTCGATGACTCGCTTAATGGCTCTTGCGAATGAATATTGTGCCCATCCATGGTTTGACCTTTTCAACACAACTCTATCTAATTTAAAGTTTAGGCTAAAACGTCATTTCTAGTTTGTGCAATTTATGTTATTTCTATGATTTATGTTATTCAATTTATGTTATTTCTATAATTACTATATATACACGCACAATTACGTCGATTAGCTGTTATATTTGATTTTTATATATTTTTTGTAATTAATTATATTACGTTGTAATTTTATGTACAAATGGTGTTTACCGTAAATAAATTTACTTTACTTTACTTTACTATATCTATAAGTGGACAGTGCTACGGTGGGCACATCAACATTTTTTTTAATATGAAATTAAAACATTTCAAAAATTAAAACAATCACTTCAAGTTGAACTAAAAACCGCAAAAACGGTTATTTTTTTCTGAACGAAAACCGGAACCGAACCGATATATATTTTATTAATTGAACCGGAACGAATACCGAAACGCAAAAAAGCTACGTATTTTGTATTAATTATTTTCGATTTTAAATTAACTTATTCACATACACACGTTATATCGTATGCTCAATAAAAAAAAACCTCTAGAGTTATGAATTGACATATCAAACGTCAGACACAATAATTATGATATATAATTTCAGAGTTGCCAACCTACAATATTTTCAATCGCACTCTAGAGGTTTTTTTTTTATTGAACATATGATATAATTCATATGGACATCACAACGCATTTATACAACCAACATTCGTCGCTCCAGAGGGTGCCAATTTCCCCATAAGAAAGTGACACTCCCCGGCGGGATTCGAACCCACGACCCTCTGGCCCAAGAGCAGGAGCTCTACTCACTGACCAACGAGGATCCCCACAAATAACGGTTCGAAGCCCTGTAATAAAATAATTGATGCTTGACATCAATTGATTCAGCAATTCAACAACTTAAAGGACTGCGGAAATCCACAAACGGCGAAGTAACTGTAAGCAGATACTTTTATCTTCATCAATTTTTATTTTTCGATCGAAAACATGCACTTGCAGTGCGGAAATGCGAACGCTGAAACGCGTTCCAGCAAGGTCAATGCATGTATTCACATGCAAATGGGTCTACTGACATCTTCCTCGACTCAACATTTACACATTATTAATATTTACCGCCAGAATAACAACATCCTAAAAATACCAAACAGAAACGCCGTTGAGGAAGGTCTTCCCCGCACCTCATAACTTATTCAAGAAAAGCAATTCGCTCGAAGATCTCGGTCAATATTTTCGTTTGTACACACAGCCAAGTGTGTCAAACGTTTGTTATTACATCACCGTCATTATCCATTCATAACGACAAATTGTGCAATTTGTTTATAAACATAAATTCCTTGCGTTTCGTTGGAAAGGGATTTTTTTTCCTTTGTCAACGAGACATTCTGAGGAATTTTCGCGTTTCGTAGGAGAGAGAGAAAGTGTTTGTGTATACGGGTCAGTTTTGGAATTTTTCATTTACAAACGCAGTCTACTAATAAGAACGAAAAACATGTTTTTACGTATGTAAATGTTTGCCTTTTTACGCGTGATCTTGTTTGCTTTTTGTCGGCGATAAAGATACGATTAGAACAACACGACGTGCGGGTGTAAAATTGGAATTAAGATATAATTGATGTAAACAAGTGAAAACATTGATTTTTTACAACAAATATAAGCAGTTTATATAAATAAACGATATGTTAAAATAAGTTCATTGATTGAGTTACGTAAAGATCAAATTAAATTTGACGAATAAAGCATTAATAACGTTTCTTCACACGTTTATTAGAATTACCAAATGTGCATACATTTCGCACACTAAGTGACCATTATCAATGGATTAATACTGACAACGATGATAAAAAGATATCACGAAGTTCAGTACGGAGTTGATATCTTTTCTAACAATAAGGCAGCATATTCGAGTACATTAAGATCTTGTTTAATTTAAGTTAATTAACAAACATAGTATGTTATTTTTTTTTCCTAATATTGTTATTTTGAAAACTCTTTTGTATTATATAGAAGCACCCTCTTCTTTTTATTTTTATATGTTTTCTTTGTAATTAGGCTTTTGCCTGTTAAGGAAATAAAGATTATGAATTATGAATACTAATAGATTAACACTAACACAGTGTTAATCCATTGATAATGGTCACTTTGTGTCCGAAATGTATATACCGTGCAATCATTTAAAACGTGATTTTAAGTAGGCTTTAAATTTTAAATTAGATTGGCACTACTGATGTTTAGTTTACCATAACCTCAAATTTATTCTACCATTTAATTACCATTCTGGCCAACTGCTCAAAGAAATGCCCCCTACTTTAAATCATAATTTAAACGATCGAACGGTACATTTGGTAATTCAAATAAACGTGAAGAACGGTTATTAATGTTTTGGGGGTTGGGGCTTACTGCGGCTATAAGTGAACTCGCTGTAAGTGAGCCAAGCAGACTGATTTGTTATCGCCAGGGCGAGCGTTTTTATATCCTTCGGGTTCCACCCTGGTAGCTGGTTCGAGCGGTGGGGTTGTATTTTTGAGTGCGCGCGCTGTTGTGGGGGTGTACGCGGGTCGACTCGGGTACTTGCGTACGTTGGTGAGTCAACCTACTCACGACGTTGTTCCGTGCGCCGTTTCTCTGCACGGGTGCATTAAACCCCACAAATGTTTTATTCGTCAAATATTAAAATAAAATATATATTAATAATATAATTAATTATATCAAAAAGTCCAATGATGGGTTGCCGGGGTTTAGCTGGAGTATTTGTATTTGAATTTGACGTTTGTAAGGTCAACATATATTTCAGAGAAGTAAGAATCGACATTCATCTTTGATTCCATAGCCACCCAGAACTACAGTAACAGTTGGACACCTGATATAATATTTAAACTGTTCTTAAGAAAACAAATATATACGAGGCCTGTTCAGATAAAAACAAACAATTTGAATTACGGGCCAGCTGAGATATTTAATGATACGCTGTTGACAGCACAGCCTTCCGCATAACCTCCTTTGTGAGCGAATGTTCTTGGATTGTGATATCTCGTTTAGTTTTCGTGATATTTTTATTTGAATGTAACGTGTTTAGGTGGTAGTGGCGATTTTTGAAATATACGTGTCTCGGGAGCAACGATGCCATTTAAAGTTTTGCGTGAAACTGAGGAAAACGTTTAGAGAAACGTTTAATCATTTGAAACAAGCTTACGGAGATAATGCTCTGAGTCGTACGCAATGCTACGAATGGTTTTCACGGTAGACAGTCAATTCAAGATGATCCTCGACCAGGAATACTTTCCACTTTAACTGATAACTCCCACGATCAGAAAATCAACGATCTGGTGCGTGCGAATCGCCGATTGACTGTCAGAGAACTTGCAGAAGAAGTTAGCATACTGGGTCATGCCATGCAATGTTTACTGAAAATTTGAACATTGGTAGAGTTGCAGCAAAATTTGTTCCTCGTTTGGTGACCGAACAACAGAGAGAAGATCGTGAGGACATTTGTCGGAAACCCTTTGAACAAGCCAATGACGATAAAACATTCATACAAAGAATCATAATGGGAGACGAGAGCTGGGTTTACGGCTACGACATTGAGACAAAAGTTCAACCATCACAATGGATTGGCAAAGAATCCCCACGTCCCAAAAAAGCACGTCAGTATCTATCCAATGTCACAGTAATGATCTCAGCTTTTTTTTACTTTCATAGAATTGTGCATTTTGAATTCTTGCCTCAAGGTTAAACAGTGAACAGTGTGTACTATCAGAGCGTTTTGCGTGAAAAAATCCGCAAAATAGACCAGGCAAGTGCGTCCGCATACTCGGCTTTGGTAATCCGGCAGTTTTGTACCAAGAATCAAATGACTGTCCTCCCGCACCCTCCCTTTTTGCCAGACATAGCTCTATGCGATTTTTTCTAATTTCCGATATTAAAATCAGTCCTAAAAGAAAGCCATTTTCAGAGTATTGAGGACATCAAAGCAAATCCGTCACAGACCTTAAAAGCAATCTCAAATGAAGTTATCCAGAAATGCTTTGCGAAATAGAAACACCGCTGGTAAAAGTGTGTGAATAGGGGAGGGGAGTACTTTAAAAGGGACAATGAATAATCTGTAAAATAAACTTTAAGAAAATAAAGTACGGTTATTATCTGAACACGCCTCGTATATCTACCTATTTGTTTTAATAGTATACTATTCCAGAAAATAATTTAATAATTCTTGATAACATTTGAGAATTACTCATTGTTAATAAAATAAAAGCATACGTGCAACGTATCATATCTGTTTAATCAATGAAATAAGGTGTTGGGAATTCTAATAATTCGCGACAAAAAGATACGTGCAAATAATCACATCGAAAAATCGTGATTCACGAGAAGTAAATGAAATCATTCGTGAAACATACTTTTATTTTTGTAAACGAAATACATGTGTAGGAGCATACTATTTAGAAAAAAAAAACAAAAACTATTACCTTTTTAGTAAACAATAATGAAAACAAATTCATCTGGTTTGAATTGCTTAACAAGAAATACTGGCGACTATAATTTCACTCACAGTGATTAGATTTTATTTTTCCAATGCCAATGCCTCGGAACATATTATGAAAATCTGACGTTTTGTAGATTTTTTATTTTTAGAAATGTCCAATTTTTGCGGTTTGGAATGAATTGCTAAACAATAAATACTGGCGACTATAATTTTACTCATAGTGATTAGATTTTATTTTTCCAATGCCAAAATTTATTCCTTAACAATCTCGGAACATGTTATGAAAATCTGACGTTTTGTAGATTTTTTATTTTTAGAAATGTCCAATTGTCTGCGGTTTGGAATAACACATACTTATATTTTTAGTCGTTGAGAGTAAATAATGCCCGTTTGCACCCTGGTCGATTAAATATTTAATCATCGAGTTTCAGATAATTCTATTTCACCGCCATTAATCAATGATTCAAGTTTCGATTAACCTCAAATTTTTAATCGGCCGATTTTGTCTGATTAAGTACTGAGATTTGTCGAAAGTTACTTCAAAATGGAAATTGAATTCAATTCATTAGAAGACGACGATGAACTGGATGTAATTGATTTAAATCACTTTGGTGTTCCACATCAGGTGAACCTAAGAATCAATTACTTTGATATCGTAGATGGTAGTAGTTTTTGAAAAAGATTTCGATTGAATAAACAAAGCGCCTTATACTTATTAGCATTAATAGAAGAACAAATAGCATTTGCAAGTTGTGGAGACACGTCAGTACACGCTCGGGCGTGCGAAAAGCGCTCGCCAGTAGAGTGACTCACCACCCTGCAGCGAGCTAACGCACGCGTCCCCACCTACGTCACGCGGTACGAACGTTGATGAAAGAGCTATGGACCGACGCACTACCTATCGTTCTACTAGGAATCCGAACGGCTTGGAAGGAGGACATCAAAGCCACAGCAGCAAAGATGGTGTACGGAGAAACACTGCGACTCCCCGGAGAAATGCTTAGTACAAATCCTAGCATACCGAGGATAGAACCCGACAGTTACGTAGAACAACTCAAGAAGACTGAAGAGTATTAAACCCACGCAGACGACAGACCACAGCAAGTCGAAACCATTCGTCTTCAAAAATCTGGAAAATGCCACGCACGTATTCGTCAGGATAGATGTAATGCGAAAATCATTGCAACCACCCTACGAAGGCCCATACGAAGTCATCAAACGGAGCAAGAACACGGTAGTGATTAAAAAAAACGGCTTTCCAGTAACAATTTCTGCAGAAAGGATCAAACCCCCGGGGGCGGGGCAAACAAAAACGTCGATATTTTTGTGAAAAAAGCCTGTCTAGGTTTTTTTCCTGTCTACATCGTTCATATTACGGTAACAAAAAAAAAAATCAGGTACGCTAGAGGTTCCACTCTACAACCTGATTTTTTTTTGTTACCGTAATATGAACGATGTAGACAGGAAAAAACCTAGACAGGCTTTTTTCGCAAAAATGTCGACGTTTTTGTTTGCCCCGCCCCCGGGGGTTTGATCCTTTCTGCAGAAATTGTTACTGGAAAGCCGTTTTTTTTTTATCACTACCGTGTTCTTGCTCCGTTTGATGACTTCGTATGGGCCTTCGTAGGGTGGTTGCAATGATTTTCGCATTACATCTATCCTGACGAATACGTGCGTGGCATTTTCCAGATTTTTGAAGACCTACCTTGCGATTTTTGTTTTTTTTGCCCCAGGGGCCAAGAAAACAAAAATCAACTACATCGGGGGCAGTTTTCCGAGTTTTCACATTTTTCGCCGTAGCTTCGAGCTGCAACGTCCGATCGAATTTCGGTATCAGATGCGCCTTGAAATTTGCCTTCAAATTCATTCGGGCTTCTGCCGCCCCCCGGTGGCAGCAATTTAATAAAACAATTTTAAACTTTGGACCTTAAGAACGCGATGAGCTACGTCGACCTTTTTTTTGGCAAACTGTAGTTTTTTACATCTTTATCTCGGGAGTGGCAACGGTTTTTTTAAAACCAAAATGTCTCTCAAGTTCAAAATGCTATAGCGATCGAATGGAAGCTCCAAAAAATATTCGATTTCAGGGCTTTTGATTGATGTACCAACTTTTTACCGGGGCCCCATTAAGGGGCCCACAACCGAGAAAATATCCGGTCCGGTCCTTCGCCATTTTGCTCGCCTACGCGATGATTTATTCGACTGAAAATATACTCACAAGTAGCTAAAGGATCACTTATTAAGGTGTGCCTCATGTGCCCTTACTGAAGGGCCCAGGGGGCCGTAAAAAAATCACAAAGTTCACCAAATTTCCAAATTTTTAAAATGGCATTTTTAAACGAAAAATCGAAAAAAAATCACCATTCCTCGTAATTGATAGAGTGTACTTTAGGGTAGTACCTTTTATATGCCGCGGATCGCTTATTATCTTTTGCATATTTGCTGAAATATTTCTGTTTATGTTGGCGAAGTCGTCGAAATCACGAAAAACGACCATTTTTATTTATTTACTTCGGTCATAATTCTAGTAGAACAATAGGAGTTGGACCATAAATGGGCAATACAAATCTGCATAAATGCTAAAAATTTCATTAATCCAGCTCTATTAAGACGGAAATTGGTATTTTTCTATGCGCTTCAAAACCGCTTTTCAGGCTAAAACGGCTATTTAAAAAAACGATTTTTATTTTTTAGCTCCAGTATTATTTATAGTACAATAATGGGAAGTTGATTAATTAATAGGTAATACAAATCTTTATAAACGCTGAAAGTTTTATTGACCTAGCTTAATTTAGATCGGAAATAGATTTTCTTTTTTTACTTTTTCTGGTGCCGGAATACTGAACACAAATTCAATTTTGACTTTTTAAATTATTTAAATAAACAATTTTAATTTTTTTTGCTATAGTATTTATTATAGTGAAACAACAGGAGTTATACTAATAAATAGGAAATTCAAATATGTATTAATGCTGAAAATGTCATTGATCTAGCTCAATTTAGATAGGAAATAGATTTTTTCTATTTATCAAATTAATTAAATAAATAGTTTCTATTTTTTTGCTTCAATGTAGGATACAGTGCAACAATAGGAGTTGCACCAATAGATAGCAAATATAAATTTGTATAAATGCTGAACATTTCATTCATCTAGCTCAAGTAGGACCGGAGCAATAAATATTTTTTAGTTTTTAGCAATTTAGAAATAGTTTGATGGGCCCGCTATCAAAAGTCATGAGTGGGAAAAGGACAGACCTATGCGGGTTTCAATGTTAAAATTTGAATCAAGGGGTACGTACCCCTTGGATTTTTTGAAAATAAAAATGTTTTTGGGTAATGGTCCAAAAAATTTCCCGTATTTTTCTATGGCATTTCCTGCTCAACCGGAAGTATTTTTTTTAATTTAAATAAATTTAAAAATAATTATATTTGAAAGGAAATAAATACAAATAGCATATTTAACAATATGTTATAGATTATGGGCCCGCTATCAAAAGCCATGAGTGGGAAAAGGACAGACCTATGCGGGTTTCAATGTTAAAATTCGAATCTAGGGGTACGTACCCCTTGGATTTATTGAAAATAAAAATGTTTTTGGGTAATGGTACAAAAAATTTCCCATATTTTTCTATGACGTTTCCTGCTCAACCGGAAGTATTTTTTTTTAATTTAATTAAATTTAAAAATAATTATATTTGAAAGGAAATAAATACAAATAGCATATTTAACAATATGTTATAGATTTTAAAAGTGTAAAAATCGACCAGAAGCTAATCGAAGCTAAGCGCGGTTTAACTTGCGAGCGAAGCGAGCCTGTTGCTAGCTAAGCGAACCTTTTGCGAGCGCAGCGAGCAGGCAAGCGAGCGAAGCGAGCTATAGATTCCTTTTAATATACAAACTGCTTCCTCCATCCACTGCATCCTTATTACCTCAACAACACATTCTCCAACCACAACCATTCGGCTTACGCACTCTCCTTTCACCCCTTGTCACTCCACTCTTGCTATTATTGTATTTTCAATTCATTAAACATTTTTTAGTTTCGATTTTAACATTCCCTCACGCTTTCTGCGGGCTTAAGCTTGGTACCCGCAGGTAATTCCAGTGGAGCGGTGGTTAATTTACTTTAGCTTTGAGCGGAGCGGTGGTGTTTTTAAGGTACTACTAGATACATTCTAGTTCATTTACTACTTTATCCAATGTATTATTTTTATGTTTGGATGTTACACCATCCGTACATTTGTTTTCAATTATATGTTTATATTTTTTTTATTATGTTCAAACACAATATTTTTTCGTCAGGTGAAAAATTGAATCCTCTTGCTCTGTCCTGTGACATCTAAAAATTAGTATTACTAATGTCCAAATTATATTTGTGTAAACTCGTTTAAAGTAAAAACGTACCTTTACATCAGCAACTGATATTTCGTCTCGATTTTTAAATAACATCTGTTTAAATAATGATTACCAACATAACATAACTAAAAATCGAGATTTTGACAACTCGCCAACATTAAATAATTAAAAACCCTAACACTTTCATTTATAATCTATATATGCTTTCTATGATCGCCGATTTATTAGCCAGATGACGGTGCAAACAAAGCAGCTTGATTAATCTAATCAATGGGCCCGTTCATCAGAGACAACAGTTGGGAGTTTACCGCCAACTTTTGGGGAATTCTCTAATGACCTGTTAATCGTGAACGTGTTTGAGATTTTTGCAATCTTACAAAATAGACCGATTGGTATTGGCGATTACTGTAGGCGCCTTAAAGTTTTCAAAATGGCCGAAGTACCGTTCATTAAATACCAACATACATCACAAACAAATCCAAACATATGTTGAACATTTTGATGAACGGGCTTATTGATTTACTAATCACTGATTCTAATCGAGCGGGGTGCAAACGGGCATAGGTCATTTTGTGTTTTTCAATGTAACAAAAAACTTTATTTATTTTTTAACAAACAAAAAACAAAACACAAAAATCGGTATATATTTGCGTCAACTGTGAGAAACGGTAAGTTAGCTGAAATCGCTGAAATCCATTTTGATTTTATTTTTTCAAAATTTCTCGATTTCTTAACAATTTATGAGAATTTTGTCGTAATCAACAATTAAAAAGATGCGCATGAATTTCTAATTTTTAAAGTATTTTTAAAAACCTATGCACTTAGTTTAATTATTAAGGTACGATTCACGAGAGGTGTCCCATGGTTTCCATGATTTTTATAATACATGTAATACGAAAATAGTTTCATGTCATCAGATAACGTGTGTGAAAAGAGACACAAAACTTCATAATATGTCTGCTATGGTTTTTAGATGGAACATGCTGAAACGTATGTTCCGGTATGCAGCTTTAAAATTTTAAGGTTAAACATCACATTTTGATCATGTCTTCGTAAAACTAAATCTGCAAAAACCCAGCCACAAATAATTTTAATTAATGTGCACAATCGTTTCAAATGTGAGTTTAAGTGGTATAATTCCAATTTCCACATCTACTAAATAGTTGATTTTTACAGAATTATTTATTTACAGAAATAAATAATGCATTTATGTTGATTTTGTGTAAGCTCGAACAAAAATGTTATTTGAATCGATTTTAGTAGATTTGGCAAATGGTCATGTGTTTTCCACTCCCAGACTAAGCGTGAAGTAAAATTTCGAGTTTAGAAAAGCCTGAAAATTTGGTTTGGTCGCGTAGCGCAAAGCGCGGAGCGACCAAACCAAATTTTTAGGCTTTTCTAAACTCGAAATTTTACTTCATGCGCCACGCGTATTAAACACTGAAAGCACAAATATTGTAAACGAGTAAACTTCGCTTGAAATTAGTGTCTTGTACGCGTCTGTCGACAGTTGTATCTGCAACCATTTTTCCTAATTGTGTCAAATTTTAACGTTACATGACAATGTCATACTGTTAAGGTCGCGAGTATATTAGTGTTCATTCTTTTAGAAAAGCTTAAAATCATAATTTCTTGTGAATTTTTTCTTTTGAGTATACATTTCCCAATTACGTATTGTAGATTTTAAAATATTCGTTGTTTTTTTTAAAAGAAGTAAATTTGAAGTTTGAACGAGTGTTTTCCACTCCCAGGTTAAGCATGAAGTAAAATTTCGAGTTTAGAAAAGCCAGAAAATTTGGTTTGGTCGCGTAGCGCGAAGCGCGGAGCGGCCAAACCAAATTTTCAGGCTTTTCTAAACTCGAAATTTTACTTCATGCGCCACAATACGCGTGAAATCACTGAAATATTGTGAACGAGTAAACTTCGCTTGAAATCAGAGTCTTACACGCGTGGCGCATGAAGTAAAATTTCGAGTTTAGAAAAGCCTGAAAATTTGGTTTGGTCGCTCCGCGCTTCGCGCTACGCGACCAAACCAAATTTTCAGGCTTTTCTAAACTCGAAATTTTACTCCATGCTTAAACTGGCAGTGGAAAACACTCGTTTAAACTTTAAATTGACTTCTTTTAAGAAATCAACGAATATTTAAAAATCTACAACGCGTAATTGGAATATGTATACGCAAAAGAAAACAATCACAAGAAATTATGATTTAAAGCTTTTCTAAAAGAAAGAAAATGAATATACTCGCGACCTAAACAGTATGACATTGAATAAATGCAATTGCCAATTCTTGGTTGCAGAATACTTCAAACATTAAAAGTGCGATTCTTTTCGCAATCTACAACAAGTTAGTCTTACAAAGACTATATCAAACACTCATTTATACAACTTTAGAGGTAATGGCAAAAGTTATACTGATGAAAGATAAATCTCGAAACGCGTCTATAGATGGCCTGAATAATTTGACCCAAACTGTTACATTTGCAGTAGGTTACTGTATGTAACAGTAAACACTTGTTGTATAATTCAATGCCCGTTGGGGTATTAGCTCGGAAAGTAGTTGTTTCAAACAGTGTTTGATATAGTCTTTGTAAGACTAACTTGTTGTAGATTGCGAAAAGAATCGTACTTTTAAAGTACGACATTGTCATACGTTACATGACACAATTTGACACAACTAGGAAAAATCGTTGCAGATACAACTGTCGACATACTTTCTAAAAAAATTGAACCACACGTTTAACATCAATGAGTCATAAGACCCGTTTTAAAAATGATTAGAAGGTTTAATAGTTTAAATAATAGAGTAGATATTTTTGTAGATACCAGAAAATCCCCCATCGAAATAATGTCAGATTTATCGGTACCAGTGATATTGTTATAAATCTTTAGGCTTTAAGTTTGTTTTTTTTCTTTTCTCTTCTTTCTCTGCGCACTGTATGTATGATTTAAAATTATGTTACATAGCATTATATTAGATTAAGTTCCCTGTAATTGGATATATGTATATCTGTTGGGAAAAATAAAGAATAATAATAATAATAAGACATCTCTCCCGAATTCCACTATACTTATTGTTGTTGAAAGTTATGAAATGATTAAATACTTATTGGTAATTCAAGTATTATTACAAAACTATTGGAAATCAAATAAAATAAATATGATTGATTAAAAACAGCATTCAGGGGTCAACCAACTCCGGCCAAAACAAGCCCAATAGTAAATAAACCGATAGAAAGGAAACGCTCAGTTACGAATTAACTGCCAGTTAGCGCTAACCAGCTGCAATTGCAACGCTTCCTGCACACACTCAAACACGCAAGAATGAAAAGAACCAAAATAAACGCACACAATAACACAATTTGTTTACACCACATATTTAGATCATAATCCAAAATAAAAATAATTTCACAGAAAAAATACAAACATACCGAGTGTTAACTACGAAACCTGGCTATAGCAATTGTTTAGAAATAATTTAATTATAATGCACTGACTCAGCTATGGATCATAAACGTATATTTAGCATTTCACTTTAAATAATTGTGTGGCGCATGAAGCAAAATTTCGAGTTTAGAAGAGCCTGAAAATTTGGATTAAAGCTGGCCATAGCAATTGTTTAGAATTCATTTAATTATAATGCACCGACTCAGCTGTGGATCATAAACGTATATTTAGAATTTTTATTCCACACACAACATAAAGTGTTGTGTGTGGAATGATAATTCTAAATATACGTTTTTGTTCCAAGTAAGATTATTTCAATTTTATTCCTATTTTTTTTTAAAACGTCATAAGCAAACTTTTAGTAAATTAAGTTAGCTAAATATTACTCATTGCTCCATTTGTGATCAGATTGTAATTATAGTAAAATACAACTAAGTGTTTTGCAAATAATAAAAAAAAAAATAATAAGCAAAGCTATACTGAAGAGAGATAAATCTTGAAACGCCTCTATAGATGGCCTAAGACATTAGGTTTAATCGAAATCCTTTCATTTCTAATTTCTTGTAATTTCTCCTTTCATTTTTTATTTTTATTTGTTAGTTGGTTTGAAGAGAAATTGACCTAAATGTTACATATACTTTGATAGAGCGTTGTAGCAAATCAAATCAAATAAGATTTTAAATATTTCATTGATAATTCAATATAGCGTGGTGTCTTTGCACGGGAAGTTGTTATTTCAATGGATATTTATTGTCTTAAGTTGTCTTATTAATTGAGACATTGTTTCTATTTTCACGAAAAACATTTTCGTAATTGTATATATTATGTTTAAAGTGTGCAAGCTATAAGAAGTGTAAGTTTATTTTCTCGAATTCAAATAGTTTTGAATTTAAATTATTATTGTATACTTAGAATTTCACTTTAAATAATTGTGTGGCGCATGAAGTAAAATTTCGAGTTTAGAAAAGCCTGAAAATTTAAATGAGGCTTTTCTAAACTCGAAATTTTATTTCATTACGCACCAATCCAAATTTTCAAGCGTTTCTAAACTCGAAATTTCACTTCATGCTTAGTCAAGGAATAGACATTTGCTTAAAGTATAAATACAATCTAAATAACACAATGCAAATAAGTAATAGTATGCCAAAAAAAAAGTTCAAACGAAATAACCTTACCCAAGATTCAATAAAACTTTCAAAACACAAAAATTACAAGTTTTCAAACAACTCAAGTCGCACTCACTGTACAGTCAGTTGTTTCACAATCCGGTCGGCGGTAAACCCGTGCTTTGGCTGGACTGGGTTTGGTATATACAAAGTGTGATATTCTTAAACGATTAAAAGCTGGTGGTGGAGTGGGGACAATTGTTGCTTTTCATTTTGCGTTAAGTTTATTTTTTTCGCAGTAAGTCCCGATGGTGTTATAAATAAACCACTGGTGCAGTGCACAATAAGAGGCAATGAACTGATTTTATTTATACTGTGTGTGTTTATGTACGTTATGCGCGCAAATATATCAAGTGCGTTCTGGTTGATGCTGCTCACTATCAACTTAGCACTTTGTCTGTTGCTCTGTTATCGTGCATGTTTTATTTGCGGAGGCAATTGTTGACTTTTTGTGTGTTTTTAATTGCGATTTATATGTTGAGTAATGAATATCAGTATGTCTGTGTAATTTTTAAATGATTATGGTTCTTCTTTTTTTGCGTAATTTATGGTCTTAGCTATAGAGCTCTGTTAAACAGTCACAGCAATTTCAATTTAAGCAAATCTACGTCCGATGAACGAAAATGTTGAATCAACACTATATTTTTGTAGAACCATTCTTTAACATCTTAAAACAAACACGATGAATACCTTTGTAAGAGCAACTCTTTAAGGTCGGAAATTCACATGTTATTTGGCTATAAGAACGAACAACGATTAATCTTCCACAATAATTGAATAGATCTTTGAAACGTATACATATTGCACATTGAAGCTTTGCGAATAAATTGACACTATTTTTTTTTAAATGTTTCTTAAATGATATATAAATGAACTAATGGAGCACTCTTAAATGATCACATAAATCCGTGCAATACTTCCATAGAAAACATTATTTCTTCTTCACATTGCTTTAATTTATTGAAGTAATTATTCTAAACATGTTGTATTAAATAGATTAATCTAAAATAAATGATAAATAAAATTGATCGTTGCTTAGAAATCTCCATAAGAGCAATGTACATTTTGATTACGCTTTTAATAAATAGGGGCTATTTTAGTAATATCTTAAAATTATACTGTAATTTCCAAAACCATGTGAAAAGAAATTGGGTTTGATATGTACAATTTGTGTACGACATTTGTCGCGACACGGGTTTCCGGTGCGCGGTCTTGAATTGCAAATGTACTTTTTCTGCCGCGGACTGTTCATTGATTATGTTGTTGATAAACAGCAAAGAAAGACATTATTAAAATATTTCCTAATACATTCTTTATATATAAGTGCATTTCTGGATTCATATATTGAGTATAAATGTGGAATGCCGGTATATGTTGATTTAAGTGATGAGTCGGAAAAATTCCTTGTTTATTTATTTGCCAAATTGAATGTGCAACACTCGGCGATTTGATTACCGACGCACTTAGTCAGCTTAGCGTCTAGAGTTCGAATTGGGTTATTGTAATTTCTCATTTTTTGTACGGGTCAGCCTACTCAGCTTGAAAGGCCGCCTACCCAGTTTAGAGGGTAGACCTCCTCTCGTGTTCACATCTATTCCTTTTGTGTGCTTCATTACAATTCACGAAATTAAGGAGTGCAGCGCGCGACAGTCATGTACGATATTTGATTTTTGATAGTAATCATTTAAATCACTTATGTAGTTGCAAATAACATGAATATATATTTTATATTGCCAGAATTTAACTGTGTGTCTACAATATAAATACGGGGAATTTTTCTTTTAGGTAAACATGTGCATAAGCTGTAAATTTTCCGACACGCGTTGTTTTTAAAGAGTTAAATTTGCAGCTTTAAACGAGTGTTTTCCACTCCCAGACTAAGCATGAAGTAAAATTTCGAGTTTAGAAAAGCCCCGTAAAAATTTGTCGAGGGTCGCGCAGCGACCCGAGACAAATTTTCTGGGCTTTTCTAAACTCGAAATTTTACTTCATGCGCCATGCGTATAAAACACTGATTTCAAGTAAGGTTCAAATATACATACATTTCACAGTATTTCAGTGTTTTATACGCGTGGCGCATGAAGTAAAATTTCGAGTTTAGAAAAGCCCAGAAAATTTGTCTCGGGTCGCTGCGCGACCCTCGACAAATTTTCACGGGGCTTTTCTAAACTCGAAATTTTACTTCATGCTTAGTCTGGGAGTGGAAAACACTCGATTAAAATTTCAAATTAAACTATTTTAAAAACAACGAATAGCTAAATATTTAAAGAAAATAATCTGAATTTAGTATTTTTTAGAAAAACTCCCTGTATATACTTATATAGAATATCAAACTAAAAAGGCATCTGTTTCGTTATACAGTTGTATGTGTGTCGATAGAAATTAAAATCGTGAATATTTATGAAGTTTACTTGTGTCTTCTGTAATTCAATACCCATTCATTCATTCGCACAGCGCTATGTAAACAAACAAACAACGCGCTCTACACTCATAATTTTTATTATTCGTTGTGATAAAATTCGGCAGGCATTATAAACCAATTCATAGTCAAAACTACTTTCTGCAATTTTGCTATTTCTCTCGTATCCCAGAAACACACAACCAGCAAAAATTGGCCCTCTTAAATTGCCCAATATTTTAGAAAACCATTGATTTCCTTTTAATAATTCTCGAAGACCAAAACCGAAGCCAACATTAAATCATTCACCTATTATCACTTAGAATCCTTTTCTATGAGAGTACATGTCAAAAACATAATCTCAAACAATAACAATTTATTTTGAAAATAATTGAAATTAAAATGATTGAAAATTTGAAATCACTGGACGGAATTAAGGCAATTTTATCCAAGTTCAAGGATCATGATTTGTTTGCATTGGCTGGAACGGTTACCCAAGGTTTGCTGAGGAATAAATTGGAATCCCGAGAAGATGCGATTGAAGCGATTATTAAATATTCACCAGATGAAGAAAACTTCTTAAAACGCAAATTAATAACGCGAGACAACTTATTTCACCACTTGTACGATAATAGGGTGGATGTTAAACTACCGATAACCAAAGCACAATTAATCGATAGAGTGCTTGAATTTTGGTTCGACAATGACCCACAAATTCCGCTTCCGGATAAGAATCAACATGAAAACATACAAAACACTAATCCGATAAATAATCAAAATGAGGATTTCAACCCAATGAATAGCCAAAATGTAAATCAGGAAATTAGCACTGAACTTCGAAATGTACAAATTCACCGAACAGAAATCGATGTAATGGCTGAAAAAATCACTGAGTGGTTTTACAACATGATGAATCAGAACGAGAGTATCGGAATCGAGCACTTTTTCCCCGATTCGAGGTTGGTAATGAAATTAATCAACGCTGGGCTGGAATCAGTCGAAGAAGTCGAGAAAAACACTGATAACACTGGTCGGCATGAAAATCGGCCCTGACACCATTCCTGCTGATTCTTATGTAAAATGACCTCCTGCATCCGAATATGACCCCCGTTTTCCCCCATCACCCACCGTTTTCGGGGGAGGCCCCCCACCTATTTTTATCACTATTCGATCATTTGGAGGGATGAAAAGGATTATTTTAGCCTTTACGTTTCTTCTGAGGGGCTAGAGAGGTGAAGAGTTCCAAAACATGAACATTTGTAGCAAGGAGGTAGATTTGAGGGGGGGGGGGGATTTGCCCCCTTAAATTGTAAAAAAATCCTTAAAAATGATCGATTTTTCTGTTTTCTTTTCGCATATTTTTCACTTATTTTCTACATATTCCAGCTTCCATCCCCCCTCATCCTCCCCCAAACAATAAAAATATATAGCAACAATATATAGCAACAATATATAGCAACAATAATAAAAATATATAGCAACAATAATAAATATATATAGCAACAGTTCGGAAGATTCACTGTACCACGCTGGCGCTCTCAATACCTCGCGCGCACAGGTTTGCCCAGGAATTTTCATGCTTTGACAGGTTTAAACTTGCATTGCTCTTGTCACTATAGACCTGCACTGTAATCCTTATCTTCCCTCAGTACATCTCTAGCGATCGTAGAGTCAACTTGTCGGTGCTCTAGGCGGGGATTCTGTGTTTCCAAGTTGTTTAAATTGTGTATAACGGTAGAAATTTTTTAATTTCGGCTTTTTCCAAGTGAATTACAGTACGTGAGTGTGAGTTGTGATTAATATCGAGCATTTATTTACTGTTTAATTATGCCACGCGAGTGTAAAAATCATCCCGATAGCTTCTGCTATGTTTGCGGGGAATTGACTTTAAAAGCGCAACGAAAACCCCTTTCTCCGCTTCTTAAAACTGCTTATAAATTTTACTTTAATTGCCAAGTTGGCGATCAGGACAAGAATTGGGCTCCAACAGTTTGCTGTACTACTTGTTACAGTAGCTTGACCAAATGGCTCAAAGGTACCCGTAAATCAATGCCATTTGCTGTGCCCATGGTTTGGCGCGAACCTCGCTGTCATCTCACAGATTGTTACTTTTGTATGACTTCCACCGTCGGGTTATCTAGCAAAAGTAAGCATACAATTCAGTATCCTAATATCCCTTCAGCTCTAAGACCAGTTCCTCACAACGAATCTTTGCCAATCCCAGTGCCCCCAAAAACCTATACTCTAGAGCCAGAAACGGATTTGAAAGACTTTGAGCCACAGCCTGGACCATCTTATGATACGTTCACCGATGATGAAGAGTGTTCTACTGATTCAGCACATCGAAAACCTCACCTCGTTACTCAGTCGAAATTGAATGTTCTCGTCAGGGATTTGGAGTTACCTAAGAGTAATCTCAACTTCTTGGATCTCGACTTCAGCAGTGGAATCTCTTAGAAAAGGGTGTAAAAATCTCTTCTTACAGGACTAGGCAGTCAACCCTGAAATTACTTTTTTCGGCAGATGAAGGCTTAGTGTTCTGCCCTAATTCAAATGCATTGATGATAGAACTGAAGATGCCGTGTGACCCAGACTGTTTATAGTCTGTTTATAGACTCATCAAAGACAAGCTTGAAAGTTGTCCTATTGGCCAATGGGAATGAGTTACTATCACTCCCGGTTGCATACTCTGTAGATATGAAGAAGACGTACGAAAACATCAGCCGGATCCTTGATAAAATCAAATACCATGATTATAATTGGAGACTTTGCGCTGACTTAAAAGTTGTTGCTCTACTCATGGGCCTGCAATTGGGCTTCACAAAATACTGCTGCTTCCTATGCGAATGGGACAGCCGAGCCCGAGACAAACATTACATCGTACGGAACTGGCCTCTGCGAGAAAGTTTTACTCCCGGTCAGAAAAACGTCGCTCACGATCCTCTGGTCCCGAAGGAAAATATTTACTTGCCGCCTTTGCACATCAAACTCGGATTGATCAAACAGTTTGTGAAAGCAATGGACAAGACCGGTGATGCATTTCAATTTTTGAAAACTAAATTCCCTCGTCTTAGTGAGGCTAAAATCAAGGAAGGAGTTTTCGTGGGCCCCCAGATTAGACAACTTTTCCAAGATTCGACGTTTATTGAACACCTGAATCGAAAAGAAAAACGAGCTTGGATTGCATTCCAAAACGTGTGTGAGAACTTTTTGGGTAACAACAAAAGTGATGATTATGTCGCTCATGTCGAGGAATTGCTGTCAGCGTACAAGGCCATGGGGTGTAACATGTCTCTTAAAGTGCATTTCCTTCACTCACACCTGGACTTCTTCCCTGAAAATTTAGGAGCAGTTTCGGATGAACACGGGTAACGGTTTCATCAAGACATCTCTAAGTTGGAGAGGAGATTTTCGGGGAAGTGGAATGCGAGCATGTTAGCAGAGTACTGCTGGTTTTTGATACGAGAAACTTCTACCTCAGGGTACAAAAGGAAATCAAGCACCAAATGAAGGTACTTATCTTAGTTATTTATTATTCTTTACATTTATTATTTTACTTTTTATTTATTATTCTTTACAGCTAAAATAATACTTTTCACCCCACCAATGGATGGGGGAAACGGGGGGAGTATTGAGAGCGCCAGCGTGGTACAGTGAATCTTCCGAACTGTTGCTATATATTTTTATTATTGTTGCTATATATTTTTATTATTGTTGCTATATATTGTTGCAATATATTTTTATTATTTGGGGGTATTTGGGGGAGGATGAGGGGGAATGGAAGCTGGAATATGTAGAAAATAAGTGAAAAAACTGCGAAAAAAACGGAAAAAATTGATCATTTTTAATGCTTTTTTTACAATTTAAGGGGGCAAATCCCCCCCAAATCTACCTCCTTGCTACAAATGTTCATGTTTTGGAACTTTTCACCTCTCTAGCCCCTCAGAAGAAATGTAAAGACTAAAATAATCCTTTTCATTCCTCCAAATTATCGAAAAGTGATAAAAATAGGGGGGGGGGGCTTCCTACGAAAACGGTGGGTGATGGGGGAAAACAGAGGTCATATTCGGATTCAGGAGGTCATTTTACATAGGAATCAGCAGGATTGGTGTCAGGACTCGAAAAATAAATTTTTTTTTGCAGACCAGTGTAATTTAGTCAAATTGCTATTTAACACAAAACAGCAGTTTAATTTTTTTTAATCCAAACATCACAAGAGATGGAGTGAGAGGGAAAATGGATCTGCATGGTTTAGTGATGATCGTAGCGTGTGGGACGTTGCATGTAAACAATATTGTAACGGGTGTTTTCGAGCAGATTTTCGCTCTAGCCAGAGACCTTTTGAATGACAATAATTGGAAGATTAAAAACACCCAGTTAGTTTTAAGGAGTAACAGTGATGTGAATTGTGTGCCGCGGTTGTGCGATACAGAGCTGCTGCAGATTTTGGAAATTACTGATTCTTGATTTTTTTTTTGTTCGTATAAGTTAAGTTTTTATGTCATTTTGCAATAAATTATTTATTTATGTATTTATTATTCGCACAGTTAATGAATTATTCTATTTCAATGTTAAATTATTTTAATCATTTGATGTTACAAAATGTCCAATATAGCAATTAAACTATTTTAATAAATGTTGACTTTTATTATATTCATATTTTGATATTAAAATTCATACACTTATTCAGAACAAAGTTTAAAATATAGTAGAAATAGCTTCGATTATATACGAAAAAACATAAATAATCCCTATTAACCAAAGACTTGAACACCTATCCGAAAAGTTTGCAACCAACCCCTCTTACCTAGACACCTTATCCCACCTGTACCCCACACGCAACCCTAACATCTATCCTAAATTCAAAAACCTAAACACTACTATATATCAATTCATTTCATCAAGACACTAACTGACGTACCGAATGACATTACCATGACAATTTAAAACTTAAAATTTGGTATTTCTGTTAGTATATCTATTTTTACTTCAAAACATAGAAATATGTAATATGAATTCATTTAAGTAAGTAGTTATCTGAACAATAATTCGCAAAGTTGAACAATTTATACTAATGAGTTTGGTAAGAAAGGAGCGGTCTAATAATTTCAATATTACAGAATTACAAATAATTTCCAAATAATTGTTTTTTTTTTTCTGAATATAATTTAAGTATGGCACTTTTTAATCGAATAAAAATTTTATCAAGAAGAAGTAAAATAACCTAGATATGAATTTTTAAAAATGATCGATTTTAAAAATATAATTACAACTTTAGTGGACTAGTAGTCCTTTTAATCAAAAAGGAATGTAATACGGCTTGGATCATGGTATTCTGTAAATATTCATCTATCTAATCATGTCAATCATTTTTTTAAGTCGATCCATCCGCCGAAGTTATGATTTTTTTTCCCCAAGGATTACATTATTATACAAATTGGAGCGCGTTACATACGCGTGATAATCCGGTCGCGCGCCCCGCCATTCCAACGCCAGTCTTAACTCAACTCATATAATTACAAGAGGTTTATTTATAAATATATTTATGTATTAACTGTCATTGTATTATTATATTAATAATATATTTTAGTGATTATTTCTTTTTAACATATTTTTTGTTGGGGATCAAAGTTAATAAACTTTCATATACACAGAGTTTTATGTAACACCGAACATACGTCGTACATTTTCCGATGCTCGGTTTATTAAAAGAATTTAATTTGAAGCTATAAACGAGTGTTTTCCACTCCCAGACTAAGCATGAAGTAAAATTTCGAGTTTAGAAAAGCCTGAAAATTTGGTTTGGTCGCGTAGCGCGAAGCGCGGAGCGGCCAAACCAAATTTTCAGGCTTTTCTAAACTCGAAATTTTACTTCATGCGCCACCGGTACAGAACACTGATATATTACGAAGTTTAAAACACACTGCTAAACTTTTCATTAAATCAGCGTTGTGTGTCGGTGGCGCATGAAGTAAAATTTTGAGTTTAGAAAAGCCTGAAAATTTGGTTTAGTCGCTTCATGCTTAGTCCGGGAGTGGAAAACATTCGTTAAAAGCTTCAAATTAAATTCTGTTTCGTCCACGGTGACTTGTATATGCACTTTGTGCACCGTGTCATTGACGATGCCACTATGGGGCAGTAGATGGCGTTAGCTATCGATTTCATTTAATAGTGTTCACATATTGGCTTGATATAGTCAGAAATGTTCAGTATTCCTCAGCACTGGATCGGGACCACACTGAAGAGGACCTTGAAGTCCGAAACGCGTCTGTGGGTATCTAGTGCGGAATACTGAACACAAATTCAATTTTGATATTTGTTTTCTGTACGACGTATGTTAGGTGTTACATAAAACTCTCTGTATGTATGTATAAACTCACCTAAAAATTCGGCCATTCACATTCCTCTTCCGGATCAATATCTTCTTCTGAATCGCTTGAATCAATATTCGGGGAAATTAATGCAATTACCTCATTAGGCAATTCTCTTTTCTTCGGTATAGGTGCTCTTATCTTTGCAGATATATACGGATCAGACCAAACCAATAACATTTTAAATAAATCATTTATTGTATTTTGCCGTGAAGTTTTTCGTTTATGGTGCTCTCGAATTCTTCTATAAATTTCGTTGCTCGATTCTTGAGCTTCTTCTGTTAATTCCCCAATGGGCACCAAGAACTCATTTAAAAATTGCGATCCAATTACCACCCATACAAATGAACACATAGTTCTGCTGTCTCAAAAGTATACTTGTCAAAAGCTTATATCACAGCCACTTGACAATGTAATTAAAATATTTCTAAACCGTCTTATTAAATTTTCGTCGATTTGTGTGATCTTGGCTACAATTTCAGAATTGTGAAAAAATCGACTTGCTGTATTTAAAGTGTTTGTACGTTGTGTTACAGTATCCACACGAATTCCTAAGGCCTTTCTTAGTTCTTTTTGAATATTTTCTTTTCTAGCGATCATAATTTCTCTTTGGTCTTGTGGCATTTTGTGTATTGTAGGTCTTTTCCACTCTAGTTTGTACGAAATGTGCAACATACATTTCAAAAATTTTATCCAGGCATGCAGTAATGATATTCCGTATTTAAAATTGCTTTGTTTTGGCGTAATTTTTCTGATATTTTCTAAATCGTTCATCTGGGTAGGTTTACAATTGCAGATAAAACAATTTGAACTCCTGTCAAAGCATTAATAGCTTTGCCATCAACCATTGTGAAATGTAACTCGAATGTAACATTAATTTGTTTGGTGTCAATTTCATACCTAAAAGGTTGTTATTTTTTCCACTTCACACTCCATTTTTCTCACTTCATGCTTAATATTTTGAATGCTTTCCTTCATATATAAAAATATTATTGGACGACAAAACTTTGTTGACGATGGTTTATTATTTTTCCATAAAATCGAATCTTCATTATCTAACATTCTTAAAGGAACTAAAGAGAAAAGAAACACGCTTTTATCACTATAGTCCTCGTCATCTTCAGTGCTGCTTCCACTTAATTTTGCTTGCATGAATTCACTGTGCCCAGAACTACCATCACAGCCGTATTTACAAATCATTCGAATCGTAGTAATGTTATTAAAATTTAATATGTTTTATATTTTTCATTATTCTTATAAGGTATGCTCCAACAAATTTTGTAAAGGTACTGAAGCATAATTTTTATCAATATAAATTTCATTTGGATAGCAACGTTCTTTTGCTGGTTTAACAGTTTTGTATGATGGCAAAATATTTCTAAAACCACGTAAACGGAACTGATGCCTTAATGTGTTATAATTTTTTATACTTAATTTCATCGATGCCATCAATGCCAAAGCATCATCATCTGTAAAAGGCTTAGGACCTTCACTACTGATGATTTTTTTGAGAAATTATGGATTAAAGTAGCTGCTAGCCATTTATTTTGTGGTCGTAATATACTGCTGGCTGCCGAAAAAAATATTTCTGAAGGATTTTCTTCAATCATCGCGCTGACTTTTCTCCTCTTTGTTCTCTCACTAGTTTGAATAGATTCGCCTAAAGTTGAAGGTCCTGGTGTAGGTTCCATATTTTTAATATTTTCTGTGATTGAATGTGTTTCAGCCTCAACATTATCTTCAACAAAGATTTTATTTAACCATTGTTCATTTTTCTTATTGACCTTTTTTAAAGAATACTGTGCACATTTCCATTTAGTCCGTGCACTTCGACAAAAATTACTAAGTTTTATATTAATTCTATCTAAATCACTTATAGCATATCCCTGTTTTATAATTTCTTGTTGTAAGATAAAAACAGAGTCTTTAATGGATAATTTAGAGAGTTTATTATGATTATACCACGCAGTAAAAAATGTTCTATTTGTAATAGTCACCCTGATTTTAAATCACTAACACGAACACTAACACTAAGCAAGGAATAATAATACAAATATATAAAATAAATTTACGCACTAACTATTGTCACTAACTAGAAATTAAACTAAGAATATCACAAACACTAATAATAACAAATAAGTTCAGTTTATAGGTTCAAGAACGAAAACACATTTGCACTAGGCGAAATCGATTTAACTTCTGAACAAGTTTTCAGTTCTTCAGAAAAATATATTTTATGATCATATTAGGAACATCTGTTTTCAAAATACTAAAAACGCCTTCAAAAATGTGAAGAGAGGACTCAATGACCCCTACCATAAATCAGCATCGAGATAACAAGTGGAGTCTCACCCTTGAGTTTTATTATTTCCAGAATCGAATGTTTTGTAACTTGTGAAGGTTACATTGGCGATAAATGTACCCTTTTTATTTGTAAAATTGGCATTTAATTCAAAGAATAATAATATTAGATATAAATTAACTAAACTAATAGCCGAAGCAATTATTAAGTTCACGGAAAGGTGACGACGATAGCTAAGCGCGTTGTATTTATCCAGCGTATGTAGCGCGCTCCAAATTGTAGAAAAATGTAATCCTCCGGGGGAAAAAAAATCATAACTTCGGCGGATGAATCGACTTTAAAAAAAGGTTGACATGATTAGATAGTTGAATATTCACAGAATATCATGATCCAAACCGTATTACATTCCTCTTTGATTAAAAAGATTGCGAGTCCACCAAAGTTATTATATTATTTATAAAATTGATCATTTTTGAAAATTCATATTTAAGTTATTTTACTTCTTTTTAATAAAATTTCTGTTCGATTGAAAAGTGCCATACTTATATTATATTCAGAAAAAAAAAACAACTATTTGGAAATTATTTGTAAGGCTTTATGTAATATTGAAATTATTAGACCGTTACTTTCTTACCAAACTCATTAGTATAAATTGTTGATCTTTGCGAATTATTATTGAGATAACTACTTACTTGAATGTATTCATATTTTATATCTCTATGTTTTAAAGTATGCTAAAAATAAATATACTAAAAGAAATGTCAAATTTTAAGTTGTTTTTTACCCTTCGACGGTGGGGCCTGGCCACACAGATGCGAATCGGCGACAGTGTGTGACGTACCGAATGACATAACCATGACAATTTACAATTTTGGCAGAAAGACCACGGGTCGATAGTCGATTAGCAACAAAATATCAACTTTTTTGAAATGTATATATAAATATACATGTTATGTATTTGTATGTTGTTAATAAAGATTGCTTATTATTATTAAAGAATTATAATAATTTCAATTTAACTATCATCAAAGGATTGGCAAAGCAATTACAAGAAGAGAATAAATCTAATACTTGTCAATTTTTTTTGCAATCATTAACACATACCGGGTGTTCGATAAAAAAAAACGCCAACCGCCACAACTCTCTTATTTATTGATCGATATGAATGAACAAAATTGGACTTTTAATACTGATCAAAATTAATAAATAGAATTAGTATGTATAATCAGCTTAGAAGATTCAACACAATTTGTCAGGCAACCGAATAAAATAAAGGCTAGTATTTTTTAAACGTTGCAATATTTCAGTGTTTTATACGCGTGGCGCATGAATTAAAAATTCGAGTTTAGAAAAGCCCCGCGTAGAAAATTTTCTACTCAGGGCTTTTCTAAACTCGAAATTTTACTTCATGCTTAGTCTGGGAGTGGAATAAACTCGTTAATTTAAAATATGTCACAACTATCAAAATGTGTGTCGCAAGTGTCACAAAGAAAAACAATAATATGACTATCTAATAATACACATATTTCAAATAATAATTATGTCAAATTGACAATAGCCCTAACGTCGGCTGTCGCCGATTTGTGTCAAGTTAAATACATTGGACTAAATGTCATTTCAGGTAAACAGAATGAACTAATATCAGATGACTTCGACTCATGTCAAATACCATTAGGCATTAATTACGAAGAAATGAAAATATGTATAATTTAAACACAATTTGTCAACAAACCGAACAAAATAAAGTATTTTTTAAACTTTACAATATTTCAGTGTTTCATACGCAAAATTAACCTATTAAGAGCTGAGCAAATTATAAAGTTAACTCTGAAAGTTGATTTTAGGTAAAATTTGTGACCTTTTTTTTTCCATTTCAATGAATGATTTATTATATTACATACGTCGATTTTATAAAAGAGTTAAATTTAAAGTACGAACGAGTGTTTTCACTCCTAGACTAAGCATGAAGTAAAATTTCGAGTTTAGAAAAGCCCCGCGTAGAAAATTTGTCGAGGGTCGCGCAGCGACCCGAGACAAATTTTCACGGGGCTTTTCTAAACTCGAAATTTTACTTCATGCGACACGCGTATAAAACACTGAAATGTTGTGAAGTTATAAATACACTTAAAAAAATGAGTCATAATCGAACTATTGAAATAAAAAAATATTTACATTTTTCCTTTACTTTTATTCTACATTAAGTTGTAACGTAGATACTTATTTGTTGTCTCGTTATTATTAATGGCTTAAGCTCACAATAAATGACATTTGTCACTTATTTACTAGGCACACTAATTATATTTTTTTTTAAATATAATTTGAAATAGTATATTTCAAAAAAATCGACCAAAACATTGAACAAAAACAAGAAATTGAGCGTTATTGGATTTAGAAAAATAATAAATAAATAAACCTTTATTCACGGATGTACCATTTTACAGAATATAATTTTTTTTACAAAATAACAATTCAATACTAAAGGTAGCAACAAAAATATTAATGACAACATAGTATTCTTTTAACAATTCTCATGGGGAAATGTATTACAAAAAATATCAAAATCAAGATAAATTAACAAAGAATTTGCTGTACGAAAATGTCTAATGTAATAAAATAAAAAAATTATACGCAGCCATTAAAAAACCTTGTTAGATATTATTTGGGAATGAAATTATTGAAAAAGAAACAATATTCATGTCATTTTTGAGTGTCTAGACGGCCATTGACTTTGATTTTTAGTTCAATAAAATCGGTCAATAAATACAAGAGTTATGGCGTTGGGCGTTTTTTATCGAACGCCCGGTATAGAGTTTTTTCTATATTATTTTTCACGTAAAAATGGCGTAAAAAAATGTCTGCCATTCTGAAACATCACATTTTTAATATTTTAATTTGTGATTGAAAATTCTTGTATTGATAATTCAATTGTCTAATGGTTTTCCCAAAACACTTAACTGAAAATGAATCTTATGTTATATATTTAGATTTTGTAAATCAGAACTCGTTATAACTGCCAATTTAATTTCCTAGTGGCCTTCCCAAAATATTTAACAGAAAATGAAGATAGCCTTAACCTTAAATATATAAATTTGTGAGATCTTCTCAATTAATTATGGCCTTGGCAACTAGCCCTATTGGATCAGCCACAGCGTGCTCAAGATCAAAACTGCTGCTTGTAACAGACGATTCAATTTGCTAATGGTTAAGTGAAAATAAAATTGTACAATAATCATCTTTTTGTGTGCTGAGTTTATAGTATTCTTGGATTTAAAAGATTTCGAGTTGTTTTAAATAGTGTCCATTTTAGGCTGTTTCTCAAAAGTTGAAAACTATAATGAGCGTTTTGTTGTATTTGAAATGCTGCTGGTGATGCATCCCAAAAAATCTAGATGTTTTGTGCTAATATTACACTTTATTGCAGTTGGGTGAATAGTCATTTCTTGTAATTTAAATGTTTCTAGTAGTTTTAAATTTACAATTCAATAATTTTTGATAGTGATATGACATTGATGATAACTCAATTACAACTCGTTGTGTTGTAATCAATCAGCTGTTTAGCTTTCAGCATGTAATATGCTTGTCAAAGCTATTACGTGCATGTGTAGGTAATGTCAATCATACGCATTAAGATGACAGTGTGGTATGATGCGGTTACTAGATAGGGCCTAGGTAAAGATGAGAAATAAAAAATATGAACGTTATTTTACTAATATCTTTTATCACAGATGAGTTATTTCTAATAATTAGTAGCTCGAAATCTACTAATTTGAAGAAATATGTTTCAAATAAGGTTGTTTTTATTCTCTTTATAGTTGTTTGTAATGTGGCCTAGAAAAACAATCTGCTAATAATATTATCAAGAGTGCAGTGAACAAAGTATTGACCGTATTGACCAATTATCTCTCTAGCTAATGTCATATGCATGTCGCGTTTTGTCTCCTTTGAAAACATTTGCGACTATAATAATATTTGTCTATTTTAAAAGAGTCGAAATACACTATAGAAGAATCAGGAAAATTAATATTTCGAATTGTTTGTCGCTGTTTAGCCTCTATATTTACAGATATCTTTTAAAAATATTAGCTGACGAAATAATGGAAATATGGAATAAATATTTTAAAACTTTTAGAACTGCATAGAAATGTATACATATTTTAATTTAAAATTCGAAATCATTCTGGAATGGAGACTGCATTTTTAGTTGAAGCGCCCTATAAACGCAAATTATCTCTCACGATAAATTGAATGTTCTATTTAAATTTCATTAAAAAAAATTAAATCTTACCTTAATGCACAATTTGGAGCAACTAACGCATGCATCTAGTATCTGAAGGTGTTCCGGTTTTTGAAGATTCCTTCCGTACTACCATGTTCCGCGAACATTTGAAGTAGATCTCTATAAATAAAATAACATTGTTTATCATAATATCAATAGTGAAAATATAAGAGTCTTGTCATTGTTTAAAGTTTAAACTATCAAATAAAGTTTATTTTTGATAAATTGTTTAGTAATTAAAATTTATTTTAAGTTCAACAACTACGTTTTAAACTAACTATTTAAGCTAATGTGTAATTATAATTATTTGTGATTATTTAGTGGCGTCTATTGTATTGCCGGTCATTAATCAGTGGCGTATCTAGAATATTTTGGGGCCCTCTGCAAAACTATTTCTGTCCCCTCAAATACATGTATATACAGCGAGTTTATTTCTTATAAGTATATCTATACCAAAGCAAGTTACTCCAGGTGTTACAAAAGAGCACAAGATTCGTATAGACGAAACAGAGCTGGGTAGGATTCGAATCATTCAGGATGCGATTCCCGGATTCGAATCCTTTTAAAGGATTCAAAAGAGGTATTCAAATACTTTAGTGAAAACGGATTCGTGATCCAGATTCGTTACATTTTTTAAAGAATTCGTATTTTAATCCAGAGGTACGTGATTCGAATCCTTATAAATAAATAAATAATAAATAAATATATATATATATATATATATATATAATCTAATAATCTAGTACCCATTTACCATAATGGTGTTGAGCTTTTCTTTATTTCTTTACAAATATTTTCCACTTCTCCCTATTTTTCGATATCTTTTTTGCTTCCACCCATGTTATTCCTCTCTTCTCTATTGCTCTTGTCGTCACTTGGTCCCATGTTAGTCTGGGCCTACCTCGTTTCTTTTTTCCCTGAGCTTTTGCTCTCCATACTCTTTTCACTTGTCGTGTTTCTTCCATTCTCTGAAGATGTCCCCACCAGTGCAATTGTCTTTCTTCTATGAAGTCCAGTGTAGACTGTATTCCAAGATCATTTCTTATTTCTGTGTTCTTCATTCTGTCTAGTTTTGTTACTCCTCTGGCTCTTCTTAAATATTTCATTTTTGTTGCTTGTATCCTGCTTTCTTATCTCTTGGTTAACGTCCACGATTCACATCCATAGGTAAGCACCGGTCTATATATTGACTTGAATATCGTTGTCTTAGTGCTTCTCGATATTTGTCGTTGGTTTATGAATCTGTCTCTTAGTATGTAATATAGTTTTGATGCTTTTTCTATTCTTGTGTTTATTTCCTGTTCCTGTGTTCCTTTGCTGTCTATATTTATTCCTAGGTATTTGTATGCGGGTGGCTGTTCTATTTTTGTCCCCTCTATTTCTATGCTCATCGTCTCTTGTTCCTCTCCTATTATCATCATTTTAGTCTTTCCTTTGTTCATTTTCATACCATATTTTTCTAATGTTTCGTTTCATATTTGTAGGTTTTGTTTAAGTTCTTTTTTGATTCTTCGCAAATGTTACTATATCGTCTACAAATACTCCTTCTGACACTGTGACTTTTTGTAGATTGTTGTACCCTATTGTTATACCGTTACATAGTGTATTTTATTATTTCGTTCATGTATATTATAAACAATCACGGGCTCAGTCCTCCTCGTTGCCTTTTGTTGTAAATGGTTCTGTTATATTATTCTTGTATATTACCGCGTTTGTATTGTTCTTGTAGATTTCTTTATCCTAAATGTTTTTCCACTCGCTCCCTTTTTGGTTAATGTCTCCCATAATTTGTTTCTTGGTATTTTATCAAAGCCTTTCTCTAGGTCAATATAAGCTAGGTATACTCTTTTTTTCTTCTGTAGCATCTTTGGTGTCAGTTGTTTTACCAAAAATATGTGGTCCTGGATACTTCTTTCTGTTCTGAATCCACTTTGTGCTTCTTTTAGCGCCTTCTCTGTTACTGCTCTTATTCGTTTGTCTATTATCTGTTCTAGTATTTTCATGTTCGTGCATAGTAACGTTATACCTCTGTAATTGTCACAATTCTTTCTGTCTTCTTTTTTGTGTATTGGTACAATTAGTGCCATCTGCCAGTCTTTACAGACTGCTTCCCATATCTTGTTATAGATTTTCACAAGTAATTTTGTTCCCTTTTTCCCAATGTTTTTTTTATCATTTCTCCTGTTATTTGGTCTTGTCCTGGAGCTCTTCCGTTTTTAGTTATCCTATTATCTCCATTAGCTCTTCTACATTTGTTAGATCTTTGTTTGTTGTTATTTTCATTTTCTTCATCCTCATTTCCATAATTTCCTTCTAGAGCATTCTCTCCCTGTAATAGCTCCTGGAAATATTCTTTCCATCTCTTCATGATTCCTTCCTCTTCGTTAATTATATCTCCATTTTTACTCTTAATATAATTTAGTTTTTGTGTTTTATTTCCTCCTAGTGTCTTCATTGCTTTGTAGAAAAGTTTCTGGTTTCCCTTGCTGTCTTGTTCTAGTTTTTCCCCAAAGTCCTCCCATTGTTTCCTGTTTGCAGCTGATACCATTTCTTTCGTTCTTCCTCTTTCCACTTTATATTTCGCAAAATTTCAGTTTTAAAATCCTCATAAAGGATTTAAATCCTTCGAAATAATTCGAATCATCGCTGTTAAGGTTGGGATTCAAATTCGATTAATTCAAATAGTCGAATATTCTAATATGAATTTGAATCACAAAATTATTATAGAAAATTTAAATATTTAAAATTTTCGAATACTTCAATATTTGTGATAGTATATTTTTAACTTTACTTGCAATCAGTGTTTTATATGCGTGGCGCATGAAGTAAAATTTCGAGTTTAGAAAAGCCTGAAAATTTGGATTGGTCGCTCCGCTTCGCTACGCGACCAATCCAAATTCTCAGGCTTTTCTAAACTCGAAATTTTACTTCATGCTTAATTAAGGAGTAGAAACTCTCGTTAAAAGTTTTTAATATTTTATTAACACCCTGTTTATGATACACTTTTGAAAAATGATTACATTCTCCTGTAAAATGATGATTTTATGTAGAGTAATATTTTTTCGTAAAGTTGAAAATAAAAAAGTGTTCCACCTATCCTGGGACAATCTGTATGTGTACTTAACAGAAACAAATATTTGTACACTTGGATACCATACTTTCTTGTCACGTGTAAGATATTTATATCAAAACATAATTAAATTAACAAAATTGATCTTTTTGAGTATACTTTTAAGTAGCGCTTCTTTTTAAGTAATTTTAGTTGTAGAATGAACTTATATTTTTAATTATTATAAATTTGGAAAGAGATTTCCTTAAATAATTAACCAACAGATTTTAAATTTATCTACAAGTCTGGTTTTTGTAATAAACAATTAACATAAAATCGAGATTATTTCTATCCGTCCACTTGTAAAAGGTGAATATTGATAATTTCGTAAGCGTCATTAAACTAGTCTTGGAAATATTATCAATCTTAGATGGAAATATTAAATCTAAAATATCTGGTATCGAAAATTACCGATATTTTCAATATTGATACTTTTCACTATGATGTGATTTTAAACTAACGAGTGTCTTCTACTCCCAGACTAAGCATGAAGTAAAATTTCGAGTTTAGAAAAGCCCCGCGTAGAAAATTTGTCGAGGGTCGCGAAGCGACCCGAGACAAATTTTCACGGGGCTTTTCTAAACTCGAAATTTTACTTCGTGCGCCACGCGTATAAATCACTGATTTATCCTGAAGTTCAATAACTCATATATCATCATTTACTAAAATAATTAATAATTCAGATATTTAGTCTGTAAATAATTAGGTTTTGAACATTTTTGTTAATAAAAACTGACGGCGATATTTAAAATGTTAATGGTTGCAAATAATAGATTCAATTTTATTTTTAAAGAATTTGTATCCGTGATTCAAAAAAGCGGATTCGAATCTTTGATTCGAATCATATTTTTCTCTTAAGAATCCTTTATTCGAGTATTCGTGATTCGAATCATATTAGGTGATTCGGATTCGTAATTCGAATTTTATTTTTGAGGATTCATCCCAGCTCTGAGACGAATTAACAATTTTACATACCAAAATATGAGCGATATACCGTACGGTTTATTTAAGTATGGCCATAGGGATTTACATGCTAAAATAAGTACCGCATGTTAACTTCCGTTGTCGTATAAATTTAGAACAATTTTTGGTTTTATTGACAAATCACCATTTTTGCTACAAAATGTACAATGCTAGTAGGTAATAAACATGTTAGATTTCTTTATTTTCGCTTTCAAAGTTGAAATGAATAATACAAATAGTATGGCCAATTTTTGGTTTTATTGACAAATCATCATTTTTGCTACAAAATGTACAATGCTAGTAGGTAATAAACATGTTAGATTTCTTTATTTTCGCTTTCAAAGTTGAAATGAATAATACAATTATTTAAGCCAAAAAATCAACTTGGCGAAAGTGTAATAAAAACTTGAAAATTAAAATAAAGAATTCTAACATATTTATGTCCTTCTAACAATGAACATTTCGTAGAAAAGTGTTTGATTTATTAATAAAAACAAAAAATTGTTTTAAATTTCGACAACAACAAAAGTTAACGTGGGGTACAATTTTTACCATGTAAATCAGTATGGCCATACTTAAATAAAACGCACGGTATTTTGAACAACTCGAAATTTTACTTCATGCGCCACGCATACAAAACTCTGATTTCAAGTGACGTTTATAATATACTACTAAAGCAGTATGCTAAAGACGTATATTTTGAACTTCACATCAAATCAATGTTCAATACGCGTAACGCATGAAGTAAAATTTCGAGTTTAGAAAAGCCTGAAAATTTGGTTTGGTCGCTCCGCGCTTCGCGGGCTTTTCTAAACTCGAAATTTTACATCATGCTTAATTTGGGAGGGGAAAACACTCGTTTGAAGCTTAAAATTGGACACTTTTAAAAACAACGAATGATTATTTTCTAAATGATGATGAAATTCATTACTTTGCAGTTTTAATTAATGTTGTCAATGTTTTTGATCATCGCAATTATTATTAACATTTTTCGATGAATTTTAACTGTGTCAAAATGTGGCAAGTTGCTTCCGTTAACATACTCGTATTTACGATAAATTTAATAAAACTGCTTAAAATCGCACAAGAGTCGATAAAATGTAGTAAAATTTAAATTTTACTACATTTTGTCGACTCTTGTGCGATTTTAATCAGCTTTATTAATTTTTAAAAATGTCATTTTATTTTTATAACTTTAAGGATTGCATTAATTAAATAAATACATTTCTATTTGTTTCGTAATTTTTGATGTTCTTTCATTTTGTATTTTCCCCCCATTTGGCTGCGCCTCTGATTATTGTTATTATTATATTTTCGAATCCTATCCAACTTTGTATAATAGACCGTAAAAAAGATATACAATTATATTTTTTTAATTCAATAATATAAAGTACTTAAGTATCGTAAAATTCCTATTAATTCTGAGCTATTTCTTTAATATCTTGGTTAATGAAAATCGGCAATTACTTTTATCGATTGGAAAATCCCGTTTGCCGTCTCCGGGCCTTTGTGGGACACGCTGTAGGTAGAGAGAGGAAAATAGGTTAGTAGGTCTTCCCACAGGCAAATGCGATTTGATGGCAGCTCCCTTTCACGTCTGCAACTTGCAGATTTCTCCCTTCAACTTTGATACCTGTTCGCGTACATCCTTTGATTTCCACAGGTATATATGAGTCTACTGTATGAATAAACGCGAAAACTCTTATTTTACGTTGAGAAAAGGAATTTTTTTCTGTGAAGTTGTAGAATTAGATTTTATACCGTATTTTTAAGCATGTCAACCTCGCATCTAATCAGTGTTTCATACGCCTGGGATATAAAGCCAAATATCGAGTTTGCAAAAGCCAGCAAATCCTAATTTTCAGGCTACTCTAAACTAACAATTTGCCGTCATACCTAAGGTAATTAAAATAATACAAGTTTTAAACAAGATATCATTCTGCTGTGTTTCCAAAAATAGATAATACAAAAGTGGGACATCTTGATAAGGTTCATCTCGTAGAAGTAAAAAAAGAGGTCATGTTGATAATAATTATTTTGTAGATATAATTACATATGTATTGTAAATAAGATAGATAAAAGTCCTTAGTTACATTTTGTATAATTTGTTATATGTTTCGCATTAAAAGAAATGCTACTTAACAGTTTTTCAGAATCCTGTTTTTTAATACGATTTTAAACATATCAATCCAAAAAAATGTAACTTTGAGGGCTTGTATTAAACACGATTTCTAAACATCAAATGAGCACTTCAAGAAAAATGATACAATTTTCGAAATACTAAAATTGAGTGAACATTTTAGAAACCAGAGAGATTGTGAAGATTGTGAAAAAAATGCCGAAACTACTATGTATAAAATTAAGTTTAATTAAGCAAAAATATCACTACTAATTTACGCGTTAGAGCAATAAATATTATTTAATTTAATAAATGTGAACTAGCGTTTGGACTTCAATAGAAATCAATATTTGATACGCGGGGGGCATGAAGTAAAATTTCGAGTTTAAAAAAAATTTGCCAGGGCGCGACTCGCTTTGCCTTTAAAAAAGTATCAAGTATAATTCGATCTTAATGAATTATTTTTTAATGTCAAAATCTATGGAATTTAATATCAGCATTACATTGAACACATTAAACCTGAAATCATTGCAGTCTAGGAGAGTTGAATTGGACTTATGCTTTTTTCATAAATTGATATCAGGTGAAAATCAATGTTCGGAATTATTAAGTTTGTTTAATTTCAATGTTAATCCATATTTATTGAAATCTAGAAGCAAGGCGATTTTCAATGTTCGTACTTGTAAGCAAAATTATTCATTCAACAGTCCATTGAATAGAATAATAAGATGCATAAATGTGCTCAATTGTGACGCTAAATTTGATGTATTTGGGAGTTCGTTCGTTAGATTCAAGCGACAACTTAAGAGATTACTTTAAATCTCTATTTGTGTGTTAAATCTCTATTTGAAAATAATTATTAACCTGTTTGTCAAATTTCGGTCAATGATAATCAATCTAAATGTCAAAATATCTGTCATACGCAATTGTATTGTTTATAATCTATCTTGCTTCCTCCTATTGTTTGTGCATTTATTACTCTCCAACACATAATAAACGCTATGCTGCGTCAATTTATTGTCGATCGGTATATATATATATACACACAACTCTTAATTTCATCTGTTATTGGTAAGATTTAATTTTAGTTTTAGTTTATATTATTTCTTATTTCTGGTTTAATTTATTTGCATATGTTATGATTTATTTTATTGTAACACTGATATATATTTGTTTGTATTATTTTGTTAAAAAGGTGATTCCGTAATAAATTATTATTATTATTATTAAAAAAATAATAATGATATTCATTATTTTACTATCATATGTTCAATTAAAAAAAACCTCTAGAGTGCATGATTTAATCTTTTTTGAAATTTAAGCTGGCTACACACTTCAGAAATTGACATATAAAACGTCAGACACAATAATTATAATGTATATTTTCAGAGTTGCCAACCTCGAATATTTTCCATAGCACTCTAGAGATTTTTTTTAATTAAACATACAATACATATTTCATGTTTGATGTAAAAATGATTGACTTTTGGCATATATTTTGTCTCGTAACGGGAAGTATATAAATTGAAATCACACACTATAAAAAAATACGGATATATTAATTTAGGTAAAACAATTTATAAATGTTCAGTGACGTAGACAGTGGATATAATTAAAAAAAGATGATGAATAATCATATAAAGAATAATGGTTATAAAAATCAATAAAATAATCGATATACGAGGTGAGACTGATTTTTTAAAATTTTTGTATTCGAATAGAATTACAATTCAATATTATCTCCCTCAAAATAACTTCCTTGGGAAGCCACACACCACTGAACACGGTTCTTTCAATCCTCATAGCAGTGCTGAAACTCGGATACTGGAATAACTTTCAGCTGGTCGGTTACAACCTTTTGAATGCTTTAGAGCGTCCCAAAATGAGGTTTTTTAAGGTGATTTTTCGATTTCGGAAAGAGGAAAAAGTCACAAGGCCTCAAGTCAGGCGAATAATTCCGATCATTCTGACTGTCAACCGATGATTTGAAAACACAAGGTCCCGCATTCTCTAGACATTTGAATCGATTCTTGAAGATGAAGGCCTTTTGTTACATGATTCATCTTCTGTGGCTGAGTAGCCACAGTAATATTTTTACTGGCCAAAAACTCGCTTATTAAAACTACCATTTTTGTGCAGATTTCTCTTATCCTTAGTTCATTGGTCGAAATCTTATGAACGGTGGTGTGAGTCAATTTAAACGCTTCTCCGATTATTCTGATAGTCAACCGATCATCTGAAAACAAAAGGTCCCGCATTCTCTATAAATTTGAATTGGTTCTTGAAGATGAAGGCCTTCTGTTGCATGATTCATCTCCAATTGACTCACTTTCTTCTAAAAATGCAATAAACCAGCAAAAATCCTAGATAATACACTGTATCCGTAAACCTGCTGAAGTTTTGCAAAAGATTCCGTTGAACTGTGCCCAATTCTGAAGCAAAACTTGATAACAAAACTTTCTCGAAATTGATGTGGCTCATTTTAAGAACGCACTAGAAAAACCTGTTTTACGAAAAAAGATTCTATGGACAACCAAATGACTCTAGTGAGTTCTAAATCATACTGAAGGCGTATTACATGTTCACCTACCGCCACTTCAAGTCCCAAGTCCCAAATGTTGCCACATCGAATGCTACGTTGCCAGGCTCATGACTTAATTTACACACCTCGTATATTCATATAATAATTGACATTCAATAATCCATTATATCGAGATATTTTTATAATCCACACATTTAAATTTATGCCATTAGTTCTTATAACAATTTTCAATTTGAAGCTTCAAACAAGTGTAAAGATATCGAGCATATGGTGTCGATAATAGCTATATATCGGAAATTTAATTATTTTATATAAAAACATCGATATTCCAAGTTATCGATATACAGAGAGTTTTATGTAACACTGAACATGCCAGAAAATATTCAATGTAAATTTTCCTATCTTCGATGTGTTCTTGGACGCATCAAAGCATTGAGTGCGATTTTATTGGCTCCGATTTTAGTAGTTCTAACGCAACTTATATTTAACGTCAAAATGAAATGTGTTATTAATTAATCGCCTACATCACTAATCGAATGTTAATTTTAAACAGAAAAGAAAAATGAGAAAGAGGAGAACAGATTTAGCTTAAATGCAAAAATAATAGAAAATGTTACTTCCATTTGCTAATATTTTAAGATAGGTTTATACATTGCTTTAATTACACTGGAGATTATTAAGAACTTCGATTTAGCGTATTGTGTAAACCATTTGATTAGGACCACCCGAAGTACGTTGCTTTGGGTGTACCAGCAAAAATGCCGTGACGATACTGCCTTTCGGCTGCTTTAAATATAAATATTCCAAATTTGAAGAGCGTGGCAAGGCAGGTTTGCAAGTACCGCACCTAGGACTGCTGTCAGCACAACAACACGGGGGTGTTAGGTGTGCTGCCTCATTTGGCAAACATTTCAATTTTAATTTATTTATTAACATAATACTCAATAAAGATAATGTAGGTGTATTTATTACTTTATTGACTGCGTAACTTACAATGAATTGAAGATACAGTGATTATTTTTTAGGTAAATATGCATAAGCTGTAAATTTTCCGAAATTCGTTGTTTTTTAAGAGTTCAATTTGAAGCTGTAAACGAGTGTTTTCCACTCCCGGACTAAGCATGAAGTAAAATTTCGAGTTTAGAAAAGCCCCGTGAAAAATTGTCTTCATGCGCCACGCGTATAAAACACAGATTTCAAGTGAAGTTCGAATATTCGTACATTTCACAATATTTTAGTATTTTATACGCGTGGCGCATGAAGTAAAATTTCGAGTTTAGAAAAGCCCAGAAAATTTGTCTCGGGTCGCTGCGCGACCCTCGACAAATTTTCACGGGGCTTTTCTAAACTCGAAATTTTACTTCATGCTTAGTCTGGGAGTGGAAAACACTCGTTTAAAGCTCCTAATTAAACTTTAAAAAACAAGGAATAGGTAAACATGCATAAGCTGTAAATTTTCCGACATTCGTTGTTTTTTAAAAGAGTTCAATTTGAAGCTTTAAACGAGTGTTTTCCATTCCCAGACTAAGCATGAAGTAAAATTTCGAGTTTAGAAAAGCCCCGTGAAAATTTGTCGAGGGTCGCGCAGCGACCCGAGACAAATTTTCTGGGCTTTTCTAAACTCGAAATTTTACTTCATGCGCCACGCGTATAAAACACAGATTTCAAGTGAAGTTCTAATATACATACATTTCATAATATTTTAGTATTTTATACGCGTGGCACATGAAGTAAAATTTCGAGTTTAGAAAAGCCCAAAAAATTTGTCTCGGGTCGCTGCGCGACCCTCGACAAATTTTCACAGGGCTTTTCTAAACTCGAAATTTTACTTCATGCTTAGTCTGGGAGTGGAAAACACTCGTTTAAAGCTTCAAATTGAACTAAAAAAAAACAAGGAATATCTAAAGATTTACAGAAAAAAGTGTGAATTTGGAATACGTATACTTAAAATTGTCTTGAAATGCCTATGTCTTGCTTTGGATAAAAAAAGTATGTTTCAAATTCCCACACACTGCACTTACCATAAACACACAAGATTTAATAACTGACGTATTCTATTTTGACGTTACATGTACCCTATTTACATTAGTCCTAATTTGCATTAGAACTAGTGATGGAAATAATCGAGATATGATAACCGAGTTAGTTGATTATTAAAATATTTCGATATAATCGATTATTGTATATCGATTATTATAAAAATGTATACCTACTACAGGCATTTCGTTACCTTCTATTATAAACCTCCAACAAAATTTCTAACTATTTATTTTGCTAATATCATAACTTCGACTAAATCAAGATCAACATAATAAGTTTTAACTAAATGAGTTTGGGTGAGTTACGTGAAGATGATAATAACTTGAAATAAAACACTTTTTCTCCTTTCTTCACAAGTTTATTTTATACCAGATGTACATTTCGGTCACCATGTGACCATTATCAATGGTTTGATACTGATCAAACCATTGATAATGGTCACATGGTGACCGAAATGTACATCTGGTATAAAATAAACTTGTGAAGAAAGGAGAAAAAGTGTTTTATATCAAGTTTTAACTAATTGGAGTAGTGGAGAGAAAGAAATGTACTTCTTGATATTATTTTAAGAATTTTATTTTCTATACATGTTTCGGCTTAGCCATCATCAGTAGAAAACTAAAAACAGATTTACACTAAGTTTAGATTATTTATAATTTATAATATATATCTTATTTATTTATAAAACTATCTCGATCATTTTATTTACGTGACTTTTTTAACTGTGTTTTATTTCAATGTACCTTATACAAAATTATAAATAATCTAAACTTAGTGTAAATCTGTTTTTAGTTTTCTACTGATGATGGCTAAGCCGAAACATGTATAGAAAATAAAATTCTTAAAATTATATCAAGAAGTACATTTCTTTCTCTCCACTACTCCAATTAGTTAAATAAACACTTGATATAATGGACAACACACACACTATTTTATAATAAGTTTTGTTTGTCATTCTTTTGTCTTCTTTAGCGGCGAGCAAAATATTGTTTTCGCATTAGCGATTTTTAAGTTGTGAGTCGTGAATCATTTTTCTATGGGTATCTACCTAAGCATATCTTGAACTATACATCAAATTATCGTTTTATAAGCCTGACGCATGAAGTAAATTTTCGAGTTTAGAAACGCCTGAAAATTTGAATTTGTCGGGGCGCGACTCGCTTTTTTAAATTCTAAAACTTACTTCATGCTTAATCAAGGAGTGGAAGATAAGTTCTAGATTGTTATGGGGTGGGGTGCTTCGTAGTTGGAATTTTAAATTAAATCTTCGTTACACAATTGAGGTGTTAAACGAAGACCCACCTCGCAACTTCCGGCTAGCTATTTAGTCACTGAATAATAAAATTATGCTTACCAGGGTAATCACTTCACTGATTCTAAGTTTAAAGGTAAATGAAAGGTTTGAAATTAAACTTTAAAAGTAAATGAAAACTTTAGTCAAAGAGTAACAAAATGTATTAACACGAAACAAATTAAACAACGAATATAAATTTACAAATGAAGATAGAAAAATAAACAAACAAAAAAAAACCAAAAATACAATTAAAAAAATAGCTTACGTATGACCACTGGGTCGTAAGGAATACTTGTAAAAACTTTCGCGGACGCGGACGCGGACGCGGACGCGGACGCGGACGCGGACCGAAATTTAGCGTAGTGACGATGCACGGTTCTAAGACTTTTTCTAAGTGATGTTGACGGGTCAACAGACTTTTTTGAAGTGAGTTTAGCCCTTGAGGCCGGCGGTATTTATTTGGTTTTTGGTCAACCCTCTTCCTTTCTTCCCCTCTGGCGACCACCAACTTTCGTTGGCCGAAAGAAAAATGGCCAAAATAAATATTAAATATTAATATTTTGAAATACAAAATATGTCATTATATGCGCGATATGATTCTGCGTCCGGGCATATATGATATATTTTGATTCGAGCTAAGAACGGGGTTTAATAGACGTTTAAGTAATACCAACGATGTGGAATAATAAAGCGCATCGTTTGGTATACCTAGCAACAATATGCATAAACAATTACGCCTACCAACTCCAAAAAACATATAAACAATAGGGGTGTTATGCCTGGACTTAGAAAATGTATAATAATAAGGAAAATACTGAATATAAGTTTATGAAACTTCGTCCAAGCACAACGGGGGGCATAGTAATTGTTTATACATATTTGTTGCTATGTGGAACCTCGTCTAAAACCAAATTAGTAACAATTAAATATCATGACAGCTCGCGGTTTATATCCTTCTGGTTCGAACTAACCATATCGTGTTTGGTATCGTTCGAATCGTCTTCTTCTCAGTTATCCGATAAGGGTTGTGACGTTCGCGTATGTATTCTACATACGCGAACCACGTAGGGGATGTTCCTATCCCTTGCATTCGGCGGTTTTATAACCCCTGACGTCATGCCCAATTCTTTTGTGCTTCGCACGTACGTTTCGCTCGCGCGATCGGGCCGGTCGCAGGTAGCGGCGTTCCATCGCAGATGTGGCGAACTCGGGGATAACCGGGAAATCCGTATATATTTTGGACAACCCTGGAACTGGAAATAGCGGATGCCGTAGAGTTCTACCCTTGGATGGCCGAGAGGAGTTTTGAGGTGAGTTGAGCTGTCTGATGTTCGAGGGCGTTATTTGACGAGATTCCACTAGGCAACCTATCTAACTTAAATAATATCAATGTATGGCGCGAACTTTACTCATTTGGAGAGAATGAAGCAATATTGTGTACTGAAAAATAGAATGAGGTGAATTGGGACCGTTGTTCCGAATATTAAAATATGTAACAAAATAACGCCCGTGGTTATGTTGCAGCTGAAATATTGCTGAATGAACAAGTTGACGACGCTTACGGAAAAGCGCCGGTAACAAGATTTATTGCCTTTATGAATTAACCTCGGTATCTAATTGGTCACTGACTAATTTAACATATCAAATTGAAAACTAGCCTGACCTAATAACAGTTACACATGATCTAGGTGTGCTGCTCGATTCCAAATTAACCTTTCATGAACACATTGAAAAGGTATGTAAATCTAGTTACAAAATGTTAGGATTTATTGCACGTAACTCAAAGGACCTCAGGAATATCGACACGTTAACTAAAACGTACGATACATTTGTACGGACCAAACTAGAGTACTGCTCTATTATCTGGTCGCCATACCTCGCTTGCTCAATTAACCAACTAGAGAGCATTCAACGCAAATTTCTAAAAATGATTTATTTCAAAAAACACCGAGCTTATCCTGTTCAAAATTACAATCACGATAATCTGCTTCGAGAGTTCAATATGCACTCCCTCGAAACACGTCGGAAACTATCTTCTCTGTTATTTTTACACAAACTACTAAATAATGAAATCGACGATATCCACTTAATGTCAAAACTTAATTTCTATGTAAAGCTTGAATTCCCGAAGCAGATGTATTTGCATACACCGTGTCGAGAACTAATGTTCTCCATTATTCTCCCTTAAACTGCATGGTACGACACTGTAACAATGTTCCAGACATGGATATATTTAATGTAACCTCCCTTGATATCAGAACCTCATTGTCACCGTTAATATAAGTCTTTTCTTTTGTTTTTTGTTATCAAATATGCCATATAATTTATCCACTACTCTACTTTATTTCTACCATTTTGTATTAATGTTTATTTTTAGTATTAATGCTTATTTTTAGTTAGTATATTTTAAAAAAACTGCATTTTTCTCTGTAAATAGAATTTATTCTGCTGAGAAATAAACGATTATTATTATTATTATTAACCAATTTTCAAAATTTAGCTATTTAATTATCAACATTTAGCTTATGTTAGGTTAAGTTAGGTTAGGTTAAATATAAGTAATCCTTGTTTTAAAGGCAGAACGGACAAAATCCATGAATTTCGAAAAAAAATACAGTTTTTATTTGACTGTCTTTTAGGACAGAGTGTGATCACGAAGAAATTATTGTTCTACAAAACAAAAATGAACCGTTTGTTAATTTTTAATTAAATTCTCAATGACAATTGAATAGTGAATAAATTTTGTTTCAAATTTCTAAACAGCACAACAGTTTAAACAAAGAAGAACAATAGCGTTTCTTTTTAAATGTTGTATTAGTTTATTCATTTTTAAATTAGTTTATTCATTTTTAAACCTGTAAGAAGTAAGGAATAAAACAATTACAAATACTTAAAACAACTTCACAGAACTAATAGGATATCTATTAGATTTCGGTTTCAACTACTTGAATCAATTAAAAGTTGAAAGGATATGTTTAGCTTTTAAAAAATAAAAAGTTGTATAAATGCAATTACCCAGTAAGCAAAAAACAAACAAATAACGTTATATCAACATTATAGCAACATTAAATGTTGTTTTAATGTTGTTAAAACATTACTTAAATGGATTTGCTCAGTGGGTATAGTTGTAACTAATTCCTACTTAAGAACTAATTGATTTAATTTAGAAATAAGATAAGAATATCTAGTAGATTTCGACTTCAAATTTCAGTAAAACATAACTGCTCGGTGATTTTGTTTTTGTTTAAGTTACGTGAAGTTGTTTCAACTATTTGTAATTGTTTTATTCATTACTTTATTATATTCTATTGTGTTCAAAATACGCATATAGCCTATAATAGAATATAGTGAAGTAAGGATTAAAACAATTACAAAAACCTACTAGATTTGTTTTTTTCAGATTTCAATCAATAGTATATTTCTATTCTAAACCGAAGCAGTAATAAGTCAAATATTTAATCGAATTAATTAGTTTTTAAGCATTTATTATTCGTTGAACGAGTATGTTCCACTCCCAAACTAAGCATGAAGTAAAATTTCGAGTTTAGAAAAGCCTGAAAATTTGGATTTGCCGGGGCGCGCGAGCGAAGCGAGTCGCGCCCCGGCAAATCCAAATTTTCAGGCTTTTCTAAACTCGAAATTTTACTTCATGCGCCAACTACGTAAACATTAGTTTATCCCAAAGTCAATTGCTTATTCAGCACTTAACTGATGGTGATGATAATGAACAAGATGTATGTCAAATATATATGATGTTTGCATTATGAATGGTCACGGTTTTATATTTTCTCTGCTACTCTTCCTTTTATGCATAGAAGACTCTAAAATATTCTTCAAGCTCAATTATATATATCGTTTGTTCAATAGAAAAACCTCTAGAGAGCCATGATTTACTCTTTTTTAAAATTTAAGTTGGCTACACGCTTTAGGAATTGACATATCAAACGTCAGACATAATAAATACAATATATAATTTCAGAGTTGCCAACCTACAATATTTTTCATGGCACTCTAGGGGTTTTTTTTATTGAACATTATTGAACATAATTTCAGAGTTGCCAACCTACAATATTTTCCATAGCACTCTAGAGGTTCTTTTTATTGAACATACGGTACTAATTACATATGTTTAAGAGTCACATCCAACTCAAGTTGATTTTATGTTTGATCTTCCGTTACAATAAACTACTGATTTAATCCGAATAGTATAACCATTATTTCGTTTATTATTTATAGAGCGAATAATCAAATCATTCTAGCAGTTTCTAAATATTCGATAATTTTTATAATCGAAACAATCGATGATTTCCATTCTAATTATACCATCACTTGAGTAGGTAGAAGATGCAGAAATAATGGATTTTTATATCGATGTATTCGGTACCACTAAAATTAGTAGTAATAATAATTGATGTAAAAATCGATTACTAAAATATCTCGGTCCAAAATGATCGATTAATAAAATATCTCGATTATTCCCATCACTAATTAGAACTACTAAAAATCGTAATCAATGAAATCGCAAGCAGAAGAATGTAAATTGGATTGACTATATTACCATTGGAAATCGTAGCCAATCACATCGCACTCAATGCTTTAATGCGTCCCAGAACAAATCGAACATAGGAAAATACAGAGTGAACATTTTCTGGCATATTCGGTGTTACTTAAAACTCTCTGTACATTGAACATCAGTAATTCGAATCTTCTCTGGTTCCCAGCTCTGGTACTGTATTATAAGTAAGATGTGAATCCTTTCATTATCCATTTATAACGTGAATGTTTGAATGGCTTTACCTCGTTACGGATTATACCTTTATTAGGTTCCTTTTATCGCCGACGATCCACCTCCAACCGTCATTGCTAATTCGCTCTGGCGACGTGATAACTGTGTTTTATTTGTGCGGTATTTTTATGCGGCATTGCTAATTGCGGCTTTAACAATTCCATTCCGGAAATACACTGTTCGAAATGGCGACGTTAAAACACAGCCACACGGGACTTGCTTCGGATTTCTTATCTCGTTGTAAACTTTACAATCCGAGCCTGCTTTTTTTTATTGCCGAAACAGCATCGATTCGCGCAATATGCAAATTGTTTTTGGCACGGCATCCTCCATAGTTCATCCACACTTGCTTTGTTTATTACAAGTGCTTTGTTCGTATTAAAATCACCCGTTATGCGGAATATCACAATCTTTATTTGACAGTTATCATAACCTCTGTTTATAAACATTATCTTAAACACATTCAAGTACGTTGTTCGTACCAAAATTACTGTTTATAGGAAAACTCACATTTTTTATTTGACAGTTATCATAACGTACCAAAATTACTGTATATAGGGAAAATCACAATTTTTATTTGACAGTTATCATAACCTCTGGTTATAAACATTACCTCAAACACTTTCAAGTGCTTTGTTCCTACCAAAATTACTGTTTATAGGAAAAATCACATTTTTTATTTGACAGTTACCATAACCTCTGTTTATAAACATTACCTCAAACACTTTGACAATATTTTTTTACCACTTTTACCATTCAATTTATCATCATTCTAATTATTTAAATATTGTTTAATATTTAAGAAACAATTTAGAATCTAAGAAGTAATATTTAATGTTTTCTTTAGAGGACATATCCGACTGGTTAACGTAACCTAAGGACTATAGATTAACATTTTGCAAACAGTGGGTCGTGAGTCGATTTTTAATGGGTCGCGACAAGACCTTTGATAAGATAAAATCTCGGGTTTTAAAAAGCCTGAAAATGTGGATTCTATAAACTAAAGATATCAACAAATATGTCTATTTTGTTGATATCTTTAATTTTTAATAATTTATCAATAATCAACTGAACTTTAATTTTGCTGTGACATACGATTTTAATCGTTTTCGTATATTTTTCATCAAACTCCAAACATTTCAGGTAATTTTTCTTTTAGGTATACATATCACGATTTTTCGCTGTACATTTACAGAGATTCGTTGTTTTTGTAAAAGCTTTCAATTTGAAGCTTCTAACGAGCGTTTTCTATTCCCAGTTTAAGCATGAAGTAAAATTTCAAGTTTAGAAAAGCCTGAAAGTTTGGATTTGGATTTGGATCCAAATTCAGGCTTTTCTAAACTCAAAATTAAACTTTATGCGCGACGCGTATAAAACTAATTTCAAGTGAAGTTTAAAATATACTGCTAACCAAATCTTTTAAAATTTGATAGTCTCAATTAGTTTGATTTGAGATGTGTAGGTAATATCTCAAAATTTGATGATGCCAATTAATTGGAGGTATAACTAGAAAGTCAATGGACCTTCAAAATAATTTGATTAAAAGTGCACCCTCGATTACATACATGCTAAAAATCTCATTACAATACGTCAATTAGAAGCCCACATACTTTCAATGTGCGGTTTGGGTGGGACACCCTGTATATTTTAATATTAAGTTGGTAGCCTAACTAAAACATAATGCACGCTTAATTTTGGAAATATTACACACACGCCATCTGGCGGTTCAGCGGCCAGCTATCATACATTATTTTCAACCGCTAGATGGCGTGCGTGAAGTATTTCCAAAATTAAGCGTACATTATGTTTTAGTTCATTCAAGATCTATTATTTTAGTGAAAATAGTGGCCGTCCCTTGTTGTTGGTAAACATCCTCTTATTCACCGTTTTACAGAACATTGTAAAATGTATAATTTGACAGTGACAGATAAGAATGTTTTCATGAGTTTGACGTTTTACTTTATATGGTAAATTGTGTATTGATGAATGGTTGTGCGTTAATAAGGTTTAGTAATAAACGATTGTAAGCGCATTTCTAAACTCACATATACTGGGTCGACGAAAATCAAGCTTGTTTGGTGAGGTCATAGGTAATTAAACATTTTTAGTAAGTTCGTAGATAAACAATATTTAATGTATTTATACTAAAATAATAAGTGAAGCATTAAACAGAATCAAAATTGAATCCCTTCGTAGTTTAACAGCACTTCAATAAACCCTAACACAATCTATAAAGAGAATCTCAAGTATATTTACCTGAAAAATTTATGGTGCGGACTTTAAACAAACCCGGAACGGGGTCGAATCTAATTATTTCAAATAAACTTTTATGATGGCTGCCATTAAAAACTCCATTATTTGAGTGTACAGTTTACGGCTCGCTCTCAAATTGCACGCCAGAACAATAAAGCTTGGAGAGCAGGAAGTGCGAATTTATATGTGAAGTGGTTTAAAAAGCGCGCGTGATCGCATATGTGTATTTAAATTCCGAAAGTTTCATGCGATGAAATAAGTTTTGTTGTAAAGGGGGAAGGAAAAGGAAAACTTTGGGACGGGAAGCTCAGCAAAAAAAAGTTGTTGTATTTCGACCCTTCTCCTTCGATTATTGCTTATGATGTTTTTGAAATTGATTGATTACGTAAGTTGGTTGTGGGGAGTAATTGATCATAATAAATTCATTTCAGATTAATTTGTGAGAAATACAATAATTTATTATATCCAACTTATTATTTCTGTAACTAAACTATTATCAATCAATGCCATGTAACCAAACTTAAGTTAAAAACATGATTCAGAGTAGGCTTTGAATTTTAAATCAGATTGGTACTACTGACTGTTAACACATAGCTTACCATAACCTCAAATGTTTTCCATCATTCAATTAGCATTCTGCGCAATCGCACAAAAATAAATGGCGCCTACTCTAAATCATAATTTAAATGATCGCGCGGTACTTCGTTGCAATTTGAGATAATTCCTATATAATTACGCTTAAATTAGAAATTATTTTAATCAACCCCTGACGTATGACTGCCGTAAGTAACCCCTGAATCAGTTCAGAAATTCTTGGAATTCCGCTGTCCGCAAACGCATTAAACGCCCACCACGCGAACACTGAATCACACGTTTTGCTAATCACGAGCTTTTACTTTCATCACACCCAAATCAATAACATCAGTGCTGAAATTCCATTTGATATACTTCGCAGAAACAAATAATCCAATTGGAAAATATACTTCATGATTCATTGGCATCAAATTACCAAAGAAATTAAAATAGTACAGACAAGGCGAATTGATATTCAATGGTGTAATTACAATAAGGGAGTCCAGAGAGTTTTAGTGGACTCGTAAACGGTACGGTTAAATAACTGCAAATCAGTCAATATTAAATTTCTATTAAGATATACCAAATTATTGGATTGGCGAATAAACTGGGATATTAATTCTTGAATCTTGAAGGCGTTTACTTCATGGTGCATATGCAGTATGGAAATAAAGGTGTGTTTGTACTCGTAGAGTAAACATTTGAAAAGTCCTCATTGGAACCACTATATTGGAACTCATACAACCTGTAACTTAGATGTGGGTGAACTCTCTATGCATATTCCCTATGAAGCTTAAGCTACATTACAGATTAAACATTTCCAATTGAATTAACAACAGGCGAGCGTAAGGGCCAGTCCAGTTTATCCACATTGTTATTTGTTCTACAATCTTGTATAATCTTGCATTATATTCTTGCAGCAGATCATAACAAGGCAATGTTATTTCGGATGTGTCAAAAACAACGGACAAGCTTACAGGAATAGAACTTAAACTATCAATGGAACATAATTAATAAAATATTTCTTAACTTATAATGGTTTGTAAATTAAATTCACTTGGTTTTGTTTCATTTATATGTATTTTATTTTTTACTAGTTTCGGCTTAATGCCATTATCAAGAATGATGTATAAATGGATTTGTTTGGGAATATATACAGTTTCGAGTTTTAGGTTTTATTGGGTAATAAGGGCATTTAATATCGGGCAATTCCAAAGGTCTTCGTTGTCGTTGACCACATTTTTACTTGCCTTTATGGCTTTTAAAATTTCTAAACCCTCCCGGTAGTTAAGCGTTAATCCCTTATTACCTGTATGCAGAATTTTTAAATCGTTTGAAGAAAAATGGTGATTAGATGTGATACAGTGCTTAGAAAAACCGGTGGTTTGTTTTTTTATTCTCTATGTCTTTTTTTGATAACAAAAGACCTGCCGGTTTGTCCTATATACACTGCATCACAATCATCACATTTTAATTCATAAATACCACTTTTCTTCAATTTACAATTTTTAGTTTTGATTTTATTGTTAACTATTAATTTTCCTAAATTATTTGTGTTTGTCAAAATTATGTTATTATTCTTTCCTTTTAAATTATTTTTGATTTGTAAAGACAGTGGCTTAATGTATTCTAATCTATTCAATGTTATTGTGTCTGAATTTGTCCCACTATAAAAGTTATTTCGTAAATGTTTGTGTTGTTTCTTTTTTAACATTTTATTAATAAAATCCTCAGTGTAGCCATTGTTAACTGCTATTGTTTTATCAAAACCAAGTTAATTTAATTTACAAACCATTATATTTTAAAATGTTTTACCAAGTGATTAATGAGAAAAAAGTGTCCGATATATATCTTAACTGTTCGTTCATCGACAGAAATCCGTTGAATCCACAAGAAGACACCCAATAAAACTAAAGACTCCTTTATACATTTCAAATATAGTTTTATAAAACATCTAATAAAATTGCTAGAAACTAATATTGTGGAATTTCTAGCACATCTTTTGATTTCATAATTTTAATTTTAATAAGAAATTCAAATATGCAATCTGGCAATATATGTTTTTTTGTTACCATACGCATATCTTGGCGTGGTTATGGTTACATAATATTTAATGCAATGTTTATTAAGTAAGCTCAGAATAGCGTTGCCATTGTCTTCTTTGGTTATAAACAAATATCTCTTAATGGATGACTCCCACGACGATTTTTTTTTTACAAATTAATACTCTTTGTATAATTTTAATTTATTGGTATGGGCTACCCTAAGCTTGTGTTATGCTACTTTCTGACCACAAAGATACTTCGTCTAAAAATATCACATTACCCCAATCACGTTTATATTTTATGCCTAATTTATTCTTTTTTAACATGTTTTTCAAAGTGAAGATAATTCTTCGTTGCGCTTCTATGATTTTTTCTTTAGTTTCGCGATCACAATGACGAGTATAGGGTATGCTAAAAAAGGTCTAAAACTTTGTTATCCTTTTGAAAGGTTATTTTCTGCGAAGTACACGTTATAGACTTTCACCCACTTCGTCACAAATTGAGACATTTTCGCTCGCAAGAAAACCACTCATGGTAAAATGTCTTTGTTGTTACTGATTGAGATGTGCAATTACAAATTGATAAAAGATGCATATTAAATGAGTTGTCAGGCTATACGCCCATTTAGATATCAATGTACAAATTTTGAGAAACAAAACTATCCATTATATCCAAAAACAATACAGACATGCTAGAAATTCATGAAAACTATATTAGGAAATAATATTTTGCCAAAACGTCTTCTGAACGAACAAATGTCTGGTTATCGATTGGCATAGATTGAATACCAGATTTAAATCAGCAGATCTTGATTCTTTTCATAGCATTTCTAATTGCGATTTCGCACAACCTCTGGTCAATTTAATCAATAACACATCGGATATAACTTATTGCTTTGTCATCGAAGTAAGCCTAGTACTTTCTCTAAAGTTTATTTTTCAAGGCATTAATTTTCTCAAAATCTTTACATATCCGTGGGTCGATCAAATATAAACGAGTCTTTGTCTTCTGAGCGTTGGGAATGGTATTTATTTACGATTTGGCTCCTGAGGTCTTTAGATTGGGATGCCTAGAGTTAGGAAACCACACTAGCAGTCTTGTTCTGTCCTTTATTTAGCAGTTATTACAATAAATGTGATGAGTAGGTTTGTCTCTTTTTCACAACGCGTGATTCAAAAGTTACCTGCCCGCGAAAGAGCTAAACGAATAGAAATTTAGCATAGACTGCAGGTCCAGTTTGCGAAAGATACCATTTCATGGAGAACGTTTGGAAATAATATATGGTGCATCGATATAAAGCAAGAATCAAAGTCAAAGGAGAACCTGTGAAAGCCAAAGTTCGATTGTCTAAGTTGGCCACGGTATTTTGAAACTGGAGAGAGGTTCTCCTCCGCAATCGAAAGCTCTTACAAATGCACTGCATAATGTGTTGCATAACTTAATATTATTATTCATAATAACGTAAAGAATGCTCAAAAACATCCACGTAGTAGTTGGGTTCTCCTAGTGGATTTCTTACACAGACGTCGAACCAACAACGCAATTTGCTACTGCTACCTCCTGGATCAAGTTAGGCTTCATAATTGACATAAAAAACGAGATTGTCCCATCTGCGATGTATTTCTCCTCCACCACAATGCTAGGCCCTATAGAAGAGCTGTAAGAAAGCAGAAAATGTTATAAACTACCTGAGAAACACTTGAAAGTCGACCCTAACAGTCCAGACCAGTCTCTATACCATGTCCACTTGTTTGGACCCCCAAAAAAAAGCACTTAGAGGCAAGCGATTTGAGAGCCACAAAGAAGTGAAAATGTTTGTGCGCAAGTGGTTACATACCCGCCCAGCTTTATTATACGATAATGGACTTAAAAAATGTTTTAAAACTTTGGGAAAGGTATTTTAAAAAGAGGATACTATGTAGAAAAATAATTCATAAAAAAGTAGATGTTTCTATTATGAACATTCTGTGAAAAACAAAAGCCTCGTTTATATTTGATTCACCCATGTAGTTAAAACAATACCTCAAATCATAGATTTGGTAAAAGTCTCGTCACAATATGCAAGAAAAGGCGAATTGGCAATCCTTGACAACTAACGTAAGTACCTAGAATTAAACCTCACCTAAATGACTGACATCTAACCTGAGTTATTTGTTATCTAAGTATTATCAATTACTGCCATCTAACCCAAGTTAAGTAATTATTCTGACGTCGATAACATACATCTAACGTGTTATTCTTTATTATTTATCTAAGCTATCAATAATTGCTGTTATCTATGTTAACGTAAGTAACTGTCATCTAATCTAACCTCACTCGCTGAACAAACTCATTCAAGTAATGTTTTTATCGACATTAATACAACGTTTAATGATGCTAAACTGTTGATATAACGTTATTTGTTGGTGTTTTGCTCAGTGGGCAAGTACTGGTATTTAGCATAAGATTTTCTTTATTTAAGCTATCAGCAAATCCTGTTCATCTGATAAAAAAATTAGTGTCTACAACGCGTTTTAAATAATTCCCATCGTAGAAATTACACTGAATAATCAAACAAAATATATCAAAAGCAGCAAAATTATAAACGAAACGCATTCAATTTATGCCAGTTTTAACTTTTGTTTAACAATTCAAAATCCATTCCGATTTCCTTCCCTAATTCGATAATTCATCAAGCTTCGCGGAAAATGTACGTGTGTCGAAATCAGGAATCGACTCGCTTTTTCACATTCCGCTTTCCGGAACGCGGAGCGCGATCGATAACATGATAATCGATCTGGAGTCACGGGTTTCGCAGCTTTTCTAAAAAAAAAAATAATAATAATAAGGAAGCATACGAAAATAGCATGTCTAGGTCATCAGCCAGCGACCCAGCAATGCTAATTAGTTTATTTATATTGCCCGATGTACGCAAATACCATCAATGAATGGAGTAACCGTTACTACGAAAATATCTTAATAGCGTTGAATGGTTTAGAGGAAAAATAGTTCAATTCAAAAAAATAGTCATAACTTATTTTTTTATGATTCATTCAATGTATTACTATATGAGGGGATAGACACCAAAAATAACATCAAGCTAAAATCATTAGGGGATCCTGAAATAATTAAGGGATCCTTCATGGTTTCAGTTCTCCAAAATTACATGAATTCCCTGTCACTAATTGCTGCAGGCGCTTTGAATTTTAAAAGCGCAATATTTGGTTAAACGAAATAAACATTTGTAATAGTAGATTGTTCTACTCTCGTCTACGAGAGGATCCATACTAGGTGAAAAATGGCCGACGATTGACATCATCCATCTCAGTAAAACTGGACTACCTAGACAAGGTGGGATGGTTGAGCTGAGGATGGGTGACCCGTGGTGGAAGGCAGCACAATAGGCCTAATGAGGTGTAAGTGCAGTGCAGCAATGCGCACTCTCCCTTATACCAGATACCAGATACCAGTAGATTGTTTGTCAAGTTTTGAAAGCTTCGGTTTGCATGCGAATTCCAATTTGCATTTACAAGCCCGCAGGGCGAGTAAATGCAACATATTAGCATGCAATGTAACTTTCAGAACGTGTTTAATACTCTGCTTTTCCTACAACCAAACAGCGGCGGCATTCATTGTTCTTCGTCACTACTCATTTTATTTCAATAATTTTGACACTGACGTTTGAGAATTTCACTTTCAAAACTAGTTTTGAAATAGTTATTTAGGTGACTAGTGTGTGAAGTAGGGCTTTTGCGCACAACTTGCGAGTTTAAGGCACGAGCCGTTAGGCGAGTGCCATAATCGCAAAGAGTGCGCAAAAGCCCTTCACACACGAGTTATCTACAAAACTTTATCTACGACCTTAAAAAAATTATTTATTAATATTAATATTTATGCTTAAATTAGAACAATGCGATATAATTGATATAACTGATTGGCCCCCATTTTTACCACTCCATTTTTACCACCGTCCCTTTTTTACCACCAATTCTTTTTACCACCAACGTATTTACCACCGTATTCTTTTTACCACCAATATTTTACCGCTATTTAAAATCGAATTAGAATAACCACTGACAACTTCAATTCGTAACCTGTCAATGTCATTATCGGTTTGTCATTCGCCTAAATCGTTGGTCACTCCTGCCTTTGCTGATATTGCCGACTACCTCGAGAACATTTACGTACGAGGCAAACCAGCAAGAGGAAGACGACGTGCCACATCCCCGCGATATCCGCTAATGCTGTGGAACATGTATCAGGCAGTTCTGCAGAATACGGCACGCACGAACAACATGTCTGAAGGATGGCATAACCGTTTTTCTGTAGTCGTCGGCCGGGATCATCCTAGCCTATATGCTTTTGTCGTCGAGCTTGAAAAAGATCAGGGAGACACCGAGGCAATGTTCCGGGAATTGGACCTTGGGCGAAAAATTAAACGTACGGAAAACCTTGCCAGAACTAAAACTGAGGATAGGATTACAAATATAGTCCGAGATTACGATGTCAGAAAAGAAGAAGGGGAAATTGCAGAATACTTAAGGGCGATCGGTCACAACATACAATTTTGAATAAAACTGATTTTATTTGTAAAAAAGTGTTTTATTGTATAATTATTAGTACAAATATTAGTGGTAAAACTGTATAGCGGTAAAAAAGTATGGTGGTAAAAATGCGGTGGTAAAAATGGATTGGTAAATTTGGAGTGGTAAAACTGTACCCCTACTGATATAACTATTTTCTGTATTTTATCCCCTTCGATTTGTTTTTCTGTGATTGTGGTTTCTTTGGTCACGTTGACGAATGAAGTAGAAGTTGAAGGTTTTGGATCATCTATGTTGCCAAAAATTTTACAAGATGTTTGTTTCTTGTTTTCCAGTGAATTCTCCACATAACCTTCTGCCACATGCGAGGATTTCCATCCGCCGTGTCTTTTGACTGCTGTTATATCTGCTCCTGAATCAGCTAATAATGAAGCAGATGACCGACGGAAGCAATGACCAGTATAATTTTTAAATTGTGGCAATTTTAAATACTGGGCGATCAAAGATGGTATTTTACCAAACTGGTTAATCCCAACTGGTTGCTTCGAACATTTTCCGTTTTTATAAAAAACAAAAAAATCGCTTATGATTGCATGACGATGGTCGTAATGAGGCATATTTTAAATACATCTTAATGAATGTGTCATCAACAACTGTGAATGTTCTTGGAATTTTATTTTTGCACTCTCTGATTTTTATAATTAATGTAGTCCCTGCATTTTGAATGTCATCTATCTGCAGGTCATATAACTCATGACGACGACAAGCTCCCGAAAGTCCAAATATTGCAACAATCTAAACAAATTATGAAGCGTAATAAATTTACTCGTTAACTTATTATTTGCTTACCTTCATCATTAAGAATAAATCATCTGGAGCATCTTCAATAAACTTTTTAATTTCCTCTTGTGTAAATATCTTGGACTTTTTTGGTTGATATGAATCATTCCCGCGTTTTATAAACGTAATTAATTTTGAAAATTTGCTAATATCGATATTATTATTTAGATTTAGTGTCGATTTGAGCATACAGTAATGTGACCACAATGTAGGTGGTTTGTATTTGGCGGATAATTCAAAAAAATACGTTAGCAGTACATTTTCTGAATAATTTTGTATGTTTTTACCTCCGCACCAATTTATAAACTCCTTGTATGTGTTCATGTATACATCTTTTGATTTATCCGGGAGTAAATTTAAAATGACGTTTCTTGCAATTCCTGCCACTTCCGGAGGCGTGCACATAATTAAATTGTCTTCTGAATCCATTTCTAATTCTTGATTTCTAATTCACTGTATTGATTAATTAATTAATCACTCGTGACACTTTTACTACAACCAGATTCGAAATAACACAGTTTGTTTATACAAAGCCAACGTCCCTAAAGAAAAGTTGTGACGTTTGTTTTGTACCACTCTGCTCTTATCGAGGCAAAAATAACAGCCAATGATTCCTTTATCAAAAACTCAAAAAGCAGCCCGAAAGCACTTTGGTCCTTAATCAATAAAAAACCATCAACAAACCGTGATATAACCTGTGATATTAGTCCTAATTCTTTTAATACTTACTTTGCTAATGTGGCGGTGAACATTTCACAAAGCCTTCCTGACCCAACTCAAACACCCTCAACATTTATGTTAGACTGTTCCATTAACTGCTCAACATATTTTTTGTTTAAGAAAACCAGTTCTGTACAAGTCAGAGATATAATACTTGGACTAAAAAACTCCCCATCGAGAGACATCTATAGTCTTACAACAGGCTTGCTTAAGAGTGTTATAGATGTCATAGTCACTCCACTAACGAAGCTGATAAACATCTGTATTGAGGATAGCGTATTTCCATCATCCCTTAAAAAAGCGTATATCACTCCTATTTTTAAGAAAGGCGATCGGGAAAATGTTAGCAACTATCGACCAATTGCTATACTACCAGTGGTAGCAAAAGTATTTGAGAAGGTCTTACTAAATCAAATTATAGACTTTTTGGAGACCCATCAACTTCTTTCCTCAACACAATACGGTTTTCGGAGGGGGAAGTCTACGGCCGATGCGATCGTGAACCTAACTGAGGAAATTACTAGCAATTTCGAAGCTAGTATGCACTCAGTGACATCATTTCTGGACCTTAGTAAGGCATTCGATTGCATCGACCATGATATCCTTTGTATTTTTATAATTTCCATCCCACCACCTGTCGCTTAATTAATACGTATTTAATTAAGCGAGAGCAATCAGTCGTCATAGGGCAAAGAATATCTAATCAGATTAACCTAAAATTTGGGGTACCCCAGGGATCAATCCTCGGACCGGTCCTTTTTTTACTTTACATCAATGACTTACCATCTGCGTCTATGTCCTCTATATTCTTTCAATTTGCAGACGATACCATACATCAGCAAATCACATGATATCCTACAAGCGAATATAGAACACGAGGTATGTAAAGAAAGGATTGGTAACTGGTTTGTGTCAAATGGGCTATCCTTAAACACCAATAAAACTGTCGATTTAACATTCTCGCTGCGCACCGACTTTTCCAGGGAGATAACAGCACGTTTTCTGGGTGTGAGCCTAGATCACAAATTATCGTGGCACGGACATGGAGAGGCATTGTCAGGGAAATTATGCAATCAATATACCTGCTGCGTCAATTAAAATCAAGTCTGCCAGCTGCAGCCTTACGTACTGCATACTTTGCTTTGTGCGAATCCCACCTATCGTACAGCATTCTGACATGGGGACATTCTGCTACTATGCAGCGCATGTTTGGCCTCCAAAGACGCGCGGTAAGGGTAATATCGGGTTTAGGATACCAACATGACTGCAAAGCTACATTCATAGATCTTGGTATTCTAACACTCCCCTCATTGTATGTATTGGAATGTCTGATGCATGTTCGAAAAAACTTAGCATCTTATCCTACTCATACGGACATACACCATCACAACACTAGAGCAAGTCGCAACATTTGCCTACCAAACATTCGCTTATGTAAGTCACAGAATGGTACAAACTATTTCGGACCAAAAATATTTAATCTTCTGCCAGAACCGGCTAAATCTCTTGGTATTAAGCAATTTAAGAACACAATAAAAAAAACTACCTCAAGGGGCAAGCATTCTATAGCATGAACGAATGCCTAACCGATAAGTACACAATATAATGCAAGTGCCCGGGAAGCGTCCCCTATCCAATAAATCATTAGATTTTACTATATAACCAACTAGTTGTCTTGTTTGTGTATTTATGTATTTTTTTTAACTTTGTATTATATATGCACAGTATTGTAAGAAGTCATTATTTAATGTTTTGTTCTACTTTTTATATTTTATTATACACACTTGACGAATGTAAGCTGATCATGCACTTAACATGAATAAACTACTACTACTACTACTACTACTACTACTACTACTACTACTACTACTACTACTATTTTGCATTCCCGTTTAGTTGATACTCCGGTCGCGTGGCGTCATTGGCGCTATATTCATGGTAATAGAAGATAAATAAAATAAACAAATATTTTGTTTTTTATCCATTTAAATATAATTAAGATTATAAATTTCATTAATATTTATGATGATTTAGATATTCTGCAACAATAATTTTGCTTTATATTTTGGTTAGAGTCGTTAATATGTTCGGCGCAAGAACTGTAAAAAATGACAGATAATACAAACTGTTTAAAAAAGTAACTCCCATTTAAAATGCATTGGTCATTTGGACACTAGTGCTTAAAAGTAAAGCTTCGCGCATAACTATCGATGCATAAATGTTGTCTTTTTAGTGGTGTCGTAGATAAATTCAATTTTCAATCGTGACATTACTTGTCAAAACATAAATATACAATTGACAACTTTCAATGCAACGGTATTGCGACAATATGTCTGTTTTGGGAGCTAGAGTGCTATTATTTAATCTTTTTTAAAATTTAAGTTGGCTAAACACTTCAGGAATTGACATATTGACATACAGGGAATTTTTGTTTTAAGTAAACATATGCATAAACTGTAAATTTTCCGACACCCGTTGTTTTTTTGAAAAAGTTCAATATGAAGGTTTATACGAGTGTTTTCCACTCCCAGACTAAGCTTGAAGTAAAATTTCGAGTTTAGAAAAGCCCCGTGAAAATTTGTCGAGGGTCGCGCAGCGACCCGAGACAAATTTTCTGGGCTTTTCTAAACTCGAAATTTTACTTCATGCGCCACACGTATAAAACACTAATATATTGTGAAATCTATGTATAAAATATAAAAATTAATTAAAATTAATATTAATATTCGCTTTTATATTTTGTAAATATTCTGCAAACTATTGACAAACTCAGTTTTTCTTTATGGTCAATTTTTCTTTATGTTAAAATGTATGTATATTTGAACCTCACTAGAAATCAGTGTTTAATACGCGTGGCGCATAAAGTAAAATTTTGAGTTTAGAAAAGCCCAAAAAATTTTACTTCATGCTTAGTCTGGGAGTGGAAAACACTCGTTCGAAGCTTCAAATTAAACTCTTTTAAAAAAAACGACGAATATCTAAAGATTTAAAGAAAATAAGCTGAATTCGGAATACGAATAGAAAAACTCCCTGTATAAAACGTCAGACGTAATAATTATAATGTATATTTTCAGAGTTGCTAACCTAGAATATTTTCCATGGCACTCTAGAGATTTTTTTTAATTAAACATACGATATTAATAATAATATGATTTTACCTACGCCCTATCTAGTAACCGCATCATAACACACTGTCATCTTGACGCGTATGATTAACATTACCTACACATGCACGTAATAGCTTTGACAAGTATATTACATGCTGATAGCTGAACAGCTGATTGATTACCGCACAACCAAATGACATTTCTTTGATGTATATTGATCAAGTAGTCATTTAGTTTTCATCAATGTCATGTTACTATCAAAAATTATTGAATAAATAAGTTGTTCTTTCATGCTCATTGTTTATTTTATTAGGGCGTAGGTAAAGTATCGTGCATTTCTCGAGTGGTATGGCAATTACATACTCGCGGAATACTGCACTGGCCGCTGCGCGGCTTGTGCGCAACATAACCCCTCATATGTAATATGCTGCATACCACTCTCGTGACGTAATATATTATATTGTCCATTAATGTACAGTCGGTAACAGGCACATGTAAGACATAATCACTGATAAAAAAATATTTACAGCTAATTAGCAACATAGATGAGATATTCATTTAAATCGTAAAAAGTTTTCTCGGTAAGAAATTGGATGAGCATTTTTTTTTAAACAAAGCTAACGATGGTACATTTTTAACAGATATTAAAGTAAGATCAAACATAAACAATATATTTTAAACCTCACTGTATTTTCTAAACTCTAAAAATGTACAACGTATACATCGAATATGTTTAAAAGTAAAATTCCCTATATAAAAATCTATAAATGCAATAATATATAGAAATTAGAGTAGAAAACTGAATTAATAAAAGCCACACGTTTATATTTATAACCAAATCAGAATGATTTTAAGTTTGTTTTCCCCAATCGTTGAGATGTTAAATTAGATTGGGATATATTTTTTAGCTCTTCTGGCGATGATGTGGCAGACATGGTGGTTGCGATGGTTAGGGTCGACGTCTGTGCGAACTCGATTTAACTTCGTTACTTTTTTCGGCGCACATTTACGAGAGGATATGACGGATGGACGGTTCCATTTACATCAGTGAATGATAACGCATGGCGTAAATTAATGTTAATCAGTTTTTACCCTTTCTGGATAGAGTGTCTACACATTGATTCCTTTTTATGTTGAACGTTTGCTCCACTGAAGTGGAAACTTTTTTTCTAGACTGCTTATTTGACATGCAGCACAAAAAAAGGCTTGGGTTAATTAATATTTAATAGACCAGTGTATATATTTTTACATTTCACAATGATTATATGAGGGTTCCAATGTACGGTTTTATAATGTCTACTTGACTAGAGGTTGGAGTCCAGCCGGAGGTCAACTAGAACTATTCGGTTATCTTCTTCTTCTTTGCGTAATTAATGGCCTTAGCTAATAAAGCTCTGTTGACCAGTCACAATAAATATAAAATAATAATAATAATTTTTTATAAGTTTATTGGAGTATCGATTGTATGAATAAATAAATGAGTGGATGAAGGGATGAGTAATGAAATCTTAAATCTAGGTCTTAAGTGTAGGTTAAAATCTGGACAGAGTTAAACAGCCATTGCTGCGCCCTATGCCCTCCCCAAGGGATAGGAAAGAGGAAATACACGTGGATTTTTAAAGGAAAAGGTTCAATGGAAAGGAATTAGGGAAAAGAATTGTTGAAAAGGATGTGATTAGAAGGATAATTGAGGATATGGTGGACCACGTGGAGGCCGCACGTTTTAATTGTGCAGCGGGACGGACTGCTCGGGGTCAGTTCTCGGACCGTACTCTCAACTATTCGGTTATACAATGTCTGCTTGACAGCCAACGTCCATCTCAACCCAGGGTTGCCAAATCAGAGATTTTGTCATCAAATCTGGTGCTTTCCACTTTCGGATTCAGACAAATTGTTTGTGATTCAGACATGGCTAAATTCTGGTGATTGTTGGAAGTTTTCAGTGACAATTTAGTGATTTACTGTCATCAGAAAGTGATTAAAGTTAAAACAGTCGAACGTGGTAAAATACCGTCAAAACTATCAAAAATTGAAAAATATACCATTCTATTAACGGTGGAGGCTTCTACTTCGTTATACATCATAATTCACAAATGAAACACGATTTAAACTTTGTTATTATTATTATTACTTAAAAATGTTTCATACTAAATTGATCAAAAATGATTCTCCTGCAAAAATTTGACCATTTGGACATGGACAATTTTATGAATGATATATTCACAAATTAAACACGATTTTAACTTTGTTTGTATAACTGAGACTTTATTAAGTGACTATAGTTTCGACAACTTTAACTTTTCATTTTCAAAATTAAAGTGAGTTTAGTTTGAAAATGACAAGTTAAAGTTGTCGAAACTATAGTCACTTAATAAAGTCTCAGTTATACAAACAAAGTTAAAATCGTGTTTAATTTGTGAATATATCATTCATAAAATTGTCCATGTCCAAATGGTCAAATTTTTGCAGGAGAATCATTTTTGATCAATTTAGTATGAAACATTTTTAAGTAATAATAATAATAATATATATTGGTGTTAATACAAGATTGTTTACACAGGTCACAGGTAATTTTAAATACTACTATGTATAATAACATTCACAATGGCGTTTTGTTAAATGCAAAACGCATTCCAGTATAAAAACACACGGGACTGTTAAAATGTTCAAATCTATAAAGCATTGTTTACAGTCCGATCTATAACTTATTCCTGCCAGCACTCTAATAGCTCGACGTTGCAACGGAAAGATGTTTGACAAGATGCTTGAATGACCCCACAATATAATTCCGTAGGACATGTGCGAATGAAAATATGCATAATAGATATTTGTTAGCATTTTGGTCGTCATAGACCTGGATAAGTTTCTTAAGACATATACTAGCTTGGCAAGTCTGGCTTCAAGTTCTTGTAAGGAGTATATTTTAAACGTCATTCGAATTCAGTGTTGTGTACGCGTGGCGCATGAAGTAAAATTTCGAGTTTAGAAAAGCCCCGCGTAGAAAATTAGTCGAGGGTCGCGCGCGACCCTCGACTAATTTTCTACGCGGGGCTTTTCTAAACTCGAAATTGTACTTCATACTTAGTCTGGGAGTGAACGACACTCGTTCGAAAGTGCTAAAATCAAAAATCAAGTAAATTGATCATTTATGTTAAATTTTACAATTTGATGAATTTCGATGATTTCCGTCAAATTTGACATTCATAATTATAATTTGAATAATTCCGTCGAATGTGACATTTTTAATATTCGAGGTTTTGAACAATTGTTACAGTTTTCATATGAATTAACATTTTTGGCATTCCGAATCAAATTTTGACACTTGACATGTCGATTTATCACATTTTTATCGGATTTTCAACAAATCGATATATTCACAAGGTTTTCAACATTTTAAATTTATTTTGAAGGCAAAACTCAGAATTACAACCAGAGTATCCAACTAAATATCAAACATTAGAAAAAAATCACCAGATCTGGTTGGCCAACAAAAAAAAAAAACAGAATATAGTTCTTTTTATCCAACTGTCACTTCATAACAGCTAATCAAAATCGAAAGATTTTGATAACATAAAGAAATCACATGAATTTGCGAATGTGATTTCTTTATGTTATCAACATTTGTGTTCCTATGAAAATTTATTTGTTTCCCAATGTGTGCTTTTCTGACACAACTCTTTTAAAATTATAAAGTAAGTGAATATTTAAATTATTAAACTTTTATATTGGGAAGTCCGATGTGGTCCAGGCAAACCAATGATGCTACAAATCGATAAATGATTGTGCATATGATGTAAAACTGTAACAAGTTAAATTGAGCTGTCTTTGACAGAAAAATTGAAAAATGTCAGTCACGGAGGAATTCCATATTGCTACATGTATTGAGGAAATGTTTCTATTAAGTATACATATGCATACGCTGTAAATTTTCCGACATTCGTTGCCTTTTCTAAAGTTCAAATTGAAACTTTAAACGAGTGTTATCCACTCCCAGATTAAGCATGAAGTAAAATTTCGAGTTTAGAGAAGCCTGAAAATTTGATTTGGGGTCGTAGCGAAGCGGAGCAACCAAACCAAATTTTCAGGCTTTTCCAAACTCGAAATTTTACTTCATGCGCAACGCGTATAAAACACGGATTTCAAGTGAAGTTCAAAATATACTGCTTACTTCAAAATATTTAGTCTTTAATACGCGTGGCGCATGAAGTAAAATTTCGAGTTTAGAAAAGCCTGAAAATTTGGTTTGGCCGCTCCGCTTCGCGGAGCGACCAAACCAAATTTTCAGGCTTTTCTAAACTCGAAATTTTACTTCATGCTTAATCTGGGAGTGGAAAACACTCGTTTGAAGCTTCAATTTGAACAGTTTTCAGAGAAAAACGAATATGCGAAGATTTGCATTAAGAGAAGGCTTTTCTTCTTTCATAAATAATTGCTGGTCAATTTTTAAAAGTTTTTATTTCTTTTTTTTTTAATTTGAATACCTTCTCTTGCCTTTTGGAACGTTTTCCGGTGATTGGTTATCAGTCAACGACCAGGACAGCAAACACATATTAAGCTGTCAGTACTGAGCTATAACCAAACTGGACTTTATGCAACTTATTTTTAGCCAGACGGACGTTGAGCTTTCAACGTCCAGTTGGCCAACTAGAGGTTGACAGGAACTTTGATGCAACTGGGCATTAGTAATTAGTAATTGTACAACGAGAGTGGATATGATGCTTATATCTCACGACGGCAAGTTTGGGGCACGACGCTGTAGGCTAGTGCCTCAAATGCCGAGTGAGATATAAGCCATATCCACTCGAGTTTGACAGACAACTTTTCCTACGACTAGTGAAAGAAACGGAATAATTAAAAATTATTACAATAATATAATTTGCATTAAAAAATGTAATTATAGAAAGTACCGTGAACGTATGCAGTGCTTACACACAATAGTGTGTAAGTTGAAAATTAATTTCATAACTATTCATTTTGTAAATAAAACACTTTTTACTTTGTTTAACCACTGGATCTTACATTTAATTGTGTGACTAGTTTCGACTATCTAGTAGTCATTCTCAAACTAAAGTAAATACAAATTACACAATTTAAAAACTATTTATACGGCTTCGAAGAGAGGGGTGTACATTAGGTCAACCTGGTCATTAAGAAGGGAAATTCCGGGATTAACTAGTCACACAATTAAATGTAAGATGAAGTGGTTAAACAAAGTAAAAAGTGTTTTATTTACAAGTGTATTTAAGATGTACCACAAAGTGAACGCCTACAACACCAAACAACTATTCATTTTATTTAACATAGCATATAATTCTTAGGTATATGGTTAAGTTCTTGGTAGTACATTATCCACAGCAAAGAGGTGCATAAAACTTGATTTTAAGAAAATATATTTTAAGTATGTAATATATAGATTAGATAGATAAACAGTGCTAAGTCTAGGGGTGGTGGTGTACTCATTGCGGTGCGGCGTAATATATCTAGCGAGCGTTTGGTTGCATCTGAAGTAGTAGAACACTTATTTGTTAATATAGCTAAAAACATTACAATTGATTCTACATATATTCCGCCAGGAGCAAGCCTATCGTATTATGAGGATCATGCAACATCTTTAGATGGTATTTCTAGTAAGTTCAATGACTGTAAGTTTCTATTTTGTGGCGAATATAATTTGCCTAATGCGGTTTGGAGCATTAAATCGAACAAAACTTTGGCCAATAAAAATACTTCACATCAAGCTTATGTTTTATCTAATGTGTTAAATTACCACCATATAACTCAAATTAATAGAATTCCTAATAAAAGAGGCAATTATTTGGATTTATTTTTTTCAAACATTGGTGAAGATATAGAAATTGCAAAGGCTATTGATCAATTATGCCGTTCTGATGTACACCATTATCCGTATATTTTAGAAGTAAATAATCAAAAGTTTGAATATATTATTATGCCAGAAATTCGGATTCACGATTTTAAACGTGCAGATTATTTTGCTTTAAATAATTATTTTTCTTCTATCGATTGGGCTCATGCTTTGAACACTAATGATATTAATATTGCTACTGATAATTTCAATAACATTGTATATAGTGCATTTGAAAGGTATGTATCATTAAAATTAATAAAAGTTTCAACTTTTCCAATTTGGTTTAGCAGTAACTTAATTAAACTAACTAAACAAAAAAAGAAAGCTCATGCTGTTTTTAAAAGTTCTGGTCTTCAAACTGATTACGTATATTTTAATGAATTACGGTCAAAATGCAAGAGACTTAACAATGAACTGTACACATCCTATATTGCTAAAGCAGAAGCAAATATAAACATTAATCCTAAGTCTTTTTGGAAACACGTAAATCAGTGCCGTAATTCATCTAGTCTTCCGAAAAACTTATATTTACGAGATAAATTTGCAAACTCAATTAATGATTCAGTACAATTATTTGCCGAATATATTTCAGCGGCGTATACAATTGATGATCAGTTTGTGGTACCCAATTTTGAAAATCAGCCAATAATAAATTTTTGCAATGTAAATGTTACTCTTACTGACGTCTTTAACTCATTGTCTAATCTGGATAAATCATGCAGCGCAGGCCCTGATGGGATTCCAGCCTATTTTCTGGGAAAGTGTAAATATACTCTAGCTAAACCAGTTCTTGATTTGTTTAATCTATCTTTATCTTCCAGTATTATCCCTCAAAGTTGGAAAAGTAGCTACTTGACACCAATTTTTAAAAGTGGCAGAAAAAAGAATATTGAAAATTATCGAGGAGTAGCCTTGCAATCCACAATACCAAAAATATTAGATCTGTTAGTTTCTCAACAAATAGTGTGGAACTAAAAATATAATAGTTGATCAACAGCACGGTTTTATGAAGAATAGATCAACTGTATCAAATCTTACTTTCTACCATACATACCTGTCGAACGCTTTAAAGAAGGGCTGTCAAGTTGATGCTATTTATACGGACTTCTCTAAGGCTTTCGACCGTGTTAATCATCGAATTTTGTTACATAAATTAGCGTCTCTCGGTAGGGGGGGGTACTATTTTTAAATGGTTAATAAGCTACTTAACAGATAGAAAACAGGTAGTCAAGATAGGTAATACAATATCTACAGAAATTAGTGTTACTTCTGGGGTCCCCATTGCTCCCATTGCGGACCAGTATTATTTGTACTATTTATTAATGATATTGGCCAGTATATTAAATATAGTTATTATCTTCTATTTGCCGATGACTTAAAATTGTTTAAATCTATTAAATGCCTGGATGACCAACATAAATTACAGTTGGATCTGAATAGTTTGTCCACGTGGTATGAAACTAACAAATTATTTTTAAACTTACAAAAATGCAGCTCAATTTTATTTTATCGCCGTAACAGAATGGAATTTAATTATGCGATATATAATCATACATTGCTTTGCGTTGATAACATCAAGGACCTGGGTGTCATATTTAATTATAATTTAAACTTGAGCCATCATGTTAAACGCATATCTAACAAAGCTCTGGGAGTCCTTGGTTTTATTGGACGCTTTTCGAAAGATTTTGATGTTTCCGTTTTACTTAAATTATATACTTCCTTGGTCAGACCTCACTTGGAATACGCATCTGTCGTTTGGTCTCCTCATACGAGGGTACTTTCAGCAGAGCTGGAGAAAGTATAGAGTCGCTTTTTGCGCTTAGTTTCTGCTAGGCTAGGCAACACTAGATACCAATTCAGCAATAGTACTATGCATAATATGTTGTGTCTCAGCTCGTTGGAAAATGGAAGAATAATAAATGATTTGTGTTTTCTATTTAAGCTTATACACGGCGAGATAGACTGCCAAAGCTTATTAGAACAATTAGACTTTTATGTGCCTGCTAGAGGTCCCAATAGATCGAAATTTTTATTTTATTTGCGCTATCATGCAGTTAATTACGCAAAATTTAATCCAATATGCAGAATGATGAGTTACTGTAACGAATTAAACAATAACAATCATTTTTTATTACATCATTCTTCATTTTCAACATTTAAGGCTAATTTGAAACGAATCAATTTATCCGCTATTGTTAATAATGTTTTATCTTAATTTCAATTACTTAGTTTGTGAACTCATATAATTTTAATTCGATATTATATTATACAATCTAGTCTTTACTGTGATATTTTGCTCATCAATTACTGATATTAATTTCAATATATTATTTGTACAATTTATTAGTTGTTTATGTATTTGTCTTTGTACCGATTTGTTGATTTTATCTCTAAATAATGTATTCACTCTTTAGTATTTTTTATTATTATTATTTTAACTCGCGTAAAGTAAGAGTAACATGAACATGTCTTATACAATTGTTATTTTTCTGTTATCCACTCTGTATATATAAATATACTAATATTATAAATTTATGTAAAAGGAGATTCCGTAAATAAATGAAATGAAAGTTTACAAAAAATAAGTATTACCTCTTACTTACCAATACGAGTATCAGTAATATCCAGTTTCAACGAATAATTGAATTAATCTAAATCTCAGATTCATACTTCTATACCCAATTTTATAAATTTTACACTTATGTAAATATATCCTTTTCATAAAAAAAATGATTGTGAGTTACGTGAAGATCAAATTAATTTGACGAATAGAGCACTAATAGCCTTTCTTCGCACTTTTATTTTAATTACCAAATGTACATTTCGGACACAAAGTGACCATTATCAATGGATTATCACTTTGTTAATCCATTGATAATGGTCACTTTGTGTCCGAAATGTATATTTGGTAATTCAAATAAAAGTGTGAAGAAAGGTTATTAGTGCTTCAATCGTCAAATTATCCTTTTCATGTGCAATTTTAATAATTCTCGCGCGATTTTTTGGGCAGGTATTCTTGCTCTGTATCTTTGGAAGAATGTCTCAGCTCCAGAGAAGTACACAAATCACTTTTACACTTACTTTCCATAATGTTTTTAATTATAAAAATAATTTGAAAATTTGCTAATGACGGAATCTCTTGACATGTGTCGTTTACAAAACTTCAATCGGTTTAATACGAGTTGTTACCCGGGTTACGTAAACAAAAATAACTAACAAATTTTATACATCCTAACAAGAGTGGATATGATGCTTATATCTTTACACTTTAATTTCTTGAATTAATTTCTCATCTGGCACTTGGTGAAATATATTACACTATGTAAAGTTAATTAAAGGAAAGGCACTTGGTATTGTTTCACAATTAAATCTTTATTCCGACTAGTTTCGGTTTGTTAGACCATTTTCAAAAGAATAAAGATTTAATTGTGAAACAATACCAAGTGCCTTTCCTTTAATTAACTTTACATAATCTTTACACTTTATTGTGAAAATATGATATAAATTTCTGGGTTGGAGTAGGAAAAAGTTTTTTTTTTAACTTAAATATTTAGTCCTCGTGTCTTTTAGAATGTTTTTCTGTGATTAGTTAACAGTTAACGACCAGAGGATACTAATAATTTATATTCACAGCACCGATGCAATTTGGCATCGGTGAAAAGATGCACTGAACTGACGTCATTTCAACTTCTCATCGATGACAAATTGCATCGGTACTGTAAGCACGGGCCCAGGATAGCCAATACAAATTAAGCTGTCAGTAGTAAACTATAACCAAACTGGAATTTATGCAACTCAATTTTAATCAACCGGATGTTGAACTGCCACGTCCAGTTCATCAACTACACGTTGACTAGAACTTTTATGCAACCGGGCAAAGTGTCAGCATTTTTATCTGGTAGATTTTTTAAATGTATCATTTTTACTATGTAATTTACAGGATGTATGTGAATTAATGATAATGCTCTCACCGGCATACTCGTAAGTGGTAGTGTTTTAAAAAACGATATCTGCAGTTGAAATGTTCGTACCTATAATAGATAGCTCGTAATAAATAAATAAAAATAATTAATAATAATGGGCAACATATTTGTGATCACTGGAAAATGTGCGCGTATGTATTTTTTTAAATTTTTTTATTTTGGGTTTTACGTCATCTATTTCCGCTGCTAAGGCCAATCATGATGCCGGAGATTAGGTCTACAGCTATCCGGGAATTTTGCCGAACCCGGTGGGAGTTCCAACCCACCGGTAGGGATCTTTAACGTGCACGCAACATCCAGGCAGTACACGGGTCCTACATGCATTTAACGTCATATCCGAGAAGACGGAGTGTTTGGCATTTTTATCCTAACCTATATAAATGCAGACAACTTGTTAGGCCGGTATTTGAACTCCGGTCCGTGGCGTGGCAGTACAACACTCTAACTACTACACCACTAAGCTGCCCAACGCGTATGTATTTAACGGGCATTCAGAATAGTCTGCCTGTTTGAAACGATCTCAGATTAGGTCAAATACTAATAATTTTTAAGTAAGGTCATAGATGTTTATTAGTGAATTTTCAATAGTTGATCAGCTTGGAAAGAATTGGTTCTGTGTTAAAGCTGTCATCATAAGCTGCCGTCTTGCTCACGAAAATCTCGGTCCCCGCACAACGGCATTAAAATAAACAAAATTTTACAGTCTACTTAATCATTCATGCGATATATTACGAATGCATATAAAAGCTGTTGATTAATTCAAATACACACTGTATAAAATAATTACAAAGTCACAATAAAACACTGTTTACTTTGTTTGTACAACACTTTTTATTGAATGTGACTGTAGTTTCGACAAATTTAGCTTGTCATTATCAAACATAAGTTTGATAATGACAAGCTGAATTTGTCGAAACTGCAGTCAAATTCAATAAAAAGTGTTATACAAAGTCAAAACTGTTTTATTGTGAAATTAACATGTATATCGAAGTACAAGCCTCCACAATACAGAATTAATTACAAAGTATTTATTATTCGAAATATAAACAACACAGTTTTGAGGGTTCCACTTATATTGTTGAACACTGCAACATGTTTCACCACAAAGTGACTTCATCAGGCATTATTCATCTGCCTTATGAAGCCATTGTGTGCTGAAACTTGCTGCAGTGTTCAACAATAAAAGTGAAACCATTCAAACCTTGTTTTTTTATAAATAGTATTATGGAGTTTCATCTTGTATCTACCTCGTCAATTAAATATTTACAAAGTATTTTATTATAATGCAATTACTGTAGGTTCTTAGACTATTTCCGTAAGAATAATAAAACGGCAATTATTTAGTTGTGCAGTGAGCGGAAGACTGATTCATTTGTTTTTCTCGGTAAATATTTACTCCGCATTTGAAAACTCTTACAAAAGCGTGTTGTATAACCTAATATTATTATTCATAATAACGTAAAGAGTGCTCAAAAATATCCACGTTGTATTTGACTGTGCATTTATAAACGCAGAGATCGAAAACAATTGATGTCACTGACAAATATTGAGCTTTATTTTTTGAAGTACAAGAGAAGATATAATTATAGCCTACTCTAAGTGTACCCATTATTAAACGCGCTTTATTTCCACCATACATTTTATGTGGAACTCAGAAAATAATTGAACTCGATGTTGAGTTAATTTATCATTTGGCCCTTAAAATATATTATACTATCAGTATAATCCTATTTCTTGGATTTCAAGTATAGTGGAATTTTTCAAATTAGGCACTCTCATACGAAGCACGAGCGCTGTTCGTGTATTTCCGCTGCTCAAAAAATGAGAAAGGGGAACCTGACTACGTTGGGCGCACATTTATTTAAAAGAAAGGAACTCGCGCGCACATGCCAGGTGCGACGACACGAAAATAACTAAAATTTTCAGATTTCTATCTCTTTCCTAAAATGTTGGAGGGTAAGGGGAAAGAGATCGAGTACTCAGGGGGTAATCCATTATGAACACCAACCGCATTTTTTTATGTAAATGTCAACCCGATATTAGCAGGTAGTAAGAAGTCTATTTGTTTTCAGCCAGCGCGTAGCGTTATCTTTTGTCCGACTTGGGGTGGTTTTGATAGGAATATTTATTTGATATTTATGAAATTATTTAAAATGTAATTATAATTAATACGACATTTGTAAAATAAAGTCGAAATTAAGTCTACGTGTACAATTTTAGGTCAATAGAATTTTTTAAAACGTATCTGACGTTTACATCTCGGTAAATATTGATCATCACATCTGAACGTTATATATTTTAACTTTACTGTAAATCAGTGGTTTATACGCGTGGCGCATGAAGTAAAATTTCGAGTTTAGAAAAGCCCCGTGAAAATTTGTCTCGGGTCGCTGCGCGACCCTCGACAAATTTTCTACACGGGGCTTTTCTAAACTCGAAATTTTACTTCATGCTTAGTCTGGGAGTGGACAACACTCGTTCTTAGAAGTTTCAAATCAAAGAATCACTCTACTAAGTTTACTAAGTTTATTACAATTTTACAAAAGTTACAGCTCGAAGGACCAATCATGGTCTTCGGAGACCGAAGGACTACAGGGAATCGAAGTTTTTTTACAAGAAAACAACGAAAATCTGAAGGTTTACTGCATGGATAGGAAAGAACACATCTAATTTTGAAAAAAATATCGAAGTTTTGTTGGTTTTCAGTGCATTTTTAACTTCAATTTAAATCAGTGTTTTATACGCGTGGCGCATGAAGTAAAATTTCGAGTTTAGAAAAGCCCCGTGAAAATTTGTCTCAGGTCGCTGCGCGACCCTCGACAAATTTTCTACGCGGGGCTTTTCTAAACTCGAAATTTTACTTCATGCTTAGTCTGGGAGTGGAAAACACTCGTTAGTTTAAAATACATCACAATTGGTAAAATATGTATCGTTGGATGCCCGTCTTCAGGGGTGATATGTAAGCAAATTATGGGTCTTAGGAGTTGTCAAATAAGTGAGTTACTCAACTGTTTCCAAGGGAATCTTTACGAAAACAAAAGATTAACATTTTACATATAAAATGTATAAGGTGAGAAACTAGATGTCTCAGCTCTATTAAAAGGGAAGGAAAACCGATAGAAAAAATCTGAAAAGAGGTTCATAATTGGGATTGAGTAAGGTTCATTTTAATCCAAAATTGCATATTTTTCTAAATTTTGAAAGTGAAGTAACGTCATGGGATATTTTTTCCCCAGAAACATACCTATATTTTTGGATATTTCAAAAGAGCTAATTTTTCTGAACTTTGTAGAGAAAAAAATTAGCTATATTCTTTCGTTAAAAAATTAAAAGCAAACTTAAAAAAAAGTATTATCAAAAATTCCAAATTGTCACGACTTAAACAAGTAGCCTTTGGAAGCAAATAACAAAGCCGCACCTGTCAATAATTAAACTAATGGTTAACAAATATTGTTTTGTTGTCATTTGATTTTAGATTTCAGATTTTTCTATCGTTTTTCCTTTTCATATAATAGAGCGGAGACATCGAGTTTCGCTCACCCCGTATAATAAACTATAAGTGTGATACATTATTGAGTTCAGAAAAAAATATTCTTAAAAAAAATATGAAAATCCAAAAGAAAATCCAGAAAACGTGAACGCCGTCTACTCCCAATAGCATTGTCGATGGTACTCACAGAATTACTATTATAAATGTCAATTGATTGTGCATTTTGAAATCCAGAAGGATACTGAACTGCTATAACCATTTTAGTAGTCATATGCAATTTTCATATAAATTGACGATGTGAACGCCATCTGCTGCCAATTTTTGAGTAGTATCGTTACAGCTATTAACAGTAGATGGCGTTCACGTCGTTATTTTAAATGTAAATTACATATGAGACTATTAAAATGAATAAAGATGGTTAGTTTTCTTCTGAATTTCAAATTGCACTATAAATTGGCAATTTTAATAGTCATATGTAATTTACATTTAAGTTGACGACGTGAACGCCATCTACTGCCAATAGTCTTGTCTATTGTACTCACAAAATGACTATTATAAATGTCAATTGATTGTGCTGTTTAAAATCCAGAAGAAAACTAAACATCTATAACCATTTTAGTAGTCATGTGTAATTTACATATAAATTGACGATGTGAACGCCATCTGCTGTCAATTTTTGAGCAGTGGTATTGACAGTAGATAGTATCACGTCGTTAATACAAAAATAATATATATGTTCATTATAGCACTTTTTTCCGTCATTTAAAGAATTGATGATTGCCGTACTAAACTTATTTCACTTGCTAATTGGTTGGTTATAGACCATTTCACATTAAATCAGCGTTTTATACGAGTCGCGCATGAAGTAAAATTTCGAGTTTAGAAAAGCCTCATTTGTCTCAGTCGCTCTGCTGCGCTATGACCGAGCCAAATGTTCGGGCTTTTCTAAACTCAAAATTTTACTTCATGCTTAATCTGGGATTGGAAACACTCGTTAGATGATCAGTCATAACCAGGGTTGTTTGTTTAAAACACTTTGTTTTAAAATAGTGTTTTAAACATGTTTCAAAACAGCCGTCGTGTTTTAAACGGTTTTGTTTTAAACATGTTTTAAATCTTAAATTTGTTTAAAACATGTTTTAAACGTTGGATTTGTTTAAAACCGTTTTTTTATTATCTTAATTGCTAAAAATAAATATTTGCTAAATTATATTTTATATTACTTCATTAAAGTTTTTTGTTTGTTTTTCAATTCTAGCTAAATTGTTGAAGATATTTCAAATTACATTATCAAACATAACATTTTATTACAATAAAACTGTGTGTGCATACATGTGGTTTTTAAATACAGGGATTTTTTCTTTCAGGTATACATAAGCATACACTGTACATTTTTCGACGTTCGTTGTTTTTTGTTCAAGATTTCAATTTGAATCTTTAAACAAGGGCTTTCCACTCCCAGACTAAGCATGAAGTAAAATTTCGAGTTTAGAAAAGCCTGAAAATTTGGATTGGCCGCGTAGCGAAGCGGAGCGGCCAATCCAAATTAGGCTTTTCTAAACTCGAAATTTTACTTCATGCGCCACGAGTATAAATCACTGAAATATCGTAATGTTTAAAATATACGGCTTTAGCAATCTAATATGTAAATGTGGATAAAACGTGAGTTAAATTCTGCGCTGAAAAAAATGTTTAAAGCAGTGATTATAGGCAACCCATAAACTCTAACGTATATTAGGTTGCCTATAACCGTTGTTGTAAGTATGTGTTTTTTTAACTTCACTGTAAATCAGTGTTTTTAAGCGTGGCGCATGAAGTAAAATTTCGAGTTTAGAAAAGCCTAATTTGGATTGGCCGCTCCGCTTCGCTACGCGGCCAATCCAAATTTTTAGGCTTTTCTAAACTCGAAATTTTACTTCATGCTTAGTCTGGGAGTGGAAAACACTCGTTTAAAGCCTCACATTAACCGCATTAAAACAACGATTTCCCACAACTTTTAAAACGCTGTAATTATCGGGGTATGTATACTCAAAAGAAAAACGCCCCTGTATTCTGTTTTAAACACGTTTTAAACGTGTTTTAAACATGTTTTGAACACGTTTTAAACCCATATCATAACCCTATTTTGCATTTTTTTATTGCTAGATTAGCGTGCTCTATTCAATCGATTTAATTAAAACATAACCAAATAATACCATTGCATAACATATTGATTAATGAGTTGAATTGTTGGAGTCATCAAATGAACATGAACGACCGTTTAAAACGCTTTAAAAAGGGCAAAAAGGGAAACTACCTGCTATTCAAACAGATAAAGTCATAAATTGTAACATCAACACAGTAGGGGTACAGTTTTACCACTCCAAATTTACCAATCCATTTTTACCACCGCATTTTTACCACCATACTTTTTTACCGCTATACAGTTTTACCACTAATATTTGTACCAATAATTATACAATAAAACACTTTTTTACAAATAAAATCAGTTTTATTCAAAATTGTATGTTGTGACCGATCGCCCTTAAGTATTCTGCAATTTCCCCTTCTTCTTTTCTGACATCGTAATCTCGGACTATATTTGTAATCCTATCCTCAGTTTTAATTCTGGCAAGGTTTTCCGTACGTTTAATTTTTCGCCCAAGGTCCAATTCCCGGAACATTGCCTCGGTGTCTCCCTGTTCTTTTTGAAGCTCGACGACAAAAGCATATAGGCTAGGATGATCCCGGCCGACGACTACAGAAAAACGGTTATGCCATCCTTCAGACATGTTGTTCGTGCGTGCCGTATTCTGCAGAACTGCCTGATACATGTTCCACAGCATTGGCGGATATCGCGGGGATGTGGCACGTCGTCTTCCTCTTGCTGGTTTGCCTCGTACGTAAATGTTCTCGAAGTAGTCGGCAATATCAGCAAAGGCATCTGGAACATCCTCCAGAAATATATCAAAAGCCTCTTCGACATCTTCTACAGGCACAAAGGCTGTGGCGCACATCATCTGCGCCGCGATTTTGATTGAACGATCTTCACGATCATTATATGCCTGTTGGAGACCTTCAGCCTGTAAGCGACGAAAAATCGCTTGCCGCATATGAAATAATAATAATAATAATAACTCAACAGTTTGATAACTTGCAATGATTTACAGAACGATGCAAATTTTGACGAGTGACCAACGATTTAGGCGAATGACAAACCGATAATGACATTGACAGGTTACGAATTGAAGTTGTCAGTTGTAATTCTAATTCGATTTTAAATAGCGGTAAAATATTGGTGGTAAAAAGAATACGGTGGTAAATACGTTGGTGGTAAAAAGAATTGGTGGTAAAAAAGGGACGGTGGTAAAAATAGAGTGGTAAAAATGGGGGCCAGTCCATCAACACCATAAATTGTGGTTTCTTTTCTTCAATTATGCTCCTGCGCTTGTAGAGGGTGTCTCTCTTCAAAATATGCTGGTTTAGATATTTTGGAGAGGCCCTTGCCAGGTGGTGCATCGGACCAGGTTTCTTCGGGATTTCAATGATGCTATCTCTGCGAGAGCCAGCGTTGAATGGTACATTTACGGCCCAACGTTTTTAGGCCTGTCTTGCCTACGTTCGGGAAATGCTGTTTTACCGCGCAAGTGCCTAATTTGGGTAATACATCCATATCTTGCTTGTTTAATACCTACCCATTGAAAAGAAATGTTTTGAATTATGAATAAAATAGTAAGCAAGCATCAAAATACCAGAAATAATATATGTCTTGTACTTAAGTTTCAAAAAAATCTTGGCTGAAGTAACTGCAGCATAACTCAATTAAACGATCCGCATATGAATAGTGTTTTTGATTTATCGCGAGAAACATTTGTTCCGTGTCAGTTGGAAGCCAATGAAATTTTATTAATTGATGCGGTGCTTAAACATCAATAAGTTAATGCTGTTTAGAAAATAAATAAACTCAATTTGACTAACATTTTTCTGAAGAATGAGTAACATTTACATTTTTACTTTCCCCGTATTTAATACAAAGGGAAAGTATTGTTTTCGTGAACATTTTCAAATACAATTTTTAGTGGAAAAATCCGTTTTGAGGTCCCTGTATATTAGACTGTCGCCACGTTAAACAAAAATTGCTATAGATATTAAGATGAAACTTTAAACGCACTCGTTTGTTGTTTATATTTTTTTAAATATAGAGCACATAGCATTATGTTTCAAATAAAAGTTGTAGTGCTCATCAAATTCTTCAATTCCATATAAAGGGTTTTCTCTTAGGAGGTCCCATTTTCATTATTTAAAAACATTTTTTTTATGAAATAGTTTCAAAATATTTATTTCAAAACAGAGTACAAACTCCACGATTAGTTGTGGAAAATTATATCTGGTAAATAGTCACCTCGGCTTCTTCCGCAAATACCTATTCTTTTGAGAAAGTTTTGCTTCACTTTTTCGTACAACTCTGGCTCTATTGGACCAATAACTCGAATATTTTCTTTGAGCGCTTGAATTGTTTGTGAGCCATTAGCGTAGACTTTTTCCTTTACGCAGTCCCAAAGAAAAAAGTCTTCTCTTTATAAGCATGCAGGCTAAGATCCTTGTGCAGAATGCGATTAAAGCTGATCTTTGAAATGCCCAATTGCTGTGAACGTCTTGGGATAGACAAACCCGGGTTTTCAGCAACACTTTCACCAACAGCGGTAATGTTCTCAGCTGACCTAGCGATTCGAGTACGAACTTTACATCAGTAATTTGTCCATATCGCTTAAATTTAGTGATAAGTTTAACAATGACACGGCGAGAAGGTGATTCATCCCGACCGAAAACACGACGAACGCTGCGATCTGTCTGGGCGAAATGTTCACCATATTGATAATGAATTTTCACTATTTCTATACGTTTTTGGAATGTATATCCTTCCATTTTTTCAAATCGTACACTTTTCACTTGACAAGTGTCAAATAATCAAGGCCCTCTATTAAACAGTTTAAAAATGCCAGTGAATTTATTTCTTGATAGAAAACCCTACACATGTATTATTCTGTAGCTTGAATCGTTTTCGAGCTAAGCCGTTTTTTAACGATTACTTTTTATTTACCTTTGAACCGATAACATATTACAGTCGTTTTAAAATTGACTCATCATTTTGACTGCATGTTCAGCTTCGGCAAGAGAAGTTAACTTTTTTTTCACTCTCACACCCTCCATGAAATCACCTTAATCCACACTTTATGGCCATATCCCAGACTATGTATATATGAGTCTATTTCAAAGCTTTCAAATAAATTTTCAGCAGCACTAAATTTTTACTTCCCAAATGATACTTTACCTTTTATTTATTCCGACATTACGCAGAGATATATCAATATTAATGTACATACACATGGTTTTTTGTTATGTTTATTTTCATAATGTTTGCCTATCATATTAAAAGAAAACAGATTATTATTTACAAATTTAGAAATATATAATTTAAGTTGTAATCAAAATAAATACTAATTTCTCAAAATAAATTTGTTTTCAAATCCTTGAATGAGAAATGTGTTTGCGGTTTGGAAACAAACCAGGCATGTATAATCGCCTGGTTTGTTTCTAAACCACAAAAACATTTTTCATTCAAGGATTTGAAAACAATAGTTTAAGGAAATATATAACTAGCAATAATATAATATTGCGAATCCACAAATATATATTTCCAATTATAAAACAAAATAAATGTACATACAATTGCTTTCTTTCAACATACTTGCTTCGAGCAATTTCCTTTGGTGTATGTAGGTAGAGTTAAAAGAAGAGAACCCTGTATACGTATTTCATACGTCAATTCGTTTTTACAAAATAAACGTTACTTTACTTTTGAAACGTCTACTAATAACATAGCATTTTACCTAAAAATTATCTGTAGCGTACAATAATTTAAATCCTTGAACAATAATATACTTATGAATATTTTACCTAAAGGTATCTGCAACGTACAGTTTTCGCTGCTCTACTAGCGAGGTTTAGCCACTTCTAAAATATCGTATTTTTTTCTTGTAAAACAACCTTCTCACGTACAGGTTAACAACATTTTTTTTGGCCAACAAGACAGTGCTTTTGTTGACATGCACTTCATTAGCAATGTCTCTAATGCTAATACCGTCTCGATAAACGACCCGTTTACGTTTTTATGGCCTTTTGCGTTTCAGTCAGTTGACTGAAACGCAAAAGGCGATAAAAACGACCAACAGAAGATTGTTGTTAACCTGTACATGACAAGGTTGTTTTACAAGAAAAAAATACGATATTTTAGAAGTGGCTAAACATCGCTGCTGAACTGACTGGCGCATGTCGATGTTAATAAAATTTCGTTTGATATTTCACAGATTTTTCAGTTACGTTGACGAAAAATCAAAGTGAGACCAGTTCACATAGCCAAATATTTTGCTGCACTAGTTTTTTTCTCTCGCAACTGTACACAAATCTGAATCCTTGAACAATGACGTATCACAATTTTTCTTAAAGATCATTTTGTAGCCTACACTAATTTAAGTCCTTGGTCATATCGTCACACTTTTACCTAAAGTTTATTTGTTGCATGCACTAAATTAAGTCCTTGAATAACGATGTATAACAATTTTACCTAAATATATCTGCAGGTTACACTTATTTTAGTCCTTGAATAATGATACAATTTTGCCAAAAAAAATATCTGTAGCCTACACTCATTTTATTTCTTGGTGCATCACATTTCACTAATACACTGCGTTGTTAGAGTAATTTTATTACAATACCGCAAAATATGCAATTAATCAATCATAATTATAAGTAAAAAGCCGCAACGCGTAAATCCAATTCTTGCAAGCACACCGGTCTCCACCATTGGAGCGATATCGCCGCACAGAACCTAACCTTAAACCTGTCATTTTGTTTTACTACAAAACGCCGGCGTACATATTTTACAAACAAATGTAAATCCGATGCAAATACCGGGCATAATTCTCGACGGGCAAATTACACACACACATATATGCACAAGCAACATGAATCGATATACCCACTAACGCCAATAACTACTGATGAATAATGAAACGGGAAAAAGATAAGCCTCCTAGACTTCAGTATGCACAGAAAGTCGCCCGTCCTTGAAGTATTAACAACAAGGAAACAAACAAACGAATTGGGAAATGAAAAAAATGCACGTGTGTTGTTTGTGTTATGTTTGTTTATTTTTAACTCGTGTTAATTTGTGCGAGTTGCTAGAATTTTAATTTGGATTATGGGGTGAGGATACAAACGATACAAAGGATTTTTGTATGTATCTGTGTGTGTGTGTTTTTTTGCAACGCTTGCACAAACAAGGTCGGTGTAATGTCGGTTTTTATTGGGACGATAATTGCATTCGCATATTATCGCAATTGCAGTCTAGAATGCTGAGGATGAAACTCAGTGTGGTAGGTTGGGTTTTTTGTTTAACAGGGGATGGGCGTAGATGGGTTGAGGTTAGTTTTTGCTTTATATTAAGATTCAATTTTGAATAATCCGTTCATTTTTGGATCCTTTGGATAGTCCGTCCTGATTGTGGTTAGATTGGGGCAGCTCGAATGGGCGTAGATCTGTCGATGGTGGTGCTAGGTTAGGGTCGCTTGGCTCCCGTCATTGAAGTGCGTGCGGTGAGGATGATGATGACATTTAATAACGAAACGTCTTTACTTACATGCATCTGTTTCAGAGCTTCAGTAGAGGATCCGTTAGAAACAAACTCATTTGTGTACGAAACGGTCCGTCGGGTGTCGACTCAACGGCGTCGACGTCTCGCTAAAACTGAATGAATTCGATCCATTCTGACGAAAGCAGAATGCAAACAGTCGCGTCACTTTAACGTTTCGATTATTTCCAACTTGTGCGCACCGGCCGCCTGGTGTATTATGCACCTTCCTATTCTCAAACACCAGCCCTTCTCTTCTCCCCCACGAAATAAAAAAACCTTTTTATACTAAAACATATACTTTCATCTTACATCTATATACATTCCTGTTTGCGAATTGATTTTTCGCGCGTGACGTCACCGGGGTCGGCTAGGTTCATCCGGAGATTGAACCCAGACTACGGTCCTTTTTCGTCTGATACTTTCATTCGCGACAATTGCCCTATGCAATGGATGCGATTATGTGCGGCAATTGTGCCCCCTCATTACGGACGCAGCGCTTTCAGGGGCTATTTTTAGATGCGACACCGTGCCCGCAACACGGTGTAACAGGGAGAGAAAAAAAAAACAAAATCAATCGACCTGCATGCATGCACCGCCTACTTCTGTCCACTGCTTGAATCAAATAATTCGGATTCCTCAGATCCGCAACTTACTTGAGAGTTTGCCAAGGCGCGAGATGTATATATGGGAAAAAGTAATCCTGAAAATACCAAATCAAACATTACGTCTTTCACATAACATCTAAAGTTTACGCGATCGGTTTTCTTCAACGATTTACTTTACTTTATTACAAATGACTAGGAGTTTTTTTACACTCTCTGAATTCTCATATAAGAACTCTGGGTTCACACACATTAAGGTATACAGAATTTGACACCATGACTTAATTATGAAATTAATGCATCAACTACCTGTAAAATTCTTTTTGCAAACGGTAAAAATTTGATGGGTGATTTATGTTGATTGCTAAGTAACGCTGGAATATTTAAAAATCCCTTATCCATTTATCGGAACATGATTTTTCAATTAACGTGTCTAGACGGGAAGAGAATCTGCCGGATTAATTATCACCCGCTTCAAGGGAATTATATTTTTCCAGTACTTACCATGTAAATAGATTACGAGGATTATTTTGAAATACATCGGGATTGCTCTAGGTTCGGCTTTATAAAAAATGATGTTACGTTAATAAATACTTTTTGTAGACAGTTGCTTAACTGTTTTATGTCCTCAGCTGTACAGCTCCATCGAGCAGTCGCAGCGAATACTGCTCCAGGTTTACAATACTTGCGATTAAAATAATATGGGCAATTGCGTACAAAATCGAGTGTAAGAAAAATTGTAGACAATTATAGCAGAGTAATCGCGAATATTACTTTTTTACGATGATCTAACGTTTCTTTTATTAATGCAATACTGCTTTTATTGTGCTTACAGATTTAGTTTGTTTCCAGATTTACAGAGTGTCAGTACTAATTTTCTTTAAAATATACTTCTTGTGCTTCTTCCTCTTCTACTTGTTCAATGGCCTTGGCAACTGTGCTCTTTTGACCAATATCGTGTTATTAATGTATTCCTAAGTACGAGAGGGGTCCAATATTAAAGGTACAGATGCCTGTGAAACAAACACCGCAAACGGAATATTGAAAGAGTCACACTTTTGCACGATGAAGTTAAACTTTTGCACGATGGTGCAAGACTGCACACCTCAAATCAAACCAAGGAGTGGTTGACAGAGCGGAACTAGGTGGTCCTCCAGCATCCGCCATATAGTCCCGATCTGGCCCCCTCCGATTTTTATTTATTCGGACTCCTGAACAAATTTTTGGCGCTTTGCAAATCAACAGAAATTGCAACACACAGTTGTGGACTACTTGAAGGGATGTTCAAACCAAGGCCGTAGCCAGTGGGGGATATGAGGGTTCAACTTGGTTTATTGTCTTTTGATTATGATATGATTTTGTCATTAAATCCCTATATCGACTGTATTTTCACTATTTTGACTTTATGACTGTAAGTCGCTTGATTGACTGACATTAGTCTATCGTGTTAACTTGACTTAAGATGACGATAGTTGGCATTTAGTTCATTGTGTCAACTTGACATAATTCGCCTTCAGCAGACATTAGTCTATCCTGACAACTATTATTTGAAATATATTATTAGGTGGTCATTTTATTGTTTTTCTTTATGAAACTTGCGACACACATTTTGATAGTTGTGACATGTTTTAAACTAATGAGTGTCCTCCACTCCCAGACTAAGCATGAAGTAAAATTTCGAGTTTAGTAAAGCCCCGCGTAGAAAATTTTTCGAGGGTCGCGCAGCGACCCGAGACCAATTTTCACGCATAAAACACTGATTTCAACTAAAATTAAAACTATATCAAAAACGTCAAAATTGACAATTTAGTTGAAAAATATTGAGATTATCTCGCTCATCATCTGATTACTTAAATTTTAGCCAAATACTATCTGAATGTGAGAGTCAAGCTAAAGAGTGCTAATATAAAAACTATATTAATAAGGTTGAAAGTTCTATTCAATGTAACTCTAAGTCTTTTTGGAACTACGTTAAATCGAAACGAAACACACGAAATGCCATCGATATTTACATGTAATGGTGAAGTTATCTCGGATACTGATGAAGTTGTCAATAATTTTGCAAATTTTTTTGGTTTGGTTTATCAAACAAATACCAATATATCTCATATGACTTCTACCTCTAAAGCCAGCTACACTCGCATCAGTGAAAGCATCCCTCCAACTTTCAATATAAGCGATATCTTAAAAGCCCTATCAGCCTTGAAGGCCAATAATCGTCCTGGACCAGACGGGTTAAAAGCTGTGCGTTTGCGTTAAGTGGCCCCTTGTGCTCCTTTTTAATTTATCTCTGACAACCAGTGAATTTCCTGAATGTTATAAGCGTGCTTTCATAACACCTGTTCATAAATCTGGCGATAAAAAGCACGTAAAAAATTATCGCCCTATCTCTATATTACCAGTCGTACTCAAGATCTTCGAGATGCTGGTTACTAAACACCTCATGACTGTGTTACAAATCCACAACCACAAATCTTTTAGTTTATGAGTCATACATACACGAAGCTTTCGAAGAAAAATGTCAAGTAGATGCTATCTATACCGATCTCTCGAAAGCTTTCGATTCTCTTGACCATGAACTATTAATATATAAATTGCGGCTTACTGGCATTGACGGTCTATTTCTGCAATGGATCTGTTCTTATATATCGAACAGGGTACAACTTGTGCGTATTGGTTTCTGCACTTCTAGCCCTATTCAGGTAACATCTTGTGTCCCTCAAGGATCACACCTTGATCCCCTGTTCTTCAAGTTTTCATTAACGATGTCATTAAGTGTTTCAGTCATGCTGAGTGCTTATTATTTGCCGATTTTTATGAAGACCCGTTCCTTGATCGATGCCTTGTTACTTGAAAGGGTATTACAATCATCCGGCAGGTGGTGTGGATACAATAACCTTGCACTAAACCTCTTAAAATGCCGTGCTATCATATTTTCAAGGCGACTTTCTCCCCTGCTCTATAATTATACCATACTAGGTAAATCTTTGACTAGGGTAACTACCATTAAAGACTTAGGTGTTATATTCACTTCCAATCTCTCATTTAGTTTGCATATATCTAAGCATCTAAAGCCTTCCAGATGCTAGGGTACGCAAAAAGAAATGAAAGCAAATTCGGTAACACTGGGACCCTATGTACCCTTTACAATTCTTTGGTTCGTCCGCACCTCGAGTATTGTTCGAGTGTAAGGTCACCTTACACGGCGGTCGACAAACATAAGGTCGACCAAGTTCAGGAAAAGTTTATAAGTTTAATTTAATTTAAGTTTAATGTAATCGGTAGCTATACCGAAATTCTTTCTGCGCTTCTCACTGAGCAAAAAACAAACGAATAACATTTTATCAAAATTGTAACAACATTAAACGTTGTTTTAATGTTGATAAAACACTACTTGAATGTGTTTGCTCAGTGAGTTGATTCTGTGACGCTTAATATAAGATGTCTCAACGCAGACGTTATCTTGGTCTACAAACTCTTTAATGGCGTTATAGAGTGCCCTGACTTGCTCACTCTTCTAGGGAAGAAAAGAACACGCAACGATAAATAAATATAATTGATATACACACCTGTCATTTTTAGATCGTTGGCTTGGTAAAGGTATGTGAATAAAACCATATTATTTACCTGAAAGGTTTTATTTTGCAGTTTATCGACAAGTTTTATACCTGTTACAATGATCACTAGACATATATACTTTAAATAAAAAGATAAGCTCGCCAATATGCATAGTGTTCCTTAGGTTTTTGTCCTTAATATTGATAACCTAACACTAACAATTTACGCGCCAAACTGACTCCAAACTACCGAGGTACTACCAACATAATTTTATTTGTGTATTCGAATGTATTTCTAAGTTCTTTTACACATAAAAACTTAATGAAGTAAATGCTAGATTCTAATTTAAAAATAAAATGCATTTCGTTATTCGAGCGGATTCTGTAAGCATCTTAACGTACATGTTATTATCACAGTCTAAGCGGGTTTGATAATTGATATGTTACCTTAATTACACTGACGGCTCGCGGCTTAACTCCATGTGAGGCTTAAATCCAAGATACAAAAAAATAGGTTAAAAGCACTACTTATCCATTTTGTTTATCAATACGTCACGGAATTCGGTCATTATTACATGCGTTAAGCAGCACAACGAGCACACCTTTTAATTCCGAGATACCGGCCGTTGCTGTTAAATTGTGAAGTTACAAAAACCTAAACGTGAATTTAACATTTCGCTTATGGAATCGACCTGATTACCTTCAGTTTTTAACAATTGAAAATACCGTGGTAGTTAATTTTAATGATGTTTGTTCCAGCGTGATCTATGGATTATAATTAGTGCAATTTTGAGTACATTTTATAAATTAATTATACAGTAAGGCTTTACAATAAAATACTTAATTAATAATTTAATCAATTTAACCCTTCTCGATACACGCGCAAAATAAGGCAACAAAATTATATAACAGTCTTGTGTACTTTATTGGAACAAACTTTACGCGCACACAAATTACAGGAATTTTCATTACCCACACGCGTGGGAATCCATTCAAAAGCGTCCTCCTGAAAAAAAGAAGTGCAGAAAACAGCAAAAAACATCAACAACAAATTTATATTCCCCCACGGAAACCAAACGAATCCTTAATGTAATCCAAACAATTAATTTATAAAACAATCGATGTTAGTCGGTCTTAGAACAACGCGTGTTTGTTGCTCCTAACCTAAAAAACAACAAACCATGGATAGCAGTGATAGTGATTTCGAGGTGCCCCAAGCAACTAGCACGCAGGTGACCAAGAAGAAAAAGCCCAACCAGGACGCCATGAAGAATCTACTGCAGGACGCCAAGAAGAAGGTGAAGAGCGATTTCTTGACGACCATGCTTGGGCAGAAAAACAATAAGTTGACTACGCTGATTGAATCGAAGAAGAAGGGTGGTGCTGTGAGTAAGAGTCCTGAAGCTCCGCTGCGTGGGATTTTGAAGGTACAGAAAGTGAGCAAGTCTGAGGAAAGTAGTTCAGATTCAGATGACGATAAGGGGAACAGTAAAAATATGAAAGCTGCAGTTAAAGTTATGGTAAGTTTTTATTTATTTGTTTGGCGTAAATATAGTATTATGCCTCCATGTCATTGGACATCGTAACTGGCGCAGATTCCAGTGGCTCTGAAAATGTTCTTTTGACCCGACCGTGGCTGACTGGGTAGAGCGCCTGATTCTATTTGACCAGGCACACAAACTCCCAAGTTCAAATCTCGCGTGCTCATACTTACCTTTTTTTTGTGCAAAGAAAAATCAAACAATTAATTTGTAGATGGTTATTCTTATTATTACTTATTATTTACACTTAAGGTAAGAATTTACTACACACCTCGTGGGTATAATTCGTATCTTACACTCCGTGGGTATTATAGATAAAAATTATATTATTCGAAAGTACTCGACAAGTACTATATAGATATGCAATTAATTTCGACCGGAAATGTTAAATAAATAAAAAATATTTAGTTTGAACATTTTGAAAATATTGAGTCCTAGCAGTATGTAAAATAATCATCGTGCGCAAAGAGATTAAGCAATTTATTCTATTGCAAACCTTTCTCCTAACCTAGAAGTATGTGGAATATTCAATGTGAGCAATCATTTTTTTTCGGCAAAATACACAAACTAGATTTTAGCCCAAATGAATTTCCAAGAGTGCATTCAATTATGTTGGTTATTCTATAAATCCATATGAATCCAAATCCATTGAAGAATTTTATGCTATTAAGTGTAAATAATGAGTAATAATAAGAATACCCATCTAGAAATTGTTTGACTTTTCTTTGCATCAAAAAAAGGTTAGCATGAGTACGCGAGATTTGAACTCGGGAGTTTGTGTGCCTGGTCAAATAGAATCAGGCGCTCTACCCTTATTTTGAGAGCCACTGGAATCTGCGCCAGTTAGGATGCGCAATGACATAGAGGCATAATACTATATTTACGCCATTTGGTTTAATAATAAATGATAATGGTGCAATTTTAGAACACTAGAAGTTATCTTTTGTTTGCGAGTGTGCTTCGTGTTGGTTACTTGACTACTCGCCTTTTTGTTTTTTTTTTTAATTAATATTATTGATTATAATTTTTACATGTTATATGTACTGAATTAGTTATAAGTTAAATGTTTCGGTATGAGTTACGCGAAGATGAATTTAATATTAAATGAAACAAGTAATCCTTTTGCAGTTTATCGACAATTATTCTCCACTGGTTTATTTTAATCACTAGATGTACACTAAGCTAGTTTAGTACAACTATTGAAAATGTTCACTTGGTGAACGAAATGTACATCTAGTGATTAAAATAAACCAGTGGAAAAAAAGGATTACTTATAAGTTGTTGTATGCGAGACTATGTAGGACGTGCATATCGTTGTTAGTACTTATTTTGAAATCACAAAGTTTTGTTTCATACGAGATATATCATTCAATTTAGAAATAAATGATTTATCATTCAGATAATGTTAATATCCAAATGGTCAACAAAAGTTGACCACCGTTTCTCAATTGTTTTAAAAGTTAACCTAAAATTGAATATTATGTTGGATTCATTGCAAATAAACTATAATTATTTTCAGAAGCGAAAATCAAGTTCAGAAAGTGATGAGAGCGATTCAGAACCGAATCGTATAATCAATGTAGTAAAGGTAATGACTTCACAGGGTTTGATTGAAAATGAGAATTATATTTATCATTAATTTTTTTTAGAGAGAGAAATCGAGCTCAGAGAGTGAAGATAGTGACGAAGAATCTAAAATGGATATCAAAATTAAGGTATGTTTCCTGAGCAGAATAGGCTGCACCACTCATGCCCGACCTCTGCTCTGTTCAGGCTCTAGAACTGAACTCCAAATAATTTAATGTTTTAAAAAAATACAAATGTTTGGTTATGATTTGTATATCAATCATTTCCGTTACTTTTATAAATACTAGACTTGTGTATGATTTATAAAAGCTAATTGAAATTGCCAATACTTGGTAGTAGAGTATTTAAAAAATATTGAAAGTATGATTCTTTTCGATTGATTTTGTATCGTATGATCGTAAAACCTCTAGAGTGCCATGGAGTATATTGTAGGTTGGCAACTCTGAAATTATACATTATAATTATTATGTCTGACGTTTTATATGACAATTCCTAATACAGGCTTAACCTAAGAAACGATTAAACCATGGCACTCTTGAGGTTTTTTTTTTATTGACCATACGATATATCACGAAAAGAATCACAGTTTTAATATTTTATGATTTATTTAAGAATAATATCAATTGCTTTTATTAATATGTGATTTTGATTATGTATCTATAAATCATTTCAATTATTTTTATAAATACCAAACGTAAGCTTGTGATTTAATTAATTATTTCAGAAGAAGCCTATTATACAAAAAATCGAGAAAGAATCCGATTCGAGCAGTGAAGAGGAAGAAGAAAAAGCAACACCTGAAAAAGTGATAGAAACCAATAAAAAACCTCAACCACAAATGAAACAAATGCAAAACGTAATTTTGTACTATTTTTTTTTTTTTTTCTAAATTGTACAAAAAACGATTCTTTTAGAAACAGAATTCAAGCTCGGAGAGTGAAGAAAGTGACCAAGAAACGAAAAAAGTTGTTATAATTAAAGTGAGTAACTTATTTTCAGAGTTGTGCATGAGAAAAAAAAACCTATATCCTGTGTTTGTTGAATATTGACATCTCTGATTTACGTTTAACGTCAATAAACATTGTTGTGTATTTTTGTATTACATGTATTGATGCAGAAAGTACTACAAATCAAGGAAACTATAGGACACCTCTCATGAATCGTACCTTAGTTTATGTTTAATCAGATTTAAGTCGTATTTTTTTTAAATCATAATTCACTATAATTTAAGTCTCCCAGTATTATAGAAACAAGTGTATTCCACTTTAGGGAAAGTAAAATAATACATTACTCTATTGTTTCTTCAATTCTAAAAAAAGCCATACCTCTTTTTATTAGCCAAGTCTGTAATGACATTTTGTTTTCAACTTTTATAAACAAAGACCCTTTTTAACAAACAGAAGTCATGTCTCTTTCATCTCATGGCCAACTTTTAATACAATTTTGTAGTATAACTTATACCTTGCGATCTTTTAAAACGTGATTTAGAGTAGGCTTTGAATTTTAAATTAGATTGGCACTACTGACTGTTTACTCATAGTTTACCATAACCTCGAATTTATTCTATCATTCTATTACCATTCTGGGCAACCGCACAAAAAAGTGGCGCCTACTCTAAATCAAAATTTAAATGATCGCACGGTACAAACATACAGAGTTAACATAATTGCTCACACAAATTAACATCTCATCATTGAAGGCACAATTTTTTTCATAATTGCAGAAAAAACCGGTACTACAAAAAATTCAAAAAGATTCCGACTCGAGCAGTGAAGAAGAAGAGGAAGAAAAGACTCCCAAAAAAGTGATGTTAACAAAGAAATTTTCGGAAGCACAAAAACACCAAAAGGTATAGTTTCAGTTATGTTGACAACAAAATAATAATTTCTATTGTCTAATTAATGGCCCTGGCTCGAAGCCCTGTCGACCACTACAATTGTTTATATATAATTATATTTCAACTTCGAATTGTCGACAATAATTCGAATACATTGTGAGGATTCACTTGAAAGTTTGGGTTTTTGAACTTCACTTTAAATCAGGGTTTTATTTATACGCCTAGCGAATGAAGTAAAATTTATAGTTTAGAAAAAGTTAAGGGCTAACGTTGAACATAAATTTCAGGCTCAGCAATTAAAAACAAACATGAAAATAACGCAATCATCATCAAGCGACGACGAAAGTGGTTCTGACAAACATAATAAAATGCAAATAAAAAAACAAGATTCTTCGAGTGAGGAAAGTGATTCTGAAGATGATAAGAAACCTGTGCAAAATAACAGTTTGGGAAAAAATAAAGTCGTAAGCCAGAAAATGCAACAGAATCATGCGAATTCTTCGAGCAGTGACGATTCAGAGCAGGAAAAGAAGCCGCAGAAAATTAACATCCAACAGGTATCTGTTTTTCATTTACTATTAATGCGTCAGATTGATTTTTCTAACGTGTAGGTGGTCATCTTTAAAAATAAAATTAAACAGGTAACGCACAGTAAGTTGGCGACTAAGAAAAGTCAACTGTCACCGGCTAATAAGAAGGACATTTTGGGACCTGCGAAGAAACAATCACCAATAAAGGTAAGTTTCATAATGTTTATAAATCATACATAGTTAAAGCAAGCAAAAAAAAAATTAAGTTTAAAGTGATTTAAGATTGATAGTTCTTGGTAGTGATGGGATAATTCGAATGAAAATAATGGATTTGTTTGATTATGAGAATAATCGAACATCTCCAGATTTTCCAGAGATCGCTCAAATGATTGCACGAAAAATCACTTATATGATCATTCGAAAATTCTCTTAAATGATTTTTTTCGAGCTGCACAATAGGATCTCGCGTATTTGAAGAAATTATGAATCGGTGAATTGGGGGCAAAGTTACCATAGTGAAAACGTGCACCCTTTATCGAATGTTTTTTATAGGTCTCGAAAAAAAGCCATTCCGAAAGCGACAATTTGGACAAAAGCAGCGACAGCGAATCCGAAACTCCCAAAAAAATCACGCACCGTAATCAATCAAAACCCAGAGATTCATCAGAATCAGAGGATGAAAAACCTAAGCAAAGGACCCCCAACAAGAAAGATTCATCGGAATCCGAATCTGAAGCGTCCAAGAAACAAAACGCTAACAAAAATTCGAAGAGCACTTCAGAATCTTCGGATTCTGAACCCGAAAAAAATGATCATAACAACTCGATAAATAAAACACCCGATAGGCGGAAGAGTAATTTATCATTAGACCGGTCAAATTCCGATAATGTCAGTAAAGCTCAGAGAAACATTAATGATTTTGCAGAAATGCAGAAATTGGACGAAGTCGGTGATATGATCGATTTTACAAAAGATTTAAAAGTTGACGATGAAGTGCATTTGTTGAAAGTGACGAAGAAGGTAAATCCGAATCAGCTTTTACATTTGAAACTGAGCTTGAATAAACAGGAAACATTCGTCATGCAGAATAATAATTATAAATCAACGATTGAGAAAGATCGGAAACACTTTCAGCTTTTACTAAAATCGGCTAATAAATTCATGTTGAAAGATTTACCCATTCAAAATTGCATGGTGATTAACAAAGATCACCCGGTTGAACTGATGAATCACTCGTTCGAAGGCGATGACGATGTTCCGATCACTGTTCCGACTGAGAAATTAAAGGAGCGGCATCCGTTGTTCGGGTCGGATTACCTGCAAAGGATTCAGCTCGACAGTGATGTGATTGCTAGGTTAGATCACTTGATTGCAGAGCATACAAAACTCGAGAAAAAGAAAATGAAGGTCGATGGTGATGATGATGATGGTGGAGATGAAAGCGAGAACAAGCAGATTTTTGATATGCTTCACTCGCACGTGCCTAAACAAAAGAAGGAACGGCGGAAAAGCGCTAAGCCCGAGGACGTGAATAAAATTAAGGCAAAGGAAAATAACATCGAGAGGGTGAGGACTGAAAGTGAAAGCGAGGATAAAAAGGAGAAGAAAAAACGGAAGTCGAAAGAGGTGAAATCGAATTTGGATAAGTTAATGCCGCAACCGAAAAGGGAGTCGAAAACCGACAAAGAAACCTCGGCTAAAATAAAAACGGATGATAAAGCTGAAACGACTGAAAACCTCCAAAACCAGTCCATTAAAAAGAAAAAATCAAAATCCACCCATGATAGTCAAGAAAAAATCCACGAAAACTCACAAAATGACTCGATTAAAAAGAAAAAATCCAAAACCAACAATGATAGTCAAGAAAAAATCGATGAAGACTCACAAAATGAATCGTATAAAAAGAAAAAATCAAAAACTGCTGACGTGCATGAAAGTCCACAGAAAGAATCTTCTAAAAAGAAAATAAAAACCGAAAATATGCTTAAAACAAAATCTCCCAAAGTAGAGATCCCCAGCGATGACCAAAATTTGGAAGACTTCCAAACGGACGAGCCTTTGAAAAAGAAGAAGAAGAAATCCAAAGACCACCCGAAAAGTGATTCGATCGTCAACAGCACTATGATGAGTCCGTTGGTCCGGCAGCCGGATTTTGAACTGGAAGACAGTCAAATTTCCCTTTTGGAAGTTCCAAAAAAGAAGAAGAAAGATAAGAAGGGCAAGTCGGGGATGGAGCTCGAATTACTGCGGGAGATTGAAGAGCGGAAAGAGGCTGAACAGCAGATGGTGGCGGATAAGAAAAAGAAGAAGAAGAAGAAGCACGATCAGAGCTCAGATTCTGAACCGAAGACGAAGAAAATGAAGACAAAATAGATTTTACAAATAAGTAAGTGATTTTTTGTTGTTGTTTAAAATTAGTTTTAAGTGTGTTTAAATAGCATTTTTATTGTTGAAAATTGTTTTCAATAAATCATAGATTTTCTTAAAATAATATTGGTTAAACATTGTTTTTCATACATGTGAGTTTAATAGTTTTTGTACCTGTTTAATTTTCTTATTATAGTTATTCTTTTTTACAGTTTAAGTTGTAAAAAATGAACGATGATGAGAAGATAGAAGAGCTGCTTTCTGTTGAAATGTTGTGTAATTAATAAGTTGTTAGTGTAGAACTTGATGTAAAATATTACCTATATTTGACTGTTGGTTTTTTATATATATTCTTCACATTAACAAATAAACTCCTTCCCACGAATAAAAATAAAAACAATAAAGATGAATAAACATATTTTGTTAGATTATAAATTGTGTTCTTCAGTGTTGTTTCCTGTTGTAATTAATGTGTTGCATAAATTTGCTAAAAGAAGAGTATAACTAACATTACATAGAAGATGTTTAATAACAATCATAACCTAACCTAAAAAACTTGGCAAGAAGAGCAAGGTATGTCGATGGGCGTAACACAAGTTACTTTCCGCGCATCTGGTTCATGCGCGAGAGAACAATGACGTCGTATTTGGTTACGTTTTGGAGCCTATCATAACCTCTCTTTCCGATTTTGCTATACTTTCATAGATAGATTTTTTAATATTTTGTGGTAAAAATAAGTGTTATTAAAATAAGACTTGGTGTTAGTGTTAAGTGTAATTAAAATAATAGTTTGTGTTACGTGTAATTAAATTAAAAAAATATGTACCTTTCATTGGGTTATATACAGAGAGTTTTATGTAACACCGAACATGCTAGAATGTACTCAATGTAAATTTTCCTATGTTCGATGTGTAGTGGAACGCATCAAAGCATTGAGTACCTTGTGATTGGCTACGATTTCTAATGATAATATAGTCAACCCAATGTACACTCTTCCTGGCAAAAGTAAATTTAATTTGTCAATTATTATATCAACCACAATATGTTGTATTTTGAATATTTTAATTCAACGGGATGCTTTGTTATATTTTTAATCAGTAAAATACTAATTAAATAAGGTAAGAAGATGTAAACGCTTTATCAGTAAACATAGTTTTTCGCAACATTTCGTTGTTTAATTTAACATATTAAATATAATTTTACAAATATTTTATCATACGGCAACTAATAATGCTGGAATTTGTAGGACCTAAACTTAAATTCTTGTAGATTTCTTATGTACAGAGAATTTATAATATTAAATGATTTCGCAATAGTAAGGATATTATTGGATACTCTACGACATAACATAGATTTTTTTTTTCTTGAAACCTTCATTATCAATAACATAGATTGTTTAATTTCATCTCTTTTAATAATATCGACTGAATTCTAACTCCTCGCTCATGAAATTTATCCGTTTGTTTGGATTTATAAGGTTCGAAATGGTTGAAATAAATGGTATTAGTCAATCAAAAAATTTTACAGTGAATTATTCATGGGAAATTGTTGAACTGTTTTCTCCATGGTATAAGTTTACCAGAAAAATATTTTCCTTCTTTGTAAATATTATTGATATGTTCAACTCTCCGTCTTTCGTCTACGTCTGCTTCAAGTGCTAGAACAGAAAATATCATTTGCTTGCGATAACTGACAGGGTACATTTATTTTTGAAGGGAAGGTGTAAATTGGATTGACTATATTACAATTAGAAATCGTAGCCAATCACATTGCACTCGCGGCCATATTGAGCGACATGGGGGCTGCCATTACTCGCGGCAGCGTACCAACTGAAATGCAAACGCACGAAAATGTCCAGATATTTCCTGATTTGGGGTTGGTACAACTATAAAATGCTGGGTTACATTTTAACCGCCAATAATACGCGCGATGCTCCCACGCCAACCAACGCTAACCTCCATTTTAAGTGTTTTCAAGTGTGGTTTGATACATTTTATTTGTGACTTTATTACTAGGATTATTACTTTCCCCCGTATGTAATACAAAGGGAAAGTGTTGTTTTCGTGAAAATTTTCGAATCAAAAATTTTAGCGGAAATATCCGTTTTAAGGTCCCCTGAGTCGAATAAGAGCATTTTTGAAAAATGTCTGTCTGTCTGTCTGTCTGTGTGCGCTGTACCGCAAAAACCGCTAAAGATATCGAGATGAAACTTGAAACTTAAGCTTTTTGTTACAATCGGAAGAACTGAAAAGCTTTTGGTGAAAATCGGAAAACCGGAAGTGGTACTTTACTCTTAGCGTTTTTCAGTTTTTTCAGATTTTATCAATAAATGTTCATCAAACAAAAAATTCGTTCAAATAAAAGTTGTAGATAATAACAAAATGAAGATGTATTGTTCACTTACTTTTTGTCATAGCACTCTTAGTTTTTGAGATATTTCAAAAGTTGTGTGTTTTATCTAGTTATTGGTGTGTGACAGTGTATGTGTCGATACAATTGAAAAATGTTTCAAATAAAAGTTGTAGGAAATGAAAAACTAAAGATTTTTTTGCAGATTCACTTTTTATCATAGCACTCTTAGTTTTTGAGATATTCAATAAATAGTGTTTTTTATCTAGTCATTGGTTTGTGTCAGTATGTGTTGATCCAATTGAAAAATGTTTCAAATAAAAGTTGTAGATATCAAAAAGTTGAAGACATTTTGAAAATAATAATGCTACAAATATTTTAAAAGTGATTTAATACGCAATTTACGGGGGAAAGTACTATGATGGACACATCACCATTTTTTATTAAATAATAATGCCTAGCAAATGTGTATTAGCGTGTAAAACCCCAACTGGAAGTAAAGTCCATTGTTTTCCTGCAAATAGCGAGGTAAGTGTTTATTTTTAACATATATACATATAAATTGCAAATGATAGTTTACAACATTGGTGGCCAACCCGCGGCCCTTCGAGTTAATTATAACTTATTCCACACAAACCACAATATTTCTAAAATTTACTGTAGACAATAAGAAACTAAAATTCCCACTTTCATATTTTGCTTATCCAGGGAATTTTTCTTTAAAGTATACATATCCTAGGGGCTATTCGACAAATTGCATCGGTGTTGTCAATAGCCCCACTGAATCATAATACTCTGTAAATGTTCAGGCTTCCGTTGTTTTTATAAGAGTTTAATTTGAACTTCTACCGAATGACTCCACTCCTTGATTAAGCACAAAGTAAAATGTCGTGTTTAGAAAAAACTAATGTTCAGGCTATTTTGAACTCGAAATTAGACTTCATACTTAACCCTTTCCTTACACAGTTTGAATTTTAAATGTGTGGCCTGTGTACGGACCCCGGAGACACAATGCTTATCCTGCATATACCGTGTGTAGCGGCTCTATTTTTGAATAAAAATGAAAAATAAAATATATTATAAAACATATATTGAAATAAACTAATTTTTAGTAAGTTTCACTAATAAAATAATGGAAAAATATTCCTTTTTTATTTCAGATGTGTTGCTAAAGTTTGGCACAATAAATTCAAACTAAGTCTGGGATTAAGAGATTCAGTCTAAGGATTAAGGATGCGAACATCAAAATGAACAGATGAGATTTGATTGACAAAGCCTCTCTTCAATCAAGACCGCCTGTGCGTGACGAAGTCACATTCTGGACGAGGTAATCCTGTCGTAGCAAAACTCAGCGGATCTAATCTAGAAAAACTGAAAAATAATCATTGAATACTTTCTATTTAATTTTTTGTATGAAGTTTGTTTTTTATTATGCATAATCAAATAAATCCTTATTTTTTTTAATATAATTTTGATTTTTCCGCTTTTCAATATAATTTGATTTTCCCGATTTTTAATAAAATTTTAATTTTCTCGCTTTTTAATTTCCGTTCTTGTCGTAGCGCCCCCCTGCCGGCAGTAATATGCATATAACTGCATTTTAAATTTCCCGCGTTCAGTAAAGTTCTGGGGTCCCTAGATAAAAATTCGACTGATCGCCAGCGCCCTCCCAGCGATTCGAGTAAGGTACTAATCCACTGGTGGCAACTCGGAGAGTCGCACATCTATTCTTGTCTAGGCGTCCCAGTACACATCGAACATAGGAAAATGAACATTGAGTACATTTTACCATGTTCGGTGTTACATAAAACTCTCTGTATATTTGAAACAAAGATTATTTATTAGAATCAGCCTAACTTCAGGGTAGGCCAGAGACCCAAGGTGACTTTGTTGTGCAATTCCTTGTATTTATAAAGTGCGATCCCAACCTCAAATTTTGTGTCTTTTGGCGCTGTGGCCTACCCTGAAGTTAGGTACGAGCCGTCGCTGATAAGAATCAATTATTTAAATTACTAATATTAAGTTTTTAAAAATAGCAAAGATTTTAAGAGCAAAATCTCTTAAATAAAATAAATATGTATTTGCATTATACAGGAAGTTTTTTTTTTAAAGTCACGTATTCCAAATTCAGCCTATTTTCTGTAAATCTTTAGATATTCCCTGTTATTTTTTAAAGTTCAATTTGAAGCTATAAACAAGAGTTTTACACTCCCAGACTAAGCATGAAGTAAAATTTCGAGTTTAGAAAAGCCCTGTGAAAATTTGTCGAGGGTCGCGCAGCGACCCGAGACAAATTTTCGGGGCTTTTCTAAACTCGAAATTTTACTTCATGCGCCACGCGTATAAAACACTAAAATATTGTGAAATTTATGTAAATTCTAACTTCGCTTTAAATCTGTGTTTTATACGCGCATGAAGTAAAATTTCGAGGTTAGAAATTTATAAGAGAATAGTGATGGTTATCTTTTAATTGGAATTATTTTGTTGTTACGTATTGTTTCATTTTTGTATGCCCCTCGTTCGATCCCTGATGGGAAATACGGCTCTAGCTGTACTGTGAAGTTATAAAATAATTTATTATAAAAATCAACAAATTTAATAATCAAAACATGTATTGTAATATTAGTTTATTATAAAAAAAATCCTGTAGTCCACAGCCACATCTACAAAAATGCCCTTACTGTAAATCTAAAAATAGTTTGTAACAAAATACATTATTTTCTCCGCAAACTACAAAAACAACACATGTAAGTATTTATAGCAAATTAAGTTTTCAACTTCTCCACATCGAAGTTGCAAATATTACAAAATCTTTGGTAAACACGATTTATGGCCATTCGCAATTAACTCGAAATACAATATATAAATAAAATTAACATCTAACTCTACAAAATATCAGTAAACAAACACAAACAAAAACACGTGATAAAATAATATTATAGTCTTACATAAATATTAAATAAACTCAACCCTTTTTGAATTTAATCAGTAGAATGCTCATAGACATGAAAAACAAAATCCAACCTCCAGTCATAATAAAGCCTTCGTAGACGACAGGATTGTCGATTCCCCAGCCTTTTTGTAAAATATCACGGAAGCTTTCCGTACTTTTTGTTAAAGGTAAGACGGACGAGATTAGTTGTAAGGTCCAGTGCATTCCTTGTATGGGCCAGATGATTCCGCAGAGCATGACTATCGGTAAAAAGCTGCCTAATGCCAAATAAGTTGCCGTTCTTTCGTTATCACACAAGCAAGCGACGACAAACCCGAAACACATCCCGTTTAATCCAGTCAAAATTGTGATTAAAACAGTGAGAACCAGCGGGCCTTTGTTTGTGATTTCGAAAACTGCGAATGTGAACGTTAGGACCATCACTGTTTGGCCCGCCATCACGGAGAATTGCGTGACTACGTGGGAGAGGAGAAGTTCGATGCTGGTGATGCCATTGACTAGGGACCTTTCGAGGATGCCTTCGTTGCGTTCCAGGAGCATGGCTCCCGAGGTTAGGGCGACGGCTAAAAAGAAAATGATGGTGAGGATAACGCCTGGCGCGGAGAAGTCGGTGAAGTTGGGGTTTCTGTAGCCGTAAATTGGGTCGTTGAAACGGATGGGGATCGTGCCGATTTTACGGTCGATGTCGCATGTTGAGAGGTAGTCTTGGAAGAAGTCCTGGAAGCTGAAGTATAGGTCGCGTTTCAGGAACGAGCCAATGTTTTCATCTGTGAAATAAAAATCAAGATGTTATTAAAATAACGATGCTGAAAAATTAGTAGGTTTTAAGACGTGTACTCCAAATGTACTGATATTATTTTACAGACAAACACCTAAACTCTGTTTTTTTTAATATGACCAAACTTGGGGTGTATTTACTGCGAACAGTTGCAGTCCTGCTTTAACAGTAGGGTATTTTAAACATCAAATTTTAAGATGTTTGTAAATGATTATCAATGGGCCCGTTCATCAGAAACAACAGTTGGGAGTTTACTGCCAATTGTTAGAGAATTCTCTGATGACCGGACTGTTAATCGTGAATGTGTTTGGGATTTTTGCAATCGTACAAAATAGACCGGTCAAAGTACTGTTCATTAGATACCAACATACATCACAAATAAATCCAATCATGTTGAATGTTGTACATTTTGATGAACGGGCCCAATGTGACAAATAAATAATAAATTGTCACGATGCAAAGATTTTCAAAAAAGAGAACGCTACAATTCGCAACTTTACGACACATACAGGGATTTTGGTCAAGGTGCATGTGCAGGACAGTACAATTTTTGAACTTTTTTTTTTAAACATATGTATTTTTATGAGAAAATAACGAATCTGAAGTCCATTTTTTTAGAAAACTTACCGTTTTAGCGAAATTTATTTTTAAAGTTGTCGATTTTGAGAAATTATGTGTGATTTTATACACATTTCCTGAATACAATAGACCGACATTACAACTTAGACACAAGTTCTTAGGTATTATTCGCAATTAATTACTATAAAAGTGACGTTTGTTGACAACTATTTATATGAAATATGTGTAATACCGACTAATGCCTCAGATTGATATAATTTCATGAAAAAAAGAACAGATGGCGCTAGTGTATTATTTATTTGGTTTATTTCATCAATGTATGTTCTATGTACTAGCGCCACCTAGTTTTTACACACCTAATCATGGCGATACCAGCGGTGACAATTGAATTTTGGATAAACAAATCTTAAATGTCACCGTTTATATGTTAACGATGTTAACATTAAATTTGTGTAGTGTATTCACGTTAAAATACAAGTAAAAGATCAAAATTGGTGCAGATATGTAGCAATTTATAAGGAAGTTATGCTGTGTTTTCACTTTACAGTAGAAATGTGGCATAAAATTGCAAGAAATGGCAAAAAGGACATCTCATAAAAACATTAACCTAAAACACAAATTGTGACTAAACGGTAAGTTTTAGATAAAAACATATATTAGATTCTTCATTGTCACACACAAAAGCAGACAGTTCCATTAAAAAAAGTTCTCAAAAAGGTCAAAAACGTCGAAAAAAAACCCAGTGTCCAACACATGCACTCAAGCCGGGATTTTTTCTTTTAAGTATACCTTCACATATTCCATATTAACTTTTGTAAAACTAATGAACTAAACAAAACTAAGTCAAAGTATATTTTGATCTTCACTTTAGATCAATGTTATATACGCGTGGCGCATGAAGTAAAATTTCGAGTTTAGAAAAGCCTGATTTGGCTTGGTCGCTCCGCTGCGCTACGCGACCAAGCCAAATTTTCAGGCTTTTCTAAACTCGAAATTTTACTTCATGCTTAGTCTGGGAGTGGAAAACACTCGTTATAGTCTTTAAATTGATTTTTTTTTTAATAAGATTACGAATGTCTGAAAATTTACATTGTAAAATTGTAATATGTATACCTAAAAGAAAAATTCCTTGTATTTAGAACTTTTTTAAAATTTGAATCTATACATGGGCAGATAATAAAGAAGAAAGATATTCCTCAGCAAGGAATATTACCTTATCATCCTATCCTACCTGATCCTCAGAGACACTTTATTAAGTTGGTAGTAGATACAAATAATTTGAGGCGGTGATAGGTAAATACATTTTTGGAATCATAATCTTTGTGAGTTAATTGAATTGTCATATTAATGTCAGGTTTTCCTTTACATAACCCACAAATTAAAAGTTGATTTACAACATAACATGTGATTTATCTTGTCCTAACCTAAAATACACAACCTGCATCACACCACTAAATTCTCGAAATATCAAATTTGATTGGTCATATTAAAAGAAAAAAACAGATTAAACTTGTAAATTATTCACAATTTGAAATAAAACAACGCAGTTGGGAGGGTTTCACTTTTATTGTTGAACACTGCAACATGTTTCACCACACAGTGGCTTCATCAGGCAGATGAAATCATTATTTCATCTGCCTGATGAAGCCACTGTGTGGTGAAACATGTTGCAGTGTTCAACAATAAAAGTGAAACCCTCCCAACTGCGTTGTTTTATTTCAAATAGTATTATGGAGTTTCATCATGTATCCGCCTCATCAATTAAATAATTATTCACAATTTTTGGACCTCAGTACATTAGGTTTACGCACACTCTGTTTTAAAAGTACTCTAGTATTTGTACAGCGGCGTAACTACGCTGTGCAAGACACCGCAATGCGGGGGTTTTGGTGGCCTCAAGTGATGTCACTTTAAGATATAGATTTTTATAAGTTTTAGTTATTTATTGTTGTAACTTTAATCCTCAAAAACCAGGAGAACACAAAGCAGTAAAAAAAAATGGATTGGCCTCTTCGCTTCGCTACGGGGCCAAAATGTTCAGGCTTTTTTAAGCTCGACCAAGGGGAGCCAATGCCAGAGCTGGCAGGATTCGAATCATTTAGGATTCGAATCTTGGATTCGAATCCCTTTTAGAGGATTCAAGAAAGGCATTCGAATACTTTAGTTCAACTGGATTCGTGATCCGGATTCGTTACATCTTTTTAAGAGGATTCGTATTCGAATCCAAATGTGTGTGATTCGAATCTTTATAAAAGGTTTCGAATATTTATAAAAGGATTCGAATATTTATAAAAAGATTCAAATATTTATAAAAGGATTCGAATATTTATAAAAAGATTCGAATATTTATAAAAGGATTCGAATATTTATAAAGAAATAAAAAAAAAATAATTGTGAGGATTAACATGATAAATGTCTTTTGCGTGTTTTTAAATTTCTCGTTAAATCACTGTTTTATACGCGTGGCGCATGAAGTAAAATTTCGAGTTTAGAAAAGCCCAGAAAATTTGTCTCGGGTCGCTGCGCGACCCTCGACAAATTTTCACGGGGCTTTTCTAAACTCGAAATTTTACTTCATGCTTAGTCTGGGAGTGGAAAACACTTGTTCGAAACTTTCAACTAAATGCTTTGATAAGAACATTAAATGACTGAAAATGTTCTTAAAGATAATAATCTAGTTTTCAATTTTTATTTTAATATTATTTGAAGTAAAACTGACATGATAGCCACAATCTGAAATGTTAAATTTTTCTGACACTTTCCTGATTCAAGATTTTCTTCCCTGGCCTTTTAATATAACTTTTTTTCTGTGGGAAACCCCCATTTTGTTAAATCGTTTTCATTGTTTTTGTCAATATTTAGGTTAATTTTATAAATTTTTACGTGTTTTGTAATTTGCCTGCTAATTTTGACAAATTTAATAATATCAAATGGCTTTTTTGTTAGTGCTTTGGTCAATTTGAATATAATTCCATGACTTTTCTGTGACTTTCCCGGCTTTATTGATATTCGGTGAATTTTTTATTTACATAAGTTTTAGGCATTCGTCGATTTTATAATAGAGTTCAATTTGAAGTTTTGAACGAGTGTTTCCACTCCCAGGCTAAGCATGAAGTAAAATTTCGAGTTTAGAAAAGCCCCGTGAAAATTTGTCTCGGGTCGCTGCGCGACCCGAGACAAATTTTCACGGGGCTTTTCTAAACTCGAAATTTTACTTCATGCGCCACGCGTACAAATCACTGATTTGAAGTGAAGTTCAGAAACACACAAATACATCTTTAATCAGAGTAACAGGGAGTCAGATATTTAGTCTATTATCAACAATATTCAGTGTTAATAATAAATAATTAGGTTTTGAATATTTTTGTTAAAACAACTGGTAACGATATTTATATATTAATGGTTGCAAAAAAAATAATTAAATCAAATTTATTCTTAAAGGATTTGTATTCGTGATTGGACAAAACAGGATTCGAATCTTTGATTCGAATCATATTTATCTCGTACGAATCTTTATTCGAGTATTCGTGATTCGAATCATATTATGTGATTCGGATTCGTGATTCGAATCCTTTTTACGTGGATTCGTCCCAGCTCTGGCCAATGCTTATGGGAGAACTGGAAATCGAGTAGAAAAGGAGAGACTACGATTAGGATGTGGGGTACGAGTAAGGCAGACGACTATATACACCAATCACCGGTCTCGCTTCTGAATGCAGCATCCAAATGCTTTTACCAAATTTTATAGAAACTGGCTAACTGGATATATATGAACTGTGGCTCGACGTTTTACTTTATGGTTAATCAAGGATCGGAAACACTCGTTAGAAAATTTAAATTGAACTTTTTCAAAAACAACAAATACTTGAAAATGTACAGTTGCGAGAGAAAAAAACTAGTACAGTAAAATATTTGGCTATGTGAACTGGACTCACTTTGATTTTTCAAATTGACTGAAACGCAAAAAACGATAATAACGGCCCGTTTAGAGACGGTATTAGCATTAGAGACATTGCTAATGAAGTGCATGTTAACAAAAGCACCGTCTTGTTGGCTAAGACAAAAATTGTTGTTAACCTGTATATGACAAGTTTGTTTTACAAGAAGAAAAAAAAACGATATTTTTGCAGTGGCTTGAACTTTCTACTGTACTAGTTTTTTTTTTTCTCTACCAACTGTACAGCGTATGCTTCGAGATATGTATACTTGAAAGAAAAATTGCCTGTATATACTTTTAGAGTATCAAATAATCCCTCTTTTAGAAAATTGATAATTTTGAACAGGGAGACAGTCCAAAATTATCAATTTTCCAAAGGTGGCATTGTTTGTTATTCCAAAAGTGGGAATATGCAATTAATTCTGCAACAAAAGGACCTATCAATATTTTTAAAAGTAGCAGTATTTAAATATATTGAGCCCGATGCTCTTTAATGTATATGTGAGTGAATTGGAAGAGGTGATGAGGAAAGGGCAGGCGGGGGGAGTGGTGATGGGTAAAAGTAAAGTATGGATGTTGGCATATGCGGATGACGTGGTGTTAGTGGCAAGAGAGTATGAAGGGATGAAAGAGATGTTGTAGACAGTGGAGAGGTTTATGGATAGAAGAGGAATGAATGTGAATGTAGTGAAAACGAAGTGGGTGAAGTTTAGAAACAAAGGGAGAGAGGGGAAGGTGAAAGAATTGGAGTGGAAGGGGGTAGTTATTGAGAGGGTTAAAACTTTCAAGTATTTAGGGTTTTGGTTTAAAGGAACGGGAGGGTATGAGGAGCATGTGAGGTGGGTGCAGAGTAAGGCGAGGAAGGCGTGGGGAATGGCGTGGGGGAAGTGAATGGGGAACAATATGACGGTTGCGTGTAAAATATGGGATGCGTGTGTGAGATCGGTGCTAATGTTTGGAGTGGAAGTGTGGGGGACGAGAGGGTACGAGCTGATAGAGAGGGAGCAGATGTGGTTCCTGAAGCGCATGTTGGGGGTGGAGAGGTCCACGCCCAGCTACATAGTGCTTCAGGAGACGAACAGAGAGAGGCTAGAGTGGGAGGCAATGGTGAGGGTGGTGAGGTACGAGATGAGATTGTGGGAAATGGAGGAAGAGAGATTGGTGAAGGATGTATGGGTGACGAGTGTGTCGGGGTGAGGGTAGATGGAGGGGGGAGAGGAGGAAAATGTATGAGAGGGTAGGGCTGTCGGAGGCGAAGGTAATGGAATGGCTAGGAAATGGGGTGAAGGTGGATGAGTGGGTGAGGGGGAAAGGGAAGGAGGTGGAAGGGCAAGACAGGCAAGGGCGTATTGAGAGAAGTGAGTATAATGATATGTATGGGAGGTGGCAGGTGTATGGAAGAGTGCCGAAATATTTGATAGAGAAGGGATGTGGTAGAGAGGATAGGGTGATTGTGGCAAGGGCGAGGTGGGGGAAGAATATGGAAGGTGTGTGTTGTGTGGACAGGGGAAGGATACGTGGGGACACTTGGCGGAGGAATGTGAGGGGGTGAAAGAGGAGTGACTGGGAGCGAAAGGGAATAGAAGGGTAGTGGAGTGGATGAGAGAGGATGGGATCGGGGCAAGGACGTTGGAAAAGCTGGGGAGGGAGAGGGAAAAGAGAAGGGAGGGTAAGAGGGATACGGGAAGGGAGTAATAACGAATAAATTGTGAATAGTTTGTAAGATATGCCAATAAAGGTCTTTTTTTTTAAATATATTGTAGGTAGAAATATTTTATACCGTTTTTAGAATAGTAATTGATAATACTCCCATTGGAATATTTGAGCAGCTTTTCATCATTTTACTTATTTCCTTTAAACATTTTTGTTTTTAAAACTTACTAGATATATCTTGGTAAACCGATACTTCGGAATTGTTCAAGTCTATATCCTCCACGTATCTTCCCCTGTCGAGTCTTGATTTGATCGCATCTGAGAAATTATGCTGGAACACCAAAACGGCCCAAGAATCCCCGATGATCACTTGATGTCGAGCGTCTTCTTCTGTAGGATAGTAAGTCTGAAAAATATTATCTTTTAAATAGGTTGCTAAAGATGATGAATTTTGGTAGTCAACGGGTGTGTCATAACATATTGTATTAAAGTGGATTTATTGCCTACACTAAAACAATATTTTATGACACTCGACAGAGGTAATCATTGGGATGATATTTAGGAACATATGTATATTGGGATGTCTCTTATTTCGCCAAAGAAACAGTTTGTTTAGTTCTGTCCCCCAAATTTCTTCTCTTAGTACTTTTTTTGATTTCTTAAGTTGAACTGATGTTTGTTGATTTTGGCGGTTTCATTCAATTTTCAAATTCAATTTCTTTGTGTCAGAAAACATAGTTTTGCACAAGTCAGGTGGGCTTGTGTAAAATTTTGTTTTTAATTATAATTTTTCTTATATCAATTATGAATTTTAAAGAAAAGGTAGTAAAATAAATGTTAAATATTAATGATTACTGTAATTCTTTTAAATAAACATCATAAAAATGATCACAAATATTTTACTACTGTAACATCAGTATTTGATAAAAATACATTTTATTATATAAACTCTGTTTTTTTTAATATGACCAAACTTAGGGTGTATTTACTGTCAAAAGTTGCATTCCTGCGTTAACAGTAGGGTATTTTAAACATCAAATGCTGAGATATTGATGAATAATTATTAGTGACAAATAAATCATAATTTGTCAAATAAATTGTCACGATGCAGAGAATTCCAAAAAAGAGGACGCTACAATTTGCAACTTTACAACACACACGAAGATTCTTTCTTTTAAGTATTTTTTTTTTCTAATACAACAGACGTTTATATTTTATAATTAAATAAAGTTAATAATTATAGCAGCTAATCAATTAAATAATTTTTTACTTCCAATTTGCATAAAAAAATTGAACTGAGCTCTGATCTCCGGTATTTAAATATCAGAAAACGTAATTTTGGACTTGAGCTATTCAAATAATAAATCTATATTCAATTTTTTTCTTTTAAGTATAGTTTCACATATTCCATTTAAAGATTTGTAATATTGTTGAGCATGTGATCAAAACTAAGCAGTATATTATGAACTTTCCTTTAAATCAGTGTTTTATACGTGTGGCGCATGAGATAAAATTTCGAGTTGAAAAAAGCCTAATTTGGCTTTTCGAAATCTTACTTCATGCTTAATCTGGGATTGGAAACACTCCTTGGAGTCTTCAAATTGAAACTTTTTAATAAGATCAAGAGTGTCCGAAAATTTACATTGGAAAATCATAACAAACCTAATATACGAAAAATTCCTTGTATTTAGAACTTTTTCAAAATTTGATCGTATAAATGGGCATTTAATGAAGAAGACAAATATTCCTGAGCAAGGTGCATTTACCTGATCCTCAGAGACACTTTATTAACTTGGTAGTAGATACAAATTGAAGCGGTGATAGGTACATTTGTAATCGTAATCTTTGTTAAATGAATTACCTATTTTATGAGTTAATTAAATTGTCATATTACTGTCAGGTTTGCCTTCACATACAAATTAAAAGTTAATTTACAATATCACATGTGATAAATCTTGTCCTAACCTAAAACACACAACAGAGCTGGGATGAATTCTCAAAAACAGGACTTGAATCACGAATCCGAATCACCTAATATGATTCGAATCACGAATACTCGAATAAAGGATTCGTAAGTGAAAAATATGATTCGAATCAAAGATTCGAATCCTCATTTTTGAATCACGGATATAAATCCTTTAAAAATAAATTTGTAACCAGTAATAGTTTATTCCATCAGTAAATAAACTTCGACTCCCTGTAGTTCTTCGGTCTCCGAAGACCATGATTGGTCCTTCGAGCTGTAGCCTTTGTAAAATGGTAATAAACTTAGTAATCTAGAGTCATCCTTTAATTTGAAACTTCTAAGAACGAGTGTTGTCCACTCCCAGACTAAGCATGAAGTAAAATTTCGAGTTTAGAAAAGCCCCGCGTAGAAAATTATTCGAGGGTCGCGCAGCGACCCGTGACAAATTTTCACGGGGCTTTTCTAAACTCGAAATTTTACTTCATGCGCCACGCGTATAAAACACAGATTTAAAATGAAGTTCAATAACACATATATCATCATTAATTAAAATAATTATATAATCAGATATTTAGTCGGTAAATGAACATTTTGATTAAATATCTGATTATATAATGATGATATATGTTTTACTTCATGCTTAGTCTGGGAGTGGACCGTCAAGATTTTCTAAATGTCGAGATTTTCGATATTTCTAGATTTATGTCGATTTATTCACAGTTTGTTATTATATTAAATGCAACTTTAATATTGAATAAAAACGGTTTTTTTAGGAATAGAATATTCACCCTTTAAGAGCCGAGCAAATTATAAAGTTAACTCAAAAATTTAATTTTAGGTAAAATGTTGCATCTTTTTCTATGATTTCAATGAATGATTTATTATATTACGTACGTCGATTTTTTAAAAGAGTTAAATTTAAAATTCAAACGAGTGTTGTCCACTTCCAGACGACTAAGCATGAAGTAAAATTTCGAGTTTAGAAAAGCCCCGCGTAGAAAATTTGTCGAGGGTCGCGCAGCGACCCGAGACAAATTTTCGCGGAGCTTTTCTAAACTCGAAATTTTACTTCATGTGCCACGCGTATAAAACACTGATTTAAAGTGAAGTTAAAAATGCACTGAAAACCAACCCAACTTCGATATTTTTTCAAAATTAGATGTTCTCTTTCCTATCCATGCTGTAAACCTTCAGATATTCGTTGTTTTCTTGTAAAAAAAAAACTTCGATTCTCTGTACTTCTAACGTTCTGTAACGTTGAGTGGAAACAGAGATAAAAGAAAAGTTGACGATACTAGTTTCGAAGAACAAGCAATAAAAGAAACCTTCCAAAGAAGTAAAGTAACAGCGCGAACACCGCCAAAATCTGCAGCGGCAGAAAAAACAGTAGACATGGAAACTATAATGAACGAGCTAAAGGAAATGCGGCTAGATATGCAAAAGCATTTCTTGCAAAACAATGAACACAATGAGAAATTGAGAATGGAATTGGAGAATACAAATAAAGAGCTTAAGCAAATTAAAGTACAAATGCAGAATAAGGAAAAAGAGTGGGAATACGAAAGACAACAACTAACACATAGAATGACGATAATAGAAGAAAAGTTGCAAATGCAAGAAAAATCAAAGAAAAGAAATAATATTATAATTAAAAATGCTGATATAAAAGGCAAAGATATGAATGAGAAAGTACGGACGTTTATAAAAAATAAACTAAGCGTCGAAGTAAAGCTAAAAGAAGCTTACGAGGTGAAAGAAAATATCATTGTGGTAAAACTAGATAATTGGGAATACAAAAAACAAGTGATGACTAATAAAAAACACTTGAAGGGCACAGATGCATACATAGAAAACGATATGACCGCCGAAGAAAGAAAGATACAGAGAGATTTAAGAGAAATGGCCAAGGAAGAGATTAATAAAGGAAAATAATCATTGATGGAATGATTCACGAATGGAAAGACGTAAACAAACAAGTAATAAAAAACGACTAGATCATAAGTTATTTAAAAGTATGAAGACAAAAACAATGAAGAACGGAACGAAAAGGTTAACCAATATGAAAAAATACAAAAGAAACAGAAATATGATTAAAGTAAGTACATGGAATATTAGAACTATGCTATCGCCCGAAAATATAATGGAAATTGCAAAAGAAATGGAAAAATACAAGACAGAAGTAATCGCTTTGCAAGAAACAAGATGGAAAGGTTGTGGTGAAATAAGGAAAGACAACTTTGCAGTATTTTACTCAGGGGAAGAAAAGCAAGGTAGAAATGGAGTGGCTTTCATTGTAACAAATAGAATAAGACAACAAATAATTGAATATAAACCGATGAATGGACGACTAGCTTATATCAGAGTAAAAAGTAAGCCATTTAACCTAACATTAATAAATGTGTATGCACCTACAGAATCGGCAACCGATGAAGACAAAGATGCAATATATGAACAAATAGAAAAAACATTAGAGAAAATACCTAAACAGGATACGATAATACTATTAGGCGATTTTAACGCACAAGTGGGAAAAGAAGACCGTATGAAGGGAGTTGCAGGAAAGTTCACTGTACATGATAAAACAAACGACAATGGAAACAGGCTGTGCAATTTAAATTCCAGGTATTGCAGAAGAAGTAGCAACAGAATTCAATAATTACTTTCATAGCATAGTTTCTAAATTAACAAGTAATCAAAAACAGATTACATACACTGATAACATCTCACAAAACAGCCACAGTATTTTTATAAAAACGTTAACCGAACCAGAATGTTTTAATATCATTAATAAACTGAAAAACACTCTATCGTGTGGAAACGACAACATACCATCGATTGTAATTAAACATTGTGTTATGGAACTAATAACCCCACTAACACATATACTTAATAACTCTTTAGTGCATGGAAAATTTCCAGACAAACTTAAAGAGGCAGTAATAAAACCAATATTTAAAAAGGGAATAAAATCGGAGGTAGAAAATTACAGGCCCATTAGCCTATTACCGGTGTTTTCCAAAATCTTTGAAAATGCAATGATTAATCGTATAAACGATTTCTTCGGGAAATTCAAAATAATAAATAATATCCAGCATGGGTATCGTAAGGGTAAATCTACATCCACAGCAATAAATAATTTCTTAGAGACCGTAATAAACAATTTGGAAAAAAAGGAATTAACGCTTGGAATTTTTATTGATCTGTCAAAGGCCTATGACTGCATTGACCACAACATCTTGCTAACAAAATTGGAAAAAAACGGTATCCGGGGGAATGCCCTGAAGTGGTTTGAAACATATCTAAGTAACCGAACACAGCGGATGGTTGTAAATACTAACAATGGCAAAGGAAAATCCGACACCTCACTAATTACAACCGGAATACCCCAGGGGAGCTTGACCGCACCGACACTTTTCTTGCTATTTATTAATGATATAATAAGCTCAATTAACAATAACAAACACGGTATTGTAAACTATGCGGATGATACAAATGTATTAATATCCGCCAAGACACCGAACATTTGATTATAGAAGCCGGTTTAGTATTTGATTCAATTAAATCTTGGTTTTTGAAAAATAAATTAATAATCAATGATGATAAAACAAATATAATGTTATTCAATAATAGATCATCAAGCACGGAAAATGGAATTGAATCAATTGACATAGGTGGGAAATCCGTAAATATTAGTCAAAACGTTAAATTTCTGGGGGTATACATTGATAATAAAATTAATTGGAATGAACATATAAATGCAACTGCAAAAAAATTAAACTCAGTCATATACACATTAAGAGAACTATCGAAATATCTTAATAAAGATGTCGTAAAAACTGCATACACGGCTAATTTTGATAGCATCATGCGCTATGGGATAATCTTCTGGGGTAATAAACCGGATGCTCAAAAAATATTTAATCTCCAAAAGAATGCTATTAGAATAATGTTAAATTTAAATTACAAACAATCGTGTCGAGGTGTATTTAGACAGAATAATATGCTAACAATGTATGGAACATATATAATGGAAAGCATATTATTTTATCACAAGCACCTAACAGGAAATGATAATAAATCCTTAAAATATAACACACGAACCAAAGATTATATTTACCCCCAGCATAAGCTCAAAACCACAGAATCTGCAGTACAATATTCTTCCATTAAACTATTTAATTCACTTCCCAATAGTATTAAAATTTATAAAAACAATTTTAAACTCCTAAAAAAAGAATTGCATGTGCTTCTGATCGAATGCGAGCCGTATTCTATTTTAGAATTCATTAACCAATGTAAATATAGGTAGGTATAAGCAAATATTTAATTATCATTATGTAAATGTATGTCAAATCAAATAATATTATATTTAAGGTAGCTTGTAAGTTTTTTGACGCAATTTTCACTTTGTATATGTATATGTATATGACACTTTGAAAATAAAGATATATTATTATTATTATTTAGCAGCAGCGAATGGATTTGTAATAGCCAGTACAAAATTCAATCACCCCACTGAGCACAAGATAACATGGACACCACCATCACAAGAGAAAGGAAACCAAATAGATCATGTGCTTATTACGAAAGAAAGACAGACATCAATCAGAGACGTTAGAACATACAGAGGGGCTTGTGCAGACTCCGACCACTTTCAGTATTGGCTAAGATTAAGCAGAAGATAATTGTAGAGAAAGGTGGAAGAACAAAAAGAAGGAAATGGCAAATTGAAAAATTAAAAAATGAGAAAGAAAAAGAAAACTACATGAGAAATATAGAAAAACACCTACAAACACAGAATAATGACGGAATCTCCATCGATGCACAATGGTGCTACATAAGAGAGTGTATCAGTAATGCAGCCCAAACACAATTAGGCGTACAAACGAAGATAACTAGAAATGATTGGTGGAATGACCAGTGTGGAGAAATAATAGAAGCAAAAGCCAAGGCTAGACTGAACTGGTTAAGAACAAAAGATTATAATCACCGACGGGAATATGAAGAAAGAGGAAAGAAAAGTAAAAAAGTGCTAAGAAACATAAAAAGGAAATGGCTAGAAAACAAAATAAAAAAAATAGAAAAAGAAAGAAAAAACAAAAACACAAAAATATATTACCAAAAAATTAACGAACAGAGACCAAAGAATAGAAAGACAAACAACATAAAAAGTAAGACTGAAAAAATAGCTGAAAATGAAGAAGAAACAAAGAAAATATGGAAAGAACACTTCAAAGAACTATTATCGGTGGAACGAGAAGATGAAGATATTCTAGAGTATGAATACAACGAAAATGAGATTGACAACTTAAAAGAACCTACAGAGGAAGAAATTGCTGAAATAATCAAGAAATGTAAAAACGGGAAAGCACCTGGAAAGGACGGCATAAACATAGAACTAATAAAACATGGTGGAAAAGAGCTTGAGAAATCGATATACAAACTCATCAAGAACATCTGGCAATGTGAACGAATGCCCAAAGAGTGGAACTGCGGGACAATTGTAACAATACACAAGAAAGGAGATCGACAATCATGCACAAACTATAGGGGAATAACATTATTGAACACCACCTACAAAATATTGACCGCAATTATTCAGAAGCGACTAGCAGAAAAAGCTGCGACCATCATCGGAGATTACTAATGTGGCTTCATGAAAGGAAGATCTACAACAGATGCAATACATACCATCAAACAAATCATGGAGAAAACACACGAGCACAACATAAATATAGAATTGCTCTTTGTAGATTTCAAACAAGCCTTTGACACAATAAAAAGAGACACATTAACAACAGCATTAAAAGAAATAAAGATTAATGGTAAACTAAGAAGATTAATACAAATGACAATGACAGAAACGGTGGCCAGTGTTCAAACACAGTATGGTGAAACAGAAGAATTTCCAATAAATCAAGGAGTACGTCAAGGTGACACTCTCTCGGCAACGTTGTTTAATCTAGCTCTGGACTATATTCTGAGAAATATTGACAAAAAAACATTGAGAACAAAAGGCACACAGATAATAGCGTATGCAGACAATATAGTAGTAGTCGTGAAGCAAAGAAAACTAATGATATCAGTACTGGAAGAAATAGAGAAAGAAGCAAAGAAAATGGGAATGGAAATTAACACCAACAAGACCAAATTTATGAAATGTGGAAAAAGAGAAGAAAATGAGCACGTTAAAATTGTAAAATATAAATTTGAAGTTGTTGATAAATTTAAATATCTAGGAGTACAGATAGCAAGCAACGGAAAAAGACAAGAAGAAATTAAAGAAAAAATACAATCGGCTAATAGAGCAGTATACGCTAACATTAACATACTGAGGAACAATATAGCAACAAACAAAATAAAAATGGACGTTTCAAAACTATGATCAAACCAATTATGACTTACGCTGGGGAAACAATGACAATGACGCAAAAAGAACAAAATGAATGACTAATAATGGAGAGAAAAATAATGAGAATGATACTTGGACCCATAATGGAAAATGACAATGAATATCGCAGAAGGACGAACAGAGAAATAAGACAAGAAATGGGGGAGGAAGATATAATAAGTCACATAAAGATGCAAAGATTAAGATGGTTGGGGCACGTGTGGAGGTCTGAATCGACAGCGACAATAAGAACTATAGCTGAATGGAACCCCGGAGGAAGAAGGAGGAAAGGAAGGGCCAGATCGAGATGGATAGATGAAGTCGAGGAAGATCTTAGGAGAATGGGAATCAAGAATTGGAAAGAGAAGATAAAAAACAGAAAAGAATGGAGAGAAGTAGTGAACAAAGTAAAAGGACTTTTATAAATTAAAATAGGAAGAGAAGAAATAGACTCAATGGGAATTGATCCACCCCAGAAATCGGATCATGAAAGCTTCAGAAAAGAAGCAGCCAGACTCCACATGGAGTGTAGTGCTACTATATATATATTAACGTTGGATATTTTTCATGGTTAAGTAACCAAATATGCATTCACAAATATTTGAATTATTCGAAAATTTAAAAATTCAAATATGAATAATTTAGTGATTTAAATATTCATATTAGAATATTTAACTATTTGAATTAATCGAATTCGAATCCCAGCCTTAATAGCGATGATTCGAATTATTTAGGAGGATATGAATCCGTTTATGAGGATTCGAATCCTTTTATAAGGATTCGATTCCTTTTATAAGGACTCGAATCGTTTTATAAGAATTCAAATCCTTTTATAAGGATTCGAATTATCTACGTCTTCATTCGAATACGAATCCTTTTAAAAAAATGTAACGAATCCGGATCACGAATCCGTTTTCACTAAAGTATTCGAATCCCTCTTTTGAATCCTCTAAAAGGATTCGAATCCGGGAATCGAATCCTGAATGATTCGAATCCTGCCCAGCTCTGACACACAACCTGCATCACACCACTATATTCTTGAAATGCTAAATTTGATTGGTTATATTAAAAAGAAAACAGATTACATGTAAATAATTGTTATTTCTTTTTTCTGTAAGAGCTATCAACTATAGGTCTTTCTGCCCTGTGACATGTGTTTTTTTTTAGTCGAATTCAAGGTGGGGAAGTAGGGTAAAAGAAAAAGATGTATTTATACAAGGTTATAGGTGGGTTTTTGTATTTTGGAGTTATGTCAGGGTTTCTAGGGATACTCATTTTTTTTAAAGTTCTTCGAAATTCGGCTCGTTACAGGCTATTCATTCTGCGAAAATCGATGCCTCTTATTTGGGTTATTGTGTTGTTTCGTAAAGTAGTACATTGGAGGGGATTTCGAGGGTGTCGAAATTTGGTAAGGGTAGAAAGGGAGGATCTTTCGGCTACTTCGAGGTTGTTTATAGTAAAATTGCATGGATTTATATAAAGGATGAAGCTATAGTCTAGGATGGGACGCCAAATTATTTTAAACATTTTTTATTCTTGTAAGTCAGGCAACGGAAATGTTTCGCTCACTTTACGATGTATATCGGAGGTGTTTGTTTTAGGGATAGTTTTGGATCTAAAATAATTCCTAGGTATTAAGATAATGGGGAGGGGTATATAATGGATCAGTTGAACAGACGAAATCTACAAATTTGAATTAATGTAATTTAGTACTTACAACTTTTAACGTTTTCTTCTCCAAGTAATCCAAATAGTTACAACTCAGTCGACTAGTATTACACTGCAAATCCGGTTTGCAGTACTCATTCTTATCCAACTCCAGATTAACCACAGAAACAGGCAAATTATACGGATCGTGCCCAATAGACAAGCAAAACAGTACTGTTTGAACAACGGGCAAGACTATAATAAACAGCATCACCGGATAATTCCGCCACATCCACAAGAAGTTCTTCCAAATCAACGTCTTCATGTGACTTGCCTTAGCGAATTTGAAATAATCCGAACAGGTCATTTTATCCGTTTCGTCGGGCGGTGGGATTTCCGGGGGAGCAGAAACATCGCTGCTGTCCGGGGCGATGGAGACACGACCTCCCCGGCTGGAAATGGAAACGTTGTCTCCGAATTCGCCGGAGATTTCACCGCGGTCCTCGTCGACCACCACGGCGACGTTCACCACGCCTGTAGGCACGGCGATGTTCGTGGCGACTTCTGTGGCTATCGAACTGCGTCTGCGTTTGCCCATGTTTTGAATAACTGAGAGTTTCAGAAAAACGTCTTCTAAGGATTCGGCTTGGTATTGTTGGACAAGTCGTTGCGGGGATTCTTCGGCTAGGAGGTAACCTCCACGCATTAGACCAATCTGAAAATAATTTTAAAAAAAATAAACATCAAAGCTAACTTCATTTTCAAAATAAACTTATGAACCCACTGAGCAAAAAAACAAATAGCGTTATATCAACATTGTACAACATTAAACGTTGTATTAATGTTGATGAAACATTACTTCAATGTGTTTGTTTAGTGGAAAAATCCTTTTAGGGAAACGTTGAAACATATTCCTTTATCAAAATACAAAGCCTAATCGAATTTAAACAGGACTTTTTCTGCTGTATCGCTTTTGCGATAGACCAGCGAAGCGCTTCCCAGACTATTTTATGTGACGGAGCGGTATTTTTGGTCCCAGCAAAGAAGAGAATGGAGAGGGCACTTGGCCGCCCTGGACATCAAGAAATCATACATTTTTAAATATTTAACTGATCTTTTGTCATGTTACTATGTTATTTTGGAATACTAACAATTATTGTCTACGGAATCACTTTTACTTTCCCCCGTATGTAATACAAAGGGAAAGTATTTTTTTCGTGAAAATTTTCGAATAAAAAATTTTAGCGGAAATATCCGTTTTGAGGTCCCCTGAGTCGAATAAGACCATTTTTAAAAAATGTCTGTCTGTGTGTCTGTGTGTGTGTCTGTGTGCGCTGTACCGCAAAAACCGCTAAAGATATCGAGATGAAACTTGAAACTTAAGCTTTTTGTTACAATCGGAAGAACTGAAAAGCTTTTGGTGAAAATCGGAAAACCGGAAGTGGTACTTTACTCTCAGCGTTTTTCAGTTTTTTTAGATTTTTTCAATAAATGTTCATCAAACAAAAAATTCTTTCAAATAAAAGTTGTAGATAATAACAAAATAAAGATGTATTGTTCACTTACTTTTTGTCGTAGCACTCTTAGTTTTTGAGATATTTCAAAAGTTGTGTGTTTTATCTAGTTATTGGTGTGTGACAGTGTATGTGTCGATACAATTGAAAAATGTTTCAAATAAAAGTTGTAGGTAATAAAATATTACAGATTTTTTGTATCTTCACTATTTGTCATAGCACTCTTAGTTTTTTAGATATTCAATAAATAGTGTTTTTTATCTAGTCATTGGTTTGTGTCAGTATGTGTTGATCCAATTGAAAAATGTTTCAAATAAAAGTTGTAGTTATCAAAAAGTTGAAGACATTTTGAAAATAATAATGCTACAAATATTTTAAAAGTGATTTAACACGCAATTTACGGGGGAAAGTACTATGATGGACACATCACCATTTTTTTAAGTTATCAATTGTTCATACTATCAGGCTATCCAAAAATGTATTATATCTTTAAAATACCTTCGGGGGTTTTATCTTTAAAATATACTTTACATATTTCAAAATAAATTGCTCCAGACGTTCTAATTAATATAAATAAAAACTTATTAAATTAATTAACATGAGATCAGACACAAGCAGTATATTTTGAACATCACAATATTTCATTGTTTTATACGCCTGGCGTATGTAAAATTTCGAGTTTAGAAAAGCCTGAAAATGTTCAGGCTTTTCTAAACTCGAAATTTTACTTCATGCTTAATCTGGGAGTGGAAACAGTCGTTAGAAGCTGTAAATTGAAAGCTTTTAGAAAAATAACGAATGTCTAAAGATGTACAATGAAAAATTGGGATGCGTATAAATAAAAGAAAAGTTCCCTGTAACATACAAATGTTAATTAATTTTACTATTTTGAAAAACCAAGGAATTTCATTTCAAAAATTTGGTTTTTAGATTACACAAATCTTGAGCGATTTTTCTGATGTCTGCGATTCATCAAAATATGAGCAAAAATAAAACAAATAACATAAAGACAATTTATCATAAAGAAAAATTGAGTTTGTCAATAGGTTGCAGAATATTTATAAAATATAAAAACGAATTAAAATTAATATCGACTTTCTGCAAAAAGTTTGTCTCCAAATATTCATGATTAGCTCGAGAAGTAGTTGTTTCAATGAATATTTGGAGACAAACTTTTTGCAGAAAGTCGATATTAATTTTAATTCCTTTTTATATTTTTTAAAACAAATAACGTTATATATTAAAAGTGCAATTATTTTCGCAATCTACAACAAATTCAATGTCCGTCGGGGAATTAGCTCGAGAAGTAGTTGTTTCAATGAGTGTTTGATATAGTCTTTGTAAGTCTAATTTGTTGTAGATTGCGAAAAGAATCGCACTTTTAATGTTTGAAGTATTCTGCAACCAAGAATTGGCAATTTCATTTATAAATAACATCATATCAACATTGTAACAATATTAATCGTTGTATTAATGTTGATGAAACATTACTTCAATGTGTTTGCTCAGTGGGTACGTCTCTAATACGTGATTGTATGTAAATGGGTTAATGAAATCAATTATTAATTTCAATGAAATTTGTTGAAAAATTTTGCATTTTGCATATAATCCCAGTCTTAGTTATGAAAATCCTAGAAAATGGGACTTCTATTTTCTGTAACTCATTAATTCATCTAAAATTTCACCATTTTACAAAAATACTTGTATAACAAACACGCCGATTAATTACCGAATTTTATAATTGCGACCAATTATTCTTTTCTCGAAGGAAACTTTCGTTTAGCTCTCATTTTCCATATGAATATGTGGGTCAAATTCCGTTCAAGGTCACGTTACGTTACTCGTTTTGTAACAAATTTGGAGGATCTGGTTATACCGAGATGTGTAAATTCTCCCAGATTTATTGCCGGCCAATGACTTTCTCTCGTGGTCGATACAAGTCTAGACGGATTTCGATCACTTTCATTCATATATGTGGATTTGAGAAGCTCAACAAGAAAAAAGGACAACCAAGGCCCTTTAAAAAAATGAACATTTACTGATATAATTACAGTATCATTTACATGTGTAATATATTTCGTAAGAACTGAAAATGTGTGTCAAAAGACAATATGAAGGGTTTAAATGCAAAACTTAAGTAATAACCCACTAAGCAAAGAAACATTGCATGACACGTTGCATCAATGTTACCGCGCAACACGAATCGTTGCGTTTTAAGTTGCCTGAATGTTGAATAAACGCTGAATGTCCGGCCACAGTAACGTTGAATGCTAACGTTCAAAGAAAAATGTTGCTGCACCATTGATAACGCAACGCCTATGCAACACGAGCGATTACTCTTATTTGTATGCAACCCAACATACTAATGTATGTATGCATGTTAAGTTGCATACGATGAATGCATAGAATCCGTGTTGTATACAACCCGATGTGCAACAATTAAGTGAACGTTACAGGAGATTTTCTCTCGTAATCTCAATGCAAAATTTATTTCTGGGTAAAAAAATACAAATATATATTGGTAACAAGAAAACAATCAAACAAAAACTATCTTACAAAAAGTAATGTAAAATCTAGGGGAGACAGTACCCCGGTACCTAGTACCCTTAAACTCTGAAAACATTAAAATATTGTTAACAAACTTCAATTGAATTCTGTATTGTGGAGGCTTCTACTTCGTTATACATGTTAATTACACAATGAAACACTTTTAACTTTGTTTGTATAACACGTTTTATTTAATGTGACTGCAGTTGACTACTCCATGTTTGATAATGACAAGCTAAATTTGTCGAAACTGCAGTCACATTAAATAAAACGTGTTATACAAACAAAGTTAAAAGTGTTTCATTGTGTAACTTCAATTGAATTCAGCGGCCTATACGCGTGGCGCATAAAGTAAAATTTCGAGTTTAGAAAAGCCCAGAAAATTTGTCTCGGGTCACTGCGTGACCCTCGACAAATTTTCACGGGGCTTTTCTAAACTCGAAATTTTACTTCATGCTTAGTCTGGGAGTGGAAAACACTCGTTTAAAGCTTTCAGTTGAACTCTTTTAAAAAAAAACAACGAATATCTGAACATTTACAGCATATAATTGGGACATGTTTACTTGAATGAAAAACTCTCTGTATGTCCAAAGTCCATGAAATGTTTAAACCACGATGTTGCATTACAGCAACAGTTTCAACAATTATACAATGTTAAAAACCCAATGCGGTTCAATATATATCCAATGTTTACAATACAATGTTGCATAAAAGTGAAATTGTAATGATTATATAACATTGTGTTACTTTTTGAAACGTTATAAAACAATGTTGAATTTTAGTATCATGTTTAACACTTCGGTAATGTATATAAATCAATATTGCACGGAAAACGTTTATACAATGTTTGTAACGCTGCTAAAACTTTGTTGTAATAATTTGAATACAATGTTTTATTTTAGTATCGTGTTCAATATTCGTGCAATATTTAAAATGTGTCCGTATTCAGTGGGAAGTATAGTTTAAAAATGATCATTTGAGCCGGAGTTGGCGTAGGATTTTCAAAAAATAGAGGGGTGGAAGTCGAATATTTCATTTAGCGACCGTGTATGTGATAAATACATAAAATTAAGAACACATAGGAACATGCAAATAAATGATATGTCGCCACGTCCATCATTATAATATACATGATTATTTCGTACATAATGCGAGTATTAACAGGCACAAGGATACCATCTTTTGCAAATGTTCGCAAAAGTGTAATCGAAAAAAGGCCCATGTTCCCGAGCCCATGTGTGAGTTACATAACGTGAATAAAGATTTTCTTTAGTGAGAAAAAATGGTGGAACAAACATTCGTTTGAAGGTTGACCGGTTGACAAAGGTCGCTTTTCACTCGAACGTCAATTACTCATATCGAGATGAGTGACGAAAATTGCATGGAAAAACTGTATTTACACACGCGCACCCAATCATTATTTAAACACTTGTTTATCGATGGCAAATACTTTGATTTTTTATGAAGAAAAGTGGCTTGGAATTAAATGGAAACTGCAAGGATGTGGAAAAGCAAATTGGTTTTGGAATAACGTTTGTCTGAACATGCAAGCAATGGTCAAAAATATCAGGGTTAGTGTGTGGGTTTAGTGACGAAGCAATCCACCTAGGTAGAATTATCAAGGAATTTTTATTGAAAGTTCTTTGAAAAATGGTATTAATTACAATTTTAAAAGGAACTGCATAAACTGTCATCTTAACACTACTGGTTTATTATCAAGGATTATTTAAGTGACAGTCTTTTGATAAATAAAAATGTAATCAATTTAATCAATGTTTCCCAACAATTTTCAGACCATATTCCACCTTTAAAATTCCCCATGTACATAATTCTTTTTAGACAATTAGTGAACACATTTAGGAACATCAGCAGCTAACGCCATCTATTGTTCTCTGGATGTGAAATTATGAAGACAGCTTGTTTAGGTCTCATAAATTGTAACTTAGAAAATCTAAATTTGTATAGAAAATTAGGTTGCAATTTTAAATAAAATTAAAGAATTTGGCTTTTCTCTATCAAACATCTTATACTTTTATTTCACATCTTTAACTCTGGTATTGGTAAAATCAGGCAATTTAAGCTGAAATAACTGTTCTTGTAGTCAGAATAAATCGGCGTTTTGCACGATTGGCGCTTGAAGAAAATATTTCGAGTTTAGAAAAGCCTGAAAATTTGAATTGGTAGGAGCTACGCTTCTAGACCAATCCAAAATTGTATTCTTTTATAAACTCGAAATATTTACTGTATGCTTAATCAAGGAGTGGAAAACACTTGTTAAAATAATATTCAGGACTTAAATAAGAATATATCAATTCTGTTACATCGATTCGATTGAAAAATTATGATTTTGTTTGTGATTTCATCAATTTATACGAATTTGTATAATTTTTTCACGAATTTATTATTATTTATTCCAATTTAAATATTGTAATAGTTTAAATATTTTTTTAATTTTTACTTTTTTCTGACTATTATTTTTATTGTTGATTTTATAAATAATATTACCTTTTTATTTAGTAACTTTCTTTGTCAAAACTCATTAATGCAGGATTTTTTGTACTGTTATTTCGAATTTTATGAAATTTCTCCATCTATTTTATAAGAGGAATTCCGAAACATCTAAGAAGTAAAAAACAATCATTTTCAATCAAATCCATAAAACAGAATTTTAATGTTTTGCTTGAAATCCTTAATATTGTTCTAATATTGTTTTCCCCTCATTGATTATGCATGTAGTCAATATGTCGAGTTTAAAATTATTTCTTAATAATATCTGAGATTTTAAACTGCTTTTATTTTCGTTTTAGTTTTGTCTTAATAAGACATTGTCAAACTTTACATTAAATTACCAAAGTCATAACAAGTTAAAAGAATCACTGATATTTTGAGAAATTTATAAACGCCTATTATTTGCAACACAAACTACAGCTATTTTCCCGATCTATATGAAGTTTTTCTATTTGTCTAATTTAATTGTCTGAGATTTTCAAGATAGGCAATATGCATATTTTTGTCGATTTATACAGTGCTCCTTATTTTCGAAGTTTTCAGATTTTCATCAATCAACTAAATATTGATGGAAGTAATTAATTTCTATCGCATGTTCAATAAAAAAAATCTCTAGAGTGCCATTAATCTTTTTTTTAAATTTAGCTTGGCTACACGCTTTAGAAATTGATATATAAAACGTCAGAAATAACAATTGTAATGTATAATTTCAGAATTGCCAACCTACAATATTTTTCATGGCACTCTAGAAGTTTTTTTTATGGAACATACGATATAATTTTCATCAATTCACGCAAATGTTGGTGATTTTCGTCAATGCCATAAGTAATTTTTTTTCAATGTTTAGAGATTTATCAATTTTTAAGATTTTCTTCGATATTGTCAAATGTCATTGTTAATTTTCATAATTTTTTGTCAATTTCCTAGCGCTCCGCTTGGCTACATATCCAAAATGTCATTTAATACAAAAATCTTAAATTTGTGTTTCAAATAATTTCCGAATATATTGATGGATTTGATAAATTAAATTGATAAGTTACGAATTGATTTAATTTTGAAAATTGTTCTAAATCTCAATAAAAACTATTAAAAATCTTACATAAAAACATTTTATATAATTTGACGAAAATCTCGAAATATCGAAAATCTTATAAAAATGTTATATTTTTTTTTATAATTCCGTGTTAGCAAATGATTATGATATTGTGTGTATTACCGAGTCATGGCTTCATCCTGGTATATCTGATAACGAAGTTATAGATAACCGGTATATTTTGTATCGGTGTGATTGCAGTGAAGATACATCAAATAGTCTTAGAGGTGGAGGTGTTTGTATCGCAGCTAAAAGAACTTTAAAATCTTCTCTTATGTCCATTGATACTGATAATAGAGAAGACATTTGGATCTCCGTCAACGGAAATAATATTGTGGGCTGTATTTATGTCCCTCCTAGATCTTCTTCTGACATATACGCAGGGCATATAGGAACAATGACTGAAATTATCGATCATCATCCCGATTGGAACGTACTTCTTGTCGGTGACTACAATTTACCCGAGGTTCAGTGGATAATGGAACTTGAAACCGTGGGCTTTTTACCAACTAATACGGATGGGGAAACTGCACGTATTTTATGCGATGGCCTAATGAATATGGGGCTGCACCAATTTAATGATAAACATAATAGTAGTGGAAATATTTTATATTTAGTTTTCTCAAACATTATGACCCTCAACTGTTCTCTCGCTGATCCATTAGTAAATTGTGATAACTACCACCCCCCCACTGATTGTAGAAATTGTAGAATCCAGTAATTCATCAAGTGCAGAAACTTACTATTTTAATTTCCATAAAGCAGATATTACAGGCATTTGTAACTTCTTAAGCGGTATTAACTGGAATGACCAATTAATGTGTCGTTGCATAAATTCTGACCTGACTTCGTTTTATAATATTATACAAGAAGCTTTTATACGGTATGTTCCAATTCGCAAGACATTTGTATCGCATTATCCTGAGTGGTTCTCTAAGTCACTTATAAAATTAATCAAAAAAAACGTACTGCGCACAAGAACTACAAAATGTCCGGTTGCGATGCTGACTATGACGTATTTTCTAACTTACGGACCGTTTGCAAAGAGACGATCGTTAAACATAAATTCTTTCTGGAGATATTATAGGGTAAAAAAAGGTACGAAAAACGAGTTTCCAGCATGCATGACCTACGGTACACGTACTGCTAATTCGGACATCGCCATAGCTAACTTATTTACCGATTTCTTTCAAGACTCATATCTAAACTTAAGACAAAGCAGTTTAGATTATAGCGACGTAGGTAATACGACTTTTAACGCTTTGCAATTTAATGAAATCGAGGTCATGTCTTGTTTAACAGATTTTAAGTTTTTGTGTTTACCCCTTATGTTATTATTTAATCGATCTCTCAGAGATGGCGTGTTTCCATATGAATGGAAAAAATGCTACACTGTACCTATATTTAAGTCGGGCTTGAAAAGATCGGTGGAATGAAGAGAGCAGACAGCGTTTGAGAACCTTCACGATTGCCTCTCAGAGCGAATTGAGTAACTTTGAGAAAGTAATCACATAATTTCGGTAGGCGTGAATTGAGTAGCGTCGAACGAAATTATGAACGAGCGAACCGGAGGCCCCGGAAACAACGATCTAAACGATCTCGTCTATGAAGCTATGGACGAAACAGCACCGTTTAGCAGCGACAGCGATGAGCTGGAATACAGCCCTGAGGAACAACGGAGATACGCAGAAATGCGTGCTCAGAAAATCTCTACGCTTCGCAACCAAATTGCGGAGCAAAATGACCTGTTCAAGAGAATCCAACAGCAAATGGAGAGTTTGCAAAAACAACTCTTCAAACTCGAGAACGAGGAGGAGCCATTTACACTGGCCAACAAAAGGAAGAAGAAGGAGAGGCCGCCGACGCCCAAAAAAACCAACAAAAACTCCGCTCCTCTGTCAGCAGCGCCGAGAGCGGCCTCAGAGCTAGTACCGGCAAAACGAATTGCCCCCAAAGCATCCAAGCATGTACGGGCGGTATTCAAGGATGTCCACCCTTACAGGAAGGAAGAATATCCGGCACTTCCGGAAAAAATCATTACCCCGCCAACACCCAAAAAACCAGAAACAAAACAAACCCAACACGAGCCTGCGCTACAACAACAACTGAAATTCACGACGTCGGAATCAGGATTCCGCATGCCTGTGCTAGCAACGCCACCGCCAGCAACTCCGACAACCCCAACACAACCTCCACCACAGCAAGAAGAAATTAAGCAAAAACGGCCGCCGCCGATCGTCCTCACGGATACTTCCAAAATAAAAATCGTGAAAGAAACACTTCGCGAAAATAATATTATTGTTTCACAATATATTTCGCATGCCAAAGGCATAAACATTATGACACAAAGCCCAAATGATTTTAGAAAGGCAGTAAAGATTCTAGAAGAATTGAAAGCAGCTCAGCACCACTATCTTCTAGACGAAGAAAAGGAGTTAAAAGTTATTTTAAGAGGAATCCCCGTCGAGATTGACATCGACGAAATAACGGAGGAGCTGAGTGAGCGAGGATTGCTTATCAACTCTGCAAACCGACTTAAAAATGGCACAAGGGTGTACCCCCTGATTCTTCTCAACATGCCAAAAACCGACAACTCGAAAAGAATTTTCACTTTCACCGATATTTTACAACATAAAATAACGGTGGAAGCGAAAAGAAGACCAACCATGCAACAGCAGTGCTATCGCTGCCAGCAATTCCGCTGCACGGCCGAATTTGCCTGCACTTTATGTGCCGGAAACCACCCTTCTCACGAATGCCCACAAAAAGGCACCGAAACAAGAAAGTGCACGAACTGCGGAGGAGACCACGCTGCTTATTCGTCAAGATGTACGAAAAATCCGGTCAACATTAACCGAGCTAAGCAGGAGGAGAAGAAGCGAATGCTGGAAAACAGCAACATTCAACACGGAATCAGCTTCGCAGCAAGGGCAGCTGACTACTCGGACGGACGTAGAAACGCGGGAGAGGACGCTGACGCAAAAATGAGGGCAATGATTAAAAGCATTTGCCAAGAAATGTTTAGTCAACTGTTGACATCTAAGAATATTAACATTCAATAGATGCTCAACAGTTAATAATATACGAATAATCACTTGGAATGCCAACGGGATCAGAAATAAAACAGAGGAACTCCGCCGTTTCGCCGACGAGCATGACATCACAATCATGCTCGTTTCAGAAACTCACCTAAAACCCGGCACCTCAGCCAACGTACCCGGTTTCAGAAGCTTTCGCCGAGACAGAACAAACGGATCCTGGGGAGGAGTAGCAGTGTACTTCCGCACGAGCTTATGCGCAAGAAAATTGGAGTTCAACACCGAATCGATTGAGGCTGTCGGACTGGAGACGGAAATAAACGGGAAACTAGCCCGCTTTGTTTCCGCTTATAAGAGCCCGAACAACGACATTGACGACAACGAGCTGAAAATCCTGATCCAGTTCGACAACACACTCATCGGAGGCGATCTGAACTCCAAGCATCCAGCCTGGGGAAGCCGAATAACGAATCACTGCGGGAAAAACCTTTTCTCCTTCTGGGATAACACAGATCAGCTGAACATCTGGGGACCCGAAGACGCGACCTCAATTCCGGGCAACGTTAATCACCGCGGAGACGTGATTGACATCTTTCTGAGCTTCAAGAGCAATAACCCGTGGGGAATTAAAACTCTCTACGGGTTAGATTCGGATCACTTCCCCGTGGTGATTAACTGGGGCGAAGCCGAAAAAACTTCGGTTGCCAAAATGAAAACGAACTGGATGAAGTTCAGTTATCTCAGCAGCAGAATTTCCGGTCCGAAAACCCCAATTAAAAAAGGCGAGATCGACGCGGAAGCGGAAAAATTAACCGTCGAAATACAGAAACTGTTACAAGAGTGCCAAACACCAATATCACTCAAAAATCCGCTCGGATTAAACCAGGAGGAAAAAGCACTGCTGAAAAAGAAAAACGACGCTAAGAAACGGTGGACTAAATTCAAGCGAATTGAAGATAAGGCGAAATTAAACCGACTTCAATTCCAAGTCAAAGAAATGCTAAAAGAAAGAAAAGAAAACGACTGGAATCAAAAAATCCAGGACTGCGACCACAGCGACGGAAAGTTTTGGAAACTCTTAAAGAGCTGCGGGCGGAGAAACTCACCAAACGCACCAATCGAAAAAGACGGCCGGTGGTGCTTCGCGGACGCGGATAAAGCGGAAGCCATTGCCGACCATTTTGAAAACCAATTCACGAACTCCGACAATTCAGACGCCGCAACTGAATATATGGTTAGCGAAACACTCCGCGGGGTCAGAAACGCGAAGTTCAAAAAGCCCGAAGCGCTCACGATCAAGGACATCAAGGATACAATCAAAACCACAAACGAGAAACGAGCACCAGGAGCTGATAACATTCCTAACCGAGCGATTAAGCTGTTGCATGATAATGCAATAAGCAGAATCACTCGGTTAGTAAATGGAATTCGTAATCACGCTGTGTTTCCGGCGGAATGGAAGAAGGCCATTGTAATCACCATCCCCAAAGGGGAGAAAGACCCGTCGAGAGTGGAGAATAGGAGGCCCATCAGTTTGATATCCGGGCTGGCCAAAATCGCGGAAAAAACAATCAAGAACGACATCCAGAAAATCACGGAGGAAAAACAGATTCTACCGCCGAATCAGTTCGGTTTCCGCACCCGGCTCGCCGCCGTCCAGCAAGCAGAAAACCTAGTCAGCACCGCCAGGAAGCTAACTTTACGAAGCAACTCCGCCATGATTACGCTGCTGGACGTGGAGAAGGCGTACGACAGGGTGTGGAAAGACGGACTGATTTACAAACTATTGACACAGGATTTCCCGTTTTGGCTAGCGCGGCTAATAGATGATTGGCTGACAAACAGAAAATTCCGGATCCGAATTAACGATGCACTCTCGACGTGGAGATCGGCTACAGAGGGGTTACCACAAGGCTCTCCAATCTCTCCTTCCTTGTACAATTTATTCGTCGCCGACGTACCGAAATTTACAAGGAAAAACGGAGTGAAAATCTTCCAGTTCGCCGACGACACGGCCCTCCTGGTACAAGGACGGGGCTTCGACCGGGCTCACGACAAAACAGCAGCGGCATACCGAGAAATAGAGAACTACGCGAAAAAGTGGAAAATTCGCTTAAACTCTAAAAAGACAGAAAGCATTTTCCTCGGGATTAAGCGGCCGAAAAGAAGCTACATCTACTTGGACCGGAAACATAAAATCCAGCTAAAAAACTCAGTTACCTATCTAGGAGTCACACTAGATAGGAAACTGAGATTTGAAACACACGCTGCGAGGAGAGGATTTCTCGCTCGTAAAAAAGCGAGAAAACTCTACTGCTTACTTAAAGAGGATGGCCCGCTGAGCGTCCGGAACAGGAAAAAGATCTTGACCACTGTGCTAAATCCGGTTGCCGAATATGGACAAGAACTAGCAATAACAGGCAGCATCGCGACCAAGAAAAAGATGCAAATCACCAGCAACGTGCTAACAAGAAAAGCACTAGGAGCTCCGTTCTACGTAACAAACGAAAATCTGAAAAAAGATTTGAAACTTGAAGACCCGATTAAGAAAGCAGAGAAGAGACGCGAGGACATGATAACCCGATTAAGACAACATCCAATACCTGAAATCGCCGCCATCGGCGATGGTTTAAACTTGAATTAATTTAAGAATTAAATTAGTTCAAGTTTAAATCTAATACAAATTCCCACCGAGGAAAAAAGAAACAAATCCGATAGCCCCTGCCAATCGGATAACCCACAAGAAAATAAGTCATAGTCAGTCTGGAACTTATTATTTAGGAAGAAAACAAAAAAAAGATCGGTGGAGATATATAGGGCAATAACCATACAATCGTGTTTTCCTAAGTTGCTGGACAAACTGGTTGCCGAACGGATAATGTCAGTGTATAGACATATGATATCGGAGCATCAGCATGGATTTTTTCCTAAAAGATCAACAGTGACTAACCTTTTTGTTTACACACATTTCATAATGAACACAATAGAACAGGGAGCTGTAGTAGACTCTGTCTACACAGATTTTAGCAAAGCGTTCGATAGAGTTAGTCACTGTAGATTATTATATAAGCTTCGCAATTATGGTGTTAGTGGACATATGTACGATTGGATCAAATCATTTATATCATGTCGTGAGCACGTAGTAAAAATCAATTCCATATTATCAAGTAGCGTGGTCAGTGCGACGTCTTGTGTGCCACAGGGCTCGCATCTAGAACCGTTGCATTTTATTTTATTCATCAATGATATTGGAAATAACATTGAATCAAAGTTTTTGCTATCTGCTGACGACATGAAAGTTTATCGTAAAATCAGCACCATAGACGACTGCAACATTTTACAAAATGATTTGGAGAAGATTTCAGCGTGGTGCTCTGATAACGATCTTTCTTTAAACACTGACAAATGTAAACATATACGTTTCTCTAGGAAATATACATCAGTTATACCCTTTATTTACACCTTCAATGGAAATACTTTGGAAAGGGTTGATTTAATTATCGATTTGGGAATATTATTTGACAATAAACTGCAGTTTATTGATCAGATACAAAAAATTACTGCAAAATCCTTACAAGTCATTGGATTTATCCGGCGAATATCCAGGAACTTTAAAAACATTCGAACGTTTGTCACGCTCTACGTGACATTAGTGAGACCAGTTTTGGATTATTGCTGTATAATTTGGAGTCCGCATTTTATGTGCCATATTGAGCGTGTGGAAAAGGTTCAACGGAAAATGGTGAAACTCATCTGTTTCCACACATACGTGCAATATGACAGACATAATTACAACCTTCTTCTGGATTATTTCAGCCTGAGGTCTCTAGAAAAACGTAGAGTTTACTTTTCGCTTTGCTTTTCTTATAAAATATTGAATAATCAAATTTGTTGTTCTTCAATTTTATCATCTTTATCTCTAAATATTCCTCAGCAATCGGTAAGACAGCATAAATTGTTTGCTACGAGGTTCCACGGTACATCTTATGGCTCAAATGGCCCGGAAGCAAGGATGATGACAAATGTAAATACATTTTATAATTTTATAAACGTGTTTGGAGTTTCTCTAAAAATATTTAAACTAGATTGTTTAAAAGCGATCGATAATACGTGAACATACGTAAAGATATGTACCATAATCTTAGGTGTATATTTATATTTATATTTAGGTTATTGTGTTAATATAGTGAAAGTTGTTTTTTTTCTTTTTAAATAATACTTTGTAACTATTTTGTAACAATTTAAATGGTTTCCGTAATAAAGAATTATTATTAATTATTATTAAAATTGACAAAAAATCTTGAAATTTAAAAATTTCATCAACATTTTATAAATCGACGAAAATCTCCGTATGCTGAAAATTTTATAAATTGATGAAAACGTCGAAATATTGAAAATCTGATGAACCTTATAAAACAACAAAATTTACAAAATACAAAAAATCTCAGTAACGACGAAAATCTTGAAATATTAAGAATATGACGAACATTTTATAAACTGACGAAAATCACGAAATATTGAAAATTTCATCAACATTTTATTAATCGAAAAAAATTTCGTTATATCAAAAATCTGCTAAAAATCTCGAAATGTTAAATATCTCATGATTTTTTAAATCGACATAACGAGTGTCGTCCACTCCCAGACAAAGCATGAAGTAAAGTTTCGAGTTTAGAAAAGCCCCAAGAGAAAATTTGTAGAGGGTCGCGCAGCGACCCGAGACAAATTTTCGGGGCTTTTCTAAACTCGAAACTTTACTTCATGCGCCACCTGCATAAAACTATAATTTCACATTTAACATTTGATATTCACATTTCATATTTCACATTTGCCAGTTGACATTTGGTATTTGACATTTACCGTATTTTGACAGATAGAAATTTTATTGAAAATATCTTTAAACGTCATTTTTGAGTGTATATTAAATACAAGCTAACAAAACATTATATATATTCTGAATAAAAATCCTGAACGTTGAACTTGAATGTTAATAGTCAAAATGTATAATAGGCTGTTTTCACAACAATTTTCTTAGGTGTCAAGTTTAATCAAAATTGTATATATAATTAGACAAAAATCTCGAAATGTCGAAAATTTGATAAAAATTTCAAAATTTCAAATATCTCATGATTTTATAAATCGATAAAACGAGTGTCGTCCACTCCCAGACTAAGCATGAAGTAAAGTTTCGAGTTTAGAAAAGTCCCAAGAGAAAATATTGAAAATCTGATGAACATTGTATAAAACAACAAAATTTACAAAATACTGAAAATCTCAGTAACGACGAAAATCTTGAAATATTAAGAATGTGACGAACATTTTATAAACTGACGAAAATCACGAAATATTGAAAATTTCATCAACATTTTATTAATCGGAAAAAAATTTGTTATATCAATAATCTGCTAAAAATCTCGAAATGTTAAATATCTCATAATTTTTTAAATCGACATAACGAGTGTCGTCCACTCCCAGACAAAGCATGAAGTAAAGTTTCGAGTTTAGAAAAGCCCCAAGAGAAAATTTGTCTCGGGTCGCGCAGCGACCCGAGACAAATTTTCGGGGCTTTTCTAAACTCGAAACTTTACTTCACGCGCCACCCGCATAAAACAATAATTCACATTTGACATTTGATAAACACATTTGACAGTTGACATTTGACATTTAATATTTGACAATAACCTATTATGACAAAGAGACCTTTTATTGAAAATATCTTTAAACGTCATTTTTGAGTGTATATTGTTAAATAAATTTAATAATATACACTCAAAAATGACGTTTACAGATATTTTCAATAAAAAGTCTATTTGCCAAAATAAGTTAAATGTCAAACACCAAATGTCAACTGTAAGTTTGTATCACCAGTGCTTTTCTTCTTCTATTCTTTCTTCGTTTAAAGCTTCAGTTAATTTCGAATTTCAGCATCGCGTACTCTTAATCATTAAGATATTGATGGTTTGTCCAAGCGTCAAAATTAATATATTTAAAGACTCTACTATCCATGGGAACATTTGAAGAAAAAATTTGGCTAAAATTGTGGATTCAATTTTCTAAGGATTTTTTAAAATGCCTAGTAAGGACTTTTTATACAAGCAGAACTGAGCTGCATTTATTATCTACAGAAAACAGGTTTTTGAAGCATATAAGTGGATTATTATTGTAGAAGCTTCTACTTTAAAAATACAAGTCGTGGAATACATGGAAAATAAGTAGATAAATAAACTTACCATATTAGCTTGTCTGGTTTCATCAATGTAATGTGTTGTAATAATTACAGTTGTTTTCGCTCCTTTTGTAATCTCCAACAAATGATCCCAAATATTCTGCCTCAACATCGGATCAACGCCAACAGTAGGCTCGTCCAAAATCAACAGCTCGGGCTCATGCAGAAGCGCCGAGCACAAAGACACTCTTCTCTGCTGCCCACCGCTCAAAGTCTTAACTTGCCTATCAGGCCCAGGTAGCATTAAGAATGAAATCAGAAATGTCAAGCGCTCATCAATCTGCTTCGTCGTCATATCGCTAATCCAACCGAAATACAGCATCGTCTCCCTAATGGTGAACTCCCCGTACAATGCAATTTCCTGCGGCATGTAGCCTATTCTAGGTCCGGGCACTCCGCTGCCCTTCGAGCCGGGTTTTCCGCCCAACACCCAGATTTCGCCAGATTGTAGCCTTTTTCTGCCTACTATGCAGCTGAGGAGGGTGGTTTTTCCGCAACCCGAGGCACCCAGGAGCCCGTAGATATGGCCTTTTTGGACTGTCATGTTGAGCCCGTCGAGGATTACGTAAGGGTTTTTTGTGGTGCCGTAGTGTTTGTGGGCTCTGCGGACGCAAACGGCGTGTTGTCTTCTGCTCGCCACAGTCGACATTTGGCGGTTTTGCAGCTGCTTCCGCCGCATTTCGATGGATATATCTGGCGTTTCAGCCATTTCTGCAAATTAGAAATGAAAAATAAATTAACAAATGTTTAAAGCAGGAAATGGTAATTATAAGCTCTGGTTTTTAGTACACAACGACTAAGGCCCAGTTGCACCAGAAATGTTGAACTTAGGTTCAAGCTGAACTCAAGTTCAAGATGACAGTTCCTATTGTTCTAATGTCACTTTGAACTCAAGTTCAGAGTTGAACCAGTTTAACGTGTTGCAACTGGCCCTAAAACTGCAAAATAGAAAGTTAGTAACTTTTGGAAAATTTCGTGATTTCTGCATCATAGTTCAAGTTGATAGAAATAATTTTTATAAAAATCACGCATTTACAACACTCGTGTTAGTTCTTGATTGATCCAGAGGATGTTTTCGAAATAAAAAATAAAAAGTTTCGCCAATTGGTAGCAATTTCACAATTGTGTTGAGTAAAAAAAGTGCTTATTAAGAAACGTGTCGATGTTGCACACCGCCTGTAAAACCGACCGAATAGCACAATTAGCAATTACAAAATAAAATCGGTTTATTCAATTATACGACATAAATAATTTTGTTCGCCATTTCGCAGTAATTTAAAAAGATCAAAATGAAAGATATAGCAATTTACGTAACAAAGGTTTCTAGTTACACCTCTTGATTTCTACTATGCATTCATTTGATTGATAAGTGAAAACATTTTCTTCACTTCTATTTTTTTTTTGTTTTATTGCAGAAGTATAAATAGTTAAAATCATTAAAGGTACTTAAGACAAAATAAAAATAAGTGATTCCCAAAAACCCTTAAATCCACTTTGATTGGTTTCGGGTAATTTAATATTTTTATATTCACTTAATGAATGATGAATAATTAAAATTGCAATATCAGAAATCGCTAGTATTTACAATGATAAATAAGGGGCTCTAATAAGTAAAATTTTACTTTCATACTTTTTCTCTAATCATTAAAAAACAATTGGATTTAGCTGGTTTTGAAAATAAATCGGGATTCAGGGTTTTGTGACTTTTACTCATTCATTTTATATACAAATATCTTTATTCAAGGAATTTATGTACATAATTCTTTAATATAATACGATCTTGTATTCTTATATCATAGGCTATCGACCCGAGGTCTTTCTGCCATTGTTTTAGTGAGTGCTTGTGCTTTTAAAGTATGTTATGAATAGATGATGGTAATGAATGAATAGTATGAATAAATGTCGTTCTAGTTAGTAATTCATTTTATTTTTGTACATTTAATCTAATCACTTAGTTTTATATAATAGGTATAAAAATTAAAACATAAATAAATTAAATGTTATTCTTTAAACGTGCAACACAAAACTTATATGTTAAAATATGTTATCTGAAATTTCAATTATTTCACAAATGTCTTCATTTTCGGCCTCATCATTAAAGCAGTATATTTTAAACTTGAAATTTGTGTTTTATACGCGTGGCATATAAAGTAAAATTTCGAGTTTAGAAAAGCCTGAAAATTTGGTTTGGCTTCTAATTTAAAACTAAAGGTTTTTTTTAAGTGAATGCTCTTGAAATTTTCCGACATTCGTTGTTTTTGAGTTCAATTTGAAGCTTAAACGAGTATTTTCCACTCCCAGATTAAGCTTCGCGGAGCGACCAAACCAAATTTTCAGGCTTTTCTAAACTCGAAATTTTACTTCATGCCTAATCTGAGAAAACACTCGTTGAAACTTCAAATTGACCTCAAAAACAACGAATGTCGGAACATTTCAAGAGCATTCATTTAAAAAAATCCTTTAGTTTTAGTTTTTTTCTAAAGAGTCCCAAGTTGAAATGAATCTTGGAGCAATATTATACAGGGAGTTTTTCTTTAAAGTATGCGTTTTCTAAATTCAGCTTCTTTTCTTTAAATCTTTAGATATTCGTTGTTTTTTAAAATGAGTTCAATTTGAAGCTTGTAACGAGTGTTTTCCACTCCCAAACTAAGCATGAAGTAAAATTTCGAGTTTAGAAAAGCCCTGGGCTCCAAATTTTACTTCATGCGCTACGCGTATAAAATACTGATTTCAAGTGAGGTTCAAATAAATTTCACAATATTTTAGTGTTTTATACGCGTGGCGCATGAAGTAAAATTTCGAGTTTAGAAAAGCCCCGTGAAAATTTGTCTCGGGTCGCTGCGCGACCCGAAACAAATTTTCACGGGGCTTTTCTAAACTCGAAATTTTACTTCATGCTTAGTCTGGGAGTGGAAAACAATCGTTTAAAGTTTCAAATCAAACTGTTTTAAAAACACAACGAATAGCTAAAGATTTAAAGAAAATAAGCTGAATTTGGAATACGTATACTTTAAAGAAAAAATCCCTGTATCAATATTGTTATGTTGATTGAAACTGTTATACAATGTGCATACAATATAGAAACAATATTGTGGAGGTGTGATATTGAATGCCTTTCATCCTACAACAGGCGCGGATTGGCACCTTTAACAGATTCCCGAAAAAATCGGTCCCATACCTGAGTTTCACCGAGTTTCACGGCCTACCGGATCCGAAATTCTATAACATCTTTTATGTAACTAAAGTTTAGCTTTAAATTGTTGTTATTTTAATATTATTATAAATAGTTCACGTAGATATTTCGAAGACAAATAACGTTACAATATATTTTTTATAAAAATCTTAAGTAGAAATTCTATATTGTTACAAGATTGAATTACAACTTTAAAATCAAGATTAAAACATTATTGTATCAAGATTTTCTCAACATGACACAATTGACCTATGACTAGGCTATACTTTAACCTGTGGTAATGCTATATTTCAACCTGCAATAGGTCAAAATATACCTTGTAAGGTCAAAATGTGGCCATATTTTATATAACTAAATTTTGACCTATAATAAAGTTATAATTTGACGTATGGCTGAGCAATATTTTGACCTACAATAGGACAATATTTTGATCTACGATAAGGCAATATATTAAACTGAGACAAGACTATATTTTGACCTACGATACAGCAATATTTTAATTTGAAACATAGCTTAATGTAGGTCTGTGGCAAGGCTATATTCTGACCTGGAAAAAGGCTACATTTTGACCTACGATTAGGCTATACTTTAACCTGCAATAAGGTTATATATCAACCTGTGATAGGACTATACGAGGGTTGCCTCTTATATTTCGGGATTGGGCAACCCTAGTGTTGCAATCTGGCAACTGAGAACTCTATCGTAAAGTTTGACATTTTTGAGGTTATACGTACTCAGAACGTTTTGACATATGAGCGTTATTTGTGTCGTTTATACTAACTTAAAAGATTTATCTCGGCCAAAGAAAGGAATTAAATCGTGAACATTTTCGTGCGATTTTTTTTTACAACTTTCGACGTGGATTAACTCAACAATAGTGCATGGATGAACTTAATTCAATTTTTGGCGATGAAGCTCCATCAAGGACCAGTGTTTATCGATGGTATGGTGAATTCAACCGAGGTCGTAGTTCACTCCAAGACGAATTTCGTGGAGGTCGTAAAAAATCAGTTGTTGTTCCGGAAACCATTGATGCTGTGCGCAAACAAATATTGCAAGATCGTCATGTGACCTATCGTGAGATTGAGACAACCTTAGGCATTAGTGGGACCAGCATACATTCAATATTGCATGAACATTTGACTGTCAAAAAAATTTGTTCGCGTTGGATCCCACACAATTTGTCAATCGCTCATAAAAAGGCTCGTGTCGATTGGTGCAAAGAAATGCTCAAAAAATACGATTGCGGTGTTTCGAAACACGTCTATGACATCGTGACAGGTGATGAATCATGGATTTATGCGTATGAGCCCGAAAGTAAACAGCAGTCGACCGTATGGGTGTTTCAAGATGAGCCAAATCCAACAAAAGTTGATCGCGCACGAAGCACTTCCAAGCAAATGGTCGCCTGTTTTTTCGGAAAAACTGGACATGTCGCAACCGTACCACTAGAACAACGCAGAACAGTCAATTCTGAGTGGTACACAACCATTTGTTTGCCAGTTGTCATCCAAGAAATCAGGAAAACCAACCGCCGAAAACGGATCACTCTTCACCATGACAATGCGAGCTCTCACACATCGGCTCAAACAACTGCATTTTTGAGCACGCAAAACATCAATTTGATGAGTCATCCGCCATATAGTCCTGACCTGGCACCGAATGACTTCTTTTTATTCCCATCCGTAAAAAATAAAATGAGAGGTCAACGTTTTTCGACACCTGAAGAAGCGGTTGATGCGTTCAGAATGCATGTTTTGGAGATACCTCAATCAGAGTGGCAAAAGTGCTTCGACAATTGGTTCAAACACATGCAAAAGTGTATAGATCTTAATGGGGAATATTTTTAAAAACAATAAAGCGATTTTCAATGATTAATATTTATTTTTGTTCTCTAATCCCGAAATATAAAAGGCAACCCTCGTATTAGTCTTCCTGTAGCTTTATATCTTCTAATGACGTTTTTATAGTAGTTGAGGTTTTCTTCTATCGCTTTTCCCTGCCACTCGATGCCGTAGTTTTGAGAGAAGTTCATTTACATTCTTAACTTTTTCTGGGTTTAGTTTTACTTTGTCGAATTTTAAAGTAATGGGTTAGTTGAGCCAATTTGTTTGCCTCTTTTGTATATGGTTTGAGAATTGGTAATATCTGAGTTGTAGTGTGGTTCATCATGAACTAATATGATTCCTGTTTTGCTTTTTGTCAACAAATTTTTTAATTTAAAATGAAGCGGAGAAGTAGGTTTAATAATGGCAGAAATGTGTGCATTCTAATTTCTTTACACAGCCATTTTTTTTAAAAATATATTGTAATAGTCGTTCCCGTCGATTATTGTATCCTTTTTAATATATTTTTCCGTTAATTGAGCGCGAAAACTGACAAAATTAGATTTAGCTACTTTTGTTATTATATTTAATATTACAATAAAGTCGACGATGGATTTAGCGGTGTTTGTTTACCAAGTGCGTCACTGGCTTTAGCGGTGTTTGAAAAGTAAACGCAAGTAGATTTAGGGGTTTTTGAAACCAACAGCGATCTTACACACATTTTTACAGCAGAATTTAATTCAATTTGATGTCTAATATCGTACTAAAATATTCCTCTAACTATATACTAACAGATGGCCATACTAATTCAATTTAAAATAAAATGGATTTAGGGGTTTTTAAAAATAGGCGACTTAAGTATTGAACTCTGAAACTGATGTTTTGTAAATAAAATATTTATTTGATTCTTCAGAAGCCCTACAAACTAAATTAATAAAATTGCGTCGGTTTTTGCTAGCTCATTTATTAAAAAAAATAACACGAGCAAGACAAACTGGAAACGATTGCGATTAAGAGTGTTTAAAAACCAGGAAGTTGATTAAGAAAGTGCAAGTATAAAAAAAAAACAAAGCATTTGCTGGCCTCGCGTTAGTCATGCAATTACACTTCTTGTAGCAATTACTTTTTAAAGACTTCTTTAAAATTACTTTGTCCATTGGGTAGCCCAAAATTTAATATAATTATGAGTATTTATTTATATTGAATCAAGACAATTATTCTATTATTATTTATTTTAGAAAACTAATTTCAAATTAAAATGCATATCGATGATGTGGATTCGACGTGAAATAGACGTGGTTTATGGCTGCTTGATATTACTAGTATTAAATCAATTATTAGAGAAATGTAATTCTGATTTTTCTATCAAATATTAACTTTAGGTATTTGTTACATCATGTCTGCAAAAAAAATAATTACTAAATAAGTTAATTTGATACATTGTATTATTTGACCTGACTTGAAAATGTGTGAAGAAAAATATAAATAGTTAGATTTTTACTCATTTTAAAAAAGTGTTTTTATGTGTATCTCTAACTTCACAATATTTCAGTGGTATTTTGTAATTGCAACCATTCCGAATTTTTGGCTTTTCCAAATTTTACTTCATGTTTAATCTGTTCGAAACATTAAATTTAACACTTTTATAAAATCGAGGAATGCCTGATATTTGAAAGAAAAATTCCCAGTATGTCATATAATAAGTTATTCATAAAAATCATAAAAAGAAGTGCAGAATATTACCTTAAATCAAGGGTAGACAATGCTTATGGGAGAACTGGATTCCGAGTTTTCGAGGATAGAAAAGGAGAGACTGTGGTCGGGAAGTGGATCCATCTACTTATGAATAGAGTAAACGTAGAATTATTCTAGAGAAAACTGCTCCAGTTGCGTCTACACACACACACACAACGCGCTCGATCTTATTTCGTCGTGTAATTTGATCCCGTCTACACCACTTGTACGATGATAAATTTGATGACCTTCAGAAAAAATAAACAGTTCCGAAACATTTCTTTTATTTTAGGATTTCCAGCGTGTTCGAAATTATGGACTTTGGGAATCAGATATATTTAAAAAGCTCCTAAATAAACCTAAAATTTAACTAAAAATAAAAAATTAAATTCAATGAGTTTACATTAAAGAATTCATTTGATATTATGTTTATCTTGATTGTTTTTTTTCTTTATAAATTCAATTAAAACTTTGGTATGTACCAAATTTGGCAAGTAATTTATACTATTGATTAGTTATACAAAGAGTTTTTTAAGTATAAATAACTCAATATACAGAATACACTGTACATTTTTCTGGGCTTTTCTAAACTCGAAATTTTACTTCATGCGCCCCGCGCACAAAACACTGATTTTACGTGAGGTTCAAATATACTTAAATTTCACAATATTTTAGTGTTTTATACGCGTGGAGCATGAAGTAAAATTTCGAGTTTAGAAAAGCCCGGAAAATTTGTCTCGGGTCGCTGCGCGACCATCGACAAATTTTCACGGGGCTTTTCTAAACTCGAAATTTTACTTCATGCTTAGTCTGGGAAAGGAAAACACTCGTTTAAAGCATCAAATTGAACTCTTTTAAAAACACAACGAATATCTACAGATTTAAAGAAAATAAGGTGAATTTGAAATATGCATACTTTAAAGGAAAACTTCCTGTGATAGACGAATAATAAAATTTATTATCACCACAAAAAGTCTATTCGAAACTATTTCTTTTATTTTGAGATTTCAAGCGTGTTCCAAATTATGAAATTCGGGAATATATTTTATAAAAACAAATTTACAATGAAATTTACAATTCTAAAATATATTTTCAACGTTATTAGTTATTTAATATATTTTTAATAAAAAAATTGTTAAAATTATTAGATTAATCGATTATTGTTTCAAATATTCATAATTTGTATAAATAAACAAAGTCATTTTACAATGAAAAAATGTAAAATATATTTCCAACATTTTTAGTTATATATATTTTTAATAAAAACGTGTTTAAAAATTAATAGATTTTTAATATATTTATGTTATTAAACATTTTTTATTTAAAAGTTAGATAAATACAAAAATCTTTTTACAATGAAAAAATCAATTTGAAAAATGTTTGATGGGTATTTTAATTGGAATTGATAATAAAAAAACAGAAATTATTTCAATAAAATAGATAAATTATTTACGAATACACAAATCTAAAAACATAGAAATATAGATTCATATACACATTCATGTATACAAAAAACTAACAAACATTAAAAAACTATATTAAATATACATATAACTGTTTTCTTATTTATTAACGATATTTTAGAACAGTTTTTTCGTTTTATTTTATTCAGTAATAATTATACAGAATAGATCGAAGTGTGACACAAAATCAACAGAATATATTTTAAATAAAAAGCCAACAAATCAACACCTCATCATTTGCTTGTTTAATTTCATGACACTCCGGTTTTTAAAAATGCAATAAATAGCAAAGCTCGGTGTGTATATTTTTACTTTAACCAAGTGAATATCATAATTTCCCTGAAATAATTAGGGAAGATAATATTTTAATTTTGAGAAATTAACATTAAAAATGCTACGTTCCGTTTCATCCATTTACACTCTGAATAACGTGTATGAATATCGAATTAACTTTTTTCCTTGACTATTTTCTTTTTGGACAATATTCATTATTTTAGTGGGGATAGCTTTATAGAAGGGATGAAAAATCAAATTCTTCGAAGTGATCTAGCTGTTTTTACCTATTTGTAGGCATTTTTTCGACCACGTTTTTATTATGGTGTATACCCTCAAGTATTGCGCGACCAGAACAATACCACTGCAACTTATAGATAATCCGCAACCTTCTAAAAACCATAAATATTTTGGGATTTAAAAAGATTATTTACTGTTGACACATTTAATCCGTATCCGCAGAATCCAATTCAGTAATTTCTTATCATGTTTTTCACTAACCGATATTTTAGTTAGACACTTTTTGATCGGGTTTTCTTAAATCATTTTGAATTATTTTTACTTACCTATTTAGTCTGTAACATAATCCCATCGGTACCTTTTGTAAATGTAATCTGACTAAGAATAAAACCATTGAAATAATTAACCTGACATACAAAACGTAAACTGGAAATAGAGTATTCAATAATTTTTGCAATTACACTTCTCAGAGAAAATCTATTATACTTATTCTATTAAAAGACATCTTGTTGTTTTTTAAATGTTTTTGATTATCATCACTTAACGAGACTTTTCAACATATTTCAATATTTGAGCCAATTATCTCAAATATTAGGGATAACACTTGTTTCTGATTCCTGGGACCCTAAAACGTATATTTCCCTACAAAAAAAGATAGCCATGAGGTCGGTAACAATTATTAAAATGTAAAATTTATAATGTTATTAATGTGACCAATTACTTGATTTAACAAGTTTGTTTGTTTCGCAGTTTTTGATAATATTCTCAATTATAAAGTTTCATGATTTTTATATAATTTGTACTTTCTCTATATAACATTTCGTGTATCTCGGGAAGTATTGAGAATATCGAAAAATATTTCTGCTTATTCTTTTTCAAATTATCCCCATGCAGCCGCACGACGGATGCCATAAATTTTAATCCAAAAATTAGGTAACATTATAGTGCCCGCTGAGTGTTGTCGGTGTTGGTCAAATGGCACACAATAAGCGTTTATAAAATTTCAATCGGAAAAGTACAAGTTGATCATGTAACAATCGTTCAAAGTAAACGGATAATTAAAGTAGTCAGTGCAAAAACCACAAATTTCTGAAACTGTTAATATTTATTAAAAGTATGGTTCATTTAATAAAATACGCATCGTGATTAAAATATATACTGTGTCCATTTTGGGATCTGATTTTTATCTTTTGCAGAATAAACACTCATGTTGAATTGAATTATTGCTTTGTGTTTTAATAAAATTGATGCCAAAGACTGAGTTTTCGTAGCAACTACTGTTTTGACGATTTTATTTTCGTATAATCGTTCACTATTTTCAAGCTATATTTCAAATGAAACTGAGGAGAACTCAAAAATAATACCTCGAAAATACTGCTAGTAGGTAAAGAAATGATTTTAATTTTATTGTAATCGTTTTGGTTCAATAAACGATACAAACTCAAATTCCAATTACATTGGACATCTTTACATGAAACATACAATGCGCCTTGAAACGGGACACATAGTATATTTAAAACTATTTTAAGCCATTAACGGCCAAGCAATTTTAACTCTAAAAGTTAATTTTAATTAAAATTCTACACTTCTTTTTATGATTTCTATGAATGACTTATTGCATTCATACTGTGAATTTTTTCTTTAAATACACATAATGTATACGTGAATTTAATAAAAAGTTAAAAATCATAAATAGTTCATTATTATTATTATATTAAAGTGATAATGGATTTTCAAAAAATGTTCAGGCATTCGTCGATTTTATATAAAAACGTGCAATATGAAGTTATGAACGAGTGTATCCACTCCCAGACTAAGCATGAAGTAAAATTTCGAGTTTAGAAAAGCCTGAAAATTTGGCTCGGGCGCGTAGCGAAGCGGAGCGACCGAGCCAAATTAGGCTTTTCTAAACTCGAAATTTTACTTCATGCGCCACGCGTATAAAACATTGTAATATTGTAAAGTATTTATAATACACTTTAAATAACAAAATATTTAAATTTTTCTTGGTACATTTTCAATTCAGGTCAAATAATATAATATGTCAAATAAACTTATTTAGTAACTTAATTATCAAAATATAATAATGTTGTGTGTATACATCAACGGCGCTTAATGGGTTAAAAACTTCAAACGGTAATAATTCAAAAACTAAAAAAAAAAAAATGACAACTGCATTTTGCACTGACCCCTTTAATTAAAAAAGAAACCCTTATCGATCAGTAGATTTGATCTGATCAATAGGATTGATCTGATTAGTTAATAAAATGATAAGTTGATGTATTTGTTTTACTTTTTATCAAAAGTGAAATAGTTTTGTATTTTAAGTTTTTTGTACAAAATAAATAATACTTAATGAATTTTACAACGTTCACATATAATTTCATAAAATCTATTCTCTAATAACGCAGAAAATAAAATTCTAGAAGGAAACGCATGAATGAATGTAACACGCATCCTTAGCTCGTTAAAAGAAAAAAAAACGTGTTTTCAAGATTGAAAAATCAACATCTGGGATATGATACAACGAGAAGCGCGGAATAGAGGGAGAAAGAAATTGTCTCTCTCTCACTCTCTCTCTGAGACTTGATTTCGCGACATCTGGAGTAAAATAGTCGTAACCGACCGACCGCAGGAAGCCAGACTGGTGTATATAGGCAGCCATATACACCAATTTGGCATCCAGCGCTCTGCTCCCATTCGCGTGTACCCAAAATTTATATGGGGACTGGCTAACTGGATATATATGAACTGTGCTTAAATCAACTATAATTGCTAGGCCGTTAGTGGGTTAAAACAAGGTATTTGATAAAAATAATAATTATATTTTTTCTCGAAATCAAAAACCTATTTCCACTATGTATCAGAATTTAAAAATAGTTTAGAGTTGATTTAAAATAACCCAAAATATATCGTATGTTGATCTTTTTTCAGATTTAAGTTGGCTACACGTTTTAGGAATTGACATATAAAACGTCAGACATAATAATTATTATATATAATTTCAGAGTTGCCAACCTACAATGTTTTCCATGACACTCTAGAGGTTTTTTTTTTATTGAACATGCGATACTATTAAATATAGTATTTTATAGAAATTGTAAGTTTCCAAAATTTGATTCAATTTTATCAAAATAAATTGGTAGATAGTTCTACATTCATTTCTAGCCAGTCATTAGTGATCTCATTAATTTCTTCTAAGATCGAAAATTTGCTTTTTAGAGTAGTGAAAATGTCATACATAGTTTTTGTAAAATATTTATATGAATCATGGTTTACAGGAACAGCAATTTTTATTACAGTAACTTGTCAAACATCATTTTTGTAAAAGATTTACATCTTCATGAATCATTTTTCATATGAGTTTGTGTTAAGAGTAGTAAATAAGTAATTTATCGCAAATAAATCATATTTTTGTATTGTATTAAAACCTGCAGGTAATTATTTGTTTTACATTAAGATGTAAAAATATTTATATAGTGATTGTGTTGGTTTACTAATACAACAATAATAAAGTACTAGTAATATTGCATAATCGGAATAATTAAGTAGGCAATTAGCATTTATATGTGTGTAGGTATTAATAAAGTTACAATATAAAACATTGCACCTCGTGTGAACTATAAATTAAATGGAGTGAATCGTCACGCATTGTTGTTGATCATAATGTAATTTGTATTGCTCACCATTTTCCATTCATTGCGAAATTGTAAACAATGCATCTTCACGTTTAACATTGTATTATTCTCGCAACTTCATGTTAATTAAACAATACATTTCCACTTTTAATATCATATTAAATATACTCGCAACATCATGTTAATTAATTGTTATGATTTGCAATGTTTGTAAACAATTTATTATTATTCCCACTGAGCAAAAAACAAACAAATAACGTTATATCAACATTGTAGCAACATTAAACGTTATTTTGGTGTTGATGAAACATTACTTGAATGTATATTTAAATAATTTCTCACTTAACTCTTGGTGAAACATTTTTTTAGTATTAAAGGTTTCAAAATTGAAAAAAACACTTGGTTTGTTCACTTAATTTGTTTTGTTACTTTCTGACTAGTTTCGGTCATGGACCATTATTAAGGAATGTACATTGACGGATAAAAGTTTACCTATTTATACAAAATTACAAATGTGATAACCGGATTATAGAATTAACTAATGAGGGCGGTTGATATAGGGGACGTCCAAATCTCCTCCATGTTGTTGGCGAGGGTTTTATTTTTGCTAATGGCCATTTTAATCTTACCTGCGTATAATATTTTGAAATTATCTGAATTAAAAATATGACCGTTTTCTATGTAGTGCCTGAAGGCTTTGCTCAACACACTGTAATTTTGTGTAAATAGGTAAAATTTTATCTGCCAATGTACATTTCTTAATAATGGCCCATGACCGAAACTAGTCAGAAAGTAATAAAACAAATTAAGTGAACAAACCGAGTGTTTTTTTCAATTTTGAAACCTTTAATACTTAAAAAATGTTTCACCAAGAGTTAAGTGAAAAATTATTTAAATATACATTCAAGTAATGTTTCATCAACATTAAAATAACGTTTAATGTTGCTACAATGTTGATATAACGTTATTTGTTTGTACATTCCTTGATAAAGGTCCATGACCGAAGCTAGTCGGAAAGTAATGAAACAAATGAAGTGAACAAACCAAGTGTTTTTATTGAATTTTGTAACCTATATTACTTAAATGTGTTTGTTCAGTGGGTTGAATGCGTGAGTTAATTGAACTGAAGTTAAATAAGTTTAGATTCAGTTTCTTCCACCAAAAATTAATTCTTTGACTGTAGGTATTTCTTACATGATATGCAACATATGTTTAATAAAAAAAAACCTCTAGAGTGCCATGATTTAATCTTTTTTTTAAATTTAAGTTGGCGACACACTTCAGGAATTGTCATGCAAAACTTCAGACATAATAATTATAATGTATATTTTCAGAGGTGCCAACCTAGAATATTTTCCATGGCACTCTAGAGTTTTTTTTTTATTGAACATACGATATAAACACTATGTTTTGATAATACTTTTACATTTTTGAAAAGTCAAGATATTCATGGCAAAAACTTAGCATCAAAAAGTGTTATACACCATTGATGAGCAATGCTAGTTTTCGTATATTCAAAATCAGTCAACTTTAAAGATGCCTCTTCCACAAAATTTATGGTACAAACCGTAAATTGAAAAATATTCTCTTTCATTCCACACAAAAAACACCGTTGATGAGAAATGGTCGTTTTTGGATCTAAAATTTCTACAAATAATTTCTCTCTAATAAATTTGTTCTAAATGCCTATGGCTATTATAGGAACCCACTGAGCAAAAACAATCAAAAAACGTTATATGAACATTGTAACAACATTAAACGTTGCATTAAATGTTGATGAAACATCACTTCAATGTGTTTGCTCAATGGAAAATGTCTACTTCATATTGAATCATACAATTTACGTGTGATTATATCCCTAGGTAATAATTACTATTTTGTTTAATTACAACTGTTACCGCAAGTATTATTTTATTATTTGGAACCCAAGATACGAAATACTGACAGAAAGGCTTAAAATTGTAAGTTATTAAGAACAAAGATAAAAGTAGGGAGATAGCAGCGGTTGATTAATTTTAAAGAAACTTCTCTAAGTAAAAAATATTTCAACCATTATACATCTATCTTAGCGATGGGCATAATCGAATGTTTGATTCAAATCAAGTAATAACCCGCTGAACACGGACAAATTTTTAACGTTGCGCGAATATTAACCATGATACTAAAATTAAACATTGTATTCAAAATATTACAACAAAGTGTTAGCAACGTTACAAACATTGTATAAACGTTTTCCATGCAATATTGATTTAAAGACATTACCAAAATGTTGAAAATGATACTAAAATTCAACATTGTTTTTTAACGTTTTAAAAATGTTGCGGCAAAGTAACACAACGATTTATAATCATTATAATTTGACTTTTGTGCAACATTGTATTGTAAACATTGGATAAATATTTAAAATGTTAAACCGGAAATTTTGCTTCATGCGCCACGCGTATATGACGCTGATTTCAATCAAAGTTCACTTGTTAACAATACTGTAGTGTTTTCGGAGTTTAAGGGTACTGGGTACTGGGGTACTGTCCCCCTAGACTATACATTACTTTTTGTAAGAAAGTTTTTTTCGTGTTTAGTTGTGGCCAATATATATTTGTATTTTTTTTACCCATTTAAACCCATACATAAATATTACTCTAAGATTACGAGAGTAACATTCCTATAACGTTCACTTAGTTGCTGTACATCGGGTTGTATACAAAACGGATTCTATGCATTCATCAAATGCAACTTAACATACATACATTTGTATGTTGGATTGCATACAAATAAGAGTAATTGCTCGTGTTACATGAGCGTTGCTTTTTCAACGGTGCAGCAACAAGTTGCTCAGAAATCTAGTTAAAGTAAAGAACTCGAAATAAAAAATACTATAACACTTCCCTTATTTCTTTAACGAGTTTCGACGAATCGTCATTTAATTCCTCAATGAGAACCAAATTAAAGTTGCTATAAAACCTGGCCACTAAGCAAAAAACAAACAAATAACCTACCTACTGGAATAGATTAGAATACGTCAATAACCTCTCACAGAAAATTAAACAAACAGTTAAGGGAAAGGACAATAACATAATTTTGACTAATTCTGTTAACTTAGGGAAAATATTAGTGAATAATAAAATTAAAACAGACAATAGTCATATTAAAAAAGCGGAGTATATGATCTGAAATGTGATGACTGCGATGCAATATATATAGGAGAAACGAGCAGGTCTTTTGAAACGCGATTAAAAGAACATAGGAAAGATATTCTAAATAATAAACAGACCACGGGGTTCGCAAAACATTGCATCACGGCTAATCACTTTTTCAGCTCAAACGACTGTAAAATGTTGCATTCGGGTAATAAGGGATTAGTTTTGAATTATCGGGAGGGTTTAGAAATAAGTAAAGCCATAAAGGCGGGAAAAAACGTGGTCAATGACAACGAGGACCTTTGGAATTCCCCGATAATTAGAGCGCTTATTACCTGAAATGCCGACATCTAGTATATATAATCAATTTTGCTCTTTTGTACACCATTCTTGAAAATGGCATTAAGCCGAAACTAGTTGAAAATAAAACAATTTATTAGTAAAACAAACCAAGTGAATTTCAATCAAATACCTATATATTAATAGAAATGTTTTACCAAGTGATCAATGAGAAACAAGTTAACGATAAACAAATAACGTTATATCAACATTGTAGCAACATTATACGTTGTTTTAGTGTTAATGAAACATTACTTAAATTGATTTGCTCAGTGGGTGTAAACTATTTGACATTGTGGAAAATACTATCATTTAATTTTAATTCAATATCAAAAGGTCATTCACCCAGAATTGCTATTAATAATTAGTTAAATCACATTTAAAACAAGAGTAAATGGCTTAAAAAATGCTAGAACATATATTTTAGAAGAATTATTCAAATGCACTGAATAAGCCTGGTATATTTTTAAATACCTAAATTAATTTTCAAATTCATGATGTTATTTCTCAAGTATGTTATTTGCTAAACTAAAATCTACTGCCGCATTTCTATTTTTTTATTCGCTTTTCAGTAATTAATGAGATTCTTATAAAATCATGGTCAAAAAAATTCAGGTCAATGTTAAGTGTAACGAATTTGGTCGAAGCAAGCTTGTTCCGCACCAGGACTGACATTGATCTGAAGATTTATAATTTTTTCCGCAAGGCGACTCAGAAAGGTGATTGTTAATTTTGAAATGTCGATTCTTTATTTAAAGACGCGATTTTCCGTAAGATATAATTATAATAATTGTTGTGTTATGTTTCATATACATATCCAGGTGTCACACTATTTGGTAAATTTCTGAAGATACTGGCATTTTTATTTTTAAAATATCTTAATTTCGGGCTGATCATTTTAGGTTTTTATATTGTTGAGAAAGGCAATTATTGTCATTTTTTTCGAATTTTAAAACCTCTTAGCTTGAAAAGGGAATAAAATAAAAACATAAAATGTTATATTTCATTACAGCATTGATCATTCAACAAGTGTACAATAGTATATTGTACAACGAGCATATAATGATAGCTATTAATCACAAGAATGAGGTTTGCGGAACGAGCCGAAGGCGAGTGGAGCAAGTCGTTCGAGTGATTAATAACTATTATATGCGAGTTATTTACTATACTTTGTTCACGAAAATAATAATATATAACACTACATTTATTATATATATTTATCAAATACGCGTCTGTTTTAATGGTCGGTTTTGTTTTATAATAATTTGACAGATAAATGATGGCAGATTGCTGTATTATGATTTAAATGTGTAATAGGGTTAATTCTACTTTAACACAAATATGAACAATCGTTCAACAATAAATAATACTCACACGGTTTACCCTTTCGCCTAAGTTACATAGAAACACGCTCTTAGCACAAAAAACGAACTCTTCCGTTTGGATGGAGTTTTCACGGTGTTAACGTTTGTTCCGCTTTAAAAAAAAAACACTCGCGACGGATAGAAGCACAATTGTTTAACCGATTTGAGAATGATTTATGTTCACAAACGCGTTTTACGCGGGTTAAACTAGTGAGAACGGCGGAGATGTTGACGCGATTACTTCGTACTTTAACAAAATGGCGTCGACGACGTCATCACCACCAGGGTCAAATGTAAGAGAAAAGAAGCTGATTTTGCCAGCACAGCGCTGTTACTGCATAGCGGCAAAAAACCGAACTAGGCAATTATTTATATTCGTGTTAAAAAACCACATCTAACACGCAAATCCCGTGTTTAATGTACTTGAGTGTTAAATGGGGTGAATTTATGCTGCTCACACAATTAAATAATGTACATATTATAAGATTGTATCGTAAATAAAATTTTATAAAAATTGGAAGATAAGAAGTAAAAAATTGGATCACTTAACATTGAATGACCCATACGTCGTGTTTGGGGGGGTCTGTGCCTTACGAAATACTAGGATGGGGGAAGTGTTGTGCATAGCAAAAAAATGGGTAAAATATGAAAAGGCAAGTATGCTGTCAACCGATTAGAAACACCGCTTGTTTGTACGGAACACATCGGGATATGTATACTTAAACACAAAAATCCTTGTATAATTAGAATAATATAAAAATATCGTTATTGAAATTGTTCTTTGTATAAGGAGAACGTTTTATAAAATGTCAGTTTAAGTATGAACACAATTACATAATGTACATATTATAAGATTGTCGTAAATAACATTTTATAAAAATTGGAAGATAAGACGTAAAAAATTGGATCACTTAACATTGAATGACCCATACGTTGTGTTTGGGAGAGTCTGTGCCTTACGAAATACTAGGATGGGGGAAGTGTTGTGCAAAGCAAAAAATGGATAAAATATGAAAAGGCAAGTATGCTGTCAACCGATTAGAAACACCGCTTGTTTGTACGGAACACATCGGGATATGTATACTTAAAAACAAAAATCCTTGTATAATTAGAATAATATAAAAATATCGTTATTGAAATTGTTCTTTGTATAAGGAGCACTTTTTATAAATTGTCAGTTTAAGTATGAATTTGGATGATCGTTGTGAAAACGTCAACACAATTTGCCAATTAAAAAATTGCCAACAAAAACTTGCTTCTCTAAATGCAAATATTCGACGAATTTTTTATAAAGTTCATTTTATGTGTTTTATTTTTATTTATTGCTATATTTTTTTCAGCGGCTATTCAGAAAGCGACAATTAGTAAAATATTTGCACATGCCATAAACAAGGATCAAGGTTAAATATTCGATGATTGAGGAAACAGTTTTTTTTTTGGTATATTTATGAAACCAGATTCTAAAGATTGGTGTATTCATTGTTTTGAAGAATTGGCAAATTATTTTAATGATTTTACTAAGCAAACACGACAAATATTGCTTTGATCAAGATTAGACTAAATTACATTAATGATGATCAAACATTACCTTGATCAACATTACAATAACATTTCATGTTGTTGGGATGTTGATCAAAGGTTAGTTAAAAGCTTTTTTGTATTATATTTACTATATTTTTTTTCTATTTTGTAACCAACAGTGTTTTTTTATTATTTTTGTTGAAAATAATATAAGTAAAGTATGTGTATTATACAAGGAACTTTTCTTTAAAGTATTACATATTTATACGAAATAAATTTTCGACATTTGTTGTTTTTTAAAAGAGCTCAGTGAAGTTGTAAACGAGTGTTTCCATTCCCAGATTAAGCATGAAGTAAAATTTCGAGTTTAGAAAAGCCTGAAAATTTGGTTTGGTCGCGTAGCGCGAAGCGCGGAGCGACCAAACCAAATTTTCAGGCTTTTCTAAACTCGAAATTTTACTTCATGCGCCAGGCGTATAAAACACTGATTTCAAGTAAAGTTTAAAATAAACTACTAAAGCAGTATGTTAAAGACGTATATTCTGAACTTCATGTTAAATCAGTGTTGTATATACGTGGCGTATGAAGTAAAATTTCGAGTTTAGGAAAGCCTGCAAATCAGGCGACCAAAACCAATATCTGAAGATTTACAGTATATACGCTGTAATTGGGTCATGTTTACTTGAAAGAAAAACTTCCTGTATAATTAATTATCAAGAAGTTGATATATATCGGATAAATATCGATATATATTCGATATTTTAATATTTACATAAATATTATTATATTTCCTAGCCCTGATATAAATTAGTACCAATCTTCACGTAACTCAAGAATAATAACAATAATTAATCTTGACATACAATTGGTTGACAGCAAATATTAAAATACATGTCGTGCGATTGGCTGGTAGCAATTGAGTTATAAAATGTTACTTCATTAAGAAACTTGAATAATTGATAAATCAATCAAGAATTTCCGTATACAATTTATCAGGGGCGGATGGGAAATACTTTACCGGCCCAGGAAATACTTTTTATGGGCCCAGAAGACAGAAACTGTCAAATATGTCAATGTATGTCGTTCTTCGCATAAAAATATCATTTTTAGTCGTGGACGTCAATTGTTGACATATTTTATCTGATACAACACAGAGACAGTTTTCCTAATTATCTGATGTTAACAGATTGTCTTATCGTAAGTGAAAATATTGTCTTATAGTAGGTCACAATATAACCTGATTACAGGTCAATGTTTTTCCCAGTCGTAGGTCAAAATATAGCCTTATTACAAGGGTATACATAGGCTAACATAGGTCCTTGTCTCAGGCCTAAATATAGTCTCATCGCAGGTCAAAATATAGCCTGATCGCAGGTCAAAGTATAGCCTAGTCGTAGGTCAAAATGTAGCCTTGTTACAGGTCAGAATATGACCTTGCCACATGCCAACACAGAGCCTTGGTTTAGGTTAAAATATTGCAGTATCGTAGGTCTAAATAGTGTTCTATCGTATGGAGAATATAGCCTTATCGCAAGTCAAAGCATTGCCCAGGCAAATATAGCTTTACTGCAGGTCAAAATATATCCATATAAAATATGGCTATATTTTGACCTGTAACAAGGCTATATTTAGACTTATGACAAGCCAAAATAAAGCCTTGTCTCAAGCCCAAATATAGTCTTATCACAGGTCAAAGTATAACCAAAATAGTGTAGATCAAAATGTAGCATTATTAACCCATTCAGCCCTGGAATTTTTCTGGTGTCCAAAAAAATGTTTTGTATACCGCATATTATATATTATCATCTCAGATATGCAGAGAGTTTTTTTTTAAGTATACATATCTCAATATACTATATACATCGTAAATCTTGAGATATTGGTTGTTTTTACAAATATTTTAAAATGAACTTTCAAACGAGTATTTTCCACTCTCAGATTAAGCATATAGTAACATTTCGAGTTTAGGAAAGTCTGAAAATTTGGTTTGGTTCAGAATACACGTTTTAAGCATACTACTTTAGTAGAATATTTTGAAGTTCGCCTAAAATCAGTGTTTTATACGCGTGGCGCATGAAGTAAAATTTTGAATTTAGAAAAGTCTGAAAATTTGGTTTGGTCGCTCCGCGCTACGCGATCGAACCAAATTTTCAGGCTTTTCTAAACTCGAAATTTTACTTCATGCTTAATCTGGGAGTGGAAAACACTGGTGTAAGACTTCAAATTAAACTATTTATAAAAACAAACTGTTATCGAAAAAGTTACAGCTCATGCATATACAGAGAGTTTTATGTAACACCGAACATATTTATGCCGAGAATTTTTTTTTAAGTATCCATATGCATACGTTGCACCATTTTCGATGCCAGGATTATTAAAAGAATTTAATTTGAAGCTTTAAGCGAGTGTTTTCCACTCCCAGGTTAAGCATGAAGTAAAATTTCGAGTTTAGAAAAGCCTGAAAATTTGGTTTAGTCGCGTAGCGCGAAGCGCGGAGCGGCCAAACCAAATTTTCAGGCTTTTCTAAACTCCAAATTTTACTTTATGCGCCACCAATACAAAACACTGACATATTACGAAGTTTAAAACACGCCGCTAAACTTTACATTGAATCAGTGTTTTGTACCTGTGGCGCATGAAGTAAAATTTCGAGTTTAGAAAAGCCTGAAAATTTGGTTTGGCCGCTCCGCGCTTCGCGCTACGCGACCAAACCAAATTTTCAGGCTTTTCTAAACTCGAAATTTTACTTCATGCTTAGCCTGGGAGTGGAAAACACTCGCTTAAAGCTTTAAATTGATTTTTTTAATAAACCGAGCATCAGAAAATGTGCAACGTATGCATATGGATACTTCAAAGAAAAATTTTCGTTATGAAAATGTTCGGTGTTATATAAAACTCTCTGTATGTGTGTATATTAAAAAGAAAAATTCCCAGTATATTTACCAAATATAAAAGGTGGCGAATGCAGCCACTAAAATTTAGGGCCGAAAGGGTTAAAAGTTAAAATACAATTATGTTATTGTAAGTCAAAATATAGCTCCTGGTGAATGTTTCAAATATAGCCTTGTTTTTGGTATAACATAGCCTTATTACAAGTGGCCTTATATCAGGCCAAAATTTCGCTATTTTGCAGGTCGAAAAATTTGATGCTTTAACACTTTTGAAACACGATTTAAACATCGATTATTAATCTTTGGGAAAACAAAAATATAAAATAAGTCCTTAATAAATTATATCAAATGATTTTATACTTGTCAGCGTTACATAAACATGAATTATTATGCTTTGGAAATCCATTAAAGTATATCAATATTTGAACACTTTTGAAAAATTTTAACACAGCTTTAACATGAATAATTGTATGACACAAGAGAATGAACTTTAGCGTTCGGCTATTTCCCAACGTTAGCGCAATCTTTAGTAGGTTGGATATCTTTCACTCCGTTCATCTGTTCTTCGTTTGTAAATACCTCCTTGTGAAATATTTAAATTGCACCGATCTTTCTACAAAACGTCTATCTCACATAAACACGAAAAGAAATTGATTTATTGGATTTTGAAGCTAATAAATAATTATATTTATAATTTCATTATAAAGTTGAATTATTATCTTCAGAAAAAAAATTAGATAACGTTTAAATACACATTATTTCTTTATATAACTAAATTTATAATTTCATTATAAAGTTGAATTATTATCTTCAGAAAAAAATATATGAGATAACGTTTAAATACACATTATTTCTTTATAAAACTAAATTATTCACCGAATTACCGATAATTGAAAAAGTCAGTTAATGTACAATCCCAACATTTCTGTTTAACTATGTTATTTATGAATCATAAAAGGAGTATTTCTTTTAAATATACATATCCTGATATGCCTAAACCTACACTGTAAATTTTCAGGAATTTTTACCAAGTATTTCTGCTTCTCAATTGAGCATGAAGTAGAATTTCAAATTTTGAAAAGCTTGAAAATTTGGATTTGCCGGCGTAAAGCAAATCCAAATTTTTAGGCTTTCAGGCAAAAAAAAACATTGTGAAGTTTCAAAAATCTCACGTAAATAAATGCTACTTAAGCTAATGGGCATTAGATGGCGTTTATGCTATGGAACATATGTAAATTTTATAAATGTCTATTTTATCTAAACAAATCTGTCGCTTTCAATATTCAAGCAACTTGCTTCGGAATATGTTGAAGTATACTTACATATTTCGAAGTAAGTTGCTTGAATATTGAAAACACCAGATTTGTTTAGACGAAATAAACATTTATAAAATTTACAAAAAAACGCTGTTTGTTGTATTGTATTAAAAATTTATAAATTATACAAAAGATTTTGATATTACTTCTCTCTTCAGATTTAATACACTCGCTTTTAATTATAATACAGGATGTTAATAATGCTTCATTATATTTAATTCTTAGTTCCAAATTTGAGGGAAAAAAATGAAAATTTCATTTAAATCAAAATTACTTTTGTTTTAGTTCTTCATTTTAAATATTTAATTTCCGCGAAACAAACATTTATAGAACGTTATTATTATTAACATACTAAAAAAAACAATTTTCTAATAAAATTTACTTGGTTTTATCTTTTATTTATTTTATATTAGACTTTAATGAAATTAACACTTATATTTCTAACAACAAAGCAATAACATTGGCGTTTATAATTATTTATATGATGACAAAAAGTGCTTAATATTCCAGTCTCAATTATTATGTTAAAGTTAACGTTTTCACGTAGTAACAATTTATGCGTTTATGTTAATTGTTGAGTTTTAATTGTTTTAACAAACGCTCGTCGTATTTATTTATTTTTATATTCATAGAAATCACTTAAAAGTTTGCCTTTTTAATTATATATAACTACACAAAAACTGTGATAAAAAGTGTCCAATTGCGGCTTATTTTTTTATCCCTGCTCAAAAAAATTATTATATAGGGTGTCCCAGACCACCCGTGTCAGGCATTTTTTGAGAAAACGGCTGGTCTTTAAGAGTTGGGATAAAAAAAATTATTGCTAAAGCCATATTGAAGAATCGAATGGTGATATTTTTTTTTTCCAAAAAGGTTGGCATCCCTGAGATTTCGCTTAAACTTTTAAAAACTCAAAATTTTCAAATTGCATGATAGGTCAAAAGTGGTTTTATTCAAAAGATCTTTGAAAAGTAAGTAACTTTTGTGGGAAAAATATTTTTGTAACTGGCGTAGATTTTCAAATTGCATGATAGGTCAAAAGTGGTTTTATTCAAAAATTCTTTGAAAAGTAAGTAACTATTGTGGGAAAAATATTTTTGTAACTGGCGTATGTTATGTTATGTTATGTTTTTGAGTAATTTTGGATTCAAGTTACCAAATATCAATATTTTATGGCTATCTTATTTTAAAAGTAGATACTAAGAGCCACTGGTATTAGGACCAAAATAGTTCAACAGTGTTTAAAAGTAAATGGAAAACGGTTTGAACCAGTGCTGTGAACTCTAAGTCGGAGTTAAACTCAAAACTGTGGGGTCAGAATTTAAGTATTTTTGTGATAAGGAAACCGAAGCCGTGGAGTTGGAAATTTCGTATAATTCCGACTCTGATTTTGGTCTGTGACACCCTGTATAATAAATTTTTAGGCATTCGTTGCTTTTATTAAATCGTTTAATTTAAAACTTCCAACAAGTGTTTCAGCTCTTCGATTGAGCATGAAGTAAAATTTCGACTTTGAAAATCTTAAAAATTTGCTTATAAGACACAGAAACATTCTGAAGTTTGATAATTCTTACGTAAATAAATTCTAGAAATGTTTATTTCGTCTAAACAAATCTGACGCTTTCAATATTCGAGTAACTTGCTTTAGTCTTATGTGTGTAATTAAACTGTAACAACTTAAATTGAAAACTGTCTCTTGACAAAAATTGAAAAGCAAAAAACCATGTATGTTAAAAGTTTTTTATTAAACAAAATAAATTTTACAAAAGATTTTGATATTACTTCTTTCTTCAATTTTAAGACTCCGTTAAAGCACCTATATACGCTTTTAGTTATAATTTAGAACGTTAATAATGCCTCATTATATCAATCAATTTTATAAAATGTGATGTTATGATTTAAAAATAATATTGAACTTAATAAAAATGCAGTTGTTACTTTTTTACTTTTTATTTTAAAACGCTAGATGTAAATTTCGATTACTATGTACCTATTATCAATATCAATTATCAATAGTTAACACTTAACATTTGAAAATAAAAATGAAGAAAGAAATTAAACTATGATTTTATAAAGTGATACAAATCTTTACATAATTCAAAAATAATAACAATAATGAATCTCCCTACTGAACAAAAAACAAACAAATAACATTATATCAACATTGTAGCAACATTAAACGTTGTTTTAATGTTGATGAAACATTACTTTAATGTGTTTGCTCAGTGGGTCGGCATACAATTGATTGACAGCGAATAATAAAATACATGTCGTGCGATTTGTTGGCAGCAATTGAGTAATGAAATATTACTTTATTAAGTTAGAAACTTTTATAATTGATAATGCAATCAAGAATTTTACTATAAAGCACTGTAACAAGTTAAATTGAATACTGACTCTTCACAAAAATTGAAAAGAAAAAACCCTATATGTTTAAAGATTTGTATTAAAAACAAATAAATTATACAAAAGATTTTGATATAACCTTTTACCTAAGACTCCGTTAAAGCAACAATATACGATTTTTATATTTTATGCAGAAAAGTAATTATGCCTCATTATCTCAATTTTTAGTTCTCAATTTGAGGAAAAAAAGTGTAACAATTTAATTGTAATAAAAATTACTTTATTTTCAGTTCATTATTTTAAGTATTCACCCACTGAGCAAAAAACAAACAAATAACGTTTTTTCAACATTGTAACAACATTAATGTTATTGAAAACATTACTAAATGTGTTTGTTCAGTGGGCAACTTCCGCTAAACAAATATTAATAGAACGTTTAATTATTAGAATACTAAAAAAAATCGTAATTCCAAACTTCTAAAAAAATTACATTTTTTTTTTCACGACTATTAGCCAACACGACTATTAGCCAACATCACTCAATTTTTAACTTATTAATTTATTAATTAACTTATTCCAGTTTGTTAACTATATCTATATGTGGACGTCACAACACATTCACACACATCCATGGAACCGGAGACGAGTATTTTTCGTTAGAAAAATTACTCGCCCCCGCCGGGAATCGAACCCAGATCACCGCCGTGAACGATTGGCGAAACCAGCGGCTCAACCGTTCGGCCACGGCGGGCCCAAAACTACAATTTGAATTATTAAATTCACTTGGTTTTATCTTTTCGTTATATAATGTTAGACTTTAATAAAATTGACATTCATGTTTCTTAAAATAAAGCAATAACATGAGTGTTTATAATTATTTTCATGATGACAAAAAAGCGTTTAGTATTCTAGTCTCAATTATTGTGTTAAAGTTAACGTTTTCACGTAGCAACAATTTATGCCTTTATGTTAATTGTTGAGTTTTAATTGTTTTAACAAACGCTCGTCGTATTTATTTGTTTTTATATTCATAGAAATCACGTAAAAGTTTGCCTTTTTAATTATATCTAATTATACAAAAAATGTAATAAAAAGTGTCCAATTGCAGCTTATTTTTTTACCCCTTTAAAAAATGAATATATTTAATAATTTAACTTAATATTTAAGAGGTTAAAAACAAGTGATAATAATGCACTTTTTTATTAAAACCTAATTTCATCTAATTCTAAATACTTAATTAAAACACTTGGTTTGTTTCACTGATTTATATGTTCTCCGACTAATTTCGACCATTGGTCATCTTCAAGGAGGAATGTACAAAAAATATCTAAGCAACAATATACAGAGAGTTTTTATGTAATACCGAACATTTTCATAACAAGAATTTGTCTTTAAAGTATCCACATGCATACGTTGTACATTTTCCGACGGCCGGTTTATTAAAATAATTTAATTTGAAACTTTAAGCGAGTGTTTTCTACTTCAAGGCTAAGCATGAAGTAAAATTTCGAGTTTAGAAAAGCCTGAAAATTTGGATTTGCCGGAGCGAAGTGAGAGAATGTCAATGTTTTGTACCGGTGGCGCATGAAGTAAAATTTCGAGTTTAGAAAAGCCTGAACATTTGGTTTGGCCGCTCCGTGCTTCGCGCTACGCGACCCAACCAAATTTTCAGGCTTCTCTAAACTCGAAATTTTACTTCATGCTTCCTCTGGAAATGGAACACACTTATTTTAAGTTTCAAATTGAACTTATTAAAAAAACAACGATTATCTAAAGATATTCGGCATATACGTTGTAATTAGGACATGTATACTTGAAAGATAAACTCCCTGTATTTACAAGTTGAGGCATTCATTGCGATTGATTGGCTACCATTTGTAATGGTCATATAGGCATATAATAATAATAGAATATACGAAAATGAACATTGAAAATGTTCGGTGTTGCACATATAATTATCTTTGCAATGTTGATTGGAATCTAGTATTTCAGGAACCAAATATTAATTTAAATTTAGATAATTTCTATAGCATCATTAACGCTGCCCTCTCACTGTATGTGCCTTCTAAATTTTATAAATTATCAAATTACCCAAAATGGTTTAATCATGAACTCATAGATTTAATTAAATCAGAGAAAATAGCCCATGTGGCTTTAAGTGGTGGTGTTACTGATTATGAAACCTTCAAAAATCTAAGATCTTCGTGTTGCAATTTAAGTGAAACACTGTATTATTTTATTTTATTTTATTTTATTTATCAACGGAAATCTCCTTTATACATCAATACACAATTAAAAATAGTGATATAAGATAAACATAATATTACTTTGAAAAACATATAAATAGAGTGAGAAATATAATACAACAAACAAAAATACACTAATTAACAATATCCAGATTAATAAACTGTAAATGGCGTTTGAATACACTGTAAGAATTACTAAAAATGTAAAAGTTGGGATACAACATAAGGACATTACAATACCGCATTATATGTGCCACAGGATTATGGGAACCATACAATGTTCGATGGAAGTTTAAACGAAATAAGGGCCTACAACGAACTCAGAAAACTGAAGATAACATAAAAGTTAATTCTAAATTATTTTGGTCTTTCGTTAATGAGTGCAAAAACATAAAAGGTTTCCCAAATAAAATGTATCTTAATGATAAACAATGCAATGCTAGTAATTCCTGTGTTGGACTGATGCTCCATTATTTAATTATGATCATAAAATATCTAGCTCAAGTTTCAGTCTAAAAACTTCTGATATATTTAATTCAATATTGGAATTAAATGACTCACTTAAACCTGGACCGGATTGCTTACCCCTTATTTTTTAAAACGATGTATTTATTCCCCTACAACCCCGATTGAATCATTATTCAATAAATCTATTAATACTGGATTGTTTGATTCTGTTTACACTGATTTTTCCAAAGCCTTCGATCGTGTTAGTTACTCTGTTCTTTTAAATAAACTTGAAGGCTTAGGATAGTGATCTTGTGACAAAATGGTTTGCAAGCTATTTACATGAACGTAAACAATTCGTTAAGATTGATAACTTTATCTCAAGAGCAATAAACGTTACATCTGGTGTGCCCCAGGGCTCACATTGTGGGCCAATCTTGTTGTTAATCTTTATAAATGACATTGGGAGTTATATCAATGATAGTAAATTTCTGATGTTTGCCAATGATGTTAAAATAATTAAAGTAATTGAGAGGAGTTCCGATCATACGCTATTACAATCAGATTTAAATAATTTAGCAAATTGATGTACATGTAATCATCTTCAGCTTAACCTTAAAAAATGTATGTCTTTTTCATTTCCTCGCCATAACAATAATATCAAGTTTGAGTATTTAATTAATGATAATAAATTGCCCCTGGTTGAAAAAGTGCGCGATTTGGGTATATTATTCGATTCGCGCTTGAATTTTGTTACCCATTTAAATAATATTTCTAGTAAGGCTCTTTCTATGCTCGGTTTTATTAATTGATTTTTAAAACAATTTAGCTTGGATACGTTCAAAACCCTTTACATTAGTTTAATGAGGCCACATTTGGAATATTGTTTTGTTATCAGGTCTCCTTAGCACAACTGTAATATTGAAATCGTTGAAAAAGTTCAGAATAGGTTTTTGCTACTTGTTTCATTTAAAATGGGGATCGCACTGCATTGACTATAGCTGGTCACACATATTAGATTGTCTGAATTTAGAATCTTTACAATATAGAAGAATATCACTTAACTTGTTCTATGGTCAGTATTTTTACAAACTTTAGTTGAAAATTTCAATAATGCATTCCCCGAAAGAAAATTATTCAGCAAAAGTAATAGGTTAAGCAAAATTAACTGGTTCAATAATGATTTAAAAGTTATGAGACAAAACCTACACCTCACTCATGAAATGTGCTCAATAAACAATAGTTTTGAATTAGTAACGCTCAAGAAAAAAATGCGCGCTGATTACAAGAATGCCTTGTCAGTGGCAAAAATTAAAGCCAATGATAAGTATATTCAGTCATCCTCGAATGCTCCTAAAGCTATGTGGGAAGTAATAAATAATAACTCGAAACGCCCTGAACCACTAAATTGTGATATTTCAGCTAGCCAATTTAATATTCACTTTACAAATATAGCCAAAGATATTTTAAGCAGCTTACCAATATGTGATAGAGATCCTATTTTATTAGCCACTACGAGTATTAAATGTGATGTCCCCTATTTTAATTTTGAAACCGTCTCGCAGATTACAGTGAGAGATACAGTCAGGGGCTTTGCAAATAAAAAAAGGAGGATGTGTATGGATTTTCAATGCAGATAATTAATGAATTCTTCGACATCCTAATTGAACCATTAACAAAACTTGTTAATCAATCAATAACATCTAGTATATTTCCGTACGTACTCAAGTTAGCAAAAGTGATACCTGTTCACAAGAAAGGGGATAAAAATGAAATAAATAATTACAGGCCTGTATCTCTACTGCCAGTGTTTTCGAAAGTAATTGAAAAAATTATGTTTCGTCAGATGATCTCCTTTCTAGATTCTAACAAACTTCTCTCTAATTCGCAGTATGGCTTCAGAGAGGGAAAATCAACTACTCATGCCATAATCGACTTTGTAAATAAAGTTAATTCTTGTTTTGAGAAGGGTGAATATGCAATGGCCTCGTTCGTTGACTTGAGTAAGGCCTTTGATTGTGTTTCTCACTGTATACTGTTAAGAAAATTGTACTTGTATAATTTTAAACCATGTGCGTCTAGACTTATTTTATCGTTTCTTTCAAATACACAACAAATAGTACACCTCAATAAATCACTATCTGAAAATCTACCAATTAAACATGGGGTCCCGCAAGGGTCTACGCTGGGACCATTATTATATCTAATATTCAGTAATGATTTCGACAATTACATGAATAATATTGACGTAGTACTTTTTGCTGATGATACGAACTTAATTTCCTCGGCAAAAGATATCAATGTGTCATTGGCAATGAGCGAAGCAGCAGAATCAAAAGCATCATTGTGATTCACTGCCAACAACCTCTGTCTTAACGATGATAAAACAGTAAGGCTTTTATTTACATTAAAAAAACACGAAATTACCGCTATGCAAAAATCTGTCAAATTTTTAGGACTACACATTGATGATAAAATAGGTTGGGACCGCAATGGAAATGAAATAAGTAAGAAACTTAACAAGTCAATTTTTCTTTTAAGAAATTTAAGAGATAATGTTTCAATATCAGTTACTAGAACAGATTATTTTTCATTATTTCACTCACACCTCTCGTATGGGATCTTGGCTTGGGGTCATTCATCTTCAGCTCAGCGTTTTTTTGGCTTACAATGGAAAGCTATACGAATTATATCACGATCAGGTTATAGGGATGATTGTCGAGATATATTCGTAAGCTTGAAAATATTAACGCTTCCTTGCTTATATATTTATAAATGTCTATTGTATGTAAAAAAAGCATATTGCAAAATATCCCTGCCACAGGTTACATCATGGACATAACACGAGAATTAGGGACAAGTTATGCCCCAATCCCTTAAGACTTCAACGTTCTAGATTTGGGCCAAATTATTATTCCATCAAGTTTTTTAATGTGTTGCCAGATCATATTTCCAAACTCCCTCTAAATAAATTTAAAATATGTGTTAAAAATGTATTATTAAACGGCGCCTTCTATAACTGGCAAGAATATTGTAATCATGATTTTAATCGGTAAACAGTTATTTATGGTCATTACAATCTTACGATTTATAGTGTTTTAATGTTTTTAATATTAACTGAATTTTAATGTGTTCCACAAAGTGTACTGCGTATGTATTTTCTGCTAGTTCATGTTAGGTTTTATATGTCTTATATTTATCTAATGCATGATGTACATATTGATTTATTTTACTAGCTATTAATTTAAATTTTACTTATCAAGCGGTTAGTTTGAAATAGCCGCATTTATGTTCCATTCACTGACGTATGTAAACCTTATGTATCAACATGAAAATAAATTATTATTATTATTATTATTATTATTATTATTATTATGGGTTTAAACTGATTAATGGGCATATCAATTGCAGTTTTTTATTATCGTTGTTGAACTTTATTTTTTTTTTGATAACTCCAGTTTGTTGTAGGCCCTTATTGCGTTTAAACTTCCATCGAACATTGTATGGTTCTCATAATCCTGTGACACGTATAATGCGGTATTGTAATGTCCTTATGTTAAATCTTAATTTTTGTATTTTTAGGAATTCTTATAGTTTATTCAAACGTCGCTTACGTTTAATTAATCTTGATATTTTTAATTAGTATAGTTGCTTTTGTTATATTTTTCACACTATTTTTTATATTTTAGAAACAAAATGTATTTACCTTTTTTTTGTAAAGGGAAAAATTCTGAATTAATTCGTGTTAACGTTTATCACTTTACGTTTCTCTAAGTTAAAATAATTAAGAAAAAATAATGTGATTTTATTAAAATAATGGCATGCCTTGGAATTGAAACAACAACTGTCAAAATGGCAAAAGATATCGTAGTCACTTGATTAAAGTAAATGTTTTCGAAATAATTTACACTATACAAGAAACATGTCATTATTTTTATAAAATCACATTACTTTTTCTTAATTATTTTAGCTGTTACTTTCCTGACATTCGTTGATTTTTAAAAGAGTTAAATTTAAAGCTTTAAACGAGTGTTTTCCACTCCCAGACTAAGCATGAAGTAAAATTTCGAGTTTAGAAAAGCCCCGTGAAAGTTTGTCTGGGGTCGCGCAGCGACCCGAGACAAATTTTCTGGGCTTTTCTAAACTCGAAATTTTACTTCATGCGCCACGCGTATAAAACACTAAAACATTGTGAAATATATGTATATTCGAACTTCACTTGAAATCTGTGTTTTATACGCGAGACAAATTTTTAAACACTCGTTTAAAGCTTCAAATTGAAATTGTTAAAAAAACAACGGATGTCGGAAAATTTACAGCTTATGCATATGTTTACCTCAAAGAAAACTGTTCCGATGCGTTTTTTTATCTGGGTCGACAGGGATTTATATACCAAAATAAAAAATTCGGAAAATGATTTAAAGAAAATAAAAAATTCTGCAAATTCAGCTTATTTTCTTTAAATCTTTAGATATTCGTTGTTTTTTAGAAGAGTTCTGTTCGAAACTTTAAACGAGTGTTTTCCACTCCCAGACTAAGCATGAAGTAAAATTTCGAGTTTAGAAAAGCCCCGTGAAAATTTGTCGAGGGTCGCGCAGCGACCCGAGACAAATTTTCTGGGCTTTTCTAAACTCGAAATTTTACTTCATGCGCCACGCGTATAAATTACAGATTTTAAGTGAAGTTCGAGTATACATAAATTTGACAATATTATAGTGCTTTATACGCGTGGCGCATGAAGTAAAATTTCGAGTTTAGAAAAGCCCAGAAAATTTGTCTCGGGTCGCTGCGCGACCCTCGACAAATTTTCACGGGGCTTTTCTAAACTCGAAATTTTACCTCATGCTTAGTCTGGGAGTGGAAAACACTTGTTTAAAGCTTTAAATTGAATTTAAAAAAAACAGGGAATATCCGCAATTGTTGTATCAATTCCATGGTATGTCATTATTTTTATAAAACCCCATTACTTTTTCTTAATTATTTTAATTTAGAGAAACGTAAAGTGTTAGGTGTGAACATTAATAAATTTAGAATTTTGCTCTCTACAAAAAACTGAAATACATTTTGTCTTTTAAATAAATAGGGAAGCCAATATATTTTTTTTTATTATTTGCAAAACACTTAGTTGTATTTTACTATAATTACAATCTGATCACAAATGGATCAATGAGTAATATTTAGCTAACTTAATTTACTAAAGGTTTAATACTAAGGGTTTACTCATTAGTATCCCTTAGATTATAATAACTTAATTACAGCCAATATTTGAACACTTTAAAATTAACATGCGATTTCCTATGTTGCGTCCGCCAAGTCAACACCCGGTATATATACTAGATCCAAAATAAGATTCAAAAATGTTTGACCACGGGTTAAGTGAGAAATGAATTAAACATATAACCTAATTTCATATTTTTAAAAATCAGAATTTACCCTTCTGTATAATTCTACATAAGATTTTTTAAGCATAATTAGACCTTTTATAATAAGCTTTGCTTATTAAACATTTGCATTACATTAACTATTAAGAACTGATATTTTAACAGGTTTCTTGCCAATATGTTTAATGTGTAAACTATGTAATTAAATCTAGTTACGAACGATGACGTTTCGAGTTTTTACTTAATTACAGATTTCATTGAAGGCATCGTAATTTACAATTTCTATCTTACAATTAATTTTAATAGAATAATTTGTTGACCAGTTTTGTACGCACTAGATAGTGGGGATAGGAAGTTTAGGAAAAAAACTCAATTAGGCACACACGCTGGTGATTTTTTGAGGTAATTAATAATTGATTAAAAGTAAAATTAAATGTTGTTTTAATTAAATTAACTATAGATGTAAGGTTTTTATTATAGATAATAATTAGAAGTTTTATGTAGCATAGTATACATATACAGGGAATTTTTCTTTTAAGTATACACTCGTTGTTTCTTTTTATTAGGAATTCAAATTAAAGCTTTAAAGGAATGTTTTCCACTCTCGGGTTAGGCATGAAGTAAAATTTTCAGGCTTTTCAAAACTCAAAATTTTACTTTATGCGCTATGTGTGTAAACCACTGATTTATTGTAACGTTTAAAATATACGTATTTAGCATACTGCTTTAGTAGTGTATTATTAACATCACTTGAAACCAGTGATTTAAACGCGTGGCGCATGAAGTAAAATTTCGAGTTAAGAAAAGCTTGAAAATTATTTCAGGTTTTCCTAAACTCGAAATTTTACTTCATGCTTAGTCTGGGAGTGGAAACCACTCGTTTGAAGCTTCAAATTAAGCTCTCTTAAAAAATAATGAGTATCTGAAGATTTACAGCATATACAGTATATTGGAATGTACATACTTAAAAGAAAACCCCCCGCTATTTACATATTTTCATAACTAGGAAACTCATCTGGTCCGTTTTAAACTATAACATATTTTGACGGCAAATCCAAATTTTCAGGCTTTTCTAAACTCGAAATTTTACTTCATGCGCTACGCGTATAAACCACTGTTTTATTGTAACATTCAAAATATACGTATTTAGCTACTGCTTTAGTAGTGTATTTTTAACATCACTTAAAATCAGTGATTTATACGCGTGGCGCATAAAGTAAAATTTCGAGTTTAGAAGATCCTGAAAATTTGGATTTGCCGTCACTCGCTTCGCTCGTGACCACAAATCCAAATTTTCAGGCTTTTCTAAACTCGAAATATAACTTCATGCTTAGACGGAGTGGAAAACACTCGTTTAAAGCTTCAAATTAAACTCTTTTAAAAAAATAATAAGTATCTGAAGATTTACAGCATATATATTAATATTACCTAAGCTATAAACGGAAGTACCACACTGCTCTTAAAAATGCAAAAATCAGTGCTAATGCATCGTACATAAAAAATTCAAAAAACAGCCAGAAAGCACTGTGGTCACTAATAAATAATAATACAAAGAGTGACACGTACTGCGATATTGACCCCGACAAATTCAACGAATATTTTGCAAATGTGGCGAATAATCTAATTAAAGATATTCCAATGTCTACCCTAACACCCCTTACGCTCATGTCGAAGTATCAAGTTACGTGCTCAGAGTAATTCCAATTCAAGGAAACTACATTTATAGTAATCAGAGATGTAATAAAAAGTCTAAAAAACTCCCAATCGAAAGATATTTATTTTCTTACAGCAGATCTAATAAAAGAAGTTTCTGATACCATCACAGTACCTCTCACTAAGTTGATAAATTGTTGCATTAAAGATTGCATATTTCAAAATTCGTTAAAAATGGCTCGTATCACTCCTATACACACAAACACACAAACACAAACAACTATAGACCCATAGCCATACTACCTGTAATAGCGAAGATATTTGAAAAAGTTATGCTGGCCCAAGTATTAGACCACCTTGAAAAACATAACATACTGTCTGATTCTCAATATGGTTTCCGTAAGGGAAAATCCACTGCCAGCGCGATTGTCGACTTCACTAATAATGTCCTGCAAGGCTTCGAGTCGAATATGCATACCACTGCAACTTTCCTGGACCTTAGCAAGGCCTTCGACTGCCTGGATCATGGTGTTCTCTTACGAAAACTATATTTCTATAACGTCCACCCTAGCAGCTGTCGACTAATAGGATCCTACCTACACCATAGACGACAAATTGTCACCATAGATAGTAAACAATCGAGGGAAAAGTACCTCACTCATGGTGTACCCCAAGGATCTATTCTCGGGCCTGTACTTTTTCTCATCTACACTAACGATCTCTCGTCTACAGCAACAGCTTCCACCTTGTTTCAGTTTGCGGATGATACCACCTTTACAAACAGTTCACTTGACCTTTTACACGCGACTGAGCAGCACAATAAATCAAAAAATGACGCGATTCATTGGTTTGAGACGAACAGATTAATCCTTAATCCAAACAAAACAGTCAACCTACTATTTTCTTTGCGTACAGACGCACCTGAACAAACGCCAGCTAAGATTCTCGGTGTCTGTCTCGACAATAGGTTGACATGGAATAACCAGGCAGAATCAGTAGCTCACAAAGTATGTCGTTCCATATTTTTACTGCGGCACTTAAAGGTAAGCCTCCCTCCGAGTGCTATACGTACTGCGTACTTCGCAGTATGCCAATCACACCTGGTATACGGGATTCTTGCATGGGGACACACACCTATATTGAATCGTATGTTTGGTCTACAAAGAAGGGCAGTACGTATAATTTCAGACCTAAAATATCAGGACGACTGCAAAGCCAAATATACTGAGCTAGGCATTCTAACTCTCCCCTCGCTGTACATACTGGAATGCTTAGTCCATGTTCGGAAAAACATCACAGAATACGACCTGCACTCGCTGAGACATCGCCACGACACAAGAACTAAGTCAAAAATTTGTCTAAATCACATGCGTCTCAATAAGTCACGGAATGGCACCAATTACTACGGGCCAAAAATATACAACTTGCTACCAGATATAATTAAGTCAGCAAATCAGGCAAAATTCAAAATTACGATAAAGAAATACCTCGCTGCCAAAGCATTCTACACATTAAATGAATGTCTTGTAAATGACTACAGTAACGTATCCAGCACAGTCGAATTTTAACACATTTACTCTTTATTTATTGTATGTAAGTCTTAAGTTAATTTTAATTGTAACTACTCATAATTAAAACCTGTACTCTTCTTATATTATTTTGTGCTTATATTTATTTATTATTGTTATATGTCTTATTTTATCTTACTACTTATATATGTATTCTTGACCTGTGTGAACTGATTTAATAGCACCAATAAAGTAAAGTAAAGTAAAGTAAAGTAAAGTAAAGTAGATGTGATTTAAAAATGAATATATTTATTTCTTTACAAAACAGGGTTCATTTAAACTTGTAAATAAAACACTTTTAACTTTGTTTAACCACGGTATTTACACTTAATTTTGTGACTTTAGTTTCGACTAGCTAGTAGTCATTCTCAAACAAACACTTTTGTTTGAGAATGACTACTAGCTAGTCGAAACTATAGTCACAAAATTAAGTGTAAATACAGTAGTTAAACAAAGTTAAAAGTGTTTTATTTACAAGTTTATTTAAGATGTACCACAAAGTGAACGCCTACAACACAAAACAGGTTTAATTTAATGTATCGTCGGTTCAAAGGTAATAGCCACCACATGGGACTTTTAACTTTGCACCAGTGGTTTCGTGGGCAATATTTTTGTTAGTTTTTGATTACTTTCTTCAACTCTTTGTCAATTTTTAAACAAATATTTAAGCACAAAAATATTTTTTCTAAAAACATAATCGTATGTGATTAGTATTGCAATCAAATACTATTATGTTTTCAAAAAAAATAATTTTGTGCTTAAATATTTGTTTGAAAATTTACAAAGAGTTGAAGAAAGTAATCAACAACTGACAAAAATCTTGCAAATTAATAAAAATCTATTCGTAATCGATTTACTTTTCTACAATCGTATTAACTATATTTAATTTAATAGTTGAGGCTGTTACTTGATGAAATTCCATATTAACACTTTTAGTAAATAACACGCTTGGTTAAGATTTCACTGTTTATTGATTGACACTGCAACAATTGTTTCGCCACACAGTGGCTTCATCAGGCAGATGAATAATGATCATTATTCATCTGCCTGATGAAGCCATTGTGTGGCGAAACATTTGTTGCAGTGTCAATCAATTAACAGTGAAATCTTAACCAAGTGTGTTATTTACTAAAAGTGTTAATTATATTTACTGCTAATACTCAAATATTATTAAATATATCCAGAAGAAGACGATACAGAAATCCGCGGTTAATAAACTAGGAAAATGTAAATCTCTTAATTAATACTTGCATTGTTTATTTTGTGTTATTAATAGGATGGATAAAGTGTCTTCAAAACTCCACACTAAATCAGTGTTTAATACCATTGGTACATGAAGTCAAGGCCGTAGCTATGGGGGGATATGGGCGTTCAAACCCCCCGAAATTTTCAAAATGTTAAATGTTTGTATGTAAAAGCGGCTGTGAAAAAGCAAAAACAATATTTTTACCTGTACCCCCCCACGAAATTTGTATTAATCAATGTTTAATACCATTGGTACATGAAGTCAAGGCCGTAGCTATGGGGGGATATGGGCGTTCAAACCCCCCGAAATTTTCAAAATGTTAAATGTGTGTATGTAAAAGCGGCAGTGAAAAAGCAAAAACAATATTTTTACCATATTTAAATTTAATACTTACAATAACTGTTTACTTAATTTAAAGAACATCAACTTGTTTTTAAAAATTATTAAGCGGCAAATATATTTAATTTGCAACGAAAATATTTATTGTGGAGAATTTTTTGTTAGAAAAAAACTCGGAAAATTGATAGAATCGACATAAAGTTCAATACACAAAAGTGAATAGTTTATATAGAATTCAAATATCTTGACTAAGTTTTTCAAAAATCCATGTTATTGTTTACATTTTGTAAAGAGATAATGTTATTACATCTAGCAAAGGTTTGAAAAATGCACAAAAATCGACAGATTATTTAGTCTTTAACTTAGATAATTAAAATATAACGACACTTGGGGTAACAGTCCGTCATACATTTACTTGTAACAACAAACCTATAATTTAAAAACAGTTGATATGAATAAAAAAAAAATTGGACAACATTTTTTAAATAACTTTCTCACTTATCACTTAGTGAAATATTTTGAAATAATATTAAAGGATAAATTAAAAACACTTGGTTTGTTTCACTATTTCTTCCTATTTACTCGACTAGTTTCGCTTTTTACAACATTATCAAGAGTGATAATGCCGTAAAAAGCGAAATTAGTCGAGTAAATAGAAACAAATAGTGAAACAAACCAAGTGTTTTTTTTAATTTATCCACAAAACAAAAATATTTGCAATATCAACAGATTATAAAATTTAGTCAATTGACACAGAATTTAATAAATTTTAACATTTAAGTTAAATATCTCAACTAGTTTCCACATGAACACCTCATCGGTCCCTAGACCCGTATTCACAGCACCCATGCAATTTGTCATCAGTGAGAACCTGCACCAAAATTACGTCATTTTACTCCATACGGTTTAGCAAATTCTTCCCAAAATGACGTCATTTCAGTGCAACTTCTCACCGATGACAAATTACATCGGTGCTGTGAATACGAATTTAATTAAAAGTTCACTGAAGGCCACAATTAAATAAGAAAACTATACAAACTGGTAATCCATCTGAGAAATCTAATTTTCCACCAAAAGCGGAATTTGTATTCCATGCAAATTAGTATACTCAATTACTTCTAAGCCAAAAGACGACCTTGCCGTTGGAAAGTTTAATGACACACCGCTTGTAAAATGATATTTTGAAAGAATAGTAATACCACACCAATCTTTTGAATTAATCACGCATTCTTGTTTCCCAGGTTTCGACATAAATTTCGTCAAAAATAATATAAACCTGGACGCAATTGAATTTGATTTAAATATGAGGTTAAACAAAAATATAGTAGGATTTTGCAATATTTTTCACCTCAGTTGTTCCATACATTTTTAGTATATTATATGAATATTTACAAAACGCTTTGTTTTAAAACAGTGTTTTAAACATGTTTAAAACGGTTTTGTTTTAAACATGTTTTAAATTTGTTTAAAATATGTTTTAAACGTTAAATTTGTCCAAAACATGTTTTAAACGTTAAATTTGGTTAAAAGGTTTTTTTATTATCTTGAATTTGCTAAATTATATTTTATATTACTTCATTAAGATATTTTGTTTACATTTTTAAATGTTAGCTAAATTGTTTAAGATATTTCGAAATACATTATTAAACATAACATTTTATTACAATAAAATATCAAATATGTGTACATAAATGTGATTTTTGAATACAGGGAATTTTTCTTTCCGGCATACACTGTAAATTTTACGACATTCGTTGTTTTTTCTAAGATTTCGATTTAAATCTTTAAATGAGGGTTTTCCACTCCCAGACTAAGCATGAAGTAAAATTTCAAGTTTAGAAAAGCCTGAAAATTTGGATTGGCCGCGTAGCGAAGCGGAGCGGCCAATCCAAATTAGGCTTTTCTAAACTTGAAATTTTACTTCATGCGCCACGCGTATAAAACACTGAAATATTGCAAAGTTTAAAATAAAATAATTTAGCAATCTAATATGCAGATGTGAATAAAACGTGAGTTAAATTCTGCGCTGAAAAAATTGTTTAAAACAGTGATTATAGGCAACCCAATAACTCTAACGTATATTAGGTTGCCTATAATCGTTGTTGTATGTGTGTGTTTTCTTAACTTGACTGTAAATCAGTGTTTTTAAGCGTGGCGCATGAAGTAAAATTTCGAGTTTAGAAAAGCCGAATTTGGATTGGCCGCTCCGCTTCGCTACGCGGCCAATCCAAATTCTTAGGCTTTTCTAAACTCGAAATTTTACTTCATGCTTAGTCTGGGAGTGGACCCGTTAAAAGCATCAAATTAACCGCTTTTGAACAATGAATTCCCGCAAATTTAAAAAATGCTGGAATTATCGGGACATGTATACTTAAAACAAAAATATTTTCTGTTTTAAACATGTTTTTAATTTTAAGTGTTTTAAACGCTGTTTCAATGAAAAAACACGCTTTGTTAAAAAACTGTTTGTTTCAATAAAAATAAAAATAAACCTTTTTTAACAACCCTGATAAATAGATACAAACAAAAATATGAGAAAAATATATTTTCAATACAAGTATACAGAATTTTTCTTTTAAGTTTACATACTCAAATGCATACGCATATGTTCAAATTGTTAAATTTGATACTTCTACCGAGTGATTCCACTCCTTGATTAAGCATGAAGTAAAATTCCGAGCTTAGAAAAGCGAGAAAATTTGGTTTGGTCGCTCCGCGGAATTTGTATATTTAAAAGAAAAATTACCTTTAAGCCGACACACTGTCAATTTATTCTTAGATTTTAAAATCTGTTTGTTCAATTTGAACCTTCTAACGAGCAAATCTAACTTTGCAGACTTTTCTAAACTCTAAATTTTACTCCATGTTTAACCGAGGAATAGACGGGCCTTGTTTAAACATGTAGTAAAATTTAGAGTTTAGAAAAGCTTGGAAAGTTAGATTTGCTGGCGCGAGGCGAAGCGTAAAGCGCCGGTAAATCCAAATTTTCAGGCTTCACTAAACTCGAAATTTTACTTCACACGTATAAATATCTGAAGTATTGTAAAGTTCAAAATATTTTGCCTTATGTTTGATGCTGTTAATACCTTTTACAGATGTTTTTAGAGTTTAGAAAAGCTTGCAAAGTTAGATTTGCTGGCGCGAGGCGAAGCGTAAAGCGCCGGTAAATCCAAATTTTCAGGCTTCACTAAACTCGAAATTTTACTTCACACGTATAAATATCTGAAGTATTGTAAAGTTCAAAATATTTTGCCTTATGTTTGATCCTGTTAATACCTTTTACAGATGTTTTTAGAGTTTAGAAAAGCTTGCAAAGTTAGATTTGCTGGCGCGAGGCGAAGCGTAAAGCGCCGGTAAATCCAAATTTTCAGGCTTCACTAAACTCGAAATTTTACTTCACACGTATAAATATCTGAAGTATTGTAAAGTTCAAAATATATTGCCTTATGTTTGATCCTGTTAATACCTTTTACAGATGTTTTTAGAGTTTAGAAAAGCTTGCAAAGTTAGATTTGCTGGCGCGAGGCGAAGCGTAAAGCGCCGGTAAATCCAAATTTTCAGGCTTCACTAAACTCGAAATTTTACTTCACACGTATAAATATCTGAAGTATTGTAAAGTTCAAAATATATTGCCTTATGTTTGATCCTGTTAATACCTTTTACAGATGTTTTTAGAGTTTAGAAAAGCTTGGAAAGTTAGATTTGCTGGCGCGAGGCGAAGCGTAAAGCGCCGGTAAATCCAAATTTTCAGTCTTCACTAAACTCGAAATTTTACTTCACACGTATAAATATCTGAAGTATTGTAAAGTTCAAAATATTTTGCCTTATGTTTGATCCTGTTAATACCTTTTACAGATGTTTTTAGAGTTTAGAAAAGCTTGCAAAGTTAGATTTGCTGGCGCGAGGCGAAGCGTAAAGCGCCGGTAAATCCAAATTTTCAGGCTTCACTAAACTCGAAATTTTACTTCACATGTATAAATATCTGAAGTATTGTAAAGTTCAAAATATATTGCCTTATGTTTGATCCTGTTAATACCTTTTACAGATGTTTTTAGAGTTTAGAAAAGCTTGCAAAGTTAGATTTGCTGGCGCGAGGCGAAGCGTAAAACGCCGGTAAATCCAAATTTTCAGGCTTCACTAAACTCGAAATTTTACTTCACACGTATAAATATCTGAAGTATTGTAAAGTTCAAAATATATTGCCTTATGTTTGATCCTGTTAATACCTTTTACAGATGTTTTTAGAGTTTAGAAAAGCTTGGAAAGTTAGATTTGCTGGCGCGAGGCGAAGCGTAAAGCGCCGGTAAATCCAAATTTTCAGTCTTCACTAAACTCGAAATTTTACTTCACACGTATAAATATCTGAAGTATTGTAAAGTTCAAAATATTTTGCCTTATGTTTGATCCTGTTAATACCTTTTACAGATGTTTTTAGAGATTAGAAAAGCTTGCAAAGTTAGATTTGCTGGCGCGAGGCGAAGCGTAAAGCGCCGGTAAATCCAAATTTTCAGGCTTTACTAAACTCGAAATTTTACTTCACACGTATAAATATCTGAAGTATTGTAAAGTTCAAAATATATTGCCTTATGTTTGATCCTGTTAATACCTTTTACAGATGTTTTTAGAGTTTAGAAAAGCTTGCAAAGTTAGATTTGCTGGCGCGAGGCGAAGCGTAAAGCGATGGTAAATCCAAATTTTCAGGCTTCACTAAACTCGAAATTTTACTTCACACGTATAAATATCTGAAGTATTGTAAAGTCAAAATATATTGCCTTATGTTTGATCCTGTTAATACCTTTTACAGATGTTTATTTCGTCTAACTAAATCTTGCGTTTTCAAAATTTAGTGATGAGTAATTTCATTTGGGATATATACAGAGAGTTTTATGTAACACCGAACATTTTCATAACAAGAATATTTCTTTTAAGTATACATATGCATTTCGTTGTACATTTTCCGACGCTCGGTTTATTAAGAGAATTCAATTAGAACTTAAAACGAGTGTTTTCCACTCTCAGGCTGAGCATGAAGTAACATTTCGAGTTTAGAAAAGCCTGAAAATTTGGTTTGGTCGCGTAGCGCGAAGCGCGGAGCGGCCAAACCAAATTTTCAGGGTTTTCTAAACTCGAAATTTTACTTCATGCGCCACCGGTACAAAACACTGACATATTACGAAGCTTGAAACACATTGCTAAACTTTACATTGAATCAGTGTTTTGTGCCGGTGGCGCATGAAGTAAAATTTCGAGTTTAGAAAAGCCTGAAAATTTGGTTTGGCCGCTCCGCGCTTCGCGCTACGCGACCAAACCAAATTTTCAGGCTTTTCTAAACTCGAAATTTTACTTCATGCTTAGCCTGGGAGTGGAAAACACTTGTTTAAAGCTTCAAATTGTATTCTCTTAGTAAACAGAGCGTCGGAAAATGTACAACGTATCCATATGTATACCTAAAAGAAATATTCTCGTTATGAAAATGTTCGGTGTTACATAAAACTCTCTGTATGTATACTTAAATTTAAAATTTAGTACGCCCTGAGCAATTTCTTTTGGAATGAATATATATGTATACTTAAATTCAGTAATCCTTGTACACAACTTTATCTTAATTAATTTGAAATTACTAAATAAATAAAAATGCAGATCCGATATTTTTATATTTTTTCTTATTATTAATCAACATTACCCTTTATAATTAATTTTAGTCACTTAAGAAACGCATTTGAACACATTTGAATAATAAATGTAATTGATTAAATTAATCAATATTTATTGCAAGGAATACTTTATTGGTATAAGCACTGATTACATTGCCACTAATGACACGTAAATAATGCAGTAATGACTGCAAAACAAAAGCCCCATAACCTCCGTAATGTCGTTATTTAATGACTAAACGAACCAAATGAGCGTAAGTTAATAATTAATGTTTAAAGTGCTCATTTGTGTTGTTGTCTTAATGTTTTATTTAAAATGTACATAATAATGTGTATTAAAACCAACAGTAACATTACGATCAATGTCATTTTGTGAGGGTAATTATTTATAAATAAATCCTGTAATTATCATGATTTGATTAGAAGTTTATTAACAATTTTATACCATTTCAAGTTCAAGTTGACACTAATCAAAATCAAGTTATCACTAATTACATTCAAATTGCATTTGGTTAGTGACAATTTGATTTTGATTAGATGCCTATTAAGGTATACCCACTTAATAATAATAATAATAATATTTATTTACGGCGATCCCTTTTTAAAAAAATCATAACAATGAAAGTAAAGTAAATAATATACAAAATAAAGTAATTAATTCTACGTGTATATATTAACATTTACTAATTAACAAACATAGATTTTGAAGATACGCTTATAAAAAATCGGTAATAAGAGCCGAAAAATCTATTAATTTTAGATGAAACTTCAATGTATTCAATGACGCATCAAATAATCTAAAATTAGGGGATCAAGAAACTAAATAACATGTTCTTGTTATTCGATTAATGGAGTAGTACCTGGTGTAGTTTGTACGATACAAATTATCGTTAAATATTTTGATATGTCTTGTTTTAGACGGAATAATAAAGTTTAACTTACCCAATAACTCGCTGCAACATATTAAACCGTGTATTATTTTGTACAATACACACAGATCGACATATATACGCCTCTCATGCAATGAGATCAATTGTAGCGAACACAACATGTAACTACGACTATAGTCAACCCTTCTAATCCCATTTTTGAACGATATTGACAGGAGGAACTTGTTTTGGACTCGTTCAATTTGATTAATTTTAACATTATAATACGGGGACCAAATACAAGAACCATATTCCAGCTGTGATCTCACCAATGTAATAAAAAGTTTTCGAGTATTCACAGAAAAGTCCTTAGAAAATCGTGTAATGAAACCAAGTGTCTGCAATGACTTGCAACAAATATACACAATTCCATTTGTTTCTGGATCTCGCCTAGCCATGCTTTCGTGTTGTTATGTTGCAGTATCAACATTTACATTTTTTATAAATTGCCACTCCTGATTCCTTATTTTAACAGTGTTGCAATAATTTATGATATCATAAGTAATCCTCTTTTTAATTTTCAAGAGGTTTATTGTTAATCTTGCAACAATTATTTCGCCACGCGGTCGCTTCTTCGAGCATTTTATTATTAAATCAAATTAATGCTGTGTCAATGTCAAAGTGAAAAATAATTTCAGGCACATATTAAATATTAACATGCCAAATATTATCTCTGAATCAAAAAGGTTACAAATTCTGAAATCCTACAAACATTTTAGGCAAAGTAATCCAAATCTACAGCATCACAATATTATTACGATTTTAATAGATATTTTTGGGGTATGTCTAGTATCACAAGAGGGTGGGAATAAATTTGCAATTCTACAAAAAAATACTGAGGGCCAACAGAAGAGAGAATGACCAAAATTAAGGTGGATGGATGGAGTTGATCAAAATGTGTTAACGGGAAGACCCAAGCGAGAAATACAAATGGATGACGAAATAAGTTTGTAGAGCCGAATTCATTATATTTGTTATATTCAATATTATTGCTGTGTTTGTATGTACAAAAACCAAGTAGTAAATTTTGTTAATCTTAAAACTGCATATTATTATCCTTTTATATCTGAAAATTTGTAAAACAGGCAACAGTGTAAGATCACAATAGTCAGAAATTATAACCTTAAAATCGAACATCTGACAGTGACATTTAAAAACCCTGATTTAAAACACAACCAGCCCCATTTACAATACTTAAACTGTCACTTTTCCATAGCTAGGCGAGATCCAGAAACAAATGGAATCGTGTATAGTATCAATATGCTTATAAAAGGTTAGTTTACAGTCAAATATTACACCAAGATCTTTAATGTGTTCGATTGAAGGTAGGTCGTTCCCGTTGTTGGAGTAAATATTTTAAGAAATTTGACCTCTACCGAAAGAAATTGACGAACACTTAACAAGGTTTAGAAACAAATCATTATCACTACACCATTCATAAATGTTATTTACATCATCTTGTAAGAATGTGATATCCGAGTTATTTTTTATTTCACGAAAAATCTTCAAATCATCTGCGAATAGAAGGAAGTTGCAATTTTTTATGTATTTATTTATATCGTTAATAAATAACAGGAACAGTATTAGGCCACAGTGAGAACCTTGAGGAACCACCGAAGTCACGTTAATAGCTCTGGAGGTAAGGTTATTAATTTTTACAAATTGTATCCTACCATCCAGAAAGCTACAAATCCATTTAGTTATCGATGATCCAATTTATTTATCAATACAGTATGAGAAAGACGGTTGAACGCTTTGGAGAAGTCAGTGTACACAGCATCAACCTGAGAATTATTTTTAAAGGAATTAATAATGTACGCATGGTATACTAGCAAGTTAAATACCGTAGACCTCCCATAGCAGAAACCGTCTTGCTCATTCGATATTACATTCTTACAAGAAAACATCATTTGATCAGCAATAATTTTATCCAACAGTTTTGGTATTACAGACTGGATTAAAACCCCTCTATAGTTTGCAATATTCTCTCTGTCGCCACTCTTATAAATTGGTCGTATAAAACTTTGCTTTCAGATAGCAGGGAAAACCGAGGTTTTCAGCGAAGAATTAAATAAAATATGCAATGGTGTACACCAGTGGTCTCCAAACTACGGCCCGCGACTTGCATGAATCCGGCCCGCGATTGTTTGTAATTTTTTCTGTAAATGCCATATTTTGAAATATTGTAACAATTGTTCCTTAAATTTTTCATAATTTTATAAAATTAATCGGATCTTGGCCGACTTTATTATGTAGAGTTGTATTTGTGGCCCGCGAAGAAGATAGTTTGGAGACCCAGGGTGTACACAATGAGTAAATTCATTTTTTTACGGATAGAGATGGTATTCCATCGGGGCCTGGAGAGCATGAGTCAGACAAAGAGAAGATCGCATTAAAAATATCAGTAACAGTTATAATAAATTGATTTAAATTGACTGAGTCGGAAGCATTGGTGATCTAATTACTATTTACTTGATTCTCAGAGTATACACTTGAAAAAAACTCCGCAAATAGGTTTACACTACTTTCACCCGAGTTGCTGATTTTGTCATTAAAATACATATACTTAGGGTATCCCTCTGGTTTTCTAGATTCATTTACATAATTCCAGAATGATTTTGGGTTGTAGGAAATATTCAGTTCTATTTTATTCACATGCACCACAACTGAATAACTTTAATCAGTGATTAGTACTTCTTAAAAATACACAAATTTTAAGAAATTGTTTACACATTTGCATTGAGAAAATTTAATAAATTGTAAATAAATAAAATTATTAACATGTTTTAAATATTCATTTCCTCTTTTCACACCTTCCTTAAATATGTATTTACATTATACAGGGAGTTTTTCTTTAAGGTATACGTATTCCGCCTACTTTCTGTAAATCTTCAGATATTCCTTGGTTTTTTTTAAAGTTCAATTTAAAGCTTTAAACAAGTGTTTTCCACTCCCAGACTAAGCATGAAGTAAAATTTCGAGTTTAGAAAAGCCCCGTGAAAATTTGTCGAGGGTCGCGCAGCGAGCCGAGACAAATTTTTTGGGCTTTTCTAAACTCGAAATTTTACTTCATGCGCCACGTGTATAAAACACAGATTTCAAGTGAAGTTCGAATATACATACATTTCACAATATTTTAGTATTTTTACGCGTGGCGCATGAAGTAAAATTTCGAGTTTAGAATAGCCCAGAAAATTTGTCTCGGATCGCTGCGCGACCCTCGACAAATTTTCACGGGGCATTTCTAAACTCGAAATTTTACTTCATGCTTAGTCTAGAAGTAGACAACAATCGTTTAAAGCTTTAAATTATTATTTAAAACAGACAGAGAGTTGTAGGGGAAAATTCAGGAGCGCTGGACTGCTAACCCTCCCAAGTTTATATATATATGAAATTTTAGTTTTCAACATAAAACACAAAAATAAATTTATTCAATTCGAAAGCAACCACATATATAAAACACGAGGTATGGACAAATATGTATACCCCTGTCATAGACTGTCCCTCTTTGAAACCTCACCTGGATACGCTGCATTGAAAGTGTTTAACAAGTTGCCAAAAAATTTACAAAACATTTCGACAGTAAACGATTTTAAAAATAAACTGAAAGAATTTCTAGTGCAACAAGAATATTATAGTATCAACGATTATCTTAATAACTAGGTTTGATACACGTCTTGTTGTTACGATGTTGGTTTGACGTATTTAATTAGAGGCTGGTCGTGTTACTATGTTCAGTATAGCTTTGTGTTGTAATTTGGCAGATGACATGTATTATCCCTATATTAAATAAATTTACTCTAAAATTTACTCTAAATTGAACTCTTTTAAAAAAAGACGAATGTCAGAAAATGTACAGCTTATGCATGTTTACCTAAAGTTTACCATGAAGTAACCACATTTAAATTCAGCGCGAATTTGTGACGTAAGCGATCTCTACCCCCACTCCAAAATCTTCGATTCTGTCATACTTCTTACCGTATACTCGACCGTCCTTGACCCGATAGATAAAAATCACAAAGAGTGAGGTCTGGACAATCAACAGCGCCAATGCGGCCGTGGTCAGAACTTCTTCCTCAAACCTGTTCTGTTCAAATTTTAAACTTTTGTCTGTCCAGGAACGTTGGAATTATGGTTCCACCTTTTGTAGTTTGGAAGAAATAAATGTTTGAAATCTATTCCTTCTTTCTGAATAACCCTGTATACTTACCAACTGTTTTAAATTTTTCTTCTGAAAATAAAAACGTTGTTAAGACGATAATATCCCGAGTTTTCTACGTATAGATCGCGGTCAAATTCCTCTTAGGCCTATAATTTTTCATAGTATCCAGAACTTTTTATGTTACTTTTTGTATAAATAGTTACTCATCATGTTTACATATTTGAATACAAGTAAAGTTTTGATTCCAGACTCAGCACAATATTGACATTTAAATATGTAAACAGGTGTTATTAATTTCGCAAGGGGATTTACAAAACGCGGAGAATTTCGCAATTGGCTTGGGTATTATGCCTTTTCACTTAATGATGGTCTTCAATGCATTCATTACTATAATAACATAAATATTTAATGTCGCGTTTCGTGCTGAATGGAATTATTCAGCTTTAGAAGAATACGGAAAGGCCAATAAATAAATCCCGTCTTCATATGCGCAATACCAGACAAATTTACATTATATATTTTTATTATAATTCATTGGCTTTTTACATTGATTAATATTACAATTATAATATTTGACTTTCAGCAGATAATATTTAAAATGCGACGTACACGGAATATTGCTTTTGAGTATACATATCCCGATAATTGCAGCAAATTAGCAGGAATTCCTTGTTTTAATAAAAGCGGTTAATTTCAAGTTTCTCACTAATCGGTTAAGCATGAAGTAAAATTGCTAGTTTAGAAAAGCCTAAACATTTGGCTTGATCGCTTAGCAAAGCCAATCTAATTTTTCAGGATTTTTCTAAACTCGAAACGTTACTTCATGCGCCACACGTATAAGATACTGATTTAAAGTGAAGTTTAAAATATACCGCTTAAGTTAGATCTCACGGTAATAAATATTACATGTTAATTTCCTGTTTTATTTTTCGTATTTACATATTCCAAGAAAAATGGTGATGTACACTTCTGTACAATAAAATTAAGACACAAAATATGTTATACACTCGACCGCAAAAAAAACGCTCCACTTGAAAATTCACGTTTTTTCGTGAATATTCAAACAGCCATAACTTCGGTCGATGTGGATGAAATTTGATGAATTTTTGAGATTTTGGAACGCTAAAGTTTTCTCTTTAAGGATACATAAGTGGATATAACGAAATTTAAGCACTTCTGGATGAAAGGGGGTAAAATGTGCATGTTTAAAGGTCTGACTAACATGCCTCAAAGAGAAAACTTCAAGCTTTTTAAATCGCATAATTTCACAGGTTTACGAGCAGAGTTATGCCTGTCCGCCAAAGTTATGCCCCAAAATACACTTTTTAAAGAAACTGCCCTAACTTCGAGCCAAATCATTGGATCGACATGATTTTTCGCTTATTTCAAAGGAAAATGATGGAATTTTGTTGCGCTCTTTTTGAAGTGGAGCTACGATTTTTTTTGGGCACAGTATAACTTCTCAAATTTTATCATTTCTAACATTCTGAACATTTTTTTGTTGGTAGGACTTTTAAATGCAGAACTGCTTAAATTTCGTTATATCCACCTATGAGTCCTTAAAGAGAAAACTTTAGCGTTCCAAAAACTCAAAAATTCATCAAATTTCATCCACATCGACCGAAGTTATGGCTGTTTCAATATTCACGAAAAAACGTGAATTTTCAAGTGGCGCGTTTTTTTGCGGTCGGGTGTAGTTAAAAACGGACGTGATGAGTTTCCTGGTTACAAAAATATGTAAATATTTCAATTTCCTTAATGTCAAAATGCTGCTTCATTTAGACAACAATTCAAAAATTCTAATTCTAACTAAAATAGAAGATGATTTTTCTATTTCGGCATTGTTTTATTTATTACAAAGGTTTTTTTTAAAAGATCATAGTTTTGGTTTTTTAATAAAGGTGTTAGTTTCAAGTTATAGTGTTTCATCATTTATTAAAACTGCTGCTAGGCAATTAACATAGACCTGAATTATACAACTAAAATATTGTGAAAAATAGTTATAAGAGTTGTGCTTAATTTTATTGCACAGAAGTGTACTTTCCCCATTAAACGTCCAGTCTCAATTAGTAGAGTACTTTCCGTCATAGTAGTTTTCCCATTAAACGTCCAGTCTCAATTAGTAGAGTACTTTCCGTCATAGTAGTTTTCCCTTTAAACGTCCAGTCTCAATTAGTAGAGTCTGATGAAATTTGGTTAGATACTTGAAACCAATAGCTTTAAGAAATGTTTCAACATAGTTTTATTATTCCTGTAAAACTTTGCTCGTAAGCCTCATTAATGTGTTCCCATTTTCACAAAATGTAAATCATGCCAAAGTCAAAATACCGGCACAAATATCAATGCTGACTTTAAAGCAAAAATATCAAAAATTCTCAATAAAAAAAGTATATTAAAAAATAACTAAAAGAGCTACGACAAAAAGTTAGAAAGGAAGGAGAAGAGGGATAGTTTAAAAAAGGAGAGAAAGAAAAAAGTGGAAGAATTAACTAGAATTTACTCTTCTTTGTGTAAGAAATGCAGAAAGAAGAAACGTGAGAACTATTTGTTTTTAATTGTAAAAAAAATAATTGAAATAATCAAAAGAATTTACTCTTCTTTGTGTAAAAATTGCATAAAGAAGAAACGGGAGAACTATTTGTTTTTAATTGTTTAATTGTAAAAAAAATAATTAAAATAATCAAAAGAATTTACTCTTCTTTGTGTAAGAATTGCATAAAGAAGAAACGGGAGAACTATTTGTTTTTAATTGTAAAAAAAAATAATTGAAAAAATCAAAAGAATTTACTCTTCTTTGTGTAAAAATTGCATAAAGAAGAAACGGGAGAACTATTTGTTTTTAATTGTTTAATTGTAAAAAAAATAATTGAAATAATCAAAAGAATTTACTCTTCTTTGTGTAAAAATTGCATAAAGAAGAAACGGGAGAACTATTTGTTTTTAATTGTTTAATTGTAAAAAAAATAATTAAAATAATCAAAAGAATTTACTCTTCTTTGTGTAAGAATTGCATAAAGAAGAAACGGGAGAACTATTTGTTTTTAATTGTAAAAAAAATAATTGAAAAAATCAAAAGAATTTACTCTTCTTTGTGTAAAAATTGCATAAAGAAGAAACGGGAGAACTATTTGTTTTAAATTGTTTAATTGTAAAAAAAATAATTGAAATAATCAAAAGAATTTACTCTTCTTTGTGTAAAAGTTGCACAAAGAAGAAACGTGAGAACTATTTGTTTTTAATTGTAAAAAAAATAATTGAACAAATCAAAAGAATTTACTCTTCTTTGTGTAAAAATTGCATAAAGAAGAAACGGGAGAACTATTTGTTTTTAATTGTTAAATTGTAAAACAAATAATTGAAATAATCAAAAGAATTTACTCTTCTTTGTGTAAAAGTTGCACAAAGAAGAAGCGTGAGAACTATTTGTTTTTAATTGTAAAAAAAATAATTGAAAAAATGAAAAGAATTTACTCTTCTTTGTGTAAGAATTGCATAAAGAAGAAACGGGAGAACTATTTGTTTTTAATTGTAAAAAAAATAATTGAAAAAATCAAAAGAATTTACTCTTCTTTGTGTAAAAATTGCATAAAGAAGAAACGGGAGAACTATTTGTTTTTAATTGTAAACAAAATAATTGAAATAATCAAAAGAATTTACTCTTCTTTGTGTAAAAATTGAATAAAGAAGAAACGGGAGAACTATTATTTTTTAATTCTAAAAAAATAATTGAAATAATCTGAAGAATTTTCTCTCTTTTGTGTAAAAATTGCATAAAGAAAAAACGGAACAACTGTTTTTTTAATTGTAAAATAAAAATATTTGAAATAAGTAGAATTTATTGAAGTATTCAAAACTGAAAAACATTAAAATATTGTGAATGTTGAATTTAACTCATTCAACATTCACAATAAATAATTGAAATTGCTGGTTTCAAGAATGTGTATATATGAAAAATTTGTTATATATAGTGAAATTGTTAGATTGGTTTTCTTTGTACATTTTAAGGGCGTGAAAAGCAAAATTCTGACCCAAATATAATTTAACAATTAACTTTGTTTGTATGACATACTAAATTTATTTCACTCTTACCCAGTTGGTTAAAAATATCACTTGAAGTCAGTGTTTTATACGCGTGGCGCATGAAGTAAAATTACGCGCTACGCGACCAAACCAAATTTTCAGGCTTTTCTAAACTCGAAATTTTACTTCATGTTTAACCTGGGAGTGGAAACCCTCGTTAGATGATCAATCAAAAACGTATGTTGCAGTTTCCCTTATTACAAAATTTAACACAAAAAACAGATTTGTTGTTTAAATTTAAAACAAACACAAATTCGGGTACATTAAAAAATCAAGTTTTATACAATCAACATAATATTCACAAAATTTACTTAGAATTGATTGCACTCGCAAAAATTAAATTATTTCAACGTATTTTTTCAAAATATTAAGCCAAAGTTGAAATTATGAAATAAATTGAACGACTTTAGGAGAATGTTTATTTTAAAAGACCAAGGGATTATCAAATCAATCTAAAATTCATAGAATCTACACGGAAATCAATAAACTTTGATTGGTTATAATAGAAATCTAAATAGCTCCACTAGATTTTCCCAAAATATCAAATTAAAGTTGAAATTTCGTAAAAAAAAAACCTGAATAACGGATTCATTTTGTTTAAAAAAATTGTACAAAATCAAAGTTTTATGCAGGCAACATGCAACTCACAGAATTTCCTTGGAATTTATTTCCCTTACATCTTATAAAAATAAAATTTAATTATCTTGACGCATTTTCCTAAAATATTCAGCCAAAGTTGAAATTATGCATGAAAATTAAGAATTTTGGGAGAATGCTTTCTTTAAAAAAATTGTAAAAAATTAAAATTGTATACCATCAACATGAAATTCACAGAATTTAAATTGCATGGATTGCACTTACATCTTGTAGAAAGAAAATTAAATTATCTTACCACATTTTTTTAAAATATTTAGCCAAAGTTGAAATTATGCAATAAAACTAACAATTTTGGGAAAATGTTTTCATTGAAAAAATTGTAAAAAATTAAATTTTTTCACCATCATCATAAAATTCACAGAATTTAGATTGCATGGATTGCACTTACATCTTGTAGAAAGAAAATTATATTACCTTACCACATTTTCTTAAAATATTCAGCCAAAGTTGGAATTATGCAATAAAATTAACAGTTTTGGGAGAATGTTTTCTTTACAAAAATTGTAAAAAATTAAAATTTTATACCTTCAACATAAAATTCACAGAATTTGAATTGCATGGATTGCACTTACATCTTGTAAAAACGAAATTAAATTATCTTACCACATTTTCTTAAAATATTTAGCCAAAGATAAAATTATGCAATAAAATTACCAATTTTGGGAGAATGTTTTCTTTAAAAAAATTGTAAAATATTAAAATTTTCCACCATAATTATAAAATTCACAGAATTTAGATTTCATGCATTGCACTCACATCTTGTAAAAAGAAAATTAAATTATCATACCACATTTTCTTAAAATATTTTGCCAAAGTTGGAATTATGCAATAAAATTAACAATTTTTGGAGAATATTTTCTTTAAACAAATTGTAAAAAATTCAAATTTTATACCAACAACATGAAATTCACAGAATTTAATTTGCATGGATTGCACTTACATCTTGTAGAAGGGAAATTTAATTATCTTACCACATTTTCTGAAAATATTTAGCCAAAGTTGAAAGTATGCAGTAAAACTAACAATTTTGGGAAAATGTTTTCTTTGAAAAAATTGTAAAAAATTCAAAATTTTCACCATCATCATAAAATTCACAGAATTTAGATTGCATATTCATATTCATATTCATATTCATATTTATTGATGCAACAACAATGTACATGTTTTACACAGGTCAGTTCTTACCTAAATAATAATAAAAAAATAAAATAAACTACATATCAAAGTAAAAATAAAAAAGGAAAAAAGACTGCATTTTAATGCAGCGTTTAACTGCAATTACAGTTTAAGCGCTGCATCAAAATTAAATTCAAGATAATCCATCCAGCAGTAAAAGGCATTAATTGATAAGAAATCCTTCAGTACTCGGTAGAACTTCTTGTGTGGTAATTCCTGGATGATTTTTAGCAGGACATTAAAAAATTTAATAGCGTAGAAACGTTCTCCCGTCCGAGCTTTAGTCAGCCTCGCAGCTTTTAATGAATTACACTTACATCTTGTAGAAAGAATATTAATTTATCTTACCACATTTTCTTAAAATATTTAGCCAAAGTTGGAATTATGCAATAAAATTAACAATTTTGGGAGAATGTTTTCTTTAAAAAAATTGTAAAAAATTAAAATTTTTTACCATCAACATGAAATTCACAGAATTTAAATTGCATGGATTTCACTTCCATCTTGTAAAAAGGAAATTAAATTATCTTACCACATTTTCTTAAAATATTTAGCCAAAGTTTAAATTATGCAATAAAATTACCAATTTTGAGAGAATGTTTTCTTTAAAAAAATTGTAAAAAATTAAAATTTTATACCATCATTATAAAATTCACAAAATTCAGATTGCATGGATTGAACTTACATCTTGTAGAAAGAAAATTAAATTATCTTACCACAATTTCTTAAAATATTTAGCCAAAGTTATAATTATGCAATAAAATTAACAGTATTGGGAGAATGTTTTCTTTACAAAAATTGTAAAAAATTAAAATTTTATACCTTCAACATGAAATTCATAGAATTTGAATTGCATTAATTGCACTTACATGTTGTAAAAAGGAAATTAAATTATCTTACCACATTTTCTTAAAATATTTAGCCAAAGTTGAAATTATGCATTAAAACTAACAATTTTGGGAAAATGTTTTCTTTGAAAAAATTGTAAAAAATTCAACTTTTTACCATCATCATAAAATTCACAGAATTTAGATTGCATGGATTACACTTACATCTTGTAGAAAGAAAATTAATTTATCTTACCACATTTTCTTAAAATATTTAGCCAAAGTTGGAATTATGCAATAAAATTAACAATTTTGGGAGAATGTTTTCATTAAAAAAATTGTAAAAAATTAAAATTTTTCACCATCATTATAAAATTCACAGAATTTAGATTGCATGGATCGCACTCACATCTTGTAGAAAGAAAATTAAACTATCATACCACAATTTCTTAAAATATTTTGCCAAATTAACAATTTTGGGAGAATGTATTCTTTAAACAAATTGTAAAAAATTAAAATTTTATACCCTCAACATGAAATTCACAGAATTTAAATTGCATGGATTGCACTTACATCTTGTAGAAAGGAAATTAAATTATCTTATCACATTTTCTTAAAATATTGAGCCAAAGTTGGAATTATGCAATAAAACTAACAATTTTGGATAAATGTTTTCTTTGAAAAAATTGTAAAAAATCAAAATTATTCACCATCATCATAAAATTCACAGAATTTAGATTGCATGGATTGCACTTACATCTTGTAGAAAGAAAATTAATTTATCTTACCACATTTTCCTAAAATATTTAGCCAAAGTCGAAATTATGCAATAAAAGCAACGATTTTTGGAGAATGTTTTCTTTGAAACAATTGCAAAAAACTAACAGATTATTAAATGAACATAAAATTCTAAGAATCTACACAGAAATTAATAAACTTTAATTAGTTATAATTGAAATTTAAATGTCTTTACTGGATATTCCAAAATATCAAATCAAACTTAAAATTTGATTTGATTTATATTTATTTTATTAAATTAAACTCCACTTATTTTGAATAATTCCTGATTATGTTGACCTTTTGCAATTTTGTTTCTGATTGATCGTCTAACGAGGGTTTCCACTCCCAGGTTAAGCATGAAGTAAAATTTCGAGTTTAGAAAAGCCTGAAAATTTGGCTCGGTCGCGTAGCGAAGCGAAGCGACCGAGCCAAATTAGGCTTTTCTAAACTCGAAATTTTACTTCATGCGCCACGCGTATAAAACGCTAATTTAATGTGAAATGGTCTTCAAATAATTAGCAAATGAAATAGGTTTAGTGTGTCAATTATCAATTGTTTAAATGACGGGGAAAGTGCTATGATGGACAGATCATCATTTTTTGTACTTGTTTTTGTATCTATAATTTTTTTTTTTTTTACCATCATCATAAAGTTCACAGAATTGAGATTGCATGGATTGCACTTACATCTTATAGAAAGAAAATTAAATTATCTTACCACATTTTCTTAAAATATTTAGCTAAAGTTGGAATTATGGAATAAAATTAACAATTTTGGGAGAATATTTTCTTTAAAGAAATTGTAAAAAATTAAAATTTTATACCATCAACATGAAATTTACAGAATTTAATTTGCATGGATTGCACTTACATCTTGTAGAAAGTAAATTAAATTATCTTACCACATTTTCTTAAAATATTGAGTCAAAGTTGAAATTATGCAATAAAACTAACAATTTTGGAAAAATGTTTTCTTTGAAAAAATTGTAAAATATTAAAAGTTTTCACCATCATCATAAAATTCACAGAATTTAGATTGCATGGATTGCACTTACATCTTGTAGAAAGAAAATTAATTTATCTTACCACATTTTCCTAAAATATTAAGCCAAAGTCGAAATTATGCAATAAAAGTAACGATTTTTGGAGAATGTTTTCTTTGAAACAATTGCAAAAAACTAACAGATTATTAAATGAACATAAAATTCTAAGAATCTACACAGAAATTAATAAACTTTAATTAGTTATAATTGAAATTTAAATGACTTTACTTGATATTCCAAAATATCAAATCAAACTTTAAATTTGATTTGATTTATATTTATTTTATTAAATTAAACTCCACTTATTTTGAATAATTGCTGATTATGTTGACCTTTTGCAATTTTGTTTCTGATTGATCGTCTAACGAGGGTTTCCACTAACAGGTTAAGCATGAAGTAAAATTTCGAGTTTAGAAAAGCCTGAAAATTTGGCTCGGTCGCGTAGCGAAGCGAAGCGACCGAGCCAAATTAGGCTTTTCTAAACTCGAAATTTTACTTCATACGCCACGCGTATAAAACGCTAATTTAATGTGAAATGGTCTTCAAATAATTAGCAAATGAAATAGGTTTAGTGTGTCAATTATCAATTGTTTAAATGACGGGGAAAGTGCTATGATGGACACATCATAATTTATTGTACTTGATTTTGTATCTACAAAAATAAATGTATCCAAATCCAAATTTTCAGGCTTCCCTAAACTCGAAATTTTACTTTATGCGCCAGGCGTATAAAACACGGATTTATTGTTCAGTTTTTATTGTTATTATTGTTATTGTTTACTTGTTAAAAATATATAAAAATCATTATTCAGCAACGACTGTTAAACTATAAGTTTTTGTGTTTTAATTTATTGTACTTAATACTTTGTAGTCATATATGTACTTAAGTACTTTTGTGTAGAGTAATTGTACTCAGGTCTCGAGTTCATTTTACTTGTACTCGGAATCAAGGCCGTAGCCAGAAAACCATTTCGGAGGTTTAAAAGTATGGGGGGGGGGGTTAATGGTAAATATATTGTTTTTGCTCTTACAAGGCCGCTTTTACATAGAAAAATTTAACATATCAAAAATGACAGGGAGCCTCACTCAGAACAGTCATGAATTAATATTTCGCTGTGCAAATCCAAATTTTCAGGCTTTTCGAAATTCGAAATGTTATTTCATGCACTAGGCGTGTAAAACACTGACATATTGTAAAGCTTATTTTGAATTTAAATCATTTTTTTTGTATTCTCAATGCTTATCGAGTTATAGCAAAATATTCACTATATTCAAAACACCTTGGCAAACCGACTAACATAAAAATTGACGATATGGATCGAGAATTTACTTCTAAATAAAATCCCTTTATTATTTTTACTATGCCATTCTAGTGAATTGTTTGCGCAAAAAAAGTGCATGTACGGTTTTACTACTGAAATTACGTGCCGTCATATTGTCGCTTTAAAGGTAAATATCAATTTTTGCGTATGAAAATGGTTTGTTAACTTTGAAACAGACAATTTGTAAATGTCTACATTTTCCATGCCAGTTTGGTTTGATTTGAAATTATAATTTGATAATGGTCACAATTGTAGGCAATCATGCAGTTATTTACTCAGGTAATTTTTCTTTCAATTACGTACACACATAAATAAATATCGATTGTGGAAACATGAATACACATTTTTATAATTATATCAGATTTACATTTTTATAATTAAATTAATTGGATATTTAGTTTTACATGGGATTTGTTATTGTTTGAATGGTTTTCATATATCTCAAGTATTTTTTGCACAATCGACCTTTTTTTAGTACTTAGCAGGGTCTGTTTTCAGGACGGTACCTACTGAGCAAAAAACAAACAACTAATGTTATATCAACATTGTAGCAACATTAAACGTTGTTTTAATGTTGATGAAACATTACTTAAATAAATTTGCTCAGTGGGTAGGTTGTGTTTACCAAGTTGCTACGAATAACAAATCGATAAGTAGAACTTAAGTTTTACTTACCGTCCACTGGTAAATGAAACTTCCCACTGAGCAAATCCGTTTAAGTAATGTTTCAACAACATTGAAACAACGTTTAATGTTGCTACAATGTTGATATAACGTCATTTGTTTGTTTTTTTCTTAGTGGGTTTGCATAGCGACTAGCGAAAATAACTTTATTAGAATTGAAAGGAGTCAAATTTTAGTCATTAAATTTGACAAACTACCCACTGAGCTAAGAAACGTTGCATGACACGTTGCATCAATGTTACCACGCAACACGAAACGTTGCGTTTTAAGTTGCATGAATGCTGAAAAAACGTTGAATAAATCGTTAACAAGTGCATGAACTTTATTTGAAATCAGCGGCTTATACGCGTGGCGCATGAAGTAAAATTTCGAGTTTAGAAAAGCCCAGAAAATTTGTCTCGGGTCGCTGCGCGACCCGAGACAAATTTTCAAGGGGCTTTTCTAAACTCGAAATTTTACTTCATGCTTAGTCTGGGAGTGGAAAACACTCGTTTAAAGCTTTCAGTTGAACTCTTTTAAAAAAACAACGAATATCTGAAGATTTACAGCATATTATTGGGACATGTTTGCTTGAATGCAAAACTCTCTGTATGTCCAATCTCCATGAAATGTGTAAACCACGATGCTGCATTACAGCTACATTTTCAACAATTATACAATGTTACCATTTTCAATATACAGGGTGTCCTAGACCACCCGCAACAGCCTTTTTTGAGAAAACGACTAGTCCTAGGGAGTTGGGACAAAAAAATGTATAACAAGAGCCCAATTGAAGAATCAATTGTTACATTTAAGAAATTACTATAACAAATAAAAATAAAAATATATATATATTACAAAGCGATGAAACGAAAACAATGAGACTAACATAATGTTCCGGTGAAGTGTGGCAACTACATACAACAAATAAAGTTAACCATATTCAGGTTTAGATCATAGCTGCACCCTGATAAGCATACACTCCTGAGCCTTTTGTTTAAATTCAGAAAAGCTAGCAAATATATCAGTATCGTACTGTATTTGGTGATACCTGTGAACCATTTTATTAATTGGGGAATGGTTGTGGTGGTTAGTGTTGGGCGTTTGGAAGGAAAAAGTTAGACAATTTCTAGCATTTAATCGAGGCACATGAAATGATAACGACTCTAACAAATGCATATCATCTATTTGATTATGTAGGATTTTGTACAGTGTAATAACATTAATTAAATTATGATTATCGGCAATGGACAAAGTGTTAAATTCCGAAAGCAAACTATCGTATGGGTATCCGCGAGTCGAATAGATGCCATGCTTTTTCCAAAATAAGAATTTTAAGAAACTTCTATGCACAGATTCAATATGCCGCACGTAGAGCTGCTTATAGGGGCACCATACAGGTGCACAATAATTGAGCTTACTTCTAACTAACGAGTTAAATAGTAGTGTTAACGTCTGCTGATTCTTGAAGTCCCTAGTTGTTCTCACAATGAAGCCAATTTTTCTACTGCATTTTTTCGTTATGTCAAGAATGTGTGCATTAAATGTTAGTTTACTGTCAAAATGTACCCCCAAATCGAGGATATCATTAGCACGGTTTATAGGAACTCCATCAATGATATAAGTGTACAAAACAGAGGATACGTTGCGAGTATAAGACATAACTGAACACTTAGTGGGATTTAGACAAAGCCTATTATCCTTACACCAAGTGTTCAACCTATCAAGGTTATGCTGCAGCATTTCACAGTCCCTTTGGCAAGTCACAGTTCTATATAGCTTTATATCATCTGCGTATATAAGCACCCCGCATTCAATTGCATTAACTACATCATAAACAAACAAAACAGCAGCGGACCCAGGTTAGAACCTTGGGGAACACCGCTTTTAGCGATGTAGTTACGTGACTTGTGCCCCCTTAGTTCAACATATTGAGATCTGTTCACGAGGTACGAGGTTATGACGTTAACAATACCTTCAGGCAAGTCAAATGAATGTAATTTTGTAATCAAAATATCATGAGGCATACGATCGAATGCTTTCGATAGGTCGGTGTATACTACATCAGTTTGCATCCTTTGATCCATATTAAAAGAAATTTGTTGAGTGATATTAACTAAGTTTGTCATAGTTGATCGTTTCGGTATAAAACCATGTTGTTTAGGAGACAGGTCACTTCACCGAATTATAGATGTAATCGGTAAATAAGCATTCAAACGTTTTAGAGAAGTTGCATAGTAAGGAGATTGGTCTATAATTCGTTACATCCGACCTATCGCCCTTTTTATAGACAGGAATTACTCTTACAGATTTCCAAAATACTGGGAAGATGCCGGAATTCAAAATATTATTAAAGATGTGTGTTAATGGTTTAGCTAATACAACTGCAGTGTCTTTTACAAAAAATGATGGGATGTTGTCAACGCCCATAGTAAACTTGTTCTTCGCTCTTCTTAATTCCGCCATAACCAATTCTTCTGAGAAGCTGACTCGGCCCATACAAGTCATGCTGGATGGTATTATTTTATCCCAAAAGGTTGGTATTGTTTCATCCCAAAAGGTTGGCATCCCTGAGCGTTTGCTTAAAAACGTCAAAAAGTCGAGATTTTTGAACGGCACGATAGGTCGAAAGTGGTATCGTTGAAAGGGTCTTTGAATAATAAAAAACTTTTGTTTGGCATCCATTTTTAGTAATAACTGATTAAAGTTATTAAATTTAATTTTTTTATGGCTAACTTTTTCTTAGAGTTTACATTTCAAATGTCAATAAAATAACATTAGATGTGTTGAAACTGTCTTCCATTTACTTGTAAACATCTTTGAGCCCTTGTGGTGACACTATCTGTGGCCCTTAGTATCTCTTCTGCTGTTAATGATTGGCAAGCAATTCGAATACTCTGAATCATATTATTTCTTGTTGATGGTTTTTCGGCATAAACTATTTCTATAATCCGCCCCCAAAGAAAAATGTCCAAAGGAGTACAATCTGGCGATCTTGGAGGCCACGCGACAACACTTCCTCTACCAATCCACCGGTTAGGAAATAATTTATTTATTGTGTCTCTGGCAACCAATGAATAATGAGCCGGACAACCATCTTGCTGATACTACATTACCATTATAGTAGCGAGAGGAACATCTTCCATCAAATCAATCAGTCTATTACGTAAAAAGTCAGTATACCTTATCCCATTAAGGTTTTTTTTTTAAATAAGGTCCTATAATTTTTCCATCAAGTAAATGATGTGGCCTACTTGATGGACAAATTATAGGACCTTATTTTTTTAAAAAACCCTTAATGGGATAAGGTATACTGACTTTTTACGTAATAGACTGATTGATTTGATGGAAGATGTTCCTCTTCGCTTGACACTCCAAATATATTGGTTATCAAAAGTTCGAAGCCAATGAGGATTTCTTTGCGACTAGTAATGTGCATTGTGAATATTAACCTCTCCAGTGCTTTTAAAAGTTGCTTCGTCTGTCCATAAAACTTTTCTAGGAAAGTGAGGTTCTTTATTTAGCATCCAATTAGAGAAAATTACTCGGTTTAGAAAATCATTTTTATTCAACTCTTGATGCAAATGTATGTGGTATGGATGTAAAGCATGATCTTTAAGAATTCTGCCTATAGAGGTTCTACTAACTCCAGAATCCCATGCAAGTCTTCTTATTGGGATGTGGGGATCAACAATTACTGCAGCAAGAATATCGATGCCTTTGTTGTTCCTTACACGCCGTTTAATTGTATTACCTTGATTGTGTTTAGGTTGCACTTTACCTGTAGTACGAACACGCTCTGCTAATCTTCGGAATACATTAAAGGATTGATGGGCACGCAAAAGGTATTTTTGAGCATACATTCGATGAGCACCTCGGTAATTTACTCCGCATTTCCCTAATAATAATAATAATAATAATCTTTATTGTCCAACATTCACCAATTACAGGACAATGTAACTAAATATGATATAAATTAAAGCACAAATAGGTATGTATAAAAAAAAACTATTCGTGAAAATGCAAACAGTGTCTTCATTAATAAGACAATTTAAGACGATAAATATCCATTGAAACAACTACTTCGCTTTTTCGTAATTTTATATATTATGTTTAAAGTGTGCAAACTATAAGAAGCGTAAGCTTATTTTCTCGAATTCAAATAGTTTTAAATTTGAATTTATCTTATCAAAAACTTTATTTGCATTTCTGGACATATGAAATAGTGGCGATTTATGTAAAGTGTTCGATTTGGCCAATTTTGTGTAGAACGTATTATTATGACGTGATTGAATTCTTGGGATAGATAGGTTAACTTGCGATAATAATTGTGAACAATCTATATCATTATGTAGTAGCTTGTACATGAATTTCGCACTATGGAACTCTCTACGTACTGACAAAGATTCTACTTCAAACCTATCCAATAACCGAGCATAAACAATGCCTTATTCGCTGATGACTTAAAAATATTTAGAGCAATTCACACTGTTTCGGATGCCACTTATTTACAAAATGACTTAAATAATATCTATCGATGGTGTTCTGATAACAAACTTTATTTTAATTACAAAAAGTGCGCATCGATTTCCTTCGGAAGAGGTCGAACGGTGGAAAATAGCTACACAATTAATGGTAATAGACTTTCAGTGGTTCAATATATCAAAGATCTTGGTGTGATGCTTGAACGAAACATGACTTATTCAATGCATATTGATTATATATGTCGTGAAGCTAATCAGACGTTAGGGTTTATAAACCGTTTTGGTGGGCATTTTTCAATTAATATATAAAAATACTATTTACATCATTAGTAAGACCGCATTTAGAGTACGGATCATGTGTTTGGTCACCTTCTTATGGCGTGAAAGTTGATCAAATTGAAGGAGTGCAGAATAAATTCTTACTGTATATTTCCTACCAAATCGGTATAAATAGACGAGACTATAGTCGAAGTAGTATGCTATCCACACTTGCAATGATACCCCTGAGAGATAGACGTATCCATGCTGATCTGTGTGCACTGTTTAAAATAGTTAACAGCTTATTTGATTGTTGCGAACTTCTGTCAAGTCTAAATTTTAATATACCATCCAAAACAAAAATGTTCGCGAAACATTTCACAGGACGAATTACGGTAGAAATAATTCATTGTGTCGCATGATCAGATTAGCCAATTCATTGTGTTGCTCGCCACATTTTGCGTTGTTCGGGACAACATTTAACGTGTTTAAAAGAAATATAAAATTGATTCACTTAGCAGACGATATCATAAACGCTTGATTTAGAGGACTTACATTTTTAATTGTCTATTTTTAGTTGCGAAATTTTGTTTGTTTATAACTTTGTGTTATTATGAGTTTATACTTATTTAATTTTTAACATAAGAAATACTATTTTGTTAATTTATGTAACAGGTGATTACCGTAAAATAAAATAAATAGATAAGTATTTTTGACCGTTTTCAGGGTTACGGTTACACTCTGCGGCGTTAATTGTTCTTCGTCACTACTCGTTTTATTTTAATAATTTTGACACTGACGTCCTCAAACGTCTTTACTTTCAAAACTATCGTATGTTCAATTCAAAAAAAAAACTCTAGAGTGCCATGATTTATTCTTTTCTTAAATTTAGGTTGGTTACACGCTTTAAGTACTGACATATAAAACGTCGGACATAATAATTCTAATACATAATTTTATAGTTGCTAACCTACAATATTTTCCATGGCACTCTAGAGGTTTTTTTCTTATTTGAGCATACGATAGTTTTCAAAATTCAATGTTCAAAACTATCATTACTTGTCAAAATACAAATATACAATCGACACCTTTCAATGCACAGGTATAGCTACGAAATGTCTGCGACATTTTTTGATAATTTGGCAGTTTTGTTTTGCCGACCCATGGTCTAGGGCAGTGGCCTCCAAACTACGGCCCGCGGGCCAAATCCGACTCGCGACTTGCATGAATCCGGCCCGCGATTGTTTGTAATTTTTTTTGTAAATGTCATATTTTGAAATATTGTAACAATTGTTCCTTAAATTTTTCATAATTTTATAAAATTAATCGGATCTTGGCCGAGTTTATTATGTAGAATTGTATTTGTGGCCCGCGAAGAAGATAGTTTGGAGACCCAGGGTCTAGGGAAAGACACTTTCTATTATTTGTATTGCTGTTCCATGATGCGAACTATATTAGAGTGACTTTTCTGGGTGCCATTCTCAATGGCAATTCAAAACACAGGATGTTTACTGTTAAACAAGGTAAACAAATCGTAGCTCGTAAGTGCAATTGCGTGCGTGAATTATAATAATGGTAAAATTGGACATTCAATACTGAAAATCGATTTATGACAATAAATTTAATTTTGTAGAAAATAATTCCGTAGATTTGTTTGCTTTCAAACACTCGCACATTTTCTGATGGAAAGAATTTTGTGGAAAATTGTAGTTTCATGCTCTCAAATATTACAATGTTTCCTAAAAATTGCAAAAACGTATAAGTAATGTTTAACTAATATTAAACCAACATTTCATGTTTTGAAATATTAATTAAATCATGTTTGTTCAGTGGAATGTTTTCACAAAAATACGGGTATGACAAAATCGTCTTTCGTAAAAAGCTGTTCGGCTTTGATGAAATATGTACAGATAATTTATTTAGAAAGAGATTATTCTCAAGGCTCAGTCATAAAACTGCAGTGAAACCCGATGAAATATTTGTAACTTCTTAACTTAAATTACATTTATACATCAAATTTCAGTTTCGAGCATTTCCAGTAAACACATTTTTGAAGTGACAAAAATGGACAATAGCTTAAATTAAACCTTATTCTTTTCCAGGGTTGTTATGTTATATAATTCAGCAAATTTTAGATAATAAAAAAAGTTTTAAACAAAGTTAACGTTTAAAACATGTTTTAAACAAATTTAAGACTTAAAACATGTTTAAAACAAATCCGTTTAAAACACGACGGCTGTTTTTAAACATGTTTGAAACACTGTTTTAAAACAAAGTGTTTTATTGTTTTAAAACAGTGTTTCAAACATGTTTGAATACAGCCGTCGTGTTTTAAACATATTTGTTTTAAACATGTTTTAAGTTTTAAATTTGTTTAAAACAGGTTTTAAACATTAACTGTGTTTAAAACGTTTTTTTTTATTATCTGAAATTTGCGAAATTATATTTTATACTACTTCATTAAGATTTTTGTTTACATTTTTAAATTTTAAATGAATTGTTGAAGATATTTCAAATTACATTATTAAACTTAACATTTTATTACAATAAAATATCACAACTGTGTGTACGTATGTATGCATACACTGTACATTTTACGACATTCGTTGCTTTCTTTAAAGATTTCGATTTAAACCTTTAAACGAGGGTTTTCCACTCCCAGACTAAGCATGAAGTAAAATTTCGAGTTTAGAAAAGCCTGAACATTTGGATTGGCTTTAATTGGGGCTTTTAACGAGTGTTTTCCACTCCCAGACTAAGCATGAAGTAAAATTTCGAGTTTAGAAAAGCCTAAGAATTTGGATTGGCCGCGTAGCGAAGCGGAGCGGCCAATCCAAATTAGGCTTTTCTAAACTCGAAATTTTACTTCATGCGCCACACGTATAAAATACTGAAATATCGTAAAGTTTAAAATATACGGCTTTAGCAATCTAATATGTAGATGTGAATAAAACGTAAGTCAAATTCTGAGCTGAACAAATTGTCTAAAACAGTGATTATTGGCAACCCAATAACTCTAACGTATATTATGTTGCCTATAATCGTTGTATGTGTGTGTTATTTTAACTTCACTGCAAATCAGTGTTTTTAAGCGTGGCGCATGAAGTAAAATTTCGAGTTTAGAAAAGCCTGATTTGGATTGGCCGCTCCGCTTCGCTACGCGGCCAATCCAAATTCTTAGGCTTTTCTAAACTCGAAATTTTACTTCATGCTTAGTCTGGGAGTGGAAAACACTCGTTAAAAGCCCCAATTAACCGCTTTGAAACAACGAATTCACGCAAATTTAAAAAAACGCTGTAATTATCGGGATATGTATACTCAAAAGAAAAAAAGCCCCGTATGTTCTGTTTTAAACACGTTTTAAACCTGTTTTAAACACATTTTAAACATGTTAATGTTTTAAACGCTGTTTCAATGAAACGTTTTTTTAACAACCCAGTTCTTTTCCAACTAAGCTAATTTAGAGTCGTTTTTAAATTTCTTGAAATATCAATAAATCATAGATTTTTTTAAAATATAGCAACTCCTGATGAAGTAGGCTTTAATTTGAGCTATCATTATTTTTTATAACTTAAATATTGAGCTTCGTATAAGCACTTAATAAATATGGATTTTAATCGATATATTGATTTTGAGTTTTGAGAAGTTTCACGAACCGAAGGGTCGATATTTTTTAAACTTCACAGAAAACTAAGAGAAAAGTACAACTCTTTCAAATAATATATAAAATTACGAAAATTCTTTCGTGTAAAATGCAAACAATGTTTTCTTAATTAATTAATAAGACAACTTACGACAATAAATTTCTACGATTTTTTTAAAATATAGCAATTCCTGATAAAATAGGCTTTAATTTGAGCTATCATTATTTTTTATAACTTAAATATTGAGCTTCGTATAAGCGCTTAATAAATATGGATTTTAATCGATATATTGATTTTGAGTTTTGAGAAGTTTCCTGAACCGAAGGGTCGATATTTTCTAAACTTCACAGAAAACTAAGAGAAAAGCACAACTCTTTCAAATAATATATAAAATTACGAAAATGTTTTTCGTGTAAAATGCAAACAATGTTTTCTTAATTAATTAATACGACAACTTAAGACAATAAATTTCTACGATAAACATTATTATTTGAAGTGTGCATACTATAAGAAGCGTAAGCTATTTTCTCGAATTCAAATATTTTTGAATTGGAATAATTCTTGTTTGAACTCTTTCAAAGACAGAAAATTAAAAAGTTTAAGTATATTTTTCCCTTTGTAAAAACTGAACTTACCTTAACTTCAAAATATTCTTGATAAACCAACAAAACACACCACCAAAAAGAATAAAGAAAACCACAAACACCAACTAACAAAACTCCTTCAACCACACTAGCTCACCGGAGTAAACGCGACCGTTCTGCCCGAAAATTGGTCACTTTTGGTTTCGCGGGCTGTCCAAGTCCACACCAGCTCGCCGAAATGTGGTGGGGACTGGGACAATCAAGGACGATGCTTACACCTGGACAGGTTCAGGACAATTAGCCGAGGACGAAGTTCGCAGGAACGAAATGGAGTGTACATCTAGGCGCAATTGATCCACTCTTACTTTTCACCGAGCGAACATTTCTCAACGCGATCCAAATGTGCAACAAACTGTTTTTAACGCCGACTCGACCAATTCGTTCCCATTGGGTCTTGTTGTATAACAAGGAATTGTTGACGAATTGCATTATGTTTTATTGCTTTAATGGATTTCGTGTGCCAGACCTGAGGTGGGTTTTTGCAATTGTCTTCAGGGGGATGTGACTAATGAGGACGTTTTGAAATTGCTCCAAAACTTTATATGAAGAAATGTGCAATTAACCAAACATAATTTAATAATTGTGAAATATTATAACGTCTATTCCAAGTAATGAACATACCTTAAAATTCCAATTTTATTTTCTCCTACCACATTATAGCCAAAATATATTCTCTTTCATCTATTAAATAAATATGGTTATACCAGGGCCTTTCCAAAATGTCTAATCCACCAAATTTTGAAGAGAGACACCCTCTACAAGCGCGGGAGTGTAATGGAAGAAAAGAAACCACAATTTATGGGGTATTGATGTTACAATTTATGACTTTGTATAAATAAAATTCTGAATAACTTTTTGATTTTCAATAAAGTGTGTTTATTTTCACAACAATTGTTTCGCAAATTTATTGCTTCTTCAAGTGAATGAAAGTTTACAGTTTACAGGTTACTTTAAACTTTCATTCACCTGAAGAAGCAATAAATTTGTGAAACAATTGTTGTGAAAATAAACACACTTTTTTTTAAAATCAAAAATTTATTCAGAATTTTATTTATACAGCTTACTGTAAACTTTCATTCACCTGAAGAAGCAATAAATTCGCGAAACAATTGTTGTGAAAATAAACACACCTTATTGAAAATCAAAAAGTTATTCAGAATTTTATTTATACAAAGTGAATACGGATTTTCAACACCTCAACGCCTTATCAATCAACCTACAATTTGACAATATCTGTTAGAATACCAGGTAGTTTCTCTTTTTTCTCCTTTTAAAAGCGTTTTAAACGATCGTTCATGTTTATTTGATAACTCAACAATGTAACGCATTAATCAATATGTTATACAATGGTATTATTTGGTTACCCTTTAATCAAATCGATTAAATAAAACACGCTAATCTAGCAATAATAAAAATGCTAAATAAGGCTGTGATTGATCATCTAACGAGTGTTTCCAATCTCAGATTAAACACGAAGTAAAATTTTCAGTTTAGCAAAGCCTGAAAATTTGGTTCGGGCACGTAGCGCAGCAGAGCGACTGAGACAAATTAGGCTTTTCTAAACTCGAAATTTTACTTCATGCGCGACGAGTATAAAACGCTGATTTAATGTGAAATGGCTTATAACCAACCAATTAACAAGTGAAATACGTTTAGTATGCCAACATTTTATGCAAACATTTTCGAGATATTAATTTTTTTAATTAGAAAATCCTCATTTACAAACTCAAAAAATATTGTTTTTTTTTGTTTCATTGGCCTCGGCTTTCGCCATACAGCCATCTGCCATTGTATTATTTTTCTAATTAATTAATTAACTAATTACCACGTATTTAATTCGTTTGGACGCCACAATTCATTCACACTACATCCATGGACCCGGATGGAATAATTTATTACTCATAAATTCTTCCACCGGACGGGATTCGAACCCGCGACCTCTTGGTCTATGGGCAGGGTCTCTACCCACTCGGCCACCGAGGCCCCAAAATATTGGTTTAATCCAAAATAATTGTTAAACATTACTCACTGAACTCTTTGCATTCTAATCGAAAAATCATACAAAACAACTTTTATTTATACAAAAAAACTTGCCATTTACGTTTTCTATAAATTAATTTTAAAATTACGAATACTACTAGAAATAATGATTTAGCAACATTTGGCCATAACAGTTTTCTCTAGAACGAACCTTAAGGAATATATTCCTTGCATCAGAATTACTACAGAAAATTTAATTTCAGCTTGATAAAAGTAACTTAAGTTTATTTAATACATTCAGAAAAATACTACCAATGGCTTTATTTTGAACAATTAATCGTCAGATACATTTAAAAAAATTCTATTGACATAAAATTGTACACGTAGACATAATTTTTGATTGCACATAACTTTTCGCAATAACATTTTGCATCTAAAATTAAAATTAGAGCTTGTTCCACATTCTGTTTTTCTTAATTTTTGAACACTCTATATTAAATTTTAGATTTAATAATGTAAAGAATTACTTTTTGAAAAAAATTACTACTATCTGGGCAGTAGTCCGGGAATACACGGAATGTTGTTTTTTAATTTCTCGTTAAATCACTGTTTTATACGTGTCGCGGATGAAGTAAAATTTCGAGTTTAGAAAAGCCCCGTGAAAATTTGTCTCGGGTCGCTGCGAGACCCTCGACAAATTTTCTACGCGGGGCTTTTCTAAACTCGAAATTTTACTTCATGCTTAGTCTGGGAGTGGAAACGCTCGTTCGAAACTGCAAGCTGAATGCTTTGATAAGAATATTAAATGACGGAAAATGTTTATAGTTTTCAATTTTTTTAACATTATTTGAAGTAAAACTGACATGGTAGCCACAATCTAAAATGTTAATATTTTCCGACATTTCCCTGATTCAAGATTTTTTTCCCTGACCTTTTAATATAACTTTCTTCTGTGGGAAACCCCCAGTTTGTTAAATTGTTTTCATTGTTTTTGTCAATATTTAAGTTGGTTTTGTAAATTTTTACGTGCTTTGTAATTTTTATGATGCTTGTTGATTTTGACAAATTTAATAATATCATATGGCTTTTTTGTTAGTGTTTTGGTCAATTTGAATAAAATACCATAACTTTTCTCTGACTTTCCCGGTTTTAATGATATTCAGTGATTTTTTTATTCACGTAATTTTCAGGCATTCGTCGATTTCATAATAGAGTTTAATTTGAAGTTTTGAACGAGTGGTTCGACTCCCAGACCAAGCATGAAGTAAAATTTCGAGTTTAGAAAAGACTCGCGTAGAAAATTTGTCGAGGGTCGCGCAACTCAAATGGAGTTCTTACTACCTGCTAATATCGGGTTGACATTGACACCCAGAAAATGCGGTTGGTGTTCATAATGGATTACCCCTTGAGTGCTCGGTCTCTTTCCCCTTACCCTCCAACATTTTAGGAAAGAGATAGAAATCGGAAGATTTTAGACTTTTTGGTCTGGTCGCCTTATACCGTTCGTTTGTTTTATCGTACTCGCCATTGTGATCTCGTAATCTATTAGAGATACGAAGACAGTTAATGAGATAAAAGTTTCCATTTTAAATACAAATTAAAAGTACATTATCAAATATCATCAGTCAACTTAAATATTGGTTGAGCCTCGCCCTTATACAAATGTATAATTTGTATTAAAATTAAAGAAGTAACCATAGGCGGACTGGCCATAAGAGCTACCGGGGAATCCCCGGTGGACCACTGCACAGTGTTTCCTTGGCGGGAAAAAAAACAAAAATAAAAATTGTTTTTGAATCATTTCATTGTGGTTTCTTTATTCTACATATATCAAAGTATGTGACAGCAAATTTTCGTTGTTTTGTCTTCTGTAGGTAATAAAATATCCTCACGTAAAGTGAAAGTTTCCAGAATTCCTTTGGCTGAATTTAACAGGGCTTGGAGCCGTTATTTTTTGCGTTCCGGTTTTCGTTCGGGTTCAATTAGTAAAATATATATTGGTTCGGTTTCGGTTTTCGTTCCGGACAAAATAACGGTATTTTGTGGTTAACTCCAAGTTATTATATTAATTTTTGAAATGTTTTTATTTAAAAGAAAAAAATGGATGTGTCCAAATTTGTTCTACTTTTATTATTATTATCACATACATACAAAATATTCACAAAATTAATATTTTTTGCATTTTTTCGCTATATCTTAGTAAATATCTATCTCATCCAAGGCCGTAGCCAGGGAGGGGGGTATAGGGGTTTAAACCCCTCCCAAAATTTTTAAAATGTTAAATTTATGTATGTAAAAGCGGCTCTGTTAGAGCCAAAACAATATATTTACAATTAAAACCCCCCTTGAAATTTGTATAACCCTCTTCGAAATTTTGTTCTGACTGCGGCCTTGATCTCATCTCAGCAGTATATATTTTCTACTTTACTTTAAATCAGTGGTTTATACGCGTGGCGCATAAAGTAAAATTTCAAGTTTAGAAAAGCCCCGTGAAAATTTGTCTCGGGTCGCTGCGCGACCCTCGACAAATTTTCTACGCGGGGCTTTTCTAAACTTGAAATTTTACTTCATGCTTAGCCTGGGAGTGGAAGAAACTCGTTAGTTTAAAATATGTCACAACTATTAAAATATGTGTCGCAAGTGTCATTAAGAAAAACAATAACATGACCATCTAATAGTATATTTCAAATAATAGTTGTCTCAAATTGACAATAGTCGGCCAACAACGATTTGTGTCAAGTTGGATACATTAGACTTAATGAAATTTCAAGTTGACAGAATAGACTAATATCGACTGACGGCAACTCGAGTCAAGTTCACACAATAAACTCAAAATCACTCAATATACAAGAAAAATGGTCACAGTTTATATCCGAAATTTGTCGTTGCAGGGACATGTCCTTTTCTATGCGAACCTCGTTACGAAGCCACAATAAATCAATCAATTTACATTGGTTCGATACAGAACTTACAAATATTATATATAAATATAAAATTTTACTTCATGCGCCACGCGTCTAAAACACAGATTTTAAGTGAAGTTAGAATATACATAAACTTGACAATATTATAGTGTTTTATACGCGTGGCGCATGAAGTAAAATTTCGAGTTTAGAAAAGCCCAGAACATTTTCACGGGGCTTTTCTAAACTCGAAATTTTACTTAATGCTTAGTCTGGGAGTGGAAAACACTTGTTTAAAGCTTTAAATTAAACTTAAAATAAAACAGGGATTATCCGCAATTGTTGTATCAATTCCATGGTATGTCATTATTTTTATAAAATCACAGTACTTTTTCTTAATTATTTTAACTTAGAGAAACATTAAGTGTTAAGTGTGAACATTCATTAATTTAAAATTATTCCCTCTACAAAAAAGTGAAATACATTTTGTCTCTAAAATAAATAGGGAAGCCAATATTTGAATACTTTAAAATTAACATGCGATTTCCTATGTTGCGTCCGCCAAGTCAACACCCAGTATATCTGACATTTTTATATTTATATAAATATCATGATATTTCCGAACCCTGCTTTAAACATTTGCAATTTTGTGGAAAAAGAAACCGACACAGTCTAAAAATTATAGAACGAATTTAATATCGTATTTATTTGACACCTTAAAATATTTTTTTTTAATTTAGGGAAAATTAAAATGTTAGCATTATTATTTTATTTAAATGAACAGTTTTTTAGCTAAAAATATTGCGTTGTTGAATCAACTTGAAATCCACTGATTTTACTTAAAATTTGAACTTTATAATATTGTTGCAAAATTTCAACTTTTGTATTTGGAAATAACATTTTTTTCCAATTCAATTCTGAAAATTTTCTGTTTCTATAAATAATGTTTTTAAAATAAATTGAAAAAAATGATTCTTTTAGTTATTCTGTAATTATAAATGAAATTGCCAATTATTGGTTGCAGAATACTTCAAACATTAAAAGTGCGATTCTTTTCGCAATCTACAACAAGTTAGTGTTACAAAGACTATATCAAACACTCATTTAAACAACTACTTCCCAAGCTAATACCCCGACGGACATTGAATTATTCAACAAGTGTTTGCTGTTACATACAGTAACCTACTGCAAATGTAATAATTTGGGTCAAATTAATCAGGCCATCTATAGACGCGTTTCAAGATTTATCTCTCATTAGTATAGCTTTGCCATTCCCTCTAAACAATTTGACACATTAGATGGCCTGAATATTTTGACCCAAATTGTTACATTTGCAGTAGGTTACTGTATGTAACAGCAAACACTTGTTGTATAATTCAATGTCCGTCGGGGTATTAGCTCGGGAAGTAGTTGTTTCAATAAGTGTTGGGTAGTCTTTGTAAGACTAACTTGTTGTAGATTGCGAAAAGAATCGCACTTTTAATGTTTGAAGTACTCTGCAACCAAGAATTGGCAATTTCATTTATACTTATGTTTGAACGGTAACGTGATGGCCAGTCTAATGTGTCAAATTATTTAGAGGGATCAAACCAAATTTTCAGGCTTTTCTAAACTCGAAATATTACTCATGCTTAATCTGGGATTGTAAACACTCGTTAGAGGCTTCAAATTGAAAGTTTTTAACAAAAATAACGTGTCTTAACATTGACATCGTAAAATCGTGATATGTGTATTGATAATAATAATAATAATAATATAATCTTTCCACCAACTCGGACCCATACTACATATACAAACCGACACAAGTGATGGAATCAAACACACACAAATTATTAAAAGTGCGATCCTTTTCGCAATCTACAACAAGTTAGTCTTACAAAGACTATATCAAACACTCATTGAAACAACTACTTCCCGGGCTAATACCTCGACGGACATTGAATTATACAACAAGTGTTTGCTGTTACATACAGTAACCTACTGCAAATGTAACAATTTGGGTCAAATTATTCAGGCCATCTATAGACGCGTTTCGAGATATATCTCTCATCAGTATAGCTTTGCCACTCCCTCTAAACAATTTGACACCTTAGACTGGCGGTCACGTTACCGTTCAAACATAAATATAAATGAAATTGCCAATTCTTGGTTGCAGAATACTTCAAACATTAAAAGTGCGATCCTTTTCGCAATCTACAGCAAGTACTAACTTGTTGTAGATTGCGAAAAGGATCGCACTTTTAATGTTTGAAGTATTCTGCAACCAAGAATTGGCAATTTCATTTATACACACAAATTATACTGGGACAACACAATACTCACAGACAAGACAATAACAGCTAATAGACCTGACCTAGTACTAATGGACAAAGTACACAAAATAACATATCTTATTGACATAGCGGTACCTAGCGACCAAAACATACAAAAAAAATATAGGGAAAAAATTGAAAAATACCAACCACTTGCTATCGAAATAAAAAGAATATGGAAACAAGAGAAGGTCAGAATATTACCATTTGTCATCTCAGTAACGGGAATTACACAAAATCTGGACGTACTAAACATACCTGTATATACACACGAAAATATACAAAAAGCTGTGTTACTGTCAACACTTTCAATAACCAGAACATTCTTACAATAAATAAAAAGCCCAGAAAATTTGTCTCGGGTCGCTGCGCGACCCTCGACAAATTTTCACGGGGCTTTTCTAAACTCGAAATTTTACTTCATGCTTAGTCTGGGAGTGGAAAACACTCGTTTAAAGCTTCAAATTGAACTCTTTTACAAATCAACGAATGTCAGAAAATTTACAGTTAAAATAATTAAGAAAAAGTAATGTGATTTTATAAAAATAATGAAATACCATGGGATTGATACAACAATTGCGGATGTCAAAATAGCACAAAATATTGCTGTTACTTAATTAACGATAAAAAACATAACGCAAACATCGTGATAACTGTGGTCTGCATAATACCACTTTATTAGGAGGATTTTTTCTTGTATAGTGTAAATCATTTCGAAAACATTTACTCAAGTGACTGCGATATCTTTTGCTATTTTGACATGCGCAATTGTTATTTCAATTCCATGGCATGTCATTATTTTTATAAAATCATATTACTTTTTCTTAATTATTTCAATTTAGAGAAACGTAAAGCGATACACGTCAACACGAGTGAACTCAGAATTTTTCCCTCTACAAAAAAGGTAAATACATTTTGTTGCTAAAATAAATAGGGGAGCCAAAATTTGAACAATTTAAAATTTACATGGGATTTCCTATGTTGCGTCCGCCAAGTCAACGATAATTATCCGATATATATCGACTTCTTGATAATTATTAGTGTTCATAAATATTAACTTTTATATTGTTTAATTATTATACACGAATTTTTTCTTTTAGGTCTTCTAATTCCGAATTTACAGCGTATATGTTGTTGTTTTTTTTTATAAGAGTTTAATTTGATGCTTTAAACGAGTGTTTTCCACTCCCAGACTAAGCATGAAGTAAAATTTCGAGTTTAGAAAAGCATGAAAGTTTGGTTTGGTCCCAGCGGCCAAACCAAATTTTCAGGCTTTTCTAAGCTCGAAATTTTACTTCATGCGCCACGCGTATAAAACTCTGGTTTCAAGTAAAATTTAAAATATACCACTAAAGCAGTATGCTAAACACAGATATTCTAAACTTCACATCAAATCAGTGTTAGCGGAACAATTGTAGTGTAAGGAAATACAAAAAGTTGAAAATCTAAAATATTTTATTTATTACCTTATTAACGTTCTTTAAAATTAGCAAATTTTGAGTTTAGGATAGCTTGAAAATTTGGATTTGAGCACGGAGCGAAACGTAGCATCAATCACTGCCTAACATAAGGTTCTAAAATACAAAAATAAAACGAATATTTATGAATTTGAACTATTTTTGACGATTTGGATACCTTCCCACTGAGCAAACACATTTATGTAATGTTTTATCAACATTAAGACAACGTTTAATGTTTCTACAATGTTGATATACAGTTATTTGTTTATTTTTTGCTCAGTGGGTTTGGAGGATTCGAATTCTATTGTAAGTAGTCGAATTCTTTTATAAGGATTTAAATCACCTACATTTGCGTTCGAATGCGTATCCTCTTAAAATATGTATTGAATCCAGATGAAGAAGTATTCGAACACCTATTTTAAATCCTCTAAATGGATTAAATCTTGTCCAGCTCTGATTTTACGTTTACATGAAGATCAACTGCTGAAAAATTATAACCTCCACGTGGTATTCCTTATTCTTTAACATCCTATTAATTACAATTACCTTTTCATCATTCCTATTCTGAAATTCCTTTCTTTTTAACCTTATCCTTTGAAACCCCACGCGCATTTCCTTTTTTCCTATTCCTCAAGGAGGACTGATGACGCAGCAATGAATGATAAATTTGTCCATATTTTACTTTATTAATTTACTGAGTCGACACTTAATATTATGTTAAAATACTTATATTATTACCAATATCATTAAAATTTTATGTTTTTTCCTATAATTAATCATTCGTTAAAAATATTTTTAAAACTATTATGACTGGTCAACAAAGTTGTTAGCTAAGGCCATTAATTTTTTAAAGAAAAAGAACCATCTCTCAATTATCGTTTTTTTCCCAGGTTTGTTGTTCAACCTTTGCCATGGAAATTTCCATCGTCGGCGCTGATCGTTAGTTTTGGTAATCTTTTTGGAGGTATTTAAAAACCAGTTCCAATGACCCGATCAAAAGACGTCATTCCATATTATTTTTTCTTATAACTTAATTTTGGATTCGCTACTAGCAGCTAGCGAATCCAAAATTAAGTTAAAAGAAAAAACAATATGACGTCTTTTGATCGGGTCATTGATCTGCATTTTTCGGCATTTTGTTGTTATAAAATATATTATTGAACAATGGTAGTCAATTATGTATAAAGTTATTAGTACTAATTATTGAATGGTGAAAAGAAAATGAAACATGCCTATCTTAAGGTATTTATAAATTGTGGCGCCTCTTAAATCAAAGATGCCTCAAATTTCAGGCCTTAAACAAATGTTTTATTTTGAGTTTTTTCATACAATACAAACTCACTGAGCAAAAAACAAACAAATAACGTTATATCAACATTATCGCTACATTAAACGTTGTTTTAATGTTGATGACAGTGGGAATGTAAAAGAAAATATAATTTAAAAACTGCAAAAAAAACTAGTATTACGCAAATCGAAAAAACAAAAATCGTGTGGGTTTGATTTGGATCTCGCTTATTATGAAAGATAAATGACAGGTATAAATTTGGCACTTTTGAAAACATGAATCCACAATTAAAAACTTTTCAGTTTTTAATATTAAAAAGTCAAATTTAATAGAAACTACTAAATATAAAATGTGTTAAATTTAAAAACAACTTTGAGATACAGGGTGTCTCGCGAAGTTTTCCCGGCACTTAAGGCGCATGCTCTTCTGAGCCGAAAAACATGCCCCTTAAGTGCCGGGAAAACTTCAAGGAAAAAAGTTTATAAGAGTATGTGTTCTATTCTCCAGAGCTGAGCAGGATTCGAAGCATTCAAGATTCGAATCCTGGATTCGAATCCTTTTAGAGGATTTAAAAGAGCCGTTCGAATACTTAAGTTCAACTGAATTCGTGATCCGGATTCTTTACATTTTTTAGGAGGATTCGTATTCGAACCCAAATGTGGGTGATTCGAATCCCTATGAAAGGATTCGAATATTTATAATAGGATTCGAATACTTACAAAAGGTTTTCAATCGTCACAAATAATTCGAGTTAATTGTGAGGATTAACTTGAAAAATGTTATTTATGTGTTTTTAAATTTCTCGTTAAATCAGTGTTTTATACGCGTGGCGCATGAAGTAAAATTTCGAGGTTAGAAAAGCCTAGAAAATTTGAGAGACGTGCACGACACGAGATGAGCACAAGACGTGCACGACACGAGACGAGCACGGGGCGTTCAACACACTCGTGTCATAAACGTCTCATGCTCGTATCGTGTTCGTGTCGTGATCGTCTCGTCAAAAGTGTGGTATCTTAAGGAAAGGATATTTTTTCTTCTTCTCTTCTTCTCTTGCATAAATCACAAACTAACCTAACCAGTATATTTTAAACTTTAGACTAAATCAATGTTTTATACGCGTGGCGCATGAAGTAAAATTTCGAGTTTAGAAAAGCCCCGTGAAAATTTGTCGAGGGTCGCGCAACTCGAAATTTTACTTCATGCTTAGTCTGGGAGTGGAAAACACTCGTTTAAAGCTATAAATTGAACTCTTTTAAAAATCAACGGATGTCAGAAAATTTATAGCTAATATAATTAAGAGAGAGTAATGTGATTTTATAAAAATAATGACATATCATGGAATTGATACAACAATTGCGGATGTCAAAATAGCACAAGATATTGCTGTTACTTAATTAACGACAAAAAAATATAACGCAAACATCGTGATAACTGTGGTCTGCATAATCCTAATTTATTAGGAGGATTTTTTCTTGGATAGTGTCAATCATTTCGAAAACATTTACTTTAATCAAGTGACTGCGATATCTTTTGCCATTTTGACATCCGCAATTATTGTTTCAATTCCATGGCATGTCATTATTTTTATAAAATCACATTACTTTTTCTTAATTATTTTAACTTAGAGAAACGTAAAGTAATAAACGTTAACACTAATAAATTCAGAATTTTTCCCTTTACAAAAAAGGTAAATGCCCTTTGTTTCTAAAATAAATAGGGGAGCCAAAATTTGAACATTTCAAAATTTACATAGGATATCCTATGTTGCGTCCGCCAAGTCAACACCCGGTATAAAAACACATCAAACATTTTATGCAAAGCTTATAAATTTTTGAAAACATCATAATATTTCAAAATCTGACGAACATTTTATAAGTCGACGAAAATGTCATAATTTCGAGAACTTCATGAACATTTTATAAATTGATGAAAATGTCGAAATAACAAAAATCTAATGAACATTTTATAAATCGACAAAAATCACAAAATATCGAAAATCCTGATATGTTGAAAATCTGATAAACATCGACGAAAATTTCGTTAAAATTTTATAACTTGACAAAATAAACCGAAATATTGAAAATCTCATGAAAATTTGATAAATCAACCAAAATATAAAAATACCGAAAATCCAATAAAAATTTGGTAATATTGAATTTTATAAATGAACGAAATATTTCGTATGTTGAATATTTCAAGTCAATTTTATAAATTGACGGAAATCGAAATTTGATGAAAATCTCGAAATATCGAAAATTTCATGAAATTTTTATAAATCGACAAAGCATAAAAAGTTTGACATATTTTTATACCGGGTGTTGACTTGGCGGACGCAACATAGTAAATCGCATGTTAATTTTAAAGTGTTCAAATATTGGCTTCCCTATTTGTTTTAGAGACAATATGTATTTTACTTTTTTGTAGAGGGAAAAATTCTAAATTCATGAATGTTCACACTTAACACTTTACGTTTCTCTAAGTTAAAATAACTAAGAAAAAGTAATATGATTTTATAAATATAATGACATACCATGGAATTGATACAACAATTGCGGATATTTCCTGTTTTTTTTAATTCAATTTAAAGGTTTAAACTAGTGTTTTCCACTCCCAGACTAAGCATGAAGTAAAATTTCGAGTTTAGAAAAGCCCCGTGAAAATTTGTCTTGGGTCGCGCAGCGACCCGAGACAAATTTTCTGGGCTTTTCTAAACTCGAAATTTTACTTCATGCGCCACGCATATAAAACACTATAATATTGTCAAATTTATGTATATTTGAACTTCAATTAAAATCTGGGTTTTATCCGCGTGGCGCATGAAGTAGAATTTCGAGTTTAGATAAGCCTAGAAAATTTGTCACGGGGCTTTTCTAAACTCGAAATTTTACTTCATGCTTAGTCTAGGAGTGGAAAACACTCGTTTTAAGCTTCGAATTGAACTTATTTAAAAATCAACGAATGAAAATTTACAGCTAAATACAACAATTGCGGATGTCAAATTAGCACAAGATATTGCTGTTACTTAATTAACGATAAAAGAACATAACGCAAACATCGTGATAACTGTAGTCTGCATAATACCACTTTATTAGGAGGATTTTTTCTTGTATAGTGTAAATCATTTCGAAAACATTTACTTTAAGCAAGTGACTGCGATATCTATTGCCATTTTGACATCCGCAATTGTTGTTTTAATTCCATGGCATGTCATTATTTTTATAAAATCACATTACTTTCTCTTAATTATTTTAACTTAGAAAAATGTAAAGTGATAAACGTTAACACGAATGAATTTAGAATTTTTCTCTCTACAAAAAAGGTAAATAAATTTTGTTTCTAAAATAAATAGGGGAGCCAAAATTTGAACATTTCAAAATTTGCATGTGATTTCCTATGTTGCATCCGCCAAGTCAACACCCGGTATATTTTGATTTTCATGTCAGTTGACATATTTTTTAATGTCACTTATAAATTAACGAAAAATTTGAACAATGCATTTTTTTACAATTAGTAAACGACTTTGACAGTGAATTAATCACTTTGACGGTTCTAAATCTCTTTGACAGTTAGTAAACGACTGTAACAGTCATTAAACAACTTTAACAGTCATTAAACGATAGTCACACGTGACATTTGACATTGACACTTGACATTTCATCAACCTCTGTTCGGTAATTCAATTGACATTAACGCGTGACATTTTATTAATCGACATTGAGACGTGTGACATTCGACATTGACATCTGTTTCTTGTGTAAATAAATGAGTATTTCAAAAAAAATGGAAAAATACAGTCGACAAATCTGGATGAAAATTTTATAAATTGACAAAAATCTCGAAATTTTGAAAAATCTGATGAACATTTTATAAATCGACCAAAATCACAAAATACTGTAAAATCTCATAAATCGACAAAACGAGTGTCGTTCACTCCTAGACTGAGCATGAAGTAAAATTTCGAGTTTAGAAAAGCCCCGCGTAGAAAATTTGTCGAGGGTCGCGCAGCGACCCGAGTCAAATTTTCACGGGGCTTTTCTAAACTCGAAATTTTACTTCATGCGCCACGCGTATAAACCACTGATTTAATGTAAAGTGAAAAATATTAACTGCTGAGATGTGACAGATATTCATTAAGATATAGCGAAAAAACGCAAGGGAAGTTTGTTTTGTGAATATTTCGTAAATGTGATAATAATAATAAAAGTTTAAAAAAATCCCAGTACGTATAACTTTCAGCTTCTCTGATTTTTGTTGTGTTGAGTACTGATATATGCTTATGCATCTAAAAATCTTATATTTAAACACTTGTTTAACGATGTTTTAAATATGTACTGCATGCACTGCACTGTTTTTTTTAACTGTGAGCTCCTATCATTCATATATGTTCGAAAGCATAAACGCCATCTAATACCTATTTGCATTTGCATTTTACTTAGGCAAATGGGCATTAGATAGCGTTTACGCTTTCGAGCATATGTAAATTGAACAGGCCATAATAAATGTTCAGTTTTCTTCAACTTCTTCAAGCACTGGTTCGGGACTATACTGATGATGGCGTTGAAGCCTGAAACGCGTATATAGTTATCCGGTGAATGAATGAGTACTGAACACAAATTCATATTCTTCCTATCATTTATGTTTTAGTTAATGATTTTTTATACACACACATTAATAAATCTCGTTCTTTTGCTTCTAAACTCTTCAAAATTTCATGTACAGTGTGGCCCAAAGTGTATGTTACTATAGGGAATCTCGGTTATTAAAAAAAATAGAAAAAAATCGATGGCGCATCCTCGAGCTCTTTTTTCGAGACAAACGCAATGCTGAAAACAGAAATTAGTTATCGTCTTTTGTTTTAAGTTATAGCCAATAATTCAATATTTAACATTTTCGATTTTTATTAATATCTCAGTCATTTATTATTTTATCAAGATAAGAATTGTATGTTCTAGAGGTACTTTTTCGAGGAGAATCGAATGTAGTTTACAGCTTATTTCTATCTTCATTAATAAAAGAGATACAGCCTAAAGCTATATTGTTTTAAATAGAAGTCATAGTTGGCTGTGCTATTAAAAACATGGTTATTTTTTCCCATTTTATTGATATATAATATGTTGATGTTTAATTTGAAATTTATTGATATATATTATATTTTAAATATTCCTATTAATCGCAGTAGGCATGTTTAATATTAAATTAATAATTGCTGAAATTTAAGTAGGCTTATATTAGGATGTGATAACAATTACAATTATTTCGAAAAAATTAAATGAAAATAAATGGATATTATACCTAGGTTTTGTTTATTGACCAACCAGATTTCAGATTTATTTTTCTTAGGTTCTTTGATTATTTGTTATGAAATGACATTGATATATGAATGCCATGTTACCATTGATTAATTATTTATTTGAAATAAAACAACGCAGTTGGGAGCGTTTCACTTTTATTGTTGAACACTGCAACATGTTTCACCACACAGTGGCTTCATCAGGCAGATGAAATAATTTCATCTGCCTGATGAAGCCACTGTGTGGTGAAACATGTTGCAGTGTTCAACAATAAAAGTGAAACCCTCCCAACTTGCGTTGTTTTATTTCAAATAGTATTATGGAGTTTCATCATGTATCCGCCTCATCAATTAAATAATTAAATGATTAATTATTTGACAAAAAGTGGGATTAATAAATGAAACCTGTTCCAGCGCGAAATTAATCTTTACGACAGGGTAATTAAGCACATGGCAACCATCTGTAAACATAACCTCAAATTTATTTTGATGACAAAAGTCACACTTTTGTGTGTTTTCATTCCCAGGCTAAGCATGAAGTAAAATTTCGAATTTAGAAAAGCCCCGTGAAAATTTGTCGAGGGTCGCGCAGCGACCCGAGACAAATTTTCGGGCTTTTCTAAACTCATTTCATAACAAATAATCAAAGAACCTAAGAAAAATAAATCTGAAATCTGGTTGGTCAATAAACAAAACCTAGGTATAATATCCATTTATTTTCATTTAATTTTTTCGAAATAATTGTAATTGTTATCACATCCTAATATAAGCCTACTTAAATTTCAGCAATTATTAATTTAATATTAAACATGCCTACTGCGATTAATAGGAATATTTAAAATATAATATATATCAATAAATTTCAAATTAAACATCAACATATTATATATCAATAAAATGGGAAAAAATAACCATGTTTTTAATAGCACAGCCAACTATGACTTCTATTTAAAACAATATAGCTTTAGGCTGTATCTCTTTTATTAATGAAGATAGAAATAAGCTGTAAACTACATTCGATTCTCCTCGAAAAAGTACCTCTAGAACATACAATTCTTATCTTGATAAAATAATAAATGACTGAGATATTAATAAAAATCGAAAATGTTAAATATTGAATTATTGGCTATAACTTAAAACAAAAGACGATAACTAATTTCTGTTTTCAGCATTGCGTTTGTCTCGAAAAAAGAGCTCGAGGATGCGCCATCGATTTTTTTCTATTTTTTTTAATAACCGAGATTCCCTATAGTAACATACACTTTGGGCCACACTGTACATGAAATTTTGAAGAGTTTAGAAGCAAAAGAACGAGATTTATTAATGTGTGTGTATAAAAAATCATTAACTAAAACATAAATGATAGGAAGAATATGAATTTGTGTTCAGTACTCATTCATTCACCGGATAACTATATACGCGTTTCAGGCTTCAACGCCATCATCAGTATAGTCCCGAACCAGTGCTTGAAGAAGTTGAAGAAAACTGAACATTTATTATGGCCTGTTCAATTTACATATGCTCGAAAGCGTAAACGCTATCTAATGCCCATTTGCCTAAGTAAAATGCAAATGCAAATAGGTATTAGATGGCGTTTATGCTTTCGAACATATATGAATGATAGGAGCTCACAGTTAAAAAAAACAGTGCAGTGCATGCAGTACATATTTAAAACATCGTTAAACAAGTGTTTAAATATAAGATTTTTAGATGCATAAGCATATATCAGTACTCAACACAACAAAAATCAGAGAAGCTGAAAGTTATACGTACTGGGATTTTTTTAAACTTTTATTATTATTATCACATTTACGAAATATTCACAAAACAAACTTCCCTTGCGTTTTTTCGCTATATCTTAATGAATATCTGTCACATCTCAGCAGTTAATATTTTTCACTTTACATTAAATCAGTGGTTTATACGCGTGGCGCATGAAGTAAAATTTCGAGTTTAGAAAAGCCCCGTGAAAATTTGACTCGGGTCGCTGCGCGACCCTCGACAAATTTTCTACGCGGGGCTTTTCTAAACTCGAAATTTTACTTCATGCTCAGTCTAGGAGTGAACGACACTCGTTTTGTCGATTTATGAGATTTTACAGTATTTTGTGATTTTGGTCGATTTATAAAATGTTCATCAGATTTTTCAAAATTTCGAGATTTTTGTCAATTTATAAAATTTTCATCCAGATTTGTCGACTGTATTTTTCCATTTTTTTTGAAATACTCATTTATTTACACAAGAAACAGATGTCAATGTCGAATGTCACACGTCTCAATGTCGATTAATAAAATGTCACGCGTTAATGTCAATTGAATTACCGAACAGAGGTTGATGAAATGTCAAGTGTCAATGTCAAATGTCACGTGTGACTATCGTTTAATGACTGTTAAAGTTGTTTAATGACTGTTACAGTCGTTTACTAACTGTCAAAGAGATTTAGAACCGTCAAAGTGATTAATTCACTGTCAAAGTCGTTTACTAATTGTAAAAAAATGCATTGTTCCAATTTTTCGTTAATTTATAAGTGACATTAAAAAATATGTCAACTGACATGAAAATCAAAATATACCGGGTGTTGACTTGGCGGATGCAACATAGGAAATCACATGCAAATTTTGAAATGTTCAAATTTTGGCTCCCCTATTTATTTTAGAAACAAAATTTATTTACCTTTTTTGTAGAGAGAAAAATTCTAAATTCATTCGTGTTAACGTTTATCACTTTACATTTTTCTAAGTTAAAATAATTAAGAGAAAGTAATGTGATTTTATAAAAATAATGACATGCCATGGAATTAAAACAACAATTGCGGATGTCAAAATGGCAATAGATATCGCAGTCACTTGCTTAAAGTAAATGTTTTCGAAATGATTTACACTATACAAGAAAAAATCCTCCTAATAAAGTGGTATTATGCAGACTACAGTTATCACGATGTTTGCGTTATGTTCTTTTATCGTTAATTAAGTAACAGCAATATCTTGTGCTAATTTGACATCCGCAATTGTTGTATTTAGCTGTAAATTTTCATTCGTTGATTTTTAAATAAGTTCAATTCGAAGCTTAAAACGAGTGTTTTCCACTCCTAGACTAAGCATGAAGTAAAATTTCGAGTTTAGAAAAGCCCCGTGACAAATTTTCTAGGCTTATCTAAACTCGAAATTCTACTTCATGCGCCACGCGGATAAAACCCAGATTTTAATTGAAGTTCAAATATACATAAATTTGACAATATTATAGTGTTTTATATGCGTGGCGCATGAAGTAAAATTTCGAGTTTAGAAAAGCCCAGAAAATTTGTCTCGGGTCGCTGCGCGACCCAAGACAAATTTTCACGGGGCTTTTCTAAACTCGAAATTTTACTTCATGCTTAGTCTGGGAGTGGAAAACACTAGTTTAAACCTTTAAATTGAATTAAAAAAAACAGGAAATATCCGCAATTGTTGTATCAATTCCATGGTATGTCATTATATTTATAAAATCATATTACTTTTTCTTAGTTATTTTAACTTAGAGAAACGTAAAGTGTTAAGTGTGAACATTCATGAATTTAGAATTTTTCCCTCTACAAAAAAGTAAAATACATATTGTCTCTAAAACAAATAGGGAAGCCAATATTTGAACACTTTAAAATTAACATGCGATTTACTATGTTGCGTCCGCCAAGTCAACACCCGGTATAAAAACACCTTTATTTCACCACACAGTGGCTTCATCAGGCAGATGAAATAATTTCATCTGCCTGATGAAGCCACTGTGTGGTGAAACATGTTGCAGTGTTCAACAATAAAAGTGAAACCCTCCCAACTGCGTTGTTTTATTTCAAATAGTATTATGGAGTTTCATCATGTATCCGCCTCATCAATTAAATAATTAAATGATTAATTATTTGACAAAAAGTGGGATTAATAAATGAAACCTGTTCCAGCGCGAAATTAATCTTTACGACAGGGTAATTAAGCACATGGCAACCATCTGTAAACATAACCTCAAATTTATTTTGATGACAAAAGTCACACTTTTGTGTGTTTTCATTCCCAGGCTAAGCATGAAGTAAAATTTCGAGTTTAGAAAAGCCCCGTGAAAATTTGTCGAGGGTCGCGCAGCGACCCGAGACAAATTTTCGGGCTTTTCTAAACTCGAAATTTTACTTCATGCGCCACGCGTACAAAACACTGATTTGAAGTGGAGTTCAGAAACACACAAATACACCTTTAACCAGAGTAACAGGGAGTCAGATATTTAGTCTGTTATCAACGATGTTCAGTGGTAATAATAAATAATTAGGTTTTGAATATTTTTGTTAAAACAACTGGTAACGATATTTATATATTAATGGTTGCAAAAAATAATAAAATGAAATTTATTCTTAAAGGATTTGTATTCGTGATTCGAAAAAACAGGATTCGTATCTTCGATTCGAATCATATTTATCTCTTACGAATCCTTTATTCGAGTATTCGTGATTCGAATCATATTAGGTGGTTCGGATTTGTGATTCGAATCCTTTTTACGAGGATTCGTCCCAGCTCTTATAGAGACACGTTATTATATAAATACCAGATTATATTATGAACATAATGTAAATATGTTTTATTTCATAAATATATGGCGAGATGCCGTATAAGCATTTTAATTGAACCGACGATATCGTACGAAGGAAAAGAAAATACGTAACCACAATTAAGAAGTACAAAATTGATATTTAATTTTATTTAAAGAGTAATTATGAAATTATTTAAAATTGCCGCCAAATTTATCTAGTGATATTTCTGGTAACTTTTTGTAGTGTAAATTGGGCTTTGGCACTTACTTCTTCTAGTTTTTAAACAAACTATAGTTTATTAATACACAACACAATACAATAAACAACTAATATAATAACAACGTAGTTGTTTTTTGTTTCATGCGTAGCAGGCATCATTTTATTTACAAGCCTACTGCGTTTAATGAGAAATATTTAAAATTTAATAAAAATATAATATATCTCAATAAATTGCAAATGTAACATTAACATATTTATATCAATGAAACGAGAAAAAAATAACAAATTTATTGATAGCACAGTAAACTATAACTTCTGTTTAAAAAAATATAACTTTGGGCTGTATCTCTTTTATTAATGAAGATAGAAATAATCTGTAAATTGCATTCGATTCTCCTCGAAAAAGAACATACAATTCTTATCTTGATAAAATAATAAATGACTGAGATATTAATAAAAATCGAATATGGAAAATATTGAATTTTTGGCTATAACTTGAAAACAAAAGACGATAGCTAATTTCTGTTTTCGACATTGAGTTTTCCTTGAAAAAAGAGCTAGAGGATGCGTCATCGATTTTTTTCTAATAACCGAGATACCTTATAGTAACATCCGATTTGGGCCACCCTGTACATCTATTGTTTAAGTTAATATCTTATACTTTTCTGAATGCAACGTGAATCAACAAGTTTTCGCTTATCGTTTTCTTTTATAATATTCGTTTTTGAGGCCTAGTTAATATATTACACGATAATCAGATGATTTAGTGATTTCATTGTATTTTTATATATTTTAACAGCAGCACTGTAAACACGTTTAAATAATTATTCAACGGCTAACCGACCTAACCTAATGTAACCTAACATAACCTAACCTAACCTAACTTTGGCTGCCTGCATGCCTATACGTTCTATCGGTACTGTATGTACTTAATGACGTATACTATTAAACGAGCGATGTTTTTCTTAGCATATACTGCAACGAAGATTTAACATTTTCATTCATATTGTATCGTTCCTAGCTATTTTGCAAATTACCAACAAAAAATAACCATTTATATACAAAGGTAAATAATTTTGCAATACAAACATTTTCTTCAAATACCACATCATGCCCAACCGTTCCTTACACTCGATAAAATACAAATGCACTTTTCAATTTTGCATAACACAGAACCAGGTCAAGATACTTAACAAACCATGCAATTTATATTATTAATACAAAAACATCAATCATAAACCATGCGAATGTCATTTCGTTTCATTCAATATTTCTATTTCCAAAGAAAACTGTATAATGCAGTTAATTTAAGCGATAATTGTAATAGTGGTAACAATTCTCGATCGGGTGTATTTGATGAAATACCAGACACAGTCGTTGTTATTAGCTGTATTTATTAGTATCATCAGTTATCATGAGAAGCATTAATGACACGTCTTTTTGGAAAACTGGGCATTTGCAAGGTTGTTAGGTGACGCATACATAGTATTAATAATCACTTAAGTAAATTACTATAATTGCGCAATTACCCACTTGTCTCAAAAGTATATTTCTATGTGCTTAAGTTGGAGGTTGAAATTAAATTTTATTAAATATACATATCCCAATGTATACGCTGTGAATTTTCAGGAATTCGTTCTTTTAAAAGTTCTCTTCTAACAAGTCGCCTGAAAATTTACTTTTCAGGCTTTTCTAAACTCGAAATGTTACTTCATGCTTAATCGGGGAGTGGAAACACTCGTTAGAAACTTTAAATTTAACTTTTTCAAAAACAATAAATGCTTGGACATTATTAATTAAACGCAATCTATTGTTGTAAATAAAACACTTTTTAATCTATTGTATTAAGAAAGAAATGACAAAATGGTCTAATTAAAACTTGCCGAAATGAAAAGGTAAAAATTATGCAGCGATTGGTTTAAACCCACTGAGCAAAAAACAAACAAATAACGTTATATCAACATTGCAGCAACATTAAACGCTGCTTTAATGTTGATGAAACATTACTTAAATGGATTTGCTCAGTGGGAAGTACACTTACACATAACCCACTGAGCAAAAAACAAACAAATATTGTTTTATCAACATTGTAATAACATTAAACCAGTGACGGCTCGTGATCTAAGGAAGTGGGTCGGCCGAATGTATTTTGGCGTACGCGCACTGAGACCAGGGTTGTTAAAAAAAACATTTTTTATTTTAATTAAAACAAACAGTTTTTTTTTACAAAACGTGTTTTTTTTCATTGAAACAGGGTTTGAAACATTAACAATTAAAAACATGTTTAAAGCACTTTTAAAACGTGTTTAAAACATAACATGTTGAAACCACGGCTAAATTCCCAAGTTTTTAAAAAAAAATACTAAAACGTCAGATTTTCATGATATTTTCAGGGATCGCTAGAGAAAAAATGCGCTTTACTGTCACGTAGGAATCAAATTCATGACTTGAGAAATACTCTACAAGTGGTTAAAGTTGGTTAATAAGTAAATGAAAATTGGGATAATAGTGAATATTTTGTAGCGTTTTGAAAAAATTGTGAAAAAATACCGAAACTTTGGATTTTCATGAACTTTTCAGGAATAGCGAAAGCAAAGAATGCACTTTACTGTGGCGTGGGAATAAATAAAATTCATTATTTGGGAAATAAATTACAAGAGGTTAACTTTATGACCGTTTGATTCAATAAGCCAATTTTAATTTTAAATCATTAACTTAAAATGTAAGCTTCTGCTTAAATTCGAAACGTTCAATTCTCGGATACTCTCAAAGTGTCGATCTTTAGCAATTGTTTTCATTCGGTTTCGTGAAATAAAAATTTCAGATTATTTTTGAGAGAGCAAAAAAACTCAGTCTCGCTAAACAAATATTGATTTTTAACCTATCTAGATTTTACAAAAATCGAGCATAACTTTTTTCAAAAACTCTGCATTTTCATTAAAAAAAAAATAAAACTACAAATAAATTTATTTGTAATTTTTTTGCTCATGAAAATGCCGAGTTTTTGTAAAAAGTTATGCTCGATTTTTGTAAAATTTAGATTATTTTTTTGAAATAATACAAACGCAGCTCAAAATTAAAACATTGACTTAAGCGTAAAAACAATTGAACGTTGCGTCATATCAAAGTTTGATTCTTTGGTAGTCGTTTGCCGTTTGTTTCGTAAAATTTACAAAATTTTCAAAAAAGCTGGGCTTAATTATTTGAGCCATCCATTTTTTGTTGTTGGTTGTGTTAAATTAAATTCATTCTGCGAAAAAGCAGTGATTTTAATTACATTTTAAGCCTTGATTTAAGCGTGAAAACAATTGAGGCTTATTTCAATTCAAAGCCACATTCTTCGGCTGTCGTCTGTCTTTAGTTTAATGAAAATATCAAATCCGTGGATTAAGTTACGCTTAATTATTTATAAATGAAATTGCCAATTCTTGGTTGCAGAATACCTTAAACATTAAAAGTGCGATTCTTTTCGCAATCTACATCAATGTAGTCTTACAAAGACTATATCAAACACTCATTGAAACAACTACTTCCCGGGCTAATACCCCGACGGACATTGAATTATACAACAAGTGTCTGCTGTTACATACAGTAACCTACTGCAAATGTAACAATTTGGGTCAAATTATTCAGGCCATCTATAGACGCGTTTTGAGATTTATCTCTCATCAGTATAGCTTTGCCACTCCCTCCAAACAACTTGACACCCTAGACTGGCGGTCACGTTACCGTTCAAACATAAGTATAAATGAAATTTCCAATTCTTGGTTGCAGAATACTTCAAACATTAAAAGTGCGATTCTTTTCGCAATCTACAACAATTTAGTCTTACAAAGACTATATCAAACACTCATTGAAACAACTACTTCCCTGGCTAATGTTTGGGGTATTCTGCAACCAAGAATTGGCAATTTCATTTATACTTATGTTTGAACGGTAACGTGACCGCCAGTCTAGGGTGCCAAGTTGTTTGGAGGGAGTGGCAAAGCTATACTGATGAGAGATAAATCTCGAAACGCGTCTATAGATGGCCTGAATAATTTGACCCAAATTGTTACATTTTCAGTAGGTTACTGTATGTAACAGCAGACACTTGTTGTGTAATTCAATGTCCGTCGGGGTATTAGCCCGGGAAGTAGTTGTTTCAATGGGTGTTTGATATAGTCTTTGTAAGACTAAATTGTTGTAGATTGCGAAAAGAATCGCACTTTTAATGCTTAATTATTTATTCAAGCCTTTGTTATTTATTAATTATTAAAACACGGACTTGGACTTGAAATTTAAGCCTTGATTTAAGTTTGAAATCAATCGAGCGTTATGTCACTTCATAGCCACATTCTTCGGATGTCGTTCGCCTTTTGTTTTGAGAAAATATCAAGTTCAAAAGAGTTGCGCTTAATTATTTGAGCGACTATTTTTTTGAGAATTTATAAATCATCAAAACACAGACTTTGAGGATTGAAACTTAATTGATATTTTTGGAATATCCAGTAAAGATATTGAAATTTCAATTATAACGAATCAAAGTTAACGAATAAACTGTGTAGATTTTTAGAATTTTATGTTAATTTGATAATCTGTTATTTTTTTACAATTGTTTAAATAAAAAAACATTCATCTAACATCGTTGATTTTATTGTATAATTTTAACTTTGGTTGAATATTTTTGGAAAACGTAACGAGATAATTAAATTTTCTTTCTTTAAAATATAAGTGCAATCAATTCTAGGTAGATTCTGCCAATGTAATGTTGATAGTATAGATTTCTAATTTTTTACAATTTTTTCAAAGAAAACATTCTCTCAAAATTTTTTAATTTATTGCATATTGACTGAATATTTTTAGAAAATGTAGTGGGATAATATAATTTTCTTTCTATAAGATGTAAGTGCAATTAATTCTAAGTAAATTCTGTGAACTTTACGTTGGTGGGGTAACATTTTAATTTTTTACATTTTTTTCAAAGAAAACATTCTCCAAAAATTGTTAATTTTATTGCATAATTTCAACTTTCACTGAATGTTTTAAGAAAACGTGGCGAGATGATTTAATTTTCTTTGTATAATATATAAGTAAAATCAATTCTACGTAAATTCTGTGAATTTCACGTTGATGGTATAAAATTTTAGTTTTTACATTTTTTCCAAAGAAAACAGTGCCCCACAATTGTTAATTTTATTGAATAATTTTAACTTTGGCTGAATATTTTTGTAAAATACGTCAAAATAATTATATTTTCTTTCTATTAGATGTAGGTCCAAACAATTCTAAGCAAATTGTCTAATTTCACGTTTAGGGTATACAATTTAAATTTTTTACAATTTTTTCAAAGAAAACATTCTTCCGAAATTGTCAATTTTATCGCATAATTTCAACTTTGGCTGGATATTTTGGAAAATCCAGTACAGATATTTAAATTTCCATTACGGCCAATTAAAGTTTATGCATTTCTGTGTAAATTCTACAATTTAAGGTTGATTTGATAATTCGTTAAATTTTTACAATTCCCTCAAAATAAACGTTTTCTTAAAATCGTTGAATTGAGGCATTTGTTATTTTTGTAAAAGTTCAAATTGAAGCTTTAAACAATGCTTTCCACTCCCAGGATAAGCATGAAGTAAAATTTCGAGTTTAGAAAAGTCTGAAAAGTTGGTTTGGTTGCGTAGCGCTACACGCTACGTGACCAAACCAAATTATCAGGCTGTTCTAAACTCGAAATTTTACTTCATGCTAAATCATGGAGTGAAAAACAATCGTTGGTTATGCAATTTAAGGCTTCTGTTAAATTAAACTTAAAAAAAATTGCATAATTTCAACTTTGGCTTAATATTTTGGAAAAATGCGCTGTAATAATTTAACTTTCTGTAAAACATATGCAACTGCAATTGATTCTAGGTAACTTATATATTGACTGTATAAAACTTGATAATTTACCGGACACGAATTTGTGTTTGTTCTAAATGTGAACAACAAATATATTTTTCGTGTTTAAGTTTACAATTTTGATGTTTTTTTTTACATTTTTTTGTCTATTATAATTTTTTGACATTATGTTTTTTGGTAACAGTAACAAGGCCGTAGCCCCTATGGGGGTTTAACATTCACACAAATTTTTATGAAAATTTCTAAATTTTCCATGTTTTGAATGTTTAAAGCTTTGATTTCCCTAAATATTTTTATAAAATTCTACGTTTTTGACTTTTATTTGAAAATTACTCGAATATTTAAAAAAGAAAGTAGTATAAAATATAGTTTAAATAATTTAAGACAATAAAAAAATCATTTTTAACAAATTTAACATTTAAAATATGTTAAAAACAAAACCATTTATAACACGACGGCTGTTTTTAAACATGTTTAAAACACTGTTTTAAAACAAAGTGTTTTAAACAAACAACCCTAACTGAGACTAAACGGCCTGCCGTACGGAACCATACACCTTCGCTGGAACGATACTTTAAACTAAATAATTTCGCCCGAATTTAAAAAATAGAAAGAGGATGTTATTGAAATTACAATAACATTTTTAAACATTTTATATACATAATAATGTTATATAAATAAAGAATTATAGTTATACACCAGTGACGGCTCGTCAGGAACGGCAGGGTCGGCCGGGCCGTACCGTTAAATTTGATTGAACATATATTATAAATTTTTATTTTCTCAGATAAATATTGTGCATTTTTTATAATTAATATATAGATATATAGATTTTACCACAAATTGGGGTATTTAAAGATGTGTGCGTTTCTTAAGGAGGATTTATATATTTAGGGGTGAAATGGAGTATTTTACCCCCAAAATTCATCAGTTTATTATTTTATCGCTATTGTTTTTAATTTCTTTGTTAAATTTACAGATACGTCATCTATGTTGAAATTTTATTATTATGAAATGAGACAAATATTATACTAAAACCTCAATTGCTTTAACAAATCAAAATCAAATATTGTGAAAATTAAGTTTGTTGCAATTTGCTATCTTAGACTTATTTGTACATGCATATTGATGATTTTAATCAATATTCTTTAATGCTGATTACTCTCGTCAGTTTTAGTTAACTTTCCAAATTTGAATTTTTCTTTATTCTTTAATTATTCTGAGTCACAGAAAAACATGGACAAAATAAATCTTATAACATAAAGTATGTAATGTATTATTATTATTATTATTATTATAGATAAAGTATGTTTTTAAACCTAATTTTAAATCAATGTTTTAAGTACGTGGCGCATGAAGTAAAATTTCGAGTTTAAAAAAGCCTAAAAATTTGGTTTGGTCGCTCCGCGCTTCACGCTACGTGTCCAAACCAAATTTTTAGGCTTTTCTAAACTCGAAATTTTACTTCATGCTTTACCTGGGAGTGGAAACCCTCCTTAGACGATCAATCAGAAACTTATTTTGCAATTTCCGTTATTGTAAAATGTAATATACAAAATAAATGTGTTGTTTAAATTTAGAACAAACAAATTCTGTGCATTAAAAAATTAAGCTTTATACAATCAACATAAAACTCACAGAATTTATTTAGAATTGATTACACCTGCATTTGCTTTACTGAAAACAAAATTATGTCAACCTATTTTTTCAAAATATTAAGCTAAAGTTGACATTATGCAATAAATTGAACGACCTTAGAAGAATGTTTATTTTGAGAGAATTGTAAAAAATTGACGGATTATCAAATCAACCTAAAATTCTAAGAATCTACACAGAAAGAATAAACTTTGATTGGTTATAATAGAAATTTAAATATCTCGGTTTGTAAATTAAATTCACTTTGTTTTGTTTCACTTATATGTATTTTATTTTCTACTAGTTTCGGCTTAATGCCATTATCATGTTTGATAATAGCATTAAGCCGAAACTAGTAGAAAATAAAATACATATAAGTGAAACAAAACCAAGTGAATTTAATTTATAAACCATTATATTTTAAAATGTTTTACCAAGTGATTAATGAGAAAAAAGTGTCCGATATATTTTAAATATCTCTACTGGATTTAATAAAATATCAAATCAAAGTTGAAATTTCCTAAAAAAAAAACGTGAATAATGAAAAATTAAAGTTTTATGCAATCAGAATGAAATTTACAGAATTTACTTGGAATGTATTTATCTGACATCTTATAGAAAGAAAATTAAATCGTCTTGACGTATTTTCTTAAAATATTCAGCCAAAGTTGAAATTATGCAATAAAATATCCAAGTTTGGGAGACTGTTTTTTTTTTTTTGAAATTTTTAACAAATTTAATATTTTATACCATCAACATGAAATTCACAGAATTTACTTATAATTGATTGCATTTACATCTTGTGGAAAGAACATTTACATTTACATTAACACATTTTTTTTAAATATGTAGCCAAAGTTGAAATTATGCAATAAAATCAACGATTTTTGAAGTGCTTTCTTTCAAACAATTGTAAAAAATTAATAGATTATCAAATCAACGTAAAATTCTAAGAATCTACAAAGAAAAGAATAAACATCGATTGGTTATAACTGAAAAATATCTTTACTAGATATTTCAAAATATCAAATTAAAGTTGAAATTTGATTTGATTTATATTTATTTTATAAAATTAAATTCCATTAATTTTCAATAATTCCTGATCATTTTGAACTTTTACAATTTTGTTTCTGATTGATCTTCTAACGAGGGTCTTCACTCCCAGGTTAAACATGAAGTAAAATTTCGAGTTTAGAAAAGCCTGGAAATTTGGATTTGCCGGGGCAAATTGTCGAGCCTCGGCAAATCCAAATTTGAAGTTATGGTAAACTATGGGCCCGTTCGTCAAAGACAACAGTTGGGAGTTTACTGCTAACTGTTGGGAATTCTCTGATGAGCGAACTGTTAATCATGAATATGTCTGAGATTTTTGCAATCATACAAAATAGACCGATTTGTGTTGACGGGCTAAAGTTTTCAAAATGGCCGAGTACCGTTCATCAGATATCAACATGCATCACAAACAAATTCAAACAAGTTGAATGTTGAACATTTTGATTAACGGGCCGGCCCTATGTGTTAACAGTCAGTAGTGCCAATCTAATTTAAAATTTAAAGCCTACTCTAAATCATGTTTTAAATGACCGCACGGCACCATTTTTTTGTGCATTTTCCTTATTTATTCTGCATTTCTTGATTGCTATTGTATTTATCAATTTATGTTTTGCATAATTCCTGTCCTTGTCTTGATCCTAGATCAGCTTTTGCAAAAATAAATGGTTGTACAAAAAAACAAATTTAGAATCATCATTATTTGATAGTTTTGGAAAGTGCAAATTAGCATGTATCATTTTACCTTATACTCGTAAATTATATAATAAAAAGAAACATCACTGCAACCAACGCAAATTATAATTTTTGAATATTATTTATTTTTTGTCGATCTTACATTGTACTACAGGCAACTCATTTCTCTTATTTTTGTATCTTATATAATCTAACCAATCTAAAATTCGTATACTGGGTGTTGACTTGGCGAACGCAACAAAAGAAATCGCATGTTAATTTTAAAGTGTTCAAATATTGGCTTCCCTATTTATTTTAGAGACAAAATGTATTTCACTTTTATGTAGAAAAAAAAATTCTAAATTTATTCATGTTCACACTCACTTTACGTTTCTCTAAGTTAAAATAATTAAGAAAAAGTAATGTGATTTTATAAAAATAATGACATACCATGGAATTGATACAACAATTGCGGATATTCCCTGTTTTTTTCTGTAAAGTTCAATTTAAAGCTTTAAACAAGTGTTTTCCACTCCCAGACTAAGCATGAAGTAAAATTTCGAGTTTAGAAAAGCCCCGTGAAAATTTGTCGAGGGTCGCGCAGCGGCCCGAGACAAATTTTTTGGGCTTTTCTAAACTCGAAATTTTACTTCATGCGCCACGCGTATAAAATACTGATTTCAAGTGAGGTTCAAATATACATACATTTCACAGTATTGTATTGTTTTATATGCGTGGCGCATGAAGTAAAATTTCGAGTTTAGAAAAGCCCAAAAAATACTCGTATACTGGGTGTTGACTTGGCGGATGCAACATAGGAAATCGCATGTTAATTTTAAAGTGTTCAAATATTGGCTTCCCTATTTATTTTAGAGACAAAATGTATTTTACTTTTATGTAGAAAAAAAAATTCTAAATTTATTTATGTTCACACTTAACACTTTACATTTCTCTAAGTTAAAATAATTAAGAAAAAGTAATATGATTTTATAAAAATAATGACATACCATGGAATTGATACAACAATTGCGGATATTCCCTGTTTTTTAGTGTAAAGTTCAATTTAAAGCTTTAAACAAGTGTTTTCCACTCCCAGACTAAGCATGAAGTAAAATTTCGAGTTTAGAAAAGCCCCGTGAAAATTTGTCGCAGCGACCCGAGACAAATTTTCTGGGCTTTTCTAAACTCGAAATTTTACTTCATGCGCCACGCGTATAAAGCACTAAAATACTGTGAAATGTATGTATATTTGAACCTCACTTGAAATCAGTGTTTTATACGCGTGGCGCATGAAGTAAAATTTCGAGTTTAGAAAAGCCCAGAAAATTTGTCTCGGGTCGCTGCGCGACCCTCGACAAATTTTCACGGGGCTTTTCTAAACTCGAAATTTTACTTCATGCTTAGTCTGGGAGTGGAAAACACTCGTTTAATTGCGGATATTCCCTGTTTTTTCTGTAAAGTTCAATTTAAAGCTTTAAACAAGTGTTTTCCACTCCCAGACTAAGCATGAAGTAAAATTTCGAGTTTAGAAAAGCCCCGTGAAAATTTGTCGAGGGTCGCGCAGCGACCCGAGACAAATTTTTTGGGCTTTTCTAAACTCGAAATTTTACTTCATGCGCCAAGCGTATAAAACACTACAATACTGTGAAATGTATGTATATTTGAACCTCACTCGAAATCAGTGTTTTATACGCGTGGCGCATGAAGTAAAATTTCGAGTTTAGAAAAGCCCAGAAAATTTGTCTCGGGTCGCTGCGCGACCCTCGACAAATTTTCACGGGGCTTTTCTAAACTCGAAATTTTACTTCATGCTTAGTCTGGGAGTGGAAAACACTCGTTTAATTGCGGATATTCCCTGTTTTTTCTGTAAAGTTCAATTTAAAGCTTTAAACAAATGTTTTCCACTCCCAGACTGAGCATGAAGTAAAATTTCGAGTTTAGAAAAGCCCCGTGAAAATTTGTCGAGGGTCGCGCAGCGACCCGAGACAAATTTTTTGGGCTTTTCTAAACTCGAAATTTTACTTCATGCGTCACGCGTATAAAACACTACAATACTGTGAATTGTATGTATATTTGAACCTCACTTGAAATCAGTGTTTTATACGCGTGGCGCATGAAGTAAAATTTCGAGTTTAGAAAAGCCCAGAAAATTTGTCTCGGGTCGCTGCGCGACCCGAGACAAATTTTCACGGGGCTTTTCTAAACTCGAAATTTTACTTCATGCTTAGTCTGGGAGTGGAAAACACTCGTTTAAAGCTTCAAATTGAACTTTTTTAAAAATCAACGAATGTCAGAAAATTAACAGCTAAAATAATTAAGAAAAAGTAATGTGATTTTATAAAAATAATGACATTTTTCTTGTATAGTGTAAATCATTTCGAAAACATTTACTTTAATCAACTGACTACGATATCTTTAGCCATTTTGACATCCGTAGTTGTTGTTTCAATGCCATGGCATGTCATTATTTTTATAAAATCACATTATTTTTTCTTAGTTATTTTAACTTAGAGAAACGTAAAGTGATAAACGCTAACACGAATGAATTCAGAATTTTTCCTTTTACAAAAACGGTAAATACATTTTGTTTCTAAAATAAATAGGGGAGCCAAAATTTGAACATTTCAAAATTTACATGGGATTTGCTATGTTGCGTCCGCCAAGTCAACACCCGGTATAAAAGGAGTATATTTTAAACTTTACTTTAAATCGGTGTTTTATACGCGTGGCGCATGAAGTAAAATTTCGAGTTTAGAAAAGCCTGAAAATTTGGATTTGCCGGGGCCGACTCGCTTCGCTCGCGCGCCCCGGCAAATTCAAAATTTCAGGCTTTTCTAAACTCGAAATTTTACTTCATGCTTAATCTGAGACTGGAAACACTCGTTAGAAGCAGGGCTGTGGAGTCGGAGTCGGAGTCGGAGTCGGAGTCGTGGAGTCGGAGTTTAGGTATTTTGGTCGGAGTCGGAGTCGGAGTCGCGGGTTCAAAAATTAGTTACGACTCCGACTCCGGACAAATCGAAATAAAAAGTACAAGATGGACGAAAATTGAGCGTAACACTTCAGGTAACGCTATTCGTTAATCGTAATTTAAATATGCTGTACCTATAGCTTCTTATTAAGTCTCGATAGGCATTTAAATTCTAAATATATGATTAAAAATAAGTATTTTTCAATATATTTTGTGTAAAATTATTGGTTTTACATATAATAATAAATTATGTCTAATTTGTAACGTTTAAAAATAATATAGTGTTACTGGGCTTATTGCATTAACACGATTATTAGTGCATTTTTAAATAATTAATTTTGATCATTTTCTTCGACTGTTACATTTTTTTATAGAGTGTCTTCTCTTTGTATAAAGAGCCGGTCAGTGAGTGATAGTGGCTTAACGAATCATTATTAATATCGTAGAATTTTAAAATTATCAATTATGATCATGCTAATCCTTTAAAAAAAAAATACATGTTAATTTTGCATTTGAACTTCTTGTACATACATGTGGTTTTTAATAGTACCCTTTAATCCTTATGATTTCCTAATAATCACCGGAGTCGGAGTCGGCCGTTGAAGTTGGAGTCGTTTTATCTTAAATTGAGGAGTCGGAGTCGGAATCGGAGTCGGATACTGTATCCACCGACTCCACAGCCCTGGTTAGAAGTTTAAAATTGAACCCAATGGGCCCGTTCAGCAGAGACAACAGTTGGGAGTTTACTGCCTACTGTTGGGGAATTCTCTGATGACCGGATTGTTAATCGTGAACGTGATTGGGATTTTCGCAATCGTACGGAATAGACCGACCGAAGTACCGTTCATTAGGTACTAACATACATCACAAACAAATCCAAACATGTTGAATGTTGAACATTTTGCTGAACGGGCCTAATGTCCGCTAACGCTTACTTACATCAACTGCAATTTCAGTTTGGATATCGGCTTACGTCAACTGTCTTTATGGATTAACTTAAAACAAAAATAGTTATTAAAATACAAATTTGAAATGAAACTAACAACCCACTGAGCAAAAAACAAACAAATAACGTTATATTAACATGTTAGCAACATTAAGCGTTGTTTTAATGTTGATGAAACATTACTTAAATGGATTTGCTCATTGGGAAGTATCATAAAAATATCATAAGTAGAACTCGGATTTCTAAGCAAACAGCTTATGCTGAAAATTAAAAACATCAACATGCCCACTGAGCAAAAAACAAACAATTAACGTTACATCAACATTGTAGCAAAATTAAACGTTTTTTAATGTTAATGAAACATTACTTAAATGTGTTTGCTCAGTGGGTGAGTAAATAATAATGTGTACAAACCATAGAAAGTTGAATCATTTGACACTATATTTTTTCTTGCTTTTCTGCTGTTTATTTTATTTGTCGGTTTTGTGCTTATTTTGCATTTATTTGCTTATTTGATGCTTATTCACATATTTCTGTTTTATTCAATACAATCAACCCACTGAGCAAACACATTTAAGTAATGTTTTAACAACATTAAAATAATGTTTAAAGTTGCTGCAATGTTGATTTAACGTTATTTGTTTGTTGTTTGCCCAGTGGGAAGAAGCCCTAAAAACAAAAGAGGATTCTAATAAATGACCAAAACAAAGTCTATTCATTGTATCTGTAATTGTCCTCATTTCAAGTGATTTTCATCGTTGTTGCTATACAATATTGAATATTTTCCGGGTTTCTTGATTTTATAACAAGAAACAGTAATATGTGAATAACTTTTTTATTTATCATTTTTTTGTAATGATGTATTAAATCTTTTTGTTAAAAATGATCTTCTCTACCGATCGGTAATCTTTCAATTTTTCGCGTTGCCGACTGGGTGGTACCATCTGTGAGTCCAGCGATGAACTGACTTCAACAAGACTTCACTACTTTTACACTAATCCTACTATATTTCTTCCGAACCTCCCAGAAATGTATGTACACTCAACCAAAAACCCTGTAGAATTGCAAATCTAGAAATGTATGTACACTTAACCAAAAACTAATTGGTCGCGTTGTTGATTAAGTGGCGCCATCTATGTGTCCGGTGGTGAACTGACGTCATCAGAGTTTGCGTTGTTGATTAAGTGGCGCCATCTATGTGTCCGGTGGTGAACTGACGTCATCAGAGTTCGCTACTTTTACACTAATCCTAATTTATTTCTCTTAAACCTCCTAGAAATGTATGTACACTTAACCAAAAACCCTGTAGAATTGCAAAATCTATGCATTGGTCGCGTTGTTGATTAAGTGGCGCCATCTGTGTGTCCGGTGATGAACTAACGTCATCAGAGTTCGCAACTTTTACACTAATCTTAACTTATTTCTCTTGAACCTCCCAGAAATGTATGTACACTTAACCAAAAACCCTGGAGAATTGCAAATCTGTGCATTGTTCACGTTGCCGATTAAGTGGCGCCATCTGTGCGTCCGGTGATGAACTAACATCAGAGTTCGCTACTATCACACTAATCCTACCTTATTTCAACTACCCTCAACCAAAAACCCCGTAGAATTGCAAATCTATGCATTGGTCACGTTGTTCATTAAGTGGTGCCATCTGTGTGTCCGGTGGTGAACTAACGTCATCAGAGTTCGCAACTTTTACACTAATCCTAACTTATTACTCTTGAACCTCCGAGAAATGTATGTACACTTCACCAAAAACCCTGTAGAATTGCAAATATGTGCATTGTTCACGTTGTCGGTTAAGTGGTGCCATCTGTGCGTCCGATGATGAACTAACATCAGAGTTCGCTACTATCACACTAATCCTACCTTATTTCAACTTCACTCAACCAAAAACCCTGTAGAATTGCAAATCTATGCATTGGTCGCGTTGTTGATTAAGTGGTGCCATCTGTGTGTCCGGTGGTGAACTAACGTCATCAGAGTTCGCAACTTTTACATTAATCCTAACTTATTACTCTTGAACCTACCAGAAATGTATGTACACTTAACCAAAAACTCTGTAGAATTGAAAATCTGTGCATTGTTCACGTTGCCGCTTAAGTGGCGCCATCTGTGCGTCCGTTAGTGAACTAACATCAGAGTTCGCTACTATCACACTAATCCTACTTTATTTCTTTTAAACCACCCAGAAATGTATGTACCCAACAAAAATCTCAGCAGAATTACAAATCTACGTATTTTTCACGTTGCCGACTAAGTGGCGCCATCTGTGAGTCCGGTGGTGAACTAACATCATCAGAGTTTAGCGAGCTCTGATGATGTTCGTTCACCCTCGAACGCACAGATGATGCCACTTAAATGACAACGCGAACAATGCACAGACTTGCAATTCTACAGGGTTTTTGGTTAAGTTGAGTTTACACTAATTCTACTATATTTCTCTTAGATCTCGCAGAAATTCTTCTACCTTATTTTTCTTAAACCTACCACAAATTCTCTCTGTCTCGATGAAAAAAATCCTTTCTCGAATGAACGATGTCTATTTTCTGAATATCTTAAAAATACGACGTTTAATTATTCTTCCAATTTAATCATTGTGATTGTTATTAAATTTCCTACTACATTCCTCATTTAAAGGACTCTAACTCAAACAATAACAAAGTTAGTAATGGTGCGCACTTAATTCTGAACACCCTGTATATTTGCATATACAGTCTACGCTAAACCGTTCGTTAAAAGTTTATGGGGTTGCCGTTGCCTAAAAATTTGAAAAAATCCTTGTCATATAATTGAATCAGCTCTCCGCATGTAAAATATTTTCAACTTTATATCACTTCCGGTTTCACTGGAAGTAGCACCAAGTTTGTTATTTTAAATAGAACACCCTATATATTAGTAATTTTTTGAGTTTCACGTGTAAATTGCAACATATTTTATTCGAACATATGTACACTTATCTCTTATAGTTTTCAAGAAAATAATATATTTCTAAAATTCTGACCTCTAAAAGGCATCTTGAAATCTGTCTGTAACATTTCTTAAGAATTAGATAAAAATATGATTTATATCTCTACTTGTACCTAGAGCAGTGGTGGGGAAACTTTTTTTAAGACGGGCCATTTGTAATAACTAGACAATCGTAGCGGGCCAAAGAATAATGCTTAATCGTAGGTAGGAAGTTTTTATGCGGGTCGTCACATTACGAAGTAAGAACGCGTTCAAACATTCTCACGACGGCACTCTTAAACGGGCCGGATTAAACCTTTCCGCGGGCCGGACTTGGCCCGCGGGCCGTAGTTTCCCCATCACTGACCTAGGGGATGCCTCTATGAGTGAATTAACCCATTGAGAGCCATTGATGCATACACGCAATATTATTAATTTTGTATTAATTAAATTAATAAATAAGTTCATTTAATATATTAAATTATTTGACCTGACTTGAAAATAAATGAAGAAAAATAATATTTCGCTATTTAAATATTTCTATTATAACTCATTTAAAAAAAAAATAATGTGAGTGTATTTCTAACTTCACAATTTTTCAGTGTTTTATGCGCGTGGCGCATGAAGTAAAATTTCGAGTTTAGAAAAGCCTGAAAATTTGGTTTGGCCGCTCCGCGCTTCGCGCTACGCGACCAAACCAAATTTTCAGGCTTTTCTAAACTCGAAATTTTACTTCATGCTTAGTCTGGGAGTAGAATCACTCGTTCTAAACTTCATTCTGCACGTTTTTATATAAAATCGACGAATGCCTGAAATTTTACAGCATATACCTTATGTATATTTAAAAAAATAATAAAAGTATGTAATACAATAAGTCATTCATATGTATTATAAAAAGAAGTGCAGAATTTTACCTAAACTCAAATTTTAGAGTTATCTCTACAATTGCTCGGCCGTAAATGGGTTAATTGGAAAATGTCAATTTTCAAAATAAGTGTTCTTAAATATCTAAGTGCCCTCTTCAATATCTAGTAATTCATTTTTTTTTTTAAACGGAATGACCCAATTTTTATCACATTGTACGATTGGGGGGAACATTTCCTACAAAAAAGTATTATAAAACTATACTCCTAAAGCAAGTAGTTTTCGAATTATTTCGAAAATTCGATTTTCGTCGCATTTATGCAGGGAATAATGCGCGCATAAGTTGTAATTGAATTTTAGTAGGCCAGTAGTATGCTTTTGTTTTGTCGCGATTGTATACATTGTATTGCGAAATGTCAAATAATAAAAAGAATTAGTACAAAGTTTTACAGAAATCAACAAAATGAATAATTACACAAATCAACAAAGTATTAATTAATTCTTTATACATGGCAACTGCCAATTGAACAAAATTTGATTCCAATCTTCTAAATCTTGTTTTATTCAGCGGCGGCAAATGTGGATAAGTTTCATTAAATATTCTACATGTTCGAGTACCAATTCTATCGCAGTTGCCAGGTATAAAGAATAAATTGATAATTTGTTGATGGGTGTATTTATTCATTTTGTTGATTTCTGTATAACTTTGTACTAATTGTTTTTATTATTTGACATTTCGCATTACATAAGCCACAAAACAAAAGAATTACTACTTGCTTACTAAAATTCAGTTGCGACTTATGCGCGCATTATTCCCTGAATCTTCGAAATAATTCGAAAACCACTTGCTTTAGGAGTATAGTTGTTAATACTTTTTTGTAGGAAATCTTCCCCCCAATAGTACCACGTGATAAAAAATGGGTCATTCCATTTAAAAAAATTGAATTACGAGATATTGAAGAGGGCACTTCAATATTCACATTTTAAGAACACTTATTGTCAAAATTGACAGTTTTCAATTCATACACTCATAGAGGCATCCTCTAGGTACAAGTAGAGATATAAATCATATTTTTATCTTATTCTTAAGAAAAGTTACAGACAGATTTCAAGATGCCTTTTAGAGGTCAGAATTTTAAAAATATTTTTTTTGCTTGAAAACTATAAGAGATAAGTGTACATATCTTTGAATAAAATATGTTGCAATTTAAACGAGGAATCCAAAAAAATACTAATATATAAGGTATTCTACTTAAAATAACAAATTTGGTGCTACTTCCGGTAGAACCGAAAGTGATATAAAGTTGAAAATATTTCACATGAGGAGAACTGATTCAACCGTATGACAAGGATTTTTTTCAAATTTTTAGTGCAACGGCAACCCCATAAACTTTTAACGAACGGTTTAGCGTAGACACCCTGTATACCTGAAATAATTCTTGTTTACTTAAAATATTGCTTTTTTGCATGAAATAATGATTTTTTTTCTTAACAATGCTTTCTTGCTCAAATTTGTGCTTTACAAGCGCCTTTTTTCAATTTTGTTGTGCCTAAAAATCTGAGCTCTGAGTCATAAGTGATAGAGTGGGAAACAAAACGTGTTCACGACTGTCTAAAAATATTACAATTCTCAAAAATTATGACTATCAATTAATGTATTTTTATCATTAATCACTTAATAAAACATGATTCTTATTATTTTTTTTTATTTTAAATTTAAGTATAAAATGACTTGATTTATATAGCATTTTGTTTTTAACCAAACTATTTGATGTTATTTGAACCGCGACATTTTTTTAAATTTTAAATAACAATAAAACTACTTAATTTAAAAAGTAAATAATTATAGGCATAAGTTTTTGATAATTATAATAATAATAATAATCATTATTTAGCATCTTTTGCTATACAACAATACAGAAATATATGTAATTAATCTCTTCCAATTATGAAAACTAGATTTTTTAAACAAGGCTTATTATAAATGCGTTTAAATTTAAACTTCTAACGAGTGTTTCGATTCCCAGACAAAGCATGAAGTAAAATTTCGAGTTTAGAAAAGCCTGAAAATTTGGATTTGCCGGGGCGCGCGAGCGAAGCGAGTCGCGCCTCGGCAAATCCAAATTTTCAGGCTTTTCTAAACTCGAAATTTTACTTCATGCGCCACGCGTATAAAACACTGATTAAGTGAAGTTTGAAATATACTCCTTATAAATAATTTGTCACTTTGTTTACAAAAAAAAAATTTTTTGTTTGTTTCAATCTAAAATCTTGAAACGCATTTTGTCTGATAGCCTTTTGACACAATGCATTTTGTCTAGACAATATGTAAAATGACAGACAAATGCAATTTTGTTCGGCTATTCTCTAAAAACATTACCATTTCCCGTTTTGTCCAGACAAAACTCGTTTTGTCCTTATTTCGTATTTTTTGTTTGTTTCAATCTAAAATCTTGAAACGCATTTGGTCTGATAGCCTTTTGACACAATGCATTTTGTCTAGACAATATGTAAAATGACAGACAAATGCAATTTTGCTCGGCTATTCTCTAAAAACATTACCAGTTCCCGTTTTGTCCAGACAAAACTCGTTTTGTCCTTATTTCGTATATTGTCCCTAACATATACATAAAACAAAAATTCCCTGTATGTATTTAGTTAGACTACTACAAGCTACTTCAAGAGTTTGATATGCCAACTTTAAAATCGCGCAGGCAACTATCTTCTTTATTATTTCTATTTAAATTATTACATAATCGCATTGATGATATAAACTTACTTTCTAAAGTTAACTTCTATGTCCCTAGGTTAAACTCTAGGTGTTCCCACACCTTTGCGTATCCTACATCTAGAACAAATGCTCTTTATTACTCTCCTTTAGTTCGAATCATTCGAAATTGCAATAACAACCCAAATATTGATATATTCAATGTAACGCCCCAGCTAATCAGGAATGCTTTTTTATAAGTAATTAATTGTCCATGTTTTCTTTATATGTATTATTATTAGTAATAGTTACACTATATTTTAGATATCATTATACATTTCTCTGTAATTGGTAGTAATTCTGTTGAGAAATAAAGCATTATTATTATTATTATTATTTATAAATATTGATTATTGCTCCAACACTTCAATAAATAAAATACTTACATTTTTTCTTTAAAAAATCATAGATTTTATTGGATGATTCATCAAATAAAATTTATGATTACAATACAAAAAGACTTCCAAGAACAGGGGTGGCATAACCCACCCACCGCCCTAGGGCAATAATACCTGCATTACGGTCGGCGCATTTCTGGTCATTACGAGTAACCATTGAATGTGAGTGACCTTCTCGGTGAAAACCATATTTTTAAGGTCCATGCTCTCGCCATTCACTGCGGACGTGTCATAATCTCCAACACGCATGAAAACTATGAAACCGTTCATTTCACAAACCGCATGAAAAAAGTCCACCCTGTTTTTGTATAAGAAACAAACCCAGACGCAGGCAAAAAAAAAATGCTAGGGGTACGTTCATGTCCCAAAAAGAGGGAATTAATTAAGAGATTGTGACTACCAGCATGTGAAAGTCGACCATTGAGAAAAGGTCTAGAATTATGCCGGTTGGCTTTAAATCAGTTTGAAATTTATTTACGATACAATTTAGGGAGTTTTCGTTTGCGTCCAATTAATTATGATTTAATTGAAGAAGTGCGTATATTAGTTTTCCAATTTATTGCGAAAAAACGCGTGATTTTGGTGCGTTTTTAAGCGCGAGTTTTGAAATTCGCGCCAAAAACGACGCAGGCTCGGTCGATAACGCCGAGCAGTTGACTGCATGCAATGAGTGCTGGCTACTCACATGTTATTTTTTAGCTTAAATTTAGTCATATTTATTGAATTAAGTAAGTGATCGAAGTGGTGTTTCCCGAATAGTGCATGCCTGTATAGTATTCGACAGTAAGTAACACTTTTGAGGGGTATTATCGCGTAGTTTTTGTGATTTTCAGTGAAATATGTGACATGCTTCGGAATAACCTCACTTTCACTAACAGCACCATACCGTACGGTGTGGTCTGGATTTAAGCCGGATATTGTATGAAAACCCCTGAAAATTCTTGCCGAAGGCGGCTTCGTTGTCGTTTTTGGGGGTTTCAGTAATGAGTTTGTGTTGGGTGGGTGTTGTTTTGATGGAAAATTCTGAAGCATGCTTTTCGACAGATGTGGCATCGAATGGGGGTTTTGAATGGGTGTGTGAGTGACAAAAACAGTGCGTGATACTTCAAATTTAAATGATTTGTATAACTTACAGAAAGAAACATAAACAAACTATAAATTATATCCATATCAACTTATTTTTATAAGATTATATTCAATTTTCATACGCATAATTTCATCGCAACCTCAAAAACGGCAAAGAATTCTGATTTTAAAATTTGTAAGTGAATAACAAAACAATTTTTCAATTGTCAACACTATTAATCATCAACATATGCTAGTTTATATCACTATACATAAATATTTGTATACAAACGGAAACTTTTCAATCAAATCCCTGCCATGTCCATGTATTTTGGTAGCTTATAAATGCATAGCATTTGATGTGTAATAGTTGAAATAATTGTAGTGCTTAAAATAAAAAACACATTAAAAATGATTTACATTTTAAATAAAAATGCACATTCATAATTTTTTTTTTAATTCAAATTATTTTTGCAACTAAATTAATTTCTATCAGTCAATCCTCTAGTACCTGGGTCTCCAAACTATCTTCTTCGCGGGCCACAAATACAATTCAACATAATAAAGTCGGCCAAGATCCGATTAATTTTATAAAATTATGAAAAATTTAAGGAACAATTGTTACAATATTTCAAAATATGACATTTACAAAAAAAATTACAAACAAAAGCGGGCCGGATTCATGCAAGTCGCGGGCCGGATTTGGCCCGCGGGCCGTAGTTTGGAGACCACTGCTCTAGTATAATAATCAAATTTGTGTTGAGTATTCTGAAACTGTGTAATTTCAATTTGTTATGTTGTGAAACAGGCTTTGAGAGAAAATGGTGTTTGATGCTTGAGCAGAAATTACTAGAATGCAGTTTTGCCAACTTCACTTTTTACTAAGTGGATGGATAGAAATACATTTTACTGTTGTATTTGTTATTAATAAGGCTCGGATTATATGCAAAATGCATATTTGTTATTAAGGGATATGTATATCAACAAAATTGTAAGTTTTCTATGCATAGCTAATGCTCATTGAGTAAAATATGCCAAATATTAAATATTCATAGAAAACTTACCATTTTGTTAATATACCTCTTAATAAAAAATATTCATTTTGCATATAATCCGAGTCTTAGTTATTAAATCGGTGTAATGTTCAACATGGAATACACACGACTAATTATTTGGATATTAAATTAAATGCTTATTAATTAAGCTTGTGCCTACTTTTAATGAGTCTATTAGTAATTCGTATTAATTACTTCCAGAAACCTGAATGTAGTTGAGTAAAATAATGGATGTTTATTTATATCTACTAGAAATGGCCTCTAACTAATTTAATTATACATTGACCATTGTATCTAAATCAAAATTAAAACAATGATAAAAATTGAGGTTTTCAAATATTGAACAATAATTATTACCCTAATTATTGCACAATATTTGAACATTTTTGTCACATTTAAACATATTGTCTTGAGTGTGACAGTCCAATTTTGAAATAAATTACAACAGGACTTGATTTTGTCCCTGTTACTAATCCCTGAGTGTTTCGACAAAGTACAACCATTACTTCCACCTGAGTTTTAATAAATTAACAAAAATGTCATAATTTTTTAGTTATTCAAAAGCTTTTAAAACAATTATTCTACAGTGTTGCCATATTTGTTTTGTCAGTCAGTTAGGCTAGATAGCCGTTTGTTATGTTAGGTTAGATGAAACAACATATAGTGTGAACATTCTGAATCATGGTATATTTTTTTTTTTACAGATTGATTAATTATTTTACAAACTCCGATTTTAACTTTATTCCATATGTATAATTATTTAAAAACGGGTATAAAGAGTAACGTGTGCTAAATGGATGCCGGTTACTTGAATTTCCACAAGGAAGAAGATTTCTCGTCGTATTTCTTGGTGTGTATTTTTTCTTAGAGTGTACGTCTAAGAGCACGGTATTTAACGCAACAAATTTTAGGAATCGTTTAACGATGATTCGCACAGCTACGACGGCACCAACAGTAACTCGTATAAATGGGATTGCGAGGAGGAAAGAGAGTAAGTAAAAAAAAAATGAAAATTTATTCCTTAGTATCATAGGTGTTTTTTCAATTGAAATTCTAAAAAACCAAATTGGAAATAATCAGAATGCATTGTTTAATATTTAAGACATTCACATAGTGGTATATTTTGACTATAATTTACTGTTATGCCAAGGCCATTAATAAGGAAGAAGACTGTAGGTTATAAAACTGAACATTTGATATTTTCATTCTACTTTTATTTAATTTAATCAAAACACATAAGTGGTTAGGTCCTCCGTACACGGGTCGAACAGATCGCGTCTCAAAGTCGAAGCAATTTACACTCCTCTCGACTTCCTGTGTAAGTAAGTGGAGGACCGCCAACAAGCTGCTTGGCACTCGAACAGTAATCAATGCGATTGCGACTCAAGCGTCGCCCGAACCGTATGACCTGCTTAGGATGGAAAAAATCGAGCATGTTGCTCACGACAACGGAATCGTAAAGACTTGTGAGCATTCGTGGTTCCAAGCCCTGGATTATCATGCGTTTTTCACACATCCCTTCATATTTGTATTAATGTAAAAAATGGCTGGATCTATAATTTCCACAAATCCAATGTATGATTCTTTTGATATTCGATAGAATGCCAAAAAAAATGCAATCCTCTTCCGTCAGCTGTCAAACATACTCGACTCATGTGTGTGTGGCCATAATTTCCACAAGTCCAATGGACGATTCTTTTGATATTCGATAGAATGCCAAAAAAAAAATCAATCCTCTCTTCCATCAGCTGTCAAACAAACTCGACTCGTGTGTGGAGGACGTCACGTTTGCGTTGTCTAGTTTGTACCTGACACACATAACACTTCGATTTCGAGTATCAATCGACCTGTGTACAGAGGGCCTTAAAATTTGATTGATTTATCCTATCAGAATTAATTATATATCCTGGTGTACAATCAACTTTTTTCTGAAATAAAATATGAAATGGGGTGTTTATTAAATTAAATTTGGAATATATCATAGTGGGCTTGTGTCAAAACAAAAATTAAATTCACTCACCTTAATTTAAATAAAAACATATAAATATGATTTGTGATACAAGTTTTGATACAATCTGGGAAAACATTTTGTTTTCCAATCTTGATATGTAAGTATTGTGATTTAGGTTCTAATCTTCCAACAATTTGTTTAATCATAAAGTTTATCAACTTGACCACCTTGAATTTGATTTGATTTAAAGTAAGGTCAGTGTTGATTTCCTCCATAGATACACAAGTGTTGTTTTTCTAATTATTAACATTTATTTATTGCTATGTTAAGATATTATTATAATTATTAAACTCATTGTATGACTACCTGATATTTCTGCAACTTTTTGATAAGTAAATACTACTATTTATACAAATGCAATTTGTTTTGGTATTTATTGGTTTTTGTTTACTGGGTAATTATATTGAAATTTTGGGTGCATAAAACTTATTTTCAAATTGAAACACATTTATTTAATACAAGATAATGTTTTGTACTGTTCGACATATCAATTTTTGTTTTCACTTACCAACTCTCTGAACTTTGTTAAGTGAATCGTTCAGGAGTGGATGGGCTATAAGAAAGTTTGGGAAATTTCCCGGTACCCCAGTAGGTTTTAGCCAATATAGCAACGGACATCATTCATATTTTTCCTTTTTTACTGTATTAAAAACATAAATTTGGCACTGGCAAATTAGATTTCCAGCGCAGGTCTAACACACTGAAACCGATTCCAGTGTTATGTTTATGCATGAAATTTACAGATTGCTTATTATTTAATAAAATGAATATCTGTACTAAATTAAGTGCGTACTTTTCTCTAGGCTCAATGGAGATGTGGGTCTCATTCCCATATCAAGCCAAACGGATGATTTTTGCCCATTATCAAGCTCCCCGCCCTCCAGGGAAGACTTTAATAAGATAATGACGGATTGGAATCACTTAGTTAATTTTGATGTAAGTTGAACCCATTTTTACCTCATTTAGTGAAAATGTGAAGTTTCAACATCAACCAACAAATTCATCTATACATTATTTGAAAATGAAATTGTGAAGTACAAAAATATTAAAATGCATGTAACTTGAGCGCCCGCAGAAACTTTTTTAGAAAGGGGCAAAATGTAATAATAATAATAATAATCAGAGGTGCAGCTTAATGTGGGGGCTTAATAGAAGTTCGAAATATACGTCCTTAGCATACTGCTTTTAAAGCATATTGTGAACTTTACAATGTTTCAATGTTTTATACGCGTGGCGCATAAAGTAAAATTTCGAGTTTAGAGAATCCTAAAAATATGCTGTAAATCTTCAGATATTCGTTGTTTTTTTAAGAGTTCAATTTGAAACTGAAACGAGTGTTTTCCACTCCCAGGTTAAGCATGAAGTAAAATTTCGAGTTTAGAAAAGCCTGAAAATTTGGATTGGTTGCGTAGCGAAGCGGAGCGACCAATCCAAATTAGGCTTTCCTAAACTCGAAATTTTACTTCATGCGCCAGGCATATGAACACTGAAATATTATGAAGTTCACAATATATTACTTCGGTTGGATCGCATGTTGAGTAAGTTTGCAAATGTTTATATGGAATATGTAAAAAAACCTAAATGAAAAGAAAAACAGTATGTGGAAATGTATACTAATAACGCCCATATGTGTGGGAGCCCATGGCATGTATGATACGAATTGTTATTATTATTGGTATCTCCATATTTAATAATTTTATGTGATGTTAAATAACCCAAAATGTTTAATCAGAGTGCAAATTAAAATTAATAATTTTCCAAATTGCAATCATTAGTTTATTTTGTTATCAAGCAAATATCATTAAATTGCAATATTCTTATCTTATACTGCAATGTTTCGCTGTTGGAAATGATTTGAAATAAATTGCTGATTCACCTGATCAAAATTTATAAACACGCTTCATGTTTCTTAATTATCACTTATTACTACTATGTAAGTAAATACTTTTATTATTTTAAATTGATTGTTATCTTGCTAAGTAGGATCTTCATCTGCATTAAAAAAATTAAAAAGACTGCAGCTGCATTTGTTGATATATAGAGTGTATAAAAAAATGTCCATACTTTTATTTCAGACAGGTTAAGGACACAATGTTTCATTTGATCATTTTACCAGCTCTTTCTAGAGATTAGTATAAATATTTAAATCTTTCTAATAACTACTAATATTTATTCCCACTATAGTTTAAGTTCATCAAGAAAGTTTTTTCATCCAATCTATTAGTTTTTAACTCGCACACAATTTTGTTGCTGATTAGATTTAACACTAATCGATAAACAATTTTTTTTTGTTTTGAATAGCTGATTGCAACATTATTAATTTACACCAATCAATAAAATATTTCGTTTATCGAGAACACTTGATTGCTGCAATTTTATATGATATAAAAATGTTTGTATTTGTTGTAACAATTATTTCCTAGAAGGAATACAAGATACAAATTAATTTTTATAGGGTCATGATGATTTAATAGTAGACATAGATATAAGCACAGCTCCCCCAGAGGATTTACTAGCCCCAGACGGTTTCGATATAACCAAATATGTCACCGAACCGGAAGAAGAAAAACCGCGCGCTATCGGTGGTAAACGCATTGATATGGCAAGAAGGAGATATGTCGTCGACGAAACTGAAAAGGAAGAAGATTCGAGCAACAGTAGCAGCGACGAAGAAGAAGACAATGAAGACGTCAGTAGTGATAGCTGCGATGAAGTAAGTGAATCCGAGCCGGAAAAGAAGAAGAAGCCCGTGGTGATTTCAACAGAAGTGAAAATCGAAAGCGAGGATGACGATGAGGATTGCACGATAGACGTGGAAACGGTTACTGAGAGTACAAGTCATCCTGTGCTTCAAGCAGGAGATTTAAGGTCACTTTTAGAGCAGTTCGAGGCTACCGAGTGCACGAATTTAGAGTTGCAAGGATCGCAGCCGATAGCACAGCCCGGGATTATTTTTGAAGAACGTAAGTTGTATTTATTATTTTGTACTGCTTTATTGATTAATAATTCAATTACCAATCCGTTATTTTAAATATTTCCCTACATATTACATTCACTATTTCTTTATAGCACTTATAATAAATTCACCGAAACAAATGGACACATCAACAACATCAATCGATTCTGATATAGTCGAACAGGTCCTGCTTAGCCCCCGAATAACAACCAAACTCATCTCGCCTATAAAATCCCCTATCAAGCGCCACGAAATCCCCCTGAAAAGCAAAGTTTCAAAAGAATTACTATCTCCAGCACCGCCACTTCAAAAAGAAACAGTTCCTCTAACAGTAACAGCAGCAGAAGAAGACGCACCTAGAAAACCCAAAGACCAGATAAAAAATAAACAAATATTAGACTCACTGCCTGTTGAATTGATCGACAGAATACGGCAGACTAGTAAACGCAAACCTGTGCCGGTGATACCGCCGATCGTTCCGGCGAAAAAACGCATTCAAACAATTCAGCCGGTTGTGGTCAAGGAAGAGAAGGTCGAGGAGAAGAAAGTCATTCATCTGGATCATGATTATTGCTCGAATAATTCGACGCCCCGAAAGGATTCGGGTTTCTCCTCCTGTGAGGAGGACGATCGTTCCATTCTGCGTAGCCAGCCCACTGTGAAAAATGCCGACGGGAAGTTAATGGTGTCGCTTTTGAAGAGCAACACTATTAAGAAAAAGTTGAATTTGGAAGAGTATAAGAAAAGATTGCAGAATAGGAGTCAAAATAATAGTGGTGGGAGCTCGCCCGCTGGAATTCCTGACGTTGATGAGAACGTTAGAAGGTTGAAGCACCAGGAGAAGCTGATGAAGATGGCTGAAGAGATAATCCAGCAAAAGGACATTAAAGTCGAAGATGATGTTAAGGTTTGTAACAATATTACTTTTTATTCTTAAACAATAATATACAGTGTTTTTTATTTTATTAATTAAAATATTAAAGCAAACATTACAAAATTTTGTGCATTAATTGTAGGTAGTTGAGGTTAAGCCAGAGATCCCATCGAACATAGTGATGAAGACTTTGGTAAGTGTCGGAACCAACACCGAAGAAAGCTGGGGGCACTTGGAGCAAATATTGCAAAACGCCAACTTGAAAATAAGCCCGAATTCTTTGATCAGCTCCATAGTCGAGCACCTACCGAGAGTGAAATCTGTGATAGTGAAGGAAGTGGAGCACGGAGAGGATAAGACGATTGTATACTTAGACAAAGAAGGAACGAAGCCGAAAATGTGTTCAGTGCAGGTCCAGACGATACACTCTAGCACCCGAAGGAGGAGAAGGAAAACATCTTCGGAATCGTCGAGATCAAGATCAAGCTCGATGGAATCGTCTTACAGCAGAGGCTCGAGCCGCAGCCGCACGCCATCCCCTGTCCAGCGTCGTAACCGCGAACAAATGAAGGAGGTCGAGGAAAGACGGGTCATATACGTAGGCAAAATTGCCGATAACACAACCAATGAGGATTTAAGAAAACGCTTCAATCGCTTTGGCCCAATTAGTAACATAAGCGTCCACTTTAGAAGAAAAGCCGATAATTACGGATTTGTGACGTTCCTTCGTAAAGAGGACGCTTATGAGGCAGTGGAGCGTGGGAATGACGATCCAAATGAGCCGGAGTACGTGCTCAGTTTTGGAGGGAGACGTTTATTCTGTCAAACAACTTATTCTGATTTAGACAATGTGAGCGATGATGCAGGTTACTGGTCACCGATTAGCGGGAATGTTCTCCCTAACCAAAATAACTCCTTCGACATGCTCCTCAAGGAAGCTCAGGCGAAATTAAAAAAACGCCAGCTTTGACGTACGGCCTCCGATCTAGTTTACAATTTCATGACATGTTTTAGTGGAATTCTTCGACCCACTTGGGCTGTGTTGTTGTATTTTTTTTGTATTATCTACTACTTGTTTGCTAATAATAAAATGTAAATAATCATATAATTGTTATTATTATAATAAAGTGGAAAGAAAAGAGGAGGATATAAAAAAAAATAAGAGAATAATCGTGAACAGTATCTACCTGCATCATTTCTCATTGACTAATAATATTTTTTACCATTGTTTGACATTATGTAAGAAAGTGCTATTATTAATTTTAGATAATAATTTTCTACGTAATGCCATCATCACTTGTAATTGTGCTAGAAGTTGTTCGACATAATAAAGGAGTATGATGAGAATGCCTTATTTTTTATTTATTACTTCTAAATTAATTTTTTTTGTTAGTTGGGTATGTTTAGCATTTTCTCATAAATAATTAACATAATTGAAAAATCTTTTAAATAAAAGTTGGAGAATCAATAATTTACATTTATTTTAAAAAATGTGAATTTATTGTATGTAAGCATTGATAAAGGGATGGAAATAATTAATATACTATTCTTATAATATTTTAATTTCCGGGGGGTACCTGACAACTGTCAAACTTTGTTTTCTAAATTGTGGTAGGTCTAAAAAAAAAACAGCAAGAAATATAGTCTTACAAATCTAGTACCCATATTACAACAGCAGTTTCTTTACGAACTGGCAGTTTGTGTCTATTTACATATCTTGTGTTTGAACAGTGTCATCAATATAATAAAAGAAAGTATTTTACCGTATTGCCTCTTCTCACTCCCTAAAATATTCGCTTATATTTCGGCTGTGTAAACTGGAAAGTTGTTGTGGTCCTCTTACTTTCGAGACAAAGTATAGCTTGAGAATCCAAAGCTAAGATTTTACATTTGGTTTCATTCATGTAACATAACATTTTGCTACTGATCTAGTAGCTGTCAGAATATCTGATGCAACCTATGAAATACATTAAATATGGTTTCTTTGATTTGATCTTTAATAGGCAATAACATAAATGCACACAAAATATTCTTGTTGAAAAATTACTTTAATTAGAAAATAAACATCACTAAATATCTACACACAATTCCATAATCTTTTACTAATTAATATTTATGTGGTCGGATAGGTTGATCAGGATCGAATAGTTTTGGGTCCTTCAAAAAGCAAGGTTCCTTCAAATAAGTACCCATCAATCCGGCACTCTGGGCTTTCACAATTTCAGCTTGAACGTGTTCCTGTTTAGGCTTACAGAGACCTGTAATATGTCTACCGTAAATCCTGCCAGTATAGGGCGATTGAAACTGTGACAAGAGTTTAACATTTTTATAATCAGGCGTTATGTTGTGTTTGCAGAGAATGCATTTGGGCCTTTCCTTCTCAAAAGGGTTTTCCATATCGAAAACGGGCACATCTGGATCTGAAGTCGAGGCATATCTGATTGGGTGTTTTGCAGCAATTGTTCTGGTTAGAACTGAAATAATTGAGGAAAAAAAAGTAAATATTGGATGATTTATTATACATATCAGCCACTGATTTTTTTTCTATTCTACTATCGACAACGATTGTTGTAAATGTGATAACAATAATTTACAAATGATAACTGCTTCTGGACTAATACCCAAATCAATAACTAAAGCAACATCAACAAACATGATTTATTTACTTTGGCCCGTATTCATACCTTGCATTTAGTGATAAAAACGCATTTGAATGTGTTTTAAAAAGTGACTAGAGGTACCCTGACCATAATACTCTTCTAAAGGTCACATTTAATTAGAGTGGCTCTAAACTATATCACTGAATACAGGTCATTATTAAGGTTTTCGTTAACTAAATAATTGATTAGAGTGAGTGCAAAACATGTCAAAATTGATTTATATATAACAGAGATAAATAAACTTGACTGTCTTTAACGAAATAATGGAATTCCAGCAAACACCAATTAATATAACGTATTGAAAAAATTTACATCAAGTAATACATACAGTAGAATGTAAACATACCTTTCATCGCATTGAATCTATTCAGTAATTGAGACATGGTTTATAAAATCCAGATTTCTTAAATGATTTCCAATTGAATACAAAATTTAGGGTTATGTTTCAATCCAGACCCAGTCGACTCTATATGATTCTGTAAGTTTTATATAGTTGACCGAACTACTCGATGGGAGGGCGCATATGTTGGAATTTCAAATTTCCCGCAATTTCTAACGTGGGCTTGTTTTCAATCAACAGCTGTCAGATCTGAAGGCACAAAAATTCCGACAAGACGAAATTGTTTCGAGATGAGCGTTAATAAATATAAATAATTGCAACCGTAAGTATATATAATATATTCACTATTTCCCAAATATCTTTCACCTTGTCAAATATAAGACAAAAGAGTTTCACTATACCAAATACTTTTCCTTTTAATATTTTTGCTGAATATTTTTGCAGTAACAATAACCTTCTTCTGGAAACATTTTCTGTGGATCTTTAGATATTCCATGTTTGTTTTTAAAGTTCAATTTAAAGCTTTAAAAGAGTGTTTTCCGCTCCCAGACTAAGCATGAAGTAAAATTTCGAGTTTAGAAAAGCCCCGTGAAAATTTGTCGAGGGTCGCGCAGCGACCCGAGACAAATTTTCTGGGCTTTTCTAAACTCGAAATTTTACTTCAGCGCCACGCGTATAAAACACAGATTTCAAGTGAAATTCGAATATATATTAATTTCACGATATTTTCGGGTTTTATGCGCGTGGCGCATGAAGTAAAATTTCGAGTTTAGAAAAGCCCAGAAAATTTGTCTCGGGTCGCTGCGCGACCCTCGACAAATTTTCACGGGGCTTTTCTAAACTCGAAATTTTACTTCATGCTTAGTCTGGGAGCGGAAAACACTCTTTTAAAGCTTTAAATTGAACTCTTGAAAAACAACGAATGTCGGAAACTTTACAGCTTATGCATATGTTTACCATGAAGAGAATTTTACTGTATGTAACACTACTTACGCCAGCATCCATTCTCCGGATAAGGAGTCCTATTATTTCATTTCTAAGATGCATCTTTTGACGAACTGCAGCCATTTTGTTGAGAAGTAAAATTCATTTGACAAACTGTGATAAGGTTTTGACATATAGCGAAATATATTTGTAATACCTATTAAAATATACATCTAACATGCTCATTATGTCTTTGTTATTTTTCGCATCGCACGGTAATTTATGTTAATATTATGACCCCCTGCACCGCGCACCCCGCTTAGAAAAAGCCCGACTGCTCCCCGCGCCCAATGACGTCATTAGCGATTGCAGCGCCGCCCCATCGAGTGGGTCGGTTAACTAAAATCATGATACGTATAGCCCCCTAGGAGTTATCAATCTATGCTTCAATCATAGATAAATATCGCATAGAACAACTTTGTGTGCTCGTTATATGCAACCAAATATACTTATTTCAACAATTCCACCAAAATCGAAATCCAGTGGCGTGCTTACCATTTAAAAAAAACACCCTTTACTCTAAATAAACGTTGAACTGGTTCAAAGTGATTGTCATCTTGAACTCAAGTTCAACGTTTTTGGTACCTTTATTTTGTTTGATTTAAACAGGTATACTGCAATTTTATTAAAATATTAGATATTGATAATTGTTTTGATTCAATGAGAGTATCGTCTTAGATATCTCTTACTTTGTGTAATCTGTGCACCAAAATTATAAAAAGTAGGTTTCTGATGTTGGAATTTTACGTAAAAATATATTTCTGAAAAAGCACTTAGGTGTTTAAATTAAAAATAAATAAGACAGTTTCATAACCTAAAATAACATTTATTCGTCTCTTCCATACATATTTGAAAAATTAATTGAATTCTTAAATCTACAGTCAATATATAAAACCTTTTTTTTCCTTCGTATTCATAAATCCACCGCAAGATTCTTCAACTCCGCTTTGCACTCATCATATGCTTCTTTGTACTCTGGATTTTCCCGCACTAGAACCATCACGCAACCCCTCTTGACGCCCAGCGCAGCACCAAGATCCTCTCGACTTGGTGTGTAACAGTAAGGAATATCTTTTTCTTCACAAACCGCCGGTAAATGACACATAATATCAACTGGTGTGACGTCCCCAGCAAAAATCACAAGACCAGTTTCTCCTTTGCGTATGCGTTTCTGTACATCTTTCAGTCCATTCCTAACGTAGGTTTTATGTTTAGATGCTGTAAAAATAAGATGCTCAAAGTTTCACGTTGTAGAAATTACTATATAAAACCAATATAGTCTTTAAAAGTAAGTCATTAATCCTTTGTGGCACGGAATTACCAAAATTTTACCCTGGTTGCAAAGGAAACACAATTATCTGTTTTATTTGATACAAGACATCAAACGCTAAATGTGTTGAGAAGAATGACTTCAGTTTGAAAGTTAAAATAAATACAATAAAGAATTTAACGTTTAAATCAACAATATAATAAACTATACAAGAAGAGCAGTATTTATTTCAATACCTTTTTTGATGAGTTTGTAACACTTTTTGGTAAGTTTTTTAGAAGCCATCGGTTTCGCAATAACGCTAACATTTTGCAGTTTATCTTCGTAGGTCATTTCCTCTTCTTTAATAGGAGTTTCTTCCGCGGATTCGGTCTTTATTTTTCCCATTTTGACTGGTTATTGAGAATTAAGAAGTCACGTGTTTATTGTTGGTTATGTTTGCAGTGTTGAAGGATGGTTGAAGGTGCTGAATATCGAACCCAAGCCGTGTGAGGCAGTGCTGCCAATGTGATTAATTATTAAAGTTCAAATGTGTTTGAACAGAAAAAAACACAATGGATTGTAATAATTATTTTATTTAATTATATTTATATTTAATTATATTTATAATAATATAAACTGAATTGAATTGAATTGAATTTTAGCATAGTTACAATTGCAGCCTTACACCGAAAGGTAGATAGGCAAAGGAATAAATAAAATAAAATACAATTGCAGTTATACGGTATCTAACGTAAATATTATTTTTTATTATATAAATTTAGGCAACCCAACATACCTGTGAAGGGTTTTTTTTGTTTTATGATTGTTCTATAAAGTATGTTATTTATGTATTTTATACAGAGTAAGTGTAAGTGAAGAAAGGGTGAGTAAAATTCCCAAGATTGCTCATACGAATTTTTCTTTAGGTAGGGATTAAACATGTGAACTTGACAGTTGGCAGGTAAGAAGTTAATCATGATTAAGTCAAAATTCGAGAATATAAATATGTTTTATATTTGCACGTTATCTCAAACATGTCTCTTTTATAAAAATGCAATGTGTAAATAATTGTGGTTTTAAGAAAGTTTTAAAGTTAATTATCTGTGGTGCAAATGGGCATATTAACAAAAAGTTTCACTTTGCACTAGTCAACATTGAATAAATAATTCAACTATCTAATGTGAAAGGTGAATAAGCACAATGTAACATGCTAAAAGTGTAGCATTGTTTATTAAAAAATAGGGAATATTTTAATACTAAGGAAGTACTAAGGAAAATAAATGTACAAATTATCATGTAATGAAATATATTTATTGCTATATAATTTAACAGTCGCTAATAAACATTTGCAGACTGTTTAAAAACTCTTCTGCTAGTTATTTATTTTTTAAAAAAACTTTATACATTGCTTCTATCATTTAATACTGTGGTGCAGTATCTGCCTTACTAATTACACGTTAAATAAAAGTTTTTAATACCCTTCTTCAGCACTATATAACGAGTTTAGTGAGTTTTTCTAACTGTCTCCTAATGTGTATTAATAAAGCCTTATTTCTTATTTTATAACATGAGTATAATAAATAGATATTAAATTATTATTTCATGAATCTACATTACAAAATAAAAAGATAACAAATCATTATTATAATCAGGTACAATTAATTGAGAGTATAAATGGTAATTAACAGAATTACCAATTGAATTTATTTGCTTCATTAGACCATTTGTAAACGCCTCCGCGTTTTTTAAACATTGATTCATCGAAGCCTGAGAATTTTAAAGCATTTGTGACTCCGACGTCCAAAATGGACTTGGAAGGTACTTTTCCTCCAGCAGTGCAATCCAAAAATCTCATCTGAAAATAAATTGAAGAAACAAATAGTAGATTAATAAAAAAATCATATTTTAAAATAAGGTGCAGTTTATCTACTGAGCAAAAAACAGACAAATAACTTTATATCAACATTGTAACAACATTACTTCAATGTGTTTGCTCAGTGGGTATAGTTAAAAATGTTACTTACATATTCATCTAAGATCAAGTAGCTATTTTGCATCTGAACGTTGGATTCTGGTACCAAACATTTTACTGATTTATGATTATCGATAAACTGTTGGAATAAATCGTCGCTGATGTAAAATTGTTCGGCATTGCGTAAAGCATCGGGTCCAACATTTTCACCATCAAGTAATAGACATTGAAACGTCTTCCATCTAAATTATAACAAAAATCAATATGAATTTTTAAAATAACGAAACAATATTAAAAGCAATAAAGCAATTAAGACTTCTTACTTATACTTTAATAATAGGTGTATACAGTGATATATATTCATAAAGGGCAGAGCTGTTCCGAATACAGGTAAAATGTACTCAAGCACTGAGTACATACTACACAAAATGTACTCAAGTACAAGTACATAACAATAAGTATTTAATTACTTATAAGAGTATAAAGTACTGAGTGCATCAAGTGGTTAAAGAATATGACAACAATAAATAAATACACAAAAAAGTACAGTCCTACTGAGCAAAAAACAAGCAAATAACGTTAATACAACATTGTAGCAACAGTACACGTTGCCTTAATGTTGATGAAACATTACCATTTAGGATTTGCTCAGTGGGGTCTTTGGTAAAAAATATTTTTCTGTATTCTGAATTTCACATTAAATTAGCTTCTATACATGTGGCGCATAAAGTAAAATTTTGAGTTTTGAAAAGCCTGAAAATTTGGATTTACCGGGCTTGCTCCGCTCCGCCCAGCAAATCCAAATTTTCAGGCTTTTCAAAACTCAAAATTTTACTTCATGCTTAGTCTGGTAGTGGAAAACACTTGTTAGTATAATACTGGGAGACTTAAATTATAGTGGATTAAGATTAAAAAAATACCACTTGAATCTGTTTAAACATAACCTATATTATGATAAAAAATATGCAACCAAAAGGTTTGTTTTTTGTACTGCACTAAGTTGAACTGAGTTCAAGTTTGTGACGTCACAGTTAAAGTTAGTGTGAACAATATTTATTGATAAAATTGACGATACATGTGAAAATTTATAGATTGTCATCGATGTCAAGTTGAAAGTAACATTTATAGATTGTCATCGATATCAAGTTAAAAGTAAAATGTCACCTTTGTCATAAGCTGTTTTAACAGTTGGAACGAAATGTACTCGATTTTATTTTGCGTTCTAAAAATGTGTCGAGTACAACTACAAGTAAAATTAACTACTTATACAACTACAAAGTACTGAGTACATCAAGTGGTTAAAGAGTAAGACAACAATAAATAAATGCACGAAAAAGTACAGTCTTTGGTAAGAAAATATTTTTCTATATTTTAAATTTCACATTAAATTAGTGTTCTATACATGTGGCGCATGAAGTAAACATTCGAGTTTAGATAAGCCTGAAAATTTGGATTTGCTGGGCTCGCTTTGCTCCGCCCAGCAAATCCAAATTTTCAGGCTTTTCTAAACTCGAAATTTTACTTCATGCTTAGTCTAGGAGTGGAAAAAAATTGTTGGTATAATACTAGGGGTCTTAAATTATAGTGGATTAAAATTAAAAAATACCACTTGAATCTGATTAAACATAACCTATATTATGATTAAAAATATGCAACCAAAAGGTGTATTATTTTGTACTGCACTGAGTTGAACTGAGTCAAGTTTGTGACGTCACAGCTCAAGTTAGTGTGAACAATGTTTATTGACAACATGTTATAAATTTTCACATTTGTTGTCGATGTCAAGTTGAAAGTAACATTTACAGATTGTCATCGATGTCAAGTTAAAAGTAAAATGTCACCTTTGTCATAATAAACTGTTTTGACAGGCGAAGCGATATGTACTTGATTTTATTTTGCAGTCTAAAAATGTGTCGAGTACAAGTACTTGGAAAATAACGTACTCGTAGACTGATTACGAAGCACGAAATGTACTCAAAGTAAACATGTTGAGCACTCGTACTCAAGTACCTCTGATATAGGGTATTTCAATATTGGGCCCATTCATCAGAGACAACAGTTAGGAGTTTACTGCCAACTGTTGCGGGAATTCTCTGATGACCGGATTATTAATCGTGAAGGTATTTGGGATTTTTGCAATCGTATGAAATAGACCGACCGGAGTACCGTTCATTAGATACCAAGATTCATCACAAACAAATCCAAAGATGTTGAATGTTGAACATTTTGATGAACGGGCCCATTGATAAAGTAATTGATTCTTCTGTTATTATTGTATGCATAGAAACCGATATAAATGTACATACCTAACTGGAGCCAATTTTTCAATTTCCTCAGTCATAATTTCATCATAATTGTATGTGTTTACAACTGTATTAATTTTGAACAACACCTTGTAATCGTCGCACCATTTTTTTACTTTGTGCAGTTGTTCGATGTGGCTTTTTCGACCTTGTCCTCGACCGATTGTCTACAATATTGAAACGGGTAATAATGAGTAAATGTAACATGAATAATAGACATTAATTTGTATGCACCTTTGGCTTAACATCATAATATATTTTAATATTATTTAGATTGATTTAACATTTCACCTCAAAATAATCGGTTATTGAAATATATCGATTATTCTCATCACCAATCTTTCTAATGGAAATGTCTACCGAATGTACGTGAAAAGCATAAAAAAAGAGTCTACTCTATATTTCTGGGAATAATGCAAAGTAAAAACAAATCCTCACTATCGATGACAAATACAAAGAAAGTCTGGTGCGTAGAATGAGAAATATCTAATTTCAATGTTTCGTATGTGTTTCTACAGCATCCATGAAAAGTGAAGGGCAGAAAAAAGAAGTATCCTCAATTTTTGTATCTGCATTATTATGACCAGTATTAATTTGTGACTAATACTATTATCAGTTAGTTACTAATTAGTATATTGACTATTGGCATCGCTACAAAAGATCGATCTGATCAAAATGATCGACAAGATGAAAAAGATTGAGTCGTTTGAGGAAGATGATCGAGCAGCTCGATCATTTGTACGGATCGAGTAATTGATCATTTTTGATCTGATCTGATCAAAATAATCAACAAGATGAAAAAGATTGAGTCGTTTGAGGAAAATTGAGCAGCTCGATCATTTGTACGGATCGAGTAATTTATCATTTTTGATTGATCTTGCCCATCGCTAATTAAAAGGTAAAGGTAGGATTCCTAAGCGATGACTGAAACGACTGTAATCGCACGACTGAAATATTATAAGAAAAAATATTTTCAATTATGCAATTATTCAAAACATCAAATAAGAGATCAAAGACTAACCTAAGTCTATTTAATTTAAAAAAAATAAGTTTTTATTTCATAATTTTATTCGGTATGCCTTCATTACACCAGTAATTTGATAGAAACGATATATCTTGTGAGAAATATATTTTTTATTACTGTAATAACTTTAAAATAATAAAATAAACTCAATTTATGTTAAAAGCCGAGCGGCTCTTACGACTATACTGCTCTCTGTACCAGTACAGTCGTACGACTCGAGTCGCCGCACTAGAGTCGTTAAAGTCGCGTGGCTACAGTCACATCTTAGGAAAGGCCATTATAAATAACTGTATTGTTTCGAGTTTACGTGAAGTGATTAATCACAAATAGAAAGACTGTTATTCCTTACTTCATTTTTTATTTTTATGTTAGATGTACATTTCGAGATACAAGGTGCTCATTATCAATAACAATAATATTGATAATGAGCACCTTGTGTCTCGAAATGTACATCTAACATAAAAATAAAAAGTGAAGTAAGGAATAATAGTCTTTCTATTTGTTCTTAGGAAAGGCTTTCATTTATTTACATGTAAAGCAGTCGGGCGCGGCTTGAGTCGTTTCAGTCGTCTCTTAGTAATCACACCTTAAAATTATGAATTCTTAAAAAAATATGTTGAACTTGTTTCTTGATATATTGTTTCTTGAAGAATATGGAAGGTGTGTGTTGTGTGGACAGGGGAAGGATACGTGGGGACACTTGGCGGAGGAATGTGAGGGGGTGAAAGAGGAGTGGCTGGGAGCGAAAGGGAATAGAAGGGTAGTGGAGTGGATGAGAGGATGGGATCGGGGTAAGGACGTTGGAAAAGCTGGGGAGGGAGAGGGAAAAGAGAAGGGAGGGTAAGAGGGATACGGAAATGGAGAAATAACGAATGAATTGTAAATAGTCTGTAAGATATTAAGATATGCCAATTAAGGTCTTTTTTTTTTTTTGTTGATAAAATCCTTCTTGATGGTTTGCATCAAATTTTAAATACTCACTAATTTTCAGAAAAATTCAAGGCTGATTTTTGTTTTCTTTAAATATTAAACTACTTCTTCTTCTGTGAATTGAATAAGGCTTCAAATCCCTGCCAACCAGGTCATAAAACTGCATTTAACAATTTTTTGAAGTAAAAATATTCACTTTACTAAATTTAGGAACGATTGGTAAAACTTGATTTTATTATCAATAAGTAGTGCATTAAAAAATATCTTATTTGAGTAAAATTGTTTAACAAAATACCTTATTTGTGTCTTCATTGAAAGAATCGCACGAAATGGCCAATATATCTAAATATTGCCCGTATTCAGCAAACCACTTTTCTCGGATCAATGAGCCGTTGGACACAATACTAACAGACGGTAGTTTTAGAGTTTCTTTGCAATAACGAACCATTTCTCCTAAATGCTTTCCTTTATCAATCATGAAAGGCTCGCCTCCGCTAAAATTTATTTTCTCCATACCTGCAATAACGAAATAGTCAATACCAACAATTAGGTTGTAACTTTAAATAAAAACACTTAACCTTTCTTCACAAATTTATTTTATACCAGATGTACATTTCGGTCACAAGGTGAGTATCAAACCATTGATAATGGTCACCTTGTGACCGAAATGTACATCTGGTATAAAATAAATTCGCGAAGAAAGGTTAAAAAGTGTTTTTATTTAAAGTTATTATCATCTTCACGTAACTCACTTATATTCATTAATTAGGTTGTAAATAATATATAAAATTACGAAAATGTTATTCGTGAAAATGCAAACAATGTCTTAATTACTAAGACAACTTAAGACGATAAATATCCATTGAAACAACTACTTCCCGTGCAAATACACCTCCGGATATTGAATTTACAATGAAATATTTAAAATCTTATTTAATTTGATTTGTTACAACACTCTATTAAAGTATATGTAACGTTTAGGTCAAATTCTCTTCAAAACAACTAACAAATACAAATTAAAAATGAAAGGAGAAATAATAAAAAATTAGAAGTGAAAGGTTGTAAATGTTTGTAGCTTTAATAAATTACATTATAATTATTAAAATGCTGATTAAATTCATTAAATAACGTTATATCAACATTGTAGCAACATTAAACGTTATTTTAATGTAATAAAACATTACTTAAATCTGCTTGTTTAGTGGACACAAACTATTTTAAAAGTTAGTGGTAAAACGAAGCCTTGTGTACAACAAGTTGCATAACTAGACTAGTATTGCGCGCATTCGCCTATAAAAGAAAACACAAGGTTGCACAATTTCCCAGCTTTATTACAAATTCCGCTCATGAATTAAATAATTTAAATAAAATAAGATGAGTTAAGAGCTTCTTGTAAAATGTTGTATACAGTATATGCACTTACATTAAAATTGCTAATAAAAAATTAACTCACCAGCTTCTAGCAACATTTTCATCCCAACTTTGGCATTATCCAAGTCCAACAAGAACGAATTCTTGGCGGTGTGAAAACAAAATCCGCATTCGTAATTGCAAACCCTGGTGAAATGATAATTCACACTCCTGGGGGTTGAAACTGCGTCGATTTTATTTTCCTTATTTAGAACTGCATCGCCGATTTTCTTTTTTCTTTTCAAAACTGCATCTCGAATATTATTTTTCACGTTTCTTGCACTACTTTTAATTAAAATCGTGTTTTCCGTTTTTACAATTGCGTCTTTTTTGTAACGCTTCGCAAAAATTAAAACCGTCAAAGCGGCTGCGTATATTACTAAGGTTATTATTGAGAGCATGCTGATTGTAATCTTTATTTTTGTTTTATAAACACTTTATCGCCCCACAGATCGCGAAATTGTAGTAAGCGTTTGCGATTTTCGGCGCTATTTATACTCGCACTGCTGGTGATTCCCCGTTTTGTGTGAGCGCGCGAAGGCGATGGATCAATAACAACATTTTAAAAATACGTTCTCTACATACGTGCATTTTAAAATCCTGATTTTGGCAATTATCTTGTTTTCAAATATAAGCATAGTATAATTTTCAAAACTATAAATAGTTATACAGGGCAGTACTTAGGTATAGGCTTTTCTAAACTCGAAATTTTACTTCATGGGCTAGGCATATAAATTAGAACACTGAAAGCCCACTGAGCCAACACATTCAAGTTATGTTTCTTCAATATTAAAAAAACGTTTAATGTTTTTATAATGTTGATAAAACGTTATTTGTTTGTTTTTGTTTAGTGGGAGGAGTTTGGCAATGGAATTTAAAACACTGAAAAGCGTTTGGCAATGGAGTTTTGAAAAATGTTTTAACAGAGTAGTTCTCAACGTGGGGTCTACACCCCACAGGGCAGCAATTTGAGTTTTATAAGACGCAATTGGAAATTAATAGAATGACTAATCAAATTGTATGAAAATTGACTAAATATATTTATTTACGCTATGATTTATTTATGGTTTGCAAATGTATCATACATTCCTAATCAGAATATAATTTTATATTATACCGGGCGTTCGATAAAAAAACGCCTAATGCCCTAACTCTTGTATTTATTGACTGATTTTATTGAACTAAATCCCAAAGTCAATGGCCGTTTAGATACTCAAAAATGACATGAATATTGTTTTTTTCAATAATAAAAATGGATTTTTCCGTAAATAAATAAATAAATAACTTCATTCTCAAATAATAGCCAACTTAAGATTTTTAAATGGCTGCCTATAATTTTTTAATTTTAATACATTAGACATAATTTTTCAAAACCCAATAACGCTTAATTTCTTGTTTTTGTTCAATGTTCTAGTCGATTTTTTTTTAAATCTTCAATTTAATATTATATTTTGTAAAAATCATAATTAGTGTGCCCTGTAAAGAAAGGGACAAATGTCATTTATTGTGAAGTTATGCCATTAATAATAACGAAACAACAAATAAGTTGTCGTTACAACTTAATCCAGAATAAAAGTAAAGGAAAACTGTAAATATTTTGTTATTTCAATATTTCGATTATGACTCATTTTTTGAAGTGTATTTATAACTTCACAACATTTCAGTGTTTTATACGCGTGGCGCATGAAGTAACATTTCGAGTTTAGAAAAGGCTCGTGAAAAATAAATGTAGTGTGCCTTGAAACAAAATTGGACTTTTAATACTGATCATAATTTGTAAATAGAATTAGTATGTATAATTAGCTTAGAAGATTTAATACAATTTGTCAAACAATCGAACAAAATAAAGGCTAGTATTTTTTTTAAACTTTACAATATTCAGTGTTTTATACGCGTGGCGCATGAAGTAAAATTTCGAGTTTAGAAAAGCCCCGTGAAAATTTGTCTCGGGTCGCTGCGCGACCCTCGACAAATTTTCTACGCGGGGCTTTTCTAAACTCGAAATTTTACTTCATGCTTAATCTGGGAGTGGAAACACTCGTTCGAACTTTAAAATTAATCTATTATTAAATCGACGTATGTACCCACTAAGTAAAAAACAAACAAATAACGTTGTATCAACATTGCCGCAACATTAAACGTTGTTTTAATGTTGATGATACATTACTAAGATGGGATTACTCAGTGGGTAACAGAGCTGGGATGAATCCTCAAAAACAGGATTCGAATCACGAATCCGAATCACCTAATATGATTCGAATCACGAATACTCGAATAAAGGATTCGTAAGTGAAAAATATGTTTCGAATCAAAGATTCGAATCCTCATTTTTGAATCACGGATACAAATCCTTTAAAAATAAATTTGAATCTATTATTTGCAACCAGTAATATTTTATTCCATCAGTTTCTATTAACAAAATTGTTCATTTACCGACTAAATATCTGATTATATAATGAATTTAATTAATGATGATATATGTGTTATCGAACTTCATTTTAAATCTGTGTTTTATACGCGTGGCGCATGAAGTAAAATTTCGAGTTTAGAAAAGCCCCGTGAAAATTTGTCTCGGGTCGCTGCGCGACCCTCGACAAATTTTCAACGCGGGGCTTTTCTAAACTCGAAATTTTACTTCATGCTTAGTCTGGGAGTGGACCGTCAAGATTTTCTACATGTCGAGATTTTCGATATTTCTAGATTTATGTCGATTTATTCACAGTTTGTTATTGTATTAAATGCAACTTCAATATTAAATAAAAACGGTTTTTTTTAGGAATAGAATATTCACCCATTAAGAGCCGAGCAAATTATAAAGTTAACTCTAAAAGTTAATTTTAGGTATAATTTTAAATCTTTTTCTATGATTTCAATAAATGATTTATTATATTACATACGTCGATTTTTTAAAAGAGTTAAATTTAAAATTCAAACGTGTGTTGTCCACTCCCAGACTAAGCATGAAGTAAAATTTCGAGTTTAGAAAAGCCCCGCGTAGAAAATTTGTCGAGGGTCGCGCAGCGACCCGAGACAAATTTTCGCGGGGCTTTTCTAAACTCGAAATTTTACTTCATGCGCCACGCGTATAAAACTAACTGACACCATTAGAACAATGACTAAACTTCGCGACAAAGCACTGCAGGACTTCAAGAGAACTCGTCTTCCAGCTAAGTGGGATTACTATAAGAGCCTTCGAAACTTAGTTACATCTTCAATACGTAAAGAAAAACGCGCTTACCTAAACTACGTAGCAAAAAACAGCTCTACGAAACAGCTTTGGAAAGACTTAAATACACTTAACATATACAAGCGGAAGGCATGGTCTATATCTCCACTTCTTAGTAATGCCGATCAAATTAATAACTATTTTGTGACTTCATCAAGCAATACAAATACGCCTGATAGCCATTACATGCACTTCTACAAAGGCAATGTCAGAGATGGCATAACAGACACGTTCGATTTTACTCTCGTTGCGGAACAAAATATTCTCGAAATAATAAATAAGATCAAATCCAAATCCACAGGTGTAGATGATATTAATATTCTACTACTCACTTTATGCGTTCCATACCTTCTACCGTACATTACGCATATTATCAACCATTGTTTAACCTCGTCATACTGTCCGGAAGTTTGGAAAGAAGCTCTGGTGATCCCACTTCCCAAAAAACCCACTGCACTCGATCTGAAAGACCTTCGACCAATCAGCATCCTTCCAGCCTTATCAAAAATTCTCGAAAAAGTCGTAGAAATTCAACTACAAGGCCATATTCATAAATTTAATATCTTACCTAAAAATCAATCAGGATTCAGGAAACTTCATAGCTGCGAGACGACACTTCTAATGGTAATAGATCATATAATTAAGGCCACAGACGTTAACAACATCACAGCATTGACATTGATTGATTTTTCTAAAGCCTTTGACACGCTCAACCACGATATGATGTTAGCTATTCTGCACTACGTTGGCCTTAGCACGGCTGCTATCCAGTTTTTCAAAGCCTACTTGGTAAACAGATTTCAACGCGTCAAACTCGACACGACCATGTCCGAACCATTGCAACTGCGCTCGGGGGTACGACAAGGATCTGTATTGGGTCCGCTATTGTTTGGCATTTATACCAGCTTCATCTTTGCAAACACCAAATCTCGCTAATGACCTGTATGCTGATGACACGCAGGTGTATTTATCATTCGATGCTAATGACAGTGACAGGGCAATTGGTCAGCTGAGTAGTGATCTTTCCAACCTAAGCACCATTTGTAAAAAAAACTGCCTACAAATTAATCCAGCAAAATCTGCACTTTTACTTTTTGGAAAAGATAGTACCTTGATAAAAGTAAAAGATACTGTATCTCTCACCTTGGAAAACGAACAGCTATTTCCCATTAAGTGTGCAAAGAACCTAGGTATCCTCGTAGATACTAAATTAAGATTTAAACAACAAGTTAGCAAGCTAATACAGTGTTCCTATGGCAAACTAAAAGTGTTGTATGGGAGTAAAGAATGCCTTAGTGTAAATCTGCGAAGCATGTTATGCGACAGTCTGGTTCTTTCTACCTTCAATTACTGTGACAGTGTCTATGGGCCCTGCATCGATGCCACGGATCGTCGAAGAATCCAGAAAGTCCAAAATGCATGCCTGAGACTCATTTTCGGAATACGTAAATTTAATAAAATCTCCTACATACTCGAGAAACTAAATAGGCTCTGTCTAATCCCTAAGATTAGACATACATTTAATTATTAATTATTCTATTAAGATTGCATCATTCGTTCAATAATGCAATCATAACACAACACAATTCCGGACAATTACCTGATGCCCCACTTACGCAAGAATGACGAGCGCCTGTCCGGCCGATCCACGGCAACAACTTCTGCAACTCAGCAACGGACTTGTGGACTTTGTGACCATCGGCGTCCCAAATCACCGGGCCAACGCTACCAGTCAGCACCAACACCAAATATAAATACCCGCGAGGAGGCCAACTGACCAGAGTTATTTCGACTCTCAAACCATTAACTACCATGTCATGTATTTAAGTTATTATGTTACAATATATACCTATTTTAAATCCACTACTCTACCCTGAACTATTACATGGTCCTTCGAACAAAACAGCTAACTGGGTCAAGCCCGCACCAAGCCTAAGCGCCAGTTAGTTCCTATCAATCCGAAAGCTGGGTCTAGCACGCACCAAGCCAAAACGCCAGCTTTCATTCCAAAAAATAAATCCAAATTAACTGGGTCAAATCCAAATTAACTGGCACCAAGCCTAAGCGCCAGTTAATTTTCCTATAAACCGAAAGCTGGGTCTAGCACGCACCAAGCCAAAGCGCCAGCTTTCAATCAATCAAAAATCAAAATTGACTGGGTCGAGCACGCACCAAGCCTAAGCGCCAGTTAATTTTCCTATCAATCCGAAAGCTGGGTCTAGCACGCACCAAGCCTAAGCGCCAGTTATTTTTTCTACGTCCAGAAAGCGACAGATTTCAATTAATCAACCAAAAGCGAATCTACGTCCAGAAAGCGACAGATTTCAATTAATCAACCAAAAGCGAATCTACGTCCAGAAAGCGACAGATTTCCATTTCAATCAACCAAAAGCGAATCTACGTCCAGAAAGCGACAGATTTCAATTTCAATCAACCAAAAGCGAATCTACGTCCAGAAAGCGACAGATTTCTAGCAAGCATGGCACAACGAATACTTATCTCAACTTCAAGTGAGATACAGATGGAACAAAATGCAGCCTAATATGGCCCCAGATACAATAGTTATAATCAAAGAAGATGCCAAACCGCAGCATTGGCCTTTAGGTAAAATAATTAAAACTCATCCAGGAAAAGATGGAATAGTCAGACTGGTCACAGTTATGAAAAGTGGAGGAAATACTACAAAAAAGGCGATACATCATCTTATTCCACTTCTGAAAGACGAAACTAACGAAAAAGAGGAAACAAATATGAAAACAGAGCTGCACACGCATATGGCACTAACTTAAGAAAAAAGAATTAGAAAACAAAAAAGCCCAGTCATCATACTAATATTTATTCTCTTACAGGTTTTTCAAGTTGCAAGCAGCTATTACACAATTAAATATCCCCACGGCGGATTATATATTGAACACTTTGGCAGCGCATAAACTGAGAGAGGAACCTTTCGCATCCATACAGAATATAACCGAACTCTTTTGGAGGATGATGTACGTCGAGCTAGTAACGTCACCTTGCGATTTCTATAACTATGCAAAGAAACCCACAAAGTAACAACAGAGGTGGAATGCAAGAGTCTGGTACATCATTTGATAGAAATACTAAAAAATATTGAAGAAACTTTCTCAGGCATAGCAAATCAAGACAAATCACGTGACAAACGAGGATTACTAGGAACATTGATGACCGCAGTATTTGGAGTTAATGACGAAGTTTACACAGATATTGACCGCCTTGATGCTAACCAGAAGCAGCTCATGCACTTAGCACAACATCAAACTAAATTAATGATATCTGCCATGGCAACATTCAACAATACAGAAGAAGTCATGGCAAAGAAGTTGGAACAATTTCAACTAAAGATAAACCAAGGTTTCCAATTAATCCATGAAATGTCAAAATGGTATGCCGCCATCAATTCCAACCAATTAAATATCCATCTCCTTGGCGCGTATCAAACAGCACATAATTTCCTCAGCAACACCTCTCCAAAATTTTAAGCATCCGTTACAGACAAAATAACTTCCATATTCTAATACCTCCTTCTCAGATTCAATCCATCATAAAACATGCAAACCTAAAGCTCCCATCCAATTTACAAATACTATCCGCACCTATCACAAATGTGCAAAGCAAACAGGATAGCAACACAATACACATTTATGGGCACTTCCTTATTGTGGATACATCACAGTTCACAATAATGAAAGCAACAACGACACCATGTCAAATTCATAAAACATACTACGAGGCGCTGGATATATCTCAAGACATCATCGCAGTTGACTACAATCAACAACTCTACTTCCATTTGCAACAAACAGAATTTTCGGCTTGCAGAACACTGACACGACACAAGTATGTCTGCGCACCCACCCAAATAATGGACATCGAGACACATCCCGAATGCATCATCAGTCAAATATTCGACCGAGATGACAAGATACATTGCAGAACAAGAAATTTTCCATTACACTCAATTACATGGAAGCAACTACATATATCAAACACATGGTTATTCATCACACCATCACCCATCAAAATAGCCATGCATGGTACACGAGAGGATGTTCAACTTAGCAACACAGGAGTAATCCAAATAACCCAGGATTGCATCATACACAGACAACATGTGATTCTAACGCCTAACCAGATGGAATCCAAAGCAATACTGGCCACATATTCAAAGAAGGCTAACGTTTCACTTATAAGTGGACAAACAGTACCGCCTATAAATCAGAACAATAAGATGGCAACTGATATAATCAACAAAGAAGAGGAACTTAGGGACCAACTTTCGAACATCAACTGGAAACACATCAGATACCACTCGTCCTGGACCAGTACTGTAACAACCATAGGCACATTAGGACTAGGAATCGCAATCATTCGGCACATCTGGAAGAAAAAGCAAAGTGGTGAAACCTCACCGGCAGGACATCCAGAAGAACTTCAAATGGTTCCAAGTCCAGCTTCCAGAGCATCTTCAGAATACTGTACAGTCCAGAGGACACCAAAAAATGTCAACCCACACCCACTTCCAAGGAACTTATCACCGACAGAGTCCATCCAACTACGACCGCTGATATCCCACACTCCCGGCGGGCAGAATGTCTAATCCCTAAGATTAGACATACATTTAATTATTAATTATTCTATTACGATTGCATCATTCGTTCAATAATGCAATCATAACACAACACAATTCCGGACAATTACCTGATGCCCCACTTACGCAAGAATGACGAGCGCCTGTCCGGCCGATCCACGGCAACAACTTCTGCAACTCAGCAACGGACTTGTGGACTTTGTGACCATCTGCGTCCCAAATCACCGGGCCAACGCTACCAGTCAGCACCAACACCAAATATAAATACCCGCGAGGAGGCCAACTGATCAGAGTTATTTCGACTCTCAAACCATTAACTACCATGTCATGTATTTAAGTTATTATGTTACAATATAAACCTATTTTAAATCCACTACTCTACCCTGAACTATTACAGGCTCAATATGGAAAACAGAAGAAAATTACACGCGGCTTGTCTTTATCAAAAAATTATCAACACCAAGCATAATAATAATATAACATTTAGAACCGATGTTCATAATTTAAATCTTCGTTTTAGACACATGATATCTACGCCAAAATGTCATTATAAAATATTCGAACGGTCCTTTACCTACGAAATTATGAAAGTTTACAATAGTATACCTGAACAATTCAAAATGCTATCCCCCGCTACTTTTAAAATTAAGATGCGAAATAATTTACTAATTGAACAGACTGCTTTGGTGAACTCTAATATCAGATGTTCAACTGATTCCTTGTACTCCAAAACATGTAAAAAAAATTGCTGACGTGAGATTTCTTCTGTTTTCTTACTTCTTTCTTACTTATAAATGCACTTTTACCCCCCACTTGAATTATATTCTTAATATGTCCAACGGTTGTATGGAAGATCAGTTTAATTAAATGTTTTTAATTAAACTGAATACAGCCGTTTTGATCAACAATTGTGTTTATATGTATTGTATTTTTTAATTGTGTTATTTGCTGCATACGTTGATCAATAAACAGCTTATTATTATTATTTAAAGTGAAGTTAAAAATGCACTGAACCAACCCAATTTCGATATTTTTTCAAAATTAGATGTTTTCTTTCCTATCCATGCTGTAAACCTTCAGATATTCGTTGTTTTCTTGTAAAAAACTTCGATTCCCTGTAGTTCTTCGGTCTCCGAAGACCATGGTTGGTCCTTCGAGCTGTAGCCTTTGTAAAATGGTAATAAACTTAGTAATCTAGAGTGATCCTTCAATTTGAAACTTCTAAGAACGAGTGTTGTCCACTCCCAGACTAAGCATGAAGTAAAATTTCAAGTTTAGAAAAGCCCCGCGTAGAAAATTTGTCGATGGTCGCGCAGCGACCCGAGACAAATTTTCACGGGGCTTTTCTAAACTCGAAATTTTACTTTATGCGCCACGCGTATAAAACACTGATTTCAAGTGAAGTTAAAAATATACTATAAACGTTGGATATTTTTCATGGTTAAGTAACCAAATATCCATTCACAAATATTTAAATTATTCGAAAATTTATATATTTATATTCAAATATGAATAATTTAGTGATTTAAATATTCATATTAGAATATTTAACTATTTGAATTAATCGAATTCGAATCCCAGCCTGAATAGCGATGATTCGAATTATTTAGGAGGATTTGAATCCGTGTATGAGGATTTGAATCCTTTTATAAGGATTCGATTCCTTTTACAAGGATTTGAATCCTTTTATAAGAATTCGAATCCTTTTACAAGGATTCGAATCATCTACGTCTGGATTCGAATACGAATCTTTTTAAAAAATGTAACGAATCCGGATCACGAATCCGTTCTCAATAAAGTATTCGAATACCTCTTTTGAATCCTCTAAAAGGATTCGAATCCAGGAATCGAATCCTGAATGATTCGAATCCTACCCAGCTCTGGTGAGTAATATAATAAATCATTAATTGAAATCATATAAAAAGATGCAAAATTCTACCTAAAAACAACTTTATAATTTGCTCGGCTCTTAATGGGTTAATATTCAATTCCTAAGAAAAACAGTATTTTTTAAATATTAAAGTTGCATTTAATATAATAACAAACTGCGAATAAATCGACAAAAATCTAGAAATATCGAAAATCTGGATATGTTAAAAATCTTGACGGTCCACTCCCAGACTAAGCATGAAATAAAATTTCGAGTTTAGAAAAGCCCCGCGTAGAAAATTTGTCGAGGGTCGCGCAGCGACCCGAGGCAAATTTTCACGGGGCTTTTCTAAACTCGAAATTTTACTTCATGCGCCACGCGTATAAAACACTGAAATATTGTAAAGTTTAAAAAATACTAGCCTTTATTTTGTTCGATTGGTTGATAAATTGTATTGAATCTTCTAAGCTGATTATAAATACTAATTCTATTTATAAATGATTTTGTTTTTTTTTAAAAGGAAGTTAAAACATTTATTTTGAAATTACGGTCATTCTATTGGCAGGGTGCTATTTCTAGTTAGTTGCATAACTATTATTATTTAGTTTAATTGCATAAGTATTATTTTGTTAAAGTTTGGGGTAGTTATATATGATTTTTCAGTATTAAAAGTCCAATTTTGTTTCAAGGCGCACTACATTTATTGCCAAAAAATCATGTGAACAAGATTTATTATACATTTTTTCTAGCATAAATATTAAATTAAAATAGCTGTTCTGTATTCGGTGGGCCACCGGGTATATACAATATAAATTATTGTTATTAATCTACAATTTGTACTTATGTAATAAATAAACAATAAACTAAAGGATTCTATAAAAACTTTAACGCTTTTATGATTTCAAACAATGGGCCCGTTTATCAAAATGTACAACATTCAACATGTTTAGATTTGTTTATGATGTATATTGGTAGTTAATGAACGGTACTCCGGCCGGTCTATTTTGTACGATTGCAAAAATCCCAAACACGTTCACGATTAACAATCCGGTCATCAGAGAATTCCCCAACAGTTGGCAGTAAACACCCAACTGTTGTCTTTAATGAACGAGCCCAATGTTTAAATAGTTTTAAGCCCAATTTGAACGTTTTCCAGTTTTTTGTTTTATAAAAACAATCATTTTTTTGCTAAAAAAGTTATTTACCTTAATCAAGAAAAATCAGGAAATTACCGCATGATTGACAGATGTATCATCATGATAACGTATCGTCTAATAAATATTTAATTATCCAACAAATATTTAATCAATTGAAGAATGTATCATCATGATAACGTATCGTTTAAACGTAAAAAGTCATTAAGCGCCATTGATTTCCCCTGCACTTAACGAACATTGAACTGACCATTTCATGTTCAATATTATTTAAACGTGAAAGTAATTAAATACTAGTGATATTGTATGTATTTAACGAATTTTACTTTTAATCACGCCCAATATCAATTACTGTTGTATAAGTTCTTACTGCGAAATCCAGGATAAGAGAAATGTGGGAAACATACATTTCTATTTTTGTTGGATAGATAAATATTTACGTATTTGAGTAATCGACATGTAATAATCTATTTTACTGATAAATAAATAGCAAATGTAAGCAGACTTTATCTAAATTTATTTTGTTTTAAATTACAAGTTTAATTATGTAATACATGATATTTAACAACAAAAAAAAAACAATCCGTTTTTTGCCACGGGTTTGGACTTAATTGCAATTTATTTTTAAAATTACACAGATATTTTATGGAGCGAAATAATTCTGAAATGAAAAATTTAATAAGAATTAAAAGCTTGTGCAATTTATGTTTTTTGCAACTCACGTCTGGATTATCGAAATAAACGCATTTAAGAAAGTTGTAGGCTGATGCGCATTTATTGCTTCCTTGATCTAAAAAATGTTGGAAGTTGGTTTAAAATATCTAATAAATACTTACAGCAAGGGTGTCCAACCTTTCGTACTACAAGAGCTACTTTTGCATACCAAGTTATTTGGCGACCGACTGGTTATAGGCAGACCTTTTTTTAAATTTTAATTGAAACAAACAGTTTTTTTTTAACAAAACGTGTTTCATTGAAACAGCTTTCAAAACATTAACAATTAAAAACATGTTTAAAACATGTTTAAAACAGGTTTAAAAGGTGTTTAAAACAGCACATACGGGACATTTTTCTTTTGAGTATACAGGGTGACCCATTTTAATTTATCTACTGGAATATCTCGACAAAGATGCATCGTACAAAAAAATGTTTTGAACAAAAGTATAATGGTTTCGAGCGGGCCATCCGATCCTGTGAAATTTTCTGCATCCCCGGCCCCTGGGGATTAGGGGTGAAAGAAAAAGGGGCAACTTTGAAATCTTAAATAAGAACCCCTATTTTTTATTTCAGATTCAGATTCTACACCAAAAATTATGTAGGTTTTATCCGAAAAAAAAAAAATGAATTTGTGAAAGATGGCGCCTGTAATCGCAAAATGAAAACGTTCCCATAAACTTAAAAAAACTGTCTTTACGTGGACAGTATGAAAAAGAGTATGTACAGGGTGGTCTAATTTCGATGTTGCGTATGGGCATCTCGGTAAATATACGAGTTACAAAAAAACCGATGGCGCATCTGCGATCTCTCTTTTTGAGACTAGGATAATGCCAAAAACAAAAATGTAACATCTTGTTTTTTTCAGAAGTTATGGGGCTAAATCTGGTATTCTTGATTTTTAACTTTAATTAATATCTTGCGAAATTTGTAAGATAGACAAAAACTATAAATACCTTCTTAAGACATTTTTTTTAAGTAGAATGCCGTGGCGTAGGCATTTTTTTTATTGTATGCACACATTTTCGAGTTAGGGCCAAATTATTATTTTTTTAAATGAAAATCATAGTTGGCTTTGACACAGTTGAAAAGTGTTTTTCACTGATTTCAAAAATATATACTTTTGTGCGTTTATCTTAAAAAACAATGGTATTATAGAATAGAAACTAGCTTTTAATCTGCTAAATAATATAATACCGAAGACAATAGCTGTTTTTGATCATTTGCATGCTCAATTTTAATTAATTATTCCATTGCAACAGCAAAGAGTTCTGTTGTTCCAACAAGATTGGAAAATAAAATTATGTTCTGCCTAATAAAATAAAACATTTATTACTCAAAAAAGAATTATTATTTAAACACTCCTAGTTTATAATGTTTATCATAATTAATGCATGCTTAGTGCAAATGATCAAAAATGGTTATTGTCTTCCGTATTATATTATTTGGCAGATTAAAAGCAAGTCTCTACTCTACAGTAACACTGTTTTTTTAACATAAATTTACAACAATGTATATTTTTGAAATCAGTGAAAACCACTCTTATCAACTATATTAAAGTCAACTATGATTTACATTTAAAAAAAATAATCATTTGGTTATAACTCGAAAATGTGTACATACAATAAAAAAATGCCCACGCCACTGGATCCTACTCAAAAAAGTGCCTTAAGAAGGTATTTATAGTTTTTGTCTATGTTACAAATTACGCAAGGTATTAATTAAAGTTAAAAATCAAGAAAACCCGATTTTGTCCTATAACTTCTGAAAGAAACAAGTTGGTGCATTTTTGTTTACGGCATTATCCTAGTCTCAAAAAAAGAGATCGCGACTGTGCCAGCGGATTTTTTGTAACTCTTATATTTACCGAGATGCCCATAAGCAACATCGAAATTACACCACCCTGTACAGTTTACTTTCAGCGTTTATAAACCCCTGACAGATGGCGGTAGAATCGTCAAAATTAGATTTTTCTCAAAATGATGTTGCGCATACAATTCGATTTTTAGTATAAAAAAAACCTTTTAATTGCTCCCAAAAAATTCCTTATTTTTTTCTACAGTGTGTATGGTATTTTCTATTTTTTCAGACCGACAGGAAGTATTTTTATTTAAGCGACAAAGTTAAAAAAAAATCATTTACCAGTAGCGGACATATTGTTGTACAAATTAACTTGAATAAGTCATTAGAATAATTAATTATATAGTCCTATATTATTTTAATTTGCGGTCGGTACCTATGTTGACCACAGCAGATTTCTTTAGGTTTACCGGGAACGTTTTCATTTTTGCGACTAGAGCGCCATCTATCACGAATTTAAAAAAAAATCAGATAAAATCGACATCATTTTTGGTGTAGAATCCAAATCTCTAATAAAAAATAGGGGTTCCTATTTAAGATTTCAAAGTTGAGTCCCTCCCCCACCCCCTGGGAAGTGGGGGTTAAGAACATTTCATAGGATCCGACGGCCCCCTCGAAACCATTAAACTTTTGTTTGAAACATTTTTTTGTACGATGCATATTAGTTGAGATATTCCAGTGGATAAATTAAAATGGGCCACCCTGTACATATCCCGATAATTACAGCGTTTTTTTTTTAAATTTGCGGGAATTCGTTGTTTTAAAGCGTTTAATTTGAGGCTTTTAACGAGTGTTTTCCACTCCCAGACTAAGCATGAAGTAAAATTTCGAGTTTAGAAAAGCCTAAGAGTTTGGATTGGCATGTCATTATTTTTATAAAATCACATTACGTTTTCATAATTATTCAAACTTAGAGTAACGTAAAGTGTTACATTAATAAATTTAGAATTTTTCCCTCTACAAAAAAGTTAAATAGATTTTGTCTCTAAAATAAATAGAGGAGCAAATATTTGAACACGTCAAAATTAGCATGCGATTTCCTATGTTGCGTCCGCCAAGTCAACACCCGGTACGCATACACTGTAAATTTTACGACAATCGTTGTTTTTTTAAAAGATTTCAATTTGAATCTTTAAACGAGGGTTTTTCACTTCCAGACAAAACATGAAGTAAAATTTCAAGTTTAGAAAAGCCTCAAAATTTGGATTGGCCGGGTAGCGAAGCGGAGCGGCCAATCCAAATTAGGCTTTTCTAAACTCGAAATTTTACTTCATGCGCCACCTTTAAAAACACTGATTCACAGTGAAGTTAAAAAAACAGACACATACAACAACGATTATAGGCAACCTAATATACTTTAGAGTTATTAGGTTGCCTATAATCACTGTTTTAAACAATTTGTTTGGCTGAGAATTTGACTCACGTTTTATTTACATCTGCATATTAGATTGCTAAAGCCGTATATTTTAAACTTTCCAATATTTCAGTGTTTTATACGTGTGGCGCATGAAGTAAAATTTCGAGTTTAGAAAAGCCTAATTTGGATTGGCCGCTCCGCTTCGCTACGCGGCCAATCCAAATTTTGAGGTTTTTCTAAACTTGAAATTTTACTTCATGCTTTGTCTGGGAGTGAAAAACCCTCGTTTAAAGATTCAAATTGAAATCTTTTAAAAAAACAACGATTGTCGTAAAATTTACAGTGTATGCGTACCGGGTGTTGACTTGGCGGACGCAACATAGGAAATCGCATGCTAATTTTGACGTGTTCAAATATTTGCTCCTCTATTTATTTTAGAGACAAAATCTATTTAACTTTTTTGTAGAGGGAAAAATTCTAAATTTATTAATGTAACACTTTACGTTACTCTAAGTTTGAATAATTAAGAAAACGTAATGTGATTTTATAAAAATAATGACATGCCATGGGTTTGAAACAATTGCGGATGTCAAAATGGTACAAGATATCTCTGTCACTTTATTAAAGTAAATGTTTTCGAAATACTTTACACTACATAAGGAAAATTCCTTCTAATTAAGTGGTATTATGCAGACTACAGTTATCAGGATGTTTGCGATATGTTTTCTATCCAGTTTGAAGACAGACCGATAGATTTTGCCGAAATTGCGTTTTTTAATTCTTGTATGTTCTCAAAACGTGTATTTGTCTATTTGTGTAATAGTATATTACGTAACGAGAGTGGTATAGTATATTACATATGAGCGGACATGTTGCGCACGAGCCGCGCAGCGGCGAGTGCAGTATTCCGCGAGTAGTTAATTGCCATCCAACTCGAGAAACGTACAATACTTTACCTACGCCCTAACAAAATAAACAATGAGCATGAAAGAAGAACTTATTTATTGTAATAATTTTTAATAGTACCACGACAATGATGAAAACTAAAATTCTACTTGATCCATATACAGGGAATAAAGCTATACATTTTCTGACATTCGTTGTTTTTCTAAACTCGAAATTTTACTTCATGCGCCACGCGTATAAAACACTGATTTCAAGTGAGGTTTAAATATACATGAAGTTCACAATATTTTAGTGTTTTATACGCGTGGCGCATGAAGTAAAATTTCGAGTTTAGAAAAACCCAGAAAATTTTCACGGGGCTTTTCTAAACTTGAAATTTTACTTCATGCTTAGTCTGGGAGTGAAAAACACTCGTTAGAAGCTTGAAATTGAACTTTTAAAAAACAACGAATGCCCAAAAGAGATGAGCAAGGAAGAATCAGACGCTATTGGTCCTTCGAAATTCTAAATGTACTAAATATGTATAGAAAAAAAACGTATTTTTCTCTAGTAGATGAAGAGACTTACTAAAAAATGACTACTACTACTAGATACAAGCGACAAATATGTTAATTGATAATCAGAAATGTTCTTCGGTGAAAAGAACATTATTATTAAGCGAACACCGGTTTTTAGATCTGACATTTGCATAAAACTGAACGAAATGATTGGTTTAATAAGATCTTCCAAAGAATTCTTAATTTTACACTAAAAAATATTGATAATGAGCACCTTGTGTCTCGTAATGTATAGGGTGGCCCAAATTCGATGTTTTTATAAGGTATCTCAGTAGCCCGAATAGTTAGACAACATCTAATATACATGTCATGACCTCTTTTTCAGAGAAAATGACAATATCATTAACAGATCATAGCTAGCTTAATTAGTTTTCGAGATATCGAGATATTTCGAGATATCCGGCGTTTTTCAATTGTTGGCTATTTTTAAATAAGTGTTTTTCTCAATAACTATAATAAATACAAATAAATAGTTTAATAGTTAGTTGTCTAGTTTTCAACGTAGAATTCAGTGGCGTACTTATTTTTTTAATTCAACTTTTAATTTCAGAGTTATGCCACAAAGTTGACTTTTTTTTAAATGTAACACCCTGTATGTTTTTACGTGCATTTTAAATTAGCTTTACAATGATATATATATTTAACAAAAATTCGTAAAAATACGCAAAAAACGATTATATTAAAAACTTCTGGGCTTTTCTAAACTCGAAATTTTACTTCATGCGCCACGCGTATAAAACACTGATTTCAAGTCAAATTAAATATATGTACTTCGGCTTATGTTTAATCTCATATTTATTAATTTTACAAATGTTTAGTTTGATTAATTCAAACATCTGAAGCAATTTGTCTAGAATATGTACACGCCCACTGAGCAAAAACAAACAAATAAAATTTTATCAGCATTGTAGCAACATTAAACGTTGTATTAATGTTGATGAAACATTACTTAGTTGTATTTGCTCAGTGGGCGTGTACTTAAAAAGAAAAAATTCCCGTATGTTTCCTAAATGTAATTTTAAATCGTTAGTCAAGAGGTCAACAAAGCAATAGTGACTGATACTGGTTTGTTAACTAATTTTCTAAACGTGTTTTGTTGTGCAGAAATTCTTTTTTTTAAACTCATTATTTATAATTTTTGTATCTGCAACGATCGAAAATTTCGCTTTGTTTCGGAATAGCAACAGACGAATTGCAGATTAAACAACAGCATTTTACACCAATCATAGTAAAAACAATTTATTTTTCACAAAATCTAGTCGTAGCTTAGAACCAATTAGCGATCGACGGGTTGAACACCCCTGACTTAAGGCCAGTTGCACCAAACAAATTGAACTGGTTCAACTCTGAACTTCAGTTCAAAGTGACATTGGACCCGTTCATCAAAATGTTCAACATTCAATATGTTTGGATTTGTTTGTGATGCAAGTTGGTATCTGATGAACGGTACTCAGCCATTTTGAAAACTTTAACCCGTCAACAGCAATCGCCAACACCAATCGGTCTATTTTGTATGATTGCAGAAATCCCAAACACGTTCACGATTAACAGTCCGGTCACCAGAGAATTCCCCAACAGTTGGCAGTAAATGCCCAAACGGGCCCATTAGAACAATAGGAACTGTTATCTTGAAGTCAAGTTCAGCTTGAACTCGGGTTCAACGTTTTTGGTCTTCGATGAACGGGCCCATTGAAACAATAGGAACTGTCATCTTGAAGTCAAGTTCAGCTTGAACTCGGGTTCAACGTTTTTGGTGCAACTGGGCCTTAGAGGTTTAAGTTTACCTTTTCCCTTGCAATTTTCAGTAGTCACCAAAATTGGGGCTTGTCTGGGCTTCGGAAGCATTTCCACTTGTTTTAGAGCAGCTGCTTCATTGTACTTACCTTCCTTATCGACCTACATATTTATGAAAGTTTAATAAATAAATAATTTATGAATATATGGTTTATTGCAATCGTTTAAATTATAATTTAGAAGTAGGTAGCATTTTTTTGTATGGTTGCCCAGGATGCTAATTGAATGATGGAATTAATTTGAGGTTATGGTAAACTATGTATTAGCAGTCAGTAGTGCCAATCTAATTTAAAGTACAAAGCCTACTCCAAATCATGTTTTAAAAGACGGCACGGTACCTGGTGCAACGCAAAACAACTTTACCCCTACAGTTTTATTTATTATTTGAGAGATCAATTTGAATTGTTATAACCAGGGTTGTTAAAAAAACGTTTAATTTTATTTTAATTAAAACAAACAGTTTTTTTTACAAAACATGTTTTTTTCATTGAAACAGTGTTTAAAGCATTAACAATCAAAAACATGTTTTAAACGTGTTTAAAACATAACCAGCCTTATTAATAGACGTTAGCATACAGCATTAACACAGTTCTAAGGATAATCTTGACATTTTCGGATTAATAAAACATTTTAGTAGATTACTATTGTCAGTTTACAACTAATAATTTAATAGCCCTAGTTTAAGCCTTGTACATAACCTCAATTGTCATAACAAAATAGGGTTATATAGAATTTATTTAATAATGCAATAAATCATAAATGCATAAACATCAGTATATTTTGACCTTCACTTGAAATTAGTGTTTTATACGCGTGGCGCATGAAGTATAATTTCGAGTTTAGAAAAGCCCAGAAAATTTGTCTCGCGTCGCTGCGCGACCCTCGACAAATTTTCACGAGGCTTTTCTAAACTTGAAATTTTACTTCATGCTTAGTCTGGGAGTGAAGACTCTCGTTAGAAATAAATTTTAATCTAATAATTCATCAAAAGTAATACATCCACTGAGCAAAAAACAACAAATAACGTTATATCAACATTGTAGCAACATTAAACGTTGTTTTAATGTTGTTGAAACATTACTTAAATGGATTTGCTCAGTGGGCATGTTCACAAACATAAAAAAACAGAGTAACATACCTTCTAAATTACTTGATTACAATAAAGTTAGAACACATGAAAATGTAATGTTGCCATGTTAATTTTATCAGTATTTCAAAAGTAACGATACCAACATTTCGTATTAATAGAGCAAAATCTACATGTTATTGTAGATTTTGCTCTATTAATACGAAATGTTGGTATCGTGTTTGAAGGCGTCTAGTAGAGATTAAGTAGCAGTAAGCTATAATGATATTAACAGCAATTCTATTAATAAGGCTAAACATGTTTAAAACACGTTTTAAATCACACATGATTGTGATATTTTATTTTGATAAAATTTTATTTTTAATAATGTAATTTGAAATGTCTTCAACAATTTAATTAAAATTTGAAAACGTAAACAAACAATATTTAATAAAGTAGTATAAAATATAGTTTAACTAATTTATGCCCGTTTACACCCCGGTCGAATTAATATTTAATCATCGAATTTTGGATAATCCTATTGCACCGCCATTTAATCAATGACTAAAGTTTCGATAAACCTCAAGTTTTTAATCCGCCGATTTTGTCTGATTAAGTACTGACATTTGTCGAAAGTTACTTCAAAATGGAAATTGAATTCAATTTATTAGAATACGACGATGAACTGGATGTAATTGATTTAATTAACTTTGATGTTCCACGTCATGTGAACCTAAGAATTAATTACTTTGATATCCTAGATCTGTAGTCTCGAAACTACGGCCCGCGGGCCAAATCCGGCCCGCGACTTGCATGAATCCGGCCCGCCATTGTTTGTATTTTTTTTGTAAATGTTATATTTTGAAATATTGTAACAATTGTTCCTTAAATTTTTTATAATTTTATAAAATTAATCGGATCTTGGCCGACTTTATTAAGTAGAATTTTATTTGTGGCCCGCGAAGAAGATAGTTTGGAGACCCAGGTCCTAGATGATAGTAGTTTTCGAAAAAGATTTCGATTGAATTAACAAAGCACCTTATACTTATTAACATTAATTGAAGAACAAATAGAATTTGCAAGTGATGGGTAAGTTAGTAATAAGTAATATTAAGGTTCATGGTTTTTAATATTACAAAGGTCCAAATTATGTTTGGATAAACTAGTTTAAAGTAAAAAAAGTACCTTTACATCAGCAACTGACATTTCATCTCAATTTTTAAATACCATCTGTTTAAATAATTATTACCAACACAATATAACTAAAAATCTAGATTTTCACAATTCGTCAACTTCGTCAATAATGCTTTCTATGATTGCCGATTTACTAACCAGATGACGGTGCAAACAAAGCAGCTTGATTAATCTAATCATTAGGCCCGTTCAGCAAAAAGTTCAACATTCAACATGTTGGGATTTGTTTGTGATGCATGTTGGTACTTAATGAACGGTACTGTGGTCGGTCTATTCCGTACGATTGCAAAAATCCGAAACACGTTCAAGGTTAACAATCCGGTCATCAGAGAGTACCCCAACAGTTGGTAGTAAACTCCCAACTGTTGTCTCTGCTGAACGGGCCCATTGATTTACTAATCACTGATTCTAATGGAGCGTGGTGCAAAAGGGCATTAATGTAAAAAAAATGTTTTAAACAAACTGATAAATAATGAATATAATAAGGAAACTAATGGAAGACCAACAGCTAGATATCCTTCAATACTGATAGCCCGGGATCGGGTTCGACCCATGCATCACGAGGCGAGGACCAAGGGATGGACACAATGGACCATTACAGAGATGAGGCAAATATTGTTAATTTATCATATAAATACATATTCTTGTACTAGCTCTGTAAATGTCAAAATAAAACACGTTCAAAAAAAACAAATTTATCGTTTAAAACATGTTTTAAATAAATTAAACATTTAAAAGAAAACCGTTTGAAATACGACGGTTGATTTTAAATATGTTTAAAGCACTGTTTTAAAACATACCCTCTGAATACGGAAACATTTTAAATATTGCACGAATATTGAACATAATACTAAAATAAAACATTGTATTAAAATCATTACAAGAAAGTTTTAGCAACGTTACAAACATTGTATTAACGTTTTCCGTGCAATATTGATTTACATATATTACCTAAATGTTAAAAATGATACTAACATTTAACACTGTTTTATAAAAATATTGCGGCAAAGTAACACAACGTTATATAATCATTACAAACTGACTTTTATGCTACATTGTATTGTAAACATTGGATATATATATATATATATATATATATATACAGGGTGAGTTTTTATCGATGTTCTCTATGGGGATCTCGGAAACTATAAAAGATAGAAAAACGGTTAAATGGAGAAAGAAGTGTACTTTTATAGGACGAATAAAATGACACTTTCAAAATATTTGAAAAAGTCAAGGGTAACTAGATATTTTGAATAAAGTAAAATGTGTCAATTTTTTAAAATCAATATATCTCTATTATTATCATAGATAGAAAAAACTGTAAGGGACAAAGTTGTAGAAAATTTTACACAGATTAATAACAAAAAAATCAAAAAAAAATTTCGCCCATATTTTGGGAGATATGACACAAACTTACCTTTTTTTAAATGGAAACAATAGTTGGCTATGACTTTATTAAAAGGGCTATTTTTTTCCCTTCAATTCAATATAACATATGCCATAGTTATTTTTAAAATAAAGTAAGTTACAGTCGTTTTTCATTTTACCATACACCAAAAAATAGTTAGCCATGAAAAAGACAAAAGTAAAACAATTGCAGTTGTTTATTCTAAACACATATTAATTCATTGACATATTTGGTTTGTTTTGATAAGTTTGTTTTGTATTTAATGTATGGTGCGGTGTGTTCGGATCGAGAATTCTCGGCCCATATATTTTTGATAACACATTGAATGGAAATGATTACCTTCGTTTTCTTCAAGAAACATTTGAAGATATGGTCGATGATTTAAATTTATCCGTACGGGCAAGATTGAAGTGGTTTCAACACGACGGAGCTCCACCTCATAGAAAGTTGGCTGTGCGAAACAATTTAAATGATGCTTTTCCTAATTCATGGGTGGGAAGAAATGGACCAATCCTATGGCCACCTAGATCACCCGACCTATCCGTTGTAGACTTTTTTCTGTGGGGTTATGTGAAGAACAAAGTGTATCAACAATCATATCAATCCGTGGAGGATCTTAGACTAGCTGTACTTGAAACATTTAATTCTATTGACAGAAGAAAAGTCAAAAAAGCCACAAATTCGATTTTAAAAAGATGTACTTTATGCCATAATAATAATGGTGGACTTTTTGAGCATCTTATGTAATATTTAAAATTTTCTTCTATTATTATTTTGATAATTTTGGAATTATTTTACTTTATGTTGCTTTTAACAAATCTAAAGAAAGATATTAAATTAAATATTGATTTCGTTGCTATAAACAACCGCAATTGTTTTACTTTTGTCTTTTTCATGGCTAACTATTTTTTGGTGTATGGAAAAATTAAAACGACTATAACTTACTTTATTTTAAAAATAACTATGGCATATGTTATATCGGATTAAAGGGAAAAAAATAACCTTTCCAATGAGGCCATAGCCAACTATTGTTTCCATTTAAAAAAAGATAAGTTTGTGTCATATCTCCCAAAATATGGGCGAAATTTTTTCTTTGATTTTTTGTTATTAATCTGTGTAAAATTTTCTACAACTTTGTCCTTTACAGTTTTTTTCTATCTATGATAATAATAGAGATATATTGATTTCAAAAAATTGACACATTTTACTTTATTCAAAATATCTAGTTACCCTTGACTTTTTCAAATATTTTGAAAGTGTCATTTTATTCGTCCTATAAAACTACACTTCTTTCCCTATTTAACCGTTTTTCTATCTCTTATAGTTTCCGAGATCCCCATAGAGAACATCGAAAAAAACTCACCCTGTATATATATATATATATATATATATATATATATATATATATATATATATATATATATATATATATATATATATTGAAAATGGTAACATTACATTTTTAACATTGTATAATTGTTGAAACTGTTGCTGTAATGCAGCATCGTTCTTTACTCATTTCATGGACATTGAACATACAGAGTTTGTTATTTAGGTAAACATGTCCCAATTATATGCTGTAAATCTTCAGATTTTTGTTGTTTTTTTTAAAGAGTTCAACCGAAAGCTTTAAACGAGTGTTTTCCACTCCCAGACTGAGCATGAAGTAAAATTTCGAGTTTAGAAAAGCCCCGTGAAAATTTGTCGAGGGTCGCGCAGCGACCCGAGACAAATTTTCTGGGCTTTTCTAAACTCGAAATTTTACTTCATGCGCCACGCGTATATGACGTTGATTTCAATTGAAGTTCATGCACTTGTTAACAATATTTTAATGTTTTTAGAGTTTAAGGGTACTGGGTACTTAGGTTTCGGAGTACTGTCTCCCCTAGACTACACATTACTTTTTGTAAAACAGTTTTTTTCTTGTTACCAATTAAACCCAGAAATGAATTTTGCATTAAGATTACAAGAGAAACATTCCTATAACGTTCACGTATGCATTTATCGTATGCAACTTAAAATAAATACATTCGTATGTTGGGTTGCATACAAATAAGAGTAATCGCTCGTGTTGCATAGGCGTTACTTAGTCAACGGTGCAGCAACGTTTTTCTTTGAACGTTAGCATGCAACGTTCCTGCAGGAGGACATTCAGCGTTTATTTAACGTTTTTTCAACATTCATGCAACTTAAAACGCAACGTTTCGTGTTGCGCGGTAACATTGATGCAACGTTTCTTTGCTCAGTGGGTAACAACCCTGGTTATATCTAAAAATAAATTCGAGTTTATTGATCACCCAGAAATCCTAGTTGCACTTTCCGTTACACCGGGAATGACTTCAATTTCGAAATTATAAATGGAATAACTTGTATATTTGTTTTAATTCAGGATTTAAATCAATTTTTTAGACTTCGCTTACTTGAATGAAAAATGCACTTTTTTTTCAAGCTTATTTTTTATGGGCTTCAACGTGAGGATTTGAAGATTTTTTCTGGGAAAAGCCAAATTTTGTTGACATACTTTACTATTCTTTGGTATATAAAAATAAGACCTTACCAGTTTGTACATATCCAAAATACACAAAGCATAGCACTAAAAAATAATTTAGTTTAACTCAAAAATCTACTTTCAAATATTCCAAAATGTTACTTACTTGTGCTTCAGGCTCGTCATTCCATATTCCTTTGTGCATGTTTTCAATAATTTCTGCAACAGTAATTATTCTGAGTGTTAGAAGAAATATTTTACTAAAATTAACAGCACATATTTAAATATTCCTTGGTGCTATAATATGTATTTATAAAAGATCATTTTAATGACCTCAATTTACATCATATTTCTAATTATTTTTTAAAATATTTCTTCAGGGTCCGGCAAAAAATAGCACAACTCAATCAATTTTCAAGATATTTTATTAAAAAAATAATTTTGTAAACAGGAAGATTGGAAGTTTATAACGTATATAAAAACTTAAAAAGAAACTTCAAGTAGCGAAAACAACATAAGGTAAATGACGACCTCCGTTTTCAATGCACAGCTGAAGTCGAGTGGCAAAGTTTATCATAACTCCTTGCAAAGTTGCTCGAGGAATCGCACATAGTGAAAAAGTAATCGTATGGGCTGCTGTGTGTAAATCAAGAGTGATCGGACCTTTTTGCTTCGAGGAAAACGGCCGCACTGTAACAATAAACGCCGAACGTTATGTAACCAGGATCTGGGAATACCTCCTCCCCGAATTACGTCGGCGTCGAATTCCTGTCAGGAAGGTTTATTTTCAACAGGATGGGGCAACTGCCCACACGGCACGTGCATCTATGGAGCTGCTGAGAACATCGTTTCCCGGTAGGTTAATCTCACACCGCGGCGACATCCCAGGGCCGGCACGTTCTCGGATCTGTCACCATGTGACTTTTATTTTCCTAAAGGGCAAAGTGTACCTTAACAAGCCTCGAAGTTTGGCTCAACTGCGTGATAATGTTCAGCGAGAAATTCGTGCGATTCCTCGAACAACTTTGCAAGGAGTGATGACTAACTTTACCACCCGACTTCAGCCGTCCAAATCCAAATGCTCAAGCTTTTCTAAACTCGAAATTTTACTTCATGCTTAATCTGGGAGTGGAAACGCCCGTTAGAAACTTCAAATTGTACTTTTATGAAAAACAAAGAATGCCTGAAAAACAAGGAATGCTTAAAAATCTACGCGTATTCATCAGCATATGTATACTTAAAAAAATTCCCTCTATTCAGCAGCACTTGTTTAACATTAGTAACAAAAAATCTTAACATAGTAATAAAAAATGTTAACATTAATATAAGAGTTCAATTAAGTTGACAAAAGCTCGTATAGTCAAAGTGCAGACAAAGATAGTTTAAAAGATAACGAAAATACTATCGAAAATTATAAAGGAAAAAATAATAGATAACACTATTTAAAAATGATGAACGGTGGAGGCTTCTACTTCGTTATACATGTTAATTCAATTAAATAAAACACTTCAACTTTGTTTGTATAACACAATATTTTTTTATTTTTGTGACTGCAGTTTCGGCAACTCAACTTGCCATTATTAAACGGAGTGAGTTTGATAATGGCAAGTTGAGTTGCCGAAACTGCAGTCACAAAAATAAAATATATTGTGTTATACAAATAAAGTTAAAGTGTTTTATTTTATTGAACTATTTAAAAAGGTTGCCAATTTTATACCATATTGTCAAATTAACAAACTAAAAATCCTATAGGTACAAATCTATTTTAGAAATCGTAAAAAAAGGTAACTTCATTTCGAACTAGTTTCCCTAACTTCTGGTGTTCCTCAAGGAACCCACTTTGGGCCAATATTATCTACTTTTTATGAATGAAACTTCCAACAAATATTTCCACTTCTTGATTAATCATGAAGTAAAATTTCGAGTTTATAACACTCCACGCCACGCGAATAAAACACCGGTTTGAAATGAAGTTCAAAATTATGAAAATAAAACTTTTGAATATACAGGCTGTCCATATTTTGACAATATCTTGAAAACGAAAGAAGATATTTAAAATTTGTTTTTAGATTATATTGGGTCCTAAAATACGCAACTTTGCCCCAATTTAACTGACTCTCTATCTCTTCAAATAAACGAGATCCCTATACATTCTGTCGAAATACGGACACCCTGTATACATAAGGTAACAGGGTGGTTCATTTTAAGGTTGCCATATATGGAACAAAATTTATTCCAGGGAAATAAAACACTTTTTACTTTGTTTAACCACTGGATCTTAAACAAAGTAAAAAGTGTTTTATTTACAAGTGTATTTAAGATGTACCACAAAGTGAACGCCTACAACACCAAACAATTATTCCAGGGAATATTGGAAAACCTTTTCCGCGAGCTAGGATCACTTTTTCGTGTTTATCAATACTCCTTCAAATAAAAAAGCTAGCTACGCCCCTGTATAACACACTATTATTTAATTTATACATAAATTATAGAAAATTCTTGTAAAAACAAATCATAATACTTACCATTACTAACTTTAGTTTTTGGTTGACAATTTTTCCTCAATAATTTAGCAGCCGATTTTAGTTGAGCTTCTGAAACCTGTTACACCAAAGCTCACAATAAATATGTATCTAAATTAAATGAAATGATTACTATGTTTTTTACCACTTTTATTAATTTATAAATATATACAGGTGTTACATATAAATATTTTTACGATTTAAGTTTCGACAGTGTGGGTGTTATTATCAAGTATAATGACATAACTTAAGCCGTAAAAATATTTATATGTAACACCTGCATATATAAATTAATATAAGTGTTAGAAAATATAGTAACAGTTTCATTTAATTTTGATATGGATTACCACGTAGTAACGATCAAAACCATTGTGATGTTAAATATGTTTCTGTTTTTTTTGTTAAGATTTTCACATACCCCTAAAGTTACATCAATGAAATGTAACATTGAAATAATAATAAGCGCAAATATCTGACGATGCATTTTCACAGTTGTTATGATTGAAATATTTCAAAATCGAGGATCCCGGATCCATATATAACATCTCTAATTGAATAAAAGTCGGTTTTGTGTTTTTAATTACACTAGTTGGCAGCAGACCAAATAATATACTATGTATTCACTTCCTATTGAGATGGTATATACCTTTTCATATCCCTGTTGTCTAATAATAAACTTTATTGTACTTGGAGAGTACCTAGGTCGTTCAGCCTTCAATTTTATAATTTGTTAGTTATTTACAATATAATGTTATTAAAACAGAAACGATAAAATTTACAAGTATACTAGAATGCCAGTTTTATATAATATTGTCAAATTATTAAACAAAAATCCTATAGGTACGTTTTCTTTATCTTACAAATCGTGAAAAAAGGTACTTTCATTTCGAACTAGTTTCCCTAACTTCTGGGGTTCCTTAAGGAACCCACTTTGGGCTAATATTGTATTGTATTTAAAATGACTATTAATTACTGAAATAAATACTGCCACATTTAAAGTAACGAGTGTCTATAAACTGTCGGCATCTCAGTAGGTTCTGACTTCAGAAACATACGTCGTAATTAAATTCAGCACTGTGACACTACCCAATGACATACAGGAGGTTTTTCTTTTAAGTATACATATCCCGATTACAGTGTATATGCTGCAAATCTTCAGATATTCGTTGTTTTTTCAAAAGTGTTAATTTTGAAGCTTTAAACGAGTGTTTTCCACTCCCAGGTTAAGCATGAAGTAAAATTTCGAGTTGAGGAAAGCCTGAAAATTTGGTTTGGTCGTGTAGCGCGTAGCGCTACGCGACCAAACCAAATTTGAAGGCTTTTCTCAACTCGAAATTTTACTTCATGCGCCCCGCGTATAAGGCACTTATTTTAAATGAACTTCACTTGCTCACAATATTTCAGTATTTTCAGTTTTTAATACGCGTTTTGTAGTTTACTAATTTTCAGTTTAATTTAATATCAAGTTTTTCCGTAAATGAATATCTGATGAGGTATAAAAATAGATGGCGTGAGTTTTTGAACTTCACTTAAAATCAGTGTTTAATACGCGTGGCGTATGAAGTAAAATTTCGAGTTTAGAAAAGCCTGGTCATTTGATTTGGTACGCGACCAAACCAAATTCTCAGGCTTTTCTAAACTCGAAATTTTACTTCATGCGCCATGCGTATTAAACACTGATTTCAAGCTCAACCTGGAAGTGGAAAACACTCGTTTAAACCTTCAAAATTAACTCTCTTAAAAAAATAACTGAAGATTTGCAGCATATGCGCCTTAATCGTAAAAAGAATCGTATGCACATGTATAATTAAAAGAAAAATTCTTTGTATAATTAAATGTATTGGACGTTTCCAAGATTTACCGTTTTGTATGACATAATCTAAGACATGTAATTTGTTTTTTAAAGCAACCAAAATGCCGACAGCTAATAGACACTCGTTAGAATTCATAAACAAAAATGACTGAGTTTCGAATCTAGAAAAGCCTGAAAATGTTGAAGCATAGCGTCGCTTCGCGCCAAAATTAAAATGTTTAGTCTTTTCTAAACTGGAAATTTTACTTCATGCCTAACCCAGTGATGCAATAGCGTAACAATATTTTTTTTATATTACTAACTAAATAATTTAATACATCATTGCAGTGGCGTAGATAGGGGGAATTTAGGGAATTAGTGGAAAGGTATTGTAAATCAAACCAGCATTTAATCCCGCAGCAAACGCACCGAAAATTATTTGGATTACAATTAGAATCAGAATAAGCATTGTGTAATATATACTACTGTTAGTAGATTGAAATCCTGTCATCTCAGTGTCACGCACTGGGATGACATCTTTCTTGGTGAAAGTTACTCTTATATCGCAATGTTTGTGCAGTTGCGTACGTGACGCTGGCTGATATTCAAAAAATGATACGATAATAGTGCAAAAATAACTAATGCTAATAATAAGTGAAGTGCGAGCCTATAGTGGCTAACATGAGGCTTGGCTACCAAGCCGCTTTTTACCATATACCAACCATCCCCATGAGTCTTGAAAAAATGGGTAAATGAAATATAAGGCTTTTTTCTGTCAGCGATTTATTTTGGTATTGTTTTAATTTTATTTTATGTACATCTAAGCAAAACAATTATCCAATTGACGCCGATTATGTCCAATAAAAGTCAACTGTAAACATTCAAATAAAACACAATTGAATGTTAAATACCAAGCCAAAACTAACGTAATATGTCCAAACTTGTCCTAAAAAAGTAAAAACCGGCAATATTGAAAATCGTGGAAACGACAACATCAACAAAATTCAGTTTTTGTGAATCACTATTGACAGTTTGGGTTTCTGAATCACTATTGACAGTTATCAGTCACTATTGACATATTTAACAAAATAATGACCATTTTAACACTTGTTTGTTTGTTTTTATTTCGACAGTTTTAACAGTTACACACACGCACATATCAGGATTCTGACGTTTAATATAAACTGTTTATAGACACTCGTTAGAATTCATAAAACTGACATTATTTCATCTGCCTGATGAAGCCACTGTGTGGTGAAACATGTTGCAGTGTTCAACAATTAAAGTGAAACCCTAACAACTGTGTTGTTTTATTTCAAATTTAATATAAATATTGGTATATTTTTGATGTGAGTTGATGAATTTTGATGTAGTATGTAAGATTATGGTTGATATTGACGCAGCAGTGACAGCGGTCAAGATATAAACATTTAATATAAAGCTAGTATAGTCAAATGACTGTCAACACCTAATGTAACCATGGACATATCTTTAGTTTATGCATTTTTATAGATTTTCTGTGACACTTCCAATAGTTTTATAAAGTATTTGACAATTAGTGAATATACCCACTAAGCAAAAAACAAACAAATAACGTTGTATCAACATTGTAGCAACATTAAACGTTGTTTTAATGTTGTTGAAACATTACTCAAATGTATTTGCTCTGTGGGTAATAATTACTTATATTTGTAACCATATCATATTACAAATAATATTGAGAGTATAATTTCTATTGAGATTTTAAGTGAAAAAAGTATATTTTGTGAAAAAAAATCTGTTTTTTGCTAGTAATGATATATTTTGACGGTTATAATTTGTTTGACAATTATAATTATAATAATTCTATTAATTATGATCTGTTTCGTCAATTGTGATATTTTGATACATTACGTTTTTCTTGACAGTAATCATTTATTTTGACAGTTATAACGATTTCGATAATTGACATAATAAACTTTCACTTGTCAATTGGTTAAAGATAATTTTACATTAAATCAGCATTATATACACGTGGCGCATCAAGTAAAATTTTGAGTAATGTTACTTTATGCTAATCTGTTAGTGGAAACACACGTTAGAAATATCAAATTGAACTCTCACATTATAATAAGTCATTCATAGAAATCATAAAAAAAGAAGTGCAGAATTTTGCCTAAAACCAATATTTGGAGTTAACTCTATAATGGGTTAATAAAGGACCGGAAACCCATGTTAACAAATAAAATAAAACACTAATAATTTATACTTATTAAGATTTAATTAAACCAAGCGTGATATATTTTGTTTGTTATACTCTTTCAAGACAAAAACCTTTCGTGTCGTTTTGATAAACACCAATAATTGACATTTATTAATATTTGAACTAAGTTTGCCATGTTTTTTTGTCCCGTGCTCCAAAATCCTGGTTACGCTCATGGAGAAAATTCATTACACTTAATGACTGTTACCTTTGATCCGACGATATTATCACCAAAAGAGTATATAGTTGATTTTGGTATTCAATTATATATTGTATATTTTTGAGGTTTAATGTGGAATATTTTTAGTTGTGATGATTAGATAGATCAGTTTTAAAGTCGAAGGGTTTAATGTATATTAAGTAATTAGCATATTGAATTAATTTAATTTTAAAACAGTTTAATTAAAATTGACATTTAAAATGTTATCTGTTCACATTAAAATAACATCATGTTCATTTGCATACAATTCAAAAATCAAGTGAATAAAGCATTTATGTAATAATTACTTATATTTGTAACCATATCATATTACGTCCTTATGTAGAAATACAGAAAATATTGAGAGTATAGTTTCTATTAAGATTTTAAGTGAAAAATAATGTATTGTACAACGAGCATATAATAATAGCTATTAATCACGAGAAGTAGGTTTGCGGAACAAGCCGAAGGCGAGTGGAGCAAGTCGTTCGAGTGACAAAATGGCGTCGACGACGTCACCACCACCATGGTCAAATGTAAGACAAAAGAAGCTAATTTGACTAGCACAGCGCGGTTACTGCATAGCGGCAAAACATCTACCTAGGCAATTATTTATATTCGTGCTTAAAAACTACATTTATTACGCAAATCCCTTGTTAAATGTACTTGAGTGTTAAATGCACCCCATTTATGCTGCCCACACAATTAAATAATACACATATTATAAGATTGTCGTGAACAAAGTGTATTTTGTGAAACAAACAAAGTGATTTTTATTAAAATTATTACTCATACATATATATTTAATCATGTCTCACGAAGTGATTAATGAGAACATAGTAAAAGATAGAAGAAACAAGTTTTACTATTAACAGACCCCTTCAATTAACTAGGCTCTAAATAAGTATCTAAAGTATTGTTTTTTTTTAATTTTTCGTACAAAATCAACGTACATTTTCAAAATATTAACACCGCATCCATCAACCAAGTAACAACAACTTTAAATGTAATTTTCTCAAAATCTTAAAAACGGAAATTCACAATCATAAAAAAATACATAATTCTTCATCCACTGACTTGTCCCTTCGATTATTATTTAATTAGGGAAAAAAGTAATTCTGAAAAAAAATGCAACACGTTATTTATATTTTTTTAAATATTGTAGAAACTTACTTCTGTGTTGTCAAAGTATACGCATTTTAGGAAATTATAGGCTGTTTCACATTTGTCTTTGCCTTCAGCTAAAAAAATATAGTTAATTAAACATTGAAATACGAATTTGCAAACGGTGCATACATTTCCCTTTGCAATTTTCGATGGTCAAAAGAATTGGAGCTTGCCTGGGTTTTGGTAGAACATCGACTTGTTTTAAAGCAGATTCTTCATTGAACACACCACTTTTATCAACCTGAAATTTTTAAAGCATATACGACAATAATAATTATACCAAAACAAAACTACTAATCTTGGCTGTAAATCGTCGCTTCAAAATGATGAGGTTAAAACCTTTGCCTTTTTCGCCAAAGTTTAGGTTTTTTTTATTGTAATATAATACAGATAATTTTTTTAAAATATTACTTTTAAATTATATTACATTATTTCCACCGAGCAAATCCATTTAAGTAATGTTTCATCAACATTAAAACAACGTTTAATGTTGCTACAATGTTGATATAACGTTATTTGTTTGTTTTTTGCTCAGTGGGTTAACGTACACATATTTTTTTTTGTATTGTTATTATATATCTTGTAGAAAAGGTGAATCGGTAATAAATATATTTTATATTATATTATAAATATACATACAGGAAATTTTTCTTTCAGGTATACATTTTCCTGTGTATACCCATAAAAAAAACGCATTAGAACAATCGTGTGTACTGTGCTTTATGTTTTGATTATTTCCCGCAATTTTTAAAAACCAATCAAATTTGAAGAAAATTCAAATATCAACCAATAACGATTCAACTTTCTTGATTAAACTGCATGCAGCTTCCCTTGAATATTGGGGTTGATTAAACCGCAGCTAGCTTTTTGCCTAGCAACAATTTATTTATTCTCAAAATTTATTCTTAAATTGCCAAAATATAATGGCGCGATTTGGGAAAACAGAACAAGAAAGCATCATCGAGGCTATTAAAAACCACACCCCCAAAAATACGAAGAAAACCCACGATTCTATATGGAGTCAATTTAAATCATTTTGCAATGAAAAGTCATATCAGTTGACACAAAATCAAACTGTCACAGATTTAAACAAGATATTAACAGATTATGCATTTAATATGAAGAAAATCGATGGGACCGATTACAAAGAAGGAGTAGTCAAAACCATGTGGAACATCACAGCAAAGAAGTTACAAGAGTTTTATTTCGAAAGGTATAATATTAAGTTTGATCCATTTAATGATTTAATATTTCAACAAGCAAGAAGTGCTCGTGATGCGAAAAGAAAGCTATTACAACAGGATCCTTCGAAAAGAAAAAGAAGTGCCGTTGCATTTACCCCAGAGGAACACAATTCTATAATAAATTCGTTCAACGAAGAAGAACCTGAAGGATTACAACGCAAGTTCTATCACATTGCGGCAGTAGAACTAGCTTGGAGGGGCGGAGAAGCTTCCAATTGCCTTGTGGATTATTTTAGAGAAGAGAGGGACAATAAAGGTGAATTAACAGGTAAAAATTAATAGAAGCATACAAGTTTACATTATTATTTATAAGTGGTTTCTGTTTTTAGGAAGAATTGAATACAATACTGTTTTTAATAAAACTTCACAGGGTGGGTCACATAAATTAGCTGAGACCAAATGGCTGATACCTAATAGTAGCAATGAAAATATTTGCCCTGTTAGATTGTTTAAAAAATTAATTTCAAAAAGATCAAAAAATATAATTACACGAAGGCTCTTTCTGACGTGCAACAAATACTGGACATCAAACAATAAAAAATATTGGTATAAAAATTGCCCTCTAGGAAGAAACCAAATTTCAGTATGGACAAAAAATGCGGCGAAAGCAATTGGTTTGGACACAGCACATATTAAATTTACTAACCATTCAAATCGCTCAACAGCAGTCAGCAATCTAGCGCAAAACTGTGTTGGAGAGCAAGAGTTAATTAAAATAACGGGGCATTCAAACGCTCAGTCAATAAAACCATATCTCCATCTTAATACTGAGCATCATTCAAAAATTATAAATAAAATAAGAAACAATCATGAGACCACCACTGTTGGGACGAAGATTACATCAGCTGAAGCCAGTACCTCTAATACTACTCCAATGGTGTATAATAATTGTACTTTTTATATTAATTGTTCAAATTTTAATAATAAGTCAGAATAAGTCTGTTTCTTGTGATATTGATAATACTATCTTTGTTATTTTGATTATTGAATTTATATGAAAATAAATATATTTATTTCAAAATATGTTACAGCTCATTTGGGAAATAATCTTGACATAAACCCCGCGAGCTCCATATTTTGATCCGGTAATTTTCGTGCATGTGTTGAATGGCGAGGAATCGTGCAAATTTGATAATAAAAGCCCTCCAGCCTCCGGCTGTCGGGCTTTTAATACTTATCAAATTTGCACTCTTCGATCGGCATGCAACACATTCACTCAAATTACCCGGCAAAATATGGAGCTCTAGGGATTTAACCTATGAATATTTTTAGTTGTTATGATTAGATAGATGAGTTTTAAAGTAGAAGGGTTAAATGTATATTAAGTAATTAGCATATTGAATTAATTTAATTTTAAAACAGTTTAATTAAAATTGACATTTAAAATGTTATCTTCATGCGCCACGCGTTTGAAACCCTAAAATATTGTGAAATTTATGTATATTCGAACTTCACTTGAAATCTGTGTTTTATACGCGTGGCGCATGAAGTAAAATTTCGAGTTTAGAAAAGCCCAGAAAATTTGTCTCGGGTCGCTGCGCGACCCTTGACAAATTTTCACGGGGCTTTTCTAAACTCGAAATTTTACTTCATGCTTAGTCTGGGATTGAAAAACACTCGTTCAAGCTTCAAAATGAACTCTTTTAAAATACAACGAATGTCGGAAAATGTACAGCTTATGCATATGTTTATCTAAAAGAAAAAATCACTGTATATTGCTAAAGCAGGATTTAAACTATACTGGTAAACAAGAATATTTTGAATTTCACAATAGTTTCTAAAGTTTCTGAAGAGTGTTTCTACTCCTTGAATAAGCATGCAGTGAAATTTCGAGTTTAGAAAAGCCTGAAAATTTCACTCCATATTATGAATTACCAATATTATTTATCGTTCTAAAATACGTGTACTTCCGTCAAATTAAGCAGAAATAATATAAATGCTCATAACTACAATATTTCTATAATTATACACTTTTGAAAATCCTTACCAATTTATACATATCAAGAATGCAGAAAGCATAGCACTAAAAATATAAAAATTGTTAAAGTTTGTATTTGTGAAATAGAACTGCTTAAACTTACTTGAGCCTCAGGTTCTCCATTCCATTGGCCTTTATGCATATTTTCAATTATATCTACAATTAAAAAATAATTTATTATTAATATTTTATATCGATTTTTAAAGCTCACTTTCTGTTTAGAGATTATATTTAAAAATGCTTTTTTAATTGTAGATCTGTCGAAAGTAACTCCATATAACATATAATAATAATAAACATTTACATAAATTATATTCTTAGTACAGCATTACAATTGTCATTTAAAATGTATCAAGAAGGCATTAGATTTGTTTTTTTTTTTTAATAAAATTGGCGAAAGAAAGAAAATAATATGTTTAATGAGTAAATTTAAAAATATCAGTGCGGCTCAACATATGCAATTTTAATCATTTTTGTGTTTTGAATAGAACCCACTGACCAAATCCATTTCAGTAGTATTTCATCAACAATAAAACAACGTTTAATGTTGCTACAATGTTGATATAACGTTGTTTGTTTGTTTTTTGCTCAGTGGGCATTTTCCAAAAAAATAAAGTATTTAACTCACTGAGCAAAAAACAAACAAATAACGTTTTATCAACATTGTAACAACATTAAACGTTGTTTTAATGTTGGTGAAACATTACTTAAATGTGTCTGCTTAGTAGGAATAATAATAATAATAATGTCTTATAGATTTTCCAAACTCGAAATATTTACTTCATGCGTCAGGCGTATAAAAAAATAATATGTTTAATGAGTAAACTTCAAAATGTCAGTGCGGCTCAACATATGCAATTAAAAAAAAATTGTTATTTGAATAGAATTTTCCAAAGAAATAAAATATTCAAGAATAATAATAAAAATGTCATGGCTTTTCCAAACTAGAAATATTTACTTCATGCGTCAGGCGTATAAAACACTGATTAAAGTAATGTTAAAATAGCATAAATCATATTTAATTAAAATAACATGAAATTAAATATTTATTTAGTAACGATTTTCACTGTTTTGATTTTTTTAAACTTTTGCAGCCTGCGGCTGGAATTTGTTTGACATTATTAATTTTATGCAAGCTTTAAAATTTGAGATTCTTTCATTTAACATATTTATAGTTATAATTTAATCAGTTTTACTATTACGATCAAATTTCAAAACTGAGTTATTTATAACTGTATGTTTTTGAGTTTACGTGAAGTGATTATTACACTGAGTTATTTCATCAAAAACGTTTTATTTCGCTATATATAAGAATATTATTATTTTTCTATACAATGAAAACATAAACAATTTTGTATTCGTGATTTATACTTACCATTAGTAACTTTACTTTTAGGTTGGCAATTTTTCTTCAACAATTTCGCTGCGGATTTTAACTGAGCCTCGTTTACCTATCAAACACAATTTTATTAAATAGAATATTTCCATAATATTGAAGCTTTTTTTACCGCTGATACATAGTTAGCAAAAATTAAACTACAAACGATCAGGATTTCAACATGGAACAACATTTTTACAGTTTGATTAAAAAGTATATTAAATCCAAGGATCCTGGATCATATATAACTTGCGCTAGTTTAAAAAATCGGTCCCGGCGGGTTTTAATTACAGACGTCGATAACGTAAAAAAAGTCACGCAATGGATTATTTTCTTTGAAAACGATTTTCCATATAACAATTTAGATCTAGATTTGAGATGAACCTCGTTTACCCATCAAACAGTTTTCTGAAATAGAATGTTTCTATAATATCGAAATTATACCACTGATACGAAGTTACCCAAAATTAAAATCAATTTGAAACAGCATTTTTTAGCTTGGATTAAAAAGTATATTAAATCCAAGGATACTGAATCATATATAACTTGCGCTAATTGAATACAAATCGGTCACAGCGGATTTTAATTACAGACGTCGATAACGTAGAAAAAATCACGCCATGGATTATTTTCTATGAAAATGCGTTTCCATGTAATAATTGTCAACTATTTTGCTTGATCATACAAATTTAACTTGAAAAGATATTAAAACTTGATTGGGGCAGCGCCAGCCGAGCGGTTGAGCCACTCAAGTAATCGTTTACTGCAGATGTCCGCAGGAGCGCACCCAGGGGGGTTGCTTGCGAGCTTGAGCCCCCCCAAGACTAATTAAATTGAGGTGTGTCAATGTATATGTTGCGGACAAAACACGAAATACGGACAAAACGCGTTTTGTCTCGACAAAATGCATATTGTCCAATGTTTTTAGACAATAGCCGAATAAAATTGCATTCGTCTGTTATTTCGCATATTGTCTAGATAAAATGCGTTCTGTCAGAGTCGACAATTTTTTATAACTCGACTAATACATTTTTAATATAATTATATCAATTTACAACTGGGTTTAACCCAGTATATTAGCAGTAATATATAGCCGTAAATGAAATGTAGGTAATTTGCACCTAAAAGAAAAGTAAATAAGAAAACTATATTTCTTTTAATTTTAACACGTTTAGAAGAGCTATTAGACAAAATGCGTTGCAAGATTTTACATTGAAAAAAAAGTACTGGTAAACATAATTTTGTTTCATCAACAAAGTGACAAATTATTTATAAGGAATATATTTTGAACTTCACTTGAAATCAGTGTTTTATACGCGTGGCGCATTTCGAGTTTAGAAAAGCCTAAAAATTAGGATTTGCCGGGGCGAGACTCGCTTTGCTGGCGCGCCCGGCAAATCCAAATTTTCAGGCTTTTCTAAACTCGAAATTTTACTTCATGCGCCACGCGTATAAAACACTGATTTAAAGTGAAGTTTAACATATACTCCTTATAAATAATTTGTCAATTTGTTTATAAAATGAAGTGATGTTTTGTAGTACTTGTTTTGTTTTGTTTTGTTTGATCGATTTATTTTATGATTTCGGAAAGAAGCGGGAGAATGTCTCGTATTTTTCAAAATTTAGTCCCAACGTTTAGCTCCTCTAGCTTTATCGGCTTAATTTTATTGTTGTTTTTGAATAAAAAACAAAGAAATTAATGTTTGCTTACAAATTATTCATTTGCTTTTATTTATTTATTGTTTTGCTAGAGTCAAAATAAAGCACAATATTCTTATATTTTTAACAATTTCGATTAAGGTTGAGCTTCTTTTATTACAACTTTACAAATTTGACATTTTTATGACACTTAGCATGTAAGGACTTGTCCGAACTTATGTGGACAATACCCGAAATTATTTTTTAATTTTTACTATATGAGCAGTAAACATTTCGCATTTTATCTAATTTCGTGTTTTGTCTGTAACATATATACATAGGTTTAGGCCCCCTTCAAAACGCGTGAGCCCCCCCCCAAGACAAATTTATGGTGCGCGCCTGGATGTCCGAGTTGGAATCTGAGGGTCTCAGATCCACGCTAGGTGAAATTTCTCAACGCAGTTTTATTTTGTATTAGAAATGGAAACTTTTGTCTAATTTGACCGTCTTTGTATCTCCAATAGTTTACAAAATTCCAATGGCGAGCACGATAAAGCAAACGAACGGTATACTGCTAATGAAATCTTTTAAAATTCGATGGATTCAAACAATGTGCTTTGGGATGTGAAGGTATACTTAAAAGGATAAATGCCTGTATGTTTGTTTCTATTTTTTTTTTCTTTTCGGCTACTTTAGAAAAACCCCTCACAAAACACGAGTAATTCCCCTTAAAAAAATAACCCTAGTTTTGTGCGGATGTAAATTTCTACTTTGTATTAAATGTTCCATTTCATTCTTCAAAAAAAATAGATGAATAACTAGTATCGTTTGTAACAATATTCACCATATGTTATCGATACTAGCGATATATCTAAAACAAAAATATCGATTAGTTTGCATGAAAATATGGATTTTCCGAAATATCGATATACAAGGTGTTAATGAATTGCAGGGACAAACTTCTAGGGCTCAAAGTACATATGAAAAAAAGCATATTTTGTTAATAATTATATAGTCAAAATTGTCTCCCTTCAGAGCTGAAGATTCTCAAAGATTTTTCAAGCAACCTCTAAATGTAGGCAACTTAATTTACTACCTACCCTTAGTTTCCATTATGACGAAAATTAATGCAAGAAATATCAAAAATATCACATAAATATTGAACTGTATCAAAATTGACGTTATTTGAATGCATGTCTAGATCGCTTCTTTTTAATTTCGTGTGACCTGCGCAAAATAATTGAAAATGCAATTTGGATTACCTATTTTCAGGTACTTCTTGGATTTTGGAGGCGTTCACTTCGTGGTACATCTTCAATTTTGATATAAAGAAAACTCTTAACTTTTTTATACCACTTTTATTTTACTTCAGTGACTAGTTTCAATTACACGGTAATCATTCTCAAACTTAGTTTGAGAATGATTACCGTGTAATTGAAACTAGTCACTGAAGTAAAATAAAAGTGGTATAAAAAAGTTAAAAGTTTTCTTTATATCAATATTTTTAGGTACTTCCTAAAGAATCTTCAAGAGGCTTTATTTTCTAGAGGAAACACTTTTGACGACACATTTATTAACACAAGTTGTTTGCTTTGTTGTGATTCGCAAGCCCTAGAAGTTTGTCCCTGCAATTCATTAACACGCTTTATATCGAACATCAATAGTATAAAACACTGATTTAATGCAAATTTTTTAACATACTAAAGTTTTGAATTTATTTCTATTGTATATTTATTTTAGGAATAAATTATTTTATATTTGTACAATATAAACAATTATTTTTTTTGTACGCCTCTGATCGAGAATCAATGTACTCGTATAATTAGATGGAAATTATTATATATAGAACATCTTTATTCAGAGAATTATAATACAATAATATAATACACATATTTATTTAGTTATACACAATATAGGGTTAGTCAGTCTGGGCTATCGACCAGAGGTCTTTCTGCCTTGGGAAATTATTATTTATCGATATTTTTTTACGTTGTTACTACTAATATGTATAAGTAGTTTAAGTTGTATAAAAATACATTAATTGGTTAGTCTTTTAATAAGGTGTTCCGCAAGGATCAATATTTGGTTGAATTAAATGGAAAGTTCATTAACGGTTATTTTAAAATAAACAACACATAAATTAAATCGTTTTATTTTATAAATGCTTCTTCACCTGACTGCAAAAATTGGACAATCACAAAATATTTAATTTTTTATATAAAGGGTTATTCAAAAAGAAGGAACAGATTTCAACCATTTATTTCTTTCAAACTACAAAAGGTAGAACCATAATTCCAAACTTCTTGGACACACAAAAGTTTAAAATTTGAACAGTCTAGGCAGAAGTTCCAACCACTGGCGCATTGGCGCTGTTACTTGTCATGTAGATTATCTGTAGTAAAATGGCGACACAACAAGAAAAAGCATGTTGTGTGCTGCAGTTAGCAAAACTAGAGTCCATTATTGAAGTTAAACGTGGTTTTCGCCGTTACTTTAATAAACAACCGCCTTGTCATGAGCAGATTTACCAGTGGCATGAAAAATTCGTAGACGATGGTTGCATCTGCAAACAGAAAAGCACTGGATGTCCATGCAAATCGAATGAAAATGTCGAGCGTATTCGCACAGTTTACGAAAAGGAGCCCAAAAACCTTTCTTAAAAATATGCAACATCGAATTGTTGAAGCTGTGAATTCGATAACTAGAGACCAGCTGATTCGTCTGTGGTAAGAAATGAGCCACCTTTCTGATATTTGTCGTGTACCACATAATGGTCATACTGAATGCATAAAAATAGAACTTTTATTTTTCGAGGAACGTTGGAATTGTGTTTCTATCTTTTGGAGTTTGGAAGAAATAAATATTTGAAATCTGATTCTTTATTTTAAATACTTTATCTTTTATGATCTAAAGTTGATACGAATATGAAATAACATAACAACGACACACTGAAAATTGACTCATTTAAAAAAAAGTGTTTCACTCTCTTTCAAGAATGCACAACTTCTAGAAAACTGAGGAAATATCGTGGAAAATGTGAACGAAAGGTAAACCAGAAAAGGATTTAACAGAATATTTTTTTTTTCTTTTAATGATCAGTGAAACAAACCTAAATACCTGGTTTGCTTTACTGATCTTTAGAGATAAAAAAAAAAACGATTTTGTTAATTCCTTTTCTGGTTCTGATCATTCAACATAAGTTTCTTCTTCAACTATTTCCTTTTGTCCTTTACAAGCCGTAAGAGAAATTTGATAGCAATTAAATAAAATACCCTTTTCAAGGCTAGGATTGAAACTTTCCGGTGCGGTTGCTCCTGATAACCGATTTGAGGCTACCGTTGTCATGGCGAACGTAAATAAAATGCCCATTTTGAGGTTAGGATCGAAACTTGAAGAAGGTAAATAAAATTAATCCACTTACATACTATTGGCTACCAATTTATCCGCTTATAAACCAACCGCTAACTCAACCATGTTTATAAAATGGCTGAGTTAGCGGTTGGTTTACAAGCGGATAAATAGGTAACGAAAAGTATGCATGTGGTTATATTTTATTTACCTTCTCCAAGTTTCGATCCTTATCTCGAAATGGACATTTTATTTACCTTCGCCATGACAATGGTAGCCTCAAACCGGATATCAGGAACAACCATCCCGAAAAGTTTCGATCCTAACCTTGAAATGGACATTTTATTTACCTTGACTATAGCAATTTACATTTCATTCTCATAATTTAATGCTCTTTGAAGCTAGGCTGTACATGTTATTCATAGATGCTAGTTGATCAGGCCACGCTTATGAGAGCGAAAAAGTTTGAAACTCGCTAGAATATTAGGTCTGTTCGCTACATAAACTAATGCAGCACTTTTTTGCGCTGAATCTGAATTTGTTCGGTACATAAACTGCAATTTTGTCAATGTGAAGTTACATTAATTTGAACTAGTGACATCACAAACTTAAAATCAATTAAACTTAGTGCAATACAAACGAACAAACCTACTGAATACAAATTTGAGTCACTTTTTACATTCCAAGGCAAATAAATGTTTATAAAAGTATACACTATAATTAGATAAATACGTGTAACAATAATTAGAGGTCAATAATTAAATTATGCACGTCGATAATATTAAATTTATTTATTTTCAGGCATTTTCATTGAAATGTGTAGTTGTTTAAATGATATTTTAAAATCCCTCATGGTATAAAGTAATTCTGCAATAGAATAGATATTAACGTAAATAGTTTTTATTTTGTTTACAATAATAATATTTATAACTTACCTCAGGGTTATCAAAATATACACATTTCAACATATTATATGCAATTTCACATTTATCTTTTCCTACATCTACAAAAATAGTTAAATTGAAATTTGAGTTACTTATGGTAAGTTTACATTTGTACATATTCAGCTGCAACTTTTTGTTGCGCAATTTTTAAATAGCAAGTTGCATTTGCAAACAACATGTCTCAGAACGATAAATCGACAATTATTGTTTGTGAATGATGTTTACTATAGTTCATTTTATTTTTATATTAGTTGTCAATGTCAACATTTCAGTGAAAAATCACCAGGTATAATAAATACATTTTATTGGATCACCCTTATAAGTTACTAGATTTTGACAAATTAATGTGAGGTTAGAGCAGCCACGACTTTTTTGGACTTCAGCTTCACCGCTAAGCCCGTATTTTTTTTAAATACAAAAATTGTAATAGTTGACATCTGCAAATGAATTTAATACAGTATTGAAAACGGCAATTTGTAAATAAATACATAAAACTTACACAGTTACAGGGAATTTTCCTTTTAGGTAATCAACATGCATAAGCTGTAAATTTTCCGACATTCATTGTATTTTAAAATAGTTAAATTTGAAGCTTTAAACGAGTGTATTCCACTCCCAGACTAAGCATGAAGTAAAATTTCGAGTTTAGAAAAGCCCCGTGAAAATTTGTCTCGGGTCGCGCAGCGACCCGAGACAAATTTTCTGGGCTTTTCTAAACTCGAAATTTTACTTCATGCGCCACGCGTATAATACGCTGATTTCAAGTGATGTTTAAATATACATAAATTTTACAATATTTTAGTGTTTTATATGCGCGGCGCATGAAGTAAGACAAATTTTCACGGGGCTTTTCTAAACTTGAAATTTTACTTCATGCTTAATCTGGGAGTCGAAATCACTCATTTAAAACTTAAAATTGAACATAAAAAAGCTAATATCTAAAGATTTACATAAGAAAATAGGCTGAATTTGAAATACGTATACTTTAAAGAAAAATTTCCAAACTAAAACTATGACCTTTTGAAAAGAACGCTTGTAATAGATGCAATAAAGCCGAAATAAAAAAGCCATCTTTTATTTTAGTTAGAATTTACATTTTTGAATTGTTGTCTAAATGACGCAGCATTTTGACATTAAATACATTGATATACTTACATATTTTTGTGACTAGGAAACTCATCTCGTCTGTTTTAAACTATAACATATTTTGTGTACTTAATTTTATCGCACAGAAGTGAAAATCTAAAATCCGAGAAGTTCTATCAAAAAGGTCTTTCTTGTTTCTATTCTTATTTTGAGTTTTGTGGTCTTCAATGCATCTGACCACTGCTGTTTTATCCTCAAAGGGATAAAATAATCCCAGGTTCTCGATTTGTTGCTAAGATTTCGTTCTTTTTAGACATTTTTATGAGAATCAATTGAACTTTATTTAAAAATTGCGCAACAGAAAGTTGCGCCATAAAAGTATTAAGTGTATTTGCTCCATTAGATTGGTACGACTCATTTCATTTAACTAGGCGATAAATGCTGACATATTTGTATCTCTGTGAAGTTTACCTGGGGTTCTAACTAAGTCATTTGCCTAAAAACAATCTTATTTCGATACCGCTATTCACTTTTGATAAGTGAAACAAGTCGATTCTTGGGACTTTGGATTTTACGTTCACAAATGTCTCCATTTTCTCGCCTAGATAAATGGAATATGCTCTATGTATAATAATATTGGTTACCTTGGCCCTTGCAGTTAGTTGCAGATTGCATGATTGGTGCTTGTCTGGGTTTTGGTAACATTTCGACTTGCTTAGCAGCTGATTCTATATTGAAATTTCCTTCTTTGTCTACCTGAGAATAAAAATAAGGTAAAATGTATTTTAATTATTAGTTAATTTAAATGATTGTGATAATCTATTTCTTACCAGTCTGTACATAGAAAGGATGCAATATGCGTAACACTGTAAACACAAAGAAATATATTTAACATAAAATAAAATTGAATTTGCCAATTGTTTGCAGAATATTTACAAAATGTAGAAACGTAATTTTGTATATTAAGATATTACTTCGTCTTTATATTTTGTAAATACAGGGCTATTTAAAATAAAGGAACAGATTTCAAGCATTATTTCTTTCTTTGATTTTTGATTTGATTTTTTTTGACTCCTTTCGAAATACGAATACACTCGACATTTTCATTTGATGTGCGTGAACGTCCCGTGCTTTTCTGTTTACGGATGCATCCATCGATGCCACTGGTAAATTTGCTTATAACGACGGGGTTGTTTATTAAACGTGCCTTTAAACTTCAATAATGGACTCTAGTTTTGCTAATTGCATCACACAAAATGCTTTTTCTTGTTGTGTGGCCATTTTACTAGAGACAATTAACATGACAAGCAACAGCGCCAATGCGGCTGTGGTTAGAACTTCTACTCAAACTGCTCAAATTTTAAACTTTCGTCTGTCCAGGAACGTTGGAATTATGGTTTTACCTTTTGTAGTTTGGAAGAAATAAATGTTTGAAATCTGTTCCTTTATTTTGAATAACCCCGTATATTTCAATACTTAAAAAAATTATAATGTATTTTATTCAGAACTCACTTGACTTTCTGGCGCATTATCCCATATTCCTTTATGCATATTATCAATTGATTCTGGAATTTAGAAAAAATGATCTCAGGTGTTAATTAATAAGAAGATGGCCAAAGAATTGTTGTCCATTTGTCTTGATATCTACTGACTAAAAACCGACGTGTATTTGTTGTGAAATGAGTATTAGTGTATTTGCGTTCATTTATAGTTTTTAAAAATATGTTATATACGAGCCCGGTCCCACGTCAGTTGGCACAATCTTTAAAAATTCAAATTAGTAAGTGAATTTTCTCAATTTTCAAATACTCGTCGTATTTGAAAATGTTCAAACTAAAGCTCTAACAGAGTATTTACCACTTTCAGATTAAGCATGAAATGTTCAGGCTTTTCTAAACTACTTCATGTGCCACGCGTATAAAATATATAAATATTGTAAAGTTAAAAATATACAGAGAGTTTTATGTAACACCGAACATTTTTATAACGACAATTTTTTAAGTATACATACGTTGTGCATATGCCGACGCTCGGTTTATTAAACGATTTGAAGCTTTAAACGAGTGTTTTCCTCTCCCAGGCTAAGCATGAAGTAAAATTTCGAGTTTAGAAAAGCCTGCAAATTTGGTTTGGTCGCGTAGCGCGAAGCGCGGAGCGGCCAAACCAAATTTTCAGGCTTTTCTAAACTCGAAATTTTACTTCATGCGCCATCGGTACAAAACACTGATGTACTGTAAAGTTTAGCGGTGTGTTTTAAACTTCGTAGTATGTCAGTGTTTTGTATCGGTGGCGCATGAAGTAAAATTTCGAGTTTAGAAAAGCCTGAAAATTTGGTTTGGCCGCTCCGCGCTTCGCGCTACGCGACCAAACCAAATTTTCAGGCTTTTCTAAACTCGAAATTTTACTTCATGCTTAACCTGGGATCGGAATATACTCGTTAAAACTTTTAATTTAAACTTTTTTCAAATACGACGAATATCTCAAAATGTACAGGGTAAACAGTATATTCAGGTATGTATACTTAAAAAAAAAACTCCTTTTATATAGCGGACCTAAATATTACAAATATATCAAAAGATTTTCGCATTTCAAGTGTTGCAGTTCTATAAGTAAATGTTTAAAGACTGTGTCAATTGACATGGGACGGAGCTCGTAATTCTAATATAAAAAAAACATTCACTTAGCAAAATAAGAATTAACCTGTTTTACCTACCACTAGTTGCTTTAGTTTTAGGCTGGCAGTTTTTCCTTAACAATTTCGCAGCTGATTTTAACTGAGCTTCAGTAACCTAAATAACAATTAAATGTATTAAACAGAGTGCAGCATTTTCGATGGCTTCTTTAAGTAAAGTACTTTTTACATGAATGATAGACAAAAACTAATATATACTTCTATAGCTCTTTTTTAGAGGTTATTTCATTTGCCTAATCAAAATTTCTCTATCTTCAATTGTTTTCGAGCTATACGCCAAAACTTAAAATTTGGCTATTTTGAAATATATATTGAAATAACTTCCTTATTTAAAAATATATTGAGAACCTATCTTAAAATTAGATAACTCTAAACACAAACAGTTATTAATGATTTCGATAGCTAACGCCATCTAATGCTTCATTTTTACAAACAGTTATATTGATTTGTAAATTAAATTCACTTGGTTTTGTTTCACTTATATGTATTTTATTTTCTACTAGTTTCGGCTTAATGCCATTATCAAAAATGGTGTACAAATGGATTTGTTTGGGTATTTATACAGTTTTGAATTTTATTGGGTAATAAGAGCATTTAATACCGCGGAATTACCCAATAAAACTCAATACTGTATATTGTTCACTATGGAGGCTTCTACTTCGTTATACATCATTATTTACACAAATAAGACAATTAACTTTGTTTGTATAACTGAGGATTTTATTGTAACTATAGTTCCGACAACTTTAACTTGTCATTATCAAACATAAAGTACTTTATGATAATGACAAGTTAAAGTTGTCGAAACTAAAGTCACAATAAAATCCTCAGTTATACAAACAAAGTTAATTGTCTTATTTGTGCAATACTGTATATATTCTTAAACAAATCCATTTGTACATCATTCTTGATAATGGCATTAAGCCGAAACTAGTAGATAATAAAATACATATAAGTGAAACAAAACCAAGTGAATTTAATTTACAAACCAATATATTTTTAAAAAATGTTTTAATAAGTGATTATTGAGAAAAAAGTGTCGGACACATAAAGTTATCTCAAAATTAATATGCATGAAAATATCCCAAAATTAACACTAAATAAACCTGTATAAAAATGAACACTCAAATTCAATGCAATAATCAATCCTTGATCAGGATTTTGCAAATTTTATTTTTAGTTATATTGTAATTCTTGATTTACCTGAGCGGCAAATGTGTAATTAATAACATTTAAAACGACCAAAACTACACACAGACAGTTCACTTCCATTTTTTTTTTTTTTGTTATTCTAATACGGCGAATGGATTTATCTGGACTTATATATAATGTATTTGCATTTTAATTAGCAATAAATTGCACGTATTGTTCTGTGCTAAGTATACAATAGAACGGGTTTTAATTATTGCGGCTCAAGCACTCATTTGCATAATTGTGAATTAGAAATGTACTCGTAAATGATTAATTATTCAGGTGATAATAAAAAAATCCTAATTAATAACTGAATTATGATTTGCTATTATTTATGAATGAAAAGATGAATAATAAGGAACAAAAGGAAGTTAATTACTATTTTTATTGAAAATACACGTAAAACAATTTTATTTTTTAATTATTTATTGAATAATTGATGAGAATAAGTTCGAGATATATTCATTTCTTTTTGTTTTAGGATAATCCATTTGTTTTCTTCACAATAAAATTAGAAAGAAATGCCTAAAAGAAAGAGAGTCTAAATCTAAATTTTCGTCAAATCAAGTTTGGTTTAACGATCATTTAAAAAAACAGTTAGATACTATAAAGTCACTTACAGTTATTTACGATTGCACACATTTAAGATGCATTAAAGAAGAAATTAAACGACTAAGTCATCAATACAATCTCGACTTAAATTCAGCAAGAAAAGAACACAATCAAAATAAAATCATAAATTCAATAAATAAACCGAAAGAAATATGGAGTATTATAAACAATGCATGCAAATATAAGAATATACATCAAGCAGATAAAGTAACTGCAAGTGATTTTAATGAGTATTTTGAAAAAGCGATTTTAGATATTAACGCTTCATTACAAAGTGATGATAAACATTTTAAAGCCCTCTTAAAAAACTATAAAGTGGACACACAACATTCATTCTTTCTTGAGCCTGTCACAGAACAAGAAATAAGAAATATAATTTCTAGTTTAAAGAATTCTCACACCCAAGATATCTATGGGATGTCGATTCAAATTTTAAAAGATTCATCTCAATACCTAAGTGCTATACTAACACACTTAATTAATATTTCATTCTCAGAAGGTATGTATCCTAACGAATTAAAACTGTGCAAAGTATTACCGATACACAAAAAGGGTAATATTAACGAAATTAGTAACTATAGACCTATAACCATTACCCCCGTTTTCTCAAAAAAAATCGAGGCTGCTATTAAAGATCGTTTATATAAATATCTAACTAAATATTTGAGTAACAGCCATCACGGTTATGTTTCAGGAAGGTCAACTGTTACAGCCGTAATAGATCTGATAGAAAACATATATGAAAGATATGAAAGTGGGGAAATAACAACAGCAGCTTTTCTTGACTTGAGCAAAGCTTTCGACACAGTGTGCTGGAGCAAACTTTTGGAAAAACTTGAATACTACGGTATCCGGGGTATTCCTCTATCATTGATCAATTCATTCTTGGACAACAGAGAACAAGCGGTTTATTTTAAGAACGAGAGCTCCAGGACAACTGTGTTAAAGCAAGGCCTACCTCAGGGAAGCATTTTAGGCCCACTGTTATTTCTAGTATATACAAATGATTTAAATGCTAATGTAACAACAGCTGATACGTACCAATATGCCGATGACACAACGTTAGTCAGGAAGTTTAAATCAGATTCAGCAGCGGAAGAATTGCCTCTAGAATCTGAGGCAATACATTGGTTTAAATATACTAATCTTTCGATTAATGAAGATAAGACAAAAATACTTTCTTTCTCACCACGATCCTAATGTAACACAGACACAGCTATATTTCTGGGTATTACATTAAACCCAACTCTCTCTTGGGACCAGCATGTATACAAGATCGGCAGCAAAATAAGCAGAAACACATACTTGCTATATAAAATTTCTGTACATGTTAATCCCCCTATCGTTCGTACTGCATATTTTGCATACATACACAGTATTATACAAAATAACATAATCTTATGGGGGGGAAACCAAACGGCACTAAATAAAATATTTGTCCTACAGAAAAAATGCATTAGGATCCTTGTGGGTTTAAAACCAAATGAAAGCTGTAAAGGCCATTTTGCTGCTCTAAATATAGTTACAACTCCCGGCTTATATATCTTATCGTTTGTTATATATCTATGATCGGATAGCCTCTTATACCTATCACGAGGATATCCACAACTACAATACTAGAAATAACAAAAATATATACCTTCCGAGATGTCATTTGTCTAAAACAAGCAAGAGTTTTAAAATTCTTTCAATAAAATTTTATAATCACTTACCGAGACAAATTAGAACTTTACCAAGAAAAAAATTCCAAGATTCAATCCAAAAGATACTAATAAAATCCGAACTATACAGCATAAGTGGTTACTTTGAAATCGATTTAAATAATACTTAAGAATTTTAACCCATCATTCATTGTGTATGTAATTATTCACTTATCACTTATATTTTAATCTGTCTGTTCTGTCCCCATATACATTTTATCTTAATTTTAATCTGTTTGTTATGTCCCCACATACATTTTATCCTAATTTTACACATATTATTTTATTTATTAACATATATTTTAATACAATAGACATATTTTTATATACTTGATCAGATATTTAGTTTTAGTTTATAATTATATAGATAATTTTAATCATTAAGTATACTTTATATATCTCGTGTTCGACAAAGCCAAATATGTATTTACATTATTTTTGGAAATAAACATTATTATTATTATTATTATTAAACATTAAAAGTGCGATTCTTTACGCAATCTACAAGAAATCAGTCTTACAACACTAATGCCGGATTTCACCAACTTCAATTAAATCGACCAATAGTCATTTATTGATTCAAATCTAATAATAGTTACATACATTTACAAAAATCAATTAATTCACATGTCATTCATGTATAAACATAACAGAAAATGTCTATTCTAATCGACAAATAAATGTAATCAATGAATACGATTTAATTCTAGTTGGTGAAACCGGACATAAGATTAGATTTTTAAATTGTGTGCTCTAGTGCTTTTATAATTATATTATCATAATCGTTGCGAGGTTTCAGAATTGCGAAATGATGCAAAGTTAATTTAGAAACAAATAATGAAATATAAGCAAGAATGCTATAAAACGCAATAGTTATAAGACATTTATGATCTTGAAGTGTGGTTTAGAAAACCTTAGTTTTACCTCATTGACAAGCTGATATTTTCAAATTGTTTACGGTCGGATTTCCATAATTAAATTATCTAAGGCTTACCGCTGCGATTTTCGAGAATTTAGAATTCATAACAAAGTTAATTTAGAAACAGTAATAAAATACAGTCAATACTGCTATAAAAAGTAACATTTCTAAGCCATTCATGTAAGTCGTGTGATACTAACTTGTGCTTCAGAAATTTATTAATTTTTATTTATTTATTCGTTCATTCCTAACAGACACACAGGTTCAAGACCGTAGCTAGGGGGGGGTGGGATATGGGGGTGCAACCCCCCTCCGCGAGATTTTTAAAAAGGTACATTTTTGTATGAAAAAGCGGCGCTGTAAAAGCAATAACAATAACAATATTTTTACCGTTGAACCCCCCCCCCCCCCCCCTATATTTGTATAACCCCCTCCGAATTTTTTTCTGGCTACGGCCTTGCACAGGTTCATTTATAGGAAAACTTACAATAATATTACAATAATTTAAACATAAAGTAAATACAAAAAGTAATAATAATAATTAAAACAAATCAACAGAATGTTAATGCCTATAAAGCAAAGAACAATTCAATAAAGTCAACAGGCTTTATTTACAAAAAAAATCTACTTTTCATAGTAGGAAGTGATTCGTTATCGAATAATCAAGTTTTGTTTGATATTATTTGAAGTAAGAGTGATACTAAATTAGGGCCTAAATTATATAATAATTTGCCGAATGATATAAAATCAATTAAATCTATTCACAAATTCAAAAAGAGCTTAAACACCTTTCTCTTAGAAAAATTATATTACGAATTATCAAATAATATTTATTGTATAACATAATTATAAGAAACTAATTTATATTATGTAACATTTCTCTTTTTTGACGCTTCTAATACTGTACGATATATGTAACTATATGTATCTGTTCAGTCAATGGAATAAAGAATTATTATTATTATTATTATTATTATTACTTATAATTGTTTTTTGTTATTAAACAAGGGTTTGCAGTTCTTGATTAAGCATGAAGTAAAATTTCGAGTTTAGAAAAGCCTGAAAATTTGGATTTGCCGGCGCGCGAGCGAAGCGAGTCGCGCCGGCAAATCCAAATTTTCAGGCTTTTCTAAACTCGAAATTTTACTTCATGCGCCAGGCGTATAAAACATTGATTTAACGTGAGGTTCAAAAACATGCATCATCTTTAATTAGAATAATACGGAATCAGATATTTGTGCTATTACCGATGTTTTTTATTTATTTATTTATTTATTTATTCACGGTAAAAACCATTTTTAACAATATTTAACATAAAACAAATTCCTAAGTAAATAAAATTAATTAAATTTATATTCTAAAAAAAAAATCCAAAGATGAAGAAATAACCAAATTATTTTTGTTTAATCTGCAAACAATGAGTCCCAATTAATAAGGCCACTAAAAAAGACAATAAATATCCGTTGAAACAACCACCTACCCCACAAACACACCGCCGAACATTGAACCCTACAATGGAATATTACAATAAATTGCAGTTGATATAAAAAATATATATAAATTAGTACAAAATCTGCGCAAGATCAACAGATCATAATATATACAATAACCTAAAACGTTGTATCCAAATTTATAACTATCAAAGCTCTCCGAAATGACAAATAATTATTGGTAAACAGGTGAAAATTAGGCGAAGAAAGCATTAATCTGGATACGAGATTATTACTACAGTATGATGTCTTGTACATTTTTCCTCTAAACAGAACCTTAGATCTAGTTAGGGAGCTTCTACCCGGATGCGAAAAGTCCAGATTTCCCAAAAGGGATTAGTGAACACATTCCTGCGAAATAGTAATGAATCGATATCTAAATTAATTCTAAATACTTTATAATCAACATCCGAAGACCGTATTTGTATTTTAAACGCAGCTATTCGCAAAAACTTGTTTTGCACTCTTTCGAGTGCGTTAATTAAATATGCTTGATATGGATACCATACCACTGAAGCATGTTCTAACTGCGATCGAACTAAAGTTAAATATAAGATTCTAATCGTGTCAATTGTAAATTCTGTTGTAATTCTACAAATAAAACCTAACATTTTATAGGCCTTGTTGATAATATGTGTTATATGTGACTTAAATGACATCGATTGTAATGTTCAGTGTAAATAAAAAAGAAAAGAGTTATCAACACTTTAGTTAATAAAAACTAGTATTAAAAATAGTAATGGTTTGTTTGTTTTACTTGCTGTTTTATTTACTTTTTTATATTATATGTATTAGAATTGTAAAGAGGATATATTCGTTAATAAATTATTATTATTATTAAAAAATATATATTTTTAAAGGATTTGTATTCGTGATTCGAAAAACAGGATTCGAATTCTATTTTTTTCTTACGAATGTTTTATTCGAGTATTCGTGATTCGAATCATATTAGGTGATTCGGATTCGTGATTCGAATTCTTTTTTTGAGGATTCGTCTCAGCTTTGGTATATACAGGGTGTCCCACTGAAACAGCACATTAAAAGTATATGGACTCCCAATTAATGCACTGCAATGAGATTAATTAACTCAGTTTTAATTTTTTACCAATAAAAACCATTACCTTCTTCAAGCGGCATCTCCTTTCAGAACGTTTGCAAGCTAGGTTAACGAAGATTGAGATTTGAACAATTAAATCTGCCTATTTGAACTCCGGTTCAGAGAAATTATCTAGAGCAACTTGTGTTTTAAAAAATATTTATAATTATAATAAATAATAAAAATCAGTACATATTTCGTTAAAGCATATATTTACAATAATACAATCAATTTTATCAAATACGGATTATTCAGTGCATAACTACAGCAGTGCAATAGCATCATGGTGCGAAATAATTCTGAAACATAATTCAAAATTAATTCTCTCGACATCATTGTTTGATTTATAATTACTTCTGGATTGTCAAAATAAACGCATTTCAGGAGATTATAAGCTCGTTCACACTTGTCCACTCCTTCATCTGAAAGTAAACATAATAGTTGAATAAATAAAATTAAACGTTATTTTATTCTAACTTGATGTTGATTGATTATTTGAACAAACTTAATTTATATTATTTGAAACAATATAATAGGTAGAATTGTATAAAAAATAGATTAATAAGGCTGATAAATCTTCACTTTTATATAAATAAAACAATTTAAACACTTTCATATATCTATTATATAGGGTTTTTCAAAAATAAGTCCTATTTTTAAAAATTGATATCTTCATCAATATTTGAGCAATTTGAAAATGAAAAACAAGAAGTAGCCTTTCTTCAATGCTGTAAACCGCAGCTCTGAGTAGGTCTGGTGGAATAGCTGCTATGTTCTGAGTAATGGTCTCTTTCAATTCATCAATAGAATTAGGTCTCATTAAAAAAAACCCTTTCTTTTAGATATCCCCATAACCAAAAAATCAGCAGGGTTAAGATCAGGAAATTGTCTACTGATAATGCGGTTTCCAAAAGTGTTCCTTAAAAACTGTTTTACTGGGTTAAAGATGCGGAGATGCGCCATCCTGCATAAATACGATATTTTCAATGTCGTGCTCTTGTAATAATGGTATTGCATAATCACGAAGTATATTCAAATAACGTTGTCCATTTACTGTAACTGTATTTGTTCGTCCATCCACAATCTGTTCAAAAAAATATGGACCTATGATAAATCGTGATGTAAAGCCGCACCAAACGGTAACTTTTGAATCGTGAAGATCTTGTTGAATGACCAAATGCGGATTATTTAATGACCAAATTCGACAATTATGTGTGTTCACACCACCATTAAGTTGAAAGTGTGCCTCGTCAGTCCATAAAACATTATCAAGCCACTGTGGATTCACTTGAATTTCCGCTATTGTTTGCAGGGCAAAATCAGTTCTTATACCTTTATCAGCTTCCTTTAGTTCGAACAGAACTTGGATTTTGTATGGATACATTTTAAGTTGCCTTCGAAGAAAGCGCCAGACTGTGGGGCCACTCATCTCCAGACGTCCTGCTATTTTATTGACACTAGATGTTCCATATTCGTTTTCATTTGCTAAATTTTGCGTTTCTTGTAAAACTTCAGCAACTGCAACATCTGTTGCCACAGTGGGTCTTCCTGATTTCTTCTTATTCATAACAGAACCAGTTTCCTCAAATTTTGCTACCAGCTTTCGAAAAGCTTTTAAAGTGCATGGGCCACCTCTTAAATCGTTACGGTTGCGAAACCGTCGAATACCTGCCAAAAAACTCCGACCACTTTTGTAATAACATTGGACAAGTAAAATGCGAGTTTGCAGAGGCAAAACCATGTCTTTTCACAAAAAAAAAGGTACTTGAAAAACCTGTGAAGACACTTTATTCTTCACGCAACTGTTGTAAACAAGTTTGTTGCTATGACGACCGAAAGGTGTAAAACAAAAATCCCGCTTTCCCTGAGACCTGATACTGTTATTATTTTCAAAAATGCATAAAAATCAGCCACGATACGAGTCGTTTAAAATAGGACTTTCTTTTTAAAAACCCTATATAACGCTACAATTGTTTCGCCACACTGTGGCTTCTTTAGGCGAAGAAATTATGATCATTTCTTCGCCTGAAAAAACCACAGTGTGGGAAACAATTGTAGCGTTATACAATAGATATTTAAAAGTGTTTAAATTGTTTTATGTATATAAAAGTGAATATAACAAATAGTATTGATTTATGGCTTATTGCAATATTAATTACAATGTTGACATTACGTAAAATTGAGAATAACATACGAGTATACGTTAAATTTAACATTTGTTTACCTTACAGAATCAGTCTGATTGTCATTATGATACAAAAATACATTTTTTTTATTATAGATTGAGTATTGTGTCTAACTTTAAATTACCCAGTACAACCAATGTACTCGATAACATGGTTATAATGGGTAATTTTAAGTTAGACACAAAACTCAATCCCAATTTTAAATTATCCATATTTTTAAAAATATTTCCACATACCTGAGGAGCCTTTACAGTTTTCAGCGGTTTTTAAAATTGGGGCTTGTCTTGGCTTTGGTAACATGTCCACTTGCTTCAGAGCTGATTCTTCATCATATCTTCCTTCTTTGTCAACCTACGAGAAATAAATAAAATATACAGAGAATATTTTATACGTAAGTACAGCAGCGCAGTAAGGGGTGGGGGGCTAAGGGGGCGACGGCCCCAGGCGCACCTAACGGAAGCGCGCTGACGGCGCCGAAATATTTATTAAAAATATATTACCTATAACATACAGACAGAGAGCTTTTAGAGTTGATTTAATAATTGAACTTTTACTTGTACAATAAATGCAGAGGCGATAGTGCTACCAGTGGCAGAAATAGGGACTCAATTATCAACACATCATAAGTGCCATACAGTGGCGGCACTAGGGCGGTGCGACTGCACTGGGCGCCATTTGGGGCGTTGAAAACGGAAAACTATACGCGGGGGAGGGGGCACCACCATGAGATCACGCACCACCTAAAAAATTTGCTAGGACCGCCACTGGTACCATAGTACTTTCAATCACTTTTTATGTTTCTCCTGTAAAATATGTCATTTGGTACTTACTACCTTTTGCGTATGGCACGCTTCAATTCATGATTTATTTATAGTTTTCCAAACAAGATTACTTTAAAATACCACGATCTTTTTACTAAACCTTAACTTAAGGTAAGGAGTAAGTTCTTTGTTATCTACAAATTTTCCCACACCAGTAATTCTTTGTCATCTACAAATTGTCCAACATCTTAAAAGGTGTAAGTGTGTTCTTAATTATCTAGAAATTGTCCAATACTTGCATAGATATGAGGTTTTTTGGCACCCAACGTGAGGCCATGATAACGCTGGGCCCTTGTTGAACGCCATAAATTGCGAAAGTAAAAGTTAAAACCTTGACACTGAATTAGTGTTTCGTACGCGTGGCGCATAAAGTAATATTTCAAGTTTAGAAAAGATTCAGTTTAGACGCTACGGGTCTAAATCCAAACGCTCAGGCTTTTCTAAACCGAAATTTTACTTCATGCGCCACGCGTACAAAGCGCTGATTCAGTGGAAAGTTTTTAACTTTTACTCTCGCAATTTATGGCGCCCAACAAGGGCCAAGCGTTAAATTTGGACGCTCGCGATTTATGGCTCCCAACTAGGGATCTCAGCGTTAGCGTTTGGCAAATTTAACTGCAGCACAAGTGATTGCCGCGCGGCGATCTACGTGTTAAGAATAATAATTACTTACCAATTTGTACATTGCTAGAATACAATACGAATAACACTGAAAAAAAAAAAGATTTATTAATTCTTGAATCTGGAGGCGTTAACTTCGTGGTACATTATCAATTTTAATATAAAGAAAGCACTTAACTTTTTTAGGCCACTTTTATGTTACTCTTGTGACTATTTCCAATTACCCGGAAATCATTATCAAAATAAGTAATATAAAATTGGTAAAGTGATTTCTTTATATCAATGCATTTATTAAATCATGTATGATGTCTTAAGAAAACAGTTTTAAATTTACCATTGTTTCAGGTTTTCCATACTTAACTTAGCTTAACTTTTTTAGACCACTTTAATTTTACTTTTGTGACTATTTCCAATTACCCGGAAATCGTTATCAAAATAAGTAATTTAAAATTGGCAAAGTGATTTCTTTAGATCGATGCATTTATTAATTCATATATGATGTCTTAAAAAACACAGTTTTAAATTTACCATTGTTTCAGGTTTTCCATCCCAGACTCCTTTATGCATATTTTCGATTGATTCTGAAACAAGTTTACATTTTTATCCATTATAAAAAGTCCCACTGAACAAACACATTTAATTAATGTTTTATCAACATTAAAACAACGTTTAATGCTGATGCAATGTTGATAAAACGTTATTTGTTTGTTTTTTGCTTAGTGGGGTGTAAAACATTAAAAAAATTTAATACTAAAAACGCAGTTTTAGTAATGACGATTGTAAACGAGTAAAACTATTTAAATTTGAAATTAAATTTACTATTTTTGCCACATTTAAGTTACAGCTTTTCATGATTTTTGCATAAAACATAGACTACAATATTATAAAAGACAAAATAATTATAAACAGATTTAAAATGGAATATTAGAAAAACGAAAACTACAATGTTTGTTTAGTCGTGTTTCAAAAATAACTAGATTAAACATTTTAGTAATTTGTTTGCTTTACAGAACAGTAATTTTAACAAATCATAAGTGAAATTAAATGTATGAAAATAATTACCATTAGTAACTTTTGTCTTCGGTTGACAGTTTTTCTTCAACAACTTCGCGGCGGACTTGAGCTGCGCCTCCGTCACCTGTCCACAAGAAACAAATTAACTCCACAGTAACAATACTTCCCAAAAAATATATTTACCGCCCCTGCATAATTATTTAAACTAAGTACTGCGAAAGCGATGCACAGTGCGTTCGACCACATTTTTCCAAAAACAAAAACACCTCCGATCGCATCTTCACCTTTATATATAAAGTGCTGCTTAATTACCTAAAAAATTGCACCTGCACCACAATCGCTAGTTATTGGTTTGACACTTTTGTTCAAAGCATCATACCTGTCATAATTATACTCGTACGGTGTTTATTCATGAAGTGAGCGTATTATTACTATGCTAATGAGTTCTGCGAATCTGTAGAGTTTAATTATGCGTGAATGAATAAAGAAGTAAGTGGATAATTGTGTGTAATTAACTTAAAGAAGTGATAATGCTCTGATTAGCTAGTTTTGACCATTTAAGTTCAAGAAGTGATTAAATTAGATTGTTATGGAGGTGTGTAATTTTCATAGAAAAGAATGTTTACCATGGTAAATTATAGAATAAACTCTTAGGGCTAGTTGCACCAAACACGTTGAGCTATTTCAACTCTAAATTCGAGTATAAAGTGACATTAGAACAATAGGAACTGTCATCTTAAATTGGCGTTCAGCTTGAACTCAAGTTCAACGTTTTTGGTGCAACTAGGCCTTAATGAAAATATTGAATAATATAGGATGTTTTTTAAGCGTAATAGAACTTCTGATTGCGACAGCTAATACACCAGTTATCATGTGTTAAAGTTAAGAGGTTATTTTTATTCATTAATGTTTGTAATTTCATCATCCATAAATTAATACGAGAGTAACGACCGTGAATCGTGCAAATTTATTTTAAATATAGTGGTAATGTTGGCGCAACCATTGAATAAGTAATACATAGAGAGAGTTTTATTTTTAAGTATAGATATCCTAATTATATTATATACGCTTGTCAACGCGATAACCGAACACATCGGCTCCGTTACAAAGCGAAGTAATTTGGTATTAGCAATCATAATAAAACAAAAACGAAATACAACTAAGTGCCAGGAAAATAGTGTAATATTATAAGAGTATTAAAATTTTACGCAAGCAATACAAACAGGTAAAAGTGAGAAATTAAAAGCGGGTATATAGTAGAGGTTAGAAATTGATAAAAATATTTACATTCCAAATAAAGAACTACCATTAAGCAGGGTAGACACCCATACATTCGCTAAACAGTAAGTAAGTAAAATTGCAGATAAAAGAATTATGTAATTCTTATAATTATATTAAAATAGTTAAATAAACGGATTAATTAAATTAATCGGATGGTAAGGATATTCTGTCTGAAGGGTAGACCTGCGGAGTATCGTTGGCGCCGCCGCCATATTACTAAATAAATGAAAATTAAAAAAAAGTAGACAAATATACAAAATAATAGATAACCAATCCTTATATAAATTAATTTAAAATTATAAATACAATAGTGCCGTCTCTCGAAGGAGAACACTGTCGAGGAGCCAGACAGGTATTAAAATAATCAGAAGAAGTTAAAATGCCACCAAATAACGTAATCGATAGCGACGACTATCCCACAGACGAAGGAAGAAAGAGAAAGGATATAGACAGGGATAACATATTTGAAAAAAGTAAAAAAATACACAGATCACCAACAAAACATCTAAAAGAAGACAGAGGGTAAATTAGATCAAATATTATTGCTGATGAAAGAAATGAGCACGGATCAAAAAGAAATAAAATTAGAACAGAGAAACACCAACAAAGAAATTGAAGAAATTAAAATACAGCAAAGGGAATTTAAGGATAAACTTTTAAAAATAAAACTAGAAAATGATGCCTTAAAACGAGAAAATCTTGAAATTAAAAAGGAAAATGAGAAAATTCGAGAGGATCTACAGAAAATGTAAAAAACTTTTTAAATAATTGATAAAGAGAAGAGGAAAAATAATATCATTGTTATATTTGAAATAAAACAACACAGTTGGGAGGGTTTCACTTTTATTGTTGAACACTGCAACATGTTTCACCACACAGTGGCTTCATCAGGCAGATGAAATAATGATTTGACAAAGTACAGGTAAAAGCTTATATACTAATGCAATTAAGTTAATAGGAGGGGGGGTAATGAGGTAATTAGGCTGAAACTAATACAAACAATTTTGAGCGACTAAATTTTGATTAAGGGTGAATTGTTTACTCCTATTTGGTCATTTAATAGAATACCTTTTTTGTTATATTTATTAATTTCTAATTCTTCTAATAAGTTTAATTTACGACTTTTGTTACATTCGTGCAAAATTTTGAATTTAGGGTTAAAGTTATGTTGGTATTCGATTAAATGATTGGCGTAGGTTGAGGAGGTTTTCTTAAATTGAAAGCATTTTTGATGTTCTGAAATGCGATCTGGAAAGCTACGTCCAGTTTGTCCAACGTATACCTTAGGGCAATCCCCACACTCCAGCAAATACACGCCAGAGTTCGTAGTTTTATCAGATTTGTCTTTAGAATTATTAATGAATTTATGAAGTGAATTGACCGTTCTAAAAGAAGGAGTTAGGTTTAAGGATTTGAGTTTTTTGCTGATGGCAATCGAAGGGGGACCGTTAAATGTTAATGAGCAATATTTATTATTCTGATTTTGAAAATTGGTGGGATATACTAATTTCAGGGCTTGCTGTTTTTGTTTTTTAAAAAGGATGTCTAAGATAAGCTTTTGACGAAAGCTGTTGTTATTAGCTATTATGAGAATTCTGTTGAGCTCATTATTAAAATTATTAATTCATAGGGGGATAGTGGTTAGCCTATGCAACCTGGAATGGTAAGCTGATAGTTTATGTTGCATAGGATGGAATGATGTGCTATGGATCGTAGTATCTGTATGGGTCGGCTAGTGAAAAATATTGAATTCATGTTTTTGACCTGGATGTGAAATTGTTAAGTCTAAAAAATTAATAGATTTATTAGATTCGATCTCCCTAGTGAATGAAATATCCTTGTAAATTGAATTAATGAAATTTAAAAGTCATGGTGAAACATGTTGCAGTGTTCAACAATAAAAGTGAAACCCTCCCAACTGTGTTGTTTTATATCAAATTGTATTATGGAGTTTCACCATGTATCCGCCTAATCAATTAAATATTTAATATCATTATGTATGGACTAAAACAGGACACTACTGACGCAGCTGATCTAAAGGCAGGAGTAAGAGGATCCCTAAACGACCAACTAAATATGGACATCACACCAAAGACAGTGATAAAAACAGGTGAAAAAAACGTGTGTCATAGAATTAAACAACGAAAGAGAAAAAAGTCAAATCATGATAAACAAGAGTAAACTTAAAGAAATCAAAAATGAAAAAATCTATGCTAATGATGATTGACCAGACCGACATAATGTATAACTTTAGGCACTTACCTACTGAGCAAATCCATTTAAGTAATATTTCATCAACATTAAAACAACGTTTATTGTTGCTACAATGTTGATATAACGTTATTTGTTTGTTTTTTGCTCAGTGGGTAGTTTGATAATGACTAGCTTGTAGTCGAAACTATAGTCACTGAAAAGTAAAAATAAAAGTGGTGAAACAAGGTTAAGTGTTTTAATTAAATTCCAATGATTTCTGATTTATTTAAATTTGTAGGAAGTAACATGTTCTCATCTGTGTATGCCATCGAGTCACTAAGTCACTGACTCACTTATTCACTGATTCACCGAGTCACTAAGCCACTGATACATAGATTCACTTTTAATTTTTTTATTTTTTATTTTTCGTTTTGTTTCATAATAATTTGACAGATAAATAATGACAGATTGCGGTATCATGATTTGAATGTGTAATAGAGCTTGTAACTCACGTTACCACAAATCGCGTTCTGTGAACCAATCAAAACGCAACTTAGCGTGGTTTAAAACCCATATTAAACACGCAAATCCCGTGTTTAATGAAATTGAGTGTTAAATGCACCCCATTTATACTGCCCACAACATTAAATAATGCACATATTATAGGATTGTCGTGAACAAAACAGCATTTTTTGTTTGTGTGGCGTATCATGTTATTACAATAAGCCCCCCACTGAGCAAAAAACAAACAAATAACGTTATATTAACATTGTAGCAACATTAAACGTTGTTTTAATGTTGATGAAACATTATTTAAAAGGATTTGTTCAGTGGGCCTTTAATTAATAAATCTATAATAAGGCAGTGAAAAGGTGAATAAAAGCACGATTTTAAAAGAAACGTTTAATAAAATTTGCGATAAAAAATTACACCAGTGAAAAGATATTGAAGTTTCATATAAACAATAATTGAGCTGCTAAAAATCGGACGCAATGATTAAGGCAGGAAATAATTCTGAAAGATAAAAAACAAAATTATGTTTCTTTATGAAATATTGTTATAAGCAAAAATTATAGTTATTATACTTTGTTTGCCCACTGAACAAACTCATTCAAGTAATGTTTCATCAACATTAATACAACGTTTAATGTTGCTAAAATGTTGATATAACGTTATTTGTTGGTGTTTTGCTCAGTGGGTGTTGTACTAAAATAAGATATTTCTATCCACTAGCTTTGTTTATTTCTATCGACTACTGGCGGCTCGCGGCCTAACATCATGTGAGGCTCAAATCCAAGATACAAAAATTGAGGTTGAAAGCACTGCGTATCCATTTTTTTTATCAATGCTCCCTGCGTCACGGAATTGCGTCATTAATACATGCGTTTAGCAGCACAACGAGTGCGCCTTTTAATTCCGAGATGCATTCATTACCTTGGCATTTTTCACATGAAGTTGGCCACCGGCCGCTACTGCTATCGACTATCGTTACTGCTACTGCTATCGACTATCGTTGCTTTATTTCTATCGACTAGTTTGCTTTATGCTTAGTTTTGATTAAGTATTTATAAAACGAAACAGAACGATAATAATACCTTAGTTTAGTAAAATAAAACAAGTGTGATAACTCTTAATCATATTTATAAAACTATAATGCATAAAAGAAATATACGGTGTGGCCTACCGAAAACGAAACAGAGGAATTTAAAAAAACGCAGTGGAAGGTCCATTTTTGATTTGAAAAGGTTACCTAACATCACTACCTACCCACTGAGCAAAAAACAAACAAATAACGTTATATCAACATTGTAGCAACATTAAACGTTGTTTTAATGTTGATGAAACATTACTTAAATGGATTTGCTCAGTGGGTGCGTATTGCCAACAACCTATTGTCAACAAAACAAAGATATTTTTATTCATTTAGCAAAAGAACTTTGAAAACATGACAAGTCAACAACAAGATGGCTGCCGTCTTCAGCTTTAACATTTTAAATATGAGAGTACCCACTGAGCAAACACAATTAAGTAAACTGTTCACTGTGGAGGCTTCTACTTCGTTATACATCATTATTTACACAAATAAGACAATTAACTTTGTTTGTATAACTGAGGATTTTATTGTGACTATAGTTTTGATAATGACAAGTTAAAGTTGTCGAAACTATAGTCACAATAAAATCCTCAGTTATACAAATAAAGTTAATTGTCTTATTTGTTACGAAATGTACATCTAACACATAAAAATAAAAGTGAAGTAAGGAATAAAACCAGTTTTTTCATTGTGTCTTATTTGTTGTACAATTAAGTAATGTTTCATCAACATTAAAACAACGTTTAATATTGCTACAATGTTGATATAACGTTATTTGTTTGTTTTTTGCTCAGTGGGTATTTTCTCAAGAACTAATGGAAATGGAAATGGAAAAATAAACATACACCCTCCAAAAAAAGAAAATGTTAGAACATCCTTTTCCATTGAACATTTTGAAGCAGAAGACGGCAGCCATCTTATTGTTGACTTGTCATGTTTTTTTTTCATATATTATGTGATAACTAGAGTTTTACAATCGTCACAGAGAAATATAAACTTAATTGCTAGAATATACGGATAATAAAATATATATAAGAGAGCATTACGCAAGCAGGGTAAGTACCACATCAACAGTAATCATCGAAGAAAAACATTTGAAAATAAGTAGATTTCCACAGACATCAGATAGAGATGGCCATGTGGTTTGTGCTGCATGTGTGTGTAATATTGAAAAATTCTCTCACTGAACTCAAATCCATTGTAAATTATAAAAATAAGTTGGTTTTTAAAGTTCTAACATAAAGACAATTTAACATAAAGAAAAATTCAGTTTGTCAATAGTTTGCAGAATATTTATAAAATATAAAAACGAATTAAAATTAATATCGACTTTCTGCAAAATGTTTGTCTCATTGAGACAAGTCTCCAAGTCTAAAGCATAGCTATACTGATGAGGGATAAATCTCGAAACGTGTTTATAGATGGCTTAAGACAATTAAAATTAAAATTTCCTGTTGTTTCATTTAGTTTGGTAAGAGAATAATTTGACCTGATGTTGCATTTTGCATATAAATTATGCATAGAACAGTAGAGCTGTCGTCTAACTCAAATATTCATTGTATAATTTAATATCTGCCGGGGTATTAGCTCGAGAAGTAGTTGTTTCAATGAATATTTGGAGACTTGTCTCAATGAGACAAACATTTTTCAGAAAAAAATCGATACTAATTTTAATTCGTCTAAAATTTTATTTCAAAGTTCTATTGCTAAATGAATAAAAGTACCTCTGTTTTGTTTTTGGTGTGCCACCCTGTATGCATAATTGAATTGATTATATTCACTAAATTTATAAAAATCAATCAATATATTCCAGTTTTAGTTTAAAAAATAAAATAATTATACTTACAGAAGGATCTTCGTTATACAAACATTTTGCAACTAGCCAAGAATTGTTGCATTTATCATCACCAGCAGGCGGCACTAAATAAAATATTGTTGTATGTGTACAGGATGTATAAAATAGAACATATATTTTATTTATAATTAAAAAAAGCACAAACAATCTACCACAATATTGATACTATAAAAATCAAATTTTATTATCGTTATTCAATTATCGTTAGTCAATTTAAAGTGTGTTACAATTACACAATCTTAAAATTAATATAAGTATTCAATGATTCGAGAGGTATTGATTAAAAATAACGGCGATTGTTACGAAATTACTAAGCATTGTTTGTACCTTTAAAGAAAAAAGTAAAGTAAAACAAAGGTGAACAAAATTACAGTAGTTTGTGCTAGTTGGGAGTTTATGCATACAGGGAATTTTTCTTTTAGCTATACAAACGGATGCACATTTTTTCAAAAGAGTGACAATTTTACTTCATGCTTAACCTAGGAGTGGAAAACACTCGTATTAAGCTTGAATTAAAACGAGTGTTTTTCACTCCCAGGTTAAGCATGAAGTAACATTTTCAGGCTTTTCTAAACTTTAAACTTTACTTCATGCGCTATGCGTATTAAACACTGGAAGGACTGAACTATCGTGAACGAATGAACATAATTTGAAATCAACGTCGGTACGCGTGGCGCATGAAGTAAAATTTCGAGTTTAGAAAAGCCTGAAAATTTGGTTTAGTCGCTCCGCTTCGCGCAGCGACCAAACCAAATTTTCAGGCTTTTCTAAACTCGAAATTTTACTTCATGCTTAACCTGGGAGTGGATAACACTCGTTTAAGGCTTCAAAATGAACTCGTTTAAGAAAGGTATAATTACAGCTTATAATTAATTGGAATATGTATACTTAAAAGAAAAAATCCCTGTATATACATTTAAATGAGGGTCAGATTATAATAAAAACACACGGTGTAATTTAGTTTACAGTTGATTTTTAACATTAAAGCAATATTTATTTCTAAAATTGAAATTAGAAATACATTTTTCTTTAATGATAAAAAAAACAACTGTAAATTAAATTACAGAAGCTGAAAGTTAGCTAAAGTTCTGCTAAATAGGATACGTTAGTGATTTTCTCCATTGAAATAAATTAACTTTGTGATGTAGAAAAGGAAATTGAATAGCTGTCAATTTTCACTATTTGTCTTCTAAATGCAATATTTTTAATCCCTTAAAAAAAACTCTGAACTCTTCTTAAATCATTAAATATCCCTTTTTGTATTCTTAGATACTCAATTTTCTAAACTAATTCTTTAAGCATTTTTAAGGAATTAAATGTTTGGTAATACCCCACTGAGCAAACACATTTAGGTAACGTTTCACCTACATTAAAACAACCTTTAATGCTATTACAATGTTGACAAAACGTTATTTGTTTGTTTTTTGCTCAGTGGGAATATTTAAAGTTTTGAGATTTTTAAAGGAATAAATGATAAGCAATAAAATAATAAGTTATCTTGTGATGGAGGCGGTTACTTTGTGAAACATTGTAAATATTTAAATAATTAACACTGATTACTTTTTTGTATTCACTTTTTATTTTAAACGGTGACTAGTTTCCGCTCAATAGCGAGCCATTATCAAACTAACTACTTAAACTAACATTAGGACCTTATATACCAGGTGTTGACTTGGCGGACGCAACATAGGATATCCCATGTAAATTTTGAAATGTTCAAATTATGGCTCCCTTATTTATTTTAGAAACAAGTTGTATTTACCTTTTTTGTAGAGGGAAACATTCTGAATTCATTCGTGTTAACGTTTATCACTTGTATGTATGAGTATTGTATCAATTCCATGGTATGTCATTATTTTTATAAAATCACATTACTTTTTCTTAATTATTTTAGCTGTAAATTTTCTGACATTCTTTGATTTTTAAAGAGTTCAATTTGAAGCTTCAAACGAAGGTTTTCCACTCCCAGACTAAGCATGAAGTAAAATTTCGAGTTTAGAAAAGTCCCGTGAAAATTTGTCGAGGGTCGCGCAGCGACCCGAGACAAATTTTCTGGGCTTTTCTAAACTCGAAATTTTACTTCATGCGCCACGCGTATAAAACACAGATTTTAAGTGAAGTTCGAATATACATAAATTTGACAATATTATAGTGTTTTATACGCGTGGCGCGTGAAGTAAAATTTCGAGTTTAGAAAAGCCCAGAAAATTTGTCACGCGACCCTCGACAAATTTTCACTGGGCTTTTCTAAACTCGAAATTTTACTTCATGCTTAGTCTGGGAGTGGAAAACACTTGCTTAAAGCTTTAAGTTAAACTTTAAAAAAAAAACGGGAATATCCGCAATTGATTTATCAATTCCATGGTATGTCATTATTTTTAAAAAATCACATTACTTTTTCTTAATTATTTTAGCTGTAAATTTTCTGACATTCTTTGATTTTTAAAGAGTTCAATTTGAAGCTTTAAGCGAGTGTTTTCCACTCCCAGACTAAGCATGAAGTAAAATTTCGAGTTTAGAAAAGCCCCGTGAAAATTTGTCGAGGGTCGCGCAGCGACCCGAGACAAATTTTCTGGGCTTTTCTAAACTCGAAATTTTACTTCATGCGCCACGCGTATAAAACACAGATTTTAAGTGAAGTTCGAATATACATAAATTTGACAATATTATAGTGTTTTATACGCGTGGCGCATGAAGTAAAATTTCGAGTTTAGAAAAACCCAGAAAATTTGTCACGGGTCGCTGCGCGACCCTCGACAAATTTTCACTGGGCTTTTCTAAACTCGAAATTTTACTTCATGCTTAGTCTGGGAGTGGAAAACACTTGCTTAAAGCTTTAAGTTAAACTTTAAAAAAAAACGGGAATATCCGCAATTGATTTATCAATTCCATGGTATGTCATTATTTTTATAAAATCACATTACTTTTTCTTAATTATTTTAGCTGTAAATTTTCTGACATTCGTTGATTTTTAAAGAGTTCAATTTCAAGCTTTAAACGAGTGTTTTCCACTTCCAGACTAAGCATGAAGTAAAATTTCGAGTTTAGAAAAGCCCCGTGAAAATTTGTCGAGGGTCGCGCAGCGACCCGAGACAAATTTTCTGGGCTTTTCTAAACTCGAAATTTTACTTCATGCGCCACGCGTATAAAACACAGATTTTAAGTGAAGTTCGAATATACATAAATTTGACAATATTATAGTGTTTTATACGCGTGGCGCGTGAAGTAAAATTTCGAGTTTAGAAAAACTCAGAAAATTTGTCACGGGTCGCTGCGCGACCCTCGACAAATTTTCACTGGGCTTTTCTAAACTCGAAATATTACTTCATGCTTAGTCTGGGAGTGGAAAACACTTGCTTAAAGCTTTAAGTTAAACTTTAAAAAAAAAACGGGAATATCCGCAATTGGTTTATCAATTCCATGGTATGTCATTATTTTTATAAAATCACATTACTTTTTCTTAATTATTTTAGCTGTAAATTTTCTGACATTCGTTGATTTTTAAAGAGTTCAATTTCAAGCTTTAAACGAGTGTTTTCCACTCCCAGACTAAGCATGAAGTAAAATTTCGAGTTTAGAAAAGCCCCGTAAAAATTTGTCGAGGGTCGCGCAGCGACCCGAGACAAATTTTCTGGGCTTTTCTAAACTCGAAATTTTACTTCATGCGCCACGCGTATAAAACACAGATTTTAAGTGAAGTTCGAATATACATAAATTTGACAATATTATAGTGTTTTATACGCGTGGCGCATGAAGTAAAATTTCGAGTTTAGAAAAACCCAGAAAATTTGTCACGGGTCGCTGCGCGACCCTCGACAAATTTTCACTGGGCTTTTCTAAACTCGAAATTTTATTTCATGCTTAGTCTCGGAGTGGAAAACACTTGTTTAAAGCTTTGAATTAAACTTTAAAAAAACGGGAATATCCACAATTGGTTTATCAATTCCATGGTGTGTCATTATTTTTATCAAATCACATTACTTTTTTTTAATTATTTTAACCCAGAGAGACGTAAAGTGTTAAGTGTAAACATTCATAAATTTAGAATTTTTCCCTCTACAAAAAAGTGACACACATTTTGTCTCTAAAATAAATAGGGAAGTCAATATTTCAACACTTTAAAATTAACATGCGATTTCCTATGTTGCGTCCGCCAAGTCAACACCCAGTATACTTAAAATTATTTATCAGGTAAAAAAGTGTCGAAAAGAGGAGTATACATATGTTCCGTCTGGGCATTTATTAGTGGGATTACTGGATCCATTTTTGCTTTGTGAATCTCTAATGACTCCAGAAGGTTTATTTTACGGCCCATTTCCACACAATGTAAAGTGGTACAGATATGTAGATGACATTTTAGCCTGTTTTATAGGCTCCAATAGACAACTGGATCACTTTTTGAATTTTATTAATTCCCATACCCCAACATAAAGTTTACACTAGAAACAGAACAAAATAATGAAATACATTTTTTAGACCTAAAAATATCAAAAGAGAACTCAAAATTAGAATTCGAAATTTATAGAAAACCAACATTTACAGACACGATAATTCCTCAATCATCTCGACATCCTATGAAACACAAATTAGCGGCATTCAATTCAATGATTTATAAAGCACTAAATATACCCCTAACAAAAAAACGCGTTTAGAAAAAGAAAAGAAGAAAGAAACAATTAAGAACATTGCGAACAATAATGAATACAGAATAGGACTAATAGATAATTTAATAGAAAAACATAAACTTAATCAACATCAAAACTAATCAGAGTAAACAAAAACATGCCCACTGACCTTTTTTGGCATTTTAAGCCTAACTAAAAATATTTAAACAAAAGAAAATATAAAAGTTGCGTTTAAGCTATATTCGAAACTTAAATATAAAATTTTCAATCCAAAGACGAAAACCAACATTCACAATAAATCCGGGATATATAAGATAACATGTCAGTCTTGTAAAGGGGTATATACAGGGTGTCCCATTTTAATCCGCCAGTAGCGATAATTCTGACCCAGTGCATTGAAGCAAAAAGTGTTCTGAATAAAAAGTTAACGGTTATGAGGGGGACATCTGATGCCGTCGACTTTGCCCCCCGCCCCCGAGGGGGGCGGGAACAGGGGGCAACTTTAAAATCTTAAATGGAAACCCCTATTTTTTTATTTCAGATTCAGATCCTTTGAAATTTGAAATGGAAACCCCTGTTTTTATTGCAGATTCGGATAGAGCGTTAAAAACTGGTACATTTTATTCGGGTTATTTTCCAAAATTGTTGATAGATGGCGCTGCAAACGTGAAAATATGTTTTTACGAATTAAATAGCAAAATTCATCACATAATTAATTGTTATTATTACTTAAGACTCACTCACAACATTACAAGTTTGTTTTTCTCTCGACCCGTACTTGACCCGTACTTGACCCGTACTTGAAAATAGCGATTGAGAACTTCTTTTAAAATTAAATAATGGTAATCCAAGTCAAAACATGATGTCACTTTATTGTCATACAGTGTTTGACCTTGCCCCCTTCCAGACACACAATTAATTATGTGATGAATTTTGCTATTTAATTGATAAAAACACATTTTCACGTTTGAAGCGCCATCTATCAACAATTTTGGAAAACTGCCCGGATAAAATTTACCTACTTTTTAACGCTCTATCCGAATCTGCAATAAAAAAGAATGGTTTCCATTTCAAATTTTAAAGTTGACCCCTGTTCCCGCCCCACCCCCTAGGGGTCTGGAGGGGCAAAGTCGACGGCATCAGATGTCCCCCTCATAACCGTTAACTTTTTATTCGGAACACTTTTTGCTTCAATGCACTGGTTCAGAATTATCGCTACCGGCGGATTAAAATGGGACACCCTGTATAGGACAATCTGGTAGAAATTTCAATGTTAGGCTGAAATAACATCTTAGAGCCTATAAATGAATACAAGATAAATCCACGTTTTCTAACCACCTCATGGAAGAAGGATATACTTTTGGTGAAGATGTACTTTCTGTCTTGCATTGTGTGGAAAAGGGCCGTAAAATGAACCTTCTGGAGTCATTAGAGATTCTCAAAGCAAAACTGAATCCGGGAATCCTACTAATAAATGACCAGACGGAACTTATGTATACCCCTCTTTTCGACACTTTTTTACCTGATAAATAATTTTAAGTATATATAAGATCCTAATGTTAGTTTAAGCAGGCCAATTTTTGCTGATAGTGTGTTTCTGGGGTACGAGATGGCGCAGAGATAGCAAAATTGCTGAAAGTAGTTTTGACTATGTATTGGTTCATAGTGCCTGCCGAATTTTATCACAACATATAATAAAAATTATGAGTGAGGAGCGCGTTGTTCGTTTGTTTAGATAGCACCGGGTGAATGAATGGATATTCAATTTCAGTAGACAAGTAAGTAGTAAGTAAGATAAATAAATATTCACGATTTTAATTTCAATAGACAAATATTTAACTGTTTGTGCTTGTCTCATTTCCAATACTTCTTTTTTTATGTGTATACTTAATAATAATTTTAATAGAGTTTAATGTCTTTATCAAGAATTTTATGTTCTGTCCGTGGTGCGAAAATCATGGAAAAGTGATGAAATGTCATGGCAAAAATGTTTAAATTGGCCAGAATTTTGAAACAATTTAAAACTGTCAAAAATCGATGAAATGAAGCCTAAAAACAAAGATAAAATGCAGGGCGCGCCAATTTAGATCGCTGACATTCCGAAAAGAAGGAATAACTGTAAAGACCGCAGTTCATATACAGGGTGTATTTGAAATAACGAACAGGCATTTAAGGGCACATACACAAAATATGTGTGAACCCATCTACACCAAAATTTTTTAGGATTTTTTTTTTGAATTTTCAACATTTTTCGAGTTTTTTTTGTATACATTTTGAGAACCAATGCTTTTCTCGTTTAATTCGGTCTGCGTGGAATGCGTGTTTGTTTACTTTAAAGGCGAGAGTCTTTGCCTTCAAAATTCGAAGTGTAATCACGTTTTTTTGTAAACGATAAACATTCCTCAAGTTCATTCACATTCATTAAGAAAAATGCACTTGACTTGAGCTAGTAAATTGATATCTTCTACACATGTTATTTTCATGTATAAATAGCAGTAAAATAGCAGTTTTACTACGATAACACTTACCACACACTCGTGCATGCAATTTGTTAAAAGTAGGTCACGTATAAAACAATTAAAAGTCGGTCACAATTGTTTTATAAAAAGTCACATGAAACTAAATTAAATGTTCAAATTGACGCCCTTCGCACTCAATACACAATTAGGCTCTCCTTAGCCAGTTTTCACGAACCGAAGTGAACATTTGCCGCGGTTTTTCTTTTATTGCGTTAGCTGCGTCGCGGCGTCGTGAACTCGTTGTCTGAGTGTATCAGCATCGTCAATTTCCTCGACATACACTTCACTTTCAAAATACCCCCAAAGAAAAAAGTCTACTGGGTTTAAATCCGGACTTCTAGGAGGCCATGGAACAGCACCTCCACGTCCAACCCATCGTCCTGGAAATTCATTGTTTAAATAATTTCTAACACGCCGATCGTAGTGCGGAGGTGCACCATCGTGCAGAAACCATAACTGTCTCAGCACAGCTAGAGGCACATCTTCTAAAAGATCTTGAAGTTCATTTTCTAGAAAATCTAAATAACGGCCGCCATTTAAATTAAATGAAAAAATGAAAGGTCCAATTAATTGGTCGTTTACAATGCCTGCCCAAACATTAAGGGAGAAACGATGCTGAAAATGCGATCGGCGCGTAGAATGGGGATTATTCTCTGCCCAAACAAGCATGTTATGAAAATTAAAACAACCATTTCGCACGATTCATCCGTCACTAAAATGTTATTAGTGAAGTTTGGATTTCGGGCACTTTGTTCTAAAAGCCATTCACAAAACGCAACTCTCTGTTGAAAATCACCTGGCTGAAGATGTTGAACCCGTTGATAATGATAAGGGAGAAAATTATTTTCGCGGATGATTTTATGCACAAAGCTATGAGAAACACCCAACTGCCGAGAGATAATCCGTGTACTTAAACCGGGATTCGCTTCTAACAAATTTAAAAATTGATTTTCTACTGCAAACAAATGATCTGCTCGGTTAACACCTCTGTCAACTGCGCCAACGGGTTGCAAACTTCCTGTATCACGTGCTCTTTGAAGTAACTCCCGAAAACGATTTGGTTTTGGTAAATGCCGTTCGGGAAACCGATCCTGATAAAGCCTTACTGCTTCCGCGGAATTGCACCTAGCTTCGCCGTAAATAATTAACATATCGGCTAGTTCAATATTAGAATAAATGTGTCGCGCCATTTTCACAAAAAAAAGATGTCTGTTTGAATAAGTTTCAGCAAAGACTAAACACATACATAATTTTTCTTGAAATTCGCCCTTACCACCCCTACTTAATTCATTGTAAATTTCTAAAAATGTGTAAGCAATAAATGTTTTTACAAGTGTGCCATAAATCCCGAGGCCCGGCCGTCGACCTGCTCCATTGACACAATACGGCGTGCCGACATTGCATTAAGTGCACTCCAATATTTTCCCTAAGCGCTTGTTGTAATTTGATAAAGCTGATGCCGCATGCCGTTTAAAATTTATTTCTAATTGCCAGTGCTTCCAAAAATGTTGTCTATTTTTACTCATTTATTTTAATAATTAATTGTGGGCTCATTGTTAGAACTATAAACAAAATAATTGTGAATTATGATTAAAAATAATATAATCTCTTTGTGGTTAAGAGCCTGTTCGTTATTTAAAATACACCCTGTATACAGAACTATATGTCGCCCCCTGCTAGAGTATGCCCCCATCCTATTTCACAATTCTCGTCCCAACGTGTTGAAAAATATAGAGGTCGCCGAACGATCAGCCCTAAGAGTGCTTACGAAAATCAGACACCCTAATAACCCCCTACACAACCCCTCCAATACTCTCCTGTATGAAATGTGCAATATTCCCCCTATTAATCAACGCCTAGAATACCTCTCCTTAAAGTTCGCCACAAATCCTAATATCACTACTACCCTCAATCATATGTGTATACCCCGCAACCCTAATACCCACCCTAATTTCAAATATCCCACATCTACCATTTATCAATTCATCTTATTACATCAACCGGACCCCGACAACAACGTTAGCGATCACGACTTTTAAAAAACAGACATAGACAGGACAAAGACAGGCTGAAAGACCGCTGGTCGATAGCCAGTTTCGGAGTTGGAAAAAAAAGAAACAAAATCAAAATGTATTGTATTACACGTATTATATTTGTTTTGTAGTCAACTCAGAAATAAAGACGTTTATTTTTTTTCGATGAAATGTTTAAATTTGAGAACAATTTCAAAAAGTGATGAAATGTCAATAAATATCAAAATTTCACAACAATTTGAAGTATGTGTAAAGTGATAATCTATAATAAAATAATGTTTTAAATATTTTAAACTTAACAATTAATCAGTATTTTATGCGCGTGGCGCATGAAGTAAAATTTCGAGTTGAGAAAAGCCAGAATTTGGATTTGGACGCTACGCGTCCAAATCCAAATTCTTACGGCTTTTCTCAACTCGAAATTTTACTTCATGCTTAGTCTGGGAGTGGAAAACATTCGTTAAAAAAGAATTTATGGCTTTTTACAATATTGTAATTAGTTTACAAAATCTTCAGGGGTTTTTAGGTTTTTGCCCAATTTTTAAAATCTTCTCGATTTTTGTGAGTTTCCAAGGTTTTATTTATTTTCAAAACTTTGACGACTCGTGAATTTTTTTTTAATTTCCAAGATTTACAACAATTTTTAAAATTTTGACAAAAATCATGCATTTTCGAAGATTATTGCTGATTTTCAAATTCTTGACTTCTTTCGTTACTTTATAAAATGTTGACACCCACACAGACACATACTAAATTCTGGTGTAAAAACAATGCTCTGTGAAACACTTGTTTTGTCTCATCAGAATTACTGCAGTTCTTTAATCGGACCATGCTTAAATGTGACAGAAAAAAATCGTCTGCAAAGAATCCAAAACTCCTGCCTAAGATTCATTCATGGTATCTGAAAATTCGAAAGAATTTCACATACATTAATAGTGACCGGGAAATCTTGGTTGAACATGTATAACCGGAGACAACTACATAGTGGCGTATTGTAATTATCTCGACCAGAACTCCTTTGTATTATCTACATAATAAAATAACAACTCGGAGTGACATACACCAACGTAACACTAGATTTAAGCAACACCTCTGTATTCCAAAACATAACACAGAAAAATTTAAAAGTTCGTTTACTTATCAAGTGGTTAACTTGTACAACAAACTGCCGTCACACTTTAAAAACGCTACAATATTACGATTCAAAAATCTATATAGATCTCTCTTGCTGGAAAAACAATAATTATTGAAATATTTCACTTGTTATTTCAAATTAATCATAAGCTCTAACATGTGCGTATGCATGTATAAGCGTATATTTGTGTATAGTGTATACTATATATGTACCTGTATGTCTGTAAATTGTACATTTTTTATTTTTTATATTATTCTGTTATTTAGTTTAATTTTTCCTGGTTAGGTGGAAGATCAGTAAGTGTCCTTATCGGACACAATACACTGAACCTCGCCATTTTCTTACTGTAGTGTTGTTCTATGTTTTGTATACTTATTTGGTAAGAAATAAAGATTATTATTATTATTATTTATTTTGTCTCGCTTTCGCGGAGAGTGAAATACCCTACAGGTTACTTCCAATGTAGCGGTAAGTGTGCTATTGTTATTTGTTCTTATTACATTGTATCGCTGTTTAGAAAGCGTCTTGTTATATTACACGTGCTCAGAATGACAGATTTTTGCAGCTCTATATAAGTATTTTCATGAAGTGTCATTGTTTTAAGTTATTATTATTATTATTATTATTATTATTATTATGTACTTCATAGATTTTCGATTAACTTAAAAAAAAATGCCGCTATTCATGACTTTTCTAGAATTACGTAAATTTTCGGCCTCGCAAATTTCAAAACGTTTATTATTCGTTATCGATTAAAATAACGTCTAAGTACTTTTAATCGATGCTGGAAAATTCATGAAAATAAATGAAAATCTCGATATGTTGAAAATCTAACGAAATTTAAACGAGTGTCGTCCAATCCCAGACTGAGCATGAAGTAAAATTTCGAGTTTAGAAAAGCCCCGCGTAGAAAATTTTCACGGGGCTTTTCTAAACTCGAAATTTTACTTCATGCGCCACGCGTATAAAACATTGAAATATTGAAAAGTTTACAAAATACTAGCCTTTACTTTTGTTCGGTTGGTTGACAAATTGTGTTGAAAATTCAGAGCTCATTATACATACTAATTCTTTTTATAAATTCTGACAGCTTTTTGTTAATTTTTAACTAGATAATTTCCTTAGTTAAAAACAATTTATTTTCTAATCGTTAGATAATTGATTATTTATTTTAATTTTGGTGAAAACTTGCCTGCAACAATTTTAAATGTATGATTTTTTTGTATCTAGAGGGGGGCCCGGACACCCCCCTTTAAAGTAACGAGTGTTTTCCACCCCCAGACTAAGCATGAAGTAAAATTTCGAGTTTAGAAAAGCCCCGCGTAGAAAATTTGTCGAGGGTCGCACAGCGACCCGAGACAAATTTTCACGGGGCTTTTCTAAACTCGAAATTTTACTTTATGCGCCACGCGTATTAACCACTGATTTACAGTGAAGTTAAAAATATATAACGCCTAGATGTGGTGATGATCAATATTTACCTAGAAGTAGCAAAAAATGCAAAAATTACTTTTTTTGTGAATAATTTTGGAATAATAATAAAAGTAGAATAAATTTTGTTTGTGCAAGTTTTCCATATTGTTGATATTTAAACCATCATATCTTTAACGAAGAACGTGCTATGATGGACACATCACTATTTTTAAAATTGATGTCATTTCCGGTGAAACCAGAAGTGCAAATAAGGTTTATGGAAGATCTGTAAACTCGAAATTGTGTTTAGTACAAGCATACCAAATTTTAAATTGATATCTTACAAAATAAAAAAAACTGTGGTGTTTTGTCGCATTTTGGTCGGTTTCAGACCACTGTGTGTCGCTCAATTTAATGAGTTGGCGAATCAGATGGGTCTCTAAGAGTTAGAACTCTTAGCGGATCGCTAGCTCATAACTGAGTCATGTAACTCTTTTGAGCCAGCTCGCTGAATCAGCTCTTTAAAGTGAGTCAGATCTTGTGAACCAGCTCACCGAAGAGAGCCATTTCGCCGACACTCCAAGCTGAGTAGTCTAGACCTCCCCGCACAGTACAAAAAAGGGAAACTACAATAATCCAATTCGAACTTGGGACCCAAAAAATGCTAAGCTCGGTGACCAAATCGCCGAGTGCCGCACATTCAATTTAGTAATTTATAAATGAAATACGATTTTTTCCGACTCAGCACTTGAATTAACATTTACTGGCATCCACATTTTTATTCAACACATGAATCCAGAAATACAATTATATTTACAAAATGTATTGGGAAATATTTTAACAATGTCTTTCTGTGTTGTGTATCAATAACATAATAATTGAATAAACGGTTCGCGTCAGAAAAAATCTCACTCAAGGTCAAGAACCGGGAGCCCGTGTCGCGACAAATGTCGTATATGAATTCTACATATCAATACTAATTTCTTTTCGCATATTTTTAGAAATCACAGTATATTTTTAAAATATTACTAAAAAGGCACGATGCTGCCCCCTATTTATTGAAAGTATAATCAAAATTTACATTGCTCTTATAGAGACTTCTAAACAACGATTAATTTTATTTATCATTTATTTTAGATCAATCTATTCAATACAACATACTTATAACAATAACCTCAATAAATTAAAGCAATATGAAGCTGAAATAATGTTTCCTATGAAAGTAATACACGGATTTATGTAACCATTTGACAGTGTTCCATTATTTAATTTATATTTAATCTAAGAAACATTTTTTTGAAAAACAAATACTGTCTATTTATTCATAAAGCTTCAATGTACAATATGTATAAGTTTCAATGCTCTATTTTCATAATTGTGGAAGATTAATCGTTGTTCTTTCTTATGGCCAAATAACATGTACATTTCCGACCTTAAGTAGCTAGTTTGATAATGGCTCGCTGTTGAGCCGAAACTAGTCACAGTTTAAAATAAAAAGTGAATACAAAAAAGCAATCAGTGTTAAATATTTAAAATAATAAGCGATAAAAAGGGATATTTTTGGATTTGTGAGGGTTATTCTAGGAAATTAAATGTTTGAAGATAAAATAGAGTTTTTATACTCAAATACTTGTAAAGGTCTTCGCGATGAATTAAATGTAAAAGGATAAAATAGGGATGTTTAAAGATTTGTGAAGGTTTTTTTCAAATTAATATCTAGGGATACATGGGATAATTTAGAGCAGAGACTTTATTGACTCCTCAGTAATTTGTTATAGCATGGACTAAATTTTGGAATTATATAGTTTGAATACAGTGAACGAATTATTGAAAATACTATTTGGTTAGAAATAGAGTTTTTAATTTAAAATGTATAATATATTTTTTTTAATATAACCAATTAAATTTCCCACTGAGCAAACACATTTAAGTAATGTTTTATTAACAATTAAACAATGTTAATGTTGCTACAATGTTGATGTAACGTTATTTGTTTGTTTTTTGGTCAATAAGTTGACATTTCAAGAATTCAGTGGTGTGATGCAGGTTGTGTGGTTGGTCGCGTAGCGCAGCGGAGCGACCAATTTAAATCAGGCTTTTCTAAACTCGAAATTTTAATTAATGGCCACGCGTATAAAACACTGATTTAAAGTGAAGTTCAAAATATACTTCGACTTATATTTGATCACGTGTTCATTAATTTTACAAATGTTTATATGGAATATGTGAAAGTATACTTAAAAGAAAAAAACGTATGTGTTTTAATGTTGCAAATTGTAACTTTTTTTTTTTAAACTCTGCATCGTGACAATTTATTTGACAAATTATGATTTACTGGTCAAATTGATAATTATTTACCAACATCTCAAAATTTGATGTTTAAAATACCCTACTGTTAAAGCAGGACTGCAACTGTTCGCAATAAATACATCCCAGCGACGGCTCGCAGCCTAACTTCAGAGTAGGCCACAGCGCCAAAGCACACAAAATTTGAGGTTGGGATCGCGCTTTATAAATACAAGGAATTACACAACAAAGTCACCTTTCAATAACGGATACAAATTACCTTGGGTCTCTGGCCTACCCTGAAGATAGGCTACGAGCCGCCGCTGGGGTGCATTTACTGCGAACAGTTGCAGTCCTGCTTTAACAGTAGGGTATTTTAAACACCAAATTTTGGGTGTATAAGTTTGGTCATATTAAAAAAAACAGAGTTTATGTATGATTTAAAAGGCTAATTTGGTATAGATCATCTGATTTTTTCTTCATGCTCAATCTGCGAGTGAATTTTAGAATTATTGAGTTTGAACAGGAATCATTAAATATTCTAAAATACTTACATTTTTCTGAACAAGCTGTCATAGCGTTTTTTGCCGATTCTTGTCTGGGTTCAGGCAAATTTGGAACTTGTTTCATGGCTGAATCAAAGTCAAACTCTCCATTTTTCTTCCCCTATATCATTACAATTCAGGTTTTACACTGTACTAAATATTGCTATGATAAAATTATTTTTCGTACTTACTACTTTAAACATAACCAAAACACAATTCATGTAACACTGAAAGGAAAAGAGAAATATAAATAAATATATTTTTATATGAAAAATAGTTATTTTTTTTATTACCTTAATGATCGGATCTTCATCCCAAACACCTTTGTGCATGTCATCAATTTGATCTAAAAATTATTGTAATTATAAAACAAACAATTTATAAATAATTTTACAATTAAAACAAATATTTATTTAAAAATAGTCTCCTTTATTATTAGAGACCAACCTTTAGGTCTCTATCAATAATAAAGCAATTGTTATTATTAATAGAGGTTGGTCTCTATTAACCCATTAAGCGCCATTGGGCCCGTTCATTAAAGACAACAGTTGGGAGTTTATTGAAAACTGTTGGGGAAATCTCTGATGACCGGACTGTTAATCGTGAACGTCTTTGGGACTCTTGCAATCAGACAAAATGGACCGATTGGTGTTGACGGGTTAAAGTTTTCAAAATGGCCGAGTACCGTTCATCAAATACAAACAAGCATCACAAACAAATCCAAACATGTTGAATGTTGAACATTTTGATGAACGGGCCCATTGATGCACTAGCGCAACATTATTATTTTTTTCTTAGTTAATTTATTAAATAAGTTCATTTAATACATTCTATTATTTGACCTGACTTGATAATGCGTGAAGAATATTAAAACGAATTATTTAATCCTCGAATTTTGATAGAAGTCGATATATTTTTCGTCTTATAACTTCTCTCTCGTGTTCTTTAAACGTTGATAATAACACAGCAATAATAAATTATCATATTGCTGTGTTATTATCAACGTTTAAAGAACACGAGAGAGAAGTTATAAGACGAAAAATATATCGACTTCTATCAAAGTTCGAGGATTAAATAATTCGTACAATTTTCTAAACATTTTTTACAAATTTGATTTTATTACTGTTTTTCTTATATACTTGCTAATCACCGAAATTAGCAAGTATATAAGAAAAACAATCATAAAAACAAATTTGTGAAAAATGTTTAGAATCTTTAATTTAGTTAGCGTTCACTTTCTGGTACATCTTCATAACAATTTAATTAAAACATTGAACTTTGTTTTACCACTTTTATAAAATAATAAATGTGGTAAAACGAAGTTAAGTGTTTTAATTAAATTTAAATGTTTAGAATATTGTACGAATTATTTAATCCTCGAACTTTGATAGAAGTCGATTTATTTTTTGTCTTATAACTTCTCTCTCGTTTTCTATAAACGTTGATAATAACACAGCAATAATCAATTATCAATTGTTTTAATGGGAAACGAGTGTTTTTCCACTCCCAGACTAAGCATGAAGTAAAATTTCGAGTTTAGAAAAGCCTGAAAATTTGGCTCGGGCGCGTAGCGAAGCGGAGCGACCGAGCCAAATTAGGCTTTTCAAAACTCGAAATTTTACTTTATGCGCCACGCGTACACAACACTGATTTAATGATCGAACTTTGATAGAATTCGATATATTTTTGTTCATCAATTATGTTAAAATTTCAACGTAATATCGTATTTGTTGTGCTATCAGTCTTCTTCTTCTTTGAAGGCATTTTTTTGCAAAAAAAAATAATGTTCAAAACATTTCATTATTGCAATTTATTTCAATAAAATTCCCTAAAAAAATAAATTTATATAAATATTTCTTTTTGCAGAAAGTCGATAATAATTTTAATTCGTTTTCATATTTTTTAAAAAGAAAATTTGTTTAGAAATAATTTTCCACGATAGCAGATTTAATTCTTGAAAACAAAAACCCCTATAAAATATACATATCTTGTACAAATTAGCTAATGGTTTGATAAATTATGGTCATTTATTAGCACGCCTAAATTTTATTATACCATGTAATACACGTAGTAAGTTACTGTTTCGCGAGAATTTCTACCGTACAAAGTATGGTAGAAATGAACCCAGTAATAGAATGATGCGTTACTACAATTATATATATATTAATCCGAATATTGATATGTTTAATATTCCAATTTCAACATTTAAAAATAAATTAAATTGTATGACTCTTATTTCGCTCTGTTGTATTAAATTATGCTAAGTGTACTGTAATTTAAGTTTACTTGTTATCAATATGTATATATTTCTTTCTTCTTTCTTGTTATATTTTGTTAAATAGGTGTACCGTTTGAATAAATAAATAAATAAATATCTTACGTTGAAAATTCATTAAGAATAATATTTTCATTAAATTTGAAATGCCTTTGCATTAAGTTTCGCCTCTTTCTCTACCCCTTGCGCACGTAGAAGACATTTGTTTAAAGTGAGTTTTGCATAAAACTAAAGTAAACTACCTTTCGCACGAGTTGCACAGGTTAAAGTTTAAGCTTTCATTAGTTAACATGGAAGTAACTTACTTTGCCGTTTCGATTAATAAATTGCCGGCGTTAAGCTTTTATCCGAAAACTTTGAGAATAGAACTCTACTCGAAACAGAAATTACATTCACACGGATGAAAATAAAATTATTTAAATGTTTCTAATCTTTGTTATTTTATTCATAAGTGTTGAAGTTTTCTTTAGTTATAAATCTTCCAAGATTTGATTGTAGTATGTGGTGACCACGAAATAGAATTCTATTTCGCGGTCACCACATATTACAATCAAATCTTGGAATATTTATAATTCAATTGAATGGCGGAATAATATTAATAGTAATAAAGCTAATTGGACATGAATATCTAAAATTCAAAACTATGCTTATTTTAGTTTGCACAACTTTAAACATAAAATATAAAATTCTGATAATGTTCGTATAAACCAGTGATGGGGAAACTACGGCCCGCGGGCCAAGTCCGGCCCGCGGAAAGGTTTAATCCGGCCCGTTTAAGAGTGCCGTCGTGAGAATGTTTGAACGCGTTCTTACTTCGTAATGTGACGACCCGCATAAAAACTACCTACCTACGATTAAGCATTATTCTTTGGCCCGCTACGATTGTCTGGTTATTACAAATGGCCCGTCTTAAAAAAAGTTTTCCCACCACGGGTATAAACTGTAAACAATACTTATTAATTAATAAAACTACTAAAGCAATAAATTCCCATTAGAAAAATCCTTCCTGTATATAAAATTACGACAATGCTCACATAAACTGCAAACAATGCGTCTTAATTATTAAAACGACTACGACAATAAATATCCATTGAAACTACTTCCCGTGCAAATTTACGAGAAGTACTTGTTTCAATGGATATTTTTAGACTGCCAAAACAAATCGATATTTTTTTATTTTGCTTTTCATCAAGTATATTGTTCCCTTTTCAAATTCATTAGAATTCCCTAAATTTCAATCAAATCGAACAGTATTTAGAGATCCATCAAGTCCAAAACGTTTTAGATACTTTTTCCCAATGTTGTTACGTTTTATAACATTAATCTACAGTATCCCATTATGTGCCATTGATGCATATACGCAACATTATTATTTTGTGTTAATTAAATTACTAAATTACTTTTTTGAATCAGTATATTGTGGTAGTAAAGTTCATACAGTGCGTAATAATCATGTTTATACTTCTGATAATATAATGTTAAATAGGTTACAATTAAATATGATTGATGTGTTTAATGCTCTGTCATCTTTGCATGACTCTTGCTCTATAGGCCCTGATGGCATTCCAGCCTACTTTCTTAAAAGATGTGTTTATTCTTTGTGTCAGCCTATTTATCTTATATTTAAATCATCTTTAGAGGGTGGCGTGTTCCCATATATTTGGAAAAAAGCTATATTGTTCCTTTATACAAAAGTGGCAACCGTGAGAATATCAGAAATTATCGTGGAATTTGCAACCAATCAGTAAAATATTCGACAAATTAGTATCTGAACAACTTATTTGGCATTGCAAACAAATTATATGCCCAGAACAACACGGTTTTTGTAATAGTAAATCAACTGTTACTAATTTACTAACATTTCAATCATTCCTTTTAAACGCTTTTGAAAATAATAAACAAATCGACACCATTTACACAGATTTTTCAAAAGCTTTCGACCGTGTATCGCATGCAATTTTGTTGAGTAAATTGGGGAATTATGGCTTTGGAACTGCAGTTTTAAATTGGCTTTCGTGCTTTCTGACGGAACGAACACAATTTGTTAAAATAAAAAACTTTATATCACGAACAATAAAAGTATCATCTGGTGTCCTTCAGGGATCGCACTGCGGACCAATCCTATTTTTGTTGTTCATTAATGATATAGGTAGTTATATCAAAAATATTAAGTTCTTGCTTTTTGCTGATGATTTTAAACTTTTTCGAACTGTTTCTTCAATTGACGATATACATTTTCTGCAACAAGATATTAATCAGTTAAGTGAATGGTGTGCAGACAACGATCTTTCATTAAACTATAGCAAATGTTCAGTCATGTCATTTTGCAGAAGTAAGAACCTTATACTACATAATTATATCCTAAATAACTTTATTCTATCTCGTGTTGGTTCCGTTAGAGATCTTGGAGTGATTTTTGATACGAAGCTCACATTTATGAATCACATAAACCATATTACAAATTTTGCTCTACAATCACTTGGATTTATAAAACGTTTTGGCTACAAATTTTCTATTAACACTAAACGAACATTGTATTTGTCATTAGTAAGATCTAAACTAGAATATGCGTCGAATATTTGGTCGCCATATTATAAAAATTCTGTGAACAGCATTGAAAGAGTACAAAACAAATTTTTATTAAATATTTCATTCACTCTGGGCATATCTCGCGTTAATTACAGCAGATCACAAATGTTAGCACTTTTAAATTTAAAATCACTCCATGAAAGAAGGATTTATTTGGATTTATGTCTCTTATACAAAATAGTAAATGGTTTATGCGATTGTGTTGAGCTTCTTAACATGATTAATTTTAGTATCCCTACCAATACTCGATCCAAACTAACTTTTAGAATTAAAATGTTTAAATCAAATTATGGGAACAATGAACCACTTTCTAGAATGTGTCGATATTGGAACAAAATATGTGATAGTAGAAACATTTGTATCTCTGGTAACACATTTAATAAATTCAAAAAATAATTATTAAATACTGATGTATACGTCTGTTTATAATGTTATGTATTCTTATTGTTTTTTTAGACTTAGATTCATATGAATGTATTGTTATGTATTTCTTTTTTGTTCACTGCTTACATTTGTATCTATTTTCCATTTGTTTTTTTTATATCATTAAGTATCATGAATTAAATTTATATTGTATTATTGTAAAATGGTGATTAGCCGTCAATAAAGTAAATTAAAAAATTAAAAATAACTTAATTTAATATATTATATTATTTGACTTGACTTGAAAACGTATGAAGAAAAACGTAACTATTTTGTTATTTAAATATCTTGATTATTACTCATTTAAATATAATGTTCTTAATGTATTTTTAATTTCACAATATTTCAGTGTTTAATACCCGTGCGCATGAAGTAAAATTTCAAGTTTAGAAAAGCCCCGCGAAAATTTGTCTCGGGTCGCTGCGCGACCCTCGACAAATTTTCTACGCGGGGCTTTTCTAAACTCGAAATTTTACTTCATGCTTAGCCTGGGAGTGGAAATACACGTTCTAAACTTTATATTGCACGTTTTTATACAAAATCGACGAATGATTTACATTTACAGCCTATAGATTATTTATATTTAAAAGAAAAATTCATAGAATGAAATACAATAAGTCATTCGTAGAACTTATATAAAGAAGTGTAGAATTTTACCTAAAATCCACTTTTAGAGTTAATTCTATAATTGCTCGGCCGTTAATGCGTTAATGACGGATCTGAATATGGGGATAAATTATTGCATTGAAAACCAAAATATTGTGTGCGTTTCATTAGCCACATCCGTTTTTTATAGTTTATATTGATGATGTTCTGACCGACGTTTTGACGTTACAATATGGATATATAGACTTTTCAAACAAAAGAAGTTTAGAAAGCGGTTAGTTTCTAAACACGTTATAAAAATAACTTGTTTCTTATGTAATCTTGAATGGCGTTGAGATTAGCATCTAAATTATCATTATAAATAAAGCTATGTAATGTTACTCAAAGCTAAAACTTCATAAGGCACATCGCGACACTAAAAAAATTAAGTTATTGAAGTGGAAAGTGGAAATCTCGGTTTTTAGGCCTAAAAAATGGCTTGTATTTATCAATATAATACTTCAAAGAACGGATGTGGCTAATGAAACACACACAATATTTTGTTTTTTAATGAAATAATTTATCCCCATATTCAGATCCGTCTTTAATGCAGATTGGTGCTATGAAACATGTGAAAAATTGGAAAAAGTATCTAAAACCACGTTTTGGACTCGATGGACCTGTAAATACTGTTTGATTTTATTGAAATTTAGAGAATCCTAATGAATTTGAATGGGGAACAATATACTTGATGAAGAGCAAAATAAAAAAAAATATTGTTTTGTTTTGTCACAGTCTAATAATATCCATTGAAACAAGTACTTCCCGTAAATTTGCACGGGAAGTAGTTGTTTTAATGGATATTTATTGTCGTAGTAGTTTTATTAATTAAGACGCATTGTTTGCAGTTTATGCGAACATTGTCGAAATTTTATATACAAAAAGGATTTTTCATCTGTATACATACTTCTTTTAATTATACATACTTCAATATACAGTACATTTTCAGATATTTGTCGTATTTCAAAAGATTTTAAATTGAAGCTTTAAAGGAGTGCTTTCCACTCCCATATTAAGAAAAATATTTTAGTGTTTTACACGCGTGGCGCATGAAGTAAAATTTCGAATTTAGAAAAGCCTGAAAATTTGGTTTGGCCGCTCCGCTTCGCGGAGCGACCAAACCAAATTTTCAGGCTTTTCTAAACTCGAAATTTTACTTCATGCTTAATCTGGGAAAACACTCGTTGAAACTTCAGATTGAACTCAAAAACAACGAATGTCGGAACATTTCAAGAGCATTCACTTAATGAAATCCTTTAGTTTTAGTTTTTTTCTAAAGAGTCCCAAGTTGAAATGAATCTTGGAGCAATATTATACAGAGAGTTTTTCTTTTAAGTATACGTTTTCTAAATTCAGCTTCTTTTCTTTAAATCTTTAGATATTCGTTATTTTTTAAAATGAGTTCAATTTGAAGCTTGTAACGAGTGTTTACCACTCCCAAACTAAGCATGAAGTAAAATTTCGAGTTTAGAAAAGCCCTGGGCTCCAAATTTTACTTCATGCGCTACGCGTATAAAACACTGATTTCAAGTGAGGTTCAAATAAATTTCACAATATTTTAGTGTTTTATACGCGTGGCGCATGAAGTAAAATTTCGAGTTTAGAAAAGCCCGAAAATTTGTCTCGGGTCGCTGCGCGACCCTCGACAAATTTTCACGGGGCTTTTCTAAACTCGAAATTTTACTTCATGCTTAGTCTGGGAGTGGACCACACTCGTTCGAAACTTCAAAATGAACGCTTTTTCATAATTGACGAATGTAAGCAAATTTACAACGTATACATTATGCATATTTAAAAGAAAAATTCCCAATATGTAATATAATAAGTCATTCATAGAAATCATAAAAGAAGTGCAGAATTTAACTTAAAATCAACTTTAAGAGTTAACTCTATAAATGCTCGGTCGTTAATAGGTTAATAATAAAGCAATTGTTATTAATAATAGAACATAGTAGAACGTGTCTTTTTTAAACAAAATTGGTACTGAAGGGGTTCAAACGTTAATTACGTAAATTTGATTAATTGCGAATCAAAATGAGTCGACCTCCTTCTTATTATTTCAGATTACAGATAAATAATCTTGTGTATTGGATTAATAATAAATCAATTGTTATTAATAATAGAACTTAGTACAACGTGTTTTTTTTTAAACAAAATTGGTACTGAAGGGGTTCAAATGTTAATTACGTAAGTTTGATTAATTGCGAATCAAAACGAGTGGACCTCCTTCTTATTATTACAGATTACAGATCAATAATCTTGTGTATTGGATTAATAATAAAGCAATTGTTATTAATAATAAAACTTAGTACAACGTGTATTTTTTAACAAAATTGGTACTGAACTGGTTCAAATGTTAATTACGTAAGTTTGATTAATTGCGAATCAAAACGAGTCGACCTCCTTCTTATTATTTCAGATTACAGATAAATAATCTTGTGTATTGGATTAATAATAAAGCAATTGTTATTAATAATAGAACTTAGTACAACGTGTTTTTTTAACAAAATTGGTACTGAAGGGGTTCAAATGTTAATTACGTAAGTTTGATTTATTGCGAATCAAAACGAGTCGACCTCCTTCTTATTATTTCAGATTACAGATAAATAATCTTGTGTATTGGATTAATTATAAAGCAATTGTTATTAATAATAGAACTTAGTACAACGTGTTTTATTTTTAAACAAAATTGGTACTGAAGGGGTTCAAATGTTAATTACGTAAGTTTGATTAATTGCGAATCAAAACGAGTGAACCTCCTTCTTATTATTACAGATTACAGATAAATAATCTTGTGTATTGGATTAATAATAAAGCAATCGTTATTAATAATAGAACTTAGTACAACGTGTTTTTTTTTTTTAACAAAATTGGTACTGATGGGATTCAAATGTTAATTACGTAAGTTTGATTAACTGCGAATCAAAACGAGTGGACCTCCTTCTTATTATTACAGATTACAGATAAATAATCTTGTGTATTGGATTAATAATAAAGCAATTGTTATTAATAATAGAATTTAGTACAACGTGTTTTTTTTAAACAAAATTGGTACTGAAGGGTTTCAAATGTTAATTACGTAAGTTTGATTAATTGCGAATCAAAACGAGTGGACTTCCTTCTTATTATTACAGATTACAGATAAATAATCTTGTGTATTGGATTAATAATAACGCAATCGTTATTAATAATAGAACTTAGTAAAACGTGTTTTTTTTTTAACAAAATTGGTACTGATGGGATTCAAATGTTAATTACGTAAGTTTGATTAATTGCGAATCAAAACGAGTCGACCTCCTTCGATGTTTGTGTTCGATTTTATTAAAGTAAATTTAAAATATAAACTTAAAAAAGCATACCATCAGTAATTTTAGTTTTCGGTTGGCACGCGTTTCTAACCAATTTACTCGCAGATTTCATTTGTTTTTCGCTCATCTAAAAATAAAACAATATTAAATAGGCCCCTGGGTATAAATAAAGTGTTAAAGAAAGGTTCTACCTGTTTTAATTAAAGTTACTAACATCGCACTAAATCCAGTAAAATTATTCATAATAAGAATACTTTACTCTCTGGTTAAACACACATTTAAAAATATTTCCACAATATTTGTGCTACTAGAATAATGACTTTTAAGGTTTAATAATAGTATATTGCATTTTTAATAAAATATTACTTTCTAGATTATGTCGTAATTACTAATACTTAATATCGTATGATCAATAAAAAAACCTCTAGAGTGCCATGGAAAATATCGTAGGTTGGCAACTCTGAAATTATATACAGGGTGTCCCGTTAATGTGGGCAATGGCCTAACCAGGGACGTAGCCATGGGGGGGGATGGGGGGGAGACGCTCCCCCCCAAAGCTAAGGCAGTTGGCAAATTTTACTTTATAATGAAAAATTGCTAAACCAGTTGGCAAATCTAAAAAAATTATATGATATAAATGGAAATGTTCCCAGAAAATGGGTTAGGGCTTAATGCAGTTGGCAAATCTCGGACGAAACAAATTGATGAACATTAATAAGTTTTACTAAAAGAAAATTTCAATTGGAATTAAAACAAATGAATCTAAATATTCTACGTCTTATTTGATATCTGCATTAAAAACGAAGTGAAATCGATGCAGGAAGTGATGAACACAGTGAAGGAAAATAAAAATGTGTTTGCGTTATCCTTTAAACTATGTCAGCTAATATATACAGCCGGGTTTTCAGTGGCAACAAATGAAAGAAGCTTTAGTTCATTGAAATTTGTCAAAAATTCATTGCGTTCTAGAATGAAGGAAGATCGTTTGGACGCATTAATAATTTTGAAAACAGAATCTGATATTACTGATAATATTGAATTATCAAATATTGTGAACTCCTGGGCTAAACTAAAGCATAGGCGAGTTATAATAAACTAATTCAAATTGTAAAACTCCATGTTTTATTAGGTATTGGTTAAATATAATTATGTACATATGTTATAAAATATATTAGGAAGTACAAAGCACTATATTATTGGATAATAAATTAAGCTTAATTTATATAAATCAATGTACTACGTTATATTAATTTGTTAAAATAAAATAATATAAAAATAGACATTTTTATTTTAATTTTGAAGTTGGAAAATTATAGGTATTTCCCCCCCCCCCAAAAGTTAAGGCTTCGCTACGCCCCTGGGCCTAACTATAGATTCCTGAGATGAAAATTAACTTATCTGTATCCAAAAATTTACGGTTAAGCCGGAATTAGTCTTTAAACTTCAAAAAATTATTATTAATTTTATTTGTAACGATTAAGAGCCATATTCGATTTGACTGAAATTTATTATGGTTGATTATCATGATATAACACATCATTTAGGTTATTATGGTCATCATTGATTGACAAGAAGTATGAAAAACGGTAGTACCACAACATAAAAACTAAAATATGTTTCTATTGGCGCACCTTATAAAAATTTAAAAAAAATTACTACAAAAATTAGTTTATTTGAAAGCTTTTTGTCTGTTAATAATGTTTGTCCACAAAAATATAAAATATGAATATGGTATCCTCAATTTCCTTGGCAAAATCTTAATACAAGCAACATACAGTGAATTTTTCTATTAGGTAAATATATGCATAGGTTGTACATTTTCCGGCATTCGTTGTTTTTTAAAAGTGGTGAATTTGAAGCTTTAAACGAGTGTTTTTCACTCCCAGACTAAGCATGAAGTAAAATTTCGAGTCTAGAAAAGCCCCGTGAACATTTTCTGGGTTTTTCTAAACTGTAAATTTTACTTCATGCGCCACGAGTATAAAACGCAGATTTTAAGTGCAGTTCGAATATACATAAATTTCACAATATTTTTGTGTTTTATACGCGTGGGGCATGAAGTAAAATTTCGAGTTTAGAAAATCCCAGAAAATGTGTCTCGCGTCGCTGCGCGACCCTCAACAATTTTTCACTAGGCTTTTCTAAACTCGAAATTTTACTTTATGCTTAGTCTGGGAGTGGAAAACACTCGTTTAAAGCTTCAAATTGAACTTAAAAAAAATAAGGAATATCTAAAGATTTACAGAAAATAGGATGAATTTGGAAGGGAGTTTTTATTTTAAGTATACGCATTCCCAATTCAGCCTATTTTCTGTAAATCTTTAGGTATTCCTTATTTTTTTTTAAGTTCAATTTGAAGCTTTAAACGAGTGTTTTCCACTCCCAGACTAAGCATGAAGTAAAATTTCGAGTTTAGAAAAGCCCCGTGAAAATTTGTCGAGGGTCGCGCAGCGACCCGAGACAAATTTTCTGGGCTTCTCTAAACTCGAAATTTTACTTCATGCGCCACGAGTATAAAACACAGATTTCAAGTGCAGTTCGAATATACATAAATTTCACAATATTTTAGTGTTTTATACGCGTGGCGCATGAAGTAAAATTTCGATTTTAGAAAAGCCTAGAAAATTTGTCAAGGGTAGCTGCGCGACCCTCGACAAATTTTCGCGGTGCTTTTCTAAACTCGAAATTTTACTTCATGCTTAGTCTGGGAGTGGAAAACACTCGTTTAAAGCTTCAAATTGAACTTAAAAAAAAATAAGGAATATCTAAAGATTTACAGAAAATAGGCTGAATTTAGAATACGTATACTTAAAAGAAAAACTCCCTTGTATCTGTTAGCTCGAGGGAATATGAATAATTATAAACCATAATGAAGATAACAATTAATTCTCAAAAAACACTCGTTAATTAATATTATACACAATTGACGTTTGTTAAATGGCGGCGACAAAGAAAAAACATGTATTTTTAATCACCCGAAAAGCTAGATTTCGTTTTTACTAAATAATAGAAAATAATTTATTTGCATTTTATTTTTTTGTGGCAAAACCGTACAAGATATCAAACATTATTAATAGACAAAAAAGCTTGCAAATAAACTTATATTTCAAAATGTATTTTTACTTTCCCCCGTATGTTATACAAAGGGAAAGTGTTGTTTTCTTGAAAATTTTCGAATCAAAAATTTTAGCGTAAATATCCGTTTTGAGGTCCCCTGAGTCGAATAAGACCATTTTTGAAAAATGTCTGTCTGTCTGTCTATCTGTCTCTCTGTCCTGTGTGTCTGTGTGTGTGTCTGTGTGCGCTGTACCGCAAAAACCGCTAAAGGTATCGAGATGAAACTTGAAACTTAAGCTTTTTGTTACAATCGGAAGATCTGAAAAGCTTTTGGTGAAAATCGGAAAACCGGAAGTGGTACTTTACTCTTAGCGTTTTTCAGTTTTTTCAGATTTTTTCAATAAATGTTCATCAAACAAAAAATTCTTTCAAATAAAAGTTGTAGATAATAACAAAATGAAGATGTATTGTTCACTTACTTTTTGTCATAGCACTCTTATTTTTTGAGATATTTCAAAAGTTGTGTGTTTTATCTAGTTATTGAGGACCACTTCGTAATATGTTATAAAAAGAAGAACGTTTTTCGGGAACTTTCAAACACAATTTTCTACAGGGTGATTCATTAGCCTCTATACAAACTTTAAAAAGTGATTTAATACGCAATTTACGGGGGAAAGTACTATGATGGACACATCACCTTTTTTACATTTTTATAAGGTGCGCCAGTAAAAACGTAATTTAGTTTTTATGTTGTGGTACTATTGTTTTTTATAGTTCTTGTCATTCAATGATGACCAGAATAACTGAAATGATGCGTTATATTATGATAAACAACCATAATAAATTTTAGTCGGATCGAATATAGCGTTCAATTGTTATAAATAAAATTAATATTATTTTTTCCTAAAAACTAATTCCGGCTTAACCGTAAACTTTTGGATATAGATAAGCTATGTTTAATCATCATAGGCGTGTAGCCAACTTAAATTAAAAAAGAAGATTAAATCATGGCACTCTAAAGATTTTCTTTTATTGAACATGCGATAGTAATATAATTTAATGAAACTGTTTAATTTATAGAATATTTCTTTACCCCATGAGCGTAATAAATAGTCACCGTAGCGACTAGCACAAACACCAACGTCTTCATCGTGGAAAATAGCTACTAAACGAGCCATTTGCATACATTTATAGATAATTGAAATATAAAATTCCTTATTTTTTTCTGTATTAACAGGACATAGTATAAAACCTGTGATTAGATAAAAATGTATAGCATCTCGACAAGGCCAATCTAATTCAAATGAATTGTGAGTCGAAAATATGTAATTACATTTTTGTTCCATGCACTAGTGCGCGTCTTCATCAATGGCTTGATGATTATGCTTGAGGAGGTGGTACTTGGAAGTAATGTGTATGCGGTAGGTGCTCGTTATCGAATAAATTGTTGTTTGTTTTTAATGTTGCACTTCCGAAGCGATACTTTTTAATGTTGTTTACTTGTTTTTTTGGTATATTTTTAATTCAGTTGTATTTTTGTATTAAATATTTAGTAAACAAAATACTTGAAATATTTAGGTTGTCCCAGGATATATGGAACACTTTATGTTTATAAACTTTTATCCAAACAAGATAAATTCAAATTCAAAACTATTGACGTCCAACGTAACCTAATAAATTGGTAATCTAACCTAACCTGAAAATAGTTCCGCATAACCTAAACTAATTTCACGATGTATCATCTTACCTATCCCTAGCTCAAATGTCAATTACTTTATTCATTTAATTAGAACTGCTACAAAAGCTCAGTTAACCTAACTTGTATATATAACCTAACCTAACCTAAACTAATTTCACAATCTATCATCTAACCTAACCTAAACTAACTTCACAATCTATCTTCTAACCTTACTCTAGCTGAATGCCAACTACATATATTTATTCAATTAGAATTGCTACAAAAGCTCAGCCGTAAGTTAACCTAACTTTTAATCTAACTTTGGTTACATGTTTTCAAATTTATCCTGAGTAAATGCTACTTAACATAACATGAACAACTTTCTCTAAAGTTCGATAAACTGCTAAGAAAGTTATAATAGCTTATATAGCTATTAGTTAACCCAACTTATGTAACTGTTATTCAATCTAATCTAACTTTTGCAACTGTTATTCAATTTAACCTAACTTTTTACCATGTGAAATAGCAAGTTAGATTAGGTTAGATATGATAACATACACCATATTATCACATCTAACCTAATTTGGTATCTAACTTAATTGTTATCATTGTCAGATTAGATATTATTAGATAAAGGGTTGGATCAAATAATTTAGATATTATTAGATAAAGGGTTGGATCAAATAATTTAGATATTATTATTAAATATCACGTTGAGTTAGATATATGCTAAATAATCTAAATTTGTATCTATCTCAATCTAGTTTAAGTTTATCAGTAAAAATATGGATTTTGCTCGTTTTACGTACATTTTTTTAGTGGAAAACTATGTTGTAGGTATTTCACTCAAATTTAGTACATGTTGTCAAAGCTAACCTAAATTGTCATTTACCCTAAGCAAATGGTATCCAACCTAATTTCAATACAGATTTGTTAAAGATAACTAAATGTTCATAGCTGTTGAGTCTTAGACATTGAGTTCTACACAGGGTGTTCCATTAGTGCGTTCTTGAAGAATATATCGCTCACGTTAAAGATAGAAAAAAAGTGTTTTCACTAAAGTTGCTTGGTTTTAAGAACTGCATAACCTAACAATATTTTGATGTATACAAGGTGCGCCATAAAGACAGTAGAGGATGCAACTTGCTTATTTTAAATGGATCACCCTGTATATTATTTGGATTTTGAATCCCTCATGATAATTGAGTGGTCTTTTAATAAACACATAATGCTTCGGAGTTATTAAAACAGCTCTTAAAACTAAGCAACTTCGGTGTTTTGCTTCTTTAACGTGAGTCAAGATATCCTCCGAGAACGCATTAATGGGACACCCTGTACATAATACTATTATAATTATACTATCATAACAATAGTAAAATTAAAGTATAATGCATGTTTAGTTATTATACGTTTTTTATTCGTTAAATAGTGTTCTGTTAATTTGTATTTGATTTATTCATGTTATAACAAAACATAAAATCTGGTGATTTCTGGTGATTTTTTAGACGAAATTTTCAGACATCTGGCAGTCTAGAGTCGGCAACACTGGTTATTGGGTTGAAGCTAAAAACGAGTGTTTTCCACTCCCCGATTAAGCATGAAGTAAAATTTCGAGTTTAGAAAAGCCTGAAAACTTGATAAAATTTTACTTCATGCACCACACTGAAATATTGTTAACAAGTGAACTTCACTTGAAATCAGTGTCTTATACAAGTTGCAAGTTTCTTTTGACACATAATCCAGATGGGTGCAGGGCAATCTTCATGTCCAGTCCAAGTAAAGCCGAATTGCAGATAATCACAATACATGCGATTGCGTTTCGTATTGACTTACGCATTTTACTTTCTTATGTATCATCTTTATTTCTGTTACTGACATCGCATGGTGCGAAAACAAGAAAACCAGAGAATTCGGTGATTCCTAGTGATACATTTTCTACTTCTAACGCAGCGGTCGCGCAAACACTCGAGACCTATGTGAAAAGATCCGATTCGCTGTTTTATTACGGTTTAAGATGTGCTAGTCCGGAATTGTTATAACCATCACCTCAAGTTGCGCTATAGTTGTATAGATTTTCAGGCTTCTAGATTATACTGTAATCCCTAAATTGTCCTTCCGTTTTGAGATATAAATCCTTATAGCGGAACTCCTTATTTGTGTTGTGGGTTGAATTAGAAACAGTATACGGAGCATTCTGTTTGAACGTCGTTGTGTGGCACAAAAGAGGTATGTCTTTGCAGACACTCCTCCAGAGGTGACTTGACATGTTATCTATCGTTATCGTTGGAGTTAAGTGCATGGCACCTGTTACACATTAACAGACTATCTGCTGCATCGGCCTTATGACAGCGGTGTATAACCATAACGTCATGCGCCGCTTTATCCCCCATGCGTACCCTACAGCCTGACAGCATTGTCAAAAGACCCTCATGGCACAGTAAATTTTGATTTCGATGTGCATTTTCTAGCTCAGTTTCCTTTCAAGGGTGAAGCAGACATTTCACCTCATCACTGTATTGTAACATCGTATTCACTAGTGTTGGTGCTCGTTTCGTCACCTTCATATTTACCGACAAGGAGAAATTAATGCACCACCGTGAAACTGCTTAGAGCTCCCAGCATTTGTTCGCAGAGAGCGTCTTGAAATATGTCATATACCAACAGGACGAAGTCGTCAGCATGGGTTGTCACAAAGAAGCCTAATTACTGAAGCTGTTGTAAGAGACTGTCCAGAACCATGTGACATAGTAGATAGTACACCTCCATGTGGAGAGCATCAGACTATCTTGTAGGAGATACGGGTGATACTTTCTCCATCCTCCTCCACTGTGACCATTCGGTTGGAAAGAGCATTGCCAATCCAATCACACATTTTAGATGGTATTCCCCACTTGATTAGTGCATTTCTTATCTTCAGCATGGTCGTTTTATCAAATGCACCGTTAATGCCAACAAAGACTGGGTGTAGCAGACTTTTTGTTTTTCAGTAATCTCTCGATTCTATTTACTACATTATGTAGGGCCGAATCGGTAGACCTCCGTGTGTAAGCATGGTGCGAGGGGATTAAACTTATGAATGCTGACGTTCTTTTATACCTATCAAAAAATCTCTCCAGCGTTTTCAAGAAAAACGAAGAGTGAGGTTGGTCTATATGCCCTGGGTGCAGTATATGTGTAGTCTATTCTGCCAGTCTGGAAATATGTTAGGGCTGTATTCATACCGAAAAATACAACACTAACATCTTTCCAGAACATACCCCAGCGCCAGACTGAAGTGGAACAGCTTCATTACGTGCTGAAGTAGTGCATCTCGTCCCCACTGTAGTTGAACAGGGAAGATGCCGTCTGATCCTGGTACTTTAAAGGCGGAGCTGTTAATTGCCATTAGGGTCTCTTCCTTGTTAATCACTTTAAGGGCTTTCTTAATGGAAGAGATGAGCTACAAATTTTATTTGGTATTTCTTATTTGTCATCATCATCATCACCATCCATATCATAAGAGATCTACCCACCTCAGCTATGCTAGAATACCTAAACAAGGTGGGCTGGCTAGACTGAGGATGGGTGATCTACGGGAGGTGGCACAATGGGCCTAATGAGGCCCAAGTGCAGTGCAGAACTGCACACTCCCCTTTGCACCAGAACCAGAACCATCCATATCTGGCAGGCTTTCCCCTATCCGCCACCTTGGAAGGCCCCGGTCGGGGACTAGCAACCCCACAGGGGTTCTCATTTATACATTCTGTTATAGATGTATTACCCAAATTAGGCACTTGCGCGTTAGGACAGCATTTCCCGAACGTAGGCAAGACAGTCCTAATAACGTTGGGCCGTAAATGTACCATTCGGCGCTGGTTCTCGCAGAAATAACTCCATTGAAATCCCGAAGGGTCCTCGTCCGATGCACCACCTGGCATGTGCGCGCGAGTTTCTTTCTTTCAAATAAATGTACGCCCAACGTAGTCAGGTTCCTCTTTCTTATTTTTTGAGCAGCAGAAATACACGAACGGTGCTTGTTCTGTGCATGAGTGCTTAAACTGAAAAAATCCACTATAATTTAAAATTGACAAACTACGTGTGAAAATAGGTAATATTTTTTTAATAAAAATAAGTAAAATACACTATATCTAAAGCTTTTAATTAAATTAGTATGCAACAATATACATCCATACATCTCCAACAATAATCATTCAATATAATTAATAAATACACTTTTTTTTATTTTTTCATAAAATTCAACCAACCACCATCATGTAATTGATGATACTTGGCCATGTTGATTTTAATAGAATTCGCCACTTCCGATGCATTTCTATTCTGCCCGTAATAATCCACAAATTCCCCTTTCGGATTCACCAAATACATGATAATAGTGTGATCGACAATATAGTCACTATCCTTATCTTTGGGCCCGGAACTGAAATAAACTCGATAGGCTTTGCAGGCTTCCGAAATTTGTTGTTCTGTCCCTGTTAGACCCAGCAGTTTCGGATGGAATTCTTTGCAGTATTTACCGACTAACTCGGGTGAGTCTCTGAGTGGGTCGACTGTTATGAAGACAGGTTGAATTGATGGGGCATTTTTATCTCCCTCTAAAATCAAATAATTTTACAAATATAATTAACAGTGTACTCTCTCATAAGCAGACACCATTGGTTCGCAGGAAAGTGTCCTCTTATTAAAGGTGTCTGCATGAGTTTCTTTTAAGTAATGTTCATAAAGTTGTTTTAGCAATTATGTGAAAACATTTAACTGTAACTTTATTCAAGAGGTTTTGTTTGGCTTTTTTTAATTCTTTTTCCATGGCTTCGTGAAATGATTACCAATGTTATATTTATAAAAATGATACAGTAATATCATAGTTCTAATTATCTGTATATAAAAAATGTTTGTATTGTGGAGGCTTCTACTTCATTATACATGTTAATTTATTAATAAAAAACGGTTTAACTTTGTATAACACAAATTATTTTTATGTGACTGCTGTTTCGGCAAATTTAGCTTGCCATTATCAAACATATAGTGACTAAAACTACTTACAAAACAGGTATATATACAAAATGGTTAGAGAAAAACAAAAACAAATTACAAATTACAAAACGGCTGTAAAAATGGGGGTGTACACTAGGTCGACCTGGTCGTTAATGAGAGGGATTCCCGGATTAGCGTGGGCTTTGTGTATTTCTAATGCTTCTAGGAGATTCATCTTCCGACCCTTTTCGGCATAGTGAATGATGGAAAGTACATCTTTTCCAAAAGTATGGTTTTCATCTAACAGATGTTTTGCAAAAGACGACTTATCACACTGTCTCAACCGAAAAGACCGGAAATGTTCCGGTAAAACTCCTTGACAATCTGTACAAGTTAATTTATAAATTCCTGATCTATTGTTTACATCTATTTTGGTTTTGTTATTAAATATATAATTGTTAATTTTGCAAAAAGGTTTGAACACTACTTCTATGTTATGCTTTTTTAAAATATTTTTAATTTGGAATCTAACATTGCTAAAATAAGTGATTGATTTGTAGTTTAAATTATCTACTTTATATGGGATACCGGCATATAATATATGTTTAGTTTTTCAAAATTAATGTTTTTTTATAAGTTTGTCAACCAAATCATGCCCATATCCATTGTTAATGGCTATAGCCTTAATCAGGTCAACCTCTTTTTTAAATGAACTTTCTGATAAATGAATTTGAAAGGCTCGATTGATCATAGAATTGAACGAAGCTATTTTGTCTTTATAGGGATGTCTGGAGTGGATAGGAATTATTGAGTCGGTAAATGTTGGTTTTCTGAAAATGTCGAAAATTAATTTGTTATTTATTTTTGTAATAGATAGATCTAGGTATTTTATGTTGTTGTTAATTTCAGTTTCTACTGTGAATTTTATTCTTGGATGGAGGTTATTAATAAAATCTAAAAATTGATTTAGTTGTCCATCTGTACCTTGGAAACAAGCTAGTATATCATCGACGTAACGGTGCCACATTTTAATATGTTTTTTAGCTAGCGGTGAATTTAAAATAATTAAAGTAAAGTGGTGCATAAAAATATCTGCTAACAATGGAGTTAAGGGGCACCCCATTGCTAGACCATTTGTTTGTTTATACACTTTATTATTGAATGAGAAAAAATTGTTATTTAAAATGATTTGTAATATGTTTAGAAATTCTGTTTTTATAGTGATGTTTGTGTTACACTTATCAAATGTTTTTTCTATTAATTCAATTAAAAAATTTTATATTAGGCTCAAGGAACATTTCCGGTCCTTTCGGTTGAGACAGTGTGATAGTCGTCTTTTGCAAAACATCTGTTAGATGTAAACCATACTTTTGGAAAAGATGTACTTTCCATCATTCACTATGCCGAAAAGGGTTGGAAGATGAATCTCCTAGAAGCATTAGAAATACACAAAGCCCGCGCTAATCTGGGAATCCCTCTCATTAACGACCAGGTCGACCTAGTGTACACCCCCATTTTTACAGCCGTTTTGTAATTTGTAATTTGTTTGTGTTTTTCTCTAACCATTTTGTATATATACCTGTTTTGTAAGTAGTTTTAGTCACTATATGTTTGATAATAGCAAGCTAAATTTGCCGAAACTACAGTCACATAAAAATAAATTGTGTTATACAAACAAAGTTAAACCGTTTTTTATTAATAAAAAATGTTTGCTTTAAAATAAAATGCCTTACCTAATGAATCTACAACAGCTGACATTTTTTCCAATTCATCCGGACAGATGTCTGGACAATGTGTGAAACCGAAATAAATCAACAGCCATTGTCCCAAGAAATCATCACTCTTTCTCGTTTTTTTATCACTGTCGATCAATTCGAAATTGCCACCGATTGCAGCTTTCCCGAGCATCCGTTTACGCTCTCTCATCTGCGCAGCTTCTTTTTGACTTTTCACGTACAACATAAATAACAACACACCTCCACCAATTGCACTAGTTATGGCGAAACTTTTCCACGTTATCGGTCCTTTGCCTTTGCCCGGAGGTGGCGGTACTGCAGGTTTGCTTGCATTGGTGCTACATAACCGAGATTGGAAAACATTCTAAAAAGATTAGAGGGTATCAAATTTGTCAAAATTAAACTTAATTCAGATTTTGTTGGTGGTTTTATTTTGATATGATACATAGTTCGAGTAAAATTAAAACATGTGGGTATTGAGCACCCATTACTGCATCAATAGAAAAAACATATCAAGTACAAATTAACATGAGCACAGAATATTAAAAACTTTTGATTAAAAATAAAAATCATTTAGTACGTACAAAATTAACAGCACTTAAAATTTAAATTGACCATAAGAGTATTTGTTGCTTCAACATAACCTCAATTACATTATCACCAAATTTATTACTTAAGATGTCAGTTCAATTAACAGAAACTCACCTTAGGTAAAAATATATTAAATCCTTGAATCGGGGCGCATTTCCGCGTTGTAAATTGTGTTATGGTTCTAAGCAAAGACATTATTAAATAATAACATTTAATATAACCTACAACTTTCGGTACACCGAAACCGGATAGAAAGTCAGTTTTACACTATACGATTATAAAGTATATTTTTATGTCGATACATAGAAAAGGCTTGAAAGTTTACACTGTATCACTTTAAGCATTGGTTTCGTTGGTGATCCATTTTTATTATTTCCCAAATTATTAATACTTAAAAACGCTTTTATGTAAAAGTTCTAGAGAATCCATAAATAAACATTTATTGTATACCAATTTTTACCATAGCACTCTTGGTAATCAAGATATTAAGAAAAAGGGGAGTTTTCGAATCTATTAGAGTGAGCAACCTTTTTAAGACTTCTTAGGTGTTTGTTTCAAATGTCTATAACATTTTTAATTTGCATTCGCCATAGCTATTGTAAACTGAATGTTTCATTAATGACTTTAATCAGGGCCGCTTTGAAAATTTCAGGGGGAGTTTGAATCCCCATATCACCCCCCTGGCTACGGCCTTGCTGACTCTGATTAGACTACCACAAACTTTGTAGTTCTAAAACAATTTAAGGTTAAAATCAAAACACACTTATTTTTATATAACCATTTTTATTGTACAATAAACGAATGAATTTTACATTTAACTCATAAATGCACGAGACATAATCTCCCTTGAATACAAACACATTTCAACCGCCCAAAAAAAAAACAAACAAACCAATGAGAAAATCAATCATAGAACACTAGTGTGCATTTGCGGCTATGTAAATTTTGTAACACAAATGTTAATAGGCTAATGGAGAAGAAAAAAATACGGCAGTGTAATTAATATGAGATCAAATCATCAGTTTAAGGGTAAAAGTCATTGAGTATTTGAGAAATCAAAAGTTACAAGTTGTTGAGTGTATAGGAAAGTCTGCAGCACTTAATAACTTTTATCTTTAAACCGAAGAATAGTATATTAAAAATGTTTCACTGAATGAATAATAAAAGCAGCATTGAAACAAGATTTGTATCTACTATTAAAACAGTGTCATACTTCAGAATTTCCTATAAAAAGTTTCAGCTTCAAGAAAGGAAAACTTCTTTTTGTAAGATGTGAAATTTGAGACATAACATTTTTCATTCTATTTTTCAAATACAAAAATTAAACACATTTGGATATGAAATGTCACATACAAAGGAATCACAAGAGATATGTCTACTTTTTTTCATAGTCAACTTAGAAGTAAATTGTTGTAACTTACTGTTCACATTATTATTTTGTAAATAAAAATTACAATTACAATGTATCATTTGTTGTAATTTTTATAAACAAGTCATCGGTTTAAAGAAAAAAATGTGCATGGTAATTTACCAGCACTAAATGACTTGCCTTTATACCAGCCAAATATCATGTTTACAAAGGTTTTGTTAACATCATCAAATTTACTACAACCTATATAAAACTTATGTAACAGTGAAATTCAAATGTTAACAAAAAGAGAAAAAACGATGCCAACACAAAACTTGTATACACCCAAGGCTTATACCACTTTTAAATCAATCTATAGTCCCAATTGAAAACAATCACAAAAACATCGACTCCTCTTAACATATATACAAAATATAAATCTTCGGGAATACTAACAGCCTTATAATTTTATTTCTTCTTAGTAACGCATCTTTTTTTTTATCACAATCAAAAATATACGGAATATTACAGTCGTAATTTAGCTTTTTTTCAATCACGCACCCTGAGGTTCCAAATGGACGATCGTTTGATTCCGACTGTTGGTCGGGCCACGGAGCTGAATTTAAATTTGTTGATGTGCACTGTCGGGCCGAGCGTGTCCTGGATGATCTTCAGTTCTGGGACGTCGATGTAGCCGCCGTGGACGTCAAGGTAGACGAGGGATTTTATTTTCTTTAGGTAGAGGAACGATTTGTACGGGATGAGGTAACAACGGGAGAGGGCTAAGAAGTTTAGCTCTTTTAAGGATAAGATGTGTTGGATCGAGTGACCTGTCAGGCCAGTGCAGTCTGAGAGATCTAGTTCCCTTAGACCGGGACAGCACTCGACTAAATCGGATACATCTAGAAATTAAAGAAACAATTGTTTTGATGTTTTCAGGTGGGTAAATGCTGTTAGTAATAATAAAATTGTGAAAATCAAGTCAACGTTGGAAAAGCATTTTCTGAGTACATTGTATGTAGGGATTGGAATAACAGTATACCGGTTAATCGCCAAAAATACTTTCCAAAATGTACCGGTATTTTGTAGATTTTTGACTGGTATTTTGGTAAATTAATTAAAGGCAAAAATTTAGGCATGATATCCGGTCTAGATTTTTGCCAGATATCTGGTTTTTAATATATTCTGCTACTTTCTTGATGGAACCAGATTTTCACATTGAGTAAAGTTAAACACTTGGATTGTTCCATGTTTTTTTCACTTGCCTGACACGTGTTTCAATCATTTTTAAAGTTAAAACTAATTTGAATTTGACAAATTAGTTTTAACTTTGAAAATGATCGTAACAGATCGAAACACATGTCAGGCAACTGAAAAAAAAACATGGAACAATGCAAGTGTTTAACTTCACCCAATGAAAAACAAAGTATTTTTCGTTTGTTATGGTCTACTCTGAAAAAATAAAATTTATTGGCTCACTCTTAAGATAAAACCCACTTACTTGTATCAGTTAACAATTTTCTGCATCCTGAAAGGTTCAACCTATCAAGCGTTTTAGGAAAATGTGAGCAAATATACTTAATCGAAGATGAGTTCAAGAAAGTCCATGCTAAATTCAACTCCCTTAACCTGAAAAATACAATACATCAATAACATATTTTATTGCATATTTCGCACTAATCTTACTTCAAACAATTGGACATGACCGCCTTCAACCCATTCAACTGAATCCCCTCAGCCATTGCCATATTCAAAACCTCCAACTCCCGATTTTTACTCAAAACCTCCAGCAATTCATTATTCACGGTCACATGTTCCAGGCTCAATTTTTTCAAGCGACGGCATTTCGAGAATACTTGGACTAGAGAGGGGATGGGGATGTGAACCATGCTTAAATCTAGGTAAAGCAGTCGGGATTGGAAGTCGTCATTGGAGGCTCGGCAGTCGGAGGTTATGGCGGGCGGAGCGATTTCACTCTGGGCTAACCGCAGGATGACAACCTGTCTGCTGAGGATTTGGCCGAGTGCACCCGAGGCGAGGACACGGTTCGAGATGTCCATGCGGGTCCACAGGCTCTCGTCTCTTGTAAGCCTGTGGAACCTGCTGCACACGCATGCGACATTTATCAGTTGTCGTTTCGGAAGGAAGTGAAAGATGTGGAGGATTACTTCGTCAGAGAGTAACGAGAAATATTCTAAAATTTAAATATATTTGAACGATTATTGTATTAAATAAGTTGGATGTAAAATCATTTAAATATCTTTTTTAGGGAGAACTATAAATAATTAAGGCCTGGTCTCTCCAATCCATTTTAACTAGATAAAATCAATTTTAAAAATAAGACGTTCTTAAAGTGTTGCACCAACCATAAATCAAATCTTAAAGTCTTACATCATAAGACATCAAAATTGGCGTTGTAAGAAGCAGATTCTAACCTAAAAATCAGAATAACTTCCAACTTGCCTCAATCATTGCGAATTTGTAAAATGGCAGATGAATTATTTTAAGTGAATATGATTTACATTTCGTAGATATTGCAGAAGAAAATAAAATAACTTGCCAGCAATACGTTAATAGAGTATGCTCCTCTTTTGTATAATTGACCCGTTTCCTTTGCCTTTCCAACATTTTTAATGACACTAAACAAACTCCTACAGTGGATAACGGTTAGAAATAAATTTGAAATTGGAGATAACCTCGCAAATTACATAAAAACGCAACGTTGCCAAGCGTAACCTAAGATTTGTATAAATTGGTTTGGTGCAACAGAATACAAAATTAGGAATTACTTATAAATAAGAAGTATTTAGATAAAACGTATTTTAAGATTCGTAAATTCGTAAATCTATGGCGTGTCCCATTTAGACACCCTGTATATAAAAACACATTTTATGTTATAAAGAAGATAAATCCAAGCAACTTTTATGTTAAACATTCTGTTTTTGTTAGAACACCCTGTGTGTAATTTAGCTTGCTATAGTAAAATACTTAAAAATAGGACCATCATGAACTTATGACTTGTTTAAAAATAAGTAAAAATATATAAATATATCGTCTTACTTTGTTTCATTGAATACTTAATAAATTGTGATTAAAATATAAACAATTAAATAAAAAGAACTAAAACTTTAACTTACCTATGTTCATCTCACTTGAAATGTCTGACTTTTTTATTAGGAAATTATCCCATTCTTCGAGGCTAATGTTTTGATTTGGTTCACGATGAGATCTTTTTGTCCTCTACAAATAATTTATTTAATCAACATACCATAAATAGTAAACAGTTGAATTATTTATAAACAACATGCAACTCTTTATCAGTTCTGATAAACTGAATAAAGACCTATCTGTTTTACAACCAAAAAAATATTTACAAACACTATTGGCATTTTACCTAGTGTTTGTAAGAATTTAAAAAAACACAATTTTTATTCGCACATTTTATATTTTTAAATATATATTCACCCGTTTCATTTTTTTTAATAGCAAAGATATTGTGTGTTATGTAAAGAAATCAGTAATTTTTTTCTGAATAAAAATACACAATTATAAATTTGTTTTTCTGTGATTTTGCTCAATTTACTCATCAGCATGATTTTTATAAAAATACATCATAATAATTTGACATAAAGTTGACCTTTAAGTTTGAAGTCTTTAAAAACAAGTGTAACGTTAATTTCAAGACGACTTACTGGTTCTTCTCTGCTCCTTTTGCAAGACGTTTCACTGTTACAAACAATTTCATCCCTAACATCGTCGTCCGTTTGCGTATCACTGTCACTGTCGAGTACGCCGAGGCCATAGTCAAACACTTCGTCAAGTTTGACATTGTTGTGAGTTAAACTCCAACGTTCTTTCGTTGGCGATTCGTATCTTGCCCTCTTTCTGAAAGAAAAAAGTTGTGATACAAATAAAATGCAATATCAATTATTGTTTCAAATTAGAAAAGGTGAATACCAATGGAGGGAATATGAATATTCAAATACCCTATTTGTTAAGAATAAATCATTTACTTATTTTATCAATTGAATTATTTGAATACTCAAATATTTGAACTATTTAGGCCCAGTTGCACCAGAAATGTTGAAGTCAAGTTCAAGATGACAGTTCCTATTGTTCTAATGTCACTTTGAACTCAAGTTCAGAGCTGAACGAGTTTAACATGTTTGGTGCAACTGGCCCTTAGTGTTAGAAAATGTCTAAACATTTTTTTGAATAAAGACATTTTTGGCACTGCTCAATCCTGAAATTAGTTTAAGTATTAAAAAAAAAAACTTGACAAAGAAAGCATGTGAAAATTTCGTGTCTACTTAATAGACATTTAAAAACAGTTAATCAAAACTGGTTTTCACAATTATCTTCGATGATAAATCTAATGACTGAAATTTGAAATTACCTGTTATTTTGATTTAAAATGTTTCGACTAATGAAAACAATAATTTGAAGGATAGGGGGAAAATATTAATAATCCATTATTCACTATTTAACATGTGCTGCAGACTCATAAAACAATTATTAATCCATTAAGCACTATTTAATAAGCATATTAGACACATCAAACCAGGATTGATAAAAAAAACTTTTTTTATTTTAATTAAAACAAACAGTTTTTTTAAAAAACATGTTTTTTCATTAAAACATTAACAATTGAAAACATTTTTAAAACGTGTTTAAAACAGAACATACAGGGCATTTTTTTTTTGAGTGTACATATCCCGATTATTACAGCGTTTTTTAAATTTGCGGGAATTCGTTGTTTCATAGCAGTTAATTTGAGGCTTTTAACGAGTGTTTTCCACTCCCACACTAGGCATGAAGTAAAATTTCGAGTTTAGAAAAGCCTAAGAATTTTTTGAATTGGCCGCTCCGCTTCGCCAATCCAAATTAGGCTTTTCTAAACTCGAAATTTTACTTCATGCGCCACGCCTAAAAACACTGATTTACAGTGAAGTTAGAAAAACACACACATACAACAACCATTATAGGCAACCTAATATACGCTATAGTTAGTTATTTTGTTGTAAACAATTTGTTCAGCGCAGAATTTGACTCACGTTTTATTCATATCTACATATTAGATTGCTAAAGCCGTGTATTTTAAACTATTTTAAAATTTCGAGTTTAGAAAAGCCTAATTTGGATTGGCCGCTCCGCTTCGTTACGCGGCCAATCTAATTTTCAGGCTTTTCTAAACTCGAAATTTTACTTCATGCTTAGTCTGGGAGTGGAAAACCCTCGTTTAAAGATTCACATTGAAATCTTTTAAAAGAACAACGAATTTTGTAATATTTATAGTGTATGCATACCTGAAAGAAAAATTCCCTGTATTTAAAAACTACATTTATGCACACACAGTTGTGATATTTTATTGTAATAAAATGTTATGTTTAATAATGTAAATTGAAATATCTTCAACAATTTAGCTAACATTTAAAAACGTAAACAAAAGAAATATAAAATATAATTTAGAAAATTTAAAATAATAAAAAAAACGTTTTAAACAAATTTAATGTTTAAACCAGGTATGGGCAACCTTTGACATGTTGAGGGCCAAAGTTTAGCGTGCAAATACGTTAGCAGGCCGCGTTTAAAAGTACTTAGTGCATTTTAAAGTAGTGATAATATTTTTTGCGATAGATATTAGACATGAAATAATACGACAATGTTTTTATAGTACAATTTATTAAAATAACAAAATGAAATTTAAAAAAATGGTACATTATCAAAGAATTTGATGTTTGCCGCCTCACTGTCACTCCCGTGCGTATAAGTACCTAATGTAATATTTTTTTAATTGGGTTTTTTCAAAATGTCCCGCGGGCCGGATCATATCTTACAGCGGGCCGGGGGTTGCCCATGTGTGGTTTAAACTATGTTTTAAACAAATTTAAGATTTAAAACAAAACCGTTTAAAACACGATGGCTGTTTTTAAACATGCTTAAAACACTGTTTTAAAATAAAGTGTTTTAAACATAACAACCCTGCATCAAACTGTCTAGAAATGTAATTAATGTTTTAAAAATTTAATAACCGTTATAAAATGTTGTCTATAAGATTAGGTAAATAAATATAAGGAAGATATTTCATTAGTGTAGTGGAACATTTTTTGAACATTAAAAGGGCTTTTTTATAGGTTTATAAACCTTATCAGTTCTTAGATTAAAGGCCTATCACATGCATTTTTATCAAGGGTGCATTGGAATAAATACTCTTTAGTCCAACTCCATAAACTCTAACAATTTTTTCCGTCAATTTCGATCCTAAGAAAGCCCTTCGAATTCTTCACCAAAATAAATTCTTTTAACTACATTTAGAAAAGCCATTAGTTGAATATCCATAAAAAAATAATTAATTCAGTTTTTGGAAAAAACTAACCTAAAATATTTATTACGCGCTAATGTAAAGAATTAAATTCTAGGAATAGAATTGAGTTTTTCAGTAACATCACTCACCTAGCAGGAGATCTGTCCATTTTCGAGCTGTTTACATCTAAAGGCTGCAGAATATTTTTCGTCGTCATTTTTCTAGCTGATTCGGCACCAAATTTTCAACTACACATGATTCCCTCCAATGATTGCACCGCGCACAATTCCCAACGCACCTAACCCGTTCTCAGCTGCTACAATTATAAGCATTCGAGATGCATTTGAAAAATGTTCGGGTTTTGTATTGGCTTTAATTGTTGTTTATGCGAATTCACTATTTCAGCGGAATTAAGGTTTTTGATTGAAAAAAAGGATTGTGTGTGGGTTAACTGTGTTTTTCTCGACGAGGAATTGTTGTTTCGCACACGGCAAATTGAGCAAGGTAATGACCCTAGACAATATAATGGATATGGTAATGACCCGTTTCCGAAAACAGGTTTTTGTGTCTATCTCTTTCTATGAATTTGGCGTAATTTTGGGTAATTTTGCGTTGTTGTCAAACTTCTTTTTGGTATAACGAGAATTAAAAATTAGAAATAAATTTAAATTGGTTATTTATTTATATTAATTGATCACTAAATGCTGGATGTATCCCTAAACAGTTGTTATTTAATAATTTTGAAAGTTAGCAATTATTGGTTTTGAATTTATACATTATAAGAATTATGTGTCGTGAAAAAGTATGCTTCATATACTTTAAGACATAATACATACTTTGAAAAAAAATGTGCACTGGGTATTTTCTGCATCTACTATTTAATTGATAAAATTATCACTTGCACAAATGTTTAATTTAAATTATTTAAAACTCAGACCAAGACGAACTCTATGATTACAAACTGCATAGGTACCGCCATCTAACGAGCTTTTGAATAAACTATGATTTAAACGCAATGCCGAAATCTCTTTTACTCTATGATACAAATTGCTTAGGTACCGCCATCTATCGAGCTTCTGAATAAACTAGGATTTCAACGGTAATGTCGAAATCTCTTTTCTCTATGATTACAAATTGCATAGGTACCGTCATCTAACGGGCTTTTGAATAAACTAGGATTTAAACGGCAATGTCGAAATCTCTTTTACCGACTTCTCTTGGTTCATGGAAATACCTCTTGCAATTCATGTTTGCCCGATAAAAAATGTGGAGTTTTCACCGAATTCTTCGCGCTCACTCGACGAGTATGCGTAGAATGTACGTAGACTGGGTTGCCTATAATCTAAAATGCGACTTATTCAGAACGTAAGCACGCATCTTTCAAGCCCTAAGTGATGTCGCCTTTTCGAAAATTATAACAAAGTTTATTTTATAATAATTTCCATAAATTTGATTTATGGTAAATCTAATATTTCCTTATCATTTTTAAATTAAAATGAAGAATATACAATTGTTCAAAAATTCTATTTATAGGTGTGTTCGTTCAATGTCAAAATTTGTAACATTTTTGATTCGCGTTTGACGTTTTGCTCCCATATTGATAGAATCATATCCAAAGCGTTGAGGTCACTAGGAGCTATTACACGGTTTTCATATGAGTTCGATGTATATACTGTAAAGTTATTATATATATCGCTTGTACGCTCACATTTGGAGTATGGTTCAACAATATAGAGTCCATTCTACAAGAAGTCAATAACTAAAATTGAAATTTAAGATTAATTTCTTATAGGCTTGGTCATTCTCGCACTACATTTAGCCATTCTAATATGCTATTGCTCTTAAACATAAGCTCGCTTGAATGTCGGCGAATTATGCACGACTTGTGTTTTGCATTTCAATTAATTAACGGCTTAATTGACTCTTGTAATTTGCTCTCAATCCTTAACTTCAATTTTCTTATCTCTAAGCCCACTAGGACTATGTTTTTATTTCGTCTGCCGTTTCATTGTACCATGGAATTCACAATCCCATGGTTAGGATGATGAAATATTGCAACATTTTAAATTCCGACTCAAATTTCCATATATTTTGCTCATCTTTTAATTTGTTTAAGCGTGGTCTGAGGGTTATAGACTTGTCTAGGTGTATTCTTTAGTTTAGTACTTTTGGTAGTGTTCATTTAAGTTGTATTTAATTTTTGTGTAATATATTTTTTAATTGGTGTGTATAATACTTATTTTTAGTTAAAATTTATATACTTTTTGTAAACGAATTTAATGTATTATTGTTAAATAGGCGATGTCCGTAAATAAATAAATAAATGATATAAATATGTAAGAAAAAAAAATCTCAAAATTGTGTGTTCAAATAATTTTCGAATATATTAATGAATTTGTAAAATTACGAATTGATTCTTGCAAACCGTTTCAAATCTGAATAAAAATATTAAAAATCTAACATATAAACAGTTTATATAATATGACGAGAAAATTTCGAAATATCGAACATTTTATCAAAATTTTATAAATCGATAAAAATCACAAAATATCGATATGTTGAAAATCTAATGAACGTTTTCATAAATTAATAAAAATCTTGAAATATTAAAAATTTCATCAATATTTTATAAATTGAGGAAAATCACAAAATATTACAAAATCTGATAAAAATTTAATAAACCGACAAATAGCTCGAAAAGTTGAAAATTCATGTCAAAATTTGATTCGGAATATCAAAATTGTCAATTTATATGAAAATTGTAAAAATATAATTTAAAACATCATCAATCCGTGTGAAAATTGTCTAAATATGATGATTGGTAACGTCACAGAGTATGGAGTAACAAGAGTATTCACGCTGGCTGTGCGGGGTCAGGGGGGGCGGCTCTGTCAGGTGGCTCACCCAGCAGGCGTGTGATTTAGAGTAACTACTAGGTTTCCCCACTCTTCCCAATTCATTTGTATATCGGATCCACAGAGGAATGTTTATATTTTTTCCTCTCTAACGGTACCGACGCGCGACGGAACGAAAAATGATGACGCTCGGTTTGTTTATTTTATCAAAATAAACAAATCGAGCGTGAATCTACACTATTCAATTTTTAATTCCACATATAATATTGAAATCTAGATTTACTCTCATGTAATGCAATTTAAATTAAAATAAATACAGTTGATAAATATGATACAGGTAGGGATTGGAATACCGGCATACCGGTTAATCGCAAAAATTGCTCTTCAAAATGTACCGGAATTTTGGTAAATCATATCAACATTATGTACATTTATTTCGCATCTTTAACTATACTTCTGACAAAAATAGTAGATCGATTGTGTTTTTGAACTTCAAAATAAATCAGTGTTTGTACGCGTGGCGCACGAAGTAAAATTTCGAGTTTAGAAAAGCCTGAACTCGCTTCGCTCGTGCTGCCAAATCCAAATGTTCAGGGTTTTTTAAACTCGAAATTTTACTTCATGCTTAATCGGGGAGTGGAAAACACTCACACAAATCCATGTTTTATATTTATAGATTTTTTAAATAGGTTTTTCACTAATTTCCACGATTTCTTATTAATCCACTTCTTTTGAAATGTTGTAACAGGTTTCAAGTTTTTGCCAAGATTTTATAAATAAAATTTAATATTCAATATAATTTGTCAATCAACCGAACAAAATAAAGGCTAGTATTTTTGAATTTTACAATATGTCAGTGTTTTATACGCGTGGCGCATGAAGTAAAATTTCGAGTTTAGAAAAGCCCCGTGAAAATTTGTCTCGGGTCGCTAGCGCGACCCTCGACAAATTTTCTACGCGGGGCTTTTCTAAACTCGAAATTTTACTTCATGCTTAGCCTGGGATTGAAAACACTCGTTCGAATTTTAAATTAGGGGTTAAAAACCTTACTTCTTTGGATGTAGATGGCAAATCCTCTTCCAATTTTCGAGTGTACATGTGAATGGGCGTTAACACTTCAAAATCGGAATCCGAATCACTTAATACTATGTCAAATGGTTTTGGAATTGCTGATTTTAACAGTCTATTTTGTTGGTGATTTGTAAAATCACTTGCTCGAAAATGTTTATTACACAGGCGCTTTGAAGAAAGTTTCTTTTCGGACAAAATAAAGAGATCCATAGTACCACAATTTTTTAACCAATGATCACATCTTTCGCTATTATTTACAGGAAATGTAAAGAAGTGTACATCCTCGGTTTTCCTCGCGCCACAATCACGATAGGCGCATTTTAAATAATTAGCCATATTTTTACAACTAAATATCACTAGAACTACAACTATTATGTAAAAACACTAAATGTTCACTATACTTAATTAAATTATAGTTTGTCCGTATAAAATTAGAAACCGTTAACGTGCACACTGGAGAGCGAAAAACATACTGATTATTTTTCTTAAAATATTTCTCACTGACGATTTCCTATAAGTACTTTGAAGAGGGTACTTTTACAAATATTTTTCTATGTATTTTTTACATCATTAGTAATTGATTTCTAGGGCTTAAGGACAAAGGCAGATAAGAAGGGTACGAATTTGGACTGTTTTTTTAGATCATCTGTGGGGCGAGTGAACACTTGAAAACGAACACTTTAAACCAAATTATCAGTAGATTTATAGGTTTCCAAACAGTCGTATGATGCATTATTTTTACTAAAAAATTTAACTATATTAAATAAATCGATAAAAGTTGTGATATAAATATAATTCATTGCTCTCTATATAGAAAATACAGTATGTCCGTTTCAAGACGCATATATACTTACGATTGAAAAATAGTTTCAATATACAGGGTGTCCCGGTTAAGCAGTCCATGCATGTGTATCTTCTAAACGACAAGAGATACAGATCTGTTAAATGATAGAAAATATGCAAGCCGATGAGTACCAACTATACCCGGTGTTAAATTAACAAAAAAGTTGAACCATCAGAGCACATTGCGAAAAAACTGATTTTTGCGATTTTTTTATTTTCCTTTATAACTTGGTTATTATTGATGATAGAACGATATAGAGCAAAAACTGCTGGAGATATCGAGATCAAACTTAAAACTTAAGCTTTTTGAAAGGAAAACCGGAAGTGGTACTTTACTCTTAGCGTTTTTTAGTTTTTTCCAGATATTCACAAAACTAAAAAATGTTTCAAATAAACATTGTATACAATAAAAAATGAAGATATATTGTATATTCACTTTTTATCATAGCACTCTTAGTTTAGGAGTTATTTAAAAATAGTGTTTTTTTAGATAATTATTGTTGGTTATAACACCGATAGGCCATGAAGTGTCGTTGCGCAGGCGGTAACGCGCCGGACTCATAATCGAAAGGTCCTGGGTTGAAATGCAGTCGCCGGTTGCTTTTTCTTTTTTATTAATTTATATTTAATTACATTTAATTCAAAAATATTAAATCTAAACGGGGAAAGTACTATGATGGACACATCACCATTTTTTTTATATGGGCGTCAAAGTTGGCCATGATATCATTTTGTAGACATTTCTTTTTTAATTTGATGTATCATATGGTAGGTTTGTTTTCATTAATAGAAAAACTGGACGATATTTTCATAGTATTTGAAGTTGGCTATGAATATACCAAAATAAATGAAATAATAAAAATAACACTACTAACATAAAGCGTTATTTGTTTTTGAAAAAATAAACATCTCATATGATATACCAAATTAAAGAGAATTAAAAATCTATAAAATTAGCTCATGGCCAACTTTGACGCCCATATAAAAAAATGAAGTTAGTATGCATATATTGGAAAATATTTGCTTTATGATAAATCTGACTACATATTATTAAAAAGCATAAAAAAGTGCCCTAATAATGTCAAAATATTATCCTTCTATCATCAATAATAAGTATGGTCTGAACTTTCAACTGTTTTGTTAATTATACCGGGCTTTCATTAATTCCCGAACCCCACGTGACCAAAAATAATAGGCAACCAAATGTACAAGGTGGTATGGCACATACAAAAATTCCCTAGATTTAAAAATATTTATTCGCCGGCGTATTTTTATGAAACTGCACAATGCAAGACTGCAGAGAATAACTCCAGTTGCCGTCAATATTACGTGAAGCACTACGAAAATGTGCCATCAAAATAAACGCGTCTTGCTCCGTTGTAAATACCATTTTCGCAGTATTTGCTTATCCTAGCAAATTGACTCTGCAAAATAAATAGAAATAAAACTCAATGTTTCAGAATAATTAAACAATTTTTGCTTACCTGAAAATTCTGGGCGAATCTTGTAAGATCTCAAAGGTTGGTTTAACGATGCACCGCGCATAAACGTTTATGTCAAATTTGACTTTAGTAACGTTTGGTTACTTTTTTCAAAGCCTCCAACGTACAAATACAATAATTTACGCGGCAATTTTAAATTTAGTCACGTGGGGTTCGGGAATTAATGAAAGCCCGGTATAACGGATATAGCTAGTACTCATCGTCCTGCATATTTCTCCCCTTTAACCAAATCTCTATCTCTTACCATTTAGAAGATACCCATGCATGGGCTGCTTAATCGGGACACCCTGTATAGATTATTTAACTTTTTTTTAAATTTACTAAACCTTCATGGAATTAGTTTAAATGTCAATTTTGAACTTGAAAATATTACAAAAAGCATTTCAGTGTTTGCCTCCCGGCAAATCCAAATTTTCACGCTTTTCTAAACTCGAAATTTTACTTCATGCTTAACCAGGTAGTGGAAAACACTTGTTTATAGCCTCAAATTAAACTTTTATAAACAATAGAAAGTCGGAAAATGTGTACTTAAATATTACATATCTACTTAATTTTAATATTTTACATTACAAGAATATTTATATAGGAACAATAAATTGTAGGCGTTAATTCCAAAGACAATATATGTATTAAATAATCATCAATTTTATTTATTAAATTTGATTATACAATAAACAAAATATCCAAATTTTCAGGCGTTTCTAAACTCGATTTTACTTCATGCGCCACGCGTATAAAACACTGATTTAATGAGATGTTTAAAAAACGTATTCTTTTTAATCACTCTTGATCCCTCATGAACACCGATAATAATAAAATAAACCGTTCAAAATACACGTTTTTATTTTTCAAATATTATATTATAAGCTCCCCCAGTTACCCCCCGCGGATCCGTGCCTGATTGACATAATTAATTCTCAGGTAATACCTCGGCGGTGGCGGAGAACTTTGCTTAATCGCAGAGGAAACAATATTATTGTTTACTCTGTGGCTATATATTAGTGGAGATATAAAAGATCAAATTATCTATAAACTGAACGCATTAAAACAATAATGTTTTTATTTCACATCTGTCAATCACCAGTAAATTGAAATATGAGTATATTTATGTTTACATTAACATTCCAATGAACGAATCATCCTTTAACATATGTTTTTGTGCCTTAAATCGCCATCAAAATTACAGGAAACTGTTTTGGTTGAAGGTTTTAATAGGTGGATGTTTTGATAATTGCCTTAGAGATGGCTACACTATGCAAACTGTGGATTCGAAGTTACAGGCGTGATTACTCTGGTTATTCTTTCCTCTGTGGTAACGTCAAAAATATCAATTTGTCAGAATACGATTCAAAACGTCGAATATTTAAAATGTCACATAGACGGAATTATTCAAAATACAATTAAAAGTGTCAAATTTGACGGACATCATCGAAATTTATCAAAATGTCAAAGTTGACAGAAATTTATCAAAATGTCAAATTTGACACAAATCATTAATTTACTTGATTATTGATTTTATCACTTTCAAACGAGTGTCGTCCACTCCCAGACTAAGTATGAAGTAAAATTTCGAGTTTAGAAAAGCCCCGCATAGAAAATTAGTCGAGGGTCGCGCAAGCGACCCGAGACTAATTTTCACGGGGCTTTTCTAAACTCGAAATTTTACTTCATGCGCCACGTGTATAAATCACTGATTTCAAGTGATGTTAAAAATATACTTCTTGGAAATGATTCATACAAAATTGATCAAAAATGATTCTTTTGCAAACGTTCGACCATTTGGATATTTACAATTATATGGATGATATGCTGAATATTTCCCAATTTTTTATAGTTTTGATAGTATTTTGCCACGTTCGACTGTTTTAACCTAAATCACTTTCTGATGACAGCAAATCACTGATAACTTGCAATTTGTCTGAATCTGAAAATGGAAAACCCCAAATTTGATGACCAAGTCACTGATTTGGCAACCCTGAACTGAATAGTAAATTTAGATGACGTTAAATTCTGCCTTCATAAAATAGCATCCTCTGAGAATGTTACTTCAGTACCAAGCACATAGATATCGCCACTCGGTCAAGAAAAATTCACCATCTCAAAAACCTGGCTACGCCTATGTTCAACACCATTTAATCGTAATTAAAAAGGCTGTAATATTTATTCAGAAAAACTAATAGTTGTAGGTTGTTGTAGGTTTTCCTTACTTACGTTTTTTTTAATAAAACTTTGAACATTCCGCCTTATTAATTGACACACGATTAATAAACAGCATGCTAAGTGCAGCTAGCACTGTCTAAGGCAGTAGCTGTTAATATAGTAGACTGGGTGAAAAAAAAATCGATATTTAAAAAAATTATTATAATTTATTGAATTTTTTCATCCATATTACAAGTTTTGTAGTTTAAGACATATTCTTTAAGATTAAGTATTCTTACAATATCCAACATAATATTAACATCACTAATTATTACTTTGTAGCATCATATTGCGATCACCTCGTCTAACAAAAAAAAAAAAAGAAAAAACCAAAGAAACCAAAAAATAAACCGAGGATCGTGTTGATTGGACTTGAATCGGGTGAGAACATAACACAATGACGACAAAAAAGTTTCCAGAATGAATTTATATATATTATTTATTAAACTTCTTTCTTTTTTTATATATTTATAAAAAATCGGTCTTTATCCATAAGAAATAAAGCACACTCGGTACAATAATGTTGATCTCTAACGCATCGATATAAAAAAAAACAAATGTCAAATAAAGTGGATATTCCAACGTGTCGAGTCCGTAACTAGGACTCAAATATATATATATATATATGTATAAACAATATAATTACAGATGGCACTCACAGCTCTGGCGCTATGATATACTCGTGATTGGAAAATACAACAGAGTCTGTGTTTGTACTGCTTAGGTTACAGTAGTAAATGCTAACATACGCACATTCATCCGCAAAATTCAAATTTTCTTTTTTCCTTATTTTTTTATTAATATGTAAATATATAAATCAAGAGGGGACCTGGTTTCCAACAAATTCAATTTTTTTAGCATTTTTCAATTATTATATTAATCAATAATCGTCCCCGTGCACCCTTGAGCATTACAAAATCTTAAAAAAATATCCAAACGTATATAGGACTCTTGATGGACTGTCAGTTCTAGCCGGTAACGGCTATATATATCTCAACTAAAGCAGGTACTTTCTATCCTAGCTCTTAGTAATAGTTTATCACATTGTAGGCTCGCTACACATACAAAAGTATTAAAATACAAGCAATCTCTAGGCCTCTGCCATTTTCTTCATCTTTTTTTTTCTCCTCATGCAGCGCGCGGGTTTGTACTAAATCATAAAGGGAAGCAACTGTCGCGTTTGCGTAAAATTAAAAAGAGTGGCGGATTTTTTGGCACGACCTCAATTAATCACTCGGCCTGATTTTCTTTTGAAACTCACTTAAAAATTCAAAAACAAAACCTTAAAATTATTTAAATTATGCGAATAAATAAATACAGCTAAATATTATTGCGTAACACTCAAATTTATACAAAAGATTATTTATATTCCCAATCGTTGAATATCATAGAATTAATAATAAATATCGAAAGCAAAGATGATAAAAAATTTCATGATTGTAAAAACTACAACATATTTAATGATTGATTTTTTTCTCTGCATCTTCAGTTTAAGGGTAACATTAATTATGTACAAATAACAGCACTCAAGGCCGGTTCTTTAGAAGAGGCTTAACTCCAGCTTGGTTTAAGTTACATTAGGGCAAGTTACTTAACAGTAGCTTAAACTTAATTAAACTTAACGCAGTTAAATATACATTTACTCCAATTAAACCAAGCTTCGGTTAAGCCAATATACTTTCGAGACAAAGAATTGAACTTGACAATGACTTAGTTTTAAACTGATGATTTTTTTTTTGTAAATAAAATTATTTAGGATATAAAATACAATTTTTTTTATCGTAAAACATTCATTTTACTTTCAACGAACCAATTAATAAAGCTCATCTTACTCACTAACGAGCATTACCTACCCTCATGCAAGATAAACTATGAATATGATGAGAATTAATAATTAAATTCAAGTTCTGTATGAAAAGTGAGATTTTTTTTAGAAATTTGCACAAAGATGTAAGTTATCAAGATATTTAGTTACTAGAAATAAATAATAAATTTTCTGATAATGTTTGAAGTAAACCAAACAAAATTGGAGAATTTAAACTTTATTCCAAACTTAATGCTGGTGTTTTCTTTGTTTAATAAACCCCAAGAAACGGTTTCAAAACTAAACTAAACAACACTTGACACGCTTAATAATAAACGGTCTTAACTCTACAAAGTTAATTAAATATTGTTTAGCTGAGTCATAGAACATTCTGCTAACATTTACCAATAAAGCTATTAATGACTTTTGTATAGAGATGTGCAGTGATTATAAGAAAAGACCCATGATGAAATTTCTAACCTCACTTTTCACCTCGAACTGGTTTTATATTTTATAATCACTGGGCATTATCCAAAGTTATTTTCAAATAACAAATCTTCCAAATTATTCTATAGTTACATAAAACTCACACAAGTTTTTGAGTTTATTTTTCAATTGATTTGAAAACTCACAAGTATTCCAGTTTTTATTTAAGAGTTAAAAACTAACTAGTTTTTAAAGATCACTCGAGGAAAGAATGCAAAAATGCACATGCATGCATGTTTTTTTTCCACACCCCATCATTTCAAGGTCATGTCTAATTTTTTATAAAGAAAATATGCAATAATCTAATAATTTACAGATTACTACTTATTATGTTTATTCCTCATTCAAATTATAGTACTCTTCACGAATTTCTTGATGCGATAAGTACTATCATGAAGTTTTTATATTCAGAATTTTGAGGTATGTCAATTGACAAAACACTCGACATTTTGTGTGATTATAGTCAGTTTTTTTAACCTCACTTATTGTAGGCGATTTCTAAAGATTATTCACACTTTTTTTAATACACCATTTGTTTTGCAGGTGATTAATAATACATGATGAAACACATTTTATCATTATCCCATAATTAGTATTTGTTTAAAGTGCGATTGTAGTTATCGTTTTTTTGTAACCTCACTTTTGCGCGAGATTAATTTCCGTCTAAGATTTTATTATATTATTAACTTTTTGTAACCTTATCAAAAACAAAACAGCACATCCGATAGTTTTGCAGGTGATAATATCAGGTATTTTTTCATTTATTTTATGAGCTTTTGAATACTATAAATGAAAGTAGGCGTTTTGAGGTTAGGAATCACTGCTCAGGCCTACAGCGCTCAAGGATTTAGAGGCTAATTTCCGCAAAAAAAAAAAACTTTGAATTGAGTTTAATAATGAACCAAAGTTCAAAATAACATTGTGTATTTTAGTTAAAACACTTAACTTTGTTTTACCACAAAACAAAGTTAAATGTTTTAATTAAATTGTTATGAAGATGTACCACAAAGTGAACGCCAACCAAATTAAACATTGTTTATGGTTAAACAGCCATTTTGAACTCTGTTTAAATTAACTATGGTTCTTCATAGTTTTTAACGATATAGCCACTGCGTAAAGAATCATAGTTTACTTTTGACGAAATTAGGCTCTTATTAACGAAGTCCAAATTTCCGATAAAGTGATGTTGAGATAAACCACTTTTCGTCGAGTTTTCGCTGCGTAAAAAATCCCGTATTAACACGGATTTCATTTATAGTTTTCAAAAACGTAAAAAATTGCTTTCAGGTCGGTTTAGTGATTAATCGATTCTTCCCGATTTGGTGAGTTAAAATGTCCCGGAAACGCCTCAGTTGCTACAGTCTTCAGTGAGAACCCGCGCGCCCCGAATACAATGAAAGAATATTACAAAAAAAGTTTAAAGAAAAAAAATTAACGTGTCAAAAAGGTATCTTGATTGGAGTGCGACGTAATCGCGTCAAGAAAGGGTAACTGAAATTTATAATTCTAGTAGTACAAATGAATTGAAATTCTTTTTTTCGAAAGGAAGAGTTTTTTTTGTTTTTTTGCCGCGTTAACCGCTCGGACTGGGAATGGCGGGCGACGATGTGGGCGGAACCAGAGACCTGCACTTGAGCCTCCGCTGCAGCAGCAGGCTCTCAGTCGGGGGGCTGAGCCCGTGCGGCGGCGCCTGGTAAACGTTGGGCCTCTCCAAATAGTCCAGCTGCATGCTGAAATGTTGCTGGACGACCCTGTGCACGTTGTTGGCGCTCTCCGCGAACTGCGACAACTCGAGCGCCGAATTATTCTTCCTGATGATTTCGGGAGTGGGCAGCGAGGAAGAATCGTTGGCGCATTGGAGCCAGGGGTGCCTCAGCACGTCGGCTGCGCTCAGCCTGCTCCTGGCCCGCTTCACCAGCAAGGACTGGATCAAATTTTTGGCTTCGTTGGAGATGTGCCCCCACTCGGGCTCGGGAAATTCGTAATTCCCCTCCTGGATGCTCTGGAACAACAGCTGCTGACAGGCGGGACAGTTGTCGCCCCTTTCCCACCCGCAATCTCCGCCGCATTTCCCGTAAAACGGCGGATACCCGCATAACAATATGTACATGATCACTCCGAGTGACCAAAGATCGCAGCGCTTGTCGTACGCCACTGTGTCGTTGTCGCCGACGAACGCCTCGACGACCTCGGGCGCCATGAATTCGGCGCTGCCGACAGGCGTGAGGAGCTGGGGCGTCGCCAGCGGACTCGAGACGCTGGACTGGAAGCGTATGCCGGAGCCTAGGTCCAGGTCGCAAATTTTTACCGGGCACAGCCTGTCTTTGTAGACGCACAGGATGTTCTCCGGTTTCAGGTCACGGTGGGCTATGCCCTTTGCGTGCATAAAGCTCAGCGCCGATGCCACCTCCCTGATTATCTCCGCCGCCGCTGCTTCCGTGAAGTATTTGTATTCCTGAATTCTACGAAGTAATTGGCCACCGTTTATCTGTAACAAAAATTAAAACCCCTCAGAAAAAAAAAAAAAAAACTACCAATTTTGTTTTTGCTTAAATTTTGGCGAAGGGATTTAATTTTCATTTAAGCCTAGCGGAACGTAGCGACATCTATTGCTCTGAAAAAGCATCGCCAATTGCTTAGATCGCTAAGCGCAGTAAAGCCATTTCCCGTAGAAATACTGAACACAAATACTACTTTCAATAAAATACTTAAAACCTTTCTTCAATGCTACGTTTTATACACTGAAATATAGGGTTCTATGTTACAATTGCTAGTGTCCTATAATTTTGAGTCAGCGTTGTATGCAATTTTTGATTAATTAATCTAAAAGCGCATCGCATCTCTTATTGACGCTACATATAATCAATTACAAATAAAATTATGATAATCTGAATAAGAAGCAGCTGATAAATTACATAATCCAATCGGCTGCTTACCTTTTCAAAAACTAAATAAAATTTGTCTTCATCTTCGAAGAATTCCGTGAGCTGTATGATGTTCGGGTGCCCCTGGCAATGATGGAACGTTTCTACTTCACGGAAGACTCTGGCCCTAGCGTGGCCGGGGACCTTGTCAATCATCTTCACGGCGAATTCCTGGTCCGTGTAGATGTTGACGCACGTCTGCACACTCGCGTAAGCGCCTTCACCCAAGATCTCGCCTGTTAGTTTGTACAGATCTGTAACAATTAAATACACTTCATCAATGTTTGTGCAACTTTACTAATCTACGTAAATTTAACAAAAATAGCCTCAAACCGGGTATCAAGAACGCCCTGATTATAGCTGGATCGATGCATCTCTTTAAGACGTACAAAGTAGACCTAACCTAACCTAAAGTTTCTTTCCAAACATTTTTATTACTAAATTATCTACGCAAAAAATGGTATCGAATACACGTATGCCTATAATTTAGAAAGTGCAACGAGATACGGAAGTCTAGCCAGTTTTTTGTCTCATGCCCCTCCTTATTTAAAATTCTGGCTACGCCCCATGAATCAGTCTTGCCAAATCGAACTAAGCGTTTAGATGATAAAATATAATTAATTCACAAAAAATAATTCTGGTTGTGCTACAATCCAACATTGATCCTTAAGACGTCCTCATCGTTCAAGACAGTTGTTAAGTTTGTCTTTGTCATACATGTTAATTTTGCATGTTTACACTTACACTCATTGTAATCAATTATTTAGTTAACGAAAGCCTTAACAATTAACAAAGAAGAAATCATACAGCCGTATTGTCTATAATTAAGATTAAGGAAATATTTCCACCTCTTAGGTCTATCAAATACAGACAAATAATATACAAACAAGGTTAGTGCTTGAATACAAGAAAGCTAAATGAGTTTAGATAATTCTGGATATTTAATTAAAACACTTGGTTTGTTTCACTAATTTATATTTTCTCTGAGATAACTATGAGATATGGAACCTTACTCTGAATTTTCCTACTCAGTAAGTGCGAGATTAATAATTTGCATATCAAACACTTCCAGAGTTTTGCAAGTTATCTTAGGACTTAGAGAAAATGAATAGAAATGCTTTGCATGTAGTAAGTAATCAGCTGTCCCACGCCTTCCCAGGACATTTTATTTGCCTTTTAAATAATGCATTATTTCTGATAGTTATTAGTATACAGATAATTTTATGTAGTATATATTAAGTTCACTGGACTGTCAGCGAACTTTTTTTAGTTTTTTTACATGACCAATATTTCATAAGATTTAAAGAAGTCATAGCTACGCTTTTATTATCACAAAGTAAGCTCTATGTTCAGAATTAAAAATAGTGTTCACATGAAAATAATACTGGTTGTCAGGGCTGGCTCTAGGCATTAAGCGACGGATGCATGGCATCTGGGCACCAGTAGCCAAAGACGCTCACAAGCCTGAATTTAGGGTAAAAAATTGCAAACATTTGTAATTGAAAATTTATTCTTATGCTGGACATTCTCAAGCAAATGATGGAAAAAGGGCCGACGTGACAATCATAGTAATTTCCCTGTCATGTAGGTTTCTTTCAGATGTTCCCCAGCCTAATATTTTTTGTATTTATTCGGAAAAGTTTTTTTGTAAATCAGAATTTCAAAAAAAAACGGTGTAACTGGTCAGTCAAGCTACGAAGAAGTATAATATATGGATTTCAGGTATTTTGATAACTCTTACCACGGTTTATATATCTAACGGTTGTAGCATTCGTCGGGCGAAGTCGGAAATGTTCGTGCGTCTGATGACATTGTGGTCGCTCCTAACCTGTCAAACATTGCCCGCTTACGGTGTTTATGTGCGTTTAGATAATTACGAGTGGTTTTTTCTTAAATTTTATATTACAATTAATATAATTGCTGTATATTTTTGGTAAGTTTTATATATTTATGTGGCTGGGTGGCAAAAAAATGAAAAATAAACATCCCAACTTGGGAACATTGTCAAATTTTTTTTTGGATGATAGTCCTGGTTGGCTACAACATCTTTCATTTGGCGGATTAACCATTCCTTCTGAGGAATGAATCGAAAAAGCAAAATTATTAGACAAATATTTTGTAAAATTTCACCGGAACACAGTACGAAAAGAAAAATCAATTGTAACAAAACTGACTAATATAATTAAAAGAAAAGTGATATAAGTGAAGACATTATAAAATGTTTCATTTTGCAGAGAACATTTATTCGCATAAAACGTTTAAATGCAGAAATGCAACAACATTCATTAAAAAGAAAAAGTGAAAGTGAAGAAAGAATACATACAAAAAAAATGAAAAAAATATGCACATAAACTTTTTTTTATAAATATATGTATATGTTACTTTATAATCTGTAGTATTATTTGTTTAATTATGTTTGAATATTAAAGATTTATTTTCCCAGTGATTTTATAAGGTTATTAGCATGTAAACTACTGGTATATAATATTATTATATTTCAAAAATTACAACTACAAGGTTTAAATTAGTGAAAGATATAATCGATTATTTTAGTAATTTGCGAAATAATCGATTATTTTTTGTTAATCGAATAATAATATCAATGGAATTTCGATTTATTTTTAACTTCGAAACTTAAATTTAAACAATAAATCAAAAATGTTAAAGAAAAGATATTTAAATTATTACAAGAAAAACGATAATAATTTAAGAACTCTACATTTAGGAAATAAAACATTTTACTACATTTAAGGAAATGTTTAAAAATTGTTAAAGCAATTAAAAGAGACAAAATTCTAGTTAACGATTTAACTTTATATTTGGGTTTCAATTGTTTTAGATTCAGTGATAAATTAATACTTCCACATATACATATTTAAATATATTTTTTTTTGCTTAATTTCAATTTTATTGTTGGGATTTTATTTTACACACATCAATTTTTACATTTCGTACTTGAAAATCAGTGAACCTATCAAGTGAACGTTTTAAAGAAATATAAGAATTAATAATATGTTTCAGCAAGAATTAGAAGATAAAATCAAGAAAGTATCGAATGATGGTTTAAATGAATTGCTTTCGCACTAAATTCTACTGAATTTACTGGAATTTACATAAATTGCACGTTGTATGCAATACGTATTATAAGCAGCCGACTACACTGACGTCACGCGCTCGCGAATGGGCGGGGCCAGCGGCCGCATGCTACAACCGGTAGATATATGAACCGTGAACTCTTACAAGTTTTATTTGAAGGATTTTTCGATATGATCAATATTTAAGAAAATAACAAGATATATCGAAAAAACGCTGAGAGTAAAAACTACCACTTCCGGTTTCCGCATTTCCATCAAAAGTCTCAATTTCTTTAGAGGGTTTTGCTGTATAACTCTGACAGAAGAACACAGACATTTTCCACGAAAACAATACATTCCCTTTGTATAGGGCCTCTCCAAAATATCTAAACCAGCAAATTTTGAAGAGAGACACCCTCTATAAGCGCGGGAGTATAATGGAAGAAAAGAAACCACAATTTATGGTGTGTTGATGTTACAATTTATGACTTTATCTGTTAGAATAGCAGGTAGTTTCCCTTTTTAAAGTGTTTTAAACGGTCGTTCATGTTCATTTGATGACTCTAACAATTTAACTCATTAGTCAATATGTTATGCAATGGTATTATTTGGTTACGTTTTAATCAAATTGATTAAATAGAGCACGCTAATCTAGCAATTAAAAAAATGCAAAATAAGGTTATGATCTGGTTTTAAAAAGTGTTTAAAACATGTTTAAAACACGTTTAAAACGTGTTTAAAACAGAATATACGGGGCATTTTTCTTCTGTGTACATATCCCGATAATTACAGCGTTTTTTAAAGTTGTGGGAAATCGTTGTTTTAATGCGGTTAATTTAAGGCTTTAAACGAGTGTTTTCACTCCCAGACTAAGCATGAAGTAAAATTTCGAGTTTAGAAAAGCCTAAGAATTTGGCGGCCAATCCAAATTAGGCTTTTCTAAACTCGAAATTTTACTTCATGCGCCACGCTTTAAAACACTGATTTACAGAGAATTTAAAAAACACACTTACAACAACGGTTATAAGCAACCTTATATACGTTAGAGTTATTAGGTTGCCTATAATCACTGCTTTAAACAATTTTTTCAGCGCAGAATTTGACTCACGTTTTATCCACATTTCTATCTTAGATTGCTAAAGCCGTATATTTTAAACTTTACGATATTTCAGTGTTTTATACGCGTGGCGCATGAAGTAAAATTTCGAGTTTAGAAAAGCCTAATTTGGATTGGCCGCTCCGCTTCGCTACGCGGCCAATCCAAATTTTGAGGCTTTTCTAAACTCGAAATTTTACTTCATGCTTAGTCTGGGAGTGGAAAACCCTCGTTTAAAAATTCAAATTAAAATCTTGAACAAAACACAACCAACGTCAAAAAAATTACAGTGTATACTTATGTATACCTGATAGAAAAAATCCCTGTATTTAAAAACTACATTTATGCACACACAGTTTTATTGTAATCAAATGTTTTGTTTGATAATGTAATTTGAAATATCTTAAACAATTTGGCTAAAATTTAAAAACAAACAAAAAATTGTAATGAATTAATATAAAATATAATTTAGCAAATATTTATTTTTAGCAGCTAAGATAATAAAAAAACGGTTTTAAACAAATACAACGTTTATAACATGTTTTAAACAAATTTAAGATTTAAACATGTTTAAAACGAAACCGTTTAAAACACGGCGGCTGTTTTTAAACATGTTTAAAACACTGTTTTAAAACAAGGTATTTTAAACATATCAACCCTGGTTATGATTGATCATCTAACGAGTGTTTCCAATCCCAGATTAAGCATGAAGTAAAATTTTGAGTTTAGAAAAGCCTGAACATTTGGCTCGGGCGTACTGAGACAAATTAGGCTTTACTAAACTCGTAATTTTGCTTCATGCGCGACGCGTATAAAACGCTGATTTAATGTTAAATGGTCTATAACTAACCAATTAGCAAGTGAAATACGTTTTGTACGACAATCATCAATTCTTTAAATGACGGAAAAAATGCTATAATGAACATATACATTATTTTTGTATTAACGACGTGAACACTATCTACTGTCAATAGCACTACTCAAAAATTGGCAGCAGATGGTGTTCACATCGTCAATTTATATGTAAATTACACATGACTACTAAAATGGTTATAGATGTTCAGTTTTCTACTGGATTTTAAAATGCACAATCAATTGACATTTATAATTGTCATTTTGTGCGTACAATAGACAAGACTATTGGCAGTAGATGGCGTTCACGTCGTCAACCTAAATGTAAATTACATATGACTATTAAAATTGTCAATTTATAGTGCAATTTGAAATCCAGAAGAAAACTAACCATCTTTATTCATTTTAATAGTCTCATATGTAATGTACATTTAAAATAACGACGTGAACTATTTATGTAAAGGAAAAACGATAGAAAAAATCTGAAATCTAAAATCAAATGACAACAAAACAATATTTGTCAACCATTCGTTTAATTATTGACAAATGCAGCTTTGTTATTTGCTTCCAAAGGCTACTTGTTTAAGTCGTGACAATTGTGAATTTTTCATAATACTTTTTTTTAAATGAGTTTGGGTGAGTTACGTGAAGATGATAATAACTTGAAATAAAACACTTTTTCTCCTTTCTTCACAAGTTTATTTTATACCAGATGTACATTTCGGTCACCATGTGACCATTACATGGTGACCGAAATGTACATCTGGTATAAAATAAACTTGTGAAGAAAGGAGAAAAAGTGTTTTATTTCAACTTTTTTTCAAGTTTGCGAAACTAAAGAGGATAGCAAATTTTTTTCTCTACAAAGTTTATTCAGAAAAATTAGCTCTTTTGAAATATCTAAAATTATAGGTATGTATCTGGGTAAAAAATTTTCGATGGCGTCATTACTTCAGTTTCAATATTTAGAAAAATATGCAATTTTGGATTGAAATGGACCTTACTCAATCCCATTTTGAACCTTTTTTCAGATTTTTTCTACTGTTTTTCCTTTTCTAATAATAGAGCAGAGACATCAAGTTTCGCTCACCCTGTACATTTTATATGTAAAATGTTAATCTTTTGTTTTTTTGTAAAGAGTGCCTTAGAAACAGTCAAGTAACTCACTTATTTGACAACTCCTAAGACCCATAATTTGCTTACATATCACCCCTAAGGACGGCCATCCAACGATATATATTTTACCATGATGTATTTTTTTGTGATGTATTTTAAAGTAACGAGTGTCTTCCACTCCCAGACTAAGCATGAAGTAAAATTTCGAGTTTAGAAAAGCCCCGCGTAGAAAATTTGTCGAGGGTCGCGCAGCGACCCGAGACAAATTTTCACGGGGCTTTTCTAAACTCGAAATTTTACTTCATGCGCCACGCGTATAAACCACTGATTTACAGTAAAGTTAAAAATATATAACGCTTAGATGTAATGATGATTAATATTTACCAAGATGTAAACGTCAGATAAGTTTTAAAAAAATTTATTGACCTAAAATTGTACAAGTAGACATAATTTTCGACTTTATTTTACAAATGTCGTATTAATTATAATTACATTTTAAATAATTTCATAAATATCAAATAAATCTTCCTATCAAAACCACCTCAAACCGGACAAAAGATAACGCCACGCGCCGGCTGAAAACATGCGACTTCTTACTACCTGCTAATATCGGGTTGTCATTGACACCCAAAAAATACGCTTGGTGTTCATAGTGGATTAACCCTTGAGTGCTCGGTCTCTTTCCCCTTACCCTCCAACATTTTAGGAAAGAGATAGACATCGAAAGATTTTAGAGTTTTTGGTCTAGTCGCCTTTGTATTGCATACGCGACGTACGCAAGCGGTCCACATCGGCTCCACAACGAGTCCCTTTCGTTAGTGCCGACAGGAACTTAAACACTAGTATTTGTTCTCTATCTTCTAATTACTACTAACCTAACCAAGGCGACCACATTTCTCTCTCGTTTACGTTTGTTTACCACCAAATTAGTGGCATAAAATCCGGCTCTTCGAGAGAGCGCATTTGTTGAGCCGATGTGGACGGTAAAGATCCTATTACAAATGGTGAAAGTAAAAAAATCAATTGACAGAAGAGAATACTTCAAATATTTTACAATGTAACAAAATGTCAATATTCCTATACATATGTAGTGTTTATTTATGCTATCTATTACCAGATGTTTTGACTCATGGACGCGATAAGGACGTCGGCGATATTTGCTCACGCTTTTTTTAATAACGTAGTGCTGAGAATACGATTTATAATCAGCTCGGATATATACACTGTAAGTAAATATTTTCAATCAACTCTTATTCAAATTAGTTATTAATTTAACTTAGTTTAAAAGATAAAATCAAAATTTTGAATATTATGAATTTATCAACAATAGAACATTCTAGCTACATGTTTTCTCGTATCTTGGAACAGAGACATTAGGATTTTGAAAAACTAATAAAAATAAGTCTATAAATAAGGCAAATATGCACATGCATGCTGCAAACGTTGTTGCATGTCCAAAGATAAATATTGGATGAAAATAACTTTCGCAATTTTTTTGGAGAAAATTTTCTGATAACACAATATTTTTGTATCGGCTGCGTGAGAATAACACAGAGACTTAGCATTGAAACTAAAAGGGAATTAGAGGAATTTGGCATTTTAGTAAAGTTGACTATGTATTTTCACTAAGTAAGATTTTGGGATTCGAATTACATTAACTATCGCTCAGTGATTGCTCGAGAAATCGTCAGAATTATTGCTAGAGAAATTCCTCCCTAGATTGCTCGTATGATACTAGATTATTGTTCGATGATCACTCATATTATAAAATCAATCACAATCAAATAAAAGCAATGAAAAAATTATCTAGCGGGAAATATATACATGGAATTTTTATTTTAAGTATACATACAGGGAGTTTTTCTTTGAAGTATGCATATCCTAATTATAGTGTATATGCTGCAAATCTTTAGATAAACGTTGTTTTTGAAAAAAAGTTCATTTTAACGAGTGTTTTCCACTCCCAGGTTAAGAGTTTAGAAAAGCGTAGCGACCAAACCAAATTTTTAGGCTTTTCTAAACTCGAAATTTTACTTTATGCGCCACGCGTATTAAACGGTGATTTTATGTAAAGTTCACAATATGCTACTAAAGCAGCATGCTAAAGGAGTATCTTTTGAACTTCACTTAAAAAACAGTGTTTTTTATACGCGTGGCGCATGAAGTAAAATTTCGAGGATAGAAAAGCCTGTAAATTTGGTTTGGTCGCTCCGCTTCGCGGAGCGACTAAACCAAATTTCCAAGCTTTTCTAAACTCGAAATTTTACTTCATGCTTAGCAGAGCTGGGATGAATCCTCAAAAACAGGATTCGAATCACGAATCCGAATCACCTAATATGATTCGAATCACGAATACTCGAATAAAGGATTCGTAAGTGAAAAATATGATTATAATCAAAGATTCGAATCCTCATTTTTGAATCACGGATACAAATCCTTTAAAAATAAATTTAAATCTATTATTTGCAACCAGTAATATTTTATTCCATCAGTTTCTATTAACAAAAATGTACATTTACCGACTAAATATCTGATTATATAATGATTTTAAATCTGTGTTTTATACGCGTGGCGCATGAAGTAAAATTTCGAGTTTAGAAAAGCCCCGTGAAAATTTGTCGAGGGTCGCGCAGCGACCTGAGACAAATTTTCTACGCGGGGCTTTTCTAAACTCGAAATTTTACTTCATGCTTAGTCTGGGAGTGGGCAACACTCGTTCTTAGAAGTTTCAAATTAAAGGATCACTCTAGATTACTAAGTTTATTACCATTTTACAAAGGCTACAGCTCGAAGGACCAATCATGGTTTTCGGAGACCGAAGGACTACAGGGAATCGAAGTTTATTTACAAGAAAACAACGAATATCTTAAGGTTGATTTTCAGTGCATTTTTAACTTCACTTTAAATCAGCGTTTTATACGCGTGGCGCATGAAGTAAAAGAGTTTAGAAAAGCCCCGTAAAAATTTGTCTCGGGTCGCTGCGCGACCGTCGACAAATTTTCTACGCGGGGCTTTTCTAAACTCGAAATTTTACTTCATGTTAGTCTGGGAGTGGACCGTCAAGATTTTCTACATGTCGAGATTTTCGATATTTCTACATTTATGTCGATTTATTCACAGTTTGTTATTGTATTAAATGCAACTTTAATATTAAATAAAAACGGTTTTTTTTAGGAATAGAACATTCACCCATTAAGAGCCGACCAAATTATAAAGTTAACTCTAAAAGTTAATTTAAGATAAAATTTTGAATCTTTTTCTATGATTTCAATGAATGATTTATTATATTACATACGTCGATTTTTTAAAAAAGTTTAATTTAAAATTCAAACGAGTGTTATCCACTCCCAGACTAAGCATGAAGTAAAATTTCGAGTTTAGAAAAGCCCCGCGTAGAAAATTTGTCGAGGGTCGCGCAGCGACCCGAGACAAATTTTCACGGGGCTTTTCTAAACTCGAAATTTTACTTCATGCGCCACGCGTATAGAACACTGATTTCAAGTGAAGTTAAAAATATACTATTAACGTTGCATATTTTTCATGGTTAAGTAACCAAATATCCATTCACAAATATTTGAATTATTCGAAAATTTCAATATTTATATTCAAATATGAATAATTTAGTGATTTAAATATTCATATTAGAATATTTAACTATTTGAATTAATCGAATTCGAATCCCAGCCTGAATAGCGATGATTCGAATTATTTAGGAGGATTTGAATCCGTGTATGAGGATTCGAATGCTTTTATAAGGATTCGATTCCTTTTTTATAAGGATTCGAATCCTTTTATAAGGATTCGAATCCTTTTATACGAATTCGAATCCTTTTATACGAATTCGAATCCTTTTATAAGGATTCGAATCATCTACGTCTGGATTCGAATACGAATCCTTTTAAAAAAATGTAACGAATCCGGATCACGAATCCGTTTTCACTAAAGTATTCGAATACCTCTGTTGAATCCTCTAAGAGGATTCGAATCCTGAATGATTCGATTCCTGCCCAGCTCTGATGCTTAGTCTGGGAGAGGAAAACACTCGCTTAACCTTTGCTTTTGCTTGACCTACTTTTTTGCTCTTTACTCTTCCTTGAGCTTCACAAATATTATGAGTTTCATTTGTCATTGATTACAGAAATATATCCATTGTTAAGTTGAATATCAGCAATCTGTTTGTATTGATCCTTCGAGTGATCGATCATTGATTGATTAATCGATCCTTACCTATCACTAGCATAAAGTAAAATTTCAAGTTTAGAGAAGCCTGAAAATTTAGCTTCATGCGCCATCCGTATAAAACATTGTATTATAGTGGAATTCAAAATATAATTGTAAATTAAACTTTAATACTTCATTTTAAACTTTACTAATTCAACTCCAAATCAAATTATTTAATTTAGTAGCTTATCTTTATTATTAAACATATAAATTATTTTTAACATGTCTAGTTTATAAAAATTTGATTCTATTAACAATTTAACATTATTCATATCAAATTTATGTCCGGTATTTAAGGTATGATGTGCTACTGAAGATTTATCGGGCTTAAAAGTTTAAAGAAATTCAATTTGTATATAAATAAGTATACGAGCGATTGAGATGATTTTTTTGAGCAACCATTCTAGTGATAATTTGAGCAAACATTCGAGAAATCTCTTGAAGAATCATGCGATAGAGATCTCTGAAACGATCTCGGTTTGTTCCTTTTTTTTGATAATCTAATGAATCCATTATTTTTATTTAAATGATCACATTACTAATTTGGCTCCAACTTTTTTTTTACATATATACTGCCTTTCAAAAAAATCAGAACACCAAGTATTTATTGCACGATTTTAATAAAATGTACACAATTTGATCATGTAAACAAACTGTATCGATGATTAACTTAAAAAACAAAAAAACAAATGAATAAAAATTAATAATGTGTTGGGCCTCCACGATTTCCCAAACACTCATTAACACGTCGAGGCATGCTAGAAATCAGGCTGTCAATATCGACTTGGGGTATTTCATTCCAAACTTCGATAATTTGACCTCTAAGTTCCATTACAGTGTTAGCGGGGCGCTGTAAGTTACTTATTCTAACACCTATCATATCCCAAACATGTTCTATTGGCGATAGATCTGGAGAACGAGATAGCCAAGGTAACAAATTGATTTCGGCACTATCAAAAAACTGTCTTGTAATGGCCGCTGTGTGAGGTCGAGCATTATCTTGCTGAAAAATGGGGTTCTGCAAGCCATTTACATAGGGCACTAACACTGGCCGTAAAATGTTGTCAATATACCGAATCGCATTAAGACTTGCTTCTAAAAAAACTAGAGGAGACCGACTACCATATGCTATCGCCCCCCAAACCATAACTCCCTGTGTAAGAGCCGTATGTCTTTCAACAGCAAATTGTAAAATTCTGCGTTCACCGCGTCGACGTCTCACTCTTCTGCGACCATCATGAGCCAATAAACAGAACCGAGACTCATCGCTGAAGATGATGTTATTCCATTCATGGGTTCAATGTTGTCTTTCCCTGCACCAATCAAGTCTTGCTCTGCGATGCTGCGGAGTAAGAGGTAGACACAATTGTAGACGGTAGGATCTTATACCAAAACTGCGGATTCTTCTGTAAACAGTAGCCATGGATACTCTTTGGCCATTTAGAGCCAACCAGTCATTTCCCAATGCCCGCGACGTTGTAAATCTGTCCCTTAAAGTTGTAAGACGAAGAGCTCGATCTTCACGCTCAGTGGTGCTTCTTGGACGTCCTGATCCAAGTCTACGTCGATTCTCCCCAGCTTCGGACCATCTAGACCAGCAGCGTACGATCACCGATACACTACGGCCTACCCTTTCAGCAATAGCACGAACCGAAAAACCCGCTTCTCGCATTCCAATAATGCGACCCCTTTCAAATTCACTTAGATGATGATATTGTGCACGCCGACGAACACGGGGCATCTTTTTATGTTTTACAAACTGAAACGTCAAACTACTCAGAGGCTACTTGGATATTAGAAGCAATTACATTAAAAAATCAGCAGCTCTTCATAATGGTGAAATCAAGGAAAAATACCATTAAATAGTAACCAAAACAATTGATTTTTTGATCATCGATGCAGTTCATTTACTTGCTCAAATTCTGTAAATTTCATTAAAATCGTCCAATAAATACTTTGTGTTCTGATTTTTTTGAAAGGCAGTATATTAAGTTTGGTAGAAAACCATCTTTTGATTCGAAATGCAAACGACAGTTATTCGAAATTACCTTGAAAACATGATGAAACGAGGGATGAGCCAGTGCGCTTCTTCTTGCGGCGGCGCCTTTTGGCCTCTTCTTTGCGGCGAGCCAGCTCTCGAGCTCTGCAGTCGGCGTCCATTTGATCGCCGCTATCGCCGCCACTGCCCTCCCCCATATCATGGTGATGACCACTGTCACCACTAGATACTGAAACAAAAAATAAATCATAAATATAAATGCCATACAATATTGATTTCTTAAAAAAAAAGATCCATAATATTTGTAGTTCAAAATGTGAAACAGATATAAATTTGAGTAATAGAACTGATTTACGCCCGTTGGCACCCAAGTCGATTAACTAAATCAGTGATTAGTACTTTTCAAAAAAAACAACAATAGTATTTACAAATTGTTTACACAATTGCATATTGATGAAAGATACATGTTTAGGATATCTTACAAATTTATAACATTCTTATATTCTAGAAATTTGGTTTAATAAATGATTAGTGGATGATTAAAGCTAATCGGTCGGGGTGCAAATTGACCTTAATCAATAATTAAACTTCATAAAACACTTTCTTCACATTTATTTATGCTAACATTATGTTACATTTAGCATAAATAAATGTTTTTAGTGAGGAAAGTGTTGGTGTTTTTTTTATTAAGTTTTATTAAATTCTGCTCTCCACGTAACTCAAACCAAATAAATGATGTAATCTAAGTGTCCGATTAAATTGTTGTGAATGCCTCTTGATAAAAAAAACTAGATTTTTTTTGGAATTATAGACTATTAATAAAATACATTGTTCTATAAAATCAAATAGTTATAAAATTGTATTACTAAAACGTATCGTATTCTAGTAAAAAACAGACATTTTTAGAATACTGTTTTATTTATACTTTCATCAACACAATGATTATTCATTTTATAGAATACGAGTTTTAAAAGAATGTTGTGCAATATATTGAGCTCATATTTAAAAAGTGTAAAAAATATTGGTGACTAATCAAAACCCAAGTTTGAAAAATGTCAAGGTTTAAAATCTAAATAATATTTTGTTGCGATTAGCGTACACTATGCAAAAATAAAAGTAGAAGCATAAAGATTCCAATTATCAGACAATTAGAAAGCGCAAATATTTACAGATGTAAATCAAACACAACCAAAAATAAAATTGAGGTTAGATCCTAACGAAAACTTCGCGCATCGCTATCACGCGAAGCAGCACCGGACAACTTAACTCTCAAAACTGCAATAAAATAAAAGGATTAACACAAAATCCCACAACTCAGCAAAGGAAACTAGCGAACAAAAAAAAAAGATAAACGCTATCACACGTTCATAATTACACACACCGTTGATCAGCGCAATTAACAAGGTCTAAAGTGAAACCTAATTAAGATTTGCATCACGCATCCGTTTATGAATCGCGTATGCAAACAACGAACGGAACAAAAAAAATATGAAATTTCTTCTGCCTTACCGTACATATCTGCCGTGGAGTGTAAGGAACTTTAACCCGCGGGACGAGAGAAACAATGGAATCACTCGCGAGACGGACGAATTGCGAAACGAAATCCGCGTGGGCGACCCAAACCAGGCGAGGCCGCGAAAATAAGTAGCACGCAAAAAATCAAAATTAAACGCCGGCCACGCCAGGAATAAAACACCCGTAAATCTAACAGGAAGAGGAAATATACTATATGTGAATTTTGAGAATCGAGTAAAAAAAAATAGACTGAAAATATTTAAAGGTCGTTGTAAATTTATTAAACTAGGAGTTTTGTATTGTTGTTCTTATATGGAATGAGTTTGTTATATTAAAATTTACTTGGAATTTAATCGCAATATAAATGTTACTAACAATGTGCTAAAAGAAGTTGTTTAATGCAGTTAATTATTTGTTTGTTTTGTTATTCTACAAACACATACATTTCTATGAGTTTAAATTTATTTTTAAAGTTTGTTACAAAAAGCTAGTCGACTCCCTAGTAAAGAGGGGCAAAATGGCTCTTTTGAGTGAGCTGGTTCACAAGATCTGACTCAATTTAAAGAGCTGGTTCAGGGAGCCAGCTCAAAAGAGTTACATGACTCAGTCAACGATCCACCGAGAGTTTTGTCTCTCAGAGATTCATCCGATTCGCCAACTCATGGAATTGACCGAGGTGGTGATTAATTATTTCGGTTATACAATGATTGCAATAATTTAATCATAATTTATATAAAAACGTAAGCGTAATTATTTAATCAAAATTATAGTAAAAGCGTATTTATTTCGTGCCATTACATTTCAAGTGTGTTTAAATATATTGAATACGTGTGCGCGCCTATAAAAACACATACATACATTCAGCACGGAAACATCGCGATCCAATTCCGAACCTTAGAGTTGGTCCCGATGAGTGAGCTATAGCTCAGTCGGATTCGAGAGCTCCGTAAAACGAGCTAGTTCAGTTGGATTCGAGAGCCGTCGTGAATCATCGCGATCTAACTTCGAATCGCGGAATTGTATCTAGCTCAGTCGGATTCAACAGCCGTCGTGGCTCTTACACGGTCGATTCGCCAACTCAATGGGTTTATTTAACTCCAAATTTGCAAGCGTCGTAATTCAAATCGATGATGCTGCAATAATATAATAGAAATATAACGACAGCTATATTCTTACTACAATAAGAAACACTTCTTATTTAATTTACACTTTTGTTTACAAAAAGGTAACGAAAATATAAATACACTCGTAATGTTTACTAGATAGTAAACAACGGCGTTTGCTTATGATATTTTAAATTGTAGTATCTGTGAACTAAGAGGCGAATCTTAATCTAAATGAACGAATAACGCAGATTTAAAAACTGGCGTGAAAAATATTCAGTTCTTAGAAATTAATTAAGTAGTGTACAAATGCAAAAAAGTAAAAAGGGCATGTTTAACAAGCCTGAAAGAAGCCGGCCTGTGGATTCGCTAGCAGCGTAAAAATCTGTTAATACATTGCGAATCTACATTTACTGTAGAAGAGCGGGCGAATCGAAATGAGTCATGGCTCAAAAAGAGCTACATATTTCGAACTGAGTCATTTAGCTCACCAGCTTACTTCACTGAGCTGACTCTTTGAGTCGATTCGCTCAGGAGTTACCCATCTCTACTTCCTAGGAGAACTAGGCAGGATTCGAATAATTTAGAAATCGAATTCTATTCGAGGATTAAAAAGAGGTATTCGAATTAGGAATAGTGATCCGGATTCGTTACATTTTTTTAAGATTCGTATTCGAATCCAAATGTAAGTAATTTGAATCCTTATAAAATGATTCGAATGCTGACAGGGATTTGAATCCTCCAAAAGGATTCGAACTGTTAAAAATAATAATAAAAATAATAAAGTAATAATAAAAATATATAAAAACAGAATATTTACATTTTTCTACATTCATTTTAAAGTCAGGTCAAATAATACAATTAATTTTTTTTATTTTTTTTATTTTGGGTTTTACGTCATCTATTTCCGCTGCTAAGGCCAATCATGACGCCGGAGATTAGGTCTACAGCTATCCGGGAATTTTGCCGAACCCGGTAGGGATCTTTATAATACAATTAATTAAGTTAATAGAAACAGATAGCGATATTAAAAATGTTTATGGTTGCAAAAAATGTAATTCCAATTTATTTTTAAAGGATTTATATCGTGATTCTATAAACAGGATCCGAATCACATTTTTCTCTTACGTCTCCTTTATTTGAGTATTTGTGATTCGAATTCTACTTTTTCTAATGAATCCTTTATTCGAGTATGTGTAATGAATTACACATATCGAATAAAGGATTCATAAGGTAAAAAATAGAATTCGAATCACAAATACATATCGTATTAGGCAAGGGTTCGGTTGATATATATCATAAAATATTTATCACGATATTTATCATGATATATATCGATATTTATGAACTAAGATATATATGATGGAATTTATAGAATGCACAAAACAATTAAATTGTACATCGCGGGATATTTTTCTTTTAAGTATACATATGCATACGCTGTAAATTTGTAAAAAAGAGCAACGAATGTCGGATCGTTGCTCTTTTTTTGAAGTTCAATTTGAAGCTTTAAACGAGTGTTTTCCACTCCCAGACAAAGCATGAAGTCAATTTTCGAGTTTAGAAAAGCATTAAAATTTTCAGGCTTTTCTAAACTCGAAATTTTACTTTATGCTTCGTCTGGGTGTGGAAAACACCCGTTTAAAGCTTTAAATTGAACTCTTTAAAAAAAACAACCTATATCTGAAGATTTATAGCATATACGCTGTAAATTGGGACATGTATACTTAAAAGTAAAACTCTCTGTACAATTAATAAATAATATAAATATTATAATTTATGAACAATAATAATTATGAAGAAGTTGATATATATCAGATAAATATCGATATATATTCGAGTCGCCTATTTCCAAAAACCCCTAAATCCATCTGAAAACCATGGATTTAGGGGTTTTTTGAAATAGGCGACTCATTTATACAAATATCATGATATTTCCGAACCCTGGGGTATTACGTGATTCGCATACTTGATTCAAATACTTTTTTTTTGAGGATTCGTTCTAGCTAGTTGGTTCCCAGTGTACCTCGTTCAATTGTACTGCAGCTATTATTATCTGATTCTGCATGAATCGATTGGAGTTTCCAAAAAAAGTTGGAAACGCTACAGAATACTAACCCAAATAGCAGCCCTTATGTTTATAATTCTAGACAATTCTTTTCTGGTTTCTAAGATTTAAATGCTACCACTTGTATTTGGACAGAGCCTATTACAATTGAACATCAATCTGTCATTGATTAGACTAGGATGAACACATTTGAAATTCTAAATATCTCGTTTCAATTTTCAATACATTTTCCGCGTAATTTAACCTTCCCAATACATTAAAATCCACACGGTCCGTTTCACAGTTTGAAAATTAATCAACCAGACGTCGATTCGTTTCTGTCGGGTGTTCGAATCGAATCGCGCCGAGGTTGGGCTCTAGAGCGTACATTCAATTCGAGTCGTCGGTCGCGGTGTGCCGGGAACGGGTGCCCCATGTATAATGCATCTTTCTAATGGAACGAGGTCGATGAACCGTAATCAGCAACAATATTGTAATTGCAGTGTGTACATGTAATTGTGTGCCAACATTATCAAGGTTCAAAGGACCGGGCTCCTCGTTCCGGCACATGTCGTTGTCGGGTAAAGGTACTTCTAAAAATACCCTCCATGAACGCTCAGCGGGAGTGGAAGGGACCGACTTCCACGACACCGATTCAAACGCGTGGGCGTTTGTAAGGATTATTATTTAACGATCTAAAATAGATATTGAAAAAAAGAGATTAAAAATCCATCATGGATATCCAGTTTGACGTCCACAGTTGATTAAGACCATTGAAGAGGTCTGTAAGTCACCATTGTATAGCCTAAACCAATCGAGATGTTAAGATGACACTATAAATTTAAGCTAAATTTACAATAATACCGATTAGGTGAAGTTTTTAAGTCTACAGATTATATGAAAAGTTCGTCTAATTATCTCAATTTTGTATTTTCAATTTCAAGTTGCACATCTAATTTTGATTATTGAATTACAGAGGTTTTCTCATGTAAAAGTACAACCTATCATTTTAATTCTAATCTTGCTTCGGCTGCTTTGGCTTGGTCGCGTAGCGAAGCAGAGTGACCGAGCCAAATAAAGTTTTGAAGAGCTAAATTAGGTTTTAAAGATTGATGTAAACAAACAGAATTTTACAAACGTAACCTCCGAACTTGATTTAAACACTGAATATTTTAATGATGTAAGCTCTAAAAATAATGTCTAATGATGAAACGAGTTAATGTAGTTGTATGAGTTACGTGAAGGTGTTAAGTCACTTAATTAAACACAGTTATATTCCTTTCTTCACTTTTATTTTTCTTGCTAAATGTACATTTCGGGCACTAAGTACCCATTATCAATAGCAATAGTTAGCTATTGATAATGGGTACTTAGTGCCCGAAATGTACATTTAGCAAGAAAAATAAAAGTGAAGAAAGGAATATAACTGTGTTTAATTAAGATGAAACGAGTGTTTGTTTTCCACTCCCAGACTAACCATGAAGTAAAATTTCGAGTTTAGAAAAGCCTCGCGTAGAAAAATTTTCACGGGGCTCTTCTAAACTCGAAATTTTACTTCATACTTAGTATGGAAATGTATAAAACACTATATAAACTATCCAAATAAACAAGATTCAACTAATCTAACCTTCAAGCTTGATGTTAAGAAACAGAATTTAGTAATCCTAACCCCCAAATTCCATGTAAAAAAACAGGATTCATCTAACCTAACCTGCAAATTTCATATAAACTTGATGTAAGCAAACTAGATTTAACCAACCTAACCTACAAATTTGTTGTAAACAAACAAGATTTAACAATCCCAAACTCCGAATTTGATTCTAACAAACAGGATTTAACAAACATAACCTCAAAGATTGATGTAAACAAACAAGATTTTACAAACGTAACCTTCGAATTTGATTTAAACGCTGGATATTTTAACGATACAAGCTCTAAAATAATGTCTAATGATGAAACGAGTGTTTTCCACTCCCAGACTAAGCATGAAGTAAAATTTCGAGTTTAGAAAAGCCCCGCGTAGAAAATTTGTCGAGGGTCGCGCCAGCGACCCGAGACAAATTTTCACGGGGCTTTTCTAAACTCGAAATTTTACTTCATGTGCCACGCGTATAAAACACTGATTTAAAGTAAAGTTAAAAACTCATAAATATATCTTTTATTAGAGTAACACGGAATCGGGTATTTAGTCTGTTACTAACGATGTTCAGTGTTAATAATAAATAATTAACGTAAACATCTGGATTGGTCGCGTAGCTAAGCGAATCCAAATTTTTAGGCTTTTCTAAAGTTGAAATTTTACTTCATCTCAAACACTGAAATATATACACGACATATAATTAAATCTTGCGCTTTCCAAATTCGAATATTCTTAATATTCAACTCTAGGTCTGCAAAATATCCAATTTATATATTTGCCCATACTTTATGGATTAAAACATTATTTCCACAATTATTACTAAACTCCGAGGATTGCGACACCTATATTTTCACGGTGTTTCTTTCAGGAAGTCAAAACTTGGTGAACACCAAATACAGGGTAAGCCGTGGGAAACGGACGTTTGAACAGTACTCCACTATTTTTAGGTTTAAAAATTTGTTATTTACAGAAATAAGTGTGCCACAACATGCAACTTTATGTGTGAAAGTACTGTTATTAGTCTATTATTGCGTTGACAAATTCGGAGACGCTCCCTGAAGTTCGCCCTCTACTTTCTCCAACAGATCTTGATCGATTTCAGCGATGTTTTGCTTTATTTCTGCTCGCAATTCGACTAGTGAAAGAAGTTTGATTTTGTAAACACAAGATTTTAGAAAAACCCAAAGGAAAAAGTCACACATTAAAAGGTCCGGTGGGCGAGGGGGACAATGCATATCACTGGAGATAACGTGATTAGGAAACAGCCGTCTAACAACAGCCATCGACCCTCGGACTGTATGGGCAGTAGCTCCGTCCTGTTGGAACTAAACACACTGGCAGTTGTTCTTCGTCTTCTCAGCTCATTTTGAAGGAATTTGTTAATCATAGTGAGATAGCGATCAGATATCACAGTCACAGAGATCCCGTTTTTTCCCAAATAAGGGCCTATGACAACTTTCCGATGCTACACTTCACTATTTATAGGTTTAAAAATTCCCTGAAGTCACACATTAAAAGGTTCGGTAAGCGAGGGAGACAATGCATATTACTGGAGATAACGTGATTAGAAAACAGCCGTCTAACAGCCATCGACCCTTGGACTGTATGGGCAGTAGCTCCATCCTGTTGGAACTAAACACACTGGCAGTTGATTCGTCGCGTTCTAAACTCGTTTTGAAGGAAGTTGTTAACCATAGTGAGATAGCGAACAGATATCACAGTCACAGTGATCCCGTTTTTCCCAAAAAAAAGGGTCTATGACAACTTTACGATGCCACACTATACTCTAAGTTTGGGGCTGTGCGGTGGTCTTCGATGTAAAGTTGGATTGTCAGCGGCCCAGTATCGAAAGTTTTTACGCTGCAGTTGTACCAATGACTCGCCACTTCTCACGTTTAGATGTATTACCCAAATTAGGCACTTGTGCGGTAGAACAGCATTTCCCGAACGTAAGCAAGACAGTCCTGAAAACGTTGGGCCGTAAATGTACCATTCGACGCTGGCTCTCGCAGAGATAACACTATTAAAATCCCGAAGGGTTCCCGTCCGATGTACTACCTGGCATATGCGCCCGAGTTCCTTTCTTACAAATAAATGTGCGCCCAACGTAGCCAGGTGACACTTTCTCATTTTTTGAGCAGCGGAAATACACGAACGGCGCTCGTTCTGCGCATGAGAGAGCCTAATTTGAAAAATTTCACTATAACTGTCATACGCAAAAACGCGATACTCCACAGTCCACTCTGGCAACTAAACAAGGTAGTCTGCGAAACTGCAGGGTCTCAGGGGATAACACTAATCCCTGCCCTAGACTTTCATCACCTTTACCGCCTGACTAATATCCATCCCAAAAACGACAGTTTACTTATTACTTACAATTTTATTTATACTTATAAAGTTCTATGTCCCCAAGACTCACGCTAGTCTAAATGATTTTGAGCGTTTCTAAAACCAGTACTTTAATTTCTTGACAATTTTGTATAACACTATAAACAGTACTGACAAATACTCATTCGTATATTATCTGGCATCAATAGTCTCGTTATAAATAGATGCAATTCAGGAATATGAGCCAGGCCGTAGCTTACGATTAATGTGAACCACCCACTCTAATTCAAAAACACCAGCCTATTATATCTTGATGTAAAACATGTACATCTAGATGTAACAATATCCAAAATAATAGATAATCATCTCTTGGTGTTAAAACACGTGTGTGTAAAGTACCAAGAAATAACAATAACACGTTCAAAAATTCTTCAACACCCACAACTATGTCAAACCCGATTACCCAACAAGCTAAGTATCGCGTTATGTATACATTTGCATTTCCAACAGCATCACATCACCTCCGGAAAGTTGAACGACCTCACCGAGAGTACACCACAATTTGGCGTTGCGCAAAATTTCACCCAATTAAATTTTTATTTCACAACGCGTAATTTTTGTTCTTTCTCTCTTCTTTCTACAATCCGCGCTATTATATGTTTTGGCGCTCAAGGTTATTATACTAGTTTTTTTTGTCCGTTGCGAATTTTCATAATTAGCAGTGAATCATAAGCCGAGCAGTTGCGCAATTGCACGCGCGCTTTTTTAGTCTTGAATAATGGAATTAAGTAGAGGGATTTTAATGGGATTGCCTCTTATGCGCGAGAGGCGCATAACAGGTGCTAATCCGTTGGAGGGTGGGATTAATGCGGGATTTCGTTTGAGCGAGTTCGTTATTTATGCAGTGGATGAAATTGGTGGTATTAAGGAATTGTTTCGAGTTTTCTTAGTTGGAATGAAATTACAGGATAATTTGCTTCTGGATTAGACCCTTTACAATTTATATGATGAATATCAGTAGAACGTGCACGATGCTCCTTTATATGTTTATTTTAAAAAATGTCAGTTATTGCAAGGTACGACGCCCATATGAACACATATGCGTTACAAGGTATGACAGAATTGGATCTTTCCATGTTTTTCCCTACCCCTATTCCTGCAGGCCATGGTTCCTGAGAGGAAGAACAATGACGTTGTATTTGGTTACGTTTTTGAGTCTATCATAACCTCTCTTTATAGTTTCGCTGTACTTTCATAGATTTGTTAATATTTAGTGTTAATATTTAGTGTTAAAAATAAGTGTTATTAAAATTGGACTGTGTTAGTGTTAGGTGTGATTAAAATAATAGTTTGTGTTACTTGTAATTACATTTAAAAAATGTCGTTGACGTTGATTGGGTTTTTCTCAAAGTATACGTATTCCAAATTCAGCCTGTTTTCTGTAAATCTTTCGATATTCCTTGTTTTTCTTTTTTAAGTTCAATTTGAAGCTTTAAACAAGTGTTTTCCACTCCCAGACTAAGCATGATGGTGTTGTGTACGCATGGCGCATGAAGTAAAATTTCGAGTTTAGAAAAGCCCCGTGAAAATTTGTCAAGGGTCGCTCAGCGACCAGAGACAAATTTTCTGGGCTTTTCTAAACTCGAATTTTTACTTCATGCGCCACGCGTATACAACACCGATTTCAAGTGAGGTTCAAATATACATAGATTCAAAATATTTTTGTTTTGTACGCGTGGCGCATGAAGTAAAATTTCGAGTTTAGAAAAGCCCAGAAAATTTGTCTCGGGTCGCTGCGCGACCCGAGACAAATTTTCACGGGGCTTTTCTAAACTCGAAATTTTACTTCATGCTTAGTCTGGGAGTGGAAAACACTTTTTTAAAACTTTAAATTAAACTCTTTTAAATAAACAACTAATGTCAGAAAATGTTTACTGTAATTACTTGTAATTATCTAAATCATTTAGTAACCACATTTAAATTTAGCGCACATTTGTGACGTAAGCGATCCCTACCCGCACTCCGAAATCTTCGATTCTGTCGATCCTTCTTACGTTAATGTTGTTAACCAGTATTGTTGTTAACCAGTGGCGTAAATAGCTTTTACTGATGGGGGGATTTGAGTTCATTTAAACAATTGATGATTGGCATACTAAACGTATTTCACTTGTTAATTAGTTAAAGATAATTTTACATTAAATTAGCGTTTTATACACAACAGTGTGCAACATTTTTGATCTGATACGATTACAGTCAACACATTACGCATGTCTGTGCCCATTTTTTTTAGATTTATAAAAAAATGTTGGAAGTCAAATTTTAATAAAGTTTTGAAGGAAGTAACATATAATTAGAAAAATATAAAGTTATCGACATTCTTTGTTTTATAAAAGAGTTTAATTTGAAGCTTTAAACGAGGGTTTTCCACTCTTCGATTAAGCATGAAGTAAAATTTCGAGTTACGCGTTACGAGTTACGCGTATAAAACACTGGTCTTAAGTTAGGTTCCAAATATACGTCTTTAGGGCACTCCTTTAGTAGCATATCGCGATCTTCGCAATATTTGAGTGTTTTATACGCGTGGCGCATGAAGTAAAATTTCGAGTTTAGAAAAGCCTGAAAATTTGGTTTGGTCACTTCGCTACGCGACCAAACCAAATTTTCAGGCTTTTGTTTTATTTTTTTTTATTTAGGGGCAGGAAACGGAAGTTAGGGTTATTTCTGCCCTAGCACCGCAGCCGTGTGGCTTATTGTACTTCTTCCGTTACCGTAGTTAATCAAAAAGCTTAGCTAGTCCCAGCAGCCTTTCGATCATCTTTCCCTTCGGGAAGTGGTTTGGATTCCCTTGGACAAGGTTTGCTTCCCTCCAGGTGGAAAGTGCCTCGCACTCTAATAGTACATGTGAGGCGTCTTTATCCTCTTCCAGGCATAGTCTGCATATTGGATCTTCTGTGAACAGTTTCATGTTATGCAGGTGCTTCCTTAGGGTACAGTGTCCAGTTATCAGTCCTGTGACTATTCTAAGGTTGTTTCTACTGAGTCTGAGGGCCTCAGTTGCTAGTTCTTGGCAGGGTTTTTCCATCAGTAGTTTACTGTGTCTATGCCGTCAGGTTTTTCCAGCGCTCGGTGTGTCTTTCTAGGGTCCACTCTTTTGCGCTTGGTCTTATTGATTTTTTAGGAATCGGTAGCATTGGTTCTGGTCCAATGTAGGGTCTGCGTGATCCAATCTTTGCCAGAGCATCGGCTTTCTCGTTGCCATCCTCCCCTGTGTGTCCCGGCGTCCAGCGTAGTGTTACGGTGTTTTCCGTCGCCAGTTTCGTCAGGTTTTGGATGCACTCCCATGATAGCTCAGATTGGATCTTATAGCTGTTGAGTGCTCTTAAAGCAGCTTGGCTGTCGGTGAGGATCAGGATCTTTTGCCTCTTATATCCCCGTCGCAGATTTTCCATGGTACATTGGTTAATCGCGAAGATCTCGGCTTGATGTGCAGTTGCCTTCCTCCCCAGAGACACGTAGATGTCACATTTTGGGGTTACGCCGTGAATCCCAGCGCCTGCTCCACCTTCTCTTCTTGACCCATCGGTGTACTAGATCAAGGTTCCAGGTGAAGGGTTGCGCTTCTCATTGTCCCCCTCACATTCTATTGTGAAGGGTCTCTTCAGGGAGTAGCGTGGTATCATGTAGTCACTTCCCATTTGTAATAGAGGTTTGGTAACTACCTGTTCTATTCTGGAGTGGTTTCCTGTGGGGTGCCAGTTTCCAGTTGTCCTCAACCTATATGCCCCTAGTCTGGCCTCGCTTTTAACCACTAGGTCCAGCGGTTGGAGGTTTAGTAGGGTTTCCATTGAGGCTGTTGGTGTTGTACGCAGTGCGCCAGTTATGCATAAGCAGGCTAGTCGCTGTACTCTAGATAGAGCTGCCTGCGCAGTACTTTGTTCTACTTTTCTTACTTCATGCTTTGTCTGGGAGTGGAAAACACTCGTTTAAAGCTTCAAATTTTGCTCTATTATAAAAACAACGAATATCTAAAGATTTACAGCACACCTTGCCCTTGAGAAACTCGATTTTTTTCTTTTTCAAACAATTTTGAAACATCGAACCTAAGTGTTTAAGCTTGTTCGTTAAATCATGGCATTTTAAATTATTTTGACAAGTGTAGATAATTACATGACACTTGTCAAAATAATCATGCAAGCTTTAATTTAAATGAGTCGCCTATTTCCAAAAACCCCTAAATCTATTTGAAAACAATGGATTTAGGGGTTTTTGGAAATAGGCGACTCAAATATCGACATGCCAAACAATTGCATGTTTCTGTTTCAACGAACCTTTATTAATTAAACAAAAAAAGTTCATGACGTCAGGGTAGAAAGGTAATGTGTTGACTATACCAATCTTGATGTAATCAATCCTGCAAAGGCCACTAATACGAACCATATCAAATAACAGTAATCCATTGATTCAAATTCGAAACCAAGAAGCTTGCCATTGTCCCAAATACGAAATCCAGATCCTCTTGATCAGACACAAGAAAAGAAAAAGCACGGCTCTAACCTTATTTCCAACAAACCCATCCATCTATCTGCATTCACCTCCGACCATTTCTGCGTCGCACCGCTTACATAAACAAGTGTATAATGTATGCGCATAATGAACAAATTCAAGGTTTTCGGAATTCCATTATGCGCAAACACACACACTTACAGAAATCTCATTTAAATGCGATTCCGCTCGACGCCAGCGACACAGGCCGCTTCCAAATGGTAATGTTTACCAGCACGGTTCGAAATAAAAACGACGTTCTTTCCTTTGTCGCGTACTAATTATTGGCAAAGCTGTGGATACGATGCACATGTGTTGTGCGGCGCAGTGCCCTTCTAGCCAAAAAATATCGGACGTCAACAAGAAACGGAATGGCAGAAAATACATGTGTGTGCGAAGCGTTCCAAGAAACAAATATGACCTTCCAAAATCACAATGCTTGGTGATTATAAAATTATGCCTATTGTTCTCGACAATGAGGCAGATGTTATTAATATAAAATTTGTCTTTTTGTATTTATATTACAATTTTAGAGGATAGTGTGATTCGGATTCGTGACTTGAATCCTTTTTTTGAGGATTCGTCGCAGATCTGACATCCTCCGATTTGCTGTAAGATCAAGTCCATTATGATGACATTCTACACCACAATATGCTGATATTCTACACCTCACCTTAGCCAGTGTTAAGGATATGACATTTAAAAAAAACAACGATAGCCATCATAAAAAAAACTGCATCAGCTTTTTTAAAAAAAAAAAACAACCCAATTCGGGCCGGTCGTCGCTGGCAGAAAATTCAAGAATCCCACAAATTCTCTCCATTCCTACCCATGTCACGGCGATGATTTCCGAAGTTTCTCTTCATACGCCCCCACCCGAATTTAATTTAGTCCGCACTCGGACGCGCTCCTGAACAGTATCCTAACAAGTCTTAAGGCTCATGGTTCAGACCATTAAAAGTACACGCAATGAAAGATACCGCCCGGTTTTATAATGTAAATGAAAAATGAGTTAAAGGTAAAAGTCATTAAGCACGTAATAAACCAACACCACTTAATGACTTTTACCTTTAAACAGAAAATATTATGTTCTTTTTATTTGAGTAATAACAGCATTTTGTAATATCAAGCTATACTACACTAGAAAAAATGAAAAACTGCTAAAAGTGTCAATTAAACTAATAATATTTACACAACAATACAGGGTGGCTGATTTTTTATTGTCCAGCTTATATTTGGTGAAATATTAAAGATTCAAAAAACAGTTTAATATGACAACGACAAGTTTTATGATCTACAAATTACAACAATTTATGTTTTTCCATGGTGTACCTATTTTTCGGAATAAAGTAAAATTTTCATTTTTCTTTAAATTGAATGCCCTGTATATTTTTTTGATAATCAGATTCTAAATACTACTACTTGACTTGAATAATTGTCAATATTTCAAAAAAATTACAACCTGTTGATAGCACAGTACATCCATGTTGCAATTACACCAATAAAAACTGATTACTGTCAAATATGACATGTATTTGCTGATAAAATCAAATTTGACAATTAATAAAAAGGGCGGCGCCAACCGAATAAACCAGCAAAGTCAGGGGATTTTATTCATCGAGAAAAGTCTTGGAAAAGTCAGGGAATTTTTAAGTTAATAATAATAATAAATATGCAAATAATACGATTAAAGAATTAATCAAATTGTTTGTTCTGTTCGGAGCACGAATTTAAACATTAAATAAAATTAAACAAAATAAAAAAAAAACATTTCCCGTAATTTGAACAATTGATAATTGACATACTAAATTCATTTCACTCTAATCAAGTAGTTGGAGATTTTACTTGAAGTTAGTGATTTATACGCGTGGCGCATGAAGTAAAATTTCGAGTTTAGAAAAGCCTGAAAATTTGGATTTGCTGGGGCGCGCGAGCGAAGCGCTTAATCTGGGATTGGAAGCCCTCGTTAGATACGAAATAATGTGAACAGTTAACAAATTCAATAAATTGATGGAAATTATTGATGATTTACAAATAAAATTATATTATTCACTGAAAACTCACAAAACACTCGATATATTAAAAATCGTCATAATAATAAATATCAATGAATGTGGTTTTTTGAGTTAGGTGAAGATATAAATCAATGAAGTTAATGTTTTGATTGCAATTAACACATTTTTTCTATCTATATAATCAAAAATCGGGTTTGTTCATTAATTGAATGAATAAATAAAAGAAATAAAAAAAATAAATGTTTATGAATATTTGTGTATCAAGTTACTTTTGCCAATTTTTATTATTAATTTCGAACAATAGTAAAATTTCATAAATTTAAAAAGTTAAAGGAGATCATATTTACTTTCTAACTTGCTGAATATCATAAACACTTGCGCTCTCTGTTACTACGAAATGAGCTTTGAATTTACAGAATTTATTCGAGATATTGTTTGTCTATTATCCCTCACACGTTGCAATTACATTTATGTTTAATTTTTCGTAGGTTAAGTGGAAGATCAGTAACAGGTTAAGCTGACTGAACTTCGCCTACGCTTATAAGTATTTATTTTGTATTTATTTTTTGTATGACAAATAAAGGCATTTATTTATTATTATTATTTACGAAAGTCTTCCAAAAATTGAACAAATTTAAAAAATTATGAAACTATTTTTTTAATAGCTTTATCAAAATTATGTAAATTGAAAGATAAAATTTTAAGAAACTACAGGTTTAATAACATTTTACGAAAATGATTAATTTAAATTCACGAATTTTTCAAATAAGTTATGAAAATTATGTAAATTGAAGAAAGATTCAAACTTAAAGGAAATTTAAAGAAATTTTAGATTTGTTGTAGTTATACGAAAATTACTAAATTACTGAAATTCGCGATTTATTTTTAAACTTTATGTAAGTTATGTAAATTGAAAGAAAAAGGTTCAAACTTTGAGAACAATTAAAGAAATTACAGATTCATTGTAATTTACTAAAAATGATCAAATTACTAAAATTCACAAATTCTTTCAAAGTTTGAACCTTTTTCTTTCAATTTACATAACTTACATAAAGTTTAAAAATAAATCGCGAATTTCAGTAATTTAGTAATTTTCGTATAACTACAATTAATCTAAAATTTCTTTAAATTTGACAAAAATCTGAAATTTGCGATTTTAGTAAAATTTTCTGAAAATTATGTAATCGAAAGAAAGATTCAAATTTGAAGGAAATTTAAAGAAAATTCAAATTTATTGTAATTAAATTATATTTATTACTAATAAATATAAAAATTTAAACAAAGATTCAATTTTGATAAAAAATATTTTCTTTGTTTAAATTTTACGAAAATTATTCTTTTTTTGAAAATTGGCATAAATGACCATGGTATTGAAAAAAATTATGGTAAAAACAAGAAAATTATTAAAATTCAGTAACATTCTAATTGGCATGTTTAGATGTCAAAATTTGAGAAATGTCCAAAATGTTGAGAAAGGCTAAAAAAAGTCAAAATTTTTAGAAAATGTATTATACTTTTTGTGTGGTGAATTACACAAAAAGTATAATACATTTTCTAAAAATTTTGACTTTTTTTAGCCTTTCTCAACATTTTGGACATTTCTCAAATTTTGACATATAAACATGCCAATCATTGTATTTCTCCTTTAAGTACTTATACATATAATTTTTCAAGCATTTACTGATTTTATTAAAGAGTTCAATTCGAAATGTGTAACAAGTGTTTCCACTCCCAGACTAAGCATGAAGTAAAATTTCGAGTTTAGAAAAGCCCCGTGAAAATTTGTCGAGGGTCGCGCAGCGACCCGAGACAAATTTTCTGGGCTTTTCTAAACTCGAAATTTTACTTCATGCGCCACGCCTATAAAACAATGACAGTATTGTGAAGTTCAAAATATGCCTGCTTATGATTGATTTCGCGTTAATAAATTTTAGAAAAGTTTTACCTTTGTTTAACTAAAAATAAATAGTTTTATCTACAAAAATATTTAGCACAATCTCGGAAATTTGAAAAACACGAGGTACTCGCTACGATTTTCGTACGTCATCTGAATCACGAGGAACTATAGTAAGTCTTCGGGTTCTTCCGTGAGAAACTGCTTTTATCGCCCCGCCGAGGCGTAAGAAATATTTTCGGCCAGGAACGGTCGACTTACCAAATTCCCCCAAAGCAATTAAACCATTACAATTTACATGCGACCTTGCAAAGGGATTTAAATCCCCTTGAAACCGTAGAAAGCATACCTGTCTACTCAACTTAACCCACCTTCTTTGTCCTTTACGCGTTTAGACAAAGACGGAAAAGCCGACGACACTTGTGCACACCTGGAAGAACCCTCGATGCATACTGATAACCGCGTCTCGAGGATAGTGAACCAGGAAATCGCATCGGATATCGATCGCCGAGTTTCTGGCACGGACGATTCGATCGCGAAAAAAAAGGTACAATGGCACTGTAAGTGGAGCACAGTCTGCATTATCATGCTAAATCGCCGGCGTTCCGCCATATTTTTTTATTATCGCGGCCACTGTAATCCACCTACGTCCATTGTGCTGGGAGAAATTTATTGTGCATTGTAAGTTTTATATGTGTCTCTGTCCCGCGCGTGTTGGTCTGTGTGGCAATTATGATTGCCGTTATTTTTATCAGCGACGCGGGCTGATCTACATACGAAAGAACCTCGATTGGGGGAGATGAGTGACATTGTGACGTCATTGTGGGAGATAAGCATCTTGCTTTATGTGCGCTTGTAGTTTATATAATGAGTACGCTAAATCTCTGTAGTATATTTCTATCAAGTTTCCTAAAATTATTAACTAAATATGGTCATTCTTGTTGGATTTATCTAGACTAGTTACATTATAATTATTGTTGACTTTTTATATGTCAATTACTAAAGCGTGTAGCCAACTTAAATTTTTAAAAAGATAAAATCATGGCACTCTAGAGGTTTTTTCTTTTATTGAACATACGATAGGATTGATGAATCCTGGATCCGTGGATGTGTATTGCTGTATCTAATAATCACGGATTCGGGTGGTTTCGAAGAATCCTCGATTCAATCCCGGATCTAGTGAAATCACCACCAAATTTATATAGGCAGCCCCGGTGGTGGTTTTAGTCAGTATTGTCAGTGGTCAGTATAACTTAACCTCTATACGTTTAGTGTACCCCAAAGTTTCAATTTATTTACGTGATATACAATATTAATTTTGTATGAAAATGGAAAAGTGTAGTAAACATTGTACTGAATAAGAAAAAAATACTGCTGGCAACATTAGTAAAGGAGTACTCTTTATTGGAAAATAAAGAAACGCCCAATGCGACTGTTTGAAAAGCAGAGGGATCTGGGAAACATTACCGGTGCAGCAGTACGATTCCCAACCAAACCACAAATGGCCTAAAATAAAATAACATTTGTAAAAATAATGTATCTAGTATAGGGTTTAATAACTGAAATTGTACTTTTTGTCTTGAACAATTTAAGCAAAATTTGCGAGTAAACGAAACAAACCAATAATATAAATGAGGGTTTTACCTAAAAACTACTTATACAAATTAGGAACTGTTCAATGGAAGACCATGATAGTTCACCCTTTCTAACTGTTCTGCTACTAATGGTAATAAAACCTGTACAATAATATCTTTAGAAAATCTGCATCTTCTCCTTAATTCTTCTACGTCAAAAAATTCAAATGGATTTTCCGCATCTTTGATATACCTAATAAATTTATATACAAGGATATTGTTTATCTTTCAATTTATAGGTTAGATATACAGGGAGTTCTTCTTTTAATGCGTATACATTCCGAATTCAGCCTATTTTCTGTAAATCTTTAGATATTCCTTGGTTTTTTCAAAGTTCAATTTGAAGCTTAAACGAGTGGTCGCGTAGCGACTTTGACCCTCGACAAATTTTCACGGGGCTTTTCTAAACTAGAAATTTTACTTCATGCTTAGTCTGGGAGTGGACAACACTCGTTTAAAGCTTCAAATTGAACTTTTTTAAAAAACAACGAATGTCAGAAAATTTACAGCTTATGCATGTTTACCTAAAGTTTACCATGAAGTAACCGCATTTAAATTCAGCGCGCATTTGTGAAGTAAGCGATCTCTACCCCCACTCCAAAATGTTTGATTCTGTCGATCCTTCTTACCGTGTACTCGACCATCTTTAGGTTAGCCAAATTGAGAAATCAGCAACTGATGTAACTAGACAGCAATTTCTTCGATTCTCTAATATGCCAAAATAAGTGGTTAGGTTAAACAATCTGTCATCAACTAACTTGACTTAAGTAACTAATAGCCAACTTAATTTAGCTAACGTTAGGTTAGGTTAAATAACCTTACACTAACTAAATTTTGAAGTTAGGTTACTTTGGTTCTCGATTTGTCAGGTAAGGTTAGAAATAAGTATAAATGAAATTGCCATTTTTGGTTGCAGAATACTTCAAACATTAAAAGTGCGATTCTTTTCGCAATCGACAAGTTAGTCTATATCAAACACTCATTGAAACAACTACTTCCCGAGCTAATGCCCCGACGGACATTGAATTATACGACAAGTGTTTGCTGTTACATACAGTAACCTAATGCAAATGTAAAAATTTGGGTAAAATTATTCAGGCCATCTATAGACGCGTTTCGAGATTTATCTCTCATCAGTATAGCTTTGCCATTCCCTCTAAACAATTTGACACCTTAGACTGGCAGCTACGTTACCGTGCGGTTCAAACATACGTATAAATGAAATTACCCGTTCTTGGTTGCGGAATACTTCAAACATTTAAAGTGCGATTCTTTTCCCAATTAACAACAACTTAGTCTTACAAGGATTATATCAGACTATCAGGTAAGATTAGTCTTAGTTACTTAGGTTTGTTTATAAAAGTGTTCAATTTGAAACTTCTAACATTCCTCTATTAAATCCATCTTTGAGTTTAAAAAAGCCTAAAAATTTGGTTTGGTTCCGTAGCGACCAAATCAAAATATTTATGCAAGATCTATTAAACTGAGATCGTCTGGCTTAATTCTTACAAATGATCGAGCTGCTCGATACTTCAACTGCTCGATCATCGCTTGCTCGATACTTCAACTGCTCGATCATCGCTTGCTCGATACTCGGGATACTCGACCTTACCCATCACTATTCCTATTCAGTCGCGAAAATATGTTTGGCCAACAGATAAACTTGGACTACAACGACTACAACAAAGAAAATATGAACACAATTTTTGGATTAGAAGTATCTTCTTTTAGAAATCGTGCGATTACTGCGTCTTTTCTGAAAGACAAAAAAGCGATATTTTCATGTAACTGTTAAAATCAGATGTACGCTCGTAGTTATAAATAAAACATGCAGTCTGCTGCCAATGCAACGTGGTCTTGCGTCAAAAGTTCCGCGCGATGCCAAACTTTCATTTGTTTAGAATCATTGACATTTACGATTGTTTAACCAGTTTGTACTGACGCTGGCAGCAAGCTCGCGAATTTTCCCTTTTAACAACGATTATATCGGTTAAGTGCAATTGTACCGAATTTTTGTACTGACTCTGGCAGTAAGCTCGCGAATTTTTCCTTTTAACAAAAATCATATCGGTTACCAAGTGCAATTGTACCGAATTTTTGAAAATAAAGTTCATCATTTAATATTTCTAAAAGTAGATTACTTAGAAACACTTGAACTCGTTGGATTTAAAAGGCTTCTTAAAACATCGTACCTATAAAAATAACATGATTTCTAAGGCTTCGCAATTTGATGATCATTAGAGTCATGTAATAAAAAAAAATTGAGTCGCCTATTTCAAAAAAACCCTGTAACCATTTGAAAACAATGGATTTAGGGGTTTTTGGATACAGGCAACTCAATTATTTAACTTATAGTCATTCGACCATCTTGCAAAGTTATGTGATATCACAGCACCGATGCAATTTGTCATGGGTGAGAAGTCGCACTGAAATGACGTCATTTTAGAAAGAATTTACCAAAGCGTATGGAGTAAAATGACGTCATTTTGGTGCAAGTTGTCACCGATGACTTTGTAAAACAGACTATTTTTGATTTAGTGACTGCAGTTTCAGCAAAACTATTTAACTACTTAATTCAACACTTTCAAACTTCTTGGAAATCTATGTAAACCAGAAAACACAAACTTTGTACAACAGACTAATTTTGATTTCGTGACTGCAGTTTCAGCAAAACTATTTAACCGCTTAACTTAACACTTTCAAGCTTCTTGGAAATCTATGTAAACAAGAAAGCCTTCGAATCATGATTTTACGTGATTCTTGAAAAATTACCTAAACAACAAACCTCTCAATTACAAATGCCCCAGAAGGTTCTTGGAAATCCACGTAAAAATAAGTTCTCAGCTCACCATCGTCTTAAAAAATTATTAAAAATTAAATTATCTGATCATAAAAAATTTAAAGAACTTCATAAATTAGAAACAACTTCTTAAAGTGTATTATTAAATATAAATCAATAAGTAAGAATAATTTTTTAACTTTCTGGGAAACTTATACAAATAACTTAGAATTCGCCATTGTTGCTTAGTTGAATATCATTGAGGTTAATTTAAATGGAGTGCATTCATTATACTGTAAAAGAAGACATAATAAATTCATTCCAGGAAAAATTCCCGGCGCACATACGTGTTGATTACAAAACCGAGAGCGTATGTGAACCGCATCCGCAACGACTAGCTCATCATTTCTGGTATGGAATATGTTTATGCTTTTCAATTTCTAAACATGAAACGACTTTATCTAAATATTTTGATCCGACGGTGAGCTGAAGCTTTTGTATCAGTCCGCATTTTAGGCCTTTTGACGTTTGTCTAGCAAATGTAGGTACATACAGGGAATTTTTCTTTTGGTACAGATTTACTCATGTGTACTATGTATATTTTTGGATATTTGTGTTTTTAAAAGTGTTAAATTTGAATTTCTAACGAGTGTTTTTACTCCGTGATTAAGCATGAAGTAAAATTTAGAGTTTAGATAAGCTTGAAAAATTTAATAGTTTTCAGGATTGTCTAAACTCGACATTTTACTTGATGCGTTATTGAAATACAGACTTTTTTCTGAGAATATGTAGTTATGCCACTGCATCAATATGTGTAATATATTTGACTTTTTATATTTTTTATTTATTGGCATTAGAGTATTACTCAAACAAACCTGTATATTGACACTTATAAGGATAGGCGAACCGGTTCTAATAATATGTGCTGTTTGTGTTCGATCATATTATCCGAGTGAGTCCCACACGGGTTCGCCGAAGAGACTTTCTAGTTGAACTCGAGAAACTGTTTCGCCAGATCTCTCAATTGTACTGCTTGCCGCTGCAGCACAGTTACAGATTATCCGTATATTCTAGTTACTGTACGGATACATCCATCCATCCACGTCGAATTAAACAATTGCTGGCGGCACATATGGCACAGAGACCGAGCTACGCACGCCTTCAAAATACTCACCCAACATATGATCTCTCTAATTGACAATTACATGCCCCTTGATTGTTCTAAGTGACATTGACTCTGCGGGCTAATTAGGGCTTTTGATGATTTTGAATTGGTACGCACAATGTTGTCAACAATGAATGAAGTTTAAACAGTAGTAAACATCACTAATCAAATTAATAAAGTAAATATACAGAGTGCCCAGTTTGAGTAGGACAGTATGGGTAACTTTGTTATTATTTATGATACAAGATTCGGTTAAATGGGCAAAGTTGTCCAATTGGTGTGTGCTTATTTAGATTCCCACCTCTGTATAGACATTTTTTTTAACTTTGACACTATTAAATTTGGTTCTTGTCATGTAATTCAAACAGATTCTACTCAATAAATAAATGCAATGTCATTTGCAAAAAGTATCACACTCTTAATGTCTTGTAATCCAGAGCTGGGACGAATCCTAAAAAAAACCTATAATTGAAATTTTAAAGACTTTAAATAGATAGTCCGCAATTGATTAAAAATAATTAATAATAAAAAAACATGTTTGTAGTCGCTAATAAACGGGCGCGTATTTATTTAACTGACATTACAAATAGTCTGCCTGTTTATAAACGATGAAAAATTTGGAATTTAAAAAATAAGGATCGTATTAAAACTTCCACATGGTCTTTGCAAAGAATTCCCAAAAATGAAATTTCAAGATGCGGACATTTCTTGTAAAAAAAATAGATTTTTTTTGTTTTTAGCATTGTGGGCTTTGTACAAATAAACACGATTGGTTTTGAATAAAATATTTACAGTTCACGTAACGTAAAGCACAATTTATTTGATTCTAAAATTTCATTTTTTAATAGAGAAACTGCGAATTATTACAGATAGTAGGTACACACGAAATAATATCGACATTCTGCGAAAATTTTGTCTATTTAAGACTTTTCTCCAAACATTTATCGTTTAATTCAACATCGGGGTATTGGGCTCGGGAAGAAGTGTTTCAATGAATATTTGGAGAAAAGTCTTAAATAGACAAAAAAATTATATTATAACTTTCACTATGTTCTCATTAATCACTGGGTGAAACATGATTAAATATATAAGCATCAGAGCTGGGCAGGATTCGAATCATTCAGGATTCGAATCCTTTTAGAGGATTCAAAAGAGGCATTCGAATACTTTAGTTAAACTGGATTCGTGATCCTGATTCGTTACATTTTTTAAGGGGATTCGTATTCGAATCCAAAGGCGGGTGATTCGAATCCTCATAAAAGGATTCGAATCCACATAAAAGGATTCGAATATTTATAAGAGGATTCGAATACTTACAAACGGATTCGAATACTTACAAAAGGATTCGAACCGTCAAAAATAATCCGAATTAATCGTGAGGATTAACACACAAAATTTGTTTTGTATGTTTTTAAATTTCTCGTTAAATCACTGTTTTGTACGCGTGGCGCATTAAGTAAAATTTCGAGTTTAGAAAAGCCCCGTGAAAATTTGTTTCGGGTCGCTGCGCGACCCTCGACAAATTTTCTACGCGGGGCTTTTCTAAACTCGAAATTTTACTTTATGCTTAGTCTGGGAGTGGAAGACTCTCGTTCGTAAATTTTTGAATTATCATAAAGTTGTCATAAAGTTGTGTATTTATTTTCAATAAAATCTTTTTTGGTTTATTGAACAAAAACAAAAGAGCTGAGGTGAAGTGTTTAGATAAAAGTGTTTTTTTTTTCATTGGCTACAACTTTTGTTTGAAACATTTTTTGATTTAGACGTCGAAAGCTCGGTGAATTGTTGATCTCTACTAGGTTTTTTAGTTTCTAATTCAAAAACAAAAGAGCTGAGGTGTTTAGGTAAAAGAGGTTTATTTTTTCGTTGGCTACAACTTTTGTTTTAAAACATTTTTTGATTTAGACATCGAAAGCCATAGTCGGTGAGTTGTTTATCTCCACTAGATTTTTTAGTTTCTAATTCAAAAACAAAAGAGCTGAGGTGAAACGTGTTTAGGTAAAAGTGGTTTATTTTTTCGTTAGCTACAACTATTGTTTGAAACATTTTTTGATTTAGACATCAAAAGCCATAGTCGGTGAGTTGCTGATCTCCACTAGATTTTTTAGTTTCTAATTTATAAACAAAAGTACTGAGGTGAAAAGTGATTAAACAAAAGTTTGTGTTGTGTGTTTTTATTATCTTTTGTTTGATTTTGTTTTGATTAAGTTATTAATAAACGGCAATTTGTGAGTGATTATCAAATAAAAAAAAGCCTAGGGAAGATAACTTTTTCGTATAGTGATCATAAACAAAATAGTTAACGTGAAAAGTTGTGTATTTTTTATTATCTCTTTTTCTCTTCTTAACTTTGTGTATCTCTTTATAAAATATCATTGTATTTATTTATTTTAGTTTAAACTTTTCCCTGAAGCTAAAAAATGTATAGCGAAATATTGGCTAATTAAAATAAAGTTCTGGCTAAAAATAGAACTATAATTTTTGAATTCTGCCGCTTTTCCACAATAGTTTATAGAAGTTTTTTATTATCTTGTTTGAAACATGTTTTTGAAAACTATAATGTGATACATTAAGGTAAAAGTAAGCATTAAGTTTATAAAATTTTGAAAAGGTATTGCTTAAAAATGTTTATAAAAAGTTTAAATGAGCAAATATATGCCAAAAAAGAAAAGTAGGAACCAAATCTTTTTAAAAATTCTTTAGTCTCAAAAAGATCTTAATTATATTAGAGTTTTTCGTTGTTAACATAATTGAAATTCGTTTAATAAAAAAACATCTAATGATTTCTGCTGATTTTTAACACAAGACTTTAAGACATTTGATGGTATAAGTAAAATTAAATTACTGAAATAAGTATTTATTTTTTAATATATTCGTAAATATCCGGTAAACAATGTAAAATATTTATTTAATTATAATATTTAGGTAATAACAATACAATAAATTTTATATTATGATTATTATGTATAGATTTAAGCAAGTTGTTACACATTCGTATATTGATTACTTATATATTTTTGTATGTTTTATAATTAATTTACTTTCTTTTTAACTATATTGTCTTGCAATTAGGATATGTTTCCTGTTGGACAATAAAGATTTATTATTATTATTATTATACAGGGTGTCCGTATTTCAACAGAATGTATGGTAATCTCGGTTATTTGAAGAGATTAAGAGTCGGTTAAATTAAAGTCTCATAACTATTTTTCACAATATTCTTATTGTATAATTCGGGTCTGTGTTAATTGCCTAGTAGCAGTTTCAATAAATAATAAAACACCATAAATTGAAAATAACACCTTCATTAAAAAACCAAAACACTGACCTCTCAAAAAAAACTCTTGTAATAAATACAAGAAAGACGAAATAGAAAAACCATTTTCTATTTTACTTAGAATTCAAATTTTTGAATTGTTGTTTAAATGACGCAGCATTTTGACATTACATATTTACGTAGTTTTGTAACTAGGAAACTCATCAGGTCCGTTTTAAACTATAACATATTTTGTGTGCTTAATATTATTGCACAGAAGTGTACGTTTTATATGTAAAATTTTAATCTTTTAGTTTTTCAAAGAGTGCCTTGGAAACAGTTACTTATTTGGCAACTCCTAGGAGCCATAATTCGCGTACATATCACCTCTGAAGACGGGCATCCGACGATACATACTTTACCAGTTGTGACATATTTTAAAGTAACGAGTGTCTTCCACTCCCAGACTAAGCATGAAGTAAAATTTCGAGTTTAGAAAAGCCCCGCGTAGAAAATTTGTCGAGGGTCGCGCAGCGACCCGAGACAAATTTTCACGGGGCTTTTCTAAACTCGAAATTTTACTTCATGCGCCACGCGTATAAGCCACTGATTTGAAGTGTAGTTCAAAAGCACACAAATACATCTTTAATCAGAGTAACACAGGTATTTAGTCTGTTATCAACGATGTTCAGTGTTAATAATAAATAATTAGGTTTTGAATATTTTTGTTAAAACAACTGATAACGATATTTATATGTTAATGGGTGTAAAAAAATAATAAAATTAAATTTATTCATAAACGATTTGTATTCGTGATTCGAAAAAAACAGGATTCGAATCTTTGATTCGAATCATATTTATCTCTTACGAATCCTTTATTCGAGTATTCGTGATTCGAATCATATTAGGTGATTCGGATTCGTGATTCGAATCCTTTTTACGAGGATTCGTCCCAGCTCTGATAAGCATGAATATTATTTAAATAAAAATCAAAAATCATATTTTGTGAAACGAACCAAGTGATTTTTATTTAAATAATCATACTTATATAAAAAAATTATAAGTGAAAAAATAGATCATTTCGAAAATGCAAAATATTTTATCAATTTTTTTTGTTGCGGAAATAGATGTAGACATATTTTCCATAAAAGGCTTTTGAATAATTCAAATACGAATACATCGTGTATAATGATTGACTATTCTAAATTTTGATAGCTTTTTAGACATTACTCAAAATGCATGGCCTAAATTCATCTCAATTACTTCTCCCAAAAATTAAAATTCCTCGTCCTCCGCAATATTCAAATCAATAAATTTCAATAAATCCATATCTGCAATCGCAATTAGCACACTTTGAATATGCAAAATGGCACAAATACACGTCCCAATTGCTCCTATATTAAAATAAAATCTATTTTTAGTTATAAGCAAAATTAAATCTTGATTTCATGGATATACACACGTACATTTTGAAATAAAAAAAAAAACATTTACATTACAAATGTTATCATTCTAGTATAGCTCGTTCCATTTAACTAGGCGAGATGTACATACATAAATTTTGAAAGTTTAATTAATTTCTCACTTAACCCGCGGTGAAACATTTTTGAATCTAATAATATTAAAACTCTTAACTTTGTTTTACCACTTTAATTAACTTTTTACAGTGACTATAGTTTCGACTACAAGCTAGTCATTATCAAACTGAGACTCAGTTTAATAATGACTAGCTTGTAGTCGAAACTATAGTCACTGTAAAAAGTTAATTAAAGTGGTAAAACAAAGTTAAGTGTTTTAATATTATTTTATAAAGATGTACCACAAAGTGAACGCCAACCAAATCAAAGATTTTTGAATCTAATTCTAAATATTTAATTAAAACACTTGGTTTGTTTTACTGATTTATATTTTCTCCGACTAGTTTCGACTAATAGTCATCTTTAAGGAGGACCAAACCAAACCTTAAAGATGACTAATAATCGATACTAGTCTGAGAAAATATAAATTAGTAGAACAAATTAAGTGTTTTAATTAAATATCCAAAAATAAATTTTGAAATAAAAAAAAAACATTTACGGTACACATGTTATCATTCTAGTATCGCTCGTTCCATTTAACTAGGTAACATATTTCAACACATGTGTGCTCATAACACTAAAAAATCATAATATGCAACTTGTTTAACTTGTAAAAAGTGAATTATAATATCGAAATGGTATTCTTTTTGGCAAAATCACTTAATTAAACTAATAAACTATACAAGATACAAAATGTACGCATTTCTTTTTCTCGCCTAGTTAATGAAACGGACTCTAGCATTGTTTTAAAACCTTATTTCATTGTATGTGAATATTAAAACAGAATTGTCCTGATTCCTTCAAATCATGTAATTTTTGGGGCAAAAATAATCTCCGTTTGTTAAATATGAATGTTTTAAGCAACGCTTTAGGTTTTGTGCAAATATATGTCATGTTCCCTATAAGTATATGAATATGTTAACGAATTTGTGGATTTTTTCTACATTGGGACGAAATTGCAAAATAAAACTGAATAGTTAATGAGTGAGTATATTTGCAATTATAAGTGCAATTTAATTGAATATGCAGATATGTTAAAACGAAAAAATAAAAGAAACAGTTTTAGATAACTTCGATAACATTTTCCAGCGATGACTGGTTAATAAATATGCATGCAAAGTTTGGAACGGTCTTTAAATGTCAATTGCTACTTATTTAAATATTTACAATGTCACCTCTGATAATTATCAAAAATAATCCAATATTTCCTTAAAATAGAATGTAACTTACTTCTGCAAAACTTTTTTCTCTCAGAATAAAATTTTGATTACTTTATGTCTCCGAAGTTCAAGAAAGGGTAAAAGAAGTAGCTGAAGATTATTTTATATGAAATGAATGCTTAAAAATGTACAGATACAGGGAATTGTTTTTTAAGTATACCATACATATGCTTGCACTGTAAATTTTGCGATTTTTTTTTAGAATTCAATTTGAACGAGTGTTTTCCACTCCCAGGTTAAGCATGAAGTAAAATTTCGAGTTTAGGAAAGCCTGAAAATTGGTTTGATCGCTCCGCTTTGCGTATAAAACACTGGTTTTAAATAAAGTTTACATGTACGTCTTTATTATACTGCTTTAGTAGCATTTTATGAACTTCACAATATTTCTGTGTTTTATACGCCTGGCGCATGAAGTAGAATTTCTAGTTTAGAAAAGCCTGAATCAAATTTTCAGGCTTTTCTAAACTCGAAATTTTACTTCATGCTTTAATCTGGGAGTGAAAAACACTCGTTTAAAACTTTGAATTAAACGATTTTTAAAAACAACGGATGGGTGAAAATATACAGCGTAGACAAATATCAGGTATATTTGTATACTTAAAGGAAAAACTGCGCAAGTATATTTCGAATTCAAAGCTATCTTGAATTCGAAAAAAAAAAAATGCTTACTCTTTTAGTTTGCAGAGCTTTAATATGAAATATAAAATTACGAGAAAATTCGTATAATTATTTTCGGTTTATACGAATTCTCTCCTAATTTGTTTCATAGAAAAACTCCACACTTAATTACATTTAAACTGTAGATTAAATTAAATTAGTCTATTTTTCTTCTTCATCCAATGACCTTTTGAAAACACCAAAGACAGAAATCTGAGATAATCTTTATCTTATCTTTTATTGATCTTGATATTATTATTTATTGTTAACATTTTTGTTTAGTTTACTTTATGAAGTGTTTAGCGCGATATTGATATATTGTAATTTATATATATATTTATATATTACCATTTTGTTGTTATACATTTTTTGTAATACTGTAAAAAGGAGAAATCCGTAAATAATTAAATAAATAAATAATCACCCTCGATCCATCGAATCGTCAGAGTTCAATGCGCCTGTTGCGTAACATAAAAATCAGTAATGCATCAGTGTAATAAATAGAGAAGATAGCATTTGTCGATATTTATATGATTATATGATTTATATAAAGTGTGTACTCAAAACTACCGGCACATTTTCGATACGCACAAACAATCAAAAATATAAACAAACTGATTCCAGGTCCTTGAAAAAATAAGGAAAGTATATAAAAACCTAACTCCAAAATAAAACTGATAAGGAAGTCTCCTTCAATTCAAAAATACAGGTTTTTTTTAAAGCAGTGTTTAATTATTGTTCACCTTTTCGAATTTACCCTTATTTTCTTTCTAGATCAGTGGTCTCCAAACTACGGCCCGCGGGCCAAATCCGGCCCGCGACTTGCATGAATCCGGCCCGCGATTGTTTGTATTTTTTTTTTGTAAATGTCATATTTTGAAATATTGTAACAATTGTTCCTTAAATTTTTCTTAATTTTATAAAATTAATCGGATCTTGGCCGACTTTTGTAGAATTGTATTTGTGGCCAGCGAAGAAGATAGTTTGGAGACCCAGGTTCTAGATTATACGGCCCAAAATTCATAAATTTCAATAAAATCGTCCTATGAATTTCGTATTTCATTTATTTAAATTAATACATTCCGACACTCGTGTATGCTAAGAAGACGTTTCTAAATTAGTAAATGAATTACATTTGTGATAATGTAAAAAAAAAGAACTGCTTTTAATTAAGGCGGAAAATGTTTCATAAACCTGTGAAAAACTTTATAACCTTTAAATCAAAGTGTGAAATTGTTAATAGATTTGTAAAAAAAAAAAATATGCTGGGTTTCACCAACATCAGTTAAATCGACTTTTTAGTTACTTTAGTTAGTTCTGAATTGAAATCTGGAGACAAAAATTAAAAATTTGTGTGAAAGAAAAAATACACCTAACTGTTTTTTGCGATACTAGCCATTTAAGGATTTTATCGAGGTCTGTAGTTTCGAAGTTTTTAATCAAAAAGATCACCTAAAATAGTCTTATAACGATTAGATTTGCAATAAGACACGTTATTTTAGGTGAAAGAAGTTAAATAATTTTAATTCAATTAGTTTTTAATTTTGGATGAAAAAAGTTAAAAAAAAAAACGCATGAAAAATGAAAATGTTGTGTTTCATATTGTTTTGCTATAATTTCAAAAAACTTTAGTAGAGGTGACAAATTGCACAATGAAATTGTGTAATTAACATGTATAACGAAGTAGAAGCCTCCACAATACAGAATTTGACAAATTGCTCTTATTTTTATTTAGTTCAAATTTAATTGTTGTTTAAAACTTTTTGAAAACTTAGAAATCTACATAGTATAGTAAAGGTAGAATTCCTTTCTTAATATTCTGTAAAACGTACTACTCTTTAGTCAAGTTGATATTTTTTCTGAAATGTCTGTTACTTATTAATTAATAAGGAAAGAATACGAACAATCAAATATGAAGATTTTAATCACTAAATTATTGAAATATTTAATAAATATTTTATAATTAGTAAAGGTGTGAACTATTTTTTAATTTATAAAAAAATGAAAAAACATTACGTCAAGATGTAACATTTTCAGAAAATTCTAAAAAAGATTAATTTTGGTCACGTTTCATCAAATAAACGCTTTGAGTTGTTAAAAGTAAGTTTAGTCATATTCAATGCCAAAACATATTTCTTCAATTCTTTTCAACCTTGGCATGTACAAACGTAGGTTATTTCAGATCAGTTACAGCTAATCAATATTAATTGGAAAGATTAAATACGGTGCCTGTAATTACTTTTTTTTCAATAATTAATTGATAATTAATATAAAAATGATGTAAATTTCATTAAAACCGTTATCTAGATACGAAATTTAATTAATCGACTAGGGATTTTCCGCTATATCCACATTTATTGTGAACATTTTTTGCTAACGTTTTACACGGACCTTATATGGGGATTTATTATAAGTATACATATTCCGATTTGTAGATTTTTCGGTAGTCGATGTTTTTGAAAATCGTTTACTTTGAAACTTCTAACAAGTGTTTCCACTCCCAGATTAAGCATGAAGTAAAATTTTGAGTTTAGAAAAGCCTGAAAATTTGGATTTGCAGGGGCGCGCGAGCGAAGCGAGTCGCGTCCCTGCAAATCCAAATTTTCAGGCTTTTCTAAACTCGAAATTTTACTTCATGCGCCACGCGTCTAAAACACTAATTTATAGTGAAGTTAAAAATGTACTATCTTTACCGCCGGACTCACAGATGTCGCCACTTAGTTAGCATGACTCAACAGTTACGCGAAAAATACATAGAGTTGCACTTCTAACTGATGAAGGTAAAGATGTTGAATAAATAATTCAAAGATAAGACATTAAATAAAAGAAGATCAATGTGTAAGTTTACCGTCGGACTCACAGATGTCGCCAGTCAATCGGCATGATTAACAGTTACGCGAAAAATACATAGTTGCACTTCTATATGATGAAGGTAAAAACGTTGAATCAATAATTTAAAGATAGACATCAAATAAAAGAAGACAAATCGGTGAACTAACAGATTTATCTTCTTTTATTTGATGTCTATCTGCCGGATTCAAAGATATCAACATCGTATCTCAAAAATTCGCAAAGGTAAATAGCATCAACTTAAACACGTTAATTTAAGGTATTAAGCATTATATGCTTCTATTTCAAAATTGAGGGAATAGCTCCCGCCTATGAATGATGTTTCAAGTGGAAGATGACAACACTCGCTGCCAGAATTGGATGTAAGATGTTTGTATTATAACCCATTCTCTCGATTAATATTGCCTCATCATGGCGGATGACAGGGAGTTGTCGCCACTGTAGGCACGACTTAATAGCTACGCGAAAAATACATAGGGCAGCACTTCTATATGATGAAGGTAAAGACATTGAATGTTTGTAGAACCACTGTAAGCACATGGCCTTTACCATAAGTTATTAATTTATACATTTTCTATTGAAACTATAATACATCTCTATCGTGAACTAATATTTTGACATCTAGTCTAATCTATACTAACCAACATTTTGAATATTATTTACCATGTGCGAATGAAATAAACGGTGGTAATAAATCACGGTGGCCTTCAATTGAACAAACTCGGGTAATTGGGTTTAAAAATAAAAACGCATCACTCGCGATAATTATCACCCTCGCACTCAAAAGAATCATTAACAGAGTCTAAATGGCGAAACACGCCGGCTAATTCGATAAATATTTACACATTCAACGTATGAAGAACGTAAACATTGTATTTTGCAGTCGGCTACAATAATAAAAAAATAATAAAACTGGTGGCGTGGAGCAATTGTAGATTAGGTCATACGCGTCGTTTTGGCAATTATGAAACTCGTTCGCAATTACCAAAAAAGCAAATGACATAATCAGGGCCACTCCGTACGCGAAGTGTTAATTTAACGTACATTTTATTCCTTAACATCACAGTCTAAGCGAGTTTCGTAATTTATTTATTTATTCAGTTAACGGAGTCCATTTGATATGTATACTTAGATTGTGAGGCTAAATTATAAAGTATTTTCGCTCCGCTTTGCGGCTAACTAAAATTTTCAGGCTTTTCTAAACTCGAAATATTACTTCATGCTTAATGAACTCGTCAGAAGTAAATTTCAATCGATTAATTCTGCAGAAGAAATACATCTTCACAACAGTAGCAAAATAGTGAAACATAACCTCCAAATTCCTATAGTGAAGTTGGAACAGATGAAAACGCGATGTTGCCACGTTTAAAACTAATACGAAATGGTAGTAACGTGCTTAGATGGATCTAGTAGAAATTAACTAGCATTAAACTACAATGCTATTAAAGGCAATTCTATTAATCGGGCTAAATATCTCCATGAAATAACAATATTCACGATATTACTACACAATCTGTATTGATGCCTGCTTTTAAAACCGGCAAATCTCAGAAACGACGTAGTTTTTTTTCATACGTCAAATATCAAACCTTACAATTTTAGCCAAAGGCAATGATTGTTTACATAAAACACGGCCATCTTCCTCTTTTGTGAATTTAATGGTCTTTGGTTTTAAAGCCCTATCAACCAGATAAAATATGATACTCGGAGATAAAATTAATTTGTATACGTTTATGAAAAACAGCTTACTTTTTTACTGTAATACATTTTTTTTTTCTTTTGGTGAAGATGCCAAAATACAATTGAAGCGAGTTGTTAGGTCTTCATATACTCAGTGGCGGCCCTAAGGCGGTGCGAGCGCACCGGTTGCCGTCATGGGGCACCGTAGAAAACAGTCGAAAATCACAAAGAACACTACTTTTTATAATAATAATAATAATAATATTTCTTTATTTTAAAGTTCACCAGATACACGTAATACAATATATACAAATACAGATTATGTGTAATATAGTCAGCCGATGTACATGATAAGAACTTAAAATAGTGTCAGAGGTATGGTAAGGTAATCATAATATTTTGAGTAAATCATAGGCAAAAGATATCTAATTGTTTAAGAAAATCATGACGGTATATGGTTCCAGATCACATAAGTATTTAAATAGCTGTTTTTTTAGATGTTTTAAAGATTGGGATTCCTTGATAAATAGTGGCATTCTGTTCCAAATTTTAATGGAAGCGTAAAGTACACTCTTTTCATATACCGCAAGCCTGTGCTTAGGGATTACATATATATTTTTTTGTCTTGTACAGTAGTTGTTTTTCATCTTAAAGTCAATAAAGTAATTATTGTGTTTTAGCAGAAATATGACACATTTGTATATGTACAAAGCAGGGACCGTTAGCAACCGTTCACGTTTAAAAACGTCTCTGCACGATTCGTTGAATTGCATCTTTTTTCAAATTCGAATGGCACGCTTTTGCAGAAGAAACACTTTTTGTAGGTTTGGAAGGGCGCCACCATGAGATCTTGCACCACCTACAAATTTAGCTAGGAGCGCCACTGCATATACTTTTTCTTATTTGATGAAACTTTTAAGTGTTGTTTCGGCGTAAAAGTATCTAAAGTTCGTCCGAGAAGGCAAGCAATATCTAGTTGTTTTCATTGCCATTCCGACATTTCTAAACTCCCTAAACACAACGTTAAAGCAAGCGTTAAATATATGACGTTTTGTTGGTAATACCCCACAGCGTTGCCGCTTCACCACTCGTAATAAATCCAGACGAAAACTCCCGAGTCCGAGGAAATGTGAATTTGTTAGAACATTTCAATGCACGTTTAAATTCATATTGATATATGGCAGTTTTATGTTATTTTGGTGTGGATCTGGGCCCTCTCCTTGCTGCGTCACTACAGCTTAACCATAATTCACCACTTTTTAACCATTCATAACAACGTTAGGCATCTAGCACCTAATGTTTTCGGACGGGTTTTTAGGTTATGTTGAATGTTTACATGTACTCTTGGCAACAATGCGGGGACTTTAAACCCATTAACATATTGCCTGGATTCTTGGATATACTATATTTTTCCTATCCTACCCAATTCACTAACCTAACCTCAACAGGATTAACCTGACAATAATTTCTTTCGTAAATCGCACACAAAACATTTTAACTTACATATCAGTCCGGAGCGAAATGCGCATGCGGGCCCACGAAGCTAAACTTATATTTTAAAAAATATAACGCATCGAGTGTGTTAGCAATGTACCAAAAATATTATTTTATACATATTATGACAATTTTCTTTTTTGTTTGTTTGGCATAGGTTCTAGCCATTCAGCCACTAATATTTCATTTGGACATCCTTTTCAAAAATCAATGTAAAAGATTTTATTGAAAGAAAATGCACCGATTAAACAAAAAAGTGGACCCAAAGAGTGAATTTTGACATGTTTTTGTAGTTGGTAACACTGACAACAAATTACGTGTTAATTTAAAAAAAAAATACGTGTATAAATGTAGATTGGGTCAAAGGAATTTTGGCCATTATGCTGCTCACGTGTTTTCATAATTTCTCCAAATGTTTATTGTTGTGTATTGCCATAATTACTAAAACGCGCATGACCTAATCTATGATTTCTCCAAATGTTTATTATTTCGTGTTTACATAATAACCTAAACACAGAAGACCTAACCTAAGATTTCTTTAAATGTTTATTCTTTTAAATTTTTCGCAATTACCAAAAGCCCTACATGTCCTGATCTATCGTTTCTTCTAAACGTGTATTATTAATAATTGCCAACAAATCGAATTAATAAGAAATTTAAGAATTATGCGATTTTTAAAGTACAATTGAGAATAGAGAATTGTTGTGATGGTTTGTTGAAGTGCAAATTAGAATTTTGGGATTTGTGGCGAGGTTTTATTAAAGCACAATTAAAAATGTCGGGATTTGTTGTGATGTTTTACAAGAATTGCAAACAAATCGAAGTAATGAGAGATTTAAAAATTTCATGATTTGTTTAAGTACAGGAATAGAAAATTGTTGTGATGATTTGTTGAAGCACAACTAAGAATAGGAAATTGTGATATTTTTGTTGAAGTAAAATTGCGAATTTCGAGATTTGTGGCGATGTTTTGTTGAAGCGCAATTAAAAATGTCGGGATTTGTTGTGATGTTTTAGAAGAATTGCCAAATCGAAATAATAAGAGATTTGAAAATTTTGTGATTTAATATATAAAATTACGAAAAAACTATTCGTTAAAATGCAAACAGTGTCTTAATTAATAAGACAATTCTCGAATTCAAATAGTTTTGAATTTGAATTTATCTTATTTTGTGATTTGTTGAAGTACAACAAGAATAGGAAATTGTTGTGATAATTTGTTGAAGTAAACCTAAGAATAGGAAATTGTTGTGATGTTTTGTTTAAGTCAAATTGCGAATTTCAAGATTTGTAGCAATGTTTTTTTGAAGCACAATTAAGAATTTCGGGATGTGTTGTAATGTTTTAAAGCAATTGTAAAGAAAATTTGATTTGTTTACAATAAGTGTTATTATATAAGAGAAAACTTAACTATTAAAGAGTGTTTCCAATCCTTGATTAAGCATGAAGTAAAATTTCGAGTTTAGAAAAACCTGAAAATTTGGATTTGGGCGCGGAGCGAAGCGTAGCGCCCAACTCCAAATTTTCAGGTTTTTCTAAACTCGAAATTTTACTTCATGCGCCAGGCGTATAAAACACTGACTTGATGTGAAGTTCAAAATATACCGCTTATCTGAAGTTAGTTTGCATATCGTGGAAGATATCCTACTCCATTCTTACAAATTACTTTCAAGTTGAAAGTTTTAACTTCTGGATTTTAGCAATAATCGATTATAGAGTATCTTATTACCTATCTTGCGCATCACTAACTCAAGATCTTGTGTCGCGACCCACAAATGTTTTTCTCACGACCTACAGTTTGAGAAACGCGGTTTTCTAAACAATAATAAACAACTACAAACAAATTAAAGTAATAATATTTGAGAATTTTGCGATTTGTTGCGACGTTTTGTTGAAGCAAAATTGTGAATACAGAATGGGTCGAAAGGACCCAGTTGCCAAGGCCAGGAATAAAATATGGAATTGTTGTGATGTTTTGTGGAAAGTACAATTGACTATTTCCTTCAAAATATGTCTACCAATCTATTATTATTACGAGAATTCATTTTCATTGCCCAATCACAATTAAATTTCAGCGAAAACTGCATAGTAGGTGAAAATTCTACGAAAAATTACAGCGAAAATTGCACTGTTGTGACGTCACATGTCAGGTATCAATCAATTTCTCTCAATCTTTCAAAATTAATCGTTTTTTGATCTAACTCGTATTTTCTTTCATCACAGAATGTTATAAATTGTCTTCAAACGAACTCTTTACTCTTTCTTGTATTTTCGGATGAATTTTTCTCGATATTTTTCGATATATCTTTCGAAGAAAAACTTCCGAAGCGATTCATGTTGACACATTAAGTGACACTGATTGATAATTAATATTTTAAATAATACGTCAACTTGATTAAAAATCGTATTTTTCAGGAAATAGTCTATTAAATACATTTCGTGCATTAAAAATGCTCTGAAAATTTAGTACTCAAAGCTCGTTGCCTTTAAGAAACTACATTCGTTCATTTTGATTGTGATTTGACTGAAAAAGTGCCCTCGACGCTTCGCGTCTCGGGCACTTTTTGTCAAATCACAATCAAAATGGACTCATGCAGTTTCTAGGCAACGGCTTTTCGTGCAAAATTTTCGATCATTTTTAATGCACTTAATATATTACTATTGAGAATTTTCCGATTTTTAATTGTGCCACCCAGCAATTAGGAGTTTCGGGATTTATTGTGATGTTTCGTTAAAGCACTATTAAAAATTTCGCCAAGGCCAAAAAGAAAATAGGGAATTGTTGTGATGTTTTACTGAAGTACCATTGAATAAAGGAATTGTTGTGATGTTTTGTAGGAAGTACAATTGAGAGCTTTGTGATTTCTCGTAATTTTTTAATTGTGCCTCCCAGCAATTAGGAATTTCTGGATTTATTGTGATGTTTGTTGAAGCATTTTTAAAAATTTGGGAATTTGTAAAGTACAATTGAAAACAGTTGATTTCTCGTGGTTTTGTTGGAAGCAAAATTGTGATTTTTCCTGATGTTTAAAGAATTGAGTATATTGGGATTTGTTGTGATAAAACATAGGTTGAATTCTAATTGAGAATTTCGGGATTTGTTGTGATATAACATGGATTGAATTCTAATTGAGAATTTCAGGATTTGTTGTGATAAAAGATAGGTTGCATTCTAATTAAGAATTTCGGGATTTGTTGTGATAAAACATAGGTTGAATTCAAATTAGAATTTCGGGATTTGTTGTGATAAAACATAGATTGAATTCTTAATTGAGAATTTCGGGATTTGTTGTAATAAAAGATAGGTTGAATTCTAATTGAGAATTTCGGGATTTGTTGTGATAAAACATAGGTTGAATTCTAATTGAGAGTTTTATGATTTCTCATAATTTTTTAATTGTGCCTCCCAGCAATTAGGAATTTCTGGATTTATTGTGGTTTGTTGAAGCATATTTAAAAATTTGGGAATTTGTAAAGTACAATTGAAAACAGTTGATTGTGATGTTTTGTTGGAACTACAATTGTGAATTTTGCAATTTCTCGTGGTTTTGTTGGAAGCAAAATTGTGATTTTTCCTGATGTTTAAAGAATTGAGTATTTCGGGATTTGTTGTGATAAAACATAGGTTGAATTCTAATTGAGAATTTCGGGATTTGTTGTGATATAACATGGATTGAATTCTAATTGAGAATTTCGGGATTTGTTGTGATATAACATGGATTGAATTCTTATTGAGAATTTAAGGATTTGTTGTGATAAAAGATAGGTTGAATTCTAATTGAGAATTTCGGGATTTGTTGTGATAAAACATAAATTGAATTCTAATTGAGAATTTCGGGATTCGTTGTGATAAAAGATAGGTTGAATTCTAATTGAGAATTTCGGAATTTGTAGTGATAAAAGATAGGTTGAATTCTAATTGAGAATTTCGGGATTTGTTGTGATAAAACATAGGTTGAATTCTAATTGAGAGTTTTATGATTTCTCCTAATTTTTTAATTGTGCCTCCCAGCAATTAGGAATTTCTGGATTTATTGTGGTTTGTTGAAGCATATTTAAAAATTTGGGAATTTGTAAAGTACAATTGAAAACAGTTGATTGTGATGTTTTGTTGGAACTACAATTGTGAATTTTGCAATTTCTCGTGGTTTTGTTGGAAGCAAAATTGTGATTTTTCCTGATGTTTAAAGAATTGAGTATTTCGGGATTTGTTGTGATAAAACATAGGTTGAATTCTAATTGAGAATCTCGGGATTTGTTGTGATAAAACATAGATTAAATTCTAATTGAGAATTTCGGGATTTGTTGTGATAAAAGATAGGTTGAGTTCTAATTGAGAATTTCGGGATTTGTTGTGATAAAACATAGGTTGAATTTTAATTGAGAATTTCGGGATTTGTTGTGATAAAACATAGGTTGAATTCTAATTGAGAATTTCGGGATTTGTTGTGATATAACATGGATTGAATTCTAATTGAGAATTTCAGGATTTGTTGTGATAAAAGATAGGTTGAATTTTAAATGAGAATTTCGGGATTTGTTGTGATAAAACATAGGCTGAATTCTAATCGAGAATTTCGGGATTTGTTGTGATAAAACATAGATTGAATTCTAATTGAGAATTTCGGGATTTGTTGTGATAAAAGATAGGTTGAGTTCTAATTGAGAATTTCGGGATTTGTTGTGATAAAACATAGGTTGAATTTTAATTGAGAATTTCGGGATTTGTTGTGATAAAACATAGGTTGAATTCTAATTGAGAATTTCGGGATTTGATGTGATATAACATGGATTGAATTCTAATTGAGAATTTCAGGATTTGTTGTGATAAAAGATAGGTTGAATTTTAAATGAGAATTTCGGGATTTGTTGTGATAAAACATAGGTTGAATTCTAATCGAGAATTTCGGGATTTGTTGTGATAAAACATAGATTGAATTCTAATTGAGAATTTCGGGATTTGTTGTGATAAAAGATAGGTTGAGTTCTAATTGAGAATTTCGGGATTTGTTGTGATAAAACATAGGTTAAATTTTAATTGAGAATTTCGGGATTTGTTGTGATAAAACATAGGTTGAATTCTAATTGAGAATTTCGGGATTTGTTGTGATAAAACATAGGTTGAATTCTAATTGAGAATTTCAGGATTTGTTGTGATAAAAGATAGGTTGAATTTTAAATGAGAATTTCGGGATTTGTTGTGATAAAACATAGGTTGAATTCTAATTGAGAATTTCGGGATTTGTTGTGATAAAACATAGATCGAATTCTGAGAATTTCGGGATTTGTTGTGCTAAAAGATAGGTTGAGTTCTAATTGAGAATTTCGGGATTTGCTGTGATAAAACATAGATTGAATTCTAATTGAGAATTTCGGGATTTGTTGTCTTAAAACATAGGTTGAATTCTAATTGAGAATTTAGGAATTTGTAATGATGTCTGTTTAAAGCACGCGTAAGAATCAACCATTTGTTGAAAAGGATAGCACGAGACTTTCTATTTTTCACTGCGTGGGATGAAATATAAATAAAATATAGGAATTGAAGTCAGAAAACCGGTTAATGTCAATACATACAGATGAATAATGTACGAATGCAAATCTGTAATTGAAAAAAAAGAGGAAAGGATGCCCTAAAAACATGATTCCTTTGTTGAAGCCGGCACACACAAAGCGATTCGGTTTCGGGCGAGTTGCTGATAAATAAAAGCGATTTTCCGGTGTGAGGTGTGATTGTAACAAAAAACCGGTCGAAATTTGTGAAAAATGGAAACAAAAATGGATGAGTGTGTTTCTGGAGAATGGAAAAAAACCAGCGCGTTCGTGCATTTGCGCGAGCGCCCGGCGTCGGCTTCGATCAGCCGGCTTTTACGCCTCAGTCCGCATTGTTTTTGTATTCCAATTTCCCTCAACAAAACACACTAGCCGCTGTAGAAGCAGAAACGCACACTTAATAATCAGCTGTTTGTTGTTCTTAATGCAGTAAGGAAAAAACCGGTTGGTCCGCGCACACTAAACCGAAAATCCCGCAGCTGTTCTCTGCCCGAATCTAAATAAAAACCTTGTACACACCTGTATCCAGGCTTTCGGATTCCTCTAAAATTCTCTCGACCATCTTTTTAGCTGGTAATTCTGCTCTCGTCCAACGGATGCGAAAGTGCAATAAAAATCCGTAACGTGTATCCGGTGGGTGGAAGGAACTAACTGCCCTCGGTACTTTGGTGTGAGCACTCCACAAATTAAAAAAGATTTTAACTTTCCTTCACTATCTGTCCATCGCGGCCGAATCGTTCTGGTGTTTTAGTCCGACTGGCTTTCGGTTCACCTCAGGCCGAGCACTTGGTCACGTAGACAGGACCGGGGCGCATGCGCCCCCCGCGCACATCGTACGATGCGCCGTTGCCGGTTCCCCAACGCGAATCGTCGAAAAACGTAAACATTTGGGTGAAGCGCCGCGAAGCGTGGAGCTCGATTCGTCGCTGTTCGTCATCACAGGGAACTTGTTTTGTTTTGTTCCGTCTTGTTGACAATATTTTTATTTCATTCATCGCCAACTAATCGCTTGCTTTTTTGTATCAACGAGTCGATGATGCATAGAATTTTCGGGACTGTCGGATCACTAATTATAAACGCGTGAATCTACGCTTTTTACTTGGAAAAAAATGAGACAAAATTTAGTGATACCAATGTACTATTTTTATTGCATATCACTATCTATTTTGCGCAATTAATTAATATATTTTTGATTTTCTAAACATTATCAACCACTAATAACAAACAATTACAGCAATTAATAAATTTACACGAAAACATTAACAAAAATTGCAAATTCATCAGTTCCACTGGAAATGCAACTCAGAGAATGGTTATTCCAAAATACTTAATTAAGTGGGTAATTTTCTGAAATGTAGAGTTAATTTACTAATTAAACACTTTTTGTCTGGCTTTCTTTTATTTTGACAGGTTTGTCAACTCGACAACTGTCATTGGTTCATTTTGATGTTAAAAACGATAAAAACCAGTGTTACCAACTGGCCAGATGATACAACGTGAAACAAAATTATTTTCATCTACAAGAGAGATTTGTTAAATCGTGGCTTAATCCTTTCAGTCCCAATTTGTTTCTTTAGTTAAAATAACTTAATTTTTTGATGAGCCAGTAAATGGATAACAAAAAACTAAAAAAATAATTATTTATTTTTTGAAGTGGGGGGAGTCTTTTGGGGGTCAAGGACATATTTGTTCCAATGGGTTTGAAAGGTGGGACATAGATATCCCACTGGTAATTATTATTCTAACAACGTAAAAACAGCTATGGAAAAAATCTTTTATTTATCATAAACTATAGTCTGTTTAAAAACTAGAAGGAGTAAGTGCCAAAGCACTATTTATACTATAAAAAGTTACCAAATATATCACTAGATAAATTTGGCGGCAATTTTAAATAATTTCATAATTACTCTTTAAATAAAATCAAATATCCATTTTGTACTTCTTAATTGTGGTTAAGTATTTTCTTTTCCATCGTACGATATCGTCAGTTTAATTAATTACTTATACGGCATCTCGCCATATATCTATGAAATAAAACTCTATCAGAGCTGGGACGAATCCTCGTAAAAAGAATTCGAATCACGAATCCGAATTACCTAATATGATTCGAATCATGACTACTCGAATAAAGGATTCGTCAGAGATAAATATGATGCGAATCCTGTTTTTTCGAATCACGAATACAAATCCTTTAAGAATGAATTTTCTTATATTATTTTTTTGCAGCTATTAATATATAAATATCGTTACCAGTTGTTTTAGCAAAAATATTGAAAACCTAATTATTTATTATTACCACTGAACATCGTTGATAACAGACTAAATATCTGACTCCCTGTTATTCTAATTAAAGATGTATTTACGTGTTTCTGAACTTCACTTCAAATCAGTGTTTTGTACGCGTGGCGCATGAAGTAAAATTTCGAGTTTAGAAAAGCCCGAAAATTTGTCTCGGGTCGCTGCGCGACCCTCGACAAATTTTCACGGGGCTTTTCTAAACTCGAAATTTTACTTCATGCTTAGCCTGGGAGTGGAAACACTCGTTCAAAACTTCAAATTATAAAATCGACTAATGCCTGAAATTTACGTAAATAAAAAATTCACTGTATATCATTAAAACCGGAAAAGTCAGAGAAAAATCATGGAATTATATTCAAATTGATACAACAGCAGTCATTTTCATATGTGGATTATCTGTTATCATCTGCTTATACATATTTATTATGAACTGTTTTTCAGACAGATATAAATGACCCAAATCCAACTTCTTACACTTTTTTGGAGGTGAAGGTGATATTATCACCGAGCTTGTACTGGGTCCATAATCCATCACAACAATATAAACAAAACTAATTTTTAACCATGCTAAAGAAACACCGCACAAAAGGTTATTACGAAACAGACAAAGTTGCAACTCGGTAACGCTTCGAATTAAGGTTATGTCAGCTGTTGCGTCTAATAATGACGTAATTAGCATAGTGTAAAATGGGCGCGCTCTCGGCCAATCAGAGTTGTAGGTTTTGGCGCGTGAAATTTGAAACGCTCCTCCTAGTTATTAAACAGATTATAGGTGTGATAGGGAGTAAAACAGCTTTTGCATAATGGTACATTACAAGCCGCACAAATTGTTATGGTTCTTTCTTCTTGCTTCCTCTTAGTGCAGCGATGACACCTTCTTCTAGTGGGCCCTTCGATAGGTACGTGATTACCTATATTCGTCAGCTTGGAACTTGATGATGGCCTACCATATTGCCTTCGGCGTACCACCTTTGCATGTTATCGACCATAACTTATTAGAAATTCTGCCAGAGGAACTAAATAATCCAAAAAACTTTTTCTATTTTCTCGCCCCTTTAGTTCCGTAAATACGATCCAAGAGTTTACAGCAACTGTCATCAATAGCCGATAGAAAACTCTTTTCCACTATTTACTCGTCTTTCTGTCCTGAAAGATCAATTCCTCCCATATATTTATTATAAAACTTAATCATCTTCGGACAAGAAATTTCTCTTCGAGTACCATCTTTGGCCTTTCTCTTCACCTCAGTCATTTTATCCGTATGACAATTAGAAAGCACTGTGACATCTTTAGTGTCTTTCCATAAAACTGCACATGTGCCGTACTGATTTCACATGAACTGAGATTCACCTCGTTCTCTTTTTTTGTCTACAACGAATTTTGGCATATTTTTTCTGGTAACTATTGATGTGCCAGTTGCCGCAAAAGACAGCGTATTGATAAGTTTAGTACTTGTAAAAATCTGTCAAAACATAGGCTGACATCTGTATCTCGAATGGTACTTGCTAACTTCAAGACAACATCTTCTCCTAGAGTTGAATTTTGATTTCTATTTTCATCTCTTCCTGAATATATGTTCAAATCATACAGAGAGTTTTATGTAACACCGAACATTGTCAATGTTCAGTTTTGTATATTCTATTTATCAAATCAAAGCATCCAATACGATTTGACACCTTCAATTTTTTAGGTTATGTGGAAATTGAGTTGCCTATATGACCATTACAAATTGTAGCCAATCAACCGCAATTAATGCCTCAACTTGTACATACAGGGAGTTTTTCTTTCAAGTATACATGTTCGAATTACAGCGTATAAGCAGTAAATCTTAAGTTAATCGTTGTTTTTGTTAAAAGATTTTAATTTGAAACTTAAAGCGAGTGTGTTCCACTCCCAGACTAAGCATGAAATAAAATTTCGAGTTTAAGAAAGCCTGAAAATTTGGTTCGGTCGCGTAGCGCGAAGCGCGGAGCGGCCAAACCAAATTTTCAGGCTGTCCTAAACTCGAAATTTTACTTCATGCGCCACCGATATAAAACACTGACATATTACGAAGTTTTAAACACACCGCTAAGCTTTATATTTAATCAGTGTTTTGTACCGGTGGCGCATGAAGTAAAATTTCGAGTTTAGAAAAGCCTAAGAATTTGGTTTGGCCGCTCCGCGCTTCGCGCTACGTGACCAAACCAAATTTTTAGGCTTTTCTAAACTCGAAATTTTACTTCATGCTTGGCCTGGGAGTGGAAAACACTCGCTTAAAGCTTCAAATTGAATTCATTTAATAAACCGAGCATCGGAAAATGTGCAACGTATGCATATGGATACTTAAAAGAAAAAGTCTCGTTATGATAATGTTCGGTGTTACATAAAACTCTCTGTATGTGTAGCCAGTTTTTGAATCACATCTAACCCATGATTTCACACCTCGTTTGATGGGCTTTAGGGGAAGGTATTGCTTCAGGCTGCTTCTTCCTTTGAACTTGGACATAGCCTCGTCGATACTTTGAAAAGTACTTTCACTTCTTGCTGCTAGAAAAGTTTGTTTCAAACACGAGAGCACTTCTTCCACATAATAAATTTTGTTGATACCATCTGGCTTTTTTGGGGAATTGAAATACAGTTTTGAAGAAAGAAGTTGAAATCTATTTCTAGAAATGGCGTGTTTGATTGTTGTTTTGCCAAGTGAAGTATTAGTAGACCAATAGTGACGTTGTGCAGGTACTTTATTGTACGACATTATGAAGAAGCAGCCAAGAACTATCATTATTTCATACTGATCAGTTTTTTGTATCGGCTTTTTCTTTTTGCCTTGTAATATTTCTAACCTTTCGTTGGTTTTTTCAGGGATCTATAGGAAACAGTTTGAATAAAACCTCAAGTTCTGAAGCTGACCTATCAAGATTTGCCAGAACTGTAGTAGGCTTTTCATTTGGAATACGTAATCTTGGGACAAAATTGTTGTCTACAACTTTCCATTGATCTAAAATTACTATCGGCATATTTGTCACTGCTGCATTATCATCATTGTCTTCAGAAGCGTCTGATGAAGAACCTTCTGATGTGGAAGAACTTTCTGTGGAATGTACATTTTTATTTGGTTTGAATTTTGCTGGGATTTTCCTTCTTTTCTTTTTACTTGTAGATGGTCCCAAAAACTCATCAACCCCTGAAGATGACTGGACATACTCTGAACTACTATCAGCAAGCGGTTCGTCTTCCATATCAGCGAAATTTTCTGCCAGTTCCATCAACTCAATCTCAGACAAAGGTTTATTTCTGAAAAAACAACACATTTTACTTATAATAATACCACTGGGACAAAGTCATCCCACATGGTAATACCACTGGGACATATATGCCCCATTAACGGATTTTATAAAAAATGTCGTTTTTATACCAACATTACATACACAAAATATTTCTTATATGTAATATTAGTACATAAATGAACTTAGCTCGTCTTTTTGCAAGTAGAATATACAAAAAAAACACGATTCAAACAAATCAAAATACTCAGCACGTGCTCTCCTTAGAGTAAATAATTGCACTGAACCGCTGGAACCGAATAATCGCGCTATTTTTTCGGGTGGGGATTTATTTATTTATTTATTTGGTAATAACCCAACAGACTGTAAAGTCCAATAACAGGGCTATATCATTATTACAAATTAAATACAATATAACTTATATAAATATATAACAAAAGATGCATGCAGATGATAGAAATAAGGTATATTACCAGTGGGACACAACGCGAGCTGAATTAATAGCGCAGAATTCCCTCTGGGCTTCTGTAAACATCTTCTGGGACACATATGACCCATTAGGACTGAAAGGGTTAAGCTGCAGTTTCCGTAAACTGTAGTTTTAGATAAGCTAGGCTTTACTTTGCTTCTGAGTCATATTTAAGCCAAGCTTATTTAAGCGTAGCTTAAGTTATGTTGGTAGTAAATATGGTATGTTCCAAAAGGGTACATGTGATAGTAGCGGACGTGTGCTGTAGAAAATATAAATATGTATCAGAGCTGGGCAGGATTCGAATCATTCAGGATTCGAATCCTGGATTTGAATCCTTTTAGAGACTTCAAAAGAGGCATTCGAATACTTTAGTTAAACTAGATTCGTGATCCGGATTCGTTACATTTTTTAAGAGGATTCGTATTCGAATCCAACCGCGGGTGATTCGAATCCTCATAATAGGGTTCGAATATTTATACAATGATTCGAATATTTATAAAAGGATTCAAATACTTAAAGATTCGAATACTTACAAAAGGGTTTGAATCGTCAAAAATAATTCGAATTAATTGTGAGGATTAACCTGAAAAATTTGTTATGTGTGTTTTTATATTTCTCGGATATTCCCTGTTTTTTTTTAAGTTCAATTCAAAACTTTAAACAAGTGTTTTCCACTCCCAGACTAAGCATGAAGTAAAATTTCGAGTTTAGAAGAGTGAAAATTTGTCGAGGGTCACGTAGCGACCTAACAAAACCGCAGCTTTTCTTAAACTTGAGGTCAAGATTCACTGACTTTAAAAACCTTTTCAAAACGTACAAAAAATGTTTACAATTATAACAAATATGTTATTTTTATATCGTATTTATAATAATAGCATAGATAATTGATTTTAATTCGTATTCATTATATCTAAGGTTGCCATTCTGGAACTATCAAGGAAGCGTAATTTACTACACTGGAACTTGCCACGAACATAAAATATATACAACAAATTACGGTATTTATAAAGTGGAAATATAAACAGCCAAAGGTTAATTGTAAAATAATTGAATTTGCGCAGTAGAGTAGCTTGTTATAGCCGACAGGAAATCGAATCGTCTCGATAATACAATCATTTACGAAAAAAATGTGTTTTTGTTTATAACTCTCTTATCACATTACAAAACTCTCCGGACACAAGAGAATGATACAAAAATGTATACGTATTGTGAATTCAGACAATATTATTATTTTTATGACGAATGTTATAAGCAATTTGTAATCAAGAAGTACATTAATAATATTGTAAACACAATATTCGTATGTGGATTATTTTGTTTTTGGTTACTTTATACATTGTTTTCAAAATACCCTCATTGACGTAGTCAAAACAATAAGCGCTATTTATTTTCTTCACACAAACATTCTCTAGACCTTCAGCATGAATTACATTTTCTTAAAAAAGTTGATTTCTTGAGAGCGTACGAAATAGAAAATAGCTCAAAATCCAAGAGTTACAACACAAGCTGTTTAAGTACCGTGCGATCATTTAAATTATGATTTAGAGTAGGCGGCATTTTTTCTTTTGTACGGTTGCCCAGAATGCTAATTGAATGATGGAATCAATTTGAGGTTATGGTAAACTATGTGCTAACCGTCAGTAGTGCCAATTTAATTTAAAATTCAAAGCCTGCTCTAAATCATTGATCGCACGGTATATTAGTAAATTGTAAGCATTTGTAGAATATATTGAAGTAAGGATTCAACATGAAGGGTGAAGGTATTTTAAAATTCATTTTAAATCAGTGTTTTGTACGCGTGGCGCATGAAGTAAAATTTCGAGTTTAGAAAAGCCCAGAAAATTTGTCTCGGGTCGCTGCGCGACCCTCGACAAATTTTCACTGGGCTTTTCTAAACTCGAAATTTTACTTCATGGTTAGTCTGGGATTGAAAAACACTCGTTTAAAGCTTCACATTGAAAGATTTTATAAAAACAACGAATATCTGAAAATTTACATGTATAACCAGGCCCAGATACAGCAAAAAAAAGGTGATGTGTCCATCATAGAACTTTCTCCATTAAAGATATGATGATTTAAATATTAAAAATTAGGAAAGAATGTCTCAAAATAAATTGGTTGCATAATAACAAATATGCATTATTATTATTAAAATATAAAAAAAAAAAAATGTTTCGTATATTGCATCTCAACAGTAAGTATACATTTTTAACTATCCTTTTAATCAATGTTTAGTACACGTGGCGCATGAAGTAAAATTTCGAGTTTAGAAAAGCCCCGTGAAAATTTGTCTCGGGTCGCTGCGCGACCCTCGACAAATTTTCTATGCGGGGCTTTTCTAAACTCGAAATTTTGCTTTATGCTTAGTCTGGGGGTGGAAGACACTCGTTAGTTTAAAATTTATCACAACTATCAAAATGTGTATCGCAATTTATTTAAGCACATATTAACTAAATTTGTATTTTTTATCCTGATTTTTGTACATTTTTTTTTATTTAAAATTCATCATAACTCAAAAAACAAGCATAGATTAGACTATCCTTTTAATCAATGTTTAGTACACGTGGCGCATGAAGTAAAATTTCGAGTTTAGAAAAGCCCCGTGAAAATTTGTCTCAGGTCGCTGCGCGACCCTCGACAAATTTTCTATGCGGGGCTTTTCTAAACTCGAAATTTTACTTCATGCTTAGTCTGGGTGTGGAAGACACTCGTTAGTTTAAAATTTATCACAACTATCAAAATGTGTATCACAATTTATTTAAGCACATATTAACTAAATTGGTATTTTTTACCCTTATTTTTGTACATTTTTTTTTATTTAAAATTCATCATAACTCAAAAAACAAGCATAGATTTTTATAAAACTTTCATTAGCAGTTAACAAAACCGTGCGCTTTTAAAATATGAAAAAGTTAGAAAATACTCGTATCATAGTTTTTAAATTATTTTCACTCAAAGTCAAAATTTCTGTTTTTTCATCCTAATGTTTGTAGCAGTTGGATTTAAAAAAACATCATAACTCGAAAAACCAAGCTTGGATGTACATAAAACTTTCTGCGGGTGTTAACAAAACTATACTCTTTCAAAATATGCACTAATTTGAAAATTGCCGTGACATAGTTTTCAAGTTATTTTCACTAAAAATCAAAATGTTTGTTTTTTCACCATGATTTTTGTAGCTGTTGGATTTAAAAAACATCAAATTAAAAAAAAACCTAGTATGGATTTTTATAAAACTTGCTGTGGGCGGTTAAAAAAAACTGTGCTCTTTCAAAATATGTAAAAGTTAGATAATACCCGTATCATAGTATTCAAGTTATTTTCACACAAATTTAATATTTGTGTTCTTTCACCATGATTTTTGTAGCAGTTGAATTTAAAAAAACATCATAACTCATAAAACCAAGCATGGACTTCTATAAAACTTTCTGCGGGTATTAATAAAACTATGCTCTTTCAAAATATGTAAAAGTTAAAAAAAAACCCATATTATAGTTTTTGAGTTATTTTCACTCGAAATTTGTGATTTTTTACGCTGATTTTTGTAGCTGTTGGATTTAAAAAAACATCATAACTCAAAAAACAAGAATGAATTTTTATAAAACTTTCCGCGGGTGTTAACAAAAGTAAGCTCCTTTAAAATACATAAAAATTTGAATTCCCTTAACATACATTTCAAGTTAGTTTCACTCAAAATTAAACTTTGTGTTTTTTCACCATCATTTTTGTAGCGGTTGGATTTAAAAAACATCATAACTCAAAAAACCTATTATGGATTTTTATAAAACTTACTGTGAGTGCTAAAAAATCTGTGCTCTTTCAAAATATCTAAAAGTTAGAAAATACCCGTATCATAGTTTTTAAGTGCTTTTCGCTCAAAGTTAATATTTGTGTTTTTTCACCATATTTTTCTGGCAGTTGGGTTTAAAATGACATCATAATTTAAAAAAATCAAGCATGGATTTCCATAAAACTTTCTGCGGGTGTTAATAAAACTATGCTCTTTCAAAATATGTAAAAGTTAGAAAATACCCATACCATAGTTTTTGAGTTATTTTCACTCAAAGTTGAAACTTGTGATTTTTGTAGCAGTTGGATTTAAAGAAAATCATAACTCAAAAAACCGAGTATGAATTTTTATAAAACCTTCCGCGGATGTTAACAAAACTATGCTCTTTCAAAATACATAAACATTTAAAATTTCCCGTAAGTTCGAGTTATTTTCACTCAAAATCAAAATTTGTGTTTTTTCACCATGATTTTTGTAGCGGTTAGATATAAAAAACATCATAACTTAAAAAACCTACAATGGATTTTTATGAAACTTCCTGTGAGTGTTAAAAAACTGTGCTGTTTCCAAATATGTAAAAGTTAGAAAATACCTGTATCATAGTTTTCAAGTTATTTTCACTCAAATTTAATATTTGTGTTTTTTCACCATAATTTTTGTAGCAGTTGGATTTGAAAAGACATCATAACTCGAAAAACTAAGCATGGATTTCCATAAAACTGTCTGCGGGTGTTAATAAAATTATGCTCTTTCAAAATATGTAAAAGTTAAAAAATACTCATATGATAGTTTTCGAGTTATTTTCACTCAAAGTCGAAATTTATGTTTTTTCACGCTGATTTCTGTAGCAGTTGGATTTAAAAAAACATCATAACTCAAAAAACCAAGCATGAATTTTCATAAAACTTTCTGCGGGTGTTAACAAGATTCCCGTAACATAGTTTCATGTTATTTTTACTCGAAATCAAAATTTGTGTTTTTCACCATGATTTTTGTAGCGGTTAGATTTAAAAAAACATCATAACTCAAAAAAACAAGTATGGATTTCCATAAAACTCGATGTGGGTGTTAATAAAACTGTTGTTTTATAATTTCTAAAAGTTGGAAAATATCTGTATCAGTTTTACGTTATTTTTACTCAAAGTCAATTTTTTTTCTACCCTGATTTTTATAGCGGTTGGGTTTAAAAAACATCATAACTCGAAAAACGAAACATGGATTTTTATAAAACTTTCTACAAGTGTTAACAAAGCTATGCTCGTTCAAAATCTGTGAAAGCTAAAAATTGCCCTTGTCATAGTTTTCAAGTTATTTTCACTCAAAATCAAAATTAGTGTTTTTGCACCCGGATTTTTGGGGCGGTTGGATTTAAAAAACATCATAACTCAAAAAACCATGCATGAATTTTCATAAAACATTCTGCGGGTGTTAACAAGTCTATGCTCTTTTAAAATACGTAAAAATTTAAAAATTCCCGTAATATAGTTTCAAGTTATTTTTACTCGAAATCAAAATTTGTGTTTTACACCATGATTTTTGTAGCGGTTAGATTTAAAAAACATCATAACTCAAAAAACCTACAATGGATTTTTATGAAACTTCCCGTGAGTGTTAAAAAACTGTGCTGTTTCCAAATATGTAAAAGTTAGAAAATACCCATATCAAAGTTTTCAAGTTATTTTCACTCAAAGTTAATATTTGTGTTTTTTCACCATAGTTTTTGTAGCAGTTGGATTTGAAAAGACATCATATCTCAAAAAAACAAGCATGGATTTCCATAAAACTGTCTGCGGGTGTTAATAAAACTATGCTCTTTCAAAATATGTAAAAGTTAGAAAATACTCATATCATAGTTTTCTAGTTACTTTCACTCAAAGTCGAAATTTATGTTTTGTCATGCTGCTTTTTGTAGCAGTTGGATTTAAAAAAAACACCATAACTCAAAAAACCAAGCATGAAGTTTTATAAAACTTTCTGTGGGATGTTAAGAAGACTATGCTTTTTTATAATACATAAAAATTTAAAAATTCCCGTAACATAGTTTTCAAGTTATTTTCACTCAAAATCAAAATTTGTGTTATTTCACCATGATTTTTGAAGTGGTTAGATTTAAAAAAACATAACTCAAAAAACCTACAATGGATTTTTATGAAACTTCCTGTGAGTGTTAAAAAAACTGTGCTGTTTCCAAATATGTAATTTTTGTGGCAGTTGGATTTAAAAAGACATCATAACTAAAAAACCCAAGCATGGATTTTCATAAAACTTTCTGCGGGTGTTAATAAAACTATGCTCTTTCAAAATATCTAAAAGTTAGAAAATATCCGTATCATAGTTATCAAGTTATTTTCACTCAAAGTTAATATTTGTGTTTTTTCACCATCATTTTTGTAGCAGTTGGATTTGAGAAGACATCATAACTCAAAAAACCAAGCATGGATTTTCATAAAACTTTCTGCGGTTGTTAATAAAACTATGCTCTTTCAAAATATGTAAAAGTTAGAAAATACGCATTTCATAGTTTTCGAGTTATTTTCACTCCAAGTCGAAATTTGTGTTTTTCCACGCTAATTTTTGTAGCAGCTGGATTTAAGAAAACATCACTCAAAAAACCAAGCATACATTTTTATAAAACTTTATTTTACTAATTGTTTAAAAATGAACAAGCTTGAAGATCCTAAAGTTGAGGTTAAAATATCTAAACTGCTCTTCCTGAAAAATTATGTCAAATTTAAGATTTAGTGAACAAATCGTTAGATTTGAAGGTAATCTTGTTGGAAAATTAAAAAAAAACATGAAATATTGAATCATCTTTAAAAGCTTTTTTAAGGTAATCTTGTTTGGAAAATTAAAAAAAAAACATGAATCTTTAAAAGCTTTAATTTTGCTTAGAAACAAATACTTTTTGAGATCCTGAAGTCGAGATTAAACTATCTTCTGTTTTTCTGAAAAATCTTGTCAAAGTTAAGATTAAGTAAAAACATCTAACATTTGTCAAATCAAATTGATTTTTTCGCTTAGCTGTTAATTGAATATTTGTTATTGAGCTTAAGAAGCAACTTACAGTCCAGCTCTGGATATTTATAAAGTTGTCATTTATCAAAGGAGGGTATTGATTTTTAGAATATGTAATTTCAGATTCCCAGCGTGATTTTATTACGCTTCGAGTTGTGAATGAATGATGCAACCCTCATCTAACCTTGCGGGAAGCGGTTGGTGGGGCAAGCATGATCTTTGTTTGGATGAGGGTGGAAATTTCCCGAAACGACGAGGGCTCTGTTTACGTGCGGCGTTGCCAAACTTTCTGTGTATTTCTGTATACAAGTCTATACAAGTCGGAACGGGAGTCAGGTGATCTCATCCACTGTAAACACGACGCAATAATAAAAAGATGCCCAGGAAATTAACGAGCGGAAGAGTTTCCAATCGAAATTATGCTATTAATTTCAGAGTAAATTGCTATATTGCCGAATAATTAAAACATCCTTATTCATTAACATATGTATATCTTTTTATTGAACGACGTGCTAACTTAAACAGATATATATATATATATATATATATATATATATATATATATATATATACAGTATAACCTCGCTATACCAGGCCTCGAGATACCGTGATTCGGATATATCGGGGTCATTTTTCAGGTTTCTTTTTTTTTAAAGATGTTAGTTTTAACAATTGACTGCGTACCGCCCTGATTAGGTAAAACGTTCCGGCGTCATTATTGTATTATATAGTATGTCTTGTTATGTAGGTGGCTACTGCACATATGTATATATATATATATATATATATATATATTGTATATATATGCGCGTGTGTGTATGTGACTATTATACAAATTACATATATTCGGATATACCGTGTTTTCCTTATATCGTGCTAGATATAGCCAGAAAAAAATTAAAAAAATATATATCATATTAGGTTAATTATATAAGTGTGTGCTCTGCTTCGCTACGCGACCAATCCAAATTTGCAGGGTTTTATAAACTCGAAATTTTAATTCATGCTTAATAAAAGAGTGGAAACACTTGCTAGAAGCTTAAAATTGACCTCTATTATAAAAGTAGTGAATTCCTGCACATTTAACAAACGATGCCATTATTACGATATGTAACTTAAAACAAAAAATTCCTCTATACAGGGTGTTTTAAATGATCGGGCCACCATAACTTTGTTATCTTAAGAGCTACGAAGTCGACTAGCAAACAAGTAGTATTTTTTGCGTATATTACGATGGTGTAAACAGAAAAACAAATGAAAAACAGGTTTTTGATTCATTCGCTAAAACAACATTTTTGTACGCACCGTAGTTCAGACAATGTAAGTGCGTTTTGATTAAATCACTTGGTTCAAATTGTCGAAATTATATTATACGGTCACTTGTTGTATAACTTTACAGTTAAAAATATAAATGAACAATAGCTTAAACTTCCTTGACATAACCATTATTAAAAATAATAAAAAACTAGAATTTAAAATACACAGAAAAGAAACATATACGGACTCAATCATTCCAGCCAATTCAAACAACACACAACAAATAAAATTAAGTACATTTCACTCTTTTATTAATAGATTAATTAACATTCCTCTAAGTGAATCTGATTTCAGACAAGAATTAAACGTTATTACAAAAATTGCCGAAAATAATGGTTATAACAAGGAAATTAGAAATAATTTATTAAAAAAGCATAAACAAAAACATTTAATTAAATACTTTTACGCACCTGAGCAAACAATAGAATATAAATGGCATAAATTGAATTTTGTTAATGACCTGTCATATAATATAATCAGTCATTGTAGGGGAAAAGATTTTAATATTGTATGTTCAAACCCTTTAAATTTAGGCAAACTATTAATAAACAATAAATCGAAAAAAAACAACGCAGTTGGGAGGGTTTCACTTTTTTTGTTGAACACTGCAACATGTTTCACCACACAGTGGCTTCATCAGGCAGATGAAATAATCTGTGTGGTGAAACATGTTGCAGTGTTCAACAAAAAAAGTGAAACCCTCCCAACTGCGTTGTTTTATTTCAAATAGTATTATGGAGTTTCATCATGTATCCGCCTCATCAATTAAATATAAAAAAAAAAAAATACATCGAAAACTGATAATTCAAAGAAATGTGGAATTTATGAAATACAGTGTGATGAATGTGATGCAATTTATATTGGACAAACCGGCAGGTCTTTCGAAATCAGAATGAAAGAACATAAAAAATCTGTCTTGGATAATAAACCAACAACTGGCTTTTCCAAACATTGCATTGCATTTAATCACTTCTTTAATCCGCATAATTTTAAGATTTTGCATTCAGGTAATAAGGGATACGCACTAAACCTCAAAGAGGGCCTGGAGATTAACAGGGCCATAAAAATGGGGAAAAATATCGTAAACGACAACGAGGAGATTTGGAATTCCCCAATTCTGACTTCTCTTATTACCTGAAACAAAAATATTGTATATATACTTAGGAAATAATTTTTTCTGTACATTCCTTTGAAAATGGTCTAACAAACCGAAACTAGTCGGAATAAAGATTTAATTGTGAAACAATACCAAGTGCCTTTCCATTAATTAACTTTACATAGTGTAATATGTTTCACCAAGTGCCAGATGAGAAATTAATTCAAGAAAAAAAAAGACAAAATAAATGACTTGGTTCAAATTGTCGAATTTATATTATACGGTCACTTGTTGTATAACTTTACAGTTAAAAATATAATTTTGAAGATACGGTTAGTGTAGTTGAGACAATGAAACAAGAAATGGAAATTAACCCTCTGTCTAGAGGATTTACCTCCAGTCTTCCATAACAAAGTCTGTCATGTACAACTAAAAGCTGAACGGAAATTTTACGTACTAATTAATCTATACTCTTTTATAACGTCTACAAAAAGATAATTATTTTTAAAATGAACAAAAGATAAGTTAATTAGTTTCATACCAAGCCAAATTTTCAGGCTTCTAAACTCGAAATATTTACTTTATGCGTCAGGCGTATAAAACACTGACTTATTGTAAAGTTTAAAAACATACTTCATCTATATTTAACAATAATTAATCACATAACTAATATTAAATTAACATTTGTTATTGGCAGTGAAAATGACAAAATTAACTAAAACTGACTTAAAGTATTCATATTTTTTTTTTTAAATTTATTTACGGTAAAAACCATTTTAACATTAACATAAAAAAAAAAATATACACTCTAAGTATACAAAACTAATTACATCACTACTAAACTAAACTTTACACGAGCTTATAGTATAAAACTAATAAAACAATAGCATCTTCTATTAAGGGAAAGAATAAATAATATATGCAACCGAATTAATATGGATTAAGTAAAAAGCTCGAAATTGATAAACTTAATTTTGGTTTTGAATAGATTTTCCGATTTTTGAAAGAGGTACAAGGAATTAATATCTAGTAAAATATTACCAAATCGGAATAATCTTGTTAACGGGTTATTTAAGCTATAATTGCATGTTGCACTTTGGACCTTAAATGTACAGTGTTGCCTCGTTCTTCTGTCAGTTATTGGGACTACTAAGTATATTTTTTTTTTAAAATGTCAACTTGATCATCTAAACCTAAATTAAAAAACAACAATTCCCAATCTATTGACGCAATCGCATTGTTAATTGAGACATAGTCTGCTTTATTATACATATAGATAACATCAGATATTTGCAAGACTTCTGGTTTATCTAATAGATTTATGGAGATTACACACGCAGAATGATGTTGAGAATTAGAGACAAGCAAATCGCTGGCCGGCACTACACTAGCACTTTCCTCTGAACAGAAAAATAGGTCTAAATAAGACCCTCTTGAATTAGGATTGTTATTAATTTGAAACAAATTTAAAAATCCAAAGCTTTCTGCCACAATTTGCGCACATTCACTGTTTGGATTTTGCGAAGACACTCCCAGGCGCCCGTTGGAAAATTGGCCGTTTGGTAAATTGTAGTCACCACACACTAAATAATTTCGGTTTGGATAAAGCTCTGCGATACGCTCCAGGCAAAAGAAGTGCTGTTCATATTTACGGAGATCTGAGTTTGGTGGTAGGTATACTGCGCCGACAATGTAATTTGATGACACCAGTGCTATAAAACATTGTTCCACTTCTGTGCACTCGATATCGATAACACACACGTTTAATTCTTTTTTACAAGCAATTAGGACACCACCTCCACGTTGTTTGTCACTTGAGCATTTATTACGATCTGATCGAAAAATATTGTATCCAATTAAATTAATTTCAGAGTTCTGTATATCCTCAGATAACCACGATTCCACAATAAAAATGATATCATAATTTGATAAATTGACATTGGCCGAAAATTCCTGAAGTTTAGTTTTAATACCCCCGGCATTGTGAAAATATATGTTAAGTGGCTTTAGTTTTTTAAACTTAAATCGCTTTTTTTGTTTTTCATAATTACAGGACGGCTGTTTCTGTATTTGATATATATGTCCATTTCTCCCTCCTCTTTTCGTTTATTAAATTCATCATGAATTTTGTTGACATAGCTTCTTTGAAGTATCGTTAGATCTCTTTTGATTTTGATATTCTCTTTAATGTCCCTGATTTTTCCTTGATTTTTCATAATCAAGTCTATCGAGTTACTTGATTCTAAGCATACCTTAAGAGGGCGAATATTATTAGACAATTTTCCAATTCTAAATGCGGTTTTAACATTGACATCGACGAATTGGGATGTTAATTCCTTAATTTGATTTAAGTCATAATTTTTCTTATCAGATTCGTTTTTTAAATTCGATTCTGGAAGATTAAATATTATCATATTTCGAGATCGTTGTTCCCTATCGTACATTTCATCCGCAAATTCATCTAAAGTAGCACTTTCCTTAGAATGCAATCTTGTCAGTTCTTCCCTCATTTTCTTATTTTCAGTTTCCAATTCAATCACTTTTAAGTTGATAGATTTTACAAAATCGGATAACGAATTATTCATATCATTTTTAAAAATAGCAAATTCTTCCCTGAACGTTTGAAGCTGATCCATAAACATTGCTTTAATTGTTTCAATCATACTGGGATCGTTTTCATTAGAACCTTTTACACTTCCGTCATAGTCACACAGGCGACAGACCCATTTATTGCCCCCAGGTAGTTTCTCTTGACTTACATAATATACAAACTCAGTCTGCGTTAATTTCACACATACAGGATGGTATCTATTGTTGCATTTTCCATTGCATTTAATTGCAGCGGATAAGTTCTTTGGCGAAATTGTAATATTACAACACGGACAAGTGACAACTCCAATTATAGTATAATTTAATGATAGTTATTTGGATTAATCAATGGGGAGGGGAAAACAATATTAATATAAACAAAAGACAAATCTTCACGCTGCGCGGTCTTTCGCAACGACTTAAAAACACATATTCGGGGTAGTAGACCACGGAAAGGGTGACATAAGAGAACAAAGGAGTAGTATGGATTTATTATTGAAAATATTTCCAGTTTATTATTATTCTAAACCCATCAGCTGATTTATAAGGTTAAATCGATAAGACAATTTATTCGATCCAAACGTTCAGGTTTACGATAAGAAATGAACAATGGGATCGCAAAAAAGGCCCGGTTTTAAACTCCGAATGTGACGGCCGGATTTCGATTGATAAATGGTCAATTATTGCGAGCCATACTAACTATTACTCAAAATAATGCACATCGTTGTAAAGCTTGCTTAGTGAGGAATAAGATGGTACTTATCCTGAGTTAAAATATATCCAAAATGTCACTAAAATTTACACTTTAACTGGAGCTCATGTTAACACGTCTTTTCACACACACACGTATACTTAATTAAAAATTTTTGATGAGAATCAGCATCATTTTACTAATATTTGTAATTTGGATGAATTTAAAAAAGCACAATAGCTTGTATATATACATGTTTGGATTATTTTTACATCCGTTTTATGATATTTATCATTTTACTACATTTCTGACGATTTACTAAATTTGGCATAATTTTCTTGTCGTAGCCCCCCTCTAGTAATAATCCTGGCTACGCCCATGGATACCCTGTATACCGGGTGTAACACAAAACAGGATCACCCCCTTTAGTTTTTTTATTATTTGACATATCAATTTGAAATTTTTATACTAAAAATAATTTAGAGTTTAGTGGTTATCAGGAAACTTTAATAGCACTTCCGGTGTGACCGGAAGTGACATCAATTTTGAAATGTTAAATAAAACACCCTATATATTTTTTGTTTTCGGATACAGGATCTCATTTTACATAAAAATCGATTGTTTTAAACAAAATTACTAGTGTCATATTTTTTTTTCAAAAACTAATAGTGCATACCGGGTGTTGACTTTGCGGACGCAACATAGGAAATCGCATGTTAATTTTAAAGTGTTCAAATATTGGCTTCCCTATTTATTTTAGAGACAAAATGTATTTCACTTTTTTGTAGAGGGAAACATTCTAAATGTATAAATGTTCAGACTTAACACTTTACGTTTCTCAAAATTAAAATAATTAAGAAAAAGTACTGTGATTTTATAAAAATAATAACATACCATGGAATTGATACCACAATTGCGGATATTCCCTGTTTTTTTTTAAGTTCAATTTAAAGCTTTAAGCAAGGGTTTTCCTCTCCCAGACTAAGCATGAAGTAAAATTTCGAGTTTAGAAAAGCCCCGTGAAAATTTGGCGAGGGTCGCGCAGCGACCCGAGACAAATTTTCTGGGCTTTTCTAAACTCGAAATTTTACTTCATGCGCCACGCGTATAAAGAAAACACTATAATATTGTCGAATTTATGTATATTCGTACTTTACTTAAAATCTGTGTTTTATACGCGTGGCGCATGAAGTAAAATTTCGAGTTTAGAAAAGCCCAGAAAATTTGTCTCGGGTCGCTGCGCGACCCTCGCCAAATTTTCACGGGGCTTTTCTAAACTCGAAATTTTACTTCATGCTTAGTCCGGGAGTGGAAAACACTCGTTTAAAGCTTCAAATTGAATTCTTTTAAAAATCAACGAGTGGTAGAAAATTTGCAACTAAAATAATTGGGAAAAAGTAATGTGATTTTATGAAAATAATGACATACCGTCGAATTGATACAACAAGTGCAGATATTTCCTGTTTTTTAAGTGCAATTTTAAGCTTTAAACAAGTATTTTCCACTCCCAGACTAAGCATGAAGTAAAATTTCGAGTTTAGAAAAGCCCCGTGAAAATTTGGCGAGGGTCGCGCAGCGACCCGAGACAAATTTTCTGGGCTTTTCTAAACTCGAAATTTTACTTCATGCGCCACGCGTATAAAAAAAACACTATAAAATTGTCGAATTTATGTATATTCGTACTTCACTTAAAATCTGTGTTTTATACGCGTGGCGCATGAAGTAAAATTTCGAGTTTAGAAAAGCCCAGAAAATTTGTCTCGGGTCGCTGCGCGACCCTCGCCAAATTTTCACGGGGCTTTTCTAAACTCGAAATTTTACTTCATGCTTAGTCTGGGAGTGGAAAACACTCGTTTAAATCTTCAAATTGAACTCTTTTTAAAAAACAACGAATATCTAAAGATTTAAAGAAATTAAGCTGAAAAGGGATACTTTAAAGAAAAGCTCCCTGTATACACAAGTCCGATTCAAATAATAAACAAGAGTAGCCGAATGACGGCTTTCATTTTTGCGCATCGCCCAACTAAAAAAAACAGTTCGATCAGGTCGGAACGAACGCAATCACGTAATCGCGGCGTCCGAAAGTTAACCTTGGCCCCGCGATTTGTCGACTTTTGACCTTGGGGAAGGAGATTCGTCCGAATCGACCGGTCCTAGCGGTCCGCGTCTCCGACAGGCACAAGCGCGCCCACGACGCAACTGGTCCGCTGCTTTTCCAATAAGCGCGAATTTTATTCGCCCGGTGCGCAGTTTGGGGACTCTCGATTTTATTTTCGACCATTATTTCACGTGCGCGAATTCGCGGCGCATTTTTTTTCCCGTGAATATGAATGGTTTGATTTATTGTTGATATTATATATTTGATAATGTTTGGCGTGCAAATATTTTCAACGGTCACGTGAGGCCATTGTTTAGTAAACGACCGGCTTGTGGCGTTTAATTTATGACGATTGTCACTCACATTGAACTGTGCTCACTGGACAAATATAAAACCGGTTCGTTGTGTTTTGTCAACAAATACGTTACATAATCGCAGAATTGTTTAAAATTTTATGACTTTTTTCAAACTAGAATGATAAGAATATATTTATAAATGCAGTTATTTTCGTTCTTAAAATTCTAAAACACAAATTTTGAATTTCTGAACATATTTAAAAATTCTAAATGATTAATTTCCATACCTATCGCTTATATCGTATCATTTAAAATTACTGAGACTGTTGGCAACATTGAAATTTTACTTTATGGGTCACGCGTATAGGACACTGATTTTAAGTGAAGTTCACTTGTTCACAATATTTCAGTATTTTCAGTGCTTAATACGCGCGGCGCATGAATTAAAATTTCGAATTTAGAAAAGCCCCGTGGGGGACAGACACCCCTATTGGACGCGTCCTCAGGTGGCGGATAGAGGAATGGCCTATATAGGTTAGTAGGTGTCATAAGCGTGCTCGTTAAAAATAAGACCTCAACTGGCAGCATGCAAAAGCACTCGCCGTGGACCAAACTTCTCGGCCCAGCTGTCGTTTCGTGGCTAAGGTACCGAGAACTACGATGCCGGTGAAACACTTCAAAACAGGGTGGATCACTGAAACACCGCTGACTCCCAACCTGACGTGGTGATGTCTCGCGGGCGGGGAGAGCGGGGACCTTGGCTTCACTGCCCGGATCAAGAGGAAACAACCTTCCTAAAAATGCTAAATCCTACGGTGGGTGGACCAGGCCAAAGGGACGCTTGGCTGAATAGAAGATCAGTCCAAACTGGTTCCGACTCGAGGAACGAGGCCACCAACACATCTCCATAACTCGTGGGATTAATATGGACACAGAAGTAAACAAACTCGAAGTGAAGGGAGTGCCGAGAGGTACAGACCCCACTGCAGAGCACATGAAGGCAACCCAAGGGCCGTCAGACATGAACCTAACCACCGCAGGGGATCCAAAGGACCTGCCTGGCACCACCAGACTCTCTGGCGCTCAGAAGAAAAGGCAGAGAAGAGAGGAGAAAATGAAAGCTGGTACGTGGAAAGTCCAGAAACCAGCACGGATTTTCAAAACAACAGCAAATAAAGGTGAGGATGGAAAAAGAGAGTGGGAATAAAAGCGAGGCGCTTCTGCCCCTGCCTCTTAAAAAATCGCACCCAAAAGGGCCAGGAGACTAGTCGCTCAGACTGGTTCTTACAGCGGTGCGCTAAAAGGATTCGGAATGGTGGTGATTTAAAAACACCATCTTGATGTACTACTGGATCAGGCCCAATCAGACCCGATCCAGGAGAAAATAACAGCTGCGGTCTATAGCACTCTCTCGGGGAGTGCAGATTCACCGCAGCTTAATGGCACTTGGTTCTCTGCAGGAGTCTTCAGGATAAACTGCGAGAACGAGCAAACTAAGAAATGGCTAGCCGCAGTTGAGGCCAGCCTTCGGATTATCTGGAAAGGGGCGGATCTGACAGTTGTCGAGTTCAAGGACCTTCGCAGAAGACCCGAGCTAATGCTCTCCTTAGTCAATAAAAAGAGAAGGAACAAGTACTCCTGACCTTCTCTGTCAGCGAGGGTGATTACCAGTACCTGATAGGCAAACAGATGAAGGCTTACTACAGACTTCGGACTGTAACCTTCAGGACGATCACTTCAGGTAAGCTAAGTGAAGGTAATACAGGCGAACCTGCGACACAGAAGAGCAGGCTCGGCTGCACTCTGTAAGGCAATGCAGGACTGTGACATTGCCCTCATTCAAGAACTCTGGGTATGCAGGGGAAAGTTATGGGACTGGGTGGAATTGAAGGGGAACTTATATATAGTAGAACCACCGAGAGATCAAAGTCATGCAGTCATGCAACACATAAAGGCACTGCCTCTAACTTCTTCTTGTTCACAGAACGTATTGGCAGTTAAACTATCCACTATTGGTGGACTGAGGGAGCTTGTGCTCGGATCAGTCTACCTCGCTAGCGTGGAATTGAAGGGACTGGTTGCAGGCTGCGGAGCACAAAGAACGCAGCTTGTTGGTTGCAACTCCAATGCCCACCACTCAGTCTGGGGTAATCGCAGTGGTGTCACTTTTACAATTTCTTATAGCAACCAAGCTAGACACTTTGAATATTGGCAACACACCGACCTGTGTTACAAGTGTTTGCAAGGCGGTAATAGACATAACGATAGGTACGACATATGTCAGTAATTTCCTTAAGAATTGGCGTGTTTCAGATGAGGTGAGCTGCTGATCGCAGACACATTCGATATTACAGGGCTACACCGGGTAACTGAAGTATATCACAATCCCCGCCGGACAGACTGGGAAGCTTTTAAACCAAAGCTAGAGGAGCGGTAAGCAGTAACTTAAAGCTGGAGATCATGGCGGAGCAAACTACAGAAGATATGATCTCAGGATATAGTGATAACTGCCTTCTGATTGAGAGACGCACCACCACAGAGAAAGCAAGTAAGAAAACTCTTCAATGTAGCAAAAACATCGGGTGCATGGCAGGTTTATAAGAACTCCCTAACCGAATACAACAAAGCACTAAGGAAAGCTCGAAGATCTACCTGGACGAGACACTGTGAGGACATTGAATCTGTCTCAGACAGTGTCAGACTCTACAAGATACTTTCGATGAACTCCCAGAGTGCTCTCCAAACTCTAGAACTCGATGATGGAGTGTATAGAAAAAACGGAGAAGGAAACCATGGGTGAACTACGGATACACTTCCCCGGGGGGAAATCTATGATAGATCACTGAATGGCTGGGTCAGTGAGGGACCTGATGCGACTGGCAACAGAGCATCCAAGGTAGACTGGCAGACCGCCAGGAAAGTGGTCACCTACGACAGGGTCAACACACTGAATCACTTGGCGAGACAAAACAAGGTCACACTTGTCTGGACCCCTGGTCATTCAGCTATCGAGGGAAATTAAAAAGCTTGACGAGCTAGCAAGGTAGGGTGCTAACATATCATTTATGGGACCTGAACCTGTCTTGGGCATCACAAAAAAGTCGTCTAGAAGTCAGAAAGTAGATCCGCAACAGACACAAGGAATACTGAGTAAACAGACCAGGCCTTAACCACAGTAAAGCCATTATAAATGGACCTAACTCTAACCAAGCTGCAGAACTACTGACACTAAGTAAGGCACAGCTAAAAACAACCATAGGACTACTAACAGGCCACATGACTCTTAAAGAGCATCTAAGAAAAATCGGTCTATACAACGGCGACACCAGTTGTCGGCTCTCTGCTATGGCATCGGAAACAACAATGCACATTCTGTGTAGCTGCAATGCGCTGGAAAACAAAAGACAGCTCATATTTGGAAACAGTCAACTGGTACCAAACGATTTCCACACGCAACCCCTGAAGGACCTGCACAAGCTAGTGCAGGGGATCGAGTTTGGAATAATTGCCTGATTTTTTTGAATCCTTATACAGGGTGCTGAAGGACCTGCACAAGCTAGTGCAGGGAATAGAGTTTGGAATAATTGCGTGAGTAAGACAATATGGGGTAGTACAATGAGCTACATAGTGCATTCGGATCCGCAAGGAAGACGAAGAAGAAAAAAAAGCCTAAACATTTGGTTTGATCGCTCCGCCCTGGCGCCACGCATACAAAACACTCATATATTGTAGAAACAAATAATTTGATGATAAAATCGAATTTAAAAGAGGTAGAAAATCTAAAATGAGCTATCCCTTGTTTTCAGATTTCAATTTGTATCAAATAAAAAAAAAAACTTGATCAACCTTGCACGGTGATAAATAAACCAATTTTTATTCGATCCAAAAAACAACTGGTAATTATTTTCTGTTGAATAAGCCGTTTAACATTTCGAACAAGTTTTTTCTACGGGAGAAATGCGACTATAGCTCATTGCAATTCCGAAGCTGATAAAACGCAGTAGATTATTCATATTTTTTTTAATGGGCCAACTCAACTAGAGCATAAAACGCAATTAGCTAAGCACTGCGCTCAGTGCCATTTTGCTTTTTTTCCGCCATTTTCCACCGGCCTGTCATTGATGTCAACCGCGAAATGACATTTGAAATTCGCAATCGCAACCGTGATTTACTCGATCCGTTCAGTGTTTGTTCATTATGTTAAATGATTACTGTTCGGAATGCACATGTTGAAATATTGTATTTATTTGTTAGTAATATGTAAATAGAATAAATTAAATAAATATATGAATTGTGATAACAACATTTATTATGGATCATTTATAAGTTATTTGATCCTAATCTTGTGACCTCATTCTCGGATAAGTTTACAGAACAAATAAAATGATTGATAAGTAGCTTAAAACTTAAATCGATCCAAAAAAATATTTTTATATTAAAAAAAATATATATATTTTTTTATTTCCGCTAATGCTTGTTGCCATGAGCCCCCCCCCCCCCCAGCTAAGGGGGTTAGAGGATGATAGGAAGGAAGGGGCGGCCCTGTTTGTAATGCACAAAATTAACAATAAATTACTTGAAACTAAGTTCATACAGTCAACTTTTATCTAGATTATCGCATAATTACCAGAGCTGGACAGAATTCGAATCCTGGATTCGAATCCTGTTAAAAGATTCAAAAGAGGCATTCGAATACTTTAGTTAAAATGGATTCGTGATCCGGAATCGTAACATTTTTTTAAGAGAATTCGTATTTGTATCCAAATGCGGGTGATTCGAATCCTTATACAGGGTGCGGCAGCATAACTTCCATTTTTAAAATGCGCGCCGTTAAGTCGATCAATGTTATAGCTCAGTGCTAGTGGTCTCGTTCGAGAAGCGGGACTATAAAATTTTGTCCCGACACAGTTCATTCGCCATCATGCGTTGGAACAGTAATGAGCGTGCTTTTGCCGTTGAGGCTTACTTTTCGAGCGGATGTTCTGTGATCGCAACCCTGCGCGCCTTTCGGAATCGCTTTAATTTAGCCCCTTTGGCCCTTGTCCTGAACCGCAAATCAATTGTTACGTGGGTTACTACGTTCAGACAAACTGCAACTGCGACAAGACGAAGAACTGGAGTCCCTTGGCCCATTAGATCATTTGAGAACATCGAGGCAGTGCGAGCTTCAGTGTTGTAACATGCGTCTATCCTTGGACTTTCCGATCGTTGTGTGAGGAGAATTCTTCATGATGATCTTCATTTCCATCAATACAAGATGGCGATTGTGCTGGAACTTTCTGAACGTGACTTCAATTTTCGGGGAAACGCGTGTGAGGTTCTTCTCGAAGTCGTTTCTGAGGACTCAATAGTTTTTTTTTCATTTGTGTGGATCCGTCAATAACCAAAACATGGGCTTCTGGGCTCACACCAATCCTCGAGAACTGCATCAAAGGCCTTTACATTCACCTAAAGTCACAGTGTGGTGTGCAATTTCCTCAGCTGGAATTATTGGTCCCAGGGTCTTTGAGGAAAAGGAAGTCACAGTTACAGTGAATTCGGACCGGTATTTAAACATGTTACAGGATTTTTTTTCCCGCGACTAGATGAGTTGGACTTACAGGACATATGGTTCCAACAAGACGGTGCAACGGCACACACTTCAAGAACATTGATGGCTGTTTTGAGGGAACACTTCCCAGAGCGCCTCATCTCAATTAGGGGAAATTTGGAGTGGCCGGCCCGCATTCCCGATTTGACCCCATGTGATTTTTTTCTATGGGGTTTTTTGAAATTCCGTGTTTATGTGAACCGTCCAAGGACCCTACAAGATTTAAATTCCAACATCCAGGAAGAAATTGCCAACATAACGCTTGATATGTTGGCAAGAGTCATGACAAACGCCAGAAATCGGTTTACACAGTGTATGGAGAATGGGGGACGTCACCTACCTGATTTGATCTTCAAAACTATGTAAAACAAAACTTTAGGTATGCGCCTACATTATAAAAAAACAAACAAACATTTTCTGATTCAAACAATGGGTTTTATTAAGTTTTAAAAAACGGGAGTTTTGCTGCCGCACCCTGTAAAAGGATTCGAATATTTATAAAAAGATTCGAATATTTATAAAAGGATTCGAATATTTATAAAAGGACTCGAATATTTATAATAGGATTCGAATATTTATAAAAGGATTCAAATACTTTAAAAAGGATTCGAATACTTACAAAAGGATTTAAATCGTCAAAAATAATTCGAATTAATTGTGAGGATTAACATAAAACATTTGTTTTGTGTGTTTTTAAATTTCTCGCTAAATCACTGTTTTATACGCGTGGCGCATGAAGTAAAATTTCGAGTTTAGAAAAGCCCAGAAAATTTGGCTTGGGTCGCTGCGCGACCCTCGACAAATTTTCACGGGGCTTTTCTAAACTCGAAATTTTACTTCATGCTTAGTCTGGGAGTGGAAACACTCGTTTGAAACTTCAAACTAATTGCTTTGATAAGAACATTGAATGACTGAAATTGTTTTTTTAAAGATAATAATCTAGTTTTCATAATTTTGTATATTATTATTTAAAGTAAAACTGACATGGTAGCCACACAATGTTAAATTTTTCCGACATTTCCATTTCCCTGATTCAAGATTTTTTTCCCTGACCTTTTAATATAACTTTCTTCTGTGGGAAACCTTCATTTTTTTAAATTGTTTTTATTGTTTTTATCAATATTTAAGTTGGTTTTATAAATTTTTTCGTGTTTTGTAATTTTGATGATGCCTGTTGATTTTGACAAATTTAATATCATATGGCTTTTTTGTTAGTGTTTTGGTCAATTTTAATAAAATTCCATGACTTTTCTCTGACTTTCCCGGTTTTAATAACATTCAATAAATTTTGTATTTACGTAATTTTCAGGCATTCGTCGATTTTATAATAGAGTTCAATTTGAAGTTTTAAATGAGTGATTCCACTCCCAGACTAAGCATGAAGTAAAATTTCGAGTTTAGAAAAGCCCCGCGTAGAAAATTTGTCGAGGGTCGCGCAGCGACCCTCGACAAATTTTCACGGGGCTTTTCTAAACTCGAAATTTTACTTCATGCGCCACGCGTACTAAACACTGATTTGAAGTTATGTTCAAAAATAGACAAATACATCTTTAATCAGAGTAACACGGAATCAGATATTTAGTCTGTTATCAACGATGTTCAGTGTTAAGAATAAATAATTTGATTTTGAAAATTTCTTATAAAACAACTGGTAACAATATTTATTTGTAAATAGTTGCAAAAATAGTAACATCAAATTTATTCTTAAATTATTGTATTCGTGATTCGAAAAAACTGGGAATCAAAGATTCGAATCATATTCACCTCTTACGAATCATTTTTTCGAGTATTCGTGATTCGAATCATATTAGGTGATTCGGATTCGTGATTCGAATCATATTAGGTGATTCGGATTCGTGATTCGAATCCTTTTTACGAGGATTCGACCCAGCTCTGATAATTACAACAATTATCAAACAAACAAGATAATTCCAGCAAAAACAAAAACCATCTCCGAAAATAGCCGCATCATCAGCATATTACGCAGTGCTGCCTATCAGAACATACACACTGCGATCTTATCGGTGCGCGAAATGTTTGCCAAAAACTAGAAGTGCCGCGATCGCACTTTTCCAACATGTAAATATTGTTCCAGGACTATCAACGTTTTTTTTTCTCCGCAAAAACTTAGCAAGTAAGGTAAACATCTTATGCAAGTCCAATTGCGCGTAAAATTTTAATTAGAATCCACAATAACATTTATATCAAAAGTCAAGTTGGTTTATGCAACTGGAAAAAAATATTAGGGGAGTCCTTATCAGTTCTTCAACTCCAGTGTGTGTAATTTCTTGTTGACAAATAAGAATTACGTTAAGGATATCACTTTTGTGTGTATTTTTAGTTGAACTGTTATCGTGTAATCTCGTCATTTGGATTTTTTAATAATTTATTGTTGATAAATAAACGAGAATTATGATCAATATATATCTTGTTTATTATGGATTTGTTAATTCATTTTATTGACCTAGATTTGAAAATTGTCTACGTGATTTTTCTCTCATATTAATACGAGTAAGTACCTACCTTCAGAAATATTTACATACATAAAAATAAAATAACAACAAATTGAGTCATTTTTCTATGAATATTAATTATGTGGCATATTTTAAAATATATTTCGGAAAAAATTTGGAGTAACACATTTCGCTGTTTATGCGCCCATATTTTAGTCTTATAATAATCAATATACGAAGCCGAAAAGCAATCCGAAATGACCTTAATCTGTAAAACGCAATGGGCCTGAGAAATTTCAGATAGCGTTTCACCCTTGGGGCTCAGGCGTTCCAGTTTTATTATTCAATAATATCATATCCGAATATTTTCAGAGATTGAAATCCGGGGGCCCGAGGGGTGGAATAAGTGTTTGATTTCCAATAATGCTAAAAGCGTTTCTCAGAAAATGTGCGAATATTGAATCTCGCCTTAATTGATTAATCTTCAAATTTAATATTTTAAGTAACAATTTGATGTTTTGGTTTGGTTTATTATCTTAGAAAATACAACAGACAAGGTGTCCGTATTTCGACAAAATAATTGTATAGAGCTGGTAACATTTCCAGCGTCCTCTTTCGTTAGGGGCCCCTTTCGGTAGGCGCCCTCCTGCCCCGTAGGCCTTGCGGGCTGCTTACCGCTGGTCCTGATGATAAGCGACATAAGCGCTGAGCGGTAAAGGCTATAAGCAGCATTATTGATAAGCCCTGAGCGATGAGCGGCATAAGCGTTGAGCAGCATAAGTGATGAACAGCATTAGTAAAAAGCCGCATTCGCGATGAGCACCATAAGTGCTGAGCGGCATAAGCAGCATTAGTGGTGAGACATGTAAGTGATTGGTGACAAAAGCGCTGAGCGGCATACGCGATGAGCGGCATTAGTGATAAGCCACATAAGCGATGAGCGGTATAAGCGTTGAGCAGCATAAATGATGAACGGCATTAGTGAAAATCCGCATAAGTGATGACCACCATAATTGCTGAGCGGCATAAGCGATGAGCAGCATTAGTGATAAGACGTGTAAGTGATGAACGACAAAAGCGCTGAGCGGCATAAACGATGAGCGGCATTAGTGATAAGCCGCATAAGCGATGAGCGGCATAAGCGTTGAGCAGCATAAGTGATGAACGGCATTAGTGAAAATCCGTATAAGCGATGAGCACCATAAACGCTGAGCGGCATAAGCGATGAGCAGCGTTAGTGATAAGACGTGTAAGGGATGAGCGATAAAAGCGCTGAGCAGTATAAGTGATAAGCGGCATTAACGATAAGCCGCATAAGCGATGAGCGGCATAAGCGTTGAGCAGCATAAGTGATGACTGGCATTAATGAAAATCCGCAGGAGCGATGAGCACCATGAGTAGCACAAGCGATGAGCAGCATTAGTGATAAGACGTGTAAGTGATGAGCGAAAAAAGATTTGAGCGGCATAAGCATTGAGCAACATAAGTGATGAACGGCGTTAGTGAAAAGCCACATAAGCGATAAGCACCACTAGCGCTGAGCGGCATAAGCGATGAGCAGCATTAGTGATAAGAAGTGTAAGTGATGGGCGACAAAAGCGCTGAGCGGTATAAGCGACGAGCGGCATTAGTGATAAGCCGCATAAGCGATGAGTGGAATAAGCGTTAAGCAGCATAAGTGATATACGGCATTGGTGAAAAGCCGCATAAGCGATGAGCACCACTAGCGCTGAGCGGCAAAAGCGATGAGCAGCATTAGTGGTAAGACGTGTAAGTGGTGAGCGACAAAAGTGCTGAGCGGCATTAGTGAAAGCAGCATAAGCGATAAGCGGCATAAGCGTTGAACGGCATAAGCGATGAACGGCATAAGTGATAATCGGCATAAGCGATGAAAGGCCTAAGCGCTGAGCGGCATAAGCAATGAGCGGCATAAGCGATGACAGTCATACGCGATGAGAAGCATACGTGATTTACAATTATTACAATTATAATTGTATATAATTGCGCTTCAAGTTCGGGTATATAAATAACTAAGTACATAGAATATTTTCTAACGTCTGCCTCTTAGACCTAGTTTTATAATAGTCACAGACAATTATACAGATAGTCCGTCCAATGTAATTATTTAGACACCAAAAAATGGATCCAATGAGTTACTCTCAGACAGTTTTTGGAATCTAGGAGGCTTTTACGTTTAAATAAAATAATAACATCTATCAATTGATAGCGTACTTCAAATTTAGAATTATTATATCTGATTAATAATGAAATTGCGAATGGAGATGTCATCTGTAAGATTTTGTTTTAATCATAATTTGGATTCCTGAATTCCCTATCAAATGGACTGTACTATAATAATATACAGGTGACAATATACTGTCCGATCGTTAAAAACATGATTTAGAGTAGGCTATGTGTTAAAAGTCAGTAGTGCCAATCTAATATAAAATTCAATATTATATTGGCACTACTGACTGTTAACACATAGTTTACCATAACCTCAAATGTATTTCATCACTCAATTAGCATTCTGGGCAACCGCACAAAAAAATGCCGCCTACTCCAAAACTTAAATGATCGCACGGTACAATTTTGTAATTATTACACCTTAGTTATCCGACAACTGTAAAACTTGGAATAAAAATGGTTATTTACTTAATTAAGGCGATCATAAAAGTTGCGCTTGAGATCACGACTAACATCAATGACAATGGCAATGCATTTATAAACAAACATGACTTGTTCCAACCGCAATGTTGATTAAAAACAACTGTTGAAACAGGCACGGAAAGAGAGCTGAATGGAAATGAGTCGACTCCCAGCGGCGACAAAACAAGTCGCCGAAAACGGGAAGTGCCGGGTGGTTTTCTTCCATCGCCATCTTTGGACCGGTTCAGGGGTTACTCTTCAGCCAAGGTCTCTTCTTCACAATAACATCCGTATTCGGACGTACGGATCTCTTGCCATCTTTCCACCGCAATGAATAATCACATTTTTGTGAACTACACGAAACGGGTTTTCGCCATTATTTATACGCAATCGATTTTGCTTCCTCCATATTATTCTATAATCACGTTTACTTAGAATTGATGGTCATAAATCCTTCAAGAAGATATATTATTATATCTTACGGTCTTTATAATAATAACACAATCAATTTAAAGTAATTGACATTAAAATAATGTTCCTTGGTATTTGTGTCAAAATGATTATTGATTATGGAGAAACCTAGAATTTTCTGATTAGGAAAGTAAAACAAACAATACAAGGACAAGAAGATAACCAACGATTTAACATCTAGGCAACACAATTTTCACTGACCATCGCTAAGGCAGTTTATTTAAAACTGAACATACGTTGGTTATGTTACAAATTACTCGGTTGGAACAGTCATGTTTGGCTTTAGCTATTCTTCGATTGAACTCTTATTTGTACTCTAACAGTATTTCTGAAAGCATTAGTTGACCGATATTTAAATTACAAGGACAAGAAGACAACCAACGATTTAACATTTGGGCAATACAATTTTCACTGACCATCGTTAAGGCAGTTTATTTAAAACTGAACATACGTTCGTTACGTTACAAATTACTCGGTTGGAACAGTCATGTTTAGCTTTAGCTATTCTTCGATTGAACTCTTATTTGTATTCTTACGAGCAGTATTTCCAAAAGCATAAGTTGAAGTTTATTTAAATAAAATAAGGCTACATGTAATTTGTTTTAAATATACAGGGAGTGGCAGAAAAAGCTATCCGATTTCAAATCCCTTTTTCTCAGAAGAGGGAACAGGTAGAGTAGTGGGGTAAAAACCGTAAGAAAGCCGGTTTTATGCCATTTGTCATTAGTCAACATGCCTTGGTCTGGTGAACATCGTGCTTTTGTTATTGAGCGGTTTATCGAAAACGGCGGTTCGATAATTGCTACACAACGTGCTTTTCGAATTCATTTCGGACTCGGGCGTCATGATCCTGTTCCACATCACGCTACGATTAAAGTGTGGGTGTCAAATTTTCGACAGACGAGTTCAGCATTGAAAAAGAAGTCGCCTGGACGTCCCAGGACAGCAACAGGACCTGAAAATGTGGCCAATGTAAGAGCCGCGATTGAACGATCCCCGCGTCGTTCGGCAGGAAAACATTCGCTCGCTTTGGCGATTTCCAACCGCAGTATTCGGCGAATTTTGCACCGGGACCTCAAAATGCATCCCTACAAAATGGTTGTTGCACAGGAATTAATTGAAAGGGATTTTGAAACCCTTATGAACCTGTGTCGCGATCTCCGAGAACTCCCAATAGACGATGTTGTGCTCTTCACGGACAAAGCCCATTTTCACCTTTGTGGCGCCGTAAACAGGCAGAATTTTCGATATTGGAGTGATGAAAATCCTCGGGAAATCCATCAGAAACCCCTCCATAGCCCAAAAGTGACTGTGTGGTGTGCTCTTTCCCGCCTAGGCGTCTGGGGGGCTCACTTTTTTGAAGAAAATGGGCAAACCGTAACGGTCAACAGCGAGCGCTATTGTTTCATGCTGGAAAATTTTCTTCAACCCAAAATGGAAGAAAATGACGTGGAAAATGTGTGGTTTCAACAGGATGGTGCAACCGCCCACATATCGCGACGATCAATGGACATTCTCAGGGAAATGTTTCCCGGACGCCTCATTTCTCTGAGAGGTGATATTGGCTGGCCGCCGCGCTCACCGGATCTCACTCCATGTGACTTCTTCCTTTGGGGTTACTTCAAATCGAAGGTATTCCAGCATCGACCAAGGACCCTTATTGCTTTACGAAGAGAAATTGCTCGGGCAATTGAAGAATTTCCTGTGGAAATGACGGTGAAAGTCATGGAAAGCTACCGCGAGCGCCTAAATCAGTGTATCCGCTCAGAAGGACGACATTTGAGTGATGTACTTTTCAAAACTTAAATTTAAAAATGGCATAAAATTTGCGATATGTTAATAAAAAAAAATTTTTTTTCGAGTGGTTTTAATTTTATAACGTTTTGAAATCGGATAGGTTTTTCTGCCCCACCCTGTACATATCCTGACATATCGCTGATCTGGAAGAAATACGTCACAAGTCTAAACACAATTTAATTAAAATTGTTTTTTTTAAACGGTTCCAAGAGCAGTAGACTGATTTGAATCTCCAGAATAGACAATTAATTTTTGCTTAGTTAGCAACTTGCTCTGGGACTCACTGAGTCAAATTTATAGAGGTTTAAAGTTTTTTTATAAAAATTGAAATGTTTCTTCTGACAAAAAATGTTTTTTGATTTGAGAAGTTTTTCGTCTGGACAATTATCTTTCAGACACTTTCAATATTTTGGTTAAAATCAATTACTCGTTTAGAATTTCTGGATCAGCGAGATACGCTGTAAATGTTGAGGCATTTGTTCTTTTTGACAATTATCTTTCAAAATTTTGCTTAAATTCCACTAATCAATTACTCGTTTAGCATTTCACATTTTTGTTGATCTGGTAAATTTTTACATTTTTGCCAATTTGTCCTAATATTCAGTTCTGAAGTTTTTGTGAAATTTTATGATGTCTGTTAGTTTTGACGATTTTATCTAAAATTTGTGATTTTTTGTTAAAGATTGACATACAAGGTTTTTTTCTTTTAAGTATAGTTTTACACTATAATGGTTTGTAAATTAAATTCACTTGGTTTTGTTTCACTTATATGAAAGTGAATTTAATTTACAAACCATTATATTTTAAAATGTTTTAGCAAGTGATTAATGAGAAAAAAGTGTCCGATATATAGTTTTACACGTTCCATATAAACATTTATAAAATTATAAACATGTGACAAAACCTAAGCAGTATATTTTAAACTTAAGTTTAAATCAGCGTTTTATACGCGTGGCGCATGAAGTAAAATTTCGAGTTTAGAAAAACCTGAAAATTTGGTTTGGTCGCGTAGCGCTACGCGCTACGCGACCAAACCAAATTTTCAGGTTTTTCTAAACTCGAAATTTTACTTCATGCTTAATCTGGGATTGGAAACACTGGTTAGAGGCTTCAAACTGATTTTTCTAATAAAACTACGAACGTCTGAAAATTTTCATCGAAAAATCGTGATATGTATTCCTAAAAGAAAAAAATCCTGTATTTCTCTTTTAATTTTATTGATTTAAACATTTCTATACTAATATATAAAATTACGAAAATGTTTTTCGTGTAAAATGCAAACGATGTGTCTTAATTAATAAGACAACTTACAGGAAAAACATTTTCGTAATTTTATATATTATGTTTAAAGTGTGCAAATTATAAGAAGCGTAAGCTTATTTTCTCGAATTTAAATATATTTGAATTGGAATTATTCTTATTTCTATACTATTTGTATTAATATTTTTAACGTATTTACTCAAAAACCTATTTTTAATAAAATTGTAGTATTTTATATTGTAAATGGATCTCGAAACTAAATAAATACATTTTATTTAATCGATTTGTACGCAAAATTACAGCATAAAAAAAATATAATTGTACTTTCCTTTGCTTTTGACGATTTCATCCAAAATTGATGTTTTTTGATAACTGATTTTGTTTTTTAATAATTTGTTTTGACTACTTTTTACAGTTTTTTTTTTAATTTCACAATATTTTTCTACGAGCTTTAACGATTTATAAAAATCCACAAATTTTCTTTTCCTTTCAATTTTAATTACTTCTTGATTTAAATAATTGAGTCGCCTATTTCCAAAAACCCCTAAATCTATTATTTTCAAATGGATTTAGGGGTTTTTGAAAATAGGCGACTCAATTGTGGATTGTATATTTTGTTCTTCAGTTATTAAATAATATCGTTGTCTAATAAATATGTGCATTTGTTAAATATTTTAAGAAATGAATTAGAAATTCTTGTGCCAGAAATTTAAAAATACATTTTACACTACCAGTAATAACGGTCATAATAACAACGATCCTTGAATAAAAACATACTAGAAAATTTGGTCGCGCGGAAAAATAAAAATAATAAAATGTTGCATCGGAAAATCCTTGGCTCTATTCCTGTACCATCATTTTAAGAATGAGCGTATTATGTCAACTGAAATTTTATTTTTGGATTTGCGAATATACAAATTGCGTGAGTCGCAATTTATTGCTATTATAATCTAATAGAAAGATAAATATATAACTTAATTTTAAGCATTTTTCTTTTTGATGTTGCAAACTCGATTCATTCTTATATCTAAGAAATGTACAACTAAATAGTTTATTAGTAAAACAAACCAATTGAATTTCAATTAAAATTGTATATACTAGTAATAATATATTACGTCACGAGAGTGGTATGCAGCATATTACACATGAGCGGATATGTTGCGCACGAGCCGCGCAGCGGCGAGTGCAGTATTCCGCGAGTATGTAATTGCCATACCACTCGAGAAACGTACGATACTTTACCTACGCCCTAGCAAAATAAACAATGAGCATGAAAGAACAACTTATTTATTCAATAATTTTTGATAGTAACATGATATTGATGAAAACTATATTACTACTTGATCAATATACATCAAAGAAATGTCATTTGGTTGTGCGGTAATCAATCAGCTAATTAGCTGTCAGCATGTAATATGCCTGTCAAAGCTATTACGCGCATGTGTACGTAATGCCAATCATACGCCTCAAGATGACAGTGTGGTATGATGCGGTTACTAGATAGGGCGTAGGTAAATATGTTTTATCTACGCCCTATCTAGTATCTGCATCATACCACACTGTCATCTTGACAATTATGATTGACATTACATACACATGCACGTAATAGCTTTGACAAGTACATTACGCACTGACAGCTGAACAGCTGATTGCTTACCGTACAACCAAATGACATTTCTTTAATGTATAGAGTTTTTCTTTAAAGTATACGCATTCCAAATTCAGCTTATTTTCTTTAGATCTTTAGTTATTCGTTGTTTTTTTTTTAGTTCAATTTGAAGCCTTAAACGAGTGTTTTCCACTCCCAGACTAAGCATGAAGTAAAATTTCGAGTTTAGAAAAGCCCCGTGAAAATTTGTCGAGGGTCGCGCAGCGACCCGAGACAAATTTTCTGGGCTTTTCTAAACTCGAAATTTTACTTCATGCGCCACGCGTATAAAACACTCAAATATTGTGAACTCTATGTATATTTAAACCTCACTTGAAATCAGTGATTCATACGCGTGGCTCATGAATTTAGAGTTTAGAAAAGCCCAGAAAATTTTCACGGGGCTTTTCTAAACTCAAAATTTTACTTCATGCTTAGTCTGGGAGTGGAAAACACTCGTTTAAGGCTTCAAATTGAACTAAAAAAAAAACAACGAATAACTAAAGATCTAAAGAAAATAAGCTGAACTTGGAATATGCGCGAAATTTTACTTCATGCTTAGTCTGTGAGTGGACAACACTCGCTTAACGCTTCGAATTGAACTCTTTTAAAAAACAACGAATGTCGGAAAATGTACAGCTTTATGCATATGTTTACCTAAAAGACAAATTCCATGTATATTGATCAAGTAGTAATTTAGTTTTCATCATTGTCATAGTACTATTAAAAATTATTACAATAAATAAGTTGATCTTTCATGCTCATTGCCTATTTTGTTAGGGTGTAGGTAAAGTATCGTACGTTTCTCGAGTGGTATGGCAATTACATACTTGCGGAATACTGCAACATGTCCGCTCAGATGTAATATGCTGCATACCACTCTCGTTACGTAATATACTATTACCAATCAGAAACATGTAAATGATATACAGGGAGTTATTCTGTAAAGTATTCAGACCCCAATATACTGTATATGCTGTAAATTTATCTGTAATCGTCGTTTCTAAAAAGAGTTTAAATTAAAGATTTAAACGAGTGCTTTCCACTCCCAGATTAAGCATGAAGTAAAATTTTGAGTTTAAAAAAGCCTGAAAATTTAGATTTGTGTACGCGAGCGAAGCGAGGCGAAGCGAGGCGCACTAGGAAATTCAAATTGTCAGGCTTTTCTAAACTCTAAACTAAAATACTGTGAAATTTATGTATAAACCTCACTTGAAATCAGTGTTTTATACGCGTGGCGCATGAAGTAAAATTTCGAGTTTAGAAACGCCCAGAAAATTTGTCTCAGGTCGCTGTGCGACCCTCGACAAATTTTCACGGGGCTTTTCTAAACTCGAAATTTTACTTCATGCTTAGTCTGGGAGTGGAAAACACTCGTTTAAAATTTCAAATTAAACAATTTGAAAAAACAAAACACATCTAAAGATTTAAAGAAAATACGCTGAATTTGGAATACGTAAACTTTAAAGAAAAACTCCCTGTATATAGATTCATAGATTTTAGTTGTCTATAACAAAACAAACACAAATTTGGATAATTGGGAGAGTTTGTGATTTATTTTTGTTTGTTTATTTTCATTTGTTATAGTGGAGCCTCCGGTCTCACGATTTTTTTCTAAACGTCTGAATGTAGTTTAGAGTAAAAGTATTTGCTTTAAAATCAGCGGCATACTTAGTATTTTCCGGAGCCTCCCCTTGTACAGGGTAGGGCGTGGTTACTTCCTATTTTGAAAGTGAAATCAAAACACTTTGCACATTTCAAAACTGCTTATTGTTATTTTTTTCTTGTCACACAACACGGGAAATTTGGTATTATACCGTTTACAAAAAAACATCTTGTAAATGTCGCCTTCAATTGTCAATACACTGATTCAGTCAATTCTGAAGTTTACGTGTACTCTTCCAAGCATCCCAATTGTTATATTGACAATTTAGACTCGGATTTTTTCTGTAATTCTTCCATGGTCTGTGGACAATTGTTATAAACTCGGAACTTGAGATTATTCTACAGGAAATAATCACTAGGAGTTAAATTTGTCGAGCGTGCCCCTCTCAGGGAGATCAGCCACACGGAGATGACTTCTTTTAACAAATGCATTAAAGTCCTAGCTGTGTGGGTTGTGGCCCCCTCTTGCTCAAACCACACACACATTGTCCATACGTAAAATTTATAGTTTATAGAAGCCTGAAAATTTGAACCAAGTTTTCAGGCTTTTCTAAACTTGAAATTTTAGTTCATGCTTAATCTGGGAGTGGAGAACACTCGTTTAAGGCTATAAATTGAAGTTTTTAAGAAAGAACCAATGTTTGAAGATTTTCAGTATACACTGACTTATTGTAATGTGTAACATCCTAAACACCGTACACAGTTTTTTTTTGTAAAACTGTACGAAATCGGCTTCAACCACCCATGCAGGTAGCCGTCCGCCCGCGAACGGACCCTCATTACCACGCTCGGTACCGATAACCGCGCACTAAGCGCCATAAAACTCGCCTTCGCTCACTAACAATAGAACCGAAGATTCTGGAATATTCCAAAAGGTACACTAAGCCCTTACTAAGAGAGAAAGCAATAAGAGTTGGAAAAGGATACCAATATTTGGAATGACATAAAAGCGCACCCTTCAACAAGTAAAAATCATCAAATCCCGCAAATCCCACAACTCCAAGAAGCGTTACTTGATCCCAATCTGGCAGCGCTCCTTACCTTGCTCGTTAAACTCGCTCCCACTATCACAGCCCTTGGCCAATCCCAGAACCAATAATAACACAAATCTAAACAAATGGCTTCCGACAATCCTGAAGTAGTTATTTAATTTTTGGGGGAAAAAGAAAAGGTCTAAAGTTGTAAAACTTTAAACCTTCTCTTTCCCAAATGCTACCCCACCCACCCGAAACCAATATATAAATACTGCTATAGTACTCACACCAGTCAAATTTTTCTACAAAGCCATTTTTACTACTTCTTCCTATAAAGTATAAAAAGTTCTTTATTGAACTTGACGTACAAGAGGGGGTTTTAGTCAGTAAGAGTCTGACATAACCTACTGTTATCCCTCCCATCCGTGGGCAGGACAACAGAAGGTATCCATGAGGATTTTCTCCTCCTCTCCCCCCCCCCCCCAAAAAAAAAAAAATTAAAAATCAGTTGCTCTTGAGACTCTGAGAGGTGTACAGTTGAAATTAATACACATGCCCGCTCACTAGTCAATCTAGCAATATCCATCCGAAGAGGAAAAGTGATTCCCACGGATACAAACACAACGTAAATCCGAAGTGAAACTAATTCATACGGATACGAACTACGCCGCCGACACCGAGTGATCAGAGAAGGCTCCTGGCCCTCGACGAAGACGCTCCCAGCGAACCAGATCCCCTACACCTACGAACTGCTGCACCAGATCCCCGACGCCCAATACATCGGCTCCTCCACCAGGACACCTCGGCGCCTCCACCAGGACACGACCCGACGCCACCACCATCAGTAGCACTCCAGTCAAGCCACAATCCTTCAGCGAGGAGAGAGAAGAAATTTTCCCACGACCCAAAAGCCGAGCAAATCAAATAACATATTGTATATATTTTGTAAATAAATCAAATTAAACCAGATTACTCTTTCTCTTCGCCCAAAGCGTCACAAATGTTCAAAAAAATACATAATCTAAAATAAAAATAATCACAAGAATGAAGAAATGAAGTCTAAATTTGTCCATGTTTATCTAAGAATCAAAATTACGGAATTAACTGAAACTGACGAAAATCAATTTGGACTTATTGTGATGTTCAAACAAACATAATTTATAATAATAATAATCACTAGAATACTGAAATTAACTTTTATTTTGTCCATTTTTTTAAGAATCAAAATTACTGAATTAACTAAAACTGATAAAGATCAATTTGAACAAACATAAAAATGTTTCAATGAAAATGTGGTTTTCGTCACTTTTATCGCTATGTGGCTTGGAATTGTATTTTTTCGAATTTTTATTTCAAATTCATATAAGCGAATGTTTCGTTATCATTTACTCATTTATTGATTTTTCGTTAATTCAGTAATCACTTTTGATGGTACACTAAAAACTATATCGAAAAATAAAACGATTTCTTATAATTAGTCGAAAAGTTTAACATTACTTGAATTCGAATTCACAAATATTGAGAAAGACTATTCACATTAGTATTTGCAAATATCAAATTCGCATCATTTCTAACATAAAATGTCGGGACAAATCGAAAATTGGGTAATGTCAAATATAACCAAATTTATACCGGTTAAACTTAACCGGTTTTTTAAAGAAAGATTGTCATATGGAGTGAAAATAACTAAACATAAACTGACAATAACTAAACATAAACTGACAATAACTAAACATAAAACTAAACAAATTTTACGTGTCCCAACATTTTATTTCCACCGATGCACAGTGGTCCCAAATGACTAAAATGTGGCACAATATGAAGGCGTTATCCAAAATGTATGTAAATTAGTAAATCGATTTTTTCGAGGTCGCTGATTAAGAATCTGATATTAGAAAAATGAAAAACAAAATGGCGGGTCCAATATGGCGAACAAAAATTATAAAATTTGTCATATTTTCATAAAAATTCGGATCAATCAACTACCTCAAAATGCCCCATTGAGGTAGAGTTGATTTAGAATATGTAATTACAAATATGAACAACAAAATGGCGGATCCAAGATAGCGAACAAAAAAGATAAAACTGTCATACTTTCATAAAATTTCAGATATAGGGTTTTTCGTGGTGGCTGATTTTGAACCTGAAGTTAAAAAATTTGAAACAAAATGGCGGATATATTATCAGCTGTAATATAACAAGTGGTATGATTATCATCGATAATACTTATGAGTGAAACCGAGTTGCAGATTAAACAAGCCCGAAGGGCGAGTTAAATGTGATGCTCCGGTTTCACGAATAAATATTATCGATTATTAATCATACCTCGAGTTATATTCGTTATAACGAACTCCACTACATTTCCGTCTTGTAAACCTCACCCCATCGCCCGGTTGACATTTTTAATTATCGACTGCCACATTTGACAAATAATTTTCGGAGCAACGACCAAAACAAGGTTATAGGATTCTATCATGTATCTATGGAAATACGCGATCCTGATTGGAGGGAATGTAGTCATGTGACGCTTGAGTTATATTCTCAAAATTAAATATTTTTATTGAAATTTCGGATACAGGGTTTTTGAGGTCGCTGAGTGAGAATCTGAACTTAATAATTCATTAAACAAAATGGCGATTTTTCACATTATTTTACTTCCTGTAAACACTTCTGACAATCGTATTAAAATCATAATTAATCCCATTTTTAAGTTGTGGGAATCAAAAAATACTTAACAAATATCTCGCTTTTCTGAATTATCGAATTACTTATTTATTGATAAACGATAATAATAACAGTGACTTATCCAGATTTTTTTTATTGATTTCAATTCCATGGCAGGGAAGATTTTTAGTTAGCGTTAATAAAATTATTTTTACCGATTGTATGTTAATTTATGGAAACACATGAATAGTTGTCATTTAAAAAAATAAAGCAATTAGATGTGATAAAAAATAAATATGGCGTCCATAAGAAATAAGAAAGTTGATGATGGTTCAAAAGAAATGAAACATGTTATAAAGAAATCAATAACCCTAACGGTTAGATATTAAAAAAGTACTATAAGACGGTCTTTACGGTTTTTAAATATTGTCTCAAATAACGAAAATATCAAAAAAAAAGAAAAATAGTTTTTCCAGTTTTTTTGGATTTTACTCGAAAACATAAGAATTTAAGTACATTTTTTCAACGGATTCTTAAAAAGCATTAAATTCTGCCACAGTGCCGAATTTAAATATACTCTCTATCTACTATAATAAGCGAGATCTCCATGGTGAGGGTTGATTTTGAAACACCCTGTTTAAAGGTTATGTAAAAAGAGCAGCCGCAGTTTGCTGCAGATAAATCAAATAACTTAACGTACTATAGGGTCTAAGTAACAAATTTTGATATATTATGTGTAAGGGTACGTGGGGGGAAAGTAGTTAAAAGTTTCTCAAACAAATAAAAAAAATTGGAAATTTTAATATTGTATTGATAATTAAATAAAAGTCACTTGGTTTGTTTCACTACTATTTTTTATTCTCTCCAACTAGTTTCGACTTATCGTCATTCTCAAGGAGTAATACAGAAAATTATTTTACAAGATATATATACATATTTTTGTGAAGGTCAGGTAATAAGGGCTTTAGGAATTGGAGAGTTCCAGATGTCTTCGTACTCATTTACAATGTGTTTTCCCTGTTTTATTGCTTTGCTTATTTCCAGGCCTTCTCTAAAATTTAATTCACGTCCCTTATTACCCGAATATAATATTTTGAAATCGTCTGAATTAAAGAAGTGGTTGGATGCGATGCAACTTCTTTAATTCAGACGATTTCAAAATATTATATTCGGGTAATAAGTGACGAGAATTAAATTTTAGAGAAGGACTGGAAATAAGCAAAGCAATAAAACAGGGAAAACACATTGTAAATGAGTACGAAGACATCTGGAACTCTCCAATTCTTAAAGCCCTTATTACCTGACCTTCACAAAAATATGTATATATATCTTGTAAAATAATTTTCTGTATTACTCCTTGAGAATGACGATAAGTCGAAACTAGTCGGAGAGAATAAAAAATAGTAGTGAAACAAACCAAGTGACTTTTATTTAATTATCAATATTGTAAACATGTTTCATCAAGTGATTAATGAGAACCAAATTGAAGATAATTTAATATTGTTTTTGTGGAAGTCACACAACTTATGTATACTTTAAAAAATGAGTGAAAATAAAGTATATACCTTCTTCTTGGAATTCCATTACGAAACAATCGCAAAAATGAACGATAATAAAGAGAGAAGTAATTATGTTGATAATATAATTGTGCACCAGCGACGAACTGTTACTTTGGATGTTTCAAAACAATAGATTGACTTATTTTACAAGTTCCATTTTTTGACCGCGGGGGGAACCACTGTGCGATGGTACAGCTGCGAGAGAAAAAAACTAGTACAGCAAAATATTTGGCTATGTGAACTGGCCTCACTTTGATTTTTCAAATTGTTAATCAAATTGACAAATCTGCGGAAGTGTCAAACGAAATTTATTTAACGTCGACATGCCTAAACTGACTGAATCGCAAAAAGCGATAATAACGACCCGTTTAGAGACGGTATTAACATTAGAGATATTGCTAATGAAGTACATGTCAACAAAAGCACCGTCGTGTTGGCTAAGAAAAATTGTAGTTAACCTGTACATGACAAGTTTGTTTTACAATAAAATATGATATTGTTGAAGTAATTTAAACTCTCTGCTGTACTAGTTTTTTTCTCTCGCAACTGTACATATTTTTGTCATGTGATGACATAATAAATGACGGATGAAAGATAAAAGTCATTAAGCTCCATTTATTTTCTACGTACTTAGTGATTTTTTTTGCATAAGCGGTTTCATTTCATAGCTAAACTTTTCATATTACAGTAATATTGACGTGTTATCTAATGGAGAAAATTTAATAAATACAAAGACATCATTGTTCAAGAAAATGCCCATGAGTTTCTGTTATTGATTTAAAGTCATGGCTAGTAACAATAAAAAATGTCTCGAGCTCGTAAAAAAGGTCATAAAAACAGGCGAAAGAAATAGAATCTGCGTTGAAAATTCATGTAAACACTATAGATTTCAAGTGTATGTAAGTAAAATCTTACACAACTACCACATTACACTAAGTATGTAAATGCTCTTTACAGAAGTATTACTTATTTTCAATGCTCGATTTATAAAAACCCACAATATCTTCGTAGCGTCAAAAAATTAAACATTTTGTAAAAATCCATTTCCAGTCAATTTAAGAGAAAGCAAGTCCATTCGTGTTTGTTCAGCTTTTAACACCAATTGTTAACGACACTTTTGAATAAATAATATTAATCAGAATTGATTATTTTTATCTTCTTTGCAATAAAAGTTTAAATGTAAATGAAATAAGAATATTTCAACGTTTGTTTGTGAAATATTCGGTTTTATGAAGTCGCTAAAAAGAATGTTTTTGAACCTTTGCGTGTGTGTACATTTTAAATCAAAATACAGTAAACTCTGAGGCTATTTTAGGGGCTTGCTACTCAAAAGTCACCTTTACGGTTTTTTCACTTCAAGCGAGGAGAATTGAGAAAAATATATGGACTTAAATAACTTTTTGGCTAGCGTGCTAATTGCAAACAAATTGGGTTGGGTTAATTATATTTGATTTTTTAGATAATGTGAAAGTTTTACAAAAAAATATGTTAAACCAAATGAGTCGCCTATTTCCAAAAACCTCTAAATCCATGTTTTTCAAATGGATTTAGGGGTTTTTGGAAATAGGCGACTCAAATATTTTCATATGAGAGTATACGTTTTTTTTTATAAACAGGGCATTCTTCAATTAAGTATACATATCCCGATATACAATGCGTTTTTTATCTGGGTATACATAGGGATTTGTATACCGAAATAAAAAATTCTCTTATGCATAAGCTGTAAATTTTCCGAAATTCGTTGTTTTTCGAGAGTTCAATTTGAAGCTTAAGCTAGTGCTTTCCACTCCCAGACTAAGCATGAAGTAAAATTTCGAGTTTAGAAAAGCCCCGTGAAAATTTGTCGAGGACCCGAGACAAATTTTCTGGGCTTTTCTAAACTCGAAATTTTACTTCATGCGCCACGCGTATACAACACTAAAATATTGTGATTTTTTTTCAGCCTATTTTCTGTAAATCTTTAGATATTCTTTGTTTTTTTCTGTAAAGTTCAATTTGAAGCTTTAAACGAGTGTTTTCCACTCCCAGACTAAGCATGAAGTAAAATTTCGAGTTTATAAAAGCCCCGTGAAGTTTTTCTGGGCTTTTCTAAACTCGAAATTTTACTTCACGCGCCACGCATATAAAAAACACAGATTTCAAGTGAAGTTCGAATATACATAAATTTCACAATATTCTAGTGTTTTATACGCGTGACGCATGAAGTAAAATTTCGAGTTTAGAAAAGCCCAGATAATCTGGGTATGCATAGGGATTTGTATATATCATATCATATCATAATTTATTGGTGCCATACAATACAGTTTACACAGGTCAAGAAACTTAATATTAATACAAAGAAATAAGCGTTGTGATACATAGAACAACTTTAAGATGGAGACATATTAAAATTTGTACTACAACGACGTGTACATGAATAAAAAACTATATTAAAATGAGGTACATACATATATAGTCTTATCATAAAATAGACAATAGACACATTTACACATTATAAAAATTATACAAACTCATCAAACAAATTACTGTCCAGAAATTCGTTTATGTTATAAAATGCCTTTTTCATTAGGTAGTTTTTTATGGTAGTTTTAAATTTATTTAAAGGTAGCAATCTTATTTTTTCGGGAAGATGATTAAAGAATTTCGGTCCATAAAAATGTGCTGCGGTCTCTGATTTATGAAGGCGTAGCTTACTCAGATATATATCAAAAGCGTTCCTTGTATTGTACTGATGAATACAATTGTGTGTCTGGTAATCATCGATGTTTTCTCGGATTAACATTAAACTCTGCAGTATATACATGGAAGGTAATGTAAGAATACGTAGCTTGACAAAATGTTCCTGGCAGTTTTCTCGGTATTTTATCCCTGCAATTACACGTATAGCACGTCTTTGATTACCGAATAATCTAGACATTATTGGTGAATGTCCCCACGGGGTTAAGCCATAAGAAGTATGCGCCTGAAAAAGCGCCATATAAATCGATCTTATGTTTCTTGTATATAGCATGTCTGAAAGACATCTTAATAAGTATGTGACGCGGCACAATTTCTTAGCTATGTATTCCCTGTTACCGGCGTGTCATTTTGACACGTCGTAACTCGTTTAATTTTTAATCCGCGATATAAATTTCTTCAATTTAACATCGGATCCCATTGCATTTCATTTCATTTGATATTATAAGAAAAATTAAACGTAATTTAATTCGAAAATCCGTTAAGTTCGTAAAGACATGTTTTCCTTTTTGTATTGTTAATGGGGTCATAAAACAATAAACCGTCGGCGTATTTTCGGGATGGGTAATAAAACCTTTTCGGTCCAGATTAGCAAAATCTCCGAATTTCAGTTTCGGATTAACAAAATCTTCAAAGCTCAGCTGGACAAGACAAGCAATAAAACCATAATTTCCTAATTTCTCGAAATTCCCAAATCCGTCCGATTGGGATTATTAATATCCCGAACGTGCGGATTGTGAAGAACACCGGCTTACAGACAACAAAAGGGAAGATTATGCCCACTGTTACCGCCCGGTGTTCCAGTCCCGAAAATACGTCGACCCTAATTAAGGCATCGTAAAATATTTCTATAGTGTACAGTTTTAACAAAACATATTTTTCTCCAACATAATTTAATTAAACATACTCTTAATTAATTTAACTTATTCTAATCTGATGCCTTAATCGAATTTGTACATATTCATAAGTTGAAATATAATTTCAATCAGACTTTAAAATCAGTTTTCCTTTTGTATATATTTCATTAAATAACTATATCACGTAATTTGAGTACGCGCATTAATCGTGACGTTTATTTTCGAACATCTTATATGTTTTGTATATGTATTTTTAATAGTTTAGACAAACATTTTTATTTTTAACATTTCATTTTAAATTCATGAAAGTGCTAAAAGAGCACCAGACCGTCAATCAGCGCTCCACCAAAAACAAAAACACCAAATAGTACACAAATGTACAAAATTAAAAGACTAAGCAAATTATAAAAATATTTGAAAATATTTGTATAAGTTGCAAAATCAGAGACGTGTCACTCTCAATTCCGCTGTTGCTAAAATGACGCTCAGCAAATCAGCGTCGAGCATTGGATCAGCCAATGAGAATTGACAGTGATCATCCACGCCAAGGGTTGACCAATGGGCCTCGGGGAGTAAGCATCCCTACCACGTCCTCAACCAATGAGGTAAGGGTGAAGATACCCTTCCAGGGCTCTGCTACCCCCAACTCATCCCCTGGTGAATTTTTGGGCTATAAAGTCGCACGAAGGCCAGAAAATATTCAGTATAGTCTCAGTATTCAAAACGTCTTCAAAAAGTATTCTTCGAAGTATTACCCATGCAAGTGTTTTGAAAGTGTCAAGTCAAAGTGGTGTTTTTGGTGGTGACCGATCGACGGTAATTTCAGTTAATAGTTCTTTTGAATTTATGAGATTTTAAATCATTATTATTTAACTTGTTTGTTATTATTGTTTATTTTTTATTGTAAAATTATTCCATCTTTTAATCAACTTTTTTTTAACTTTATATTTGTTGTAACTGATTTTTTTTTATTTATTGTTGAATTTTAAAGTAAGAGTTTTTTTAATTAGATTTTAATTGAATCTCATAAATTCCCCGAGTGAAAAAGTGGTTCGAGATGAAACGATTCAAAACATGGTAAGTTTACAGATTTTTTTTTCTAATTCAGCTAACGGAATGTGATAGGGTTTCGACCGGAAGTGACATATGTCGTAATTTAATTATTTAAATAACTCAAGTATAATTTATTATTTTTCTCAAAAATACATATAAAGCCAACCCCGGTTCGACCGCCCCGTTACATCCCCATGATCCCTCCACGTAAGCTTTGTATCAACATAGATTCCTAGGAATCTAGTAGCCTGGTAGAGATCTGATGAAATGGTTTTTAAGGTAAATATCATTTCAACAGTTTTCTCCTCGTTTAATGTTAATTTATTGCATAGAAACCATTCGGACAGGATTTTCTGTGATGTTTGACATTTAATCATTGCATTTGGTAAATGTTTCTCGTTGCAATATGAAGATGTATCATCTGCATAAAGAATAGTTGAACTCTTTAGGTGTGTAATAAAGATCAAGAATAGCAAGGGACCCAAGATAGAACCCTGTGGAACCCCATGCTTCACCATTACTTTTTTGGATGACTTAGAGTTCAATATAACTTGTTGCTGCCTTCCAGATAAATATGAGCATGAGAATTTGCAGCTGGTGGGGTGAAAATTGTAGAAATAAAGTTTTCGCAAAAGTACGTCATGCGGGACGCAGTCAAAGTCTTTGCTGAGGTCTAGAAATGAGGCAACTGTGTGCTCTCTTTGCTCAAAACCCTCTAGGATTCCGTCTACAAGCGCCCTGACCGCGTCACTCGTTGAACGTCCCTTGCGAAAACCATATTGTTTATCGGACAAGATGTTGTTTGCCTCCAAGTAACAGAGAATTTGGCTAAACATTATTCTCTCTATAATTTTTGAAATTATAGGTAAAATTGATATGGGCCTATGACTACACTCGACCGCAAAAAACGCGCCACTTGAAAATTCACGTTTTTTCGTGAATATTCAAACAGCCATAACTTCGATTGATGTGGATGAAATTTGATGAATTTTTGAGTTTTTGGAACGCTAAAGTTTTCTCTTTAAGGACACATACACATCGCCTTTAGGGGGTAGAAGGGGGTAAAATGTGCATGTTTGAAGATTTGACTAACATGCCCTTAAAAAGAAAACTTCAATCTTTTTAAATCGCATAATGTCACAGGTTTGCGAGCAGAGTTATGCCTGTCCGCCAAAGTTATGCCCCAAAATACACTTTTTAAAAAAACTGCCATAACTTCGAGCCAAATCATTGGATCGACATGATTTTTCGCTTATTTCAAAGGAAAATGATGGATTTGAGGTCGAGTGTATTAACATCATCTGCACCTCCTTTTTTGTATATTGGAACAATACGCGCTTGTTTCATGCTGTTCGGAGAGCACTGTGATTGAATGCAGTGATTTATGAGGTTAGTTAATGGTACCAGGATGATGTTAATAATGGATTTCAGGAGACCCGTAGTCATCCCAAAAATATCACTACTTCGGGAGGATGATAAACTATTTACAACGTTTCTTACTTCCAGATATGTTACATCACTAAAATGGAAGTAAGAGCTATTGCTACTTGGAAGGCACAACATACCTTGTATTGGGTCGACGAGTATATCTGGTTTCGGCAGTTTTTTTAAAAGAGTTTCCGCAATGTTTACAAAATGGTCATTAAAACTGTCGGGATTTATGTTAATAGGGTGGTTTCTATTTTGGTTCTTGCCGTTTTGACCACACTAAATAACGCTTTCTGTTTATTTATATTGTTTGCATAAATAAAACACTGTTTATCACTTTGTTTGTATAACAATTGGTTTATAGTTTCGATACTACACGTATCATTATCAAACCGTTAGTAACAAAAAACTACAAAGGAACATTATTTATATTTGCAAATTTTCTAATAACAGCGTTAAAGAGGGGGTGTATTTATATTGTTTGCAATGTACTTCTCGTGTGATGATTGTTTTGCTACCCTCAGCGCACATTTGTATTCCTGTTTGAATTCGTTATATAATGGTTTAACTTCGACGTTTCTTACACTAAATTCTCTTAAAAACGACATATTCTCACGCATAGCTTTTAGGTCTTCATTAAACCATTGAATATTAGAATGTGTGTTCGTCCGAAATGATTTTATTGGGAAAGATCATTGGATATTGTGTTCAAGTTCTTCTATGAATATATTAAATTTCGTATCAGTGGAGAAGCTGCTATCATTTATGAAGTTCCAATTTATTTCTTCAACTACATTGTACAAATTAAAAAGGCACCTCTGGGTTATAGGTCGGCATATATGTGCTGGCTCTTGTACTGACTTGTATTCTGTTTCACATTCAAATAGTTTTGGTTTTATTAATATTTGTGAAAATATTGTCCAAGCAATTTAGTTGCCTGGTGTTAAAATCAACCAAACTATTTAGACCGTATGTTGAAAATATGTCACATAGCACAGTGGCATTATTATCATGCGTTTGAAATTGTACATTGAAATCACCCCCAATAATAATAGTTTTTTGGAGGTCAATTTGATTTAACATTTGGCACAATGTATTCGTGAATAATGAAAAGTCTCCATTTGGTGACCGATACATAGTTATTGAAATCACTTTCAAATCAGGTAGAAGCAATGCAGCTATTTCGCAGTGTTTTTCTAAGGATAGATTGTTTACCTCTAGTAAGTTTTGAAATGTGACACCATTTTTTAATAACTGCATTACTCCACCATGGATAAAATGCTCACGTGAGAAATAAGCAGCAACAGTGTAATTCGAGAGAAATAGAGATTCACTTTCATGTTGGCGAAGCCAGTGTTCTGACAAACAGATAACATGAAACAAGATCTCACTTTCCAATATATAGGCATCTAATTCGGTAACCTTATTTCTAACACTCTGTATATTCAAGAAAAACATGTTAAGATGATATGAAGTGTTATTACTAGGAGGTTCGTGAGTTGTATGTGTCTCTTTTAAAAATATAAGGGCTAACAACAATTTCGATGGCCCAGTAAACCCAGTTTACTAAAACCCAGTATACTAAAATAAAAAAATCCCTTATGCATAAGCTGTAAATTTTCCGACTTTCGTTGCTTTTTGAGAGTTCAATTTAAAGCTTAAGCGAGTGCTTTCCACTCCCAGACTAAGCATGAAGTAAAATTTCGAGTTTAGAAAAGCCCCGTGAAAATTTGTCTCGGGTCGCGCAGCGACCTGAGACAAATTTTCTGGGCTTTTCTAAACTCGAAATTTTACTTCATGCGCCACGCGTATATAACACTAAAATATTGTGAAATTTATGTATATTTGAACCTCACTTGAAATTCAGCCTATTTTTTCAGCCTATTTTCTGTAAATCTTTAGATATTCTTTGTTTTTTTTTGTAAAGTTCAATTTGAAGCTTTAAACGAGTGTTTTCCACTCCCAGACTAAGCAATTTTTTTTTACTTCATGCGCCACGCGTATAAAACACAGATTTCAAGTTAAGTTTGAATATACATAAATTTCACAATATTATAGTGTTTTATACGCGGGGCGCATGAAGTAAAATTTCGAGTTTAGAAAAGCCCAGAAAATTTGTCTCGGGTCGCTGCGCGACCCTCGACAATTTTTCACGAGGCTTTTCTAAACTCGAAATTTTACTTCATGCTTATCTGGGAGTGAAAAACACTTGTTTAAAGCTTCAAATTGAACTTAAAAAAAACAAAAAATATCTAAAGATTTACAGAAAATAGGCTAAATTTATAATACGTATACTTAAAAGAAAACTCCCCGTATACGCTGTATTTGTTGAGGCATTTTTTGGTTTCGAAAATCGTTCAATTTGAAGCTTCTAACGAGTGTTTCTAATCCCAGACAAAGCATGAAGTAAAATTTCGAGTTTAGAAAAGCCCCGTTAAAATTTGTCGAGGGTCGCGCAGCGACCCGAGACAAATTTTCTGGGCTTTTCTAAACTCGAAATTTTACTTCATGCGCCACGCGTATAAAACATAGATTTCAAGTGAAGTTCGAATATACATAAATTTTACAATATTTTAGTGTTTTATACGCGTGACGCATGAAGTAAAATTTCGAGTTTAGAAAAGCCCAGAAAATTTGTCTCGGATCGCTGCGCGACCCTCGCCAAATTTTCACGGGGCTTTTCTAAACTCGAAATTTTACTTCATGCTTAGTCTGGGAGTGGAAAACACTCGCTTAAAGCTTCAAATTAAACTTAAAAAAAAAACAAAGAATACCTAAAGATTTACAGAAAATAGGCTGAATTTGGAATACGTATACTTAAAATAAAAACTCCCTGTACAAGCTGTATTTGTTGGGGCATTTTTTTGGTTTCGAAAATCGTTCAATTTGAAGCTTCTAACGAGTGTTTCCAATCCCAGAGAAAGCATGAAGTAAAATTTCGAGTTTAGAAAAGCCTGAAAATTTGGTTTGGTCGCGTAGCGCGAAGCGCGGAGCGACCAAACCAAATTTTCAGGATTTTCTAAACTCGAAATTTTACTTCATGCGCCACGCGTATTAAAAACTGAAATATTATAAAGTTTAAAATATACTGCTAAGACAGTATGCTGAAGCTGTATATTTTGTACTTCATATTAAATCAGTGTTTCATACGCCTGGCGCATAAAGTAAAACTTTCAGGCTTTTCTAAACACGAAATTTCACGTCATGCTTAATCAAGGAGTAAAAAACACTCGTTAGAAACTTCAAATTAAACGATTTTTAAAACAACGAATGCCTGGAAATACACAGCCTATGCATCGGTAAATGTATACTTTAACGAAAAATTCCGTGAATGTATATTTTGGATTTACTATAATATTATGAAACCCGTTTAATAATTAATGGTATTTATTTACGACTCTTCACGTTAAGTCACTCGTTTGACATTTTGAATAAAAATCTGTATTTCATCAGCCCTTTTGATATTTTATTGAAAAAACTCACTTCAATTAGTAAATATTATTTCCACAAATATTAAAATCCGGTTTCCGGGTTAATTTGCGTCCCGGGCGGCAACATTTCACAATAAGCAATAAGCAATAAGCTTTTGTAAGCTGAACTGAAAATGTTTAATATTTCATTTCATTTTTTTTTATATAATAATGCTTTTATATGCTAATATTCTGAGTATTCCTCACGATTGCCATAATCAAGTTACCATTAATTGAACATTTATAAATTCAACTGTTTCTTATTCATAGCTATGGCGGCAACTTTATAGCATTGGCGACAGCGTGTGCTATGCTCAAGAGAATGACGAAAACTTTTGTACTTTTATTGTTTATTTACGGATATCCATTTAAAATAAATACATAATGCTTAGTCTAAAATAAGTTAAAAGTAATAATTAAGTTAAAATATGGGCAGGTGGTGGCCGAGCGGTAACGTCATCGGGCTGTATCGCTCGGCGAGCCACAAACTCGGGTTCGATTCCCGTGCAGGGGGAGACTTTATTTAAAAATAATTTCTCGTCGTGTTCCTGGGTGTGGTGTGAATGTGTCGTGACGTCCAAATATATGTTAAATTAATGAATACAATCATCGTTAGTGGCTGAATGGCTAGAACCTATGCCAAACAAAAAAAAAAGTTAAAATATATAAAATCACAAACAATATACACAACAGATTAAAATCAAAATGCTCATCACAATGCTAAAAGTAATAAATAAGGTTAAAATATAAATCACAAACAATATACAAATAAAACAAACAAAACAGATTAAAATGTGAACAAAAATAAAAATCTAATTTGTCTCACGGAGCATGGACTTAAGATTCTTTATGCTTGTGGTAGCAAAGTCTATATTCGCCGAGTTGCAGTGCGCGGCAACTCTAGCCATACCATAATTTCTACCATAATTGGTACGATGAAATGGTACGTTGAAGAGGTCGAAGGAACGCAAACCCCTGCTAGGCACATTGATTTTAAACTGGCCCAGAAGGTAAGGGCGGTCGATCCAACCGTTTATCAAATTCACGCTGCTCCAACGTATTCATTTCTAGGCTACTTAAAATCTCTTGGTAGGAACCACAAATATGGAACTTATACGCTATAAAGCGTATAAATTTCGTCTGGACCCTTTCAAGTAAATTTATCTCAGACTTGCTATGGAGATTCCATACCATGCAACAGTACTCCAAATGTGGTCTCACAAGGGTCGAATATAATGTCAGTAGAGTATTGATGTTTGTGAACTCCTTGGTATTTCGTTTTATGAAACCCAGCATACGATGAGCTTTAGACGATATATTAGTTATATGCGAGTTGAAATCCCACTGTTGAGTCAATGTAACGCCTAAGTCCCTCACCGACGAGACGCGCCACAACTGAGTGCCATTAAGAAAATAATACCCCTCAGCAGTTGCCCTCCTCTTAGAAAAGGAAATAGTGTTACATTTCTTCAAATTCAGTGTCATGTCATTAGTTACACACCAAGACTGGAATCTATCCAAATCATCTTGCAATAAATATGCTGAAAGATTAGATATTTCTGTGAAAATTTTTATATCATCAGCAAACAGCAGGAATTCTGCGTGATGGAAGCAGTCGGTAACATCATTTATAAATATGTTGAACAGAAGAGGCCCTAGGTGTGACCCATGAGGAACCCCAGAAGTCACTGTTATGGCTGATGATATAACACTTCCGATTCGTACTGTCTGAGTCCTCCCGATCAAATATGAATGGATCCATTTAAGCATCTCCCCACAGATTCCTACAAGCTCAAGTTTCCGAAGCAAGATGGTATGATTAACGGTATCGAAAGCCTTAGAGAAGTCTGTATAGACGGAGTCAACTTCATATCCCCTCTCCAAAGCAGACATGATATAGTGGCTATACGAACTGCAACTTCAACTCTTTATCTCTTTATTCAATTTTAAAGATATTTTAGGTTTATAAAACAACTACAAACGTAAATTTAAAAATTTCAGGAAAACTATTAGATTGTTGGATAAAGGAAATCTTGTAATTTCATGAAAAACGTTTTTCAAGTTAAAGAATATTTAGTAAATTCATGAAAATTGTCAAAAATTTGAAAACTGAATGATATATTCGAGACTTTTGTATGAAAAAGAAATTCAGGAAACCAGTCAGAATTTTGATAATTTAAAGAAATTCACGAAAAGCGTTAAAAATTAAGTAAAATATTGGAAATGTGATTTTTTCATTAAAATTCCATTGCCAAATTTATTTTCCACACAATACGACACATAAAAATTAACGACAATTGTAGATTTCAAAAAAATCTATTTACATTTATAATCCGGCTATTTATATAAGCCGGCGAATTTATTTATTATTCCCAACATTTAGATCGAGGTCACTTGTTAACGAAAAAACAAAACCGAAATTATCAGATACGTGTAATTGGCGTTTATCGCAACAACAACAAACAATTGTCGCTCGGGCCGTTTCGCATACGTAAATTCGATTGCAAATGTGTAAATGTTAATTGTTTATTGTTATTAATTAAACACGTTTGATGTATCTCTTAAGGTCAAGAGCGATTGCGGAGATGGAATTGTTTTATTTGCGAAAATGTTTATTAATAAAAACTTAAGATAAGGAAGTTTCGCATGTGTTGATCCAGTGACATTTATTGAAATCGCTGCTTTGCATTGATAGTGGCACAACTAAAAAGAAGTGATTTTTATTAAATAACACAATGGTGTTAGGATGGTAAAGTAGCTGGGCCGTTGGACTTGATTTTTCCGACTACAAATAATAGTCCTGGATATCCTGAATTCGGGACTCTATCAAAACATCCACACTATTTTTACCAGCCATAAAGCTGGTCTTCTATACCGAGTGTCTGGGATAAGGGGCGAACATAGGAATTTAACATGTAAAATTAAATATGTGTAATTATTAGCCCCCCTATTAATTTTAGAGAAACATCGTAAAGGAATATTTTTTTAGAGAATTGAAAACTGTATTAAATGTATCCATTTAATTTAAGTTTGTACCAGAATCCACCTTAAAAATAATAAAAATAAGTTGAACAATGTACCATTTAATAAAAACCGTTGCCATGAGTTTGACAAATGTCATGTTATAGTGAAAATAATTTTGCTATTCAGATATCAATTCACGCATTATAATTGTTATGAATAATAATCTGAGTTATTCCAATGAAGAGAGGGTATTCATTATAAAAACATTTTACAGTGGCGTCAGTTTACGCAGAGTTCGTGACTTATTTTCGGTTAAATTTAACAATCGACGAATTCCGTCTGTATACACAATTACCAAGTTAGTAAAAAAGTTTGAAAATACAGCAAGTGTAGCGGCAGATGATTCAAAAGGTATTTTAATAGTCCAATTTCAACAAATATTAATTCAAAAACATTAACCTTCCAGACAAACGGAACAGATGATGCAACAATGAATTGGAAGAAAGAGTTTTGGGTTTGATAAATGCTGAACCAACAACTAGCATACGATGTATTGCTCGTGAGTGCAACGTGTCTAAATTCTCTGTACATAAGATTCTGAAGAAGCATGGATACCATCCCTACAAACATCAATGTCATCAGGAGATACTACTAGTGGATGAAGAAAGCAGGCGTGTATTCTGTGAAATAATGCAGGATCGATCAAACCCAGACCGAAACTTTTTGCAGTCTATCTGTTTTATTGATGGATGCACCTTCACTCTTAATAACGAGCCCAACACACAGAACACGCGATACTGGACCCAGGAAAATCCACGGATACGCTTGCAAACTAGAACCCAGTTCCCGCAAAAAATAAATATTTGGGCTGGTATTTTTAACAATAATATTATTGGGCCATTTGAAATTTATGGAAATTTAAATTCGTATTCTTATTTAGACCTTTTAATCGACCAGGTTGGCCTTGCGTTAGAAGAAGTTGCACGTGAAAATCAGGAGATATGGTATACATCATTCCATTTGTTTCTGGATCTCGCCTAGCCATGCTTTCGTGTTGTTATGTTGCAGTATCAACATTTACATTTTTTATTAGTTGCCACTCCTGATTCCTTATTTTAACAGTGTTGCAATAATTTATGATATCATAAGTAATCCTCTTTTTAATTTTCAAGAGGTTTATTGTTAATCTTGCAACAATTATTTCGCCACGAGGTCGCTTCTTCGAGCATTTTATTATTAAATCAAATTAATCTAGTGTTGCAATGCTGTGTCAATGTCAAAGTGAAAAATAATTTCAGGCACATATTAAATATTAACATGCCAAAGATTATCTCTGAATCAAAAAGGTTACAAATTCTGAAATCCTACAAACATTTTAGGCAAAGTAATCCAAATCTACAGCATCACAATATTATTACGATTTAAATAGATATTTTTGGGGTATGTCTAGTATTTTAATTATCATCTATATTTAATTAAAGATAATTACGTTTCAGGTAGGGAGATCTTCATTACAATTAATTTTACGACAAAGACCTGACGAATTGAAATCTACTACTTCTGGCAAACGATCTAAAAACAGCCATTTTTGGAATCACCTAGCTAGAAAAGATCTGCAACAACTAATTTGGCAATATAACTCTAGAAATCAGTATTTTACTTTGAGAGATCTTTTGAATGATATGAATGAAAATTATGAGTTCCATGGGAGTAGAACAACACTTTATAGGGTTGTTAAAAGTATGGGGTATAAATTCAAATTAATTAATGGGCGCAAAATTCTCTGTGAACAAAAACATGTTGTTGCAGCTAAAATTATTTTGCTTAGAAAATTTTTACAGTATCAAAATTCCAGTGAAAATATCCAATTCGTATACCTGGATGAAACATGGATATATCAGAATGGATCCGTGGTTCGACGCTGGGTACATGAAACGGATATAAAAAGTAATCCAACTAAATTCAAAAATGAAGGCAAACGCTTCACCATTCTACATGCTGGGTATAGGGGTGGGTTTTTGGATGGGTGCGATTTTTTATTACATTCGAAAAACAATGACCGAGATTACCATGCCACAATGGATGGTAATACTTTTCAAAATTGGGTGGTTAATCAACTTATTCCTGCTTTGACTAAGCTTTCAGGGAAATGTGTAGTTATTATGGATAATGCTGCATACCATTCTGTGCAATTAGACAAAACTCCTTCATTTTCTTGTAAGAAATGCGAAATGCAGGAGTGGTTGGTTAAACACAATGTAAAATTCAATCCAAAATTAACCAAAAAGGAACTATGGGCTTTATTTATACCTTTTCGATCAAATGACAAAATTTACGTAGTTGATGACATTTTGAGAAAGAACGGGCACGAAGTTCTTAGATTACCGCCATACCATTGTCAATACAATCCAATTGAAATGGCATGGGGGTTTTGTAAGACTTACTACAATAAGCACATAAATTCTAAGCAACCATCTAAGGATCGTGTTCAGAATTTATGGCTTGAGTCTCTCTCAAAATGTACATCCGATATGTGGAAAATTTCTGTGATCATTGTGAAAAACTTATTTCGGATGACTGGACAAAACACATGGGCAACCTTTCTTTTGAAACCATTCCTCCTTTTATTATTTCGCTTGGGGAATCTGGCTCAGAACAAACATCAGAAGATTCAGATGCAGGTTCTCTTGACTAAATAATAAAAGTGGAATGAGGGCTTAAAAATTGTTTGACATGAAAATTATCAGTATCACAAGAGGGTGGGAATAAATTTGCAATTCTACAAAAAAATACTGAGGGCCAACAGAAGAGAGAATGACCAAAATTAAGGTGGATGGATGGAGTTGATCAAAATGTGTTAACGGGAAGACCCAAGCGAGAACAAATGGATGACGAAATAAGTTTACAGAGCCGAATTCATTATATTTGTTATATACAATATTATTGCTGTGTTTGTATGTACAAAAACCAAGTAGTAAATTTTGTTAATCTTAAAACTGCATATTATTATCCTTTTATATCTAAAAATTTGTAAAACAGGCAACAGTGTAAGATCACAATAGTCAGAAATTATAACCTTAAAATCAAACATCTGACAGTGACATTTAAAAACCCTGATTTAAAACACAACCAGCCCCATTTACAATACTTAAACTGTCACTTTTCCATAGCTAGGCGAGATCCAGAAACAAATGGAATATATTATATCAGCATGATGGATGTCCGGCCCATTATGGTTTAAATGTGAGGGAATATTTAAATGCTAATTTTCCCAATTGTTGGATTGGTCGCGGTGGCACTATCAACTGCCCACCAAGATCTCCTGATTTAACACCATGCGATTTCTTTTTATGGGGTCACCTGAAAAACAAAATTTATAAAAAATGCCATCCAAATATTGAATCTTTGCGGGAATCAATTTTTGTGAATTGCAGATTAATTACAGATAGGCAGTTGGCTAATGTAAGGCAGGCATTTTATAACAGATTGGGTTATTGTTTACACCAGAATGGAGAACTTTTTGAGTACTTGCTCTAACATTTCCCATTGGGCGTAGATACAGTAAATTAAAAATTTAAACAAAAATAAATCACGAACTGTTTGTAATCTGACACCTCTATAAATTATCTTGATAATAAATTAATTATCTTTCTTCCATTAATTGCGTGTTATTATTATGATTTATCCCAAACGACAAGCATGCATTAATTATTTTTCATCATTTAAATTTCTTTGGTAGCATTTCGATAATATGGATTCTGGTACAAACGTAAATTAAATCGATATATTTAATACAGTTTTTAATACTCTAAAAAATATTCCTTTGCGATTTTTCTCTGAAATGGATAGGGGAGCTAATAATTACACATATTTAATTTTACATGTTAAATTCCTAATACCAATTTAATTTTGATAATTTCTCTAAAGTAAAAAACTAAAGTACTTATTCGTATGTACTAACTTTTAGAAATTTAAATACCTGTATAAGTTTAAAGTTTCTCCATTAAAATATGCAATTTACAATAAAAATTGTGTGCTTAATGTTTCGCGAATTGTAAATATTTTCTTTAAAACCAATCGTGTTGGTTTTGTTTCCAAAACTCACTTTGCTTAAACAAAAGAATTAATTTTGTACAAGAAATCTCTGCTCTTTAAAATGTCATTCTTAGGCATTCTTCAGAGAGACTGTGTGGATGTTTTGATCGGGTGCTCTGAATTCGCTGTTGTTTTTCAATTCATTGTTGTTTCTTCTATTTTGCTCATTTTCTGTTTTACTTTCTTTGTTAAATAAATTTTCGAAGTATTCTCCCCATCTGTTTATAATATCTTCATATCCCGTTTAAGTTCACCATCCCTGTTCTTCTAGAATACCGTTTTCGCTTGACATCCTCTTCTTTTATTTTTAATACCTTGGTATAGATTTCTAATGTTTTTGTTCCTATAGTTATATTCTATATCTTCTAATATACAGGGCTATTCAATAGAAAGGAACAGATTTCAAACGTTTATTTCTTTCAAACTAGAAAAGTTAGAACCATAATTCCAACGTTCCTGGATAGACAAAAGTTTAAAATTTGAACAGTCCAGGCAGAAGTTCCAACCACGGCCGCATTGGCGCTGTTATTTGTCATGTTGATTGTCTGTAATAAAATGGCGACACAACAAGAAAAATCATTTTAGGTGCTGCAATTAGCAAAACTAGAGCCCATTATTGAAGTTCAACGTGCTTTTCGCCGTCAGTTTAATAAACAACCGCCTCGTCATGAGCAGATTTACCAGTGGCATCGAAAATTCGTAGACGATGGTTGCATCTGCAAACAGAGAAGCACGGGATGTCTACGCACATCGAATGAAAATGTCGAGCGTATTCGTACAGTTTACGAAAAGAAGCCCAAAAACCTTTCTTGAAAATATGCGACATCGAATTGTTGAAGCTGTAAATTCGATAACTAGAGACCAGCTGATTCCTGTGTGGCAAGAAATGAGCCACCGTTTTGATATTTGTCGTATAACACATGGTGGTCATATGAATTCATAAAATTTGAACTTTTCTCTTTTAAGAAACGTTGGAATTATGTTTCTATCTTTTGTCGTTTGGAAGAAATAGATGTTTGAAATCTGTTCCTTTATTTTGAATAGCCTTATACTTTCGTTATATTCCCTTTTATTATCTCTAATAATCTTTTTTGTAATCTTCATGGGTGTTTATATTCCCTTTTTGCTGTATCTGTTTGCTCTCTTATTTCTTTTCTACATTCTTAATTATACCATTTCTTTCTTAATTCCTTTGTATCCGACAATATCATGAAAAAAATATACCATGCACTACCAGAGTCCATCGTCAGCTACGGAATATCAATATACGGCCTAGCATCGGAATATCTAATATCAGACCTACAAAGAACACTAAACACCGTAACAAAACATTTATTTTATTCCAAACAAAAACACAAAACAAACTTTAACGTATACGAAGAAGAACAAATTATGACAATTAAACAACTGACAAACTGGCGAGGAATTATGAACAACTTCAAAGACGCAGCAAATTGGAATAATGTGCAACATGGAAAACAAAGAAGACATCAAACAGCAGGACACTATGAAGTGATAAGACACAATAACAAATACGGACTTCGACGAAAAGAAATAAATCTGCGCAAATTATTTAACACTATACCTAGAGACATTATAACAAATGTAAGGATAAATGAGTTTAAAAAAAGAGTGAGAGTGGTTATTTAAATGACAAAAACAATAGACAAAACTAGTAAAGGCGATTGCCACATAAAAGTCTCGGACTTCGTGGCATAATAAAATAAAGTATTTTTCTTTAAGCACTATTTTTTATGTTTGCATCACTTGTTATTAAGAATTGTTATTTATTTTGTGGTAATAATAAAAAGAAAAAAAAATCACTATGTAAACTGGCTACCCATTGTCCCTGTATATCATCAATTTTCACACTGCCTTGTAATATATCACTAAGTCCTTATTCGTAATTTTGTTGATTTTCTATATTTTTTAGTCAGACCGATGGTTTACCCACTCTTTTGCTCTTTCTGTTGTTTCTTGCTCTATCATTGTTATCAGTTCTACACATTGTTCCTGTATATCATCCATTTCTACACTGCCTTGTAATATATCATTAAGTTCTTTTTCGTAATTTTGTTGATTTTATATATTTTTTAGTTGGACCGATAGTTTACCCACTCTTTTGCTCTTTCTGTTGTTTCTAATGTCTAGTAATACTTGTACTATTTTTGCTCTCACCATGAAATGGTCACTATCCGCATCTGGTCCTCTATATGTTCTTAACTTTTTTATTGCCTTTTGCTCTGGATTTTCTATCAGAATATGGTCGATCTGATAAGTATATTCCGTTTGGCGCTCTGAAAGTGTCTTGTACTTTCCAAGTAAGTACAGGGTGAGCGAAACTCGATGTCTCAGCTCTATTATAAGAAAAGGAAAAACGATAGGAAAAATCAGAAAAGCGGCTTATAAATGGAATTGAGTAAGGTCCATTTCAAGCCAAAATTGCACATTTTTCTAAATTTGGAAACTGAAGTAATGACGTCTTCGAATATTTTTTCCCCAGAAACATACCTATATTTTTGGATATTTAAAAAGAACTGATTTTTCTGAATAAACTTAGTACAGAAAAAGAATTGCTATCTTCTTCCGTTAAAAGATTATAAGCAAACTTAGAAGAAAGTATTATCAAAAATTCACAATTGTCACAATTTAAACAAGTAGCCTTTGGAAGCAAATATCTGTCAGTGGTGAAACATGCTTAAAACGTGTTTAAAACAGAACAACAGGGCATTTTTCTTTTGAGTATACATATCCCGATAATTACAGCGTTTTTTAAATTTGCGGGAATTCGTTGTTTCAATGCGGTTAATTCGGGGCTTTTAACGAGTGTTTTCCACTCCCAGACTAAGCATGAAGTAAAATTTCGAGTTTAGAAAAGCCTAAGAATTTGGATTGGCCGCGTAGCGAAGCGAAGCGGCCAATCCAAATTAGGCTTTTCTAAACTCGAAATTTTACTAAAACACACACACATACGACAACAATTATAGGCAACCTAATATATGTTAGAGTTATTGGGTTGCCTATAATCCCTGTTTTAAATAATTTGTTCAGCGCAGAATTTGGCTTACGTTTTATTCACATCTACATATTAGATTGGTAAAGCCGTATTTTTTAAACTTAACGATATTTCAGTATTTTATACGTGTGGCGCATGAAGTAAAATTTCGAGTTTAGAAAAGCCTAATTTAGATTGGCCGCTCCGCTTCGCTACGCGGCCAATCCAAATTTTCAGGCTTTTCTAAACTCGAAATTTTACTTCATGCTTAGTCTGGGAGTGGAAAACCCTCGTTTAAAGATTCAAATTAAAATCTTTTAAAAAAGCAACGAATATCGTAAAATTTACAGTGTATGCAAACGTATACCTGAAAGAAAAATTCTCCGTATTTAAAAACCACATTACCGCACACAGTTGTGATATTTTATTGTAATAAAATGTTAAGTTTATTAATTTAGTTTGAAATATCTTCAACAATTTAGTTAAAATTTAAAAATGTAAACGAAAAATCTTTAAAAAAATATAATTTAACAAATTAAAGATAATAAAAACAACGTTTTAAACTAAGTTACCGCTTAAAATATGTTTTTAACAAGTTTAAGATTTAAAACATGTTTAAAACAAAACCATTTAAAACACGACGGCTGTTTTTAAACATGTTGAAAACACTGTATTAAAACAAAGTGTTTTAAACATAACAATCCTGCTTCTAAGCACTTATAGAATCTCCGCCTTACTTCTTTTACTGAAGCCTTACGTAACATTTCTCTAGATAGTTCATCGCAAGCATGTCTGATTTTTTCTTTTAAATGTTCCAAGTTAACAGATGGTGTTTTGTAAACTTTGTTTTTCGAAGTTTTCCACAAGGAGAAGTTTAGTGGGGTCAAGTCCGGTGATTCAGGCGCCCACTGTATCGGTCCATTTATACCCATCCAATTTTCTCCATAAGTTTCATTTAAATATTGTTAGACATCTTCAATTTGGTTCTCATTAATCACTTGATGAAACATGTTTACAATATTGATAATTAAATAAAAGTCACTTGGTTTGTGTGACTATTATTTAATTATCAATATTGTTAGACAACTCGTGCTTTATGCGGTGGAGCTCCGTCATGTTGAAAACACATGTTTGCTCGCAGCTGTAATGGCACATTTTTTCGAGAAGCACATTAAGTTGTTCTTGAAGAAATTGCAAATATTGCTCACTGCGTAAAACTCCTTCGTCAAAATAAGGACCAATCAAATGCCCATAAATAATACCACACCAAATGTTAATACCGAAGTGTTCTTGGTTTTCAATCGGATTGACAAAATGTGGATTTTCAGTAGCCCAAAAATGTTCATTTTTTTATTAGGCTTACCGTTACTAACAAAACGGCTTTTATCCGTCCACAACACATGCTGGAAAAATCGATTGTCATTGATCCCTAAGTTTACCACTTAGACACAATAATTTATTCATCGTTGATGTTGATCTGACAAATGTTCTAAGTTGTAAAGTTTATAATCGTGGTAACCATTTCCTTTCAAAATTTGTCGTACCGAAAAATATTTTAAGTTCAACTCACGACAGGCTTGCCGAATCGAGTTCCTTGGATGGTCTTGAAAATACTGCAAAACAGTGGCACTAAAATTGTCAGAATTGATCCTTTTAGCAATTTGTCTTACCTTTCGAGCAGATATTGACTCGTTGTTTGCACGTAAATTACGTTCCAATCTTGCAAATATATTTAAAGTTGGAATAACACGTTCAGGGTATCTCTGGGCGTATAACTGAACTGCTATTCTAGGGTTCTTTTGAGATTCTCCATAAACTAATAACATGTCGACATTTTCGTTGTGCGTAAACATTTTTCAAAATCAAATGACAACAAAACAATATTTGTCAACCATTAGTTTAATTATTGACAGATGCGACTTTGTTATTTGCTTTCAAAGGCTACTTGTTTAAGTCGTGACAATTGTGAATTTTTTATGATACTTTTTTTAAAGTTTGTTTGTAATTTTGTAACGGAAGAAAATAGCAAATTTTCTTCTCTACAAAGTTTATTAAAAAAAATTATCTCTTTTTAAATATCCAAAAATATAGGTATGTTGCTGGGAAAAAATATTCGATGACGTCATTACCTTAGGTTCCAAATTTAGAAAAATATGCAATTTTGGCTTAAAATGGACCTTACTCAATCCCATTTATGAACCTCTTTTCAGATTTCTTCTATCGTTTTTCCTTTTCTCATAATAGAGCTGGGACATCGAGTTTCGCTCACCCTGTACATGCGATTACTAGATTTTTTTCTTTAGCAAAGTCTATTAAAACTGTTCCATTCTCGTTCGATTTGCCGTGCTTACTCTATTGTCCTAACGTAGGTCTGTTTATACTATCTCTGCCTATTTTAGCATATTCTTAATCAACTCGGGGGACCTCAAAATGGATATATTTACTAATATTTTGGATTTGAAAATGTTTGCGAAAACAATACTTTCTCTTTGTTTTGCATATGGGGGAAAGTAAAAAGTTTATCGGAGTTATCAAAATATACAATCAAGTACAAGAATTCCTGAATCTTGGAGACGGTTACTGCGTGGTACATTTCAATTTGATATAAAGAAAGCACTCAACTTTTTTATACCACTTTTATTTTACTTTTGTGACTAGTTTCAATTACACGGTAATCATTGTCATTAGTTTGACAATGATTACCGTGTAATTGAAACTAGTCACAAAAGTAAAATAAAAATATAAGAATATCAATGTTCTCAAGGTTAATTATTAGCACTCTATTTAATTTAGATTATTTATGATTTTCGTTATTTTCAGAAATTGTATGTGAAAACAAGTGACGTTTCTTAGGTTTTTAACAAAATTTGACATTTAGTTGTGGTCAAATTTACTTAGAATAGAACGGAATTAAAGAGTTATTCTGTTATCGACGATGTACAGTTGCAATAATAAATAATTAGGTTCCGGACATTTTTGTTAATAAAAACTAGTAGCGAAAGTAAATATGTCAATAGTTGCAGAAACAATATTCAAGTTTATTTTTAACGGTTTTGTATTCGTGGTTTGAAAAGCAGGCTTTGAATCTTTGGAATAGATTTTTTTCTCTTACGAATCGTTTATTCGAGTAATCGTCATTCGAATCATATTAGGTGATTTGGATCTGTGATTTGAATCCTTTTTTAGAGGATTCGTCATAGCTCTGCTAATCAACTTCTTTCAAATTAATTTGGTTAGATTTGTAAAGGGCTATTCAAAATAAAGGAACAGATTTTAAACATTTATTTCTTGCAAACTATAAAAGATTAAAACACAATTCCAACGTTCCTGGAAAGAGAAAAGTTCATTTTTTATGCATTCAATATGAGCACCATGTGTTTCCCGTGCTATGGATTTTTTTGGGTTCCTTTCGTAAACTGTACGAATACGCTCGACATTTTCATTCGATGTGCGTGGATGTCCCGTGATTTTCTGTTTGTAGATGCAACCATCGTCTACAAATTTTCGATGCCATTGGTAAATCAATAATGGACTCTAGTTTTGCTAATTGCAGAACACAAAGTGCTTTTTCTTGTTGTATCGCCATTTTACTACAGACAATAAAAATGACAAGCAACAGCGCCAATGCGGCCGTGGTTGGAACTTCTGCCTGGACTGTTAAAATTTTAAACGTTTGTCTGTCCAGGAACGTTGGAATTATCGTTCTACCTTTTGTAGTTTGGAAGAAATAAATGTTTGAAATCTGTTCCTTCTATTTGAAGGATATTTATATTTCAGCAAATGTATTTTTTGGTAAACATGTAATTATATATCAATATTAACTTATCAATTAAAAAACTTCCTGTTTATTAAAATGTTTCTTCCCTACCATTATTTTTTAATTCAAATTGTAGCGTTGGATCGAAATTAGGCATCAGCATTTATCGCGTATTCCCAAAAAAATACGTGGGCATGTCTCAAGGTTTACCGGTTGATAAAAACATTTCTTTCTAGACACGTTTAAATATTCGAGTAAACACCGGGTATTTGTAAACAATTCGCTATTCTGAAACTCGCTTAGAAAAAGTAGTCGTGGCATTAACATTCTCTCTACCGAAAGCAAAAAAAGCACGTGGCCGAATCGACTCATAAATTGTACGCATGGATTCTGCATCCAATAAAATTCGATTCGACTTAATTGATCGAATTTTTGGAGGTCATTGTGTCACCGCGGATCGAGCCTTGAATTTTCTCGAATTCAAACAGAGATTGGAAATGTGTGACAATTATCACGTAAATTGGTGCAGTTTTTTTCTAGTGGAATATTTAGCGGTAAAAATGATTGAGGATGGTTGAATTTCCCGCCATTGGGAATTACAGCGGGACATTCAAATGATACTCACTTTCAAACACGCTGTATTAACAACCCTTTTTGCTGTCAAGGCCGCCCCCCCCCCAATTTTCAAAATGTTAAATTTTTGTATGTAAAAGCGGCCATGTAAGAGCAGAAACCAATATTTTTACCATTAAACCCCCCCGAAATTTATACCGAGTGTCTGGGATAAGGGGCGAACATAGGGATTTAACATGTAAAATTAAATATGCGTAATTATTAGCTCCCCTATTAATTTTAGAGAAAAATCGTAAAAGAATATTTTTTAGAGTATTAAAAACTGTATAAAATGTATCCATTTAATTTACGTTTGTACCAGAATTCACCTCAAAAATAATAAAAATAAGTTGAACAATGTACCAATTAATAAAAACCCTTGCTATGAGTTTGACAAATGTCATGTTATAGTGAAAATATTTTTTTCTACTCCTATTTGTGAAATACAATTTTACACATCGATGAAAATGTGTGAAATTTGATTTTTCATACCGATGCGTGAAGTACAATGCAATTCTTATGGGATTTATTTCACGCACCGCTGCCATAAGAGCGAATACACTTTTCAGCATCGGTGAACAATTTTTAGATGGCGGTGATTTTTTTAAATGACACATGTCATTTAGTTAAGTTTGTGCTGTTTTGTGTGTTGGTGAACATTGGTGAACGTTAAAATGCAGACATCACTATCTCCAGAGAGGCCTAATACCCCACCAAGGATTATTGCGGCAGCAAACGCTGCTAGTTCGTCGCTGTTGCCGAAAAAATCTCTTGATATTTATGAAAATATTTATAAAAAATTCATGGAATGGCGCACTGAACATGTAATTAATTCATTTTCGGAAAACGTAATTTTAACATATCTCGCAGAACTGGCGACAAAATTCCAGCCCTCAACACTTTGGAGTCACTATTCAATGTTGAAGATTACAATAAATGTCAACCATAACATAAACATTGGTAATTATACTAAAGTAATATCATTTTTAAAGAGAAAAAGTGAAGGATATACTCCAAAGAAATCTCGAGTTTTGGATAAAGAACATATCGTTAAATTTATAAATGAAGCACCCGATAATATATATTTATTAAATAAGGTAAGTGGAATGCAGCATAGTTTTTAAAATTCTTATTTATTTTCTTACCTTAGGTCGTTTTAATTTTTGGACTTGCTGGTGCCCTGAGAAGAGACGAATTATATAAATTGAATGTGGAGGATATTCAAGATTTTGGATCATCTCTTCTCATAGTTGTACCAGACACTAAAACTAAAATTTCAAAAAAATTTGCTGTAACACTACATTTAGAAAACTACAGAAAATACTTAGCTCTACGCCCTAAAAATTACGCTGAAAAGAAATTTTTCATTTATTATCAAAAAGGAAAATGTACTCGTCAAGTTATCGGCATTAATAAAATTGGAAAGGTACCCGCAGATGTTGCAAAATTTTTAAAATTGCCAAATCCTGAGCAATATACCGGCCATTGCTTTAGGCGTTCTTCTGCAACTCTGTTAGTTGAAGCTGGTGCCGATCTGTTAACTTTAAAAAAGCACGGAGGCTGGAAAAGTTCTGCTGTTGCAGAAAGTTATGTTGAAAATTCGATAACAATAAATCAAGATGTTTCAAACAAAATTTTGAATATTAGCAATAATAATAACAATAGTTGTCTAAATACTTCATCCAACGAAAGTTCTGGTGTAATGTACCTAACCAACTGCACTGTAACAATTAATAATAATTATTATAAAGATAAATAAATACTTTACGTTAATAGTTTGTTTGTGTTTTAGAATTTATTAAATCGTGTAGTCGTAGAAAAAGTATAGTGTGTAACACGTGCGTGAAGACTTTTTTACACTCGCGTGATTGCTTCACTCGCTTCGCTCGTTTCGCAATCTTCACGCTTGTGTAAAAAAGTCTACTTCACGCACTAGATACACAACATACTATTGCTACTCAGATATCAATTCACGCATTATAATTGTTATGAATAATAATCTGAGTTATTCCAATGAAGGGTATTCATTATAAAAACATTTTACAGTGGCGTTAGTTTACGCAGAGTTCGTGACTTATTTTCGGTTAAATTTAACAATCGACCAATTCCGTCTGTATCAACAATTACAAAGTTTGTGGAAAAGTTTGAAAATACAGTAAGTGTAGCGGCAGATGATTCAAAAGGTATTTTAATAGTTCAATTTCAACAAATATTAATTCATAAACATTAACCTTACAGGCAAATGAAACAGAAGATGCAACAATGAATTGGAAGAAAGAGTTTTGGGTTTGATAAATGCTGAACCAACAACTAGCATACGATGTATTGTTCGTGAGTGCAACGTGTCTAAATTCTCTGTACATAAGATTCTGAAGAAACATGGATATCATCCCTACAAACATCAATGTCATCAGGAGATACTACTAGTGGATGAAGAAGATAGGCGTGTATTCTGTGAAATAATACAGGATTGATCAAACACAGACCGAAACTTCTTGCAGTCTTTACCTCTTAATAACGAGCCCAATACACAGAACACGCGATACTGGACCCAGGAAAATCCACGGAAACGCTTACAAACTAGAACCCAGTTCCCGGAAAAAATAACTATTTGGGCTGGTACTTTTAAGAATAATATTATTGGGCCATTTAAAATTTATGGAAATTTAAATTTGAATTCTTATTTAGACCTTTTAATCGACCAGGTTGGCCCTGCGTTAGAAGAAGTTGCACGTGAAAATCAGGAGATATGGTATCAGCATGATGGATGTCCGGCCCATTATGGTTTAAATGTGAGGGAATATTTAAATACTAATTTTCCCAATTGTTGGATTGGTCGCGGTGGCACTATCAACTGGCCACCAAGATCTCCTGATTCAACACCATGCGATTTCTTTTTATGGGGTCACCTGAAAAACAAAATTTATAAAAAACGCCATCCAAATATTGAATCTTTGCGGGAAGCAATTTTTGTGGATTGCAGATTAATTACAGATAGGCAGTTGGCTAATGTAAGGCAGGCATTTTATAACAGATTGAGTTATTGTTTACACCAGAATGAGAACTTTTTGAGTACTTGCTCTAACATTTTCCATTGGACTCAGATACAGTAAAATAAAAATTTAAGCAAAAATAAATCACGAACTGTTTGTAATCTGACACACTCTAAATTATCTTGATTGTGAATAAATTATCTTTTTTCCACCAATTAGTTATTATTATGATTTATCCCAAACGACAAGCATGCATTAATTATTTTTCATCATTTAAATTTCTGTGGTAGCATTTCGATAATATGGATTCTGGTACAAACGTAAATTAAATCATTACATTTAGTACAGTTTTTAATACTCTAAAAAATATTTCTTTATGATTTTTCTTTCAAATGAATAGAGAAGCTAATAATTACACATATTTAATTTGACATGTTAAATTCCTATGTTCGCCCCTTATCCTAGACACTCGGTATAACCCGCTTCGAATTTTTTTTTTCTGGCTACGGCCTTGTTTGCTGTGAACGATATTTTTGACAATTGATAATTCGTTTGTTTCACTACTATTTTTATTCTTTTCGACTAGTATTGACTTTTCATTATTCTCAAGAAGTAAAGCAGAAAAATGTTTTACAAGATATACAGCGTGATTTGTTTTTTCATGTATATTAAACTTTTGAATATACATAATGTATACGTTGTAAATTTACAGGCACTCATCGGTTTTATAAAAGAGTTCAATTTAAAGTTTCGAACAAGTCTTTCCACTCCCAGGTTAAGCATGAAGTAAAATTTCGAGTTTAGAAAAGCCTGAAAATTTGGTTTGGTCGCGTAGCGCGTAGCGCTACGCGACCAAACCAAATTTTCAGGCTTTTCTAAACTCGAAATTTTACTTCATGCGCCACGCGTATAAAACACTGAAATATTTTGAAATTAGAAATACACTGAATATATATTTTTAAAAATGAATAAAAAATCGAAATGTTTAATTAACAAAATATTTACATTTTTTTTTCACACATTCTCAAGTTAGGTCAAATAATACAATGTATCAAATTAACAATTCATTTTTCCACCAATTAATTATTATTATGATTTATCCCAAACGACAAGGATGCATTAATTATTTTTCATCATTTAAATTTCTTTGGTAGCATTTCGATAATATGGATTCTGGTACAAACGTAAATTAAATCAATACATTTAGTACAGTTTTTAATACTCTAAAAAATATTTCTTTATGATTTTTCTTTCAAATGAATAGAGAAGCTAATAATTACACATATTTAATTTTACATGTTAAATTCCTATGTTCGCCCCTTATCCTAGACACTCGGTATAACCCGCTTCGAATTTTTTTTTTTGGCTACGGCCTTGTTTGCTGTGAACGATATTTTTGACAATTGATAATTGGTTTGTTATTATTCTTTTCGACTAGTATTGACTTTTCTTTATTCTCAAGAAGTAAAACAGAAAAATGTTTTACAAGATATTCAGCGTGATTTATTTTTTCATGTATATTAAACTTTTGAACATACATAATGTATACGTTGTAAATTTACAGGCACTCGTCGGTTTTATAAAAGAGTTCAATTTAAAGTTTCGAACAAGTGTTTCCACTCCCAGGTTAAGCATGAAGTAAAATTTCGAGTTTAGAAAAGCCTGAAAATTTGGTTTGGTCGCGTAGCGCGTAGCGCTACGCGACCAAACCAAATTTTCAGGCTTTTCTAAACTCGAAATTTTACTTCATGCGCCACGCGTATAAAACACTGAAATATTTTGAAATTAGAAATACACTGAATATATTTTTTAAAAATGAATAAATAATCGAAAAATGTTTAACTAACAAAATATTTACATTTTTTTTTTCACACATTCTCAAGTTAGGTCAAATAATACAATGTATCAAATTTACAATTCATTTGGTTATTAATTTAAAAAAAAAACATGCTGCCGTATTGCATCAATGGCGTTTTAACCCATTAAGCGTCATTGATGCTTTTATAAGAACAACGAATTCCTTAAAACGTACAAAGCATCGGGATATGTATACTTAAAAGAAAAATGTCTTATTAGTCTCTACAACAGATATGTTAAAAAAACTGAAATTCATTGATTTATTTTATTTTAATGTTTATAACAAATTTAAAGTCATAATAATAGTTATCTTTACCTTAAACGTAAATAAAGTACTATTCACTTCTTCTAAAATACAAATTAATTTATCACCGATTTCCTATAAAACTGGTTCGACGAGAACACCGCACATTTTCAAAAACCACACGTAAGTAAGAACCACCTGCGGAAGTTGATGAGCAAGGCCAAACAAACACTGTCTCACACAAGAAAGTTATAATTTAAACCATTATGAACAAACAGTCTCATTGTCATCCACTTTATTCAACTGTCTGCCGCCTAAAAATACTCCTGAACGCAGCAGGCATGTGCTAAGTCACGTACGCTACTGTATTTCTGCAGGTAAACATTTTGTTTACGGTATGCGCACGTTTCCTCATTTGTCTACCTTCCAGAAAAAATAAAAATAAATTGAAAAATAAAACAAAACAAACAAAAACCCGCACATCTAGTATAACATTGTTTACTTAGACTTGAACCAAAAAGGAAATGTTTACATTTATATCAAAGAAAAAATACCATTTTTTGCTTGATTTAATGCTAAACAGAAATACAATTTTGTTTTTATTTGAGTCTTAATATAATTTTTTTTATTATACAGTGAATTTTTCTTTGATAATCCGTTGATTACAGTTCATCGGAATAGGTAATTCCAATGAACTGTAATCAACGGATTATTTTTTTAGAAATTCATTTTTTCAAAGCTTTCAATTTAAAGTTTCTGACGAGTGTTCGCACTCTTGGTTAAGCATGAAGTAAAATTTCGAGTTAAGGTATTTGTTGAAATGTTATTTCGTGCGCCACCGCACACATTGATCTCACGTTAATAAACTTTACAAATATTAATTTTGTTAAACGAAATTTTCCAAAACTCAATTTGGCTTATTATAATAACATAATATGCCACAAGTAAACAGAACTGAGATATTAGACTTTGAAATTTAGAAAAAAATTTAAAATGTACTACTATGATATTGAGAATTAATAGTAGATTGTTTGACAAATTTTGAAAGCTTCGGTTTGCGTGCGAATTCATATTCGCACGCAAACCGAAGCTTTCAAAATTTGTCAAACAATCTACTATTAATTCTCAATATCATAGTAGTACATATTAAATTTTTTTCTAAATTTCAAAGTCTAATATCTCAGTTCTGTTTACTTGTGGCATATTATGTTATTATAATATGCTCATGCATACTGTAGCTTTTTATATTACTGCTTAATCAAATCGAAGAATAATACAGCATTTTTTGTTTGTATGGCATCATGTTATTACAATAAGCCCTTCAATTCTGGAATATATGTTTTACTCAGATTTTATATGAACAATACTCACAGTTTCAAAACATAATTATAATAATAATAATACTTTTATTTCCCAATAGATATAAAATTATCCTATTACAGGGAAAAATATACAAAAACTAAAAGAAAAGGTCACTTTGTGTCCAAAATGCACATCTGGTAAAGAATAAATTTGTGAAAAAAGGTTAAAAGTGTTTTATTTCAAGTTAACAATATTCACATTTTAATAAATATAAACAAAATCCTTCAATTAGAAATATGATCATTATGATTCCAATAATTAGGAATTTTAAATTCTTCTCATACCCTTCACACTCGTTTTATTCAATTCTAATTAAATCGCCAATTATGAGCAAAGCAGATGCAAATGCAATCATAACTGCACTTTCTAATACATGAATAAAACTCTGCTGTTTCCGTTAAACAAACACGAGAGAGACCGCTCGAAATGAAAAGTCTAAAAATACGGTTTTCCATTTCGAAACGTACGAGACTAGACAAAATCTAATTATAGAATTATATTATTTAATTATACCCAAAACTATTATTTAAAATTATATCTAAATATTTGGGGCCTTGGGGAAAATTACAACACCATTAAATGCACTCGTTTGTAATTATTATAATCCAATAGAGATGTTTTTTTATTCTTATAAATATACATGGAAATTTTCTCTTAAGTATACATATCTCGATGTATGTGCTGTAAATTTCAGGAATTTGTTGATTTTATAAAAGCGTTCAATTTATAACATCTAAATCTTGTATTAGACGACGATATTTTCTTCTACAAAAATATTGTACAAGAAATTACCAAATAAAACATGTCCTATTTCCATTATACAAAATTGAACAAGATGTGCGTTTGGTCATATTTTGTGTATTACATCATGTAAGTAAGTAAGTAAGTGCTTTATTAATGTTAATACCTAGGTTTACATACGTCAGATATACAGAAAATATTACCTTGCTAATTAAATAGACAATACAATATAAAATAATTAAATACATGTATAAGTGTAAATGATAAAAAATTATTAACAATTACAATAAATAAATAAATAAGTGCAGAACAAATTAAAAATTAGTAAAAACATTAAAATAGTTTATAAGATGACATTATTGTCATGCTCCATTGTTTTTGTATATTCATCAATGCTGTAGAAAGACATTTTAATGAAATAGCGCTTCATAATAGATTTAAATTGTTTTGTTGGTAAAGTTTTTATAGTGGATGGCAGTGGATTATACAATTTTGGACCATAATACTTTATACCGTTACGTGACCTAGACAATCTTAAGAAGTGAGGACATATATGATCATTAGATCTTGTGTTGTACTCATGGACGTCGTTGTGTTTGGTGTATAATGATCGATTTTCATGCACATAGATTAAAGTTTCTAAAACATACAAACTTGGTAATGTGAGTATTTCTAGTTTTGTAAATGAATCACGGCAATCATTTCTGTAACCTATTCCATCTATAACTCTTACAGCGCGTCTTTGTAACCCAAAGAGTCTGGCAGCTATGCTCGAATCACCCCATGCAAGAAGACCATACATAAGATGACTCTGGCATAGCGCAAAATAAGCTGTTTTTAAGACTGCTTGAGACAGTGATAGTTTAAGATGTCGGAGTAGAAATACAGATTTACCAAGTTTGTTTGCTGTTACAGTGCCATGTTTATGCCACGTAAGTTTGTGATCAATGTGCATACCTAAAAATACCATGATAGAAAGTAGTGTCCTTGGCTACGCGAGCAAGAGAAATGTTTAGGCTTTTCTAAACTCGAAAAATTCATTTTAAACTCGAAATTTTACTTCATGCGCCACGCGTATAAAACACTTATTTACAGTGAAGTTCAAACCAAATTCTCAAATTTTGAAAGCGTAAGATTTAGTTAGACACAATATACATTTGTAAAACTAATTGATGTGAGATTAAACATAAAGTCAAGTTGAATATATCTTAAACTTCACTTGAAATCAATCTTTTATACGCGTGGCACATGAAGTAAAATTTCGAGTTTAGAAAAGCCTGAAAATTTGGATTTGCCAGGGCGCGCGAGCGAAGCGAAGCTTAACCAAGGATTGGATACAATCGTTAGACGCTTTAAATTAACCGCTTTTAAAAAGCAACGAATGTCTGCAATTTTATAGCGCATTAACTTGAACATCAAACGTGAGTTCATTTTAATAAATTTGAATGGTATTGAAATTTCAAGTGATCACAATTTGAAAACGTTTTGAGATATCTTTATAAAATTGTGTGTGAAGATTAATCAAATATTGCTCTTTCAAGATATGTAAAAATCAAAATATAACTTATTAATAGTTTTTGAGTTATTTTTAGTTAATCGTCAATCGAGAGACAATTTTAATAAATTTGAGTAATACAAATTTTAAGGGATCATAACTTGAAAATTATTTCTGATAATTTTTTTAAAAATTCTGTGTGAAACCTCATCAAATATTGTTCTTTCAAAGTATGTAAAAATCAAAATATACCCCACCAATAGTTATTGAGTTATTTTCACTTGAACGTCCAACGGGACTTAATTTTGATAAACTCGAGTGATATTGAAATTTAGAGAGATCATAACTTAGACACTATCTAAGATATCTGTTTGAAACTTAATGTGCATATCACTTAATTATTGTTCTTTTAAAATATGTAAAAATAAAAATATACCCCATCGATAGTTTTTGAGTTATATTCACTTGAACGTAAAACGGGAGGCAATTTTGATTATTTTGAGTGATATAGAATTTCAAGGGTTCATGACTGATATATTATTTAAGATATTTTAATAAAACTTGCTGTGCATATCACTCAATTATTGGTCTTTCAAAATATGTAAAAATCAAAATATACCCCATCAATAGTTTTTGAGTTATTTTCACTTGAACGTCCAACGGGAGTCAATTTTGATAAATTCGAGTGATATTAAAATTTCGAGAGATCGTAACATAGACACTATTTAAAATATCTGTTTTAAACTTAATGTGCATATCACTTAATTATTGTTCTTTTAAAATATGTAAAAATAAAAATATACCCCATCGATAGTTTTTGAGTTATATTCACTTGAACGTAAAACGGGAATCAATTTTGATTATTTTGAGTGATATAGAATTTCAAGAGTTCATGACTGATATATTATTTAAGATATTTTAATAAAACTTGCTGTGCATATGTGTCTTTCAAAATATGTAAAAATCAAAATATACCCCATCAATAGTTTTTGAGTTATTTTTACTTGAACGTCCAACGGGAGTCAATTTTGATAAATTCGAGTGATATTAAAATTTCGAGAGATCGTAACATAGACACTACTCAAAATATCTGTTTTAAACTTAATGTGCATATCACTCAATTATTGTTCTTTTAAAATATGTAAAAATTAAAATATACCCCATCGATAGTTTTTGAGTTATATTCACTTGAACGTGAAACGGGAGGCAATTTTGATTATTTTGAGTGACATAGAAATTTTAAGAGTTCATAACTGGAATATTATTCAAGATATTTTAATAAAACTGTGCATATCATTCAATTATTGGTCTTTTAAAATATGTAAAAATCAAATGTATCCCATCAATAGTTTGAGTTATTTTCACTTGAACGTCCAAAGGGAGTCAATTTTTGAATTTTGATTCGAGTGATATTGAAATTTCGAGAGATCATAACTTAGATACTATTAAAGATACCTATTTAAAACTTAATGTGCATATCACTTAATTATTGTTCTTTTAAAATATGTAAAAATAAAAATATACCCCATCGATAGTTTTTCAGTTATATTCACTTGAACGTGAAACGGGAGGCAATTTTGATTATTTTGAGTGATCTAGAAATTTTAAGAGTTCATAACTGGAATATTATTTAAGATATTTTAATAAAACTTGCTGTGCATATCACTCAATTATTGGTCTTTCATAATATGTTAAAATAAAAATATACTCTAATAATAGTTTTTGAGTTATTTTCACTTGATCGCGAAACGGGAGTAAATGTTGATTATTTTGAGTGATATATAAATTTCAAGAGTTCATAACTTAGATACTATTTGAGATATCTTCATAAAACTTGGTATTTCAAATGATGTAAAAATCAAAATATACACCATCGATAGTTTTTGAGGTATTTTCACTTGAACGTGAAACATGAGTGAATTTTAATTATTTTGAGTGATGATAATAATTTCAAGACATTATAACTTGGATACTATTTGAGATATGTTCATAAAACTAGGGGTGCAGAAATTAGTAATTCCCTGTATATTAAAATATATGAATTTATTTCAACATTACATTATTTTACTTTATATATAATTTGTGAAATTAATTGAGCGCTATGATGAAATCCTAGGGGTGGGGGGAGAGGGGTTGCAAGTGCCCCCCCTTGCCCATATGTGCGGGTGTCCATGATAGTTACATTAAAATATTAAACGATCTCCGTAATAAAACCGATTTCGTTTTATTTTGGATCATTACAAAGTATTCCACGAACAACTTAATTATTTAAACCCTGTAATCAGCTTAAAAGTAAACATCATATGAAATTAAAAAATGTCCGCGTACTTATAGACTTTTACCTTCAAAACCACGTTATACTGTATTTTTAATTTTCTTTCTTTTTTCCTTGTAAAATTGAATGAAAACACTGACGTTTCTGCGCTTAATTGCGCTACTCATTCAATTTAAAAACAATTCCATTGTGCTGAATCGATAGCACCATCGGCAATTAATGCGCACTTAAAGACCGTAAAATTCCCGGCGTTGTTCCATTGTTTACACCGAAGAGAGACTGCGGCTCGAAAATATTTAGAAATTTTCCACCGCTATATCGGGGCTCTCCAGATAGCGATCCAACAATTGAACAGCGTTTCCGGAAGAAATCCCGTAAAATGTGGAACGAGTTCGAGAAACGGATTGAATAATTTCACATCTATTTCATCAATAATACTAACGGACGTTTTTATAAAAGATGTTAATTTAAAGCGAGTGTTTGCACTCCTTGATTTACCGTAAAATAAAATTTCGAGTTTAGAAAAGCCTGAAAATTTGGCTAGGTCGCGTGGAGAAGCGGAGCGCCCAATCTAATTTTTCGGGCAAAAATTTAAATTTGTAGAAAGTGATATTTGTATAGTATTGAGCGTTACTACGTGGTAATCCATACTAATTAATCAATATTGAGACGTGTTTTAATGAATGAATGAAACAAATTTTTACATCATTGCACCAAAGGTACCAAATTGAGTTATTTAGAATTAATTTAAAGCGAGTGATTGCACTCCTTGATTTACCATAAATTAAAATTTCGAGTTTAGAAAAGCCTGAAAATTTGGCTAGGTCGTGTAGAGAAGCGGAGCGACCAATCTAATTTTTCGGGCAACAATTCAAATTTGTAGAAAGTGATATTTGTATAGTATTGAGCGTTAAAAATCTTTGAAAAAGTTATTTATTCTCTAACAAGTGTTTTCCACTCCCAGACTAAGCATGAAGTAAAATTTCGAGTTGAGAAAAGCCCCAAGAATTTGGATTTGGACGCGCAGCGTCCAAATCCAAATTCGGGCTTTTCTCAACTCGAAATTTTACTTCATGCGCCACGCGTATAAAACACTGATTTATTGTAAAGTTTAAATTATACTGCTCATTAATTATTTGAATTTTCAGTCGACTTTTGAAACCTTGGCGGTTTTTGTAAATATCTTAGATTTTAGTAATTTTGAAGACATTTTTATCAGATTTTCAATATTTCGAGATTTACGTTGATTTATAAAATGTTTATGAAATTTTCTACGATTTATAGAATCTTTGGATATATGTGTATTAAAATTTTATAAATCAACGAAAAATCTCGAAATATTGAAAATCTCATAAACATTGCTTCAAAATTAAGAAAATCTAAGATATTTACAAAAACTGCCAAGTTTTTAAAAGTTGACTGAAAATATAAATATTTAATGAGTAGTATATTTTAAACTTTACACTAAATCAGTGTTTTATACGCATGGCGCATGAAGTAAAATTTCGAGTTGAGAAAAGCCCGAATTTGGATTTGGACGCTGCGCGTCCTAATCCAAATTTTTGGGGCTTTTCTCAACTCGAAATTTTACTTCATGCTTAGTCTGGGGGTGGAAAACACTCGTTAGAGAATAAATTATAACTTTTTTATTCATAATTTTGAAGACATTTTTGTGAGATTTTCAATATTTCGAGATTTTCGTTAATTTATAAAAAAATTAAACGATTTATAGAATTTTCGGATATATGTGTATACACATTAAATGCTTATCTCAAGATTTTATAATTGAATAAAAATCTTTGAAAAAGTTATTATTTATTCTCTAACGAGTGTTTTCCACTCCCAGACTAAGCATGAAGTAACATTTCGAGTTGAGAAAAGCCCCAAGAATTTGGATTTGGACGCGCAGCGTCCAAATCCAAATTCGGGCTTTTCTCAACTCGAAATTTTACTTCATGCGCCACGCATATAAAACACTGATTTATTATAAAGTTTAAATTATACTGCTCATTAATTATTTGAATTTTCAGTCGACTTTTGAAACCTTGGTGGTTTTTGTAAATACCTTAGATTTTAGTAATTTTGAAGAAATTTTTATCAGATTTTCAATATTGCGAGATTTACGTTGATTTATAAAATTTTTATTAAATATTCTACGATTTATAGAATCTTTGGATATATGTGTATAAAAATTTTATAAATCAACAAAAATCGCGAAATATTGAAAATCTTATAAACATTTCTTTAAAATTACAAAAATCTGATATTTACGAAATAATTAATCAATATTGAGACGCGTTTTAATGAATGAATGAAAAAAAAGTTTTACATCATTGCACCAAAGGTACCAAATTGAGTTATTTAGAATTAATTTAAAGCGAGTGATTGCACTCCTTGATTTACCATAAAATAAAATTTCGAGTTTAGAAAAGCCTGAAAATTTGGCTAGGTCGCGTGGAGAATCGGAGCGACCAATCTAATTTTTCGGGCAACAATTTAAATTTGTAGAAAGTAATATTTGTATAGTGTTGAGCGTTACTACGTGGTAATCCATACTAATTAATCAATATTGAGACGTGTTTTAATGAATAAATGAAGTAAAAGTTTTACATCATTGTACCAAAGGTACCAAAATGAATTATTTAGAAGCCGCTGAAATTTTCAAACAATCCCGTCATCCATGTATAACACTTTTGAACGAATAAACGGATGTGTTGTATTCACCACTGTTTAATACTTTTTAGCTATAGAAACACTGTAAATTTGTCAAACTTGAAAATGACACTAAATATGTCGAAACTTGAGTCGTGGAATTATTAAAATAAAGTGGTAAAAAACTTTGAAACACGTTACAACGTTGATTAATTAGTGAATATTGTATATTTCCACTGAGCAAAAAACAAACAAATAACGTTATATCAACATTGTAACAACATTAAACAATGTATTAATGTTGATGAAACATTACTTTAATGTGTTTGCTCAGTGGGTTGAGATTCTATAAGTTAACTTTTTAGATGAATATGGTCTTAATTTTAACATTTATAATAAATCACTTTCAGTTTGAATACAACTTTTTGTCGTTATTGTTAATGTAGGTCAAGTAATTGATTCGGTGCACCCTTACATTTTGACGACAATGCGATTGATTTGTAAGGGAGTTTTTTTGTTGATTTGCATACAACGCGAGAGAAAGGGGGGCCGCAACGGACTTTGATAATCATCAACAGCTGCGAGGGCACTTGCGGCTTGTCCCCTTTTGCCCTCCGCCTCCTTCATGACCTTAAAGAGTTGTTACCATGCGGGCAAGAGATCACTTCCACTTCTCTCTTGACTCACAAAGAAAGTACAGATTTATAACACATGTTCGAAATAAAAAAAAAGAAAGAAATACAAAAAACAAATTTAAATTCTTGTTTAATTGAATACACAGTGTGTACTTAAGTCAAGAATTCCAGTACAATTCAGATAATACGATTCACACCACACAGTAAAAACTTCAAAATGCTAGTAGACAGTTTCAAGCAGGGCTTCTAACCTTTATTTTTTACGTTCTGGTTTTCGTTCGGTTCACTTAATAAAATATATATGGGTTCGGTTCCGGTTTTCGTCCCGGAAAAAAAGAACGGTTTTTTGTGGTTTTCGGTTCAGCTCCAAGTGATTGTTTTAATTATTGAAATGTTTTTATTTCATATTAAAAAAAATGTGGATGTGTCCATCAATGCACTGTCCTCCTTATAGATATGATGATTTAAATATTAAAAATACGGAAAAGTGTCTTAAACTAAATTTCTACTTTTATTATTATCACATTTACAAAATATTTACCAAATAAATATTTTGTGCATTTTTTCGCGAAATCTTAGTAAATATCCATCACAATATACCCCACACCTGATTAATCTCCTAGACAGCTTCCTTCACAATAGATCCCTCCAAGTTAAAATACGCCAATCCTTTTCCAGTTCCTTCACACCTGAACAAGGTTTACCTCAAGGCTCCCCTTTATCACCACTCCTTTATAATCTCCTAGTACATGACATTTACAATCCTGATCCTAATCACATAAATAAATCTGCCTATCCTCTCCTCTACGCCGATGATACTGCGTTAATGGCACGTGCCCCCACTCTCCCTAAAGCTCTCAGCACCCTTCAGGGCCTAATCGACACTATTCAAACGTGGTTCGCGAAGTGGCGAATTTCCATAAATCCAAACAAATCCCAGCTCCTGATTCCTTTCCATCGACAAAACAACTGCACCTTCTCAATTACCATAAACGACCAAGTCATCTTCCCCTCCGCCACCTGCAAGTACCTAGGTATTCACATTGATCCCAAATTCACATTCAAAACCCACTCCGCAATCCTTAAAACAAAAGTCAAGAATCGGGCGGCCCACTTTAGAAGTCTGACCTTCAAACAACAAGGCATCAGTACAAACACAGCCGTACATATATATAAAATGATCTGTCGCCCTTTACTTGACTATGCCTCAATCCTTTATCACAACCCCCATCCTACCACCCTAAAGAATTTGCAAGTCGCCGAAAGATCGGCCCTTAGAGTGTTGACCAAAATCCGACTCCCCCAAAACCCCCTACATAACCCATCCAATACCCTACTTTATGAACTAACAGCAGTCACTCCCATCGAAACCCGACTATCACACTTAGCTGAAAAATTCGCCTCAAATCCTATCCTCTACAATCTCCTTCACCCTTTATGTATCCCTCGAAACCAAAACATCACTCCCAAGCGTAAACGTTTCACCATCACCATTCATGATTTCATTGCATCATTCCATAACATTAGTGATCATGACGATTTGTGAACAGACATTGGACGACACTAACAAACAAGAGGTTTTTTATACAAGAACGGACAAGGACAAACAATTAAAATTCAGGCGGAAAGACCAATGGTCGATAGCCAATTGGCAGAAGAATTTATTTGTTATTTTAGCCATCAGAATTATTTTTATGTTAATTATTTATTGTACAATCTGCCAATAAAGATTTATATATATATATATATCCATCACATCTTAGCAGTATGTATTTTCAACTTTACTTTAAATCAGTGGCTTTACGCGTGGCGCATGAAGTAAAATTTCGAGTTTAGAAAAGCCCCGTGAAAATTTGTCTCGGGTCGCTGCGCGACCCTCGACAAATTTTCTACGCGGGACTTTTCTAAACTCGAAATTTTACTTCATGCTCAGTCTGGGAGTGGACGGCCACGTTTAGTTTTTGTTCGATTTTCTAACGTAGAAAATATCGACATGAAAATCTCGATATGTTGAAAATCTAACAAAAACTAAACGAGTGTAGTCCACTCCCAGACTAAGCATGAAGTAAAATTTCGAGTTTAGAAAAGCCCCGCCTAGAAAATTTGTCGAGGGTCGCGCAGCGACCCGAGACAAATTTTCACGGGGCTTTTCTAAACTCGAAATTTTACTTCATGCGCCACGTCTATAAACCACTGATTTAAAGTAAAGTTAAAAATATATACTGCTGAGATATGACAGATATTTACTAAGTATAACATAAAATTCCAAACAAATATTTATTTTGTGAATATTTTGTACTTGTGATAATAATAATAAAAGTACAACAAATTTGTGTGTTCAAATAATTTTCGAATATATTGATGAACTCAATAAATTTATTTGATAAATAACCAATAAATTTTTAAAAATTATTCTAAATCTGAATATAAATATTGAAAATCTGATAATAATTTTATAAATTGACGAAAATATTAAACATTTCAAGAACATTTTATAAATGAATAAAAATTAATTTATAAAATTTTTAAATTTATAAATTGACAACAATCTAGAAATATTAAACATTTCATATAAATTTTATAAATGAATGAAAATTAATTTATAATTTTAAATGAAATGTTTAATATTTCGAGATTTTCGTCAATTTAAAAAATGTTTACTAGATATTCAATATTTTTATTCAGATTTAGAACAATTTTTAAAAATTAATTCGTAATTTATCAAATTAATTTATCAAATTCATCTATATATTCGAATATTATTTATAAATTGATAACAATCTAGAAATATTAAACATTTCATATAAATTTTATAAATGAATGAAAATTAATTTATAATTTTAAATGAAATGTTTAATATTTCGAGATTTTCGTCAATTTATAAAATTTTTACCAGATATTCAATATTTTTATTCAGATTTAGAACAATTTTAAAAAATTAATTCGTAATTTATCAAATTCATATATCAAATTCATCAATATATTCGAATATTATTTAAACACACAAATTTGAGATTTTTTTTACTTTCTATACATCCAAGATATATTTTTTTGGTGTCGCAAAAATCAAATTATGTCAAAAGCGACAATTGATATAAATAATGACGAATCCATATTTAAATATTTGAAAATTTATGAAATATTCATATTTGAATATTCAAATATTCGACTGTTAAAATATTCGTATTCGTGACAAAATGGCAAACAGGCATTTAAAAAAAATAAAAATTGTCAGTTAAAAACAAAAATAATATTATTTGAAATAAACTTGTTTCAAATAATATTATTTTTGTTTTTAACTGACAGTTTTATTTTTTTTAAACTTCGCCTGAGAATTATTTAACGTTAACAAGCAAACAAAGTACGCATAGAAGAATCATTTAACCTTAACAAGTAAACAAAGTACGCATTGCAACTTTCTAGTTAGGTTAGGTTTGGTTAGGTCGAGATTCCAAAATTGATTAAAATTATTTAGAATTAAATGAGGATGATACATGTTTTTTTGGATCTAAAATCGACTTTTTAAAATAATCTTTTTACTTTTTAAAATAATCTTAATTTGAGCTGAGAATATTAAGAATATTTTTTTATTTCGTGTTTCATTAAAATTGGTAAATTGTATTTATTAATAATTCTTTATTCCACAAAACTTTAAATCAGCCGTAGTTCTGTAAATAATAAATGGCCAATGTTTATGTAATGTATTGCCTTCAAATTTCAAGATTTGTTTTTTTTTACACTTATCCAGAATCACCCTATATAACGACGGAATGAGTTAAGTTATTTTTACTTTCCCCCGTATGTAATACAAAGGGAAAGTATTGTTTTCGTGAAAATTTTTGAATCAAAAATTTTAGCGGAAATATCCGTTTTGAGGTCCCCTGAGTCGAATAAGACCATTTTTGAAAAATGTCTGTCTGTCTGTGTGTGTGTCTGTGTGCGCTGTACCGCAAAAACCGCTAAAGATATCGAGATGAAACTTGAAACTTAAGCTTTTTGTTACAATCGGAAGAACTGAAAAGCTTTTGGTGAAAATCTAAAAACCTTTACTCCTAGCGTTTTTCAGTTTTTTCAGATTTTTTCAATAAATGTTCATCAAACAAAAAATTCTTTCAAATAAAAGTTGTAGATAATAACAAAATGAAGATGCATTGTTCATTTACTTTTTGTCATAGCACTCTTAGTTTTTGAGATATTTCAAAAGTTGTGTGTTTTATCTAGTTATTGGTGTGTGACAGTGTATGTGACGATACAATTGAAAAATGTTTCAAATAGAAGTTGTAGGAAATAAAAAACTAAAGATGTTTTGTAGATTCACTTTTTGTCATAGCATTCTTAGTTTTTAATATATTTAATAAATAGTGTTTTTTATCTAGTCATTGATTTGTGTCAGTATGTGTTCATACAATTGGAAAATGTTTCAAATAAAAGTTGTAGGTAATAAAATATTAAAGATTTTTTGTATCTTTACTTTTTGTCATAGCACTCTTAGTTTTTGAGATATTCAATAAATAGTGTTTTTTATCTAGTTATTGGTTTTAGTCAGTATGTGTTGATCCAATTGAAAAATGTTTCAAATAAAAGTTGTAGTTATCAAAAAGTTGAAGACATTTTAAAAATAATAATCCTACAAATATTTTAAAAGTGATTTAATACGCAATTTACGGGGGAAGGTACTATGATGGACACACACATCACCATTTTTTTAAACTTCGCCTGAGAATTATTTAACCTTAACAAGCAAACAAAGTACGCATTGAAGAATCATATAACCTTAACAAGTAAACAAAGTACGCATTGAAACTTTCTAGTTAGGTTAGGTTTGGTTAGGTTGAGATTCCAAAATTGACTAAAATTATTTAGAATTAAATGAGAATGATACATGTTTTTTTTTAATCTAAAATCGACTTTTTAAAATAATATTTTTACTTTTTAAAATAATCTTAATTTGAGCTGAGAATATTAAGAATATTTTTTTATTTCGTGTTTCATTTAAATTGGTAAATTGCATTTATTAATAATTCTTTATTCCACAAAACTTTAAATCAGCCGTAGTTCTGTAAATAATAAATGGCCAATGTTTATGTAATGTATTGCCTTCAAATTACAAGATTTGTTTTTTTTACACTTATCCAGAATCACCCTGTATAATGACGGAATGAGTTAAGTTATTTTTTAGGACATAATTTTCGTTTATTATATTATTATTTTCCACTTAATTTAACTTCTAAACTAATTAATCTAATTAATTTTTAAATCACAAATGAAACACGATTTTAACTTTTTGTTTGTTCATTTGTGAATTATAATGTATAACGAAGTAGAAGCCTCCACCGTTAACAATTTTAAAATCTATAAATTGGTAGTTCATGTTAAAATAAGAAATAATATGCAGAAAATACAAATTGCTACAACGAAAACACAGAATTATATAATTCAAACTTTTGACGATTGACGATTGCATAAACCGAAACTAGTCTTGGAGAATTAATAATTAACTCTAAATTAAATTCAGTGTTTTATTGCTAGTCATTTGTATTTTATTGCCAATTATCTAGATTAGTATAAAAGTGATCACGCTTACGACAATTACTCAAAACGATACTTTAATATATTTCGTATATTTGCGTTAGATGCATTATAAAACCAATTAAGTTTTCGAAATGACGTAAAACCAAATTATTGCCCCAAGTGCTATATATAAATTGTAATGATACTTATTAAACAGCGCATAAACTTTCCTTCCTTAATCGAATATTAAGCTAAAGTAAAAATGTTGGTACATAAGTGAGTGTACTGATAAAAACATGGTCTTAGGAAAAACATTATGTAGGTAATTATTTCTTGTCGGTCTAACACTAAAATATAATTAAGTGTAAGGAAAAAAATTTCCTAACAGGGCATTCGACCAATAATACGGCAGGAGAGATGTGTGTAATCTACTTTATTGTAATACCAAGCTTTCGGGACTCATTTTGTCCCTTCCTCAGGGTTAACACTAAAAAACAATGAGCAAAAAAACAAACAATTACTGATCTGAATTAAACTATTAGTTAATGACGAATTCTTTAAAAAAAAAATTTGCGAATAAATTTTGAGCTTACATTTGTGATTATTTGAACAAACTATTGTTAAACTGACGCTGCATTTGTTTGATTATTCTATCGATACTCATGGTGGTTGTTGAATTTAAAAAGAGAGGTTATGGTGTATAAAAATCGTAACAGCGTGGTTACAGAAAAAGTGAAATTTTAAAATAAACGGCACATTCACATGTTAAAACTATGGAAATTATCACTGTGTTGCCCGGGTTATCCAAGAAATAGTGCAACACAGTGATAATTTCCATAGTTTTAACATGTGAATGTGCCGTTTATTTTAAAATTTCACTTTTTCTGTGACCACGCTGTTACGATTTTTATACACCATAACCTCGCTTTTTAAATTCATTATAAAGTGGTTGTGAGGGATCGGGGTGTGATTTTGTGGAATGGGATGAAAAGTTGGGTTTTAGAAGGATTTATTTTGATCCGCCATTTGGAACACCAGGCTTGGACGGAATCAAAGGATTTATTGATATTTTACTTCTAACCTGTTCGGATTTAAGTTTTTATACAAATAGAAATTTATACAAATTACTCTTGAAATTAATTAATTAATCGAGAAAATTCACGAAATCTTACAAAATTCTTAAAATATTGGAATCTCATAAAAATGTTAAATTTTATAAATCGAGAACAATTTTATGAAAATTTAGTAAATTCACGAAAACTTCTAAGATGTCAAAATTTAAATTTTACTTGAGATGAGTGTGAAAAGTGAAAATCGACAAAATGTTCTTGTTGCTATAACTTTTTCAATCAGGAATATAACAAAAAGAAATTTGAAATGTACCCCAAATAACATACGAGAAATACAACCAAATTGATCGATTTTATAGGACCACTGTCATATCTCATAAAAGAGAACAGTCTGTAAATTCAAATTTCTTACGAAATTCTCAAATTATTGAAAATCTCATGAAAATTTTAAATTTTATAAATCGAGAAAAATTAAACATTAAAAGTTTATTGAAAATTTAGAAAATTCACAAAAACTGCTAAGATGTCAAAATTTGAATTTTATTTGAAATCAGTGTTTTATACGCGTGGCGCATGAAGTAAAATTTCGAGTTGAGAAAAGCCCGAATTTGGATTTGGACGCTGCCCGTCCAAATCCAAATTCTTAGGGCTTTTCTCAACTCGAAATTTTACTTCATGCTTAGTCTGGGAGTGGAAGACATTCGTTTGACAACTATCAATATCTTATTTTGTTTGTTTCTGTTTTTTAAATGTTATATTAAGAAAAGTTGTAAAATGATGAATATTAAGAAAACAAATAAAATTTGTTAAAAACGAAAAAAAAAAAAATCATGACATTTTCCATTTGAAATTAAAGTCATCAATTTTTACAACAATCGACGAAAAGCTTGGACATTTACGAAAAGAGCCGACCTTTTTAAGAGCGTGGCGCATGAAGTAAAATTTCGAGTTTAGAAAAGCCTGAAAATTTGGTTTGGTTGCGTAGCGCGAAGCGCGGAGCGGCCAAACCAAATTTTCAGGCTTTTCTAAACTCGAAATTTTACTTCATGCGCCACCGGTACAAAACACTGATGCAATGTAAAGTTTAGCGGTGTGTTTTAATCTTCGTAATATGTCAGTGTTTTGTGCCCTTGGCGCATGAAGTAAAATTTCGAGTTTAGAAAAGCCTGAAAATTTGGTTTGGCCGCTACGCGCTTCGCGCTACGCGACCAATCCAAATTTTCAGGCTTTTCTAAACTCGAAATTTTACTTCATGCTTAGTCTAGGAGTGGAAGTTTCAAATTGAATTCTTGAAAAAAAAACAATGAGTATCTAAAGATTTACGGCATATACGCTGTAATTGTGACATACTTGAAAGAAAAATTCCCTGTATGTACAAGTTAAGGCATTAATTTCGATTGAGTGGCAACGTTTTTTAATGGTCATATAGGCTTCCCAATTTACACATAACTTAAAAATTAAAGGTGTCAAATTGATCCAATACAATTTTCAATGTTCGGTGTTATATAAAACTCTCTGTATGTATGTCAAGTATAAGTATGAACAGTGCTATATCTGATTAAAGAGAACAAAATCTATTGATGATATTGCTAAGTAGGGATTCCATTAAAAAAATTATAAATATTAAAGTTTGTGTTATATCTCGGAAACTATAGTCGATAATACATCTAATAGAATATTATTATTTGGCGCAACATTATCTAAAACTTTGTCCTTTATAGTTTTTTCTACCTCATTTAATAGTTGATTTACCTTTGACTTTATAGAAAAATATACATGTCCCCTTTTTTCAATTCCTAAAACTGCACTACTTTGCCTATTTATATGTTTCTCTGTCTCTTATAGTTTCCGAGATCAATATAGAAAGCATGGAGAATATCTCCATGTGCTCTCATTCAAAAAATAAAAATTTATATTAATAAAACAAATAAATGAACACATAAATGATCGCTAGATAAATAACCATATAAGCCTGAAAATTTACTTCATGCTTAATCTGGGAGTATAAAACACTCGTGTAAAGCTTCAAATTAAACTGTTTTAAAAAAGCGTATTCATATGTTTACATAAAAGACAAATTCCTTGTATGTGTTTTAAATTTCAATAAAGCAAGTTTCAAAACTCTTGAATGTAATTTATGTTAATCCCTAAAATCCTATTGCCAGCAACTTTTTATAGCAGCAATTCAAATTACCTCAATAAAATGCTAGATACTTGGTAATGTCGAGACAGTAGTTTCTAAATCTTTTACAGATGGGCAAATTCAAATTCGTCAAATTCCTCTAAATTTTATGAAATCTGTTTATTGCCCAAAGCAGACTGTTCGAAAACCCCTGTAAGCAATTTCATATGCTGGAATATTCTAGTACTTACATAAATGCCTATTTTTAGAAAGAAAACTTGTTTTTAATGATAATTAGCAATAAATTGAATTCATTTCTTAAAATATAATTTCTAATTAATTAGATACACACAGGGAGTTTTTGTTTTAAGTATACATATCCCTATGTATACGCTGAACATTTTTATTCGTAGTCTGAATAGCGTTTAATCTGCAGCTTCTCGCGGGTGTTTCCACTTCTTGATTAAGCATAAAGTAAGTTAATACATTTTATAAATTTTGCGCTTTCAAAATTTGAGCACCTGGATCAATTTTCTCCATTATAGTTAGCACTTTTTCCGTCATTTAAACACTTGATAATTGACATACTATTCAAAAAAATCAACATGGCGGCCTCTGATAGAAGCAAGTCGTGAAAAACAAATGAAACTCTTCTCAAAATATGGGTATTTATATCTTATTTAAACCTATAAAATGTCAAATATAAATGTCAAACTGTAAGCGTGAGGTAAGATAATAAGTTTGTTAAATTTTGCGCTTTCAAAGTTTGAGCACCTGGATCAATTTTGTCCATCATAGTTAGCACTATATATATATATATATATATATATATATATATATATATATATATATATATATATATATATATATATATATATATATATATATATATATATATATATATATAAATTAGAATTAACGACCTGCTTATAAGTACCAAATAAGAAATAACAGCGCATTAGGTCATGATGTAAATGTTATTTTTTATCAAGTGAGTGTGCAAGGAGGACAGAAGACGACGACGATCGTTTCGCTCTTTTTATGAGCTCCTCAGGCCGCCACATCCATCATCCGTCAATACCGGCTTATGGTTAGCGAAGTCAGTATATATACAACTTCTACATATCAAGTGAGTGTGTATGGGATAATGGATGTGGCGGCCTGAGGAGCTCATAAAAAGAGCGAAACGTTCGTCGTCGTCTTCTGTCCTCCTTGCACACTCACTTGATAAAAAATAACTTTTACATCATGACCTAATGCACTGTTATTTCTTATTTGGTACTTATAAGCAGGTCGTTAATTCTAATTTATTTAATTTAATTCGGCGTTCTGAATATTATCATCGCATTGGTTCGGGTTTCTCGCTGCTCCGATGCTAGTCGATGGTTTAAACTAAAAACCGACACTAACTGTAGAAGCAAAATGAGATCAATGCCCTTATCAATGCAGTAGCATTTATAAATACTGACGTCAATACCGGTTTATGGTTAGCGAAGTCAGTATATATACAACTTCTACATATCAAGTGAGTGTGTATGGGATGATGGATATGGCGGCCTGAGGAGCTCATAAAAAGAGCGAAACGATCGTCGTCGTCTTCTGTCCTCCTTGCACACTCACTTGATAAAAAGTAACTTTTACATCATGACCCAATGCGCTGTTATTTTTTATTTGGTACTTATATATATATATATATATATATATATATATATATATATATATATATATATATATATATATATATATATATATATATATATATATCCTAGCACTTGAGGCCTAGTAGGCCGATGGCTTGTTCCACAGTTCTTTTCTATGTTTTCCTATCTTGGGTTTTCTCTTTCCATCTGGTAATTTTTCATTCTTCTATATCTTTGATTACTTCATCTTTCCACCTCGCCATTGGTCTTCCTCTTCTTTTTCTTCCTCCTATATTCATTTCAATCAGTTTCTTGGGTATCCTATCATTTTCCATTCTCATTATGTGGCCCAACCACCTTAATCTTTGTCCTTTTGTTACAGCTACAATATCTGGTTCATTATATAATTTTTTTAATTCTTTATTTGTCCTTCTTTCCCACACTTCTTGAACTTTTTTTCTCCAGTATATTTTTCTTAGCATTTTCCTCTCCCGTACACCTAGCATTCTTTGTTCCGTTGTTCCTAACGTCCAAGTTTCACTTCCAAATAATGCTATAGGTCTTATGGTCGACTTGTATATTTTTATTTTTAGTTTTCGACTTATATTTTTATTGTAGAATATTTTTCTCAGTCCTTGTAGGCATCTGTTTCCTTTCATGAGTCTCGTTTGTATCTCTTCTCTCATATTTGGTCTTCTATAAAATTGGGTGCCCAAGTACGTATAGTGTTCCATCTCTTTAAAAGTATAAGTTTTGATCTGTTATTTGTTATTTTGATGTTCCCATTTTCCTTGTATTCCTTGTCTGTCCATGTCATCAACTTCGTTTTCTTTTCATTTATTAGTAAACCTATTTTGCGGGAGGCTTCTTCCAGTTTGATTCTGGTTATGATGGCCAAATCATCCGCAAATGCTAAGCACTGATGTTTTTTTGTGGTATAACAGTCCGTTTCTATGAAGATTTGCTCGCTTTATCATTACCTAGGTAGTGATATTTGACGTACTATTTAAAAAAAATCAACATGGCGGCCTCTGACAAAAGCAAGTCGTGCAAAACAAATGAAACTCTTCTCAAAATATGGGTATTTATATCTAATTTAAACCTACCATATGTCAAATCTAAATGTCAAACCATTTCCACATAATCCCATTTGGTGCAATACTTTTTACGCACCCTGTATAATATTCTCGAAGAAACAATTGGTGTTTAGCAATCCGAGGAGCCCCATTGTGGTACTGAAATGTGCACAATTAGCCATTCAGCAACGAATGAAACGGTCTCTCCTCGCTTAGAAACCGACACACACGTCTCCCATAATGATCAACAACTCATTATTAAATTTGTCTATTTCTGCACCGCTGATTAATTACCTTCTCCGTCTTTGCAAGCAGGCACCCGGGTCACGGCACGCGGCTTGCCGAAATTAATTACCGGCAAACACGAAGGCAAACCAGCTTCAACAAAAATAATTTTGTTAAAAAATACAAAATTCAAACTTTGTGCCCGATTGAATTATGATAAAAATGGATTTAGTGTATATCTTTAATTTATTTCATGGTATTCATCAGTTTTGTGAAAATGTATATATCTTATGTGAAAAAAATTGACAATTATTTTATCTATTTAGTTCACAATTTAATTTAGAAATTTTATTTTTGGCGATTTATTACATTTGAAATATACATCCTTTTGTAAATGTTCTTCTAAATACACAATGAAATTATTACGAATATATGTTAGAAATGACACATAAAAACACTGTTATTCCTTACTTCACTTTATATTTGTATCGTTGGATGTACATTTCGAGACACAAGGTGCTTATTATCAATAACAAACTAGGAAACTAGGAATAACAGTCTTTTTATGTGTAATATTCACTTCACGTAAACTCAAAAACATACAGTTGTTAGAAATTAAGATAAGTAAACTCATTTCTAAGAAATGTTTGATATAAAGGGTATCATTAATAATAAATGATTTGTTAAAAAATGTATATATCAAATATCATACCAAATTTGCATGCTTTTCTAAACTTAAAATTTTACTTCATGCTTAATCAAGGAATGGAAACACTTATTAGAAGTTTTAAACTAAACGCTTTTATAAAATCAACAAATGTGTGAAAATGTACAGCGTATACATTGGGGTATGTATACTTAAAAGAAAAAATTACGTCAAGACGCTAAACAGAATATCTGTGATAACTTATTATTGGTAAGAATTAATGCACTTTTTCATCACGATAAGAAAATTTAGATATAAAACAGACATTAAAAGTGCGATTCTTTTCGCAATCTACAACAAGTTAGTCTTACAAAGACTGTATCAAACACTCATTGAAACAACTACTTCCCGAGCTAATACCCCGACGGACATTAAATTATACAACAAGTGTTTGCTGTTACATACAGTAACCTACTGCAAATGTAACAATTTGCGTCAAATTATTCAGGCCATCTATAGTAATTTAGATATCACAAATTTAGTTCTTGAAAAAAAATTGTTTTAAAGTAAGTGAGCTATACCGGGTGTTGACTTGGCGGACGCAACATAGGAAATCCCATGTAAATTTTGAAATGTTCAAATTTTGGCTCCCCTATTTATTTTAGAAACAAAATGTATTTACCTTTTTTGTAGAGGTAAATATTCTGAATTCATTCGTGTTAACGTTTATCACTTTACGTTTAAGTTAAAATAATTGAGAAAAAATAATGTTATTTTATAAAAATAATGACATGCCATGGAATTGAAACAACAATTGCGGATGTCAAAACGGCAAAAAATATCGTAGTCACTTGATTAAAGTAAAAGTTTTCGAAATGATTTACACTATACAAGAAAAATGTCATTATTTTTATAAAATTACATTACATTTTCCTAATTATTTTAGCTGTTAATTTTCTCACATTCGTTGATTTTTTAGAGGGTTCAATTTGAAACTTTAAACGAGTGTTTTCCACTCCCAAACTAAGCATGAAGTAAAATTTCGAGTTTAGAAAAGCCCCGTGAAAATTTGTCTCGGGTCGCGCAGCGACCCGAGACAAATTTTCTGGGCTTTTCTAAACTCGAAATTTTACTTCATGCGCCACGCGTATAAAACGCAGATTTTAAGTGGAGTTCGAATATACATAAATTTGACAATATTATAGTGTTTTATACGCGTGGCGCATGAAGTAACATTTCGAGTTTAGAAAAGCCCAGAAAATTTGTCTCGGGTCGCTGCGCGACCCTCGACAAATTTTCAAGGGCTTTTCTAAACTCGAAATTTTACTTCATGCTTAGTCTGGGAGTGGAAAACACTTCTTAAAAGCTTTGAATTGAACTTTAAAAAGAACAGGGAATATCGGCAATTGTTGTATCAATTCCATGGTATGTCATTATTTTTATAAAATCACATTACTTTTTCCTAATTATTTTAGCTGTTAATTTTCTGACATTCGTTGAATTTTTAAAGGGTTCAATTTGAAACTTTAAACGAGTGTTTTCCACTCCCAGACTAAGCATGAAGTTAAATTTCGAGTTTAGAAAAGCCCCGTGAAAATTTGTCTCGGGTCGCGCAGCGACCCGAGACAAATTTTCTGGGCTTTTCTAAACTCGAAATTTTACTTCATGCGCCACGCGTATAAAACGCAGATTTTAAGTGGAGTTCGAATATACATAAATTTGACAATATTATAGTGTTTTATACGCATGGCGCATGAAGTAAAATTTCGAGTTTAGAAAAGCCCAGAAAATTTGTCTCGGGTCGCTGCGCGACCCTCGACAAATTTTCACGGGGCTTTTTTTTCTAAACTCGAAATTTTACTTCATGCTTAGTCTGGGAGTGGAAAACACTTGTTTAAAGCTTTGATTTGAACTTTAAAAAGAACAGGGAATATCGGCAATTGTTGTATCAATTCCATGGTATGTCATTATTTTTATAAAATCACATTACTTTTTCCTAATTATTTTAGCTGTTAATTTTCTGACATTCGTTGATTTTTTAAAGGGTTTAATTTGAAACTTGAAACGAGTGTTTTCCACTCCCAGACTAAGCATGAAGTAAAATTTCGAGTTTAGAAAAGCCCCGTGAAAATTTGTCGAGGGTCGCGCAGCGACCCGAGACAAATTTTCAGGGCTTTTCTAAACTCGAAATTTTACTTCATGCGCCACGCGTATAAAACACTAAAATATTGTAAACTTATTTATATTCGAACTTCACTTGAAATCTGTGTTTTATACGCGTGGCACATGAAGTAAAATTTCAGGTTTAGAAAAGCCCAGAAATTTTTTTAAAGCTTTAAATTGAACTTTAAAAAAAAAAACAGGGAGTATCCGCAATTGTTGTATCAATGTCATTATTTTTATAAAATCACATTACTTTTTCTTTATTATTTTAACTTAGAGAAACGTAAAGTTTTAAGTGTGAACATTAATAAATTTAGAATTTTACCCTCTACAAAAAAATAAAATACATTTTGTTACTAAAATAAATAGGGAAACCAATATTTGAACACTTTAAAATTAACATGCGAATTTCAATGTTGCGTTCGCCAAGTCAACACCCGGTATGTAAAACATCAAGTAATTATGAATTATTGATGCATAGTTCAAATAGCTAATAAATTATTTATTTAGTAGGTACATTAAACGCATTATTGCTTTTGCAAATAGAACGGAAAAATATTGTATAGTAAATGTTAAACATTATTTTGTTTGCTCTACAAAAATATGTGAAAAAATTCCCAAAAGTATTATATGAATAGATAAAGAGTTAAAAAGGCTGTAAATGACTCATTCTAAAAAAAACGCTATGTTACACTTCTATGAACATATATGCACATAAATTAATGGTTGTTGGTATTAATCTTTATTGTCGGTATTTCTTATCTAGCGATAAGATAACGTAGATGATAAAGAAGAATGTATGTTGTAAAGTTATGCGTTCTTGTATAATAAAAGATTATTTCAATATTATAATAGATACTAAGATTTTTTTCTTATTAATTAGAGCTTATGATAAGATATCATGAACATTTTAAATAATTTTAATAATAATAATATAACCTTTATTTGGCATCTAATATACAATTCTCTACATTTACTAAAGACAAAAAACTAAAAATAATAAATAATTCTCCCATAATCCCCAAAATAAATGTTCTTCCACTGCGCCGTATTAGCTACTCCTTTCTGGCCTTTGTTTCACAATTGCTTTTAGTCCCTCAATCCCCTTTCCACTCGCACACATACTCTCCGTTCGCCCTTTACCATTAATCTCCAATTTTCCCCGCAATTTCATACATTTCCTCATCCAGTGCTCCCATACATCCTTCCCCCTCCCACAGAACACATATTTTATGTACTCTTCCCCCATACATACCTTTTTTCCTCTTTCTCTCGACATCTTTTGCCCTCACCGCATACTCTAGCTCCAGCCTCTCCCCCAACGCTATCTTCTGCTCCACCACTTGGCACGACTACCCCACTTTTCTGTATAGCGATTCTCTGTCTTTCATCCATCCAATTCTCTTAGCATTCACCTTCCATTCCTTAAAAATCATAACGCACACAGAGAACAGGGAAACAATAATAGGTATATTTATCGACCTAACAAAAGTCTATGATTGTGTGGATCATAAAATTTTGCTGTCCAAGCTCGAAAAAAATGGCATTAGAGGTAACGCCCTAAGCTGGTTTAGGTCGTACCTAAGTAATCGAAATCAGCGGGTGGTTGTAGAGGTGGACGGTATTGCGGCCCAATCCGAACCAGCTGCGATAACTACCAGGCTGCCCCAAGGGAGTTTAACAGCACCCACGCTCTTTTTATTATTCATCAACGACATAAATTTCCAACTAAAATCCCATAATAAATCAATCGTCAACTATGCCGACGACACAAATGTACTTGTTGCAGGTAAAGATATCAACACATTGTTAACTGACACAAACTTTCTGTTTACCCAGATTCAAAAATGGTTTAAAAAAAATAAACTATTAATAAATAACCAAAAAACAAATGTTCTGCTGTTCAGTCCGTCTAATAAATCCTATAACATTGAAACCATAAATCTAGACAATCAAAAAACAACTATATCCGACTCAGTAAAATTCCTAGGTGTTCACATTGATAACAGAGTAAACTGGAAAAATCACATACAAAAAACAGAGAGTAAGCTCACTTCTGTTCTATACACTCTTAGAGAGCTCTCAAAATATCTTACTAAATCGGTGGTAAAAACAGCATACAACGCTAATTTTGAAAGCATCATGAGATATGGTATAATTTTTAGGGGAAAGCAGTCATACGCAAAGAAAATGTTCATACTACAGAAAAAAGCACTTCGCATCATATATGGTTTGAAAAATAGACAATCCTGCGGGGTTTTCAAATCAAATAACATCCTCATGTTCTATGGAATATACATTTTGGAAACCATAATATTTTATCATAAACACGTAAAGGGAGGGGATAACAAATTAAACATATATAAAATCAGAACTAACAACTACATGATTCCTCGCCATAAAAGAAAGATTACAGAAGATGGAATACATTATTCGGCAATTAAGCTCTTTAATGCTCTCCCAGAGAACATAAAAACTTTAAAAAATGACCTAAAACGATTGAAAAGATCCTTATTACATTTTTTAATTGAGAAGGAACCATACTCACTGCAAGACTTATTATTATAACTAATTTATTATTATAATTAGTTTTGTGTCTTTAACATTATTATTACTTTGAGTATTTGTGTATGTGTGTGTTTATATATAGGAATGTAGTGTGAATGTATACTTTACTTACTTTGTTCTGCTTTGTTATTATATTCAGTTAACCTGACGCAATTTTCACTTTGTACAAATTTTGACACTTTGAAAATAAAGTCATATTATTATTATTATTATTATTATTATAACATACACCCCATGCCTCCTTCACCAACCTTTATTCTCCTAACATACTTATCTTTCTCTCATATTTCACTACCCTCCTCGCCGACTCCCCTTCCACAGACAATCTTTGTCATTCCTGCAATACCACATAGCTTGGCGTTGTTCGCTCCACTCCTAATATACATTTTAAGTATTGCAGGTGTACCTTTTCCACTCTCTCATGCTCAGATACTCCCCATACCTCATTATCGCTCTTACACAGGCATCCCACCACACTAGTTTCATGTTCACCTCCTCCCATACATTCCGCATCCTCCCCATTGCCATTCTCGCCTTCTTACATGCGTACTCTATATGTTTTGCTCTGCCTCTGCTCTCGGCGAACATATAACCTAGGTACTTAAACTCGCTCACTTTCTCTAATCTCTCTCCCATCCACTTTAATTCCTCATCCATTCTTCGTCCACATTTAGTTTTCTTGGCACTCACAATCAACTCCCTTCTATTAAAATACCTCTCCAGCCTACCTTTAATCTCCTTCAATTCACCCATCGTTTTTGCAATTAGTACCACACCATCCGCATACGCCAAGCTCCATATCTTCCCTCTTCCCACCACTATTCCCCCTGCCTGTCCCATCTCTAGAACCTTCTCCATATCTGCGACATACAAGTTGAACAGTAGCGGGCTCAAAGGGCACCCTTGTCTCACACCACGCACTATCTTAAACCTCTCCGACTCGCACTCACCCACTCTTACCTTACACCACGTATCCTTGTACACTTCAACCACCCAATTTACAATCTGCTCTGACACTCCCTTACCTTTCAACAATTCTACCAACAACTTTCTCTCAACAGAATCGTATGCCGCTTTCAAATCCACAAACATCAAATACACCTTGCCTTTCTTCACCATCTCTCGCTTAATCAGCCAGTTCAGAGTAGCTATCTGATCCACTGTCGACCTTCCCTTCCTGAAGCTTGCCGGCACTTCTGGTAGCAGGCCCTTCTCTTCCACCTCTTCCTTCAACTATTCCTTTACCATCACCATCATCACTTTGTATAATGTGACCATGAGCGTTATGCCCCTATAATTTGCTGGGCACATTTCATCCCCCGCCTTGTGCACTGGAATAATTATACCCTCCCTCCATTCCTCCTGGAATTGTTGTTCTCCCTCCATATCTTATTTAAAGTGTCCCGCATAGCCCGCTTTCCTCCTGCACTGCACCATTTCCAAGCCTCCCCCTGGATTCCATCTGGCCCGCCGCTTTCCTTTCCTTTATCCCTCTGAGGGCTCTTTCTAATTCCTCCTCTCTAAAGTCTTCTGTCCCATTGAATATCCTTCTCTCATAGCTCCCCTTTGCTTCCACGTGTCCTCCCCTTAACAGATCCTCTAAATATGTCTTACACTGTGCCATACTGATATTTTCTCCCTTTATTCTTCTCTTCGGGTTCTTTATCTTTACGTACGCCCATAGCTGTTTCTCATTTACAATTTCGCCTACCGCCTTCATCTCTTCTTTCATCCAACCGTCTCTTCTGCCCTTACACACTCTCTCACAGTGGTGTCTTGCTTCTTTCATTACCTCCTCTGACCCTTCCCCTCTTCTCCATTTACTAGTTGCCTTCCTCAACGCCTTTCTAGCTTCCTGGCACTCACTGTCAAACCATATTAATTTTAATATTAAAAAACGATTTATAGTAGTTATTTTTTGCATATGGGAGTATTTAATTTTATGACTTTTAATAAATTTTTAACCCAAAAAGGTTTCGCTACTTTACTTTGTTTTAATTTGGATTCGATATCCTTGTAAAGATTCTCACAACAGCGATATCTCATAGGTAATAATAAAAAACCTCTAGAGATTTTATCTTTTTTTAAATTTATGTTGGTTACATGCTTTAGGAATTGTCATATAAAACCTCAGATATTTTAATTATAATGTATAATTTCAGAGTTGCCAACCTCCAATATATTCCATAGCTAGAGGTTTTATTTTATTAAACATACGATATTATACACGCATTGTATGTTTAACGCACTTTATGATTATATCGTATGTTTAATTAAAAAAAATCCTCTAGAGTGCCATGATTTCATATTTTTTTAAATTTAAGTTGGCCACACGCTTTGGGAATTGACATATAAAACGTCAAACAATATTTTTAATACATAATTTTAGAGTTGCCAACCTACAATTTTTATCATGGCTAGAGGTTTTTCTTTAAATTGAACATACGATATAATCATAAAGTAACAACCAGTTGACAGGATTATGCTATTCTACTCGATTTTCAAGATACGTGACTTCTTTGTCCTTTGCCTAATATTATTCTTTTGTTGATTTATCTTTCTTTAGTCTACTCTTAGTAGACCAACATAATAGTCTAAGTCCATTGTTTAATTCTAGCCTTCATTTGAGCCTAAATTGTTTATTTGATTAAGGCATAAATGAAATTTCCAATACTTGGTTGCAATTGAATATCATTATTTAATTGTTTTTATATAATATATTAGTAGGAAACTTTTTAACCTAAATTACTCTTTTATTGATCTTGGTGTTATTATTATACAGTACAAATAATGACCATTATTACGACTTTTCAATTTTAGCTATGTTATTATAGTTTCGAGGGATTTAAAAAAAAATCCTCTAGAGTGCCATTATTTCATATTTTTTAAAATTTAAGTTGGCCACACGCTTTGGGAATTGACATATAAAACGTCAGACAATATTTTTAATACATAATTTTAGAGTTGCCAACCTACAATTTTTATCATGGCTAGAGGTTTTTCTTTAAATTGAACATACGATATAATCATAAAGTAACAAACAGTTGACAGGATTATGCTATTCTACTTGATTTTCAAGATACGTGACTTCTTTGTCCTTTGCCTAATATTATTCTTTTGTTGATTTATCTTTCTTTAGTCTACTCTTAGTAGACCAACATAATAGTCTAAGTCCATTGTTTAATACTAGCCTTCTTTTGAGCCTAAATTGTTTATTTGATTAAGGCATAAATGAAATTTCCAATATTTGGTTGCAATTGAATATCATTATTTAATTGTTTTCATATAATATATTAGTAGGAAACTTTTTTACCTAAATTACTATTTTATTGATCTTGTCATTATTATACAGTACAAATAATGACCATTATTACGACTTTTCAATTTTAGCTATGTTATTATAGTTTCGAGGGTAATAACCTTGTTACCTCAAATTGGCCAGTGGTCCGACCTCAGGGGTATTTATACCGATTTGATGTCTTTAAATGAGACAAAAAGACACCCACAGAGCCTCTCCGGTAAAATTAAACGTTTCAGCTTAAATTTGGAACGTGCACGTACAAAACACATATTTTTCAGTTTTTAAACCAAAACAACGTTGACGAAAAAAAGTGCATCAAAATATAAAGCGTTATGTTGTTTATTTGGCCAGGATCTTAGGGGGGCTCAATATAAATCAAATACGATCAAGTTCTTAGAAAAATTAAATTGTGTCATTAAATTCACTGCAAATAATCAAATATTACTACTATACTAAATACAGTAAAAAAAGTTGAAATAGAAATCTTCTATTTATAAACTCGAAAAATATCAATCTCTTAATACTTATTTTCTTTATTTTGTGTTATTAATAAGATGAACAAAGTGCTTTTAAAACTCAACACTAAATCAGTGTTTAATACGCCTGGCTTATGAAGATATATTTACTTCATGATTAATCGAGGAATGGAAACACCCCTTAGAATATTATTAAACAATTAAATCAATATGAAGATCTGAAAGTAGCAAATTAAACTAAATACATACTAAATAAATAAAATAAATTTACTTTTAAAATTTATTAGCAGTAATAGTATTATTCCATCATGTCAATCTGGCTTCAAGCGGGGTTACAGTTGTGAGACAGCACTTCTAAATATTACCGACGACATACTTACAGCTACCGACAAGGGGAACCTTACAGCTCAAATATTGCTAGATTATTTTAAAGCCTTCGATACTGTAAACCATTCAACTCTATTGACCATTTTAAAACACTGTGGACTAAATAATTGTGCAATTACTCTAATAAAAAACTACCTTACTAACAGAAAACAGTGTGTTAAAATCGACTTAAAAATGTCAAATTTACTCAATTTGCATACAGGTGTTCCTCAAGGCTCGATCCTAGGAACTATGTTATTTTCCATATACACTTCCCTAATTTAAAATGTTTTGGATAACTGTAAGGGACATATGTATGCAGATGATACACAGATTTATTACTCGTTTTCGCCTTCTCTTTATGAAACTGCTGAACGTTATATTAATGCTGATATTGAAAACATCTGCAGTATCTCTAAACTTTTAACTCTAAATTTAAACTCTATTAAATCTCAATTATTATTACTTGGACCCAAAAAAGCGTGTGCGTATATAGCAAATAAGTTATGTATTAAACTAAACGAAACTGTAATTCCGTACAGCAGCAGTGGGAAAAAATTAGGCGTAATACTAGATAATTCATTCAGATACAAGGCCCACGTTAATAAATCTATCACCGGTGCGTACCTTAGTTTAAAAAAGTTATATCCGCATAGAAATTACTTGTCAATTAAAACCAAAATTATGTTATGTGAGTCTCTTGTGCTGTCTAATTTTACATTCTGTTCTACCCTTTGGAATGCCGCTTTAGATTGTGTGACCAGCAAACGAATACAAAAAGTACAAAATGCTTGTTTGAGGTATATCTATGGAATACGAAAGTTTGATAGAATATCTCACAAGATTAGGGAATCGGGATGGCTATCTATGAAGGAGCGCGGTACAATTCTGTCTGCTAGTCTATACCACAAAATTATTATTTCAAAACAACCTCCATACTTCTACAGCAAAATTTCCTTTAGAGAAGATGTTCATAACATAATCATCAGATCTAAAGGACGATTATCACCTCCCAGCTACCGCACTGCAATGTTCCAACGTTCATTTACATATAATATTTAATTGATGAGGCGGATACATGATGAAAGTCCATAATACTTCTTGAAATAAAACAACGCAGTTGGGAGGGTTTCACTTTTATTGTTGAACACTGCTCTCGCAGTTTAAAAAAGTTATATCCGCATAGAAATTACTTGTCAATTAAAACCAAAATTATGTTATGTGAGTCTCTTGTGCTGTCTAATTTTACATTCTGTTCTACCCTTTAGAATGCCGCTTTAGATTGTGTGACCAGCAAACGAATACAAAAAGTACAAAATGCTTGTTTGAGGTATATCTATGGAATACGAAAGTTTGATAGAATATCTCACAAGATTAGGGAATCGGGATGGCTATCTATGAAGGAGCGCGGTACAATTCTGTCTGCTAGTCTATACCACAAAATTATTATTTCAAAACAACCTCCATACCTCTACAGCAAAATTTCCTTTAGAGATGTTCATAACATAAACATCAGATCTAAAGGACGATTATCACCTCCCAGCTACCGCACTGCAATGTTCCAACGTTCATTTACATATAATATTTAATTGATGAGGCGGATACATGATGAAACTCCATAATACTATTTGAAATAAAACAACGCAGTTGGGAGGGTTTCACTTTTATTGTTGAACACTGCTCTCGCAGTGTTCAACAATAAAAGTGAAACCCTCCCAACTGCGTTGTTTTATTTCAAATTTACATATAATATTTATAGATTATATAATACCATACCCCAACCATATATAATGCTATCTATTAATAAATTTAAAACCAAGTTAAAAGCTGCAGTGATTAAAAGTGCCGATTTTCTGTCAATGTGTTGATTGTTATTTGTTTCGACTTAATCTAGTATTTTGTATTATTTAGATATTTGTATATAGTACATGCTGCCTGTTATTACTTACACTATAGAAAAATTATACCTTTTATGTTTACGCATTGAATTACCTTACGTTTTTAGAGATTAATAATTGTTTTGTTTTTTGTTTGCTCTTATTTATATTGATAGGTGTGGATGGAAGAACAGGTGGGCGGAAGCTCAACTGAATCCCGCCTATTGGTTCACTAATGTTTACTTCCAAACTGTATGCTAAATGTTATTTAATTAGTGAATAAAGATTATTATTATTATTATTATTATTACTTTAATAACTGTTTACTTAATTTAAAGAAAATGTTCTCATTTCTAAAAGTTATTAAACCACAATTAAATTTAGTTTGCAAAGAAAATGGTTATTAGAAAGAATGTTTTGTATGAACAATTCTTCAAAAATAAACAATATCGACATAAAATTCAATTAGTTTACACAAAACTACTTTATACAGAATTTCTAAATAACAAAAATAACTGCAATTGATATGATATAAAATATATGCAAAATCAACAGCTTTAACAAAATTCACTAAAATTACACAGAATTTAATAAATTATAATAGTCTTCAAGGAAACGTTAAAAAATCATATAATCAATTCGTTAAATTTATTTGTTTTTTCATAATCAGTTTTGTTTCCTCTAACAGTAATTTTGGTAGTTTTTCCAATAAAAATGGTTCAAAATTAAAAATAAAGTCATGGTTGCGTAGACAATGAAAACATCTTCAAAATAATGTCAAACGACCCCTGTGTGACATTATTTTGAAGATGTTTTCATTGTCTACGCAACCATGACTTTATTTTTAATTTTGAACCATTTTTATTGGAAAAACTACCAAAATTACGGTTAGAGGAAACAAAACTGATTATGAAAAAACAAATCAATTTGCTGTTTAAATTTTTTGAAGGGGTGGCTGTGGGCGTTAAAGGAATGAAGAAATAATTTTGAAACTAAGATAAAATGTTTTGCCCTTTCAAGTAAAAATTGACCCGTTTCAGCATTGTTTCCAAACTTTGACCAAGTTGGAGATTTTGTGGGATGCAACTTTTGTTTAGGACACCCTGTATATTTTCACATTCACAATTTATAAGTAAATAGATTCAAAAACAAATTTGGTTTACTGATAAAAATTTATAAATGCTTACCATGCTGATTTTAATGTTAAATAAAGTGTTTACGTTAAAAAATAACTATTATTAATTTTTATGAATTTGTTAACTTGTATGATGTATGTATGTACATTTTAAAAAGGTTTTATGATATTTGTCTAACTTTTTTTGCAATTTTTCTGATGTATATACTTATATATTATTTTAATTTATCACGGCCTTAAAATCAACATTTACGCTCGCCCACTTACAAAATGCAAAAGAAACGCTTTTTTAGATTACCTATATTTGCCATGATATGATGTCATGAGTCATGTAGGTAATTGAAAAGCGCGTTTCTATCGCAGGCCACTTTCTTATTCAGTGGCAATCATGAATAATAGTATGTACTTACATTCAACATATAATAATCTAAATCTTCTAGCGAGGAAACACTGGTCCTTGATTAATCATGAAGTAACATTTCGATTCATGAAATTCCTGAAAATTCACGAATCGAAAAAAGTTGTTCAGATAAATGTTGGTTATTTTCTGACGTACAAACCAAATTGTTAGGATTTTCAAAACTCGAAATTTTACTTCATGCTTAATCAAGGAGTGAAAACACTCGTTGAATGTTTCAAATTAACACTTTTGAATAACAACGAATGTCTGAACATTTATACAGTACACATTTCGATATACCGGGTGTTGACTTGGCGGACGCAACACAGGAAATCCCATGTAAATTTTGAAATGTTCAAATGTTGGCTCCCCTATTTATTTTAGGAACAAATGGAATTACCTTTTTTTGTAGAGGGAAAAATTCTGAATTCATTCGCGTTAACGTTTATCACTTTACCTTTCTCTAAGTTAAAATAATTAAGAAAAAGTAATGTGATTTTATAAAAATAATGACATGACATGGAATTGAAACAACAATTGCGGATGTGAAAATGGCAAAAGATATCGCAGTCACTTGATTAAAGTAAATGTTTTCGAAATGATTTACACTATACAAGAAAAAATCCTCCTAATAAAGTGGTATTATGCGGACCACAGTTATCACGATGTTTGCGTTATGTTTTTTGTCGTTAATTAAGTAACAGCAATATCATGTGCTATTTTGACATCCGCAATTGTTCTATCAATTCCATGGTATGTCATAATTTTTATTAAATCACATTACTTTTTCTTAATTATTTTAGCTGTACATTTTCTGACATTCATTGATTTTTAAAAGAGTTCAATTTGAAGCTCTAAACGAGTGTTTTTCACTCCCAGACTAAGCATGAAGTAAAATTTCGAGTTTAGAAAAGCCCCGTGAAAATTTGTCGAGGGTCGCGCAGCGACCCGAGACAAATTTTCTGGGCTTTTCTAAACTCGAAATTTTACTTCATGCGCCACGCGTATAAAACACAGATTTTTAGTGAAGTTCAAATATACATACATTTGACAATACTATAGTGTTTATACGCGTGGCGCATGAAGTAAAATTTCGAGTTTAGAAAAGCCCAGAAAATTTGTCTCGGGTCGCTGCGCGACCCTCGTCAAATTTTCACGGTGCTTTTCTAAACTTGAAATTTTACTTCATGCTTACTCTGGGAGTGGAAAGCACTTGTTTAAAGCTTGAATTGAATTGAATTGAAAAAAAGGGAATATCCGCAATTGTTGTATCAATTCCATGGTATGTCATTATTTTCATAAAATCACATTACTTTTTCTTAATTATTTTGCTGTAAATTTTCTGTCATTCGTTGATTTAAGAAAAAATCACTTTAAAGCTTTAAACGAGTGTTTTCCACTCCCAGACTAAGCATGAAGTAAAATTTCGAGTTTAGAAAAGCCCCGTGAAAATTTGTCGAGGGTCGCGCAGCGACCCGAGACAAATTTTCTGGGCTTTTCTAAACTCGAAATTTTACTTCTTGCGCCACGCGTATAAAACACAGATTTTAAGTGAAGTTCAAATATACATACATTTGACAATACTATAGTGTTTATACGCGTGGCGCATGAAGTAAAATTTCGAGTTTAGAAAAGCCCAGAAAATTTGTCTCGGGTCGCTGCGCGACCCTCGTCAAATTTTCACGGGACTTTTCTAAACTTGAAATTTTACTTCATGCTTAGTCTGGGAGTGGAAAACACTTGTTTAAAGCTTGAATTGAATTGGATTGAAAAAAAGGTAATATCCGCAATTCTTGTATCAATTCCATGGTATGTCATTATTTTCATAAAATCACATTACTTTTTCTTAATTATTTAGCTGTAAATTTTCTGTCATTCGTTGATTTTAAAAAAAAATCACTTTAAAGCTTTAAACGAGTGTTTTCCACTCCCAGACTAAGCATGAAGTAAAATTTCGAGTTTAGAAAAGCCCCGTGAAAATTTGTCGAGGGTCGCGCAGCGACCCGAGACAAATTTTCTGGGCTTTTCTAAACTCGAAATTTTACTTCATGCGCCACGCGTATAAAACACAGATTTTAAGAGAATTTCAATTATACATACATTTGACAATACTATAGTGTTTATACGCGTGGCGCATGAAGTAAAATTTCGAGTTTAGAAAAGCCCAGAAAATTTGTCTCGGGTCGCTGCGCGACCCTCGTCAAATTTTCACGGGGCTTTTCTAAACTCGAAATTTTACTTCATGCTTAGTCTGGGAGTGGAAAGCACTTGTTTAAAGCTTGAATTGAATTGAATTGAAAAAAAGGGAATATCCGCAATTGTTGTATCAATTCCATGGTATGTCATTATTTTTATAAAATCACATTACTTTTTCTGAATTATGTTAACTCAGAGAGACGTAATGTGTTAAGTGTGAACATTCATAAATTTAGAATTTATTCCCTCTACAAAAAAGTTAAATACATTTTGTCTCTAAAATAAATAGGGAAGCCAATATTTGAACACTTTAAAATTAACATGCGATTTCCTATGTTGCGTCCGCCAAGTCAACAACCGGTAGTTATGTATACCGAGTGTTGACTTGACACTTAAAAGAAAAATTCTCTGTAATTATATGCTAGTTATAAAGATTAATTAATTTATTTTAAGTATACATATCTCGATGTATACACTGTTGATTTTATAAGAGCGTTCAATTAAGCGTGAAGTAAAATTTCGAGTTTAGAGAGTATAATTTTGAGTTTGGAAAAGCTTGCAAATTTTTTTTCTGTTGCAACTGGCCAATCCTCTCCGAAACGCTTACCTTTTTTTACAATAACTCAACATTTAACGATAATTTTGTTGTTTTTCATTTAAATCTTTATCCAAGAAATAACTTTGCACACCTTATATTTCTTTATCTAAATCGTGCTCACTGCACAGTGGTGCTCGAGCATGCTGCCTTTTAGTCTCGCTGGTGGACGATCTTCGCCTTGGGTCATGAAACAGGTCAGCCGACTCCCCCATGCTTCTTACTGCCTAGATGCATGGTATACAGTTAGATAAGGAGAAGAATTACAAGCTGACTGACCTATAAAATGCATAAATACATACACACACAGCAGACACAGCACGCCCGTCTGCAAAGGAATCGTTGCTTACCAGGTATCCACATAAATTTCATTCAATCCAAGACCTACATAGATAGATATTGAATAATTCTTATGGGCATGGGTATTTATTGTCTTGTTGGTAAATGTCATAATGAGAAGGTTAACTAATAGGGGAAATTATGGTTATGTCTTTGTGCTAATTAGATAAGTTGATTTGGAAAAAAATGGAAATGCTGGGAAATGTAGTTGGAGATATCGTTAAAAAATAATTTATTACAATTGTAATATAATATGTAGTTGTGCGTGCCAATTGTAAATAAAACTTTGTTAATATGTATATTTGACAAATTGCAGAAAGATCTTGCATTGATACCTCAGACAGACTCACTCATTATTATTAATTCTATATATACAGAAAATGTTTCTCTTAGGTATACATATTCCAATAATTACAGCGTATGGTAAATTTGCAAGAATTCGTTGCTTGTATAAAAGCAGTCAACTTATAGCTTCTAACGAGTATTTCCACACGTCTTGATTAAGAGGGCCGATTTTTGCTGGTAGTGTGTTTCTGGGGTACGAGATGGCGCAGAGATAGCAAAATTGCTAAAAGTAGTTTTGACTATAATCTATTCCATTTGTTTCTGGATCTCGCCTAGCCATGCTTTCGTGTTGTTATGTTGCAGTATCAATATTTATATTTTTTATTAATTGGCACTCCTGATTCCTTATTTTAACAGTGTTGCAATAATTTATGATATCATAAGTAATCCTCTTTTTAATTTTCAAGAGGTTTATTGTTAATCTTGCAACAATTATTTCGCCACGCGGTCGCTTCTTCGAGCATTTTATTATTAAATCAAATTAATCTAGTGTTGCAATGCTGTGTCAATGTCAAAGTAAAAAATAATTTCAGGCACATATTAAATATTAACATGCCAAAGATTATTTCTGAATCAAAAAGGTTACAAATTCTGAAATCCTACAAACATTTTAGGCAAAGTAATCCAAATCTACAGTATCACAATATTATTACGATTTTAATAGATATTTTTGGGGTATGTCTAGTATTTTAATTATCATATATATTTAATTAAAGATAATTACGTTTCAGGTAGGGAGATCTTCATTACAATTAATTTTACGACAAAGACCTGACGAATTGAAATCTAATACTTCTGGCAAACGATCTAAAAACAGCCATTTTTGGAATCACCTAGCTAGAAAAGATCTGCAACAACTAATTTGGCAATATAACTCTAGAAATCAGTATTTTACTTTGAGAGATCTTTTGAATGATATGAAAGAAAATTATGAGTTCCATGGGAGTAGAACAATAGGGTTGTTAAAAGTATGGGGTATATAATTCAAATTAATTGATGGGCGCAAAATTCTCTGTGAACAAAAACATGTTGTTGCAGCTAAAATTATTTTCCTTAGAAAATTTTTACAGTATCAAAATTCCAGTGAAGATATCCAATTCGTATACCTGGATGAAACATGGATATATCAGAATGGATCCGTGGTTCGACGCTGGGTACATGAAACGGATATAAAAAGTAATCCAACTAAATTCAAAAATGAAGGCAAACGCTTCACCATTCTACATGCTGGGTATAGGGGTGGATTTTTGGATGGGTGCGATTTTTTATTACATTCGAAAAACAATGACCGAGATTACCATGCCACAATGGATGGTAATACTTTTCAAAATTGGGTGGTTAATCAACTTATTCCTGCTTTGGCTAAGCTTTCAGGGAAATGTGTAGTTATTATGGATAATGCTGCATATCATTCTGTGCAATTAGACAAAACTCCTTCATTTTCTTGTAAGAAATGCGAAATGCAGGAGTGGTTGGTTAAACACAATGTAAAATTCAATCCAAAATTAATCAAAAAGGAACTATGGGCTTTATTTATACCTTTTCGATCAAATGACAAAATTTACGTAGTTGATGACATTTTGAGAAAGAACGGGCACGAAGTTCTTAGATTACCGCCATACCATTGTCAATACAATCCAATTGAAATGGCATGGGGGTTTTGTAAGACTTACTACAATAAGCACATAAATTCTAAGCAACCATCTAAGGATCGTGTTCAGAATGTATGGCTTGAGTCTCTCTCAAAATGTACATCCGATATGTGGCAACATTTCTGTGATCATTGTGAAAAACTTATTTCGGATGACTGAACAAAACACATGGGGAACCTTTCTTTTGAAACCATTCCTCCTTTTATTATTTCGCTTGAGGAATCTGGCTCAGAACAAACATCAGAAGATTCAGATGCAGGTTCTCTTGACTAAATAATAAAAGTGGAATGAGGGCTTAAAAATTGTTTGACATGAAAATTATCAGTATCACAAGAGGGTGGGAATAAATTTGCAATTCTACAAAAAAATACTGAGGGCCAACAGAAGAGAGAATGACCAAAATGAAGGTGGATGGATGGAGTTGATCAAAATGTGTTAACGGGAAGACCCAAGCGAGAAATACAAATGGATGACGAAATAAGTTTGCAGAGCCGAATTCATTATATTTGTTATATACAATATTATTGCTGTGTTTGTATGTACAAAAACCAAGTAGTAAATTTTGTTAATCTTAAAACTGCATATTATTATCCTTTTATATCTGAAAATTTGTAAAACAGGCAACAGTGTAAGATCACAATAGTCAGAAATTATAACCTTAAAATCGAACATCTGACAGTGACATTTAAAAACCCTGATTTAAAACACAACAAGCCCCATTTACAATACTTAAACTGTCACTTTTCCATAGCTAGGCGAGATCCAGAAACAAATGGAATCGTGTATATGTATTGGTTCATTCTGCCTGCCGAAATTTATCACAACGAATAATAAAAATTATGAGTGCGGAACGCCTTGTTTGTTTGTTTAGATAGCGCCGGGCGAATGAATGGGTATATTAAATTTCAGTAGACAAGTGAACTAGATGAATAAATTTTCACGATTTTAATTTCAATCGACAAACTTTCAACTGTTTTGCTTGTCTACAATACTTATTTTTATTATGTACTTATGAATTACAATTATTATAAATATATATATATATATATATATATATATATATATATATATATATATATATATATATATATATATATAATATATCCAGGGAGTTTTTCTTTAAAGTATACGTATTTAAAATTCTGCCTATGTGTTCTAAATCTTCAAATACTCGTTGTTTTCTTTTTAAGAGTAATTTGAAGCTTCAAACGAGTGTTTTCCACTCCCAGACTAAGCATGAAGTAAAATTTCGAGTTTAGAAAAGCCCCGTGAAAATTTGTCGAGGGTCGCGCAGCGACCCGAGACAAATTTTCTGGGCTTTTCTAAACTCGAAATTTTACTTCATGCGCCACGCGTAATAAACACTAAAATATTGTAAAATTTACTTACATTTAACCTTCACTTGAAATCAGTGTTATACGCGTGGCGCATGAAGTAAAATTTCGAGTTTAGAAAAGCCCAGAAAATTTGTCTCGGGTCGCTGCGCGACCTTCGACAAATTTTCACGGGGCTTTTCTAAACTCGAAATTTTACTTCATGCTTAGTCTGGGAGTGAAAAACACTCGTTTAAAGCTTCAAATTGAACTTTAAAAAAAATCCAACGAATATTTAAAGATTTACAATAAATATACGGAATTTGAAATATGTATACTTTAAAGAAAAGCTCCCTGTATAATAATAATAGAGTTTAATGTCTATATCTAGAATTTTATGCTCTATGTGTGGTGCGAAAACCATGGAATAGTGATGAAATGTCATGGTAAAACTGTTTAAATTTTCCAGAATTTAAAAAAAATCGAAAACTGTCGAAAATCAATGAAATATTTGAATTTGATCAAATGTTAACACAATGTCAAAAAGTGATGAAATGTCAAGAAATATTGAAATTTGACAACAATTTGAAGTATGTGAAAAGTGATAATCTATAATAAAAAAGTTTTAAAGATTTTAAACTAACCAATTAATCAGTATTTTTATGCGCGTGGCGCATGAAGTAAAATTTCGAGTTGAGAAAAGCCAGAATTCAAATTCTTAGGGCTTTTCTCAACTCGAAATGTTACTTCATGCTTAGTCTGGGAGTGGAAAACATTCGGTAAAAAATAATCACTAGCGTTTTACAATATTTTCATTCATTTACAAAATCTTAAAGAGTTTTTGTTTAATTTTTAAAATCTTGTCAATATTCGTGAATTTTCAAGTTTTTTTTTGTAATTTTCAATATTTATAACAATTTTAAAAAATTCTTGGCTCCTTTCGTTAATTTTTAAAACTTTGACGCCTCTCATGTATTTCTTACATTTTCATTAATTCAAAAACAACATAAATGCCGATTTTTAAATGTTCAAAGAAATTTATTTGACAAAAAATATGAGGCCTTTCTTTAAAACATTTATTAATCGTTAACGATTAATATAACGCCTAAATTAATTATCCAATGCTGAAAAGTTTATAATAAACTTTAAAATTATTAAAAATTCAATATAAATGTATAAAAATCTTAAAATATTCAAGATGGGCGTCTAGATTTTGAAATTTATCGAAAATCTTTGGATTTCCGAAAACCGTCGAATTTTTTAAAATTAACATAAATCTTTTGTAAATCCGTTTTGGTTTTTAAAGTTGACTAAAATGTTGGAAATTCCCGAAAAATGAGATTATGAAAATTAACTAAAATCGTAGAAATTCATGAAAATTAACGAAAGTCTGGAAATTCACGAAAATTGCTAACTTTTTAAAATATGACGAAAATCTCAAGAATTCATGATGAGCATTAACATTTTAAAAAATTATGAAATTCACAAAAACCGTCAGAGTTTAATAAATTAACGAAAATCTTGGAATTTGACAAATTGTATCAACATTTTTAAAATTAAAAAAAATTTAAACTATTCAGGAATTTTAAAAATTAAAAGAAATCTTGGAAAAGCGTTAATGATAAACTAAAATTTTGCTAATTCACTAAAAATTCTCGAAACTTTGATAATGAACTAAAATCTTTTGAACTAACGGGGCCCAATAATTATGATTATTATTATTATTATTTTAAATAAAATGTCGAAAATAACCAAAATTGACAAAACCCTGAAAATTTTGCAACTCATGAAAAACATTTAAAGAAAAACTTGTTAATTTCAACGAAAACAAAACGATAACAATAATAATACTTTTAAAATACACATCTAAAAAAATTTAAAATTTGAATAAATTCGCAAAAATCAACAAACATAAAAATTACAAATGAGAAAAATATATATAATAACATTAACCAAAGTTAACAAATAAACGGTAATAGGCAAAAAAGGATTCTAAATTTTTTTGCTCATTTTAGTTCAATAATGGAGATTGGTTTGTCCAGTTGTGTGCTGTCTCCTGGTTTTGAACACAACTGGAAGTTTTGAAAATTGCGTTTAAATAAAATATCACTTTCAAAAAAACCGGTTTGTTTAAAAACACCGAAAAGGTAATAATGTATTACAATTCCAAAGAACAAGTATAAAAAGTATGAATGTTGCAGACGCGTGTTTCTAGTATGGTGACAAAAATGTAAGTGAGAAAAATATACAAAATAGAAATTTAGAATCTAAAAATAGGTGGGGGTGCGGTATTTAGCCCATGTTCAGAAAGGAAGTGTTGGCGGTCGGAATGCAGAATTAGGGTTTATCATATTTCTAACAAGTGCCTCTCGAAATGACTTCCCCGAGAATCACACAATGCTATCATAAAAAATACAAATTTAATAAAGTTATTTACTCCTGAACAGAGATAAAAAGTGAAATTGAAATTTTTACACATTTCTAAAATATTAGAAAACAAAACCGTTTACTGAAAGGTAAGTGATATTTGAGTCAGGATCCCGTGTCGCGACAAATTTTGTACACGAATTCTACATATCAAGCCTAATTTCTTTTCACATGTTTTTAGAAATCACAATATATTTTTAAAATATTACTAAAAAGGCACGATGCTGCCCCCTATTTTTTGAAAGTATAATCAAAATTTACATTGCTCTTATAGAGATTTCTAAGCAACGATTAATTTATGTTTATAATATTTACCTTAATAAATTAAAGCAATATAAAGAAAAAATAATGATTTCTATAGAAGTAAGACACGGATTTATGTGATCATTTGACAGTGTTCCATTATTTAATTAATATTTAATCTAAGAAACATTTTTTTAAAAAAGAAATACTGTCAATTTATTCGCAAAGATTCAATTTACAATACGTATATGTTTTAATGCTCTATATTCATTATTGTGGAAGGTTAATCGTTGTTCGTTCTTATGGCCAAATAACATGTAAATTTCCGATCTTAAGCATGAATTTCAGGCAATAAAATTAAAATTAGCCTCTTCTCTTCTACATAAAGTTTGTAAAAAGTGTAATTTTTTTGTATAACTTGAGAATGACTTAAAGTCGAAACTAGTTGGTATAAAAAAACAAAATATTAATAAAATTTAACCGAATGTTTTCTTTATAAAATCATAGTTAAATATATTTCACCACGTGAAAGATGAAAAACGAATTCAAGATAAATGAATGAATTTACAGCGTATACATCTGGATATGTATACTTAAAAGAAAAATTCCCTATATGTAGCTTATTTCTTTACTAAAAATTTACTACCAACTAAACATTCCTCTTAAACGATTATCTAGTGTTAACAACAAGAGTATTGATTTAAATTTTAATGATGCTTATGAATCACCCCGAGATAAATTGACACGTACTGATCTATCTTAAATATTTTCCATTTCCATGCACTTAATCTTGCCTTGTAAAACCTTGATGGAATCTATCAAGACGGAAAAAATTGCATCATGCAACAGCGGTATCAAGAAAAATAACAACACGAATGTTTTAATTTTATTGGAAATTACATAACATTGTCTTATCATCTTTGAAATGAATTTGCCAATTGCGTCATTTCTTCTTATTTATCACGCGAAAATGACCTATTTTAGTAATGAACTTAAATTATCATTATTAACTGATAATAGCAATTAAAGCAATAATTTCTTGATTTTAATCAACTTTATAGAGTGACAATAACCTTGATTTTATTTTTAAATTGAGTTTATTAAGTAAATTAAAACAACAAACAAATAGGTTGGATTCTTCGTTATGGGATTATTATCTAGAATTTTAATTATTCAAACTGTTTTTGTACTTTATCTCTGGACTGTAACTGTAGATAAAAATTAAAAGATTTTAATAGAACCTAGATTTAACATTTTAGTATAAATTTTTCCAGTATATTTTTACATTTCAATAGAATCAAATTTTAACGAGATATTTAGTATCGTATGTTCAATAAAAAAAAAAAAAAAAAAACTCTAGAGTGCCATGATTTAATTCTGGATATTTAATTAAAACACTTGGTTTGTTTCACTAATTTATATTTTCTCCGACTAGTTTCGACCATTGTTCATCTTCAAGGAGGAATGTTCAAAAAATATCTAAGCAACAATATATATACCGGGTGTAACACAAAACAGGATCACCGCTTTTAGTTTTTTATAAATTGACATATCAATTTCAATTTCTCTACATTTATACTAAAAATAATTTTGAGTTCAGTGGTTATTAGGAAACGTTAATAGCACTTCCGGTGTCACCGGAAGTGACAATTGAAATTGAAATTTTAAGTGAAACACCCTATATATTTTTTTGTTTTCGGATACAGGATCTCATTTTACATACAAATCAATTGTTTAAAAAAAAATTACTAGTATCATATATTTTTTATCAAAAAATAAAATTGTATCTAGGTGGCTGTGGTCGCTCTAATATCTTTTGTTTTATATCATAGATATATACAAACATTTTATTATAGTTTCTGTTAGTTTGGTTTTTGTTATTTGTACAAGAATAAATTTAAGCTTGCTTGATTGAAACAATTAAAATTTCTGATTTTTCCTATTTTTTCTTTATTCGCTAGTTTCATAAGTCTCAAATAAATACATTTGAACAGGTAGAGTATTAACATTTCAAAAAATCATAATGATCCACCAAGTTGTCATTTGAAAAAATTGAGTTATTTAAAAAAACGATCGAATTACAATTTAACAGCATCTGTTGGCCAAATTTAAAAACAAAAGTTGGTAATATCTGTTTTGTAGACGTCTATGATACGAAACTAAAGATATTAGGGCGATCACAGCAACCCAGATGCACTATATTTCTCGAAGAAAAATATAACACTAGTAATTTTTTTTGACAATTGATTTATGTGTATATTGAGATTCTGTACCCGAAAACAAAAAATTATATAGGGTGTTCCATTACATTTTTAAAATTAAAGTCACTTCCAGAAAAACCAGAAGGGCTATTAAAGTTTTATAATCACCACTAAACTCGAAATTGTTTTTAATATAATTGTAAACATTTTAAATTAATATCTCAATTAATGAAAAAAACTAAAGGAGGTGATCCTGTTTTTTTGTTACACTCGGTATATACAAATACAAACTATCATAAAACATCAGGTAATAAGAGCGGACGTTATAGGAGAGTTCCAAATCTCTTCCATATTAATTACAATCGGTTTTTCCCGCTTTAGCGCCTTCCTGATTTCCAATCCCTCATGGAAGTTTAAGTATCGACCCTTATTGCCTGAGTATAAAATTTTATTGCTATTATTTAATTTATTTTTAAATATAAGTTGGCTACATGCCTTAGGAACTGACATATCAAACGTCAAACATGATAATTATGATATATAATTTCAGAGTTGCCAACTAACAATATTTCCCATGGCACTCTAGAGGTTTTTTTTATTGAACATACGATATATAGACAAGACATGTTTCTATAGTTCCAATGTATTTTTTTAACATGTCAATAGTAAAAAAACTGACAATATCTTTAGTATAACGACATTTTTCATTATTCTAATGTCATTTTCTTATTAATTAATTAATATTAATAGAATACAAAGAGTAAGTATATCTCAATTTTTTTTTCTATAAAGTTCAATTCAAAGCTTTAAGCGAGTGTTTTCCACTCATACAGGATTTTTTTCTTTTAAGTATACATATGCACACGTTTTTTTCAAAAGAGTTCAATTCATAGTTTTAAATGAGTGTTTTCCACTCCCAGACTAAGCATGAAGTAAAATTTCGAGTTTAGAAAAGCCTGAAAACCAAATTTTCAGGCTTTTCTAAACTCGAAATTTTACTTCATGCGCCACGCGTATTCGACGCTGATTTCAAATGAAGTTTACTCGTTCACGTTATTTCAGTATTTTCAGTGTTTAATACGCGTGGCGCATGAAGTAAAATTTCGAGTTTAGAAAAGCCCAGAAAATTTGCCGAGGGTCGCTGCGCGATCCTCGACCATTTTTCACGGGGCTTTTATAAACTCGAAATTTTACTTCATGCTTAGTCTGTGAGTGGAAAACTCTCCTTTAAAGCTTCAAATTAAACTATTTAAAAAAAGCGTATGCATATGTATACTTAAAAGAAAAAAGTCCTGTACGTTTCTTCTTTAAATAGTTTTGCCACAATGGGAATATACCGAAAACTTAACATACGACGTGCTAAACCAGTGATGGGGAAACTACGGCCCGCGGGCCAAGTCCGGCCCGCGGAAAGGTTCAATCCGGCCCGTTTAAGAGTGCCGTGGTGAGAATGTTTGAACGCGTTCTTACTTCGTAATGTGACGACCCGCATAAAAACTACCTACCTACAATTAAGTATTATTCTTTGGCCCGCTACGATTGTCTGGTTATTACAAATGGCCCGTCTTAAAAAAAGTTTCCCCACCACTGTGCTAAACGATTGAAGATGTTCTGATTTAACTAGAATCCGTTAATTGATAATGCATAGAATTTAATGACGTCACGGTAGAAAGGTAATGTGTTTAAAATTGATCTTATAATTCAAAGACATGCCAGCACGTTCACCAATACTCAAATAAAAATAAAATATTAAAATTATACTAATCGATTCAAAGAAATATGCCAATTATAACTATCCTACTGAAGTATACATATGCACACGCTTTTTTCTATAGAGTTCAATTCGTAGCTTTAAATGAGTGTTTACACTCCCAGACTAAGCATGAAGTAAAATTTCGAGTTTAGAAAAGCCTGAAAATTTGGTTTGGTCGCGTAGCGCGAAGCGCGGAGCGGCCAAACTAAATTTTCAGGCTTTTCTAAACTCGAAATTTTACTTCATGCGCCACGCGTATTCGACGCTGATTTCAAATGAAGTTTACCCGTTTACATTATTTCAGTATTTTCAGTGTTTATTACGCGTGGCGCATGAAGTAAAATTTCGAGTTTAGAAAAGCCCAGAAAACATACGACGTGCTAAACGATTGAAGATGTTCTGTTTTAACTAGAATCCGTTAATTGATAATGCATAGAATTTAATGACGTCACGTTAGAAAGGTAATGTGTTTAAAATTGATCTAATAATTCTAAGACATGCTAGCACGTTCACCAATACTCAAATAAAAATAAAATATTCAAATTATACTAATCGATTCAAAGAAATATGCCAATTTTAACTATTCCTACTGAGCAAACACAATTAAGTTATGTTCCGTCAACATTAAAACAACGTTTAATGTTGCTACAATGTTGAAATAACGTTATTTGTTTGTTTTCTGCTCAGTGGGTTAATTACACATATTTTATAAAAAGTACATGGGTCAACTTTTAACAGCTCTTTCTAATAATTGGTGAAAATATTATTAATATTATTAGTGTTTATTGATTATTTAACGACATTTTTCATTATTCTAATGTAATTTTTTTACTTTTTAATAGAATACAAAGAGTATATCTCAATTTTTTTTTCTATAAAGTTCAATTCAAAGCTTTAAGCGAGTGTTTTCCACTCATACAGGATTTTTTTCTTTTAAGTATACATATGCACACGCTTTTTTCTAAAGAGTTCAATTCATAGCTTTAAATGAGTGTTTCCACTCCTAGACTAAGCATGAAGTAAAATTTCGAGTTTAGAAAAGCCTGAAAATTTGGTTTGGTCGCGTAGCGCGAAGCGCTGAGCGGCCAAACCAAATTTTCAGGCTTTTCTAAACTCGAAATTTTACTTCATGCGCCACGCGTATTCGACGCTGATTTCAAATGAAGTTTACTCGTTCACATTATTTCAGTATTTTCAGTGTTTAATTCATTCGCGTGGCGCATGAAGTAAAATTTCGAGTTTAGAAAAGCCCAGAAAACATACGACGTGCTAAACGATTGAAGATGTTCTGTTTTAACTAGAATCCGTTAATTGATAATGCATAGAATTTAATGACGTCATGTTAGAAAGGTAATGTGTTAAAAATTGATCTAATAATTCTAAGACATGCTAGCACGTTCACCAATACTCAAATACAAATAAAAGATTCAAATTATATTAATCGATTCAAAGAAATATGCCAATTTTAACTATTCCTACTGAGCAAACACAATTAAGTTATGTTTCGTCAACATTAAAACAACGTTTAATGTTGCTACAATGTTGAAATAACGTTATTTGTTTGTTTTTTGCTCAGTGGGTTAATTACACATAATTTATAAAAAGTATATGGGTCAACTTTTAACAACTCTTTCTAATAATCAGTGAAAATATTATTAGTATTATTAGTGCTTATTGATTATTTTGGTATAATTTTAGTTTGAGCTACATAAAATAACAGTAATCAATCTTAAGAATGTCTACGTCGTGCAATCGTTTAAAACATGATTTACAGTAGGTTTTGAATTTTTAATGAAATTGGCGCTACTGATTGCCACCACATAGTTTACCATAACCTCAAATTTATTCCATCGTTCAATTAGCATTCTGGGCAGGTAGGTTAGGATAGGTTCTAATGGCAGCAGTTAGACCGCTCACTTAGACCCAAAGGGCCCCTTGTGATACCATAAGGGTGAAAAGGAATCAGATCTCCCCTCCCTCCCCACCTATACAAACCAATCCGAGCACCTAATGAACCCGATCAGATTTCTCACATCTAGGGGTGTGAGGTCCGTTAGTCCATTTGCATAGTGCATACCAAGGTACTTGATCCCTTTCCCTTCGAGAGCAGGGCATTGTCCCAGATAGTGGAGTACCGTCTCTTCCTCCTCCACATCCAGGCATTTTCTGCAAAAGTCGTTGTGCTCAAGACCCATCTATTGTGCATGTCTGCCTAGGAGGCAGTGGCCCGTGAGGATGCCTACCGCCTTATTTATGTCGATTCTGCTAAGTGCAATTAATCTGTTGCTGTTTATAGTATCCCATATAGGCCATAGCTGCCTTGTTATGAGACACGTATCTTCTTCTCTCCACCTATGGTTGACTGATGCTATCATCTGGTCCCTAAGTAGTCTCTTGCATTCCACAAGAGGAATGTGGATGGAGAGTTCAGTAGACAGGTCCTTCATTCGTGCCCCCCTTCCTGGCAAGGTCGTCGGCAATTGAATTTCCCCTGATATCACTGTGGTTAGGTACCCACATGAGTCCCACATCATAGTTATTTGCAAGCCTATTTAGCGATTTTTTACAGTCTCTGACCACCATTAAGATGCAGTACGGACTATTCAGTATACTAATGGCGGCTTGGCTATCACTAATGAACCTGATACGGTTCCCCTGAAGGTACTTTTTGTGGATCCAGTCCGCTACCACTTGGATGGCCGTGACCTCTGCCTGATGAATGTTACAGTGGTTTAGGAGTCTAAAAGACTTTTTGAGGTTGAAATCTTGTTAGAAGATTTCTCCCCCTACTCTGTTTTCAGACTTGGAACCATCCGTAAAGAGCCAGACGTCCTTGCCTTGAATTAACTTGCCCTTTAACCATTTGGTTTTGTCCGGGATGGAAGTGGAGAACTTATTTTCAAAATTAAGTTCTGGAATGCAGCTATCACTCTTCAGGGGGATATCGACAAGCTCATTCAGGATCCTTCCATGGCCCTGTTTGCTAGTGCTACATATCCCAACTAAGTTGATTCTGATCGCTGTGGTAGCTGCAGCATATCTGCAGTAGAGGTCGACTGGAGCTAGATTTAGTATTATATCTAGCGCTTTGGAAGGGGTAGACCTGACCGCCCCCGTTATGAGCAATTCGGCGGCTTGCCGATTGTAGTTTGGTGGATCCTTTTGCGAAGGCAGTCCACCAGACTGCGGCCCCGTAGAACATAATGGGCCTTATCACGGCCGTGTACATGCAGTGAACAACGGTTGGTTTCAGTCCCCAGTTCTTGTCCACTGTTCTTTTGCAGGAGTACAGCGCGACGAGCGCTTTCCGTGCTCTCTCCTGGATATTGGGCTTCCAGCTAAGCTTCCTGTCGGTTAGAATGCCCAAATATTTAGCTTGCTCTTTTACCACCAGTTTCGTGCCGTTTAGAGTAGAAATTTTGAAGTTCGGTACTTTATGCATTTTGGTGAAGAGTACAAGCTCAGTTTCGAGGGGGCTTACCCATAGTCCACACTTCTCACACCAGCGGGTTACCTTGCGTAGTGCCTGCTCCATAAGTTCGGATAGGATGTTTAAGTGTTTGCCAGAGACCGTAAGAGGCACATCGTCAGCGTAGGCAATTGGCCTACACCCTACAGACTCTAGTTCTTTCATTAGGTCATTTATGACTACTTTCTATAGTAGCGGGGAGAGGATCCCCCCTTGAGGGGTACCCCTATTAACCTCTCTTCTTGAGTGCGAGCCACCCAGCGAGGAGACAACATGCCTCCCCGTCAGCAGCCCCCCTATAAAGAGGCATATCGACTGGCCCATGTGCAGGTTTCTGAGGGCAGACAGAATTGCTTCTGGCTGCACAAAGTTGAAGGCTCCTTCGATATCCAGAAATACCGCCAAAGCAAACATCTTATTGCACATGGACTTCTCAACCTAGCTAATGAGAGCGTGCAGTGCCGTGTCTACTGATCTGCCCTTAGTATAAGTGTGTTGGCTAGTTGACCAAAGGTTTGGATTGATGCGTTCCTTTATGTACGCTTCAACTAGTCTCTCCAACGTCTTGAGTAAGAAGGACGATAAGCTGATTGGCCTATAGTCCTTAGGTGTTGAGTGGGTTATTTTCCCTGCTTTGGGTATGAACACCACATTTGTCTCTTTCCATCTCTGAGGGATGTACGATAAAGTTAGGCAGGCTTCAAATATTACTTCCAACCAGGGAAGCTATCTGTAACTCAGCAGAAATAATCCCATCAGGGCCTGCAACTTTAAACGGCTTGAAGCTTTTTACACTCCAAGCCAGTTTGTTCTCGCTCAAGATATCATATATGGGGCAGCTCCTCCTGGGTGCCGGGCGACCCCCTCTTCCGCCAGAGTCGGAGGGAAAGTGGGTATCCATCAGCGCCGTTAGGGTTTCCTCGTATGAAGTGTCCAGTCATCACCCTGCTTCGTGAGAAAACACGGATTGCATTCTGGGCAACCGTACACAATAATGCCGCCTACTCTAAATCATAATTTAAATGATCGCACGGTATAAGTGATCTTGTACATTTTCCATGACTGAATTACTGAAATGATTGTGTTTGCTTAAAAGAAATATTCTACAATACTCATGGAAGTACTCAAAGAGTATCTCACTAATCAACAATTAAAAATGTTCTATATAGGCGTAACCGAGTCTCGATTGCGATATGGTCTGTGTCTCTGGGGGGACGTCCTCATCGTAGAAAATGGTATTTATATCACAGAAACGGTGTATATGATCCATGGCTGGTATAGATTAATGTTTTGCGATCTATGTTGACCATTTTTTTTTATCGTTAACTTGTTTCTCATTGATCACTTGGTAAAACATTTCTATTAATATATAGGTATTTGATTGAAATTCACTTGGTTTGTTTTATTAAATATGCTATATTAACTTTATCATATTTGTTCATGTACGAATTGAGTGTGTACATTTTTAAAAACAAATCAGATTTTGCCATAGCGAAACACATCTACTCATATGAAACCCGATATAATAAAAGAATATATATACCACCATACAGATTAAATGTCACAAAACGATCACCTCCGGTGCTCGGTACTACGATATTTAATCACCTCAAATATCTGCTAAAAATGCATCATCGATAGCTTTGTTGCTCATCCAATTTCTTACAGAGAACGCGTTTTATAATTTAAATGAATAATTCATCTATGTTACTAATTAGCTGTAAATATTTATTATCAGTGACTATGCCATATGTGCCTGTTACCGACTGTACATCAATGGACAATAAATCATATTACTATTATTAATATTATGTCAAATTTTCCCACGTTCGCGCAATTAAAGGCACATCGCGCTTCAAAAATGCGTTTACCCTGGAAAATTATGTTCCCGCACTCGTTTTGTAAATGACTATTTTATTACATTTCAATTGCATCAAAAACCGAAACAATATTTAGTATAAAAATACAGTTTCGATTGTTCTACTGTGCAATTTTAGAAATGATTTTAGATAAGTTTAAATATATTGTAAAACCTAGCTCTAAGTAAACTAAAAATACGAGTAAATAACACATAATTAATTTAACAACATTAGTGTACAAATTATATTATGTAAACATAATACATAAATTAATAAAATTTATGTCTCTCGTGTTTTTCATCCACTATGCAAATTTATGTAAAAAAATAAAGTACATTCCATTTGTATTTTAATTAAATTACGATACTCCTAAAAACACACTACTCACATTTTATTTATTTGGGCGTGAAGGTGATAAAATGGAGTTCATGATGTAATTAATAGGACTCTCGGTTCACGTGAAACGCAAAATCGATAAAGTGGGCTCGTCAGATCAATCTTAATTTATTTATCTTGCTAAAGTCATTAATTTCTATATTTGTCCTAAGACCTTTAACATTTAAAAGTAATGAACTACAATCGTAATACCTTTCTTTTATAAAGATAGAGTCGATTAATGATGAAATAATGAATTATAATGTTCTTTCTTTCGACTTTGAGTCATTCTCCTTGAGAATGACTCAACTACTTGGAATAAAAAACCAAAATATTAGTGTTTTCTTCTACAAATCATAGTTAAATATGTTTCACCACGTGAAAGATGAGAAACTTGTTCAAGATATATCCTATCTTGAACAAGTTTCTCATCTTTCACGTGGTGAAACATATTTAGCTATGATTTGTAGAAGAAAACACTAATATTTTGGTTTTTTATTCCAAGTAGTTCCGACTTTGAGTCATTCTCAAGGAGAATGACTCAAAGTCGAAACTAGATTAAAAAACCAAAATATTAGTGAAATTTAATCAAATGTATTCTTCTTCAAATCAAACATTCTTAAAGGTAACGTGTTAGCAAATTATGGGCCCTAGGAATTGTCAAATGAGTGGACTGACTCAACCGTTTTCAATACACACTTAATAAATAACGAAAAGTTATAATTTTGCATATCAAATATAAAATAAATTATGAGTGTAATACATTAATGAACTTATAAAAAAATTATCATTCTAAAAATATAAAAACCCAAAATGGCGCCCATAACATAACAAAAGTTGGCTATGGTTTCCGGGTAAATATTTAAGTTATCTTAAAATAAAGTATGCTACTAGATTTCTCATTAAAACGTGCCTGTATAGAGTCAAAGTTGTAAATGTCTATAATAAATGGATCATTTTTTTGACAATGATAAAATGTTTAATTTTATATATATTTATACATATACCGGATGTTGACTTGGCGGACGCAACATAGGAAATCGCATGTTAATTTTAAAGTGCGTAAATATTGGCTTCCCTATTTATTTTGGAGACAAAATGTATTTCACTTTTTTGTAGAGGGAAATATTCTAAATTTATTAATGTTCACACCTAACACTTTACGTTTCTGTAAGTTAAAATAATTAAGAACAAGTAATGTGATTTTATAAAAATAATGACATACCATGGAATTGATACAATTGCGGATATTCCCTGCTTTTTTCTTTAAGTTCAATTTAAAGCTTCAAACAAGTGTTTTCCACTCCCAGACTAAGCATGAAGTAAAATTTCTAGTTTTGAAAAGCCCCGTGAAAATTTGTCTGGGCTTTTCTAAACTCGAAATGTTACTTCATGCGCCACGCGTATAAAACACTATAATATTGTCAAATTTATGTATATACGAACTTTACTTAAAATCTGTGTTTTATACGCGTGGCGCATGAAGTAAAATTTCGAGTTTAGAAAAGCCCAGAAAATTTGTCGAGGGACCCTTGACAAATTTTCACGGGGCTTTTCTATACTCGAAATTTTACTTCATGCTTAGTCTGGCAGTGGAAAACACTCGTTGAAAGCCTCAAATTGAACTTAACAAAAAAACAACGAACATCTAAAGATTTATGGAAAATAATAAAATAATTTCTTTTAGGTAAACATACGCCTAAGCTATACATTTTCCGACATTCGTTGTTTTTCAAATGAGTTCTATTTGAATCTTTAAACGAGTGTTTTCCACTCCCAGACGAAGCATAAAGTAAAATTTCGAGTTTAGAAAAGCGCCGTGAACATTTGTCGAGGGTCGCGCAGCGACCCGAGACAAATTTTCACGGGGCTTTTCTAAACTCGAAATTTTACTTTATGCGCCACGCGTATAAAACTCTGATTTCAAGTGAGGTTTAAATATACATAAAGTTCATAATATTTTAGTGTTTTATACGCGTGGCGCATGAAGTAAAATTTCGAGTTTAGAAAAGCCTCGTGAAAATTTGTCTCGGGTCGCTGCGCGACCCTCGACAAATTTTCACGGGGCTTTTCTAAACTCGAAATTTTACTTCATGCTTAGTCTGGGAGTGGAAAACACTCGTTTAAAGCTTCAAATTGAACTCTTTTAAAAAATCAACGAAAAAAAATTAATAATGACATTTTTCTAGTATAGTGTAAATCATTTCGAAAACATTTACTTTGTTCTTATAGTTGTTGTGCTGTTTCTTCTTCTTTCGTGTGAGTAGGCATTAAAATACCGAATAAAATAGTAAAAACTTTTATAAAACTGGTTTAGATTAACAACAAATTCACGTACGACCTACTTCACAATGTTTTTGAAATTTCATAGGCCTCAAATGCACAAATGTTTTTAAAATCATTAGAAACAATATTAGCAACTTTTTTCTACACTAATTTTCTTTACGATACTTCACATTTTTTTATAATAGTAACACTATTATTATACCAGATGTTTAGTTAAAAACCGGATCAAGGTTTTTAACTAAACATCTGGTATAATAATAGTGTTACTATTATAAAAAAATGTGAAGTATCGTAAAGAAAATCAGTGTAGAGAAAAGTTGCTAATATTGTTTCTAATGATTTTAAGAACATTTGTGCATTTGAGGCTTCGGTGACTGAGTGGGTAGAGACTCTGCCCGCAGACCAAGAGGTCGCGGGTTCAAATCCTGTCCGGTGGAATCATTTATGAGTAATAAATGATTTCATTTGGGTCCATGGATGTTGTGCGAATGTGAGGTGACGTCCAAATGAATTTAAATATTTAAGTGTATGAATTAGTAAAAATTAAATAGATAAAATAATACAATGGATGATGGCTGCATGGCGAAAGCCGAGTCCAAAAAGCCGAGTCAAAAAAAATCTGTGCATTTTTCAGGTTTGTTTTTCGTAAACATTTTCTTCGATTCTTCGGGAAATTAATTACAAAAATGCAATTTATCTAATGTAAATTTTAGATTTTAGAAAATCTCTAAAAGAATAACAGACCTTTCTATTAAGGCTAAAAACAATTAAGGCTTTTTATTTTTTTATTTTACCGAAGAATATAAACAATCTTAAGACATACAGCTAGAATTAACATTTCTTGAAATATGAACTTAAACAAAGCGCTTTTCTTGCACATAATTAATATACACTAAAAAGGTAAGGGGATTCGTGCAAAAACGTACTTCCAAAGCTGTTTCAGCGAACCCCCCCCTGAAAATCGCGACTTTGCCAATTTTTTCAGCCAAAACGACGTAAGATAAAAAATCGCCAGATTCGGAAAGAGCGCAAAAAACTTTATGGACCAGGATTTTTTTTCAAGAATTTTTACCGCCCCCGGGGAGGACGGGGCAGAAAAAAGAACAAAAACATCGACATTTTTGCGAAAAAAGCCTGTGTCTAGGTTTTTTCCTGTCTACATCGTTCATATTACGGCGACAAAAAAAAATCAGGTTGTAGAGCGGAACCACTGGCATCCCTTCCTACCTTGCGATTTTTGATCTTTTGCCCCGGGGGCCGTGAAAAAAAATCCAATTACATCGAGGGCGGTTTTCCGAGTTTTTTGCCATAGCGTCGAGCTGCGACGTCCGATGGAATCGCGGTCAACAGTATCGGATGCGCCTTGCAATTTGCCTTTGAATGGATTTCTATTCAGCCTTCTGCCGCCCCCCGGGGGCCGGCCATTAATTAAAACAGTTTTAAATTTTGGACCTTAATTACTCCCTAATGCAATGAGCTACGTCAACTTTTTTTCGGCAAACTGTAGTTCTTGACGTGCTCTACAAGAATTATACTAGCCGCGCCGTTTCCGATCTCCACCTCGGGGGTGGCAACGGTTTTTTCGAAACTAAAATGTCTCTCAAGTTTGAAGTGCTATAGCGAACGATCGGAAGTTAAAAAAAAGCCCATTAAAAGGGCTTCCGGTTATAGTATTTAACATTATTAGCATTGTTAAAACGGTTTTTACTGGCGGACAGAAGGATATGACTGGCGAGTCGCTAGACGAGCCAGTCACCTTCTGGAGCCACTAAAACCCGTTAACTTGCGTATTTTGTTATATATTTTATTTGTCAATCATTTGTAATTAATTAAAATACAATTATTTGGTAAATTTAATCAAATTGGAATTACAAAAAAATATGTAGTAAGTTATGAAACATTTCCGTGGATACTTATGTTGTTTATTTGATTAAATTAATTATTATTTTAAGAATAATAGTATTTATTGTGTACACCCAAACCCGGAAATGACCCACTAGATCCTAGCAATTATCGCCCCATCACCCTTCTCCCAGTCCTCGGAAAATTATTCGAATCCATAATCAAAAACAAACTTATGTCCTGCATAGCGGACCTTATCCCTCCCTACCAGTTCGGATTCCTCGAACACCGCTCCACAACTCTACCTTTATCCATTCTCACGTCCAACTGTCAAACAGCAAGCCTTGAAGGCCGTAAATCTGCCATAATATTCCTAGACATTCAAAAAGCGTTTGATTCAGTTTGGCACCAGGGCTTGCTGTTTAAGTGCAGCTCCCTTAATATACCTCCACACCTAATCAACCTCTTAGACAGTTTCCTGCACAACAGATCCCTTCAAGTTAAAATACGCCACACCTTTTCCAGCGCCTTTACTCCTGAGCAAGGCCTCCCACAAGGATCCCCGCTATCACCATTTCTTTACAACCTTCTCGTCCATGATATGTACAACCCCGATCCTAACTATTTTGATAAATCTGCCTACCCTCTCCTATACGCCGATGATACTGCGTTAATCGCACATGCTCCCACACTCCCAAAAGCCCTCAGCACTCTACAGGGCCTTATCGACACCATTCAAACATGGTTTGCGAAATGGCGAATTTCCATAAACCCCAATAAAACCCAGCTTCTAATCCCTTTTCACCGAGCAAACCAATCCCCATTCTCAATTTCTTTAAACAATCAAGTTATCCGCCCTTCAACCACTTGCAAATATTTAGATATCCTTTTTGACCCCAACCTTACTTTTAAAGCTCACTCCACAATCCTTAAAGCAAAAATCAAGAATCGGGCGGCTCATTTTAAAGGTCTGACCTTCAAACAACAAGGAATTACCACAAAAACAGCCGTTCATATATATAAAATGATATGCCGCCCCTTACTTGACTATGCTGCTATCCTCTTCCACAATCCCCATCCTACTACACTCAAAAATCTACAAGTCGCCGAAAGATCGGCCCTAAGAGTGCTTACCAAAATCCGTCACCCCCCAAAACCCACTGCACAACCCCTCCAACCTCCTGCTATACAAACTAACAAAAGTTACCCCCATCGAAACCCGCCTATCCTATTTAGCTGATAAATTCGCCTCAAACCCCACCCTTTATAATCTCCTCCACCCTTTATGCATTTCTCGAAACCCTAATATCACTCCCAAACGTAAACGTTTTACCTCTACAATTCATGATTTCATTTCATCATTTCATAACCCTAGTGATCACAACAATTAAATTCATTTGACTAGACAATGGACGACATTAGCAATCAAGACATTTCCTACACAATAACTGACAAGGACAGAACTCTATAATTCCAGGCAGAAAGACCAACGGTCGATAGCCAATTGGCAAATTATTTAATTTTTACTTTATTTAATTGTAATTTATTTTTGTACTATTACTATTACCAAAATTTGCCAATAAAGATTTTTATATATATAGTATTTATTGTATTTTTCTTTAATAAATTTAATTCACGACTATAAATTACTATTCCAGTACTAACTTGTTAAATTTTAACAAGTTAGTATACTGACTTGTTAAAATTTTACAAGTCAAGAGCTTGAAAACATAACCTTACTTGTTTAATACTGTCTATTGATAAATTGACGTTTACAAATGAGAAACAAATAAATGTACTAACATTTTACCGGGGCTCCATTATGGGGCCCACAATCAAGAAAATATCCGGTCCGGTCCTCCGCCATTTTGATCGCCTACGCGATTACTAATACGATTGCAAAAAATACTCACAGGTAGCCAAAAGACCACTTATTAAGGTGTGCCCTACGCGCTCTTACTGAAGGGCCCAGAGAAGCCGTCAAAAATTCACAAAGTTCAATAATTTTCGAAATTTTTAAGATGGCATTTTTTTAAGATGGCAACGAAAAATCGAAGAAAAAAATTCACCATTCCCTGTGAGTTTATCGTAGAGGGCTGAAATTTTAATCAAAGCCTTTTATATACCCCGGATCGCATCTTATCTTTTAAATATTTGTTGAAATATTTCTGTTTATGTTGGCCGAGTCGTCGAAATCACGAAAAACGAGCATTTTCATTTTTTTACTTCGGTCATAATTATTGTAGAACAATAAAAATTGGACCATTAATGGGCAATATAAATCTGCACAATTACTAAAAATTTCATTGGTCCAGCTCTATTAGGACGGAAATTGTTTTTTTTTTTCAGCGCTTCAAAACCGCTTTTCAGGCTAAAATGGCGAATTAAAAATACAATTTTTATTTTTTAGCTCCGGTATTATTTATAGTACAACAATAGGAATTTGATTAATAAATAAGTAATACAAATCTCTATAAATTCTAGAAATTTCATCGACCTAGCTCAATTTAAATCGGAAATAGATTTTTTTTACTTTTTAAATTATTTAAATAAACAATTTTTATTTTTTTTGCTATAGTATTTAATACAGTGAAACAACAGGAGTAAGACCAATAAAAAGTAAATACAAATATGTATAAATGCTGAAAATTTCATTGATCTAGCTCAAGTAAGACCGGACCAATAAATATTTTTTAGTTTTTAGCAATTTAGGAATATTTTGATGCGGGTTTTAATGTTAAATTTCGAATTAAGGGGATTGGATTGGATTGAATTTTTTTGAAAACTTTTTTTTTTTGGCAATGGTACCAAATTATTCCTCATTTTTTTCTATGACGTTTTTGTAGCAAGTGTTTTTTTCCTGCTCAACCGGAAGTATTTTTTTATTAAATTAAATTTTAAAATAATTATATTTTAAACGAAATAAATACGAATAGCATATTTAACGATATTTTATAAATTTTAAAAGTGTAAAAATCAAAGCTAAGCGCGATTCAGCTTGCGAGCGAAGCGAGCCTTTTGCGAGCGCAGCGAGCAGGCAAGCGAGCGAAACGAGCTGGGGTGAGCGATAGCGAGCTACAGAGTCCTTATAATATACATACTGCTTTCTCCATCCACCGCATCCTCACTACCTCAACAACACATCATTCTCCAACCACAAACATTTGGCTTACACACCCTCCTTTCCCCCCTCATCACTCCACTCGTGCTATAATTGTATTCATAATTCATTAAACATTTTTTAGTTTTGATTTCAACAATTCCTCACGTATTCTGTAGGCTTTAGCTTGGTTCCAGCGGAGCGGTGGTTAGGTTAGGTTAGTACTAGATACATTCTAGTTGTTTGTACTAATTATTTCACGTGTTAATTTTAACCCGTTGTTAATTATAATTAATTTTTTGTTTTAACATTTTTTGTATTGTATTACTTCAACTATTATTATTTTTGTATCGTTGTAATGTAATAGCAACCGTTGATAAATGAATACATAATTAATCTTTTATACACTTGTATTAACTACGGTATGGCTACTAATTTACAGTACTGATATTTAGTTTGAAAATTCCAGTTTTAGTACTATAAATTAATAGCCATAGTTTATTACGTAAAACGGTGTTGTACAGCTAAATAAATAAAGAAATATGTTATCAAGTTGCAAAACAAGCTACGAGCTTATATAAATACTTATTTAATTTTTAATAATTAGTACAATTATAGGCTGTACCGTTTTTAGATGCAGTCTTTCATTTTACTAATTATCAAGAATTAAATGAGCCTTTACTTAAGTTCTTAGCCGTTTTTACTAGTTAGTAATTTATTTATTTATAATGCCATAAATAAATGTCTACATTTATGTTTTAATATATTTTTTTTTAGATATTATTTCTAAGAATATTTAAATCGTAATATTGTACAACATTTTTAAATTAATAAATTTCTAGTAAGAGTAATTAATTAATGAAAAATGGGCAATAATATTAGGATTGTAAATTTACCAACGTTTTCAATTATCTGAAGATTTCTGAATCAAAACTGGTTTATCGAAAATTTATCAGGAAATAAGAATATCGTTCTTTTAGGAGTAAAAGTCATTACAAACATGGATAATTAATGGCGTTAAAAGATTACTTTTATAAAGGGTTTCCACTCCCAAACTAAGCATGGAGTAAAATTTCGAGTTTAGAAAAGACTTAAAATTTGGTTTGGTCGCGTAGCGCTACGCGCTACGCGACCAAACCAAATTTTCAGGCTTTTCTAAACTCGAAATTTTACTTCATGCGCCACGCGTATAAAACACTGATTAAAGCGAAGTTCAAAAACACATCAAAACATCATTTTTAATTAATATAACACAGAATCAAATATTTACTCCATTTTAAGTGTTAATAATAAATATATTTCAATTTAGGTACAGCCATTTATTTTACTAATTATCAAGAACTAAATAAGCTTTTATTTAAGTTCTTAGCTGTTTTTACTAGTTGATTATTTATTTATTTCTAATGCCAAAAAATAAATGTTTACATTTATTTTTTAATATATTTTTTTTAGATATCATTTCTAAGAATATTTAAATCTAAATATTGTACAACATTTTTTAATTAATAAATTTCTAGTAAAAGTAATTAATTAATGAATAAATAGTCAATAATTTTTTTAATTTACCAATTTTTTCAATTACCTGGAAATTTTTGAATCAAAACTGGTTTATCGATAATTTACCAGTTAATAACAATATCGTTCTTTTAGGAGTAAAAGTCATTACAAACATGGATAATTATTAGCGTTAAAAAATAATTCTATCAAGGGTTTCCACTCCCAGACTAAGCATGAAGTAAAATTTCGAGTTTAGAAAAGCCTTAACATTTGGTTTTGGAAGTAAAATTTCGAGTTTAGAAAATCCTGAAAATTTGGCTTGGTCGCTCAGCGAAGCAGAGCGACCAATTCAAATTTTCTTTATGCTTAATCAAGGAGTGGAAATACTCATTAGAAGGTTTAAATTAAACGCTTTTATAAAACCAATGAATCCCTGAAAATGTACCGAGGATACAACGAGATATTTATTTATGCTTAAAGGAAATGTTCCCTGTATATGTAAATACGAGACAAATAATTTGAAACAGATTTGGTATGTAATATCACACAGCCAAATGTCATTTAAAAAAAAACAAGCTAATTAATTGAATGATGTTATTTAGTATAGACATGATGAAATATTCAGGATACATGAACTGTTCTTAAAGTTAACGCATATCACAAAAATTAAAATAAATAAAACACGGGTTAAAAATTATAACCCGACGCAAATATTTCCCCATAAATATTTATAATGCAGAAATGTAACGCAATGATGCAATGAATGAAATGTTTGCATTTGCCTAGCATTATCAGGTTGATTACGGCGAAAGCAAAAGGTTAAATTAATTGGGCAAAATTTTCCTAAAATACCGCCGCTTAATTGAGCACACAAAGAAAATCGCAGAATCACTTTTTGGCAAAGGCCGGTTATTTCCCGATTCCCGTTTTATTTATTTATAAATAGCTGTGCGATTCCCGCTGTGACATCAGCTGGATATTTCCACTAATGACGGACCCAAGCCGCGTCCAATTTTAATCCTAACCTACCGCAATCTATGGAGGTGGTTTAATTTTTGAGGATTTTTTTTTGTTGGGCGGTTCTTCGAAAATGAGACAAGGCTAAGAATAAGCGGTTATTAAGGTTGGTTGTCTTGCACAATGATGTGGAGTTATTTCGTGTGATTTGGGATTTTGAGAAGTTTTGAGAGGAGTAGGTCGATTGTTTTTTTAGAATTTGAATTGCACAACAAATTTTGAAGTTACAATGACACTCATTCATTGTAACTTTAAAAGTTGTTGTGTAATTCAAATTCTAAAGAAACAATCGACCTATACCTATCAGTAAGTCAGTTGGAAATGAGTTGTACAATAATGTATGAAGTTACAATAAATGAGATTATATAAATCAGGAAAAGTCAGTTAGAAATGTATAATAAGCTATTTACAAAAAAGGCCGTATAAATAGTTTTTAACATGTAATTTTTATTTACTTTTACTTTGATAATGACTACTAGATAGTCGAAACTATAGTCACACATTAAGTGCAAAATACAGTGGTTAAACAAGGATTAAGGATTGGTTGTCGGGAGGGCTGCCGTAGCCGCGCCAACTTAAGCCAAGTTTTAGGTTAAACAAAGTAAACAGTGAAGTTACAATAAATGAGATTATATCAATCAGGAAAAGTCAGTTAGAAATGTATAATAAGCTATTAACAAAAAAGGCCGTATAAATAGTTTTTAACATGTAATTTTTATTTACTTTTACTTTGATAATGACTACTAGATAGTCGAAACTATAGTCACACATTAAGTGCAAAATACAGTGGTTAAACAAGGATTAAGAATTGGTTGTCGGGAGGGCTGCCGTAGCCGCGCCCACTTAGGCCAAGTTTTAGGTTAAACAAAGTAAACAGTGTTTTATTTACAAGTGTATTCAAGATGTACCACAAAGGGAACGCCTACAACACAAAACAGTAAAAAAAAATAAGTTTCACAATATTTTTTGAAGTTACTATTAATGAAACTGTTAACGGTGGGTGCCTCTACTTCGTTATATATCATAATTTAGAATTGAAACACGATTTTAACTTTGTTTATATAACTGAGACTTCATTAAGTGACTATAGTTTTGACAACTTAAACTTGTCATTTTTAAACTCAAAGTTGCAAACTCAAACTTTGAGTTTAAAAATGACAAGTTAAAGTTGTCAAAATTATAGTCACTTAATAAAGTCTCAGTTATACAAACAACGTTAAAATCATGTTTCAATTGTGTACTATCAATGAGTTTATACCTATCAAGAAAAGCCAGTTGTAAATTTGTAATAAGTTACATACAAAAAATAAGTCGCACAATAATTTTAAAATATACTTTTAGCTTCAGTTTAAATCAGTGCTTTTAATGCTCCACGCGCAGTGGCGCAGATAGCTTTTTGTGGTGAGGGGGATTTGAGGTAGTATTTTGTTTCATACATTTATTTTTATAGAGTTATTCAAAAACAAGTACAAAAAATGATGATGTGTCCATCATAGCACTTTCCCCGTCATTTAAACAATTGATGATTGACATACTAAACGTATTTCATTTGTTAATTGGTTAAAGATCATTTCACATTAAATCAGCGATTAATTGGCGTGGCGCATGAAGTAAAATTTCGAGTTTAGAAAAGCCTAATTTGGCTCGGTCGCTTCGCTTCGCTACGCGACCGAGCCAAATTTTCAGGCTTTTCTAAACTCGAAATTTTACTTCATGCTTAATCTGGGATTGGAAACACTCGTTAGACGATCAATCATAAACTTATTTTGCAGTTTCTTTTTATTGTAAAATGTATGACTAAAATAAATAGTCTATGTTTTATTAAATTTGTAACGTATACGATTTTTCTTCCAGTTTAATCAATCTTTAATTTCATAACGTTGAAACAAAAGTAATAACAATTTTTGTGAATTTCATACAAGTAAATTTGAAGTTTATAAGGTATTTTACTGCTGCATCTTATATGTAAATATAATATTAGTTTTTAATTTTATTTGTACTGTATCCAGTTTTTAATCATTTACAACAGGGGTTCTCAACCTTTTTCAGGTCGCCCCCCTCTCATAACTCAACGCACCCTCCCTGATTTTATTTGAGTTTTTTAGCTAGATTGAAACATAATTATAGCCTTATTTCACTTCACTTACTTTTAAGAAAATCTTTCGTGCCCCCCCCCCCCCCGATATCTTGTCGAGCCCCCTAAGGGGGCGTGCCCTCCCGGTTGAAAAATCCTAATTTACAACATTATATTTAGCATTTCCTCTTAACTATTTAAGGAACTAATTGTATTGACAGTGTAAGGCTAAGCCAGTAACACAATACATTTTTTTTGTGGTGTGGGAGGGGAAAATCCATTTATGGACGGAGTGTCGGACTCCTTTCAGTCAAAAGACTGAGAGACTAAAAACCCCTCCCACTTTACCGGCGTTGGCAACTAAGGTCATTGGCCGGTGTACTCATCATTTCTGTGTACTATGAATACAATAAATAAATATATATCTATTTTTGCTTCAATCTATGGCAAAAATATCACAGGTTATATCACAGACGACATCGGAGTTGTAAAAGGACTCCGATGCCGGACAAAAACAGACACAGCTTAAACCTAATATCACAAGAAAAAAATAAATAAGACTTAAGCTAATATCACAGAGCTAATCACAACATATAAAAGTAAATAACTAAACCTTAATCCTAATATCACAGATAGAACGACTCCGTGGTTATAAAAGGACAGTACAAACTAAAAATTGACACTGAAGTTGTAAAAGGACTCCAGTGTCAGTGGATATGAACAAGACAGCAAATTCATAAATAGTAATAAGTTAACAGCACAGTTACCCTATATCTTTTTTATTAGTTTTGTATCACGCAGAAACTGGACGCAGTTCTCTACGGAGCCCTTAGTATTCGATAAAACCGACGCCAGGTCACCACCGAGCCTCAGCCTATTTCTCTGTAAGTCATAGACTGGGCATTCCATAATTACGTGCTCCACTGTTAACCGATCGTGACAGATCTCACATTCTAGCTCTTCGTCATCGGCAAGGAGATATGAAGAGGTTAGGTTGGTATGCCCTATGAGCAGACGGCACAGGGCGACCTTTTCTCTCCTATTGAGATCTACCGGTGATTGCCATCGAGTCACGGAGAGCTTTATTGATCTTAGTTTGCTTTTGGAGCCGTTCCACTTATCCTGCCAATCCTCGAAGATTTTATGGTTAATGTAGCCTTTGATATAATCGGGCCTCACGGGTATATCGTCTGTGTTATCCGCTTCGGTTGCCAGACGGGCAGCTTCATCGGCCAGCTCGTTGCCTTCGATACCTACGTGACCCGGTGTCCAGATGAAAACTATTGTCTTTCGCAACTGGGACATTTCGAATATCGAGGCTTGAATGAGCTGGACCAGCGGATCAGCCGAGTATAACGATAATATGCTTTGGATGGCACTTAAGGAGTCTGAACAGATAAGGAATGAGCATTGGTGGGACATGATGCAGTAACGAAGAGCTTGGTATAATGCGTATAGTTCTGCGGTTCTGCGTGTAATGACCACGAATGTGCCGCCCCGTCGATAATGACAGAGCAGCCTACTCCGCGGTCGGTTTTCGAGCCATCCGTGTACAGCCGCGGAGAGTCCGGGTATTCAGCGACAATAGATAAGAACTTGCCTCTAAGGATACAGAGATTAGTATCGCTTTTTTTATGGAAGGCCAGATCCAATCGACTCCTGACCCTTGGCATAAGCCAAGGGGGGATTTCCAGAAATTCGACCTTGAATACCCTTGGGAAATGTATATTGTGACTCTCCGTGAGCTCTTTCGTTCAGACACACACCGGTCTTGTCACTGTAGGTCTATTGCCTATTTCCTCTGCTGCTCTGTGTTGATGTCAATAAAATGTCGTCGATTGATGTGCCCCTTCCTTGCATGCATTGCCGCCGCGTATTGTAATACAAAACGTTTGCGGCGTGCACTTAGAGGAGGGACACTCGACTCGCAGCAGAGGCTCGGTGCAGGACTAGTCCGAAAGGCGCCGGTGGCATACCTGATACCAGCATGATGGACTGGGTCTAGTGCTTTTAACCAGGATTTTCGAGCCGAAGAGTAGACCGCGCAGCCGTAGTCGACTCTAGACAGCCTTGTACAGCCGCAGCAGCATCTTTATTCGTGCTCCCCAATTGATGCTGGCCAAGCACTTGATTACATTTAAGGCTTTTTTGACCGCTGAACCAGCTCATCAATATGGGCTCGAAAGGACAGAATGCTATAGAACCGTAGCCCCAGAAAGCGAATACTGTCGACTACTGGTATTCTTGTGCCCCGAAGAAATAAGCTAGGGTCACGATGAGGGTGTCTCAGTCTGTAAAACTGTACGCACGATGTTTTCGTTTCAGAAAAACGAAAACCTCGAGATTCTGCGTCATTATTTACTTTATCAATGACTACCTGCAGCTGACGATTTATGGCGGGGATAGTTTCACCCGCCATATATATGACTAAGTCATCGACGTAGAGACACTTCCTTCCTCACCGGGTGGTCCACCGATTCTGCTATATCGTTTACCGCTATAGCAAACAGGGTCACACTGACGGTTGAACCTTGGGGAATACCATTTTCCAGTGCGAACAGCGTTGATTCGATATCTCCAATTCGCACCCTAAACGAACGATCGCACATAAACGCCGTAATAATTATAGGCAGACGGCCCCTAAAACCCCAGTTATGTAATTTCTGAAGAACTCCGTATCTCCAGGTCATGTCGTATGCCTTCTTTAGATTAAACAACACCGCTACGGGATGCTTTCTCATCCAGGCATTCTGGATAGAGTTCTCCAAATGAATGTGTTAATAAAGGGTGCTGTGGTACTTTCGAAAACCTGCCTGATATTTCGATAAAAGACTATTGGTCTTCAGCATCCATACTAGGCGGTTGTTTACCATTTTTTCGAGGACTTTTCCCAAGCAGCTAGTTAGGGATATTGGACAATAAATTATTATTATTAGTATTACTTTTAGATAATGTTATTATTTAATGAATAAATAGGCAATAATTTGAGGATTGTACATTTACTGGCTTTTTCAATTACCTGGAAATTTCTGAATTAAAACTGGCTTATTTAATTAATAGCGATTAAAAATTACGTTTATCTAGGGATTTCCACTGCCAGACTAAGCATGAAGTAAAATTTTGAGTTTAGAAAAGGCTTAAAGTTTGGTTTGGTCGTGTAGCGCGTAGCGCTATGCGACCAAACCAAATTTTAAGGCTTTTCTAAACTCGAAATTTTACTTCATGCGCCACGCGTATAAAACACTGATTAAAGTGAAGTTCAAAAACACATCAAAACATAATTTTTAATTAAAATAACACAGAATCAAATATTTACTCCATTTTCAGTATTAATAATAAATACATTTAATTTTGATACAAAAAAAAACGCTACTTTGTTTACCACTTTTATTAACAATAAATGTAAATTCTTATAAAAAAGTTATTGAAAGTTGCTCGACTTTTATTTTTCCAAAATTTGTCAATTATTGTTCTGTATTTTTTATTTTTATATTGACCTTCTGTTTGAATAAAGCTTGAAGCAAATTTTCTTAATTTCTTAACAATCAATCAAAATCCGAAGTTCTGCGATTTTTTTATGTTTTTATTTAGTTTATGCACACTGGACAATAGATAACGCCCGATCAATAATATCAATTTCCACTATCCTACCATTAAAAGAAAGTTTCTACATTTTTAACAGTGTTTTTTTTTAAATCAAACGCGACCAACCCAAATTTTCAGGCTTTTCTAAACTCGAAATTTTACTTCATGTTTAATCAAGGAGTGGAAGCACTCGTTAGAAGCTGTCAATTAAACTCTTAAATGAACGAATGCCTAAAAAATTACAGCTTATACATTATGTATACTTAATAGAAATATTTCCTGAATGGATTCAATACAATGTATCGTATGTTCAATAAAGAAAAACCTCTAGAGTGCCATGAATTTATCTTTTATTTAATATAAGTTGGCTACACGCTTTAGGAATTGTCATATAAAACCTCAGACATAATAATTATAATGTATGATTTCAGAGTTGCCAACCTACAATTTATTTTATGGCACTCTAGAGGGTTTATTTTATTGAACATGCGATATTGTTATTAAAACCTTGATGAAACATGTTACAATTACATGATGCATTCAAAATCCGCTAGTTTACCGAACTTTCAGCCGACTTGACAACGCTGTGTATTACAATAAATTAGCAATGGCGCCAGCCATGTATGCTGAAGTAAATATATTTTCCACAAAATTGTTCAGGTTGCACTTAAAATAATTGTTTGATAACAATAGTATGGAGTAATTACCTCACGTGAGTTTTGTAATGTTTGTGTATTCAAATTATGCACACTAGAATTATATTTTTTCAAAACTAATACCGATATTCTGATTCTTCATAATTATTATAGTTTTATTTTTGACTCGATTTTCCAGCTTCTTAACTTACATTTTTTACTAATATGAATATGAAGAAATCAAGTTTGATCAACTAAGGATGATTTTTCTCAGCTAAGACATTTTTTACGAGTGTGTGTTTGATTAAAACTCAACCATCGATTAAGATAATTGGTTCCTTATGAAAGTATCCAATTTGAAACTTCTAGTGTTTCCACTTCCTGATTAATCGTAGCGAAGCGGAGCGACCAATCCAAATTTGTAGTCTTGGGATTTTGATATAATTTGGGGGATCCTTAAATTTGCGGTGCAATTATCGTTCTAAAGTATAGTCGCTTAAATCCAGGAACTTTAGAAAAGATCAAATGAGGATTTTATTCCTGAATTTATAAAAAACTAAATATGTACAAAAAATTGCCTTAACCTAAATATCTTCAGATATCTTATTTTAGAAAAAATAATAAAATTGATAACGCTTACATCATTAACAACGTTGTTCTAGAAAAATGCTCTCAAATTAAGGATCTTGGTGTCATATTTGACTTCAAGTTAAGCGTTAAATCTCATATTGAATATGTATACTCTAGATCCTGCAGAACACTTGGTTTTGTTTAACGAAGTTGTAAACGATTCTCTAACATTAACACCATTTCCAAGTTATACTGCACTTTAGTTCGTCCGAAAATTGAGTATGCCTCTATGATTTGGTACCCTTATTATATAAACCATAGTGTGCTGATTGAAAAAATTCAAAGAAGATATTTGAATTACCTACTCTTTAGAAGTGATGGTTTATATCCTGCCATAAATACAGATTATAAAGATTTGCTTAATATATCTGGGGATATCACTCTTGAAAATAGGAGGATAAGAACTATTACTCAATTTCTTATTAACATATTATACGATAGAATTGACTAGAGAGTCAATTCTATACGGAGGTACATATTATCACAGATAAACTTCCTAATACCAACCCTTTGTTCAAGATATCATACTCCATTCTATATAAAATGTTAACGATTAAATATTATGTTTAAAGCTCCCATTAATTATATGACCACAAATTAAAATGAAATTTAATAAAATTAAGATGTAAATTGTATTTCATAATTATAAAATTGTAATTAACATAATTCAGAATTATGTGGTTATTAACTAGGTGGAATAGAATTTTACTGAGTTATGAAGCCACTCTAAGTTTAATCATTTCTTATTATTATACATATATCATTATTATTTTTTATAGATATCTCAGTTCAATACACATTGTTTTTATTTTTTTAAAACTTTAGAATTGTATTTTATATGTAATATGTCCTGTAAATGATTTTCTGTTGGGCACAATAAAGTTATTATTATTATAAATAGATATTACTATGGAGTAAATAGAAAACGAAATGATAGAGTAAAAAAAAACCGAATTGATGATTTAAAGTACTTTATATTTGAGACTGTGTTTGCATTGATAACGTTAAAGTTTTCTAGGCCGTTGTTAATATTTACTGATAAGATAATACAAAAATATCTCAGACGTTATACTAAACAAAAAAAAGTGCGCTACGGAAACATCCGATGGAATTTACACATTTTTTCCACTTGTAATAGACATACGAAAACAATACATTTTTTGATCAAAATCATCTTATCTGTTTTAAGTGCATCAAAACCTCGCTATTACGAACGACGGGTCAATGGTTTCGATATAACGCAGACAACAAATGTTCAAGTCTAATAATGGGTGTACAAATACTCTCACGTTCATGGTTTACTTACCGTCAACCGGGGTGAAGTGGGTTATAATAATTGATTTTTTGCTGATTGCATCGAAACGTCTTAATGAAATTAAATGAAATTCGAAATACAATTGATTTTTTGCTGATTGCATCGAAACGTTTTAATGAAATTAAATGAAATTCGAAATACACATTCTGTTGTTCTTGGGTTATCTAACAAGTCAGTTATGTGTCTTGATTTTTATATTGAACTATTTTTTGTTATTTGTTGACGAGAGTATTGAAAAAGACTTCTAAGGGAATCCCCATTCAGCACATAATTGAGCCTGTTATGTGCCAAATGGGAATTCCATTTATTTATTTATTTATTTATTTACGGAAAAATCCTTTATTCATAATATGTTATAGTAATACAATTCAAATTTCATAATACAATATATATATAAATACAAAAACATGTCTACAAATTGGCAAATTAAAGAGAACAACAAACATTTACCCGCTTAAGATTAGATATAAATTTAGGATACGAATTAACAAAAAGATCGAAATTTGGATTTAGGGATAATTTATTTGACGTACGCATGAACCGAGAAAGTGGACTATTAAGACCGTAGTTGGATTTATGGAACGGAATGGAAAACTGTGTTGGATGTCTGATTTGTCGATTCGAAGGGTTAATACAGAAATTAGTTTGATTAAATAGATATAAACAATCCGCTTGGTTACTAATTAATTTATAAAAGAAGCTCAAGTCCGCGAAAGTTCTTCTACAACATAATTTATCGATAGTAAGCTCCTGACGAACTAAATTTATATTTTTATCTTTGTTTTAACCTAATTTAAATAGCATTATTTTCAAAAAATTATTTTGAATTGTTTCGATCTTATTGCTATACGTTACTTGATATGGTGACCAGACACATGATCCATATTCAAGAACGAACGAACATAAGCAAAATAAATGACTTTGAATGCTGTTGAAGATAAATCGACTGCCAATCGTCTTATATAGCCAAGCATCCTTAGAGCTCTCATACAAATTCTATTAATATGGCTACCGAATGTCAATTTTTTGTCGAACGTTATGCCCAAATCCACAATTTCATCAAGCTCATCTAATTCAAAACCGTCTATAAAGTAAGAAGGAGAAAAATCCAAAGGAGTAAATTTCCTGGAAAACCTCATTATTTTACATTTATTAATATTAAATAAAAGATAGTTTTTGCAACACAAGTTGTGAATTGAGAATAAGTCCTCTTGCAACAATAAGCAATCATTTGGTGAGTCGATTCTTTCGAATAGCTTCAAGTCACTCGATGTATATCATTAATAAAAATTAAAAACAGCAACGGCCCGCAATGTGATCCTTGCGGAACACCCGAATCCATTTTGATTTCCTTAGAAAGATGGTTTTTAATTTTTACGCACTGAATACGATCAATTAAAAAACTTCTAAACCAATTGACTACATCAGCATGGATTCCTAGGGCAGTAAGCTTTCCAATTAGTATTTCATGGTTGACACGATCAAATGCTTTAGCAAAGTCAGTAAAAATCGTGTCGACCGAGCTATTAGCTTCAAATGCATTTATAATGTATGAACTGAAAGATAAAAGGTTAGTTGAGGTAGATTTGCCAGATCGGAATCCATGTTGCTCATTTATGAACATATTTTTACACATCCATTTGAAGCCCATTTGAATCATACTTCTTGTACAACCATTTTTAACAAAACGTGGCATGACAAAAAAACATGTTCAGCTTTAACACTAAAGAAGATCAACATGATTTAGAATAGTTATATTGTTCTAAAAATGTACATTACTTTTGAGGTCACCTCATGATATGGGGTAAATTGGATCACCTATTTAAACTAATCTATTATCCACTCCAAACAATTTAAGTAAAGTTAATCACTTACATGATTGAAATAAGCTTCAAATGGAGTCCCCATTTGGCACATAACAGGCTCAATTATGTGCCGAATAGGAATTCCCTTAAAAGTCTTTTTCAATCCACCTAAATATTTTCTGCAGCACTTGTCACTGCTGCTTGTCTGCCATATTTTAAATTGTTTACTGCGAATGTGACTGTTTAGTTCAGATATATGATAATAATAATAATATATTTATTCACCCAACAGGTTTAACCAACCCAATTACAGAGTAACATACAATATATTTGTACATGTGTAAATCTTAAAACTAATTACATTTATTGTATTACACAGAAATACAAAATTCTAGAGTACATATTAAATGATTATAATTAAAGACTAAATGAGAAATTAATTAATTTATAACTTACTAAGTCGAAAATACATTTTTTAATTCTTTTAAAGTACAGTTAAATATATCACACTTCATTGATACTGTATTGTGATATTTACAAATCCGGAATAAAGGAGAGTGCTCCCATTATATTTGAGTGCATGGTTCTGTTATAAAAGCAGCATACATTTCTCGTTGAAATTGAAGGAATATTAAACGGTAGTATACTCAACAATTCTGGGTAGTCAATTTGATTCCTAATAAGTTTAAATAAAAATATTTGCCCCTGAATTGATCTGCGCATTAAAAGAGAAACGGCATCAACAACAAATCATTATTAAATGGCTGTTGCGGGTACGTACCAAATTTCTTAAACCAGACATACTTAAAGAACTTGTGCTGAACCTTTGCAATGTTATTTATGTGCGTTTGGTAATATGGATCCCATATAATTTAACCATATTTATAAAATATAAAAACGAATTAAAATTAATATCGACTTTCTGCAAAAAGTTTGTCTCCAAATATTCATTGAAACAACTACTTCTAGAGCTAATACCCCGACAGATATTGAATTATACAATGAATATTTGCGTTACACGACAGCACTGCTGTTCTATGCATAATTTATATGCAAAATGCAACATCAGGTCAAACTATTCTCTAACCAAACTAAATGAAACAAAAGGAAATTGAAATAAATTGAAATAAATTGAAAAAATGTATTTCAATTTCCTTTTGTTTCATTTAGTTTGGTTTAGGCTTTTCTAAACTCGAAATTTTACTTCATGCGCCACGCTCAAAAACACCGATTTACAGTGAAGTTCAAAAAACATATACATACAACAACAATTGTAGGCAACCTAATATACGTTAGAGTTATTGGGTTGAATATAATCACTGTTTTGAATAATTTATCAGCGCAGAATGTGACTAACGTTTAATTCACATCTACATATTAGATTGTTAAAGCCGTATATTTTAAACTTTGCGATATTGTTCATATTTTATACGTGTGGCGCATGAAGTAAAATTTCGAGTTTAGAAAAGCCTAATTTGGATTGGCCGCTCCGCTTCGCTACGCGGCCAATCCAAATTTTCAGGCTTTTCTAAACTCGAAATTTTACTTCATGCTTAGTCTGGGAGTGGAAAACACTCGTTAAAAGCCTCAAATTAACCGCTTTGAAAGAACGAATTCCCGCAAATATAAAAATCGCTGTAATTATCGGGAAAAAGAAAAATTCCCTGTATGTTCTGTTTTAAGCACGTGTTTTAATATATTATGTAAGTTAGTAATAATATTTAAACTTCTCTGCATATTTAATTAATATCCTCTTAATTCACAGAAGTAAAATTTGGGAATTTTAATAAATCGATAAAACTCGTAGAATTGCTAAACGAATAGTGAAATTTAATAAAAACAGTAAGCGTAATCTAAATCGACTATAAGGCCGGTCGTCCACTGGAAGCGACAACACGCGGCTACGCGCTCACGCGATCCTAGCGGCAACATGCGTATACGCGCGACAGATCCCGACGTGTGTAAATCCAATGAATCTCGTCCACTGCAAGCGTGCGCGGACATGCGGATTCTCGATCCCGAGCGTGTAGCTGCGTTAAGTCCCAAAGAAATGGGATCTCTCGCTCGTAGCCGCGTCTAGGCCTGCGCCTTTACGCTTCCATTTTACGGCTGTAATTTCGTTATTTACACAGCTATTTATTTCATATTTTCAATATAAGCAAATAAAGGATTAGTCGACTCATCCATTGAGTTGATTTTTCTATAATAGCATGAATTTCATTAAAATAAAATGAAAGAAAATGGCATAACTTGTGATTCTTTTTAGTGTACTATTTATATTATTTATGAACATTTAAATCAAGAGAAAGGTTTTGTTAGAAATAAAAACATGCTCTGTGCGAAATTTTACAGCAGTGCTTATGACCTCTGTAAATCATAAAAATGCCCTCTGTAAAGTGCTGCCGTCTCTTTCATTTTTCTTAATACAATTAACAATTCTTTTAGAATTATAGAGTTAAATATTTTATCTTCAATAATTTTCTCAAACGCATTATTATATTTATAATTTTAAAGTTATCAAACTCATTCAAATTGCAGAACTTAAAAATTATTAACATGCATTTCAAAATTTAACACAAAACATCTAAAGACAACTTAAACTATGAATGAAATCAACTTCAATTAGGCATTCAGAAGGTATTCCAGCAGAAATTCAGGGCAATTGTACATAACGCAAAGAATGTATTGCTTATTTGCTGTGTGGGTTCCAAAAGGTATAAAAACACAAATTTATTTATAAAGATGATGACTTTTGGATGAAATGTTAATAAATTACTATTTTTCTATGAACACATGCATATTGCCAGAATTAATTGATCCTCAAAACTTGATAAATAAGGAAATCGGGGATGCAGTGCAAATGTCGAAGCGAGGAAGAAACTCAAGAGACCATAAATAGTTGAATGTAATAAAACTACAAGGTATTGGTAGTGTTTTAGTAATTTCGTTATTTAGGAAGAGATATTTTTAATTTTTGTTTAATCATTAGCAATGCCTTAGAGCAGTGGTTTCCGACCTTAATTTGATCAGGGACCACTATAGTTTTTTTTTCTTAGTAGTGACACAAGGTTTAAGAATATTAATTCCAATCATACCCCTAATCACATAGGGATTTTTCAGAAGATAAAAATCCTCTGCATCCATTAAAAATATATTTTAAATTCACAACTTTGACGGTTCTAACAAACTGAGCAGCGCGAAGTCACATGCAGTGTACGACCCCTGTCGCGTGTAGCCGCTACTCTTGCAGCCGCCCGTTGCCGCTCGTATCGTGTGAGCGCGTAGCCGCGTGTTGTCGCTTCCAGTGGACGACCGGCCTAATACATTTTCTAGAAATTGTCAAAAATCAAAAAAATGTAATGAAATTGTCCAATAAATTTAAAAATTTACCAATCAGTAAAATTCATAAATGTTGACAATTTTAACAAGAAAGAAAATGCTATTATATTATTGAAAAAATATCTGTCATTTTTAAGATCTACGTAAAATATAAAATACTACAATTTTATTGAAAAGAGAATTACAAAAATATTTGAAAACAGTATAGAATTGTTAAAATCATTAAAATGAAAAAAATACAGTAAATTTTAGGTATACATATCACGATTTTTGGATGTAAATTTTCAGATATTCGTTATTTTATTAAAAACCTCTAATTTGAAGCCTCTAACGAGTGTTTCCAATACCAGATTAAGCATGAAGTAAAATTTTGAGTTTAGAATAGCCTGAAAATTTGGTTTGGTCGAGTAGCGCGAAGCGCGGAGCGACCAAACCAAATTTTCAGGCTTTTCTAAACTCGAAATTTTACTTCATGCGCCAGGAGTACAAAACACTGATTTAAAGTGAAGTTTAAAATATACTGCCTAGGTTTGATCACATGTTCATTAATTTTACAAATGTTTATATGAAATATGTTAAATTATACTTAATAGACAATATTCGTGTGTATATATTTGACAGAAATCACAAAATTAATTATTATTATTTTCAGTAATATCGTTAAAACCAACACAGATCATAACATTTTCCGAAACCATCAGAATTGTAAAAACTAGGACAAATTGACAAACATGTAAACATTTACCAAATGAACAATAATGTAAAATTCCAAACAAGTAATTGATTAGTGGAATTTAACCTAAATTTTGAAATTGCCTTTGAAAGGTAATTACATATATTATTATATATTGTGAGAGTTATTAACATCATCTTTTTTTAATTAATTTTTAAGTTAGTTAAATAACTAAAGTTACAGTGACGAGAAAAGATTTTTTTTTACTCATTCCACAAATAATATAGTTAGTAATTAAGAAAGATAATTTAAAACACTTAACAAATTTATCTCTCAACCTCAAAATGACATTCGAATAATAGAAAATAATATCAGGTGTTCAGTTAAAAACACTATCGAGTTGGCTGTGAAATTTTCAAAACATTGTGAAGTAAGTAACTAAAGTCACAGTACTTTTAGTAAATAACATACTTGGTTAAGATTTCACTGTTTATTGATTGACACTGCCACAATTGTTTCGCCACACAGTGGCTTCATCAGGCAGATGAATGATGACATTGACAGGGAATTTTTATTTTTCCCGATAATTACAGCGATTTTTATATTTGCGGGAATTCGTTCTTTCAAAGCGGTTAATTTGAGGCTTTTAACGAGTGTTTTCCACTCCCAGACTAAGCATGAAGTAAAATTTCGAGTTTAGAAAAGCCTGAAAATTTGGATTGGCCGCGTAGCGAAGCGGAGCGGCCAATCCAAATTAGGCTTTTCTAAACTCGAAATTTTACTTCATGCGCCACACGTATAAATTATGAAAAATATCGCAAAGTTTAAAATATACGGCTTTAGCAATCTGATATGTAGATGTGAATTAAACGTTAGTCACATTCTGCGCTGATAAATTGTTCAAAACAGTGATTATAGTCAACCCAATAACTCTAACGTATATTAGGTTGCCTACAATAGTTGTTGTATGTATATGTTTTTTGAACTTCATTGTAAATCGGTGTTTTTGAGCGTGGCGCATGAAGTAAAATTTCGAGTTTAGAAAAGCTTAATTTGGATTGGCCGCTCCGCTTCGCTACGCGGCCAATCCAAATTCTTAGGCTTTTCTAAACTCGAAATTTTACTTTATGCTTAGTCTGAGAGTGGAAGTACTCGTTAAAAGCCTCAAATTAACCGCTTTGAAGGAACGAATTTCCGCAAATTTAAAAATCGCTGTAATTATCGAGAACAAGAAAAATGCCGTATATGTTCTGTTTTAAACACGTGTTTTAAACATGTTTTAAACACGTTTTAAACATGTTTTTAATTGTTAATGTTTTAAACGCTGTTTCAATGAAAAAACACGTTTTGTTAAAAAGAACGGTTTGTTTTAATTAAAATTAAAAAAAAACCTTATTTTAACAACCCTGCTAGGTACTGATGGTAAAGTGAATTATGAACCAGTGTTCATGAATTGGGCAATAGTCTTATGTGCCAAGCTTCAAAAAATAAGACGTATCATTTTTTTAAAGCCACTTGAAAATATATTTAATCTTATGCTGAACACATCGACTTCGACGGGTGAACTATCGGCCAATTGCACTGATTTCTAATATTGCCAAAGTTTTCGAAATGATTATCTATAGTCAAATATACTCCAAAATAAAAAACTACACCAGCCCACCTTAGCATGGCTTCATGGAAAATCGTTCAACGGTGACAAATCTAGGTTGCTTTAGCGAAATAGTATGTAACCAACTTAATAATTCGTCACAAGTTGATTGCATTTACACTGATTTCGCTAGAGCGTTCGATCGAGTGGATAATTCCATATTAATAAAAAAATTAGACAACATGGAATTTCATATAAATTTAGTAAACTTACTCAAATCATATTTGCTAAACAGAGAAAATAATGTTTACATTAATGGATTTGGCTCAAACACATTTATTTCTAACTCGGGGGTCCCGCAGGGTTCTAATCTTGGGCCTTTATTATTCGTTATTTTTATTAACGATCTAAGTAAATATATATGTTGTCATCATTTATTCATCGCAGATGATCTTAAATTGTTTAGTCCTATTCAAAATATTCAAGCATGTATGGAATTGCAAACTACGATTAATGCCCTGTCGGAATGGTGCATTAATTTACATTTGAACATTAAGAAGTGCAAAACTGTTACTTACACCCGGAAGAGTAATCCGATTTCATTTCTATATCGTATTGATGGCCAATCGTTAGAACGCTGCAACTCTATAAGAGACCTAGGTAGAATGTTCGATTCAAAATTTACTTTTATTAAACATACACAGTCCATAGTTGCGAGAGCAAATAGAAACTTAGGATTTTTTTTTACTCATTCCACAAATAATATAGTTAGTAATTAAGAAAGATAATTTAATACACTAAACAAATTTATCTCTCAACCTCAAAATGACATTCGAATAATAGAAAATAATATCAGGTGTTCAGTTAAAAACACTATCAAGTTGGCTGTGAAATTTTCAAAACATTGTGAAGTAAGTAACTAAAGTCACAGTACTTTTAGTAAATAACATACTTGGTTAAGATTTCACTGTTTATTGATTGACACTGCAACAATTGTTTCGCCACACAGTGGCTTCATCAGGCAGATGAATGATGACATTATTCATCTGCCTGATGAAGCCACTGTATGGCGAAGCAATTGTTGCAGTGTCAATCAATAAGCAGTGAAATCTTAACCAAGTGTGTTATTTACTAAACGTGTTGATAGTAAGTAACAGCCTTAACTATTAAATTATTAAAGTCACAGTGACAAGAAAAGATTTTTTTTACTCATTCCACAAATAATATACTTGGTAGTTAGGAAAGATAATTTAAAACACTAGATAAATTCATCTCTCAACCTCAACATGACATTCGAACAATAGAAAATAATATCAGGTGTTCAGTTAAAAACACTATCGAGTTGGCTGTAAAATTTTCAAAACATTGTGAAGGAAGTAACTAAAGTCACAGTGACAAAAAAAAATTTTTTACTCCTTCCACAAATAATATACTTAGGAATTAAGAAGGATCATTTAAAACACTAAATAAATGCCTCTCTCAACCTAAAAATGACATTCGAACAATAGAAAATAATATCAGGTGTTCAGTTAAAAACACTATCGAGTTATCTGTGAAATTTCCAAAACATTGCGAAGTACGTCAATTTGTTAGTCACTCCTGTCAATGTTAATCTAACCTAATCTGGCATTTATATCAGGTATGACAAATCGTAAATTAAGCTGCGACTCCTCTTTTTCGTTCCATTTCCTTCTATCAAAAAAGCAACGTCTTCTCGATTGTGTTTTTGAATGATCACCTTATATTTTAACCTGCAATTAAGCGATCAGTTATATAAAATAAAATAATATTGATAAATAAAGCACTAATAACCTTTCTTCACACTTTTATTTAAATTACCAAATGCACATTTAGTATTAATCTATTTATAATGGTCACTTTGTGTCCAAAATGTACATTTGGTAATTCAAATAAAAGTGTGAAGAAAGGTTGTTAGTGCTTTATTTATCAATTAAATTTGATCTTTACTCATCCAATCAATTTAAACTTGCTATATGTTTGTAAAATGAAATAATTCTAATTATACTTTACGCAATTTCCTTTCTTATTGTCAAAAAGTTCATACTGTTTCATTTTATTATCAAGATCTGTACATACATTTTTATAGTTAAACAATTTTCAACCATTATTACATATTCAAGTCTGACTCATAGCTCATACCACTGTTATCATACATGTTATTTTAAGAACAACCTTAACAACAATTTGCGGAAAATTCTTTCTAGCATGCGTGACTGACGCCATTACACATAATTTTTATCAAAATAGAAAAAATGGATAAGAATTAATTTTGTAGTAATAAAGATAAGAAGACATTAAGATAAATGTAAAAATGATACAGTTTTGTTTCATAATTGAATTGTGTTAAAATAATCTATACAGCAGTGGTTCCAAACGTGGGGCATAGGCCTCACAGAGGGGCAATTTGAGTTTTAAGAAAACGAATACAAATTCTTCTACAATTATCTCTCTCTCTCGTAGAAGTGCTAGAAGGCCTAAGGCCACCGGCGCTCGGGGGCACAAAAGTTCTCTTCGTCAAGGAGGCGAAATATCAAGGGGTAATCAAAATGACGTAGAGGACACACAGCTCGAAAACCGCCAAGAAAGTCTCAATAGCATTGAGAAGGTGTCGAAGACACTCTGGTTATACCGGGTGTGGCACTTAAGACGCCTCGGACAATAGCTCCTTTACGATAAAAGCTATCGAAAAAAATCTAAGAGCAAAGTGGTGCATAATTACCGTCGCTATGTTTCAAAAAATTTTCAAATCATCAGTGGCGTGCCGTACTCCAGTGGCGTACCAAACTTATGTTTTTTTAAATGGAATGCCCTATTTTTTATTGCAGATTTGGAAAGTGCTCGAAGAGTACTTATTTTTTATCTAACATGTTATACCCTTCACTTTAGCGGTTTCGCTGTTATAACCCCTTCTTTCAAAATTGCGCCCCATTTTTGAGATTGTTTTGTAGAGAAACTAATTGACGCCGGCGCCTAAATTTTGAATTGAGGTACAGGTTAAGACCTCGTATACCTTCACATATTTTTTTTTCGGGTAATTTATGGAAAAAAAATAATTTTTGATTGAACTTCGCATGTTGTCATTTTTTTCGAAAATTTCAAATAGCACCCCCCTAAAAAAATTACGGCGTTTTACAGCCAAAACTCTAAATTTTTCATTGGTACAAAAAAAATTACACATTGCATAACAAAATTTCGGAGAAAAAAGGAATTTCATCGCAAATGTCGGGAAACGTTTTCCGTTCCCAAGAGTGCCATGAGAAAACAAAAACACAAATACGGTCAACATAATAGTATGTACCTATTTATTCAACATGATATGAAAAATGCAGATAAAGAAAATTTAACAACTTAAACTAAATGTTCGAAATGACGACCTTCCTGCTGGAGGCATAACCGCAACTTCGACTCACAGGCTCTAGACACTGCCCTAAGGACTTCTGGTGATATACCGCGGAAAGCCGCGTGGATTCTCTCCCTCATATCCTCGACAGTAGTTGGTACCGACCTGTAAACCTCGTCTTTGATATGGCCCCAAAGGAAGAAGTCAAGGGGAGTGAGGTCTGGTGATCTTGGCGGCCACCTCACAGGACCCCCACGACCAATCCAGGAGTCCGGAAACGTTTAATCGAGAAATTCCCGAACGACACGGCTATTATGTGCAGGAGCTCCATCGTGCTGGAAAACTATCTGTCGTAGAGCGGCTAGATGAAATAAGGACCCAAAAGGTGTTCTCCAAGTATGCCTCCACAAACATTCAGCGACCATCTTTGCTGGTGGTTTATCATTCGCATGGCGTGTGGGTTTTCATCGGCGTAATAATGGTAGTTGTGGCGATTGACATGCCCATTTCTATGGAACGTCGCTTCATCAGAAAATAATACGCGCATAAAAAATGATTCTTCCTGCTCAATTTTGTTGATAGCCCATAAGCAGAAATCTTGCCTCGCATGAAAATCTTGAGGTTGCAATTCTTGGTGCAGTTGAATCTTAAATGGACGGAATTTGTACTTTTAAAGAACACGATGTACGGATCGCGTTGAAATATCGTGATTCCTACTAATATCACGGATACTGGTATGAGGATCTTCAATAACTGCCTCCAGAACCTGCAGTTCACTATTTTCGGTAAAAAATGTCTTCTTTCTAACTCTCCTTGGCCGTTTCACACTTCCCGTAGTAGTAAATCTCTCCAACACGTTTTGAAACGCACGTTCATTTGGATGTGCCCTGTGCGGATATCTCGCAGCGTACACTCGTGACGCCAAGAAACAATTCTTGTTACATTCTCCAAGAATAAATATCATGTCAACCATTTCCTCTTGAGCTCGGAACATTTTTAGAACGTTTATCAAAAATGACTTATGGCTGCTACTGGCGTCTAATAATTTACTTTGACATTTACCAATCTTTTGTTTTCTCATGGCACTCTTGGGAACGGAAAACGTTTCCCGACATTTGCGATGAAATTCCTTTTTTCTCCGAAATTTTGTTATGCAATGTGTAATTTTTTTTGTACCAATGAAAAATTTAGAGTTTTGGCTGTACAACGCCGTAATTTTTTTAGGGGGGTGCCATTTGAAATTTTCGAAAAAGATGAGAACATGCGAAGTTCAATAAAAAAATATTTTTTTTCCATAAATTACCCGAAAAAAAATTATGTGAAGGTATACGAGGTCTTAACCTGTACCTCAATTCAAAATTTAGGCGCCGGCGTCAATTAGTTTCTCTACAAAACAATCTCAAAAATGGGGCGCAATTTTGAAAAAGGGGTTATAACAGCGAAACCGCTAAAGTGAAGGGTATAACATGTTAGATAAAAAAATAAGTACTCTTCGAGCACTTTCCAAATCTGCAATAAAAAATAGGGCATTCCATTTAAAAAAACATAAGTTTGGTACGCCACTGGAGTACGGCACGCCACTGATCATTAGAAATATTTTTGAAACATAGCGACGGTAATTATGCACCACTTTGCTCTTAGATTTTTTTGATAGCTTTTATTGTAAAGGAGCTATGGTCCGAGGCGTCTTAAGTGCCACACCCGGTATACAAGGGTGATCAGGCCCATGATAACCTATGGGGCAGTAGTGTGGTGGACAAGGACGGAGCAGCAGGGGGCGATAAGGCTCCTGAACAGCACACAAAGACTAGCATGTCTCAGTGTCACAGGAGCCCTAAGCACTACCCCGACAGCAGCCCTAGAAATCATCCTGAACCTACCACTACTGTCCATCTTCATACAAGGGGAGGCCAGGGCCGTAACATACAGACTAATGCAAGGTCATGCTCCCATAAACCGATCACACGGGAAAAAGTACCAAAGGCTGGAAGACGAGCTGAAGGCAAACCCTACAACAGGAATGCCAAGCGATGCCATGGTCAAGAAATATAATTTCGAGAGGAAATACAAAGTGATGATCCCGCAGAGGAAAGATTGGAGGGACGGCCCACCTACCAACGCGAAATCAAACTGGTATACTGACGGCTCAAAGACAGATGAAGGAGTTGGAGTCGGAGTATACAGCACAAAATCCGAGACAAAGATTTCAGTCAGTCTGGCGAGGGACACCACAGTGTTCCAGGCTGAGGCGATCGCGGTTCACCTCTGCATTGGAGAAATAGCAAGGCAAGACAATAAAAGCCGATCGGTAGCTATTTTCTCGGATAGCCAAGCGCTGCTAAGAGCACTAAGCACCACACAGGTCGATTCCAAGCTAGTGTGGGACAGTGTAAGCGCTCTCAACGAAATGGGTGGTCGCAAAAAGTGACAATGATATGGGTCCCAAGACACAAGAGTCATTGAGGAAACGATAAAGCAGACGAATTGGCCAAACAAGGCTCGTCAAGCGCATTCACTGGCCCGGAACCCTCCTGCGGTATCGCAAACATCACAGTCAGAAAATCCGTAAAAAATGGACGGAGACACAAACTCAAACCTGGTGTACGAACACACCAGGGCAGAGGCAGGCGAAACAGTTTCTCCAAAAACAATTGCCGGCTTTCACGACCGATCTTCTCAACCAAGAGAGAAAAACGGTTAAAGCTATAGTACGCCTCATATTGGCACAGGATGTAGAGAGGATTCTCCTCTTCTTCCTGGCAGAATCTACATATTGTATCCTCTGCTGGATCCATTTTACTCATGTGTTTGTTGAGCCTACAGTGTCCTGTAGGCTCAACAAACACATGAGTAAAATGGATCCAGCAGAGGATACAATATGTAGATTCTGCCAGGAAGAAGAGGAGAATCCTCTCTACATCCTGTGCCAATATGAGGCACTAGTAAGGGTTAGATATCTAAAGCTGGGCAGTACTAAACCAAGCGCAGAGAGCTACACGCAAGGCTCACTGTTAGGGTTAATAGGGCTAATCAAAGAAGCAAAGCTCGAGCACGTCGTCTTGGATAACAGGGATCCACAATAGATCTGCAAAGGTCGCGGCGGTACAGGCCAAGTGGCCACCCCTACAAATATCTAATCTAATCTAATCTCTCTCTTTCTAAATTTTTAGCAACCAGCTATATTTCTTAGGTAAAAATATAGTCTTTTCACAGGTCAGAATAAAGTCTTATCGCAGATCAAAGTAAAGTAGTCAAAATGTAGCCATGACGCAGGACATTTAGCGTTGTTAAGCGTCAAATAGAGGCCTATCACTGTCAAATTGTAGTCTAATTTGAGTTAAAAATATAGCCTTGCCACAGCTCAACACATAGCATTGTCTCTAGCAGAGCTGAGACGAATCCTCTTAAAAAGGATTCCAATCACGAATCCGAATACCTTATATGATTCGAATCACGAATACTCGAATAAAGAATTCGTAAGAGATAAATATGATTCGAATCAAAGATTCGAATCCTGTTTTTTTGAATACAAATCCCTTAAGAATAAATTTGATTTGATTATTATTTTACAACCATTAACATATAAATATCGTTATCAGTTGTTTTAACAAAAATATTCAAAACCTAATTATTTATTATTAACACTGAACATCGTTGATAACAGTCTAAATATCTCTGTTACTCTGATTGAAGATGTATTTGTGTGTTTTTGAACTTTACTTCAAATCAGTGTCTTGTACGCGTGGCGCATGAAGTAAAATTTCGAGTTTAGAAAAGCCCCGTGAAAATTTGTCTCGGGTCGCTGCGCGACCCTCGACAAATTTTCTACGCGGGGCTTTTCTAAACTCGAAATTTTACTTCATGCTTAGTCTGGGAATGGACAACAATCGTTCTTAGAAGTTTCAAATTGAAGGATCACTCTAGATTACTAAGTTTATTACCATTTTACAAAGGCTACAGCTCGAAGGACCAATCATGGTCTTCGGAGACCGAAAGACTACAGGGAATCGAAGTATTTTTACAAGAAAACAACGAATACCTGAAGGTTTACAGCATGGACGGGAAAGAAAATATCCAATTTTAGAAAAATGTCGAAGTTGGGTTGATTTTCAGTACATTTTTATCTTCATTTTAAATCAGTGTTTTATACGCGTGGCGCATGAAGTAAAATTTCGAGTTTAGAAAAGCCCCGTGAAAATTTGTCTCGGGTCGCTGCGCGACCCTCGACAAATTTTCTACGCGGGGCTTTTCTAAACTCGAAATTTTACTTCATGCTTAATCTGGGAGTGGACAACACTCGTTCTTAGAAGTTTCAAATTGAAGGATCACTCTAAATTACTAAGTTTATTATCATTTTACAAAGGCTACAACTCGAAGGACCAATCATGGTCTTAGGAGACCGAAAGAGTACAGGGAATCGAAGTTTTTTTACAAGAAAACAACGAATACCTGAAGGTTTACAGCATGGATGGGAAAGAACATATCAAATTTTAGAAAAATGTAGAAGTTGGGTTGATTTTCAGTGCATTTTTAACTTCATTTTAAATTAGTGTTTAATACGCGTGGCGCATGAAGTAAAATTTGTCGAGGGTCGCGCAGCGACCCGAGACAAATTTTCACGGGGCTTTTCTAAACTCGAAATTTTACTTCATGCTTAGTCTGGGAGTGGAAACACTCGTTGAAAACTTCAAATTGAACTCTATTATAAAATCGACGAATGCCTGAAAATTACGTAAATAGAAAATTCACTGACTATCATTAAAACCGGAAAAGTCAGAGAAAAGTCATGGTATTTTATTTAAATTGGCCAAAACACTAACAAAAAAGCCATATGATTTAATTAAATTAGTCAAAATCAACAGGCGTCATAAAAATTACAAAACATTTATAAAGCCAACTTAAATATTGACAAAAACAATGAAAAAAATTTAACAAACTGGGGGTTTCCCACAGAAGAAGGTCACAACTGCACTTCATAAATACATACACAGCATAATTGGAACGTTAGAATCAAATTAAATACCTGTTGGTATACTTTTAGATTTATCTAAAGCCTTTGATAGCTTATATCATGAATTCTTAATAGAAAAGTTGTGGAAGTATGGTGTCCGTGGAACCCCTTTAAACTTAATTAAAACCTATTTATCAGAAAGGCAGCAATGTGTAAAACTTCGTAACATAACATCAGATAGCTTATATCTAACAAAAGGAATTCCACAGGGCAGCATACTAGGGCCTTTATTGTTTATTATATATATTAACGATCTTGCTTCAGTTGCTCAAAGAACGGGTGGTATAATTGAGATGTATGCAGATGACACCAATCTATTGGTCTCCTGTAAAAATATTGCTGAAGCTGAAATTAAATGTAATGAGCTTCTATTACAGTGCAATGAATGGCTCTGTAAAAATAAACTAAAACTACATACACAGAAGACTGAAATAATATTCTTTAAAACCAACAATACAAAGATAATTTATCCAACTGATCTAACGTTATTAGATGACACACTACTACCAAAACAAAACGTTCGATTCCTTGGAGTAAGCTAGATGAACAACTCAATGGCAAAGTGCATATTGAAAAGGTAGAGAAAGAAATGAGTTCGGCGTGCTATATGTTAAGAATGCTCAAAAGGTCAGGTGCACCCATAGACACGTTAAAACTTGTATACAATGCTTATCTTTGCACAAGAATGCGATATGGTATAACATACTATGGATAGAGCAGTGATGCAAATAATGTATTCATAATTCAGAAAAAAAGCAGTACGAATTATTTTTAATTTGTCCTTTTCAACTTCGTGTAGGGGATATTTTAAGTCCCATAATCTATTGACATTCTATGGTATGTATATTTACGAATCAATAGTAAGAATTCTATCAACTGACACACATCTCGCTAAACACCAACATTCTCATAAAACCAGACATTTTGCCAACTATGCCTTGCCGATCCATCGATTAACTTTGTATGAGAGACATCCTTCGTATGTTGCTATGAAATATTTTAATAAGCTTCCAAGTGCTATCAAAAACATTCAAAACAAAAATATATTCAAATCACGATTATATGAACATTTGTGTTTGTTAGAACCTTATTCTTTAAATGAAGTATAGTCCGAATTCTTGGAACCGATGCGTCAATGTGTGCTTTAAAAATGTTTCTTCTTTTTTTTATATTTATGTTATATTTATGTATTTTTAACTGTTTACTTGACACTTTTTCATTGATATGTAACATTTTGTCTGTATGCGTATTTTTGAAAATAAAGATTTAAAATAAAAAAAAAAGTCAGGGAAAAAAATCTTGAATCAGGGAAATGTCGGAAAACTTTAACATTTCAATTTGTGGATGCATGTCAGTTTTACTTCAAATAATGTTTAACAAAATTTTGAAAACTAGATTATTGTCTTTACAAACATTTTTAGTCATATAATGTTCTTATCAAAGCAATCGCTTTGAAGTTTCGAACGAGCGTTTCCACTCCCAGACTAAGCATGAAGTAAAATTTCGAGTTTAGAAAAGCCCCGCGTAGAAAATTTGTCGAGGGTCGCGCAGCGACCCGAGACAAATTTTCACGGGGCTTTTCTAAACTCGAAATTTTACTTCATGCGCTACGCGTATAAAACACTGATTTAAAATGAAGTTAAAAATGCATTGAAAACCAACCCAACTTCGATATTTTGTTAAAATTGGATGTTTTCTTTCCCATCCATGCTGTAAACCTTCAGATATTCGTTGTTTTCTTGTAAAAAAACTTCGATTGCCTGTAGTCATTCGGTCTCCGGAGACCGTGATTGGTCCTTCGAGCTGTAGCCTTTGTAAAATGGTAATAAACTTAGCAATCTACAGTGATCCTTTAATTTGAAACTTCTAAGAACGAGTGTTGTCCACTCCCAGACTAAGTATGAAGTAAAATTTCGAGTTTAGAAAAGCCCCGCGTAGAAAATTTGTCGAGGGTCGCGCAGCGACCCGAGACAAATTTACACGGGGCTTTTCTAAACTCGAAATTTTACTTCATGCGCCACGCGTATTAAACGGTGATTTAACGAGAAATAAAAAAAAACATAAAACACATTTTTCATTTTAATCCTCACAATTAATTCGAATTATTTTTGACGATCCAAATTCTCTTGTAAGTATTCGAATTCTTTTGTAAATATTCGAATCCTTCTATGAGGATTCAAATCTCTCGCATTTGGATTCGAATACGAATCCTTTTAAAAAAATGAAACGAATCCGGATCACGAATCCAGTTTAACAAAGTATTCGAATGCCTCTTTTGAATCCTCTAAAAAGATTCGATTCCAGGATTCGAATCCCGAATGATTCGAATCCGGCCCAGCTCTGGTCTCTTGTTAAAGTATAGCCTTGTCACAGTTATAAATATAGCCTTCTTTTGGGTCAAAACATAGCCTTATCACAGGTTAAAATATCTCCTTGAGAATGACCTAAGGTCGAAACTAGTTGGAGTAAAAATAAAAAATCAGTGAAACAAACTAAGTGTTTTAATCAAAGCGTATTAAAATATTGCCTTATCGCAGGTAAAAACGTAGACTGATCACAGGTCAAAATACACAATAATTTTTATTTATTTTATTTCTATGAAAATTTTATCTTCGAATATCCAAGTATTAGAATACTCACCCTTATAATATTCATTATATTTTTCTTCTAGATTAAAAACAAAGTTTATTTTACAACAACGTTGTAATGCTATAATTTATCTTTGTCAGGTGAAGCATTTGTATTTATTGTTTAAATAGTATGCAATTTTATTATTAAAACTAATCTTCCTGTGTTAATATGTACAACAGATGACCCATATATGTATTTTTTAACATTTCTTATTTACAACTCTTTTATGATAGTGGTAATTATAATACCTGCATGCGGAACACAATGAACACCAGCACATCCATATCTAGAAAATATGTCGGTATGGAAAATATTTAACAATGACAATTAAATAATCGTAACCGCATATTTGATATTACAATATAATAGGCATTGTTTTCTTGAATAATTTTATTTTCAGTGGGCAAAACAAGAATATTATTTAAATAAGCATACTTATGGATATTTATATGCAATAGGTGGTAACCAGGGGCGTAGATAACGTAATGTGGAGAAGTTAAAGCAAACTGCTCCCTTCATACTCTCGAATTTTATAGGTGCAAAATTATGTTAGACAAAATAAACATTTGTAAAAAAAATTAAGGCGAGATCAAATATGAAATCAAACTGAATTTATGAATTATAAACGTACATACTTCATAAGAAGTATATTTTGAACTTTACAATAATTCAGTGTTTTCTACGCGTGGCGAATGAAGTAAAATTTCGAGTTTAGAATGGCCTGAAAATTTGGATTTGCCGTGGCGCCTTGCCTTGCTCCTAACCCAAATGTTCAAGCTGTTCTAAATTCTAAATTTTACTGAATGTTTAACTAAGGAGTTCAAACTAGGGATGTTCCGATCCTAAGAAAAATATCAATTTCAATTTTCAATTTCAATTTCAATTTATTGATGTTATAACAAAAGTTTTACACAAGTCAAGTTACAATAGATAAATAATAAATAGATGTACAAAAAAAAAGTGTATAAAATACAGAAGATACATTAACATGTAGTCGAACAAACAAAAATGGTACATACAGATTAAAATAGACAATATGCAAGAGTATAGGTCCAAAAATAAAGTGTTAGATGTCATTATCAAAAAACTCATCTGTGCTGAAATAAGCATGCTCGAGAAGGAATTCTTCTAGCACTTCTCGGAATTTATTGAGCGGAAGATTTCGTGTGCTATGACTAAGGTGATTAAAGAACTTAATGCCGTGATATCTTGTTCCAGTTAGGGATCTCTGTAATCTCGATTGTGGCAAATTCAAGTCAGATTTTCCTCTGGTCTCATATGTGTAATTACGTACTGGCATAGCTGCAATATTAAGATTAACGTGCATCAATTATTTAATATCGATATTGGGTATCGATTATTTCGATATTGGGTATCGATTCTATCGTATAGCTAAGTATCGATACGGTAAAATATCGTGGTGAAAAGTATCGATATTCAAAATATCGATAATTTTGGATACCAGATATTTTAGATTTAATATTTGCAATTATTTAATGCTGTAAATTAAGATTGATAATATTGCCAATAGTTTAATGACGGTTACGAAATTATCAATATTCACCTTTTACAAAATAATAATAATAATAATATTTCAATGTTATATACGCGTGGCGCATGAAGTAAAATTTCGAGTTTAGAAAAGCCCCGTGAAAATTAGTCTCGAGTCGCTGCGCGACCCGAGACTAATTTTCTACGCGGGGCTTTTCTAAACTCAAAATTTTACTTCATGCTTTGTCTGGGAGTGGAAATCACTCGTTTTGTCGATTTATAAAATGTTCATGAGATTTTCGATATTTTATAATATTTGTCGATTTAAAAGAAATTCATGAGATCAATATTTCAAGATTATATTAATTTATAAAATTTTCATAAAGATTTTCGATATTTCGAGATTTGTGTAAACTTTTCAATTTTTGTCGATTTAAAATTTTTTTTGAGATTTTGAATATTTTGAGATGTGCGTAAGATTTTCAATATTTTGAACTTTTTATCAATTTATAAAATTTTTATTAGATTTTCGATACTTCAGGAGTTTCTTAAAATTTTCAATTATTGTCGATTTATTTTCGTCAATTCATAAAACTTTCATAAGATTTTCAATATTTCGGAATTTTCCTAAGATTTTCAATATTTCGAGATTTTCCTAAGATTTTCAATATTTCGAGATTTTCCTAAGATTTTCAATATTTACAGTTTCAGATAATAATTTTCTTTCTTTCTTATTATTTATTTGTTTATGATCTAGGTCCTTTTGCACCCCGACCGATTAACTTTAATCGTTCACTAATCATTAATTAAACCTCTGATTAAGTCAAATTTCTCGAACAAAAGAATTTTATAAATTTAAAAGATATCCTAAACATGTCTCTTTCATCATTATGCATTTGGTAAACAATTTGTAAATACAATTGTGTTTTTAAAAAGTACTAATCACTGATTAAGTTAATCGACTTGGGTGCAAACGAGCATTCGTGATTTAATCTTGTGTTTATAAGTTTATTGTGTAATCAACTGTAAAAGGTGTTATCCGTTAAATAATTAAATAAATAAATAAATAAATATTTCCAAATTTTCAATTTATAAAACTTTAATGAGATTTTCAATATGTCGAGATTTTCGTCAAATTATAAAATTTTTGACATTGAAATGTTCGAAAGATTTTCGATATTTCGAGATTTTTAATAGTTCAACAAATTTCTCGATTCTTTATGAAATTTTTCTTCTATGAATTTTCATCAATTTTCATGAATTTCTAAGATTTAGAAATTTATTAATTTATAAAATTTTCATCACATTTTCGACACTTCGGGATTTTCGTAAAATTTTTAGTTATTGTCGATTTATAAAATTTTATTGAGATTTTCGTCGGAATTTCGGGGTATTTTCATGAGAATTTCTATATTTCGAGATTTTCCTAAAACTTTCAATATTTCTAGATTTTCAATTTATAGAATGTTAACGAGATTTTCAATATGTCGAAATTTTTGTCAAATCATAAAAAAAGTTATTAGATTTTCGATACTTCAGGATTTTCGTAAAATTTTCAATTATTGTCGATTTATTTTCGTCAATTCATAAAACTTAAATGAGATTTTCAATATTTCTAGATTTTCCAAAGATTTTCAATATTTCGAGATTTTCAACTTATAAAACGTTAATGAGATTTTTAATATGTCGAGATTTTTGTCAAACTAAAATTTTTGACATTAATATGTAAGATTTTCGATATTTCGAGATTTTTAATGTTTCAACAAATTTCTCGATTCTGTATGAAATTTTTTTTCCATGGATTTTCAACTTTTAAAATCTTGACAATTTTCATGAGTTTCTAAGATTTATAAATTTATCAATTTATAAAATTTTTATCAGATTTTCGATACTTCGGGATTTTCGTAAAATTTTTAGTTATTGTCGATTTATAAACTTTTATTAAGATTTTCGTCGGATTTTCAGTGTTTCGAGATTTTCGCCAATTCATAAAATTTTCATGAGATTATCAAAATTTCGATATTTTCCTAAAACTTACAATATTTCGGGATTTTCAATTTATAGAATATTAACGAGATTTTCAATATGTCGAGATTTTTGTCAAATCATAAAAAAATGTTATTAGATTTTCGATACTTCAGGATTTTCGTAAAATTTTCAATTATTGTCGATTTATTTTCGTCAATTCATAAAACTTTCATGAGATTTTTAATATTTCGAGATTTTTCTAAGGTTTTTAATATTTCGTGATTTTCAATTTATAAAACGTTAATGAGATTTTCAATATGCCGAGATTTTCGTCAAATTATAAAATTTTTGACGTTGAAATGTTCGTAAAATTTTCGAAATTTCGAGATTTTTAATATTTCAAAAACTTTCTCGATTCTTTATGAATTTCTTTTTCGTGAATTTTCATCAATTTTTAAAACCTTGACAATTTTCATAAATTTCTAAGATTTAGAAATTCATCAATTTATAAAATTTTTATCAGATTTTCGATACTTCGTAAAATTTTCAATTATTGTTGATTTATAAAATTTTAATGTGATTTTTAATATTTCAAGATTTTCGTCGGATTTTCGGTGTTTTAAGATTTTCGTCAATTCATAAAATTTCATGAGATTTGCAACATTTCGAGATTTTCCTAAGATTTTCAATATTTCGAGTTTTTCAATTTGTGAAATATTAACGCAATTTTCAATATGTCGATATTTTCGCAAATTATAAAACTATTAACATAGAAATATTCGTAAGATTTTCGATATTTCGAGATTTTTAATATTTTAAAAATAAATTCTTTATGATTTCTTTTCCATGAATTTTCATCAATTTTTTAAATCTTGACAATGTTCATGAATTTTTGAGATTTCTAAAATATTTGCAATTTTCATCTATTTCTCGGATTTCCGTTAATTTAAATAATGTTGATTCTTTTTATAAATTTTTAAGGGATTTTTTTCAATTTTTAATAAATTTCTTAGATTATAAAATTTGTTAAAAATGTCAATTCTGAGGGATTTTCTCAATTTCTGAAATGTGGGAACTTTTCATAAATTTTCTAGGTTTTCATCAATTAGAAAAATGCTAACACTTTTCGTAAATTTGGGAGGTTTTAATTTTAATTACTTTTAAAGATGTGTATGATTTTCATGAAACCTTAAGATTTTCGTCACATTTGAAATTGTCGATTCTTTTCGTAAATGTCCAAGATTTTCATCGATTCTTGTAAAAATTGATTATTTCAATTATAAATGGAAAAAGTTATATTTTTTTGTTTTTAACAAATTTTATGTGTTTTGTTAATATTCATCATTTTTAACTTTTTTAATATTTTTTTTTTTTTTACAAAACAGAATGAAACAAAATAAGATATTGACAATTGTCGAACGAATGTCTTTCACTCCCAGACTAAGCATGAAGTAAAATTTCGAGTTGAGAAAAGCCTTAAGAATTTGGATTTGGACGCGCCAGCGTCCAAATCCAAATTCGGGCTTTTCTCAACTCGAAATTTTACTTCATGCGTCACGCACATAAAAACACTAATTTATTGTAATGTTCAAAATATACTGTTCATTTAAATTTGCAATTTTTATAACACATATAACAAATCTTTATTATCAGAGGACAATACAAAATAATTAATTACATTATTGTTTATAATCAATAAATATAAATAAAATAAACTTCCTCTTGATAACTGGCTATCGACCAGAGGTCTTTCCGCCGAGAATTGATGATGGTACTATTTTCTTTGACAGTTAGTGGGTGGTGAGATGAAATTAAGTCGAAAATGGTGACGTTTACAGAATTGGGAAAGGAATTGGAAGTTTGAAGGGTTTGCGCGAATTTGTCTGCGAGGTATTGTAGCCTATTTTCGATTGGGGATACATTGGTTGTGGTATAGAGGAGATGGTTGGATGGGTTGTACAAAGGGTTTTTAGGATGGAGTATTTTTGTAAGTGCACGAAGAGCTGATCGTTCACTAACTTGTATGCATTTTATAGTTGGATTGGAGGATTCGAACAGGAGTATGGATGCGTAATCAAGGAGTAGACGACAGATCATTTTGTAGATGCGGGTGGCGGTTAGAATGGAAATACCCTTATTTCTAAATGTTAAGCATCTAAAATGCTTCGCTCTACAAATTATTTTGTTTTTTTAATGTTTTCCGCATGTTTTTTAAATTTTAACTTAGTGTCAAATGTGACACCTAAGTATTTAATATAGAGGGAAGGAAGTATAGGAGTTTGTGAGATGAATAGGTTATACGGATAGTTAGGGAAGAGTCGGTGGAAAGGAATTAATAGTTGGGATTTTTTGGGGTTAATTTTGATTCGCCATTTTGAAAACCATGTCTCGAGTGTCTCTATTAGTTGTTGCAGGGTTTGTAGGGCTTTTGGAAGGGAGGGTTCGTGAGTTATGAGAGCGGTATCGTCAGTGTATTGGAGGATATATGATTTAGGATTAAAGTATTTGGGATCAGGATTATACATGTCAGTGCAGAAAATGTTGTATTGTATGGGAGCGGGGGGTGATCCTTGTGGAACCCCTTGCTCGGGGGAGAATGTTGTGGAGAAATAATTATCTATTTTAACTTTTAAGGTTCTATGGGATAGGAAATTGTTGAGGAGTAGGATGAGATCTTTAGGAATATTTAGGAGATGACACTTGAACAGCAAACCTCGGTGCCATACAGAGTCGAAGGCTTTTTGTATATCCAGAAATAGGGCTGCAGATGCTTGACCTTCGAGGTGTGCCGTTTGCTAGTTGGATGCGACTATGGAGAGCGGGAGGGTAGTGGACTTTTTTGGGAGGAATCCAAATTGGTAATTGGGTATTCGGTGAGAGATGTGGGACAGGATTTTATGTTTAATTAGGGATTCGTACAGTTTGCCTATTACAGGGAGAAGAGTGATGGTCCTGTAGCTGGAGATTAGGGACGGTTTGTGGTCTTGTTTGGGGATACATATGATGGTTCCAATTTTCCACTCAGGAGGAAAGTATTGGGATTGGTAGCTATAGTTAAGGATTTCTAGGATGTATTCGTGGATGTGAATAGGGAGGGTTTTTATAACATTTTCACTAGATTTTTAATATTTCGAGATATTCGTGAGTTTATCATTATTTCGAGATTTTCATCAATTTAATAAAATGTTAGTGAAATTTCCAACATTTCGAGATTTTCGTCGATTTATGAAAACTTTCTTCAGATTTTTATCATTTTTTATAAAAATTGTCTCGTCTATTATTTAAATTTTCAAATATTTTAATTTAATGTATCTAGTTAAGATTCTTTTTTAACAAAAGTAAAGTATAGTAAATTTATTAACGGTAAACACCATTTGTACATACAAATTAAAATATAATATAATAAATTTAAGAAAATATAAACAAAATAATATTAAGCTAACGACGTTAAAAAAATGTGTCTAGTTAAAACTTAAAAAAAAGTAAAAGTAAATAATACACAGTCATTTTCTCTTTTAAGTAACCTAACACACAAAAACTGAGGCCATTGAATTTTACTAAGCAGTATACTTTAAACTTCACTTGAAATTTCCCTACTTGTTTGAGAAAATTAAATTCAGGAATGATGTTCACACTCTTAATATTAGATTCAAGGGGTCTTTATCACAGCCCAAATATAGAACCACCCTCTTTGAACGATCTTTCTCTTTTCAAATTTATATTGTTTATAATGCCATATCTTCTGACTTAAAACGTCTAAATTATACAACATTTGTGAAAAGAATTAAAATGTAATGCTATGTGTAATGTTTGTTCGATCTGTCTATACAACGCGTGACTGATTTATATGTTCTTCTGTTACCATTTCATATATTAATATGTTCATTGATAATATTTAAGGTTTAGATGGAAGACCAGTTTAGCATTTTTATGCTAAACTGAATCTCGCCTTAGGGTTTTCCAATTATTGAGAGTTTAATTCTTGTTTTATTATTATTGTTTTATATTTGTATTGTATTCGCAGAATGTACTTTAAGAATTGAAAATAAAGTTTATTATTATTATTATTAATTAGTGTTTAATAGGATCGACCGAGTTTTATTCATTTATTTATTTAGGCTTTTCTAAACTCGAAATTCTACTTCATGCGCCACCGATCCTATCAAATACTGATTTCAAGTCAAGTTCAAAAGATACCGCCTAGCAAAATTCAATGGCCTCAGTTGTTGTGTGTTAGTATACTTAAAAGAGAAAATGACTGTATATTTTTTACTTCTATTTTTCTTTAAGCTTTAACTAGACACATTTTTTTAACGCCGTTAGCTTATTATTATTTTGTTTATATTTTCTTGAATCTATTATATTATATTTTAATTTTTATGTACAAATGGTGTTTACCGTTAATAAATTTACTTTACTTTACTATTGTTAAAAAATTATCTTAATACAATAACGACTAGTTAGATTGTTTCTAATAACGATATAGACTATTTAGTATCAATATTAGCGATATACTGGAAAAAGAAATATTAATATAAATATCGATTATTTTCAATAAAAATATCGATATTCCAAGATATCGATATATATCGAACATCCCTAGGGTCGTTAAAAGCTTCAAATTGAACGCTATAATAAATACAACAAATTCCTAAAAATTTACCAAACACTGTAATCGACGGAATATGTATACTTAACAGAAAAATTGCCTGTATAATATTTCGTATAAATAATTAAAAGTTCAACAAACAATATCTGTCTATTACTAACTGATTATATTAATTAAACTATAAGTGTACATAGCGTTACTTTCACACTCAACTAACAATAACAACGCATACAGCACACTTCCATGCAAAATAATTACCATTATGAATCATCTCGGTTACGTTTTTTTTCATAATTAGCATTAACGAATCCGGCTTATTAATTGCAAAATTTAGTTCCAGCACTTGGGCAAAAAGTAAATTATTAATGAGGAAATGAGCGAATGAATCATCTTTTTGTTAATTGATTGTAGGTATCTATTTCGAAATTTGACAATCCGTTTTGTCGGTGGTCGTTAAATTGACTATAAAAACGATATAAGTGTCGTTTGTTTAATTTAATTTTACTCATCACCTTGAAATTAATATTGTAGAAAGTGTTAGTATTATTATTGCTGTTTTAATTTAGTTAAGTTTTGTAATAAATTCAAACATGATTAGTTTAATATTTAATTTATAATAATTTTTACTATTTTGAGAATAAAATTGTTTACATCCGTTTTAATATTTAATATGAATATAGAAATCAATACAAAGTGTATATTTGAAATAATGATCAGACTTTTAAGGGTAGTGCTCATTCTATCTAAGTAGGCGATAAATGCGGACATATTATATTAAGTACTGTGGAGTTTATCTGTGCGACTAAAAATAATGACATTTTGATGCAGTAATTTACCGTTTTGATTAATTAAATAAGTCGTTCATAAATATTTTGGTTTATTTAAAGTAAAGGTTAAAATATGCTTTTTATGTTTGATCTCTTACTAAATTTTACAAACATTTATTGCGTATAATGAAATCTTGCGCTTTTAATTGGAGCAATTTTCTTTGGGATATGTTAGATCAATCTTAAGCAGAATGTTTTCAATCTCACTTTAAATCAGCGTTAGTACTTGTGGCGCATGAAGTTTAGAAAAGCCTGAACATTTCGAGTTTAGAAAAGCCCGAAATTTTGGATTTGATAGGGCGCGACTCGCTTTGCTCGCGCGCCCCAGCAAATCCAAATTTTAAGGCTTTTCTAAACTCGAAATTTTACTTCATGCTTAGTCTGGGAGTGGAAACCCTCGTTAGACAATAAATCAGAAACTTATTTTGCAGTTTCCTTTATTGGCAAATTTTTCAGGCTTTACTAAATTCGAAATTTCACTTAATGCTTAATCAAGGAGTAAAAACACTCCATCGACGTTGACTGCTTTTATAAAAACAATGAATTCCTACTAATTTTTAAACACTATATCAGGAGATGTATACTTGAAAGAAACATTTTCTTTATGGCACAGATCCTGAACAATAATTTAAATACATCCTGTACAAATTAATGTACTCAATTGTTTTTAGTTTATTGGGGACTCGAATACATTTAATTCAATTAAAAACATTCTTAAACTTATTTTCACTTGTTCTTGTACTCAATTGTTTTTAGTTTATTAGGGACTCGAATACAACTAACTCAATCAAAAACTTCCTTAAAATAATTTATTTTTTTGAGTTACGTGAAGATTTTAAGTCACTCAATTAAAACGCAGTTATATTCCTTTCCTCACTTTTATTTTTCGATGCTAGATGTACATTTCGGGTACTATGTACCCATTATCAATAGCTAACTGTTTTAATTAACTTCCTTAGACTTATTGTCACCTTTTCCTAAGCAAAATTAGTCATTTATGAATAGAATACATTTCTACGAAAAGCCAATAACCTACAAAGGTTACTCCAATACTAAAAATCTCCACACATCAAAGAGTTTTTAAAAACATTAAAAATAGGCTTCCTTTAATTGTAGATAAATGACCGCTTGCCAATTTGCAAATAAAACTAACAGATGTTCCCTCACGTGGATTGTTTATTTTTAAATGTTCATAGGGTTATTTTAAAAATCATCATTAGACCTAGTTACAGATACGCGAATATATAAAAAAATCAAAATAATTGGCAACTTGTGGATATAATTAAAGATAAATATAAAAAATGTGATGTGTCCACTTTCCACGTAAGTTAAAAAATTGATAATTAACATACTAAATTTATTTTGTTCTAACCAATTGGTTAAAGATTTCACTTGAAGTTAGTGATTTATACGCGTGGCGCATAAAGTAAAATTTCGAGTTTAGAAAAGCCCCGTGAAAATTTGTCTCGGGTCGCTGCGCGACCCTCGACAAATTTTCTACGCGGGGCTTTTCTAAACTCGAAATTTTACTTTATGCTTACTCTGGGAGTGGAAAACAATCGTTTAATAATTAGACATTATTTTTAGAACTTACATCGTTAAAATATCAAGTGTTTAAATCAAATTCACAAGTTACGTTCGTAAAACCCTTTTTGTTTACATCAATCTTTGAGGTTATGTTTATTAAATCTTGTTTGTTAGGATCAAATTCGGAGATTGGGATTGTTAAAACTTGTTTGTTTACAACAAATTTGTAGGTTAGGTCGGTTAAATCTAGTTTGCTTACATCAAGTTTGTAGGTTAGGTTAATTAAATCTTGTTTGTTTACATAAAATTTGCAGGTTAGGTTAGTTAAATCCTGTTTGTTTAAATCTCAGCAATGTATATTTTCAACTTTAGTTTAAATCAGTGGTTTATACGCGTGGCACATGAAGTAAAATTTTGAGTTTAGAAAAGCCCCGTGAAAATTTGTCTCGGGTCGCTGCGCGACCCTCGACAAATTTTCTACGCAGGGCTTTTCTAAACTCGAAATTTTACTTCATGCTTAGTCTGAGAGTGGAAACCCTCGTTAGACGATCAATCAGAAACTTATTTTACAGTTTCCTTTATTGTCGAATTTATGACATAAAATAAATAGAGTTGATTTTATCTATTACTTCAAATTTCGAACTAAAGCAAATTCGTGTGCGTTAGTAAACTTCGACGAACAAATTGCAAAAGCATAAATTATACCGAAATTATGTAAAATACATACATTTAAAATGAGTTTATTTACTTGAACAAGTTTCTCATCTTTCACGTGGTGAAACATATTTAACTATGATTTAAAAAGAAAAACACTTGGCTATATTTCACTAATATTAGTGAAATTTAACCAGGTGTTTTCCTTTTTAAATCAGAGTTTATTTACTTTTTGATAATTTCAATCAACTTTAAACTTCTATAACTTTTTCCAAAATTGAAAGATTTTGTTTAATTTTACGTAAAAACAAAGCACAGTAATTTTTTTTAAAAAATACCCACAAATCTCATAAAATTCTGATGTTTCAGTAATTTTGCAAAATTCTTTAAACAGGACCTCAATTTAATGAGATGTTAACTATTTCATAATATCAATCAAATTTAAGCTTCTGTAACTTTTCCCCAAATTGACAAATTTTATTTTATCTTGTGTTAAAACAAAGAACTGTCATTTTTTAGTAATACCCGCAAATCTCATAAAAATCTGATGTTTCAGTAATTTTTCAAAATTCTTTAAACAAAACATAAATTGATGTTTTGTTTAAAGAATTTTGAAAAATTACTGAAACTATGTAAAGTTAATTAAAGGAAAGGCACTTGGTATTGTTTCACAATTAAATCTTTATTCCGACTAGTTTCGGTTTGTTAGACCATTTTCAAAGGAATGTCACATTCCTTTGAAAATGGTCTAACAAACCGAAACTAGTCGGAATAAAGATTTAATTGTGAAACAATACCAAGTGCCTTTCCTTTAATTAACTTTACATAGTGTAATATGCTTCACCAAGTGCCAGATGAGAAATTAATTCAAGAAATAATTACTGAAACATCAGATTTTTATGAGATTTGCGGGTATTACTAAAAAAATGACAGTTCTCTGTTTTAACACAAGATTAAATAAAATTTGTCAATTTGGGGACATCATCATTTCAATCAACTTTATGTTTCTGTAACTTTTCTTAAAATTAAAAGATTTTGTTTAATCTTACATAGAAACAAAGCCCAATCTTTTCTTTATTAACATCTGTAAATTTCATAAAAATCTGATGGTTCACTCATTTTTTAAAATTCTTTAAGCAAAACATGAATTTAATGAGATGTTAATATTTTCATAATTTCAATCAAATTTAAGCTTCTGTAACTTATTTCCAAATTGACAGATTTTGTTTAATCTTACATAGAAACAAAGCCCAATCTGTTCTTTATTAACTTCTGTAAATTTCATAAAAGTCTAATATTTCAGTAGTTTTTTAAAATGCATTAAACAAAACATCAATTTAATGAGATGTTGTTGACTTTTTCATAATTTTAATCAATTTTAAGCTTCTGTAACTTTTCCCCAAATTGACAGATTTTTATTATTATTATTATTATTATTCTTTATTTACGGAATTCACCTTTTTTACAATTGTAATTAACAACATTAAAGCAATAAATAACATGTAGGAATAAAATATTGAATTAAAAGATAAATATAAATAATTATGATCACTGGTCATTGTATGAAATTTGTCAACTTAATGCGCTTTAATCGGTTTTTAAACTGCGGCAGTGAAGATGTGAATAATAAAAAGTCGTTACTACGCGACAGTAGGTTTGCGTAACGCATCATACGATCCATGGGATTAAACATCCCATAGTTCGTTGAGTGAAATGCCAATCTAAACAAGGGTTTATGTCTAGACTGAGCATTTCTTGGTATATTGAAATTTAACATCTCCAACAGTTCGCCGCAATTCAAAATCCCATTAACTAATTTAAATAAAAACAAAATGTCAAGAAACTTTCTCCTCTCCGCCAACGATTGAATATTTAATCTAATCAGCATCTGGCTATGGCTAAAGATTGAATTAGGGCCATCCAGTCTAAACTGCATAAGTTTTAAAAATTTGCTCTGCACCATTTCAATTTTTTTAATTGCTGTACCAGTGTATGGGGCCCATACTGATGATCCATATTCAAGATGTGGACGTACGAGTGCTAAGTACAATCTCATAACTGTACTCGGACTAAAGTCACCAGTAAACCTTCGAATGAACCCCAACATTGTTAAGCTTTTATTGCAAATCAGGTTAATGTGTTTAGAGAAATTAAGGTTTGATGAGAAAAGCACGCCAAGATCTCTTATTTCAGTAACACGCTCGAGCTGATGGTCATTAATACTGTAATCGAAATTCATAAAATTTCGCCTGCAAAAAGAAATATAAACACATTTCTTCATATTTGAATACAGTTCATTAGCCTCACACCACAACTCAACATTTTGCAAATCCTGCTGCAATGCAAACTGATCATCAGCTTTACTTATATTTTTAAACATTTTTAAATCATCGGTATAAAGGAGAAACCTACTTGATTTTATCACGCAGCCAATATCGTTAATAAATAACAAAAACAAAATGGGCCCACAATGCGAGCCCTGGGGTACACCCGAAGACACACGAATCGAATTGGATTTATGAGATCCTATTCGGACACGCTGAGTTCTATCCTCTAAATAACTCCTCAACGTTTAATATTACGTAAAAACAAATCACTGTAATTTTTTAGTAATATCCGCAAATCTCACAAAAGCTGATGTTTCAGTAATTTTTCAAAATTTTTAAACAAAACATCAATTTAATAAGATTTTGTGTACTTTTTCATAATTTCAATCTGTTTTATGCTTCTGTAACGTTTCTTAAAACTAATACATTTTGTTTAATCTTATATAGAAACAAAGCTCAATCTTTTTTTCAATAACTTCTGTAAAATTTATAAAAATGTGATGTTTCAGTAATTTTTCAAAATTCTTTAAACAAAACATCAATTTAATGAGACTTTGTTTACTTTTTCATAATTTCAATTAACTTTAAGCTTCTGTAACTTTTCCCCAAATTGACAGATTTTGTTTAATCTTACGTAAAAACAAAGTACTGTCATTTTTTTAGTAATACCCGCAAATCTTATAAAAATCTGATGTTTCGTTGTTTGGTGTTGTAGGCGTTCACTTTGTGGTTTTATTTACAAATCTGATGTTTTAGTAATTTTTCTAAATTCTTTAAACAATGCATCAATTTAATAAGATTTTGTTTCTTTTTTATAATTTCAATCAATTTTATGATTCTGTAACTTTTCTTAAAACTAACAGATTTTGTTTAATTTTACATAGAAAAAGAAAGCTCAAACTTTTTTTATTAACTTCTGTGAATTTAATAAAAATCGGATGTTTCAGTAGTTTTTCAAAATTCTTTAAACAAAACATCAATTTAATGAGATTTTGTTTACTTTTTCATAATTTCAATCAGCTTTAAGCTTCTGTAACTTTTCCCAAAATTAACAGATTTTGTTTAATCTTACATTGAAATAAAGCCAAATCTTTTCTTTATTAACTTCGGTAAATTTCATAAAAATCTAATATTTCAGTAATTTTTCAAAATTCTTCAAACAAAACATCAATTTAATGAGATTTTGTTTACTTTTTCATAATTTCAATTAACTTTAAGCTTTTGTAACTTTTCCCAAAATTAACAGATTTTGTTAAATATTACATAGAAACAAAGCCCAATCTTTTCTTCATTAATTGTACATTCATCATGTCAAACAACGAATCTACCACTCCCGATATCCTTCTTTGTGTAGGCAACACCTCATACATAATGTCGCCCTCGTCCCCGATTTATGTTCAGACCACATGTCGGTTCAATTCTCCCTCAATGTCTGCTTTCCTCTTCCTTCCCCTCCTAAGACAATACCATGCTACAAACACTGCGACTACGAAAGTGACTGACGAAATGACTACATTTATCTCCGAAAACCAATCAATTAACCCTAACACGATTTCCCTTTTCCTGGAAACCCTATCTAAATCAATCCAACAAAACACACCTACCATCACTAAAAAGACATACAAATACCCCGTTCCTAAATATATTCTTTGCTTAATAAAGTACAAACGACAGTTATACAGAGACTTTAGACAGACTGACGACATAGCACTTAAACAAAAATTCAATAGACTAAACATCTGATTACACAGTACAAAAGTGATCTTTGGGTTAAATCGTGTCAACAAATAAATGATCTGCATGGTAAGCACTACTAGTAGGAGATAAAAATGCGGAGTAAACGACAAAAAATACAGTAACGGACGACATTGACCTTACCAATATATTTGCGACCTACTTCAACCAAACATACACAATGACAGAACACACAGACTACGACAACGACTTCCGTGACAATGTTAACTCTTGGTATACGTCGTTTAAAACCACCCAAATTCCCCATCCTCCAAATGATGCTGTAAAGGAGGAAGAATACTTCAAAAACCTTGCAAAGGGAAAAAACACTTCTCCTGGTTACAATATTCCTAGACTCATCCTAAAATTCATTCCAACAAACATCCACACCTACATAATCCAGATTTTTAACCACATATATTCCACTCAGGTCATTCCATTGGAATGGAAAAGGAGTATAATTACATGAATTCCCAAACCCGGAAATGATCCTTTAGATCCTTGCAATTATCGCTCTATTACCCTTCTCCCTGTCCTTGAAAAGCTATTTGAAACCATTTTAAAAAAACAAGCTTTTGGCCTGCACAGCTGAACTCTTCCCACCCTACCAATTTGGATTCCTTGAAAACCGCTCCACATCTCTACCTTTAATTATCCTCACATCCAACTGCCAAACAGCAAGTCTCGAAGGTCGCAAATCTGCCATTCTATTTTTAGATATCAATAAAGCGTTCGACTCCGTCTGGCACCGGGGCCTGTTGTTTAAATGCAGCTCCCTGAATGTACCTCCTTACCTAATTAACCTCCTAGACAGTTTTCTCCATAATAGATCCCTTCAAGTCAAAATACGCCAGTATGTCTCCAACTCCTTCACACTGGAACAGGGTTTACTTCAAGGCTCCCCTCTTTCACCATTACTCTATAACCTCCTCGTTCATGACATGTACAATCTTGATCCCAACTGTATAAACAAATCCGCCTATCCTCTTCTTTATGCCGATGATACTGCACTAATATGAATATGAATATGAATATGAATCGCGCATGCCGCCACACTCCCTAAAGTCTTAGCACTCTACAGGGCCTGATCGATTCGATACAAACGTGGTTCGTGAAATGGCGAATATCAATAAATCCCAACAAATCCCAGCCCTTGATTCCTTTTCACCAATCAAAAAACTCCCCTTTTAGAATTGCCATAAATAATAACATAATACATAATACAGCCACGTGTAATCCATAATCCTAAAAGCAAAAGTCAAGAACCGGGCGGCACATTTCAGAAGTCTGACCTTCAAACAGCAAGGAATAAGTACCAAAACAGCTGTACATATATACAAAATGATATGCCGCCCCCTACTTGATTATGCTGCTATCCTTTCCCATAACCCTCACCCAGACACCATTAAAATTTTGCAAATAGCGGAATGATCGGCCCTTAGAGTGCTAACATAAATCCGTCACCCCCAAAATCCACTCTACAATACCTCGAACATACTACTCTATGAATTAACCAATGTTGTTCCCATCCAAATTCACCTCTCCCAACTTGCAGAAAATTTGCCCCAAATCCTATTTACCATAATTTCGTAGATCCCCTTTATATCCCCGATATTAAAATATATAATCCCAAAACGCAAACATCTCTTATCTACCATACTCAATTTCATTTAAACATTTCATGACATTAGCGATCATGACGATTAATGAACAGTTCCACCTTGACACTACTGACGCCATTAACAATCATGACCCTTTTTTACACCAAATATGACAGTGACACAAGAATAAATTCAGGCGGAAAGACCATTCGTCGATAGCCAATTGACAGATGGATTTTTTACTTTCCCCCGTATGTAATACAAAGGGAAAGTATTGTTTTCGTGAAAATTTTCGAATCAAAAATTTTAGCGGAAATATCCGTTTTGAGGTCCCCTGAGTCGAATAAGACCATTTTTGAAAAATGTCTGTCTGTCTGTGTGTCTGTGTGTGAGTCTGTGTGCGCTGTACCGCAAAAACCGCTAAAGATATCGAGATGAAACTTGAAACTTAAGCTTTTTGTTACAATCGGAAGAACTGAAAAGCTTTTGGTGAAAATCGGAAAACCGGAAGTGGTACTTTACTCTTAGCGTTTTTCAGTTTTTTCAGATTTTTTCAATAAATGTTCATCAAACAAAAAATTCTTTCAAATAAAAGTTGTAGACAATAACAAAATGAAGATGTATTGTTCACTTACTTTTTGTCATAGCACTCCTAGTTTTTGAGATATTTCAAAAGTTGTGTGTTTTATCTAGTTATTGGTGTGTGACAGTGTATGTGTCGATACAATTGAAAAATGTTTCAAATAAAAGTTGTAGGAAATGAAAAACTAAAGATTTTTAATACTAAAGATTCACTTTTTGTCATAGCACTCTTAGTTTTTGATATATTTAATAAATAGTGTTTTTTATCTAGTCATTGATTTGTGTCAGTGTATGTGTTGATACAATTGAAAAATGTTTCAAATAAAAGTTGTATGTAATACAATATTAAAGATTTTTTGTATCTTTACTTTTTGTCATAGCACTCTTAGTTTTTGAGATAATTAATAAATAATGTTCTTTTATCTAGTAATTGGTTTGTCTCAGTGTATGTGTTGATACAATTGAAAAATGTTTCAAATAAAAGTTGTACTTATCAAAAAGTTGAAGACATTTTGAAAATAATAATGCTACAAATATTTTAAAAGTGATTTAATACGCAATTTACGGGGGAAAGTACTATGATGGACACATCACCATTTTTATTTAATTTTATAGTTATTTGTACATACTTAGTGTTTGTTTGTTGTATTTACTGTTGATATCTGTCGATAAAGATATGTATATATATATATAATTATAAAATAAGATTTAATTTGAGCTGCTGATGTTTTCAATCGGTTGAAAAATGCGCACAGCACTAGTGCTCAAAGTTAGATTTTAGTGGATATATTGATTTACCAGGAAATGTTGCGACAACAATTGACATATTTTTTAAAGAAAATCGACTTGATTTTATAATGATTCAGCTTTTAGTTGAGTTATTATAGTTAAATAAAATCATACATTAAAATCAGATTTAAAAAAATAATATTGAAAAAATAACTAAAAGAGCTACGATAAAAGTGTACATAAATTAAATGCATATTTTTGATTATCTACAACTTTTCTTAAAAAGATTTTTGTATATGATCGAATGTTTCTTATGTATATTCCATAATGTATATTACATTTTCAGGCATTCGTCGATTTTATAAAAGCGTTCAATTTGAAGTTTCGAACGAGTGTGTCCACTCCCAGATCAAGCATGAAGTAAAATTTCGAGTTTAGAAAAGCCTGAAAATTTGGTTTGGTCGCTCCGCGAAGCGGAGCGGCCAAACCAAATTTTAAGGCTTTTCTAAACTCGAAATTTTACTTCATGCGCCACGCGTATAAAACACTGAAATATTGTGATGTTTGAATACACTGAAAACATTATTTTTTAAATGAGTATTAATCGAAATATTTAAAAAACAAAATATTTACATTTTTCTTCACTTATTCTGAAGTCAGGCAAAATAATACAATGTATCAAATTAACTCATTTAGTAATTTAATTAACAAAAAATTATTGATGTTAATCAATTAAGCTTAATGGGTTAGCTTTGTTAATTATGTTTAATTTTAATTATTTAAAATTCAAACATTATTTTTTAGTGGGAAATAATTATATTGTTACTTTACTATCTTCAAAACTATGGAATCATACTATTTTTGTGCTTAAAAAAAAATCAGAATAATATTTGACCTGACTTGATGCACACTATTGTTAATTTTATTTGAATTTGGCGTGATTTCAAGTGCTCAAATTACTTGAAACAGAAATCAAAAGTAAATATCTACTAAATTTAGTGTACTTTTCTTAAACAAAAAGGAATTCCTTTACATAATTGTGATTTTTAAACCTTGCTTTTTATAGTTAGATAAAATAAATATTTTCCTTGGGTACATGTATTTTGATGGATGTTAGATCAAAGTGATATTTTATAACATTTTGTGTAAATTAAAAATAGGAAAGATCTTCATGCCCAGAAATACTACTCGGTATTGGGAAATATTTATTTTTTTAATGGGAAATAATTATATTGTTACTTCTTTATCTTCAAAACTATGGAATCATACTATTTTTGTGTTAAAAAAAAAATCAGAAAAATATTTGACCTGTATCAAACACACTATTGTTAATTTAATTTGAATTTGGCGTGATTTCAAGTGCTCAAATTACTTGAAACAGAAACCAAAAGTGAATATCTATTAAATTTAGTGTACTTTTCTTGAACAAAAAAGAATTCCATTACATAATTGTGATTTTTTAACCTTACTTTTTATAGTTAGATACAATAAATTCAATCCCATAAATGTTTTCCTTGGGTACATGTATTTTGATGGATGTTATATCAAAGTGATATTTTGTTAGATTTTGTGTAAATTAAAAATAGAAATTCTCTATTATCAAAATAAGAAAATTAACCTTGTTTGAATTGAGAGGCAGTAAATTCAATCGAATAAAAATATTCTCCCTGCACAAATTGAGGTTAATGTTAGATCGGAAGCTTCCTGATAATCTTGAATGGGATCAGGTCAAAGTCCAGGAAACCCGAGGAAGTGCGAAATTTCCTGTGCCAAGCACGTGCGTTTCCTTATTTTTGGCCGGCACAATTTCCATCAAATTTTCGCCTTTTTTTTTCGCGAGATGACATTGAAGATTCGAAGATGGAATAGCCGGCCGAGAAAAAAGCTCTAAAGACTTCCGCGTCTATCACCTAAAATTAACCACCAGAAACTGGACGTGTGCATTTTTTCGTGAGGTGGTGGGAAAACCATTGACCTCCTGGATATTTTTGTCGCGTCATTTTTGAAGCTATGCCAACATTTGAACGCATTTTCTTAGGTGCGTCAAAAATTAGATAAGATTACTTTAAACATTATTAACTTAAAATATTTGATTCTAATTTAAATATTGAGTCGCCTATTTCCAAAAACCAGGGTTGTTAAAAAAACGTTTTTTTCATTTTAATTAAAACAAACAGTATTTAAAAAAAAACGGGTTTTTTTCATTAAAACAGCATTGAAAACATAGACAATTAAAAACATGTTTAAAACGTGTTTAAAACATGTTTAAAACACGTTTAAAACGTGTTTAAAAGAGAACATACAGAGCATTTTTCTTTTGAGTAAACATATTCCGATAATGACAGCGTTTTTTAAATTTGCGGGAATTCTTTGTTTCAAAGTGGTTAATTTGGGGCATTTTACGAGTGTTTTCCACTCCCAGACTAAGCATGAAGTAAAATTTCGAGTTTAGAAAAGCCTAAGAATTTGGATTGGCCGCTAAACTCGAAATTTTACTTCATGCGCCACGCTTAAAAACACTGCTTTACAGTGAAATTCAAAAAACACACACAACAACAATTATAGGCAACCTAATATACGTTATAGTTATTGGGTTGCCTATAATCACCGTTTTAAACAATTTGTTCAGCGCTGAATTCGACTTACGTTTTGTTAACATCTACATATTATAACACGGAAGCAGATATTTAACTATTATCAGTGTTAATAATAACACAAATCGTATTAAATTTACCGAAATACGGGTCAAAACGTTGCCAACTTACCATTTTTTTACAATTTACCGGTAAACAATTATTACAATAATTATTCAAAAGGTGTGCAAATGAGTGCATGCGATAAACAAATCTAATTAATGTTTTTGTTTCAATATTGTTATTCCAGTGCAAACAACTCCAATTGCGAAACAAAAGCAATTATAAATTTGTGATAAACATGCAAATTCAGTTGCGATACCTTTATTTTGCAAGTGCTTTTTTTATTGTTTCTGCGGTCAAGTGGGAGTTCATATTAGAAAAATAATGTTTTCAAAAAAATTTACAGAATGTGTCGTTTTTAAAAAAAAAAACTAACAATTTCATCAGAAATGTTTCTCTCTATTCATTTTTCAACTTTTGGACATTGTAGGACTAATTGAAAAAATCTACTAATTTTTACATAGAAAACGAGACTATTTCGTTTTCTATGACAGTTTTAGTAGTTTTTTTATTATTGTGGTAAAAATATTAGTTTTGCTCCTACCGGGCCCCTTTTAGATACAATAATTTAACACTGAAAATTTCGGGAAGGGGTTGAACCCCCATATCCCTTCCCCCCTGGTTACGGCCTTGTATGTAACTGTTATTAAATTAGATTGTTTCACAATTTGTGGGTTAAGTTTGGCAATTTGAAACTTCTAACGGCGTTTTCCACTTCCTGATTAAGCATAAAGTAAAATTTCAAGTTTATAAAAGTACGAACATTTAGAGTTGGAGCAAAGCGTAGCATCCAAATCCAAATTTTCAAGCTTATCCAAACTCGAACTTTTAATTTTTGTGCTGGGTAGGTTAGGTTAATACGATTCTTACAAATTATTTCAACCGCTTACTCGATTGTTAAGATACTCGGTTTTGACCATCACTAACAAATATCCACTCGAGATCTTGTATCGCGACCCTCCAAAAAACGACTTACGACCCACCAGTGGGTCGAGAAATATTGTGCTAGAGCTTTAAGAAACTGTGCCTACCAAATAACCTGAGTATGCTATACAGCTAGAAACAGCTCGTTTGCTTAGCAATTAGAAAAACGGGACATAAAACAATTACGTAACTATATTTTAATTTAAATAACTTTGTAGTCTGTTAAAGCATACTCTACATATTTTGTGTAATTTTATTAATTTTATTTAATTGCGTATTTAATATTTTATTCATTTTATTCATCATATACAATGTGGCTAAAAAATTTGTGAAAAGCTTTAATTAACGAAACATTTTTTTTAAGTAAAAAAAATTAAATTAAATTTTTTATGTAATCAAAATTGATTAACGATCGCGCTAATTTTTGAGTACATAAGAAAAAATAGTTTTTTTTTGTAATTTTTTATATACTTCTATGAGCCTCACCATTGTATTGTTTTTAACATTTTGTATACAATTTTTGCCGTTAACAATCGACTAAATATTACATAAGCAATTGTAATATAAAGCTGGTTTCATTTAAAAATTACTGTTTTCTTGTGACACATTTAGAATTTCAATGGCGCCGTGAGCGTTAACGAAGAACCATACAATATTTTTTTATTTGGATTTTATATTCAAAATTAATAAACAAATCAAGTTACCTAAAGCTTTTCACCTATTTTCTAGCCACCTTGTGTAAAATTTCAAGGCTTGTAGTTAATTTTAAAAGCATTTTTTTTTAATAATCTTTATTTTGTAATATTTTTTTTAAATGGTTATCTGTTAATAAATAATTATTATTAATATTTATGTGTTAATCAATTAACTCTTATTTAGTCCCAAATAAATTCCCGTAAGGTGGGAAATGTACATGTTATTTGGCTATAACAACAAACAACGATTAATCTTCCACAATAATGAAAATAGATCTTTGAAACTTATACATATTGTACATTAAAGCTTTGCGTATAAATTGATAGTATTTTTTTTCCAAAAAAATGGTTCTAAAATTAAATAATAGAACACTGTCAAACGATCACATAAATCCGTGGAATACTTCCACTGGAAACATTATTTCTTCTTTATATTGCTTTAATTTATTGAGCTAATTATTATAAACATGTTGTATTAAATAGATTGATCGTAAATAAATAGTAAATTAAACTAATCGTAGCTTAGAAATCTCCATAAGAGCAATGTAAAACTTGATTATGCTTTAAATAAATAGGAGGCAGCATCGTGCCTTTTCCGTGATATTTTAAAAATTTACTATGATTTCTAAAAACATGCGAAAAGAAGTAAGATTTGATATGTAGAATTCGTGTTCGATATAAGACGCGCGCGAGTTCCTGGCTCCCGGCTCCCGACCTTGAATTGCGAATGTATTTTTTCTGACGCGGACCGTTTACTCATTATGTTATTGATACACAACAAAGGAAGACGTTGTTGAAATATTTCCCAATACATTTTGTAAATATAATTGCATTTCTGGATTCGTGTTTTGAATAGGAATCTGGAATTCAAGTTTACTTTTTGATTGCCGAGTCTGAAAAATCCCTTTTTCATTTATAATTTACCAAATTGATTGTGCGGCACTCGGCAATAATTAATATTTGATTTTTGATAGTAATCATTTAAATTACCTATGCAGTTGCAAATAACTTAAATTTATATTTTATGTTGCAAGAATTTAACTGTTTGTCAACAATATTTTAAATAATAATATGAAATATTGAATTCAAATCATTAATGGTGGAGGCATCTACTTCGTTATGTAGTGAACATACCTCTTCATATAATAATAATTATTTTAATTATAAGTTTTATTTTTGTTTTCTCTTTAGTGATTTATTTGAAATATAGCTTAAAATTATAAAGAAATATTCGAATAGAATCCTCAAAATAGTAGTTGCTATGAATAGTCAGTGTGTGTCATCTAAATTTATTCAGACAAAAAACATTAATTGAATTTAACATAAGTGTTCATACCACAAAAGAAAAATATCTGATCATAAAATAGACTTTTGCTGGACATTCTTCGCGTGCTAAGTATTGCTGACTTATTTAGTATCAATCAACAATAACTATGATCGTTCAGAAATTAGAGGAGAATGATTGTGTGAACGATGAACACAAATGTGTTAGCAAATCATTAAGTGTAAGAAAGAAGAAGTCTTCAAATAAAATGTTATGTTCATTATTCACATACGCATTCTTTTCAAATGTTTATTTATTTATTTATTTACGGAATCTCCTTTTACATAAATTTACAAAGATTAGTTACATATATAGATGTAGTAAAAATTACATTAAATTATATAGAAATACAACAATAACATGGTGAATGGATTAATAATTGTAGATTAACTGGACACGGTTTAAAATTCTATACAAAATAAATGAGAAATTGTAAGTGCAGTCTTATTCTGTTTCGGTTTAGAGGGGGGGGGGATATGGGGTTCAACCCACCCCTCCCGAAATGGGGGATATGGGGTTCAACCCACCCCTCCCCATATTCCCCCCCTTCTGACTTGGTTAAGTGTACCTTTTAATTCAATTCGGTTCAACACAAATAATGAATTTGTGCCTTTGAACTGGAGTCTGATTGAAGTCGGTATTATTATACATCAATTACATTTTCTTAATTTGTATACACATAAATAAATGTGTATATGTAATACATTTATATTGATTGTAATTCATAATAATAAAATCAAAATAGGTATTAGAAATAAGACAAGCAAAAACAGTTGTATGTATGTCGATTGAAATTAAAATTGTGAATATTTATTTATTCAGTTTACTTGCCTAGTGTAATTCAATACCCATTCATTCGCCCGGCGCTATCTAAACAAACAAACTACGCGCTCCGCGCTCATAATTTTTATTATTCGTTCTAATAAAATTCGGCAGGCACTATAAACCAATACATAGTCAAAACTACTTTCAGCAATTTTGCTATCTCTGCGCCATCTCGTATCCCAGAAACACACAACTAGCAAAAATCGGCCCTCTTAAAATTATAGTTCATTTGTATTTCATTAAATTTCCAACATTTAATTTGAAAAGTTTAAATGATGGATTTTTTTACTACTTTACTCTAGTTTTGCTATAGTTCACTCTATTTTACACTACTTTAGTCAAATTACCTATACTTTTCTGTATTTTACTCTACTTCATGTATTTGACTCTACTTAACTACATTTTACTCTACTTCATGTATTTGACTCTACCTAACTACATTTTACTCTACTTTACTCTCCTTTATTCTACTTTGCTCTACTTCATTCTACTTCACTCTACGTTACCTTAATTTACTTTACTTTACTCGTAGAGTTCATAGCTGTATGTTTTTGAGTTTACGTGAAGTGATTATTACACTAAAAAAGACTGTTATTCCTTAATTCACTTTTTATTTGTATCGTTAGATGTAAATTTCGAGACACAAAGTGCTCATTATCGATAACAAACTCAGTTCGTTATTGATAATGAGCACTTTGTGTCTCGAAATGTAAATGTACAAATAAAAAGTGAAGTAAGGAATAACAGTCATTTTTAGTGTACTCTACTTCACTCTAACTTACTCTACTCTACTTCACTCTACTTTGCTGTACTCCTCTCTACTTTACTGTACTTGACTATAATTTACTCTACTTTAGTCTATTTTACTCTATTTTAATACTGTTTTAGTCAAATTACCTATACTTTTCTCTACTTTACTCTACTTCATGTATTTGACTCTACTTAACTACATTTTACTCTACTTTACTATACTTTATTCTACTTTGCTCTTCTTCATTCTACTTCACTCTACTTTACCTTAATTTACTTTTGTTTACTTTACTTTACTCTATTCTACTTCACTCTAATTTACTCTACTATACTATACTTTTTTCTACTTTACTGTACTTTAGTCTACTTTACTCTGCTTTACTCTTCTTCGCTCTACTCCACTCTACTTTGCTGTACTTCTCTCTACTTTACTCTAATTGACTATAATTTACTCTACTTTACTCTATTTTACTACTGTTGTAGTCAAATTACCAATACTTTTCTCTGCATTATTCTACTTTATGTATTTGACTCTACTTAACTACATTTTACTCTACTTTACTATACTTTATTCTACTTTATTCTACTTCACTCTACTTTACCGTAATTTACTTTAGTTTACTTTTCTTTACTCTATTCTACTTCACTCAAATTTACTCTACTCTACTATACTTACAGTACTTTAGTCTACTTTTCTCTGCTTTACTCTAATTTACTATACTTTGCTGTACCTCTCTCTACTTTACTCTACTTTACTGTACTTGACTACTTTATTCTGCTTTACTCTACTTCACTCTACTTTGCTGTACTTCACTCTACTTTGCTTTACTTACTTTAAATGTTGGTAAACTTTAGACATACACAAGCCAGGGTTCGGAAATATCATGATATTTAAATAAATATCAAAGTATCGGATATATATCGATATTTATCCGATGTAAATCAACTTTTTGATAATTATTCTTGTTCATAAATTTTAATATTTATATTATTTATTAATTATACAGGGAGTTTGTCTATAAGTATTCATGTCACAATTACAGGGGAATATGCAGTAAATCTTCAGATATTGGTTATTTTTTTAAAAAAGTTTATCTGAAGATTTTGACGAGTGTTTTCCATTCCTAGGTTAAGCATAAACTAAAATTTCGAGTTTAAAAAAGCCTGACAATTTGGGTTGGTCGCTCCGCGCTTCGCGCTACGCGACCAAACCAAATTTTAAGGCTTTTCTAAACTCGAAATTTTACTTCATGCGCCATGCGTCTAAAATACTGAAATATTATGAAATTTACAAATTTAAGTAACATGCTAAAGAGGAATATGTTGAACTTCACCTAAAACCAGTGTTTTATAGGCATGGCGCATGAAGTAAAATTTCGAGTTTAAGAAAGCCTGAAAATTTGGGCGCTTTGCGCTACGCGACAAAACTAAATGGATGTCGGATAATGTATTTCGTATGCATAAAAGAAAAATTGCGTGTACAATAGAACACAATTGGTTACAAAAAAGTAAAATATAACATTTAAGATGCTTTTAAATTGTAAAAATTGATTTAGAAATATGGGCATCTTCCCAAATCCAGTTTAATTTGCATTCTTTTAGAACATTTTCACAGTTTAAATATTTAAATAGAAGCACAAGTTTGGCAGCCTTCTAATATCCCAATCCATTTCTTAATTTCGATTGCACCACACCAAATGATGGAAAATGGTTTGTGAGTGCCACTGCTGTTGCATTAACTATTAGCAATTCTTGAATTAATTTAAAAAAAAAACTGTAACTGGGAATATTTGAGAAACGGGGGAATAAATGGGCCCGTATTCACAGCACTTAATTTGTCATCGGTGAGAACTTGCACCAAAATGACGTCATTTTACTCTATACGGTTTGGTAAATTCTTCCCAAAATTACGTCATTGCAGTGCGACTTCTCACCGATGACAAATTGCATCGGTGCTGTGAATAGGGGCCCTGGCAATACGCAATTTAATCGTTTTGTGAATTCTATAAATATCCATGATATATATCGTAGTTTATAAATATCGATATATATATCATGATAAATATCGTGATGCATAGCCCCACTGAGAAAAACACCAACAAATAACGTTGTATCAACATTTTAGCAACATTAAACGTTGTATTAATGTTGATCAAACATAACTTGAATGAGTTTTTTCAGTGGGTCTGATGATATATATCATCCGAACCTTGACACAAGCAAAAGTTATTAATATTTCGACATCTACCCACTGAGCAAAAAACAAACAAATAACTTTATATGAACATTGTAGCAACATTAAACGTTGTTTTAATGTTGATGAAACATTACTTAATTGTGTTTGCTCAGTAATCATAATTATAAAATAATATTTACCTACGCCCTATCTAGTAACCGCATCCTACCACACTGTCATCTTGACGCGTATGATTGACATTACCTACACATGCACGTAATAGTTTTGACAAGTATATGACATGCTGACAACTGAACAGCTGATTGATTACCGCACAACCAAATGACATTTCTTTGATGTATATTGATCAAGTAGTAATTTAGTATTCATCGATGTCATGTTGCTATTAAAAATTATCTAATAAATAAGTTGTTATTTCATGCTCATTGTTTATTTTGTTAGGGCGTGGGTAAAGTATCGTACGTTTCACGAGTGGTATGGCAATTACATACTCGCAGAATACTGCACTCGCCGCTGCGCGGCTCGTGCCCAATATATGCGCTCATATGTAATACGCTGCACACTACCCTCGTGACGTAAAATATTATTAAAATTAAGTGACTCATTTATATTTGTTTTCTAATTATTTGAACCACATCGGTTGATCATACTTTAAGAGATATATAATAAGGATATACAACTCACAGAGTCTATTGTTTTTGTTTGTAACCTCCGCCCAAGAGATGCGCACTAAATCCATTACGTCAAGAACCAAATTTTTGTCGTAATATTATTTAGTAGAATTTATTTGTTTATTTTTTATGAGTTATGATTTAATGGCGTGTTTGTCTATTAGGTATTCGTAATATGCGCACTTTTAGGTATTTAATATTTTAATTTGTTTATCATTGCCACGTGTTTTACTATTCACGCCTTAAAAAACAATCTAAAACAGTAAACAACAATTACACAAATTCGCAAATGGCATTACCCGATTCGAATGGATCGTGCAGAGCGCGAGTGAATCGCAGTTCTTTCGCCGTGGTGAGAGCCGAGACGCAATTTACTGGAAAATCAATGCGCCCAAGGTCCTCGCAGGGTTTACTAACCCAGAGCCAGAGCCAGTGAGAGTACTCTCCGCGTGGAAAACAAAGTAATTAACGTGCTGAAAAAGAAGTTAATTAATTTGATTCACGGCAATGGGGCCGGATTTATGCAACGTTGGCCGTTACACTGATTTCATGCGAAAGCAGGAATTTTATGGGTAGAAGCATAGGTCAAGGTTAGTTCCCTGCTTATGTAAGAGCTTGTTTTGTTTCGAATTCGAGTGTTTGTATAATAGAGCCGAAACGTATTCAGCAGGTCAAACTCCTCCAGGTGCGCACTTGATAAATATTCGCCGCTCGGATTCTAGTTTGGATTGAGGGAATTAATTACCGGCAGGAAGTCAGGATTTTTGTTGCCTCTTGGATTAATTAAACAACAGTACAATTCCACAAACGTAATTTTGTGATGATGATTAATAGACAAAATGGTCACACAGGGAGGTTTTCTTTAAACCCTTTCGGCCCTGATGGTAGCATTTGCCACCACTAAAATTTGGTAAACATACTGGGATTTTTTCTTTTAAATATACATACATGTATGCATAAGCTGTAAATTATCCGATAATCGTTTGTTTTTTAAAATAGTAAAATTTGAAGTCTTAAACGAGTGTTTTCCACTCCCAGATTAAGCATGAAGTAAAATTTAGAGTTTAGAAAAGCCTGACCAAACCAAATTTTCAGGCTTTTTTAAACTCGAAATTTTACTTCATGCGCCACGCGTATAAAACATTGAAATATTGTAAAGTTTAAAACATATGTACTCTGAGTACTTTTCATGTACTCGGTATTCAGTCCACAAGTACTTTATTTTCCAAGTACTTGTACTTGTTTGTACTCGACGCATTTTTAGATCGCAACATGGCCCCGAGTACATTTGGATCCGCCTACTTAAGTGTTTTTTTACTATAACTGTAAAAAAAAACAGTTATATCACTCAAAATCTTTGTTTTGACAACTCTCTCAATTTTAAACAAAATAAACACTACATTGAAATCCATACCAATTTCATCTTTGAAGTTTCACTCTAACTGTCAAAACAAAGGAGCTACTAGCAATTATAACATTATGTTAACAGCAGTGTCATTATTGTCAAAACAAATGAAAACTATATCAAATTCCGTAGCAACATTACATTTTCATGTGTTCTAACTTCATTGTAATAAAGTAATTTAGAAGGTATGTTACACTGTTTTTTTTTTATATTAGTGAAAATGTGTTTCTTCTGATGTATTATCAAATTAAAATTTACTTCTAACGAGTGTTTCCACTCCCAGACTAAGCATGAAGTAAAATTTCGAGTTTAGAAAAGCCTGAAAATTTGGTTTGGCCGCGTAGCGCAGCGCTACGCGGCCAAACCAAATTTTCAGGCTTTTCTAAACTCGAAATTTTACTTCATGCGCCACGCGTATAAAACACTGATTTCAAGTGAAGTTCAAATCATACTGATACGGTTTATACATAATAAATTCTGAATAACCCTATTTTGTTATGACAGTTGAGGTTATGTATGAGACTTAAAGTAGGGCTATTAAATTATTAGTTGTAAACTAACAATAGCAATCTGCTAAAACGTTTTATTAATTCGAAAATGTAAACATCATCCTTAGAACTGTGTTAAAGTAGTACGCTAAGGTCTATTAATAAGGATGGTTATGTTTCCATCAAAATATTCAACATGTTTGGATTTGTTTGTGATGTATGTTGGTATCATATTAATGGTACTCCGGTCGGTCTATTTGGTACGATTGCAAGAATTCCCCAACAGTTGGCAGTAAACTCTCAACTGTTGTCTCTTATGAACGGGCTCACTGTTTCATTGGGCACGTTCATCAATGACAACAATTGGGAGTTTACTGCCAACTGCTAGGGAATTCTCTGATAGCCTGATTTTTGCAATCGTACGAAATAGACCGACCGGAGTAACGTTCATTCGATACCAACATACATCACAAAAAAATCCAAATATGTTGAATGTTGAACATTTTGATGAACGAGCCTATTGAAAAAAACACGTTTTACACTGTTTATCTTTGAAATTTTTCCCTAGCTGTCAAAATACACGCGATGCGCTCGAAATATCAAAAAGTGACATACAATGTGGATAGAACGTTAAAAAGTGATAAAATTTTAAGAGTTATGTTATTTAAGTTAGGTTAGATTTCGCTTTGTCAAATTAGGTTAGGTTAGATATCACTCTGTCAAATGAGGTTAGGTTAGATATCACTCTGTGGACTAACTGGGCCCGTTCATCAAAGACAACAGTTGGGAGTTTACTAAAATCTGTTGGGGGATTCTCTAATGACCAGACTGTTGATCGTGCATGTGTTCGGGACTTTTGCAATCATACAAAATAGACCGATTGGTGATAGCAATTGGTGTTGACGGGTTTAGTTTTCAAAATGACCGAGTACTGTTCATCAGATACCAACATGCATCACAAACATGTTGAATGTTGAACATTTTGATGAACGGGCCCATTGTCACGCCAATTTATGTCAAATGTCACTATAGTTCAAATGTTGGTTAATGCTTACGTCAACGGTCATTGTAGCAACTGTCATTATAGTTCAAATGTCGATTAACGCCGACTTATGTAAGTGTAGTTCAAATATGGGCTAATACCAGTAATGCCGATCTACATGAAGGTTAACTGTCATTATAGTTCGAATGCCGGCTAACGCCGACTTGTCTTGTTGTCAACTTACATCATAAGTTCATCGATACCTCACAGTTTTTGAATGTCAAATGTCTCAAAAATGGCGTTAAATGTCGAATGTGTCAATAGTGTGAATTACATATGTCAAAAAGAGACGACATGTCAAAGGATTAGTCGACAGTTGCATATGTTAGATATACAACTGTCAACTTAGGTTAGATGACAGTTAGTGAAGTTGGGTTATAGGTTAGATTAGTCAACACTTGCATATGTTAGATATACAACTGTCAACTTAGGTTACATGAGAGTTTGTGAAGTTGGGTTATAGGTTAGATTAGTCGACAGTTGTATATGTTAGATATACAACTGCCAACTTAGGTTAGATGAGAATTCGTGAAGTTGGGTTATAGGTTAGATTAGTCGACAGTTGCATATGTCAACTTTGGTTAGATGAGAGTTTGTGAAGTTGGGTTATAGGTTAGATTAGTCGACAGTTGCATATGTTAGATATACAACTGTCAACTTAAGTTAGATGACAGTTAGTGAAGTTAGGTTATATAAATTAGTCGACAGTTGCATATGTTAGATACACAACTGTCAACCTAGGTTAGATGACAGTTAGTGAAGTTGATTACAGGATAGATTAGTCGACAGTTGCATATGTTAGATATACAACTGTCAACTTAGGTTAGATGACAGTTATTGAAGTTGCAGTTGCATATGTTAGATATACAACTGTCAACTTAGGTTAGATGACAGTTAGTGAAGTTGGGTTATAGGTTAGATTAGTGAACAGTTGCATATGTTAGATATACAACTGTCAACTTAGGTTATTTGAGAGTTTGTGAAGTTGGATTATAGGTTAGATTAGTCGACAGTTGCATATGTTAGATACACAACTGTCAACTTAGGTTATATGACAGTTAGTGAAGTTGGGTTATAGGTTAGATTAGTGAACAGTTGCATATGTTAGATATACAACTGTCAACTTAGGTTATTTGAGAGTTTGTGAAGTTGGGTTATAGGTTAGATTAGTCGACAGTTGCATATGTTAGATATACAACTGCCAACTTAGGTTAGATGAGAATTTGTGAAGTGTGGGTTATAGGTTAGATTAGTCGACAGTTGCATATGTAGATACACAACTGTCAATTTAGGTTAGATGACAGTTAGTGAAGTTGGGTTATAGGTTAGATTAGTCAAGAGTTGCATATGTTAGATATACAACTGTCAACTTAGGTTATATGAGAGTTTGTGAAGTTGGGTTATAGGTTAGATTAGTCGGCAGTTGCATATGTTAGATATACAACTGCCAACTTAGGTTAGATGAGAATTTGTGAAGTTGGGTTATAGGTTAGATTAGTCGACAGTTGCATATGTAGATACACAACTGTCAATTTAGGTTACATGACAGTTAGTGAAGTTGGGTTATAGGTTAGATTAGTCAAGAGTTGCATATGTTAGATATACAACTGTCAACTTAGGTTATATGAGAGTTTGTGAAGTTGGGTTATAGGTTAGATTAGTCGACAGTTGCATATGTTAGATATACAACTGCCAACTTAGGTTAGATGAGAATTTGTGAAGTTGGGTTATAGGTTAGATTAGTCGACAGTTGCATATGTAGATACACAACTGTCAATTTAGGTTAGATGACAGTTAGTGAAGTTGGGTTATAAGTTAGATTAGTCAAGAGTTGCATATGTTAGATATACAACTGTCAACTTAGGTTATATGAGAGTTTGTGAAGTTGGGTTATAGGTTAGATTAGTCGACAGTTGCATATGTTAGATATACAACTGCCAACTTAGGTTAGATGAGAATTTGTGAAGTTGGGTTATAGGTTAGATTAGTCGACAGTTGCATATGTAGATACACAACTGTCAATTTAGGTTAGATGACAGTTAGTGAAGTTGGGTTATAGGTTAGATTAGTCAAGAGTTGCATATGTTAGATATACAACTGTCAACTTAGGTTATATGAGAGTTTGTGAAGTTGGGTTATAGGTTAGATTAGTCGACAGTTGCATATGTTAGATATACAACTGCCAACTTAGGTTAGATGAGAATTTTTGAAGTTGGGTTATAGGTTAGATTAGTCGACAGTTGCATATGTTAGATATGCAACTGTCAACTAATCTAACCTATATCCCAACTTCACTAACTCTTATCTTACCTAACCAAACATAAAAGGTTTTTTTTCTTTAGGCATATATATCTCGATATTTTTTGTAAATTTTCAGACTCTTGTTGTTTTTTATAAGCTTATAATTTGAAGCTTTTAGCGAGTGTTTCCACTCCCAGACTAAGCATGAAGTAAAATTTTGAGTTTAGAAAAGCCTGCAAAATTTGGTTTGGTCGCGCAGCCAAGCGACCAAACCAAATTTTGCAGGCTTTTCTAAACTCGAAATTTTAGTTCATGCGCCACCCGTATACATCACCGATTTAGGGTGAAGTTAAAAATATACTGTTTAAGCACTATTCTGAAGCTGTATATTTTAAACTTCACTTGAAACTAGTGTTTTATACCGGTAGCCCTATTGCTAACACACAATAGAGCTATCCAGAATGCTGTCACTTGACTCTCGACTGTCATTGTCAAACGTCTTGTAAAATGTTAGCTCTTTAAAAATTTCGAAAATTGATAAGACTCATTAGTTTTAATATTTACCACTTTTAGTAAGTAAGCCTCATGCATTTTTCCAAATTTTCACAAACTCACATTTTTCAAAATTTTCTACATAATTCACATTTTACTTAATTCTTAGTTTAACTTGAAAGTTTGATAACTAACTGAACCCAACCACAATATAATGTATCATCTAACCTAACTTTACAACTTGTCATATAACCCAACTACACTAAACTGTGAACCTAGCCCTACCTAACCTAACTTCACAACTTGCCATCTAATCCAACTACACTAAATTGCGATCCGAACCTAACCTAACTTTACAACTTATCATCTAATCCAATGACACTAAATTGTGATATAACCTAACTTTACTTTTCACCTTATTTATTTATTATTATTTACTCATTTATTATTACTTATTTATTTATTTATATTTATATTTATATATTTATATTTATTATTACTTATTTATTTACTTCATTTACTTGTCATCTAACACAACTACATTAAATTATGAACTTGACCTAACCTAACTTTACAACTTGTCATCTAACCCAACTATACTAAATTGTGAAGTTGGTTAAGTAAAAGTAAATGTGAATTATGTCAAAAGCCTTGTAAAATGTTAACTCATTAAAAATTTCGAAAATTGATAAGACTTATTAGTTTTAATATTTACCACTTTTAGTAAGTAAGCCTCATGCATTTTTTTTAAATTTTCACGAACTTACATTTTTCAAGATTTTCGACATAATTCACATTTTAGTTAATTCTTAGTTTAACTTGAAAGTTTGATAACTAACTCATCCCAACCACAATACAATGTATCATCTAAGCTTGCTTCACATCTTGTCACATAACCCAACTACACTAAGTTATTAACTCAACTAACTCAACTCAACCTAACTTCACAACTTTTCATCTAATCCAACTAGACTAAATTGCGAACCTAACCTAACCTAACAAGTTGTGAAGTTAGGTTAGATCCTGAGTCTCCAAACTATCTTCTTCGCGGGCCACAAATACAATTCTACATAATAAAGTCGGCCAAGATCTGATTAATTTTATAAAATTATGAAAAATTTAAGGAATAATTGTTACAATATTTCAAAATATGACATTTACAAAAAAATTACAAACAATGGCGGGCCGGATTCATGCAAGTCGCGGGCCGGATTTGGCCCGCGGGCCGTAGTTTGGAGACCACTGGGTTAGATCATAATTTAGTATCATTTGATTAGATGATAAGTTGTGAATTAACATCTAATCAAATGACACTAAACTGTGATATAACCTAACTTCACAGCTTATCTTCTAACTCAAATACATTAAATTGTGTACTTAACCTAACCTAAGTATACAACTTGTCATCTAACCCAACTACACTTAATTGTGATTTCACAATTGGATAACAAATTGAAAAGTTGTATTAGAAGACCTAACTTACGATTTGTCATCTGACCTAATCTAGCTTCACAGTTTGTCATCTAACCGAATTTGTTTGTTATTTGTTTTATATGAATGAATTTTTCTTTAATATACTGAGCAAAAGTTAAAAATGAACTAATTTTTATCACATCCCTTAGTCACTAAATGTACTCAGTACTTTGTACTCATATAAGTACTTAAGCACTTATGGTTACGTACTTGTACTTGGTACTCGAGTACAATTTGAGTAGAGTACTTGTACTCAATACTCGAGTACATTTAATATGTACTAGAAACAGCTCTGTATGTAGCAGCGGCGGATCGCAGCCTAACTTCAGGGTAGGCCAGAGACCCAAGCTAATATGTATCCTTTATTGAAAGGTGACTTTGTTGTGCAATTCCTTGTATTTATAAAGCGCGATCCCAACCTCAAATTTTGTGTGCCTTGGCGCTGTGGCCTATCGTGAAGTTAGGCTGCGAGCCGCCGCTGGTATGTAGGTATATTTAGAGGAAAAACTCCCTGTATATAAGTAAATATGTAAATCTATAATGATATGAAAGAAGCGAAGACAATAAAAATCCATCTTTTATTCTTATTTATTATTCCTTATTATAAATTTCGTATCTTAACTAAAAACTTATCGTTTTGGAGTTGATCTGTTTTTGAACTCAGGATTTCGCAATCATGGAATTTCTAATGGTTGTGGGAAAATTGAAAATGTGGGATCGGCGGTTGTTTGACTTTTTGCGCGGCATGGCAGTTTTGATATTGTAATTTTATGTGCGTATTGTATTTCGATTGGAATCTGTTGTTTACGACTGTTTGCGAGTGAAATGTGGAATAAACGCGATGGACTTTTGAATGTTGGCATTGACAACTTTTACTGCGCCTTATTTATTTATTTAAGTGTTCCATTATCGTATCAAAAACGACATAACTTTAGAAAAAATATTTTACTATTATCACTACTTTTCTAATTGTATAGATAGTACATGTAAAATATAATACTATTATCACTACTTTTCTAATTTTATGGATAGTAAGTACCAGAGCTAGGCAGGATTCAAATCATTCAGGTTTTGAATCCTGAATTCGAATACTTTTAGAGGATTCAAAAGAGGCATTCGAATACTTAAACTAGATTCGTGATCCAGATTCGTAACATTTTTTTAAGAGGATTCGTATTTGAATCGAAATGCGGGTGATTCGAATCCCTATAAAAGAATTCGAATACTTATAAAATGATTTGAATATTTATAAAAGGATTCGAATACTTAAAACAGGATTTGAATACTTACAAAAGGATTACAATCGTCAAACATAATTTGAATTAATTGTGAGGATTAACATGAAACATTTGTTTTGTGACGTGTTAAATTTCTCGCTAAATCACTGTTTTATACGCGTGGCGCATGAAGTAAAATTTCGAGTTTAGAAAAGCCCAGAAAATTTGTCTCGGGTCGCTGCGCGACCCTCGACAAATTTTCACGGGGCTTTTCTAAACTCGAAATTTTACTTCATGCTTAGTCTGGGAGTGGAAACGCTCGTTCGAAACTTCAAACTGAATGCTTTGATAAGAGCATTAAATGACTGAAAATGTTTTTAAAGATAATAATCTAGTTTTCAAACATTTTTTTAATATTATTTAAAGTAAAACTGACATGGTAGCTACAATCTGAAATGTCATTTTTATGATTCAAGATTTTTTTCCTGACCTTTTAATATAACTTTCTTCTGTGGGAAGTTTGTTAAATTGTTCTCATTGTTTTTGTCAATATTTAAGTTGGTTTTGTAAATTTTTACGTGCTTTGTAATTTTTATGATGCCTGTTGATATTGACAAATTTAACAATATCATATGGCTTTTTTGTTAGTGTTTTGGTCAATTTGAATAAAATTCCACGACTCTTCTCTGACTTTCCCGGTTTAATGGTATTCAGTCAATTTTGTATTTACTTAATTTTCAGGCATTTGTCGATTTTATAATAAAGTTCAATTTGAAGTTTTGAACGAGTGATTCCACTCCCAGGTTAAGCATGAAGTAAAATTTCGAGTTTAGAAAAGCCTGAAAATTTGGTTTGGTCGCGTAGCGCGTAGCGCTACGCGGCTAAACCAAATGTTCAGGCTTTTCTAAACTCGAAATTTTACTTCATGCGCCACGCGTACAAAACACTGATTTGAAGTGAAGTTCAAGAACACACAAATACATCTTTAACCAGAGTAACACGGAATCAGATATTTAGTCTGTTATCAACGATGTTCAGTGTTAACAATAAATACTTAAGATTTTGAATATTTTTGATAAAACAATTGAATCAGATATTTAGTCTGTAATCAACGATGTTCAGTGTTAACAATAAATAATTAGATTTTGAATATTTTTGATAAAACAACTGAATCAAATATTTAGTCTGTTATCAACGATGTTCAGTGTTATCAATAAATAATTAGATTTTGAATATTTTTGATAAAACAACTGGTAATTTTACTTCATGCGCCACACCTACAAAACACTGATTTGAAGTGAACTTCAAGAACACAAATACATCTTTAACCAGAATAACACGGAATCAGATATTTAGTCTGTTATCAACGATGTTCAGTGTTAACAATAAATAATTAGATTTTGAATATTTTTGATAAAACAACTGAATCAGATATTTAGTCTGTTATCAACGATGTTCAGTGTTAACAGTAAATAATTAGATTTTGAATATTTTTGATAAAACAACTGGTTCATATGTTAATAGTTGCAAAAAGAAAATAAAATCAAATTTATTCTAAAAGGATTTGTATTCGTGATTCGAAAAAACTGGATTCGAATCTTTGAGTCGAATCATATTTATCTCTTACGGATCCTTTATTCGAGTATTCGTGATTCAAATTCGTGATTCGAATCCTTTTACGAGGATCCGTCCCATCTTCGGTAAGGACCATATCAAAAAATGGGCTTTCTAAATTAGATGTACAAATTCTTTGGTTAGTGCAAATAAATCCACATTCTCAACATTTCAAATTATAACTTTTCTATAAAGACTCTTTAAAGTTACAAACAGAACTCTGACTACAACGAATTAACAATGAATTCAAATATATCTTAGTAATTAAAGCAAATATGTTAACATTCTTCTTATCCACAAGAATTCTATACCTTTTAAAACAAATTTTGAAGGACAGTTCATCAACCTCAGCCTAATATTTTCATGCTTCGTCCCAGAAACGCCGAGCTTTTAATTTTGCGTTTTCTGCGCTGAAATATAATGAATATTAAAGTTGGCGACACAGCAGAAACGCTGACGGGGGTGAAACAGGGGAGTGTATATTCATTAAGTGGGTTGAAAATTGTAAACAAAGAACGGCTCGGGGAGGAGCATAATGGAGGCAATTATAACTTCGTATTTTTAGTAGCTGCCAATTTGACGAATTAACGAACTGAATCTGCGTCGTACCTACGTACTGATAAGTTCTTTGTTTTGATTATTATATAGAATAGGTTTATAATAGACTTTAATATCAATTTATTTATTAATAAATTTAAACGTTGATTTGATGAAATATATTTTCTATTTGAGATTAAAAACGGTCTTCTTAAGTAAAAAACGAAAGTACCACCTTGTTTATTCGAAAAAGTTGATACACAAGTAGTACACTTGTAAATATGATGTTTAACAAAGTAAAAGCCTTCACAGTTAACAGTTTTAACAAGTTTAGTTTTAATAATAGACAGTTTAATAATTGATAGTTTTAATAATTCTACATTAATTCACTCAATTTCAAAAAGATTCCCTTAATGTCATTGTTTTAAAGATATTCATTGATAGTTCAAAAGATGTTTTTATCAACTCATTAAGACGCAATAACGCAACAATATTAATTGATAATTAAGTTACTAAGTAAATTATTATGTTAAATAAGTTAATATGTGAAGAAATGTGTAAATATTTTGTTGTTTAAATATTTTGATTATTACTTATTTTAAGAAAGTATTTTTCAGTGTATTTCTAACTTTACAATATTGTTTTATAAGCGTGGCGCATGAAGTAAAATTTCGAGTTTAGAAAAGCCTGCAAATTTGGTTTGGCGACCAAACCAAATTTTCAGGCTTATCTAAACTCAAAATTTTACTTCATGCTTAGTCTGGGAGTGGAAACACTGGTTCGAAACCTTAAATTGAACACTTTTATAATCGACGAAGGCCTGACATTTTTTCAGCGTATACATTATGTATATTTGAAAGAAAAATGGCCAGGGGGCTATTCACAGCACCCATGCAATTTGTCATCAGTGAGTGCATTGAAATTACGTCATTTTACTGTATACAGTTTGCTAAATTCTTTCCAAAATTTCAGTGCGACTTCTCACTGATGACAAATTCTATCGGCTTTTTGAATAGCCCCCCTGTATGTAATAGAATAAGTCATTCATAGAAATCATATAAGGAAGTGCAGAATTTTACCTAAAATCAACATTTAAAATTAACTTCATAATTGCTTGGCCATTAATGGGTTAAAATTAGCATAATAATAATAATAATAACAATCTTTATTGTCCAACAGATACACTATAAATGGACAAATAATAAAATGTATACCGGGTGTTGACTTGGCGGACGCAACATAGGAAATGCCATGTAAATTTTAAATTGTTCAAATTATTTATTTTACAAACAAAATGTATTTACCTCTTTTTTAGAGGGAAAAATTCTGAATTCATTCGTGTTAACGTTTATTACTTTACGTTTCTCTAAGTTTAAATAATGTGATTTTATAAAAATAATGACATGCCATGGAATTGAAACAACAACTGCGGATGTCAAAATGGCAAAAGATATCGTAGTCACTTCATTAAAGTCAATGTTTCCGAAATGATTTACACTATACAAGAAAAATGTCATTATTTTTATAAAATCACGTTACTTTTTCTTAATTATTTTAGTTGTTAATTTTCTAACATTCGTTGATTTTAAATGAGTTAATTTGAAGCTTTAAACGAGTGTTTTCCACTCCCAGACTAAGCATGAAGTAAAATTTCGAGTTTAGAAAAGCCCTGTGAAAATTTGGCGAGGGTCGCGCAGCGACCCGAGGCAAATTTTATTTTCTTTAAATAATTAGATATTCGTTGTTTTTTTTAAGTTCAATTTGAGACTTTAAACGAGTGTTTTCCACTCCCAGCCTAAGCACGAAGTAAAATTTCGAGTTTAGAAAAGCCCCGCAGCGACCCGAGACAAATTTTCTGGGCTTTTCTAAACTCGAAATTTTACTTCATGCGCCACGCGTATAAAACGCAGATTTTAAGTGGAGTTCGAATATACATAAATTTGACAATATTGTAGTGTTTTATACGCGTGGCGCATGAAGTAAAATTTTGAGTTTAGAAAAGCCCTGAAAATTTGTCTCGGGTCGATGCGGGGCTTTTCTAAACTCGAAATTTTACTTCATGCTTAGTCTGGGAGCGGAAAACACTTGTTTAAAGCTTTAAATTGAACTTAAAAGAAACAGGGAATATCCGCAATTGTTGTATCAATTCCATGGTATATCAATATTCTTATAAAATCACATTACTTTTTCTTAATTATTTTAACTTAGAGAAACGTAAATTGTTAAGTGTGAACATTAATAAATTTAGAATTTTTCCCTCTACAAAAAAGTGAAATACATTTTGTCTCTAAAATAAATAGGGAAGCCAATATTTGAACACTTTAAAATTAACATGCGATTTCCTACGTTGCGTCCGCTAAGTCAACACCCGGTATACAATTTATAGACTAAATAACAATAATTAATAAGTAAATATAGTTAATAACCACATTAGAAATAATGTATTCCCGTAAATTAAAACGAAATCTTTTCACAAAATTGTTGGTAGAAATAAATCTTACCATTGTGTTTTATTAACTAAAAGATAATAATCAACGTAATAAAGGAATTATTTAATGTTCAAAAACCCAGAACGACTGATGTTGTAAACGAGAAAGATCAAAATGACACAAACACTGTGTTTAGTCGTAAAAAGAAACAATGCATTTTTTGAAATCCAGAAAGCTATGATTAGGGCTTGTAAATTTGTAATAATTATTATTATTATTATTATTTTATTGTTATTGTCCAACAGATACACTATAAAAGGACAAATAACTAAAAGTATATACAATTCATAGACTAAATAAGAATAATTAATAAGTAAATATAGTTAATAACCACATTAGAAATAGTATATTCCGCGCCCTCTACAATTACACTGGTCTGCAAAAAAAAATTTTTCGAGCCCTGGCACCATTCCTGCTGATTCTTATGTAAAATGACCTCCTGAATCCGAATATGACCTCCGTTTTCCCCCATCACCCACCGTTTTCGGGGGAGGCCCCCCCCCACCTATTTTTATCACTTTTCGATAATTTGGAGGGATGAAAAGGATTATTTTAGCCTTTACATTTCTTCTGAGGGGCTAGAGAGGTGAAAAGTTTCAAAACATGAAAATTTGTAGCAAGGAGGTAGATTTGGGGGGGGGGGGGGATTTGCCCCCTTAAATTGTAAAAAAATCATTAAAAATGATCAATTTTTTCCGTTTTTTTTCGCAGTTTTTTCACTTATTTTCTACATATTCCAGCTTCCATTCCCCCTCATCCTCCCCCAAACACCCCTAAATAATAAAAATATATTGCAACAATATATAGCAACAATAATAAAAATATATAGCAACAGTTCGGAAGATTCACTGTACCACGCTGGCGCTCTCAATACTCCGTTTCCCCCATCCATTGGAGGGGTAAAAAGGATTATTTTAGCTGTAAAGAATAATAAATAAAAAGTAAAATAATAAATGTAAAATAATAAATGTAAAATAATAAATGTAAAGAATAATAAATAACTAAGATAAGTACCTTCATTTGGTGCTTTCTTTCCTTTTATACCCTGAGGTAGAAGTTTCTCGTATCAAAAACCAGCAGTACTCTGCTAACATGCTCGCATTCCACTTCCCCGAAAATCTCCTCTCGAACTTAGAGATGTCTTGATGAAACCGTTCCCCGTGTTTATCCGAAACTGCTCCTAAATTTTCAGGGAAGAAGTCCAGGTGTGAGTGAAGGAAATGCACTTTAAGAGACATGTTACACCCCATGGCCTTGTACGCTGACAGCAATTCCTCGACATGAGCGATATAATCATCACTTTTGTTGTTACCCAAAAAGTTCTCACACACGTTTTGGAATGCAATCCAAGCTCGTTTTTCTTTTCGATTCAGGTGTTCAATAAACGTCGAATCTTGGAAAAGTTGTCTAATCTGGGGGCCCACGAAAACTCCTTCCTTGATTTTAGCCTCACTAAGACGAGGGAATTTAGTTTTCAAAAATTGAAATGCATCACCGGTCTTGTCCATTGCTTTCACAAACTGTTTCAACAATCCGAGTTTGATGTGCAAAGGCGGCAAGTAAATATTTTCCTTCGGGACCAGAGGATCGTGAGTGACGTTTTTCTGACCGGGGGTAAAACTTTCTCGCAGAGGCCAGTTCCGTACGATGTAATGTTTGTCTCGGGCTCGGCTGTCCCATTCGCATAGGAAGCAGCAGTATTTTGTGAAGCCCGATTGCAGGCCCATGAGTAAAGCAACAACTTTTAAGTCAGCGCAAAGTTTCCAATTATAATCATGGTATTTGATTTTATCAAGGATCCGGCTGATGTTTTCGTACGTCTCCTTCATATCCACAGAGTATGCAACCGGGAGTGATCGTAACTCATTCCCATTGGCCAATGGGACAACTTTCAAGCTTGTCTTTGAAGAGTCTATAAACAGTCTCCATTTGTCTGGGTCACATGGCATCTTCAGTTCTATCATCAATGCATTTGAATTAGGGCAGAACACTAAGCCTTCATCTGCCGAAAAAAGTAATTTCAGGGTTGACTGCCTAGTCCTGTAAGAAGAGATTTTTACACCATTTTCTAAGAGATTCCACTGCTGAAGTCGAGATCCAAGAAGTTGAAATTTACTCTTAGGTAACTCCAAATCCCTGACGAGATCATTCAATTTCGACTGAGTAACGAGGTGAGGTTTTCGATGAGCTGAATCAGCAGAACACTCTTCATCATCGGTGAACGTATCATAAGATGGTCCAGGCTGTGGCTCAAAGTCTTTCAAATCCGTTTCTGGCTCTAGAGTATAGGTTTTTGGGGGCACTGGGATTGGCAAAGATTCGTTGTGAGGAACTGGTCTTAGAGCTGAAGGGATATTAGGATACTGAATTGTATGCTTGCTTTTGCTAGATTACCCGACGGTGGAAGTCATACAAAAGTAACAATCTGTGAGATGACAGCGAGGTTCGCGCCAAACCATGGGCACAGCAAATGGCATTGATTTACGGGTACCTTTGAGCCATTTGGTCAAGCTACTGTAACAAGTAGTGCAGCAAACTGTTGGAGCCCAATTCTTGTCCTGATCGCCAACTTGGCAATCAAAGTAAAATTTATAAGCAGTTTTAAGAAGCGGAGAAAGGGGTTTTCGTTGCGCTTTTAAAGTCAATTCCCCGCAAACATAGCAGAAGCTATCGGGATGATTTTTACACTCGCGTGGCATAATTAAACAGTAAATAAATGCTCGATATTAATCACAACTCACACTCACGTACTGTAATTCACTTGGAAAAAGCCGGAATTAAAAAATTTCTACCGTTATACACAATTGAAACAATTTGGAAACACAGAATCCCCGCCTAGAGCACCGACAAGTTGACTCTACGATCGCTAGAGATGTACTGAGGGAAGACAAGGATTACAGTGCAGGTCTATAGTCACAATAGCAATGCAAGTTTAAACCTGTCAAAGCATGAAAATTCCTGGGCAAACCTGTGCGCGCGAGGTATTGAGAGCGCCAGCGTGGTACAGTGAATCTTCCGAACTGTTGCTATATATTTTTATTATTGTTGCTATATATTTTTATTATTGTTTCTATATATTGTTGCTATATATTTTTATTGTTTGGGGGAGGATGAGGGGGGATGGAAGCTGGAATATGTAGAAAATAAGTGAAAAAAACTGCGAAAAAAACGGAAAAATCGATCATTTTTAATGATTTTTTTACAATTTAAGGGGGCGAACCCCCCCCCCTAAATCTACCTCCTTGCTACAAATGTTCATGTTTTGGAACTTTTCACCTCTCTAGCCCCTCAGAAGAAACGTAAAGGCTAAAATAATCCTTTTCATCCCTCCAAATTATCAAAAAGTGATAAAAATAGGTGGGGGGGCCTCCCCCGAAAACGGTGGGTGATGGGGAAAAACGGGGGTCATATTCGGATTCAGGAGGTCATTTTACATAAGAATCAGCAGGAATGGTGTCAGGGCCAATTTTCATGCCGACCAGTGTTACCTATCATACAATCCTATTCATGTTAATCTTTTAGTCGAATCCAAAACAATCACCACCTTTTCTTTCAACAATTGGCAATCCCTGCAAATTCTGTCCACTATGCAGAATCACAAGTACCGAGGCGGATCTATAATTGCTGCATATCCCTCTCTAAAACTTGGAAAAGCTAACCCACCCAAAATCAAGGATCCTCTCAACGAATGCATACACGCAACCCTGAATTTATCCTCCTCCACAATTCACATATTCCGAGTTTATATTCACCCATATTTCCCAATTGATGATAGTATATTTACAAAAGCTTCGCTTTACGACAATGTCATCATCATCGGAGACATGAACATAAACAAAACGAAATCCCGGCACCTCACCAATTTCACTGCAAATTCCCAGTTTATCCGCATCCACACACCACCTACCTTCATAATGAATGATAAGCAATCCTCTACACCTGATGTTTTGCTGTGCACCCAAAACCTAAAACATCTAATACATTCAGTTACATTAATCCCTGATCTTTGCTCCGACCACCTATCCATTCAATTCGAACTAGATATCACACAAAATTTACCCTCTCCTAGCTCTGAATTTATCCTTGACCATAAAAATTGCAAAATTAATAATATCGACTCCAATATTATTACCCAATTTAATTACACGTTCTCCCAATCTATTAGCAGCAACACACCTAAGATTTAAAATCAATCCTATAAATATCCCCTTCCTAACTATATACTGAAATTAATAAAATAAAAAAGACAAATATACAGAGACATTCGACAGACAGACACTACAGACCTTCTAACATTATTTAACAAATTAAGCAAAGACATTAAACAGTTAATAGAACAGTACAAGACGGACACCTGGTTGACAGCCTGTCAGAAAATCAACAACAGCAAAGGCAAAACATACTGGACAGAAATAAAGAAGCTTAGTAAATACAAAAACACAAACACGATAACACAAATTACTGACAAACGACCAAGGAGACAATAACTGATAAACAGGAAATAGCGGACAAATTTGCACAATATTTTAAAGACATTTACGGATACACAACACACACTTCATTTGGCAATAACTTCTTTAATCACGTCAACGACTGGTACAAAGACTGTTTCAATTCAAACACCCCACTTACCGCTACTGACGAAATGACAGAAAACAATTATTTTCAAGTATTACACGCCGGAAAAAACACTGCTCCAGGCATGACCATTTACGACAAAATATCCTAAAATTTCTCCCATTTAAAATTCACCAATATATCCTTAAAATCCTGAACTTTTGCTACCATTCCCAATACTTTCCTCCTGACTGGAAAACTGGGGTAATTATTTGCACTCCCAAAAGAGAAAAAACCCCATCCCTCGTATATAGCTACCGACCAATCACCCTTCTTCCCGTCATTGTAAACTCTATGAATCCTTTCTCAAAGAAAAAATAATTTTTCATATATCACATCTTATCCCAAACTACCAATTCGGATTTCTTCCCCACAGATCCACCACTCTTCCACTTTCTATCCTAACTTCCAACATACAAACTGCACACCTCGAAGGACGTTCATCCGCCGCTGTCTTTCTAGATATCCAAAAGGCTTTTGACTCGGTATGGCACCGAGGCCTGCTGTATAAATGTCACTCCCTTAACATACCTAAACACCTAATTCGTATCCTAAATACCTTCCTAATAAATAGATCACTAAAAGTAAAAATCCAAAATACCACATCCCAAACCTTCAACAAGGTGTTCCGCAAGGAATACCTCTCACCCCACTCCTATACAACATTTTCTGTATTGTTCTATACAACCCTAATCCCATGTATTTTAATCCCGCTTCCTATGTCCTGCAATACGCCGATGACACAGCCCTAATAACCTATGAAAAGAACCTACCCAAAGCACTACAAACACTGCAGCAACTTATAGATTCCCTCGAGCTTTGGTTTGCTAAATGGAGAATAAAAATAAATCCCAACTCCTTATTCCTTACCGCCGCAACAATATTCCTGTTAACATCTCCATTTGTCACAAGCCAATCTCCCCAGCTCTCCATATAAAATACCTTGGAATCACCCTCGACTCAAAACTTAATTTAAAAAAAAACACAGCCATAATTAAAAACAAAATTACTGCTAGAGCAGACTTCCGTAGTCTAACATACAGAAATCTTGTCATCACAACAACAAACGTAACAAAAATCTACAAAATGATATGCAGGCCTATGTTAGACTACGGATCCATCCTATTTTTTACTTCTCCCAATCCCACACTTCACAACATCCAAGTCAGCGAACGTTCGTCCCTGAGATTCCTTGCAAAAATTCGTCATCCACTCAATCCACTTTATAACCTATCTAATATTCTCCTTTACAACCAAACAAAAGTTATCCCAATTACCGAACGTCTCCTTGATTTATCCAAAAATTCTCCAAAAAACAATCCAATTTTCAAATCCTTTCACAACTTTGTACCCCCAGAAATGAGAACATTTTCCCTAAATTCAAAAATCCCTCACAAACAGACTTTCAATTCATCACATACCATAACCAACATTGATATCATAATTTCATTTACATCATTCCCCCAACATATCCCCTAAAAAAAAAACCCGGCAGAAAGGCTGCTGGCCGATAGCCGATTGCCAGTAATATTTTTTTATTCTTCTCATTGTATTATTTTTTTTAATCTATTTTTTTATATGAATTTTGTATGTTATACTGGCAATAAAGAATATTTATATATATATATATATATATATATATACATATATAGTATACAGGGTGTCCCATTAGTGCGGTCTCGGAAGATATCTCAGCTCTCGTTAAAATAGAAAAAAAATGTTTTCACCAAATTTGCTTGATTTTAAGAGCTGCATAACCTAAAATTATTTTCAAATATACAGGGTGTCCCATTATTCCATACTTAATACCAACTTTGTTATTTTAAATAGAACACCCTATATATTATTTTTTTATTTGATCCGCCTTTAAATAACCTACACAAAGATATATCATTATCGGCACTTTAGGTAATTCGTTACTTAAAAAAAAAAATATTTTTTGAAAATTTTGGCAGTTTTAGTACTTTACTTAAAAATTCACTGTGTTCGTATTTTTTAAGATACCAGTCTGAAATTTTACACACATATGCAGTAAAGAATGATCTATCCATTGACTATAAATTGACTATAACACATTTTAATATTACTTATAAAACCTAGTAAAAAAACTACCCTCGAATATTTCATATTTAAAATGTACATAACTTCATTTTCTTAAATGGGACACCCTATATTTCTTTACTTTATCAGATCCGCAATGAAAAATGCTTTATTTTTTGTATAACATACCCTATATCTATTTTTATTAGTTTTTGAGATATTAACATTTTCCTGTCATATATGGGAAATTAGGCCACAATCAGCATTTAATTAATCTCTAATGGACGTCTAACTTTAATGGTATTTAGATATTTCAGTTTTACTTCAAATCATTTATCTATGACATAATATAATTACATTTATAATATCAAAGTAAACAATATAACGACAATGGAAACAAGTAAACCGTATTAATATTAACAGATTAGCATATAATGAATTTGATAATTATATTAAGTGTTCGATATGGCCTCCATTTTGGTTTTGGCACACTTGAAGCCTCCGTATGAAGCTTTGATTGACACTTACTAAGTTGTCTACAGTAATGGCACGCATAACATTACTAATTCTATTTTTCATATCCTCTTGTGTTGTTGCAGGTATTTTATAAACTTCTTCCTTCACAACACCCCATAAAAAAAAGTCCAGTTTTGTTAAATCGGGTGACCTCGCTGGCCATGGAATTGGTCCTCCTCTTCCAATCCATTTGTTAGGAAAAGTTTGGTCTAAATATTGTTTAACTTGTGGACTATAGTGTGGTGGTGCGCCATCTAATTGTAACCATGCATTTTGTAACGTTCTTAACGGCAATTCATCCAACCAGGTTTCGAACTGATTTTGAAGAAAATTTAAAAACGTATCACCAGTAACATTTCCATTAAAGAAATACGGACCAATAATCCTATTCCCAATAATTCCAGTCCAAACATTAAGAGACCATTTATGTTGATGGTCTATACAAACAATATGGTTCGGGTTATGGTCATCGTAATAATGATAATTATGTCTATTAACGAAACCATTTCTATGGAATATCGCTTCGTCGGTAAACAAAATATTGTTAAAAAAGTTCGGTTCAACTTGATGTTTTTGTAACGCCCAATTACAAAAATCCAATCTTTTTAAAAAATCATTCTCACCTAATTCCTGCACCAACTGAACGTGATAGGGATGAAATTTGAATCTCTTTGTTATTTTGTTTATTGTTGATTTGGGAATATCAAGTTGTTTTTCAAACTGGCGGGAAGAAATTTGAGGGTTCTCAACAATGGACTGAATTACCAAATGTTCATTCTCTTCTTTCGTTGTCCTTTTCTTTCTCTTTAATTTTAGAGGGAACATGATACTTCCTGTGCTTTCAAATCGGTTCTTCAATCTCACAAACGCTGCTGCATTAGGATGCCGTTCCGCATTTGGATACTTTTGTGCATATATTCGACTTGCAAGAAAACAATTTTCTTCACTTGCACCCAAAACGTATGTCATTTTTATTAATTCTTCTTTTGAAAAATTCATTATAGCGTTATCAAAAATTCAATAATATTAATAATAGTGTTAACAGCACTTTATTTATCTGTACGTCAAATAAATACGTTTGTTCACTTTATCAATTGTTTTTCATGGCCTCCTTTATTGCATTCATGATATATTAAAAAATGACAAAATTTGTTTATATTGTTTACTTTGATATTATAAATGTAATTATAATATGTCATAAATAAATAAAGTAAAGTAAAACTGAAATATCTAAATACCATTAAAGTTAGACAACCTTTAAAGACTAATTTAATGCTGATTGTGACCTAATTTCCCATATTTGACAGAAAAATGTTAATATCTCCAAAACTAATGAAAATAGATATAGGGTATGTTATACAAGAAATAAAGCATTTTTTATTGCGGATTTGATAAAATAAAAAAATATAGGATGTCCCATTTAAAAAAATGAAGTAATGTACATTTTAAATATTAAATATTCGAGGGTAGTTTTTTTACTAGGTTTTATAAGTAATATTAAAATGTGTTATAGTCAATTTATAGTCAATGGATAGAGCATTCTTTACTGCATATGTGTGTAAAATTTCAGACTGGTATCTTAAAAAATACGAACACAGTGAATTTTTAAGTAAAGTACTAAAACTGCCAAAATTTTCAAAAAATATTTTTTTTAAGTAACGAATTACCTAAAGTGCCGATAATGATATATCTTTGTGTAGGTTATTTAAAGGCGGATCAAATAAAAAAATAATATATAGGGTGTTCTATTTAAAATAACAAAGTTGGTATTAAGTATGGAATAATGAGACACCCTGTATATTTGAAAATAATTTTAGGTTATGCAGCTCTTAAAATCAAGCAAATTTCGTGAAAACATTTTTTTTCTATCTTTAACGAGAGCTGAGATATATTCCGAGACCGCACTAATGGGACACCCTGTATATATTCCTGTAAATAAAAACAAAATCTTTTCAAAAAATTGTTTGTAGAAATAAATCTTACGATTATTTTTTATAATTAACTAAAAGATAATCAATGTAATAAACGAATTATTTGATGTTCAAAAACCCAAAACGACTGATGCTGTAAACGAGAAAGATCAAAATGCCACAAAGACTGTGTTTATTCGTAAAAAAAAACAATGCATATTTTGAAACCCAGAAAGCTATGATTAGGGCTTGTAAATTTGGCGGCAATTTACCGGTATAAATGTTTTTAGGGTAAAAGTTATTAAATACCTGTAAAACTGATATCATTTTATGAATTTTATCTTTTGGAATCGTTCAACGGTCAAATTTTAATAATATCTAAGCGATATGCAAAAATATTCATTGATTTTGATTTTAACTATATCCATGCACTGATTTTTGTTTGAAATAATTGAAGTTTACATTACACAAAAAGCCTTATTATTTAAAATATCATGAATAAAAAAATCTAATGATTGATTTGCAGAATCAATAAAATGTAAGCTTCCATTTAAGTTTACAAAAAAAGAGTTTACATTATATAGATGCCTCAATCTTTTAGTTATTTTGTTTTTGTTTCAGGAAAATAGCATCAATTTAAATAGGTTATGATTATTTCTTTAAATAGTCTAATTTTACGCATGCCAAACCACGAGGCAAACATATTCTTCAACTTTGATTTCAAATTTAAGTTCAGATTTAAGTTTGATATAATTGAGTTTCACATTACATCAATGCCACATTTTTGTTGTTATGTTCTTTTTGTTATGAAAATATTGCTTTTCTGAGTAAAGTTGTTATTCATTATTCACTGATTAAATTTTATTGATATTGAAACGTAAGTCAAAAATGCTGATCTTATTCAGCTCCAATTTAAGTTTAAAACAATTGAGAATTTATATTGTATGAATCCTCATTATGTGGATATTGCTTTCTATTTGATTCATGAAAATGTAATGTTTATACAGTGCGATCATGTAAATTATTATTTAGAGTAGGCGGCATGTTTTTGTGCGGTTGCCCAGAATGTTAATTATATGATGGAATACATTTGAGGTTGGGGTCCGTGTCCAGATCCCGAGCAGGTCGGACCGCTGCGCAAAAATTAAAACGCAAAGCCAGCACGTGGTTAGACTCCTATCCTTTTGCATCCTTTCAGTCACATCCATTTTCGTATTCCTATTCCTTGCATTCCTTTCTAGTGTACCTCATCCTGCTAACTGCACGTGTATTTTCCTTTTCCTATCCCTCGGGAAGGGCGTTAGTCCAAATTTTTAATTCAGTCGATACTCCAATAATCTAATTGTCAAAATAACTACAATCATTCCTATAACCTTTTCCTTTAATAACTACACCTATATTTATTTATTCAAATGGTTAAACAAACATTTGTTTAATTAATACTGTGACTGGTCAACAGGGCTTAGATGCCAAGGCCATTAAATATGCGAAAGAAGAAGAAGACATTTGAGGTTATGGTAAACTACGTGTAAACAGCAGAGCTGGGCAGGATTCGAATCCTGGATTCGAATCCTTTTAGAGGGTTCAAAGGAGGCATTCGAATACTTTAGTTCAACTGGATTCGTGATCCGGATTCGTTACATTTTTTTAAGAGGATTCGTATTCGAATCCAAATGCGGGTGATTCGAATCCATATAAAAGGATTCGAATATTTATAAAAGGATTCGAATATTTATAAAAGGATTCGAATACTTACAAAAGGATTTAAATCGTCAAAAATAATTCGAATTAATTGTAAGGATTAACATGAGAAAAGTCTTTTGTGTGTTTTTAAATTTCTCGTTAAATCACTGTTTTATACGCGTGGCGCATGAAGTAAAATTTCGAGTTTAGAAAAGCCCAGAAAATTTGTCTCGGGTCGCTGCGCGACCCGAGACAAATTTTCACAGGGCTTTTCTAAACTCGAAATTTTACTTCATGCTTAGTCTGGGAGTGGAAAACACTCGTTTAAAGCTTCAATTTGAACTCTATTATAAAATCGACGAATGCCTGAAAATTACGTAGATAAAAAATTCACTGAATATCATTAAAACCGGGAAAGTCAGAGAAAAGTCATGAAATTATATTCAAATTGACAAAAACACTAACAAAAAAGCCATATGACATTATTAAATTTGTCAAAATCAACAGGGAAACTAGAAAACACGTAAAAATGTATCAAATTAACTTAAATATTGACAAAAACAATGAAAACAATTTAACAAAATAGAGGTTTCCCACAGAAGAAAGTTATATTAAAAGGCCAGGGAGAAAATCTTGGCGTAGCGAAACGGATAAATCACTGAAATATTGTGAAATTGAAAATATACTGGTTTTTACTTATTATGTTTGAATTTCATAGCAAATTCAGTTTGGTTTTATTAGAAATATCTATGTACTGTATAAGGTCGATTCGGTTTAAACTGAGACAGTCTTGTATAAGGTTGTCTTCATTTAAACGAGTGTTTTCCACTCCCAGACTAAGCATGAAGTAAAATTTCGAGTTTAGAAAAGCCCCGTGAAAATTTGTCGAGGGTCGCGCAGCGACCCGAGACAAATTTTCGGGCTTTTCTAAACTCGAAATTTTACTTCATGCGCCACGCGTACAAAACACTGATTTGAAGTGAAGTTCAGAAATACACAAATACATCTTGAATCAGAGTAACAAGGAATCAGATGTTTAGTCTGTTATCAACAATGTTCAGTGTTAATAATAAATAATTAGGCTTTAAATATATTTGTTAAAACAACTGGTAACGATATTTATATATAAATGGTTGAAAAAAATAAATAAAATCAAATTTATTCTTAAAGGATTTGTATTCGTGTTTCGAAAAAACAGGATTCGAATCATATTTATCTCTTACGAATCCTTTATTCGAGTATTCGTGATTTGAATCATATTAGGTGATTCGGATTCGTGATTCGAATCCTTTTTACGAGGATTCGTCCCAGCTCTGGTTAACAGTCAGTAGTGTCAATCTAATTTAAAATTCAAAGCCTACTAGTCTAAATCATGTTTTTAAAGATCGCACGGTATTAAGCAGCCAAACTGCTTCATTTAATTTACCAAAATACCGGTAAAGAATCGTCAAATTACCGGTACATTTTGGAGAGAAGTTTTGTCCGATTTACCGCTAAATCAGTTTACAATTACCAGTATTAAGATCTTAATTATGACTCTAAAGATTAAATGCATTTAAATAATTATTTGCAGTCGTAGGTGCCCGCACAATTTTCTTCAGGGAGAGGCAAAATATAATTATAATAAAATTAAAAATTATTAAAAATTACGAAACAAATACAAATTTAGTTAAGTATTAAAATTTAATTCATAAAATTATAAAAATAAAATAAAATTTTTAAAATTTCATAATACTGATACAAATTTTACAAGAGTCAATAAATGTAGTAAAATTTAATGATTTTTGTAAATATGTTCGCGAAAGCAACCAAACACATTTGGCACATTGTTAAAAATCATCGAAAAGTGTTAATAATCCAGATGATCGAAAATATTGACAACATTAATTAATAATGCAAAGTCCCAGACTAAGCATGAATAAAATTTCGAGTTTAGAAAAGCCCCGTAAAAATTTGCGTAGCGACCCGAGACAAATTTTCTGGGCTTTTCTAAACTCGAAATTTTACTTCATGCACCACGCGCATAAAAGACTAAAATATTGTGAAATTTATGTATATTTGAACCTCTTTAGTTCAGAGATAAACTCGGTTCAAAATATAAACTGAGTCAAGAGCCAGTTACATAGAAACTTTAAACTATTTATGCAACTGGCCTTTAGTCATTTATAATTTAGAAATACTTTTTATTCTATTTTCTCAGTGGATAAACGACTGTTACTCGTTTATCTCGTGTTAAACTATGTATGTAAAATTAAGAGTCGTGTGTATCAAATGGAGAAAGAGAGGGTCGCGTCCACCGAAGAAAGTGTGGGATAGAAAAAGTTATTGTCGCAGATGCATTAAGGCTTATTATATGCGGAACACCGAGATAATGTCACGAAACGCTAATTTCTGTGAACAAACCACTTTTTGCCGACAGACGTCGTCAAATTGCTCTCCAATCGGATTACTTCCGTTTTCACGTTTACATTTAATTAGATAAACCAACAGCTACATTATTATATTGGTAAAATATCACATACTGCAGAGCAGAGCACAGGATTCAAATGAATTAAAAGGAAGGATTCAAAAGAGGTATTCGAATACTTTAGAGTGAAAATGTATTCTTGATTTGCAAGGCCGTAGCCAGGGGATATGGGGGTTCAACCCCCCCCCCCCCCTCACAATGTTTTTACCATTAACCCCCTTCCCGAAATGTTTACAACCCCCTCCGAAATTTGTTTTGGCTACGGCCTTGGTGATTTGGCTTCATTATTTTTTTTTAAGAAGAATCATATTCGAATTCAAATGTATGTGATTCAAATCTATTCAAAATGATTCAAATACTTATAAAACGATTCGAATCCTCCAAATGGGGTTGAGTCTTTAAAAGGGATCGAAATAAAATCGTCAAAAATGTATTTTCTTTTAGGTATACATACTCCAATTTTTCGGTGTAAATTTTTAAATATTCGTGATTTTTATAAAAAGCTTTAAATTTGAAGCTTCTAACGAGTGTTTTCAATCCCAGATTGAGCATGAAGTAAAATTTCGAGTTTAGAAAAGCCTAACAATTTGTTTTGATGCGTAGCGAACTTATGGTACGAGTAACCTTAATGATTGCCATCCTTCAAAACGAAAACGAAGAAGAAGAAGAAGATCCGTGATTCGAAAAACAGGATTCGAAATATTTGATTCGAATCATATTTTTCTCTTAAGAATCCTTTCATTCGAGTATTTGTGATTCGAGTCATATTAGGGGATTCGGATCTGTGATTCGAATCCTCTTTTGAGGATTCGTCCAAGGTCAGACATAGAGGTAATTTACATAGAAAATAGGCATGGGCGGCAGCAGAATCTTTTACAGGAGGGGTGGGGGCAAAATATAATAATAATAATAGAGTTTATTGTTTTTATCTAGAATTTTATGGTCTGTCAGTGGAACCATGAAAAATTGTCAAGGTAAAAATGTTGAAATTTGCCAGAAATTTTAAAAACTCAAAAATTTTCGAAATACGATGAAATGTTTAATTCGAGAAAATGTGGAAACAATGTAAAAAAATAATAAAATATCAAGAAATATTGAACATTTTGAAGTAGGTCGAAAAGTCTGTAATAAAAAAAAATGTTTTAAATACTTAAAACTTCAACTTAAAACAATTAATCAGTGTTTTTATGTGCGTGGTGCATGAAATAAAATGTCGAGTTGAGAAAAGCCCGAATTTGGAGAATCCAAAGCCTTCGGGCTTTTCTAAACTCGAAATTTTACTTCATGCTTAGTCTGGGAGTGGAAAACATATGTTAAAGAAATATTCGCTGGGTTTTTACAATATTTTCATTAATTTACAAAATCTTAAAGGTTTTCAAGTTTTTGTTCAATTTTTAAAATCTTGTCAATTTTCGTGAATTTTCAAGGTTTTAATTGATTTAAAAATTTTGACAACTCGTATATTTTTCGATATGTTTGTTGATTTTTAATTTTCAAAAACTAATTGTTTAAATTTGAGAAAATGTTGAAACAATGTCAAAAAGTCATGAAATGTTAGGCAATATTGAAATTTGACAACATTTTGAAGTGTCAAAAAGTGATAATCTGTAATACATTCTTTTTTAATATTTTAAACTTAACAATCAATCCGTGATTTTTTGCGCGTGGCGTATGAAGTAAAATTTCGAGTTGAGAAAAGCCAGAATTTGGATTTGGACGCTGCGCGTCCAAATCCAAATTCCTCGGGCTTTTCTCAACTCGAAATTTTACTTCATGCTTAGTCTGGGAGTGGAAAACATTCGTTAAAAAATAATCTCTGGGTTTTTACAATATTTTTGTTAATTTACAAAATCTTCAGGATTTTCAAGTTTTTGTTCAATTTTTAAAATCTTGTCTAATTTTGTGAATTTCCAAGGTTTTAATTAACTCTTAAAATTTTGATGACTCGTAAATTTTTTAATACGTTCGTTAATTTCCAATCTTTTTTTATTTCCAATCTTTTTTAACAATTTTCCAAATTTTGACAAAAATCATCCATTTTTCAAGATTATTGCTGATTTTTAAATTCTTGATCCTTTCGTAACTTTTTAAAACTTTGATGCTTTTCATGTATTTCGTAGATTTTAGTTCATATAAAAATAAATTGCCGGTATTGATTAATTTCCAAGAAATTCTTTAATTTTCGGGTTCGCAAATTTCAAAGAAATTTATTTGACAAAAAATATGAGGCATTTCTTCAAAACGTTTATTAATCGTTAGCGTTTAATAAAACGTCAAAATTAATTAATCGATGCTAAATAATGCATCATTAGAAAATGTTACTCATATACCTGTAGTTTAATTCAAAACTAAATATTATTATTATTTCAAATTCGAAATAGAGTACTTAAGAACTTAAAAGGATAAAGTATAATCTTAAATAAAGTACTGAAATTCAAGCGTACATTATTAAAATTAGGTAAAGATCAGCTTAAACATTTTTATGATATTATACCGTGCAAATTTGTGAAAATTCATAATAAATATTGATAACTTCTTGGAAATTCACACTTTTTAATAATAATAATAATTCTTTATTAACGGACAAGCCATTTACAATGTAGAGCCAAAAACATGTTGTATGAACATTTTGAATATTAACGGAAATTTTGGAAATACTCGATTTTTAAGATTTACGAAATTTTTGGATTTCACGAAAACCGTCGGAATTTTAAAAATTAGCAAAAATCTTAGAAATGTAAGAAATGCGTTTAGATTTTTACAATTGACAAAAACGTTGAAAGTTCACGAAAAGTGAGATTTTGAAAATTACCTAATTTTAGTTAATTTTCAAAATCTCACTTTTCGTGAAAATTCGTGAAAATTAACGAAAATTTAGGAAATTCACGAAAATTGCTAAAGTTTTAAAATCTGACGAAAAACTCGAAATCGTGAAAATTCGTGAAAATTAACGAAAGTTTAGGAAATTCACAAAAATTGCTAAAGTTTTAAAATCTGACGAAAATTGCACCATCATTTTAAAAATTTACGAAATTTACGAAAACCGTGAAAATTACCAGAAATCTGAAAAAAATCTTGAAAAAGGCGTTTAAATTGTTAAATTTGACTAAAATGTAAAAAATTCACAAAAAATGAGATTTTAATAATGCTAAACTAAACTAAATAAAATGAACTAAAAAAAAAATGCTAACTTTTAAAATCTGATGAAACACCCGAAAATTCATGAATAGCATCAACATTATAGAAATTTACGAAATTCACTAAAACCGTCAGCGTTTTGAAAATGAAGGAAATCTTGCAATTTCATGAAACGCATTAACATTTAAAAAATAAATAAAAATCTTGGAGAAGTTCACAAAAATTGACGAAATGTGTCAAAGTTTTCAAAATTAACGAAAATCTAACTAATTCTAACATTTTTTAAAATAAAGGAACTAAAATCTTTTAAACTCACGAGCCATTTAACCCAAATACTCCCGAATTAATTTTTTTAAGAAAATTAAAAGTTTTTTGCAATTTTATGATTAATTGGTATTTCTTGAATATTTTTTAATAAGCACTTTATGTTATAAAGTTAATAGTTTACCAGATATAGACCGTCCTTTATAAAGGACAACGGGAAGGTTAATATCTTGAAAGTAAAAATATACCTATATATAAACTCAGCAATATTCCAAATATATTTTAAAGAAATAATCTATATTCAACAAAAAATAAATATAATTTATATATTTACAGACAAATAAAATTAGAGCGTATGATATTCCAAAAAACAGTTTTTTGGATGCAAACCTACATTGCACTTATTGCACTGAAATTGCACTTTTTTGTGGCATAATCGGCATCTAATTTGTGTTTCTTTGTATGCAATTAGATGATCCTTTCCGTCGAATCGGGAATATTCATTTGGTTGTGCACTAGGTCGTCCTCGTTTCGTTGTTTTCTTGTTGTTTTCCAAAATGCTCATTGCAAGGGATCTACGGAAGGTATATTGATCCTGTTTTCCACCATATTCTCGTTGAAGCTGCCATGCATTATGAATTGCCATATCAAGGCAATGACTTATTATGGGAAAGTACCATTTTTTGCCTCTAACTCCGACTCTATAAAGACTAATATTTTGGTCTGCCCTGTCGACACCTCCCATATTTTTGTTGTATTTTTTTATCAAATCCGGCTGAGGTACAGAAATTTTTTTCTTTTCTTTCAGGGAAAATCGAGCCACATTACATGTCGGCAGCACGCTATCTGAATTGGAAGCTATTGTAACTATATTGTTATCATTCCACTTACATACTATTATGTTTTTCTGTTTCTCCAAGGCATACACAAAGGTTCCCCTTGGCTCTTTCTGTAGTTCTTTGGCAGTTTTTATTGCAGATACATGTATTCTATTTTCTCTCAGTGTTCCAGTAGCCTTTATTTTTCTATTTTTGAGTACCAAAAGCAAATCCCAAGAAGTAAACAAATTATCGAAGTATAAATGATACGGGTAACTACCTTTTTCTTCAAGAATACTATCGACAAATGTTAGTACCACACTCGCACCCAATCCTAAGTTCTTGTATCGTTCTGACAGCTTTGTGCTGGAACCTTGATAAGGTTGAAACCATTCTATGTAACCTGTTCTAGAAGTAGCCATCCAAAACTTATAACCCCATCTAATAGGTTTTCCTCTGATGAACTGCTTGGAACCATGTCCGCCAAAGTAGGGCACCATTGACTCATCAATACTATGATATTCATTCAGAGGGGCAAGTGAAATAAACTTGTTGTTCAAAACGTCTAATAATGGGCCGACTTTAGCAAATTTATGTGAAACATATAAATTTGTATTATCGCTACAATGCAGATTTTGCATTATAAAATTAAAACGGTTTCTTGAAATTGCGTCATATACTATTTTGTGATTAGCATCAGAACTGTTTTCCCAACACAGTGATCTTCTTGGGACAGTAGTATAACCACTATAAATAAGGACTCCAAAAAAAGCTTTCATTTCTTCTACACTTATGTCTCCACATCTGTTATTTTGTACTGCTTAAAGATTGCTATAATCAGTTAACATTTGCCAAACATCCTTATCGAAGAATAGGTAGAAAAATTCTAAGTTTGTAAATTTATTATTAGGCTCACATGGTTGGTTCCAGATCGGCAAACGATTTGTAATGTCGCTGTGACTCCATTCATAATTTTTTGGTCTCTTCTTATATTTCATGAAATTTGATAAGGAAATTTCATCGTCACTGCTATCACTGTCGCTACTATCACTGTCACTATCGATAATATTAGTTTTGAAAGAAGGTTCAGCCATCGAATTTAAAATACTACCAGAAAGGTTGTCCATGAGAACATTTTCCTCATCGCCGGAGTCTTCATCGGTAACAACTTAATTTGCATTAATAGGTGGAAAAACAGCTATACTATCTGGTAGTATTGCATCATCATCAATGTTCTCTGCTTCCTCCAACAATTTACTTAGAGTCAAGGGTCTGTGTCTGTTCCAATAACTGAAAACACAGTATATTGAGCCACTGGCCTTTATAAAGGACATTTATGATTTCGTGGGTATATTCCAAATACAAAATGAAAATCTGACCTCACAAACCTGTGGTTAATTAAAAATAACTATATTAATTACATTTTATGCAGCGAAGAACATATTTAATTTATTATGATTATATAATTCTTACCTCAATCTGTCCATGACACAAAAGAAAAAACTCGATGCACAACAAATATTTTTCTGGATGTTATACGCAGTTAAAATGTGTTCAATTTCGCTAAAATGTATCACATGTACCTTATTCTTAAAGAATGTGGTGCCATCTTACTATCATTACTTAAAATAATACACAAGAAACATAGGTTTCTGTAACACATATTGGCGACCTTTTAAAAGGACAATGGAACCATTTGGGTTAATAAAATTAACCAAACACAAGTCGTCAAAATTGATAAAAAATGAATAAATTTAAATTGCTTAATTTAAAAGAAGTATAGTTTACAGAACGATTACAAGATTCTAAACATTTATATCATCATCAAAATTGACATACTCATTGAAAATTCGGCGAAATTGATAAATTCAATATAAAATGATTAAGATCTTTAGAATATAAAAACCTAATGTCAATTTTAGAGAATGATATTATTAATTACATAGGGATACCTAAATATTGGTTTCTAAGATATATTGAAATATGTATACTCTGAATTTTAAAGCATTTATGATTTATAAAAGCGTTCAATTTAAGGCCTAAAACGAGTGTTTTCCACTTCCAGACTAAGCATGAAGTAAAATTTCGAGTTTAGAAAAGCCCCGTGAAAATTTGTCGAGGGTCGCCCGAGACAAATTTTCTGGGCTTTTCTAAACTCGAAATTTTACTTCATGCGCCACGCGTATAAAATACTGATTTATTCTTAAGCTGAAAATATATTGATTATTATAAAAAAAAATTAATTTGGCAATAGTTTGCAAAATATTTAGAAAATATAAGACGAATTAAAATTAATATTGCCTTTGTGCAAAAATTTTGTCTTGCTAAGACTTCTTCAAAAATTCATTGAGACCTCTAAATAGTAAAAGTAGTTTCAACTTTTCAATTTTAATTCGTTCTTATATTTTATATTCATTTTGTATGTACATTTATAAATCATAGCATAAATAAATATAAATCAGAATTCCACGGGGGAAGGGAGCAAGTGCCCCTCCTTGCCCATATCTGCAGGCGTCCATGTAAATAGGTATGTATCGTATTGTATACAAGCTTTAATGAAAGCCCATTTTTCAACTAGAAAGTTACATCAAAGAATATTTTATTAAATAGCTTAATTTCATTAAATAATCCAGTGATGCAAAATTGATTAAATGGAAGTTCAACATTTGAACTATTATTTAATTAATTTATATTATTGTTGAATAAAAAAGAAAACAAATTAAGAACATTGTAGAATTGACCCACTGAGCAAATCCATTCAAGTAATGTTTTAACAACATTAAAACAACGTTTAATGTTGCTACAATGTTGATATAACGTTATTTGTTTGTTTTTTGTTTAGTGGGGATTTAAGCAAAATCAACCTTTAACATTTCCACGATCTTTTCTTTTTTAAATAAATTATCATGCTTTTACACTATCGTGAATAAAATTTACATTACGTCATTCAACTAAAAAAAAGAAACATTAACTTTTGGCTCGGCACAAGAAAGATTAGCCATTTCAGCTTTATCGCCGTGCGAAATGGTACGAATTAAAGGATTGCGTGGCTGTTTAATATTAACAACACGCAGAATGAATCATGTGGATTCCCTGAGGAATTTTTTATAAACCAGGAATCCAGACTTTGTTTGTGCACGAAGGGAAAAGGGTAAATTTGTCTTTCCCACACACTACAGAAGAAAAAAACTTTTCCGATACTTCCCTTCCACATTTATCTCCACTCTTAATTTCTGCTATCCATTACCGGATAATGACTTTTTCTCGGAGCGGTAAGGGAATCATCATTCATGATTTTAAAAGTTGAAAAGATTAGATCCTGATTAATTGACTTGGTAGAGCGGTGATTTAATTAGTTTGTGATGAGGTTTTCATTTTAAAATATAAAAGGTGGCGTCTTTTTAGATACCTATTATAAAAGTTTTACTACTACTTAATTATCTTTATTAAAAAACGAAATACATTATTTATAAAATGTAATTCGAGCGAAGCGTAAATTATCGGTTATTTTTCTATGTAATGCCTTTGATTCCCCGAAACCCGATGTTGTAATTTATCGGTAAAATTACAGCTAAACGGTAATTAAACAAATTGATAACTTTAGTCAAAAATAAGCACACAAACTATTTAATTTTCTGCACGGCTCAGCAATAAAAAAAGGTTGCTAATCGTTGTTCACAATAATGAATATAATGAATTTGTGTATAATTATTACTTTTTGTTTTTTTTTTTTCATACGAGGGCCGTCTTCCTTGCAGATCCGGATGCACTGCAGCCTAGATAGATTATTGTACTACCCCATATTATCTTACTCACGCAATTATTTAAACTCGATCCCCTGCACTAGCTTCTGCAGGTTCTTCAAGGGTTGCGTGTGGAAATCATTTAGTACCATTTGACTGTTTCCAAATATGAGCTGTCTTTTGTTTTTCAGCGCATTGCGGCTACACAGAATGTGCATTGTTGTTTCCGGTGCTATATCACAAACAACCGACAACTGGTGTCGCCGTTGTATAGGCCGATTTTCCTTAGGTGCTCTTTAACAGTCACGTAGCCTGTTAGTAGACCTATGGTTGTTTTTAGCTGTGCCCTACTTAGTGTCAGTAGTTCTGCAGCTTGGTTAGAGTGAGGTCCATTTATAATAGCTTTACTGTGGTTAAGGCCTGGTCTATTTACCCAGTATTCCTGGTGTTTGTTGCGAATCTACTTTCTGACTTCTAGGCGACTCGACTCTTGTGTGATGCCCAAGACAGGTTCAGGTCCCATAAATGATATGGTAGGCCCCTGCCTTGCTAGCTCGTCAGCTTTTTCACTTCTCTCGATACCTGAATGACCCGGCGTCCAGACAAGTGTGACCTTGTTCTGTCTCGCCAGGTGATTCAGTATGTCGAAGCAGTCCAACACCAATTTGGATGAAGTCTTCTGGCTCTTTAGAACCTTCAGTGCCGCCTGGCTATCGGACATAATATAGATTTGCCTGTCACGACAGTCCCTCTCCCTGTTGGTTATCGCACATTCTATAATTGTTATTATTTTGGCTTGAAAGACTGATGCCAGGTAGCCCAGCGAGGGGGCATAGCCTGTCTTCATGTTTTCATTGTAGATTCCTGATCCAGTACCTGTGTTTGATTTAGAACCATCCGTATACAAGATCATGCTATGTTTGTTAATGTCTTCCCCAAAGTCGTTCCATTCATTGCGGTCTGGAATAGTGACTTCAAAGAGTGCGTTTTCAAGATATCTAACTGTCATATGGTCCGACCTCATCTGCAAGAGAGGACCCCCTATGTCTGTCAAGAGTGTTCTGTGTGGCGTGTCAACTCTTATGTTGACTGATGATAGCTGCAGCTTGTGGAGTGCCAATCTTGCCACCCCCACCATCAGAATATGAAGTGGTGTAAGGTCTAGGAGCGTGTCCATGGCTGCAGTGGGCGTGGTTCTCATAGCCCCCGTTATGCTGACACAAGCAAGCCTTTGAATCTTGCTGAGGGTTTGTATGGTTGTGTGTTGTATGACTTTAGGCCACTACACCAAAGCAGCATACATGATTGCGGGTCTAACCACTCTGTATACAGCCAGTATATTATTTTTTTTATTATTCATTTATTATTCAAACTTCTAGTCACATGAAATATGGAATCATATTTTGGGGTATAGTATAAGTATAAGTTTATTAATTTCCAATTACAAATGATTACATTCCTGGATGAGTCATAACAAAAACATTAAACTACGTATTATTAGTGCATACTTAAAAACTATGTTAGTGATATGGTAGATTAATATGATATACATGCATTTCAAATAAATTAGTAATAGTAAAAAAAACGAGTTAAAACTTAAAACTAAGGTATATAACATTTTAAAAAGATTTTGTATGTCGACAAAATTCTGTAAATCACAAATGGACACATAAATAGTACATGTAACACAAAGCAAATCAAGCTGAATATAAATTACTATAATTAATTTGCTTAACAAAATAAAATAATAGAAATGTGTGTAAATTACGGTAGGTTTATTATAGTAAAAAGGAACTAGTTAAAACTTAAAACTAACATTATAAATAGATTCAATATATGGCTAATATTGTGTAAGTAATAAATAATATATGGACCCACAAATAGTAAAACACCGAGTGTAAATAAATAGAATTAATTTGGATAAAAATTAATTTGTAAATGGGGACAGTACAGATTTTTTTTTTTATTATTATTGTTAGTTCTTAAAGAAGTTTGCAATGGTCTTCATATTCTTTAATAGTATAGAATGCATTTTCTTCTATAAATCGTTTAACGACTTTTATAAAATTACGTTTCGGCATGTCTTTTATTCTATCAGGGAGTTTATTATAGATGTTGATACATTGCACAATGCATGCATTCTTATAGTAACTATGTTTAAACTTTGGAGGCCTTAGAACTTTTTTCCTAACGTTGTGATCGTGTTTTACTTCATTTTCGTTAAACAGTTGTAGGTTAGACTTAGTAAATTTAAGCGATTCATATATATACATAGGCTTATAACAGGCATTAGTTTCAATTTGTTGAATAATTGCCGACAACTAGTATTCGGCTTCTTTCTGCAAATTGCTCGAATAAGTCTCTTTTGAACAACGAACACTTTGTGAATATTTGAGTTTGTGGTGCAGGCCCAAAATATTATTCCGTAGGCTAATTGAGATTGGCAGTGTGCAATATATACTGTTCTGGCAGCATCTTTGTGTATGTCCTGTCTTGTGGCATATATCAGATATGAGTATTTAGAAATTTGTTTGCAAATATTTCTTACGTGGTTATCCCACTTTAAATTGTTTTGAATAGTCAGCTCTAGGAATTTTATTTCGTCTGTTTCTGTTATGGGTTCGCCGTTAATATTTAAGTTTATTAGTCCCACTGATTTTCGGAAGTTCATTATTTGCGTTTTGGCGGCATTTGCAACCAGGTTATTCATGTTGAGATAGGTACATAGTTCAATTAGTATTGAGTTTGCAGCACTATTTAGATTGTCTAGCCGTTCATCTTCTAAGCATAGTGTTGTGTCATCAGCAAACATTGTTATATGACAATTTAAAGTAAGTGGCATATCGTTTATGAACAGCAGGAACATCAGTGGGCCTAATATACTGCCTTGTGGTACACCTACCAGAGGGTTGGCCGTGTTTGATTTATAACTTTGGTTATTTATATTTGCAACAGTTATTTGAGTTCTATTGCTTAGATAGGAAGTTAAAAGTCGGTGGCAATTTCCTCTTAACCCATACCGGTAAAGTTTGTCGAGAAGCAGTTGGTGTGGCACGCAGTCGAATGCCTTCGACAGATCTAGGAATATTGACAGGACATTCGTATTCTTATCCAGATTATTTAATACAAATTACAGAAAATTAAATATAGCGTGGGTCGTTGAGTTTCTTTTTCGAAATCCGAATTGGGAACTGGTTATCGTTTGGTTGACATCAGTAAAACCTGTTATTCTGTTGTATATTGCTCTTTCAAAAACCTTCGAGAACACCGGAAGAATGGAGATTGGTCTGTAGTTACTAATCTTATGGGTATCTCCCTTTTTGAAAATAGGAACAATTTTCCCAACCTTTAGAGTGGATGGAAATACACCTTCCTCAAGGGTAACAGTGCACACCGCGAAATTGTGTTTGAAGCTCAAAAACGCGCCGTAAGAATAATTGGTAAAATGAAGCATCGTGATAGTTGTCAGGGAGTATTCAATCGTATGGGCATTCTGACCACGCCAGCTGTTTACATTTATGAGTGTGTCAAGTTTTCAATAAAAAATAGAAATCTGTTTTCTGATCACATTTTAAATAGCACTTACAATACAAGGCATGGTAATGTGTATGTATATCCTTCGCACCGACTAACTATGTTTGAAAAAGGCCCACTATATAATTGTATAAAATTCTACAATCAATCTACAAGCGGCAGGTGCTTAGTATAAAACAATATAACAAATTTTATAAAATAAAGCGATTATTGTATGATCTGCTGTGCATATTAGAACCATATGACATTAACGCCTTTTTAAATGTAACATACAATAATTAACTGTAATTCAATACTACTTTACGTTATTTTTGTTTTTCTCTTTCTTTGGCGTATTTCCATGATTATGCTGTATATGTATTTGTACTTGTATTTTACACTGGAAATAAATATGCTTATTATTATTATACCATCCCTGGTCTGAGCCTCCATTGTTTGTTGTACGTTCGTCTAATTACCGCAATGGTAATTTTCCAAGGTGAGCTTGGAGTCAAAGATTACTCCTAAGTACTTCACCTCACCCGATATTTCTAGGTTAACACCGTTTAGAAAGAGAGGTCCTAGGCCCTCGAGTTTCCTCCTGCGTGTAAATGGTACAAGGGTGGCCTTAGAGGGTGAGGCGTTAAGTCCTTCTCTAGTACACCATTTCTTCACCACGTTTTGTTAAATATTGCATTCAAAAACAATCTTTATTTTTTGCTAATGTAATATTTGTTTACATTAATATAAGTAATTAACACTTTTCAGATAAAAGCCATTTAACGCAAATAATATTTGTTTAACATTAATTTATATTTATCAGAATTTATTATTCTCTTTTTCACACTTTTAATTTTTCGCTCAGTTCAGAAGTAAACAGGTCGTAAGAAAATTATTCAACAGGCTAAATCCGGCTGAAGTCATCCAATGCTTCGATGATCGGGATGACTTTTATTTATTCACCAGAGTGTGACGAAACCAACGAAACTTGACCTTGAAATCTCCAGAATGGGCTTGCGTAACTCTTGATTCGTGCTATTTCCGGTTGGATGATTTTAATACTCGCAGAAATCAGAGCAGAATTTACTTTTCTGCACGATAAAACCTGCTACATTCATGATGTACAAGTAAAAGCTACTAATAACGTCTGAATTTAACAGCAGTTAGTGAATTTTACGTTTTTTAACCAGACGATGTAAATATGGCTCGTAATTAATTACATTTTTTATTTAATTAGCATTACATAATAGCAAACCTACTGTATTTTTATTATTAAGTAAATTAATTACCTTTTATGAAAGTATATTTAAATAATGATATTATCTTGTAGAAAATGTTAAAAGCACAGGAAATATGGCACTAATCGAGTTTTGTTCAATTTAAGTGGGCAGCAATTGCATGTTTTATTAGGGTCTTATTAAATTGATAAAAATTTAGTTGGGTCATATTTCCTGTATTACACGATGGAGCATAATAAATTTGTAATTCAATTTTTATATAACCACAAGTCTTTAAATTAAATATCAATTAAACTACTGTTGATTATTGTTTTTATATTCCCATTGAGCAAACACATTTAACTAACGTTTTATCAACATTACAACAAATTAGTCACTTATTTCTTGTTCGGGAGCAGTTTCGTTGGACGAGTAAAGATAAAACACGACGTACGTTTTTGATGTTTTTACGTTTACTTCTAGAGATCGAATTCATTAAATATACATATTTACAAGTTTATAAATGAATTACCCCCACAACGGGGTGTGCATCTTAATTTTCTATTGGTTAGAAATATTAGTGGGAGAACAGTGTTGTAATAGGTCAGTAGGGGTCATGTGCAAATATTATTTTTGACGAAATTAAATTAAAATATTAATACAAAAATCACCCAAGAAAATAATAAAGAAAAATCAACATCCAGTAAATACGAGAATAACATTAGTCGATCAAATTTTTTTTTATGTGAAAGAAATAACAAATGCAGCATCGCCTTAAAATAATAAACAAGTACCGGCGCGTGGAAAAATGCTAAGACATACAGAAAGATTCAGTTCAGGATTTAACGAACGCAAACACAACAAGTGTGCAGAGTCAGGGAAATTACGTTGACGTCAGAGAGGGATGGGTTTTGTGACCAAATATGGTAGTAGATAAAGTCTAAGCAACAAAATTTGGGGAGGGGAGAACTTTGAGAGCAGCAAAGAAACAATTCTAAAAATCAGTCAGTTTTGGGACAGGGACTAGGACAGTCAGTATTTGAATTTAAATGGGGACAGTTGAGGACAGTGAAGTAATGTTGATAAAAAGAGTTAGGTATTCAGAATAGTTTTAGAAAATGGAGAATGGAGTTAGGGATAACAGCGCTAGAGAGACTATCACGTAAGAGTAAAATTAATTCTACATCAAACCGACTAAGTTAAAATCAAACAAACAAAACCAGCGAAATAATTTAAACATCTGAGAAAAGGGGAAGATGGGGGGGGGGTGAGAATGAGGGGTGTATGGTGGTTGATGTGTAAGGCCGAACTGAGCGAGAAAACGAGGTATGTCCTACTAACTAATCGACCCAGTCGATTGATGTGTAAGGCCAATCCGAGTCAGTATTGCGCTAAGTGTCCTACTAACTAATCATACGAGTGAGGGGTGTATGGTGGTTGATGTGTAAGGCCGAACTGAGCGAGAAAACGAGGTATGTCCTACTAACTAATCGACCCAGTCGATTGATGTGTAAGGCCAATCCGAGTCAGTATTGCGCTAAGTGTCCTACTAACTAATCACACGAGTGAGGGGTGTATGGTGGTTGATGTGTAAGGCCGAACTGAGCGAGAAACCGAGGTATGTCCTACTAACTAATCGACCCAGTCGATTGATGTGTAAGGCCAATCCGAGTCAGTATTGCGCTAAGTGTCCTACTAACTAATCACACGAGTGAGGGGTGTATGGTGGTTGATGTGTAAGGCCGAACTGAGCGAGAAAACGAGGTACGTCCTACTAACTAATCGACCCAGTCGATTGATGTGTAAGGCCAATCCGAGTCAGTATTGCGCTAAGTGTCCTACTAACTAATCACACGAGTGAGGGGTGTATGGTGGTTGATGTGTAAGGCCGAACTGAGCGAGAAAACGAGGTATGTCCTACTAACTAATCGACCCAGTCGATTAATGTGTAAGGCCAATCCGAGTCAGTATTGCGCTAAGTGTCCTACTAACTAATCACACGAGTGAGGGGTGTATGGTGGTTGATGTGTAAGGCCGAACTGAGCGAGAAAACGAGGTATGTCCTACTAACTAATCGGCCCAGTCGATTGATGTGTAAGGCCAATCCGAGTCAGTATTGCGCTAAGTGTCCTACTAACTAATCACACGAGTGAGGGGTGTATGGTGGTTGATGTGTAAGGCCGAACTGAGCGAGAAAACGAGGTATGTCCTACTAACTAATCGACCCAGTCGATTGATGTGTAAGGCCAATCCGAGTCAGTATTGCGCTAAGTGTCCTACTAACTAATCACACGAGTGAGGGGTGTATGGTGGTTGATGTGTAAGGCCGAACTGAGCGAGAAAACGAGGTATGTCCTACTAACTAATCGACCCAGTCGATTGATGTGTAAGGCCAATCCGAGTCAGTATTGCGCTAAGTGTCCTACTAACTAATCACACGAGTGAGGGGTGTATGGTGGTTGATGTGTAAGGCCGAACTGAGCGAGAAAACAAGGTATGTCCTACTAACTAATCGACCCAGTCGATTGATGTGTAAGGCCAATCCGAGTCAGTATTGCGCTAAGTGTCCTACTAACTAATCACACGAGTGAGGGGTGTATGGTGGTTGATGTGTAAGGCCGAACTGAGCGAGAAAACGAGGTACGTCCTACTAACTAATCGACCCAGTCGATTGATGTGTAAGGCCAATCCGAGTCAGTATTGCGCTAAGTGTCCTACTAACTAATCATACGAGTGAGGGGTGTATGGTGGTTGATGTGTAAGGCCGAACTGAGCGAGAAAACGAGGTATGTCCTACTAACTAATCGACCCAGTCGATTGATGTGTAAGGCCAATCCGAGTCAGTATTGCGCTAAGTGTCCTACTAACTAATCACACGAGTGAGGGGTGTATGGTGGTTGATGTGTAAGGCCGAACTGAGCGAGAAAACGAGGTATGTCCTACTAACTAATCGACCCAGTCGATTAATGTGTAAGGCCAATCCGAGTCAGTATTGCGCTAAGTGTCCTACTAACTAATCACACGAGTGAGGGGTGTATGGTGGTTGATGTGTAAGCCGAACTGAGCGAGAAAACGAGGTACGTCCTACTAACTAATCGACCCAGTCGATTGATGTGTAAGGCCAATCCGAGTCAGTATTGCGCTAAGTGTCCTACTAACTAATCACACGAGTGAGGGGTGTATGGTGGTTGATGTGTAAGGCCGAACTGAGCGAGAAAACAAGGTATGTCCTACTAACTAATCGACCCAGTCGATTGATGTGTAAGGCCAATCCGAGTCAGTATTGCGCTAAGTGTCCTACTAACTAATCACACGAGTGAGAGGTGTATGGTGGTTGATGTGTAAGGCCGAACTGAGCGAGAAAACGAGGTATGTCCTACTAACTAATCGACCCAGTCGATTGATGTGTAAGGCCAATCCGAGTCAGTATTGCGCTAAGTGTCCTACTAACTAATCATACGAGTGAGGGGTGTATGGTGGTTGATGTGTAAGGCCGAACTGAGCGAGAAAACGAGGTATGTCCTACTAACTAATCGACCCAGTCGATTGATGTGTAAGGCCAATCCGAGTCAGTATTGCGCTAAGTGTCCTACTAACTAATCACACGAGTGAGGGGTGTATGGTGGTTGATGTGTAAGGCCGAACTGAGCGAGAAACCGAAGTATGTCCTACTAACTAATCGACCCAGTCGATTGATGTGTAAGGCCAATCCGAGTCAGTATTGCGCTAAGTGTCCTACTAACTAATCACACGAGTGAGGGATGTATGGTGGTTGATGTGTAAGGCCGAACTGAGCGAGAAAACGAGGTATGTCCTACTAACTAATCGACCCAGTCGATTGATGTGTAAGGCCAATCCGAGTCAGTATTGCGCTAAGTGTCCTACTAACTAATCACACGAGTGAGGGGTGTATGGTGGTTGATGTGTAAGGCCGAACTGAGCGAGAAAACGAGGTATGTCCTACTAACTAATCGGCCCAGTCGATTGATGTGTAAGGCCAATCCGAGTCAGTATTGCGCTAAGTGTCCTACTAACTAATCGCAAGTGTGTCGAGTGTGTGATGCTAGCTCCGAGATGGTTTTTGTGGGTTTCCCATCTCGTAATGCAAATGCAGGGGCTAGTTAATTTTGCTCCCACAAGTAGAGTCATACATTTTTTTGAGTTTAACCAAATGCACATGACTTTTAAGCATAAACGTTGGGTAATATATTTTGTGAATATAAATAATATAAGACATATCAATTCATTAGAAATGTCATGAAAGGTCAATAAACTTTGCATACGTTAAGCTCATATCCTGTTTTATTTATTGTCCACACATCCTCCTAGTCAAATTAAAAGGGAATAAAGACACAGTATTTACGATAATGCATATTGACACAAACAACGAACCTGGCAAATAAATAAAAGGGTTACTACATACACAACACAACGTAAACAATAATACAAATTATAAATTTGTATAATACCTAGGGTCGAATCATTACAGTGTTAAATAAGGAGAAGGTTATGAAACGGAAGATAAAAAAGGATATTGGCAACGAGGCCTCATCTTAGGGATTTCTAAACTTTTACATTTACATTTCCACAAAATATATACAAAGGTTTAAAAACGGTAATTTACATTAACTAAATTGCATCCTAATAAAACTGTGTAAATAGTCTTTCACGGTCGCTGGTAATTGCAAGTAATAAAAGCAACCCCATGCGGCGACGGGTGCTGGTCGGGTTTTGACCTGCTAGGGTACTCGCGGTATTGAGACGCGACATTTCTAAAAACCACTAAATCCATTTGAAAACAATAGATTAAGGTTGCGATTTATTATGGGTAAAATCCAACATTTTTGGTAGTCACTAGTTCCAGCACCATTCATGTTCTGATTATAGAACAATATTACATGATACATCAAAATAATTCTAAAACATAGGGTATTTTAATGTCGCCAATTTAAAACGATTAAAATATTAAGTTTTTCTGGAAAAAAAAATTCCTGAAAATAGCTATTTTTAAGTCATTTATTTACTCCTCTTTAGGCAACAAATACTTGTGTTACGTAAAATTCAAGGGTGTCCGTACATTCTGCATTCAATTAGCTCAGCAATCATTAAAAATTCAATCATGATATATTTTGTTTAGCTTTTCATACTGGAAATAGAAATAAAGGTCTATTTCACTCTAGCAAATGGTTGGGCAGAGTCTGTCTCACTCTAGTAAACCACAACCTTAAGAGGTTTTTGGAAATAAGCGACTCAAATATATTAAAATTAGTCCAAAACTTTAAGTATTTTTTCATTAAACTTCAGAAATGTCACAAATTGATGAATATTATGAAAAATCAATATTGTATAATCAAGTCCACGAATGTCAGTTCAAACGAATCTACGAATCTTATCCCACTGAGCAAACACATTTAAGTAATGTTTCATCAACGTTAAAACGTTTAATGTTGCTACAATGTTAATATAACGTTGTTTGTTTATTTTTTGCTCAGTGGGGTGGGTATCTTAAAAACAAGAGCTAATAAAAAAATGTCATTGCCATATTCGTTTATCTCGACCTAAAATTAGTTAGCCTATATAGAACCAGGAAACAGACAAAAATATTTTTTTGTTGGCCAGTCTTATTAGCACTAAAAGATATAAATATAAGCCCCCAGATTCAAACGAATCTAAAATAGGGGCGGATTTTCGGGCTTAGGGTGCAACGAATGGGGGGGGGGGGGGCAGATTGCACTTACAAACAAAAAAGCAACGTTGTCACGTTTTTATAAGAAAAAGTTGTTCGCGTGGACAAAATTACAAACTTAACCCAACTTTTCTGTATAATAGACTATTTCCTATCAGTGGCTACCAACATGTTTTTATTTAGGACACCCAAACACAAAATATGAATATTTGAAGGAATCCCGCTTTTAATTTGATAAGATATTTATCTTATTATATAAACGAGCAAGTTTAGGTAATAAGAGATGAATTAATTGTTTTGAACTTCAGAATAATTCAGTGTTTTATACGCGTGGCGCATGAAGTAAAATTTCGAGTTTAAAAAAGCCCAGAAAATTTAAAAAAATTAACGAGTGTTTTTCACTCCCAGACTAAGCATGGAGTAAAATTTCGAGTATAGAAGAGCCCCGTGAAAATTTGTCGAGGGTCGCGCAGCGACCCGAGACAAATTTTCTGGGCTTTTCTTAACTCGAAATTTTACTTTATGCGCCAAGCGTATCAAACACTGATTTCAAGTGAGGTTCAAATTTATATTTTTGTTTTGTACGTGTGGCGCATGAAGTAAAATTTCGAGTTTAGAAAAGCCAAGAAAATTTGTCTTGGGTCGCTACGCGACCCTCGACAAATTTTCACACACACAAACACACACAAAAGTTATTGCCTCTTAGTGAAAATATAAATGTTCTAAATCGACTAAAATATGAGTATTTTTTTGTATAAATTGCTAAAATGTACAGTCCGATCATTTAAATTATGATTTAGAGTAGGCAGCATTTTTTTGTGCGGGTGCCCAGACTGCTAGTTAAATGATGGAATAAATTTGAGGTTATGCCAGCGGCGGCTCGCAGCCTAACTTCAGGGTAGGCCAGAGACTCAAGGTAATATGTATCCGTTACTGAAAGGTGACTTTTTTTGTGCAATTCCTTGTATTTATAAAGCGCGATCCCAACCTCAAATTTTGTGTGCCTTGGTGCTACGGCCTACCCTGAAGTTAGGCTGCCAGGTGCCGCTGGGTTATGCTAAACTATGTTTTAACAGTCAGTAGTGCCAATATAATTTAAAACTCAAAGCCTATTCTAAATCATGTTTTAAACGATCGCATGTATCATGTTCGCACTGTTAAAAAATCGAAATAAAATCTAAAAAAACGTACTTTGATAATTATCGCATAAATTCTTCAAAAAAATTATATACTTTATTGTAATGTTGCTTATATTTATATTTTTTGTGCTAACACTGGCGAACAAAAAAAAACTGTTTGTTTCCTGGTTCTAAATAGACAAACCTAACTAATTTTGGGTCGAGAAAAACGAATATGGCAATGACATTTTTTTATTAGCTCTTGTTTTCAAAATGCCCAACAGCCTACTGAAGACATGGATTTAAAGATAAATTGAAGAAGAAAAAAATGGCTGTGTAGTAAATATGATACAATAGCTCATATTTCATTAAACAATGTTCATTTTTCAGCTGCTTAAGAAAGTAGTGGTCTGTTTAACCCCATTCTTGTGGACGTTTGTTTCCTTTTGGATTGCTTCTTGTACGTCAAATCCGGAGCATTTGTTGAAATAGTCCACTACTAGTCAATTCATCAGGTAATTAAGAAATGAAAATTGGTAAAGTTTGTTGTGATTTACTATAAATCGAAAATTGGTCTCATAAGACGAAAAGACTTAAGTCATAAATGCGAGTAATCCCAATGCCTATTGCTCAACCCGCTGAGTGTGTAGTAAATACAGATGTTATGGTGGGTCCCTTTTGATAGCAGCTTGGAGTTGATTGAAATTGTACGAAAAAAAAAATCGGGAAAACTGCAAGTTCATGTTGTATTTTAAATAAATAGTAAAATATATATTAAAAAAATTACTGAAATAGCAGGCTGTCGTAAGCTTTCAATTTAAAGCTTCTAACGAGTGTTTTCAATCCCAGATTAAGCCTGAAATAAAATTTCGAATTTAGAAAAGCGTGAAAATTTGGATTTGCAAATCAAAATTTTCAGGCATTTTTAAACTGAAAATGTTACTTCATGCGCCACGCGTATAAAACACTAACTTTAAGCGAAATCTTCAAGCAGGTTGTTATAATGAAATAAATTGGAGTTCTTGAAGGTAGGCCGCTGGAGGGTGTGAAGACGAATCGTTATGGTCCTATCGATGAGCATTGACTAGGGGTCTGTTAGTGATTAAACATTTGAAACATAATTCTGAAGGTCAAACAAAAGGCCCAAAAAGGGCCATTCAAAAGGCTCATGTAGGTTCTTTATCTTGAAAACAACAGCTAATCTGAACTTATCATGATGATTTTTGTGTTTGTTAAGCCTACTGCGATGAGAATAAATTGTTAACAGAGTCTAGTCTTGTTACAATCTTTAATAGATAAGTCTGTGTTTTTTTTTAATAGAAAAGTTACTTAAAACTTGATTAGAACATTTACAGCAAATACATCGGGATATGTATATTTAAAAAAATCCCTTTATGTATTATTTAAAAAAGAAAACACTTGGTTAAATCTCACTAATATTTTGTTTTTTTATTCCAACTAGTTTCGACTTTGAGTCATTCTCAAGAGAATGACTCAAAGTCGAAACTAGTTGGAATAAAAAACCCAAATATTAGTGAAATTTAACCAAGTGTTTTCTTTTTTAAATCATAGTTAAATATGTTTTACCACGTGAAAGATGAGAAACTTGTTCAAGATATCCCAGTATGTAGGTATACTTAAAAAATAAATCCTTGTATAATATTTACTAATTTATTGCTACCATTATGCATCAATATGAAGTTAATTATTGTTTAAATATTTATTTTTAATTGTAATTCAATAAAAATCATAGTCACTCTGCTCTCACATTATCCTTAATGTTGTAAATATTTACTGTTATTCGATACGACCCTTTTATATTCACACGCTCCTTCGCACAAAAGGGCACCCCCAAGAGGGTGTTATTTTGGTATCTCAATCGCCCTACGCGAACATTTCCTGCCATTAATAAGGCGCCATAACCGCTCAAGTGCTTTGTTTGGAAGAGGAAAAGAATTTGTTAAGGACGCCATAAATATACGCACAAGGGCACATCTTTCCAAAAAGCCGCATATTTTCTATCAGATTCGAAATTATGGGGTGGCTAGTTAGTGTCAGAGACTGGTTATCTCTCCAAGAAAGGAATGAGGAACACAGATGTTTAATTTGAAAAATTTAACACCTGAAGTGTAGATGATTTTTGTAATGATTATCGGGTTACAAAGAATTAGAATTTGGGAATTGATATGGAAAAGTGTCAAGTCTAGAATTATTTATTTTCTTGAAATTATAGGACTCAATCAAAACATACACACAGTCTCTCTGAAGAATAGCCAAGAATGGAATTTTAAAAAGCGGAGATTTGTTGTACAAAATAGATTTTTTTGTTTTTAGTAAAGTGGACTTTAAATACAAAACCAACACGATTGATTGGTTTTAAAGAAAATATTTAAAATCCGCGTAACATAAAGCACACTGTTTTTAATGTAAATTCCATATTTTAATGGAGGAACTGAAAAATATTATAGGTATTTAAATTTATAATAGTACATACAAGTACGTACTTTAATGTTTAATTTACATTATTAAAATTGTCAAAAAAGTAGATCGAAAGACCAGCATACCGGGGGGCAAAAATAGTGTGGATGTTTTGATAGGGTCCCCACAAAACATATACAACATAGATAATTAGAATAACACTAAGGGCCAGTTGTTGAATCGTGGCTTAAGCTGCAGTTTTCGTATACTGTAGTTTTAGATAAGTTGTGCTTTAGTTCGTAATGTGTTTCTGACTCACATGTTAAGTCAAGCTTATACCGGGTGTTGACTTGGCGGACGCAACATAGGAAATCGCATGTTAACGAAATGTATTTCACTTTTCTGTAGAGGGAAAAACTCTAAATTTATGAATGTTCACACTTAACACTTTACGTTTCTCTAAGTTAAAATAAGAAAAAAGTAATGTAATTTTATAAAAATAATGACATACCATGGAATTGATATAACAATTACGGATATTCCCTGTTTTTTAAAGTTCAATTTAAAGCTTTAAACAAGTGTTTTCCACTCCTAGACTAAGCATGAAGTAAAATTTCGAGTTTAGAAAAGCCCTGTGAAAATTTGTCGAGGGTCGCGCAGCGACCCGAGACAAATTTTCACAGGGCTTTTCTAAACTCGAAATTTTACTTCATGCGCCACGCGTATAAAATACTATAATATTGTCAAATTTATGTATATTTGAACTTCACTTAAAATCTGTGTTTTATACGCGTGGCGCATGAAGTAAAATTTCGAGTTTAGAAAAGCCCCGTGAAAATTTGTCTCGGGTCGCTGCGCGACCCTCGACAAATTTTCTACGCGGGGCTTTTCTAAACTCGAAATTTTACTTCATGCTTAGTCTGGGAGTGGAAACACTCGTTTAAAGCTTCAAATTGAACTCTTTTAAAAAACAACGAATGTCAGAAAATTTACAGCTAAAATAATTAGGTAAAAGTGATGTGGTTTTATAAAAATAATGACATACCATGGAATTGATACAATAATTACGGATATTCCCTGTTTTTTTTTATAAAGTTCAATTTAAAGCTTTAAATAAGTATTTTCCACTCCCAGACTAAGCATGAAGTAAAATTTCGAGTTTAGAAAAGCCCTATGAAAATTTGTCGAGAGTCGCGCAGACAAATGTTCTGGGCTTTTCTAAACTCGAAATTTTACTTCATGCGCCACGCGTATAAAATAATATTGTCAAATTTAGGTATATTTGAACTTCACTTAAAATCTGTGTTTTATACGCGTGGCGCATGAAGTAAAATTTTCACGGGGCTATTCTAAACTCGAAATTTTACTTCATGCTTAGTCTGGGAGTGGAAAACACTCGTTTATAGCTTCAAATTGAACTCTTTTAAAAATCAACGAATGTCAGAAAATTTACAGCTAAAATAATTAGGAAAAAGTAATGTGTTTTTATAAAAATATTGACATTCCATGGAATTGATACAACAATTGCGGATGTCAAAATAGCACAAGATATTGCTGTTACTTAATTAACGATAAAAAAAACAACGCAAACATCGTGATAACTGTGGTCTGCATAATACCACTTTATTAGGAGATTTTTTTCTTGTATAGTGTAAATCATTTCGAAAACATTAATTTAATCAAGTGACGATATCTTTTGCAATTTTGACATCCGCAATTGTTTTAATTCCATGGCATGTCATTATTTTTATAAAATCACATTACTTTTTCTTAATTATTCTAACTTAGAGAAACGTACAGTGATAAACTTAACGTGAATGAATTCAGAATTTTTCCCTCGTCAAAAAAGGTAAATATATTTTGTTTCTAGAATAAATAGGGGAGCCAAAATTTGAACATTTCAAAATGTACATGGGATTTCCTATGTTGCGTCCGCCAAGTCAACACCCGGTATAAGCGTCGCTTAAGTTACGTTGGTAGCAAATATGCTCTATTCCAATATGGTGCATGTGATACTAATGAACGTGTGTTGTAGATAATATAAATATGTATGTATTTTTTTACATAATGGCAAGCAATTCAGTAATAAAATAATCCTATTAAATAATAAATAAAAGGCTAATGTGTAGAACAGGGTACATGGTCGATTTTGACAGGTTCGCGCATGCGCAGCAGCACCCTTACCAGTGGTTCTTAACATGTGGGTGTATGTATATGTGTGTGTGTGTGTGTTTTAAACAAATACAATTTTTACTATGGCCGACCTAATTTTACAAATTGTCAAACATTTCCAAACTTTGTACACAGAATCAAACTCCCAGATGCGCCAATACCGACGTAAAATCATACGCCCGACACTTTAGTACAAGTCTGATCGCGATCAATTGCCGAATAAAAAAATTAACTATAAATCGGAAAATAAATGCTTACTTCGCCGCCGAATGTCGTTGTTTATAAAAGTTAACATTGCAATGTTTTGGTAATAATTTATTACTTTTAACCAATGCCCACTTGCACCGCAGGTACTTCCACAGTTAGGTAATCACGATTAACCCTCTGCATGTCTCTTTTATCAAAATACAAATATGTAAACAATGTGTGAATAAAATTGTTGTTTAGAACGTTGTATCAAACTTAGGACTTATATAATTGTTATTTGATGTGTCGAAAATGAAAAAAAGTGTTTAGATAATTCCTTTCGGTGGTAACTTTATAATACGTACTATTTAATTTTAATACACTTTAAACAATTGTAGGTTCTATGCAATTAAATAAATAATATAATAACTTTAAGACTATTTAAGTACATATAGGCTTCTCAAATATTGTTGGTAGTTCTAAAAAGAACAAATTTGTTGAAAATTGATGAAAAATCTATTACAGAAGAATATAAGTGTGAAACATTTAAAAGAATTTTGAGACTGTCTAATAAACCATAGAAACATTGATGAATTTTCCATTTCTTCTAGGTTTTGGTTTAAGTTAAAGGTTTACAATTGAATACGTTGCGTATGTCTGTTTGCGCACATACTTCTGGGTTAGGTTAGGTTAGCAATAGAATAAATACTTCTAGGTTAGGTTAGGTTAGGATAAAGGTTTGCAATGGAATAAATTGCGTATGCACTATGCCTGTTCCATTGGGTATGACTCTTTGCGCACGATGCCTATTCCACACACTTCTAGGTTAGGTTAGGTTAAGAGAAAGGTTTGCACTAAAATAAATTGCGTAAGTTTTTTTGCGCACGATGCCTATTCCACATACTTCTAGGTTAGGTTAGATTAGGAGGAGGGTTTGCAATAGAATACATTGCGTAAGTCTCTTTGCGCCCGATGCCTATTCCACTTCTAGCTTAGGTTAGGATACAGTTTTGCAATAATTGCGTGTCTATTTGCGCATGATGCCTATTCCACCAACTAGGTTAGGTTAGATTATGAGAAAGGTTTGCAATAGAATAAATTCCGTAAGTCACTTTGCCCATGATGCCTATTTTACGTACTTCTAGGTTGGATTAGGTTAGGAGAAAGGTTTTTAATAGAATAAACTAATCATCTATTTGCAACGCTAACGCTTATCAGGTGAGCGAAGCGAAGCAGCAGTATCTTTGCATACGTTAGCGATTTTGCATACTTCTAGATTAGGTTAGATTAGTAGAAAGGTTTGCAATAGAATAAATTATGGTCTATTTATAGGTAACCTTAAAATGTAAGTTGTATATTCGTGTTATTTTGTAAGCTTATTTTTTTATCAAATTCAAAGCAAAATTTCAAAATAAGTGAACAGTAGTAAAATTAATAAGAACTCTGGGTGGTTAAAACATAATTAGTAAATAATTAGACCGGGAACGGTGAAAATAGCCTTAAAAAAGTGTAAATTTCGGAAAAAATTTGTTAGCGAAATGCAAATATCTCAAACATGTTCGCGATTGACAAAGAATTCGATAACAGTTGGCAGTAAACTCTCAATTGATGTCTCTGATAAACGAGCCCATTATATACACAATTTATCAAAACCGTAAGTTTCAACAATAAAATTTGGGCAAACGGTAAGTCCGATTTCGTAAAACACTTTGCCAGACCCAATCTGCCAAATTGTTATAGATATCAAAACTTTCTACACTCAACTTGCGTTACACAGATCGAATAAAACATCCCCGACAATTTGGCATAAGTCCGATCGCGATCTTTAAATCTGACATATATTCTCAGCCACGGATCAGATGCAATGGTTTAAAAATGCATATCGTCCGATTCGTGGCTGGGAATATATGTCAGTTTTAAAGTCGCACTAAGTCTCAATTTAGGCGTGCATCTTTAAACAAATTGCTTAATATTGTTAATTAGAGTATGCTTAGTTCATATCCGAAATTATATGGTATTTCTTGCCAATCGAAGTTATGAATTTCTTAAAACAGTGCGTCCGATCCGTGGCTGGGAATATATGTCAGTTTTAAAGTCGCACCAAGTCTCAATTTAAGCATGCATCTCTAAACAAATTACCTAATATTGTTAATTAGAGTGTGCTTAGTTTTTTTTTTTTTCGCAAATTAAAATTATGAATTTTTTAAAACAGTGCGTCCGATTCGTGGCTGGGAATATATGTCAGTTATAAAGTAGCACCAAGTCTCAATTTAAGCGTGTGTCTTTAAACAAATTACTTAATATTGGTAATTAGAGTGTGCTTAGTTTTTTTTTTTTTCGCAAATTAAAGTTATGAATTTTTTAAAACAGAGCGTCCGCTCCGTGGCTGGGAATCTATGTCAGATTTAAAGTCGCACCAAGTCTCAATTTAAGCGTGCATCTTTAAACAAATTGCTTAATATTGTTAATTAGAGTATGCTTAGTTCATATCCAATGAAAAATTATGTGTTTTTTTTGCCAATTGAAGTAATGAATTTTTTAAAACAGTGCGTCCGATCCGTGGCTGGGAATATATGTCAGTTTTAAAGTCGGAGCAAGTCTCAATTTAAGCGTGTGTCTTTAAACAAATTACTTAATATTGTTAATTAAAGTGTGCTTAGTTTTTTTTTTCGCAAATTTAAGTTACGCATTTTTTAAAACAGTGCGTCCGATCCGTCGCTGGGAATATATGTCAGTTTTAAAGTCGCACCAAGTCTCAATTTAAGCGTGCATCTCTAAACAAATTGCTTAATATTATTAATTAGAGTATGCTTAGTTTATATCCGATGAGAAATTATATGTTTTTTTGCCAATTGAAGTTATGAATTTTTTAAAACAGTGCATCCGATCCGTGGCTGGAAATATATGTCAGTTTTAAAGTCGCACTAAGTCTCAATTTAAGCGTGCATTTCTAAGCAAATTCCTTAATATTGTTAATTAAAGTATGCTTAGTTCAGATCCGATGAGAAACTATATGTTTTTCTTTGCCAATTGAAGTTATGAATTTTCTAATACAGTGCGTCCGATCCGTGGCTGGGAATGTATGTCAGTTTTAAAGTTGCACCAAGTCTCAATTTAAGCGTATATCCCTAAACAAATTGCTTAATATTGTTAATTAGAGTATGCTTAGTTCATATCCGATGAGAAATGTTATGTTTTTCTTTGCCAATTGAAGTTATGAATTTTTTTAAAATGTTTGGATACATGAACTGACTTTAAATACTAATTTTCTCGGATATTTTTAACGAAAACTACAAATACTTATTATTCTGGAATATAATTGTTGCAAACAATAACGTGTGGTTGCTGATGAATGATAATAATTTATTAATCATTGAAATTCGGGTGATGGTGGATGCGCCAAAATCCGTGGCTGGAAAGTCGTGGCCAACTTCTCATCGGTCAAAAACTCGAGCTTAAACCACTGCTTAGTACTAAGCCATAATTGAAAAACACCAAAATATATTAAAGCCTAGTTTAAATCGAAACTCAGCTTTAGCCACAATTCAACAACTAGGCCTAAATCAGATGTTTAGTCTGTTATCAACGCTGTTCAGTGTTAATAAAAATTTATTTGTTTTAGAACATTTTTGTTAATAAAAACTTTTAGCGATATTAAAAATGTTAATGGTTGCAATGTAAAATAATAAATTTAAATTTATAATTAAAGGATTTGTGTCCGTGATTCGTAAAACAGGATTGGAAGCAGTAGAATATAAATATTTGTTTCAACAAAAATCAAATTTCTATTCGCAGCTAAACCTTCATGAAGAATATTTGCAAGAATGTTAATACTGTGTCTGATATAAATAATCTCAAGAATTTTTTCTTACCACAAACCAATCGAAAAATGCGCTCTGTGTATACTATGAAATTTATAACAGAAACAGCGTGCATTCTTCTACGTCAGACCGGCTGTTGGCACATGTTTCTACGCCTCAAGTAAACATTTTTTTAATCCACATTTGACGCATAACTTTCGGCTTCCGCGTGAAATGTGCTTACGCAGATATTTTTAAAAATTTTTTTTTATATTAATGCCTGCGACTTTTGTTAAAACACGATGCGATAAAGAACCTTGATGAATACAACGTGCAGAGTAAAATTATTTTTATTCAGTCTGAAAAGAGTTTATCGTTTTATTCCCGAGGATGCGTCCAGGGTTGGGCGATAATATTGTTTATCGGGTATCTTAGCAAATATTAAATAAAATAAGCAAAATGATCAACGTTTTGCGGTTTACTTTTGAAATGATGTAAACGTACAAGCACGTACTAAGACAGATTTTATCAAAAAAATGGGGATCCTATCAAATCATCCAGACTATTTTTGCCATAATTTTGATAATTCCTTTTAAATACAGAGTTAAAGTCCGTGTTAGTATTACAAATTAGAAGAAATTAAAATACCTGTAATATTTTGCAGTTTGTCCATTAAAATATGCAATTTACATTAAAAGTAGTGTGTGTAAAGAGTCCCTTACACGATCAATAATATTGACAATACAGTATAATATTGAAAATAATATTGATCATGTAAGGTGAAAAAAGGAGTATTGATGGTCGATATTGAAGCGATATTGATGAAATCCAGATTTTTTTGATTTCGGGACGTCAATATTTATAAGTGGAGAGGGTATTTTCAATATTATTGAGCGTCTAGGGGCGGATTTCAATAATATTGTCAATACTCAGTTGTTGGCGCGCTTTCGTAGGGAACGGTAGGGATCTTTGTGAAATAATGTATGTGACGAGGGGACTGAACGCCCGGAAGACTAAGCCCTTCGGACCTTTATTGAGCAATTTGAACTGTCTTCAGAACTGTGGAACTGTGCAAACCGTAAATACAGTAATAAAACAACTAGGATTGTTGCGCTTGACCGCCTAATCCCCTTTTTAGTGAGGATAAAGCCGGGGGCCAAAAGAGAAGATGTAAAGAAGAAAATAAACAGCCTACGAACAAATTTCAGAAAAGAACTAAAGAAGATTGCCACATCAAAGAGGTCTGGAAAGAGCCCCGATGAGGTGTACAAATCTACTGCGTGGACATTCTATGATCTGTGATTTCTTGAAAGAATTGAGAAGCCAGTTGAACAGCAGCCAAGTGAAGCACAAGCAGAGGAACCGGTGAGTCGTGTTTTCGTTTTAAATTTACCTATACTCTGTTCACATTTTATTCTCATCGCAGTAGGCTTGTTTTTTTTCCTTATATTGGCATGTTGTATTTTTGATAGTAATGTTTGAAGTATGTTGTTAATCTATAACTTCATCAATAAAACGTTGCAACCTACTATCATAATATTTTTACATATGAATAAGGGATATTGTAAAATGCAACATTGCACTACACATAACCAAATAAATATATAATAATTCGTTTATTGCCCAACAGATACAAATGATCTAATAACAGGGAAAATTTATCAAACATTCAAACTTAAATATAATAACATAAAACAAAATTAAGTATACATACAATCAATGACACACATGTATAAAGTAAGATGTATTTGCGGTGGTTGGCGCGTATGACAACAAATTCATTACAGTGTTTGTGAAGTGACGGGTCGTGCAATTAAATATATATCTATAGAGTCTTGAATAATAGTATGAGTTCGAAACATTTTATTTATTGCTGAGTTAAAATAAAGGTTCGTGAAACTGCGCTTAGATATGAACGTATCAATATTTCTACTACCACACCGCGGTACATATATATTTATGAGAGAAAGAATATTAGGATCATCAATTTCTCCATGTAATACCTGATATAACCATCTCATAGAAGTTATATTCCTGCGTGAAGCTAAATCCGGATAAGTTAACATCACTTTGTAATAAAGAAACTTGACAAATTTCTTTTGTATGCGTTCTAAAGAATTTGAGTGGTTATTATAAGATGGCGACCATACAATTGCGTAGTATTCCATTTTTGAACGAACGTATGTATAGTATAATTTCAGAAGCGTGCGCGGATCTCTAAACGATTCTGTAATTCGACGTATAAAACCGAGCATTCTATAAGCATCTTTTGTTACCTTATTATAATGCGGAACAAAAGTTAATTCTCTATCACACAGCACACTCAAATCACGAATCTCGGAAACTTTATCTATAGATATACTATCGATAGAGTAGTCGAACATAATTGACCGTGCTGTACGATCGAACGAAATAACCTTACATTTCGAAATATTCAACTCAATATTGTTAAGAAGACTCCAAGATTTAATTTTATTTAGGTCGTTTTGAAACACTGCACAGTCATCAACAGTTTTTATATTGTAAAAGATTTTTACGTCATCAGCATAAATAAGAATATGAGAGTTTATATTATCCATTATATCGTTCACAAAAAGAAGAAATAACAAGGGACCTAGGTTCGAACCTTGTGGCACCCCACTGGAAGGATGGAAATATTTGGACCTGTGGTTCACACATTCGACGTACTGTTGTCTATTTGTAACATAAGATGAAACCAAGCATAGCAATTTATCACTAAGACCCCAGAATTTCAATTTATCTATCAGAATATTGTGATTGATGGAGTCGAAAGCTTTGCTAAAATCAGTGTGGATAGTATCAACTTGCTCACGCCGATCTAAGTGATACGATGCATATTCAGTAAAATTGAGCAAGTTTGATGCGGTTGATCTCTTTTTCATAAAAGCGTGCTGTCGAGTGGTGATGTGAGATTCCACATGACTATAGAGTTTACTGGCAATTATCGATTCAATGATTTTAGCAAAGTTGTCTATTATTGAGATTGGGCGATAGTTTTCAATCTCCTGCTTGTCAACTTTTTTATGTACCGGTGTAACACGAGCAGTTTTCCAACAGGTAGGGAAGCATGATAATTTGAACATAAGGTTGAATATGTGAACTAACTGCTCGGTAAATGCATAGATACAATCGCGAACTAAGAAAGAAGGAATTCGGCCTGGCCCAGCTGTAGAGTTGTTACTTAGTTTTTTAGCTGCAGATAAAATATCATTTTCGTTAATATTATCAATACAAAGTAAGTCAATATGATCAATGCATGTTTTTATAGAAAAATGTGATTTTATATTCGTTATCAATAAATGCATGGACGATCCCAAAATTTACCTGCGGCTAATCCGTTCTGTACAAAAATCACAATTTATAACAGAATGATTAGTTTAATCAACGTAGAACTCACAAAACTGTTTTAATCACTGTATTACAACACTAATCCTCAAGTTGCAGAGGGTTTAAATCACTGTAACCACAAGAATAATGTATTAAATACGGAGCAAAATAAATACGTGTGTGTCTCACGAGACAGAAAAACAATAACATAACCAAATTGTTAGTAACTTATTTTACTACCAACAAAAATGTCACCCTAACAAAGCCCACCGCGGCGAGAATAAAATGTGAACAGAGTATATCTTCTTCTGTATACCTACACCTATTTTTTTTCTTATCTTTTACCTATATCTTGGTATCTTAGATTTCCAAGTCTGAGAAGAATTTTTCAAGAAAAATGAAACAAATTAAATTTGTTGAAAAAACTGTTATTTTTATTTAAAAAATGCTAATTTCCTAAAATTTTAGAAACGGTGTAATAAAAAGTCAACGGTTAAAACAAAATACATTAATAGGTACCCACCTAGTTAATACTTTCCTTCATTGTTATAGTAATGACAACATTTGTCACGTATTGTCTTGGCACTCGAGGAACTGTTTCTGTGTATAGTTCTTTTCAAGGGTAACTTATTTTTATCATCATAACCACTATCTGTTGAGCTAAGATATTGTTCATTTTCATTTGCTAAAAAATTGTGCAGGTAGCAGCACGCTGTGGTAATAACTGCGCTTTACGAGGTTGTAGGTGGATAGGTTTTTGGAACACACTGAATCGCGAACTCAAGATACCAAATGCATTTTCAACCACCACCCGAGCTCGTGACAATCTCTTGTTAAATACCTGTCGTTCATCCGTAATCTCTGAGAGTAGGGTTTCAACAAATTGGTATGTAGTGCAAATGCCTCGTCAGCTACAAATACATATGGCGAAACATCCGTTGTGTTCGGCAGCGGTCTAGGTGTGGGTAAATTTAATTTAATTTCCTGGAACAATTCGCCAAATTTCGAGAAGAACATCACTACTCCACAGATATTCGGCCGTTGATTCCAACGTCTACCATTATAAATTCCTTTTTTGCATTAACCAAAGCCAACAGCACGATACTGAAAAATCCCTTGTAATTGTAATACAACGATCACGAGTTATCTGGTTTGATTATAGGTACGTGTTTCCCATCTAGAGAGCCCACAGTATTGAAAAATTTGTGTCGAATCTCGAATTCATGAGCAATGTATTGACATTGATTTTTTGGTATCTAGAGGGGGCCCCAGCCACCCCCCTTTAAAGTAACGAGTGTTTTCCACTCCCAGACTAAGCATGAAGTAAAATTTCGAGTTTAGAAAAGCCCCGCGTAGAAAATTTGTCGAGGGTCGCGCAGCGACCCGAGACAAATTTTCACGGGGCTTTTCTAAACTCGAAATTTTACTTCATGCGCCACGCGTATAAAACGCTGTAATATTTTAAAGTTTAAAAAATACTTTATTTTGTTTGGTTGGTTGACAAATTGTGTTAAATCTTCTGAGCTGATTATACATACTAATTCTATTTATAAATTTTGACAGCTTTTTGTCAATTTTTAAGTAGATAATTCGCTTAGGTAAGAACATTTTATTTTCTAATCGTTAGATAATTAATTATTTAATTTAATTTTGGTGAAAACTTGCCTGCAACAATTTTAAATGTATGATTTTGGTATCGAGAGGGTGGCCCGGGCACCCCCCTTTAAAGTAACGAGTGTTTTCCACTCCCAGATTAAGCATGAAGTAAAATTTCGAGTTTAGAAAAGCCCCGCGTAGAAAATTTGTCGAGGGTCGCGCAGCGACCCGAGACAAATTTTCACGGGGCTTTTCTAAACTCGAAATTTTACTTCATGCGCCAGACGTACAAAACACTGATTTACAGTAAAGTTAAAAATATATAACGCTTTGATGTGATGATGATCAGCTAGATGTAGCAAAAATTACTTTTTTCACAACAGTTGGCAATAAACTGCCTACTGTTGTCTCTGATGAACAGGCCCATTGCAATTTTAAACACTGCCTCTTACATGATAGAGAGCCTGTTAATTAATTCAATTACACCCTGCATGATCTCTAAACTACAAACAACTTTTACATTAACCTCGATCTATTTATTTTTAAAACGTCCACAATTAAAATGTTCACTAGATTTCACAAACCGCAAACATCACTTCCACAAAAAAACATTCAAGTCAGTTGTACAATTAAAGCATGCATCTCTGTCTGCAAGGAGTAATCACCTCTTCATTTATTAAGCAAATAAAACATATGCATGCATACATATATATACTTAATTCGAGCCTATTGTTCTGCCACTTAACGGCTTAATTACAATAGAGCAAATGTGGCCACGGGAATGGAAAAGTGCAGTGTAAATACGGCCTAATTAGACATCTCTTGTGATTACATTTTTACGCAGAATGCGCTCTGATTGGCCGAGCAGTTTTTTGTTGTTTGTGGTCAGTACTAACATTGACATTCTCTCTCTCTAGACAGCATTTTCTAGAACGTGCCGAGGTGTTAATGGTCGAGTTATGTAATGAATGTATTAGCGAACATTTGCATTTCAGATTGAGTGATATTTTAGATTTGCTTAGAAAATATGTTTAAAATCAAACATAATAGTATTTACGTGATATGTAAATACTATCATATGTTCAATAAAAAAGAAACCTCTAGAGTGCCATGATTTAATTTTTTTTCAAATTTAAGTTGGCAACACACTTCAGGAATTGACATTTAAAACGTCAGGCATAATAATTATAATGTATATATTCAGAGTTGCCAACCTAGTATATTTTCCATGGCACTCTAGAAATTTTTTTTAATTGAACATACGATATTATTTTTGATTTTAAACATATTTTATAATCAAATCTAAAATATCACTAAATCTGAAATGAAAATATTCGCTGATCCATTCATTACATAACTCGACCATTAACACCTCGGCACGTTCTAGAAAATCCTGTCTCTATGCACCACTATTAAATGAACATTACCATAGAATAGGGATTTCCAAACTACAGCCTGCGATCCAATTCAGGCCCGCGACCACCATAAATCCGGCCCGAAACCAGCAATTAAAATTAGCGTAAATGTCATATTTTGAAATTTTATAACGATTTTTTTGTTAGTTTTGAAAACGGTTATAAAATTAGCTGTATCTTGGCTCACTTGACTATGTAAATAGCATACATTTCAAAAAGAGCCACCCTGAATAATTCTGTATCCAACGCAGATAGGGTTTTTGGAAAAAAATACGTCAATTTTTCTACGACCGCTCCCGAAAACAGACATTGCGTCGCTATACCTGCGCATTGAAAGGTGTCAATTGTATTTTTGTATTTTGACAAGTAATGAAAATTAATTAAGTGACGAAGAACAATAAACGCCGCACAGTGTAACCGTAACCCCGAAAATGTCATGAACATTGCAAATTATTCAACTTTACTCATTAGTACTTTTGTCCAATTTTCAGTGAAACGGTTATACTCTGCGCCGCCGCTGTTTGGTCGTTGGAGAAGCAGAGTGTTAAACACGTTTTGAAAGCTGCATTGCATGCTCATACCTTGCATTTACTGAGCCCATAAATGCAATTTTGTCTTTGCATGCAATACGAAGCTTTCAAAACTTGCCAAACAATCTATTATTTGTTTTTAATGGGGTAACTTGAAAAACAATATTTTTTTAATTTCAACTTTCACCCCAGCCACCCCAAATTTATAATTTTAAATGGCACTCCTATCGTGTGATGCCTCATTTTAAAGGGCATACAAATTACTATCCAGCAAACAAAAAATATTTGAAATCAATTCACTTGTTTCACTCTTGGGGATTGGGGATACAGTATTAATTTTAACCTTCTATCACTGAGTAATTATTACAAAGAGTGGTAACCAGTAGGGTTTTCAGCGTAACGCACTAGACGTATTTATCGGCTAGAAATTGCTGCCACGGGGGATACGGTGGAGACTTTATGAACTGCTTGGTGAATGTGATTCCGATCGGCACTGCTTTCGGCAGTCGCCGCGCCGCACACTGGTCGAAACGCTCATTCTAGTAAACTTGGTGTTTGTATTATTTGCAAATTGATTTTGATTATTGTATGTGTTTGCGAAAAAATTTGCAAATGCATTAACAATACATTGTGGATCTTGGGTAACTTCGTTTTCAACTTTAATTGAGTTGGGTATCCTGGACGACCTATTTTTGGAATGTATATAATTAAATAATTGTTTAGGATTAGATTTTATTTCAAGCTCTGTTTTTTTTAAGTACGTATCGAAGGCTGTTTTTATTTTGGCTTTAATTAGTGTTCGCATTCGTTTAAATTCGTCAAAATAATAAGTGCTCTTGGATTTTCTATATTTACGATAATAGTAATCTTTGCATTTAATGTCACTGATTATACTAATCGTGTACCATATAGGATATTTGCTACTCTTTTTTGCTGATATTGGCACGTGCTTACTAAAAGTGTTAAAAAGATGAGTGTAGAAAGCATTGGTAGCTGAGTTAATCTCATTAAATTTGTTTAAAAATGTCCAATCCATTGTTAATAATTCATTATATAAGGCTGGAAAGTTTGCTTTATTAAAATTAAGGGAATTTGTTAACCTATTATTTGGGAATTGACACGAGGGAGATTTATCAAAGAATAAATCCAAAGAAATATCAGGATGGTATTGATCAATAGGCACAATAGGATTATCTTCTCGCTCTAGCACATGGTTAATGTTTGTGAAGATTAAGTCTAGCAACCTTCCAGATATGTTGAAAATGTTATTCACTTGTTTAATATCCGTCATTTCCATAAATGAAATGCAAGTTTTAGTTTTACGATCATGATTTAGAGTACTATAAAATAATGGAAAATTAAAATCACCTAAAATAATAAGAGGTATACCTAAAAACTGCAAACTCAATTCTTCGAAAATTAGACCAATAGATTCCGCAGACAAATCCGGTGGAAAATAAATGACTAAAATATAAATATTAAAAGAACTAAACATACATTTACCACATACTATATCTGCCAGAAAATTAGACCAATAGATTCCGCAGACAAATCCGGTGGAAAATAGATGACTAAAATATAAATATTAAAAGAACTAAACGTACATTTACCACATACTATATCTGCATTGTCCTAATGTGCGACATATCAATAGGTTCTATTTTTAAGGATGAATTTACAGCCAAGAGCACACCACCGCCAGATCTACGTTGAGTGGCAGTACGATCTCTGTCACAGCGCAAAACGTTATAGCTGTCGGTGAATAGCTCCGAGCTGTCAATATCATCAGAAAGCCACGATTCAGTAATAGCAATAATGTCATAGTGAGAGCAAGAAGCAGAAGTGTATACTGACGTTGTTTTAGTTCGCAAGCCACGAGTGTTTTAGTAGTATATTCTTAATACTTGGTTATCACTGTTGGGCGCATTTAGTTTTCCTGAAGAGTAGATACTATGGATGGGATTCTTTTGGCATATTTTATACGTAGGTTAGATTCCCCTAACTCGACAAGTCTTGACAATTCCTCCTTGACACTCCGATAATATTCTATTTGCTTCGGTGTGTTGTCTCTGGATATTGCAATGCCGTAAAAAGTATCATCATTTTTTAATAAAGCTTGATTTTTAGGATATTGAACACAAGTTGTTCGTCCTTAAATCTAAGCTTTATTGGTCTTTTATTTTTTTAGTATTATGGAATTTTCCTAGTCTGAAGAAAGTGGGAGATGGTTCATTAATAGATAAATGATTTAATATACTTTTTACTCGTAGTTCATCAGATTCCTTATTTGTTTGCATCGAGCTGCTTATTTCATTAACCCCGTATATGATGACGTTGCAGCGTCGTTTTTCACGTTGTTAAGGAGGATTTTTTCTTGTATAGTGTAAATCATTACGAAAACATGTACTTTATCCAAGTGACTGCGATATCTTTTGCCATTTTGACATCCGCAACTGTTGTTTCAATTCCATGGCATATCATTATTTTTATAAAATCATATTACTTTTTCATAATTATTTTAACTTTACTCAAATTTTAAAATGTTGAGATTATAAGTACATGCAATTGTAATTCAAAAGTAACTTACATAAATCATAAGTACTAATCGTGCTATAATCAACAAAACATAAATGTAACATTCCTGAGGTATACAATTTTATCGCAGGTCTATTTTCATCTGACGCAAATGTTGATATTATGCATATTACATAACATAATTGGCACCAATTAAAAGATAATATTCTTGGTGGCACATTTTTGTATTCATTTACAGGGTCGTCTAGACTTGAATTTATTTTAGTAAGCCAGTGCATACACATAAAACGATTTGGTGTTTATGACCATTGTTTGCGGTAATTTGCTAATTTTAGATGGCGCAGCAATAAAAACGATTACCTTATGGAAAGTTTTCTTTTATAAGACAGCATTAATTTTTAATATAAATAGCAGTCAAACTTGCGCTTTAATATTAATAGACATTGATAGACATTAGACTATTATACGAATCAATTTTAAACAAAATATGTAATAGGTACATCCAGGGATTTTTTTTTAAGTATAAATGAAATTGCCAATTCTTGGTTGCAGAATACTTCAAACATTAAAAGTGCGATTCTTTTCGCAATCTACAACAAGTTAGTCTTACAAAGACTATATCAAATACTCATTGAAACAACTACTTCCCGGGCTAATACCCCGACGGACATTGAATTGTTTAGAGGGAATGGCAAAGCTATACTGATGAGAGATAAATCTCGAAACGCGTCTATAGATGGCCTGAATAATTTGACCCAAATTGTTACATTTGCAGTAGGTTACTGTATGTAACAGCAAACACTTGTTGTATAATTCAATGTCCGTCGGGGTATTAGCCCGGGAAGTAGTTGTTTCAATGAGTGATTGATATAGTCTTTGTAAGACTAACTTGTTATAGATTGCGAAAAGAATCGCACTTTTAATATTTTTTTTAAGTATACCCACTGAGCACATCCATTTAAGTAATGTTTCATCAACATTAAAACTACGTTTAATGTTGCTATAATGTTGATATAACGTTATTTGTTTGTTTTTTGCTCAGTGGGTACATGTACCCGATGTATACACTACCGCGCGTTTTATTTAAGTATAGCCATAGGGATTTACGTCGTAAAAATTGCATCCCATGTTAACTTTTGTTGTCGTCGAAATTTGAAACAATTTTTTGTTTTTATTATTAAATCAAACACTTTTCTACGAAGTGTTTATTGTTAGAAGGACATAAACATGTTAGAATTCTTTATATTAGCTTTTAAGATTAGCAAAACAAATACCTACATTATGACATTTTCGCCAAGTTGATTTTTTGGCTTAATTATTTGTATTATTAATTTCAACTCTGAAAGAGAAAATTAAGAAATCTAACATGCTTGTGTCCTTCTAGCATTGTACATTTCGTAGAAAACATGTTGATGTATCAATAAAACTAAAAATTTGTTTCAAATTTGTACTACAACAAAAGGTAACATCAGGTTTTTTTTTTACCATGTAAATCCCTACGGTCATACTTAAATAAAACAGAGTGTATAATTTTTTTAACATTCATTGATTTTATACAAGTGTTTAATTTAAAGCTTCTAAAAAGTGTTTTACTAGTTGATTAAGCATAAACAAAAAAATTGAGTTTTGAAGAGCCTGAAAATTTGACTTAGTCCCGTAGCGAAGCGGAGCGACTAATCCAAAATCCAAATTTCCAAATTTTGGATTGGTCGATTGTTAAATTGTAATCTCAATGACAAGTAAACAGTATTATATCGTATGTTCAATAAAAAAAAAAACTGTAGAGTACCATGATTAAATCATTTTTTTAATTTAAGTTGGCTACACGCTTTAGGAATTGACACATTAAACGTCAGACATAATAATTATAATCTATAATTTTAGATTAGTTAGTTTAGTGCCAACCTACAATATTATCCCTTGCACTCTACAGTTTTATTTTTTATTTAACATGCAATAGATATTACAAGTTGTTTTTTTTTTCGACTAACCATTTAGGGGAACATTTCTCCCGTTTCCCCTGCTGGAGAACGGTTACTACTTTGAAGCAACAGATGCAAAAAAACTATTTTTTTTCCAAGGAATTTGAAAAATTTGGACTCGAATACCAACAACATTGCCAAATGCGAAATATAATCGTGAAATTGTCACCACGTGTCTTACAGAGTTGAGCATATTGTGAATGCTTCGCATTTGGCATTAATTTACGTATTAATGAAAGACTTATAGTTTCTTAATAAATAGTAAACATCCAGGCATCACAGTTATACAGGGTGTCAATTTGAAAACAAGCCAGCTAGAATATCTTTGGAACCGTAACAGTTAGAGAACATTTTTCAAAACCGTTTCTAGGATATGGAGGGGGAACCATTTTGACCTACAAAACAATCTTCTGCAACTAACCCCTTAGGCTGTAGCCACCCTTGCCCATTTTTTTTTAACGGCACGACCCTACTTGTGATACATCATTAGAAAGGTCTTTTAAAATGCTAATCAGTGGTACCAACTAAAATTTTTATTGTTACATAAAAAATGCAAACAAAATTTAAATCAATTTATTTGATTTTAAAATTGTTGTCAAATTAGGTATTATAACAATTTATTTTTACAAACTACAAATGAAAAAGCACAGATAAACACAATAATACCCAATATTTATCAGAGTTATCTATTGTTTTATTAAAATATGGACAATTCTAAAAACAATATTAAAATAATAACAAAACTTGGTTCTGTGGAATAGATTTATTAACTGAATAAATTGCACCTGTCCGCAATATAAAAAAAAACGTTGACAAAAAACACCAATTATTTGAATTAAATTAATGAAAGATTTATTTTTATTTCATTGGTGTTTTTGTCAACGTCAAATTGGTTTAAATTTTTTTTGCATTTTTTATGTAACAATTAAAATATTAGTTGGTATCAATGATTAGCATTTTGAAAGACCTGTCTAATGATATATCACAAGTAGGGTTGTGCCATTTAAAAAAAAATGGGCAAGGGTGGCTACAGCCGTAGCGGTATAACGGTATAAAGTATTATGGTCCAAAATTTTATAATCCACTGCCATCCACTATAAAAACTCTACCAACAAAACAATTTAAATCTATTATGAAGCGCTATTTCATTAAAATGTCTTTCTACAGCATTGATGAATATACAAAAACAATGGAGCATCACAATAATGTCATCTTATAAACTATTTTAATGTTTTTACTAATTTTTAATTTGTTCTACACTTATTTATTTATTTATTGTAATCGTTAATTTTTAATCATTTACACTTATACATGTATTTAATTATTTTATATTGTATTGTCTATTTAATTAGCAAGGTAATATTTTCTGTATATTTGACGTATGTAAACCTAGGTATTAACATTAATAAAGCACTTACTTACTTACTTACTAAGTGGTTGGTTGCAGAAGATTTTTATGTGGGTCAGAATGGTTCCCCCTCCATATCCTAGCAACAGTTTCTCTAACTGTTACGGTTCCAAAGATATTCTGGCTGGCTTGTTTTCAAATTGACACCCTGTATGTAATCCTATTTTTTGGAAGAGAAAACTTAAAGAAAAACTGGTAAAAATATTGTTTTTGTTTGTTCAGGGCCGCTATTACATACAAAAATTGTTTGAACCATATCCCCCCTGGCTACTGCCTTGGCCGTGCCAATCACATTATTTTAGTATGAAACCATATTTACACAATAAATGACAGCTCTTTTAATTCTAAATCACGTGCTTTTTGAATAAATTAAATCTATCATCAAATAGAACGCTTTAAATAGAAAGAGTAAAAAAATCGATTTATTCGCTTTTTCGAATAAAATATTGATGTCTAGCTAAATTTTAAAAAGAAATAAAACTCTTTCTAGGAAATATACTTAGAATTAAATCAGCATTAAATTGATGCTAATTTCGTTTCATTATCTCAAAAAGTGTGTTCGTGGTATATGTTAAAAGTTGAAATTTTATTTTGTTAAGAGTTTTCAGATATTAAAAATATGTTAAAATTTTGTGAAATATGTTGTTTCTTGCAAAAACAATTACGTTTAACTACTTCTTATATCAAAGAGAATGTCTATGATTTTATTCAGATTTTTTTTTAAATAAAAGTTTCCATCGAAAATATGTAATTTTTTTATTGAAAAAAATCGAGTTTTTTTTATTTTTTAAAAATTCTACAAAAAATCACAGCTATTTTTACTAATATTAGAAACAATGCTAGCTATTTATTTTTACCGAGAATCAAATATTTCATTAACTTATTCGACTTAAAACAGTTTTAGAAATTCAATGAACACACTAAAATATATCTTTGAGCGCTCGTGCTAAGCACATTTTTCTAGTCTAAAACAATATTTGTACACCAAAGTCAATTAAATTTAATTTACTAACGAACATATTCATAAAACCCGCATACATTTTACATTTTCCAATTGAGTATTCGCAATATCAAAGCTACCAAGGTTAAAAAAGGCGCAAATTTTTATCGTTTAATCACTTACTTTTTTAATAAATTAAATCGGTTAAGTATTTTATGAAATAGAATGTTTTAAATATAATACGTGAAAATATGCTGTTGTCAAGTATAATTGTCAAGTGCTGTTGTCACGTACAGAAAATATGATGTTGTCAAGTTTCTTTTACGTGATTGTGAAATGTATGTATATTTGAACCTTACTTGAAATCAATGTTTTATATGCGTGGCGCATGAAGTAAAATTTCGAGTTTAGAAAAGCCCCGCAAAAATTTGTCTCGGGTCGCTGCGCGACCCTCGACAAATTTTCTGCGCGGGGCTTTTCTAAACTCGAAATTTTACTTCATGCTTAGCCCGGGAGTGGAAATCACTCGTTTAAGCTTCAAATTAAACTCTATAAAAAAAAACAACGAATATCTCAAGATTTAAAGAAAATAAACTGAATTTGGAAAACGTATTCTTTGAAGAAAAACTCACTTTATTTAGATTTTTATGATATTTTCTAAGTATACTTAGCTTTTTCGAAATATGAAATAATCCAAAAATATCCAATCCATAGCTTTCACGATATTTCCACTCAAAAGCAACATTGTTTATTGTTTCGAAAACTAGAGGAGTCAGAGTAAGATAATTCATATACCGACTCCACACTCCTGCTTTTAAACAAGCGGAGGCAGAGTCGGATTTTCTAAAACTGTCGAAGTTGAATTTTCGAAAACTAGCGGAGTTGGAGTCGAATAATTCAGGTACCGATTCCACATCCCTGCTTTCGAAAACTAGTGGAGGTAGAGTCGGAATTTCAAAAATTTTCGGAGTCGGATTTTCGAAAACTAGAGGAGTCGGATCTTTGAAAACTAGCGGATTCGGATAATTCATGCACCGACTCTACAGCCCCGCTTTCTAAAACCTCATTGCAGTTAGCTCTTACAGTTATAAAAATTATATGAATTTTTTAATAAATAATAAAACTGATATAAAATCTAGAAAAGTCGATAAACATTCTGTTCATAAATATTAGGTCAATAAGACATAAAATCTCACAACTAGAAAACTTTTTAGCTGATAAGCAATATAAGTTCATTGCAGCTAGTGAACACTGGCTAACTGAAGAAGAAGCTTGCGTCTCAAGTATAAATAACTTAAAATCTGTGGCGGAGTTTTCCCGGAGTTCATCAAATCACGGTGGCACAATAATTTATATAGACAAAGAAATCGAAAACAGATCGCTGAATGATATAAGTAATTTTTTTTCGATTGACAAAATTTGTGAAATTTCTTGCGCATATATTCTACCTATTAAATGTTATATCATCTGTGTATATCGTTCTCCTTCTGCGGATTTCAATGAATTTCTAACCAGACTATCATCATTTTTAGACAAGTTAAATATCATTAATAATGACATAATTCTCGGCGGTGATTTTAATGTAAGTTTTACTAAAAACGATCTAAATCCTCAAATATTAAATGACATTTTGCTATCCTATGGTTTACGTCAAACAGTGTATTTTAATACGCGTCAGGGCAATTGCATTGATAACGTATTCACTAATATCTGTCGGGATTCATTAGAAACAAATCTGGAAGAAACACATCTTTCCGATCACACCGGTATATCAGTGAAAATTAAAATATGTAATAAACCGCAAACTATAACTAAAGTTGTTAGACCCCTAACTGCGTACGGAAAATACTTATTTTATACTAACATAGCGCATATAAGTTTTAATTTTACAAACGATTCATCTATAAATGTTAACACGAAATGGAATATATTCAATAACATCCTGTTGACTAATTTAAATAAATGCTTTCCGGCAAAAGTTATTGATATAGGTTCACAATCAAAGAAAAATAATATAAATTGGTTTAATCAGAGTCTTAAGAATATGCGCGAAACAATGCACTTCCTTGAAGAAGTCTATAAAATGTATCCCACAGAAGAAAACAAACGATTACGTAATGAATATAAAAACAAATATATTATGAAAATAAATACAACACAAAACAATTTGAATGCCTCATACATTAACAAATCATCAAATAAAGCCAAAGCTATCTGGAAGGTAATTAATTGTGATAGAAAGCCAGTCAATAAAAATGTAAACTGTGATATACCTTGTGATATGTTCAACGATTATTTTACCAATATTGCAAAAAATATCTCTAGTCAAAATTCTACACCAAACACCTCACATGTTATTTCAGTACATCCAGTGCCTTTTAAATTTAAAGAAATTAGTCAAATTATTGTAAGAGATACTTTTAAAATTATTTCTAAAAGCAATTGCTCTGACATTTACGGGTTTTCTTTTGAAATTTTAAAGATAATATTAAATGTTATTATAAGTCCGCTAACAGCATTAATAAATGAAATCTTGAGATTTGGTATTTTCCCAGATGTGCTAAAATCGGCCAAAATTGTGCCAATATTTAAGAAAGGGGATAACGAGCCGTCTGTCGAAAAAATAATGCAGAAACAAATAATTTATTGGTTTGAACACAATAACCTGTTCACGCAAAAACAATTTGGTTTTAGAAATGCCCTCTCTACGAGCGATGCTATTCTAGCCTTCGTCGATCACATTTTAAATGGTTTTGGGTGCAAAATGTCATCAGTTGCATCATTTTTAGATCTGACGAAGGCGTTTGATTGCATTTCACACGACATTTTGGTAGACAAAATGAAGTTATACCATTTTGATAGCACAAGTACAAATCTATTATCGTCCTATTTGCAGCACAGATCCCATGCTGTTTTCTAGCAGAATAACAAATCCACCACTAAGTTTGTTACATGGGGTGTCCCTCAAGGATCGATTCTTGGACCGACTCTTTTCATAATTTTTATGAATGATCTTGTAATACATTTGAACAACGCAGAACTTATTTTATACGCAGATGATAGCACTATAGTTGTCACGGATAGGACGTTAAGCGAAGCGAATATGACCAATCGCAAAGCTCTGAAACTGGTGACGGATTGGTGTAACCAAAATGGGCTTATACTAAATGAAAATAAAACTAAAACCATGTCGTTTTCATTAAATGAACCAGTAGAAAAGGATGCAACGTGTTTCTTGGGATTGCACATGGACTCAAACTTAAGATGGGATGTAGAAGGCAATAAGTTAGCTGGGAAGATCTCCAAAAATATATACTGTATAAGAAATTTAGTACGCAAGATCAGTGACAAGTCTACGTTAAAAACAGCATACCACGGATTAATCGAATCCCGCCTAAGATACGGCTTACTAGTGTGGGGTCACTCTGCCTCGAGGCATAGATTGTTTCGGCTGCAACGAAAAGCCATTCGAATCATCGCATCCGCCCCTTACAGAGATGACTGTAAACACATTTTCAAAACATGGCAAATTTTACCCTTACCATCCCTTTATATATATGAATCGCTCATATATATAAAGAAAAACCATTTAAGTTTTTCAATACATGATCATCATAGCTATAACACTAGATTTAAGACAGATCTTTACCAACAAAACATGAGGCTTACGTAATCACAAACGGCAACGAGATATTTCTCAATAAAATTATTCAATAAGCTACCCGAGAGTCTAAAAACGTTGGATCTTATGCATTTTAAATCTAAAATAAAAAATATTCTAGTTACAAATGCGTTCTTTTCAATTGAGGAATTTTTAGTCAGCGATGGCAGTATTTTTAAGTAATTTTTATATTTTAATATTTTAATGTGTTCTTGTATTTTATTTTCCGTGTATACTCTTGTATTTGTATATTTCTACCCTCAATGTATTTACTAGTTTTAAGCTTCTCCGATGACAAGTGTAATGACAATGTATGTTAGTGGCACAATAAATGAATTGAATTGAATTGAATTGAAATGTATTAAAATTTGATGATTTTTGTAAGTTTTTCGTAAATTTGTAAATACCCACGAAGCAAATCCATTTAAGTAATGTTTCATCAAAATTAAAACGTTTAATGTTGTTATAATGTTGATATAACGTTATTTGCTTGTTTTTTGCTTAGTGGGTATGTTCGCGAAAGCAATCAGACATATTTTGACACATGGTTAAAAATCATCGAAAAGTGTTAATAATTGATCGAAAACACTAACGAAATTAATTAATATTGAAAAGTGATGAATCTCTATCAAAATTTACAAAATAATCAAATAATATTCATTCGTTGTTTTATAAAACAGTTTAATTTGATGTTTTAAACGAGTGTTTTCCACTCCCAGACTAAGCATAAAGTAAAATTTCGAGTTTAGAAAAGCCTAAAAAATTGGTTTGGTCGCTCCGCGAAGCGGAGCGGCCAAACCAAATTTTCAGGCTTTTCTAAACTCGAAATTTTACTTCATGCGCCACACGTATTAAACACTGATTTGATGTTAAGTTCAGAATATACGTCCTTAGCATACTGCTTTAGTAGCAGAGCTGGGATGAATCCTCAAAAACAGGATTCGAATCACGAATCCGAATCACCTAATATGATTCGAATCACGAATACTCGAATAAAGGATTCGTAAGTGAAAAATATGATTCGAATCAAAGATTCGAATCCTCATTTTTGAATCACGGATACAAATCCTTTAAAAATAAATTTGAATCTATTATTTGCAACCAGTAATATTTTATTCCATCAGTTTCTATTAACTAAATATCTGATTATATAATGATTTTAATTAATGATGATTTATGTGTTATTGAACTTCATTTTAAATCTGTGTTCTATACGCGTGGCGCATGAAGTAAAATTTCGAGTTTAGAAAAGCCCCGTGAAAATTTGTCTCGGGTCGCTGCGCGACCCTCGACAAATTTTCTACGCGGGGCTTTTCTAAACTCGAAATTTTACTTCATGCTTAGTCTGGGAGTGGACATCACTCGTTCTTAGAAGTTTCAAATTAAAGGATCACTCATTAGGCTACAGCTCGAAGGACCAATCATGGTCTACGGAGACCGAAGGACTACAGGGAATCGAAGTTTATTTACAAAAAAACAAGGAATATCTTAAGGTTTACAGCATGGATAGGAAAGACAACATCCAATTTTGAAAAAATATCGAAGTTGGGTTAATTTTCAGTGCGTTTTTAACTTCACTTTAAATCAGTGTTTTATACGCGTGGCGCATGAAGTAAAATTTCGAGTTTAGAAAAGCCCCGTGAAAATTTGACATGTAGAAAATCTTGACGGTCCACTCCCAGACTAAGCATGAAGTACAATTTCGAGTTTAGAAAAGCCCCGCGTAGAAAATTTGTCGAGGGTCGCGCAGCGACCCGAGACAAATTTTCACGGGGCTTTTCTAAACTCGAAATTTTACTTCATGCGCCACGCGTATAGAGCACTGATTTCAAGTGAAGTTAAAAATATACTATTAACGTTGGATATTTTTCATGGTTAAGTAACCAAATATCCATTCACAAATATTTCAATTATTCGAAAATTTCAATATTTATATTCAAATATGAATAATTTAGTGATTTAAATATTCATATTAGAATATTTAACTATTTGAATTAATCGAATTCGAATCCCAGCCTGAATAGCGATGATTCGAATTATTTAGGAGGATTTGAATCCGTGTATGAGGATTCGAATGCTTTTATAAGGATTCGATTCCTTTTATAAGGATTCGAATCCTTTTATAAGAATTCGAATCCTTTTATAAGGATTCGAATCCTTTTATAAGAATTCGAATCCTTTTATAAGGATTCGAATCATCTACATCTGGATTCGAATACGAATCCTTTTAAAAAAATGTAACGAATCCGGATCACGAATCCGTTTTCACTAAAGTATTCGAATACCTCTGTTGAATCCTCTAAAAGGATTCGAATCCGGGAATCGAATCCTGAATGATTCGAATCCTGCCCAGTTCTGTTTAGTAGTATGTTTTGAACTTCACTTGAAATCAGAGTTTTATACGCGTGGCGCATGAAGTAAAATTTCGAGTTTAGAAAAGCCTGAAAATTTGATTTGGTTGCTCCGCTTCACGCCTGGAGAGGACATAACATCTGAAAAAGTTTATATTAATGATTGCCTATTTCCACAGATGAATTAATTCACTTTGTGATTATTAATAAAGAAGTTATCAAATAGTATTAAGAACTGAATAATAAGTTCCACAAACAGCCCCCTAAGGCTTGTTAATAAAGCGGTTTGTGTTAAATAAATACATATATGTATAATTTCAATTAAATTTAATTTACTAACGAACATATTCATCAAACCCGCATACATTTAACATTTTCCAATTGAGTATTCGCAATATCAAAGCTACCAAGGTTAAAAAAGACGCAAATTTTTATCGTTCGTCAAGCACACAAGTTCGCCCACGCGGAACACACGCAGAGTCCATTGTCCTCTATCTCTCTATGCAAACACTTATGCTTTTTTGTAAACGGGTCACTTGGCCGCTTTCCCATTACCCTCCACTAACCCCTTGTATTTTTATCTTCGTCAAACTCCAAATCGCTCTTCCTGCAAAAATTCGAAACGACGCCGCACAATGTGGCCGATCTGAGCGAACGCACCAGCGGTAGTTCGGGAAGGAAAAATAAATGTCAACATTGACGAATAAAGAAAATACTATTATATTGTAGATACTCAAAACCTCATAAAATTTCAAGTTTGCAATTTTTTGGACATACACCTTTTGTGCAATTAATGTTTAAAGTTGATCAATTTCAGATCGCGAACAACTCGCGAAAAGTGGATGAGTTTTGATAATTGATTACATCGAACTCACCTAATATATCAATACAGTCTTTTTAGCGTTTATTAAACATACATTTCTCTATAATATACCACTAAGTATTAATTAATAGATAATGTTTACGGATAGTTATAATTATTTAAACGTAGCAACTTTAATTTATTGTATTTCAACTTCTAAGTGGCCTATATAAATTTTATCGAACCGCGGAGGGTAGGTCTCACCACCAAAAAATAGCTCAAACTTTTCTCTATCACACTCCATCAAAATCAATTTTTTATCGATCCGTTTAAGGCGCTTTTTTATTTTTTTTATTCAGTGCGACCGTCCACCGCAAAGGCGCTCGAGTGCTTCTATGCATAGATTTCATAAATAGTTTCTGCATTTTTGTCATACATCCTTTATTTTCTCCAATTATACTATGATAAAATTCCTGTACAGTATAACTCCGATAGGTTTTAAAAATATATATCCGAACTCTTCAAGAAACGAGATTTTACAAAATTAATTCTCTTCTACAAATCCCTTCTCGTAAAATTATTAGTTTTTAAGTACTTGGCGTATTAAAAATAATACACTCACCCCATTTCTCACAGGCGTTGACAGAACAGACGACCAAGAATTGATTGTCAATGAAAACGCAGATGTTGATCATCTTATAAATACTTGAGCAAATTACAAGATTTCTCACTTATCTTTTGTATAAAAACAAACAAACCATTAGAAACGAGTCGATTAGGAAGTTATTTTTATAAGGTAGTTAAAAGATATATTAAACAATACATTTTAGAGAATCGACGGCCGCGAGCCGGTACATCGTATTTTTAATATAAGTTTAATTGAACTTCAAATTAAAATGACAGTATTAATTTTAAATAATTATAAATAAATGATTTTAAATAATGTTGTACTGTAGAGGAATGTTATCTTAATAAAATTAGTGAAAAAAAAGGATGTATGACAAAGATGTAGAAGCTGTTTATGAAATCTGTGCATAGAAGCACTCGAGCGCTTTTGCGGTGGAGGCTCGCGCTGTGTAAAAAAAATAAAAAAAGCCCCTTAAACGGATCGATAAAAAATTTATTTTGATAAAGTGTGCTAGAGGGAAGTTTGAGCTATTTTTTGGTGGTGAGCCCTACCCTCCCCGGTTCGATAAAATTTATATAGGCCACTTAGAAGTTGAAATACAATAAATTAAAGTTGCTACGTTTAAATAATTATAACTATCGGTAAACGTTATCGATTAATTAATACTTAGTGGTATATTATAGAGAAATATATGTTTAATAAACGCTAAAAAGACTGAATTGATATATTAGGTGAGTGCGATGTAATCAATTATCAAAACTCATCAACTTTTCGCGTGTTGTTCGCGATCTGATATTGATCAACTTTAAACATTAATTGTACAATAGGTGTGTGTCCAAAAAATTGCGAACTTGAAATTTTTTAAGGTTTTGAGTATCTATAATATAATAGTATTTTCTTTATTCGTCAATTTTGACATTAATTTTTCCTTCTTGAACTACCGCTGGTGCGTTCGCTCAGATCGGCCACATTGTGCGCCGTCTTGAATGAAAAACTGCGCAACACAATGGATCTTGTACGGATCGCACAATCACCTTTATAAATAGCACCTAAATAAATGTTAATTAAACGTTTAATATTCAGCGTGTATGTTCTGCAAACACGTAATGCGATTGTTTGAGGTGATGTGGATTTATTACAGGTTCTCATTTCTGTTATTACGATTTAGTTCCTGAAAGTAACTCAGAAATATTTTTTATTTTATAGGTATTCACTAGTAGTTAAATTATTGGCTAAGCTTCAATATTTCAATCGTATTTAGAAATACACTTGTAAATAAAACACTTTTTACTTTGTTTAGCCACTGAATCTTACATTTAATTGTGTGACTAGTTTCGACTATCTAGTAGTCATTCTCAAACTAAAGTAAATACAAATTACACGTTAAAAACTATTTATACGGCTTCCAAAAGAGGGGTGTACATTAGGTCAACCTGGTCTTTAAGAAGGGAAATTCCGGGATTAATTCGGGCCTTGTGTATTTCTAGTGCTTCCAGTAAATCCATTTTACGACCCTTTTCGGCAAAACTAGATAGTCGAAACTAGTCACACAATTAAATGTAAGATTCAGTGGTTAAACAAAGTAAAAAGTGTTTTATTTACAAGTGTTTTTAAGATGTACCACAAAGTGAAAGCCTACAACACCAAACAGTATTTAGAAATTATAAATTAATTTTTAAAAAATCGAATTTAATGTAGACAACCCTTTAAACTTCAAATCCGCTTTACAAGTTGTTTTTTTTTTGCAGATGAATTTAAGTAAATAATCTATTAAATAAGAACTTGATAACTTAAGTTTTATTGAACAGTACAATTATTAGTGTAATTGACATGTTTTAATTGCATTTGCAACTAACAAATAAAATTTAATACAACTATTTTATTATATGCAACCCAGTATACGCATATAGTGACAGTCCGTTTTACACGATTAAATGTTATTGGACATGAATGAACATTTACATAAAGTTTATTTATACATATCAAATTATTTCAAGTCATTTCTCAAGTCAAAAATTATAAACAACAACAATGTTCTATTAAATTATTTAAGTGTTTGTTTCTATATAGTATTTTCTATTTCCAGCAAATTATTATTGTGTAAAATATCTTCGCGAATTTTATTACAACTCTATGATTATAAATATGCAACCGAACTTGCGCATTACAATAAATTACAAAATATTTCCATATTTTCCGCTGCATCAAATATAAACATGCGTAAAATCTAAAAATGCGCATCCGGCGGCAGTAAATCCAACGCTGGCAAAAAAAGCGGGGGCGTTTTTTCTCTGACGCAACACTGGAGCGTCCAGAAACTCCCCTCGTTGACAGTTCTGGCACGAAAAAACAAGTGTCAAGCTAAAACGCATCTGTCTAAACGCTGTCAGTGCTTTAATGGCAGATGCAAACATGTCAAGACTACTGAAATTAGCGCAGAAATTCAATTGTTTTTACCTGTCAGGTGAGTGAAACTAATTGAACTTAAACCCTACGCAATTTCACCAGGAGCTTAATTTATGTTAAAGCTTAAATCGGCTGTTTAACATAATATTGATCACATGAGCATACACCCATATTTACAAATATTTCATAACAATTACAAGATTTGTTCTTGTTCTATTCACAGGTTTAACATCGGGTGATTGTAAGCCCTTTATAGTTGAGGGATTTCAAGTGGGCTTGGTGAGCCCCCAGGTCATGAAACAGCTGTTACGGTTTCCAGAAGTAGATCTATTGTTGATTAAAAATTCAATCGGTTGATTCAACTCGTTTTTAGGTTTTCCGGGTGAGCCCTGGTTATGTCGAGCTAAATCCTGCTTTTCGAGATTACGAGGAGCGGACTAATAAGATGAATGAGGTTTTGAAGGAGTTGCGTAGCGAGAAGAATTTCGTAGCCTTGGAGGGCTGGAGAGATGAGGTAAGTGTGATTTTTTTGGTTGTGTGTCAAGGACGAATTTGTGATGTAAAAGTGTTGCGTGGGATTTGGATTGATGTAATGTAAATTTATTCGATTGCCTAAAAATGGTTTCTGCAAATATTGTTATCAATTGATTGGTTAACGTGGTTTTCGTTGGATGTGCTTGATTTGTTTGAATATGTTTGTTATAGATTAGAAATCATTTTGATATGGATTAGTCACATTGTATTTTGAAGTATTATAATTAGAAATGAATATATTCTAAAAGCCAGTTGTACCAAACACGTTGAACTGGTTCAACTCTGAACTCGAGTTCACAGTGATATTTAAACAATAGGAACTGTCATCTTGATCTCCAGTTTAACGTTTTTGGCACAACTGCCCACTGAGCAAAAAACAAACAAATAACATTGTTTCAACATTGTAGCAATATTAAACGTTGTTTTAATGTTGACAAAACATTACTTAGATGTGTTTGCTCAGTGGGTGGGTAATTGTGATATTTACAAATTTAATACATATTGAGTTATTTTAGTAGGGCTTGATTAGTAATTAGTCGATTATTGAAATATATTGATATAATCGATTATTGTGCGAAAATTAGTATATACTAATCTAAGCGATTATTTGATCAGGTAAATTAGTAATTACTAATTTAAGCGATTATTTGATCGGGTAAAATAGTAATACGAATTTAAGCGATTATTGATCGAGTAAATTAGTATATACTAATTTAAACGATTATTTGATCGGGTAAAATAGTATATACTAATTTAAACGATTATTTGATCGGGTAAATTAGTAGATATTAATTTAAGCGATTATTTGATCGGGTAAAGTAGTATATACTAATTTAAGCGATTATTTTGACGGGCAAATTACTAATTTTTATACGAAAATAATTGATTATTATCTCGGCAGACTGGACTATTAATTATTATAAACAAATGTTTCGCTTATTATCTCGGTGGACAGGACTGCTAATTATTATATATAATATAACCAAGAATCCAGGCAATATGTCAACGGGTTTAAGGTCCCTGCCAAGAGTATGTGTAAACATTCAACATAACCTAAAAACTCGTCCGAAAACGTTATGTGCTAGATGCCTAACGTTGAGTTATGAATGGTTAAAAAGTGGTGAATTAAGGTTAGTTGTAGTGGCGCAGCAAGGAGAGGGGCCAGATCCACACCAAATAACATATATCTGCCATTTATCTATATGAATTTGAACGTGCATTGAAATGTTAATACTAATTGGCAATATTATGATGCGACTATGATGTGGACCCCTCCCCCTGCAATAATGACAATGTCATACCTTTGAAATGTATGTTTCTTTTGTTAGAATGTTCGATATAAAGGAAGGTTAATCAAAGTTTTTTCTTAATTAAAGTTTTATTAATATTACAATATCTGTTATGTTACTTGGATTCACTCTTCCTCAGACTCGGAGTCTTCGACTGGATTTATTACGAGTGGTGGGATATCTTCTGCGTCAACCACTTGCTCTCTTTTCCACCAGCTCCATATGACATCCTCCGTGCTTTAAATTGTATTTGCCCATGTTTCTTCAGTTACCGTCCCTAACGCCTCGTTCCACATGGCAAGGCAATTTTCAATGCCGAAGCCATCCCGACTTAAATGTCTATTGTAATAGGTCTTACACGTCCCTGATATCATTTTAATTGGATTAACACTATGGCCATATTTTTCCGCCAATGTATTGGCAGTATATTTATGCGCGGTTTGTTTAAAGAAGCAATTTCTAAGAGTTCTTTTTTCAAAAAGTGTTCTTCGAACACAAAATTATTATTGTGCAGCCATTCTTTAATATCGTCCTTTTTCCAGGCAGTTGTCGGTGATTTATTTGATATTGTGCTGTGGTACCTTACATTGTCCATGATTATAATTGATGGATTTTGCAAGCTTTTGAGTGAGCGTTATTCAAACCACAGCATAAATGTATTGGAATTTATTTCCCTGTAGTAGTCCGGATCGGCAGTTTTGGAGGCAAAAATTAATTCCGTGTGTTCTATAAATCCATGTTTATTCCCCGCATGGACAATGATATAACGTTTGCCATCTGATCTGATGCATCTAACGCTCTTTTCGTTTTTATCCTGCCAGGATCGTCCTATTGTCCCATTTTGGAATAACCATGTCTCTTCTAAATAGACGAACTCCCGTTCATTACTCTTCTGATTTTCTATGTATTTCCTCAGAAATTTTACACGTGTAGACCTTTTAGGATTATCAGTTACATGTTTACCTTCCAAAAATATATCTCTCTTTTAAACTTAGTAGCAGCGTGTTGATTAAATATGTTTGAAACAGTTTGTATTTAAAATATGTTTAAAATCAAAATTGTTTAAACGTTTCATTTATGTAAACTTACGTTGTTGATGCATGTCGTAAATTACATTACGTATCGCAGCTTGTTGGCCATTAGAAATAGACACAACGGATCTAGTTCGTGGTCCACCTTTTTTGGCTCTTATAAGACTTCATCACTTTTGGAAGCACTCATTGTTCTAGATACAGTACTGGGATCTAATCCAAGTGCGGCGGCGACCCTCTGGTGTACCTGTGAGACAGGCAAAACGGTTCCATTGTTATCTCGCTCCCTTTCAAAGTAATTGAAGAGTTTCACCACTTGCTTCTTTGCGTCCAACGACAAAGGTTTCGGCATTACGAAGGTTAGTTCTAATAAGAACTGATTTTTTAATGGAATAAAACAAGAATAACGGTAACTAAATTTCGCAACGTGACACGCTGTCAACAGTTGACAATAATGTGATAAAGCGGCAACGCTGCAGGGGTCTTACCAACAAAACGTCATATATTTAACGCTAGCTTGAACGTTGTGTTTAGGGAGTTTAGAGATGTCGGAATGACAATAAAAACAACTAGATATTGCTTGCATTCTCGGACGAACTATAGTTATATTAATAATCACTGATTTGACAGTTGTTTTGTATTTCATTAAATAAATTATTCAATAATAATAATTATATAAAAATTCAAATCTTCACTACTAACAATCATCACCCCCAGAAAAAGCGCTCATGAAACCACGGACTTAAAAGCAAACCCTAAAAATCACTCCCTTAAAAAAAGTATACCTTACAGGACAAAAAAAAAACACGTTATGAAAAAGTACCCCATGTAAAAAGATTACTTTAAAATCAGCTCCACTCCCGAAAAAACATCTAACGAAAGGAACGATCCCCCTAAAAAATACCCTCCATAAAAATCACTCCCTGAAATACCAACTCTTTGAAATAACATCCCCGAAAAACCACCCCCCGAAACAACAACCCATAAAAAACAACCACCCCCAAAAAATAACCCCCAAAAATACTCCATATAAAACATTCTTGAAAAACCACTTACAGAAAAAAACACCTCTTTCGAATATATGATAACATTCTATGGCCCTTTGAACTGAAATGTTAACTTCTAATATTCAACTACTAATTTAATCGATTATAACAATATCTCCTTTTAAAATAATCGATTATTAAAATATATCGATTATTCCCATCACTAGTCTTGATAACATTAAAAAAAATACCTCAAATAAAAATTGTAAATCTCGTGAAAATAGTTGAAATTTATGCTATACTTTTCTGTAGCTCTAATTTTATGAGTTTATACCTACCATTATTTCAAAATTATAATCCAAATACATCCCATACAAGAGAATGTCTAGTGAAGAACAATCCCTAATTAATTTGATAATTGTGATTTTTGGTCGTTGAACAAAAATTATGAATAATTTGATTAAATATGGACTGTAAAATTCATTAAAATGTTAGAAATGTTGAAATTAAAAACATTTTTAGTGTTACGAAGTGAGGACAGAATTCAATACAGAAAGTTTATTAAGGTTGGACAGATCGGCGACTTGCCTATTTGGCATCCGGAATTACGGTGTCGATATAAATGGCTACGTGCGTGATCCCAGATTGGGAATGTGCATTTGGTTGCAACAGCGCTCGGCAACGAAACAAACATGGCCCGGCAAGTGGGACAACATGGTCGGCGGTGGGCTGTCAGTGGGTCACGGAATTTTAGAAACCGCACACAAAGAGGCCATGGAGGAAGCTTCTATACCAAAGGAATTGATGAAAAATCTAACCAGTGCCGGATGTGTCTCGTAAGTCTTAATAATGTTACAGGGTGGTTTTTAATGTTTCTCAAATTAACTCTGTTGGGTAATAATATCTGTGGCAAAACAAAAAAAGTTTCACTTTTAGTGAATTACACTAATTTATGTTTAGAGCTCAGGGTAAAAGTATTTATTAGAAGTTATGTTATGTCAGAAGTGACATTGAAATACAGTGTTGTCAACTCTAGATCTTCTCTTTTAAACTTTTCAATATTTCGGTGTTTATACGTGTGGCACAAGAAGTAAAATTTCGAGTTTAGAAAAGCCTAATTTGGATTGGTTGCTCAGCTTTGCTAAAAAAAAAAATTGTAGTTAAATGTATATAACATTCTGAAGGGCCTCACATTTTCTTTGTTACAATTTATGTGAGTAGTTGTCTTCACATGTCGAGTAAAAAAAACAATGTTAAAGTTTGGAAACTCCGCTCTAAAGTTAAATTAGTTTAAATAGCACTGACACAAGTTATATTAACCGATGGCTAATGCCGACTTAGCTTTTATTAGAATCAAAATAACTATCAACCAAACCTAAATTATTATCTAACTTAACTGATTCGACAAAAATTGAGATTAAGTCAGTTATTTCAAATAAATAATTGTCATCTCCATTACATACATTTTATCTTTATTATCATGAAATGTGCAAAATGTCATATTTATTGACATTTAAAGTTATTTTTTTTCACAAATATTAATAGTTTTGATAGTATTTAAATGTTGGACACGTTTGACTGTTTCAACTATTATTCACTCAAATTTAATTGCTCTCTGATGCCAGTAAATCAAACAATTTGTTTGAATCTCAAAGATAAAAATACCAGATTTGGTGACAAAAGCACTAATTTGTCAACCCTGTCAAAACGTAACTTCATATAAATTTGTATTGATCCAAGAAATATATCTCTTCTTTTCAAGTCACAGATGACTAGAGAGAAAATCACTCTTAACCTGTAACTCATACAGTGGGGTCTAAGAGACACTAGCAAATATTAAAACATTTATAACATACCTATTTCTTAAAATACTACATTGACCTTATATCTACTTTCAAGTGTGTCTATTTTTAGAATGCAAATGGGTTTTCAGTGGCCTGTTTGTTTAGTAGCCAAAGTTAGACCACTCAGTACCAGTTAAGGGTTAACTGTATAATGATTTTCTCATTCTGCAGCATGTAAATGAGATGTTGTGTTTTTTTTTAGTTTTTATTTTGAGTCGGAACGAGGCCTATTCCCGAACACGGAGTTCGTCTTTGATTTAGAACTGCCACTCGATTTCATACCGAAAAATCAGGACGGTGAGGTGGAAAAATTTGAGCTTCTGCCCGTATCCGAGTGCCTCGAGAGGATGTTTTCTTCTGATTACAAAACCACCAGCATACCAGTCACACTCGACTTCCTAATTCGGCACGGGGTTGTTTCTCCCGAAAATGGTAAACTGCATTTTAGGAGTTTTTGCAGTAGTATTTTGACAATCTTGACCTTTTTGACTAGTTGTTGATCTTTGCAATTTTTCTTTTCTTTATAGAACCGTGCTTTACAAGGATCATAGAACTGCTGCACGTACCACTGCAGAAGATTTACAACCACAAAAAGTCGAACAAGGAAAACGGCCAGAGCAACGACGTAATCACATAAACACTTTAAATTTAACGAATAATAGCTTATTTTTGATTTGTTTTCTTTCAAATGGGCCTCGAATAATAGCGACGCGCCTTAAAAAAATCATATTTCGAGTTTTATTTTGTTTAAAAAAGAAGGTGCCTCCGAAAACGATTTCCAAAGGCTTACAGAAACTTTGTTTACACAAACATTTAGGTGTACACAATAGTTAGGCGTAATTCTCACTCAAATCAGTAATTATCCCAGTATTTTATAATAATGAAAAATGAAATGAAATGAAAAATTACAAGGATATTTAAATTATAGAAAATGATAAATAAAATCAAGTGTTGATAAAAATGTTAATGTAATAATTAGCGATTTCAACATTTTCTCACAAATAATATTATTTAATTAAATCACTTAGATGCTGTTACACACTCGCGGCAGAGGCAGAATGAGGCCGTCTTGCTTTGGCTAATTTAAGGCCGGCACACACTAGAGGTAGACATTTAAATTATACCACTTTAATAAAACACCTAATTTGTTTAGGTTTCAAAATTATATCATTTCTACTACAATAATTGTTTCACCACACTGTGGCTTCATCAGGTAGATACCTGATGAAACCACAGTGTGGTGAAACAATTGTTGTAGTACAATAAATATAATTTTGAAAACTAAACAAATTAAGTGTCCTATTAAAGTGATATTATGGAGTTTCAACAACTAACAGCCTCAACTATACAGTATTTAAATTATATGATTCGAGGCTGTCTTATTTAGCTTTGACTCAAATGCATAAGGTGTGATCGAGTAGATGTTAATCTAACACAGTTTTATAAAACTTTTTTATTTTACCTGGTATTTCAATTTGCACTCACACGAAGGAAAATAAGAATAAGAAGAAATAACATAACTATAAGAACAAGGCAAACTAATGAGCCACTGATTAACACAATCTGACATGGTATGACGAACGGTAAATTTAGTTGAGACTTCACTTTTTCGTTTCATTCCCTTCTATCAAAAAAGCAACTCCTACTCGATCGTGTTTTTAAATAAACACCTGATATATTGTTAGAGACTAGGAACAAAGGTAAGTCGAGGTAGAATGAGCTAGCATCAACTCAGCTAATTACTACGTCTGCCTCTAGTGTGTAATGATGGTCTTAGTAAATAAACAGTACTTTTCCTTTTTTGCACAATATATTTACAAATTTTACTGCAAAATAATTTAAATATCCTGTATATATTAAGCTTCCCAAAATAAAGTACCGAAGAAAATAACCTAATTACCCAAGTCAGATTTTTTTTCTGACCTTTAAACATAAAACGGTACATGTTACAATGTTTATTAATTTTAGACTAGTGTAATTTATCAGAGGAGTTGAATTGTTGAAAAGATGCAAATAATTGATTTTAGCTTTATATTATATAATTCCATCACCAGTTCGAAGATAAAATTCATTAGGTGCGCATCACTTGATGTCTTTTTATCATCAAACAGGAGGTGCAAAGAAAATTGAATTTGGAATAAGAGGTTATTGTAAAAAAAAAGAATGATGCTATTTTAAATGATATTATTTTCTATTTAAAGATAACGCCGTCATAGTGAAAATCAGTAAGTGCAAAAGAATTCAATCACACTTATAAACCGGCTCTTAAAAAGTGTAAATAGTAAATGTGGGAATTTATAAAATTGATGCATTTAAATATTCATTCAAAAACATATTCTAATTATTCAAACATATTTGAATAATTACAATATGTTTTTGAATGAATATTTGAATACTTCACTTTTAAAAATTTCCAGTATTAATTTATTCCGTATTTTATTTTAATCTTATAGTAAATTTACAATAACTAAGTATATTTTTAAACTACATATTAAATCAGTGTTTAACATGCCTGGCGCATAAAGTAAATATTTTGAGTTTAGAAAAGCCTGAAATATTTACTTCATGCTTAATCAAGTAGTAGAAAACCCTTGTTAGAAAACTATTAGAACCTTGACAAAACCTAATTCTTAAAAAAAAAATACAAACAAGATAATGAACAAAACTCATAAAGATTATTAAAACAACTGCAGTTTTCGTTTGTTTCATATTTTCTTTAAGAAATCAGTGTTGTCATTAATGGTTCTAATAGTTGTCGAACAAGTGTTTTCCACTCCCAGGTTAAGCATGAAGTAAAATTTCGAGTTTAGAAAAGCCTGAACATTTGGTTTGGTCGCGTAGCGAAGCGGAGCGACCAAACCAAATATTCAGGCTTTTCTAAACTCGAAATTTTACTTCATGCGCCACCGGTACAAAACACTGATTAAATATACCATTAAGGCTAGGAGGTTTTTAAATTTAAGTATTCAATTATTTATTCAAAAATAAACCAAACATTTTTATTATTCGAATATTCAAATATTCAAATGTGTGAATAATTTAGTGATTAAAATATTCATATTTGAATATTTGACTATTTAAATTATTCACATTCGATTCTTAGCCTTAATAAATACTAAATGCGTTCAATTTGGTTGTAGTTTTATGACCCGATGTTGGCTTTATAGATATATTACCCAAGTTAGGCACTTGCACGGTAGAAGAGCATTTCTCGATCGCAGGCAAGACAATTCTGAAATCGTTGGGCCGTAAATGTACCATTTAACGCTGGCTCTCGCAGAGGTAACACCATTAAAATCCCGAAGGGTCCTCGTCCGATGCACCACCTGGCATGTGCGCTCGAATTCCTTTCTTTCAAATAAATGTGCGCCCAACGTAGTCAGGATTCACTTTCTCATTTTTTGAGCAACGGAAATACACGAACGGTGTTCGTTCTGCGCATGAGAGTGCCTAATTTTTTTTTTTAATAATTTCATTTTTAATTGAAATTCTGTCCGAAATTCCTGATTTAAAGCAGACTATCAGTGCCACTTTGATCAAGTTTTATGAAACTGGGATTAGAAACTTTCACCTTTAAAAGTAAAAGTCACCAACTGCATATGAAAACAAGCACACCTTTAAGTGAATCGTTACTAGGTGCATCGACAATCAATTGCACTTAGTGACTTTTACGTTCTGTAGGTATGAACGCTGTATCTTTTATAGGGAAAAAGCAATTAGTAGGTGCATAGAAAATGAATTGCCTTTAGTGGCTTTTACTGCTGAAAGCTGAAAGTTAGTAGGTGCATAGAAAATCAATCGCACTTATTGATTTGTATCTTTAAGGGCAGCATTTATTAAGTGTACAGTTGCACTTAGTAAATGTTGCTTTTTAACTGGCGTTGTTTTGTACTTAATCCTTTCTTGAAAATTGTTTGTGATAATGCTGTATAACTAACTAAATGATATACGTAACGGATTTATTTATATTTTAATATTTGTGTCCTTTTTATACTATGTAGTTGTAGTATTCAATGCGTGAGGAGTTGAGGCGTTTTTACTAGTCTGTACTTTTTAATTTCTTATTTCTAGTCTAAATCGTGAATTGGAATTAAAAGAAGAAACAGTTTGATTTTTATGTAGGTTCTTAGGATGGGGATATATTTTATATGTACCGATCGTATTTATTAAAATCATTCCAAGTGAAGATTTGTTCTTTTATTTATTTGCAAACCCAAATAGTCAGTTGAATGTTGAATGTTTTAGCACAACCATTGAATTACTAGTTAATCAATGGCACAAAAAAAATAGATTACGTGATTTTGTAATCCTTATAACGGACCAACTGAGATCACTATATGTCGTATTGTGAATAAATTTCGTACCACATATACTCTACATGACACAAAGCCAACAATGCATCAACGAAGTGTGCGCACAGAAGAAATTGTAGCCGCTGTGAGTGAAAGTGTGGCAGAAGATCCAGATTTGTCAATTCGGCATCGATCACACCAGTTTGGCCTTTGTCCGTCCACTATGTGGTAGATATCTTTGTAAGTATGTAGAGTATACCATACCAGGGATTGACTTGGCGGACGCAACATAGGAAATCGCATGTTAATTTTAAAGTGTTTAAATATTGGCTTTCCTATTTATTTTAGAGACAAAATGTATTTCACTTTTATGCATGTTTATGCAATAGATAATCCTCGTGTTACGCGTAGAACTCATTTCCAGCATCGCTTCTCCCTTAATATCTGGGCAGGTATTTTAAATGATCAATTAATTGGGCCATTTATGTTCCCATTTAATTTGAATGGAGAACGATATTTACGATTTTTGTAAGATGACCTTTTAGATCTTCTAGAAAATGTACCCTTAGCGGTTCTTAGAAGAATGTGGTATTTGCGAGATGGTGCGGCAGCTCACTATGAAAGGCGCGTTAGAAGATATTTGGATGATGAGTTTCCAGGACGTTGAGTTGGTCGTGGAGGCCTTGTACCATGGCCTCCAAGAAGTCCGGATTTAAACCCCTTAGATTTTTTTCTTTGGGGATACTTTAAAAGTGAAGTCTACACTACGAAAATTGACAATGCTGAAATGCTGATACAACGAGTAAACGCCGCGGCTAATACCATTCGTGAAAAACCTCGTGAAATGTTTGCTACTGTTCGTGCAAATTGGATACGTAGAGCCCAAATGTGCATTGAGTGCGGCGGACGTCAATTTGAACACGTATTGTGATTTTTTTTATACGTGACCCAGTTTCATCTAGTAATTCTAGACAGTGTGTGTGTGTGTGTGTAGTGCGTGCTAAGTGATTTATACGTCTCGCAGTAGTAACAGTAAATAAACAATACCACAAATGAGTGACCTAGTTTCATGTAGTCATTCGAGACAGCGTGCGTGCGAAGTGATTTATGCGCCTCGCAGTAGTAAAAGTAAATAAAAAATACAACAACTTACGCATCCACGAAAAATATCATGAACACAGGTAACCAGAAGTTCTCAAAAAGTAAAAAATGCATGAAAAATTATGAAAAATCCAATATTTTTTTTCCGATTTTATTTTTGCTGCAATTGGTGTCAAAATATTTTGTGTATCCGCCCTTAAGAGGATGTACATTAGTTCGATTACACGCTATATACAAAAAAATAACAAACATTAAAAAATTATATTAAATATACATATAACTGTTTTCTTATTTATTAACGATATTTTAGAAGCAGTTTTTTCGTTTTTTTATTCAGTAATAATTATACAGAATTGATCGAAGTGTAACACAAAATCAACAGAATATATTTTAAATAAAAAGCCAACAAATCAACACCTCATTGTTTAATTTCATGACACTCCGGTTTTTAAAAATGCAATAAATAGCAAAGCTCGGTGTGTATATTTTTACTCTAACCAAATGAATATCATAATTTCCCTGAAATAATTAGGGAAGATAATATTTTTATTTTGAGAAATTAACATTAAAAATGCTACGTTCCGTTTCATCCATCTACACTCTGAATAACGTGTATGAATATCGAATTAACTCTTTTCCTTGACTATTTTCTTTTTGGACAATATTCATTATTTTAGTGGGGATAGCTATGATTTCTATGAATGACTTATTGCATTACATACTGTGAATTTTTTCTTTAAATACACATAATGTATACGTGAATTTAATAAAAAGTTAAAAATCATAAATAGTTTATTATTATTATTATATTAAAGTGATAATGGATTTTCAAAAAATTAGTGCCTCAACAATGTAATGTATACGCTGTCAATGTTCAGGCATTCGTCGATTTTATATAAAAACGTGCAATATGAAGTTAAGAACGATTGTATCCACTCCCAGACTAAGCATGAAGTAAAATTTCGAGTTTAGAAAAGCCTGAAAATTTGGCTCGGGCGCGTAGCGAAGCGGAGCGACCGAGCCAAATTAGGCTTTTCTAAACTCGAAATTTTACTTCATGCGCCACGCGTATAAAACATTGTAATATTGTGAAGTATTTATAATACACTTTAAATAACAAAATATTTAAATTTTTCTTGGTACATTTTCAATTCAGGTCAAATAATATATTATATCAAATAAACTTATTTAGTAACTTAATTATCAAAAAATAATAATGTTGCATGTATGCATCAACGGCGCTTAATGGGTTAAAAACTTCAAACGGCAATAATTCAAAAACTAAAAAAAAAAATGACAACTGCATTTTGCACTGACCCCTTTAATTAAAAAAGAAACCCTTATCGATCAGTAGATTTGATCTGATTAATAGGATTGATCTGATTAGTTAATAAAATGATAAGTTGATGTATTTGTTTTACTTTTTATCAAAAGTTAAATAGTTTTGTATTTTAAGTTTCTTGTACAAAATAAATAATACTTAATGAATTTTACAACATTCACATATAATTTCATAAAATCTATTCTCTAATAACGCAGAAAATAAAATTGTAGAAGGAAACACATGAATGAATGTAACACGCATCCTTAGCTCGTTAAAAGAAAAAAAAACGTGTTTTCAAGATTGAAAAATCAACATCTGGAATATGATACAACGAGAAGCGCGGAATAGAGGGAGAAAGATATTGTCTCTCTCTCACTCTCTCTCTGAGACTTGATTTCGCGACATCTGGAGTTAAATAGTCGTAATCGACCGACCGCAGGAAGCCAGACTGGTGTAAATAGGCAGCCATATACACCAATTTGGCATCCAGCGCTCTGCTCCCATTCGCGTGTACCTAAAATTTATATGGGGACTGGCTAACTGGATATATATGAACTGTGACGCTACATAGTTTCTGAGATACAGTCGGCGCTTAATCAAACACCCGGTACAATTAAACGCAATTTTAACCCACTGAGCAAACACATTCAAGTAATGTTTTATCAACATTAATACAACTTTTAATGTTGCTACAATGTTTATATAACGTTATTTGTTTGTTTTTTGCTTTACTTTAAAGTATATAATAAAAGTTAAAATAAAAATCGCACAATTTTGATTGAGATTTAAAAGCAGCAATCAATCAAAAGTCTATATAACCCCATTTACCTACTTGAAAAATGTGCATATTTATTTTCATTTCCGCAAAAAGGGCGAGCACTCGAAATATTCCACGCTTGCCACCCACCAACAATTGACTTTTGATAAACAGCACTCAAAAATGGAGGGCCCTCTCCAGAGGAAACCCTGGAGAGTGCATTAAAATTGCTGAAGTACACTCACCAATAGAATTGGTCAGTTTATTTAAACATCCAGACAATCGGCCGCTTCCTGTCCCTCCGCAAAAGGAACAAAGGGCCCAGTTTATTTTTCTTTCCTTTTTCCCGCACATACCTGAATTTGGAATTTACTACGGTACTACACACACACAAACACACACACGGCGGTTCATTCATAAGTCAGAATGCGCTGAATGACAGGTGAGTGTAAGAAATCTCTTCTGTACTCTAGGTATTGTTCACTTGTTTGTTAGGGGAGAGGATTATTCGAGTTTTTATCTTGTTCGCTTTTTTTGGACTTTGTGGGGATGTTGGATTCTCACGGGGTATTTTTTTTTATGGTTTTTGCTTAAAATTTTCGGTAATAAATCATAATGGGGTATTGAATGTCCAGTAAATCATTCTCATATTACAGACACATACGACCCACTGAGCAAAAAACAAACAAATAGCATTATAAATAAAACACTGTTTATCACTTTGTTTGTATAACAATTGGTTTATTTGGTGACTATAGTTTCGATACTACACGTATCATTATCAAACCGTTAGTAACAAAAAACTACAACTAATGTTCCTTTGTAATTTTTTGTTACTAACGATTTGATAATGATACGTGTAGTATCGAAACTATAGTCACCAAATAAACCAATTGTTATACAAACAAAGTGATAAACAGTGTTTTATTTATGTTCAACAATGTATAACGAAGTAGAAGCCTCTATAGTCAGTGAAATAGCATTATATCAACATTGTAGCAACATTAAACGTTGTTTTAATGTTGATGAAACATTACTTAAATAGACTTGCTCAGTAGGGAGTATAAATAGCTGTGTTAGTTGATTATAAAGTAAACACATTTATATTGTGCCGTTTTTAATCACACATCATAACTGTTTAACAATCTTTATGATCTTTCTCTATTATTACATTTATCTTTTTCTTTACTTAATTTTAAAATCCTGTATTTTTGTTTGCAATTCCAAAATTTCCGTTTTCCAGTCCGAAACAAATTTTACGAATATCTCACTAAGTTCCAGAGTTGCCAAATCAGTGATTTTGTCATCAAATCTGTTGTTTTCTATTTTCGGATTAAGATAAATTGTTTGTGATTCAGACGTGGGTAAATTCTGGTGTTTGTTGGAAGTTTTCAGTGACTATTTCCTTCAAAAAATGTCTACCAATCATATTACAAGAATTCATTTTCATTGCCCAATCACAATTAAATTTCAGCGAAAATTGCATAGTAGGTGAAAATTCTACGAAAAATTACAGCGAAAATTGCACTGTTGTGACGTCACATGTCAGGTATCAATCAATTTCTCTCAATCTTTCAAAATTAGAGTTTTTTGATCTAACTCGTATTTTCTTTCATCACGGAATGTCATAAATTGTCTCCAAACGAACTCTTTACTCTTTCTTGTATTTTCGGATGAATTTTTCTCGATATTTTTCGATATATCTTTCGAAGAAAAACTTCCGAAGCGATTCATGTTGACACATTAAGTGACACTGATTGATAATTAATATTTTAAATAATACGTCAACTTGATTAAAAATCGTATTTTTCAGGAAATAGTCTATTAAATACATTTCGTGCATTAAAAATGCTCTGAAAATTTAGTACTCAAAGCTCGTTGCCTTTAAGAAACTACATTCGTTCATTTTGATTGTGATTTGACTGAAAAAGTGCCCTCGACGCTTCGCGTCTCGGGCACTTTTTGTCAAATCACAATCAAAATGGACTCATGCCGTTTCTAGGCAACGGCTTTTCGTGCAAAATTTTCGATAATTTTTAATGCACTTAATATATTACTATTGACAATTTAGTGATTTTATTTGTCATCAAAAAGTGATTAAAGTTAAAACAGAACGCGGCAAAATACTGTCAAAACTACCAAAAATTGGGAAATATTCAGCATATCATTTATAATATTGTCCATTTCCAAATGGTCAACCATTTGCAGGAGAATCATTTTTGATCAATTTTGTATGAAATATTTCTAAGGAGTATATTTTACGTCAATTAAATTCAGTGTTATGTACGCGTGGCGCATGAAGTAAAATTTCGAGTTTAGAAAAGCCTGAAAATTTGGTTTGGTCGCTCCGCGAAGCGGAGCGACCAAACCAAATTTTCAGGCTTTTCTAAACTCGAAATTTTACTTCATGCTTAATCTGGAAGTGGAAAACGATTGGGGGTCACATTTCCCAATCCGTTTTTCCCAATCACCATTTTTCCCAATCTATTCATTTCCCAATCGCCATTGTTCCCAATCTATTCATTTCCCAATCGAATATTTCAAATTGGAGATTCAAATTGGAATGTCATTTGTTCGTTCAGGTTATTTCGGTTGACACATTACTTATTGACATTACTACATCATCAAAATTCCTCATAATGGCCGAATTAATTAAATCTCGCGGTAAAGGCTTCTTTTTACACGTGGAAGGATTTCTCTACTACAAGCATTCGGAAAGTGGAGGTCATGTTTTTTGGAATTGCCGCAAGAAGAAAGAATGTTCGGCCCGCGCTATCACTAAAAGTTCTGGCAGTGGAATTGAAGTAATCAAAGGGCCGGATGAATCAGAGCATCTCCATGCACCAAACAATGAGGAAGTGGAGGCCTGCAGGCTCATCGCAACATTGAAGAGGAAAGCCGCTGATGCTCCTGAAACCCCTCCAGCTCAACTTCTCCGAACACAGTTGCAGAACGTTCCTTCCGGTATTCTATCGCAGCTTCTGGATCGAGAAAACCTGAGAAAAGCCGTCCAACGTCAGCGGACCAAGGATATGCCAGCGAATCCGCAATCATTGGAGCAACTTCAACGCGTTCCTGACCAGTATCAAATTTCGCTATCGGGTGAACGGTTTCTACTGTATGACTCTGGTGAAGACGATGAATACGAAGGGGGAAGACTAATCATGTTTGCTACCAAGGAGAACCTGAAAAGACTGATGCGTAGTCATGTATGGTTTGTGGACGGGACATTCAAGATTGTCCCGACTATTTTTTATCAAATGTTTGCGATTCTTGCATCCGTTGCTCAGACAGTTCATGGGAGGGAGCAGATGGTAGCAATCCCTCTAGTCTACGCAGTATTGGAAGACAAAAGCGAAGCTACTTACAGAAAAATTTACGAAGTTATAAAAGAAGTATGCGACAGAGATGGCATTCCACAAACGGTAATGACCGATTTTGAATTGGCCATCATAAATGCTACGAAATCTGCGATGGATCTGAGTCATGTTTCTGCATGCTTTTTCCACCTATGCCAATCTATTTATCGACATTTGCAACAAGAAGGCTTACAACAGGCATACCGGAACCCCGACGACAGAAGCATCAAAGAGGCATCGCATATGCTTGCTGCTTTAGCCTTCGTCCCCGTTGACGACGTTGAGTCATCGTTCGACGATCTGATGGATAGTGTCCCTGAGCCTTTTGACCCGATAGCAGAGTATTTTGAAGTGAGTTGTATTTAAATGTCACTATATTTATGAATTAATATGTTGCGATATGATTAACAGGTTACCTACGTTCGCGGAAGGAAAGCTAGAGGGCGGAGGAAGGCTGTGGAACCTCGTTATAAACCAGCACTGTGGAATCAGTACGCCGCTGTTCTGCAACACCAGGCTAGGACAAATAATGCTTCGGAAGGGTGGCATAATAGATTCCAAGTAGGCACACACAGTTTGGATCATTAATTAAATTTCAATTAATTCAATGTTATATATATAATGTGTGTTGAATTTCAGGTCGTAGTCGGACGTAATCACCCGAGCACATACACGTTCTTTCTGGAACTCCAGAAAGAGCAGGCCGACACGGAAACTATGATACGAGCTGAATTTGGGTCAGGCAATCCGACGACAAAACACAACGTCAAGAGTAGTTGCAGAGCAAAGGATCTTCAACATCGTCAGCAAATACAACGATTTTTCGGAAGAAGGAAATAGAGCACTGGAATATCTCCGAGCAGTTGGACACAACGTTTATTTTTCATGAACTGTGTTTTCACGTTTTCGTGACAATAAAAAAATTGCCATCTCTGTCACATACTTCTATTCCAAACCTTTCTACTATTCTAACCTAACACAGAAGTGTGTGGAATAGGCAGCGTGCGCAAAAAGACTTACACAATCCCTTCTATTCCAAACCTTTCTACTATTCTAACCTAACGCAGAAGTGTGTGGAATAGGCAGCGTGCGCAAACAGACTTACACAATCCCTTCTATTCCAAACCTTTCTACTATTCTAACCTAACACAGAAATGCGTGGAATAGGCAGCGTGCGCAAAGAGACTTACACAATCCCTTCTATTCCAAATCTTTCTACTATTCTAACCTAACACAGAAGTGTGTGGAATAGACAGCAAATGAATAGATTGGGAACAATGGCGATTGGGAAATGTGGTTATTGGGAAAATTATATATTGGGAAACGTGGACTGGGAAATATGGATTGGGAAATTTGGATTGGGAAACGTGACCCATCACCGTGGAAAACACTCGATAAAGGTAATTTTCAGTTTAATTCAGCAGATGATATACATTTTCACAAACATAAACAAAACAGTGTAAAGTAGCTTATAAATTGCGTTAAATTTAGTTAGAGTTAAGTTAGAATAATACATTAAAATGCGATGTTGACACGAACAAAATTTTAATTTTGGCTGAAAATTACAAAAAACCCAAGTGAAATATAACATTTTTTGCGGCTAATTATTTAATGTAACTAAATTGATTATCTTTTTATTAAAATCTGAGAATTTCAAACTTATTCAATAATGTATTGAATGCCTAAATAAATATATTTATAAATTGTACGATTTTTCAACAAACTTCATTTTGTTTTTTCCTCTAATTTAGTGTCAAGATTAGAGAAAAGAAAATAAAACCAAACGCAATATTGCAATGTTCTTTACTGATAATTTTATTAAAATGCGTTCTGCTAAATATTTCGAACCATTCACAGTTGTTATAAATTTAATGCAGTTTTATAAATAATCAATTTGAAGCTTAAAACAAGTGTTTTCCACTCTCAGATCAAGCATGAAGTAAAATTTCAAGTTTAGAAAAGTCTGAAAATTTGGTTTGGTCGCGTAGAGTTAAGATTAGAGGAAAAATAAACCAAATGTTACATTTCCATGTTCTTTTCTGATAATTTATTAAACTGCATTCTGCTAAATATTTCGAACCATTTACAGTTGTTGTTAAATATTTAATGCAGTTCAATAAATAATCAATTTGAAGCTTAAAACGAGTGTTTTCCACTCCCAGGCTAAGCATGGAGTAAAATTTCGAGTTTAGAAAAGCCTTAATATTTGGTTTGGTCGCTCCGCGAAGCGGAGCGACCAAACCAAATTTTTAGGCTTTTCTAAACTCGAAATTTTACTTCATGCGCCACGCGCACTAAACACTGATTTATTCTAAAGTTTAAAACAGCTAATTTATCTTTTTTTAATGCCAAAAGTGCAAATAAAGATGTAAAATAAATATAAAGGATAAAGTCGCAGTCCAAATTTATACAGAATTTTGAACATTGTCTCTGTTACAATTCATGTAACCTAAAGTTTACACGTCGAGTAACAAAAAATATTTATTTTTCTCTTTTGAATTACTGATGAATTTATCTAGAATTGTTTTTTCTGAAAGAAGGAATTAAATTCATTAAAAATTCAATAGACAAATCTTATATAATCACGAGCTCTGGCGTATGTTTGTTGAAATTATTGATGAATTTATCAAGAACTGTTCGTTCTGTAGGAAGGAATTACGTTAAACAAATAAATTCATCAATAATTCAAAGGACAAATAAAACCACGAGCTCTGGCGTTTATTTGTTGGAATGTAGGGATTGCCCCAAGGTATACGTTGGACAAACTGGACGTAACTACCCAGAGTTTCATCATGTATCCGCCTCATCAATTAAATATTAAAAATTATCTACATGGGGGGTCATGGGGGATTTTAAACTTATAAAGTGATGCATGGTCAAGAAAAGGTTGGGAAATACTGATTTAATGGATTCAATAGCTAATAAACGGAGTTTAGCTCGTTCGTGGGCGAAACAGTGACCTGTATATGCACTTTGTGCATTCGTGTCATTAACGATGCCACTATGGAGAATTAGATGGCTCTTCATAGTGGCATCGTCAATGACACGAATGCACAAAGTGCATATAGAGGTCACTGTTTCGTCTACGAATGAGCCAAACTCTGTTTGTGAAACAAGAAAACAAATATCAAAATTGAATTTGTGTTCAGTATTCCGGCACCAGATACTCACAGACGCGCTTTGGACTTCAAGGTCCTCGTCAGTGTGGTCGAGACAACACTGACGAGGACCTTGAAGTCCGAAACGCGTCTATCTGTAAACAGGTATGCGAGTTTTAGGTTTCAATCAATCGATAATCAATTTTACACGGCGTTTCTTTTATATCGGTGAATAATGATAATGTAGTATGAAAGGGATTGGGGGTTGAAATAATGTGCACTTGAATTTCTTTACAGATTTTATTCGAAGAAATTAAATCAGTGTTTAAAATTGAATTTGTTTTCAGTATCTGGTGCCGGAATACTGAAAACAAATTCAATTTTAAACACTGATTCAATTTCTTCGAATAAAATCTGTAAAGAAATTCAAGTGCACATTATTTCAACCCCCAATCCCTTTCATACTACATTATCATTATTCACCGATATAAAAGAAACGCCGTGTAAAATTGATTATCGATTGATTGAAACCTAAAACTCGCATACCTGTTTACCTGCTACTTTCACTTGCACAATGGCTCGCGTTTTCACCCTCTGCGTTTTAACCCACATTATTTCTTTCATCGCCGGTGGATAAAAAATAGGTCATGCGAGGGTGAACAAATGTACCTGCGAGATATGGTACGCGAAAGTATTGAATAAATTGAATAAAATCCTTCGGTGACAGACATCCTGGGGGATGGAGTGACGCTAAGCCAAAGAGGTTCACTCGAGTGTGCGGAGGGTTTTCACGTAGATTGGTATCTTTCGTGTGATGTAGAGGGGTTATTGATTCGGTGCACATATGCAGAACGTTTGTGTGTATTTAAAGGGTTTATGTATGAATACTTGATTGATGTTGTTTGAGTAGGTATTGAAAGATGTTTACAATAAAGTAGTATTTTGAAAAACATTTTGTTCACGACAATCTTATAATATGTGCATTATTTAATTGTGTGGGCAGCATAAATGGGATGAATTTACCCCTCAAGTACATTAAACACGGGATTTACCTGTTAAATGTGTTTTTTTATCACGAATATAAATAATTGCCTAGTTACTTTATGCTTAATCTGGGAGTGGAAGACACTCATTAAAATTATATTCGAATAACAACTAAGCATGAAGTAAAATTTCGAGTTTAATGACCTTAATTCACCAACATTTGTCAACTTTAGTTAGTCTTTTGAGTATAATAGTATTTTCCTATTAATCACTCAGTCGACTGTATTTTAACTATTGTGACATGTTGACTGTAAGTCACTAGTTCGACTGTCTTTTGACTATTACAGTATTTTCATATTAATCACTCGATAGACTGTTTTTTAACTATGACAGTATTTTCACATTAAATGACTCTACTGGTTGTATTTTTAGTATCGCGATATTCGCGATAGTCAACTTGTTTTGTGCAACTGGCCCTAATTTAGCTATTTGAATATTTAAACATTTCAATTTCAATTGTGTTAGAAAATGTCTAACATATTTTATGAAGCTAAATAATTTTATAATTCAAATAGTTTATTTGTTTAAAAATTTGACTAATTTAAATGTTTCATATTTGAATATTCACGAATATTCGAATTCCCAGACCTATTTTAAACTTCACATTAAATCGGTGTTTTATACGCGTGGCGCATGAAGTAAAATTTCGAGTTTAGAAAAGCCAAGTGAAAATTTGTCTCGGGTCGCTGCGCGACCCTCGACAAATTTTCTACGCGGGGCTTTTCTAAACTCAAAATTTTACTTCATGCTTAGTCTGGGAGTGGAAACCTACGTTAAAAAAAATAATGTCAATTGTTCGTGACATTTATTTATTACAATTAGAAGAAAACGTTACTCACACAGGCATAATTACAAACTTTTCGCCACGTTTACCAAAAATAGATTGCTATTATTACAACACTTTATTATATTTTATTCCTAACTACGAACGAAATGTCGGAAATGTATAATAATATAAGATTAATAATCACGAAATACGTAAAGTATCAAAATAAAATATCGCAATAACCAAAACAAATCATAATTAATACAATACTTTCAAATAATGCCAATTTATATGTCGAAAATTACATTCCATTTCAGTCAGAGAAGTTCATTATTTATATAGATTGATGATATTTTTGTTAACGTCAATAATGAAACAATGGAATAATTATATACAATACTGTCAAAAATTTCAATCCATATGTCATAAATGATATTTCATTATAGTCACAGAAAGTCATCATTGGCAGTATATGAGATATTATAATTAACAAAGACTTTCCAAAACAGTCGTAACTGCCACAGAAGATCAATAAAAACTCATAAACTGAGGATAGGTAATTAGGTATTGATAGCCATTTGACTATATTGACAATTTTTTACACTACAAAAAAACTATCAACCAACATCAAAGAGATACTAATTTTTATATAAATCGCGTTTTAACTGACAGTATTTGCACATTCAATCACTGTGTCAACAGTATTTTGACAATTATGATTATTGTGACATTTTGACTGTAAGTAACGAGGGTCTTCCACTCCCATATTAAGCATGAAGTAAAATTTCGAGTTTAGAAAAACCTAAAAATTTGGATTTGCCGGGGCGCGCGAGCGAAGCGAGTCGCGCCCCGGCAAATCCAAATTTTCAGGCTTTTCTAAACTCGAATTTTTACTTCATGCGCCACCCATACAAAACTCCGAATCAAAGGAAGATTTAAAATATAGATTACTTATACCGAGTGGGATAAGGGGCGAACATAGGAATTTAACATGTAAAATTAAATATGTGTAATTATTAGCCCCCTATTAATTTTAGAGAAAAATCGTAAAGGAATATTTTTTTAGAGAATTAAAAACTGTATTAGATGTATCCATTTAATTTAAGTTTGTACCAGAATCCACCTTAAAAATAATAAAAATAAGTTGAACAATGTACAATTTAATAAAAACCCTTGCCATGAGTTTGACAAATGTCATGTTATAGTGAAAATTATTTTGCTAGTCAGATACCAATTCACGCATTATAATTGTTATGAATAATAATCTGAGTTACTCCAATGAAGAGAGGGTATTCATTATAAAAACATTTTACAGTGGCGTCAGTTTACGCAGAGTTCGTGACTTATTTTCGGTTAAATTTAACAATCGACGAATTCCGTCTGTATCAACAATTACCAAGTTTGTGAAAAAGTTTGAAAATACAGCAAGTGTAGCGGCAGATGATTCAAAAGGTATTTTAATAGTCCAATTTCAACAAATATTAATTCAAAAACATTAACCTTACAGGCAAACGGAACAGAAGATGCAACAATGAATTGGAAGAAAGAATTTTGGGTTTGATAAATGCTGAACCAACAATTAGCATACGATGTATTGCTCGTGAGTGCAACGTGTCTAAATTCTCTGTACATAAGATTCTGAAGAAGCATGGATACCATCCCCACAAACATCAATGTCATCAGGAGATACTACTAGTGGATGAAGAAAGCAGGCGTGTATTCAATCCAAATCACAGAATACACGCCTGCTTTCTTCATCCACTAGTAGTATCTCCTGATGACATTGATGTTTGTAGGGATGGTATCCATGCTTCTTCAGAATCTTATGTACAGAGAATTTAGACACGTTGCACTCTCGAGCAATACATCGTATGCTAGTTGTTGCAGGATCGATCAAACACAGACCGAAACTTTTTGCAGTCTATCTGTTTTACTGATGAATGCACCTTCACTCTTAATAACGAGCCCAACACACAGAACAAGCGATACTGGACCCAGGAAAATCCACGGATACGCTTGCAAACTAGAACCCAGTTCCCGCAAAAAATAAATATTTGGGCTGGTATTTTTAACAATAATATTATTGGGCCATTTGAAATTTATAGAAATTTAAATTCAAATTCTTATTTAGACCTTTTAATCGACCAGGTTGGCCCTGCGTTAGAAGAAGTTGCACGTGAAAATCAGGAGATATGGTATCAGCATGATGGATGTCCGGCCCATTATGGTTTAAATGTGAGGGAATATTTAAATGCTAATTTTCCCAATTGTTGGATTGGTCGCGGTGGCACTATCAACTGGCCATCAAGATCTCCTGATTTAACACCATGCGATTTCTTTTTATGGGGTCACCTGAAAAACAAAATTTATAAAAAACGCCATCCAAATATTAAATCTTTGCGGGAAGCAATTTTTGTGATTTGCAGATTAATTACAGATAGGCACTTGGCAAATGTAAGGCAGGCATTTTATAACAGATTGGGTTATTGTTTACACCAGAATGGAGAACTTTTTGAGTACTTGCTCTAACATTTCCCATTGGGCGTAGATACAGTAAAATAAAAATTTAAACAAAATTAAATCACTAACTGTTTGTAATCTGACACCACTATAAATTATCTTGATAATAAATTAATTATCTTTCTTCCATTTATTACGTGTTATTATTATTATTTATCCCAAACGACAAGCATGCATTAATTATTTTTCATCATTTAAATTTCTTTGGTAGCATTTTGATAATATGGATTCTAGTACAAACGTAAATTAAATCGATACATTTAATACAGTTTTTAATACTCTAAAAAATATTCCTTTGCGATTTTTCTCTAAAATGAATAGGGGAGCTAATAATTACACATATTTAATTTTACATGTTAAATTCCTATGTTCGCCCCTTATCCCAGACACTCGGTATAATTTAAAATTCCTGATTTAATTTTATGAAATTTGATTTTCGTGGGCCCTCTCCCCCATTACTGCGGCCCTGCATCAAAATAAAAAATAAAACCATTTTTCCCCATATCAGTTTTGTCCATCTGTAATTATAATTACCAATTTTCTTTGATTAATAATAAAGATGATGATTTCTTCAAAAAAACACGAGCCTTGTCTCGTTGGGAGCCTGAGGTCACACTTCGTCTCGCTTAGGTAATCATCAGGTCTTCCTCTGGGTGTTTTTGTCATACCATTTTCAACGCTTCGTTCATTCAAGCGCAATTCCATATTAAGTATTAAACCAACATTGAGGTGGTAATTGTCGACACGTTCACAAGCCGCACAGACCATGAAATTTTAACTCGTTTTTTTGTTTTTTTGTCGTGCCCACCAAAACAAAAAAAGGCAATATATTTTTTTTGACCTCGGCTCTTGGCCATACAGTCAGCAGCCATTTGTATTATTATTTTTCGATTTTTTTAAATTAACTTATCCACATACACACGTTATACAACTCATATGGACGTCACAACGCATTCATACAACATCCATGGCTCCAGAGGGTGCCAATTTCCCCATAAGAAAGTGACCCTCTGGCCCAAGAGCAGGAGCTCTACTCACTGACCCACGAGGGTCCCCAAAAAGGCAATATACTTTTAATGTAAGAGCGAAACATGAAAACAAGTAAAGTCCAAGTGACTGACTGACATTTGCGCTCTATCCTATGTAAAATAAGAATACTGATTTCTTTGTTATTACAAAATAACTGTTCGGATTGTATAATTCTAATATCATTTTTTCATTAAATATATAATTATTAAGTGATCAGTTTTTATTCCTTTTATTGATAATTATAAGTTGGCCCTGCAAGACTAAGCATGAAGTAAAATTTCGAGTTTAGAAAAGCCCAGAAAATTTTCACGGGACTTTTCTAAACTCGAAATTTTACTTTATGCTTAGTCTGGGAGTGGAAACACCCGTTTAATGCTTCAAATTGAACTCTTTTAAAAACTCAACGAATATCTACAGATTTAAAGAAAATAAGCTGAATTTGGAAGTTTAAAGTATTCCAAATTAGAAATATATTTTATAATGTGTCTATTATGATTTGACATTGTGAGTTTATTATGTGATTAAACATTTTTATAAAAGCATAATCATTACAAGAAATTTAACGTTTGTTTTAATATTACATTTTTGTGTTAAAAAAATGTTATTCCTATTAATTAAAGTCTTTAGAACACATACAGAGAGTTTTATGTAACACCGAACATGTTCATCCAATACAATTTGACCCCTTCAATTTTTAAGTTATGTGTAAATTGGGTTGCCTATATGACCATTCAAAATTGTAGCTAATCAATCGCAATTAATGCCTCAACTTGTACACAAAGGGAGATTTTCTTTCAAGTATACATGTCCCAATTACACCGTATATGTCGTAAATCTTTAGATACTCGTAAAAAAAAATCAATTTGAAACTTGAAATGAGTGTGTTCCACTCCCAGACTAAGCATGAAGTAAAATTTCGAGTTGAGAAAAGCATGAACATTTGGTTTGGTCGCTCAGCGCGAAGCGCGGAGCGGCCAAACCAAATTTTCAGGCTTTTCTAAACTCGAAATTTTACTTCATGCGCCACCGATACAAAACACTGACATATTACGAAGTTTAAAACACACCGCTAAACTTTACATTGCATCAGTGTTTTGTACCGATGGCGTATGAAGTAAAACCAAACCAAATTTTGAGGCTTTTCTAAACTCGAAATTTTACTTCATGCTTAGCCTGGGAGGGGAAAACACTAGTTTAGAGCTTCGAATTAAATTCTTTTAACAAACCGAGCGTCGGCAAATGTACAACGTATGCTTGTGTATACTTAAAAGAAAAAATCTCGTTATGAAAATGTTCGGTGTTACATAAAACTCTCTGTATATGTTATAAACATTGCAAATTAATCAATTTTATTTATTAGTATTTTTGTCCAATTTTCAGTGCAACGGTTATATTGTGCGCCGCCGCTGTGTGGTCGTAGGAAAAGCAGAGTGTTTTAATTTTAACACTCTGCTTTTCCTATGACCAAACAGCGGCAGCTTTTTGTTTGTTTACACGTTTTGAAAGCTGCATTACATGCTTATACCTTGATTTACTCGCCCTGCGAGTAAATGCAAGGATTGTTTGACAAGTTTTGAAAGTTTCGTATTGCATGCAAATAACAAATTGCATTTACGACAATTTGGTATTCGCATGCAATGCGAAGCTTTCAAAACTTGTCGAACAATCTACTATTAAACCACAACTTCGTGTGCTATTATAATGTATCGTATGTTCAATAAAAAAAACCTCTAGAGTGCCATGGTTTTGTATTTTTTTTAAATTTAAGTTAGCTACACGCTTTAAGAATTGACATATAAAATGTCAGACATAATAATTATAATGTATAATATCAGAGTCACCAACCTACAATATTTTCCATGGCGATCTAGAGGTTTTATTTTATTGAACATACGATGTTATAAAACAATTATAAATTAAAACGATATTACGTGTTGAATGCAGCATTAAGATCTTGGTTGTCAGTTGATAACAGGGGTGGACTGGCTCTCAAAAATTATCGGAAAAAAAGGAACTGATCTCACAATTAAAATCTAGGTTAATGTTTTGATTTAAACCACAACTGTTTGTTAAAATAATAAACGGTTGTTTGTTACTTTCTAGGCCCACTTGATAAATTACACTCCCATTGTTTTTCTATTGCACTGAATATACCGGGTATTGACTTGGCGGACGCAACATAGGAAATCCCATGTAAATTTTGTATATGTTCAAATTTTGGCTCCCCTATTTATTTTAGAAACAAAATTGTATTTATTTTTTTTGTAGAGGGAAAAATTCTGAATTCACTAGTGTAAACGTTTATCACTTTACGTTTCTCTAAGTTAAAATAATAAAAAAAAGTAATGTGATTTTATAAAAATAATGACATGCCATGGAATTGAAACAACAATTGCAGATGTCAAAATGGCAATAGATATCGCAGTCACTTGATTCAAGTAAATGTTTTCGAAATGATTTACACTATACAAAAAAAATCGTCCTAATAAAGTGGTATTATGCAGACCACAGTTATCACGATGTTTGCGTTATGTTTTTTGTCGTTAATTAAGTAACAGCAATATCTTGTGCTATTTTGACATCCGCAATTGTTGTATTTAGCTGTAAATTTTCTGACATTCGTTGATTTTTAAAAGATTTCAATTTAAATCTTTAAACGAGTGTTGTCCACTCCCAGACTAAGCATGAAGTAAAATTTCGAGTTTAGAAAAGCCCCGTGAAAATTTGTCGAGGGTCGCGCAGCGACCCGAGACAAATTTTCTGGGCTTTTCTAAACTCGAAATTTTACTTTATGCGCCACGCGTATAAAACACAGATTGTAAGTGAAGTTTGAATATACATAAATTTGACAATATTATAGTGTTTTATACGCGTGGCGCATGAAGTAAAATTTCGAGTTTAGAAAAGCCCAAAAAATGTTTACGGTGCTTTTTTAAACTCGAAATTTTACTTCATGCTTAGTCTGGGAGTGGAAAACACTTGTTTAAAGCTTTAAATTAAACTTAAAAAAATAACAGGGAATATCCGCAATTGTTGTATTAACTCCATGATATGTCATTATTTTTATAAAATCATATTACTTTTTCTTAATTATTTTAACTTAGAGAAACGTAAAGTGTTAAGTGTGAACATTCATAAATTTAGAATTTTCCCCTCTACAAAAAAGACGAAATACATTTTGTCTCTAAAACAAATAGGGAAGCCAATATTTGAACACTTTAAAATTAACATGCGATTTCCCATGTTGCGTCCGCCAAGTCAATACCCGGTATATCTTCATATGTTGAAAATGAAATAAGATAGGTATAGAAAATGCTAATATAGATCAATGCAGAAATAAATTCTATATCAAATTATGTAAAAATATTCAGGGTTGACTAAATGTGGTCTAAAATTTTGAACACTCTGATTATTATTTTTCAAAAAATAATTTACCATTGGGTACCTTCAAGTATCGGCTTTTTATAGCTGACATTACATCCTTTCGATTTTCCTTTGTTCGGAGATTCGGATTTTGGGGCCGGTTGCACTAGATTGAGTTTAACTCAAGTTCAGTTGAACTTTCGATCATCTTGAACTCAAGTTCAACGAGGCGCGGATAGCACCGAATAACGTTCAATTGAACCGGTTCATTTATATTTTTTTTCAAGTTGGCAGTCATAAATCTAGGAAATTTTCAGTTTATATCATATATTTGACGCACGTGATCGTTTGTAATCAAGCGCGGATAATGTTTATTCGTTATTTTTTATAACAAAATCGTCTATATACGCACTATCAACATCTACGAAATTAATAACAGCTTATTACTACTAATCTAATGAGGCAGGAACCAATCGGAAGTAGAAGAGGGGGCAGGCCAAGAAGATGGTAAGAAGTGGTTGAGGAAGATTTGAAAAGGCTCAACATCTCAAATTGGACAGAACTAGCACAGGATAGACAAGCATGGAGAGAAGTGGTGAAAAAAAGGCCAGGGCCTATAGGGCCCGTTGCGTTTAAATATATAAGTACTACTATAATCTGTTTAATAACTAGGAGGAGCGTTTTAAATTTCACGCGCCAAAACCTACAACTCTGATTGGCCGAGAGCGCGCCCATTTTACACTATGCTAATTACGTCATTATTAGACGCAACAGCTGACATAGCCTTAATTCGAAGCGTTACCGAGTTGCAACTTTGTCTGTTTCGTAATATCCTTTTGTGCGGTGTTTCTTAAGCATAGTTAAAAGTTAGTTTTGTTTATATTATTGTGATGGATTATGGACCCAGTACAAACTCGCTGATAATATCACCTTCACCTCCAAAAAAGCGTAAGAAGTTGGATTTGGGTCGTTTATATCTGTCTGAAAAACAGTGCATAATAAATATGTATAAGCAGATGATAACAGATGATCCACATCTAAAAATTAGTGCTGTTGTATCAGACATTGTTGGTGCAGTAGGTGAGATATCAAATAGCATAAGAATATGCATCAAATACTAAAATGTTTAAATTTTAGGAGTTGTCTATCGTACCATTAGCGAATATAAGAAATCCGGAGAGATTTGTAGCCCTAAACAGCTTGGAGGACATAATTACAAGTTTTTATGACGTAGTGAAGAGATACGTGCATAGTTTCTTCTATAAAAATAAACTGCCAACTTTGAAGAAAGTTTTAAATGAAGTAAACGATCATGCAGGCATGCCGAAGATCAGTCGTTCTACCTTGTATAGTTTTATGAAACAAATCAATTTTAAGTAAGATAGAGACCAGATCTGGACAGGATTCGAATCATTCAGGATTCGAATCCTGGATTCGAATCGTTTTAGAGGATTCAAAAGAGGCGTTCGAATACTTTAGTTCAACTGGATTCGTGATCCGGATTCGTTACATTTTTTTTAAGAAGATTCGTATTCGAGTCTAAATGTGGGTGATTCGAATCCTTATAAAAAGATTTACAAAAGGATTTGAATCGTCAAAAATAATTCGAATTAATTGTGAGGAATAACATGAAAAATGTTTTTTTTGTGTGTTTTTAAATTTCACGTTAAATCAATGTTTTATACCCGTGGCGCATGATGTAAAATTTCAAGTTTAGAAAAGCTCAGAAAATTTGTCTCGGGTCGCTGCGCGACCCTCAACAAATTTTCACGGGGCTTTTCTAAACTCGAAATTTTACTTCATGCTTAGTCTCGGAGTGAAATCGCTTGTTCGAAACTTCAAAGTGAATGCTTTGATAAGAACATTATATGATTGATAATGTTTTTAAAGATAATAATCTAGTTTTCAAAATTTTATTTAATATTCTTTGAAGTAAAACTGAAATGGTAGCCACAATCTGAAATGTTAAATTTTTCCGACATTTCCCTGACTAAATATGTTTTCCGTGGCCTTTTAATATAACTTTCTTCTGTGGGATATATATGCCAATATTTAAGTTAATTTTTTATTTTTTTACGTGTTTTGTAATTTGCCTGCTGATTCTGACAAATTTAATAATATCATATGGCTTTTTTGTTAGAGTTTTGGTCAATTTGAATATAATTCCATGACTTATTAAACATTTTTGCCAACATTTTATTGCTTAAATCGATTAGTTGGGCTTTAGACTACAAGTCAAAGTTAAAAAAAATAATTTTAATCACAATTAGATACTCTTGATTTAAGTTTGAAATATGGTCATTTAATTCGAGTCATTCAAATGGACGCGTAAAGAAAAATTATAAAAAACGTATTCAACATTTTTCCCAAAATGTTATTGCTAAAATCGCTTAAGTAGGCTTTAAGCTACACGTCAGTGTTTAGAAACATTTATTCACAACTATATCCTCTTTTCTCGGACTTTTCTGGGTTTAATGATATTCAGTGAATTTTTTATTTACGTAAATTTCAGGCATTAGTCGATTTTATAATAGAGTTCAATTTGAAGTTTTGAACGAGTGTTTCCACTCCCAGGCTAAGCATGAAGTAAAATTTCGAGTTTAGAAAAGCCCCGTGAAAATTTGTCGAGGGTCGCGCAGCGACCCGAGACAAATTTTCGGGCTTTTCTAAACTCGAAATTTTACTTCATGCGCCACGCGTACCACTGATTTAAAGAGTTCAGAAACACACAAATACATCTTTAACCAGAGTAACAGGGAGTCAGATATTTAGTCTGTTATCAATGATGTTCAGTGGTAATAATAAATAATTAGGTTTTGAATATTTTTGTTAAAACAACTGGTAACGAAATTTATATATTAAAGGTTGCAAAAAATAATAAAATCAAATTTATTCTTAAAGGATTTGTATTCATGATTCGAAAAAACAGGATTTTAATCTTCGATTCGAATCATATTTATCTCTTATGAATCCTTTAATCGAGTATTGGTTATTCGAATCATATTAGGTGATTCGGATTCGTGATTCGAATCCTTTTTAAAAGGATTCGTCCCAGCTCTGATAGAGACACATTATTATATAAATTTCCTATTATATTATGAACATAATGTAAATATGTTTTATTTCACAGATATATGGCGAGATGCCGTATAAGCATTTTACAGTAATTTAACAGTAATTATGAAATTATTAATGATTTCGATAGCTAACGCCATCTAATGCTTTATAGTGGCATCGTCAGTGACACGAATGCACAAAGTGCATATACAGGTCACTGTTTCGTCCACGAACGAGCAGAACTCTGTTTGTGTGTGGTCGGGACCACACTGAAGAGGACCTTGAAGTCCGAAACGCGTCTGTGGGTACCTGGTGCCGGAATACTGAACACAAATTCAATTATGAAATTATTTAAAATTGCCGCCAAATTTATCTAGTGATATTTCTGGTAACTTTTTATAGTGTAAATTGGGCTTTGGCACTTACTCCTTCAAGTTTTTAAACAGACGATAGCACAGGATAGACAAGCATGGAGAGAAGTGGTGAAGAAAGCCCAGAGCCTACAGGGCCCGTAGCGTTTAAATATATAATTTCTACTAATCACATGCAAAAATATGTTATTTTCACCAAATTATTTCTTTCTAATAGGATTATTATTATTATTAAAAATATAATGTGGGGTTATATTTGACTAAACAGTTAACCAGACGATCGCGTCAGGTTAACTTTTTAGTCAAACATAACCACGCATTTGTATTATGAGCGACTTGAACAAGTTCAACTGAATGTTGCAACAGAAAATGTATGTTGGACTAGTTCAAGAGATAAAGTTGAGGTCAACTAATATGGTGCAACCGGCCCTTAGAGTAAATCACGATTAAGCCCTCATTTTTTTTTTAAATTTCAGATATCTCTAAAACGGTTAAACTTGGAGGTTATATTACTTAATATTATTTTTTACAAAATTGTATTTAGAATCCAAATTCCAAACCTCCTTTTAAAAACAATAAGATCTTGGATATAAATACGAATAATTTAAGCAAAATCTTCTACTCTGAATGAATTCATATTCATTCATAAAAATTTTGACATTTTCAAAAAAAAGTATTAGCGAAAAATTTATCCGATCGATTAAGTTCAACTTAGTTCTTGAATAGCAACCTATTTACCTACCTGTTTACCACCCGGGTTTCTTTTCATCTTTTCAATTGCATTGCATTGACCATTGAGTAGTGCTGTATGAATGGAGGTGTACGAATTTAAGTGCTTTCTAAGAAACTCCACTACGCTGTATTTTTCTACTACAAGAGAGCATTGTTGTCCGAGACGGACGCCAGAAAGTCTGCTGAGTCCGCCAGGACAATTGCCCCAACGATATTCAAATAGAAAGAGACCCGCTTGCGTCGTTTCTCGCTACAATTTGAAAGTAATAAATACTCTTTTATTTAACTATTTGCACCTGCGTTCCTCGAGTTGATTCTTGAGTTGTGGCGGTGCGACTGGATTTTTTTTTAATGATGAATGAATTGAGGTTTAAGTTGATTTTTTATATAACTGTTTCTAATACTCTTACAAGTGAAATATGATATTAAGTATACGAGTTCAGTAAGAAAACAACGGACATTGTCTGAACTTAGAGACAAGATAGAGCATATTTGGAATGAAATTTCTCCCGAAACGTGCAGATCCTTAGTTGAGTCAATGCCTAGCCGAATTCGAGCTGTCATAAAATAAAAGGGCGATGTTACTCCTTTTTAGAACTAAAATTCGTACAATGTCCCAATATTTAGTTGACAAACAAAATTAACATTTTTCTTGCAAATTAGAGGTGATTGAATAATTAATTTGCTTTTTGTGTTGTTAATTGGCCATAACTGTTGCTAATTAACTAATTACATAGTATTAAATTAAAAAAAAATACTAGAAAACTTAAATAAACTGTCCAATACCTGAATTTTATATGAATTTGATTTTGTCCCAATATATAGTTGTTAGGGCTCGTATAAACCCAGGTGTTAAAACGCAAACGCTTGCTCTCGTTCCCGTTTCGCCTCGCGTTTAAAACGTCCATATAAGATCGCCCTTAATGTCACCAATTTAAAACGATTAAGATAATTTTTTTTGTAAAAAAATCCTGAAAATAGCAATTTTGCGTCATTTATTTGCTCATTTTTAGAAAACAAAAACTGGTGCTACTTAAAATACAAGGGTGTCCGTAAATTCTGCATTCAATTAGCTAAACATTCATTAAAAGAATCATTATATCTTACATTTACCTTTTTATTCTGGAAATGGTAATATAGGTCTCTCTTACTCTAGCTAACGGCTGGAAAGATTCTGTCTTACTCGAGTAAACCGCAACCTTAAATGTCCAAAGTAGTGCAGTTTGACGAGCCGAAGAATAATGTCATATATTATCTAACATTTCCGCATTATAATTTTGTTCTATAGATGTAACAATCGATAAAAGTTAATTAAAAAAAACGGCACCCTAAAAGTCAAGGGTATTTAGACATTTTGAAAAATGTCAAAATATCTGGATACCTTTGACTTTTTTGAACATATTACTACTGCTTATAAAATTGAATTACAGAACATCTTAGACAAACTCACTATACTATTAAATAAAGGAGATAGCAGCGGCCTAACCAGGGCCCCCCTACCATTGTCACCTAAAGGTATAGGTATAACGGGCATTAACGAGCAATTAATAATCTAATCAAATTCACAGACACTCTTTTAAAAAATACAAAAAACTCCCAATGAAAAAATATGCTCCCGTTTTTGACCGCTTTTAAAAATCTTGAAAAATAAAGCGATCCATGTATTAAACGCAGTTTTTAAGTATCGAAAAAATACTTCAAGAAAAATTATTCACTTTTTGAAATAATAAATTGATTAGGCATTTTAGAAACCAGAGGGATTGTAAAGATAATGCTAAATTCCCAAACCGACTTTTTATACCGGGTGTTGACTTGGCGGACGCAACATAGGAAATCCCATGTACATTTTGAAATGTTCGAATTTTGGCTTCCCTATTTATTTTAGAAAGAAAATGTGTTTACCTTTTCTGTAGAGGGAAATATTCTGAATTCATTCGTTTTAACGTTTATCACTTTACGTTTCTCTAAGTTAAAATAATTGAGAAAGAATAATGTGATTTTATAAAAATTATCACATGCAGTGGAATTGAAACAACAACTGCGGATGTCAAAATGGCAAAAGATATCGTAGTCACTTCATTAAAGTCAATGTTTTCGAAATGATTTACACTATACAAGAAAAATGTCATTATTTTTATAAAATTACCTTACTTTCTCTTAATTATATTAGCTGTTAATTTTCTGATATTCTTTGATTTTTAAAAGAGTTCAATTTTAAGCTTTAAACGAGTGTTTTCCACTCCCAGACTAAGCATGAAGTAAAATTTCGAGTTTAGAAAAGCCCCGTGAAAATTTGTCGAGGGTCGCGCAGCGACCCGAGACAAATTTTCTGGGCTTTTCTAAACTCGAAATTTTACTTCATGCGCCACGCGTATAAAACACTAAAACATTGTGAAATTTATGAATATTCGAACTTCACTTGAAATCTGTTTTATACGCGTGGCGCATGAAGTAAAATTTCGAGTTTAGAAAAGCCCAAAAAATTTGTCTCGGGTCGCTGCGCGACCCTCGACAAATTTTCACGGGGCTTTTCTAAACTCGAAATTTTACTTCATGCTTAATCTGGGAGTGGAAAACACTTGTTTAAAGCTTTAAATTGAACTTAAAAATAAACAGGGAATATCCGCCACTGTTGTATCAATTCCATGGTAGGTCATTATTTTTATAAAATCGCATTACCTCTTCCTAATTATTTTAACTTAGAAAAACGTAAAGTGTTAAGTGTGAACATTAATGAATTTAGAATTTTTCCCTCTACAAAAAAGTACAATACATTTCGTTTCTAAAATCAGTAGGGAAGCCAGTATTTGAACACTTTAAAATTAACATGCGGTTTCCTATGTTGCGTCCGCCAAGTCAACACCCGGTATAAAAATACTTATGTAGTGCATTTAATTTTTGTCTACGTCATTACTTAAAGTTAGCGGATTTTGAATTATATGAGCTTTAATTTAAGCTTAAGCACGTTTCTGTAATTTAAAAATTACGTTCTGTAGATGCGCTAAAGGCAAACATTTTCAAATCATTTTTTTTCAAATCGTTAACTTAATCAAAAAGAGCACTTCTATATTAGGCGTCAGAGTAACATTATTTTTATTTTGCTGAATGGGAACGAGCATTAGGACTTCAATTGAAATCAATCTTTTACACGCGTGGCGAATGAAGTAAAATTTCGAGTTTAGAAAAGCCTGAAAATTTGGATTGGCTCGCTTCGCTCGCGCGCCCCGTCAAATCCAAATTTGCAGGCTTTTCTAAACTCGAAATTCTACTTCATGCTTAATCTAGGAGTGGAAACTTTTCTTTAAAGAATCAAATAAAACACTACAATATAAGATAAATATTAAACAATGATTGATAAAGCTGATAAATGTTAAAAGTTTAACTTCACTTTTATATAAATACAACAATTTATACATTTTCAAATATGTATAACCAAAACCTTAATTTACTTCTAAGATAGAAACGAACATCATATGTTACATAAAAAGGTTTTGCTTAGTCAAAAATGTTTAATTGCATGGGTCGTTTATGAATCCTAAAATGCCAAATGAACATAAAATTAAGGTAAGGGAGTCACGTCATAAAGTGCTTTTCATTTGGTGAATGGGTGTAGTTCGTTCATAGCTTATTAAATATTATAAAGTGTTATTCATTTTGTTTACATTGCGTACGTTTATTTCGAGTTATCGATGAGCATTTATTCAGAGTTTACTGTTAGAACTTGAAAGAAGTTCCAATAAGAAGTTTCATTTCGAATATCCCGCTATCTGGGCAGTTGTCACTTTTGCAGCTGCCATCTTTTGACACTTGACAAGTAAAAACTATGCCATTAGTAAAAGTGCAACGATACACGCTTCAACAACGCATTGAAATTATTAAAATTCACTACAGAAATGGTGAACATTTTGCAGTTACAGTTCGCCAAACTAAAGCACTTTTGGGTCGTCGTGAAGCACCTTCTCAGCCAGCAATAGTAAAACTGGTTAAAAAAATTGAGCTGTTGGGACAACTTAGTGATGTGAAGAATCGAAACCGTGCGTCGCTCAAGAACAATTGAGAATATTGCTGCTGTAGCCAATAATGTTAACGAAAACCCAGGTTTGTCGATTCCTCGTCGATCTTTGGAATTAGACATACCAAAAACGACATTGCACTGTATTTTGCATAAAGACTTAGGTTTGAAAGTTTTTAAAGTTCAGTTAACACAAGAACTCAAGCCGGTCGATCACCAGCAACGTCGTATCTTTGCTGATTGGGTCCTTGAAATGCATCAAAATGATCCGGATTTTCATCGAAAAGTCATCTTCAGTGATGAGCCTCATTTTCACCTGGGAGCGTACGTGAATAAGCAGAATTGCCGTATTTGGGGCTCGGAAAATCAAAGCATATTTATTGAAAAGCCTCTCCATCCTCAACGTGTCACTGTTTGGTGCGGTTTTTGGGCTGGCAGTGTGATTGGACCTTCCTTATTCGCAAATGAGCTGGTGCAACTGTTACGGTGAATGGATTGCGCTATCGAGCTATGATTAATGATTTTTTATGGCCGGAATTGGAAGATATTGATGTTGACGACGTTTATTTTCAACAAGACGGCGCTACGTGCCACACAAGCAACGAAACAATCGCAATTTTGCAAGAAAAGTTTCCTGGCCGTGTTATTTCGCGAAGAGGTGATCACAATTGGCCCCCGAGATCTTGTGACTTGACACCTTTAGACTTTTTTTCTTTAGGGCTACGTGAAAGATAAGGTTTATGCCAATGCTCTACAATCGATTCAAGACCTTAAAGATGGAATTCGTGAAGTTATCGAGGACATACAGCCGCAAATATGCGAATTGGTCATGGAAAATTTCATGAAAAGAATATGATGCTGCAACCGTAGTCGTGGCGGCCATTGGGCTAATATCGTTTTCCATCGTTGATGGCATACCTTTACAATGAAATAAATTTCCATTGATTTCTCTTAAAATATACTAATTTTTTTAAATATCAAAATGAAACCTCTTCTTGGAAATCCCTTTATAACGCTATAATCTTGTTTCGCCACACTATTTCTTCTTCTTTTTTACCTGAAGAAGCCACAGTGTGGCGAAACAATTGTAGCGTTGTACAATACTATAAGTATTTAATTGTTTTATTTATATAAAAGTTATAAATAAAAGTTGAAGATAACACTTTTTTCATAGAAGAGTCCTGTGGAATGTGTATAATTGAACTAAAGTGTGTAGGTAAGTGTTAGTTAGATTTAAAATTAGTAACAATCATTGAAAATTTGAGATTTAACAACACTGAAAATATGTTGAAAATTGGTAACAAAATTAAAAAACACTGAAAACTAATTGAAATTGATGAACGAATATAATAAAGGTGTCACCTACATTTTGTACAAGGAAACTAGGAAGATTATTAATTAGAAAAAGAAAATCTTCAATATCTCCAAGTATGAAATTTGTCGAAAATCTTAAAAATTGCGAAGACTCATGGTCATGTTTGTCATATAAAAGACAACTTCCGGTTTCCGTATTTTCACCAAAATCTGTTCAGATCCTAGGATTGTAATAAAACGCTTAAGTTTATAGTGTCATCTTAACATATCAATCGGTTTAGGCTGTGCCGTTTGAGACAGACAGGAAAGACATTTTTTAAACATGGTTTTAATCGACTTTGATTTGAAAATGTTGACGAAAACTCTACTTTTCATTTGTATTAGATACGGGGAAAGTAAAAAGATATGTTTCAATTCCCACTGAAAAATTGTAAGCTGAAGACGACCGCCAACTTGTGACTATGGGCTAATTTCTATATCATATCAGTTTTGTTGATGTGTTAAGATTTTTAATTAGTATATATTTACTTAACTTTGACAAAGAGTTGACGAAATTCATCAAAACTTGTACGTCAGTTTTACAATTTTCGAAATATATCACTTATATGACGCAAATATTAATTGCGTCACATAAGTGATATATTTCGAAAATTGTAAATCTGACGTACAACTCTTTGTCAAAGTTAAGTAAATATGTAATAAATACTCATGTTCATTAATTTAGACACATTTATTTAAATTACTTATATTTTTCCTCACATCTGCCTGCAATCATCTTAAAAAGTGTGATTTCTTAATGTCTAGGGAAGCACCTCCTGCCCCCTTCGGCTAAGTCAATTAATTTTGTTAAAATATGAGTTCAAAATTAATAAACATTTTGACTTTTATAGTAACAGAATTACACCAATGCCTAAACATATAAAAATAACGAATTGAATCAACGTATTCACGATAGAAATATAATTCACGAAGAAATGTTATCAGCATTGTTTGTAACACCTTTTTTTAATAATGGTTGTAGTCGAATAACAATTGTAAACTCTCTTCCGGTGTTTGCTATATACAAAACTAGTATATTTATTGAAATAATGAGGGCGTTTACAACATTGGTCAGTACAGAAAGGCTCTTGGATATAGGAGAAATGTCTGACCATCATTAGGTCTTCTCATATTTCACGGTGAGTCTTTACCTCATAATCCTAATGATTCTTCCGGTCAGTTATACCTGAAATCTGATGCCATGTGTAAATCTATACTGTTATTCATACCAACTGACCATACATAAATTTCCTTTTATTTTGATACCTTTACAATTACATAAGCAATTTACAGTAGATAATTGTATACAGGGAGGTTTTTTTTATCTGTATACATACGAGTTCAGAGAATTTATTTTTCTTTTAAATCTTCAGATATTCGTTGTTTTTGAATGGGGTTCACGTTGAAGTTACAAACGAGTGTTGTCCACTCCCAGACTAAGCATGAAGTAAAATTTCGAGTTTAGAAAAGCCTGAAAATTTGCTTTGATCGCTCCGCTTCGCGGCGCGATCAAACCAAATTTTCAGGCTTTTCTAAACTAGAAATTGTACTTCATGCACCAGGCGTATAAAATACTGAAATATTATAAAGATCAAGATATATATTTTTAGCATGCTGCTTTAGTAGTATACTTTAAACTCCATTTGAGATCAGTGTTTTATACGCTTGGCGCATGAAGTAAAATTTCGAGTTTAGAAAAGCCCAGAAAATTTCTCTCGAGTCGCTGCGCGACCCTCGACAAATTTTCACGGGGCTTTTCTAAACTCGAAATTTTACTTATTTTTTTACTTCATAAAATTTTCGTGAGATTTCCGATATGTTGTGAATTTTGTCGATTTAGAAAAATTTCATGAGATCAATATTTCTAGATTTTCATGAATTTACAAAATTTTCATAAAGAATTTCGATATTTCGAGATTTTTGTAAACTTTCGGTTTATAAAATGTTAATGAAATTTTCAATATTTCGAGATTTTCGTCGGATTTTCGGTATTTCGTAATTTTCGTCAATTCATAAAGTGTTCATGAGATTTTCAATATTTCGATTTTCTTAAGTTTTTAACATTTAGAGATTTTCAATTTAAAAACTGTTTATGAGATTTTCAATATGTCGACATTTTCTTAAGTTTTCAACATTTAGAGATTTTTAATTCATAAAATGTTAATGAGATTTTCAATATGTTGAGATTTTCGTCAAATTATACATTTGTTTCATAGAAATGTTCGTAAGATTTTCAATATTTTGAGATCCATTTGTCGGATTCCGTTAATTTTAAAAATGTTGCGGCCTTTCCATAAATAAGTGCACACTTTTTGGGGGTATATCAGGGATTTTATTACAAGCAATATCAAACCTTATAAAAAACATATGGAATAGTGAAAAAATGCCCAAGGAACAATAGTAACAATTCATAAAAAGGGAAACTAGCAAGCATGCGAAAACTATAGAGGTATAACACTTTTGAATACAACATATAAAATTTTGACCACTTTGACTATCAATGCGGCTTCGTAAAGGGTAAGTCGACAACAGATGCTATACACACGCTTAAGCAAGTAATAGAAAAAACGCACGAACACAAAATTAAAATTGAACTATTATTTGTGGACTTTAAACAAGCGTTTGATACGATAAATAGAAATAAACTATTAATGGCACTGAAAGAAATTGATATTGGTAATAAACTAATACGGTTAATACAAATGACTATGCAAGAAACAACTGCTATTGTTAAAACAGAATATCGAGAAACGAACAAATTTGACATAAGCCAGGGAGTACGATAAGGAGATACGTTATCATCATTATTGTTTAACTTAGCACTGCACTACACACTACGAAAAATTGACACAAAGGGAACACTTCAAACTAAAGAAGCACAAATTATAGCCTACGTTGGAGGAATTAGGACGCAAAGCTAAAGAAATGGGAATGACCATTAACAATGATAAGACAAAAATTATGATATGTGGTGGAGATAGCAGTAATGGATACATAAAAATTGGGAATTACACATTTGAGATTGTTGGCAAATTTAAATATTTAGGTGTACATGTAACAAAAGATGGCAAAAGAGAAGAAGAAATCAAAGAAATGATACAAGCAGCCAACAGGGCAGTACATGCCAACAGAAAAATACTAAAAAACAACATTGTCACAAATAGAACAAAAATCAAAGTATACGAAACTATGATAAGACCAATTATGACACACGCAGCAGAGACAATAGCAATAACAGAAAAAGAACAAAATGAACTACTTATAATGGAGAGGAAAATCATGAGGATGATACTGGGGCCAATAAATGAAAACGACAACCTTTATCACAGAAGAACAAACGAGGAAATTCGACAACAAATGGATAACGTAAACATAATATCTTATATAAAAATGTAACGATTAAGATGGCTAGGATATATTTGGAGAGCAGGACCACCAGCGACAACAAGGATTATGGTAGAGTAGAACCCAGGAGGAAAAAGAAGACAAGGGAGGCCCAGATCTAGATGAATTAATGAAGTTGAAAGCGATCTTAAGAAGATAGGCGTTAACAACTGGAAACCAATGACAGCAAACAGGAAAGAATGGAAAGACATAGTAGAAAAAATTAAAAGTTTTAGTTAAACACTAAAATTATAATAGGACAAATCCGAAGAAAATGGGGACTGATCCGCCCCGTAAAGAGGATCATGAAAGCTTCGAAAAAGAAGCAGCCACACTCCACGAGGAGTGTAGTGCTTGCATGTATATAATTCCAATATATAAGAATGGCGATAACAAACTTGTTCAAAATTATCGCCCTATATCTATAATTGCAACAATCCCAAAAAAAAATTGAAAAATTGATGACGGATTTCTTAAATAATTCATTGCAATCTTCAATCTCTCACAAACAACATGGGTTTCAAGTGGGGGCATCTACGGAATCTAATTCATTGTTATATGATTCTTACATTGTCGACGCCTTGGAACGCGGTTTTCAAGTTGATTCCATCTATACCGACTTCACCAAGGCGTTTGATTCTATTGGCCATACGCTATTACTCAACAAGCTTCATTATGTTGGCATTACTGACATTTTTTTATGTTAACAGATAGGTTGCAAATGATTAAAATTGGGCAAATAACATCAAGACCCCTAAAAGTCTGGTGTTCCTCAGGGATCACACCTGGATCCTTAGTTCTTTAATATATGTATAAACGACGCTACAAGCTGTTTTCAGAATGCTAATTGTTTAATATTCGCTGATGATATCAAAATGTATATGCGTATTGAATCGACTCTTGATGCAACAAACCTGCAAAATAAACTTGATCACTTTTATACCTGGTGTAACGATAACAGATTAACGCTAAACATCAAAAAGTGTAATATCATGGATATTTAGATTGCCCTGATCTGTTGGAATTGGTTGGTATACGGGTTCCACCGCGCTTCTCTTCGGTCTGACATTACATTCCATATCGGCTACGGGCGCACGGATTATGCGAAATATTCCGCTTCTGTTCGGGTTTTGCGTCACGCGAATAATTTAAAATTTGACTTTTTTAATGGGTCTTTTCATTATTATAGCGCCTTTTAAAAGATTTATAACTTTTTTGTTTAGTTTTAAATTTAGTGTTTGTACATATTTGTTTGTTTGTTTATTGTATTTTTCATGTAAATGGCAAGCCGTTGAAATAAATAAATAAATAATAAGTTTACAATCCATACGGAGACCGCACTAAATATCTTAGAGGGCTGCGGACCGTTCATCACTGCACTAGATAGTTAAATAACTATAAAAGGACGGTATAAGAATTTTGAAGTATAATGCCCGTTTGCATCCAAATTGATTAACAATCAGTGATTAGTACTTTTTAAAAACACAATAGATTTATTTACAAATTACTTACACAATGGCAAATTGATGAAAGAGACATGTTTAGGATATTTTACAAATTTATAACATTCTTAGAATTTTGACTAAATCAGAAGTTTAATCAATGATGTGCATGATTAAAGTTAATTGGTCGGGGTGCAAATAGGAATAAGTATAGATACATATCAATTAAACGTAAAAAAAGATAAGTTTCACAAATTTAAAATACCAGCGTTTGTTATGTATTATGACTACCTATAAATATAAACTGTATTTTTCGTTTGTGGTATATTGAGGGTGTAATTGAAATTTACTAGCGAACAGCAGGTGTAAGTGTGAATTTCGCTCCCCAACGCTTCTGGGGTGCTATCATCCCCTTTAATCCGCTGTAATCCTTGGAATAGGTGCGAAAGGGTACACCTCTGCACCAAACAATGTCATTGTAAATTGCCGACAAAGGGAATGCCGCAAACTAGGGGTGAGAATTCTCCCTCGACTTCACACTTTTCATACAGACGTAAACATAAAGGCGTTTTCTTTAAAAAAAAAACGGGGTGTTTGATTTTTTTTATACGACACGTTTTGTAAAAAAAGTATAGCTAGCTAGTAATAATTAATTTAACCAGGGAGTGGAAATTCTTGTTAGAAGTATAAATAAAATCTATACCGTTCGTTTGTTTTATCTTTTTTCATAAACTATTAGAGACAAGGCCGTAGCCAGGTGAAGGGATATGGGGTTTGGGGGGTCTGAACCTCCATATCCCTTCCCCTGGCTATTTTCAAAACGCAAAATTTTTGTATGTAAAAGCGGTCCTGAAAGAGCAAAAACAATATTTTTACCAGTAATTTTTAATGAACATGTAGGAAACTCACAAAAACTGCTAAGATGTCAACATTTGAATTTTCTTTGAGATCAGTGTTTTGTACGCGAATTTGTTTTGTAGCCCGAATTTAGGTTTGCACGCTGCGCGTTCAAATCCAAATTCTTGGGGCTTTTCTCAACTCGAAATTTTACTTCATGCTTAGTCTGGGAGTGGAAGACATTTGTTCGACAATTGTCAAGATCTTATTTTGTTTGTTTCTATTTTGTAGAAAAAAATAATACTAAGAAAAGTTATAAAATGATGAATATTAAAAAACAAATGATATTTGTTAAAAACGAAAAAAAAAGATGACTTTTTACATTTAAAATTGAAATCATCAATTTTTACAATAATCGATGAAAAGATTGGACATTTATAAAAAGAGTCGACATTTTAAAAAGTGTAGAAAATCTTGAGTTTTCATGATATACGTCGATAATTTGAAAATTACGGAACATTTTGGATATTCACTAAAAACTCCTATTTTTCTTAGTTTTACGAAGATCTTAGAAATTTAATAAAAGTTGTAAACGTGTTGACAATTATCAAACATCTTTAAAATTCCCGAAAGGAGTCGACATTTTCGAAGATTAACCGAAATCGTCAACATTGCTTTTAAAATTACCGACAGTCTAAGAAATTCATTAAAAATTGAAAAAAATCTTTGGAAATTCATAAAGTATTAACATTTTTATAATTACGGAAATCCGAAAAATGGAAATCCGAAAAATTGCCAAGATTTAAGAAATCTCAGAAATTCATGAATATTGCTAAGATTTTAAAAATTGATAAAAATTCATTAAAAAAATAATCATGAATAATCGAAAACATTTTTGAAATATTAAAAATCTCATGAACAGTTTATGAATTGACAAAAATCTCTAAATATCGAAAATCGTTCTATGTTAAAAATTTCATAATTTGACGAAAATCTCGACATATTGAAAGTCTCATTAGCATTTTAAAAATTGAAAATCCCGAAATATTGAAAATCTTTACAAACATTTTATAAATTGATGAAAATCTAAAAATATCGAAAATCTCGAAATATTGAAAATCTCATTGAAATTTTATAAACCGACAAAAATTGAAAAGTTTACGAAAATCTCGAAACATCGAAAATCTTTACGAACATTTTATAAATTGATGAAAATCTCGAAATGTTTATGTCATGAAGTTTTTCTAAATAGACAACATCTGAAACTATTGAAAATCTCATCTCATTTTCTACTCGGGGCTTTTCTAAACTCGAAGTGGAAAACACTCGCTTTGTCCATTTATAAATTTTATAAATGGACAAAACGAGTGTTTTCCACTTCGAGTTTAGAAAAGCCCCGAGTAGAAAATGAGTCGAGGGTCGCGCAGCGACCCGTGACTAATTTTCACGGGGCTTTTCTAAACTCAAAATTTTACTTCATGCGCCACGCGCATAACACATTGAAATATTGTTATTATTATTTTGTAAAAGGTGAAAATTGATAATTTCCTAACCGTCATTTAACTATTCTGGGCAATATTATGTATGAATCTTAAGTGAAGACCTTTAGAAAATAATTTACAGCTTAGAAATATTAAATATAAAATAACTAGCATCGGAAATTATCGATACTTTTCACTACGATATTTTACCGTATCAATACTTGGCTATACGATATAATTAATACCCAATATCGAATTTTTTTTTAGGGTCGGAACATTCCTAGTGCAAACCCTCGTTAGACAATCAATCAGCAACTTATTTTACAGTTTCCTTTATTGTCAAATTATTGTAATATAATATCGTATGTTCAATAAAAAGAACCTCCAGAGTGCCATGATTTAATCTTTTTTTTTTAAATTTAAGTTAGCTACACACTTTAGGAATTGGCATATAAAACGTCAGATATAACCTCAACTTTTTGTTTACGTTATCACTCTAATCTCTAATCATGGCGGAATGACATAAATGCAAAATGGCGGTTGAAGTTTGATTGTCAAATTTCAGAGTTGCCAACCTACAATATTTTTCATGGCACTCTAGAGTTTTACTTTTACTGAACACTCGATATTCCTTATTCTTGGAGATTTCAATATCAGCCGATACTATAATTCTGAGAGGGTATCCGATGCATATACTTCGGTTTTACATAACTTTCTGGAATTCTGTGGTTTTACTCAACACAACCAAATTTTGAATAGTAACGGCAAAATTCTTGATCTTATTATTTCCTCAGATAATGTTGCATGTGATGCAACCGAAGAACCAGATTCGTTAGTTACTGAAGACCCTCACATCCTTCCTTACGATGTGCTATATCATTACAACTTATAATGCTGAGAAATTTATTTCAAGTAGTACTAGGAAATATAGCTACAGAAAAGCCAACTTGCCGAACTGTTATTAAGATATTTCTTTGTTAGAGTGGGATTCACTTTATACGTTACCAGATGTCGACCAGGCTTGTGATTGTTTATATTCTCATCTATATAGTGTCACAGATATGCATGTCCCAAAACTCCTCAAGAACAAAAACACAAATAATTATCCACCATAGTTTAATAACGATATTATTACTGAATTAAAACCTAAGAATAAACTTAGATTGAAGTATTTGAAAAATAAAACAAATCCTAATAAATTAAGGTTTAATAAAGTACGGCAATCTGTAAAACTTAAAATACAACATGCTTGTGATAATTATATTAAAACGACTGAATGGATTTTGACTGACGATTCAACTAAGTTTTGGAGTTATATTAACTTAAAGAAATCTTCAACAAGAATTCCTGGAACTATGAAGCATAGGGATTCGGAGTTAACCACTTCTAATGGTATTGTTGATGGATTTGCGACCTATTTCAGTTCTGTTAATAATACTACTCGCCATGAATTGGATACGGATATAAATACTCCATAGACCACCCTTCATTGGAAATTTTTTTACAGATGAAGAAACTGTTATTAAACACACTAAAAGATTAAAGGCAAAATTAACATCTGGAATTGATCTTATACCATCATTTCTCTTGAAGGATTGTGCTGTAGTACTTGCCAAACCACTTGCTTTTATTTCTAATCTAATACTCTCTTTGGGAGAAATCCCAACACCGTGGAAAAAAGTTAGAATTTGTCCGGTTTTCAAATCTGGTAACAAAATGAATGTTGAAGACTATCGACCAAATTCAATACTCAGCAATTTTTCAAAAGTCTTTGAAAGTATCTTTAGCGAACACATTATGTGGAATGTGCGAAATAGTTTGTCACCTTATCAATATGGATTCTTATCTCGGAGGTCAACTGCTTGCAATCTGTTTATTATTACGCAGATTGTATCCACCAACTTAGATGACGGCTATCAAACGGATGTGATATATACTGATATGTCGAAAGCATTTGATCGTATGAATCATTAGGTTTTTATAAACAAGTTGAAAACATTCAATATCAATGACAACATAACAAGAGTTATTGATACGTACTTGTCTAGTCGGGTGCAAGTGGTAGAATTTGAGGGTGTGCAATCTTTCAGCTTTATTGCCACGTCTGAGGTTCCACAGGGCTCATATCTTGGACCGTTGCTATTTTCACTTTTTATAAACGACGTCTGCGACACAATCAGATCTTCATACCTTCTGTATGCTGATAATTTGAAGATTTTCAGGAAAATAGAAATGAAATTGACTGTGGTATCCTTCAGGATGATTTAAATAATATTTGTGACTGGTGTGATATCAATGGTTTATCATTAAATACTAATAAGTGTAGTGTTATGACATTTTCGAGGAGAGTGAATACGATCTTTAATAATAATAATAATATTTATTTATTTATGACCACAGGTACATACGTCACAAAAGCAGAAATATATATATGCATATAATTATTAATCACTTAAATCTAACAAAGTATTCATCCAGAGAATAATACGCGTTAAGCAGTAACATATTTTTTATTTCGTGCTTAAAATTAACGAAATTCAATTTCTTATACCTTAACAATTATTTAATACGCCTTGAACCTGTACAGAGAGTTAATCGATTTAAGGATGTGGGTGTACTCTACCATAATAAACTTACGTTCAATGATCACATTGAAAAAATTGTTAAGGAATGTTATCGTACACTAGATTTAGAAATAACAAGTAATTTTATTCAGTGGATACGTTAAAATCGCTATTTAATGTTTACATCTGCAGTAAATTGAAGTATTGCTCTGTTATATGGGCACCGCAGTTTCATAAATACATTGCGCTATTAGAGAGCGTTCAGCGAACATTTTTAAAATATCTATATTCTATCAAACATAAATCATACCCAGACAGAACGATAGCTACTCCAGTTTACTCCTAGAATTCAACACAATTTCAATAAATGATAGGCATAGGCGTATCTCATGCCTGTATTTGTACAAACTAGTTAACAACATCATTGATGATACCACTGCCATTGACTTACTTAACTTTCATGTACCTAGGTTGGCAAGCAGATCTTGCAGCACCTTTTCTTACAATACTCCTAATTCACTTCATCATAATAATTCTCCACTATATAAGCTGTACAAATTATACCATAGTGTGCAATATAATGCTGATATATTTGGTGATTCTTTCAGTTCATTCCTTAGTCATATTAACCAATGCTTTAATTTGTAATTGCGTCCAAGTACTAATTTATTGTACTTTTTTTATTTTTAAATTTTTATATTTTATGTTTACCTTAAATTTTTATATTGTTATTTGTATACTTAAGTTATGATCTTATTATTTGTATACTTAAGTTATGATGTTACCCTGTTACTGGATTCTGTATCTGTTGGGTAATAAAGTATTATTATTATTATTATTTTTAAATGATGAAATAAAATCGAAAATTTGACAACATTGCAAAAGCTTGAATTATACCGAAATTATGCAAAATACAGCTTAACAAATAAACTATCTAATTTTAATAATTCAAATTTTTCCGTTAGTAAAAATTAAATTAAACAAACTTGGACAAAATTGAAAATGTTCAAAGTGATCAGAAATTATTCAAAAAATTATTCAAATGATTGCTCATCACCGATCTAGTGTAATAAATGCGATAAATAAGCGTGATTATTATTCGCTTAATAAATATTACACGAGTTTCTTACAATTTACCTATCTTCGACTGCATTTTTAATAAAATAGGGAAACTCTAATAATATTCAATATGTAATGCATTCTTTGATACTACAAAATTGTATTACTTACCTTGTTTCGTCTATTATCTGTTGAATAGTAAGAAAAATTTTGAACAATGTTTAATAAACATGAAACATTGTTATAATACAGATCAAACATTCCTTCAATTAGTTTGCTCTGTAAGTATTCTAGTGCAATAAAAAAAACTGGATATTTACGCAATAAAAGTTAATCTTCCACACAAATTTTCCTTTAAAATAGTTTTGTAATACATCCTACAGAAATCAAATTGTTAACCAGGAAATAAAATTTCTATACCAACTATCATATGTTTAAATAAAAAAACCTCTAAAGTGCCATGATTAAATCTTTTTTCAAATTAAAGTTGGCTACACACTTTAGGAATAGACATATAAAACGTCAGATATAATAATAATAATAATAATATTAATAAATACCTTTATTTGTTTAATAAACATGTATATTTTTAGAGTTGCCAACCTAGAATATTTTCCATGGCACTCTACAAATTTGGTTTAATTGAACATACTATATTTATATAAAGTTGAAGGTATATACAGGGAGTTTTTCTTTTAAGTATACATTTTCCAATGATGTAAATTTTGAGATATTCGTTGTTTTTTTAATAGTTTAATTTGAAACTTTAAGCGAGTGTATTCCACTCCCAGGCTAAGCATGAAGTAAATTTTCGAGTTTAGAAAATCCTGCAAATTTGATTTGGTCGCGTAGCGCGGAGCGACCAAACAAAATCTTAAGGCTTTTCTAAACTCGAAATTTTACTTAATGCGCCACGCGTGAAAACACTGATTTCAAGTTCACTTATTGACAATATTTCAGTGTTTTCAGTGTTTAATACGCGTAACGCATGAAGTAAAATTTCGAGTTTAGAAAAGCCTGAAAATTTGGTTTTGTCGCTCTGCGCTTCGTGCTACGCGACCAAACCAAATTTTCAGGCTTTTCTAAACTCAAAATGTTACTTCATGCTTAGCCCGGGAGTGGAATACACTTGCTTAAAGCTTCAAATTGATCTATTAAAAAAATAACGGCTATCTGAAAATTTACATAATAATACATTTTCAGGCTTTTCTAAACTCGAAATTTTACCTAATGTTTAACCAGGTGGAGTGGAAAACACCCGTTTAAAGCTTCAAATTTAACTCGTTCAAAAAAAGCGTATGCATATGTACCAGAGCTGGGCAGGATTCGAATCATTCAGGATTCGATTCCCGGATTCGAATCCTTTTAGAGGATTCAAAAGAGGTATTACAATACTTTAGTGAAAACGGATTCGTGATCCGGATTCGTTATGCCTAGTCCACACTAGTAGACCATGTTGCGCGATTTGTCTATAGACCGTCTAGGGACGGTCGCGAGACACGGTCTACAGACCGTCTAGAGACATCGTTCTTTGTCTCGTCTAGCGTCCACACTACGATGTGAATTTCTTAGTCTCATCATCGCAGTTCATTATGGAGGACATTGTTTTGTGTGGAATGAGTTCCTGCTTAGTGCTCATTACAAGTGAAAAAACGCGAAAACGTAAACGATGGTGGACGCGCGAAGTTCTCGCAGAAGGACCTAGGTTCGGCAATGAATTATTAAATAAATTAAGACTGGAAGACGCCATGGGTTTTAGAAATTTCACCCGGCTGACGCCTATTGATTTTGAATATTTGCTTCTGATGGTTGGACCGATAGTAATGAAGCAAAATACAAAATTTAGAGAAACCATTCCAGCTTCTCTTCGACTGGCAGTCACACTGCGTTTCCTAGCAAGTGGAAACTCGTTCACAAGCCTCATGTACACCTTCAGAATCTCCAAGCAGGCAATATCGAAAATGGTACCAGAGGTTTGCGAAGCAATTATCTCGTCATTAAAACAATATGTAAATGTATGTATAAAACAATTAATATTATTTAATATTCATTTTAATTACACGCTTTTAATTACAAAATTATTAATTTTCAAACAAAATCATTAACAAATTGGCCCATCCCATGAAACTAATTGCTGCCGAAGTCGAAAATATCCAACTCTACATCACCTGCAGCTGGTGTTGAAGGTTTTGAGCAATTATTGTCTTGCGAGGTGGGAGGTGTATATTGCGTCTGAACGGACGGAATTTCAGCAGCTAGCAAACTCATGTCCAATCGAAACAACACATCATTAATATAGCGCTGAGCTAAAGAGACCTCGATCGTAGGCCTGTTACAATTTCTAATTTTATTAGCAACGTATTCCCCAAATACCGAATTTTCATCTCTGGTTGTAACTATTTCCGATAAAGACTTCATGCACTTTACAGCTTGTTGTGCAGGAGAATCCTCATTCTTTCGGACGCGTTTAGGAGGGTTTCTTGGAGTTTTGAATACGTCGTCCTCACTTTCCGCATCTATATTTATCAACAATCTGTCCTGAAACAAAATGATTTTTTTTAAATTAAAAGTTGTCAATAGCTTAGCAGAATTATTTCTTTATTAAAAATAACATATATATTCAGAGTTTGTGATTAGTATTTTTTTTTTCATTTCAGAGACCGACTTCTGAAGCTACATGGAAAGCCATTTCGCAGGAATTTCATAATAAATGGAATTTTCCACAACACAGCGGGAGCTTGTACTTCAATTACAAAGGCACTTTCAGCATTGTGTTCCTTGGCGTTGCAGACGCTAACTACAACTTAATATATGCTGATGTTGGATGCCAAGGACATATTTCTGATGGGGGTGTTTTCAAGTTCACCTCTCTCTACAAAGATATGGAAAATAATACTGCACACGTACCTAGAAGCGAGGTGTTACCAGGGAGAACGGAACCGATACCATACGTTATTGTGGGAGATAACGCTTTTGCTTTGTCAAACTATTTGATGAAACCGTACCCTGGTCGTACATTAAACATTCCGGAGAGAGTGTACAACTATAGGCTAAGTAGAGCTCGAAGAATAATTAAAATGTTTTTGGTATCATGTCTTCCAAATTCAGAGTGTTTCTTAAGCCGATGGCTTTACAGCCAGATAAAGTGGAGTCCGTCGTGTTGGCTTGTGTCTACCTACATAATTTTTTACGCAGGAATTCAGCTTCAAAACAAGCTTACACCCCACCCGGAAGTTTAGACTCGTACGATGGTGATGGAAATGTTATTGAAGGATCGTGGAGAGGAGAAATTATTGAAGAGAGTCGTTTCTTGGATCTCCAGAACACTCCCCGAAAATGTTCACCTAACTTCCATAAAATTCGTGAATTTTGTGATTTCTTTGTTTCTCCAGAGGGAGAGGTAGCTTGGCAATATGATGCAATAAAGTAATTTAATTGTTTAACTATTGCTTGCCTTTCACTAAAGAATTAATGTAATTTAATAAAAAATTTAATAGAGAAATTATTACTTACTTCGTCTACATTGTTCCCACTTTGTGTATCCTCCAAGTCTGTGCTCCGGCTGCCCTTTGACTCGTTTGCTCGTAGCAGAAATTGCAAATACTCATAAGCAAACCATGTGGACTTTTTGGGAGAGGTCCCACTCGTCGGAGTATTTTTTTTTCGCTCCCGGTTGAAAGATGTTTTCAAATTGTGAATTTTTTTCTCTATGTCGACCACTGAGACACTGTGCTTAGCAGCCAAAGATTCTAGGGCTACTTTTCTTTTTACCCGGTTTTTATAATCGGGACTTGTTACATCCCACAAACAATAACAAGAATTGTAATTCTCAATTAATTTTAAAACGTTCTCGTTAGTCCACATGTTTTCAAAAACACGGTGGTGTCTCGCTTCTAGACGCCGAGTGACGTTCACACTGTCAAAATGTTGCGCAACATGTCAAATGTTGCATGCGGTCTCCCATTCCGATCGGGAGACCTTAGACCTGCGATGTTTAATCTCGCAACACGCCCGTAGACGGGGATAGACATGTCTACGCAGACAACCTGAGACACGTCTCAGAGACCAAAATCGCGCAACATGTCTACTAGTGTGGACTAGGCTTTACATTTATTTAAAAGGATTCGTATTCGAATCCAGGCGTAGATGATTCGAATCCTTATAAAAGGATTCGAATTCTTATAAAAGGATTCGAATCCTTAAAAAAGGATTCGAATTCTTATAAAAGGATTCGAATCCTTATAAAAGGAATCGAATCCTTATAAAAGAATTCGAATCCTTATAAAAGGATTCGAATCCTTAAAAAAGGATTCGAATTCTTATAAAAGGATTCGAATCCTTATAAAAGGAATCGAATCCTTATAAAAGGATTCGAATCCTTATAAAAGGATTCGAATCCTCATACACGGAATTCAAATCCTCCTAAATAATTCGAATCATCGCTATTCAGGCTTGGATTCGAATTCGATTAATTCAAATAGTTAAATATTCTAATATGAATATTTAAATCACTAAATTATTCATATTTGAATATAAATATTTAAATTCTCGAATAATTCAAATATTTGTGAATGCATATTTGGTAACTTAACCATGAAAAATATCCAACGTTAATAGTATATTTTTAACTTCACTTGAAATCAGTGTTCTATACGCGTGGCGCATGAAATAAAATTTCGAGTTTAGAAAAGCCCGATTACTGTTTATATGCGTGTTGTGTCATCGGAGGAATTTGGAATTGCATTGTCTTATAAGGAAATCGATAATTATAGAATTTCACTTAATGATAACAAAAGTTTAAGGATGTATTCCTGAATCTTGGAGGCGTTCACTTCGTGATATATTTTTAATTTTGAAATGAGGAAAAAAAATTGAAATTGTCTACACTTCAATTGTTTTTTCTCATTGGAACGCTCAGATCATTACTTAAAACATTCTTACACTTTTGATATAAAGAAAACATTTAACTTTTTTAGACCACTTTTATTTTACCTTACTTACTTTACTTTACTTTTACTTAAAAAAAGTAAAATAAAAGTAGCATAAAAAATATCTCAAACAAGTTTCTCATCTTCCACGTAGTGAAACATACTTAACTATGATTTAACAAAGAAATCACTTGGTTAAATTTCACTAATATTTTGGTTCTTTATACTAAGTACTCCTTGAGAATGACTCAAAGTCGAAACTAGTTGGAATAAAAAACCAAAATATTAGTGAAATTTAACCAAGTGTTTTTTTTATTAAATCATAGTATAAGAAAGTTAGGTGTTTTCTTTATATCAAAAGTGTAAGGATGTTTTAACTAACGACTTGAGCTTTACACTGAGGACAAAAAATGAAAGTGTAGAGTATTTCGGTTATTTTTTTACAAACAAAATAACAAGTTTACTAAGAAGGCAAAGAATATTAATTAATATTATTGCCCCTGCGCGACCCGAGACAAATTTTCTACGCGGGGCTTTTCTAAACTCGAAATTTTACTTCATGCTTAGTCTGGGAGTGGACAACACTCGTTCTTAGAAGTTTCAAATTGAAGGATCACTCTAGATTTCTAAGTTTATTACCATTTTACAAAGGCTACAGCTCGAAGGACCAACCATGGTCTTCGGAGACCGAAGGACTACAGGGAATCTAAGAAAAATCTAAGAAATACAAGAAAACAACGAATATCTGAAGGTTTACAGCATGGATAGGAAAGAAAACATCTAATTTTTAAAAAATATCGAAGTTGTCTTGGTTTTCAGTGCATTTTTAATTTCACTTTAAATCAGTGTTTTATACGCGTGGCGCATGAAGTAAAATTTCGAGTTTAGAACAGCCCCGTGAAAATTCGTCTCGGGTCGCTGCGCGACCCTCGACAAATTTTCTACGCGGGGCTTTTCTAAACTCGAAATTATACTTCATGCTTAGTCTGGGAGTGGACCGTCAAAATTTTCTACATGTCGAGATTTTCGATATTTCTAGATTTATGTCGATTTATTCACAGTTTGTTATTGTATTAAATGCAACTTTAATATTAAATAAAAACGGTTTTTTTTAGGAATAGAATATTCACCCATTAAGAGCCGAGCAAATTATAAAGTTAACTCTAAAAGGTTATTTTAGGTAAAATTTTGAATCTTTTTCTATGATTTCAATAAATGATTTATTATATTACATACGTCGATTTTTTAAAAGAGTTAAATTTAAAATTCAAACGAGTGTTGTCCACTCTCAGACTAAGCATGAAGTAAAATTTCGAGTTTAGAAAAGCCCCGCGTAGAAAATTTGTCGAGGGTCGCGCAGCGACCCGAGACAAATTTTCGCGGGGCTTTTCTAAACTCGAAATTTTACTTCATGCGCCACGCGTATAAAACACTGATTTAAAGTGAAATTAAAAATGCACTGAAAACCAAGACAACTTCGATATTTTTTAAAAATTAGATGTTTTCTTTCCTATCCATGCTGTAAACCTTCAGATATTCGTTGTTTTCTTGTATTTCTTAGATTTTTCTTAGATTCCCTGTAGTCCTTCGGTCTCCGAAGACCATGGTTGGTCCTTCGAGCTGTAGCCTTTGTAAAATGGTAATAAACTTAGAAATCTAGAGTGATCCTTCAATTTGAAACTTCTAAGAACGAGTGTTGTCCACTCCCAGACTAAGCATGAAGTAAAATTTCGAGTTTAGAAAAGCCCCGCGTAGAAAATTTGTCTCGGGTCGCGCAGGGGCAATAATATTAATTAATATTCTTTGCCTTCTTAGTAAACTTGTTATTTTGTTTGTAAAAAAATAACCGAAATACTCTACACTTTCATTTTTTGTCCTCAGTGTAAAGCTCAAGTCGTTAGTTAAAACATCCTTACACTTTTGATATAAAGAAAACACCTAACTTTCTTATACTATGATTTAATAAAAAAAACACTTGGTTAAATTTCACTAATATTTTGGTTTTTTATTCCAACTAGTTTCGACTTTGAGTCATTCTCAAGGAGTACTTAGTATAAAGAACCAAAATATTAGTGAAATTTAACCAAGTGATTTCTTTGTTAAATCATAGTTAAGTATGTTTCACTACGTGGAAGATGAGAAACTTGTTTGAGATATTTGAGTATAATTTCGAGTTTAGAAAAGCCCCGCGTAGAAAATTTGTCGAGGGTCGCGCAGCGACCCGAGACGAATTTTCACGGGGCTGTTCTAAACTCGAAATTTTACTTCATGCGCCACGCGTATAAAACACTGATTTAAAGTGAAGTTAAAAACGCACTGAAAATCAACCCAACTTCGATATTTCTTCAAAATTGGATGTTTTCTTTTCTATCCATGCTGTAAACCTTCAGATATTCGTTGTTTTCTTGTAAATAAACTTCGATTCCCTGTAGTCTTTCGGTCTCCGAAGACCATGATTGGTCCTTCGAGCTGTAGCCTTTGTAAAATGGTAATAAACTTAGTAATCTAGAATGATTATTTAATTTGAAACTTCTAAGAACGAGTGTTGTCCACTCCCAGACTAAGCATGAAGTAAAATTTTGAGTTTAGAAAAGCCCCGCGTAGAAAATTTGTCGAGGGTCGCGCAGCGACCCGAGACAAATTTTCACGGGGCTTTTCTAAACTCGAAATTTTACTTCATGCGCCACGCGTATAAAACACAGATTTAAAATGAAGTTCAATAACACATATATCATCATTAATTAAAATTATTATATAATCAGATATTTAGTCGGTAAATGGACATTTTTGTTAATTGAAACTCATGGAATAAAATGTTACTGGTTGCAAATAATAGATTCAAATTTATTTTTAAAGGATTTGTATCCGTGATTCAAAAATTAGGATTCGAATCATATTTTTCACTTACGAATCCTGTATTCGAGTATTCGTGATTCGAATCATATTAGGTGATTCGGATTCGTGATCCGAATCCTGTTTTCGAGGATTCATCCCAGCTCTGATATGTACACTTAAACAAAAAATTTCCTGTATTCATACTTAAAAATAACCTGCATGTATACTTTAAAGAAATATTATTATACAGGGAATATTTCTTTAAAGTATACATATAAAAAATATATATGTAATATTTTACAATTTTTATTTTATAACTACAATTTTCTTCAGTACCACTAAAAAATCGTAATTTCAATCACACTCTTAAACTACAGGACTTTCTAAAACTTTCAGCAGAAATCTTTGGAAAGCCGGAGACTGACTGACGATTCCAGGAGGATACACCATGTCAGTTTCGGAATCCTCAACGCTGATCTCTTCTGATCTTGAGGTTGACGATGTCGATACATCTGAATTCGACGTAGAAATGGTCCTGGCTTCATTAGTTTGACAGTTATTTGACTAAAAATATAATTTTCTCAACATTTTCTACAAAATGCAAATAAGACATTTCAATACCGTTTCGGTTTCCGTTTCTTGTTGATCGTCTAGGATGTCTAGAGTTATGGCATTAACGCTCTCTTGATTATGATCATCCGAATCTGTTGATTCTTCCATATTTTGATCCATCTGTAGTAGGGGAGACCGGGGCTGGTTGTCACAAAAATGAAACATTTTAAATTTAAAATAAATATAGTATGCTCTTACTAAAAATGTAATACTATACAAGCTGTCTACGCTAAACCCTTCGTTAAATGTGTATGGGGTTGCAGTTGCACTAAAAATTCGAAAAAAATCCTTGTCATACGGTTGAATCAGTTCTCCTCACGTGAAATATTTTCAACTTTATATCACTTCCGATTCCACCAAAAGTAGCACCAAATTTGTGTTTTGAAATGGAACACCCAATATATTAGTAATTTTTTCGATTTCTCGTTTAAATTGCAACATATTTATTCGAACATATGTACATTTATCTCTTATAGTATTTACGGTTGAATACTATAAGAGATAAGTGTACATATGTTCGAAAAAATATGTTGACAAGGATTTATTTAAATTTTTAGAGCAACGGCAACTCCATAAACTTTTAACGAACGGTTTAGCGTAGACACCCTGTATACCATTCCAAGCTCTTTTATTCAATGCACATTTTTAGCTGTATACATTGTCAAATTTTTTAATTGAAATTGATTGTTTACTGTTTTCAAACGTTCAAAAATATTGTGACAACCTGCCCCAGTCATGGGTTGGTTGTCACAATGTTTAGGGTTGGTTGTCACATGGAATATCAATGAAAAATATGAATGTTTCTTTTATTCAAAAACAAAACATCACTCATCATCAGCATTCAATACAGCTGGAAAAATTACAGTGGTAGTTAGCTTGGCGAATTGAAATATAGTCAATTTTAATACCCCTTACTGCTGTTAGCACTAGTGTCCCTGTATTTAAAAGAGTAGCACAAACTGGCATCCATCTTGACGCCAAATTCAAACTAATTCAACTTAACTGGACGCGCGTTTAAAGGCGTCAAGATGGATGCCAGTTTGCGCTACTTTCTTAAATACAGGGACACTAGTTAGCTCAACATCAGGAGACATTTTGAGCTTGACACCGCTTATAGAAAAGGAAAATTGAGCTTTGTGACAACTAACCCATGTGACAACCAAGCCCGGTCCCCCTATCACAGGTAATTATTTTTCGGGGTGAGATTTGAGTTAAAAAACTTACATAAAATATTGAAACAGAGCTGGGCAGGATTCAAATAATTTATGATTAAAATCCTGGATTCGAATCCTTTTATAGGATTCAAAAGAAGTATTCGAATACATCAGTTAAAAAGGGTTTGTGATCCGGATTCGTTATTCGTATTCGAATCCCTCATAATAGGATTCGAATCCTTTTTTGAGGATTCGCCCCAGCTCTGTTTGAACTATCATGCTTATTTGAGACAAAGTATAAAAAATAAATCTTTAGATTGTTTCTTATTGATCATTTAGTAAACTTAATTAAATATTTAAAAAAATCACTTTTTTCTTTTTTTTTACGTTTACCCATTTGTAAAACAAAGGGAAAGTATTGTTAAACAAAAATTATCTCGACTAGTTTCGGCTTGTGTCCATTTTCAAGAAAAAAAAATCCTTGAAAATAGTGAAACAAATCAAGTGATTTTATTTTAATTTAAAAATATATAAAGAGAAATTTTCTTTTAAGTATACATTTACATATTCCAAAACTAATTACTCCAGACGTTCAAATTGAACAAAATAAATATTTGTAAAATTAATTAACATCAGATCAAACATTTGCATTTATTTTGAACTTCACTTTAAATCAGTGTTTTATACGGGTGGCGCATGAAGTAAAATTTCGAGTTTAGAAAAGCCTGAAAATTTGGATTGATCGCTCCGCTTCGCGGAGCGACCAATCCAAATTTTTAGGCTTTTCTAAACTCGAAATTTTACTTCATGCTTAATCCGGGATTGGAAACACTCGTTAGAAGCTTTAAATTTAGAGCAAATAAAAATCAACGAAAGTCTCAAAATTTAGAATAAATAATCATGGTGTACCAAAAAGAAGAATGTCTTGTATATACAGGGAATTTTTCTTTAAGGTATACGTATGCATACACTGTAAATTTTACGACATTCCTTGTTTTCAAAAAAATTCTATTTGAATCTTTAAACAACCCTGTAATTATCGGGATATTTATACTCAAAAAAAAATTCCCTGTGTACTTAAGCACACTCTAATTCATGGTTGTTTGAGACAAAATATTTAAAGTATAATATTTGTAACTATTCTCTTACTTTATGGCCATTTGAGGCAGGTCATGAATTGTAATCTTCAAATCTATACTTAACATATCATATGTTCAATAAAAAACCTCGAGAGAGCCATGAAAAATATTGTAGGTGATCAACTCTGAAATTATACATTATAAATATTATGCCTGACGTTTTATACGTCAATTCCTAGGAGGTGTAGCCAACTTAAATTTAAAAAAAGATTAAATCATGGAACTCTCGAGGTTTTTTTTAATTGAACATATAATATTTTAAGTATAGATTTGAAGATTACAATTCATGCCCTGCCTCAAATGGCCATAAAGTAAGAGAATAGTTACAAACCCATATTTTCAGTCTTCTCTATTACTGAATATTTAATTGCATTCTTAACTATAAAAATATATATAAAATGGGCATTCCACGCCAAATCGGATACCATCTGGCTTTTGCATCTCCGATTTTTTTCATAATTTGTTATGTTATAGTACCAAATGAGAGAAGCCTCCGTGATCTAGTCCGATAATGGGATAACAATGGGATCTATTTTTTTCGAATTTTTAAAATTACATGTTTCAGCTATCAGTACTAAAAGTTAATAATAACCTTTCTTTTAGAAAAAAAAATTATTTGCCAATACCAACTCAGGTCCACCAGCAATAGTTTTTGCCATTTATGAAATGTAATAGATATGTCTTAATAATTTAATGGATTATAACAAAGGTCACTTATTCAAAAATATTCGGAAAATATTTCTATAAAATTTTCAAATTTTTAATATAAAATGTTGATTTCCACTAAACACGTACTGATCGATTTTCTTGATTTTGTTTTATAAAAAACTGTCACTCATTACGCAACTGTTAAGCCTAGTCCGATACTGGGATAACGATGGGATTTATTTTTTTTTCGATTTTCTTAAATTCTATGTTCTAGTTATACAGGGTGTAACAGAACTAATGTACAGGCTCTGTACTACATAAGGGTCAGTGTTTAAATAAACAATACCTACAATTGAAATTACCGTACCTATAGTAGATAGCTCGCAAATAATTATTAAAAATAATTAATTATAATAGGCCACATGTTTGTGGTCTCTGGCATACGCACACATTACGTGTTTTAACCGAGATTCCACATAGACTGGTAGTTTTTAAACGATGTCAGTTTGGGTATCAAATTAGTGAACGAATCAATAGAATATAGGTGAAATGTTAAGTTAGGCCAGGGATGTTTATTTATGACTAATAAATTTTCGAATGGTGGTCAGATTGGGAAGAATTGTGTTTATGTTATCGTTTCCATAAGTACGAGTTGCTGACGGATTTCCGAATAATTTTGTATAAGTGACCTTGGTTATAATCCATTATAATATTAAGACATATCTATTACATTTCATAAATGGCAAATACTATTGCTGGTGGACCTGAGAGTAAGGTTATTTTTAACTTTTAGTACTGATAGCTGAAGCATTCGAAAAAAAGTAAATCCTATTATTATCCCATTATCGGACTAGGCTTAAAAGTTGCGGAATGAGTAACAGTGTTTTAGAAAAAAAAATCAAGAAAATCGATCACTACGTGTTTTTTTGGAAATCAACATTTTATATAAAAAATTTGAAAATGTTATAGAAATATGGTTTTTAAAATTTTTTGGATTTTGTATTAAAGTATTTTAAAATACAAAAAATTTAAAAAAAAGGTTAAAATCGGCCCATTTTTCGCAAAGTTATTAGCATTTAAAAAAGAGGAACGTTTTTTTTTCAAAAATCGATATCTCGAAAGCGGCTGCACAAATAAAATTGAAAAAAATCACGGAGGCCTCTCTCATTTGGTACTATAACATAAAAAATTATGAAAAAAATCGGAGATGCAAAAGCCAGATGGTATCCGATTTGGTGTGGAATGCCCCATATATATATATATATATATATATATATATATATATATATATATATATATATATATATATATTAGGTAATAATATACAGTGTGTATCAGCCAAATGGAATAAATCTGATAATAAATAAATGGGGGCGTGTTCGAAAAAACGTTCGAACACGTCAATTAGTATTTTAAGTTGCGCATTCTTTTAACAAAAACATCTTATATAGGGTGTGTCATGAAATAGTAGCCAATACCAACTCTCTTATTTTAAATGCAACACGCTGTATATTATTCAATTTTTGAATTCTTCAGAAAATTTTAGACATATTTCATGTACAATTTCCTATACCTATCTTCGCCTGTTTCGGAAATATTAAGTGTTTTAACATTTTTTTTTTTTTAATTTATTTGTAAAAGGACATATATACAATATGTATTACAATGGTCATCGAATAGTAGTGGTAAATCATCAATTAAAATAAATAAATATATAAACAAAGCTACAGATAACAGTAAAACAAGGTAGTACTAAACAGTGCAGGCAGAGAAATGCCTGCAGATGTCTTTTAATTAGAGGAAGAATGTTACTGGTTAATTTTCTACTGGTTTAAGTTTCTGTCTTGGAGATACTCGCTGACTGAGTAGTATGCCTTTTCTATTAGCATATCTTTGAGCAAATGTTTAAATTTGTTGAAATGTGTCAGCATTTTTATATTGCAAGGCAGGTGGTTGTAAAGGGTCAGGCACATGTAATAGGGACTTTGATTGTATAGTGTGGTGCGATGTGTGGGTACCGCAATATTACTTTGATAACGAGTAGCAGAGCTCCTGTTGTATGTTTGATTGAAAAAGACAACTATTTAATTACATAGGGAGGCGAGAATTAATGGAATGGCCAGCACGATCCCTTGATCTGACGTCATTAGATTTCTTCTTATGGGGATATGTCAAAAGTATTGTATACAAAACTAAACCTCTCGACTTAGCTGAGGTTTTTTTATTTTCTTACATCATCAAGAAATAAACAGTATTACTGATTGGTTTTTTTGAGTGTCCTGTAGCGAATTTCTGTAATCAAATAATTTTTTTTTTGTAAATTTTTTCGATAAATCTGTAAACACTTAGTATATTTCCGAAACAGTTGAATGTAGGTATAGGGCATTGCACATGAAATATGTCTAGATTTTCCGAAAAACTCAAAAATTGAATAATATACAGGGTGTTGCATCTAAAATAAGAAAGTAGGTATTGGCCAGTGTTACATGACACACTCTGTATAAAATGTTTTTGTTGAAAAAAATGCGCAACTAAAAATACCAATCGACGTGTCCGAGAGTTTTTCGAACACGCGCCCATTTATTTCTTATCGAATTTAATCCATTTGGCTGATACACACTGTATGTTACCCTATAACATTTTAAATATTTAAGGTAAAGTTAAATCTTAAGTAACATTTATTTAGAATTAATATATCATTTAATTCGTGGTAAAACATACTTTGGATATAAAATAATTTTTGACTAGATATATTAAAACGCATTATTTTAAAGCAAACATAAATTTTAATGTAAAGGGATGTCACAAAATATTCATTTTTCAAAGTACATAAAATGACACCTAGTTACGTAAGTCTAATATTAGTTTACAATTTAAATAAATAGTAAAATCTTTTACCGTGCTATCTTCGAACTGCGCGCCGTTCGCATTTTCGTTCGAGAAATTTTGTTTTTCGCCTTTATCCAAATTCTCGTCATCGGATGATTCTGGTTGTTTGGAATCTGTTCTATTTTCACACGCAGCGTCTCCAGAAGAAAAATTGTTATTTTCCTAAATACAGAAATGATCAAAATTGCGAATACTTTCTAAAGCTTAATCGAAACAAAATTTCCCAAACTGAAAATTTGTTTGTTTTTCTAGATTTAAAACTGATTTCATCTGTTTTTATAAATCTGTTAATATCAAAATGTATAAAAAAGTCACAACACCTATCTTGACGAATAACTCACATACAATTCCTCAAGTTCGGTGTTGTGACTTTTTTATACATTTTGATATTTACAGATTTATAAAAATAGATGCAATCAGTTTTAAATCTAGAAAAACAAACAAATTTTCTCAAATTTTCAGTGAGTAAACTAGAATTGGGGACTGATGTAATTTTTGTTCTCAACTTTGTTAAAATGACAAATGCAATCAAAGTTTGATAATTCTTAAATTTAGTACTTGATAAAACATTTTCAAATTAACTATACAGGGTTCGGCAAAAGTATGGGAACACCTGATTTCTGGCTTAACCTTCGTGCGATAAAAAATACTCTTCATATAAATGTTTGTAGTCGTTTTAATCTATTCAAGGACGTAATGTGTTTCCAATAGCCATCCTATTCCTCGAGGTATGACGTCGTAGGTGTTTTTTTAATAGATCACCCTGTATATTTTAAACTCTTTGGACAAACCATAGTGACTGTTGAATGTACGTATCAGAGTGGGGCAGTATTCAAGTACTTTTGTATTTTGAGTAAAAAGTACACAAGTATTTGATTACAAATGTACTTGATTATAAATGTACTCAAAATTTTGAGTATATTTGTAATCAAGTACAAATTTACACAAAAAATGAACACAGATGTACTTGAGTAATAATGTAATTTGAGTACAAATGATGAATACCGATTTTGAGTACGGAATATGTATCTTATATTCAATAAAAAAAACCTCTAGTGTGCCATGATTTCATCTATTTTTAAATTTTAGTTGGCTACACGCTTTGGGAATTGACATATAAAACATCAGATATAATAATTTTAATATATAATTTCAGAGTTGCTACCTACAAATTTGTCCATGGCACTCTAGAGGTTTTATTAATTAAACATACGATATAATACCTGTAACTTCTGTCTATAATCTGTTTAATAACTAGGAGGAGCGTTTTAAATTTCACGCGCCAAAACCTACAACTCTGATTGGCCGAAAGTGCGCCTATTTTACACTATGATAATTATTATTAGACGCAACAGCTGACATAACCTTAATTCGAAGCGTTACCGAGTTACAACTTTGTCTGTTTCGTAATAACCTTTTGTGCGGTGTTTCTTTAGCATAGTTAAAAGTTAGTTTTGTTTATATTGTTGTGATGGATTATGGACCCAGTACAAGCTCGGTGATAATATCACCTTCACCTCCAAATAAGCGTAAGAAGTTGGATTTGGGTCATTTATATGTCTGAAAAACAGTGCATAATAAATATGTATAAGCAGATGATAACAGATGATCCACATTTGAAAATGACTGCTGTATCAGACGTTGCTGGTGCAGTAGGTGAGATAACAAATAGCATAAGAATATGCATCAAATAATAAAATGTTTATTTATTTTTGTATGTATTTGTGAGACGAGGTTAATAGGTGTCAAGTGTGTGAGCAAAGTTTAGTAGAGTGTACAGAGTTATAGTTATTTAGTTAAATAAAGACATAGAACAAACAATAGTACAGTGGATGTTAAAGGTGGTGATGGACTAGAAGACGATTTGGAGTAAAAATAAGCGAGTTATAGGCGTTTTTAGAAAATTAAGTGTCCTAACCTAAAATACATGTGATCGTAAATTGTAAATAAACAGCAAAATCCAGCCAACAAGAACAAATTAATAGCTGTGTTTCTTTAAGTCTGACTGGCGTAAGCGTAAACGCGTTGGATTCTCTTGAGTACGAACGCAACAGACCAAGGTTCAAACCCGGAGCATACTTCTTTTTATTAAATAAAATAATAATATGTAAACATAAATGAACAACGACAGGAAAAGAAATAGATACAACAAAAAATAAGACGGAGACCAAGGCAAAGAGGGAAGCGAGGAAGATACAGGAATTTTCTCAAAAAGTAAAAAATCTTAAGGTCACCAGAACAAAGAAAGCTGCAGGAAGCAAAGCAATTAGCCGCAAACAAAAATAAATACACGATAGCAACAACCACTAAGCAACAAGAAGTGGAAAAAATGGATGAACTAAAAGACATGATGAGAACGATAATGCAAGAAATGAAAAAGAACACAGAAGAGCTGAAGGAGGAGATAAAGGAAGTAAGAAGGGAAATGCAGAGAAAGGAAGAAGAGTGGAATAAGGAGAGAGTCCAAATACAAAATAGACTTGAAAAAAGTAGAGATTAGACTGGAATGAATAGAGAAGGAGAGAAGGAAGAATAATATAATAATAAAAGGGCTAACAGTAAAGGAACATAATGAAAAAAAAGAAGTAGAAGACTTTATAAGCGGTGTGCTCGAAGTAGTACCTATAATAAAGAGGGCCTATTTGATAAATAAAAGCAAAACAACAGATATGGTGCTTGTAGAGGTCGATACATGGGAAAAGAAAGAGTAGATTATGAAAGCGAAGGGAAATACATTGAATAACACCAAAATATATATTGATCATGACTTGACTGACAGAGAAAGGGATATACAAAGGGAGATTAGAATTATTGCGAGAGAAGAGAAAACAAAAGGAAACAGAATACGAGTTGGCTATCAAAAACTCAGAATAAACGATAAGACATATAAGTGGAATTAACGCAAAGAAGGGCTAGAGGAATGCGAGTCCCATATGAGTACAAAAAACGAATAAAGAAGACAACGAATCATACGAAGACAACTAAGGCTAAGAAACAGGACGAATGCAATGAACAAGAAACAAACACAAACAATGTAGGCAAGTCTAAAATTGGAATAAGGGACAGTAGGGGAATAAGCGGCAAGAATGAGGAACAAAGTAACAAAGAAAATGTATGTCTCATAAAGGCAGACACGAAAACAGGCAAAAATAAAGGAAAAATGAGGGAGGAGAGCATAAGAATAGGGTTTTGGAATGTGGCCGGGATAAAGTCAAAGTGTAAGGGCGGAAGGTGGCAAAAAGACTTTGAGGAGTGGGTGTTAGGAAAGGATGTGGTAGGATTATTGAAAACATGGATGATGGAGGAGGAGTGGGAAAATGTGAGAAATTCACTTCCAAGGGGACTTAGGTGGTCGGTACAAGGGGCAACGAAGGAGGCAAAGAGAGGGAGAGCAAAGGGTGGTATGATAGTGGGAACGAAGTGGTCCCTAAAAACAGGAGAGGTGGAATTTGTAGAAGAGGTAGACGGTGTAGCGTGAGTTAAATGCCAAAAGGGGGAGTGTCAACTGGAAGTAGGGGTGGTTTACATTAATAAGAACTGGGCCGAAGTGCAGAAAGTGGTAGATGAGAAAGGCAACGAAGGAGGGAGTTGTGTGGTGGGGGGAGATTTTAATGCGAGAATAGGGGAGATGTGGGGTGGAGTGAGTGGTCAAGGTAAACTAATAGGAAGGACGTCTCAGGATAAACTAATCAACGGAGAGGGAAGGAGGATGGGGAAGTGGTTAATAGAAGAGGGATGGGAGGTGTTAAACGGATGCACAGAAGGTGATTGGGACGGGAAGAAAACGTATGTAGGACAACAAGGATCTTCAGTAATTGATTATGTCGTAATAAAGGGGTTAAATAGGGGAGAAGTTAGAAGAATGGAGGTGGAGGAAGTCCTGGGGTCGGACCATTTGCCAATAATGCTAGAGATAAGGATGGGGGAATGTAAGGGAAATGAACAAGAGCAGGATGCGTGGAAGATAGAAGATAGTGTGAGGGCGATTAAGAGCATGGGAAAGTGCTTGGAGAAGATAAACTGGAATGAAGTAAAAACAATGGAAGATATGGAAGAGATAATCGTGAGTTGTGGAAGAATAGTGAAAAATGGGGGCGGAAAGAGTTGCCCATGGTGGGATGAAGAGTGTCATGACGTAAAGAGGGAAGTGAGGAAGGCAGTGAGGGAGTGGAGCTTGGGTAGGGGCGAAGAGCAGGGGGTGGTGGCAGCAAGGGTTAGGTACGCCAAAGTATGCGAAAGAAAGAATAGGCAGGTTTTGGAGAGAACGACCGAGGAAATTAGATTGTGTAGAACTGAAAAGGAGATATGGGGTATTCTAAGAAGAGGTGAAATGAAGGGGCCCATAGGAGTTTCTTTGCAAGAATGGTCAGAGAAATGTAATAGAATGGCTGGAGAGCCGGGAGGGATAGGGGAACGAGGGGTAGCGGGAGTGGTTGAAGAGTTTTCAGAGGAGGAGATAGAAAACGCATTTGCAGAGGTGAAGGCTGGAAAAGCTGCGGGGCTGGACGGGCTGAGGGCAGAAATGTGGAAGGAGATAGGAAAGGAGGGAAAGCGAAGGTTTGGAGGGTTGCTAAACCAAATGTGGAGGGGAGACGCGGAAATTCCAGAGGCGTGGCGTGTGGGAGTTATGTGCCCGGTGCATAAAGGAGGTGATAAATCTAATGCAGAAAACTATAGAGGAATTTCAATTATGTGCACCGGGTACAAAATTGCAATGACGATAGTGAAAAATAGATTGGAAAAAGAGGTGGAAATTAATGGAATACTGCCGGAGACTCAAGGGGGTTTTAGAAAAGGCAGGGGAACAAGGGATCAAATATTTACGCTGAGAGGACGGACCTGGCGTAAAGATGGTAACGGTACTGGGGTGGCGGAGGGCGGAAAAAAGAAAGGAGATGATATAATTTTGTGTTCTATTATTATTTTTTATTTGTAATTTTATTTTTTTATATGCCAATAAAGGTCTTTTTTTTTAATAAAATGTTTAATTTCAAATTCTACTGTCAATCGTACTATTAGCGAATATAAGAAATCCAGAGAGATTTGTAGCAATAAACAGCTTGGAGGACATAATTACAAGTTTTGATGACGTAGTGATGATCCGTGCATAGTTTCTTCCAGAGCTGGGATAAATCCTCAACAACAGGATTCGAATCACGAATCCGAATCACCTAATATGATTCGAATCACAAATACTCGAATAAAGGATTCGTAAGTGAAAAATATGATTCGAATCAAAGATTCGAATCCTCATTTTTGAATCACGGATACAAATCCTTTAAAAATAAATTTGAATTAATTATTTGCAACCAGTAATATTTTATTCCATCAGTTTCTATTAATAAAAACGTTCATTTACCGACTAAATTTCTGATTATATAATGATTTTAATTAATGATGATATATGTGGTATTGAACTTCATTTTAAATCTGTGTTTTATACGCGTGGCGCATGAAGTAAAATTTCGAGTTTAGAAAAGCCCCGTGAAAATTTGTCTCGGGTCGCTGCGCGACCCTCGACAAATTTTCTAAGCGGGGCTTTTCTAAACTCGAAATTTTACTTCATGCTTAGTCTGGGAGTGGACAACACTCGTTCTTAGAAGTTTCAAATTAATGGATCACTCTAGATTACTAAGTTTATTACCATTTTACAAAGGATACAGCTTGAAGGACCAATCATGGTCTTCGGAGACCGAAGGACTACAGGGAATCGAAGTTTATTTACAAGAAAACAACGAATATCTGAAGGTTTACAGCATGGATAGTAAAGAAAACATCCAATTTTGAAAAAATATCAAATTTGGGTTGATTTTCAGTGCGTTTTCAACTTTACTTTAAATCAGTGTTTTATACGCGTGGCGCATGAAGTAAAATTTCGAGTTTAGAAAAGCCACCCTCGACAAATTTTCTACGCGGGGATTTTCTAAACTCGAAATTTTACTTCATGCTCAGTCTGGGAGTGGACCGTCAAGATTTTCTACATGTCGAGATTTTCGATATTTCTAGATTTATGTCGATTTATTCACAGTTTGTTTTTGTATTAAATGCAGCTTTAATATTAAATAAAAACGTTTCCTTTTTAGGAATAGAATATTCACCCATTAAGAGCCGAGCAAATTATAAAGTTAACTCTAAAAGTTAATTTTAGGTAAAATTTTGCATCTTTTTCTATAATTTCAATAAATGATTTATTATATTACATACGTCGATTTTTTAAAAGTTAAATTTAAAATTCAAACGAGTGTTGTCCACTCCCAGACTAAGCATGAAGTAAAATTTCGAGTTTAGAAAAGCCCCGCGTAGAAAATTTGTCGAGGGTCGCGCAGCGACCCGAGACAAATTTTCGCGGGGCTTTTCCAAACTCGAAATTTTACTTCATGCGCCACGCGTATATAACACTGATTTAAAGTGAAGCTAAAAATGCACTGAAATCCAACCCAACTTCGATATTTTTTTCAAAATTAGATGTTTTCTTTCCAATCCATGCTGTAAACCTTCAGATATTCGTTGTTTTCTTGTAAAAATACTTCGATTCCCTGTAGTCCTTCGGTCTCCGAAGACCATGGTTAGTCCTTCGAGCTGTAGCCTTTGTAAAATGGTAATACACTTAGTAATCTAGAGTGATCCTTCAATTTGAAACTTCTAAGAACGAGTGTTGTCCATTCCCAGACTAAGCATGAAGTAAAATTTCGAGTTTAGAAAAGCCCCGCTTAGAAAATTTGTCGAGGGTCGCGCAGCGACCCGAGACAAATTTTCACGGGGCTTTTCTACACTAGAAATTTTACTTCATGCGCCACGCGTATAAAACACTGATTTCAAGTGAAGTTAAAAATATACTATTAACGTTGGATATTTTTCATGGTTAAGTAACCAAATATGCATTAACAAATATTTGAATTATTTGAAAATTTAAATATTTATATTCAAATATGAATAATTTAGTGATTTAAATATTCATATTAGAATATATGACTATTTGAATTAATCGAATTCGAATCCTAGCATTAGTAGCGACGATTCGCATTATTTAGGAGGATTTAAATCTGTGTATGAGGATTCGAATCCTTTTATAAGGATTCGATTCCTTTTATAAGGATTCGAATCCTTTTATAAGAATTCGAATCCTTTTATAAGGATTCGAATCCTTTTATAAGAATTCGAATCCTTTTATAAGGATTCGAATCATCCACGTCTGGATTCGAATACGAATCCTTTTAAAAAAATGTAACGAATCCGGATCACGAATCCGTTTTCACTAAAGTATTCGAATACCTCTTTTGAATCCTCTAAAAGGATTCGAATCCGGGAATCGAATCCTGAATGATTCGAATCCTGCCCAGCTCTGGTTTCTTCTATAAAAATGAACTGATAACTTTGAATAAAGTTTTAAAAGAAGTAAACGATCATGCAGGCATGCCGAAGATGAGTCGTTCTACCTTGTATAGTTTTATGAAACAAATCATTTTTAAGTAAGATAGAAACCAGTGCTGGTCGAATCATTCAGGATTCGAATCCTGGATTCAAATCCTTTAAGAGAATTAAAAACAGGCATTTGAATACTTAAGTTCAACTGGATTCGTGACCCGGATTCGTTACATTTTTTTAAGAGGATTCGTATTCGGGTCTAAATGTGGGTGACTCGAATCCATATAAATGGATTCGATCCTTGTAAAAGGATTCCAATATTTATAAAAGGATTTGAATATTTATAAAAGGATTCGAATATTTATAAAAGGATTCGAATATTTATAAAAGGATTCGAATACTTACAAAAGGATTTGAATCGTCAAAAATAATTCGAATTCATTGTGAGGAATAACATGAAAAATGTTTTTTTGTGTGTTTTTAAATTTCTCGTTAAATCACTGTTTTATGCGCGTGGCGCATGACGTAAAATTTCGAGTTTAGAAAAGGCCAGAAAATTTGTCTCGGGTCGCTGCGCGACCCTCGACAAATGTTCACGGGGCTTTTCTAAACTCGAAATTTTACTTCATGCTTAGTCTGGGAGTGAAAACGCTCGTTCGAAACTTCATAATGAATGCTTTGATAAGAACATTAAATTATTGAATATGTTTTTAAAGATAATATTCGAGTTTTCAAAATTTTGTTTAATATTGTTTGAAGTAAAACTGACACGGTAGCCACAATCTGAAATGTTAAGTTTTTTCGACATTTCCCTGACTAAAGATTTTTCCCCTGGCCTCTTAATATAACTTTCTTTAGTGGGAAACCGCCATTCTGTTTAATAGTTTTCATTGTTTTTGCCAATATTTAAGTTAATTTTATAAATTTTTACGTGCTTTGTAATTTGCCTGCTGATTTTGACAAATTTAATAAAATCATATGGCTTTTTTGTTAGTGTTTTGGTCATTTGAGTATAATTCTATGACTTTTCTTTGACTTTCCTGGTTTTATTGATATTCAGTGAATTTTTCATTTACGTAAATTTCAGGCATTAGTCGATTTTATAATAGAGTTTAATTTGAAGTTTTGAACGAGTGTTTCCTCTCCCAGGCTAAGCATGAAGTAAAATTTCGAGCTTAGAAATGCCCCGTGAAAATTTGTCGAGGGCGTAGCGACCCGAGACAAATATTCTGGGCTTTTCTAAACTCGAAATTTTACTTCATGCGCCACGCGTACAAAACACTGATTTGAAGTGGAGTTCAGAAACACACAAATACATCTTTAACCAGAGTAACAGGCAGTAAGATATTTAGTCTGTTATCAACGATGTTCAGTGGTAATAATAAATAATTAGGTTTTGAATATTTTTCTTAAAACAACTGGTAACGATATTTATATAATAATGGTTGCAAAAAAATAATAAAATCAAATTTATTCTTAAAGTGTTTGTATTCGTGATTCAAAAATCATATTTATTCAATTTTGTTAATTTAAATCGACATTATTAACTCCATAACAACCGTAATAAACAAGGTTTTATTCACTAGTGAACTAAAATTTTTTTAGGTCACTAGTGAGTTAAAAAATTTATTTCAAAATAAATGTAAAGTACATTTTCTTTACAATTTCGTCAAAATTGAATAAAAACATATATACGCCACGTGAATTAAACACCTTTATTCACTCAAAGAAATGATTTCACTCGCGCCAAGGCGCTCGTGAAATCAAAAATCTTTTCGTGAATAAAATCGTGTTTAATTCACTTGATGTATAATATTTATTATTTCTTACGAATCCGTTAATCGAATATTCGTGATTCGAATCATATTAGGTGATTCGGATTCGTGATTCTAATCCTTTTTACAAGGATTCGTCCCAGCTCTGATAGAGACACATTATTATATACATTTCATATTATATTATGAACATAATGTAAATATGTTTTATTTTACAGATATATGGCGAGATGCCGTATAAGCATTTTAATTGAACAGACGATATCGTACGATGGAAAAGAAAATACTTAACCACAATTAAGAAATAAGAAGAAGTAAGAAGTGGATATTTGATTTTATTTAAAGAGTAATTATGAAATTATTTGAAATTGCCTCCAAATTTATCAAGTGATATTTCTGGTAACTTTTTATAGTATAAATTGGGCTTTGGCACTTACTTCTTCTAGTTTTTAAACAGACTATAGGCAGGATTAAATTTGTTAAATTAAATTAATATATTCTTTTACATCAGTGGTTAAATTTACAATCCCTATATAATTTACCAACTTTGTCAATAACCGGTAATTAAATATCTTCCGTGCAATTAGATGGCAGTCATCTAACCTAACCTAACATTAGTGACTGTACTCAACCTTAATCATAAGGTAGCGAACCTAATTGACATGAAAAATTAAACATACACGACCAAAATTGTGAAAACAACAATCTCTCAAAGGCAATTAAAATTTACATCAATGCAGTTTAAATAAATATTGTCGTTTTACGTGAAAAAATGCAATTCACGTTTATTACAAATAAAAAAAATTATTTTCCTCAAAATACAAAAGTATTCAAATACTGCCCCACTCTGGTACGTGTACTTTCTTATTAATACTATTGCTAATAAATAAATCTTAATAAATAACTTACGTCATTTTCAGATATTGCTGTCGAAGGTCTTGACGACCGCATCTTCTCCAAGCTCTTTTCCAAATCCAGAAGCTTATTTTGCACCTTTTCAATATCTTTCTCAGATTGCTCCAATTCCAACTAAGACACATTAAGAAATCTTTTCAGGTATCACAGGCAATTAGAGTTGTATTTTGATGACATGAAATAATAACTAAGTCTTCACTTTTTGTCTTGATGTAATAACACTGGTCGGCATGAAAATCGGCCCTGACACCATTTCTGCCGATCCTTATGTAAAATGACCTCCTGAATCCGAATATGACCCCCGTTTTCCCCCATCACCCACCATTTTCGGGGGAGGCCCCCCCACCTATTTTTATCACTTTTCGATAATTTTGAGGGATGAAAAGGATTATTTTAGCCTTTACGTTTCTTCTGAGGGGCTAGAGAGGTAAAAAGTTCCAAAAAATGAACATTTGTAGCAAGGAGGTAGATTTGGGGGGGGGGGGGGGATTTGCCCCCTTAAATTGTAAAAAAATCCTTAAAAATGATCGATTTTTCCGTTTTTTTTTCGCAGTTTTTTCACTTGTTTTCTACATATTCCAGCTTCCATCCCCCCCCATCCTCCCCCAAACAATAAAAATATATAGCAACAATATATAGCAACAATAATAAAAATATATAGCAACAATAATAAAAATATATAGCAACAGTTCGGAAGATTCACTGTACCACGCTGGCGCTCTCAATACCTCGCGCGCACAGGTTTGCCCAGGAATTTATTATTTTACATTTATTATTTTACTTTTTATTTATTATTCTTTACAGCTAAAATAATCCTTTTCACCCCTCCAATGGATGAGGGAAACGGGGGGAGTATTGAGAGCGCCAGCGTGGTACAGTGAATCTTCCGAACTGTTGCTATATATTTTTATTATTGTTGCTATATATTTTTATTATTGTTGCTATATATTGTTGCAATATATTTTTATTATTTGGGGGTGTTTGGGGGAGGATGAGGGGAGGATGAGGAGGATTGATCATTTTTAATGATTTTTTTACAATTTAAGGGGGCAAATCCCCCCCAAATCTACCTCCTTGCTACAAATGTTCATGTTTTGGAGCTGTTCACCTCTCTAGCCCCTCAGAAGAAATGTAAAGGCTAAAATAATCCTTTTCATCCCTCCAAATTATCGAAAAGTGATAAAAATAGGTGAGAGGCCTCCTCCGAAAACGGTGGGCGATGGGGGAAAACGGAGGTCATATTCGGATTCAGGAGGTCATTTTACATAAGAATCAGCAGGAATGGTGTCAGGGCTCGAAAAAAAAAATTGTTTTGCAGACCAGTGTAATTAATATCGTATGTTCAATACAGAAAAAACTCTCTAGAGTGTCATGGAAAATATTGCAGGTTTGCAACTCTGAAATTATATATTATAATTATTACGTCTGAAGTTCCTAAAGCGTTTAGCCAACTTAAATTTAAAAAAATTAAATCATGGTACTCTAGAGGTTTTTTTTTTTATTGAACATACATTACATTTAATTAATTTCTTACCTAACCTGTGGTTTTAATCTAATTTAGTATATTTAATTAAAATACTTGGTATAAAAAATAAATATACCAAAATTAGTAGTACTTAGGTCCAAGGCCGTAGCCAGGGGAGGATATAGGGCTTCAACAAGTTCACAAGTTTAGTAAATCCGGATATTGCAGATATTGAAGCTTCAATATTTATAGCCAAAAATAACAATTGTTTATCAAAAATCAAAATAAAAATTTTAACAGCTAAGAAATTTTGAATATTTCATATATTGAAGCTTCAATATTTTCAAGTCAAGTCAAGTTTTTAAAGACACTGAAGATCAATGATTACAATAGAAAAGAGAAGATAAATGACAAAACAATTACTTGTACGTAAACAGAAGTAAATGATTGCAACAGGAAATAATTGCTTGTAGAAAATTTAAGATAAATAAATGAATATAAGAAACATGGCCGTAGCCAGGGAGGATATGCGGGATCAACACCCGCCCCCGCTCTCGAAATTTTCAAAATGTTAAATTTATAAAAGCTGGTCAAAAACAAAAATTTTACTTCTATAAAACACTGATTTCAAGTAAAGTTGAAAACACATTCTTCATTAAATATCAAAAATTAAGTAAATTCGGATATTTCAGATAATGAAGCCTTAATATTTATAGCCAAGAATAATAATTGCTTATCAAAATTCAAAATAAAAAGTTTTTACAATTAAGAAATTTCGAATATTTTAGATATTGAAGCTTCAATATTTTAGAGTCAAGTATAAACAATAGTTTTTAAAGAACACTGAAGATCAATGATTACAATAGAAAACAGAAGATAAATGACAAAACAATTACTTGTACGTAAACAGAGGATAAATGATTGCAACAGGAAATAATTACTTGTAGAAAAAAATATTATGTTTCCATAGCAACCAATTGCTTTTTTGTTTTGTTACGAGGCATTTTTCGTTGACATAAACTCAATATTACATAACCTACTAATCTAATTTGTTGACATAAATTCAATATTACATAACCTACAAATCTAATTTGTTTACATAAACTCAATATTGCATAACCTACAAATCTAATTTTAGTCAAATTAAAAGATATACATATAAGAAATTTGGCTTTTAAGTATACATACCCCCGTAATACGCAGTAATTGTTCAGGCATTCGATTATCATTGAAAATCGTTTAATTTGAAGCTTCTTACGAGGGTTCCTACTTCCAGACTAAGCATGAAGTAAAATTTCGAGTTTAGAAAAGCCTGAAAATTTGGTTTGGTCGCCAAACCAAATTTTCAGGCTTTTCTAAACTCGAAATTTTACTTCATGCGCCACGCGTATAAACACTGATTTCAAGTGAAGTTGTGAACACATTCTTCTTTAAATATCAAAAGTTAAGTAAATCCGGATATTGCAGATATTGAAGCTTCAATATTTATAGCCAAGAATAACAATTGTTTATCAAAAATCAAAATAAAAATTTTAACATCTAAGAAATTTCAAATATTTTATATATTGAAGCATCAATATTTTAGAGTTAAGTTTTAAAAGACACTGAAGATCAATGATTACAACAGAAAAGTGAAGAAAAATGACAAATCAATTACTTGTACGTAAACAGAAGATAAATGATTGCAACAGGAAATAATTGCTTGTAGAAAATTTAAGATAAATAAATAATTATAGGAAACAAGGCCGTAGCCAGGCGGGATATGCGGGTCCAACCCCTCCGCCCCGCTCCCGAAATTTTCAAAATGTTAAAATTTACAATGTAAAAGTTTTCTATAAACCGCCCCCACCACCGAAATTTGTATATCCCTCCCGACATTTTTTTTGTCTACTGCCTTGCTTAGGACCATTTGTACCCCGACTGATTAACTTTAATCATCCACTAATCATTGGTTAGCCCTCTGATTTAGTCAAAATTCGAGAATATAAGAGTGTTATAAATTTGTAGGATAACCTAAACATGTGAGTCGCCTATTTCCAAAAACCCCTAAATCCATTAGAAAACAATGGATTTAGGGGTTTTTGGAAATAAGCGATGTATTATCTATCAATATGTAAATGTGTGAACAATTTGTGCATAAAACTGTTGTGTATTTAAGTACTACTCATTCATTAAGTTAATCGACTTGGATGCAAAAAGGTTTTAATGGACCAATTTTTGAATTGAAATTAATCCGCAGTTATAAGAATGAAATAAGCGCCATTATTTTTCATGAGACGTTTTTAGAACATTAAGAAGCCAAAAAGATACGTTTCGGATTTACACTCTTCTTGGAGGTGCCGATTAAAATGATATTTGGTGTTTTATTTATTTAGACATATGTAGGTTTTTTTACCAGACATTGAAGACGCATTACTTATTTCACGTTCAAATCGAACTTAAATACTAAAAATCCTACTTACATCAGAATTATTATCCGTAGATTTAACTTGTGGACTACCTCTCTTCTCCAAATTATTCCTAACCTGCTCCATCAACGACCCGTACTTCGCCTCCAAATCCTTATACCTTCCCTCTAAATCTTTTTTCTCCTCACCCAACTGCTTAACCCTAGCCTTCATCTGAGTATTACAATCAACCGCCTCTTCGAGCTTATCCAACGTCATCTGCTTCGCCGACGTGTTCAGCTTAATCTCCTTGGTGGCAACTTCCAACCGCTTTATAAGGAGAGCCCGATCGCTTATTATATCGTCGAGTTGCTGTTTCAATTGCTTGTTGTCTTTTTGGAATTGAATTAGCTGCCTTCCCAAGTCGGATTTCTCTTTGGTGAGAGTGTCCAGTTTTTTGTTGAGATTCGAGTATTCCTTCCAGGTGTTCATCTGCATTTCGCGCATCTCCTCTTTGAGTTTGGAGCAGCGCTTTTCCACTAGTCTTGAGGTGAGTTCGGTAGTTGAGGATTCAATCTGTTTGAAAGATGAAATTGTGGCATTTCTTTTGACAGATTGGCAGTTTTATAACCATGGATGCAATATTTATAATATTATTGGTTATTGTTGAATACCAAGGTAATTGGATGACACACATCAACGTCATCAAATCTCTGTACAGTCTTATCGTGATATATTATAAATTTACCCTTTTCGGATCATTAATGAGCCCGTTGATCAGAGACAACCATTGGGAGTTTACTGCCAACTGTCGGGGAATTCTCTGTTTGCATCCAAGTGTTTGGAATTTTTGCAATTGTATGAAATAGATTATACGGAATACCGTTCATTAGATACCAACACACATCGCAAAAAAGTTCAAACATGTGAATGTTGAACATTGTGATGAACGGGCTCATTATTCTTCTAGCTTTCTCATATTATCAAAACATGTAATATCAAAAATAATTACAAATGACCTAAATTATAGTATAGGGTGCGGCAAAATATACCCAGCCAAGTTTTTTAAAGTAAAACAAAAATTAGCGCAAAAAAATATATTTTTTTAATCAAAACTATTTATTAATACATGTAACATTATTTAGGAAAAACAACATCGAGCCAAACAATGACAAACTCTACTTTGAGCGTGTAGCATAACTTTGCGCAATATTTCAGCTGGAATTTGCCCAATTTGGGTTCTCTCCAAAACGAAATACTAAGATTTTTGAGAGTTTGCCAGCGGAACTGGAAGTACGCGTGTGTGGGACGCACAAATGTTAAGATAAAGTTCTTTCGGAGACTTACCGTTTAGCCGCAAATTGTATTTTAAGTTCCAATGTTGAGGTTATATAGGTTGGTATATTTGGGTAAATAAGCACATTACAGGAATACATTGTACACATGATGAAATTATTTCCAAAATTATGACGTAAATAATTAAAATTGTAGTATTATCTTCATTTATACAGCTAAAATCACGATATTTATTTTACACTAAATATGAGGTGTACTGACGATTATTTGAAATAATGGATATATAAGTTGAATCCATTAGAAAATTACAAATATTTTAATTTATGATATAAAAAAGTAGATGGCGCTACCTTTACGCGGAAACGAGAATATTATGATATTGTACCATTACTTTTTAGTAAATTGATCTCGTAACAATATCACATATACTGTAATTATAACATCACTATGTACTCAGTTATACACCGTTCCATTTGTTTCTGGATCTCGCCTAGCCATGCTTTCGTGATGTTATGTTGCAGTATCAACATTTACATTTTATATTAATTGGCACTCCTGATTCCTTATTTTAACAGTGTTGCAATAATTTATGATATCATAAGTAATCCTCTTTTTAATTTTCAAGAGGTTTATTGTTAATCTTGCAACAATTATTTCACCACGCGGTCGCTTCTTCGAGCATTTTATTATTAAATCAAATTAATCTAGTGTTGCAATGCTGTGTCAATGTGAAAAATAATTTCAGGCACATATTAAATATTAACAAGCCAAAGATTATCTCTGAATCAAAAAGGTTACAAATTCTGAAATCCTACAAACATTTTAGGCAAAATAATCCAAATCTACAGCATCACAATATTATTACGATTTTAATAGATATTTTTGGGGTATGTCTAGTATTTTAATTATCATATATATTTAATTAAAGATAATTACGTTTTCATTACAATTAATTTTACGACAAAGACCTGACGAATTGAAATCTACTACTTCTGGCAAACGATCTAATAACAGCCATTTTTGGAATCACCTAGCTAGAAAAGATCTGCAACAACTAATTTGGCAATATAACTCTAGAAATCAGTATTTTACTTTGAGAGATCTTTTGAATGATATGAAAGAAAATTATGAGTTCCATGGGAGTAGAACAACACTTTATAGGGTTGTTAAAAGTATGGGGTATAAATTCAAATTAATTAATGGACGCAAAATTCTCTGTGAACAAAAACATGTTGTTGCAGCTAACATTATTTTCCTTAGAAAATTTTTACAGTATCAAAATTCCAGTGAAGATATCCAATTCGTATACCTGGATGAAACATGGATATATCAGAATGGATCCGTGGTTCGACGCTGGGTACATGAAACGGATATAAAAAGTAATCCAACTAAATTCAAAAATAAAGGCAAACGCTTCACCATTCTACATGCTGGGTATAGGGGTGGGTTTTTGGATGGGTGCGATTTTTTATTACATTCGAAAAACAATGACCGAGATTACCATGCCACAATGGATGGTAATACTTTTCAAAATTGGGTGGTTAATCAACTTATTCCTGCTTTGGCTAAGCTTTCAGGGAAATGTGTAGTTATTATGGATAATGCTGCATACCATTCTGTGTAATTAGACAAAACTCCTTCATTTTCTTGTAAGAAATGCGAAATGCAGGAGTGGTTGGTTAAACACAATGTAAAATTCAATCCAAAATTAACCAAAAAGGAGCTATGGGCTTTATTTATACCTTTTCGATCAAATGACAAAATTTACGTAGTTGATGACATTTTGAGAAAGAACGGGCACGAAGTTCTTAGATTACCGCCATACCATTGTCAATACAATCCATTTGAAATGGCATGGGGGTTTTGTAAGACTTGCTACAATAAGCGCATAAATTCTAAGCAACCATCTAAGGATCGTGTTCAGAATTTATGGCTTGAGTCTCTCTCAAAATGTACATCCGATATGTGGCAAAATTTCTGTGATCATTGTGAAAAACTTATTTCGGATGACTGGACAAAACACATGGGGAACCTTTTTTTTGAAACCATTCCTCCTTTTATTATTTCGCTTGGGGAATCTGGCTCAGAACAAACATCAGAAGATTCAGATGCAGGTTCTCTTGACTAAATAATAAAAGTGGAATGAGGGCTTAAAAATTGTTTGACATGAAAATTATCAGTATCACAAGAGGGTGGGAATAAATTTGCAATTCTACAAAAAAATACTGAGGGCCAACAGAAGAGAGAATGACCAAAATTAAGGTGGATGGATGGAGTTGATCAAAATGTGTTAACGGGAAGACCCAAGCGAGAAATACAAATGGATGACGAAATAAGTTTGCAGAGCCGAATTCATTATATTTGTTATATACAATATTATTGCTGTGTTTGTATGTACAAAAACCAAGTAGTAAATTTTGTTAATCTTAAAACTGCATATTATTATTCTTTTATATCTGAAAATTTGTAAAACAGGCAACAGTGTAAGATCACAATAGTCAGAAATTATAACCTTAAAATCGAACATCTGACAGTGACATTTAAAAACCCTGATTTAAAACACAACCAGCCCCATTTACAATACTTAAACTGTCACTTATCCATAGCTAGGCGAGATCCAGAAACAAATGGAATATATTATATGTATAAAATTATAGTAAACACTTAACTTTTGATTTTCAATAAATTCATATTTGCCGTTTACGAAAATCAACGCAACTAGAAATTATGGTTATAGAAGTTAGAGACAAATTTGAATATTTCAATAACAAAATTATTTTATTACGTTAATCCCAGTCATTGGAAAAACATTTTATTAAGCGGATCTTTTTTAACATTTTAATACACTGCGCCATCTATTTTTGTATACCAAAAGCTAAAATACTCATCATCTAAACATGAATAATAATCACTCTAGAATTATATATCCATTAGTTAAAATAATCGTCAGTAGACGTCAGATTTAGTGTAAAATTAATATTGTGATTTTGGCTGTATAAATGAAGATAATACTACAATTTGGATTAATTACGTCATAATTTTGGAGATGATTTCATTATGTGTACATTTTATACCTGTAATATGCTTATTCACCCGAAAATACCAACGTATATAATCTCAAAATCGGAACTTAAAATACGATTTGCTTCTAAAAAGTAAGTCTCCGAAAAAACTTTATACTAACATTTCTGTGTCCCACACATGTCTACGCCCGGCTCAATTTAAAACAAATCAAAAATCGGAGTATATTATATTAGTCTTTAAGTCTCTTATTGTCTTTGGGCGATTATTAAAGACTTTACTTTTTAAGTTTCCCCACAAGGAAAAATCTAGTGCCGTAAAATCAGGGGAATGAGGCGCCGCACAGTGGTCGGAGTAGCATAGGATCACGGAAATAATTATTTAATCACCCTATATATAGCTCATTAAGTATTTTAAAGTATTATTTATCAAAATAAACGGTATTTGGTGGAATGAGGATACAGTGCATAAATGTGACGTTAAATAAATATGAAATTTTATTGCAGAAAGAAGTACAGTAAAAAAAAACAACAAAAATCGAAGACTTAATGACTACACGAAATATGAATGGCATACAAATACATGATAATAAAAATAAATACCTTAATTATTGCTTACTACTAATACTTGGGCATCTTTATGTAGGGGTACATGTTTTTTTATTGAGTTTTGTTCTAAGCCTACTGATGAATGGGTCCGAGGAAGCCAGTAGCATATTAATAATATCTTCATTTGTAGACTCTCGAGAACAATTTCTAGAGTGGCTTAACCTGTAATGACGGTAATCTTTATTGCGAGCTTCTTGAGCTTCTTCTGTCAACATGCCGATCGGTAGCATAGCCAAATTTATTATTTTACTGCCATGCATGAGGATTTTATAAACCGTGTTGGGCATGTAGTACCAGCTATATAGACTGACGTACAATTCAGCAGTTTCGGTGCAATAGTTGTCGAATTTTTCGGCGTCAATTGTCGCACCCGAGTTTATTATTTGTAAAATTATACCAAATCTGTGAATTAAATTTTCATCTACTCCTGTGATTTTGGCTGTTACAGCTGGGTTATTGAAAAATCTTCTAGATGTGTTGCCATCATTACTAGTATCCATTCCTTGTTTCACGAAGCCCACTTTAAGGCCCAACTGTTTAAATAATTCTTCTTGAATCCTTTTCTTCTCCACTTCTGTTTGCGGCTTAGTAGTTTGATTGGTTCTCCAGCTCTTAAAAGATTTATTATATGCAATATGGATTATACACTCCATGAATTTGATGCGCGCACGGAGGGGTGCCAAGCCCACCTTTAATGCATCTTCGTCTTCAATTTTGCTACGCACCATCTTTAAATCGTTCATTTCTGTTGGTTTTGCTTTGCAAATGAAACATACTGCATTAGAAGATGTATCGGTGATAGTTTGTGCGTTTTTGCCATCAATCATTGTAAAGAGAAGTTGGTGATGCACTTCGTAAGTTTTTCCATTCAATGATATCACGGTTTCGTTTAGGTTTGCTATTTCTGAGTACATCCTTGAAATTTCTTTTTTCGTGCCCATTGTTGTTTCTGTACTGAATTGAAACTGTACGGGTCTACAGTATCTTGTCGAAGATGGACATGTATTTTTCCAATGAACTAAATAAAGTATCGTTATCTTTTGTAGATAAACAAAGAGGATCTAGTGATGTTAAAAACATATTTGCATCTGTAATGTTTTTCTCGTTAAAAGTTTGTTTATACTCATTGTGGCCGGATGAACCATCGCATCCCCATTTGGAAATAAGGACACATTCTTCACCCATACTTGCCAGTTCGTCTTCAGTTTTGGACTTAAAAATTCTTTTTGTAGTGTGGTCCAGCAAATCTTGTAAACCTATACAAGCGTAACTTTCAGTGATTTCCATATCCGTGGGGTAATATTCTTTCTTTGCGTCTAGTACTTTATCATATCTTGGAAAAATATCACATCCTAAATCATTTACAACATTTCTAATAATTTGATATTGATGTTTTGATAATGATGCATCTAACAATAAAGCCAATGCTTTCTCTGGTGTAAATGATGTAGATGTGGTAGATTTATCCTTTAATTTATCGGCAGCTCTAGTAATGAGTTTTTCTGAAAAACTCTCACACAAACTTTTGACTTTATATCATTTGGTACGGTCGCAACACTCATCAAAATGTTTTTCTGGAGGTCCGCTGCGTGATCGCTTCGAAGGACCTGGTTCATCTTCTACCATATCAGGTTGTACAGGACTTACAGTGATAACAACAGTTTTCTGCAACCATTTCTGGTTTTTATTAAGAAATGTCTTCTTATTCCTTGCAGCCGCTTGCCACCTCTTCGTGAATTTGGGCAAGAAATTTCGACTCAATTCCTCGTAAATTTCCTCAATAACTGCCTCCTTGAGGTTCGGATAGGAGCGCTTGATGTTGTCGAGGCACTTAAGTACTTCACGGTTGCTCGAAATTACGATTTCAACTAATTCCGCGTATAAAATGGTAAAACTCGCCATGGTTCACAAACGGATATTACTTTCTGACAAATAGATTTAAATGAAATGTGTACAAACGAGTACAAACAAAAGCACGTGCCAAGCTACTTGATCAAAGATTTTGTTGATCGCAAGTTATTTTTCTGACAGCCATTCGCGCCCAGGTATCCATATGATCACGCAGAACGCGTCTATCCTTGAGTGAGCCCTAGCCACAGCCTGACTGAAAACGTTTTTCATCTCATAGTTTTTACGTAAATATCCTAAGGATGCATACTGGTGGAATGTTTGTTTTTGCAACCGACGGAGATGTGCGGGGTTGAACTGTACAGTTCGTACTATGTGCGTAAAGTGTGATGTTAGAATTTTGCATAAATTGTTTTGTTGCACTCCATTCAAATAAATATATTATTTACAAATAATTATTATAATATTTTATTTCAATAAAGTTTCTTACTTCTTGTAAATATGTAATATTTTGGCTTGTAATTCTTTCTAAGACCGCAGTTTACCGCAGCTGGAATTAATTTTGATATGTTCCTGAGATTTCAGAGATTTTTTTAAGGTATGTTAGAAGACAGCGGTCGACAGCGGAAATAACTATCAGTCATTGGTTTTATAGAAACTAGCAGTATATTTCTTTGAAATTGTTTTTGACTTAGTTAATAATAAATATTTATATTTTATCGATTTATTTTAATAGTCTATAGCTAACCTAAGCAAAACAAAAAAAAAGTTCTGCGAACACGAAATAAGGACCGAATACTTTGTATTTGAAAAGAGCACTTTTCAATTGTAAAATTGTGAGTGTTTCGTAGCTTTGATTTGATACCATGGTACTCTTATAATATTACACATTATGTTAGAAAACTTTTGAGGTATGTTTCTCTTAAGTATCTATTATAGAAATACTACATCAGTTAGACGATTAACTGGCCTGCCAAAAACTAACTTATTTCCGCTCTCCGACCACTGTGCGCCGTCTCAATATCTTAAATTTTTGAGAATAGCCTGGCAGGGAAAATATCTCTCAGAAGAGCGACCGTTTCACACGCTATGTGGCATGTAGCACCATCCTGCTGGAACGAGAAATTTTCAATGCCAAGATCTTTCAACTGTGGTTGCAGACCCGCTCGTATCATTGTTCTATACCGTTCACTATTAACAGTAACTGCATTGCCCATGGAATCTTCAAAAAAGAAGTGTCCAATGATTCGTTCAGAGCATACTGCGCACCAATCAACGACTTTGTGATCAAACTGCATGTTCTCTTGAAGAAAACGAGGGTTCTGTTTCCCAAAAACGATTATTTTGCTTGTTATCGCGACCAAAAAGGCAAAAATTTGCTTCGTTGCTCATTATCAAATTTTGCCAAAAGTTGGGTTCTGTTCCCATTAAGTTTGTAACGATTTGTGCGTATTGCAAACATTTTTGAATGTCAATCGGCCGTAGTTTGAATTTTGTATCGATACATATGCAAGTCTATCTGCAAAATTCATCTTAAAGTTCGCTCAGATAACCCTAATTGCGCCTCACGTCTTCTTGTGGAAGATTTTGATTCTGTCTGAACATCAGCCCGAACAAGCTCAATATTTTTATTTAAACGACCAGAACAGGGTCTTCCAATATGCTTTATATCACTTATTGTGTCATTTTGTAAAACAGCGTTTGCTAAACGTCTAATTGTTTCTCCGTGTGGAGGTCTTCGATTAGAATCCGCTCGCCTAAAAACGCGTTGAGTTGAAATTATCGAAGAAGAGTTTTCAAAATACAATTTAACAATTTCTGCGCGTTCTTAAGGCGAATAACGCCCCATAATAAAATTCTGTATATTTCTTCTTTCATAAAAACTTCACTTTTGACAGTTGTCAAGGAAATAACAAAATTATAACAATATTCCATAGCTGGGTATATTTTGCCGCACCCCCCACTGAGCAAAAAACAAACAAATAACGTTATATCAACATTGTAGCTACATTAAACGTTGTTTTAATGCTGATGAAACATCACTTAAATGGATTTGCTCAGTAACAAAATTATAACAATATTCCATAGCTGGGTATATTTTGCCGCACCCCCCACTAAGCAAAACACAAACAAATACCGTTATATTAACATTGTAGCAACATTAAACGTTGTTTTAATGTTGATAAAACATTACTTAAATGGCCCATACATCACGAAAAGAGACTGTAAACAAATACTAATACCATTTTAATGATTAATAGTCTGAACACCCTCGATAATTTGTTAAGGATTCCCATGATAAATATTAATAACTTACTGTTACAGGGAAGTCTTTCACAGCTTCCAACAAATTAAGATTGGGCATAAAACTGCAGTTATCTTTTTCCGGGATTGCAGGTTCGAATTTCATGGAAATACCACTAGGTTTAGCTGGTTCAATTAAAGCGATAGCTGAATTTGGTTGCTGATTATCTCCAGTAACCGCGATTGAATTTTGAGAAAGTTTGTAACTAAAATTAAGGAAATACTTTAAATACTACAGTGTTCATAATAAGCCTACTGAAAAAAGAAATGATTTCAATAATAATAGACATGAAACGTGTATGTGTAAGATATATAACATAGAAATTTAGCTTAAATTGTTATTAATATCGTATGTTCAATAAAAAAAACCTCTAGAGCACCATGGAAAATATTCTAAGTTGGCAACTCTGAGATTATATATTATAATTAAGTCGCCTATTTCAAAAACCCCTAAATCCATGTTTTCAAATGGATTTAGGGGTTTTTGGAAATAGGCGACCCAATTATCGTGTCTGACGTTTTAAATGTCAATTCCTAAAGCGTGTAACCAACCTAAATTTTAAAAAAGATAATACATGGCACACTAGAGGTTGTTTTTATTGAACAAACGGTATTTATATTATGTGTTTTAAGAGATTAATCACAATGAAATGTAGCTTACATTATTTGTTTACAGATTTTCATGGATATACACATGAAGAACGAGGCGATGAAGGAAAACATTCCCCAAGTAGCTACTTGTTTCCATGTCAAGTATCCCAAGTCTTCACCTTCCTCGTCAAGAGCAGTATCTGTTGAAATGTCTTAGATTCAATTATTGTTAGTACATTTTATCAAAACATATTTTTAATATCAAGAATATGAATTTGTGTTCAGTATTCATTCATTCTATAAAATAAAAAACTATTGTGGACGTACAATTGCTGTATACAAACGTTTAGTTTGCCAGCTATTGACGATGCTACTTAAGCTAATGAGAATTAGATGGCGTATACGCTGTCGAACATATGTTTTTAATGTTAAGTATGCAAGGTACCTCAAAAAGTATGCAAAAAAAAAAACTCTCTAAATTCGAATAAGGTGCGATTCACGAGTCGTGTCCCATGGTTTCCTTGATTTGTAGTGCTTTCTGCACCAATACATGTAATACGAAAATAGTTTGATGTCATCAGATTACATGTGTGAAAAAAGACAGAAAATTTCATAATATGTCTGCTATGGTTTTTAGATGGAACATGCGAAATCGTATGTTCCGGTATGCAGCTTTAAAATTGTAAGGTTAAACGTCATATTTTGACAATGTCTTAGTAAAACTAAATCTGCAAAAACTAAGCCAGAATATATTTTAATTAATGTGCACAACTGTTTCAAATGTGAGTTTAAGTTTTATAATTCCAATTTCCACATCTACTAAATGGTTCAGATATTTACAGAAATAAATAATGCATTTATGTTGATTTTGTGTAAGCTCAAACGAAAATGTTAGTTGAATCAAACGCGCATTCAGTAGATTTGGCAGATAGTGATCGGATTCATTTGTTAATACAAGGTATTTTTCTTTTAAGTATATATACAGGAAATTTTCTGTTAGTTATACATATGCATAAGCTTTTTTAAAGACTTCAATTTGAAGCTTAAAACGAGTGTTTTCTACTCCCAGACTAAGCATGAAGTAAAATTTCGAGTTTAGAAAAGCCCTGTGAAAATTTGTCGAGGGTCGCGCAGCGACCCGAGACAAATTTTCTGGGCTTTTCTAAACTCGAAATTTTACTTCATGCGCCACGCGTATTAAACACTGAAAGCACTGAAATATTGCGAACGAGTAAACTTCGCTTGAAAGCAGTGTCTTATACGCGTGGCGCATGAAGTAAAATTTCGAGTTTAGAAAAGCCTGAAAATTTGGTTTGGTCGCTCCGCGCTTCGCGCTACGCGACCAAACCAAATTTTCAGGCTTTTCTAAACTCGAAATTTTACTTCATGCTTAACCTGGGAGTGGAAAACACTCGTTTACACTTCAAATTGACCTCTTTTAAGAAAACAACGAATATTTAAAACTCTACAACACGTAATTCCGATATGTATACTCTAAAGAAAAAAATTATAAGAAATTATGATTTAAAGTTTTTCTAAAAGAAAGAACACTAATATACACGCGACCTAAACAGTATGCCATTGTCATGTAACGTCAAAATTTGACACAACTGGGAAAAATCGTTGCAGATACAACTGTCGACATACTCTCGAAAAAATTTGAACCACATTCCACATCAATGAGTCATAGGACATCTCTCCCGAATTCCACTATATGTTTGTAACATTTTTGTGTTAATTTAGTCATAAAAAAGATGTCTGTAACAATTGTTTTTTTAAGGGGGTCTTCCGGTATAATTTTTTCAAAAAATCGATTCTTTTTTGTATGAAATCAAAGCTATACATGTCTAGAATATGTGGGTAAAAGGATATTTCGATCCGGCAAATATTTACGTCGCTACAGGCCTTTGAATGCATCGCCGTCCCGAGCGGTATGGGTCGCGCAGGTATAACTTTAATCTCGAATTTCATAAATTTTGATGAGTATGAGTTTTTTGGTCCGCCATATTGTATCCTCCATTTTGAATTTTTCAAATTTGACCTCAGATTCGTATTCAGCGACCCCGAAAACTACTGTTTGTGAATTTTCCGCGGAATACTTTGAATTAGACAGAAAAAATGTTTCGCAAACTTTAAACGCGTTTTTCTCGAAACTACATTTTTCAAAACTGCGAGCATTCTAGCGTTTGAACGGTTCAACCAATTGACTTCGTTCTTTGCTTCCGTTATTGAAAACACTTTTCTTCATGGAATGAATTAACCTCCTGGTGTAATTTGCAATTTTAAAGATTTTTTACAGCCTGTCAAAGTCAAAAAATCGACCGAAAAACACGACTTCTTTTCAAATGCCCGCCATTTTGTCAAATTTTGAGTTTTTTCAAAATTTCGTAGTTCATTCCATTCTCTGAACTATATTCTTCAAGAAACTGAGCTGATTTTGTTTCTAGGTGACGAATAGCGACCCCTAGGCTGCTCGCAGTTTTGGAACATTTCCGCCGCAGCCGTCATATTGGACGCCATTTTGATTTTTTCGACTCGACAAAAATCCCAATTGTAGAGCAAGGATGAATAAAGATTTAAAAAAAAACAGGTCTCTAACTCTTACCAGTTCCCTGGAAAAAAAAATCCAAAGTTTGGGTCAATTATACCGGAAGACCCCCTTAATTTGGTAATAAAAAATATGTTTGTAACATTGTTTTATTAATTTGGTCATAAAAAAGATGTCTGTATCATTGTTTTATTAATTTGCTCATAAAAAAGATGTTTGTAACATTGTTTTATTAATTTTGTTATAAAAAAGATGTTTGTAACATTTTTTTATTAATTTCGTCATAAAAAAGATGTTTGTAACATTGTTTTATTAATTTAGTCATAAATAAAGATTAAAACTCTACCATTATAAAAAGAAATTTAATAAAATCTTGTTCGCTTTAATGACTAAATTGCAATTATTGGCACAGATTTCTACAATTAGTTTTCTTTTTATTTAATCTGTACGTGGGAAGTAAACTACACCAAGTCACATTTTGAAATTCTAAAGTGCTATTTACCTCTCGATACAGCACGAAAATCTGATTCCAGCAGTACAAAAAACGTATTCTGAAAAAAAATTGACTTGGTGTAGTTTACCAGACACAGAAATAGCAAAATAAATGTTAATTTTTTGTATGTAGAAAATGTAGGAAATAAAACACGATCGTTTGAGAATTTTAACAGTTTTTAATGTCGAACACTGCGACAATTGTTTCGCCACACAGTGGCTTCATCAGGCAGATGAGTAATGATTACATGAAACTACAATCGTTGCTTATATACTAAATCATTGTGGAGGGGGTGTGCGTAACAGTGTAATTTAATATAATATTTATGATTTAACAGAATGACATAATTAATGAAGACATTTACAATTTTACACATTACAATTTATAGACCTAGATTTAATAGTGGTGAATTATTTACGTCGGTTTGATCATTGAGTATCAAACCGCGTTGATTATCACACCCCGTCCACAATGATTTAGTATATAAGCAACGATTGTAGTTTCATGTAATCATTACTCATCTGCCTGATGAAGCCACTGTGTGGCGAAACAATTGTCGCAGTGTTCGACATTAAAAACTGTGAAAATTCTCAAACGATCGTGTTTTATTTCCTACATATTATGGAATTTCACCAAGTAACAGCCTCATCTATCCAGTATGTAGAAAAGTTACCACTTCTTTCTGGGACACTCTGTATTATGATTATAAGTCAACACAGTGACTGTTTTCATTAGTCTTGAATGACTGGTTTTATATACATACGATTTAGTAATTACATTTCTTTATCGACTGTATATTAACTGTTGCAAATTTGACAATTAAGTTTCTACGTATGATTTATCAAATCGCTTTCTTGACTGTATATTGACAATTGTGACAATTTGGTTGTAAGTCAAGTTGGCTGACTTTAGGATTTTATCATATTATATCTTTATCGACTGTATTTTGACTATTGTGATATGACTGTAAGTCACTAGTTTGACAGATTAAAAACTAATAAAATGTCAAAATTGACGAATTACGTGAAAAATGTAAAAAAATGCGTAGTTTAATATCAAACATTTTATCAAATGTCAAAAATAATAAAAATGTTGAAAATATTTAATTTAAAAAATGTTAATTTACGTCAAAAATATTAGAAAATATAAAAATTTCGAAACTGTCCAAAGTGTCGAAAATGGCATCTAATGTCAGAATTGTCAATTTAAGTCGGAGGTTCAAAAGTTAAAACAATGTTTGTAGAAGGCGCCTATTTTATAAATTTTTTTATGCATTTTTTATTGCAGTTTTTATCAAATTTTTTTGTCCGTTTATTCGAGATTGGTCATTGTTTACATAATTTGTTGTTTTTGACATAATTTTAGTTTTTCGACACCATGTTTTGATGAAATAATACTCAAATTTGTGTGTTCAAAAAATTTTCAAATATATATAAATACATACAGGGTGTCTACGCTAAACCGTTCGTTAAAAGTTTATGGGGTTGCTGTTGCACTAAAAATTTGAAAAAAAATCTTTGTCATACGGTTGAATTAGTTCTCCTCATGCAAAATATTTTCAACTTTATATCACTTCCGGTTCCACCGGCAGGAGCACTAAATTTGTTATTTTAAATGGAAAACCCCATATATTAGTAATTTTTTGGATTCCTCGTTTAAATTGCAACATGTTTTATTCGAACATATGTACACTTATCTGTTATAGTTTTCAAGAACAAAAAAATATTCTAAAATGTTGACCTCTTAAAGGCATCTTGAAATCCGTCTGTAACTTCTCTTAAGAATAAGATATAAATATGATTTATACCTCTACTTGTACCTAGAGGATGCCTCTATGAGTAAATTCATTGGAAACTGTATTTATATATATATATATATATATATATATATATATATACTGCCCTGCAAAAGTTTGGACTCACTTAGAAAAATCGTTTTTTTTTTGTATTCATCGCTTTAATTATCGTTCTCCAACCGTTTTATACAACGTATTTGTTCAGAACAATATTGTATTGAAAACTTTTGAGCGTTTTCTTTTAATTATCATTTATTTATTGTATCAAAGTATGTTTATTTTAAAATATTGAAAATTCGACAATTTAAAATATATCATTTTTAATTACTTTAATTATTTTTTTACCTCGAATCAATTTTTGCTCAATGCATCGATACTTCAAAATGCGCACCAATAACTTCGAACCCCATCTGCCGTCGATTGTCTGTACAATAACCTCAAATTTCGTCACTTTGACACTTGAAAGACAGTTGCTCATTGCACAATATTTTCATCAATTTGTTCCTTCAAAACCGAAAGAAAAACGTGCTCAGATAGTAATTTTAAGTAAAACCGGCCAATCGCAGCGAAAAATTTCACAAATACTGGGAGTTTCACAGAAAGGAGTCCGTACAACATTCGAGAGATTTGCTGAAACCAAATCGTTTTCCGACAGGAAACGCTCGGGCCGACCCAGAAAGACGACAAAAAGTGATGATAGAATTATACAAGTGTTAAGTAAGCGGTCCAGACTCAAAACAGTGCCAGATATCAGAGCCGAGATCAATCAAACGCTACCGAAGCCGATCTCCGATACAACGGTTACATGTCGGTTGCATGATGTCGGTTTGTATGGACGAGTCGCTGCCAAAAAACCATTGTTGCGATCGGTAAACGTCCGTAAACGACTCAAATGGGCAAAAGAACACAAAAATGGGTCTATCGAACAATGGAAACATGTGTTATGAACCGATGAGTCCAAATTTGAAATTTTCGGTAGCAAACGGCGAATGTACTGCCGCAGAATCTGATGAACGGCACGCACCTCAATGTGTAAAGCCAACAGTTAAGTTTGGCGGTTGTAGTGTAGTGTAGTGTAGTGTTGTAGTGTATGGGGTGTTTCTGCTACGCTGGTGTCGGCACCTTGTTAAAAAACGACGGAAACATGCGGAAAGAAGACTATCACCGGATACTTCAGCGAAGCGCTATTCCATCTGGCATCGATTTGATAGGGGAGGGGTTTGTATTTCAGCAAGATAACGACCCTAAACATACTTCAAAATTTTGTACGAACTATTTAAGATCGAAAGAAGCTGCATGCACTCTTAAATTCATGGAATGGCCACCACAATCGCCGGATACAAATCCCATCGAACTGCTGTGGGATGAGCTGGACAGAGAAGTGCGGAAACTGCATTCAACCAGCGAATATCACTTGTCGCAATCGTTGCCAAGCCTGCTGAAGACATTCAGTAGGCTTGGCAACGATTGCGACCAGAAAGACTTCAGAAATTGGTGGAAAGAATGCCCAGAATTTGTAGGGCAATCATCAAATCGAAAGGCCAACATATTGATGAAAAACGGCTGGATCGATTTTCTCAATTTTATCCAGAAAAAACTCAAGAATATCACAAGTAAATGTTTATTACTTATTAATAAAATGTTCTAAACAAATACGTTGTATAAAACGGTCTGAGAACGATAATTAAAGCGATAAATACAAAAAAAACGATTTTTCGAAGTGAGTCCAAACTTTTGCAGGGCAGTGTATATATGTATCACTGTTTCTTCGGGTTTGGTCCCACGTATTTTCTTGGCTCTGGTCCATTTTATTTGTAATTCGACGTTTCGATGACGTCGCAGACATCATCGTCAGGAATAACTAGTAAAATTCGTGGACGAAGTCTGTCTTTTTTAAAATTCTCGTTTTTTCGAAATTTATTGTATGTTTACAAATGTTTACGTGTATATGAAATTCCATGTGGTATGTGTGAGAAGAGCTATGTAGGACAAATAAAGCGGAAAATTAGTACTCGTCGAGATGAACACATTTTAGCAGTAAGAAAGTCTAATCTACAATCTTCTTGTTTTCAACACGTAAACATTTCTAAACATACAATAAATTTCGAAAAAAACGAGAATTTTAAAAAAGACAGACTTCTTCCACGCGAGGATTATTAGAGAAGCGATAGAAATTGAGAAGAGGCCGAACAGTCTAAATCAAAGAGATGATGCTAAAAGACTACCTCCAATTTGGAAAACTTGTATAAATTCTGGTCAAAATATATTATCTCGGAACAACAACCAAGCAATTCCAAATCCAACCCCTTCCGAAAATAATATTGAAATTGTCACTACTACATCATTAGAAGAACAAAACAGAAGAGTAACACGAAGCCAAACAAGAAATTCACGCATCAAGTAGTACGTAAAAATCAAACAAGTGGTTGCTAGACCAATGGAATTTTACTAGTTATTCCTGACGATGATGACTGCGACGTCATCGAAACGTCGAATTGAAAATAAAATGGACCAGAGCCAAGAAAATACGCGGGACCAAACCCGAAGAAACAGTGATACATGTTACGCCCGCGAAAATCTACGTTTTAACATATATAATATATATATATATGTATATATATATATATACATATATATATATATATATATATATATATATATATATATATATAGTTATATATATATATATATATATATATACGCAAATTTGTAAAATTAATTTGATATATTACGAATTAATTTTAAAAAATTAAATTGACGATATATTAAACATTCCATAACATTTTTATAAATTCATTAAAATCTTGATATGTTAAAAATCTAAAGATAATTAAACGAATGTCGTTCACTTCCAGACTGAGCATGAAGTAAAATTTCGAGTTTAGAAAAGCCCCGCTTAGAAAATTTGTCGCGCAGCAACCTGAGACAAATTTTCACGGGGCTTTTCTAAACTCGAAATTTTACTTCATACGCCACGCGTACAAAACATTGATTTAGTTTGAAATTCAAAATATACTGGTTAGGTTAGGTTAGTTTATGATTTATATAAGATCGCTAAAAAATATCGTCTTGTGCTCATTTCGTGTCGTGCACGTCTCGCGCTGGTGTCGCACTCGTCTTGTAATTGTCTTAAAGAAGTGAAGTGAAGCGAAGTCTATAAAATATCATGAGTATCATGTTCATCATTCGAGCAATGTTTAAAATGTTCACCAGTTACTTAGATAGTTTATAAAATCATCCAATTCGAAGCCTTAAACGAGTGTCGTCCACTTCCAAAATAAGCATGAAGTAAAATTTCGAGTTTAGAAAAGCCCCGCGTAGAAAATTTGTCGAGGGTCGCGCAGCGACCCGAGACAAATTTTCACGGGGCTTTTCTAAACTCGAAATTTTACTTCATGCGCCACGCGTACAAAATATTGATTTAGTCTGAAGTTCAAAATATACTGGTTAGGTTAGTTTATGATTTATGCAAGATCGCTAAAAAATATCCTCTCTTTAAGATACCACACTTTTGACGAGACGATTACGATACGAACACATTACGAGCACGAGACGTTCTCGACACGAGTGTGTTGAACGCCCCGAGCTCGTCTCGTGTCGTGCACGTCTTGTGCTCATCTCGTGTCGTACACGTCTCGCGCTCGTGTCGTACTCGTCTTGTAATTGTCTAAAAGGAGTGAAGTGAAGCGAAGTCTATAAGATATCATGAGTATCATGTTCAACATTTGCGCAAGGTTTAAAATGTTTTCGTGTTCGGTGGGTATTTACCAGTTACTTAAATAGTTTATAAAATCGTCCAATTCGAAGCTTTAAACGAGTGTCGTCCACTCCCAGACTAAGCATGAAGTAAAATTTCGAGTTTAGAAAAGCCCCGCGTAGAAAATTTGTCTCGGGTCGCGCAGCGACCCGAGACAAATTTTCACGGGGCTTTTCTAAACTCGAAATTTTTCCTCATGTGCCACGCGTACAAAACATTGATTTAGTCTGAAGTTCAAAATATACTGGTTAGGTTAGTTTATGATTTATGCAAGATCGCTAAAAAGTATCCTCTCCTTAAGATACCACACTTTTGACGAGACGATCACGATACGAACACGATACGAGCACGAGACGTTCACGATACGAGTGTGTTCAACGCCCCGTGTCGTCTCGTATCGTGCCCGTCTTGTGCTCATCTCATATCGTGCACGTCTCGTGCTCGTGTCGTACTCGCCTCGTAATTGTCTAAAAGATGTTAAGTGAAGCGAAGTTTATAAGATATCATGAGTATCATGTTGAACATTCGAGCAATGTTCAAAATGTTTACCAGTTACTTCGATAGTTTATAAAATCGTCCAATTCGAAGCTTTAAACGAGTGTCGTCCACTCCCAGACTAAGCATGAAGTAATATTTCGAGATTAGAAAAGCCCCGCGTAGAAAATGTTCGCGGGGCTTTTCTAAACTCGAAATTTTACTTCATGCACGCGTATAAAACACTGATTTAAAGTAAAGTTGAAAATATATACTCCTGAGATCCGATAGATATTTACTAAGATATAGCAAAAAATTGTAAAAAATATTTATGTTGTAAAGGCGGTGTAAAAGCGTATTAATAAAAGTAGAACAAATTTAGTTTGAGATACTTTTCCATACTCTTAATATTTGAATCATCATGTCTTTAACGAGGACAGTGCATGCTGGACACATCAAAAAATTTTTTTTAATATGACATAAAAACATTTGAAAAATTAAAGCTGAATCGAAAACCGCAAAAAACCGGTTTTTTTTCTGAAACGAAAACCGTAGCGAAAAAAATAACGGTTCGAAGCCTTGATTCTCCGACATTTTTACAACCTCCTTAAACGAAAATTTTCCTGTAAGTTTAATAATGTTGACACTGTGGCTCTACAACAATAACTTCATAACCTCTTAGTGTAAACATCTAACTCGTTCGCTCGGCTAATATGTAGAATAGGGTACATGGTCGATTTTGACAGGTTCGCGCATGCGCAGCAGCACCCGCTCCAGTGGTTCTCAACATGTGGATATGTGTGTGTGTGTGTGTGATTGTGTGTGGATTTTAAATAAATACATTTTTTACAATGGCCGACCAAACCTGACAAATTGTGAACAATTTCCAAAGTTAGTACGCTCGGCACACGTTACACCGAATCAAACCCTCGACGTAAAATCGTACGCCCGACACGTTGTTAGTACAAGTTTGATCGCGATCAATTGCCGAATTAAAAAAATATCTATAAATCGGAATATAAATTTTCACTGCGCCGCCGATTGCCGTTGTGTGTAAAAGTAAACAATGTAATGTTCTGTGCAGGTAAGAGCATATGACTTTTATCTAATACTCACTTGCACCGCAGATGCTTAACTGTGGTTAAGCCATTTCTACTAGTTTGTGGCTTAAGTGGAAGGCTTTAAATTGAATATATTGCTTAAATATCATTGCACACGCTAGCGATTTTACATACTTCTAGGTTTGGTTAGGTTAGGTTAGTAGAAAAGTTTGCAATAGAATAAATTGCGTAAGTCATTTTGCTCCCGATGCCTGTTCTACATACATCTAGGTTAGGTTAGATTAGGAGAAAGGTTTGCTATAGAATACATTGCGCAAGTCTGCGAACGATGCCTGTTCCACATACTTCTAGATTAGGTTAGGTTAGGAGAAAGTGTTGCAATAGAATAAATGGCTTCTGTCTCTTTGGGCACTGTGCCTATTCTATTTACTTCTAGGTTAGGTTAGATTAAGAAAGGAGGTTTTTAATAGAATAAACTACTCATCTCTTTGCAACGCTAACACTTATTAGGTGAGGGAAAGGAAGCAGCAGTATCTTTGCGCATGTTAGCGACTTTACATACTTAGGTTAGATTAGTAGAAAGGTTTGCAATAGAATACATTATTTTTTGTTTATAAATAACCTTAAAATGTAGGTTGTGTATTCGTATTCTTTTGTAAGCTTATTTTTTTTATCAAATTCAAAGCGAAAATTCAGATTCAATTTTGAGTGAGTGTTTAAAAAATCAATCGCGAAATTCCTTTTATACTGGGCTTGCGTTCCAGAGCCCGAATGGGTCCCACGGATAGGTCAATTCCGACGTACGAACACACACCCGGCACAACGAGACCATTCGCGACGCTCAAAAGTGTCGATTATCAATGTTACAAATATTCGTTTTTTTTTTCATTTTTGACGTTTCATTTTTGACGTTTGGTTTTTGATTTTAAAGCACACACACACATACACACCATCACTCAGATAAATAATCAGTTAAGAACCACTGGAGTGGGTGTATGGAAACCATGATAACGTATCAAAAATTGAGTATGTACCCTGTTCTACACATTAGCCGTTCGCTCTACTAATTGATTCATTCTTGTATATTTTATGTTGTTTACCTTGTATTTTTTAAAACTCGCCTAAAAGAAATATTTCCTGTATGTCTAAAAATGTTGACACTGTGACTTTTCAACAATAACTCCATAATCTCCCGGTATAAACTTCTAACTCTTTCGCACTACTGACTGATTCATTCTTGTATATTTTATGTTGTTTACCTTCTATTTTTGAAAACTCGCCTTTATTTATGATGTTGCCGAAACGGTAATCCATGACGCACATGGACGCCCAAAAAATGAGTCCGAAGCTGCACAAAATTTTCCATTTGACCAGCATGTTCGATGAGAATTGAAAATGGTACGTTCTTGAGCCGAAATGTTTATGATTTTGTTGTATGTATGTCCCTTTACATAATCAGTGCTTGAATGCCCGGAGTTGACAGCTTTCAAGATTGTTGTTTGATGTGTTGTTGCTTATAGACATCTGGATTTTTTCGAAATTCTTAGTGAATTTACAATTTACAGAAAGGATAATAATAATTGGACGTATCAGTATTTAATAATTTAAAAACACCCCGAAAGAGAAAAAAATCTAGCCTCGACATGTTCACAAAAGTTGTGTATTTTAGTGTAAAGAACATTTCGTCTCAAGACTGCATTGAGAAATTTCTAATAATTTACGAGGTATAGCCGTGCAAAACCAAAGCTCGAGCAAAAAACCTTATGATGGCAAAACAGTTTTTAACTAAACTATCAAAACCCAAATGGGGTTTTGCTAGTTTGGGTGAGAACTTTAAGAAACTGAAGTTAGAATTTAACTTACATTCGATGACATCGAAAATATTGCACTATGTTATACAGAATATTGCTATTTAAATATAGATCATAACCGTATGTTTTTGAGTTTACGTGAAGTGATTATTACATTAAAAAAGACTGTTATTCCTTACTCCACTTTTTATTTGTATCGTTAGATGTACAGGGTGAGCGAAACTCAATGTCTCAGCTCTATTATAAGAAAAGCACGATACAAAAACTCTGAAGAGCGGTTCATAAATTAGATTGAGTAAGGTCCATTTTAAGCCAAAATTGATTTTTTTTTTCTAAATTTGAAAACTGAAGTAATGACGTCATCGAATATTTTTTTCCCAGAAACATACCTATATTTTTGGATATTTAATAAGAATTGAATTTTCTGAATAAACTTAGTATAGAAAAGAACTTGCTATCTTCTTCCGTTAAAAAATTATAAGCAAACTTAGAAAAAAGTATTTTCAAAAATTCACAATTGTCACGATTTAAATAAGTAGCCTTTGGAAGCAAAAATCAAAGTTGTATCTGTCGATAATGAAACATTATTAATTATCATTATGTCTAATCCCTAAGATTAGACATATATTTAATTATTAATTATTCATTTACGATTGCATCATTCGTTCAATAATGCAATCATATGCCCCACTTACGCAAGAATGACGAGCGGCTGTCCGGCCGATCCACGACAACAACTTCTGCAACTCAGCAACGGACTTGTGGACTTTGTGACCATCGGCGTCCCAAATCACCAGGCCAACGCTACCAGTCAGCACCAACACCAAATATAAATACCCGCGAGGAGGCCAACTGACCAGAGTTATTTCGACTCTCAAACCATTAACTACCATGTCATGTATTTAAGTTATTATGTTACAATATATACCTATTATAAATCCACTACTCTACCCTGAACTATTACATGGTCCTTCGAACAAAACAGCTAACTGGGTCAAGCCCGCACCAAGCCTAAGCGCCAGTTAGTTCCTATCAATCCGAAAGCTGGGTCTAGCACGCACCAAGCCAAAGCGCCAGCTTTCATTCCAAAAAATAAATCCAAATTAACTGGGTCAGCCCGCACCAAGCCTAAGCGCCAGTTAATTTTCCTACAAACCGAAAGCTGGGTCTAGCACACACCAAGCCAAAGCGCCAGCTTTCAATCCAAAAATCAAAATTGACTGGGTCGAGCACGCACCAAGCCTAAGCGCCAGTTAATTTTCCTATCAATCCGAAAGCTGGGTCTAGCACGCACCAAGCCTAAGCGCCAGTTAATTTTTCTATGTCCAGAAAGCGACAGATTTCAATTTCAATCAACCAAAAGCGAATCTACGTCCAGATAGCGACAGATTTCAATTAATCAACCAAAAGCGAATCTACGTCCAGAAAGCGAAAGATTTCAATTAATCAACCAAATGCGAATCTACGTCCAGAAAGCGACAGATTTCAATTAATCAACCAAAAGCTAATCTACGTCCAGAAAGCGACAGATTTCAATTTCAATCAACCAAAAGCGAATCTACGTCCAGAAAGCGACAGATTGCAATTTCAATCAACCAAAAGCGAATCTACGTCCATTATGCGACAGATTTCAATTAATCAACCAAAAGCTAATCTACGTCCAGAAAGCGACAGATTTCAATTAATCAACCAAAAGCGAATCTACGTCCAGAAAGCGACAGATTTCTGGCAAGCATGGCACAACTAATACTTATCTCAACTTCAAGTGAGATACAGATGGAACAAAACGCAGCCTAATATGGCCCCAGATACAATAGTTATAATCAAAGAAGATAATACCAAACCGCAGCATTGGCCATTAGCCTCTTTTGGAGGATGATGGATGTCGAGCTAGTAACGTCACCTTGCGATTTCTACAACTATGCAAAGAAACCCACAAAGTAACAACAGAGGTGGAATGCAAGAGTCTAGTACATCATTTGAGAGAAATACTAAAAAATATTGAAGAAACTTTCTCAGGCATAGCAAATCAAGACAAATCACGCGACAAACGAGGATTACTAGGAACATTGATGACCGTAGTATTTGGAGTTAATGACGAAGTTTACACAGATATTGACCGCCTTGATGCCAACCAGAAGCAGCTCATCCACTCAGCACAACATCAAACTGAATTAATGATATCTGCCATGGCAACATTCAACAATACAGAAGAAGTCATGGCAAAGAAGTTGCAACAATTTCAACTAAAGATAAACCAAGGCTTCCGATTAATCCATGAAATGTCAAAATGGTATGCCGCCATCAATTCCAACCAATTAAATATCCATCTCCTTGGTGCGTATCAAACAGCACATAATTTCCTCAGCGAAACCAACCAACACCTCTCCAAAATTTTAAGCATACATTACAGACAAAATAACTTCCATATTCTAATACCTCCTTCTCAGATTCAATCCATCATATAACATGCAAACCTAAAGCTCCCATCCAATCTACAAATACTATCCGCACCTATCACAAATGTGCAAAGCAACACAGGAGTAATCCAAATAACCCAGGATTGCATCATACACACACAACATGTGATGCTAACGCCTAACCAGATGGAATCCAAAGCAATACTGGCCACATATTCAAAGAAGGCTAACGTTTCACTTATAAGTGGACAAACAGTACCGCCCATAAATCCAATTTCATTCAAATCTATTCTACGATCGCAGAACAATAAGATGGCAACTGATATAATCAACAAAGAAGAGGAACTTAGTGACCAACTTTCGAACATCAACTGGAAACATCAGATACCACTCGTCCTGGACCAGTGCTGTAACAACCATAGGCACATTTGGCGTATTAGGACTAGGAATCGCAATCATTCGGCACATCTGGAAGAAAAAGCAAAGTGGCGAAACCTCACCGGCAGGACATCCAGAAGAACTTCAAATGGTTCCAGGTCCAACTTCCAGAGCATCTCCAGAATACGGTACAGTCCAGAGGACACCAAAAAATGTCAACACACACCCACTTCCAAGGAACTTATCACCGACAGAGTCCATCCAACTACGACCGCTGATATCCCACACTCCCGCCGGGCAGAATGTCTAATCCCTAAGATTAGACATATATTTAATTATTAATTATTCTATTACGATTGCATCATTCGTTCAATAATGCAACCATAACACAACACAATTCCGGACAATTACCTGATGCCCCACTTACGCAAGAATGACGAGCGGCTGTCCGGCCGATCCACGGCAACAACTTCTGTAACTCAGCAACGGACTTGTGGACTTTGTGACCATCGGCGTCCCAAATCACCGGGCCAACGCTACCAGTCAGCACCAACACCAAATATAAATACCCGCGAGGAGGCCAACTGACCAGAGTTATTTCGACTCTCAAACCATTATTTAAGTTATTATGTTACAATATATACCTATTTTAAATCCACTAATCTACCCTGAACTATTACATTAAACATTAAAAGCACATAATATGTTACCATATTACTATTATTTATTTAATAATCTACGGATTTCTCCTTTTTATAACATTACAAAAAATATATAAAAACAAAATAATAATACGCATAAGTTACAATAAATAAATATCGCGCTTATCCCTAAACAAAAAACACTAAACAAATTAATATAGAAAGAAACAAAGTATGTAGGCAATTACTACAACAAAATTTCAATGTTTCAATGTTATTTTTATTTTAATTAAAACAAACAGTTTTTTTTTAACAGAACGTGTTTTTTTTTCATCGAAACAGCGTTTAAAACATTAACCATTAAAATCATGTTTAAAACATGTTCAAAACACGTTTAAAACGTGTTTAAAACAGAACAACAGTTAATTTTTCTTTTGAGTATACATATTCTGATAATTACAGCGTTTTTAAAATTTGCGGGAATTCTTTGCTTCAATGCGGTTAATTTGGGAATTTTAATGAGTGTTTTCCACTCCCAGACTAAGCATGAAGTAAAATTTCGAGTTTAGAAAAGCCTAAGAATTTGGATTGGCCGCGTAGCGAAGCGGAGCGGCCAATCCAAATTAGGCTTTTCTAAACTCGAAATTTTACTTCATGCGCCACGCTTAAAAACGCTGATTTACAGTGAAGTTCAAAAACACACACATACAACAACAATTATAGGCAACCTAATATACGTTAGAGTTATTGGGTTGCCTATAATCACTGTTTTAAACAATATTTTTAGCGCAGAATTTGACTTACGTTTTATTCACATCTACATATTAGATTGCTAAAGCCGTACATTTTAAACTTTACGATATTTCAGTGTTTTATACGTGTGCCGCATGAAGTAAAATTTCGAGTTTAGAAAAGCCTAATTTGGTTTGGCCGCTCCGCTTCGCTACGCGGCCAATCCAAATTTATAGGCTTTTCTAAACTCGAAATTTTACTTCATGCTTAGTCTGGGAGTGGAAAACCCTCGTTTAAAGACTCAAATTGAAATCTTTTAATAAAGCAACGAAAGTCGTAAAATTTACAGTGTATGCATACCTGAAAGAAAAATTCCCTGTATTTAAAAATCACATTACTGCACACACAGTTGTGATATTTTATTGTAATAAAATGTTAAGTTTATTAATGTAGGTTGAAATATCTTCAACAATTTAGTTAAAATTTAGAAATGTAAACAAAAAATCTTTAAAAAATATAATTTAGAAAATTTAGGATAATAAAAAAACGTTCTAAACAAAGTTAACGTTTAAAATATATTTTAAACATATTTAAGATTTAAAACATGTTCAAAACAAAACCGTTTAAAACACGACGGCTGTTTTTAAACATATTTAAAACACTGTTTTAAAACAAAGTGTTTTAAACTTAACAACCCTGCTTCTAAACACTCCAATCTCTGCCTTACTTCTATTATTGAAGCTTTACGTAACAGTTCTCTAGATAGTTCATCGCAAGCATGTCTGATTTTTTCTTTTAAATGTTCCAAGTTAACAGATGGTGTTTTGTAAACTTTGTTTTTCAAGGTTTCCCACAAGAAGAAGTCTAGTGAGGTTAAGTCCGGTGATTTAGACGCCCACTGTATCGATCCATATTCTCCATAAGTTTCATTTAATTATTGTTAGGCAACTCGTGCTTTATGCGGTGGAGCTCCGTCATGCTGAAAACACATGGTTGCTCGCAGCTGTAATGGCACATTTTCGACAAGCATAGGAAGTTGTTCTTGAAGAAATTCCAAATATTGCTCACTGCGTAAAACTCCTTTCAGATTTTTTCTATCCTTTTTCCTTTTCTCATAATCGAGCTGAGACATCAAGTTTTGCTCACCCTGTACATCTAACGATGCTAATTAAAAGTGAAGTAAGAAATAACAGTCTTTTTTAGTGTAGATCAGTGGTCTCCAAACTACGGCCCGCGGGCCAAATCCGGCCCGCGACTTGCATGAATCCGGCCCGCGATTGTTTGTAATTTTTTTTGTAAATGTCATATTTTGAAATATTGTAACAATTGTTCCTTAAATTTTTCATAATTTTATAAAATTAATCGGATCTTGGCCGACTTTTATTATGTAGAATTGTATTTGTGGCCCGCGAAGAAGATAGTTTGGAGACCCAGGGTGTAGATCATAACCCAGTGAGCAAACACATTGAAGTAATGTTTCATTAACATTAATACATTGTTTAATTTTGTTACAATGTTGATATAACGTTATTTGTTTGTTTTTTGCTCAATGGGAATATATTATTGTTTTCAATATTAAGATACTGTTTAATATTTTATATAAATTTAATGAAATTATCAGGAATGTGAAAATTAAGTTTAGGGAGGGTTTGTTGTAAAGTTGTGTGTGTGATAGAGGGCGAATTCTGTAGGCATACATGGCAATATCTGATATTATTGGGATCGTGTTAATTAATCGGGTTAAATATTGGTGAGGTAAAGTTGGTGTACGTGTTCGAGTTTTCGTGGCCTCAGGGAAAACCGTGGCAATATTCAGGTCGACGTAACCCTTAACAACTGTAAATTCAGTTAAGCTCACGCAACACACACGGAGATGCGGAAACGCTCGCTTGAAATGCGGAAAACCTCTCCGCTTCACTTCACTTCCATCCCGGGATTATTCCCGCTCCTGACGGGATCCGAGTTTAATGTTGCCTTAGTTTACTCTCAGTGTGATTGTTGAGGAGTTTTTAATTTAGAGCTCTCCGGATTGACTTACCTTATTTCAACAAACGTTAGTGTTAAGCATTAATAAGCTTAAAAGATCAACATATTTTTAAATAAATCAAAATATCTTCATGGCAAAAGTTGTTTATATTCTACAGGGAATATCTAGGAAAGAAGCGCAAAGGAATATTTATTAGGAATACGCGAATATTATTTGTATTGCCAATTTCAATAAATTTACCCATAATAAGTTGAAAGAGAAATAGCCAATTTATCGAGTGGTAAAAAATCTTATTGTATTACTCTAAAAATTAATTGTTTTTTAAATTCCTAATTAAATTCGTGTTTTACACGCCTGCCGCATGAAGTAAAATTTCGAGTTTAAAAAAGCCTGAAAATTTGGTTTGGTCGCTCCGCGCTTCGCGCTACGCGACCAAACCAAATTTTCAGGCTTTTCTAAACTCGAAATTTTACTTCATGCTTAATCTGGGAGTGAAAACACATGGTTTAATATTATTAAACATTGTAACAAATATGAAGATCTGAAAGAAGAAAATCAAACTAAATACTTAATTTCATTTTAAATGCACTTGAATAAATTAATAAATGCAGATGTAATTTTTCTTCAAAAATTAATATCAGGTGTGATAATCTGTCCAGAACTTTCAAGTTTAGTGAACTTCCATGTTCCACGTCGCCTATTACGGAGCAGTAAGTCATTTTATGAACAAATGTGCAGAACCAATTGCTGCACTAATTTTGGTATCAATAGGATTTGTGCTAATTGCAATAATATCAATTTTGACATTTTTAGTGGAACATTGGAACACCTACGAGCATTCTTATTAAAGGAATAGTTTATTGTTTACATGTTCAGTTTGCCACTTATAAATTATCATTGCATTTATAAATTTAACTGCGAAAATTGTAAAGGTGTGTACATTGGGCAATCTGGTCGTAGAATTGAAATAAGATTGAAAGAACACGAGCGTGCCTTTAGATTAAAACATAATAGTTCTACCTATGCTAACCATCTTTTAGAAGAGAATTACACTTTTGGCGAGGATGTACTTTCAGTAATCCATTTTGCCGAAAAAGGTCGTAAGATGGTTTTACTGGAAGCACTAGAAATACACAAGGCCCGAATTAATGCCGGAATTTCCCTTCTTAATGATCAGGTTGACCTATTGTACACCCCTCTCTTCGAAGCCGTATAAATAGTTTTTAACGTGTAATTTGTATTTACTTTAGTTTGAGAATGACTACTAGATAGTCGAAACTAGTCACACAATTAAATGTAAGATTCAGTGGTTAAACAAAGTAAAACGTGTTTTATTTACAAATTATCATTGTGTTTGTAGCTTAGAAAATATATATTTTTTTAATACTTTAGACTTATATGCAATTTTGTTAGTTTTAAGAATCACGAACTGTAGTCTCGTTTTGCATACGGATCCCGTTGATGAATAAATAAAAATATATAAATAAATAAATGTTTACACGTTTTTGAGAAAATTAGTAGTACTTTTTTCAAAGTCAAGTAATTATAGCGAATATGTATATAAAATATTTTGGGAAAACAACAAATAAATCAATAAGTTAACCCAAAAGTGAATAGCTTTATGTTACTTTATACAGAATTTATTTGATATTACATCAATATCAAACATACAGTTTATTATACAGAGAAAATACAGTAAATCTGGCAAGCATCGTTTATAAAATTGTAAAAAATCAACAGTTAGTTTAATCAACATGAAAATCACCATGTAATTCAATTTCAAAACTATTTGAATTATAGGTTAGATTCTTTTAGTTTGCAAAACTTTGAATATAATTTATAAACTTAAATTAAACCAACATTGTCGTAATTTTATATATTATAATAATCACTTAATATACATAGAAATAATGAAGCTATAACGTTTTTCTATTGAGAATGAATAAATCTCGTAAAATGTTTCTAAGAAAATATTGAAAATTTTATGTAAATAGAAAATTAGGACAAAATCTGTTCAACCATTTGTGTAAAACGAACAAATAAGTCAGCATAAAACAATATATAATTCACTGAATTTCAATATTCTTCAGAGAAAAGTTAATTCTCTCAACTAGTTTTTCATATATTTTAAAGAAAAACTCGAAAGAACTGTATATTATTTTTAATGAATAAGTAATTTTTAAAAAGGTTAATTTTTAATTACTATTAAGATAAAAAATGTAACTTGCTTCAACAAGTAACTCGTTGAAGAGTAAGATTTTTGTGCATTTTATTAATTTCCATCTAAAATTAAAGAAAAGAAATTATATTTATGCTAGTTTATATAATTAACCCCCCACCCCCTTCATAAAAACAATCAGTTTATCGTAAAGCCTCCCGATTTTGTTTTTAATTAATTAAGTCATGATAAAATATAAAACCTTCGACAAATAGTTTTTTTTTTAACTTATGCTGTGGAGATTTTATACATTTTCTAAGGTGTTGTTAAATCATGTAAAAATCATGTAAAAATGATCGCCATTTATAATTAGCTACTTTTTTAATATTTTTCAAAATTTTAGTCAGAGTTAATGGTGTTTTCTTTTTTACTAAATAATTTGTATTTGGTTTTGTAAAATATTGATAGGATTTTTTTTTTCGTTAATTATAAATAAAATCTAGTGGAATTTTAGAATATTCATTTTACAGATTTACCCTTTTACAAACATTCAACAATGTTATTATACTTGTACAATTTAGGAACTATACATTTAATGTTAACCAATTTCGCATTTTACATTAAAAAATAAATTGAATTTTATTAAATTAGTATAAACATACAAATATAACAACAAAAATACATATAATTCAAACTAATGTCTGTAGATTATTTTTATTATATATAAACAGGAAAACATGTATATTGAGAGTTTTTTTTAAGTATACATATCTTAGTTACAGCGTAAATACAGTAAATTTTCAGACAATAGTTGATTTTTTAGAATTAAAATTTAAGTTTTAAACTAGTGTTTTCTACTCTCAGATTAAGCATGAAGTAAAATTTCAAGTTTAGGAAAGCCTGAAAATTTGGTTTGGTTGCGTAGCGCGAAGCTCGAAATTTTACTTCATGCGCCACGCGTACAAAACACTAATTTAATATATTTTCAACTTGTTTCTCATTGATCACTTGATGAAACATTTTTCTTTAATTTTATGGCCAACCATAAAATTAAAGAAAAACGTCGTCAACGACAACGAAGACATCTGGACATCACCGATCGCGAACGCTCTTATTGCCTGACACTCCCCCTTTTTGTAAATCTGTATATATTTTCTGTGAAACATTATTTTTGTACATTCCTTGAAAATAGCTGATACCCGATACTAGTCGGAATAAAGACGTATAATTAGTGAAACATACCAAGTGATTTTATTTTAAATTTAATTTTTTAAAAACACTAATTTAAAGTGAAGTGTAAAATATACTAGTTATTTCATATGTGAATCATGCTTGAACATTTTTCAGTATATGCGCAGGGATATCTACACGGACAAGATACATTCCCTATACAAAAAAAAACAATCAAAACTGAATTTTAGAATCTTGAACATTTAAAAATGTCGAAAATGCGAAAACAAGTCTTTAAAACTTGTGAATCAAAATTAAAATATCAAAAAAACTTGATTTTGCAAAAGAGAATCTATGATGCGTCCCTTAAAAAATGTTTAGTGTTAATTTTGGCCCTTGATGCAATTTGGGTTGACCGACCCAGAATTAGAGTATAATTATATGCTCTCATTTGACCTCGATACAATTATTACCGCACCGTTGTTGTAAATTATCAATATCATTCTGTAGTAGTACAGCATCATCTGCTGTTGATATGGAATGATACAACTTGATCTCATCAGCAGAAAGTAAGAATTCACTATCTTTAATATATTGATGCCATTTATTATTAGCAAAAATAAAACAGGACTGCAGTGAGACCCTTGAGGTACACCCGAGGAGACTGTTATTGTTCGAGAAGCAAAGTTAATTATTGTGACATACCTTTACGACCCGATTAAAAAACAGACAGACGAACACGCAGACAGATAGACAGTGACATTTTTCAAAGATGGTCTTAATCGATTTAGGGGACCTCAAAACGGATATTTCCGCTAACAATTTTGATTTGAAAAGGTTTACGAAATATACTTCTCCTTCGTATTACATACTCTTTTTTGTTTGTTTCCCGTTTATTAACTTTGTTTATATTTATTTAATATTATATTTTCTAACTTTGTTTCTATTCATTTAATTTTATATTTTATAAATTGTATTTTGCTGACACATTTTCATTTATATGTGTTACCTTGTAATTACTTATTTCTTGAAAATAAATTACTATTATTATTATTATTATTATTACTCCCGTAATAGTAAGTAAGTAAGAACTGAAGAACTGTTGATGAAATTTTGTATATTTTTTTAATACTAGTATATCAATGTTTGATAAATCCCATATAAATTTTATGTAAATATCTCGGAGGATTTTCAAGCTATAACGTTTTAAAATGAAAATTCCCTTAGAATTGGTTTCAAGTTATTAAAAAGGAATCGATAGGACAATTTCTATTTTTTGCACTTTTTTTAAAGCTTAAATTATATTGCTTAAAATCTACACAAGGTTTAACTAAGACATCTCAAAAGGTGTCCAAGTTTTGATATTTTGAAATTGGAATTCAAATTACACACTTTATACCTTTTAATTATTATTTTGTATTTATGGTGGGGTTAAATTTGAAACAATGGATTATTCAAATGAAAAGTCAGTTTATTATATAAATATTTATTTATTGATAGTAATATCACAGAAACTGTATCAATGTTTAAAATGTTTCCGTAGTTATAAGCAGGGCTGTGGAGTCGTTGGATACAGTATCCGACTCCGACTCCGACTCCGACTCCTCAATTTAAGATAAAACGACTCCAGCTTCAACGTCCGACTCCGACTCCGGTGATTATTAGGAAATCATAAGGATTAAAGGGTACTATTAAAAACGACATGTATGTACAAGAAGTTTAAATATCGCTCCGCATTCAACGTTCCTTGATAAAAAAAATGGTCCTATTATGGTATCACCTAACACACTGCAAATCTTTGTTGGAATCTGCATTCTCGAATTTGACGTGGATTCTCAGTATCCCAGTAATGGTCGTTTTTTCGGTTGGAGATTCCGTTGTTGTTGAAATTTGATTCATCACTCCAAAGAATTAAATTTAATAAATGTTGATTGTTGCTAAGCCAATTACAGAATACTATCCTCCTGTCAGAATCACCATCTCTTAAACCTTGTACTAACTTAATTTTATATGGTCTCATTTTATGTTTTCTCAGAATAGAAAATATTTTATGCATACTTATTCCTAAGTCAGCCACTGCTTCGCGTATTGAATTACGTGGATGTGCTCTAAAATAGGCCAATATCAATACTTCATCTTCTCCTTCGTAATTTATTATTAAAACACCCATTTCTCCGTAAATTTTGTTCAAGTCTTGCAAAAGTGCGATAATGTGGTTGTCTTCTTTCTGGATACATGTTTCCATAAGTGATACTAGCTTCTCTAGAATTATCGTTGCATCTAACGAAGACCTTTAGCATATCCATTTTTTCATCATTAGAATAGTAATTATCACCCATCTCTAAAGATTTGAATCAACAACACGCAAGACGGGAAGTTACTACACCACTTTGACATTAAAGCGTTAACAAATTGTTTTATGTCAATTGTTATCCATGGCAACTGATAAATTTCATTTATTTGCAATTGTCGCGTTATTTGTATAATGAAGGGGTACTTATGTGGTATCATTATAAAGCTAAGGTTATTACCTATTTGAAATAAACAAACTATACAGGGTGTTCTATTAAAGAAAATGAAGCTAATAGCTTTCACGTGTTTATTTGATTTTCAATTGTTTTTCTGACAATGCTACTGAATAGATCATGAAAATACTAAAACTATTTCCTTTAACTTTTTTTTCTATCTGTACTAATAACGGACATATGTGCTGTGCCACAATAAATCAAACAGACTGTATTTCAAAATTATCGAAAATTTAAACATTTCATCATTAGATTGTTTAAAATTAATAGAAATCTTAAAATTTCATGAAAAACCTCAATATTTTCAAAGTTAAAGAATATTTAGTAAATTCATGAAAATAGCCAAGAATTTTGAAAATTCGAAATTTTAAAAACTTATGAAAAGTATGGAAATTTCGGAATTCAAGAAACCCGTCAGAATTTCGAAAATTGAACGAAATCTACGAAAAGCGTTAAAAATCAACCAAAACATTGGAAATTCGGAAATTCGGGAAACCGGTCAGAATTTTGAAAATTAAACGAATTAAACAAAAAGCGTCAACAATCAACTGAAACATTAGAAATACATGTAAAATTGTGAAAACTTTGATAATTTTAAATTAACTTAAATTGTGAAAAATTCATGAAAACCGTCGAAATTTTTAAATGTAACGAACATTTAGACATTTTACGATAACTATTAAGATTTAAAAACGAATGACGAAAAGTCATGATAAATGTTCATGAATATTAACTAAATAATTTAAGGAAAATTCATGAAACATTTCATCGAAAATTAAAAAAACTCAGGAAAATCATTAGATTATTGAAAATTATCACAAATCTTCAAATTACATGAAAAACTTCAACATTTTTTAAGTTAAAGAATATTTATTAAATTCATAAAAATTGCCAAGAATTTAAAAAATTGAAAATTTTAAAACTTATGTAAAGTATCGAAACTTTCAGAATTTCGGAAAATTTCGGAAAGTTTTAGAAATTCAGGAAACCCGTCAGAGTCTGAAAATTAAACAAAATCTAATAAATTTACGAAAAGCGTTAAGTTAAAAATCAATTAAAATATTGGAAATACATGAAAAATTGTGAAAACTTAATAATTAACTAATATCTTGAAAATTCAACATTTTCAAAAAACTAAACGAGTGTCTTCCACTCCCAGACTAAGCATGAAGTAAAATTTCGAGTTGAGAAAAGCCCGAAGAATTTGGATTTGGACGCGCAGCGTTCAAATCCAAATTCGGGCTTTTCTCAACTCGAAATTTTACTTCATGCGCCACGCGTATAAAAAAATGATTTATTCAAAAGTTAAATAAAATGCTAACAATTCTTACTTAATAATTTCATCACTTCTCGTAGTTTTTGTAAAATCTCACCATTTTTGACAATTTTCGACTTTTTTTCGACATTTTATCACTTTTCGACAATTTTCAAAGGATTAACATTTCAGAACTTAAATAAACGTTTTACATATTAAAGTAATAAACCTGTATCATTTTTAACTAAAAATAACTAATAACCGTATATTTTGTTTAAAAAAAATTATTCTTTGTTTTCGTTATTGATGCATAATTTTAATGTGCGTACAAGTAAGTATTTTGTAGATTTGAAAAATAACGTACAAATACATATAATTATAATAAACAATACAAAAATACAATTAAATCAAGTAATTAACTGGTATATGTATACATTGATATTGATGTTTGAAATAATAACAGCAAATATAAACAATACATTTAACTTAAAATCTTTATCTGCACGACGCAAGATCACTTCATTAACCACTCTCTACAATTTGCTTCACAACAATATAAATGCTCCCGGTATACTCGCTCAGTTAAATTTTTTTACATCTAGGATTTGTAGTAGAAATAGCGTACAATTTGTATGTAATAGAAGTCAAAGTAATGTATATTACAACTCCCCTCTCAATACAATGATGCGCAATTATAATAACTCTCAAAACGTTGCTGATATCTTTTGTTGTAGTCGTAAACAATTTATTAACCAAATGTCCGCTGTATTAATTTAGTCACTATGTCAGATATCGTTAAGTATTGTTTAACTGAAGTAAATATTGTATATGTAATAATTTTCTGCTAGAATTTTGTATATTTTTCCCTGTAATTTGAAATGTGTATTTCTGTTGGGAAATAAATTATTATTATTATTATTATTATATCTCCTAAATAGGGTGGATTTATTGTAAACTCTACGTATGTTGTATTTATAATCAAATGAGAATAATTTTATATATAAAATAATAATCCAATTAAATTGAAATAATACCTAAAACAATGAAGAGCTTTGCTTAAATAAAGATATGAATATCATAACAAGGTATGCATTTTTTATATTATGGTATCCACATATCGACGTTTATTGTATGTACAGTTGGGATAATTTCAAATTGATAGTGCCAATAATATAAAATTTTCCCCGTTGGCTGGATAAATCATGATTTAATCTGAGGAATATAAGCCATATTATCCTTAAGACCCGCGCAATTTAAGGTGACCCCGAATGTATATGCACTAATAATCGTATTAATTCAATAAGTCCACTAACACTATATTATTTTTAAACGTTACAAATTAGACATAATTTATTATTATATGTAAAACCAATAATTTTACACAAAATATATTAAAATATACTTATTTTTAATCATAAATTTAGAGTTTAAATGCCTATCGAGACTTAATAAGAAGCTATAGGTACAGCATTTTTAAATTACGATTAATGAATAGCGTTACCTGAAGTGTTACGCTCAATTTTCGTCCACCTTGTACTTTTTATTTTGATTTGTCCGGAGTCGGAGTCGTAACTAATTTTCGACTCCGCGACTCCGACTCCGACCAAAATGCCTAAACTCCGACTCCACGACTCCGACTCCGACTCCGACTCCACAGCCCTGGTTATAAGTTACTTAGATAGTTTATAAAATCGTCCAATTCGAAGCTTTAAACGAGTGTCGTCCATTCCCAGACTAAGCATGAAGTAAAATTTCGAGTTTAGAAAAGCCCCGCGTAGAAAATTTGTCGAGGGTCGCGCAGCGACCCGAGACAAATTTTCACGGGGCTTTTCTAAACTCGAAATTTTACTTCATGCGCCACGCGTATATTAACACTAATTTAAAGTAAAGTTGAAAATACATACTCCTGAGATGTGATAGATATTTACTGAGATATAGCGAAAAATTGTAAAAAATATACCCACCTAAAACATATAAGTAAATAAAACAATGGATTATTTAAATGAAAAGTTAGTTTATTATAAAATATAAATATTTATTTATTAAAAGTAATATCACAGAAACTTCATATTATTATTTACATATGTACAATTTATAAATTAACGAGGAAGACGATTTTATAAATAAGTAACAATACACACACTTATTGTCAATATTGAGAATCACTATTTCAAAATTATCATTTCGGTAAATTTTAAATAAAATAAATTGTTAATTAAAAACGCATTCAACATTTTTGTAACTACTCAAAGTACTTACAGAAATGTAATAACAATATTTGCAATTCATCTGTTAAAAATGTATAGGATTTTAAATTAATTTTCCTTATATATTAATTTCCATAAACAAAAATATATGACACTTGTATATAAAACACTTTTTACTTTGATTAACCACTATATAATGCACTTAATTTGGGACTATAGTTTCGACTATTTAGTAGTCATTATGAAACTAAAAATCATTTCTAGTTTGATAATGACTACTAGATAGTCGAAACTGTAGTTTCGACTATCTAGTGCAAAATATAGTGGATAAACAAAGTAGAAAGTGTTTTATTTACAAATGTATTTAAGATGTACCACAAAGTGAACGCCTAAAACACAAAATAGTCAAAAAAATATGAAGCAAAAGCTCTATTTTATCAAATTGGGTAAAGTAAAACACTTGTTTTGTTCCACAATTAAAAAAATTAAAATATGAAACAAAACAAGAGTTTTACTTTACACTAAGTAAAACTGAATTTGCTAATTGTTTGCAGAATATTTACAAAATGTAAAAACGGATTAATATCGATTTTCTGCAAAAATTTTAGTCATGTTGGAAAACAAAACAAGCGTTTAACTTTACATTTAGTAAAACTGAATTTGCTAATTGTTTGCAGAATATTTACAAAATGTAAGAACGGATTAATATCGACTTTCGGTAAAAATGTTAGTCATGTTGGGAAACAAAACAAGCGTTTTACTTTATGAAACATTTACAAAATGTAAAAACGGATTAATATCGATTTGCTGCAAACATTTTAGTCATGTTGGAAAACAAAACAAGCGTTTTACTTTACATTAAGTAAAACAAAATTTGCTAATTGTTTGCAGAATATTTACAAAATATAAGAACAGATTAATATCGACTTTCTGCAAAAATGTTGATCATGTTGGGACTTTTCCAACTATTCATTATGACAACTACTTTCCAGAGCTAATACCCCGGCGGATAATCAATTATATAATCAATATTTGAGCTACCCAATAGATTTACTATTTCTATACATAATTTATATGCAACATGTAACATAAGGTCAAATTATTCTCTCATCAAACTAATTGAAGAAACAGGAAATTGAAAAAATGACAAATTAAATGAATCAAACGCTATCTTAAAGAAAAAGTCTTAAGCCATCTATAGACGCATTTCAAGATTTATCTCTCAAAATGCTTGCAGAAAGTCGATATTAATTCGTTTTTATATGTCGTTTTACTTTACCCAATTTTAAAATATTGTTTTACCAAGAGAGTAATACAACAAGTCGACTATTTTATTAAATCATTTTTAAACAGTTTATACAAAATATTAATAATATTAATAATATGAATATTGTAAAGCAATATTTTGTAGAAATCTCAATGAAAAAATAACATTCATTAAGAACAAATTTAGCATTAAGAGCATTATTTTATAAAAATTATACAGAAGATACATCATAAAAAAATTCTTCATTAAGAACAATGAGTGCTGTCAAAACCATAGCTGGGCAACCATTTTGCGATATTTTATAGGACAAACGCACAGCTATGGTTTTGACAGCACTCTTTGTTCTTAATGAATGATTTTTTTATGATGTATTTTCTGTGTAATTTTTATAAAATTATGCTTTTAACGCTAAATTTGTTCTTAATGAGTATTATTTTTTCATTGAGATTTCTACAAAATATTGCTTTACAATATTCATTTAATTTGTTTTAATGAATCTACATTACTGTTATCTGTTTTTTTAAATATGTACCAAATAACCAAATAAAAATTAACACTCATAGAAAAAATATTAAATTAATTTCTTCTGGTGAGTGTTAATTTTTCGTGGCCTTTTGCTATTTCCGTTAAATGGAGGGCAATTCAATTCTTGGCGAGTGTTTTTATTTTCATTCTCTGAATGATTTTTTTATGATGTATTTTCTGTGTAATTTTTATAAAATTATGCTTTTAACGCTAAATTTGTTCTTAATGAGTATTATTTTTTCATTGAGATTTCTACAAAATATTGCTTTACAATATTCATTTAATTTGTTTTGATGAATCTACATTACTGTTGTCTGTTTTTTTAAATATGTACCAAATAACCGAATAAAAATTAACCCTCATAGAAAAAATATTAAATTAATTTCTTTTGACGAGTGTTAATTTTTCGTGGCCTTTCTCTATTTCCGTTAAATGGAGGGCAATTCAATTCTTGGCGAGTGTTTATATTCTCTACAATGATACTTATTTATGTAAATTCTGTGGAATAGCGATTTCAACAGCCTTTTCTTAACTTCAAAAGGCATAATATTCGCCTTTTTTCACGAAAGTTGTATATTTTTCCAATTTCAGAAAATTCTGCTTTCAACTCCTATTCTTCTTGCGAGTGTTAATTATTTCAATCCTCTTCATCCAACAGTTGCAAGTGATCCATTCACCAAGGCCTCCAAACATTTTCACACACTTCCAATTTCTGCTGACTGACTTCTTGCACTACCGGTGGAATAACAAACGCCAATTCCCCATTTCCAAGCCTAGTTGGAACTAAAGTGATTCCAACATTCACCCTATTGCAAGTGCTGTCAGCCGGACGAATGAGGCTCTCTTCTTTTTGGAAGTTCGGTTTCGGCGTTGTCGAATCCAATTTCCGTTTCAGATTTTGGATGTAGTGCACGGTCATTTCGAGAATGTCGGCCTTTTCGAGCTTCGCAGTCCTCTGCCCAGCTTTTTTCGAAGTGGTTTCTTTGAGGGCTGCTTTTGAATCCAGCAGGATTTGCTTGAGGGTTTCCAAGCTGTCGTTGATGCGAGCCCGGCGTTTTTTCTCCATTAATGGTTTTCGAATCTGGAAATAATTAAAAAAATAAGGAGTTAGATTAACTTGTACAGATAATTATAATTCTATAAAATTCTGTCCTAACATCAATATTGACGAGTGTCTATAAACTGTCGGGATCCCAGTAGGTTCTGACTTCAGAAACATACGTCGTGCTGCGACACTACCCAATGACATACAGAGAGTTTTATGTAACACCGAACATTTTCATAACGAGAATTTTTCTTTGAAGTATCCATATGCATACGTTGCACATTTTCCGATGTTCGGTTTATTAAAAGAATTCAATTTGAAACTTTAAGCGAGTGTTTTCCACTCCCAGGCTAAGCATGAAGTAAAATTTCGAGTTTAGAAAAGCCTGAAAATTTGGTTTGGTCGCGTAGCGCGAAGCGTGGAGCGGCCAAACCAAATTTTCAGGCTTTTCTAAACTCGAAATTTTACTTCATGCGCCACCGGTACAAAACACTGACATATTACGAAGTTTAAAACACACCGCTAAACCTAACATTAAATCAGTGTTTTGTACCGGTGGCGCATGAAGTAAAATTTCGAGTTTAGAAAAGCCTGAAAATTTGGTTTGGCCGCTCCGCGCTTCGCGCTACGCGACCAAACCAAATTTTCAGGCTTTTCTAAACTCGAAATTTTACTTCCTGCTTTGCCTGGGAGTGGAAAACACTCGCTTAAAGCTGTAAATTGAATTCTTTTAATGAACCCAACATCGGAAAATGTGCAACGTATGCATATGGATACTTTTAAAAAAAACTCTCGTTATGAAAATGTTCGGCGTTACATAAAACTCTCTGTATAATTAAATTTATTTGACGTTTACAAGATTCACTAACTCGTATGGCTTAATCTAAGGTAAGTATAATCTGTTTTATTTAATACCAATCAAATTTGACATTTCAAGAATTCACTGGTGTGGTGCAGGTTGTGTGTTTTATGTTACGACAAGATTAATCACATTTTATGTTGTAAATCAGCTTTTAATTTGTAGGTTATGTAAAAAGAAATCTGACATTTATATGACAATTCAATTAACTTACAAAGATTACAATTACAAATGTATTTACCTATCACCTCCTTAAATTATTTGTATCTACTACTAATTTAATATATTATCTGTGAGGATCAGGTAGGATAGGAGAATCAGGTAATATTTCTTGCTTAGGAATATCTGTCTTCTTTATTATCTGCCTATTTATATATTCAAATTTTAGAAAAGTTCTAAATACAAGGAATTTTTCATTTAGATATATATGTTACGATTTTTTTATGTAAATTTCCAGACATTCTTGATCTTATTAAAAACTTTCAATTCAAAAACTCTATCGAGGGTTTTCCACTCCCAGACTAAGCATGAAGTAAAATTTGGAGTTTAGAAATGCCTGAAAATTTGGCTTGGTCGCGTAGCGCAGCGGAGCGACCAAGCCAAATCAGGCTTTTCTAAACTCGAAATTTTACTTCATGCGCCACCCGTACACAGCATTCGAATTTTTAGAACTTTACAATACAAGTTCCGAAAATTCAGTTAATGCAGTATATTTTGAACATCACATTAAATCAGTGTTTTATACGCCTGGCGCATGAAGTAAAATTTCGAGTTTATAAAAGCCTGATAATTTGGTTTGATCGCTCCGCTTCGCTACGCGATCAAACCAAATTTTCAGGCTTTTCTAAACTCGAAATTTTACTTCATGCTTAAACAAGAAATGGAAACACTCGTTCGAAACATCAAATTGAACAATTTTCAGAAACACACATGCCTGCAAAAATTACAGCGTGTATATCGGAATATGCATACCTATAAGAAACATTCCCTGTATAGTATGTAATTTATATTTAAAGTATAAATACTTCAATGTTTACGATTTTCAGGCATTCGTTGTTTTATAAAAGCGTTCAGTTAGAAGTTTCGAACGAGTGTTTCCGCTCCCAGACTAAGCATGAAGTAAAATTTCGAGTTTTGAAAAGCCTTAAACTTTGGTTTGGTCGCTCCACGAAGCGGAGCGGCCAAACAAAATTTTCAGGCTTTTCTAAACTCGAAATTGTACTTCATGCGCCAGGAGTATTAAACACTGAAATATCGTTAAGTTTAAAATATACTCCTTACCACATAACTGAAAGTTACAGCGTAACCCTGCATAAATAAATAAATAATCTTACTGAGCAAACACATTTAAGTAACGTTTGATCAATATTACAATATTTATTCTAGTTGTTGAAACATTGTTTAAATATTTGTTAACTTGTGATCAACATTACAACAATTTGTCTTCTAGTTGTTGAAACATTGGTTAAATCTTTTGCTCAGTATGATATAGTTGAAAATCAGAACTTATCTATTGCCTAGTTAAATATATATTTTAAAAATACAAGAAACTATTCTGAAATCGAAATATCGTATGCTCAATAAATGAAAAACTCTAGAGTGCTATGGAAAATATTAAAAGTTGGCAACTCTGAAATGATATATCGTATGTTCAATTATAAAAAATCTCTAGAGTGCCATGAAAAATATTCTAGGTTGGCAACTCTGAAAATATACATTATAATTATTATGTTTGACGTTGTATATGTCAATTCCTGAAGTGTGTAGCCAATTGAATTTGGGTGAGTTACGTGAAGATTATAACAACTTTATTTAAAATAATTATAATTATATCATATGTTCAATAAAAAAAACCTTCAAAGTGCCATGATTTTTTTTTAAATTAAAGTTGGCTACACAACTTTAATTAAAACACTTTTAACCTATCTTCACAATTTTTATTATATACCAGATGTACATTTCGGTCACAAGGTGACCATTATCAATGGATTGATACTGATACTGATAAAAAAATTACCTTTCTTCACAATTTTTTTTATCAGGATCAATATCAATCCATTGATAATGGTCACCTTGTGACCGAAATGTACATCTGGTATATAATAAAAATTGTGAAGTAAGGTTAAAAGTGTTTTAATTAAAGTTGTGTAGCCAACTTAAATTTAAAAAAAGATTAAATCATGGCACTCTAGAGGTTTTTTTTATTGAACATATGATATAATTATCATGCTTGACGTTTTATATGTCAATTCCTAAGGCGTGTAGCCAACTTAAATTTAAAAATAAATTAAATCATGGCACACTAGAGGTTATTTTTTATAGAAAATACAATATTTCTCATTATTAATTTCAGCTTACCTTTCTAGTTTCAGAAACTGGAGCTTGAACTTTTCTCGAATCACTTTTCATGTTGTTCACTGTTTGTTTTTTTGTCAAATCACTGCACAAATATTAGTAATTCCGTTTTATGGTGTCAGGAGAGTTAATGTTGTTCGTCACGAAGGTAAGATGATTTTGAAGCTTCTTCAGTGAAGCATTTCAAGATAAGTGGTTACCCCCACCATAGTTGGTCGTGTCGCCTCCCTCTTCAGGTATTACAATAGGTATGAATGAATGAATACATGAATAGGCATGAATTGAGGGTGGGGTCTAGGTACTCCAGGTAATGATTATTATTATACATGAATGAAAACTTATCATCTAGTAAAAATTGCTGCCATAAATTAGAAAAATTGTAATGAATGTATTTGTATGAAAAGTCATCATCTAATAGAAATGATTTGAATTCAATGAATTTAATAAATGTCAACATCTAGTAAAGAAAGCGATGAGTCGTTTGTTGAGATCTACCAATTCTTTGAACAGGTATAGCTGGTTTGATTTGTTTAATGCAAATGAACATGTGTTTAAAAGATTAATTAAAGAAATTAATAAATAATTGTAACCGAGACAAAAGTTATAGGTAGAGAACTGTTTTACCATTGGATGCCATATTTGAATCAGGCGTAATAAAGGAGCCGCCTAAGTTGATATACTTATAAATGCAACTTTTATAAAAAAAAGCAACATAATTTTTTAAAGGCCACCAAAAACTTTGTCGCAGGTTCCCAACCTATGAGACAAAACATACACCTAAACTACAAAAAAACTACTAATTAATATTTTTACTTTCTCCCATATTCAAAACAAAGGAAAATTATGGTTTTCGCAAACATTTTCAAATGAAAAATGTTGATAGATATATCCATTTTGAGGTCCTCCAAATTGATTAAATCATCTTTGAAAAATGACTGTTCTGTAATTCTGTCGCCACGATAAAGTCTAAACCGATTAAGCTGTTGTATGACACCATATACTTAAGGTTTTTATTACAATAGTAGTATTCGATCAACTTTTTGTGAAAATGCGGAAACCGAAAGTAGTTAGCATTTTTTTGGATTTTTCTTTTGATTTTGATTTTTGTAATTGTGAAGACATTTTTCTGAGATTTTGAATATTTAGAGATTTTCGTAAATTTATAAATTTTTTATGAAATTTTCAACGATTTATTGAACTTTCGGGTATTTTTGTATAAACATTAAATGAATTTTTTTTTTGATTATCTCAACTTTTCTTAACAAGATTTTTTCTATGATAACCATAGAAAAATATCTTGTTAAGAAAAGTTGAGATAATCAAAAAAATGCATTTAATGTTTATACAAAAATACCCGAAAGTTCAATAAATCGTTGAAAATTTCATAAAAAATTTATAAATTGACGAAAATCTCAAAATATTCAAAATCTCAGAAAAATGTCTTCAAAATTACAAAAATCTAAGATATTTACGATAACTGCCAAGGTTTTAAAAATCGACTAAAAATATAAATATTAAATGAGCAGTATAATTTGAAATTTACACTAAATCAGTGTTTTATATGCGTGGCGCATGAAGTAAAATTTCGAGTTGAGAAAAGCCCGAATTTGGATGTGGAGGCTGCGCGTCCAAATCCAAGTTCTTGGGGCTTTTCTCAACTCGAAATTTTACTTCATGCTTAGTCTGGGGGTGTAAAACATTCGATAGAGAATAATTAATAACTTTTTCAAAGATTTTCATTTATTTATAAAATCTTAGCGGTTTTCAAGATTTTCGTCAATTTTTAAATTTTTCCAGATTTAGTAAATTTTTATCACTATCATTAAATTATAAAATATTTCATAAAAAATTTCTAAATTGACGAAAATCTTTAAATATTGAAAATCTTATAAAAATGTCTTAAAAATTACGAAAATCTAAGATATTTACGAAAACTGCCAAGGTTTCAATACTCGACTGAAAATTAAAATATTAAATGAGCAGTATATTTTAAACTTTACACTAAATCAGTGTTTTATACGTGTGGCGCATGAAGTAAAGCTTCGAGTTGAGAAAAGCTCGAATTTTGATTTGGACGCTGCGCGTCCAAATCCAAATTCTTGGGGCTTTCCTCAACTCGAAATTTTACTTCATGCTTAGTCTGGGAGTGGAAAACACTCGTTCGAGAATAAATAATAACTTTTTCAAAGATTTTCATTTATTTATAAAATCTTGACGGTTTTCAAGATGTTTGTCAATTTTCAAATTTTTCTAGTTTTCGTTAATTTTTATCACTATCATTAAGTTATAAAATATTTCATAAAAAAATTATAAATTGACAAAAATCTCTAAATATTAAAAATCTCAAAAATGTCTTGAAAATTATGAAAATCAAAGATATTTTAGAAAACTGCCAAGGTTTTAAAATTACGAAAATCTAAGATATTTACGAAAACTGCCAAGATTTCAATACTCGCCTGAAAATTAAAATATTAAATGAGCAGTATATTTTAAACTTTACACTAAATCAGTGTTTTATACGTGTGGCGCATGAAGTAAAATTTCGAGTTGAGAAAAGCCAAAATTTGGATTTGGACGCTGCGCGTCCAAATCCAAATTCTTGGGGCTTTTTTCAACTCGTAATTTTACTTCATGCTTAGTCTGGGAGTGGAAAACACACGTTAGAGGATAAATAATAACTTTTTCAAAGATTTTCATTTATTTATAAAATATTGACAGTTTTTAAGATTTTTGTCAATTTTTAAATTTTTCCAGTTTTCGTGAATTTTTATCACTGTCATTAAATTATAAAATATTTGATATAAAAATTATAAATTGACGAAAATCTCTAAATATTGAAAATCTTATAAAAACTTCTTCAAAATTATGAAAATGTAAGATATTTATGAAAACTGCCAAGGTTTTAAAAGTCGACTGAAAATTAAATTATTAAATGAGCAGTAAATTTAAAACTTTACACTAAATCAGTGTTTTATACGCATGGCGCATAAAGTAAAATTTCGAGTTGAGAAAAGCCGGAATTTGGAAAGACTATTATACTTAAAATTAGAATAGAATGTAATGTTTAAGATACATACCGGATGTTGACTTGGCAGACGCAACATAGGAAATCCCATGTAAATTTTGAAATGTTCAAATTTTGGCTCCCCTATTTATTTTAGATGTATTTACCTTTTTTGTAGAGGGAAACATTCTGAATTTATTCGCGTTAACGTTTATCACTTTATGTTCCTCTAAGTTAAATTATTAAAAAAAAGTAATGTGATTTTATAAAAATAATGACATGCTATGGAATTGAAACAACAATTGCGGATGTCAAAATGGCAAAAGATATCGTAGTCATTTGATTAAAGCAAATGTTTTCGAAAGGATTTACACTATACAAGAAAAAATCCTCCTAATAAAGTGGTATTATGCAGACCAAAGTTATCACGATGTTTGTGTTATGTTTTTTGTCGTTAATTAAGTAACAGCAATATCTTGTGGTATTTTGACATTCGCAATTGTTGTATCAATTCCATGGTATGTCATTATTTTTATAAAATCACAATTCTTTTTCTTAATAATTTTAGCTGTAAATTTTCTGACATTCGTTGATTTTTAAAAGAGTTAAATTCGAAGCTTTAAACGAGTGTTTTCCACTCCCAGACTAAGCATGAAGTAAATTTTCTGGGCTTTTCTAAACTCGAAATTTTACTTCATGCGCCATGGGTGTAGATCGCAGATTTTAAGTGAAGTTCGAATATACATACATTTGACAATATTATAGTGTTTTATAAGCGTGGCGCATGAAGTAAAATTTCGAGTTTAGAAAAGCCCCAAAAATTTGTCTCGGGTCGCTGCGCGACCCTCGACAAATTTTCACGGGGCTTTTCTAAACTCGAAATTTTACTTCATGCTGAGTCTGGGAGTGGAAAACACTTGTTTAAGGCTTTAAATTAAACCTAAAAAAAAAAAACAGGGAATATTCGCAATTCTTGTATCAATTCCATGGTACGTCATTATTTTTATAAAATCACATTACTTTTTCTTAATTATTTTAGCTGTAAATTTTCTAACATTCGTTGATTTTTAAAAGAGTTAAATTCGAAGCTTTAAACGAGTATTTTCCACTCCCAGACTAAGCATGAAGTAAAATTTCGAGTTTAGAAAAGCCCCGTGAAAATTTGTCGAGGGTCGCGCAGCGACCCAAGACAAATTTTCTGGGCTTTTCTAAACTCGAAATTTTACTTCATGCGCCACGGGTATAAAATTTGTCTCGGGTCGCTGCGCGACCCTCGACAAATTTTCACGGGGCTTTTCTAAACTCGAAATTTTACTTCATGCTTAGTCTGGGAGTGGAAAACACTTGTTTAAAGCTTTAAATTGAACTTAAAAGAAAACAGGGAATATCCGCAATTCTTGTATCAAGTCCATGGTATGTCATTATTTTTATAAAATCACATTAATTTTTCTTAATTATTTTAGCTGTAAATTTTCTGACATTCGTTGATTTTTAAAAAAGTTCAATTCAAAGCTTTAAACGAGTCTTTTCCACTCCTAGACTAAGCATTAAGTAAAATTTCGAGTTTAGAAAATCCCCGTGAAAATTTGTCGAGGGTCGCTCAGCGACCCGAGACAAATTTTCTGGGCTTTTCTAAACTCGAAATTTTACTTCATGCGCCACAGGTATAAATCACAGATTTTAAATGAAGTTCGAATATACATAAATTTGTCAATATTATAGTGTTTTATAAGCGTGGCGCATGAAGTAAAATTTCGAGTTTAGAAAAGCCCAGAAAATTTGTCTCGGGTCGCTGCGCGACCCTCGACAAATTTTCACGGGGCTTTTCTAAACTCGAAATTTTACTTCATGCTTAGTCTGGGAGTGGAAAACACTTGTTTTAAGCTTTAAATTGAACTGAAAAAAAAAACAGGGAATATTCGCAATTCTTGTATCAATTCCATCGTATGTCATTATTTTTATAAAATCACATTACTTTTTCTTAATTATTTTAGCTGTAAATATTTCTGACATTCGTTGATTTTTAAAAGAGTTGAATTCGAAGCTTTAAACGAGTGTTTTCCACTCCCAGACTAAGCATGAAGTAAAATTTCGAGTTTAGAAAAGCCCCGTGAAAATTTATCGAGGGTCGCGCAGCGACCCGAGACAAATTTTCTGGGCTTTTCTAAACTCGAAATTTTACTTTATATGCCACGGGTATAATCACAGATTTTAAGTGAAGTTCGAATATACATAAATTTGACAATATTATAGTGTTTTATAAGCGTGGCGCATGAAGTAAAATTTCGAGTGTAGAAAATCCCAGAAAATTTGTCTCGGGTCGCTGCGCGACCCTCGACAAATTTTTACGGGGCTTTTCTAAACTCGAAATTTTACTTCATGCTTAGTCTGGGAGTGGAAAACACTTGTTTAAAGCTTTAAATTGAACTTAAAAAAAAACAGGGAATATCTGCAATTCTTGTATCAAGTCCATGGTATGTCATTATTTTTATAAAATCACATTAATTTTTCTTAATTATTTTAGCTGTAAATTTTCTGACATTCGTTGATTTTTAAAAAAGTTCAATTCAAAGCTTTAAACGAGTCTTTTCCACTCCTAGACTAAGCATTAAGTAAAATTTCGAGTTTAGAAAATCCCCGTGAAAATTTGTCTCGGGTCGCGCAGCGACCCGAGACAAATTTTCTGGGCTTTTCTAAACTCGAAATTTTACTTCATGCGCCACAGGTATAAATCACAGATTTTAAATGAAGTTCGAATATACATAAATTTGTCAATATTATAGTGTTTTATAAGCGTGGCGCATGAAGTAAAATTTCGAGTTTAGAAAAGCCCAGAAAATTTGTCTCGGGTCGCTGCGCGACCCTCGACAAATTTTCACGGGGCTTTTCTAAACTCGAAATTTTACTTCATGCTTAGTCTGGAAGTGGAAGACACTTGTTCAAAGCTTTAAATTGAACTTAAAAAAAAAACAGGGAATATCCGCAATTCTTGTATCAATTCCATGGTATGTCATTATTTTTATAAAATCACATTACTTCTTCTTAGTTATTTTAACTTAGAGAAATGTAAAGTGTTAAGTGTGAACATTCATAAATTTAGAGTTTTTCCCTCTACAAAAAAGTGAAATACATTTTGTCTCTAAAATAAATAGGGAAGCCAATATTTCACACTTAAAAATTAACATGCGATTTCCTATGTTGCGTCTGCCAAGTCAACACCCGCTATAGTTAATTAATTCTCTAGTTTGTTTTATAATGTTATTTTAGGTAATTTTTATGTTTATCTTTAATGGTATTCAGAACAAAATACTTCGCATGCTTTTTTTGTTATTTTTTATTTTTAATAATCTGTAACTTATGAGAGTTTTTAATTTATTAATTTGAGTTTTAATTATATTATACTTAACTACAGTTTGTAAATTATTTGAAAATGGGGACTTCCTGTAAATAAACCATTTATTTATTTATATTTAATAAAGGCAATTAATAAATGAAACTACCACTCAATATTGATTGAATGACAAAGTGAAAATTATGTTTTGGCTCTCACTTCTCGATTTGATTTTTACATTGATAGACTTAAATTAAAACCACTATATGTTCAAATAATAAATAACATAAGTAAAGTGAGATCAAACGCAAAATCAAGCAAAGTTGACTATGAACAGTGGCAGATCTATGGGGATTAATGGGACTCAATATTAAAAGATTGTTAAGAAATGCAAATTAACGTTGAGTAAAATATACAGTTCCTTTTAAGTGTATCTACATATTTGAAATAAAACAACGCAGTTGGGAGGGTTTCACTTTTATTGTTGAACACTGCAACATGTTTCACCACACAGTGGCTTCATCAGGCAGATGAAATAATAATTATTTCATCTGCCTGATGAAGCCACTGTGTGGTGAAACATGTTGCAGTGTTCAACAATAAAAGTGAAACCCTCCCAACTGCGTTGTTTTATTTCAAATAGTATTATGGAGTTTCATCATGTATCCGCCTCATCAATTACATATCTAAATATCCCAAAGCAAATTGCTCCAGGCGCTCGTTTGAATTTTGAAAACGCAAGATTTAGTTGGACGAAATAAACATTTGTAAAGTTGTAAATAAACTTGTAAATAAAACACTTTTTACTTTGTTTATTACATTTGTAAAGTTTATTAACGTGAAATCAAACATGCTTTAAAATATTTAATTTAAAGTTAAACATAAAACTTACTTTGTATAAATAAAATTCTGAATAAATTTATGATTTTTAAAAAAGTGTGTTTATTTTCACAACGAATGTTTCGTAAATTTATTGCTTCTTTAGGTGAATGAAAGTAAACTGTATGGGGCTAGTATAGCACCTTAAAGTGTGCCTTGTTTAATAATCTCTATTCTTGAGGAGTACTCGTGGTTGGCTGTATTCCCTAGATCGGATCGTATTTTAATAGTTTGCTTCCGTTTGTCAATAAGGTTATGTGCATTTCCTGAATTCGGGCTATTGGACCCTGGTCACAAGAATTAAAAATGTAATAATCATTTCTCACTTCATTTCATTTCAACTCAGTTCATTTCAAATCACTACCTACAAATTTTGAACATGTGTTTCCCTGTATCACTTCATACCAGTTTTAGTAATTAACTTACCATTATCATTTTTTAACTTACGACTTTTGGATAATTTAAAAACTAATTTTACATCAGTTTACAAATGTAATATTTTATTGTAGTGAAATCCCTGAAGAAAGAGCTAAAATGCTCCGAAAGCTTGGAATTAATAAATTAATTGGATTTAAGAATTAGCCTATAATTAGTGGTCGATTACCCCGTTACGATGTTTTTTGTGTTTTCCCAACAAGTACGACAATTACTTCCCTCCGTGGTTTCCTGAAATCAAAATTACAACACTGTTTTAGTTTCTGTAATGTTTGATTATAATCAGTTTGTTTATTTTACTTTCTTTCAAATGAATATACTAAACCAATATTAACAGGCAATAATCCAAAAATTTCAAATTATTATTGAAATTTCTCACAACGGACATTTTCTAATTGGCATTTCCTCTTCCTATAAAACCCAAACCCTTTCGCACGTGATCGATTATTCGTATCTACCAATACTTATTTATTCATTCCGCCCTCAATATCAAATGTCGGCGTATAATTACTTAAGAGCAGAATAAAATAGGTTATCGATTCACATGCAGATAACAAGACGAGACGAGATCTATTAGAATACGTCCGTAAAAAAAAATACGGATCTTCCAACGAACTCCGAGAGCACAATCAGCATGGTCACAAAGCACAGGAAGAGGGCGGAGACCTCGAGTAAAACGACACTCGCAACAACAAGTGAACGTTAATCTTTAATACTTTCGATGCCGATCAAGTTGTCTAGTCTTGTCTAACTGAAAAAAAAACTTAATTATTTAACGTATTTCTTATACAGGGAATTTCTCTTAAAAGTATACCGTGTATCTCCGGATTACAATTATAATTAATTACAATTACAATTATAGAGCGATAGTTATTCAATCATGTTTTCCTAAATTACACTGGTCTGCAAAAAAAATTTTTTTTTCGAGCCCTGACACCATTCCTGCTGATTCTTATGTAAAATGACCTCCTGAATCCGAATATGACCTCCGTTTTCCCCCATCACTCACCGTTTCCGGGGGAGGCCCCCCCACCTATTTTTATCACTTTTCGATAATTTGGAGGGATGAAAAGGATTATTTTAGCCTTTACATTTCTTCTGAGGGGCTAGAGAGGTGAAAAGTTCCAAAACATGAACATTTGTAGCAAGGAGGTAGATTTGGGGGGGGGGGGATTTGCCCCCTTAAATTGTAAAAAAATCATTAAAAATGATCAATTTTTTCCGTTTTTTTCGCAGTGTTTTCACTTATTTTCTACATATTCCAGCTTCCACTCCCCCTCATCCTCCCCCAAACACCCCCAAATAATAAAAATATATTGAAACAATATATAGCAACAATAATAAAAATATATTGCAACAATAATAAAAATATATAGCAACAATTCGGAAGATTCACTGTACCACGCTGGCGCTCTCAATACTCCCCCCGTTTCCCCCATCCATTGGAGGGGTGAATAGGATTATTTTAGCTGTAAAGAATAATAAATAAAAAGTAAAATAATAAATGTAAAATAATAAATTTCTGGGCAAACCTGTGCGCGCGAGGTATTGAGAGCGCCAGCGTGGTACAGTGAATCTTCCGAACTGTTGCTATATATTTTTATTATTGTTGCTATATATTGTTGCTATATATTTTTATTGTTTGGGGGGGGGGGTGAGGGGGGATGGACGCTGGAATATGTAGAAAATAAGTGAAAAAACTGCGAAAAAAAACGGAAAAATCGATCATTTTTAAGGATTTTTTTACAATTTAAGGGGGCAAATCCCCCCTCAAATCTACCTCCTTGCTACAAATGTTCATGTTTTGGAACTTTTCACCTCTCTAGCCCCTCAGAAGAAACGTAAAGGCTAAAATAATCCTTTTCATCCCTCCAAATTATCGAAAAGTGCTAAAAATAGGTGGGGGGGCCTCCCCCGAAAACGGTGGGTGATGGGGGAAAACGGGGGTCATATTCAGATTTAGGAGGTCATTTTACATAAGAATCAGCAGGAATTGTGTCAGGGCCGATTTTCATGCCGACCAGTGTTATTAGATAAGTTGGTTGCGAAGTATATGTTAAACATTTTTAAGCCACTTTTATCTGAGCAACAACATGGATTGTTTCCATCAAGATCTACTGCTTCCAACTTGTTTGTATACTCCAATTTCATTACCGACGCGATGGAGGAAGGGGCAGTGGTAGACTCGATCTATACCGACTTTAGTAAGGCGTTTGACAGAGTTAGCCACTGTAGGCTTTTATACAAACTCCGAATGTATGGTGTTGCTGGGTCCATGATTGAGTGGCTCCGGTCGTTCATAAGTTGTAGACAACATGTGGTGAAAATAAATGATGCAGTTTCTGATTCTGTAATAAATGCAACTTCAGGTGTGCCCCAGGGTTCTCACCTTGGGCCATTGATATTTCTCATCTTTATCAATGATATTGGTAAAGAAATTCAATCAAATTTTTTGCTTTATGCAGATGATATGAAGCTGTATTGTAAAATCACCACCAGTGATGATTGTCGCATCCTGCAAAATGATCTGGATCAGCTTATTATATGGTGCTCCAGTAATGATTTGCATCTGAACACAACTAAATGCAAACATATACGTTTTTCAAGAAAACAACTGATCTATTTACCGGCTATCTATTTTCTAGATAGTAATCCTTTAGAGAGGGTTTATACAATCAATGATTTAGGCGTTCTACTTGACAGTAAACTTCAATTTCATGAGCACTTGAATTTAGTTATTGCAAAAGCTTTCCAAAGAATTGGTTTTATACGGCGTATTACTATAAATTTCAAATCTATCCGTACTTTAATGACGTTATACTCCACCTTAGTCAGACCAATTCTAGACTATTGCTGCATAATTTGGTCACCGCACTACCAATGTCACATAGATTAGAACGTGTACAACGTAAAATGATAAAACTTATTTGCTACCGGTCAAACCTTTCGTACGATAGTAATAATTATGACCTACTTCGTACATATCTCTGTTTGTTGTCTCTTGAAAAACGAAGGATTTATTTTATGCTATGCTTCGCATATCGTGTACCGAATTGACTGATACTTTGCCCATCCATATTGTCGTCTATTGGCATTAACGTTCCAGTTCGCTCAACCAGACAACATAAACTTCTTGCTGACGTACACCACTTTACTCTGTATGGCTATAACAGCCCACAAAACAATTTAATAAGATATGTTAATTCCTATGGCGAGTCAATAGATTTTTTTGGTGTCTCGTTGAGCGGTTTTAAACGACTTTGTCTAAAATCCATTAACTCCTCTTAGGGTCCTATATATAATTATTTATTTGATCCTATTTTATTAGATGTAACTTCTGTTTCTGATTGTGTTGATTTGTGAATTTTTTGTTTGTTTTTGTATTGTTTTGTGATTATTATGTATATATTGTTATATTTTTTAATGGTCTCCCGTAATAAAGAATTAATTAATTAAAGAATTAATTTTTTATTTACTGCCCAAATAGAAAACACTTTTTTATTGTCCATTTTTCGACAAAAAGAAGTCAACATTGATATTTCGAAATCAACATTGATATTTAGAAGTCAACATTGATATTTAGAAGTCAACATTGATATTTAGAAGTCAACATTGATATTTAGAAGTCAGCATTGATATTTAGGTAAACAGTATTGGATGACTTGAAAACACTATTTGTATTTTCAAATCTTAAATTTATAAAAAAAAAATAAATAAGAAATACCAAATTTAAAAGTACCTCTAATTATAATTTTAGGGAAAGATGTTATTTAAAAAAGTAGTTTGTAATAGAGAATCATATTAACATACAAAATATGAACTTAATATAAACAATTTTTATTTTCAATAAATTTATTTATTTTTATAATTACGTATCGTATATTTATGACGTGTATTCATTTAAAATAATTGTATTATTAATACATTATTAATAATGCATGAAATTTAGTGATATTTACTCAATAAAAATTAACATATAAAAATTGAATCTTTTTTTTAATTTATTTATTTATTCACGAGATACCTCTTTAACATTGAAATAATACAAAATAAGAAACAACAAAAGTTTAAGAGCCGCAGAATGACTACACACATATGTTATGATAACTACATTGCTAATTCTAACAATTTTCTTTTTGTAAATATCTTAGATAAACTTAAGATATTCATATTAAATTAAAATGTACAGAGAAGTTTTCTTTTAAGTATACATACCCTAATTATTCAGTAAATCTTCACATGTACGTTTTTTTAAAAGTTAAATTTTAAGCTTCAAACGAGTGTTTTCCACTCCCGGATTAAGCATGAAGTAAAATTTCGAGTTTAGAAAAGCCTTAAAATTTGGTTTGGTCGCTCCGCGAAGCGGAGCGACCAAACCAAATTTTCAGGCTTTTCTAAACTCGAAATTTTACTTCATGCGCCATGCGTATAAAACACTTAAATATTGGCAATATGCTACTGAAGCACTAAAAATGTATATTTTGAACTTCATTCAAGACCTGTGTTTTATACGCGTGGCGCATGATGTAAAATTTCGAGTTTAGAATAGAAAGAAAATTTGGTTTGGTCGCAACTTCACAATATTTGAGTGTTTTATACTCGTGGAAGAAACTCGTTTAAAGCTTTATATTAAACCCTTAAAAAGAACAACGAATTTTTAAACTGGATCTATACAGAGAGTTTTCTTTTAAGTATACATATCCCAATTATTCTCTAAATCTTCACATATTCGTTGTGTTTAATTTTAAGCTTTAAACGAGAGTTTTCCACTTCCAGATTAAGCATGAAGTAAAATTTCGAGTTTAGAAAAGCCTTAAAATTTGGTTTGGTCGCTCCGCGAAGCGGAGCGACCAAACCAAATTTTCAGGGTTTTCTAAACTCGAAATTTTACTTCATGCACCACGCGTATAAAACACTTAAATATTGTGAAGTTGGCAATATGCTACTAAAGCACTAAAGACGTATATTTTGACTTCACTTGAGACCAGTGTTTTATACGCGTGGCGCATGAAGTAAAATTTCGAGTTTAGAAAAGCCTGAAAATTTGGTTTGGTCGCTCCGCGCTTCGCGCTACGCGACCAAACCAAATTTTCAGGCTTTTCTAAACTCGAAATTTTACTTCATGCTTAATCTGGGAGTGGAAAATACTCGTTTAAAGCTTCAAATTCCGCGCATGAGCTTGACAAGAATGAAATAAAAGGCTCTTTTTCCGCTAACGATTTATTTTGTTATTATTTTTATTTTATTTTTATAAACATCTAAGCAAAACAAATTTTCAACTGGCGCTTTTAGTCATAATAAATCTCACGTGTCATTATAAACTAAATGCAAATTAATATTACTTGTCACTATTGACTGTCGACGCTAACTTATGTCCAATTAAGATCAACTGTCAAAACTGTAAATTAAACACAAATAAATATTAAATACCATGTCAAAACTAACGTGATCTGTCAAAATTTGTCTTGAGAAAAGAAAAACCCGAGACATTTGTTAATATTCGTGGAAACGACAACAAAAATCGAGTTTTTGTGAGTCACTATTAACAGTTGACATATTTAACAATATAAATATCATTTTTACACTTTGTTTCTTTTTCTATTTTAACAGTTTTTACAGTTGCACTCACTATTATTACACATATACACACATACATATACCCAAACACACACATATGACGTTTGATATAAAAATTGGTGTCTTTTTGATCTTAGTTAATAATATTATTTATAGTATGTAAGATTTTCGTTGGTATTGACGCGACAGTGACAGCTGTCAAGGTATAGACAGTTAATATATAATACTCATTTCATGGCGAGAAATCAGAACACATTTGTGCTCGTAATATCAAAAGTCATAAGATGTGACTTGTTTAACTTATAAAAATTTAATTATAGTCACAAAATGGCATTATTTTTAGGGAAACTACTTAATTATTTGCACAGATTAACTCCACAGAAATACAAATATGTTCGTATTTGTTCGAATTTCTTGCCTAGTTAAATTAAATGTGCTATAGTCAGTATAAATAAACCATTATTCACGGATTTTACTTTTTACAGAATATAAAAATATTTTACAAAATAACAATTCAATACTAAAGATAGAAACAATAATATTAATGACAACATAGTAATCTTTCAACAATTCTCATAGTTTAGTATAGTACCATACACATATCCTAAATTTACCAGTTTTTATATATTTTTTGTGACACTTATGGTATTTTTGTTGACGGTTATAACCTTATTTGACTATTATTACACAGTTGATTTTTGTAAAAATAGTGATAATTTTTTCCATTTTCTTTTGCAGCAGCAGTTACAATTGCTTTGACATTATGACTATTTCTAAAAAATATGATATCATTAGAGATTTATGTATGCTCAACATTGTTTTTGACTGAAATTAAGAAATATTTCATTAAAAAACAATCTTACAGAGAGATACATTTTCGACTAGAAGCGTTGTTCACACAAATTGTCGTTTTTATCAGTAATAAAAGTTATTATTTATAATAGGTTGTCGATTTATTAATAAATTTCTCATTAATTGACACTTTTGAAGTAAATGAACGTATTATTTATTTTTTAAGGAAACCGTAGATTTTCTTATCAACTAACACATTTGTTCTATATTTTTATTATTGACATAATAAAGTAAATTAACATTTTTATCGCCAATCTATGTTGATAATGACATTCTGTAACTATAATGGAATACCATTTTCGACATACAGGGTGTCTACGCTAAACCGTTCGTTAAAAGTTTATGGGGTTACCGTTGCACTAAAAATTTGAAATAAATCCTTGCCATACGGTTAAATCAGTTCTCCTCATGTGAAATATTTTTAACTTTATATCACTTCCAGTTCCACCGGAAGTAACACCACATTTGTTATTTTAAATAGAACACCCTATATATTAGTCATTTTTTGGATTCCTCGTTTAAATTGCAACATATTTTATTCGAACATATGTACACTTATCTCTTATAGTTTTCAACCAAAAATAATATTTCTAAAATATTGACCTGTAAAAGGCATCTTGAAATCTGTCTGTAACTTCTCTTAAGAGTAAGATAAAAATATGATTTATACCTCTACTTGTACCTAGAGGATGCCTCTATGAGTAAAGTAATTAGAAACTGTCTATTTTGACAATAAGTGTTCCTGAAATGTCAATATCGAAATGCCTTCTTCAACATCTCGTAATTCAATTTTTTTAAATGGAATGACCTATTTTTTATCACATGGTACAATTGGGAGGAAGATTTCCTACAAAAAAGTATTAACAGCTATACTCCCAAAGCAACTGGTTTTTGAATTATTTCGAAGGCATCTTGAAATCTGCCTGTAACTTCTCTTAAGGATAAGATAAATATATAATTTATATCTCTACTTGTACCTAGAGGATGCCTCTATGAGTAAATTAATTGGAAACTGTCAATTTTTACAATAAGTGTTCTTAAAATGTCAATATCTAAGTGCTCTCTTCAATATCTAGTAATTCAATTTTTTCAAATGGAATGACCCAATTTTTATGACGTGGTACAATTGAGGGGAAAATTTTATATATAAAAGTATTAAATTCTGTATTGTGGAGGCTTCTACTTCGTTATACATGTTAATTACACAATGAAACACTTTTAACTTTGTTTGTATAACACGTTTTTTAAAAAAGTATTAACAACTATACTTCTAAAGCAATTAGTTATCGAATTATTTCGAAAATTCGTTTTTCATCGCATTTATGCAGGGAATAATGCGCTCATAAGTTGCAACTGAATTTTAGTAGGCAAGTAGTAATGCTTTTGTTTTGTCGCGTATGTAATGCGAAATGTCAATTAACAAAAACAATTAATACAAAGTTATACAGAAATCAACAAAATGAATAAATACACCCATCAACAAATTATCAATTTATTCTTTATACATGGCAACTGCGATAGAATTGTTACTCGATCATGTAGAGTATTTAATGAAACTTATCCACATTTGCCGTCGATGAATAAAACAAGATTTAGAAGATTGGAATCAAATTTTGTTCAATTGGCAGTTGCCATGTATAAAGAATAAATTGATAATTTGTTGATTTGTGTAATTATTTATTTTGTTGAGTTCTGTAAAACTTTTTACTAATTCTTTTTATTATTTGACATTTTGCAATACAATCGCGACAAAACAAAAGCATACTACTGGCCTACTAAAATTCAATTGCGACTAATGCGCGCATTATACCCTGCATAAATGCGATGAAAAACAAATTTTGGAAATAATTCGATAACTAATTGCTTTAGAAGTATAGTTGTTAATACTTGTTTTATAAAATTTTCCCCTCAATTGTACCACGTCATAAAAATTGGGTCATTCCATTTGAAAAAATTGAATTACTAGATATTGAAGAGAGCACTTAGATATTGACATTTTAAGAACACTTATTGTCAAAATTGACAGTTTCCAATTAATTTACTACTAGAGGCATTCTCTAGGTACAAGTAGAGATATAAATCATATTTTTATCTTATTCTTAAGAGAAGTTACAGGCAGATTTCAAGATGCCTTTTTCAGGTCAAAGTTTTAGAAATATATTTTTTTTTCTTGAAAACTATAAGAGGTAAGTGTACATATGTTCGAATAAAATATATTGTAATTTGAACAAGGAATCCAAAAAATTACTAATATATAGGGTGTTCTATTTAAAATAACAAATTTGGAGCTACTTCCGGTGAAACCGGAAGTGATATAAAGTTGAAAATATTTCACATGAGGACAACTGATTCAACCATATGACAAGGATTTTTTTTTTCAATTTTTAGTGCAACGGCAACCCCATAAACTTTTAACGAACGGTTTAGCGTAGACACCCTGTATAGATCACCTCACCGATTTAAAGTGAAATTTAAAATATAGATTACTTATATAAACTACAATTTTTGATTTAAATTTATGAATTTTCAGTTGCATCAGGCCTCATATTTCCTATGAAAGGTCAATAGGTCCACTGCATCAGTAGATATAGTTCTTAGTTAAATACCAAAGTAAATATGTATCTTATTACTAATTATTAATTATAGTTCTTAAATTAAAAAAAAATATATTGTCGTATGCTCAACACAAACAATACTGCAGTAAGTACAAAAAAATTGTCCTAAGCTTAACACAAATAATACTGCAGTAGATACATCACACTATTTTTTATTTCTGCTGCAATATTTACTTTGCTTTTCATATGCTGATAACCCAACAAGATAAGAAGATAGGGACAATTTCTTTTTTTTTAATAAGTCAATAAATTGCATTTAAAAAAGTTAAGGAGAGGTAGCGACGCGCAGGCACGCTTTTTCCATCGGCTTCCACGCTTCATTTCTTTCATCCACAGGACGTGAGAATTATAACAGTTTTGTGGACCGGTTTCGTGAAACTCAAGACTGCCGACATAATAGGGAACTTCTTTCATGTTCACGATCTTTCATATTGAAATTACCATTCGGGAAAAAATAAGTCAAGCTAAACATAAAATTAAAATATTTGTACACAACATGACTTAATATAATCAAAACACGAATGCTAATATAACTAATAATCTGTATTTAAAATATTATTATGGAGTTTCATTATGTATCTGCCTCTTCAATTAAATATTTAATAAACTAGAGTCGACTCCATACATGTGTACGTATGACTGGATTGGTGATTACTGATTTATCTATATAAGTGAGAAAATATGAAGTAGGAGATAGAGAATCGGTTAAATATGAGAAAATATGCAGGACAATGAGTACTATCTATGTCCGGTGTAAAACCAACAAAAAGGTTGAACGTTCAGAGCACACTGCAAAAAAACGGATTTTGGTAATTTTGTATTTTCCTTTATAATTTGGTTATTATTGCTGATAGAAGGATGATTTTCTGACAGTATTAAGGCGTTCTTTTATGAATTTTAATAATATGTAGTTAGTTTTACCATGAAGCAATATTTTAACAATACGCATAGGGAAGGTATCCAGAGAAAGGCATCGAGCATAACATATTATTGGAAAGAATTGACGTTGCGTTGGTTGAATTTCGTCGTAAAACTAAATGTATTTCTTTCCTTTATATACTTTTGCACAACACAATTGATTCGCCTGATTTCTTAGATAAACTAGGACTGCATATTCCTTCTGTTTCCAGCAGGCAGAAACTAACACTTCCTGTATTTGCGCATCGAACTAACGCGGGATTAAAATCTCCTGTTAGAATTATTTCTTATTGTTTTGATACAGTTTTGCATTGTAGTGATATCTTTCACGATTCTCTAAAAATGTTACTCAGTAACTTGGAGCCAACTGTGAATTAATTATTCTTATTTATAAATATGTTTTTTATATTCACAGGACACGCCTTTAACATTTAATAAGTCATTGTATTGTTACAGAATTATTCTAATTTAATTATTATTATATTTTTATATGTACAAGGCTTATGTTTTGTTTTTGTCTTGTAATTGGGAAATGTTTCCTGATGGACAATCAATGGATTATTATTATTATTATACCTAATTCATTTTTTCATATTGATGTCAAAGTTGGCTATGAGCTCATTTTGTAGACTGTGAAATTTTATATTAAAACAAAATGATACAGGATCCCAGCTTAATCGAAAGATGATTACATTTTAAGTGGAATGGAGTCAAAAAATGTATATGGTTCCATTTAAAAATATCAAATCATATATGATTGATTTAACATTTTCGATTTCATGGCCACCTATGTCCAACGAAGAAACTTTATAGTGTTAACGTTGGGGCCATCTATGCTCAAGAGAATGAAGACTGCAATTCTCTATCTTATTTAGTTTTAGAGATATTTTAAGTTTACGAGACCACTACATACGTTAAATTTTTACAAAAATTTGGATTAACTCCGAAATGTTAAGACTTAGACCGAATGGAATAATAACAAACTGCCAATCATTTTTAACAAGGAACGATTAATTTGCAGATTTTTTTTATATTTATCTTATTTTAAAAAATGTCATCAACTTTTTAATCAATTTATAAGTAAATACATATAACAAGTAGGGACATAATTGATTCAAAAGCTTGTAAAACACTTACATAATTTTTAAAATGTATGATTTCTTGGAGTCTAGGGGCACCCCCTGCCCCCCCCTTGGCTACACCCATGAAGCCAATTACATTTTAAAATAAGTATTTGAATTGTTCTAAACACAATAACTTTTTAACCCAAAATTCCAAACGTGCGACCAACCCCACAGCGAACACACTCCACTCCAAATCATTCTCGAAATCTGACAATGGCACCCGTAAACTGTCATTAATATGAACCCAAAAGAGCACATTTTAAAGCAATTTGACCATATTAAAGTCAATTGATTTGAAACGTACAAGCCGTGGATTTCGAAACATCTGGCACTCGGGCCATTTATCAGTTCGGTTTGAATCGACGAAAAATCTTCAGCAAATTGTTCGGTGGGGTTCTTTCAATTCTTTCATCCATTCATACCTAGAAGCGCGAAGAATGGCTTCAAGTTAGTGTGCGAGCAACCGTGAAATATTTTATTGCTTGACAGTTTTCACCCACAAAAAGCCAAAATTTTACAAGTGGGAGGACGGCTTCGAGTATATTAAAGGTAATCAATGGGAAGAATGAAAGGTATGGCGAAAAAAAGATTTGCTTTGATTTTTGTATATTGCGTTATAATAGCTCTAAAATTAATAATATGATATCTGTAGAACTAGTGAATAAATTAATTTTGAGTTACGTGAAGGTCTAATTAATTTGACGAATAAAGCACTAATAACCTTTCTTCACACTTTTATTTGAATTACCAAATGTACATTTCGGACACAAAGTGACCATTATCAATGAATTAACACTAAATATAAAACAGAAATTTTAAACTATATATAGACAGGCAGATTATAATACAAAGGCGGTGGGAGTGCAAAAAGGAAAAAAAACGTAAATTAAGAGGTGAGCCGAGGGAATGGGGGTGGCGGTACAACCAGGTAAAGTGGATTAGGGGAAAAACAAAGATTAAGATGGTGCAATTATATCTAATAATGTATTGTGAAGTGGACTCAAATCAAAATTCAATAATTTATTTTCATGTTTTTTTCATTTCAATGGCTTCTAACATGTTTAATCGATAGTTTGATGATTGTATTAATAATTGTATGTTCTTTATTGTGATTTTGTGGCTGGTTTCTAGTAAATGGTTAGCCACTGCAGATTTTTCATAATTAAGATATTTGGTGTGTGCTAGATGTTCTTTGAATCTGGTATTTAGATTACGCTGTGTTTGACTACTATAAACTTTATCACAATTACAACAATCGATTTAATAAATACCTAGACCAATCTGGTATCTATTCAATCGATTGTTGTAATTGTGATAAAGTTTATATTGGTCAAACACAGCGTAATCTAAATACCAGATTCAAAGAACACCTAGCACACGCCAAATATCTTAATTATGAAAAATCTGCAGTGGCTAACTATTTACTAGAAACCGGCCACAAAATCACAATGAAAAACATAAAATTATTAAAACAAACATCAAACTATCGATTAAACATGTTAGAAGCCATTGAAATGAAAAAACATGAAAATAAATTATTGAATTTTGATTTGAGTCCACTTCACAATACATTATTAGATTTAATTGCACCACCTAAATCTGTGTTTTTCGCCTAATCCACTTTACCTGGTTGTACCGACACCCTTATTTCCTAGGCTCACCTCTTAATTTTCGTTTTTTCCCTTTTTGCACTCCCACCGCCTTTGTATTATAATCTGCCTGTCTATATATAGTTTAAAATTTCTATTTTATATTTAGTGTTAATCCATTGATAATGGTCACTTTGTGTCCGAAATGTACATTTGGTAATTCAAATAAAAGTATGAAGAAAGGTTATTAGTGCTTTATTCGTCAAACTAGTGAATAGTTGCAAAGTGATATTTCTAGCTACGCGTTTTTTGTATGTACTTTTTAATTTTAATATGACTATTATAGAGAAATATATGGACTTGTGAATCGTGAGTTGCAGCTCTAAAATTGAAGATAAAAACATAGTGATACACACAATTCAAAATTCCACTTATAGCTAATTTAATAAACATTATCTGGTTGTGATTACTTGATAGTTTTTCCCATTTTCTTTATGAAGACGCAGATGTGAAATTGAACATTTAGGAAAATTTGTACAGACTGTGTGATTCAACTTAACGTTGCGGTTTACTAGAGTGAGACAGACTCTGCCCAGCTTTTTGCTAGAGTGAGATAGACCTACATTTCTATTTCCAGCACAAAAAGGTAAACGTAATATATCATGGACATTTTTTTTAAAGAATGTTGAGCTGATTGAATGCAAAATGTGCGGACACCCTTGAATTTTACGTAGTACAAGTTTTTGTTGACTAAAAAGGAGTAAATAAATGACTCAAAAATAGCTACTTTCAGGATTCTTTTAACAAAAAAACTAAATATCTTAATCGTTTTAAATTGGTGACATTACAATTCCCCAAGTTTTAGGATTATTTTGATGTATCATGTAATATTGTCCCATAATCAGAACATGAATGGTGCTGGAACTAGTGACTACCAGAAACGTTGGATTTTACCCATAATAAATCGCATCCTTAAGATCTGGAAAGTTAAGCATTATATTATAAAATGTTTTAAATAAATTATAAATAGAAAGGTTACGCTATGTTTTATACCACTGTATAAATATAGTGGTATAGAACAAAGCGTAACCTTTCTGTCTATAATTTAAAATGGAATACCAAGTCATAAAGGTCTCAGCAATTTTAATATTTCAAATAAACCCCCAATATTTCAGGGATCAAATAGACCTGATATAATAATTCATGAAACAAGGAAATTAAACTAAACACTTGATTTTACTTTAAATTTACTTGTCCTTGGGAATAGGTAAAAATGTATAGAAGTAAATTTAAAATAAAATCAAGGAAATCAATCTAGATAGTTTGAAGTACTTCCTCTGGATCTTTTTATTTATTTAAGTGCCTAATGATATTTTAACAAGTGTTCTTCACTTATAACAAAGATTTTAAGAGCAAAATCTCTTAGATAAATTAAAATGCAAAGAGAAGAAACATTATTAAATTATAAATAAATAAAAGTATTAACATGTTTTAAATATTAATTTCCTTACTTTCCTTAAATATGAATTTTCAGGAAGTTTTCCTGTAAATCTTTAGATATTCCCTTTCTTTTTTTTTAAGTTTAATTTGAAGCTTTAAACAATTGTTTTCCACTCCCAGACTAAGCATGAAGTAAAATTTCGAGTTTAGAAAAGCCACGCGTATAAAACACTAAAGTATTGTGAAATATATGTATATTCGAACTCCGCTTAAAATCGGTGTTTTATACGCGTGGCGCATGAAGTAAAATTTCGAGTTTAGAAAAGCCCAGAAAATTTTCTGGGCTTTTCTAAACTCGAAATTTTTCTTCATGCGCCACGCGTATAAAACACTAAAGTATTGTGAAATATATGTATATTCGAACTCCGCTTAAAATCTGTGTTTTATACGCGTGGCGCATGAAGTAAAATTTCGAGTTTAGAAAAGCCCAGAAAATTTTCTGGGCTTTTCTAAACTCGAAATTTTTCTTCATGCGCCACGCGTATAAAACACTAAAGTATTGTGAAATATATGTATATTCGAACTCCGCTTAAAATCTGTGTTTTATACGCGTGGCGCATGAAGTAAAATTTCGAGTTTAGAAAAGCCCAGAAAATTTGTCTCGGGTCGCTGCGCGACCCTCGACAAATTTTCACGGGGCTTTTCTAAACTCGAAATTTTACTTCATGCTTAGTCTGGGAGTGGAAAACACTCGTTTAATGCTTCAAATTGAATTCTTTTAAAAAACAACGAATGTCAGAAAATTTATAGCTTATGTATGTTTAACTAAAAGAAAAATTGAATTGTATAATAAAAACTACAGGCATAACTATAAAATAGTATGGTATACGAACAAAGTTAAAATGTTTAATTTTATTAAATTGCCATTATTCTGACTTCTGAAATGATTAAATTAGAGTAAGTTAGAAATGGCAGAGCCTTCAAGTTTATTATCAATTAAGACTGTTCATTAGAATTTACAAAATAGTCAAATATTTATACCGGGTGTTCACTTGGCGGACGCAACATAGGAAATCCCATGTAAATTTTGAAATGATTAAATTTTGGCTCCCTTATTTATTTTAGAAACAAAATTTATTCACCTTTTTTGCAGAGGGAAAAATTCTGAATTCATTCGTGTCAACTTTTATCACTTTATGTATTTCTAAGTTAAAATAACTAAGAAAAAGTAATGTGATTTTCTAAAAATAATGACATGCCATGGAATTGAAACAACAATTGCGGATGTCAAAATGGCAAACAATATCGCAGTCACTTGATTAAAGCAAATGTTTTCGAAATGATTTAAACTATACAAGAAAAAATCGTCCTAATAAAGTGGTATTATGCAGACCACAGTTATCACGATGTTTGCGTTATGCTTTTTTGTCGTTAAGTAACAGCAATATCTTGTGCTATTTTGTTGTATCAATTCCATGGTATGTCAATATTTTTATAAAATCACATTACTTTTTCTTAATTATTTTAGCTGTAAATTTTCTCACATTCGATGATTTTTAAAAGAGTTCAATTTTATGCTTTAAACGTGTGTTTTCCACTCCCAGACTAAGCATGAAGTAAAATTTCGAGTTTAAAAAAGCCCCGTTAAATTTTGTCGCGGGTCGCGCAGCGACCCGAGACAAATTTTCTGGGCTTTTCTAAACTCGAAATTTTACTTCATGCGCCACGCGTATAAAACACAGGTTTTAAGTGAAGTTAGAAAATACATAGATTTGACAATATTATAGTGTTTTATACGCGTGGCGTTTGAAGTAAAATTTCGAGTTTAGAAAAGCCCTGAAAATTTGTGTCGGGTCGCTGCGCGACCCTCGACAAATATTGACGGGTCTTTTCTAAACTCGAAATTTTACTTCATGCTTAGTCTGGAAATGGAAAACACTTGTTTAAAGCCTTAAATCGAACTTAAAAAAATACAGGGAATATCCGCAATTGTTGTATCAATTTCATGGTATTTCATTATTTTTATAAATTTACTTTTTCTTAATTATTTTAGCTGTACATTTTCTGACATTCGTTGACTTATAATAGAGTTCAATTTGAAGCTTTAAACGAGTGTTTTCCACTCCCAGACTAACATCTGTGTTTTATACGGGTGGCGCATGAAGTAAAATTTCGAGTTTAGAAAATTTTCTGACGTCACACATGAAAGTCCTTGCGTGACGTGAAAGTCAATGTAATTAAACTAACAAGGTCGACTCGGTTTTAAATTAAGACAACCTCATACACTAACCACCTTAATTGCGACGTCACGCGAGGAAGTCCTCACGTGACGTCAACAATCAAGATAATTAAACAATACAAGGTCGGCTCGGTTTAAATTAAGACAAACTTACTTACACATCTTGGTTGAGGTGCGCGTGGAAATCCGTACGTGACGTCAAAACCAAGATCATTACTGTGAAAGGTTGTCTCGATTTAAACCGAGCCGACCTTATCACGCGCGGAATTCCTCACATGGCGTCAAAATTAAAGTCATTACTGTATAAGGTCGACTCGGTTTGAACTGTATAAGGTTGTCTTCATTTAAACGAGTGTTTTCCACCCCCAGACTAAGCATGAAGTAAAATTTATAGTTTAGAAAAGCCCCGTGAAAATTTGTCGAGGATCGTGCAGTGACCCGAGACAAATTTTCTGGGCTTTTCTAAACTCGAAATTTTACTTCATGCGCCACGCGTATAAAACAGTGATTTAACGAGAAATTTAAAAACACACTAAAGACATTTTTCATGTTAATCCTCACAATTCGAATTATTTTTGACGATTCAAATCCTTTTGTAAGTATTCGAATCCTTTTATAAATATTCGAATCCTTTTATAAGGATTTGAATCCTTTTATATGGATTCGAATCACCCACATTTAGATTCGAATACAAATCCATTGAAAATAATGTAACGAATCAGGATCACGAATCCAGTTGAACTAAAGTATTCGAATGCCTCTTTTGAATCCTCTAAAAGGATCGAATTCTGCCCAGCTCTGACACATAGGCATCGGTGTATTGTTCGGAAGAACGGCGAGTACGGCCCCGGCAAATTTGCCGTACTCGAGTAAACCATTTGCGGACGTGCGTTCACCCTGCAGGGAAAATGTAACGACAGAAACTACACTTACACTTGTGACGACGTAGCGCTTGCATTAATCTTCGTAATCTGAAAATCTACTGCTGGCCGATTTTGCGGATACGAAGTTGCTTAGTAAACATATATTAAATTAAAATAAATTTCTACATTTATCGGCTTTATGCTGAGTGCTTATTATTACTACATATTAGCCTACTATATATTTATTACAAAAAGTGCTCAATATTTATTTCTGAGAAAATAAAATTTTATAATTTTTGTTCAATCAAATTTACTGGTACGGCCCGGCGGACCCTGCCATCCCTGACGAGCCGTCACTGATCTATTCTTGTCTACGATTATGCTTTTCACGTCGAAGAGTCGACACGACAAGGCTTATCCCTGGTGCTGGCTGAAACTGGAATAATCGCTAACTCAAATAATAGTAATTTAAATACCAAGGCGGTGAACTTGATCTTCTTTTTACGCACTGGAATTAGTTACAGATACTACCAGGCACTGTATTTGTCTTCCTTATTTATTTATGATTTGCTATCTCGACATTAAAAGCCAAACTGTCAACATTGAATAAGGAAAATATTTCTTATGATATGTTTCCACATCTCACGTTACAAGACGCAAGATCAGTAATAAACAAAACACACTTCAATAGACAAGCAGGTGTCAACTGTACTCCACAAAAATAATTTTTGACAGAAAATATTTAACAACACACGATCCTTATTTTCGGATTATGACATTCAGACGGTTCTTACGCATCTAACTGCGTTATTGTGTCCTTTTTGATCGAATCGGTCAATTTTCGAAAAAGACCATCGCTGCCTGTTGCCATCAATCGTAATCCTCCCTCATGCCCTTATGCAACGGCAACAATGAGTGGGGCCGAAATGAGCGGCACTGCGACTAGGAAAAGACGAGCGGCAAGGATTACGTGTTTTTGAATGGATTGCGTTCTTATTACCTGCGCTCTATTCAAAAGTCCCAACAGTTTATCCGTCTTAACGCACCGGGAATATAATGACCATTGACACGTGGGCTGCTGCAGTTTACTGTTTGAATGAATGGACAGGGTTTTATTATTATTGCGTTCGAAAAAAAAATCGTAAACTAGTTTTATGATTTCAACTCTTTATAATTCAATATGAAGGTTTTTTTATATTTGTAATTGATTTGTTACAAAGTATAGTGTGAAGTGGCGGCTCGTCTATAAGGGCTGCAGGGCTGCAATCCCTCCTCCCAGTACAAATTGAAAGATACATATTTTAGACTAGTTTTATTAGTTTACAGTTTATAGAAACATTAACGTAATTTTACTTTTTAACGTTAAAGTAAAAATTATTGCTTAAATTCAAAATTTGACATCTTTAAAATATTGGTATTTACGTTTTATTTAAATTCAAATAAAACATCAAAATTAAATAAAACGTAAATACCAATAATTTAAAGATGTCAAATTTTTAATTTTAATCAATTATTTTTACTTTAACGTTAAAAAGTAAAATTACGTTAATGTTTTCCACAAAATGAATTTATAATTATAAGACATTCTTGAAGTTTATTATTAACCCTTTCGTCCCGATTGGTACATATATGTACCAGTGAAGTTTTAAACTGCCTTAAAAATAAATTGTGCGTGTTAGAGAAACGAGGATTGTACCATGCCGTAATATTGAATTCGTTTGCGCGCCTACTAGCTATTTATTTTCAAGTAAATAGTGATATGGTGAAGTAATGTCTTGTGCTAGAAGTGCGTTTTTAGTCAAGTAAGATGTAAATATATTATAAACTGTTTAGTATATTCTATGTAAAAGGGCTCTAAATGGCGTCAACAAGCAGGTATGCATTTTTCGTGTCTATTTTTTTTGATAACCTATATTTTTGTCGCATGGTACACATGTGTACCAGCCGGTGTTTTCACTAGTATAAATATGTACCGTTCGGTGTTTTCACTGGTATACATTTGTACCATCAGGCTTATAAATGTTATATAGTTAATTAAAATTTCAATGAAATAATGGTCGTAAATAATTAATTAACAATAATGTAATTATATTTTAGAACTAAAAGGGAAGATAGGCCCTTGACTGAAGATGAACTAAAACAGATTGCTGAAAGTTTCACTTTTTCTTCTGGAGCCAGTGACAATTATGAACCTAGTGAAGATGAAGATTCAGATAGTGATTTATATACAGAGAACAAATCTAGAGCTGCTAATAACACCACCATAGCTATTGAGGAACAAACTTTTGAGGATTCTGGATCGGATTCTGATTCTGAAATAGAACAGGAAATTGCTACTGGAAAAGAAATAAATCGAATTCTTGATTGGGAAATTCCTGATGATATATTTGAGCCTGCAAAATTGCTGCCAACTACTGATAGACCTTATAAGCTTAGTGAAGATATTAGCAAGCAATTAAGTCCGACGCAACTTTTTCATAAAGTATTTCCTCATTCTCTTTACATAAAAATAGTGGACTCTACTAATCAGCGTCTTGATCTATGGAATTAATCCAAAATACATAACGTGCAGCTGACAGATAAGGGAGAAATCCAAAAACTATTGGGATGCATGATTGTTATGTCTTACAACAGACTGCCTGGCCTTAAGCACTACTGGAGCCAAAATGAATCCATAGGGAATCGTACTATTGAAAGGACTATTTCTCGCGATCGATATATGATCTTATCATCAAAACTTTATTTTTCTTCGCCACAAAAACCGCCGACAACATCCAAAACCTACTATATTGATGAACTTATATCATGCTTTAAACATACATTTTCTAAGTATCGGCAAGATTCTCAATATCAAAGTATTGACGAATCAATGACAAAATTCAAGGGGAGATCGTCTTTGAAACAATACATGCCGCTAAAGCCAACTAAACGAGGGATCAAGTTGTGGCTCCGGTGTGATGCTCATTCGGGATATTCCTATGATATGAATATATATTCTGGCAAAGGATCTCCTATTGATGGCAATGGCCAATCTCTGACTCTTGGAGAGCGGGTGGTCAAATCTCTTGTTTCAACAATCAAAGACAAAGACGTCGTACTATGTTTCGACCGATTTTTTACAATCGTGCATCTATTAGAAACTTTAGATTACGCAGCTTTAGGTACCTGCATGGCAAACCGAAAAAATATACCCGTTATGGGAGGTAAACTTCAACGCGGACACTCTCAATTCAGATTTACTACCTCAGGATTGTTATGTGTGAAATGGCAAGATACTAAGGAAGTTATTGTACTCAGTAATTGTCACAAGCCTAATCTTACCACAGTTACTAAAAAAACTAAAACTGGAGAAAAACAGATAGTTGAGTGTCCGGATCCTATTGCATTTTATTGGCAGAAAATGGGCGGAGTTGATCGAGCTGATCAACTTATGGGATTGTATGATCATGATAGGAAATCCGCTAAATGGTGGAAGAAAGTTTTTTATACTTGCTTCAGTATGGCGGCAGTAAATGCATGGATCATGTATAATGATTTGAGACGGAAGAATGAAAAAATCCATACCTTTCTTTCATAGTTGAACTTGCTGAAGGATTGATTGTGGAGGGAATAAAAAAATCATCTTTGCGTACTCCCAGAAGGGGAGCTATTTCGAAGAAAAGAAAACTATTTTCAAAAATACCTTTACATCTACCCGTAGAAGGGGAAACAAGAAGAAGGTGTGCACGCTGTGCGAGAGAAAACAAACAAACAAGGACTAAACAATTTGCGTCGAATGTAGTATTCCTTTGTGCAAACAATGCTTTATGTTGTACCATGTAAAATAGTAATTAATAAAGTATTATTGGAATGATTATTATTTCTTATTATTATATATTTTTACTATTTCGTACCTGATGGTACATATGAGTACCAATATAAAACCCTGCTGGTACACATATGTGCCAGGCCCCCTAGCCGCCTCCAAACAAATATTTTTAATTTTAATAGCAGAATTCAATGACACTAAGTTAACATGAATACGTTTAAATTTGCATTTAAAACAAAATATTTATATTCAGGGACGAGAGGGTTAAACATGCATGCATGACTTCAGTGGCGGTCCTAGCAAAATTTGTAGGTGGTGCGAGATCTCATGGTGCAGCCTTTTTCGGCGCCATAAATGACGGCGCCCGTTGTCACACCGCTCGCACCGCCCTAGGGCCGCCACTGGATGATTTCTTTATTTATATCCTGTATAATACACAATAACAAATGTGTTCCCACTGTGCAAAAAACAAATAACGTTATATCAACATTGTAGCAACATTAAACGTAATTTTAATGTTGAGGAAACATTACTTAAATGCGATTGTTCAGTGGGTTCGTGCCGAAAAAATCTTTAGAATTACAATAAATTTTGGAGCCTTTTAGATATAAATACCTAAATGAGGGGGTGGCGAATTTATGCCTCGGGCGGCTGAAAACTACGCTACGCCAGTGCATGTGTTGAAACGCGCTGAAATAAATTCAATTGTACATATTCACGCGTCGGCTTCAATCAAGGGAAATTATTCAGCAAACACCGCCAGTTACAATTTAATCCCCCAATGAACGCTAACACACCACTCATCGCGCGCAATGAATCAAATTACACCCGCTTTACCCACCAACTCAAACCCACCCCCATCAATTATCATCACACAATCCTGAATAATTAAAACACGCTCAACCAACGTATGCAACCCAATCAACACGGCGCAGCAGGAATCAATGCAATTACAGTTTCCTGCCACTGCTGTGCAGCAGCAGGAAAAAAAAACGAGGACACCCGCAACAGAGCCAACCTTGACCAAGAAATGAAGAGAAACGGCGCGCAGGATCGTTGGCAGTGGGGGGAAAAGGCATACCTGATTTTGAACATTCGCTTATTGCGTAGCGTGTAGTGTTAGCAGCGCGTAGTGCGCGTTTCTCCCCTCCGCAGGAAAAGCAGGAATGTGAATCGTGCGGAAAATTGAGGAAAGGAAATTGTGCCAAAAAAACATCTGTTGCAAATTTTTGGAGCTGTCAAGGTGAGTTTTTTGGCAATTGAGCTTTTTGCGGATAGAGTTTGGCTGGGTGAAAAAGGGGGATGCAAATTCATTTTAGGGTTTTGTTGGTCGTGATTACCGGGATGAGGGGATGCGCGGACACTTGTTGAAGGGCGGGAAAAAGTGGTGGAAATGTTGTGTTCATTTTGGACATTTTTATTCGGGGTTTGTTAAGCATGACAAATGTGTACAGCCGGTTTAATTGGTTTGTGTATGCAGCTCGTAACTTGTTAAACAGGAAGCTTCACTAGTAAACCTGTATTGTTTTAATTTTATTCAATTGATATAATCTGCTTAATAAATACTTACAAGTTTTTTTAAATTTTATTTATTATCTGCCCACTAAGCAAACACACAAATAACGTTATATCAACATTGTAGCAACATTTTACGTTATTTTAATGTTGTTGAAATATTTCTTAAATGGATTTGCTCAGTAGGTTAATACTAGCTGTTTATTATTTATATGAATTGCTTGTATTTAATTAAGTTCTTTATCTTTATAAGAACAAAGACAAAGAAGTGAATTGCGCATTCATTTTACAAAGGCATTTTCAGCATCATTTAACATATTTTTTAAATATATAAACGAAATATATTATTGACTTGTAATATTGATAGGATGTTGAAACTGGCACATGTTATATGTAAATACACATAAACATAAACCAAAATTAATTTAGTAACAAAAATCATTGCAGCCTTGAATGTGTTGTCATTTATGTTCATAATTACATGCAATTTCGTTATCAGAATAAACGAACGTAGGTCAGTCTGTTATTATTCTCTTTAGAATATAAGTTATAATTGTTTTGTGATTATATGAGTTATGAAGTAAATTAAAAGTCAGATAAAAATTATGCTAAAAATCCGTCAGATAAAGCAGGTTTTGGGATAATTTTTATTAATTTATGATTCTTCCCAACGGCGCACAGTGGGTGGGGCAAATAAATCTTGTCTTTTTGTTTAGTTAAAAGAATCATAATCAACAATCTCTACAATTTTAATTTCTAGTCAATATTAACGACTTTTGTAATTTTTCTTACAACTTACGCATAGAATATGGATGTTTTAATTCAGATAAATGTTATTCAATTTCAGTAATATTTAATGCAGTTTCATTTAATTGTGCACTTCAGTGGCGTAGCCAGGATTTTTACATACTGGCGTTTCTAAGGAAGGAAGAACAGTATAGACAGAATAATATAATTTGCATAAACATAAAATATTTCTTTATTTTTTTGTATCAAACCATCAAACCATTGATAATTGACACTTTGTGTCCGAAATTTACATTTGGTAACAAAATAAAGTATTGAAGAAAGGTTCTAAGTATTTTATTCAAAGTGATCAAATATTTCTATAGAAAGTACATACAAAACAACTATGTATAATATTATATTAATTAAAGAGTTGGGTGATGACATTAACGGTCTTAAGTCAGCCATAGTTGCCTTGCAGGAAGAAATAAAATTATTAAAAACTACATCTCTGCCTACTCCATCCCTAACTTCCACAATAAGAGAAGAGATTATTCAAGAGATTGCCGAGCGTGATAAACGTAAAACAAACATTAGAGTTTATGGGTTAGAGGAATCTGAGTGTGGTTCGAAGGTAGCACAGGCCGAAATTGATAAGAAATTAATTTTAGAATTATTACCAACAATAAATGTTGTCACTTCCCAAGTTAACCCTATTCGGTTTGGGAAATATGATCGTACGCAAACTGACCAGCGTCGACCAATTAAACTGCGTCTGGATAATGAAGAATCTGTGTACACGGCTCTCTATAACTCTAAGAAGCTGATGGAGTCTCAAAAATTTAAAAAGATTAAGCTGTCTCGGGACAACACTCCATCTCAGGTTGAGTATTACAAAGGCATTAAAAGAGAACTAGTTCGAAGATTAGATGCTGGTAAAACGGACCTAAGGATAAAACACATTCATGGCATTCCAACAATTATACAAAATGTGGAAAACTAATTCGGCCCAACACCAACACCACCAACTTAAATATAGACTACCAAAACACCCGTGGTCTTCGCACCAAAACTCACGATTTTTATACTTCATCGTTTATCTCTGAATTTATAGCAGTCACAGAAACATGGTTCAACGACTCAATAAGGGACACTGAATTTCTTTCAACTGACTACAATGTCTTCAGGTGTGATCGTCGTTCTACTATCACTGGCCTCTCCTTAGGTGGAGGTGTTCTACTTGCACTTTCCAATAAAACCAACGCTGAACAAATTGATGGGACGGCAATTACGAATCTCATACCGTTAGTTGATATTGTGGCATGTAAATGTACAGTTAACTATCATCAATTTTATATTGTAGTAATTTACATACCCCCAGATATACCATCTGATTTATTCGCTGTTCTCTTGGAATCGCTGGAACTATTAATTTTTGACAAAAAAGTTCTAGTTCTAGGTGATTTTAATGTACCTCAATTTAACTTAGCTTTTAATGCGCAAACTGTAATCCCTAAGTTAGATCATTTACAAAATTTTATTATCACATTAGATCTAAAACAATTACATACTGTCACTAACTTTAATGATAAAATACTTGATTTGGTTTTATCTAATTTATCCAGCAATATCTTCGTCGATCGAGAATCACTACCATTTGTCCCAGAAAACAACCATCATCCTACTCTTGCAATTAACTTAGAACTATATAACAGTGCCAAAGCCACTCCATTCCCTGTAAATAACAATAGATCTTTCAATTTTCGAAAAGCAAACTTTCCGAAATTATACAAGCATTACTTTTGGCTGACTGGTCCTTTTTAGATACATATGCTGACGTTAATGATGCTTTGGAAACGTTTTACTCTTTTGTGTATAGTGTACTTGATAATTTTGTTCCTCAATTTAAGCGTTGTCAGTCCTCTTTTCCAGTCTGGTTTACACAAGAAATCAAAACTGACATTAAGCTCAAGGCATATTATCGTCGAAAATGGTTATCAACTAATCAATGTTTTTATAGTACGCAATTTAAGCGTCTTCGACGTGATATTAATAACATGAAAAAGGCTGCATATCGGGCATACATAGATAAAGTAGAACTTGGTATCAAAAGTAACCCCGAGGAACTATGGAGCTTTATACATGCAAAAAGCGGTACCTCAAGAATACCTTCTTAAATGCATAACGGCAATGTAAATTATAGTACGCCGGCTGATATTGTTGATTCTTTTGCCACAACTTTTTCAAATGCTTACTCAACGTCTACGAATGCTACTTTTTCTGATACATGCATAAAAATTAATTACTTTGATCTGTCATCTTTTACTGAAAGTGATATTCTGTCTGCTTTAAAGAAGCTTAAAAATAATAATACCGTAGGAGATGATCAACTTCCAAGTTTCTTTATTAAAGATTGTAAATCAATATTTGTCAAACCCCTCATCGCTATTATTAATTTGGCTGTTCAGACGAACACTTTTCCTGATTTGTGGAAGCGTGCTTGCCTTGTTCCAGTCTTCAAAAAAGGAGATAGGTCCAATGTTGGTAATTATAGACCCATAGCAATTTTATCCAATTTCGCTAAAGTGTTCGAACAAGTCTTATATACCTCCTTATATAATCATATACGATATCTAATCTCTCCGTGTCAACATAGTTTTATGAAGGGGCGGTCCACAGTTACGAACCTTGGAGTTGTCACCCAGTATATTAGCGAATCACTAGAAATCCGATCTCAAACTGACATATTATATACTGATTTTTTCAGAAGTAACTATGTACATTACAATGGATACAAATCTTTTGAATTCACTTCTACGTCGGGGGTGCCTCAGGGTTCGAATCTTGGCCCGCTCCTGTTTATCATATTCATTAACAATCTTATTAGTTCACTAACCTGCAATGTTCTGGCATATGCCGATGATTTAAAGATATTTTCTTGTATAAGGGATTTACAAGACTCGATCTTATTGCAGTGTAATCTAGTCCTAATATACCGTTGGTGTTGTGAAAATAATCTGAACCTAAATATTCAAAAATGCGCATCTGTCACTTATGCTCCCGCTCGTATGCACACACAAACTTATTACTATAATATAAACGGGCAACCCTTGCAGAAACTAACTGAATGTAAGGACTTGGGCATCCTCTTCGATAGTGAACTTTCATTCAAACAGCACATTCAATACGTATGTGCATCTAGCTCAAAAACTATGGGTTTTGTCATGCGCACTAGTAAATACTTTAATAACTGTGATGTAATTACGTGTTTGTACAACGCGTTTGTTAGAAGTCGCTTAGAGTATGGTTCTCTTATTTGGAACCCTCATTATATGTACTTATCACTCCTACTAGAAAAAGTCTAACGGAGGTGCCTATAATTTCTTTCATTTAAAACTGATGGGTCGTACCCACAGAGGGGTGTTGATTATGAATGCTTATTACTAAAACATGAATTTACCTCTTTATCAGCACGTAGAGAAGAAATGAGCGCAATTTTCACATACAAGTTAATTCATAACAGGCTAGATTGTCCTGACCTCCTAGCTAGAATTACTTTTTTTGTACCCAGGTTAGCGTCGAGACATGCAAACACTTTTTTTTATTCCTACTGCCAGAACCATAGATCTGCGAAAATCCCCTGTTCACAGCATGTGTAAAAATGCCAATAAGATTTTTGATGATATTTTTACTTAATTTGTTAATCATTGTACTACTATTTCTTTATGTGTAAGTGTATATGTATGTTGTATGTATGTATGTATATATGTATGTATGTATGTATGTATGTATGTATGTATGTATGTATGTATGTATGTATGTATGTATGTATGTATGTATATGTATATATTTATATATATTAGCGGTTATTCTCAATTCAATTAGTTCTTAAGTAGGTATTAGTTTCCGACCATAATGTTATTTATAAAACTATAGAAATTATGTATTATTATTTTCTTGTCCTGTAATTGTCCTGTAATGGGTGTTGGGCAATAAAGTTATTATTATTATTATTATTTCGCGTTAAAGCAGGGCGTGTGCAGATGCTTACTAACGCACAATTTTTCAATGATTTTAAACACGCGGCGATTTTAAAAATATAAAATAAAATTGATAGTAGCGACTAAGGGGGGGTTCTTTCTGGCTACGCCACTGGTGTACTTGGTAGGCAAATTTTGTTGTTTTCCTCGATACCCATAGGAAGCAACATGTTAATACGAATATCAGACAGGCGTTTAATTTAACTTCATACAATGTTTTGCTTTAATCCGTTTTTCTAACGAAAATAGTTTTCTTTTTTTGTATATGTACAAAGTATACATTATTATTAGCTTAGAGTTAATTTTCTTCCATATGCTTGTGTTGTATGTAAATTTCTGTAATATACCGAAGCTTGGTTATTGTTTTAATTAAAGCACACACACAGAACACACACTGCCGAGCGTGTAGTAAAATGATAAGATACTCGGAATGTAAAGCACGTTTTCATTAAATTTTGCTCCATCGATTTTCACGATGTTTACTTATATCAGCAACGTTATTAAACCGATTGTTTCAAACTGCATTCCCAAGATTAATACTACGTTTATTACCACGTGCTTAGCAGACTCCTTGAAAGCATATATTAATTTTAGATCATTAACTGCTCATTTTATCTTCAATTTGGTTCTCATTAATCACTTGATGAAACATGTTTACAATATTGATAATTAAATAAAAGTCACTTGATTTGTTTCACTACTATTTTTTTATTCTCTCCAACTAGTTTCGACGTATCACTCCTTGAGAATGACGATAAGTCGAAACTAGTCGGAGAGAATAAAAAAATAGTAGTGAAACAAACCAAGTGACTTTCATTTAATTATCAATATTGCTCATTTTAGTTCCTTGAAAGATTTAAACCTCAATGCGTCATATGATGTTGTGGGTTTGTCTGAGACATGGTTATGGAAAGACATACAATCTGAAAATATTTACATTTAAGGGTACAAAAATATCCGTTGCGATAGATGGACGTATGGGGGTGATGTAGCGTTTTACATTAGGGGCACATTCAAATGCAACATTATTTCAACTTCAAGCAATATAGAACAACTTTCGGTTGGGATTACTGTGCATGGCAGTAATATGCCTTTGGAGTTATGCCGGGTGTTGACTTCGCGGACGCAACATAGGAAATCCCATGTAAATTTTGAAATGTTTAAATTTTGGCTTCCCTATTTATTTTAGAAACAAAATGTATGTACCTTTTTTTTAGAGGGAAGAATTCTGAATTCATTCGCGTTAACGTTTATCACTTTACGTTTCTCTAAGTTAAAATAATTAAGAAAAAGTAATGTGATTTTATAAAAATATTGACATGCCATGGAGTTGAAACAACAATTGCGAATATCAAAATGGCAAAAGATATCGCAGTCACTTAATTAAAGTAAATGTTTTTGAAATGATTAACACTATACAAGAAAAAATCCTCCTAATAAAGTAGTATTATGCATACCACAGTTATCACGATGTTAGCGTTATGTTGTTTGTCGTTAATTAAGTAACAGCAATATCTTGTGCTATTTTGACATCCGCAATTGTTGTATCAATTCCATGGTATGTCATTATTTTTATAAAATCACATTACTTTTTCTTAATTATTTTAGCTCTAAATTTTATGACATTCGTTGATTTTTAAAAAAGTTCAATTTGAAGCTTTAAACGAGTGTTTTCCACTCCCAGACTAAGCATGAAGTAAAATTTCGAGTTTAGAAAAGCCCCGTGAAAATTTGTCGAGGGTCGCGCAGCGACCCGAGACAAATTTTCTGGGCTTTTCTAAACTCGAAATTTTACTTCATGCGCCACGCGATAAAACACAGATTTTAAGTGAGGTTCGAATATACATAAATTCGACAATATTATAGTGTTTTATACGCGTGGCGCATGAAGTAAACTTTCGAGTTTAGAAAAGCCCAGAAAATTTGTCTCGGGTCGCTGCGCGACCCTCGATAAATTTTCACGAGGCTTTTCTAAACTCGAAATTTTACTTCATGCTTAGTCTGGGAGTGGAAAACACTTGTTTGAAGCTTTATATTGAACTTAAAAAAAATAGGGAATATCCGCAATTGTTGTATCTATTCCATGGTATGTCATTATTTTGATAAAATCACATTACTTTTTCTTAATTATTTTAGCTGTAAATTTTCTGACATTCGTTGATTTTTTAAAGAGTTTAATTTGAAGCTTTAAAAGAGTGTTTTCCACTCCCAGACTAAGCATGAATTAAAATTTCGAGTTTAGAAAAGCCCCGTGAAAATTTGTCGAGGGTCGCGCAGCGACCCGAGACAAATTTTCTGGGCTTTTCTAAACTCGAAATTTTACTTCATGCGCCACGCGTATAAAACACAGATTTTAAGTGAAGTTCGAACATACATAAATTTGACAATATTATAGTGTTTTATACGCGTGGCGCATGAAGTAAAATTTCGAGTTTAGAAAAGCCCAGAAAATTTGTCTCGGGTCGCTGCGCGACCCTCGATAAATTTTCACGGGGCTTTTCTAAACTCGAAATTTTACTTCATGCTTAGTCTGGGAGTGGAAAACACTTGTTTGAAGCTTTAAATTGAATTTAAAAAAAAATAGGGAAAATCCGCAATTGTTGTATCAATTCCATGGGATGTCATTACTTTTATAAAATCACATTACTTTTTCTTAATTATTTCAGCTGTAAATTTTCTGACATTAGTTGATTTTTAAAAGAGTTCAACTTGAAGCTTTAAACGAGTGTTTTCCACTCCTAGACTAAGCATGAAGTAAAATTTCGAGTTTAGAAAAGCCCCGTGAAAATTTGTCGAGGGTCGCGCAGCGACCCGAGACAAATTTTCTGGGTTTTTCTAAACTCGAAATTTTACTTCATGCGCCACGCGTATAAAACACAGATTTTAAGTGAAGTTCGAACATACATAAATTTGACAATATTATAGTGTTTTATACGCGTGGCGCATGAAGTAAAATTTCGAGTTTAGAAAAACCCAGAAAATTTGTCTCGGGTCGCTGCGCGACCCTCGACAAATTTTCACGGGGCTTTTCTAAACTCGAAATTTTACTTCATGCTTAGTCTAGGAGTGAAAAACACTCGTTTAAAGCTTCAAGTTGAACTCTTTTAAAAATCAACTAATGTCAGAAAATTTACAGCTAAAATAATTAAGAAAAAGTAATGTGATTTTATAAAAATAATGACATCCCATGGAATTGATACAACAATTGCGGATTTTCCCTATTTTTTTTTAAATTCAATTTAAAGCGAGTGGTTTCCACTCCTAGACTAAGCATGAAGTAAAATTTCGAGTTTAGAAAAGCCCCGTGAAAATTTGTCGAGGGTCGCGCAGCGACCCGAGACAAATTTTCTGGGCTTTTCTAAACTCGAAATTTTACTTCATGCGCCACGCGTATAAAACACAGATTTTAAGTGAAGTTCGAACATACATAAATTTGACAATATTATAGTGTTTTATATGCGTGGCGCATGAAGTAAAATTTCTAGTTTAGAAAAGCCCAGAAAATTTGTCTCAGGTCGCTGCGCGACCCTCGACAAATTTTCACAGGGCTTTTCTAAACTCGAAATTTTACTTCAAGCTTAGTCTGGGAGTGGAAATCACTTGCTTATAGCTTTAAATTGAATTTAATAAAATACAGGGAATATCCGCAATTGTTGTATCAATTCCATGGTATGTTATTATTTTTATGAAATCACATTACTTTTTCTTAATTATTTTAACTTAGAGAAACGTAAAGTGTTAAGTGTGAACATTCATAAATTTAGAATTTTTCCCTCTACAAAGAAGTTAAATACATTTTGTCTATAAGATAAATAGGGAAGCCAATATTTGAACACTTTTAATTAAACATGCGATTTCTTATGTTGCGTCTGCCCAGTATATCGACCTTCAAATTTTAATCAAGATGTTTTTGAATGAATTTGATATAACATTATCTGAACTTTTACCAACTAATGATGAAATTATACCGTGCGATCGTTTAAATGATGATTTAGAGTAGGCGGCATTTTTTTGCGCGGTTGCTCAGAAAGCTAATTGAATGAAGGAATACATTTACGGTTGTGGTAAATTATGTGTTGAAAGTCAGTTGTGACAATCTAATTTAAAATTCAAAGCCTACTCAAAATAATGTTTTAAATAATCGCACTGTATGTGTGGGAGATTTCAATATAAACTTATATAATAATACAAACTTATTAACAATATCCTCTACGTGTCGGCGGTCATGTCGACCACACCTTTGTTGGTGAGGAGTGGAGAAAGGTGGGTGCAATAGCAGGGAAGAAACTCTCTGCGGTAGAACCCATCTTAAAGGTCGATGGGCAAGAAATAACCGACAGACTGGAAATGGCGGATGCGATCACATCCAACTTCTACTCCGCTAGTAGCTCTCAGAACTACGAAGCATCTTTCCTGGGTAACAAGTGTAATCTCGAAGTACTTCTCGATTTCTCCTCTAGGGGGTCCTTATAATACAACGCAAGGTTATCACTGGAAGAACTTGAGGAAGCACTGAAGTCAATGGGCGAGTCAAAAGCGCGGTGAGAAGTTGCACTGAAATGATGTAATTTTAGAAAGAATTTACCCAGCCGATTGGAGTAAAATGACGTCATTTCAATGCAACTTCTTACCCATAACAAATTGCATCGGCACTGTGAATACGGGCCCTGGTCCAAAAGGCATCCCATATCAAATGGTCCAATAACTCTCCTTGCATATGAGGGGATATCTGTTGGACATCTAAAACATGATATGGGATAGGGACGTCTACTCCAGCCGCTAGAAGCTCGCAGTTAGAGTGCCTAATAAGGACCCAGAAATGTCCAGAGTTACCGGCCAATTTCGTTAACCAGCTGCTTGGGGAAGGTATTAGAGAGAATCGTCAACAACCGTCTGGTATGGATGCTGGAGACAAAAGGTCTTCTGGCGAAATATCAGGTGGGTTTTAGAAAATTTCATAGCACTGTTGACCAGTTAGTCTATCTGGAGAACTTGGGCTCATTTGGTCTTACACAAATGATAGACGCGAATACTAGAATTGTTTCAAATAATCACACACTTATAGGTTTTTTTAATTAAATTAGAGTTTATTATTATAATTACTAATAATAAACTCTAATTTAATTAAAAAAACCTCGGCACACAAAGTTTGCATATAACAGATCACGATTTAATTTTTGATGACATTATAGTAAACCATTTTAAACGTACAACTGCATATGAGGCACTCAGAAGCAAAAGGGTGCAAGTAAGAATTTTTATAAATTGGAGGTTAGGCAAGGGAAAGAGTTATTTTGTTAACTACAAAAAAAGAGCTTTTATTGATAGGTACAGTTACTTAGCGCATTTTTTAAGCTCTACTCAATTGCACTGCTATTTTGGTTGGTTAGTTTTAAAATGAATTAACTTTTATACATGGATTTTTGTATTTTTTTATTAATGTAGTATTGTAATATTTTGCTAATTATCTTAAAAACTTATCATTCCACAATATCTACACGATGAAAAATAAAATGCATACTAATATTTATTATTAAATGAAACAAGTAATTATTTTTCTCCACTGGTTTATTTTGATCACTAAATATACATTTCGTTCACCAAGTGAACATTTTCAATAGTTGTACTCACTGGGTCGGGACCACACTGACGAGGACTTTGAAGTCCGAAACGCGTCGGTGGGTATCTGGTGCCGGAATACTGAACACAAAGTCAATTTTGTACTAAACTATTTAGTACAACTATTGAAAATGCTCACTTGGTGAACGAAATGTACATCTAGTGATTAAAATTAACCAGTGGAGAAAAAGGATTACTTGTTTCATTTAATATTAAATTCATCTTATACCGAAACATTTATGTTGAACGTTTTTAGAAAACCAACGATTTTTTTTTGCTATATGGCTTGATAATAAACGAAAAAAGGAAAATTCGATGTGGGCGGCGGTGGAATTTCGTAACGGACCGGATAATTTAATAACTCAATCCTCGTGGCACATACATATAGAAATAAAAGAAGTTTCTCGACATTATTCAATTTGCACGAACAGATTTCCACGCGGCTGATTTCGTTACGCGCGTTTTATTAAATTTCGATAAAATCGTTACCAATTTCAAAAGAGATACATACCTGCATCAATGAACAATTATATAGTTTTAAAGTAGGTACTGTCAATTGTAAACATCAATGAAGAATGACAACAATATTATTCGATTGAAACTCATCTTTGCTCCATATAATATATATATATATATATATATATATATATATATATATATATGACATTTAATATCAAATAATTACCGTCACAGTTAACTCAACTATCCTATTGTTTCACCAACCGACGTATATAGAACGTTCTCCGTCAATAAAACAACAATAAACGTATTACGTCAATTTTCAATTGTTTCAATTATAAAACAAACGAGAGTCTTCCACTCCCAGACTAAGCATGAAGTAAAATTTCGAGTTTAGAAAAGCCTGAAAATTTGGCTCGGGCGCGTAGCGAAGCGGAGCGACCGAGCCAAATTTTCAGGCTTTTCTAAACTCGAAATTTTACTTCATGCGCCACGCGTATAAAACGCTAATTAAATGTGAAATAGTCTTAAATTTAACCAAGTGACAAGTGAAATAAGTTTAGTGTGTCAATTATCAATCAATATATTTTTATTACTTACATTGTTAAAAATTCTACATTTTTGACACAAAGAAAGGTAATTTGCTCATTCATAATATTGTCATAATTATAACGATTTCTATTAATAATTTCATTCTCTGACTGTATCAGAATCTCATTTTCGACAAATATATTGGCATTTTTGACAGTATTGTATTACTGATGTTTTTTTTAGGCCATTGTGATATTTTTGGTTTCTCGACATTATTCAATTTGCACGAACAGATTTCCACGCGGCTGATTTCGTTACGTGCGTTTTATTAAATTTCGATAAAATCGTTACCAATTTCAAAAGAGATACATACCTGCATCAATGAACAATTATATAATTTTAAAGTAGGTACTGTCCATTTTAAACATCAATGAAAAATGACAACAATATTATTCGATTGAAACTCATCTTTGTTCCATATAAAAAAAAAATATTGGACATTTTAATATAAAATAATTACCGTCACAGTTAAGCCAACTATTCTATTGTTTTAGCAACCGACGTATATAGAACGTTCTCCGTCAATAAATCGACAATAAACGTATTACGTCAATTTTCAATTGTTTCAATTATAAAACAAACGAGAGTCTTTCACTCCCAGACTAAGCATGAAGTAAAATTTCGAGTTTAGAAAAGCCTGAAAATTTGGCTCGGGCGCGTAGCGAAGCGGAGCGACCGAGCCAAATCAGGCTTTTCTAAACTCGAAATTTTACTTCATGCGCCACGCGTATAAAACGCTAATTAAATATGAAATAGTCTTAAATTTAACCAAGTGACAAGTGAAATAAGTTCAGTGTGTCAATTATCAATCAATATATTTTTATTACTTACATTGTTAAAAATTCTACATTTTTGACACAAAGAAAGGTAATTTGCTCATTCATAATATTGTCATAATTATAACGATTTCTATTAATAATTTCATTCTCTGACTGTATCAGAATCTCATTTTCGACAAATAAATTGGCATTTTTGACAGTATTGTATTACTGATGTTTTTTTTAGGCCATTGTGATATTTTTGGTTTCTCGACATTATTCAATTTGCACGAACAGATTTCCACGCGGCTGATTTCGTTACGCGCGTTTTATTAAATTTCGATAAAATCGTTACCAATTTCAAAAGAGATACATACCTGCATCAATGAACAATTATATAATTTTAAAGTAGCTACTGTCAATTCTAAACATCAATGAAGAATGACAACAATATTATTCGATTGAAACTCATCTTTACTCCATATAAAAAAAAAATATTGGACATTTTAATATAAAATAATTACCGTCACAGTTAAGACAACTATTCTATTGTTTTAGCAACCGACGTATATAGAACGCTCTCCGTCAATAAAACGACAATAAACGTATTACGTCAAATTTCTATTGTTTCAATTATAAAACAAACGAGAGTCTTCCACTCCCAGACTAAGCATGAAGTAAAATTTTGAGTTTAGAAAAGCCTGAAAATTTGGCTCGGGCGCGTAGCGAAGCGGTGCAACCGAGCCAAATTAGGCTTTTCTAAACTCGAAATTTTACTTTATGCGCCACGCGTATAAAACGCTAATTAAATGTGAAATGGTCTTAAATTTAACCAAGTGACAAGTAAAATAAGTTTAGTGTGTTAATTATCAATCAATATATTTTTATTTCTGACATTGTTAAAAATTCTACTTTTTGGACGCAAAAAAAGGTAATTTCCTCATTCATAATATTGTCAGCCATAATATAACGAGTAATATGATTATATTATCGATGATATTTTGGAATTGAAACCGAGCTGCAGATCCATCGAGTGCGCAGCACGAGTTGAATGTGCTGCTTCGGTTTCAACGACTAAATATCATCGATAATTAATCATATTACGAGTTATATCTAGTGAGAGAATATACCGAATACAAAAATGCGAGTCCTTCAACATTATCGACAGCTGTGATATTGTTGTTTCCCTATTGATTGTGAATATTTTTTAACCGCACAAAAATTCACTTCTCTATTAATATCACTGCACAAAACTTTACCCCAGCGATTTTCGTCTATTTTGACGTTTCGAATGACAGGACAACTTATCACCGCTTCGTTTGTTTTTTTATCATCGCGCTGATAGACATGTACCTACGGCTTTCCTTGCATCTCATTGGTTGAAAATTCATTCTAGTAGGCTGAGTTGTATTCTCAGCCGTAATGTAACGAGTGGTATGATTATTATCGATGATATTTTGGAGTTGAAACCGAGCTGCAGATTTGACGAGTGCGCAGCACGAGTTGAATGTGCTGCTTCGGTTTCAACGACAAATTATCATCGATAATTATTCATATCACGAGTTATATTTAGTAAGAGAATATACCGAATAAAATAATGTGAGTCCCTTAACATTATCGACAGCTGAGATATTGTTGTTTCCCTATTGATTGAGAATTTTTTAACCGCACAAAAGTTCGTAAACTGCCGCCACTGTGATTCTTTATTCATGACGGTGTTTTTTGGCGTCGCACTTTTCACTTTTCTATTAATATCACTGCACGAAACTTTACCAATTTTGACGTTTCGAATGACAGGACAACTAAACACCCACCGCTTCTTTTGTTTTTTATCATCGCGGTGATAGACATGTACCTACGGCTTTCCTTGCATCTCATTGGTTGAAAATTCGTTCTAGTAGGCTGAGTTGTATTTTCATAATTATAACGATTTCTAATACTGTATAGTTGAGGCTGTTAGTGGTTGAAACTCCATAATATTACTTTAATAAAGCACTTAATTTGTTTAGGTTTCATTAGAACATAAACTTGAACAAATTAAGTGTTTTATTAAAGTGATAACGATTACTATTAATAATTTGATTCTCTGACTGTAACAGAATCTCATTTTCGACAAATATATTAGTATTTTTGACAGTATTGTATTACTGAAGTTTATTTAGGCCACTGTGATATTGGACATATTTGAATATTTGACTATTTGAATATTCAAATATTTGAATACATTTTTCGAATACTTAAATTTGAAAAATTCCCAGCCTTCATTTTAATAAGAAATCCCTTGAAATTACAGTATATTACATATTATAAATTGCTTGTAACCTTTTTTTAATATAGCAACTATTAAAAAAATACCAACTATTAACAACTTACTTCGCTTGCGCGCCCCGGTAAATCCAAATTTTCAGGCTTTTCTAAGCTCGAAATTTTAATTCATGCGCCACATGTATAAAACACTGATTCAAAATAAAGTTTAAAACATACTTCATCTATAGCAATAATATATTACAAGATAACATAGACACATTGTTCGTGTTTTTCTGTGATTCAAATTTGGAAAGTTAACTAAAACTGACGAAAGTAATCAACATTAAAGAATATTGAATCATCAACATGTATGTACAAATATGTCTAATAATGCAAATGTTAATATTATTTGATTTCGATTTTTCATTATTATCATTTTGCGATATTTTAAACTAAATCTGGCATAATTTTTGTCTTGTGCCCCACCCTGCTCAAAATCCCTGCATTCCATTGATTTCCAGTTACATTTTGTATGGTAATGAAAACAGACAATATTCATATATTTTTTAAATAAAAACACTTTTTAACCTTTCTTCATAAATTTATTATATATTATAATAGATGTACATTTTAGTCACAAGGTGACCATTATCAATGGTTTGATTTTGTGGCTGTGGAAGGCTATAAAGCGCGACCCAGGTGGCAGATAGGGAAATACCACTTCCTTAGATGAAGTGGTTAGTGATGGCCATAAGTGCCGCTCCAGAAGTAAAACCCTGCGTAGTGGCACAAAAACCGTCACTGCGGACCAACTCCCCCTAAACTCCAGGTTGTCGTGTCGTGACCACGGAATTAACCTTGGGGTTTACGGCGCCTAGGACCAATACTGTTTTACAGCACGTCCTAGTCACACCATGGGCCTCCTCGGTAGAAGGTGGTCATGTCTCGCATCTGCGGAGGTAGGCTCGGGGGGTCTGAGCTTAACCACTTGGATCAAGAGGAGAGCGATACAACCTCAATAAAAATCCTAAATCCCAAGGTGGGTGGGTTGAGGGGGAAAACACCAGCAAGCCTGTTACCCGCCGGATAACTGGTAAAGTAAGCGGCTCTGAAGCGACACCGCCAAATAACCAAAAAGAGGGGTCGTGAAAACGAATCTCAGTCCCCCAAGGTCCCTAAAAAAACTCGGGAGGGGCACTCTTCCAAAACCAACCGACCTCCTAGTGGGTCAACACCTATGAGCTACAAGGAGGCCGCTAAACAAAGCCTGAGGGTTATCATCATTAATGAGTACAACCTATACGGTAAGGTCAACGAGGAAGAGGCAAAATCCATCCAGATAAGCCTCCGAACCGCACACCTCAACGTGGTAAAAACCACGACAGTAGGCGACTGGGCATCCCGATTCACGGGGCTCTCACACCTGGGATAAATCCTGAGGGTAAACTGCGCCGACCAAGAGACGCTGAAGTGGCTCTCAAAAACAGTACCCTCCCTAAAACCTTGGGAAGGCACCAAAATTAAGGTAGTTGGCCAAGACCAACTACCTAAATTCACCAAAGCAGCACTATGGGTGCCAGTAATGCCATCCATAGAGTACGAAAATAAAGACGCTATAATACTGGAACTAGCGGTCCCAAACGCCAACCTTAATATTGGCAAATTGCCAACCTTCCACCACGAGAAGAAGGAGGAAGGCCATCTACTAGTCCTTGTTATACCCGACGAGTACACCGAAAAACTAAGGGCATCCGAACAAGAAGGCAGAAACCGCCTATTCCTCGGGTTCTCCACAGTAACCCTTATACTGAACAAGGAGACAGGAGAGGAGGAGGCAGAGGTCAAAGAGGCCACCATCACCCCCCCAATTGCTCAGTCCACACCAACAGGGTCCAGCCAGGAGGATGACCCCACAGAACCCTCAACCGAGGACATAAAAGAGGAGACGGTGATCCACCACCCTTAAATCATAGTGGCAGATGTAGAGATGAAGCGGTCGGGTACACCACCTTCCTCACCAAATATCTAATCGCCACAAACAAGTGTTCCCCCAACAAACAACCAACCAAGGGAACACAAAATCAGGTAAGCAAAGCTCCAATAATGCTTACTAATCCCAACACATTGTCTTGTAAAAACAACTAATAAGATGTACCCTCAACCTATAGCAATAATTCAGGCAAACTTGCAACAGTGCAGATTGGCGGTAACCACAATCTGCTGCCACCTACTTAAAACAAAGAACCCGATTGCACTAATTTAGATGCCCTGGATAATCAATTAGAAAATAACAGGTTTTTTAAACTTACCTGGGAAAATACTATATGGAAACACTTCGGATAGACCCCGAACCTGTATATACCTTCCTTCAAACGTCACAGGTTACCTCGTCCCAAGCATGACAACTGGAGATCTAACGGTAATTAGGCTAGAGGGAAGCGATGTCTATCTGGTTTCTGCTTATCAACCCTATGACTCACAACACCATCCCCCAACGCCGGAACTGGAGAGGATGGTAAATCACTGTGAAGCAGAAGGCAAAAACATGATCATTGGCTGCGACGCCAATGCACATCACACTGTATGGGGAAGCACCAACATAAATCAAAGAGGTGAAGCACTGTCAGAATATCTGATAGGCATATCTCTAAACATACTAAACAAAGACAACGAGCCAACGTTCATAAACGCAGTGAGACAAGAAGTGATCGATGTCACACTTGCATCACAAAACATAACACACACCATAATGGACTGGAGGGTGCACAATGAGGTAACCATGTCAGACCATCGGTGGATAACATTCACTATACAAATTAAAGGATGTGAAGGAACGTTTGCATACAGGAACCCTCACAGATCAGATAGGCTTGAATATAGAAACCTCCTCGAGGAATCATGCAACCTTCTACACACCAACAATACATACAAAAACACAAATGAAATCGAAGAAGCAACAAACAAACTAACTGTTGCTCTCATCGAAGCCTACAACAAATCATGTCCGGTAAGTACCCTCAAAGAAGGAAGGAAAACACCATGGAGCACCCGCCTCGAAGACATGAGAAAAAAAACTCGCAAGTTTTACAACAGGGCCAAGAACAACAAGAGAAAGCCAGACTGGGATGTTTACAAGGATCACCTTCGCATCTACAAAAGAGAAGTCCGTGCAGGACAAAGACAAGCCTTGAGGAAATACTGTGAGGACATAGAGTCCACCAGCACTGCAGCCAGGCTCAAAAAAGTATTCTCCAAGGACCCCCACTACCTCGGCAGCATAAGCAAAGAAGATGGAGAACTAACATCAAACGAAAATGAGACCCTCCAACAAATGCTACAAACTCACTTCACTGGGTGCGAAACACTAGACGTCGATACACACGATGTCAAGCAAAACTCAACCGAACCGAACGACGAGGATAAGAAATAAGCTATGAATATAGTTACAAACCAAACCATAACATGGGCAATTAAATAATTCAAACCATACAAGTCCCCAGGACCGGATGGGATATATCCGGCCCTGCTCCAATGGGGACCGCCTGGACTCACAACACTGCTCGGGGCCATCTACTGTGGCTGCCTGGAGCTCCGTTACGTACCCAGGTCTTGGAGAATGGTAATAGTAGTGTTCATTCCCAAACCCTGCAGGAATGACTACACGAACGCAAAATCATTTAAACCGATTAGCGTATCCTCGTTTATGATAAAAACGCTAGAGAAACTATATGATCGCCACATGGGATAACATTCTCAAGACCAAACCTATACACCCAAACCAACACGCATACACACCAGGTCACACTAAAGGCAACAGTCACCAGAGGCTGTCCGCAGGGCGGAGTCCTATCACCACTTTTGTGGACACTACTGGTGAATGAACTGATAACGAAACTAAACATCCAAGGATTCTATACGGTAAGATACACGACATAGCAATACTTCTGAACGGCAAATACGAAAACATCCTATGCAACAGAATGCAGGATGCACTCACAACTGTGGAAAACTGGTGCAACTCCAACTCACTATCAGTGAACCCCACAAAAACAGAAGTACACAAGATAGGCTCATACACTCTACCTACCTTGACTCCAAATTAAATTTGTCCAAACACCTTGAATACAAAACTGATAAAGCAAGCAAAGCCTTCTGGCAATGTAGGAGAGCTATCGGCAATACCTGCGGACTATCACCGAAGATAGCACTCTGGATATACACAGGTATTATCAGACCAGCACTCGAGTATGGAGCTCTAGTTTGGTGGCATAGGACAAACCAAACAGGAGTTAAAGCAAAACTAAACCACAACCAAAGGCTAGCGTGTACGTGCACAATTGGTGCATTCAGAGCAACACCCACCTCAGCATTGGAAACGATACTCTGCCTCCCACCGCTTGATATACATATCAAAGAAGTGGCAGGAAACAGTGCAGAAAGACTGAAAGCCATGGACACTTGGTCATACCAAACCCCAACAGGACACGGAAGCATTCTCAAATGGGGTCCGCCCCATCTGAGCGGCAAACTAGACCAGAAGATCCCCCAATAATGAGCAAACACAAACGAAAGACCATTTGATGTTCACAGATGGAAGCAATACAAAAACAGGCTGTGGAGCGGGCGTATACTCGGAAGCTAAACATCCGCAAATGTCTTCCCATAGAGAACCATGCCACCGCAACACAGACCGAAATCTACGCAATCATGAAGAGCGCCAAACTAATCTCAGAAAAGCAACTGAGAAAACAAAAAATAACTATCGTCACCGATAGCAAAGCTGCATTAGCAGCACTAGATAAGTTCAAAATAACATCAGAACTAATATATGAATGCGTAGAGACACTGAACACAGAAGCGACACTCAACCGCATAACATTAACATGGACAAAAGGCCACAATAATAACGAGGGGAACAACAATGCGGACGAACATGCGCGTGAAGCAGCATCATCAACAACAGCAACAAACTATGCAAAAGTAGGACTATCCCCGCGGTCTTTGAGTAGAAACATGCGCGAGTTCACCGCTAAAAAAACACAAATCCAGATGGAAAAACTTAACAACGTGTGGCCAAACCAAGGCATACTTACCAATACCAGACCGCAAAAAAACAAAGAAGTTCCTAGAACTCTCCAAGAAAAACTCACGTACACTAACCGGCTACATCACCGGACACTATAGCTTCCAAAATCACCACGCAAAAATGGGGATCACCAACGATACCATATGCCGAGGATGCAACGAAGAGGATGAGACAGCAAGGCACATACTTCACGAGTATCCGGCCCTGTCAAAACTAAGGGATAATATGTCAAGGGAAACCCAGCCCAAACGTGAAGGACCCGGATGGAACTGGTCCGTCGCACAAATATTGGCAATTGCCAGTAGTGCGGAGTGGTCTGACCATCAGGAGGGAGGCAATGAGCCTAAAACTAGGCCTAAGTGCGCGCGGCTGCGGCTGCCCTCCCGACAACCAATCCTTAATCTTTAAATGGTTTGATACTCAATAATATATATTGTTTAAATTTATAAAAATTGGACATTTTGCTACGGACCGGCAGAATATGTCCTGCGAACCGGCACCGGTCCACGGATCACACTTTTAAAAGCCTGATGTAGATAATAAAAATTGGACCTATGTTTATGTAATCTTTCGCCTTCAAATGAGCCCATGTGCATTTTTTATACTTGCTCTGAATCCCCCCTGTGTAGAGCAATTACTATTTAATTAATTATACTTATAATGCAATATATTTCCTGACATTTGTTCATCATGTTATTCAGAATGTCTGCTTGAGATATAAAATATGAATATTATTAAACGTATAAAATTATACAAATAAATTTATGTATTTACTTTAAAATGTGGCGGAGGATTCACAATGATTTATTGCTCTCGAGTGAAATTTACACAATTTATTATCGCCAGCCCCCGAAAATGGTATAATTTTATAAACGCGGAACAAACGCACGAAAATATTTTCCGAGTTGTTAACTTTTGATGTGGGATGACGTGGCGGAATGTCGCCTCTAATTTGCGACATCAAAGCCGAGAATCCTTCATCTGACAAAACCGCCCGAGAGGCGAGTTTACAAATGATGATGATCTTTCAGGTTTATTATGTTTAGCCCATTAAATGGAATTTAAAACCATGCTCGAAATTACATCCGATTCCTGTTGGACTACATCAGAGATTATTGTTAATGTTAAATGAATACAGTAATAGTTTCATTTAGAAATGGGGAAGTTCCTTGTTAATTGGCTATTTTAATCAAATCTACTTTTTACAGACGGAAGCCACTTTATGCAAATAATATGGCAGAGTAAATAATGTTTTACCTTGATAATAATTACTTTTGTTCTTCATAATTTAACATGTTTATACTGTATAAAATGTATACTAATTTTGTTATTAAGTCCCACCTAGAGAATTAATCTCTGGTCAAGATAATACACTAAATAAATCTAGTTGAGTAGGCACTCGTGAATGGGTACTTGATATGATTTAGAGTGTCCACTCTACTAGTCTAGATTTTTAATTTGAAAAGCGGTTTGTTTCGTGGGACAACTACATCCTTAGTGCTGAGGATGATAAATAATGTTGCCTTTTTACCTATTAAATTTTAGTTCTCTAAAGCAGCGCTTTTCAAACTATTTTACCGGATTTATGCAATTTAGCAACATTATTCATTCTTGTTAATGAAATTACTAAATAAGTTAAGTTGATAGATTGTATTATTGAAAGTGACTTAAGAATGAGTGAAGAAAAATGTAAATATTTTATTATTTTTTATTATTACTCATTCTAAAAGAAATGTTTCAGTGTATTTATAACTTCACAATATTTTAGTGTTTTATACGCGTGGCGCATGAAGTAAAATTTCGAGTTTAGAAAAGCCCAGAAAATTTGTCTCGGGTCGCTGCGCGACCCTCGACAAATTTTCACGGGGCTTTTCTAAACTCGAAATTTTACTTCATGCTTAGTCTGGGAGTGGAAAACACTCGTTTATAGCTTTAAATTGAACTACAAGTATGAGGTATTTGGTTTGGTATACCAAATTTTTAGGCTTTCCTAAACTCAAAATTATATTTCATGCCTAACAGGGAGTGAAAACACTTTTATTTATTTATTTATTTATTAACGGAATCTCCATTTTATTACATAAGTGTACATATACATATTGTAATATATGACAAAAATAACAAAAAAACATAAAAATCATATAAAGAATTACATTGATTACAACCGACTAAATTATTACTGAACAAAAATAACAAAAACCATATAAAGAGTTACATTGATTACAGCCACCTAACTTATTACTGAACTAACGATCTAACAGCCAATGACATTGGATAGCCTAATACGACGTAACTGGACCTTAAACTGAGGAATTGATGGTGTAAATAAAACAAAGTTGGGATTATTGCTAATACCATTGGCATACCTCATCATACGATCGATGGGATTAGACATCCCGTATCTAGTCGAATGAAAACGTAAACGGAATATAGGCCTATGTCTAGCTTGAAGACCACGAGGTATAAAAAAATTTAGCGCCTCTACCAAATAACAACAGTTAATTAGACCATTAACAATTTTGTGTAGGAAAGTCAAATTTAAAAATACTCTTCTTTCAGCTAACGATCTCAGGTTCAATAGCGATAACATGCCGCTATGACTAACATTGATACTAGCTACACCTAGCCGAGAAAACATAATTTTTAGAAATTTCCCCTTGTTAGAAGTTTCAAACTGAATGCTTTTCAAAACATCGAATGCCAGAATAATTACACACTTAAGAGAAATTTCCTACATATACCAACGGTGGGCATAAAATGTTGGTACAAATCGAAAATTGGGTAATGTCAAATATAACCAAATGTTTACCGGTTAAGTCAGGTTTTTTTTAAGAAAGGTTATAATATGTGTGACAATAAAAAATATTTAAATGAGAGAAAAAAAAAGGTCCAAAGTTTGACAAACACTTTACGTGTCCCAACATTTTATTTCCACCGATGGTACAAAGCAATTAAAAACACAGAAAATGTTATAAAACAATTCCAAGTGTTATTTCGTATTTTTGAATACCTTTACATACTAAAATAATCATGATGAACAATAATTAGTATTCTTTTATATTTATTTATGTACAATTTATTATTTTTGGTTATTATTATACTATACGAAATGTAATTGTGTTTATTCTGTATGTATTTATTCACAATAAAAACATGCGGTGTAAATAAAAAAGGCGGCAGAGGGAAATAATAGAAAATATACATGTAAACAAGGGCAGGGTGATGTGAATTTGTTTTTCTTCTTGAAATTGAGATCGTTTCAGATAAAATGGATGCATGTTTGGTTTGATTTATGTCCTTAATATAAGAAATACATGTTAAAAAAAAGGTTTATCTCGAATAATAACGGTTATAAAAGAAAACATGTAAATATAAATTACAAAGGGGTATAATATTTTTACTACACTTTATTGCTTATGCCAGTATTTTAATTAGATGAGCTTGTCAGGTGATAATTCATAACATACTAATTATTAATAGAAGCATCAATTGTTAAATTAAATTAAAATCATAGTATGTCTAATAATATATAAAAGTACGAAAATGTTATTCGTGAAAATGCAAACAATGTCTTATTTAATAAGCCAACTTAAGACGATAATTATCCACTGAAACAACTACTTCCCGTGCAAATACACCTCCGGATATTGAATTATACAATGAGAGCCAAAATGATTTGTTCATTTTTAATAGGCAATAACAAATATAACTATTTATTTATCGCTATATTACTGATAACAATTTGAAAGAGGAGACTTTGGAGATATTTTGACATTTGTCAAAATGGTGCGTTGGAACATACAGCAACGCATATTTTGTGTTGAAAAATTTCTGAAATTAAGTTCAATTATTCAAACTCAACGTTTATTTCGTCTACATTTTAATGTCCGTGATGTTCCGGCTCTAACTGTTATTTCGTATTGGGTAAGGAAGTGGCGAAATCATGGGTCAGTTGAGAGAAGAAAATCAGCCGGGAGGATTCGCTCTGCATGCAATCCTGAAAATGAGGAACGGGTGAGACAATCAATTCTGCGTAGCCCAAATCGATCAGTTCGGCGGCATGCGGCAGCGTTAAATTTATCTGCAACAAGTACCCGAAGAATGCTGCACAAAATGAAGTTTCATCCATACAAAATAGCAGTGGTGCAGAAGTTAACTGATCGTGATAAACAAAGCCGTGTTGAGTTTTGTCAACGTTTTTTGGAGTTAAGCAATGAGGAAGCCAATATCGCACAACATCTTTTCATGAGCGACGAAGCACACTTTACTTTACATGGCTTGGTAAATAAACAGAATTTTCGATACTGGGCTACCGAAAACCCGTGTGAAATCTATGAAAGACCCTTACATTCCCCAAAAGTGACTGTTTGGTGTGCTGTATCATCGTCAAAAATCATCGGTCCATATTTTTTTGAAGAAAACGGCGAAACAGTCACAGTCAATTCTCAACGGTATGCACATATGCTCCAGACATTTTTTATACCGCAAATTGAAGAAGAAGAAAGAAATCACTTTTTTCAACAAGACGGTGAGACCTGTCATACTGCAAGAATAAGTATAGAGATCCTGCGACAGACATTTCCGAATAGACTAATTTCTCGAAACGGTGATTTTAATTGGCCTCCGAGATCTCCCGATTTTACTGTTCCAGACTATTTTCTTTGGGGATATTTAAAGAGTAGAGTGTTTAAGAGTAAGCCTAGAAATATACAGGAGTTCAAAAGAAATATCCGACAAGAAATTGAAGCTATTCCACAGGATATGCTTCAACGAGTTATGGCAGATTTCGTCCGTCGTTTAGAAGAGTGTGTGGAGAAGGGTGGCGGACATTTAACACACACTATATTCAAAAAGTAAAACTCCCATTATTACTTTTTAAGATGTCATTTATATTATTTCTGCATTTAAAATAATTCATGTGTTATTTCCTATTAAAAATGAACAAATCATTTTGGCTCTCATTGTACAATGAAATATTTAAAATCTTATTTAATTTGATTTGTTACAACGCTCTATTAAAGTATATGTAACGTTTAAGTCAAATTCTCTTCAAACTAACTAACAAATACAAAATAACAATAATAGGAGAAATAACAAAAAATGATTAGAAGTGAAAGGACTAAAACTAATGTCTTAGGCCATCTATAGACGCGTTTCGAGATTTATCTCTCTTCAGTATAGCTTTGCTTATGACGTTTCAAAAATTTAGGAATAAATTAAAATATTTATTTATCTTGTCATAGTATGTCTGCTATAACGCTAAATTAATCATAAAAACGTTTTTAGTTGGTATGTTAACGTTTTTATAATCAATTTAGGGGATGATTAATTAAGATATGTTATAACATTACAATATATTAAATTTAAAGAATTTACTTGATTTTTTTTAATAGCTTGTTTATTAAAAAAGAATTACAAGCAATTTCTAAAATTTAATAAACCCTAATTTTATAAGATTTGTTATTAAAATATAGGTGCTAGGAACAAACAGTGCTCGACTATTTTAAAGATGTGATATTATTAAAATGTTGTTCTTAATATAACTTAGTTAATTAAAGATATATTAAGTTTATATGTTTTATACAACTTAAATAATTCATTAAAGTCACGAATAATTTATCAGATATTATACAGGGTGTTGCAATTTACAAGACAGTCAAATTTCTTGCTCTATTTAATGGTGTAAAAATCCGATATGGCTGCTATAAGAAAAATTGAACTTTGGTGTTGCATCTTGAAAATGTATAAATGTTAATTTTTTTCTGATTCTCGTTGGTTATTTTGGGTACAATTTAAATAGCAGCTCGTTGTCTAAAAAATTTGGCGATTTTCACGTTCATCACCATATCTTGAAAAGAAATGACACTAGATGAAATTTGTTAATATATAGACCCAAAGGAACAAAAACTATTAATTGTGTGTTTGTTTTACATTTATCACATTTAAATACTGGTGATACATGTAGTACAATCTTCAGTTAAGTACATACATTTTCCTGGCGGACTCTGTAGGTTAGTTTGTATTAGAAATGGAAACTTTCATCGTATTTAACCGTCTTACACTAATAATTTACGAGATCCCAACGGTGAGCACGATAAAACACTAACGGTATACGAGCGAAAATCAGTAGCTATATCACAAAAGGTTATTTAAAAAATACTCAGATAAATACTTAGTCGAAAATAAAGTAGTATTTTTCAACAAAGTTTCTACCAGCATTATTAAACTTATCTCATCGCTACCCCAATGCCTGCTTTATAAAATTCTGTAAGCTGAAATCTCAGTCACCTGCGCACCAGTTCTGTGATTATTAACAACTTCTGAGGATACCTTTTACAGAAAATCTCTTTCCCCAGAAAAAAAAAAAAAAAAAAACGAAGGGCAGCACGCTGCTCTTTCACAGTAAATACTGGTGAAAGGGTAGACTGTGTGAGTATTATTTATTGTTGAACGATTTTTCATATTTGTGATAAAGTGGAATTAAACCTATTACACATTCAAATCATATCTGTCATAATTTATCTGTCAAATTATTATAAAACAAAACCGACCATTAATACTGAGGCGTATTTGTTAAATATATACCGGGTGTTGACATGGCGGACGCAACATAGGAAATCCCATGTACATTTAGGAATGTTCAAATTTTGGCTCCTCTATTTTAGAAACAAAATGTATTTACCTTTTTTGTAGAGGGAAAAATTCTGAATTCATACGTGTTAACGTTTATTACTTTACGTTTCTGTAAGTTAAAATAATTAAGAAAAAGTAATGTGATTTTATAAAAATAATGACATGCCATGGAATTGAAACAACAATTGCCGATGTCAAAATGGCAAACGATATCGCAGTCACTTGATTAAAGTAAATGTTTTCGAAATGATTTACACTATACAAGAAATAATCCTCCTAATAAAGTGATATGCAGACCACAGTTATCACGATGTTTGCGTTAAGTTTTTTTTGTCGTTAATTAGGTAACAGCAATATCTTGTGCTATTTTGACATCCACAATTGTTGTATCAATTCCATGGTATGTCATTATTTTTATAAAATCACATTACTTTTTCTTAATAATTTTAGCTGTAAATTTTCTGACACTCGTTGATTTTTAAAAGAGTTCAATTTTAAGCTTTAAACGAGTGTTTTCCACTCCCAGGCTAAGCATGAAGAAAAACTTCGAGTTTAGAAAAGCCCCGAGAATATTTTCTGGGCTTTTCTAAACTCGAAATTTTACTTCATGCGCTACGCGTATAAAACACAGCTTTTAAGTGAAGTTCGAATATACATAAATTTTACAATATTATAGTGTTTTATACGCGTGGCGCATGAAGTAAAATTTCGAGTTTAGAAAAGCCCAGAAAATTAGTCTCGGGTCGCTGCGCGACCCTCGACAAATTTTCACGGGGCTTTTCTAAACTCGAAATTTAACTTCATGCTTAGCCTGGGAGTGGAAAACACTTGTTTAAAGCTTTAAATTAAACTTAAAAAAAAACAGAGAATATCCGCAATTGTTGTATCAATTCCATGGTATGTCATTATTTTTATAAAATCACATTACTTTTTCTTAATTATTTTAGCTGTAAATTTTCTGACACTCGTTGATTTTTAAAAGAGTTTAATTTGAAGCTTTAAACGAGTGTTTTCCACTCCCAGACTAAGCAGGAAGAAAAATTTCGAGTTTAGAAATGCCCCGAGAATATTTTCTGGGCTTTTCTAAACTCGAAATTTTACTTCATGCGCTACGCGTATAAAACACAGCTTTTAAGTGAAGTTCGAATATACATAAATTTTACAATATTATAGTGTTTTATACTCGTGGTGCATGAAGTAAATTTTCGAGTTTAGAAAAGCCCAGAAAATTTGTCTCGGGTCGCTGCGCGACCCTCGACCAATTTTCACGGGGCTTTTCTAAACTCGAAAATTTACTTCATGCTTAGCCTGGGAGTGGAAAACACTTGTTTAAAGCTTTAAATTAAAATTTAAAAAAAACAGAGAATATCCGCAATTGTTGTATCAATTCCATGGTATGTCATTATTTTTATAAAATGACATTTCCTTTTCTTAATTATTTTAACTTAGAGAAACGTAAAGTGTCAAATGTGGACATTTATAAATTTAAAAAAAGTGAAATACATTTTGTCTCTAAAATAAATAGGGAAGCCAATATTTGAACACTTTAAAATAACCATGCGATTTTCTATGTTGCGTCCGCCAAGTCAACACCCGGCATAATAAATGTTGTGTTATATATTGTTGTTGTCGTGAACAAAGTATAGTGTAAAACTCGCATATAATGGCCATTAAACACTCGCATATAATGGCTATTTATCATTATTATTTAATCCGCTCGTTCCTCAAACCTCGTTCTCGTGATTAACAGCTATAGTTATATGCTCGTTGTACAATATACTAATATTAATAGTAATAAACTTATTATTATTAAATTAAATTTAATGATTTATTTTTAATGGACAGACATTACATAAAATTAGTACACTGTACATGAAAATATAGTAATAATACAAATATTGTTAAAGATTTGTTGGTTTTTAAGCAATTGAAGCTTTTACTCGCCGTTCGGGCATTCAAAGGTTTTAGATTAATTTTATGTTGACAGCAATGCCTGTCACGGATAACTCAAACGCAGCCAAACTCAACGAAATCCCGACAGGCATTGCTGCCAACACAAAACAGATCGCACGCTTGAATCTCAAAAGCCCGCTGATACCCGTGCGCATTGTTCAACTGTTTGATATGAAGTGAGTATATTCAAACCGAGATATATCCATTATTTCGAAAGTGCTGTATGGGTTACACGCACACATACAAGTGATGTGTATGAATAATTTCGATTCAGGTGAGCCCCTGAAGTGAATAGCGAGTGCGTTATGGAAATCCCGTTCAGACTCGAAAAGAAAATTGAATCCATAAATTCGGTTTAAGGGAGTATTGCAAGGGGCCGTTAGAAAATCGATTCACGCGCGAAAAATTTCATCTCGTGTGCATCTAATGGAATATTAAGTGACGTTCCAGATTATGCTAATATAACCGGTTTTTTTTTCTGCTTCTCATATTAAAATTTCTGGGGAATTTTAATAAAAATGTTTAGGGTTTTATTAAATTTTGTAATAGTATATTAATTTAATATGAAAATTATGAAATAATTTCAATTAAGTATATACATGGTGTAGTTTAATTCATGTTTAATTAAACAATTAGGAATTACCGTTGCGTATTTTAGGGCCCAATACTAATCTAAGAACAAATTTGAAATATCTTTCGTTTTTGTGATATTGTCAAAAAATGGATTTTTTGAAATTTCGTTTTTATTTTTTTATTCAAAAACTATTGAATCCACACATTTACAACTTTGACATTATAAAGGCACTTTTTAACGAGAAATCTAGTAACATATTTTATTTTAAGATAACTATATCATTTACTTTTGTTTTTCTTATAGGCACCATTTTGGATTTTCATATTTTTTTAAAGAATATTTTTTTCGGAATTTATGGATGTATCACACTTATAGTTTATTATACATTTTATATGTAAAATTTTAATCTTTTGTTTTTTGTAAAGTATGCCTTGGAAACAGTTGAGTAACTTGTAATGATTCGACCCTAGGTATTGTACAAATTTATAATTTGTATTATTGTTTACGTTGTGTTGTGTATGTAGTAACCCTTTTATTTATTTACCAGGTTCGTTGTTTGTGTCAATATGCATTATCGTAAATACTGTGTCTTTATTCCCTTTTAATTTGACTAGGAGGATGTGTGGACAATAAATAAAACAGGATATGAGCTTAACGTATGCAAAGTTTATTGACCTTTCATGACATTTCTAATGAATTGATATGTTTTATATTATTTATATTCACAAAATATATTACCCAACGTTTATGCTTAAAAGTCATGTGCATTTGGTTAAACTCAAAAAAATGTATGACTCTACTTGTGGGAGCAAAATTAACTAGCCCCTGCATTTGCATTACGAGATGGGAAACCCACAAAAACCATCTCGGAGCTAGCATCACACACTCGACACACTTGCGATTAGTTAGTAGGACACTTAGCGCAATACTGACTCGGATTGGCCTTACACATCAATCGACTGGACCGATTAGTTAGTAGGACATACCTCGTTTTCTCGCTCAGTTCGGCCTTACACATCAACCACCATACACCCCTCACTCGTGTGATTAGTTAGTAGGACACTTAGCGCAATACTGACTCGGATTGGCCTTACACATCAATCGACTGGGTCGATTAGTTAGTAGGACATACCTCGTTTTCTCGCTCAGTTCGGCCTTACACATCAACCACCATACACCCCTCACTCGTGTGATTAGTTAGTAGGACACTTAGCGCAATACTGACTCGGATTGGCCTTACACATCAATCGACTGGGTCGATTAGTTAGTAGGACATACCTCGTTTTCTCGCTCAGTTCGGCCTTACACATCAACCACCATACACCCCTCACTCGTGTGATTAGTTAGTAGGACACTTAGCGCAATACTGACTCGGATTGGCCTTACACATCAATCGACTGGGCCGATTAGTTAGTAGGACATACCTCGTTTTCTCGCTCAGTTCGGCCTTACACATCAACCACCATACACCCCTCACTCGTGTGATTAGTTAGTAGGACACTTAGCGCAATACTGACTCGGATTGGCCTTACACATCAATCGACTGGGTCGATTAGTTAGTAGGACATACCTCGTTTTCTCGCTCAGTTCGGCCTTACACATCAACCACCATACACCCCTCACTCGTGTGATTAGTTAGTAGGACACTTAGCGCAATACTGACTCGGATTGGCCTTACACATCAATCGACTGGGCCGATTAGTTAGTAGGACATACCTCGTTTTCTCGCTCAGTTCGGCCTTACACATCAACCACAATACACCCCTCACTCGTGTGATTAGTTAGTAGGACACTTAGCGCAATACTGACTCGGATTGGCCTTACACATCAATCGACTGGGTCGATTAGTTAGTAGGACATACCTCGTTTTCTCGCTCAGTTCGGCCTTACACATCAACCACCATACACCCCTCACTCGTGTGATTAGTTAGTAGGACACTTAGCGCAATACTGACTCGGATTGGCCTTACACATCAATCGACTGGGCCGATTAGTTAGTAGGACATACCTCGTTTTCTCGCTCAGTTCGGCCTTACACATCAACCACCATACACCCCTCACTCGTGTGATTAGTTAGTAGGACACTTAGCGCAATACTGACTCGGATTGGCCTTACACATCAATCGACTGGGTCGATTAGTTAGTAGGACATACCTCGTTTTCTCGCTCAGTTCGGCCTTACACATCAACCACCATACACCCCTCATTCTCACCCCCCCCCCATCTTCTCCTTTTCTCAGATGTTTAAATTATTTCGCTGGTTTTGTTTGTTTGATTAACTTAGTCGGTTTGATGTAGAATTAATTTTACTCTTACGTGATAGTCTCTCCAGCGCTGTTATCCCTAACTCCATTCTCCATTTTCTAACTCTATTCTGAATACCTAACTCTTTTTATCAACATTACTTTACTAACTCACATCCCACTGAAACTTCCTATTCTCAACTGTCCCCATTTAAATTCAAATACTAACTCTCCTAGTCCCTGTCCCAAAACTAACTGATTTTTAGAATTGTTTCTTTGCTGCTCTCAAAGTTCTCCCCTCCCCAAATTTTGTTGCTTAGACTTTATCTACTACCATATTTGGTCACAAAACCCATCCCTCTCTGACGTCAACGTAATTTCCCTGACTCTGCACACTTGTTGTGTTTGCGTTCGTTAAACCCTGAACTGAATCTTTCTGTATGTCTTAGCATTTCTCCACGCGCCGGTACTTGTTTATTATTTTAAGGCGATGCTGCATTTGTTATTTCTTTCACATAAAAAAAATTTGATCGACTAATGTTATTCTCGTATTTACTGGATGTTGATTTTTCTTTATTATTTTCTTGGGTGATTTTTGTATTAATATTTTAATTTAATTTCGTCAAAAATAATATTTGCACATGACCCCTACTGACCTATTACAAACTCAATAATTTGACAACTCCTAGAACCCATAATATATCACCCCTGAAGACGGGCATTCAGCTAATTATTTACTGTACTGATAGAAAATGTATTTGTTTATAACCGAAATACTGATGTGACATTTTGCTTGACTGTCTCTGGATTATCATAGGATTTTCTCATATTATATCTTTATTGACCGTGTTTTGACAATTGTAACTGTAAGTGGCTTGATTGACTGTCTTTTGATTATGCTAGGATTTTGTCTGATTATATCTCTCTATCAACTGCATTTCGGCTGTTGTGATGTCATGATTGTAAGTTACTTAAATCACTGTAATTTAATGACAAATTAATAGTAAGTTAAAATACAGCTAACCAAGTGACTTACAGTCATAATACTAGAATAGTCGAAATACAGTCCTTAGAGACATAATTATACAAAATCTTACCAAAGTCATAAGACAGTTAACCAAGTGACTTACAGTCATAATACCAGAATAGTTGAAATACAGTCCATAGAGACATAATTAGACAAAATCTTACCCTAGTCATAAGACAGATAAAAAAGTGACTTACAGTCATAATGTCACAATACTCAAAATGTGAATTTATGACTGTAAACCACTAGGTTCGACTGACATAACTGTATCATTTTAGCTTGACATAAGTTGGCGCCAGCCGACATTTAGTCCATTGTGTCAACCTAACATAAGTTGGCGTCGGCCGACATTTGGACTATAATGACAGTTGACCTACAAATCGCTAGCCGACATTTGGACTATAATACCAGTTGACATAAGTCAGCGGTAGCCGACATTTAAACTATAATGACAGTTGATATAAGTTTCCGGTTCGAACTTTTATTGCTATTGTCGGTAAGAACCAAACAGCCCGTTCAAAATGAAGCTAAACAAGCTAGTGTCCTCCTCGAGGAGTAAAAATAGGAAGAGGCATTTCACCTCACATAAGGCGTCGTTTGATGTCTGCGCCCCTTTCCAAGGAACTCAAGCAGAATTACAATGTTAAGACTATGCTCATCCGTAAAGACGATGAAGTCCAGGTTGTATGTGGACATTACAAAGGCCAGCAAGTAGGCAAAGTTGTTCAGGTGTATAGGAAAAAAATCGTTATCTACATTGACAGGATTCAGCGTGAAAAGGCTAATGGCGCTAGCGTTTATGTTGGTATTCATCCCTCAAAGTGCGTGATTGTTAAACTGAAAATGGACAAAGACAGGAAGAAAATCATTGACCGTAGGGCGAAGGGCCGCTTGGAAGCTTTGGGCAAGGATAAGGGCAAATACACCGAAGAATCAGTCTCAGCGGCCGCCGTTGATGCTTCTTAAACATTTGTATTTTATATTAATACAATAAAATATAATTTAAAAGTCGGCGTCAGCCGATATTTAGTCCATCGTGGTAACTTGACATAAATCGGCGTCAGCCGACATTTGGACTATAATGACAGTTAACTTAAGTGGGCGCTAGCCGACATTTAGACTATAATAACAGTTGTCATTAGTCAGCGGTAGCTAATATTTGAACAATAATGACAATTGACAAAGCCGACATTTAACCAATCGTGTCAAGTTGAAATTAACTGTAATGAAATACATATTGTTGTTTATTTATTTATTTATTTTTGTGACAGTTACAATACATATTTTAACAGTTGTGATGTATTTTAAAGTAACGAGTGCCTTCCACTCCCAGACTAAGCATGAAGTAAAATTTCGAGTTTAGAAAAGCCCCGCGTAGAAAATTTGTCGAGGGTCGCGCAGCGACCCGAGACAAATTTTCACGGGGCTTTTCTAAACTCGAAATTTTACTGCATGCGCCACGCGTATAAACCACTGGTTTACAGTAAAGTTAAAAATACCTAATGCTTAGATGTGATGGTGTCATGGATTGACATTAATAACTGTCAATGCACAACACTATCACATCTAAGCATTATATATATTTTAGTTTTTACTGTTAAGATTTTATTTATTAATAGATATAACGTCATTGTTTCCAAAGCACTCTTTGTAAATAGAAAATATTATAATTTTAAATATAAAATCTGAAATAAATTATGAGTGTGATACATGGCTGAGTTCAGAAAACAATATTCTTTAAAAAAATATGAAAATGGAAAATGGCGCCCATAAGATAAACAAATGTTGGCTATGGTTCCCGAGTTAATGTTATAGTTATCTTGAAAAAAAAATGTGCTAATAGATTCCTCTTTAAAAAGTGCCTGTATATTGTCAAAGTTCTAAATGTCAAGATTCACTAGTTTTTGAATAAAACAATTAAAAGGGTTTTTAAAAAAATTCGTTTTTTGTTGATATCTCGAAAACAAAAGAAGATATTTCAAAATTGTTTTCAGATTATTGTGAGGCCTTAAAATACGCAATAATAATAACCCACTCTCTATCTCTTTAAATAACTGAGATCCCCATACATTCTGTCGAAATACGGACACCCTGTATATCATGATGAATATCGTGATATATATCGTCCAAACCCTGCTAATAAGTATATTTTATTACTGTTGCAATAATTTGAAAGGGTCAGTAGTGTCGACATCGATAAGGTTGATTCTCGGGATTTCTGGATTATGAATTATTCTAGCTCGGGTGTAATTCTAGGGGACGACCCTTCTGTGTGTGTTATATATATATATATATATATATATATATATATATATATATATATATATATAAAACCAATAAGCCATTCCGGTCAACTTTACGGTTATCCTCTACGGTTCCACTTCTTGAATTATGCCAGCTGAAAAAGAAAATTCATTCCGTTTCCACTTTCTTTCTGGAGGGAAGCATTATTTTCGGACGATGGAGTTCCGTCTCATAAAGCGTACAGAAAGGAATCGTCGTCATCCAAGAAAAAATAATTATATTAAAAAAAGTTTTTCGAATATAACATAAACATAAAAAACACAATAGGTTACATGAAATTACACGTGTGCCCGGCGCATCCACCATTTTGACACATACCAAATTCCTAGTTTGGAATAATTTGAAGGAGTTTAATTTGTTTAATAACACAAACAAGCCTTCATTTGAAATAACGACAATGATAACAGTCAATCATTGTTAGCAGTCAACATTAATTAATAACTGTCAATCCATCACACCATCACATCTAAGCATTCTATACTTTTAACTTTACTCTAAATCAATGGTTTATACGCGGGGCGCATGAAGTAACATATCGAGTTTAGAAAAGCCCCGTAAAAATTGGCCTCGGGTCGCTGCGCGACCCGGGACGAGTTTTCTACGCTGGGCTTTTCTAAACTTGAAATTTTACTTTATGCTTAGTCTGGCAGTGGAAGACAATCGTTAATATAAACTAACAATTTAAATCACTTTCAGTTTGAAAATGACAAGTTATAGTTGTCGAAACTATAGTCACTTAATAAAGTCTCAGTTATACAAACGAAATTAAAATCTTGTATTTTAAAATTGTATTTTAGTTCAGTATACCGGCATCAGATACCCACAGACGCGTTTTGGACTTTAAGGTCCTTTTAAGTGGGGTCCCGATCCAGTGCTGAGGAATACTGAACATTTTTTACTATATCAAGCCAATATGTGAAAACTATTAAATGGATTCGATAGCTCGATGATACGAATGCACGAAGTGCAATAATAGGTTACTGTTTCGTTCACGGGGCTATACTCTGTGTAACCAGAAAACAAATATCAATATTATATTTGAGTTCACTTCACTTCACTGGGTCGGGACCATAATGAAGAGGACCTTGAAGTCCGAAACGCGTCTGTGGGTATCTGGTGCCGGAATACTGAACTCAAATACAATTTAGATATTTGTTTTCTGGTTACACAGAGTATAGCTCTGTGGACGAAACAGTGACCTTTATATACACTTTGTGCATTCGTGTCATTGACGATGCCACTATGGAGCATTAGATGGCGTTAGCTATCGAATCCATTTAATACTTGTATTTAAAATTTGAAGTTATCATCAAGTGCAACTTACATTATAATTATAAATGAAATTGCCAATTCTTGGTTGCAGAATACTTCAAACATTAAAAGTGCGATTCTTTTCGCAATCTACAACAAGTTAGTCTTACAAAGACTATATCAAACACTCATTGAAACAACTATATACTATATACATTATAATTACTTAACATTTGGGTAATGATAATATGAGCCCTAAAAAACTTACTGATATTACATTCAATGTAACAAAATTAACACAAGACTTCTCTCCCATTTCATAAATTTATAATTGAAAATATCGTGGGCTTAAAGGTAAAAGCCATTATGTGCTATTCGGTTCTTTACACGCCTAATGAAGATGAATTTAAAAATTCCAGTGTTATTTTGATTTCTATATTGAAAAAGTTTCACGAAGTAAATTAGAGAAAAATTACTTGATTTTCAATACAATTTTATAAAAATGTAATCTATTAAAAATAGTGGCGACTGGAATGTAATTCCAACACTGAATCAGTGTACACTAATGCCATCTACATCTAATTTTATGAACTAGAATTCGGTCAGTAAACTTAAATTAGAGATAAATTACTTGACTTTCAAATACAATTTTATAAAAATGTAATCCATTAAAAATAGTAGCAACTGGAATGTCATTCCAGCACTGAATCAGTGTACACTAATGCCATCTACATCTAATTTTATCAACTAGAATTCGGTCGGTAAACTTAAATTAGAGAAAAATTACTTGACTTTCAAACACAATTTTATAAAAATGTAATCTATTAAAAATAGTGGCGACTGGAATGTAATTCCAACACTGAATCAGTGTACACTAATGCCATCTACATCTAATTTTATGAACTAGAATTCGGTCGGTAAACTTTAATTAGAGAAAAATTACTTGACTTTCAAATACAATTTTATAAAACTGTAATCCATTAAAAGTAATGGCGACTAGAATGTCATTCCAGCTTTGAATCAGTGAACACTAATGCCATCTACATCTAATTTTATGAACTAGAATTCGGTCGGTAAACTTAAATTAGAGAAAAATTACTTGACTTTCAAATACAATTTTATAAAAATGTAATCCAATAAAAATAGTAGCGACTGGAATGTCATTCCAACACTGAATCAGTGTACACTAATTCCATCTACATCTAATTTTATCAACTAGAATTCGGTCGGTAAACTTTAATTAGAGAAAAATTACTTGACTTTCAAATACAATTTTATAAAACTGTAATCCATTAAGAATAGTGGCGACTAGAATGTCATTCCAGCTTTGAATCAGTGTACACTAATGCCATCTACATTTAATTTATGAACTAGAATTCGGTCGGTAAACTTAAATTAGAGAAAAATTACTTTACTTTCAAATACAATTTTATAAAAATGTAATCTATTAAAAATAGTGGCGACTGGAATGAAATTCCAACACTGAATCAGTGTACACTAATGCCATCTACATCTAATTTTTTGAACTAGAATTCGGTCAGTAAACTTAAATTAGAGATAAATTACTTGACTTTCAAATACAATTTTATAAAAATGTAATCCATTAAAAATACTAGCAACTGGAATGTCATTCCAGCACTGAATCAGTGTACACTAATGCCATCTTCATCTAATTTTATCAACTAGAATTCGGTCCGTAAACTTTAATTAGAGAAAACTTACTTGACTTTCAAATACAATTTTATAAAACTGTAATCCATTAAGAATAGTGGCGACTAGAATGTCATTCCAGCTTTGAATCAGTGTACACTAATGCCATCTACATTTAATTTATGAACTAGAATTCGGTCGGTAAACTTAAATTAGAGAAAAATTACTTTACTTTCAAATACAATTTTATAAAAATGTAATCCAATAAAAATAGTAGCGACTGGAATGTCATTCCAACACTGAATCAGTGTACACTAATTCCATCTACATCTAATTTTATCAACTAGAATTCGGTCGGTAAACTTTAATTAGAGAAAAATTACTTGACTTTCAAATACAATTTTATAAAACTGTAATCCATTAAAAGTAGTGGCGACTAGAATGTCATTGCAGCTTTGAATCAGTGAACACTAATGCCATCTACATCTAATTTTATGAACTAGAATTCGGTCGGTAAACTTAAATTAGAGAAAAATTACTTGACTTTCAAATACAATTTTATAAAAATGTAATCCAATAAAAATAGTAGCGACTGGAATGTCATTCCAACACTGAATCAGTGTACACTAATTCCATCTACATCTAATTTTATCAACTAGAATTCGGTCGGTAAACTTTAATTAGAGAAAAATTACTTGACTGTAATCCATTAAGAATAGTGGCGACTAGAATGTCATTCCAGCTTTGAATCAGTGTACACTAATGCCATCTACATTTAATTTATGAACTAGAATTCGGTCGGTAAACTTAAATTAGAGAAAAATTACTTTACTTTCAAATACAATTTTATAAAAATGTAATCCAGCACTGAATCAGTGTACACTAATGCCATCTACATCTAATTTTATGAAATAGAATTCGGTTGGTAATCTCTTTTTTTAATTTTGGCCATGTTTGTTCATGCTTTGGCCCACTGTGCGACGCACCATAGGGATTTCAATGTAAAAGAATAAATGTTCAATTATTTGCTTCCCTAATTATTTTAGACAAAAAATCTATTTATCTTTTTTGTGGATTATAAAAATCTGCATTTGTACGTTCTATTATTTTTTATTTAGCTTAATATAGTATGAAGAAAAATTGAAAATTTAAAGTTATACTCTCGCAAAATTGATTAAACTATTTTGAATAGTGGTGCCATGGAATGGTTGACGCAAAAACAATAGTTTGTCTGTCAATAAGCATAATTTTTTGTTATTAATAATGAGCACCTTGTGTCTTTAAATGTACATGTAACGATACAAATAAAAAGTGAAGTAAAGAAAACAGTCTTTTTATGTGTAATAATCACTTCACGTAAACTCAAAAACATACAGGTAAGCATAATTGTAGTGCATTTTATTTGAGCATTCAATAAACTAGTTACGATTAAGATTCGTTAAATGAAGTTGTTTTATTTCTTTACTATAAATAATTAACCCTGTATATTATTTATTGCTATCTCAGATATACAGAGAGTTTTTCTTTCAAGTATACATATCTCAATATACTGTATACGCTGTATATTCTCAGATATTCGTTGTATTTACAAATATTTCAAATTGAACTTTCAAACGAGTGTTTTCCACTCCCAAACTAAACATGAAGTAAAATTTCGAGTTTAGAAAAGCCTGAAAATTTGGTCTGGTCGCGTAGCGCGAAGCGCGGAGCGACCAAACCAAATTTTCAGGCTTTTCTAAACTCGAAATTTTACTTCATGCGCCACACGTACTAAACACTGATGTGATGTGATGTTCAGAATACACGTTTTTAGCATACTGTTCAGTAGAATATTTTGAACTTCACCCAAAATCAGTGTTTTATATGCGTGGCGCATGAAGTAAAATTTCGAGTTTAGAAAAGCCTGAAAATTTGCTTTGGTCGCGTAGCGCTACAGCGCGCTACACGACCAAACCAAATTTTTAGACTTTTCTAAACTCGAAATGTTACTTCATGCTTTATCTGGGAGTGGAAAACACTCGTTTAAGACTTAAAATTAAACTATTTTAAAAAACAAACGATTATGGGAAAAGTTACAGCTCACGCATAGATGAATGTATATTTATAAGAAAAATTGTTAGTATGTTTACCAAATTTTAGTGGTGGCAAATGCCATGGTCAAGGCCGAAAGGGTTAAACGATTTTGGTTGCATTATGTAAAAGTTTATTTTTTTATTAAATTAATACCTGTCAACAATTTCAAGGCATCACCTATTTTCAAGGCCGTAGCCAGGAGATAAATACAAATTTTGGGGAGAGAGGGGCTTATGGTAAAAGTTTTTGATGTTACGGGGCAGCTTTTATACAGCAAAATATTATGTGTGTGAAGCTGGCAATATTTACAGCAATAACCCGGCACATCCACCAAAAACGACATGCCTAAATCGAAATAAATAGTATTAAAATACCTTTAAGGTAATTTTTTAACAAAGCAATCATTGCGAAATGAGTAATTTGTGGATTTTTAACCTAAACTTAAAAAAATGTAAAAAAAGAGGTCCATTGCCGCGACAAAATATTTATTTTAACAATTTTCTAGATCGAAATTTCTGACTTTCGTTATTGTACATGCTTTCTAATAACACTATTGTTTATGCCCAGCAAGAATTTTTCACTTGGGATATGTAACTTTTCAATTTCTGGGCTTAACTTAGCAAATTGCGAAAAACGGCAATCTCTCGTAAGAAATAAATTATTTTAACTATTTTCCAGATTGACAAACCTTATTTTCTTTATTTTACATGCTTTCTTAAAACACTATCGTTCATGCGCAGCAAGAATTTTTTACCTGGGATATGTAACTTTTAAATTTCTGGGCTTAACTTAGCAAATTGAAAAAAACAGCAATCTCTCGTAAGAAATAAATTATTTTAACAATATTCCAGATTGACAAACCTTAATTTCTTTATTGTACATGCTTTCTTATAACACTATTGTTCATGAACAGCAAGAATTTTTCACTTGGGATATGTAACTTTTCAATTTCTGGGATTAACTTAGCAAATTGCGAAAAACGGCAATCTCTCGTAAGAAATAAATTATTTTAACAATTTTCCAGATCGACACACCTTATTTTCTTTATTGTACATGCTTTCTTATAACACTATTGTTCATGCGCAGCAAGAATTTTTTACTTGGGATATGTAACTTTTCAATTTCTGGTCTTAACTTAACAAATTGCGAAATAAAGCAATCTCTCGTAAGAAATAAATTATTTTAACAATTTTCCAGATCTACAAACCTTATTTTCTTTATTGCACATGCTTTCTTATAACACTATCGTTCATGCGCAGCAAGAATTTTTTATCTGGGATATGTAGCTTTTCAATTTCTGGGCTTAACTCTGCAAATTGAAAAAAACAGCAATCTCTCGTAAGGAATTAATTATTTAAACAATTTTTCAGATCGACACACCTTATTTTGGAAAATTCTTGCTGGACATAAACAATAGTGTTATTAGAAAGCATCTACAATAACGAAAGTCAGGAATTTCGATCTAATGACGGCCTCTTTTTTTACATTTTCTAAGTTAGTTTTGCTTAAAAATCCACAAGTTACTTATGTCGCAATGATTGCTTTGTTAGAAATTTCTATAAAGGTATATTAAAACTATTTATTTCGATTTGGGCATGTCGTTTTTAGTGGATGGTGGATGCGCCGGGTTATTGCTGCAAATATTGCCATCTTCACACATCAAAATATTACATTTTAAAAATGTCGGGGGGGGGGGGGTTAAAACCCCTATATCCCTCCCGTAGCTACAACCTTGCCGATTTTTGAGAAAGTGGAAATTTTTATTTTCCTAAATATTTCCTTCTAAAAAACTTATAATAAAAACAAGTAATATTTTTGATTTACAAAAAAAAGTTAAATTCACTTTTTGTCTAAAATAATTAGGGAAGCAAATATTAGAATATTAAGATATTTATATTGAAATCCCTATGGTGCATCAGCCAATTCCACTCCCTGTATATTATAAATTTAAGTAAATATATTATTTACTGCAGACTGCGCTTTATTGGTATTTTATACTCTTCTCTGAGAAAATCGTATATTTTCCCATCTAAACTTCTTAACGGATAATTTAGTATTTACAACTTTTACGATCAATTCTCTTTCGCTGATTTATACTTTCCAGTTAAGTCGAGTAATTAATTTTTGCAGCACCTGCTTTCGAAACTCCGATCGATCATTCACTTTCTGATAAAATAAAATTAATGATGTTTTTATACAAAACCACCTTTATCGAACATCAGTTAATTTAGAAGACTTCACAATATTTAAATAAGAAATAATAGATAAATATACAATTCGCCTGAAGAAGCCACAGTGTGGCGAAACAATTGTAGCGAATGTACAATATATTTGAAAGTGTTTAAATTGTTTTATTTATATAAATGTATATATACAATAGTAAAATTTTGAGTTTAAAAAAGCCTAAAAATTTGGATTGGTCGCTATACTGATGAATAAAAATATTTTCAATCTCTTTTGGGTCAATTTTGAATACCGGTAATTTTTGTTAGAAATGAATAATACTATTCTCTTTTATTTCCGTGTATTCTTAGCCTTATAAGTTTAAAATATGTCTAGGTTTAATTTCTAGGTTTAAATTGCATCTTTGTTTAATAGCCAATTTTGAAATTCGATGCATTTACTTCAAATAAACAAATAAATATATAAACACTTTTGGCGTAAAATCTTCGTTGAATTAACAAAACGAAATTTACATTCGGTGGATATTTATTTAAACTTTACAACTATCGTGTACACTACGATAGTTGTAAAGTTTAAATAAATATCCACCGAATGTCAATTTCCTTTTGTTAATTCAACGAAGATTTTACGGCAAATCGCAATAACGTTGTTTCACAGACAAAGTCATTAAATACGTGGAACATTACTACCATTTAAAAACCTGCCCTTATCGAGTGTCTTCTACTCCTTGATTAAACATGAAATAAAATTTCGAGTTTAGAATAGCCTGAAAATTTGGTTTGGTCGCGTAGCGAAGCGAAGGGACCAAACCAAATTTTCAGGCTTTTCTAAACTCGAAATTTTACTTCATGCGCCACGCGTATAAAACACTAATTTCAAGTGAAGTTCAAAACATGCTACTAAAGCAGTATGGTAAAGATATACAGAGTGTCCCGTTTTAAAGTACCACCTGGAATATCTTTAGAACCATGCACTGAACGAAAAAATGTTTCAAATAAAAGTTTATTAATTTAGAGGGAGACATTTAATTCTGTAAGAAAATTCAACCACCCACCCCCAGGGGAGTCTGGGGAGGGGGTATCTTTGAAATCTTAAATGCGAACTCCTATTTTTTCAGGCTTTTCTAAACTCGAAATTTTACTTCATGCGCCACGCGTATAAAACACTGATTTCAAGTGAAGTTTAAAATATGCTACTAAAGCAGTATGGTAAAGATATACATTTTGAACTTTACAATATTTAATTTGATTAAGCATGAAGGACATTTTAGAGTTTAGAAAAGCTTATAATAATTGTAAAAATCAACTCCGAAAATGCCGTCAGAGAACGAATTATATATTAAAACAATAAAACCCAATTTATCGTTATTACAACCGTCTTGGGGAGACAAAACACGATTCTTGGCGACGGTATAAAAGAGGGATTATGTGGGACTTGAAAAGGGTTTTCATTACGCCCCCAGAGTGATTTATGGCGGCAGTCGTGATTTCAGTTTGATTGAAATTGTATTTCGGGATTTGTTGTTTTTTTTTGTTCATGCCTGGGAATACGGACAGACTGGTATATAATAAATGCCAACAACAAAAAATAAAGAGACGGGCCTTCGATCAATTTGCGAATCTAATTTATTTGCTTAATTGAAATAATCTAAATTCAATCGCGGTGCCCCAATCAAATTTTATAATTGAATGCTATTATTGAAATTGATTAATTTTTCACAGTTAAATTAACATTTTAGTTGTTTCTGAAATAAAAGAAGTCAACATATTTAAGGATTAACAATGTTTAATTAATCCAACTATAATTACAAAATTGTAGTTTTGTAAATATTGAAAATCAAACCTATATTTATTTAACCAATTGTCTTTAAATGAGCCTCTAAAAAAAGATGTTATTTAATACATCAATTTTGAATCACCCTATATTGTAAAGCGATTCGAAAATTTTAAAAATAATATTACATATAAATTATAACAAGTTCTAAAAAATTTAATAGTTGAGGCTGTTACTTGGTGGAATTCCATATCAACACTTTTAGTAAATAACAAACTTGGTTAAGGTTTCACTGTTTATTGATTAACACTGCAACAATTGTTTCGCCACACAGTGGCTTCATCCTGCCCGATGAAGCCACTGTGTGGCGAAACAATTGTTGCAGTGTCAATCAATAAATAGTGAAATCTTAACCAAGTTTGTTATTTACTAAAAGTGATAACAAGTTCGTCCTTATATTTATAATACAAAAATGTTTAGGCAAACTACTTAGTCTGGGTAAATTTTGGCATTTTATTTACAATTCATCCGTGAATCGGTATTGTAATCCCGAATCTTGAAGAATTTTAAAATTCAACGAAAATGAGTGACACTTGTTGAATAAATTATATTTACGTTTTATTACGATACAATTCCAGTTAATTTCTCTAAGAAAATTAAAGCATATTGTGTAAGATCGTTATCCTAAGCTGAAACGTTGCAAATGAGCAAAAAGTGCAGCGTTTCATCTTGCTCTTATTATTATTATTATCATCAGTATTAAACGTACAATTTATTACTGTTATCTCGACCCTACCCCTAGTGTCATTCCCCTAATGAAAAGCCGGGTTTTGCTGACTGCAATATTAACTTAGCTCCGCTAAATTGCTACTATAAAATACAATACATACGCCATTTCCTTAAAATTATTTACTGTGCAAACCTTCTGGTTATTTGCACTGCATAATTGCACTATAGAGTATCATAATTTTTCCTTATTGTTTTAGTGTATTTGTCCTTCTGTTTTTAAAACAAATATAAAGTTTATAATATTCTTTACTAGTTTAATAAATAAAATATTTCTGATTTTCAACGTTTTCTATTTATTTTCACTACAATTGTTTCGCTACGCTGTAGCTTCTGCAGGTGAAGAATGATTACAGCGTAGCGAAACAATTGTAGTGAAAATAGATACAATAAGTTGAATTTAATACGCTTTGATTAAAACACTTGGTTAGTTTCACTGATTTTTTATTTTTACTCCAACTAGTTTCGACCTTAGGTCATTCTCAAGGAGATATGTACAAAATTTTGCAAATGTATCGATATTTATACAAACTTTACAGCTAATTTCAGTTGAATTTATTTATTAATTTATTAAAGTAATCATGGATTTTCAAAAATTAAGTGCCTCAAAATCAACGATTCTCTACTAGGTTTGAATTTGATTTTTAAGAATTATTCAGCAAGTTACTTTTTTCTTTAGATATGTTCGTGTACACATAATAACTTATAGCGTCATATTTAAATATTTATTATGAAAAAATAAGCATTTTTGTAGAGGGCACAATCAAAGCATTGTGAACAACATTGCACACGCTCACAAGTTTTTGAGATAACAATACTGGGTGTTCGATAAAAAAAACGCCCAACGCCATAACTCTGTTATTTATTGATCTATTTGAAGGAACTAAAAAAACAAAGTCAATCACAGTTTCAATACCATAAATTGACACTAATTATACATTTTTTCAAAATTAACTTTACCAAATTATAGTCAACTTTAAATTTTTAAATGGCTGCATATACTTTTCTTATTTTATTATATTGGATATTGTTTTTCTGAACCCAATTATGCTCGATATGTTGATTTTAATTTAATATTTATGCTAGAAAAAAATTATAATACATGTTGTTCACATGATTTTTTGGCAATAAATGTAGTGTGCCTTGAAACAAAATTGGACTTTTAATACTGGTCAAAATTTATAAATAGAATTAGTATGTATAATCAGCTTAGAAGATTTAACACGATTTGTCAACCAATCGAACAAAATACAGCCTCGTGTTATTTAAACTTTACAATGTTTCAGTGTTTTATACGCGTGGCGCATGAAGTAAAATTTCGAGTTTAGAAAAGCCCCGTGAAAATTTGTCTCGGGTCGCTGCGCGACCCTCGACAAATTTTTTACGCGGGGCTTTTCTAAACTCGAAATTTTACTTCATGCTTAGTCTGGGAGTGGACCGTCAAGATTTTCAACATGTCCAGATTTTCGATATTTCTAGATTTTTGTCGATTTATTCACAGTTTGTTATTATATTAAATGCAACTTAAATATTTAATAAATACTGGTTTTTGGAAATAGAATATTAACCCATTAAGAGCCGAGCAAATTACAAAGTTGACTTTAAAAGTTGGTGTTAGGTAAAATTTTGCATCTTTTTTTATGATTTCAATAAGATTTTCTGAAGTAAGAGAAAGACAAAATATATCGCAGACGAATTGTGATAATTATTGTTATCATGTCTACGTATTCGAAAATAAATATTATCCTGTTTGTCAAATTTTACTTCAAATTTGCAATTGTCAACTGCCGAGAGAGAGAGAAAATCCAAGTTATTAAACTGATATACTGATACTGTTCATTTATTTGTGGCATATTTTATGAACCGGCGAATTCCACATTGTTTAACAATTTCAAGAATTGTTCGTGCTTTTGAACGGACTGGATGTATTGCTAACAATAAATGCCACAGAAGAGAACAAAGGGCTGCCACAGAAAATCTGGAAAGACGGGACATAATGATTTGCGCTATTGCAGAAGAAGATTCGTCAATATCTAGCTTTCGAATTGCTCCAGTTGGTACTAACAGGGAAACGGTTCAACAAGTTCTCAAACGAAATGGATACAAATCTTACAAAATTTCAGTAGGTCATCAGATATTTCCAAAAGATGACATTGAAAGAATGGTGTTCTGTAAAACGATGATGAACGTATAAATGAAATATATGAATGAAAATGAACTCAATACCCACAAAAGTAGGTATCATTATCGGAGATCATATTGTTTGACCCTTCTTCATTGAGGAAAATTTAAATGGAGTAAATTATTTGGATCTTCTCCGGGATCAAATAATTTCAGCAATGAGGCCACTTCTACCACCAAATATGGTATCAGCAGGATGGTTCCTCCGCGCACCATATGATTAATGTGCGTGGATTTTTAAATACTCCTTTTCCTAATCTTGTAATTGGTAGAAGAGATGATATCAGGTGAGCAGCCGGGTCTCCCGATTTGCCTGTAACTGACTCTTTCCTTTCGCCATAAGTGAAACAGAAAGTAAATAATCATGTAGAGTTGAAAATGTAGAACAGCTTCGCCAAAGGATTGTCAATGTGTTTGAAACCATTACACCTCTAATGCTTCATAACATGAGAAGGAACTTCTATGACAGATTAGGGCACTGTTTAGCGGTGCAAGAATCTATATTTAAATTTTTTTTATAAATTACCTTATTCATGTTTTCATTTGTATTTTTTGTTGGTTATTAAAACCCAGTTATAAAATATGTTAGTTTCGGATCTGCTGTTGAAATCTTACAACAATTATTTGTAAATTTATTTTCAGTAAATCACTGTCTTAATCATTTAATCGAAATCTCAAGATATCTGTCATTCGCAATTGATAGCTGAAAGTATTATTAAGTATACACGATTCCATTTGTTTCTGGATCTCGCCTAGCTATGGAAAAGTGACAGTTTAAGTATTGTAAATGGGGCTGGTTGTGTTTTAAATCAGGGTTTTTAAATGTCACTGTCAGATGTTCGATTTTAAGGTTATAATTTCTGACTATTGTGATCTTACACTGTTGCCTGTTTTACAAATTTTCAGATATAAAAGGATAATAATATGCAGTTTTAAGATTAACAAAATTTACTACTTGGTTTTTGTACATACAAACACAGCAATAATATTGTATATAACAAATATAATGAATTCGGCTCTGCAAACTTATTTCGTCATCCATTTGTATTTCTCGCTTGGGTCTTCCCGTTAACACATTTTGATCAACTCCATCCATCTACCTTAATTTTGGTCATTCTCTCTTCTGTTGGCCCTCAGTATTTTTTTGTAGAATTGCAAATTTATTCCCACCCTCTTGTGATACTGATAATTTTCATGTCAAACAATTTTTAAGCCCTCATTCCACTTTTATTATTTAGTCAAGAGAACCTGCATCTGAATCTTCTGATGTTTGTTCTGAGCCAGATTCCCCAAGCGAAATAATAAAAGGAGGAATGGTTTCAAAAGAAAGGTTCCCCATGTGTTTTGTCCAGTCATCCGAAATAAGTTTTTCACAATGATCACAGAAATTTTGCCACATATCGGATGTACATTTTGAGAGAGACTCAAGCCATAAATTCTGAACACGATCCTTAGATGGTTGCTTAGAATTTATGTGCTTATTGTAGTAAGTCTTACAAAACCCCCATGCCATTTCAATTGGATTGTATTGACAATGGTATGGCGGTAATCTAAGAACTTCGTGCCCGTTCTTTCTCAAAATGTCATCAACTACGTAAATTTTGTCATTTGATCGAAAAGGTATAAATAAAGCCCATAGTTCCTTTTTGGTTAATTTTGGATTGAATTTTACATTGTGTTTAACCAACCACTCCTGCATTTCGCATTTCTTACAAGAAAATGAAGGAGTTTTGTCTAATTGCACAGAATGGTATGCAGCATTATCCATAATAACTACACATTTCCCTGAAAGCTTAGCCAAAGCAGGAAAATTAAAAAGAGGATTACTTATGATATCATAAATTATTGCAACACTGTTAAAATAAGGAATCAGGAGTGGCAACTAATAATAAATGTAAATGTTGATACTGCAACATAACAACACGAAAGCATGGCTAGGCGAGATCCAGAAACAATTGGAATGGTGTATACTCAAGGGAATCAGATTGTTGTTTATAATCTATCTTGCTTCCTCCTATTGTTTGTATATTTATTACTCTTCAACACATAATAAAAGCTATGCTGCGTCAATTTATTGTAGATCGGTACAGGTTAAGTTATGCTGACCACTGACAGTACTGACTAAAACCGCCACCGGGGCTGCCAATATAAATTTGGTGATATTACTAGATCCGGGATTGAATCGAGGATTCGTCGAAACCACCCGAATCCGTGACTATTGGATACATCAATAAATATCCACGAATCCAGGATTCATCAATCCTAGATTAATCCGAGAATTGAGCTATGTGTATTATGATGGCCGTAAGTTGAGTTTTACTGTTGATCTAACTTTGCTTACTTTAGGGAGTTAAGCATTTATCACATTTTTCAATATATGCAGGGTGTTAATGGATGGCAGAGACAAACTTCTAGGGCTTGCAAAACACAACAAAGCAAACAACTTTTGTTAATAAATGTGTAGTCAAAAGTGTTTCCTTTAGATAATAGTTTCTTGAAGATTATTTAGGAAGTACCTGAAAATAGGGACCCCAAATTACATTTTCAATTAGTTTTCACAGGTGACACGGAATTTTAAAAAGCTTACTAGACATGCATTTAAATAACGTCAATTTTGACACAATTTAATATTTTTCTGATATTTTTTTACGTTTCTTTGACCATATATTTATTTAAAAAAATGCTTCTTTTTGTGTATACTTAACTAGGTCTGTAAATATGAAACCGGAATTTTTTAATAGAAAATACACATTTATTGTATGAAAATGGTACAAAATAGTTTATTCAACGTATTTCCCATCGCTAGCTACACATTTTTTCCCATCTCTCTGACAATTTGTGGATGCCACGCCAAAAAAAATGTTGATTGTTTAAGGCAAACCAATCATTGAGCCATTTTCGTGCATTTTTGTAAGAAGTGAAGCGCTGCTCAGCAAGTGCGTGTCCCATCGATGCAAATAAGCAGTCATCGGATAGAGCCAAGTATGGTGAGTAAGCCGCATGCGAAAGATTTCATCACCAGTCAAAATTCGATAAGGAAATGATTCTCTTTTGTACCCGGTGAGCAGTATTTCGTAGGTGGTTTTTCGGTTTTCCTGCCGTCTTTTATGTGGAACCCATCATTTTACCTTCTAGATCTTTCTTATGGCTTTTAAACTTATGAAAGCGACTTCTCGTGTCCCATTTAACTGATACGAAAGTTGTTGGTGCGTTTGAGCATCATCCTCATCCAACAATGATTGCAATGCGGCGTCTTCAAACTTTCTCAGTGGTTTTCCACGTTCTCGGTTTCTCACGTGAAAATCGCCACTTTTGAATATTTTAAATCACTGTGATTTACCAAGAGCATGCTCATCGTAAGCTTCGACAAGCATTCGATGCGATTCTGCAGCAGTTGTCTTCGAATGGTAACAGAAAATCAATGCTGTCGGCGAATCATAATTTTTAGGCTCAAAAACAGTTACATTAACGCTATGAAAACATATGTATTTGTATTGAATTTGTATTCTTGTGAGTTAAAAGTCTTTGACAAATGTAAACACCAGAACAAAGGACCAATAACGCGACTTAACAGTCACTATATTGACAACTAGAGCCATTTATAAGCAAATTCCGGTTTCACATTTACCTGGTAATCCCTAGAAGTTTGTCCCTGCAACTTATTAACAGACTCTATGTTCAGATTGAACGTTGAATGATAAATTGTCAAAAATCGTAAAAACCAACAAATCAGACATCCCATCCAGCGTATCGCCCATCAAATAAATCAGCCCAATAACAGTGAAAAGCCGCTATTCTCATTCGGATCCGTCGCAGATTTATATCCAACCGTTTTTCCATTCAACTTTGCTAGCAATAAATCTGGTGTTCTGCACGCGAAAATGATGCCGCCTCCATACAGGTCTATATTCCGAATTCAAAACGCAATTTAAGCGATCGCCGGAGCGTAACGTCCAGTTTTTTATTTTCGCACAGGACCGAGGAAAAAAGGTTTAAATAAACAACAGCGAGCGCGGATAGTGGGATAGTAGTATAGGGTTTTCGGGGGTAATGAGATGCAACAGGGACCCTAGCAAACAAAAGGGCTTTCAGGACGCGCGCCAGGGAACCTCTCACAGTAAGTAATGTAAATAAGTAATCAGATCGTGGATGTAGTTTCGGATGAGATGGTATCATTGTACTTCCTACCTCCTGGAAGGAATGATACATATATATGTGCTCTCGCTGGAGGTGTACGTGTGTATTTATGGAAAGGCTTCTACATTTTATTGGATTGTGTACACTTCTGTGCGATACAATTAAGCACACAAAATATGTTATAGTTTAAAACGGACATGATGAGTTAGTTACCTAGTTACGAAAATATGTAAATATGTCAATTTCCTTAATGTCAAAATGCTACGTCATTTAGACAGCAACTCAAAAATTCGAATTCTAACAAAAATAGTTTAATTAATTTCTCACTTAACCCGTGGTGAAACTTTTTTGAAATAATTCTGGATATTTAAAACACTTGGTTTCTTTTACTAGTTTTAAACTAGTGAAACAAACCAAGTGTTTTGAATATTCAGAATTAGAATATAGTTTTACTATTTAAGCTTTGTTGTAATTATTACAAGCGTTTTTTTTAAAGGTCTTAATTTTGATTTTAATAAAGGTGTTATTTTCAAGTTATCGTGTTTTAACATTTATTAAAACTGCTGCTAGGCAATTAATACAGACCCGAAATATACAACTAGAATATTGTGAAAAATTGTTATGAGGCTTTTTTAAAAATTATAATTAGTGTGCCTTGTAAAAAAAGTGACAAATGTCATTTATTGTGAGGTTATCTGATTAATAATAACAAAACAACAAATAAGTAGCTACGTAACAACTTAATGTAGAATAAAAGTAAAGGAAAGGAAAAAATTGTGAAAAATTGATATGAGGCTTTTTTAAAAATTATAATTAGTGTGCCTTGTAAAAAAGTGACAAATGTCATTTATTGTGAGGTTATCTGATTAATAATAACGAAACAACAAATAAGTAGCTACGTAACAACTTAATGTAGAATAAAAGTAAAGGAAAAATGTAAATATTTTGTTATTTCAATATTTCGATTATTACTAATTTTTTAAATATATTTATAACTTTAGAATATTTCAGTATATTATACGCGTGGCGCATGAAGTAAAATTTCGAGTTTAGGAGAGCCTGAAAATTTGGTTTGGTCGCGTAGCGCTACGCGCTACGCGCTACGCGACCAAACCAAATTTTCATGCTTTTCAAAACTCGAAATTTTACTTCATGCTTAGTCTGGGAGTGGAAACACTCGTTCGAACTTTAAATGTAACTCTTTTATAAACGACGTATGTAATATAATAAATCATTTACTATACTATTATGATTCGCCGACAGCATTGTACTGTATTAACCTATGGATTTTGCTATGCTGCGTGAGAAAATTGTTGAACGGTATACGTTTAGTGTACCTGAAAGTTTAAATTTATTTCCGTGATATACAATATTCATTTTTTGTAATAATGGAAAAGTGTTATAAACATTGTACTGAATAAGAAAAAATATTGCTGGCTACATTAGTAAAGGAGTACTCTTTATTGGTAAATAAAGAGAGGGACAATACGACTGTTCAAGAAAAGCAAAGGGTCTGGGAAATATTACCGGTGCAGCAGTACGATTCCCAACCAAACCACAAATGGCCTGAAATAAAATAACATTTGTAAAACTAATGTATCAAGTATAGGGTTTAATAATTGAAATTGTACTTTTTGTCTTAAACAATTTGAACAAAATTTGCGAGTAAACGAAACAAACCTGTAATATAAATGAGGGTTTTACCTGAAAACTACTTATACAAATTAGTTTAATCGGTTTAACGGGAAGACCATGATAGTTTACCTTTTCTAATTGTTCTACTACTAATGGTAATAAAACCTGTACAATAATATCTTCAGAAAGTCTGTATCTTCTCTTAAATTCTTACCCGTCAAAAAATTCAAATGGATTTTCCGCATCTCTGATGTACCTGATAAATTTATATATAAGGATATTCTTTAATTATTTTTCCATTTATAGGTTAGATATACAGAGAGTTTTTCTTTTAAGTATACGCATTCCAAATTCAGCCTATTTTTTTATAGAACTTTAGATATTCCTTGTTTTTTTTAAGTTCAATTTGAAGCTTTAAACGAGTGTTTTCCACTTCCAGACTAAGCATAATGTAAAATTTCGAGTTTAGAAAAGCCCCGTGAAAATTTTCTGGGCTTTTCTAAACTCGAAATGTTACTTCATGCGCCTTCGTACGAAACACTAAAATATTGTGAAATTTATGTATATTCGAAGTTGGGCTTTTCTAAACTCGAAATTTTACTTCATGCGCCACGCGTACGAAACACTAAAATATTGTGAAATTTATGCATATTCGAAGTTCACTTGAGATCTGTGTTTTATACGCGTGGCGCATGAAGTAAAATTTCGAGTTTAGAAAAGCCTAGAAAATTTGTCTCTGGTCGCTGTGCGACCCGAGACAAAACTTTACGGGGCTTTTCTAAACTCGAAATTTTACTTCATGCTTAGTCTGGGAGTGGAAAGTTTAAAGCTTCAAATTAAACTCTTTTAAAAAAACGAGTTTTGGAAAATTTAAAATTTATGCATATGTTTACCTAAAAGAAAAAATCACTGTATAATACAGAGTTTTTGGGTAATCGATCATTTACCAATTCATTATTGTAATTAAAATATTCGTCACGGAATGCAGCTTCATCCATTTTAATACCAAATGTTAAAACTATTAGCTTTTATATAAATAATAACTTGACAACTAACGAACAATCTAGGATTAATCTTGATTCGGAGAGGATTGTTTGAGGGAGGGAGGATTATTTTTAAACTAATCTAGGATTATGTCAACTATTTTATACTTTTCTACGCGATCCGAGAATTAATACTCAATCCCGGATCAGTCCCTGACCATTAGTACGGCCGTTTGTTCCCTATGGTTTGGACGTTATTAATCGAAACTAAACACAATTCAATTAAATAACTCAACACACAGAGACCAAATCAAATTTTTAGGCTTTTCTAAGCTAAACATTTTACTTTATGCGTCACGCGTATAAAAGACTGATTTAAAATAAAGTAAAAAAAACCCCAACAACAACAATTATATACAACTCAATATACATTAACGGTATTTGATTGCCTATAATCACTGATTTAAACAATTAGTTCAACTAACATTTCTGTGTATATGTAATTTATAGAGTATCAAGAATGTTACAGTTATTATAAATCATAAGTAATAAATTGTAATGGCACATAAATTAATTACTATAATATCATATACCGTGCGATCATTTTTTTTCAAGTATTTTTTATTTTCCAATATAAATTAAGTTTACACATCATATTGTAAAACGTTTAATTTGTTTCTTCCTTCTTTTTCACCACGGGATTTGCAGGTGTTGGTTCCCCTCTCTGGCTAATGGTATTGAGGGATATATGTTTGTTCCTTATGCTCCTATTTTTGCCATATTTATTTTATCGTATCGTTAAGTATTAGATTTTTTATTTTTACTTTGAATGTAACATAATTTAATTCTTTTATGCTTTCAAATTATGATTTAGAGTAGGCGGTTGCCCAGAATGTTAAATGAATGGTGGAATAAATTTAAGGTTATGGTAAACTACAAGGTGCGACAGGGAATCTTGCTGATTTGAATTGGGCGCCAATGAGCGAGACATGGCCAGAAAGGGGTGGGGAGGGTCTCATTCGATAGAGGGGGTCTTGAAGTTTTGTTACCGCTCAAGCCAGTTGTCGTCATGCGTTGGACAAAGGAGGAGCGTGCGTTCGCCGTCGAGGCCTACCTTTCCAATGGCCGTTCGGTGGTTGCCACCCAACGTGCCTTCCGTACTCGGTTTAATATTCATCCTACGAGTCCTGTTCCTGGCCGGCAATCAATCGTTTCGTGGGTAGACACATTCAGTGAATGTGACAGTGTGGCAAAAAAGGGCCTGGAGGTCAACGGACTTCCAGAACACCAGAAAACGCCGAGAGGGTGAGGCTGTCGTTTTTTCGCTCTCCTCGGCATTTTTTCTCAAAAAACTTGAAGAAATGAAACTTGGGGACGTATTGTTCCAGCAGGACGGAGCCACGGTACACACAGCGGGAACGTCAATGGAACTCTTGAGGAAACACTTCCACGAGCGCCTAATCTCCTTGAGGGGTGACGTACTGTGGCCCGATTTGGCTCCCTGTGACTTCTTTTTATAGGGGTATCTCAAATCCATTGTTTACAATGACAAACCACGGACCCTGCAACACCTGAAGGACAACATTCGCCAAGCCATCGCCAACATTTCCGTCGATATGCTCGAAAGAGTGGAGCAAAACTTCAAAAAGCGGGCGGGTCAGTATATCGCTAATAAGAGCCGCCATTTGTCAGATGTCATTTTTAAAACCACTTGAAACAAAACTTCAGGATTTGTACAATACGATAAAAAAGAATTAAATCGATATGTGAAATACTTTTTCGTTTATTGACCTTTAAAATCAGCAAGTTTTCCTGCCGCACCCTGTAGAGTATCGAGAATGTTACAGTTATTATAAATCGTAAGTAATAAATTGTGATGGCAAATAAATTAGTTATTGTAATATCATATACCGTGCAATTATTGTTTTTTCAAGTATTCTTTATTTTACAATATAAATTAAGTTTACACATCATATTGTAAAATGTTTAATTTGTCACCACGGAATTTGCGGGCGTTGATTCCCATCTGGGGCTGATGGATATATGTGTGTTCCTTATGCTTCTATTTTTGTCAGATTTATTTTATCTTATCTTTAAGTATTAGATTTTTTATTTTTAGTTATAATGTAACATAATTTTATTATTTTATGTTTTTCAATTATGATTTTTTGTGCGGTTGCCTAGAATTTTAAATGAATGGTGTAATCAATTTAAGGTTATGGTAAACTATGTATTAACAGTCAGTAGTGCCAATCTGATTTAAAATTCAAAGCCTACTCTAAATCATGTTTTAAATAATCGCACGGTAGTTATTATAACTTTTAAATATAGGTCTATTATTTAGGATTTATAATAACTAACTATAATGTTTTTGCCATTTCAAGTTATTAAAAGTAATTTTCCGTAAAGTTTAAAACGTTCTAAAAAAACTCATAATTTCCTCCCAGTTACGTCACACATTAATTAAAATTACCATAATTTATTAACAAAAAATAAAGACTATTCATCCACTTTAAAACAACACGTGGAATTAATTAACAGCCTTAATCTTAATTAAAACTTAATTTGATCGCGAAAACGGAATGTCGTGTCGGGAAGTTTCCTTTTTCTGAAATTTTATTAAGATTGCGGACAAAGTGTTGAGGAGTTATGTGGCGAGTCCTGAAGAGAAACCCGCTGAAAAACGGGGAAAGTTTCAGCTATTCAGGCGCCCTTAAAAAAACTCGCGCAGCTGCCGGGGAACGTGTTAAATTGTTAATTGTGTTTTGCCTCCCAGCGGAAATTATGTAACTACATCACAATCAGACAAACTAAACACCGATGCTGTTTCCGGGTGTGTTAATTAGTTGCGTGTTTCACGATGAATTGTTAAAAGTTTCAAGATTGCTTTTGGTGCCTAGTTTTAAATGGTCTTATACTCGTACATGTAGTAGTAATTCCACTCTAATTTATTCCACAATTATGTACGAGCTGGATTTCTCTCCGCAAAAATCTCTTGCAGCAATTCAGGGGCTCGAAACCAGGGTTGTTAAAAAACACGTTTTTTTAATTTTAATTAAAACAAACAGTTTTTTTTACAAAACGAGTTTTTTTTTAATGATCAGCGTTTAAAACATTAACAATTAAAAAACATGTTTTAAACATAACCAGCCTTATTAATAGACCTTAGCATACAGCTTTAACACAATTCTAACAATGATATTGACAATTTCAGATTAATAAAACGTAAATTATTATTATTAGTTTACAACTAATAATATAATAGCCCTTTATAGTTTAAGTCTTATACATAACCTCAACTGTCATAGGAAAATAGGCTTATTTAGAATTTATTTAATAATGCATGAATTCATAATTGTATAAACCTTATTAGTTTGTTTTGAACTTTACTTGAAATCACTGTTTTATACGCGTGGCGCATGAAGTAAAATTTCGAGTTTAGAAAAGCCCCGTGAAAATTTGTCTCGGGTCGCTGCGCGACCCTCGACAAATTTTCTACGCGGGGCTTTTCTAAACTCGAAATTTTACTTCATGCTTAGTCTGGGAGTGGAGACACTTATTAGAAGTACATTTCAATCTAATAATATATCAGAAGACATACATTTTCACAAACGTAAAAAAAATCATTTATTTACCTTCTAGATTACTTGATTACAATGAAGTTAGAACACATAAAAAAGTAATATTGCTACGATCATTTTATCATTATTTTAAAACTAAGAATAACATGTAGATTTTGCTTTAATAATACGAAATGTTAGTATCGTGTTTGTATGCCTCTAGTAAAGATTAATTAACATTAAACTATAATGAAATAAACGGCAACTATTAATAAGGCTGAAAATGTTTAAAAAATCGTTTTAAATCACATGTATGCACATATAATTGTGATATTTTATTATGATAACATTTTATTTTTAATAATGTAATTTGCAAATATCTTCAACAATTTAACCAAAATTTGAAAACGTAATCAAAAAATGTTTAATAAAGTTGTATAAAATATAGTTTAACTAATTTAAAACAATAAACAAAACGTTTAAAACAAAATTTACGTTTAAAACATGTTTTAAACGAATTTAACATTTAAAACATGTTTAAAAAAAAACATTTAAAGCACGACATGTTTAAAACACTGTTTTAAAATAACATGTTTTAAACATAACAACCCTGCTCAAAACTAATCTAGTGCCTTTATGCAAATGTTTATATTCATGTATGAATTTTGCCATTTTAACATCGTTGATGAACTTTGCCTTAAGTTGCTGATCATATAAACGTAGAAAACTTGACATATTGTTGTCTTACCTATGTTCTTATTTAGGGATAAAATATTTAGAAAAAATAGATTTTAGAAAAATAAAAACTTTGTAACCGTCTTATTAAAGTGTTTCCTACTCTCGAGTGTTTCCAATTCTAGATTAAGATTAAGCACGAAGTAACATTTAGAGTTTAGAAAAGCCTAAAAATTTAGTTTTGTTAGTCCGCTTCGCTACGCGATCAAATTAATATTTTAAGCTTTTCTAAACTTAAAGTGTTACTTCACGCGTAATCAAGGAGTGAGTATAAAATGAAAATTTGATTTGACACTAATCAAATTCTTATTTTATAGTTTTCTTTATTGTAAAATTAGGGCTAAAACCAAAGAGAGTGGATGATTTTTTTCATAGAAACATACTCTTTTTGTTTAATCAAGTTCTTATTTTATGGTTTTCTTTAATGTAAAATTAGGACTAAAAACAAAGAGAAGGGATGATTTTTTATAGAAATATACTCTTTTTGTTTAATCAAATTTTCATTTTATAATTTACTTTAATGTAAAAAACAAAAGGAAGGGATGATTTTTTTATAGAAATATACAATTTTTGTTCAATATTAGAACAAACACAAATCAATTTGTAGCGTCTACAATTGAAAGAAAGTTTGTTAATTTCTCAATATACAGGGTAAGTCACTAAGCGGAAATCGGTCTATAGTGGGCGTATCGTTGAAAATAGCAAAAAAAAGTTTCAAATAAAAGTTGTTCAGAATCAAGTTTTTTATAACATATATAAAATAAGGAAGTTGGTGTTTACTATCGGTATAACCGCAAGGCCGCCATATTTAGCAATAATTTTGGGTTATGAAAAACTTGATTCTGAACAACTTTTATTTGAAACTTTTTTTGCTATTTTCAACGATAAGCCCACTATAGACCGATTTCTGCTTAGTGACTCACCCTGTATTTTTGTAATTTCATAATAAATTGAATTTGATGGAGTTTTTTAACATGAGTTTTAAAGATAATAGACAAACTATAAAATTTTCCTGATATCGGTGATCAGGAGCATTTCATAATTTGATTTATAAAAATTTCGTTGTTCGTAAAAATTACAAATATCGTGAAATTTATAAATTATGGATAAATTCCTAAAAAAAAAAAAATTCAAATATTGAAAAATTGTAAGAAAGTTAAATTGAATTATTTATCTATATAAAAACCACCCTTAGGTTAATTGAAGTAACAACATTTATTAATATTGATCAAAAACATTCTTGTACTTTTTTTGAAAAATATTTTTTTTAATTTCTTCGAAGCGGAGCGACAAATCCAAATTTTCAGGGCTTTTCTAAACTCGAAATGTTACTTTAAATCGAATTAATTGTTCACATTTACCACGAACAAAATGGACATGCGAGAACTTATTAATCCCCCAACAACATGGATTCTGCAGTGGACGTTCAACACTAACGAACTTACTAATGTTCAACATATCTTTAATAAATGCTTTGGAAGCCGGCTTACGGACGGATTGTATATATACAGACTTCTCAAAGGCTTTCGACTGGGTGCATCATGAAATATTACTAGAGAAACTATCCAACGTAGGTCTGAGCTATAATAGGATCAAGTGGATTAAAAGTTTTCCATGTGAAAGAACACAATTTGTTAAAGTGGATAATTGTATTTCTAAATGAATTAATGTCTCGTCTGGTGTGCCTCAAGGCTCACACTGTGGACCATTGCTCTTTTTAATTTTTATTAATGACATTGCACTGTATTTAAACACCTAGTTTTCTCATGTATGCTGATGATCTAAAAATATTTAGAACTATTTCAAATTGTAATTACTGTAAAGCATTACAAGAAGATTTGTCGTCTTTGGAACAATGATGTTTGACTAACAAGATATACAGTAGAACCTCGTTATACCGGGATGGCTTTTGGCTATACCTAGCACGATACAAGGAAAACACGGTAAATCCGAATATATGTAATTTGTATAATAGTCACATACACACACGCTATATATCGGGGTCATTTTTCAGGTTTCTTTTTTTTAAAGATGTTAATTTTAACAATTGACTGCGTACCGCCCTGATTAGGTAAAACGTTCCGGCGTCATTATTGTATTATATAGTATGTCTTGTTATGTAGGTGGCTACTGCACATATATATATATATATATATATATATATATATATACATATGTGCAGTAGCCACCTACATAACAAGAAATACTATATAATACAATAATGACGCCGGAACGTTTTACCTAATCAGGGCGGTACGCAGTCAATTGTTAAAATTAACATCTTTAAAAAAAAGAAACCCGAAAAATGACCCCAATATATCCGAATCACAGTATCTCGAGGCCCGGTATAGCGAGGTTCTACTGTATTTAAATATTAAAAAATGTAGTAAAATCAATTTCTCTCGTAAAAAGAACAATGTTCCATATGACTATGTGATCAACAATAATATTCTCGCCAATGTTGATCTTATAAACAATTTAGGAGTACTATTTGATAGTAAAGTGTCATTTAAAAATCAAATAGCTTCAATAGTATGTAGTGCAAAAAAAGGCTAGGGTTTGTCAGACCTTTTTCTTTCAACTTTTCTCCACACACATTAGAAATTTTATATTTAACTCTCGTCCGTCCAGTGTTAGAATACGCTTCTCCTGTGTGGTCACCTTTTGTAGATTGTGACATCTTTTAGTTGGAAAGTGTGCAATTAAAATTTTTCAAAATTTATTCTTACCGTGTAAGATTCAGCGATCACGACAGAACCGATATTAGTACAAGATTAAGTATACCACATTTGCGAACACGTAGATTAGTAGCTGATTTGTGTGTTTTATATAATGTAATTAACGGATTTCTAAACTGTAGTGATCTGTTAGCCGAGTTAAATTTTAGTACTTTACCTCCACAACTACGGAGACATCAACATTTATTTAGGATTCCATACCACTCGACCAATTACGGTTACAATAATCCAATTTCTAGAGCAATGCGCACATACAATTCATTGCCAAATTACATTGATTTATATAATTTATCACGTAATGTATTTGGGAAACGTTGCTTTTTGGCGGCGTCTTCGATAAATTCATAAATTCATTTTTTGTTGTATTTTTCTAGTTAAGTTAATTTAATAATATTTTAGCCATAATTCAGCATGCATGCGATATTATTATTGTTAGTTTCTTTATTTTAATATATTTGTCCAGAAGTAATATAATTTTTGTAAAATTGTAAAAGTTTATAGGTTTTTTCAATAAATGAATAAAATAAATAAACAAACATCAACTTGCGGCCTGCCGAACCTCAAAGCAAAATTTTCGCAGAAAAACTTTAAGTAGAATTCGTACTTAACTTTTACCCTTTCCTCTGTATATTTTTTCGTTCAAAGGTCTTACATATTTATCACATTTTAGAATTATTTATAATGAGAAACCTTTGTGTGAAATGACTCTATGTGACATTTTATATTGACAATTATTTCAGGCGACAAAAGATGTGGCCTATTGTTATGCTTACCACGCAAATCTTGAGGAGTTTGTCCAGAAACCAAGCCAAATTTTCAGGTTTTTCTATACTCGAAATTTTACTTCATGCTTAATTAAGAAGTGGAAACCCTTATAAACTTTATTTAAATTCAGCGGTTTTGCTAAATCAACAAATGAGAATTTACAGCGTATAGATCTGTCTTTTATTATTTAATAGAGATGTTTATTTAGATTTTTTGTTGTCGTTCTTTCTTCTGCTTTTGTTTTTGTCCGTTTATATAACATTAATGTAGGATAAAATATGTTTTAAATTGTAGAATAGTATGTATTATTTTATTGTGCCAATACAGGTTAATTTCAATATTCTTCTTTTAGTTACGTCAAGTGTTTTCTATTAATTATTGTTGTAATTCCTTTCTTCAATGATTAGTTTTATTTACTATATATAAATTTCGAACACTATGTGTTTATTTTCAATAGTATACAATTGACAAATGTGTTTATTTTATTAATTGACAGTATCACTCAAACAAAAATTTCAAGGAGGGGATTATTTAGAGGGCTTAAATCGAAATTTAGTAGTTTATCTAACATGTCTAATTTATAAAAATTTGATTCTTTTAACAATTTAACATTATTTATATTAAATTTATGTCCGGTATTTAAGGTATGATGTGCCACTAAAGATTTATCCAGGTTAAATGATTTTATATAGTATATGTGTTCTTTATATCTAATTAACAAATTTCGTCTTGTTTGTCCTACATACATTTTATCACATTTGTTACAATTTATTGAGTAGATACCTTAAATACCGGACATAAATATAATATAAATAATGTTAAATTGTTAAAAGAATCAAATTTTTATAAATTAGACATATTAGAAGCAATTTATATGTTTAAATATAAAGATAAACTACTAAATTTCGATTTAAGCCCTCTAAATAATCCTCCTTAAAATTTTTGTTTGAGTGACTGTCAATTAATAAAATAAACACATTTGTCAATTGTAATACTATTGAAAATAAACACATAGTGTTCGAAATGTACATATAATAAATAAAACTAATCAGTGAAGAAAGGAATTACAACAATAATTAAAAGGTTAATTTCTTCTAGTTCTAGAGATTAAACGAATCAATTCTAATTATTTTACTCATTAACAGCCGCGCAATTATAGAGTTTACTCTTAAAGTTGATGTTAGGTAAAGTTTTGCACTTCTTTTTATGATTTCTATGAATGACTTATAGTATTACATACTGTGAATTTTTCTTTCAAATATACATAATGTATACGCTGTAAATGTAAGGCACTCATCGATTTTATATAAAAACGTGCAATATGAAGTTTCGATCGAGTGTTTCCACTCCCAGACTAAGCATGAAGTAAAATTTCGAGTTTAGAAAAGCCCCGCGTAGAAAATTTGTCGAGGGTCGCGCAGCGACCCTCGACAAATTTTCACGGGGCTTTTCTAAACTCGAAATTTTACTTCATGCGCCACGCTTATAAAACAGTGAAGTATTGCGAAGTTAGAAATACACTGACAATTTTTTTTTAATGAGTAATAATCGAAATATTTAAACAACAAAATATTAACATTTTTCTTCATCAATTTTTAAAATTTTAGGTCAAATAATATAAAATATCAAATTAACTTAGTTAGTAATTTACTTAACAAAAAATTAATAATGTTGCATGTAAGCATCAATGGCGCTTGATTACATGATTCAAATTTCGACGCACCCTTTATATAAGACCAAAAAGAGTGAAAGAAAAGTCTTACCTTCACCCGTGGTTAAATAGTCGCAGTCTTTATTATGTAAAAGTATTTTCCACTTACCGACGTAATTTCACTGCATAAACTGCTTTCCTTTAAAGTTTTCCGGCCCTTGTTATTTCGAGCTCGAAGCGAGATATTTACGATTGAGGGTGAAGTGAAGGAAGGACTCACTCACTCGCCCGAGTCCCGGGACACAATTTACAGGAAGGAAATGAAAAGATATAATTTTCCTCGTGGAAATTATGCCCCGCTTCGAGTGATCATTATACATCCCTCCGCAGACTGGATTTCCCGATTTCCACGATAAGAAGATTGCTGAATTAATCCGGAGCCGGATATTTAATGGCTGTAGTTTTCTTATCGAGGACAGATCTGGATTATTTTTATCGAATAAATGTGGATTTTGAGTACATTTCTCCCAGCTCTAAGGGGACTTACATAGGTATTACTTTAACAATGGACTTTTTTATTGTTTTCCTTTTGAGTAAAATATTAATGGCCGTATTATAAATATAATTGTATTTTAATTCTGCTAAATACTGTTTAAAAAGTATAGCGCTAAACCAATCAATATTTTATTTTATTAAACGTCGCACATTAAGTATTTTACAAATCTGGGCTGCCATAAGTCAATTTTGGGATATTTAACGTAGATTGGAAAAGTTAGTAGAATACTTAAATTAAGTCATTAGGGAATTATGCAGTATTATCAATTAATCTATGCCGAAAAGAGTAAAGATGTTCACTGAGTCTGGTCTTAAAATTACGACCAGATTGACCTATATACACTCCCTTACAATCATTACAGGTTAATTTATATATTCCTGATTTGTAAATACCTAGTATCTGAGTCTTATGGTTAAAAATATGTTTTTTAATTTTTGTAAATGGTTTCATCGCTATATGTAATTTGTGTTTTGCTAAAATATTTTTAATTTTGTGAGTTATATTTCCAAAGTAAGTAAGGGAACGATATGTTGCTTGTGTTTTAGGTTCGATTCCGGCATATATGTATTTTCTAATAAGTTTAATTTTGTATTGATTAACTATTTTATCTACTATTGACGTAGTATAGCCATTTGAAACGGCTATACTTTTAATAATATCTATTTCTTTTTTAAATGAGGTTTCTGACAACGGAACAATAAAAACTCGGTTTACCATGGAGTTAAAGGCAGCTAGTTTATGTTTATAGGGATGGTTGGAACAGTTAGGAATTACACGGTCTGTGAAAGTAGGTTTTCTATAAATATCAAAAGTTAGTGATTCATTAGTACGTGTTATTGAGAGGTCTAAAAATTTTATGTTATTGTTAGTTTCTGTTTCTACTGTAAATACTATATTTGGATGTAATGAGTTAATATAATCTAAAAATTGTGTTAATTGTCTATTAGTACCTACGAAAGAAGCTATGATGTCATCGACGTATCTATACCACACTTTAATATGTTTCTTGCCTAGCTGTGAATTTAAAATTGAATTGGTAAGGTTGCACATGAATATCTCGGCTAGCAACGGGCTCAATGGTGAACCCATTGCTAACCCTTCTGTCTGCTTATAATATTTATTATCGAAAGAAAAGTAATTGTTATCTACTATGATTTCTAAAATATTAATAAATTCTATTTGAACTGATATATTTACATTACAATTATCAAATGATTTTTTAATTAACTGTATACAATCTTTAGGTGGAATCTTCGCAAACATTAGATACGTCGAATGAAACAAGTTTGTGGTTAGTTGGGAATTGTATTGTTGTTAGTTTTTCAGTTAATTCTTTAGAATTTTTAATTGAATTAGGGTCTCTAAAATCGGTTAGTTCTCTGTATAAGGAATTTAGGTGGCAAGCTATTTTATGAGAGGGGGAATTTACGAAGGATACTACCGGACGGATTGGGGAATTATCTTTATGAATTTTCAACAAACCGTATAATCTTGGACAAATGGGATTCATTGGAAATAGGAAATATTTGTTAAAATTGTGGTCAAATATGGAATTAGGTGTGTCTACTATAGATTTAAGAATTTTTTGGAATTTTTGGGTGGGATCTGTTTTTAATATTACGATATCTGAGCTATTAAGAAAATTGTTAATTTTAGAAATATATGCGGGCTTAACTATAATTACTATGGAGTTTCCCTTATCTGCTTTGGTTACAACTAAATTATTATCTTTAATTTTATTTTTAATTGATTTAATTATTTTGTTGTTTATATTATTAAGTTTTGAGTTTTGGATTATCTTACTGATTTTTTGCTTACTGTATTCACAATCAGGGACATTATTTAAAGCTAATTCCGCTTCCACAACTAAAATCTCTTTCGATGACTTGGGCGCAAGATGTGGTGAGTAGTTTGGGCCTAGTTTTAAAAAATCCATTTCATCTTTACTGAATTGCACATCACTATTATTTATAACACTTGGATGGAACTGTGTACACTGTTTAGGATGGCTTCTTACTTCCTTTTCTTTATCGCTGTGTTGTTTCTCCGCTAGAAGGGTTCTCAGCTTTCTCCTCTGGGCACAAAACTTTTTGTGGGAAATACGGCTTACTTTTTCTCTCACGTAATCATCTGAGAGATCAAACTCTACTGGATGTAATGACGATGTCAGTTCACAGTGCAATACTTTTATATAATAATAAAGAGTATTTCGTTTGTGGAACCAGAACTTCACTTCCTCCTTAACCCATGTTTTCTCGGCGGTTTTCACTGTAATTCTTGCTGCTCTCGTATTCTGTTTTATTTTATTCCTGATTTGTGCATATTTTGGAATAATATTCATTTTTAAGCACTGTTGGTTAAACTTAATGTGCAGTACCCATTTTCGATAATTATATCATATTACAAGCCATCAAACGCATATATACGGGGTGTCCGTATTTCCACAGAATGTATGGGGATCTCAGTTATTTGAAGAGATAGAGAGCCGGTTAAATTGGGACTAAGTTGCGTATTTTAGAGCCTAACAATAATCTGAAAACAATTTTGAAATATCTTTTTTTGTTTTCGAGATATCAACAAAAAACTGATTTTTTAAAAAACTGTTTTTATTTTTTTATTAAAAAACTACTGAATCTCGACATTTAGAACTTTGACAATATACATACACTTTTTAACGAGGAATCTAATAGCACATTTCTTTTAAGATAATTATAACATTTACTCGGGGACCATAGCAAATTTTTGTTTTTCTTATGGGCGCCATTTGAGATCTTCATATTTTTTTAAAGAATATTGTTTTCTGAAGTCAGTGATGCACAACACTCATAATTTATTTTAGATTTGATATTTAAAATTATAATATTTTCTTTTTTGCAAGGAGTGCCTTGGAAACGATGGCGTCATATCTAATAATCAATAAAATTTTGACAGCGGTCAATCATTGTTAGCAGTCAAAATTATTTAATAACTATCAATCTTTTGTAATAATAATGATATGTATCGATTATCACAGAAAACATAAATTAATGGTGATGTGTCCATAGCATTTTTCCCGTTAAAGATATGATGACCTAAATATCAACGGTGTGAAAAAGTTGCACAAACTAAATTTATTCTACTTTTATTATTATTATTCTAAAACTATTAACAAAAGGAATTCTTCCATTTTCAGCACATCTCAATAAATATTTATCACCATCACATTTAAGCGTTATATATTTTTAACTTTACTGTAAATCAGTGGTTTATACGCGTGGCGCATGACGTAAAATTTCGAGTTTAAAAAAATCCAAAATGGCACCCATAAGAAAAACAATAGTTGGCTATGGTCCGTGGGTAAATAGATCTTAAAATAAAATATGTTACTAGATGTCTCGTTAAAAAGTGTATGTGTAATGTCAAAGTTGTAAATGTCTGGATTCAATGGTTTTTGAATAAAAAATAAAAACAAAATTTCAAAAATCCGTTTTCGACAATATCTCAAAAACTCAAGAATATATTTCAAATTTGTTTTTCGATTATTATTGGGCCCTAAAATACGCAACTTTGCCCTAATTTAATCGACTCTCTATCTCTTCAAATAATCAAGATCCCCATACATTCTGTTGAAATACGGGCACCCTGTATATATATATATATATATATATATATATATATAATATATAAAATTACGAAAAAACTATTCGTGAAAATGCAAACAGTGTCTAAATTAGACACTGTTTGCATTTTCACGAATAGTTTTTTCGTAATTTTATATATTATGTTTAAAGTGTGCAAACTATAAGAAGCGTAAGCTTATTTTCTCGAATTCAAATAGTTTTGAATTTGAATTTATCATATATATATATATATATATATATATATATATATATATATATATATATATATATATATATACATTTTTTTATTAACACGTTGTACCCTCCATCGGGTGATGATATGTTTTTATGTACACAATACTCATTACGAAATAATATTGTCATACATTTCATAAATATATATCTGCTGTTTGTTTTATTTTGTTAACAAACCATTTCTGTTTTTTCATTATCAATATGAAAATGTATTATTGAACATACATTTATATTTATCAAAGCTTGCATTTATTCTGGAATATAAACAATGCTGGAATAGCGCATACTTGTTGATAAATGTTTGCTATAACAATTATTTCATATTATATAATAATAGATAACACAAACACGCCATCTCGGCTTTTCGGGTTGTGTTGTAAATGGATTTTTGGGATTATCAACATAATCTATTGTAATAATATATACATTCAAATTATTTATTGTAAATCATGCTAATTTATACTAAACACAGACTTTATATACGACCTCACTAAAAAAACTTAATTTATGCACCGATTAATGTGCGTGAAGTTCTACTTTTCAGCACTAGTGTTTAGGTTTAAGTTTTTTAATTAAACGGTATCCTCTTTTACAAAAAAAATATACAAATCAATCTTGAAATTAACAATGGATTTAAAACGGGATTTACTTTTTTAAACAATTTTATCTACGACCTCACCAAAATGCTTCATTAATTATGCATCGATTCATATGCGTGACGCTTTACTTTTCAGTACTAGTGTTAACCTGGTCAGTGCATTTTAAACAGTTTTCATTATCTGTTATTAATGACAGTTCATGGGCCTTGACAAAACATATTCCCGCATTTATCCATAATGTAAAGTCAAATAATTGCTGCAGAATATAATCATAACATATACGAGTAAAATTAATAATAATGAATGATATTAATTAAACGTAAATAAATTTACACTGAAATAATTTCGTATTGATATTCTATCATATGTTCAATAAAAAAAAAACTCTAGAGTTCCATGAAAAATATTGTAGGTTGGCAACTCTAAAATTATATACAGGGCTATTTAAAATAAAGGAACAGATTACAAACATTAATTTCTTCCAAACTACAAACACAATTCCAACGTTCCTGGAAAAAGAACATTTGAAATTTTTATGCATTCAATATAAGCACTATGTATTACACGTTCTTTGTTTTTTTTTTGGGGGGTTCTTTCGAAATACGCATACGCTCGACATTTTCACTTGATGTGCGGGAACGTTCCGTGTTTTTCTGTTTATAGATGCAACCATCGATGCCACTGGTAAATCTGCTTATGACGAGGGGGTTGTTTATTAAACGTGCCTTTAAACTTCAATAATGGACTCTAGTTTTGCTAATTGCATCACACAAAATGCTTTTTCTTGTTGTGTATCCATTTTACTACAGACAATTAACATGACAAGCAACAGCGCCAATGCGGCCGTGGTTGGAACTTCTGCCTAAACTGCTCAAATTTTAAACTTTCGTCTGTCCAGGAACGTTGGAATTATGGTTCTACCTTTTGTAGTTTGGAAGAAATAAATGTTTCAAATCTGTACCTTTATTTGAAATAACCCTGTATTATAAATATTATGTCTGAGGTGATTTAAAAAAAAACACTTGGTTAAATTTCATTAATATTTTGGTTTTTTATTCCAACGTTGGAATAAATAACCAAAATATTAGTGAAATTTAATGAAGTGTTTTCGTTTTTAAATCATAGTTAAATAATAATAATTTGACTCAAATTGTTGCATTTGCAGTAGGTTACTGTATGTAACAGCAAACACTTGTTGTATAATTCAATGTCCGTCGGGGTATTAGCTCGGGAAGTAGTTGTTTCAATGAGTGTTTGATATAGTCTTTGTAAGACTAACTTGTTGTAGATTGCGAAAAGAATCGCACATTTAATGTTTGAAGTATTCTGCAACCAAGAATTGGCAATTTCATTTATACCCATAGTTAAATATGTTTCACCACGTGAAAGATGAGAAACTTGTTCAAGTTATGTCTGACGTTTTATATGTCAATTCCTAAAGCGTGTAGCCAACCTAAATTAAAAAAAATCGTGGTACTCTAGAGGTTTTTTTTATTGAACATTCGATATTATTATAATCAAAGCGCCAATGAGGCTGCGGGATTCGGGTCTCAACTAAACTGTTTTCAGAAATTCAAAACAAACTTTGTTAAAAGGCATTCTATTTATTTGCATGTGTTTGGCGATAAACAAATGTATTCCAATAAATTAATTCTATGTATGTTGTAGAAAATACGAGTCGTAGATAAAATGTGTAGGCGACTTGTGTGAAGGACTTTTGGGCACTCTTTGCGATTAGGGCACTTGCCCAACAGCTCGTGCCCTAAACTTGCAAATCGTACCTAAAAGCCCTACTACTAGTGTGTGAAGTAGGGCTATTGGGTACGATTTGCAAGTTTAGGGTACGAGCCGTTAGGCAAGTGCCCTAATCGTAAAGAGTGCCCAAAAAAGCTATTAATATGACGGCGTGTTTGAATTATGTTCTGTTATTTGAGTCGCTTATTTCCATAAAAATCTAAATCCTTTTTTTTTCAAATAGAGTTAGGGCTTTTTGGAAATATGCGACTCATATAGTTTTATATATCTAAGTTAACAAAATGAGTGTGAATTAATATATTAAAACAGAAAGATTTAAATTCCTTGATGAGTGATTAAAATCTTTGCTCTGTGGAGTGTATTTAAATGAAATAAAAAGCTCTTAAGGGAGTATACACAATTTATTATTACATCCATTTGCAGTTTTTTTTCAAATGCCGCCCCTATAAAATGTTTCAATTTTTTTTAATAAAATTTGATTAGGTACTTGTTTTCATAAATTAATATTATTATTAATTAATTGGGAAATCTCTTTTTCTTTACAAAATAATTATAAAAAGTATAAGAAATAAAAGATAAAACAAAATAAAATACTAATTGACATTGAACCAAATTTGAAATAAAACAACAAATGGTTGACATGTTTCAATTCACCTTAGCGATTTATTTTGAATATTAAAAATGAAAATGAATAAGATTTGACACTTATATTTAAAGGAAGTTTACTTAAAATTTACAGGCTTTTCTAAACACGAAATTTAACTTCACACGTATAAATCACTGATTTAATATGAAGTTTAAAATTTATATATATATACATTATAAGTTTATTTAAAAATGTATTATTTAAACACATACGGAGTTTTTGTTAAATGTTGATGTGTTGATTAAAGATGAAATAAACATTTTTTAAAATTATAAACATAAGCAGTATACAGGGTATCAATTTGAAAACAAGCCAGCCACAATATCTTTGGAACCGTAACAGTTAGAGAAAATTTTCCAAAACCGTTCCTAGGACGTGGAGGGTTAACCATTTTGATCCACATAACAATCTTGTGTAACCAACCCCATAGGTTGTAGCCACCCTTGCCCATTTTTTTAAACTGCATGACCCCACTTGTTATATATCATTACAAAGGTCTTACAAATCATTTTGAACATACTATAATTTAATAATTATTTTTTTTTCACATTTTTTTGTAACAATAATTAGTGGTACCAACTAAAATTTTTATTGTTAGATAAAAAATGTGAAAAAGAATTAATTATTAAATTATAGTATGTTCAAAATGATTTCCATTATTTTCGAGACAATAATAAAGTCTATTCTCAAATTCCTGTCGTATATTTTGGAAGGTCTGTCGTGGAATAGCTCGACACTCTTGTATTATTCGTTTTCGCAGATCTGCGATAAACTCGGGCTGAGTTTTATAGACCACAGATTTTAAGTGGCCCCATAACAAGAAGTCTAATGGGGTCCAATCTGGAGATCTAGGTGGCCATTCAATTGGTCCTCTACCAATCCATTGATTCCCAAAAGTGTGGCTTAGCCAGTCTCTAACAGGTACTACATAATGCGGAGGTGCTCCGTCTTGTTGAAAATGTAATAAATTGTCATTTAACATTAGTTCATCATTTTCATCTCTTTGTTTTTCTAATTCATGAACTATAATGTGCTGTATTAATTGATCTAACATTTCATAACTCAGCTGACCATTTAAATTTTGATGAATAAATAACGGGCCAATAATGGAATCTCCAAGAATACCACCACTCCAATATAGACAATTTTGTTTGTTTACATTGCCATTAAGATAAAAAGTACATTCGTCGCTAAAACAAATGTTTTTCACTAAGTCAGGCTCAGCTATAATTGTATGAGTCATCATTTCGCAAAACTCAATTCGTCTGTCTGGATCATCATCTCCAAGTTCTTGCGTAATATGCATTTTATAGCGATGAAAGTTGTGCTTTTTCAAGACTTTGCGAATTGATTTATGACTCAATCCTATTACTCTAGACATACAACGAAGTGATGAAGTAGGGTCCATAGCAATTTGGCCCAGGACTTCAATTTGAGCCGTTTCATTTAGGAGCCGAGATTGATCTCTTTTCTTGTTGATGACCGATCTTGTTTGTGCAAATTTTAAAACTAGATCTAGGACATACTGATGACGTAAATTTTTTTCAGGATGTAATATATTGAATGAAATTGTAGTTTGTCTAGCACAACGGTTTTTAGAACCATAAATAAACATAATTTCAACACGTTCGGCGATTGTGTAAACCATTTTATAAAAATTAATAACAAGTTTAAGGTAAAGACACTGATTACTTAAAGATAGTCACAACAATACTAATGGCAGTGTCACATATTGTTTTTATTTGAATTAAGGTAATGAAAGATTTATTTTTATTTTATTGGTGTTTTTTTGTCAACGTTTTTTTTTTATATTGCGGACAGGTGCAATTTATTCAGTTAGTGGAATACATTTATTCCATTGAACCAAGTTTTGCTATTATTTTAATATTTGTTTTAGAGTTGTCCACATTTTAATAAAACAATAGATAACTCTGATAAATATTGGGCATTATTGTGTTTATCTGTACTTTTTCATTTGTAATTTGTAAAAATGAATTGTTATAATACCTAATTTGACAACAATTTTAAAATCAAATAAATTGATTTACATTTTTTTTGCATTTTTTTATGTAACAATAAAAATTTTAGTTGGTACCACTGATTAGCATTTTTGAATACCTTTCTAATGATGTATCACAAGTAGGGTCGTGCTATTTAAAAAAAATGGGCTAGGGTGGCTACAGCCTAAGGGGTTGGTTGCAGAAGATTGTTATGTGGGTCAAAATGGTTCCCCCTCCATATCCTCTCTAACTGCTACGGTTCCAAAGATATCTTGGCTGGCTTGTTTTCAAATTGACACCCTGTATATAAATCTTCACAATATTTAAGCGTTTTATACGCGTGGCGCATAAAGTAAAATTTCGAGTTTAGAAAAGCCTGAAAATTTGGTTTGGTCGCATAGCGCGTAGCGACTAAAACCAAATTTTCAGGCTTTTCTAAACTCGAAATTTTACTTCATGTTTAACCTGGGAGTGGAAAACACTTGTTTTCATTTTTCAGTTTAGGTAAACTTCCTTCAAATTTAAGTTTAAAATCTTATTCATTTTCATTTTTATATTCCAAATAAATCGCTAAGGTGAATTGAAAATAAACTAGAGCGTTTTTTCCTTTATCGTATTATTCCGAAATCAATATTTATTTACAAAACAAATACGGAAGTAACGCCACAGAAAGAAAAAGACATTTTGCGAACCAAACAAACTTTACCTTTGAAGTCGCGTGCCTTTGATGTCACACGAGGTATTTTTTTTAAGTGATATAAATACATTTCAATGAAATTTAACGTTATTGAATAAGGTTTGCATTTACTCATCTGCGAAATCGAATATACTAACGTAAACGTTTGTAGGAGTTTTTGTGTAGATGTAGTTTATAGAATTTAGTAAATTGTTAGAAATTCTAAATAACCGGTGAATTACAGTATCGTCGTATTAAGGGGTAGAAGTCAGTAAATACATGGACAATAAATAGCAACGACAGAGACAGTTTTTAAAATTTAGGTTAAATTCCACTAATTAATTAGTCGTTTAGAATTTTACATTTTCGTTGATTTGGTAAATGTTTTCATTTTTCTCAATTTTCATAGTTCTGAAGTTTTTGTAAAATTTTATGTTGTGTTGGTTTTGATGATTTTATTTAAAATAGTAACAATTATTTAAAACTTGTGATTTTTGTTAAATATTGACATACAGTGATTTTTTCAACTAAGTTTACTTTCACATATTTCTTATAATCATTTGTAAAATTTTATGATGTGTTGGTTTTGACGATTTTATTTAAAATAGTAACAATAATTTTAAATTTGTGACTTTTGTTAAATATTGACATACAGTGATTTTTTCTATAAGGTTTACTTTCACATATTTCATATAAACATTTGTAAAATTTTATGATGTGTTGGTTTTGACGATTTTATTTAAAATAGTAACAATTATTTTAGATTTGTGACTTTTGTTAAATATTGACATACAGTGAAACATTTGTAAAATTTTATGATGTGTTGGTTTTGACGATTTTATTTAAAATAGTAACAATTATTTTAGATTTGTGTCTTTTGTTAAATATTGACATACAGTGATAAAATTTTATGATGTGTGGGTTTTGACGATTTTATTTAAAATAGTAACAATTATTTTAGATTTGTGACTTTTGTTAAATATTGACATACAGTGAAACATTTGTAAAATTTTATGATGTGTTGGTTTTGACGATTTTATTTAAAATTGTAACAATTATTTTAGATTTGTGACTTTTGTTAAATATTGACATAATAGGTTAAGTTTACTTTCACATATTTCACATAAATATTTGTAAAATTTTATGGTGTGTTGGTTTTGACGATTTTATTTAAAATAGTAATAGTTATTTAAAATTTGTAATTTTTGGCAAATATTGACATACAGGGATTTTTTCTTTTAAGTATACTTTTACATATTCCATATAAACATTTGTAAAATCACTGAACATGTGATCAAACCTAAGCAGTATATTTTGAACTTCACATTAAATCAGTGTTTTATACGCGTGGCGCATGAAGTAAAATTTCGAGTTTAGAAAAGCTTAAAAATTTGGTTTGGTCGCTCCGCGCTTCGCGCTACGCGACCAAATTTTTAGGCTTTTCTAAACTCGAAATTTTACTTCATGCTTAGTCTGGGAGTGGAAAACACTCGTTCTAATCTTCATATTGAACTCTTTAAAAATAATGACGAATGTCGTAAAATTAACAGTTTATGCATATGTAAACTTACAAGAAAATATCAAATGATTTCTTGATATTACGGTCGGAAATTTACATGTTATTTGGCCATAAGAAGGAAAAACGATTAATCTTCCACAATTATGAAAATAGATCATTGAAACTTATACATCTTGTACATTGAAGCTTTATGAATAAATTGACAGTATTTTTTTTTTCAAAAAAATGTCTCTTAAATTAAACATAAATTAAATAATGGAACACTTTTACTTGCATAGGAAATATTATTTGTTCTTCATATTGCTTTAATTTATTAAGGTAATTATTATAAACATGTTGTATTAAATAGATTGATCTAAAATAAATGATAAATAAAATTAATCGTTGCTTACAAATCTCCATAAGAGCAATGTAAATTTTGATTATACTTTCAATAAATAGGGGGCAGCATCGTGCCTTTTTAGTAATATTTGAAAAATATACTGTGATTTCTAAAAACATATAAAAATAAATTAGGATTGATATATAGAATTCGTGTACGATATTTGTCGCGACACGGGCTCCTGGCTCCCGACCTTGAGTTGCGAATGTATTTTTTCTGATGCGGACCGTTCATTCATTCATTATGTTATTGATACACAACAAAGAAAGACAATATTAAAATATTTCCCAATACATTTTGTAAATATAATTGTATTTCTGGATTCATGTTTTGAATAGGAATGTGGAATGCCAGTAAATGTTGATTCAAGTGCTCAGTCAGAAAGATTCTTTTTAATTTATAATTAACCAAATAGAATGTGCGGCATTCGGCGATTTGATCACCGAGTCAGCTTAGCGTTTTTTAAGTCTCGTGAATATTTAATGGGCATTCTTCGCATACTAGGTATTTTTGACTTATTTAGTATCAATCAACAATTATTATGATTATGTGGGCGCCCACACATAGGGAATTCTGATTTCTCAATTATTTATTAAAGTACGCGAAAAATCGACTGCATATATTTATTTATGCTATGATTTGTAAATGCACATACATGATCAATATATTTTGAGCTATGGAATAAATCAGTGTTTTGTGCGCTAGGCGCATGAAGTAAAATTTCGAGTTTAGAAAAGCCTGAAAATTTGGTTCGGTCGCGTAGTCTTTTCTAAACTCGAAATTTTACTTCATGCTTAATCTGGGAGTGGAAAACACTCGTCAGTAGTAAAATTTCGAGTATAGAAAAGCCAAGAAAATTTGTCACGGGGCTTTTCTAAACTAAAATTTTACTTTATGCTTAGCCTAGGAGTGGAAAACACTCATTTAAAATTTTAAATTGAACTCTTTTAAAAAGCAACGAATATCTAAATATTTAAAGAAAATAATCTGAATTTAGAATACTTATACTTTAAAGAAAATCTCCCTGTACATACTTATATGGAATATCAATCTAAAAAGGTATCTGTTTTGTTATACAGTTGTATGTATGTCTATAGAAATTAAAATCGTAAATATTTATCCAGTTTACTTGTGTCTTCTGTAATTCAATACCCATTCACTCAGTCACACGGCGCTATGTAAACAAACAAACAACGCGCTCCGCACTCATAATTTGTATTATTCGTTGTGATAAAATTCGGCAGGTATTATAAACCAATACACAGTCAAAACTACTTTTTGCAATGTTGCTATTTCTGCGCCATCTCGTATCCCAAAACCACATAACCAAACAAAAATAAATGTTAATTTAACGTCAGAAATGTAAACTAATTATTTCTGACGTTAAATTAACATTTATTTTTGTTTTTGATAATTGCGTCATTTTGAGATATGTAAAGGTTTTAATGGACTTTTCGTAATTACCCTGAAATTGCCAAATTGAAAAGTGTATTTCAAGTGAAATCAAAAGATATATTTAGTAAAAGAAAAATTATTTATTCACGACTTAAATAATTAGGCGATCAATAAAATACACCAAGTTATTTTTGTGTAAGATATTAAACAACATGGGTGTATCCATAATTTTCACTAGGAGGGCCAAGAAATAATTAGGCGATCAATTTTTAAATTCACCAAATTATTTTCGTGTTTTTTAAACACGATATATTTTTTTATTTCTTGGCCCTCCTAGTGAATATCCTGGTCTGTTTAATATCTTACACGAAAATAACTTGGTAAATTTTATTGATCGCCTGATTATTTAAGTCGTGAATAAATAATTTGCATTCTACTAAATATATCTTTTGATTTCATTTGAAATGCACTTTTCTAGCATTTCAAGTTTATTCACGACTTAAATAATTAGGCGATCAATAAAATTCACCAAGTTATTTTTGTGTGAGATATTAATTTGGCAATTTCAAGGTAATTACGAAAAGTCCATTAAAACTTTCAGATATTTCAAAATAATACAGTTATCAAAACCGAAAATAAATGTTAATTTTCTGTAATCAAAAAGCAAAAACGTGTGCAATTTATAAATAGCCAATAATAATTTCTTAATATTGTATTTGAATTAATAAATAATAATGAAACATTATATCATTTTCCTTATTGCAATTTACTGTTTGATATACAGGGTGTCTACGCTAAACCGTTCGTTAAAAGTTTATGGGGTTGTCGTTGCATTAAAAATTTGAAAAAAATCCTTATCATACGGTTGAATCAGTTCTCCTCTTGGGAAATATTTTCAACTTTATATCACTTCCGGTTCCACCGGAAGTAGCACCAAATTTGTTATTGTAAACGGAACACCCCATATATTACTAATGTTTTAGATTCCTTAAATTGCAACATATTTTATTCGAACATATGTACACTTATCTCTTATAGTTTTCAAGCAAAAAAAATATTTCTCAAATTTTGACCTCTAAAAGGCATCTTGAAATCTGTCTGTAACTTTTCTTAAGACTAAGATACAAATATGATTTGTATCTCTACTTGTACCTAGAGGCCTCTATGAGTGTATTAATTGGATACTGTCAATTTTGACAATAAGTGTTCTTAAAATGTCAATATCGAAGTGCCCTCTTCAATATCTCGTAATTCAATTTATTTAAATGGATTGACCAATTTTTTATCAAGTGGTACGATTGGGGGGAAGATTTCCTACAAAAAAGTATTCACAACTATACTCCTAAAGCAAGTGGTTTTCAAATTATTTCGAAGATTAGTTTTTCGTCGTATTTATGCAGGGAATAATGCGCGCATAAGTCGCAACTGAATTTTAGTAGACAAGTAGTAATGCTTTTGTTTTGTGGATTATGTAATGCGAAATGTCAAATAATAAAAACAATTAGTACAAAGTTAAACAGAAATCAACAAAATGAATAAATACACCCATCAACAAATTATCAATTTATTCTTTATACATGGCAACTGCGATAGAATTGGTACTCGAACATGTAGAATATTTAATGAAACTTATCCACATTTGCCGCTGATGAATAAAACAAGATTTAGAAGATTGGAATAAAATTTTGTTCAATTGGCAGTTGCCATGTATAAAGAATAAATTGATTATTTGTTGATTTGTGCAATTATTCATTTTGTTGATTTCTGTAAAACTTTGTACTAATTATTTTTATTATTTGACATTTCGCAATACAATCGCGACAAAACAAAAGCATACTACTCGCTTACTGAAATTCAATAGCGACTTATGTGCTACTTGCTTTAGAAGTATAGTTTTTTAATACTTTTTTGTAGGAAATTTTCCCCCCAATCGTACCATGTCATAAAAATTCGGTCATTGCATTTAAAAAAATTGAATTACTAGATATTGAAGAGGGCACTTAGATATTGACATTTTAAGAACACTTATTGTGAAAATTGACAGTTTCCAATTAATTTACTCATAGAGGCATCCTCTAGGTACAAGTAGAGATATTAATCATATTTTTATCTTATTCTTAATAAAAGTTACAGACAGATTTCAAAATGCCTTTTAGAGGTCAGAATTTTAGAAATATATTTTTTTCTTGAAAACTATAAGAGATAAGTGTACATATGTTTGAAAAAAATATGTTGCAATTTAAACGAGAAACCCAAAAAAATAATAATATATAGGGTGTTCTATTTAAAATAACAAACTTGGCGCTACTTCCGGTGGAATCGGAAGTGATATAAAGTTGAAAATATTTCACATGAGGAGAACTGATTCAACCATATGACAAGGATTTTTTTCAAATTTTTAGTGCAACGGCAACCCCATAAACTTTTAACGAACGGTTAAGCGTAGACACCCTGTATACAGAGAATTTATTTTTTAAGTATACATAATCATGGGCGTAGCCAAGGGGAGGGCAGGGGACATATATTCCTCTCCCCTGGACACCAAAAATCCTATATTTTTGACGTTTTACATGAAAATAATTGACATATCATAAGTTTTTAACAAATATTTTGACTCTTGGACAGACAGAAGAACATCGTTTTAACATTTTTCAGAAACAACCCACAATGTTAATCTTGTAGATAATTGATAACATTAAGTGTTATACAAGGCCGTAGCCAGAAAAGCTTCGGAGGGGAATATACAAATTTCGGGGGGAAGGGTTTAATGGTAAAAATATTGCTTTCGCTCTTACAGAGCCGATTTTACATACAAAACAAAAATCGGGGAGGGTTTGAACCCCCATATCCCCCCCTCTCCCTGGCTACGGCCTTGGTGTTTGAGGAATGCTTTTTTTCACATATAATAATAAGTATTTATTGCCCAACAGGAAATTTCCCAATTACAAGACAGTGATAATACAATAAACAATGTATGTATGTACATAAATAAATTTAAATCTAAACAATATGAAGACGCTCGTGAGTGTGACAGCTATTTGACAGATTGTTCATCAACGATTTAACAGAGTCGGGCAGAATATCACAACAGGGTGGTAATTTATTACACATGCATGACATGATAACAATAGGAGATTTTAATCTCACGTTAGTCCTATGGTTTGGGATGCTAAACATAGGTTTTTGCCTGCTGCAAAAAACTGGAATATGCAGCCCAATCTGATTTAATAATTCTGGTGAATCTATTTCATTGTGTAATAATTTATGCATAAATAAGATAGATGCCTTATGCCTACGACATTCAAGAGAGTCTAAACTAAATTTATTGAGTAGTATGTCATGATCAAATCCTCTTACTGGATAGTATCCTTCAGTTTTATGATGTTTATGTTTCTTTAACAAAATATTTTATATTGTATTTGCCGATTTGATCTCTTTTTAGATAGCTCATGAAAAATCTAGTAATATTAAGTTGTTAAATCAATGAATTTCTCAAAAATATTTCTGTCAAAGTTGATTTCAAATTATATTTATGAATAATTTTTTTTTTTCAGATAGCTCATGAATTCTTCTTTGTGCTCCAAATAATTATTTAACGGTAAGTCCTGAACTATTTTTTTATATAAAGGAGTATCCCATTAGTGCGTTCTCGGAAGATATCTCAGCTCTGGTTAAAAATAGATAAAAGTTTCTTTAACATAGTTGAATAATACAGTTGCATCCGCTAATATCTTTATGGCGCACCCTGTATATCTACAAAATTGTAGGTTACAGTAAGAGCTCATAACTTACAATATTTTAGATACACAGGGTGCGCCATGAAGACATTAGCGGATGCAACTTTATTATTTTAAACAGATCACCCTGTTTATTATTTAGAATCTTAAATTCCCTATGAAAATGTATTGTTATATTATTAAAAACATTTGCTCGAAGTCACACCGTTATGGAGTAATCCGAGATTTTTGAAAAAACTAACATTTGCAGTGACTTTGTAAAACAAAAATATCTCCTACACTGAATAAAATAGAGGGTTGCGGTATTCGTCATTATTTTGAGAATAGAGGGCTCTATCGGTTGCACTATAAAGTTGCTACGTTCTAGTTAGGTAGCTACGAAATAAAAAATGAAATTATAAATTTCCAGTCAAGGATAAAATAATAATAATAATAATAAGATAATAATAAGATAAAATAATTTTATCATATGAAGCGATGTAATTTTTGACACCATTCGACTCAAAATTTAATTCTCTTTTGTTTAAGTCAATAATTTGTATACATAAATGTTAAATAATTTTCTTAAAAATGTATAAAGGTACGGATAAAAATTATGAAGGTAATCAAATCAGAATTTAATTTTGAGTTGAATAGTATTAATAAAATGTATGGTTTCCTTTGAGAAAATCATGTTATCCTTGATTCAAAATTATCAATTTTAACTGTCGTTTTTCACAGAAAACTAACTCAAGGCCGTAGCCAGGGGAGGGGGGTTCAAACTCCTCCGAAATTTTCACAATGCTAAATTTTTGTATGTAAAATCGGCTTGACAGAGCAAACACAATATTTTTGCAAGTAACAGTTACCAGTAAATGTTACGATTTTTAAAATGATATAATTTTGTATTTAATTGTAGTCATTTCTGACCGCAATTGTCCACTGGGAAAGTTATACCCCCCGAAATTTTCAAAATGCTAAATTTTTGTATACCGGGTGTTGACTTGGCGGACGCAACATAAGAAATCGCATGTTAATTTTGAAGTGTTCAAATACTGGCTTCCCTATTTATTTTAGAGACAAAATGTATTTTACTTTTTTGTAGAGGGAAAAATTCTAAATTTATTAATGTTCACACTTAACAATTTACGTTTCTCTAAGTTAAAATAATTGAGAAAAAGTAATGTGATTTTATAAAAATAATGACATACCATGAAATTGTTACAACAATTGCGGATATTCCCTGTTTTTTTAAAGTTCAATTTGAAGCCTTTAACAAGTGTTTTCCACTCCCAGACTAAGCATGAAGTAAAATTTCGAGTTTAGAAAAGCCCCGTGAAAATTTGTCGAGGGTCGCGCAGCGACCCGAGACAAATTTTCTGGGCTTTTCTAAACTCGAAATTTTACTTCATGCGCCACGCGTATAAAACACTATAATATTGTCAAATTTACAGTAAGAGCTCATAACTTACAATTTTTTTAGATATACAGGGTGCGCCATAAAGACATTAGCGGATGCAACTTTATTATTTTAAACGGATCACCCTGTTTATTATTTAGAATCTTGAATTCCCTATGAAAATGTATTGTTATATTATTTAAAACATTTTGTCGAAGTCATACCGTTATGGAGTAATCCGAGATTTTTGAAAATACTAACATTTGCAGTGACTTTGTAAAACTAAAATATCTCCTAAACTGAATAAAATAGAGGATTGCGATACTCTCCATTATTTTGAGAATAGAGGGCTCTATCGGTTGCACTATAAAGTTGCTACGTTCTAGTTAGGTAGCTATGAAATAAAAAATGTTGAAATTCGAAATTTACAGTCAAGGATAACATAATTTTTTCAAATAAAGCCATGTAATTTTTGACACCATTCGACTCAAAATTTAAATCTCTTTTGTTTAAGTGAATAATTTGTATACATAAATGTTAAATAATTTCCTTAAAAATGTATAAAGGTACGGATAAAAATTATGAAGTTAATCAAATAAGAATTTAATTTTAAATTGAATGGTGTTAAAAAATGTATGGTTCCGTTTAAGAAAATCATGTTGTCCTTGATTAAAAATGATCAATTTCAACTGTCGTTTTTCACAGAAAATTAACTCAAGGCCGTGGCCAGGGGGGGGGGTTCAAACTCCTCCGAAATTTTCAAAATGCTAAATTTTTGTATGTAAAAGCGGCATTGAAACAGCAAAAGAATATTTTTGCCAGTAAAAGTTACCAGTATTTTTAAAATAATATAATTTTGTATTTAATTGTAGTCATTTTTGGCCGCAGTTGTCCACTGGGAAAGTAACACCCCCCGAAATGTTCAAAATGCTAAATTTTTGTATACCGGGTGTTGACTTGGCGGACGCAACATAGGAAATCGCATGTTAATTTTAAAGTGTTCAAATATTGGCTTCCCTATTTATTTTAGAGACAAAATGTATTTTACTTTTTTGTAGAGGAAAAAATTCTAAATTTATGAATGTTCACACTTAACAATTTACGTTTCTCTAAGTTAAAATAATTAAGAAAAAGTAATGTGATTTTATAAAAATAATGACATACCATGGAATTGTTACAACAATTGCGGATATTCCCTGTTTTTTTTAAGTTCAATTTAAAGCTTGTAACAAGTGTTTTCCACTCCCAGACTAAGCATGAAGTAAAATTTCGAGTTTAGAAAAGCCCCGTGAAAATTTGTCGAGGGTCGCGCAGCGACCCGAGACAAATTTTCTGGGCTTTTCTAAACTCAAAATTTTACTTCATGCGCCACGCGTATAAAATACTATAATATTGTCGAATGTATGTATATTCGAACTTCACTTAAAATCTGTGTTTTATACGCGTGGCGCATGAAGTAAAATTTCGAGTTTAGAAAAGCCCCGAAAATTTGTCTCGGGTCGCTGCGCGACCCTCGACTTTCACGGGGCTTTTCTAAACTCGAAATTTTACTTCATGCTTAGTCTGGGAGTGAAAAACACTCGTTTAAAGCGTTAAATTGAACTCTTGTAAAAATCAACGAATGTCAGAAAATGTACAGCTAAAATAATTAAGAAAAAGTTATGTGATTTTATAAAAATAATGACATACCATGGAATTGATACAACAATTGTGGATGTTAAAATAGCACAAGATATTGCTGTTACCTAATTAACGACAACAAACATAACGCAAACATCGTGATAACTGTGGTCAGCATAATACCACTTTATTAAGAGGATTTTTTCTTGTATAGTGTAAATCATTTCTAAAACATTTACTATAATCAAGTGACTGCGATATCTTTTGCCATTTCGACATCCGCAATTGTTGTTTCAATTCCATGGCATGTCATTATTTTTATAAAATCACATTACTTTTTCTTAATTATTTTAACTTAGAGAAACGTAAAGTGATAAACGTTAACACGAATAAATTCAGAAATGTTCCCTCTATAAAAAAAGGTAAATACATTTTGTTTCTAAAATAAATAAGGGAGCCAAAATTTGAACATTTTAAAATGTACATAAGATTTCCTATGTTGCATCCGCCAAGTCAACACCCGGCATAAAAGCGGCAGTGATAGAGCAAAAACAAAATGTTTACCAGTAATAGTTACTATTTTTAAAATGTTATAATTTTGTATTTAATTGTAGTCATTTTTGACCGCAATTGTCCACTCGGAAAGTTACACGTTATCAGTGACCGCAGTGGTCGTGAATCTGTTCATTATTTGCATAATTACAGTAGAGTTTTTTGCTGTTTAATCAATATTTAAAATATAACCTCATGAGATATGTTCAGACATCTCTAATAAAAGATATCGTTAATAATAAGATAATTTCCTATAATATTCTTAACAATATTAAAACAGAAAATACTAATGAAGTACTGATTTGTATCATATGTTCAATAAAAAACAAACCTCTAGAGTGCCATGATTTAATTTTTTTTTTAATTTAAGTTGGCTACACACTTCAGGAATTGACATATAAAACGTCAGACATAATAATTATAATGTATATTTTCAGAGTTGCCAACCTAAAATATTTTCACACTCTAGAGATTTATTCTAATTAAACATATGATATAAAAAGTAATGAATATCTTAATAATTTAAAGATTCGGCTATTTGATGTTTTTTTTTTACTTATTTAAAGTGTTTTTTCAAATATTGTCTTCGATATGAAATAATTATAGTGGAAAATGGTGTAATTAGATAATTGTGTAACACGGTCCTCAGTCACTGGCATTTGATGGATGAAAGCGCTGCATTTGCATTTGAAGCTGTGAAATTAATGACCATCCTGATTGCAATTTGTGGTTCGCCATTCACATTAATTAACGCCACTCATAAGGTCACAGGCCAAAGGAAATTATTTCATTAAATTCAGACAATGCACAGAGAAAATCCTTGTTTCAGCCAACAATTTCTAATTACAGCGAACCTTTTAAGGGTTTCACACGCTTGAAATGAAATGAAATAAAATGATTAAATAAGAGATACCTCGTAGAAAATAATTCTTAATTTAGTAATCACGTAAACTGAAAGCAAGAAAAAGGTAATTCTAATTTAGAAAAACTGTTTTGTTTACTTATCTTTCTAATACATATATTACCATGCAGGGATTTTTTCTTTTAAGTATACATATACAGGGTGTTTCACCTAAAACTTCCCAGATTAATTAACAAGAATCTAAAAAAATTATTAAAGTTTTGTTTAATTTCTTGAATTAATTTCTCATCTGGCACTTGGTGAAACATATTAGAATATGTAAAGTTATTAAAACTAAAAACACTTGATATTGTTTCACAAATTAAAACTCTATTCCGACTAGTTTTGGTTTGTTAGGCCATTTTCAAAGGAATGTGAAAATTGTCTAACAAACCGAAACTAGTCGGAATAAAGTTTTAATTTGTGAAACAATACCAAGTGTTTTTAATTTAAATAACTTTACATAAAAGTTTTGTTTGTTGTAATTAATAAATGTTATTCAAAGCTTCAAATTAAGATAGAATTGGTATCACTAATAATTACGGTTTAGCTGTTAGGGGCGTGAGAAAGTGTTATTCGATGATCAGAACTTTGTAAGTGACTTTTTCCAAAGGAATGAAATATTTTAAGACATTTTTATCATTTGCATGTTATAAATTGCATTGGCCATTTTTAAATTATAACCAATTATTATAATTTCAAGAACTTTTAGGGTCAGTTGCACCAAACCCGTTGAACTGGTTCAACTCTGAACTTTAATTCAAAGTGACATTAGAACAATAGGACCTGTCATCTTGAACTCGAGTTTAGCTTGAACTCAAGTTAAACGTTTTTGGTGCAACTGGGCTTTAATACGCACATTTAAAGTTAAACAAATTCTCAAAATTTGCTTATCTAACAATAAAAATAACTAAAATACATTGAAAATTACATAAAAATAATAATAACAATAATATAACTCAATTATAGCCGACAGTTCTTATAAAAATTGACACACATCTCACAATTAGTCAATATTTTCAAAATATAGCCTTGAATAGCATCTATTGATTACAACAAACAAAACATTATTAATGTTTTCAGTTTCTTGTTAATTACTCTGGGGGCTTTAGATGAAACACCCTGTATATGATATATTTAGAAAAGAAAATTAAAATATTTTATTTATGACAGATCTTCCACTATCATAAAGAAAAGTGCGAGGACCTTGATTGTGAATTGAAATTATTTCAGTTAAACAAAAAATGGTTCAATTTTCCCATAATTAAAACAATTTAACACAATAAAACACTTTTAACTTTGTTTGTATAACACAATTTATTTTTATGTGACTGCAGTTTCGGCAAATTCAGCTTGCCACTATCAAACATGTTCATTCATGTTTGATAATGGCAAGCTGAATTTGCCGAAACTGCAGTCACATAAAAATAAATTGTGTTATACAAACAAAGTTAAAAGTGTTTTATTGTGTTAAATTGTTTTAATTATGTGAAAATTGAACCATTTTTTGTTTAACTGAAATAATTTGTTATTGTGTTAAATTAACATGTATAACGAAGTAGAAGCCTCCACAATTCAAAATATTAAAACAATTAATAATTGATATACTAAATTTATTTCACTCTTAACAATTGGTTGAAGATATCACTTGAAGTTAGTGATTTATACGGGTGGCGCATGAAGTAAAATTTCGAGTTTAGAAAAGCCTGAAAATTTGGATTTGCAGGGGCGCGACGCAAATTTTCAGGCTTTTCTAAACTCGAAATTTTACTTCATGCTTAGTCTTGGAGTGGAATCCCTCGTGAGACGATCAATCAGAAACTTATTTTGTAGTAAAACTTATGACATAAAATGAATACAGTTGATGTTGTTTTATTTTGTTGTTCAAATTTAGAATCAACACAAATTTGTGTGCATTATTTGTGTTTTAGTTGTAGTAAAGCGTCTTTTATAACTTTTTTTTCAACAATTAGATAAATAAATGCTTACCAAAAAGTAATTATATTCTTGTTAATATTAGTGTTTTATAATTTACAATGCATTTTAAGTTCGTACAGTCCGCGCCCCATACCTTGGCGAGTGGCTCGGATGCGCAGTGGTATATTACTCCCCGCGACATTTTAAAAATTCCAGCGGCGGCGAATAACATGCGATAGAAGTAGCGACGAAAAGCAGTGGTATTGGGCATGTATTTTTAATACAATTTACGTAATTGTAATCAAGTAAGGTTATTTAGGACAAATTACCTGCCCGTCAGGTAGGTAAATAAATACCAAAAGGGAGATAATCCCCTACTGATTACATTCAACACCTACATTACGGCCGCTTTTCCGAAATGTGTCAATTGAGAGTAAACCACAATAGTGAACGTTACCATTTTTATATCAAAATGACAAGTACATTAAGTAATAAGGTGATTCACAGTCAGGCACGCGAAGTAATTTTTAATGTGTATAATTTCATAAAAAAATTTAAATTAAATGCCTATGTTATTTTATTCAATTTTGTTTATTAAAACGTACATTATTAAGATATATGTAATTTTTATTACTTTTATTATAAGTGATTTTCATACAACAAAAAGGCTAAAGAATCTGCGTTACGCCACTGACTGCCGCGCGGTACATTTTACATTTGTCGGTCGGCTATAAACGGTGCACTCGGGACTATTTGGGCTGCGCGGCTTCTCGCCAATGTATGGGGCGCGGACTGTATGCCAATTTTTAAAACTTATGCTATTTTAAATACGTGTATTAAAAGTTCTTACAAATATAAGAATTGGTTACAACTAAAAAATAGCCAATGCAATTTAAAATATGCATATGGAAAAAATGTCTTAAAATATTCCATTCTTTTAGAAAAAGTCACTTTTAAAGTTTTGATCATCGAATCACATTTTCTCACGCCTCTCACAACGAAACTGTAATCATGAGTTATACTAATTTCATCTTAATTTGAAGCCTTGAATAACATCTATTGATTAAAACAAACAAAACCTGAATAACATTTTTAGTTTCATGTTAATTAGTCTGCGGTGTTTTAAGTGAAACACCCAGTATATGCATCCTCTGTAAATTTTGTGACATTCGTTGTTTTTTGAATGAGTTCAATTTGAAGCTTTAAACGAGTGTTTTCCACTCCCAGACTAAGCATGAAGTAAAATTTCGAGTTTAGAAAAGCCCCGTGAAAATTTGGCGAGGGTCGCGCAGCGACCCGAGACAAATTTTCTGGGCTTTTCTAAACTCGAAATTTTACTTCATGCGCCACGCGTATGAAACACTGATTTGATGTGCAGTTCAGAAAATACGTATTCAGCATACTACTTTAGTAGTATACTTTAAACTTCAATCAAAATCAATGTTTTACACGCGTGGCGCATGAAGTAAAATTTCGAGTTTAGAAAAGCCCAGAAAATTTGTTTCGGGTCGCTGCGCGATTCTCGACAAATGTTCACGGGGCTTTTCTAAACTCGAAATTTTACTTCATGCTTAATCTGGGCGTGGAAAACACTCAAATTATACTCATTCATAAAATGTTTAGAATATTTGAATTATTCATATTTAAAGCTTGAATTTTCGCCCATAGAAATTCAGCTTTTCCAAAAAATGCATTTGGTGTATGGAGGCCGCACATATGCGGAGTCGGTTCCTTTTTTTTTCAGTAATGTTTAGAGAGCCAATCCGCCCCTGGTTGTAAACTTCTTGAATAATTACAGAATATTTCTTGTAGCCCGTTATTTGTTCTGCGGTGAAAGAAACAAAATGGTGGAGGGCGGTTTTATAAATGTGGGGTGCTTGCGTATGTATAATCCCCGAAAATATTTATAACTTTGGAGCAACACGTGTCTCGAAGTGCTCCGAAATTCTGGGCCGAACTTTCATACGTACTCAAATTAAATATGGATGAATTCCCTCCTCGGGCGGAGATGCAGCGGGAAAAATCGTTTTGTGGAAAAATATGAATTTCATTTAAAAAGGGAGGCAACATGCTGCACGTGTCGACCATTCGCAAAACAAAACACCCCGGGAATTAATAAATTGAATACAGGTAGAGGGGGATTTCATCACTGCGTGTTATTTTATAAATTATTTTTTTGTAAATCTACAGAGATTATAATAAATAATAAAAATATGTTTTGTAAATTGAAAAATGTTATAATAATTAACATATAGACAATTTAACATAAAGAAAAACTGAGTTTGTGAATAGTCGTCGTGTAACTCAAATATTCATTGTATAATTCAATATCTGTCGGGGTATTAGCTCGAGTAGTTGTTTCAATGAATATTTGGAGACTTGTCTCAATGAGACAAAAGTATTGCAGAAATTCGATATTACTTTTAATTCGTTTTTATATTTTTATAATAATTAGATAATGTCGATTTGCTGATAAAATTATGAAAAACTGAAAAACTTCCCTCCTCGGGCGGAGATGCAGCGGGAAAAAATCGTTTTGTGGAAAAATATGAATTTCATTTAAAAAGGGAGGCAACATGCTGCACGTGTCGACCGTTCGCAAAACAAAACACCCCGGGAATTAATAAATTGAATACAGGTATAGGGGGACTTCATCACTGCGTGTTATTTTATAAATGATTTTTTTGTAAATCTACAGAGATTATAATAAATAATAAAAATATGTTTTGTAAATTGAAAAATGTTATAATAATTAACATATAGACAATTTAACATAAAGAAAAACTGAGTTTGTCAATAGTCGTCGTGTAACTCAAATATTCATTGTATAATTCAATATCTGTCGGGGTATTAGCTCGAGTAGTTGTTTCAATAAATATTTGGAGACTTGTCTCAATGAGACAAATGTATTGCAGAAATTCGATATTACTTTTAATTCGTTTTTATATTTTTATAATAATTAGATAATGTCGATTTGCTGATAAACATATTGAAGATATTTTTCTTTGAATTTTGTGGTAAATTATTTTTATTATGTCGTTATATTATCAATTTATTATATTATCATATTTAATCAATTTCATCTTTATAAAATATTTAACTCTCTAATACAGTGGTCTCCAAACAACGGCCCGCGGGCCAAATCCGGCCCGCGATTGTTTGTAATTTTTTTTGTAAATGTCATATTTTGAAATATTGTAACAATTGTTCCTTAAATTTTTCATAATTTTATAAAATTAATCGGATCTTGGCCGACTTTATTATGTAGAATTGTATTTGTGGCCCGCGAAGAAGATAGTTTGAAGACCCAAGCTCTAATACATAACATGTGTTGATTTGCTGGTAAACATATTTTGCGTATATTACTTTAAACTTTTGTGTAACAAATTTGTATTTTGTATTTGTATTCACTTGTTTACATATTGATTGAATTTATGTCTGTATTGGCTGTTTTTCTGTTGAACATGATAAATATTATTATTATTATAGAAATTCCCTAAAAAGAGTATAATAAACAATGAAAGTATGTTTTGTGAATTAAATGAAATTAAAATGCAGGGATTTTTTCTTTTAATAATACATACCGTAGAGTAGGCTTTGAATTTTAAATTAGATTGGCACTACTGACTATTAACACGTAGTTTACCATAACCTCAAATGTATTCCATCATTTAATTAGCATTCTAGGCAGCCGCACAAAAAAAAATGCCGCCTACTGTAAACCATAATTTAAGTGATTGCACTGTACTTCGTATTTTTTAGGCATTCGTTGTTTTTGAAAATCGTTCAATTTGAACCTACTAACGAGTGCTTTCACTCCCTAGTTAAACATGAAGTAAAATTTCGAGTTTATAAAAGCCTGAAAATTTGGCTTGGTCGCGTAGCGCGGAGCGACCGAACCAAATTTTTAGGCTTTTCTTAACTCGAAATTTTACTTCATGCGCCACGCGTATTAAACACTGACGTATTCTTAATTTCAAAATTTACTTCTTATGTTTGAGTTAATACATTTTACAATTAATGTTTATTTCATCTAACCAAATCATAAATTCGCGCGATTGCAATTTGCTTTGGGATGTGTAGGTATCTAGTAAGAACAAATCGTTCTAGTAATATCATAGACATTTTTAAAAATGATTGAAATCTTGAAAAATATGATTTTTTATAAAATGCCCACACTTATGGAAAATAAAGAAGTAAAATTGTCAAATATCTTAAGCAAGGACTTAATACGAGTATTATAATCATTTTAATCTTAAATAGTTAATAAATGAAGCATTGAAAATAAACGGCTACTAAGAGGCAGCGTGCACACCAGGGTTTCCCTGGTAGTTCTTAGTCAAAAACAAGATAGTATCTGGTTTAAATTAGATAACACATAATATATTGACTCAAACGTACGGGTTTTACCTAAAATTAAACCTTAAAGTAAAATAAATCTCTGTACATACAATATAAATCATTTCACTAATAAGAAGATATATTTATATATATGGTGTTGCAATCTACTGTAAAACGGGAATAACCGGCAATAAACTAAAAGTTATAAACTCCATTTCGGAGAAAAAAATATTCGAATGCGCGGGTGCGGAATTTCAAATTTCTAGGCACAAAATCTATGTAATCTGTATTTATAGGCCTCCTCAGTGGGATGTTGCGCTTTTCTTCTGTAAATTAGACCAAATCCTTGATTATGTAACATCAACAAATAGTTTATACTTTATTGCTGGTGATTTTAATATAAATATACTGCAGAATTCTCATGAGACCAGAGAATTCAAAAACGTGCTGAAAGCACATAATGCTGTTTTAACTGTACACCAAGCTACCAAAATACATTACAATGGTACTGCAACATGTATTGATAACATTATAACAAATGGTAACTATAATAATCATTGTACTAATGTTGTCAATACATTTCTATCTGATCATAATGCGCAAATTATATCACAAACTTTAGATTTTGCAGATAATCTTGCGAAACATCATAGCAAAGTAAGACTATACTCTGAATAGGCGTTACAAGAATTCTGTACCGACATTGAAAGTGAAAATGAATGAATTTGAACGTGTTAAGAGATCACAAGACACTAATAATCAATATACATATTTTATTTCAACCTTTCTAATGTATGTGAACAAGCATTTCCCATTGAAGAACGTTTCAGCACATAATAAAAAACATTAAATTTAAGTCTGCAGAAACAATACAATGTAAAAATCATATGCAAATCTATGAAACTCTTTCACATTATATGCCTGAGTATAAACTTGAGTTAAAAAAAGAGATTGTAAAATATAAGCAATTACTACATAAAGAACGGTGTGCTCACTATGAAAATAAATTAACAAATTCATCAAATAAAGCTAAAGTGGCATGGCAAATAATAAGAGATGTTGTGAACACAAAAGACAAGATCAAATATACTCTACCAAAATCGAATAACATAGAGGAACAAGCCAATGATTTCAATAGGTATTTTAAAAGCGCTGCACCAGATATGCTGGATAGAAAACTATGCCCAAACAGCGATCCATATATGTGCAATATTCCAATTAATAGTAGTACCTTGTTACTCGAGCCAGTCACCATGTCGGAAGTATTCAAAGTTGTAGCTCAAATGGACAAATAAGAAAAGTTGTGGATATGATAGTACACCCATAGCTTTAATAAAAGTCTGTGTAAATACCATAGTGGGGCCTCTTACTGATGTCTTTAACAGCTCATTTAACACAGGTACATTCCCAGATATGCTAAAGTATTCCATTATAAAACCAATATACAAAGACCAATTAGCATCCTAAGCACGTTCTCAAAAATATTTAAAAAGTGAAAACATTGACGATTTTGATAACTACAGACCAATTAGCATCCTAAGCACGTTCTCAAAAATATTAGAAACTATAATGTCGAAGCGATTGATCAATTTCCTCCACAGCAATGACTTACTTTCCAAATTTCAACACGGATTTAATAAGGGTAAAAGCGTAGACACAGCATTATTTCAGTATATTCAATCAATCTTGTCAGCTATAGATAATAAAAAAGTAGTATGTGGTGTGCTACTGGACCTATCTAAAGCGTTTGATACGATCCAACACGCAATTCTAATTACTAAGCTTAGCCATTATGGCATACGTGGGACCGCTAATGAATGGTTTAGTTCATATTTAAGTAATCGGTCTCAGTCTGTTAAAATAAACAATGGCATACTTGAAGCAACATCTGGAAAATTAGCAATGGATATGGGGGTTCCTCAAGGAAGTATATTAGGCCCTCTTCTTTTTAATATATTCCTTAATGACATATTTGACAGTATACATCCAAACTGTGGAATGGCCTGCTATGTTTATTACTTTTTGGTGAAACATACATGGACGTTATTGAATCGGGAAATATAATTATGAAAGATATCAGTGAATGGTTTAGACAAAACAAACTCATATTAAATACTGAGAAAACTAAAACGATTCTATTCAAAACAAATCAATCATTAATTACTCCAGAGCATATAACTCTAAATAATAATATATTCAAATTTTCAACTAATGCAAAGTTTCTCGGTGTAATACTTGATGAAACTTTAAGCTACCGAGCACACATTGAAAATCTGACATCTAAGCTTAGCAAATCGTGCTACGGCTTAAGAATTCTTGCAAGAAATACTAATGACCAAATTGTTAAAACTTTTTATTGTGCCAACTTCTTCTCCCACATTAAATATGGAATATTGTTCTGGGGTAGTAGTACATTAAGCCGTTCAGGCTATTTGGCAAACGATGGGGTTTACACCCCAAGATGATATACTGGCTTTTCATTACGGTGATAAGACCAATAATCAGCTATGGCTCCGTTGTCTGGTGGACGAAGACAACGGAGATCATAACCCAAGCAAGGCTCAGCAAGGTTCAACGGCTGGCATGTTTGGGCATCACAGGGGCTATGAACACCTGCCCCACTGGAGCAATGGAGGCTATGCTAAATCTCACACCTCTGCATCTGCACGTGAAAAGGGAAGCAGGACTAGACGCATTAAGAATAATCCAGACAGACATACCAAAATATGGATACCTTAACGGGCACCTAAAAATCCTCAACACTGTGTGTGAAAGAGCGATATACATGCCCAAAGACTACATGTCAACTGACTACGACTTCGACACAACGATTGAAGTGGCCATCCATGGCCGCCATGATGTTGGAGCGAGGGTCAAGCAGTTACAAGGCTCCTCGATAGTTTGGTTCACTGACGGATCCAAAACTGAGAACGGAGTCGGAATCGGTATCACTGGCCCTCGATGCGAGTTATCAAGGGCCTTGGGACGATCCCCATCGATATTTCAGGCAGAAATCGAGGCCCTGAACACATGCGCCCACATATGTTTAGACCCTCAACAAACAGAGGGTTTGCATCTGCTCAGACAGTCAAGCTGCATTAAAGGCAATAAAATCGCCTACATGCAAGTCTAAATCTGTCTGGGAGTGCAAGCTATCCCTAAAGCAGCTGGCTAGGAACAACAGAGTCAAACTGGTCTGGGTTCCGGGACACGCAGGGATCAAAGGCAATGAAATTGCCGACAACCTTGCCAAGGAAGGGTCCAAGACTCCATTTGTCGGACCAGAACCTTACAGTGGAATAACTAAAGTCCGCATCAAGGGGATGATCCGGGAATGGGAAGATGCTGCCAAAAGTGCTCACCTGAGAAACACACCTGGTCTGCGGCAGGCGAAAAGGTTCATCGCCTTCTCTGCCGTAAGAGCCGGACAGTTTCTCAGGTTAAGCAAGGGCAACCTAAGGCTCATAACCGGCCTTCTAACTGGACACTGTCCTCTGAAGTACCACCTCACCAAGATGGGTCAGACAACTGATGCCAACTGCAGGTTCTGCAACGAGGCACAAGAAACAGCAGAGCACCTACTTTGTGAATGCCCTGCCTTGTCTCTTCAAAGAGGGAACTACCTGTCATCGGCCACTTTAAACACCGAGGAATTGGTACACATTAACCCTCAAGTTATAGTAGACTTCATAAGAAATCTAGACATTGAGGGACTCAAGTAGGTCAGGGATAGTTACAAAAGATCTTTTAGGTCGAGTTAACTTCGAAAGGCCCAGAGGCCACACGACCCACCGACCCCATAACATAACATAACATAACAAGCCGTTCAGTATTAATATCACAAAAGCGTGCAATTCGTGCGATGTTAAATATGAAACAAAGCGACAGCTGTAAAGGAGTATTCAAGAGATTAGGCATATTGACGGTTCCAGCCATTTACATATATGAATGTATTAAATTTCTATGTAGGCACGGTGAGTTATTTTCCCAATATGCATTACACAACACCTACAATACTAGACATGGTATTACGTTCAGGTATCCATCGCATAAATTAACTATGTTTCAGAAAGGACCACTTTACAATTGTCTTAAATTTTACAATCATCTTCCCCAAGATATTAAGAACGCAGAAACTTTTAATAAGATGAAGCGTATGCTTTTTGAACTATTGCGCACATTGAAGCCATATAATACACAAGACTTTTTAACTAGGCTATATTAGTGCTGTATGTAAATTGATGTGACGTGTTTCCATGTTTGTGCTGTACCAACTTTATACTTGTATTATAATTGTTACTGTGCGTACACCGGAAATAAATGATGTTATTATTATTATTATATATATATATATATATATATATATATATATACATTATCTTTATTTAGACATAACTTACATATTGTACATAGAAATAAATATAATAAATGTATTTGTTAGTACGTCCTTGTCTGGGCTTGTCTTTCTGCCCTTTTGCAAATTAGTGAAAAGGAGGTAAAATTATATTAAGTGTCAAGAGTTTTAAATGGACTCCGTTGAATGAATGAATAAATAAATAAAGGATGATACGAATTAATAAATTGTTAAATGTTGCTAGTTACATGTTTGAATTTGGGTGGGCAATAAGAAGAATGTTGATGTAAAAAAATATTTGTATCTTGATGTAATGGTATTAAAGTAAATCTTGCACATAAAACGTAATACGTTTTCACTGAATTGCCGTAAACTAGTAAATTGTATTACCCTCATGTAGGCAATTAAATTAGCAATTAGCGTTGATATAATAAAGCCTTCTTTTCTAACACATTTACATCCATTTACGGTGGAACTAAGAATTAACCACAACTAATAAAAGTAAAGTGTGGATGTGCATAAAGTATACAATATGACAATAATTAACATCTTTGTTCAAAATTAAAAAAACTCAGTGTATATTTTGTTTTTTTGTTTTGCATTGAAAAAGCTCAGTGTATATGAGTATAATCTGTCTTGCAATAAAACTCATTAGTTACGTTTAGGAATGAAGAAAGTGTAATTTATTATATTAACACTTCTAATTCAATTTAGTGTGATTGTGTGCAGCTTCGAAAAAATATCCAGCTCCTAACACTTGAAATATTTTAATATTCATTCCACTCTGAGGGAGAATATGCAAAATAAGTGCCTCGCATTTAGGGATGGTCGAATAGTTTCACGAGTTCAGATAAAAAAGAGCCAAAGCAAAGGAGGAATTTAGGTATAGCCAACGCTGCTTAAAATGCAAATATGCTAAACCAGATATTTATTTTACAGAACATTTTCCCATTTGCACGGATAAACCCTTACGATACCCTAGGAGCTATGTGTTTTATGCATTAGTTACTGAAAAAAAAAAATGAATATTGGTATAGTCAACACATTACCCTTTTACCCTGACGTCACAAAAAATAATACACAGCATCACATACGCATGTCTACCTTTTTGTTTGATTTTATTACTTAATTTTTTTAACAAACCTATCAATGGGCAATCAAATTATCTATATACAGGGTTTTTTTCTTTTAAGTAAATAATCTGTTTTTTTAATGACAAATCAAATTTGACATTTCAAGAATTTAGTGGTGTAATGCAGCTTGTGTGTTTTTGGTTGGGACAAGATTAATCACATGTTATGTTGTAAATCATCTTTTAATTTGTAGGTTATGTGAAGGGAAATCTGACTTTAATATGACAATTCAATTAACTCACAATGATTCCTATCACTGCCTTAAATTATTTGTATCTACTACCAATTTAATAACATGTCTCTGTAGGATAGGAAGATCAGGTAATATTCCTTGCTCAGGAATATCTGTCTTCCTTATTATCTGCCCATTTATATGTTCAAATTTTAAAAAAGTTCTAAATACAATTTAAATTTTCAGACATTCGTGATCTTATTAAAAACTTTCAATTGAAAAACTCTTACGAGTGTTTTCCACTCCCAGACTAAGCATGAAGTAAAATTTCGAGTTTAGAAAAGCCTCAAAATTTGTTTTGGTCGCTCCGCGAAGCGGAGCGACCAAATCAAATTTTTAGGCTTTTCTAAACTCGAAATTTTACTTCATGCGCCACGCGTATAAAAGATTTTTTCAGAGTGAAGTTCGTAATATACTGCCTATGCTTGATTAGTATTTTATACGCGTGGCGCATGAAGTAAAATTTCGAGTTTAGAAAAGCCAGAAAATTTGGTTTGGTCGCTCCGCGCTTCGCGCTACGCGACCATACCAAATTTTCTGGCTTTTCTAAACTCGAAATTTTACTTCATGCTTAGTCTGGGAGTGGAAATCACTCGCTTAAAGCTTTATATTTAACTCTAAAACAAGCAAAATCCGCAAATTTAAAGCATAAATGCTGCAAGTGGGATATGTATACTTAAAAGTAAAACTCTCCGTAGAAAAAACGATAAACAAGCACGAACGGAAATCCCTAGAACACAAACCTTAGATAAATTGGACATTAACACATTGAATTAGTGACATTATTCAAGAAAATATGCGGTTTAAATGATAATAATTTCCTCTTAGTTCTGCGACAAATTTTAAGTGATCAATCTGTATGGATCTCCTTTATTTCAACATTTTAAGTATTCTTTCACTTACATTTAATGCAAACCTTATGCCCACTTAAATAGTTTCACCCCAGTTTGAATGCTATTTTGAGCATTTTTGTAAAATTGGCGCATTTGAAGAATTTTGACAGGTGTCATAAATATCAGGTGTGGTATAATGTGGTTACTTAATAGGACGTCGGTAAATCTTTTATATTTAATTAGATTCTTTGTATAGTAATACAAATATGATGATAGAAACGCAAACTCAACATCCGACGTGCCAAACAATTGAAGATGTTCTGTCTCAACCATTATCCATTGATTGAAAACAGATAGATGTTAATGACGTCAGAGTAGAAGGGTAATGTGTTGACTGTAGCTTCTATTAGGAACAAATTAATAGCTAGTATAGTTATTGCTTTAATGTAAATAAATTTAGTAATAATATATTACGTCACGAGAGTGGTATGCAGCATATTACATATGAGCGTATATATTGCGCATGAGCCGCGCAACGGCGGGTGCAGTATTCCGCGAGTATGTAATTGCCATCCCACTCGAGAAACGTACCATACTTTATCTACGCCCCAACAAAATAAACAATGAGCATGAAAGAACAACTTATTTATTCAATATTTTTTGATAGTAACATGACATTGATAAACACTAAATTACTACTTGATCAATATACATCAAAGAAATGTAATTTGGTTGTGCTGTAATCAATCAGCTGTTCAGCTGTCAGCATGTAATATAATAGTCAAAGCTATTACGTGCATATGTAGGTAATGTCAATCATACGCGTCAAGATGACAGTGTGGTATGATGCGGTTATTAGATAGGGCGTAGGTAATAATATATTACGTTACGAGAGTGGTATGCAGCATGTTACATATGAGCGGATATAGTGCGCACGAGCCGCGCAGCGGCGAGTGCAGTATTTCGCGAGTATGTAATTGCCATACCACTCGAGAAACGTACGATACTTTACCTACGCCCTAAAATATTAAACAATGAGCATGAAAGAACAACTTATTTATTCAATAATATTTGATAGTAACATGACATTGATGAAAACTAAATTACTACTTGATCAATATACATCAAAGAAATGTCATTTGGTTGTGCTGTAATCAATCAGCTGTTCAGCTGTCAGCATGTAATATAATAGTCAAAGCTATTACGTGCATATGTAGGTAATGTCAATCATACGCGTCAAGATGACAGTGTGGTATGATGCGGTTATTAGATAGGGCGTAGGTAATAATATATTACGTTACGAGAGTGGTATGCAGCATGTTACATATGAGCGGATATAGTGCGCACGAGCCGCGCAGCGGCGAGTGCAGTATTTCGCGAGTATGTAATTGCCATACCACTCGAGAAACGTACGATACTTTACCTACGCCCTAAAATATTAAACAATGAGCATGAAAGAACAACTTATTTATTCAATAATATTTGATAGTAACATGACATTGATGAAAACTAAATTACTACTTGATCAATATACATCAAAGAAATGTCATTTGGTTGTGCGGTACTCAATCAGCTATTTAGCTGTCAGCATGTAATATACTAGTCAAAGCTATTACGTGCATATGTAGGTAATGTCAATCATATGCGTCAAGATGACAGTGTGGTATGATGTAGTTACTTGATAGGGCGTCGGTATATCTTTTATATTTAATTAGATTCTATTTTGATTGAATCTAGTTAAAGACGTAATTTTAAATAATGTGTAATATAGTTAGTTGTTAAACTACGCAAGCAGTGCACTTTGCATAATTCTATCTCCGAAGTAATTGATCATTAGATCCCCGAGACGCTCGGGGCGATTACGCTTGATGACAGACAGCGTCTCTTTGAAGTGCAAGAAGCGATGCATACATCACACTGATGATACCATCCCTCACACAATTTTGTACATGTACAAAGAGTTCTCCCCCCGTCTTTAAACAAAAGTGATCTACACCCAGGTAATAATGCATAAAGTTACTCCGCGCGATGCCCTGAATATCAAAACATTCTGAATAAAAATTGGATACTTCGTACATTTCTTTCTTATCCAGACTTACTTTTTCCAATAAGGAAGAGGATACGGTTTCTTTAAAGTTTCTGATTAATATTTTCCTGTATTGAAAATTGCATGCTTTTATGGATTGTTTAAATGAGGTACTTTTTATAGTAATACAAATATAGCTATGACAGCAAAAATGAGAATAATATTCTTACTTAAAAAGGGAGTTGATTATTTCCCCTGCCTAAAGTAAAATTAACAAATGTAATAATAAAAAGACAGGTTCTAAGAAGAAGAAAAAGATTTATGAATAATTACACACTGCATCGACCGAAATAGCAATGGTCTCTTAATAATGAATATGAGTGAGTTGCGTGAAGATAATAATAACTTTAAATAAAAACACTTTTTAACCTTTCTTCACAAATTTATTTTATATCAGACGAAATGTACATCTGATATAAAATAAATTTGTGAAGAAAGGTTAAATTAAAAAGTGTTTTTATTTGAAGGTGTCTTAATACTTTTTTGTGGGTTTTGTGTTATTTTTAATATTATTAATAAGAAGGCATAAAATTAAAGCTACTAGAATATTTGGAAATAATTAAACACCAAAATTCCGGACGTCTCCTCAATGAGCATTTAGAATTATACACCTTCCCACTACTGAAAATGTTCCTCCCACCAAAGTAGTTTGTATGTAGATAGTCATAAGAAATCTGAACATTTTGTAACTCTCTTCACCTGAAGAAGCAATAAATTTGCGAAACAATTGTAGTCAATAAACACCCCAATTTTTTAAAATCAACGAGTTTTTTCTTTAAAATATGTAAAGTAATATTATTAATGTTAAAGAAATAAAATTTCGTAAAAATAAACAATTCATTAAGGAATACAGGGTGGTGCGTAGGAACTTCCTGATTTGAAAAGGGCGCAGTAAAGTTAGAGTGACAAATCGGTGGGAAGGACTCAATGAAAGGGCCTGGATTTAAATTTTGGATCCTGCTTCATTTTAGTCGCAAAATAGCTTTGGTTGAAGGAACAGTTTGCTTTAACAGCAGATGCCTCTTTTTTAGGCCTATTTTTCATGGTAAATTCAGAATTTTATACGGAAATGATCCAGCAGTTTTTTTTGCCTGCTCTCAAAGAACTGGACAATATGAGTGTGGTTTAAGCAAAAAGGAGCCACAACCCACACAGCTATGACTTCAATACATTTGTTGAAAGAAGCCTTCCCCGTGCAGATGATCTCCCTGAGAGGGCCACGGTAGCCTGATTTATCTCACTGTGATCATTTCCTGTGGAGGTTTCAAATCCCTAATTTATAACAATAGTCCACATATCCTGGAAGACCGATAAAAAAAATCCTAGCCGAAATTGTTAATATACCAATCTGATTGCTTGAAAGAGTGGACCGAATCTTCAGAATTGGACTGAATCAGTGTATTGACAGTTGAAGGCTGCATTTTCAAGATGTTTTTCTACAAACTGTATAAAATTAAATTTCCCGTGTAGTGTGACACAAGAAAAATAACAATAAATAGTTTTGAAATGTGTAAAGTGTTTTTATTTCATTTTCAAAAAAGAATGTTCCCAATCAAGCGCGTGAATCAGTGTATTGACAATGGAAGGCGGCATTTACAAGATGTTTTTTTATAAACGGTATAAAATCAAATTTCCGGTGTTGTGTGAAATAAAAAAAAAATAATAAGTAGTTTTAAAATGTGTTAAGTGTTTTTATTTCATTTTCAAAAAAGGAAGTTCCCAATCAAGGCCGTGGCTAGGGGGGGATATGGGATACGAAATTTTAAAAATGTTAATTTTTTGTATGTAGTTCTTTTTGGGGCAATCTGTATTGTGATTATAAGTCACACTGTTGACTATTTTTATTACTCTAGAATGGCTCTGATTTTATACAATAAATGAATGGCAATCTAGAGGTTTTTTTTTTTATTGAACATACGATTTAATAATTACATTTCTTTATGGACTGTATATTGACTATTGCAAATTTGACAACAAGTCTCTACGTATGATTTCGTTATTAAATCGCTCTGTTGACTGTATATTAGCATTTGTGACAATTTGATTTTAAGTAAAGTTGGCTGACTTTAGGCTATCATAGGATTTTGTCATATTATATCTTTATCGACTGTATTTTGACTATTGTGACATTATGACTGCAAGTCACTTCACTGACTGTCTTTTGATTATGATTGGATTTTATCATTAAATCTTTCTATTGGCTGTTTTTTTTTTTTTTCGATTGTGACATTATAAACGTAAGTCACTTAGTTTTTTGTCTTTTAACTTACTAGAATTTGACTGTTTTTTGTCTATGATAGAATTTTATCATAAAATGTATTTTGACTACTGTGACATTATAACTGTAAGTCGCTTAGTTTTATTATGCTAGGATTTTATCATTTCTTTATGTCTCTATCGACTGTATTTCGACTACTGTATTATTTTGACTGTAAGTTACTAGTTTGACAGATTAAACACTAATAAATGTCAAAATTGACGAATTAGGTGAAAAATATTGACAGATTAAAAATAATAAAATTGACAGATATCAGTTGATACAAGTCGACGCTAGCCACCATTTATTCCACACTGCTAAAACACTGACATCAATTGAAGTTCATTAGACATTTGACATTTCACATTGACATTCATGTCACAGTTGACATATTTTTCTATGTCAACTGTGACATAAAATATTGGAAACATCGAAATATTCAAAAATCGATGTTTTCAATATTTCTAATGTTTCGGTAAGTAATATTAAAACTGTCATTTATTGTCAGAAGCGTAGTCTAATATCAAACATTTTATCAAATATCAAAAATAATTAAAAATTTAAAAATTTCATCTTATTTCAAAAATTTACGTCAAAAACGTTAAAAAAATATAAAAATATCAAAAATGTCCAGTGTCTAGTGGCATCTAATGTTAGAATTGTCAATTTAAGTCGAACGTATCAAAAATTAAATCTATGTTTGTAGAAGGCTCCTTTTTTATATTTTTTGATTTTGTTATGCATTTTCTCGAGATTCGTCATTATTTACATGAGTTGCCGCTTTTGACATAATTTGATTTTTTCGACACCTAAAAAGTATGTCTTGATGAAAAAAAAGACTCAAATTTGTGTTTACTGACTATAGAGGCTTCTACTTCGTTATAGATTGTTGAACATAAATAACACACTGTTTATCACTTTGTTTGTATAACAATTGGTTTATTTGGTGACTATAGTTTCGATACTACACGTATCATTATCAAACCGTTAGACTAACGGTTTGATAATGATACGTGTAGTATCGAAACTATAGTCAAATTTGTGTGTTCAAATAATTTTCAAATATATCTTATATATACACAGTGTGTCCACGGATTGAGTGCACATAAGGTGGAAATGACAATTTTTTTTAGAGTTGGATCTTCATGTTCTGAGGATCGCTTCTGCTTAGTCTCAAACTAAGATATTGAAAAAATGAGCCAAATCAAATAATATCTAGGGTGTTTTTTTGGCCGAATTCTAAAAATTAGTCAAGAGTAAACTGTCTTTATTTTAGCAGATATAACAAAAATGTATTAGAAGAAGTTGTTTAGAATTAAAAGTTAAGAAAGACTTTCAATTTTTGTACAAATCAGCCTACTTTGATTTTTTTCATCAACATGAGACTTTTTTATTTTGGTTTTAATGATCCATGCATGAAGAGTAATTAAGCAAAGTACTTGAAAAGCAAATAATTATTTATTAAAAAATACTAAACCTTATTAACATAACACAAAGAAACAGGCAAAATCAACAATTAAAGAGATTATTCAAATATGCTACCACCAACCGCTGCACATCGCTCGACTTACTTAGTAAATACTATGTAAGCATTTTGAATTTCCTGAATTGGAATAGCATCAATTGTCTCTCTTAAGCTGAGTTTCAACAGATAGAGGTCGTTGTTTAATGGAGCCGACTTTCTGTTTAAGATAGCCCAATAAGTAAAAGTCAATTATGGTTACATCGGAGCTTCTGGGATATTGGACCATACCGTCCAATCCACCGCTCAGGAAATTGACCATATAACCATTCCCAAACGATTGGTGTCCCATGTGATTGGTGACCGTCTTGTTAAAAGTATACCGCCTGTCCATCGTTTAGTGGTATGCTATCCAAATGATCTTGAAGAATACTTTTAAACATTTCCAGATAGCTGTACTGGTTCATATTTCGTTCAAAAAAATATGAGCCAATTATCCTATTGTAAGAGATACCACACGACATATTTACTTTTTTATGGTATTGCCTTCTACAGTGAACTCAAAATTACGGATTATCGGTAGACCAATACAGTAAATTTTGCAAACTTACCACCCCATTAGTGGTGAAAGTGGATTCGTCAGAGAAAATTATATTTCTACCAAAATTTTCATTTTCAAGATACTTATCACCGTACCACAAACAAAAATCTAGTCGTTTTGCCTCATCATTTTCTTCTAAAGTATGTGTAAACTTAGCTTTAAATGGTTTCACCTTGTTAATACTATACATTTTTTGCAAATGCGATTTACCAATATTGCCAATTTCTAATGCCCTCCTTCTTCATGACAATTGTGGAAATCGCCTTACAGAATCCATAGCTAATGCAGCTGCAGCATTATCTTCTTCATTTAGGTCGGATTTTCTCTTCTTAACATTATTCACACTCCCAGTAAGCATAAATTTTGACACAATCTTTTTTACACCGAACAATTTGGCCAGCGTTCATGGAGTTGTCTTGTTACTCCGTGATACGAATACTGGTCACCCAATCCGTAGCACTGCTACGGATTGGGTAAACATTTTTTGTTCTGTTGTTAACATTTTAAAATCAGTAAATCGTGTAAAATAACAATCACGTCTCAGACATATTAGCTTGACAGATATGGTAGATTTTCAATTTTCATACAAATTAGCCTACTTTGATTTTTGTTACAAACGAGTTCAAAACTATTGGATGCTGATGAAAAAAATCAAAGTAGCCTGATTTGTACAAAAATTGAAAGTCTTCCATAACTTTTAATTGTAAACAACTGTTTCTAATACATTTTTGTTATATCTGCTAAAATAAAGACAGTTTACTCTTGACTAATTTTTAGAATTCCGCCAAAAAACACCATGTTTATTAATTGATTTGGCTCATTTTTTCAATATTTTAGTTTGAGACTAAGCAGGAGCGATCCTCAGAACATGAAGATCCAACTTTAACAAAAATTGTCATTTACACCTTGTATGTATGCACTCAATCCGCGGACACACTGTATATATACAAGTAACCAAATGGTCACACAGAGACCTCCCTTCATTTATTCCTTTGTTACGTAATACATTTCCTTTGTTCTAAATGCATAATTGTTATCTTATAATTAAAATGCTTATGTTTTATATTTTAATCGCACCTTATTATTATCGCAATTATTGTAAGTTAGTCTTAGTCTGTATCGCAACGAGTTTGTATCACCTCGTGAAATAATAAAATCGCTTTTTAAAAAGACAAGTTATTCCCTAATACCTATAATTTACATATATGTGAATTTGTTAAATTAATTTGATAAATTACGAATTGATTTTTAAAAATTGTTCTAAATCTGAATAAAAATATTAAAATCTGATAAAAAATTGATAAATTGGCGAAATATTATTTTCCATAAACATTTTATAAATTATTGAAAATCTTGATATTTTGAAAATCTGACGAAAATTAAACGAGTGTCGTCCACTCCCAGACTGAGCATGAAGTAAAATTTCGAGTTTAGAAAAGCCCCGCATAGAAAATTTGGCGAGGGTCGCGCAGCGACCTGAGACAAATTTTCACGGGGCTTTTCTAAACTCGAAATTTTACTTCATGCGCCACGCGTATAAAACATTGATTTAGCACAAAGTTCAAAATTTACTGGTTAGGTTAGGTTAGTATGATTTATGCAAGATCGCTAAAAAAAATATCCTCTCCTTAAGATACCACACTTTTGACGAGACGATCACGACACGAATATGATACGAGCACGACACGAGCACCAGACGTTCATGACACGTATTAAATGCCCCGTGCTCGTCTCGTGTCGTGCACGTCTGGTGCTCATCTCGTGTCGTGCACGTCTGGTGCTCATCTTGTGTCGTGCACGTCTCATGCTCGTGTCGTACTCGTCTCGTAATTGTCTAAAAGAAGTGAAGTAAAGCTAAGTCTGTAAGATATCATGAGTATTATGTTCAACATTCGAGCAATGTTTTAAATGTTTCCGTGTTCAGTGGGTAGTTACCAGTTTCTTAGATAGTTTATAAAATCGTCCAATTCGAAGCTTTAAACGAGTGCCGTCCACTCCCAGACTAAGCATGAAGTAAAATTTCGAGTTTAGAAAAGCCCCGCGTAGAAAATTTGTTGAGGGTCGCGCAGCGATCCGAGACAAATTTTCAAGGGGCTTTTCTAAACTCGAAATTTTACTTCATGCGCCACGCGTACAAAACATTGGTTTAGCCTGAAGTTAAAAATATACTGGTTAGGTTAGTTTCTGATTTATGCATGATCGCTAAAACAATATTATCTCCTTAAGATACCACACTTTAGCGAAACGATCATGACACGAACACCATACATGCACGAGACGTTCATGACACGAGTGTGTTGAACGCCCCGTGCTCGTCTCGTGTCATGCACGTCTTGTACTCATCTCGTGTCCTGCACGTCTCGTGCTCGTGTCGTACTCGTCTCGTAATTGTTTAAAAGAAAAGAAGTGAAGCGAAGTCTATAAGATATCATGAGTATCATGTTCAACATTTAAGCAATGTTTAAAATGTTTCTCTGTTCAGTGAGTAGTTGCCAGTTACTTAGATAGTTTATAAAATCATCCAATTTGAAACTTTAAACAAGTGTCGTCCACTCCCAGACTAAGTATGAGGTAAAATTTCGAGTTTAGAAAAGCCCCGCGTAGAAAATTTGTCGAGGGTCGCGCTAAAAAATCCTCTCCTTAATATGAAGAGACGATCACGACACGAACACGATACGAGCACGAGATGTTCATGACACGAGTGTGTTGAACACACCGTGCTCGTCTCGTGTCGTGCACGTCTTGTGCTCATCTCGTGTCGTGCACGTCTCGTGCTCGTGTCGTACTCATCTCGTAGTTGTCTAAAAGAAGTGAAGTGAAGCTAAGTCTATAAGATATCATGAGTATTAAATTCAACGTTCGAGCAATGTTTAAAATGTTTTAATGTTCAGTGGGTAGTTACCAGTTACTTAGATAGTTTATAAAATCGTCCAATTCAAAGCTTCAAACGAGTGTCGTCCACTCCCAGACTAAGCATGAAGTAAAATTTCGAGTTTAGAAAAGCCCCGCGTAGAAAATTTGTCGAGGGTCGCGCAGCGACCCGAGACAAATTTTCACGGGGCTTTTCTAAACTCGAAATTTTACTTTATGCGCCACGCGTATAAAACACTGGTTTAAAGTAAAGTTAAAAATATATACTCCTAAAACGTGATAGATATTTACTAAGATATAGCGCAAATTTGTAAAAAAAATTACTTCATGCGCCACTCGTATGAAACATTGATTTAACCTGAAGTTCAAAATATACTGGTTAGGTTAGTCTATGATTTATGCAAGATCGCTAAAAAATATCCTCTCCTTAATATAGCACACTTTTGAAGAGACGATCATGACGCGAACACTATACGAGCACGAGATGTTCATGACACGAGTGTGTTGAACACACCGTGTCGTGCACGTCTTGTGCTCATCTCGTGCCGTGCACGTCTCGTACTCGTGTCGTACTCGTCTCGTAATTGTCTAAAAGAAGTGCAGTGAAGCGAAGTCTATAAGATATCATGAGTATTATATTTAACGTTCGAGCAATGTTTAAAATGTTTTAAAGTTCAGTGGGTAGTTACCAGTTACTTATATAGTTTATAAAATCGTCCAATTCAAACCTTTTAACGAGTGTCGTCCACTCCCAGACTAAGCATGAAGTAAAATTTCGAGTTTAGAAAAGCCCCGCGTAGAAAATTTGTCGAGGGTCGCGCAGCGACCCGAGACAAATTTTCACAGGGCTTTTCTAAACTCGAAATTTTACTTCATGCGCCACGCGTATAAAACACTGGTTTAAAGTAAAGTTAAAAATATATACTCCTGAGATGTGATAGATATTTACTAAGATATAGCGCAAATTTGTAAAAATATTTATTTTGTAAAGGCGATAATAATAATAAAAGTAGAACAAATTTAGTTTAAGACACTTTTCCATATTCTTAATATTTAAATCATCATATCTATAACGAGGATAGTGCATGATGGACACATCAATTTTTTTTTTAATATGAAATAAAAACATTTGAATAATTAAAGCTGAACTGAGAACCGCAAAAAACGTTAATTTTTCCGGAACGAAAAAAATAACGGTTTGAAGCCTTGATCCCCCAACACTTTTATAACCCCCTCCAAGTTTTTTTTTTTAGCTACGGCCTCGTTCCCAATCTATGTTGATTAATTTTAGGATGGACACATCAACATTTTTTTTAAATATGAAATAAAAACATTTGAGAAATTAAAGCTGAACCGAAAATCGCAAAACACCGTTATTTTTTCCGAAACGAAAACCGGAACGAAGAAAATCACGGTTCGAAGCGTTGATCCCCCGACATTTTTATAACCCCTCCAAAATGTTTTTCCAGCCATGGCCGTGTTCCCAATCTACGTTGGATAATTTCTTCTTTAATTATATTGAATTCAATCTGATTTTACCCGAATGACTCAAAACGTAATGTGTAACGTAATTGTAAAGGTTAAATATTTACAAAACAGTCAATATTTTTTTTCTCTATGAAAATTGGTTACAAATTATAATACCTAAGTAATATTATAAGGACAAAATATATACTTAATTGTTGTTGAGTTGCGTGAAGATGGTTTTAAATTAATGAAACACTTGTATCTTTTCTTCACTTATTTATTTGGAGTACCAAATGCTGTATTTGTCAACCATTGATAATGATCACATCGTGATCGAAATGTGCATTTGGTACTCCAAATAAATAAGTGAAGAAAAGATACAAGTGTTTCATTAATACAAAATATATGTTTTATGTTATTTAAATATCATTTAAGAGTTTAATTAACTCTATGATATAAATTGAAATAAAAGTAATAAAAATCCTCACCACATCTCAACCTGTATTTTTACAAATAAAACAACAATGAGACACTCCAATGCCCAGTTACACCATTAAAGTTAAATTTTCCACCCTATGTCACATAAATTAGCTGCCTTTAACTCTATGATACATAGACTAATCTACACCCCCCTTTCTGATACCAACTTTAATGCCGAACTCAACCGTATTCACACAATAGCAACTAATAATGGTTTCCCAAGAACAATTATCAATGATATTCTTGCCAAAAAACAGAAAAAATATATTATTTCATTAATTTTCCCTTTGCCCAATAATAGTAATAATCAACAATCATATGCGTCCGTACCGTATTTAGGTAAAGTATCAGAAGGTGTAGGTAGATTTTTCAACAAATTAGACATTAAAACGTCGTTTAAAACCAACCACCGTTTGAATAAATTTATTAATAATTCTAAAGACACCACAGATAACAAAAAAGAATCAGGTGTATATTTATTAACTTGTGGTGACTGCCCTAAAGTATATGTAGGCCAAACCGGTAGAAGCTTTGAACAGAGAATTAAGGAACACAAGTGTAGTTATTTACAAAAGAAAATTAACTAAACCTATGCGGAACACCTAATAAACGAAAATCATCATTTCAACGATAATTTCAAAATCCTACATAAAAACACTAAAGGAATCAAACTAAACTTGCTAGAGTCATCAGAAATTAATAAATATAATAAGTTGGTCATAATATTAAACGACCAAATAGAAGTTAACAATTTACCATTGCTTAATATTTTTTAATATTTTAATGTTGTATTTTATGTTAGTACTTTGTTATAATTTGTTATTTTGTATTAACTTTGTCTTAGATTAAGCACTTTATAATTCTAACCTTATTAAATTGTGTATTTTGTTTCTTGTTGAATTTCTCATAACGTTATATAATTGTGTATATGCTAGTTTAAGTGATCCATGTATTGTTACCTGTTTAACACCCCCTCCCCCTCATTAACTAATTAATATTTAAGGCAACTGTAACCAATTTGTAACATCATTCATCTACCTGATGAAGCCACTGTGTGGTGAAACAATTGTTGTAGTACAATAAACATTATTTTGAAACCTAAACATATTGTGTTATTTAAGTGATATTATGGAGTTTCAACAACTAACAGCCTCAGCTATACAATATTTAAACTTTAGTTCAAGCTGAACTTGAGTTCAAGATGACAGTTCTCATTGTTCTAATGTCACTTTGAACTAGAGTTCAGAGTTGAACCAGTTCAACGTGTTTGATGCAACTGGCCCTGAAATGTCTCAATTTGTTTTATTTCAATTTACAATCTACATTATTATTCAATAGATTAAATCCAATTAAAGTACAGAGAGAATGAAATAAATGTATCAATATTTAACAAACAGCAATCAAGTTTACATGAATTTAACATTTTCCAATTTGCAGCTTGTCAATCCAAAACTCCCAGTTATTTAATTTGATAATTGAATCCAATCAAAACAGTGTAAACCATAATTAATATTTGTATTGCTTAAATAACTGCTTATTTTATTGATTAAATATTAACTTAAATAAATTTCGCTGATTACATCCCGTGTTTTAAAATATCCTGTATTAAATAGTAATATAATATGTAATGCTCATGAATAATTCACCTGACAATTAATTTGCTCGCGTTACATCAATCGCTATTGGAAATTAATTAAACATGCCTATTCCATTAATATAGTCAATTAAAAATTCGTTATACGCTGGAGTTTTAAATGCGAATGTTGGTTTTATTACTATTTAAAGTATTATTAAAATTTGTCGAGGGTCGCGCAGGACAAATTTTCTGGGCTTTTCTAAACTCGAAATTTCCATTCCCGCGCCACGTGTATAAAACACTAAAATATTGTGAAATGTATGTATATTTGAACTTCACTTGAAATCAGTGTTTTATACGCGTGGCGCATGAAGTAAAATTTCGAGATTAGAAAAGCCCTGTGAAAATTTGTCAAGGGTCGCGCACCGACCCGTGACAAATTTTCATTCCTGCGCCACGTGCATAAAACACTAAAATATTGTGAAATGTATGTATATTTGAACTTCACTTGAAATCAGTGTTTTATACGCGTGGCGCATGAAGTAAAATTTCGAGTTTAGAAAAGCCCAGAAAATGTTCACAGGGCTTTTCTAAACTCGAAATTTTACTTCATGCTTAGTCTGGGAGTGGAAAACACTCATTTAAGGCTTCAAATTGAACTTTTTTAACGAATATTCGAAGATTTAAGCATATACGCTGTAATTGGGATATGTATACTTAAAAACAAAACTGCCTGTATTCAAGTGATTTTTTTAAGAAACAATGAAAATCGAGAAATTTACGGCGCATGCATATGTATACGTAAAAGAAAAATTCCCTGTATATTAATAGTTAAATACTACCGTAAATGTCGAAATATTGGAAGTGTCAAAACACAATGCTTTAAATATTAAGAGTGTGCACTTACAATTACAAAAATATTCACAAAATACTGATTTTTGCAATTTTTTATTGTATCTCGATAAGTATTGATTCCATCACATCGAAGCAGTATATTTTGAACTTAACTGTAAATCAGTATTTTTTATCCGCGTGGCGCATGAAGTAAAATTTCGAGTTGAGAAAGCCCGAATTTGGATTTGGACGCTGCGCGTCCAAATCCAAATTCTTAGGGCTTTTCTCAACTCGAAATTTTACTTCATGCTTAGTCTGGGAGTGGAAGAGAATCGTTCTACATTTGTCAATTGCTTATTTTGTTTTATTCTGGTTTATACAAAAATATATAAAATAGTAAGAAAAGTGATGAAATTTGTTAAAAATGAAAAGAAGCATAATTTTATTTTGATTGAATAAAATATTGAAATCAACAATTTTTATAAAATTTGGGAATAATCTTGGATATTTACGAAAAGTGTCAACATTTTAAAAATCGATATGAAAATTATCATCTGGAAAATTTAAGATAACCGTCAAGATTTAATAGTTTTAAAAATTGACTTAGAACATTGAAATTCACAAATAAACGCCAATATTTGAAAAACAATGTTTTGAAATTCACAAAAACTGAGAAAATTAAAAGAAATGACGAAAATTTTTGAAAAGTAAGGAAATTCATAATATGTATTAATATTTTTAAAATTAGGACATTTAAGAAAACCATCATTTATTTTAATGAAAATATTTTACGAAAATCGTGCAGATTTTAAAAATTAACTAAAATTTTAAAAATGTAATCAAAATTTAGGTAATTGACGATTATTGTCAACATTTTAAAAATTTATGAAAACTCATGAGATTGAAGTCTGAAGTGGTTCAGGTAAATACAATGGAGAAACAATCGTGCATGATTGGAACAATGAAACAGAGAATAATTAATCTTTCAAGATAAAGTGTGAACATTTTTAAAATCAACAAAAAGTGTGGAAATTCATGAAAAACAGGTATTTCTTTTATTACTTTATTTAATAATATAAAAACTCCCAATCGCACACCTACGAAATTCGACAGCATTGTAATTGTTTATCGAAAATGTTTAATATATACAGGGTGTTGGGATATGTATACTTAAAAGCAAAACTCCCTGTATTCAAGTTCAACGCGATTTTTTTAAGAAACAATGAAAATCGAGAAATTTACGGCGCATGCATATGTATACCTAAAAGAAAAATTCCCTGCATATTGATAGTTAAATACTACCGGAAATGTCAAAATATTGGAAGTGTCAAAATACAATGCTTTAAATACTAAGAGTGTGCACTTACAATTAATAAAATATTCACAAAATTCTGATTTTTGCAATTTTTTTATTGTATCTCGATAAGAATTGATTCCATCACATCGAAGCAGTATATTTTGAACTTAACTGTAAATCAGTATTTTTTATACGCGTGGCGCATGAAGTAAAATTTCGAGTTGAGAAAAGCCCGAATTTGGATTTGGACGCTGCGCGTCCAAATCCAAATTCTTATGGCTTTTCTCAACTCGAAATTTTACTTCATGCTTAGTCTGGGAGTGGAAGAGAATCATTCTATATTTGTCAATTGCTTATTTTGTTTTATTCTGGTTTATACAAAAATATATAAAATATTAAGAAAAGTGATGAAATTTTTAAAAAATGAAAAAAAGCATAATTTTATGTTGATTGAATAAAATATTGAAATCAGCAATGTTTATAAAATTTAATAATAATCTTGGATATTTACGAAAAGTGTCAACATTTTAAAAATCGATATAAAAATTATCATCTGGAAAATTTAAGAAAACCGTTAAGATTTTATAGTTTTTAAAATTGACTAAGAACATTGAAATTTACAAATAAACGCTAAAATTTAAAAAAAATGTTTTGAAATTCTCAAAAACTGAGAAAATTTAAAAAAATGACGAAAATTTATGAAAAATGAAGATTCATAAAATGTATTTATTATTTTTAAAATTAGGAGTAATCTATGACATTTAAGAAAACCATCATTTTTTAATGAAAATGTTTTACGAAAATCGTTCAGATTTTAAAAATTAACTGAAATTTTAAAAATGTAAAAAAAATGAGGTAATTTACGAAAACTGTCTAGATTTTAAAAATTTATGAAAACTCACGAGATTGAAGTCTGACGTGGTTGAGGTAAAAACAATGGAGAAACAATCGTGCATGATTTGAACAATGAAACGGAGAATAATTAATCTTTAAGATAAAGTGTGAACATTTTTAAAATTAACGAAACTTGTGAAAATTCATGAAAAACAGGTATCTATTTCTATTATTACTTTATTTAATAACATAATATTTGACATCATTGTAATTGTTAAACAAGTGTTTATTCAAAATGTTTAAAATATACAGGGTGTTCCATTGAAAAAAACACCGATGACGTCATACCTCGAGAAATAAGATAGCTGTCGGAGAGAACATTACGTCCTTGAATAGATTAAATCGACTACAAAAACTTATATTCAGAGTATTTTTTGATCACACGTACAGTTTAGCCAGAAATCCGGTGTTCCCATACTTTTGCCCAACCGTGTATATGTATCAAAACTAGCATACCAATTGTTAAAGTTGTCGAATAGTTATAAAATAATAAATATGTTAAAATGTATTAGAACGTAAAAAAACAATATTGAAAATTGCGATAATTGTGAAAAATAAAAACAGAAGAACAATCTAACGACAGTTGTTACGATTTGTATACAGGGTAGTGATTTTTTCGACGCTTACCATTGGTATCTCGGAAACTTTAAAAGATACTAAGTCAGTTAAATTAGACACTAGATGCGCTTTATCATGACGATTGAGACACTGAATAGAAATCTGGAATATTTTGATTGAATCCTGATTTATTAGAAAAAAATAAAATTGTGTTTTTAAAATAAAAGTTCAATTTACGTTATTATCAAACTTGGAAGCTTTATATTTTTGACCATTCCAAGTTGAATGATGTAAACAGAAATTGTCTAGACCTTCTAGATGTCAAGCTGCGATAGTCAACTATGTTAATTTTTTATGGCCGCTATGATGCATTTTCACACTATGAAATAGACAAAAAATTAGCTGATCAGACTAATAACTAACATAATATTTTTTTTTTACAGACACTTGTTGCAACTTTAATATTTTTTTATATAATCACAAATGCTTTGAAATACAATTGATACAATAATAAAAATGACAGATTGTGTTTGCTAAATTATTAATAGAACTCCTTAAATACTGAAAACATTTTCTTGATCTTACGATAACGTGAATACATTCAAAAACCCGGATAATTATTAAAATATTTAAGAAAAAAAACTCTCTAGATTGGTAGCTAACATAATCAATCTAGAGAGTTTTTTTTTATAATAAATGGTGTAATAATCTAATATGGCGGCCATAAGAAATAAAAAAAGTTAACTGTTGCAGCTTGACATCTAGAAGGTCTGAATAATTTCTGTTGACATCATTTAACTTGGAGCGGTGAAAAATATAAAGTTGCCAAGTTTGATTAAAATTACGTCAATGGTATTAAAGATTTAAAAAATATCTGCAATCACAATTTTCAGTTTTTTTTATGATCAATCAGGAACCAATAAAAATATTACGGTTTTTATTTTCAAATTCTCAATCATCATGATAAAGCGCAACTTTTGTTTAGTTTAACCGACCTGGTATTACTTACCAATCACAGGATACCAATAGTGAGCAACGAAAAAATCACCACCCTGTATATTATCACCAAACAAAAAATATCCATCTGACGGTCAATTCAAGTCCGTAATATAATTTGAGCGAGTGTTTTCCAATCCCAGACTAAGCATGAAGTAAAATTTCGAGTTGAGAAAAGCCCTAAGAATTTGGATTTGGACGCGCAGCGTCCAAATCCAAATTCGGGTTTTTCTCAACTCGAAATGTTACTTCAAGCGCCACGCGCACAAAACACTGGTTTAAAGTAAAATTCAAAACACACACTATTCAGTTTGGTTATATGAAATTATTTTGAGGGATTAGGGAAACAAATCTAGAATTAGAGAAGAGTCAGGAAAATGTCAGGGAAATTTAACATTTTAAATTGGTCGCCACTATGAGGCAAACTGTTTTTATCTTATTGTAGTAAGTATGGTTCACGATGCTCATTAATAGAATGTAGTGTGAATCGTATTTGATTCATAAGACAGCTAACGTATTAAAAATGTCGTGTTTTGGTTGTCTATTATTACTTATACACTAGTAATAGAAACAACCAAATTTACAATACACCGTTAAAGCGTTATTAAACATTTATATTCTAATTTATATAAAACTTAGTGAATATTTTGTATATATCAATAGTATATTGGACAACGAGCATATAATGATAGCTATTAATCACGAGAACGAGGTTTGCGGAACGAGTCAAAGGCGAGTGGAGCAAGTCGTTCGAGTGATTAATAGCCATTATATGCGAGTTATACACTATACTTTGTCCACGACAACAATATATAACACAAAATTTATTATATATATTTACCAAATACGCCTCAGTCTTAATAGACGCTTTTGTTTTATAATAATTTGACAGATAAATGATAACAGATTGCGGTACTATGATTTGAATGTGTAATAGGGTTAATTCCACTTTAACACAAATATGAACAATCATTCAATAATAAATAATACTCACACAGTCTACCCTTTCGCCTAAGTTATATAGAAACACGCTCTTTGCATAAAATCGAACTCTTCCGTTTGGATGGAGTTTTCACGGTGTTAACGTTTGTTCCGCTTTAAAAACACTCGCGAGGGACAGAAGCACAATTGTTTAACCGATTTTAGAATGATTTATCTTTACAAACGCGTTTTACGCGGGTTAAAACTAGTGAGAACGGCGGAGATGTTGACGCGATTGTTTTGTACTTTAACAAAATGGCGTCGACGACGTCATCATCACCATGGTCAAATGTAAGACAAAAGAAGTTGATTTGACTAACACAGCACTGGTACTGCATAGCGGCAAAAAATCTAACGAGGCAGTTATTTATATTCGTGTTTAAAAACCACATTTATCACGCAAATCCCGTGTTTAATATACTTGAGTGTTAACAGCACCCCAATTAACAGCACACAATTAAATAATCAGTATAAATGAAATTGCCAATTCCTGGTTGCAGAATACTTCAAACATTAAAAGTGCGATTCTTTTCGCAATCTACAACAAGTTAGTCTTACAAAGACTATATCAACACTCATTGAAACAACTACTTCCCGAGCTAATACCCCGATGGACATGCACATATTTTCAGATTGTCGTACTTTCTTGCATTATCCCCTTAATAAAAATAATGAATTTAGCTTTTCAAATTTAACTATGTGTATAAATACTTATAATACACCGGAAAAGCTGTTTGCAAATTTCAGACTTTCGTAGTTTACACGAGATTAGTTGTTATCCACCATTATATTCACTTAAACTTTTACGCTGAGAGAGTGGATTTTGAAAGATTAGGGGCATACATTTTGCGGTTCTTGTAAATCAACCCGAATTATTAATCAAATTCGGATTTGCATACTTATCATAAATATATCTCTACGTGCGGTGTTCCACCTTCCCATTTGTCTACTCCGCACGACCGCACTTATCTTAAAATCTAGATAACAACCTTTCTGTGTGTGGGATGCGTATATCAAGTCGTTTTGAAGCAAAACAAATGTTAGTCGTGTGTTCTCGTTTAGCCGGTCAACGATAGGAATTCAACAATTAAAACTTTAAGGTAAGAAAAGCAACTTGTTTTTTTTTAAAGAATTATGTTTCTTCTTCTTCTTCTTTGCGTAATTAATGGCCTTAGCTATTAAAGCTCTGTTGACCAGTCACAGTAATTATGAAATAATAATTAAAATTGTTTTAAATTTATTGAGTGTCGATTGTATGTATGAATGAATAAATGAGTGGATGAAGGGATGAGTAATGAAATCTTAAATCTAGGTCTTAAGCGTAGGTTAAAATCTGGACAGAGTTAAACAGCCATTGCTGCGCCCTCTGCCCTCCCCAAGGGATAGGAAATAGGAAATACACGTGGATTTTTAAAGGAAAAGGTTCAATGGAAGGGAATTTGGGAAAAGGATTATTGAAAAGGATGTGATTGAAAGGATGATTAAGGATATGGTGGACCACGTGGAGGCCGCACGTTTTAATTGTGCAGCGGGACGGACTGCTCGGGGTCAGCTCACGAACCACACTCAAGAATTATGTTTGCTCTATTAAATTTTAACGAAAGTGTAAGGTATTTAGTTAGAAACACAATCGAGTTGGCTATGAAATTTTCAAAACATTGTAAATGTTAAAAAGTTTTTTTATATTATTCGGTATGTTAATGCCCACTCACACGAAAGAAGAAGAAACAACACAACAACTAAGCAAATTAATGAGCTACTGATTAACACAATCTGACATTTATGTCAGGTATGACAGAACGTAAATTAAGCTGCGACTTCACTTTTTTCTTCCATTTCCTTTTATCAAAAAAGTAAAGCCTTCTCGATCGGGTTTTAAAATGAGCACCTGATATTATTTAAAGGAAAACTGAATTATTTTTAACCACATAATGTGATCCTTTTAACTTTTTTTAATATCCTACAAATTATAATTGATATACAGAATGTCCCAGGATAAGTGAAACGCTATACTAACTTTTGTGTTGCCAATTTACTCTTTACGTTACGGTTTCAGAATGTAATACCGGTATACCGATAAATTGCAAAAAGTGCTCTAGAAAATGTACCGGCAATTTGAAGGAATTTCGGATCATGTATATCATGTATAAGGTCAGTTTATTACATGAACTAGAGCAGCACTTTTTGCTCCAAATTTGTTCGTTGCATGAACCGGACATGTACCATTGTCACACACAAACATTAAATGGTGACGACACAAACTTAAACTTAGTTCAAACCAGCACTGCGTAAAGGAATAATCTTACCGAGTGTTAAGCACCACCCAGTAGAATCCTCAAAATAATTATACCAATCACAAATCTCCGAAAACAAAAACGTTAACATATGATTCGAATCAAAGAATTCCAATATTCATTTTCGAATCACGAATACAAATCCTTTTTAATATCATTCATATATTTTTAATGACATTGACTTTTCAATTGAACATGAACCTTGTACATTTCTTATGTTATTGTAACATTTCATTTGTCAGGATTACTATTGTCTTAGTAGGTAGTGTATTTTTTTAGTGATGAATAATTAATTTTGTTCCTGGAATAATTTAATTTTATGCATTTTATAAACCCAACTTCTACTCTAGTGTATACTGTACAGCAATTAATTAATATTCATGTAAAACACAACGCACACACAAATTCAAATTAATATTTCCTCCCCTAATTTTCGTATAAATAATCCTCAGCAGCGTTGGAGGGAAATGAATAGCTTAGGCGCGCGTCTCTTGCAAGATATTTATTGCACGTAGCGCGTCGTTTCATTATCTTACAAACCGATTAATTCACTAAAATAACATTTATCTTGGAGCGCGAAGAGTTTGTTTTGTTCTCTTCCCAAAAACGCGAAACGTTATTGGTTCAGGTTTTCCCGGCATTGATTCGCGGCCTTTTTCCGAGAGAAACGTCGTCGAGATTAAGACCAGAAATTGAAATATTTGTCGAATTTAAATAAGACGCGCTCTCTCACAAGATTATTTCCGGCGTTTTTTGTGTAGAAATGGATGTGTTTCGTACGTCTTGAATTGAATTTGATGTGATTTTATTAAAGCACCGTTTCGAGGATTCTTTGAATTCTAAATGAAATTGAGTTATAAATAATTTGTTTACTGTCGTAAATGTATTATTTATTTATTTGGAGCAAACATACAAAACTCATTGAATTTTTTTTTAATAAATAATAAATTCATTTTATAGACGTAGATAATTAATTCATTTGCCTGATAAAGCCACTATGTAGCGAAACAATTGTTGCAGTGCCAACTAATAAACAGTGAAATCTTAACCAAGTGAGTTATTTACTAAACGTGTTCATTATTAAGTGCTTTCTAAATCTATAAAATGGTTTTATTCTTTATGGTGCTTAGAATAGACTTACGATTATTTTGGTTTAAATCATAGGATGCCAAAATTTGTTGTCTCATAGAACACTTGTCAATTTTTTCTGTTTTAGTTAGTCCCCCGCAAATATTTAATTGCTACAATCTCATTAACTTTAAATGTGTTATGACAACTGGCACAGTTGATTGAACTGAAGAGAATATTCACAATATATACAGAGAGTTTTATGTAACACCGAACATTTTCATAGCGGAAATTGTTCTTTTAAGTATATATATATGCATACGTTGTACATTTTCCGACAATCGGTTTATCAAAAGAATTACATTTGAAGCTTTAAACGAGTGTTTTCCACTCCCAGGCTAAGCATGAAGTAAAATTTCGAGTTTAGAAGATCCTGAAAATTTGGTTTGGTCGCTCCGCGAAGCGGAGCGGCCAAACCAAATTTTCAGGCTTTTCTAAACTCAAAATTTTTCTTCATGCGCCACTGCGCTAAAACACTGATTCAATTTTAAGTTTAGCGGTGTGTTTTAAACTTCGTAATATGTCAGTGTTTTGTACCGGTGGCGCATGAAGTAAAATTTTGAGTCTATAAAAGCCTGAAAATTTTACTTCATGCTTAGTCTGGGAGTGGAATACACTCATTTTAAGTTTCAAATTGAACTCTTGGCAAAAAACGAGTATCTAAAGATTTACGGCATATACGCTGTAATTGGAGTATGTATACTTAAAATAAAAATTCCCTGTATGTACAAGTTGAGACATTAATTGCGACTGATTGGCTACAGTTTGTAATGGTTATATAGGCAACCCAACTTACACACAACTTAAAAAATAAAGGTGTCAAATTGTATTAGATGAAAATGTTCGGCGTTACACAAAACTCTCCATAATATAACAATTAGCATTGATTAAAATTCAAAGCAATCAAGTTGTTGGTTTGACCCGTTGCACAGTCGCACAGGGTGCGGCAAAAGTTCCCGCATATATTTTCTAAATGCAAATTTACGTACCGTTTTCAGAATTTTGTGTCGATATCGTATAGCCTATCTTGTAGCCCTTAAAATTCTCTACAAAAGATATTCATTAGTTTGTTTAGTGTGTCAAATCGTTATTACTTTTTTGAATTATGAGCTCTAAGGAAGATCGAAACGCGATCATTAGCATTCAAGTTTGTGGCCTTCAAATTTGCCTGACCTAAGCCCGATGTATTTTTCAATTTGGTCCATCTGGAGAAAAAAAAGCTTGCTCTACCAACGACACATCAATAAAATCCCCAAAAGCGTCCCTGCGGCGAGAATGGGCCAACATTTCAAATCATCGACTAACGACCATCGGCAAACGTTTTCGGAATCGTCCTGAGGCCTGTGTGGCGGCTAAAGGTGGACACTTTGTAATTCTGTTCAAATAATCTTGTAAAGAATATTCTTGGCTTTCATTTGAAATATTTTGATGTTGTGTTTTACTTGCCGATAATAAGGTTATTATTAAAAGAATGTGTGCGGGAACTTTTGCCGCACCCTGTATACGATTTAACCAATATAGCGGGACAAAATTCATGCACCAGATTTTATGATCCATTTTTGATAAACTTTAATATTAAAATAGATAATTTTCCAAACATTTTTTTAAAAAACAATAATTAAATTCAGTACGAGATTGGAGGTATCAACAAAACAAATGTTTTTTTCTTGTAGTCCATTTTCCATACATTTTGTTACTGAGCTCCTGTTGTGTTGTTTTTCTTATTCATAATATGTATATCACTTTTCTATTTCGAGACTAATCACAAGTGATTGACTGTTATAAAACATTTTTTATGCATGGAATTTTTATTTTAAGTATGCTGTAAATTTCCAAACATTCCTTGCTCTTTTTAAATAGTTCAATTTAAAGCTTTAAACGTGTATTTCCATTCCCAGAATAAGCATGAAGTAAAATTTCGAGTTTAGAAAAGCCTGAAAATTTGGTTTGGTCGCGTAGCGCTACGCGACCAAACCAAATTTTCAGGCTTTTCTAAACTCGAAATTTTACTTCATGCGCCACGCGTATAAATCACTGAAATATTGTGAAATTGGAAATACACTGTTTAATTACTATTAGAAAAATACTGCCAAAGCAGGATTTAAAATATACTGCTAAACAAGAATATTTTGAATTTTACAAAATAGTAATATAGTAAAATTTCGAGTTTAGAAAAGCCTGAATATTTGGTTTGATCACGTAGTGAAGCGGGGCGACCAAACCAAATTTTCAGGCTTTCCTAAACTCGAAATTTTACTTCATGCGCTACGCGCTTAAAACACTGACAAATTGTGATAAAATACTGCTTATTATTAATTTCGCTTTAATGAATTTTATAAAAGTAAAAGCAAAAACCAAATCTCTCGCTGTCTGATATGTAGGTATGTAAGTATACTTAAAAGACAAATTCTCTAGATATATTTTTTTTTTAGTTTTTCACCTCGAGTTTGTTGGTCAAATATCTAAAATTTAAAATTTAGTTAATAATAACAAAGGATAAATAAAAAATAACACTTGGTTTGTTTCACTGTGGTTTCATCCTGATAATGCCGTAAATAACAAAACTATTCGAGTAAATAGAAACAAATAGTAAAACAAACCAAGTGTTATTTTTGATTTATCATTTATTATAATTGTTAGTTTAAAATATTTCACCAAGTGATCATAAACTATAATATTTCGTGATATTCACGAATATTATAGTTTAGATATTTGAAGGGCAAACACTTTAATATTGATTCGCGGGCGCGCGTTGCCGGATAATTGGAAATCACCAAAAATCACAGTAATGAATTCAATCAGTTTATTGTCGTGTCCAATGAGATATGTACGCAATTTTCATTTTGTCTATAAATTTTTTGCAGATTTTACGTTCTTAAATTCACCTAATTTACTACAAACATTAACATTTCACTTAGATGTTGAGTAAAATTGTGTTTAAACGATTTGACCTTAATGAATATTTACGACTCATCGAACAATAAAAAATGCACGTATTAGGAATTGTTCTTTCTCTATTCAGTGGCAAATATTTTGCACTTTTTGTGATGGTATTTCCTACTGTAAAATTATAATAAAATACACACATAACGTATTTTTAGTTTAATATAAACAGCAGACTTTTTTTTTATAAAATTAGAAAGTTACACAAAGTGCCAACGCATGATAAATTGTCCTGCATAAACAGACATACTGAACTTTGTAATCCCGGCGAATCCACCATAAATCAATGCGGCTAACGCATGACATTAGAATCCTAGCAAAATATTGTAATTATGTAAATTTATTTATAACTTAACAAAGGTTAAATATACTAGAGCATATCACGCCAAATAAACAAATAACTGTTTGAATAGTCAACTACTTTTATAATTTGATTTATACTTGTGGTGATTTCAAGAGGTTACACACATGTATTGTTATGTTTTATTATACTTAAGATAAAATATATTTAAATTTTATCTTAAGTATACTAAATCATAATAACACATGAGTGTAACCTCTTGAAATCACCACAAGTTTAAATCAAGTTATAAAAATAGTTGAATCTTCAAACAGTTATTTGTTTATTTGGCGTAATGTGCTCTATTTTGTCTTATTTGCGAGGTAAAAAATGTAATTACCGTAAAAATTTATAAATTGTCTTGCAATAACAGACATACTGAACTTTTTAATCCCGGCGAATCCACCATAAATCAATGGTGAAAATATTAATATTCCCTGTTCTATTTAAAGTTCAATTTAAAGCATTAAACAAGTATTTTCCACTCCCAGACTAAGCATGAAGTAAAATTTTGAGTTTAGAAAAGCCCCGTGAAAATTTGTCGAGGGTCGCGCAGCCACCCGAGACAAATTTTTTGGGCTTTTCTAAACTCGAAATTTTACTTCATGCGCCACGCGTATAAAACACAGATTTTAAGTGAAGTTCGAATATACATAAATTTGACAATATTATAGTGTTTAAACGCGTGGCGCATGAAGTAAAATTTCTAGTTTAGAAAAGCCGCGAAAATTTGTCTCGGGTCGCTGCGCGACCCTCGACAATTTTTCACGGGGCTTTTCTAAACTCAAAATTTTACTTCATGCTTAGTCTGGGAGTGGAAAACACTTGTTTAATGCTTTAAATTGAACTATAAAAAGAACAGGGAATATCCGCAATTGTTGTATCAATTCCATGGTATGTCATTATTTTTATAAAATCACATTACTTTTTCTTAATTATTTTAGCTGTTAATTTTCTGACATTCGTTGATTTTATACAAATAATGACATCCCATGGAATTAAAACAACAACTGCGGATGTCAAAGCGGCAAAAAATATCGTAGTCACTTGATTGAAGTAAATGTTTTCGAAATGATTTACACTATACAAGAAAAATGTCATTATTTTTATAAATTTACATTATTTTTTCGTAATTATTTTAGTTGTTAATTACCTGACATTCGTTGATTATACGCCACGCATATAAAACACATAAATATTGTGAAATTTATTTATATTCGTATTTCACTTAAAATCTGTGTTTTATACGCGTGGCGCATGAAGTAAAATTTCGAGTTTAGAAAAGCCCAGAAAATTTGTCTCGGGTCGCTGCGCGACCCGAGACAAATTTTCACGGGGCTTTTCTAAACTCGAAATTTTACTTCATGCTTAGTCTGGGAGTGGGAAACACTTGTTTAATGCTTTAAATTGAACTTTAAAAAAAACAGGGAATATCCGCAATTGTTGTATCAATGTCATTATTTTTATAAAATCACGTTACTTTTTCTTACTTATTTTAACTTAGAGAAACGTAAAGTGTTAAGTGTGAACATTAATAAATTTAGAATTTTACCCTCTACAAAAAAGTAAAATCCATTTTGTCTCTAAAATAAATATTGAAGCCAATATTTAAACACTTTAAAATTAACATGCGATTTCCTATGTTGCGTCCGCTAAGTCAACACCCGGTATATCACATGAGTAGGAATGCAAATGCATGAGTAGAATTGCAAATGCATTATATACGGATATTTTTTTGTAAGCTTGTTTTTTAATTATTCATTTCCCTTAATACTTATTAGTATTACAATTATTACAATTGTAATTATCATATTTCGTCATTTAATAAGGTATTTAAGCTGAGCATTGTACCATTGTGTTGTTGTTATTTTAGTTATGTTATTTTAATATTTTATTTATGTTAATGGTGTCTGTTAGGCCAGAAGGGTATGTGTGTATGTGTATGTATAAATACTGTTACTTCTTGTGCTGGTGTATATACCGGGTGCTAATCTGACCGCTCGATAATAGCAATTTACATGTAAAATCACACTTTTACAGTTTCCTGCTCCCCTAATTATTTTAGAGCAAAAGCATAAGAGATCAAAGTTGTTTTTCAAAATAGTACCAATAGTAGAAGAATACGAAGATATAAACTAGTATATAATGGAGTAAGGACGCTGGAGAAGTTGGGGGAAGAGAGGGAAAGCAGAAGGAAAAGAGGGGGCAGTAATTAGGGTAGATACAATGTATGTAAGATAGTGTTATGCCAATAAAGGTCTTTTTTTTATATAAATTAGTAATAATTTGAAAAAAATAACAATAGCCATGATTTTAAAACAAAATTTTGCGTCACTAACAACTGTCAGTTTTGACTTTTCGTAAAATCGCACTCCGTTTCGATATTTAAGTGCGCTTTTCAATTAAGTAATTCACAATAATGTCTTCTACAATTGCTGAAAAAAACATATTTCTGAAGTGGTTTTATTCCAGTAATAGTGTAAATGAAGTTCGAAACTTGTTGGCTGGTTTATATCCCGATCGGCCGATACCCGTTTTTTCCGCAATTCAGAACGTGATTTCAAACTAAGCAAAATATGGATCAGCTTTAAACCCTGCCAGCCCTGTTTAAAGCATACTTTAAATATAGCCGAGGAAGAAGAAATTGTGCGAGATAATGTAAAAGAAATGAACGTTATTGCTGCGACCGTTGCAAATCCCCGCATTAGTATTCGGCAAATTGGCGACGATTTAAATTTGCAAATACAACCGCTCTTAAAATTTGCCAGGCAGGTATTATAGAATGGTTTTCTGTGAAACACTAAAAGGAATGGCCAATGTAGATAGATATTTAACAACATTTGTTTTTCTGACGAATCGACCTTCACCATAAATGGAGAGCAAAGAGTGCAATATTATCGCTATTGGGATACGGATAACCCGCATTTGGTGATCGATAAACATTCCCAATATCCGCAGTTAGTCAACGTATGGTTATGAATATACAGACCTAATATTATAGGCCCCTTCTTCATTGATGGGCACTTAAACGGGGGAAAATACCTTGAGTTGTTTCAATCGGAGATTGGCCCCGCCATAGATGCTGTCGCAGGAGAAAATGTGGTATGGTTTTAACAGGATGGATGTGCGCATTTTACAAGAGACGTCACTAAGTATTTAAATATTTGCTATCCAAATACCTGGATTGGACGAGGCGGACCGGTGAATTGGCCAGCTCGTTCACCAGACTTATCACCAAACGACTTCTTTATATGGCGCCACTTAAAATTAAAAACATACGGTGCTAGACATGCTAACATCGAGGTTCTGAAAAACAAAATTACGGAAGAATGCAACAAAATAGCGAACCGGCAACTTGCAAATGTTCGCAGACATTTTTATGATAGACTTGGTCAATGTTTAGCCGCTAATGGAGGTCTTTTTGAGCATTTAATTTGATTTTATTAAAAACAACTGATAGTTGTTGATGACGCAACATTTTGTTATAAAATCATGGCTATTGTTATTTTTTTCAAATTATTAATAATTAATATCTTCGTTTTCTTGTAATATTAGTCCTATTTTGAAAATAAATATAGACCTTTCATATAGCATTTTAACAAGATAAATTCAAATTCAAAACTATTTGAATTCGAGAAAATAAGCTTACGCTTCTTATAGTTTGCACACTTTAAACATAATATATAAAATTACGAAAAAACTATTCGTAAAAATGCAAACAGTGTATTAATTAATAAAACAATTTAAGACGATAAATATCCATTGACACAACTACTTCCCGTGCAAATACACCTCCGGATATTGAATTATACAATGAAATATTTAAAATCTTATTTAATTTGATTTGTTACAATGCTCTATTAAAGTATATGCAACGTTTAGGTCAAATTCTTTTCAAACCAACTAACAATACAATTTAAAATGAAAGGAGAGATAGCAACAAATTAGAAGTGAAAGGACTTGGATTAAAACTAATAGATGGCCTAAGACATTAGTTTTAATCCAAGTCCTTTTACTTCTAATTTGTTGCTATCTCTCCTTTCATTTTAAATTGTATTGTTAGTTGGTTTGAAGAGAATTTGACCTAAACGTTACATATACTTTAATAGAGCGTTGTAACAAATCAAATTACATTATATTTAAAATATTTCATTGCATAATTCAATATCCGGAGGTGTATTTGCACGGAAAGTAGTTGTTTCAATGGATATTTATCGTATTAAATTGTCTTGTAAATTAAGACACTGTTTGCATTTTCACGAATAGTTTTTTCGTAATTTTATATATTAGCATTTTAAATTCTGAATAACTTTGATCTCTTATGCTTCTGCTCTAAAATAATTAGTGGAGCAGGAAACTGCAAATGTGTGATTTTACATGTAAATTGCTATTATCAAGCGGTCGGATTAGCACCCGGTATATACACCACCACAAGAAGTAACGGTACTTATACATACACATACACACATACCCTTCTGGCCTAACAGACACCATTAACATAAATAAAATATTAAAATAACATAACTAAAATAACAACAAAACAATGGTACAATGCTCAGCTTAAATACCTTATTAAATGACGAATTATGATAATTACAATTGTAATAATTGTAATACTAATAAGTATTAAGGGAAATGAATAATTAAAATACAAGTTTACATAAAAATATCCGTATATAATGCATTTGCATTTCTACTCATGCATTTACATTCCTACTCATGTGATATACCGGGTGTTGACTTAGCGGACGCAACATAGGAAATCGCATGTTAATTTTAAAGTGTTCAAATATTGACTTCCCTATTTATTTTAGAGACAAAATGGATTTTACTTTTTTGTAGAGGGTAAAATTCTAAATTTATTGTTGTTCACACTTAACACTTTACGTTTCTCTAAGTTAAAATAAGTAAGAAAAAGTAATGTGATTTTATAAAAATAATGACATTGATAAAACAATTGCGGATATTCCCTGTTTTTTTAAAGTTCAATTTAAAGCATTAAACAAGTGTTTTCCACTCCCAGACTGAGCATGAAGTAAAATTTCGCAGCGACCCGAGACAAATTTTCTGGGCTATTCTAAACTCGAAGTTTTACTTTATGCGCCACGCGTATAAAACACAGATTTCAAGTGAAATACGAATATAAATAAATTTTACAATATTTAAGTGTTTTATATGCGTGGCGTATAATAAACGAATGTCAGGTAATTATCAACTAAAATAATTAGGAAATACTAATGTAATTTTATATAAATAATGATATTTTTCTTGTATAGTGTAAATCATTTCGTAAACATTTACTTTAATTAAGTGACTACGATATTTTTTTCCGTTTTGACATCCGCGGTTGTTGTTTTAATTCCATGGGATGTCATAATTTTTATAAAATCAACGAATGTCAGAAAATTAACAACTAAAATAATTAAGAAAAAGTAATGTGATTTTATAAAAATAATGACATACCATGGAATTGATACAACAATTGCGGATATTCCCTGTTCTTTTTAAAGTTCAATTTAAAGCATTAAACAAGTGTTTTCCACTCCCCGACTAAGCATGAAGTAAAATTTTGAGTTTAGAAAAGCCCCGTGAAAATTTGTCGAGGGTCGCGCAGCGACCCGAGACAAATTTTCCCGGCTTTTCTAAACTAGAAATTTTACTTCATGCGCAACGCGTTTAAACACTATAATATTGTCAAATTTATGTATATTTGAACTTCACTTTAAATCTGTGTTTTATACGCGTGGCGCATGAAGTAAAATTTCGAGTTTAGAAAAGCCCAGAAAATTTGTCTCGGGTCGCTACGCGACCCTCGACAAATTTTAACGGGGCTTTTCTAAACTCAAAATTTTACTTCATGCTTAGTCTGGGAGTGGAAAACACTTGTATAATGCTTTAAATTGAACTTTAAAAAGAACAGGTAATATTAATATTTTCACCACTGATTTATGGTGGATTCGCCGGGATTAAAAAGTTTAGTATGTCTGTTATTGCAAGACAATTTATCAATTTTTACGGTAATTACATTTTTTACCTCGCAAATAAGACAAAATAGAGCACATTACGCCAAATAAACAAATAACTGTTTGAATATTCAACTACTTTTATAACTTGATTTAAACTTGTGGTGATTTCAAGAGGTTACACTCATGTATTATTATGATTTAGTATATTTAAGATAAAATTTAAATATATTTTATCTTAAGTACAGGGCTTTCATTAATTCCCGAACCCCACGTGACTAAATTTAAAATTGCCGCGTAAATTATTGTATTTGTACGTTGGAGGCTTTGAAAAAAGTAACCAAACGTTACTAAAGTCAAATTTGATATAATCGTTTATGCGCGGTGCATCGTTAAACCAACCTTTGAGATCTTACAAGATTCGCCCGGAATTTTCAGGTAAGCAAAAATTGTTTAATTATTCTGAAACATTGAGTTTTATTTCTATTTATTTTGCAGAGTCAATTTGCTAGGATAAGCAAATACTGCGAAAATGGTATTTACAACGAAAAAATTAATAAAAATTAGTTACATTTTTGAAGATGAGCCTATTTTTTTATCATTTTAAATATAATATTTTCAGTCGTCATAAATATACGCCGGCGAATAAATATTTTTAAATCTAGGGAATTTTTGTGTGAGCCATACCACCTTGTACATTTGGTTGCCTATTATTTTTGGTCACGTGGGGTTCGGGAATTAATGAAAGCCCGGTATAATAAAACATAATAATACATGTGTGTAACCTCTTGAAATCACCACAAGTATAAATCAAATTATAAAAGTAGTTGACTATTCAAACAGTTATTTGTTTATTTGGCGTGATATGCTTTAGTATATTTATCCTTTGACCTGGTATATATATATATATATATATATATATATATATATATATATATATATATCTAAATATATATATATATATATATATATATATATATACTGTGTAAAACAAGTAGTGAATATATGCGAATGAATGCTTTAATGAAATGTTTCGTTACGTAAAGAAATCTTATTTATTATTAAAAATCGGATTTCAGTTCACTACTGCCCTTTTACCACGAGCGCTATAAATATTTATTTTTTAAATGTATTAGTATTATGCATATTTTAACGCTTTCATTAATCGGATTTGATTTTATTTTTATGTTAATATTGTATTTTATGTTTTTTTAATGCCACTGTATACTTTTGATTTTGTCCTGTATTGGTTTTTTTTGTTTGGACAATAAAGATTATTATTACTTTTATTGTTTAAATATTAGTATTGTAGCTTAAATCAATAAATACATTTTTTCGTTAATAGCCCGAATGTTTTTAAAAAGTCACAAAATATTCTCTCTATGCACATGTGCAGATACCCGGGTATTTAAATGTTGCATCGAATATTCGGTGGTATTCGTCCGTTGCTAGGCGATTTCTGTAATAAACAATAATATAATTGGTTAAAATTTTCCGAGAGAAATAATCGAGAGAATACCCGGCGACGCGCATTTTTAAGGTTTTGTGCATTATATAAATATCCATGATGTATACCATAGTTTATAAATATCGAAATATATCATGATGGATATCTGATGATATATATCATCCGAACCCCGGTAAAAAGTAAATTCTGTACATTTCAACTCGAAATTAATAACACATTGATTAAGCTTATATCCACACAATCTCCTCAAACAATGTCAACTCCCCCTCCATGGAAAAAGTCAACAAAAACAAGCGTATTTGCTCCATCACGGAATATAAATAGAAACACGACGAACAATCCACAATAATATTATTCGAACAGTTGAAAGTTTTCATTTAATTATTTACTTTATGCATACTCTTCCGAGTGTTCCAAATACACTCCCAACAATTCCGCCATCGCTGTTTATTTTCTTTACAATTATCCGGAATTTCGAAGGTCAACCAGAGAATAGGTATTATTTATAAAATTAGGTGTGGATTTAATTATGCGCTGCGCCATTTTGTCGTAGGATAATTCCCACCCGCAGCAAATGGCGACGAGTGAAAACATGAAGAGGAGTAGGGGTCGCGGGGTGGAATTAATTTCCTTCGGAAAGGTTGCGCGGGATTAATAAGAATAATTCAATTTCGGGGGATTGTTTTAAGTAACCTCTTAAATCATTACCGCTAATTAAGGTAACCGGGGTCGTGTTTAGTTACTGGATCAGGCTGAATGTTCGGGTTGTTAATAGAGGACGTGTTGCCGGGAACAAGTCAATGTTGCTGGGGGTTAATTGGAAAAGTTTCGCTCCCCGTTAAGATGGAACTATTACAATACGTGCACGGCTAGGCTATTCGTTATGATTAATTCATTGTATGTGTTCTCGTAATATTAGATTTCAATTGATTGATGATACTTTCAATTACTGATTATATTTTAATTAACCATTGAAGCACAGTCAGAGAGAGGAATCTTTTAATTACACAAAATTACATTAGAGTAAAATTTGGTTGAATGAAAAAAACATTAGTATACTTATTGTAACTTAAATCGATTAATACATTTTGATAATTAATAGCCCGAATGTATTTAAAAAGCCACAAAGTATTCATACATGTACAAGTACCCGGGTATTTGCATGGTGCATCAAATATTCGGTGGTATTCGTCCGTTAGGTAATTTCTGTAATAAACATTAATATAACTTGTTAACATTAGTAAAATTTATTTCATGAGATCAAACATAAAATCAAGGTGAGTCTAGTATTATGAATTTAACAATATTTCATGTAAAGACAATTACTTTAGGTCACATGAATTGTTCAAAATTGTGTATAAACTTGGACTGCGACTTTACCCTTTATATTTATTTTACATCTTTAACTACACTTTTGGCAATAATTTAAACTTTAGAATAAATCAGTGTTTTACACGCGTGGCACAAGAAGTAAAATTTCGAGTTTAGAAGTTTTCTAAACTCGAAATTTTAATTCATGCTTAATCTGGGAGTAGAAAACACTCGTTTATTGCTTCAAATTGAACTCTTTAGAGAGAGGATTTTTTTGATTATACAAAATCACAAGCAAATTGCCCTGGGACTCGAATTTTGAAAGAGTAAAATTTGGTTGGATGAAAACACATTTGTGAAATTTATTTTGTGAGATCAAACATAAAATCAAGGTGAGCATAGTATTATGAATTTGACAATATTTCATGTAATGACGATTACTTTAGGTCACATAAATTGTGACAGAAAAAATGCGAGGCCTTTCAAAATTGTGTATAAATTTGGACTGCGACTTTACCCTTTATATTTATTTTACATCTTTAACTACACTTTTGGCAATAATTTAAACTTTAGAATAAATCAGTTTTTATACGCGTGGCGCATGAAGTAAAATTTCGAGTTTATAAAAGCCTGGAAATTTGGTTTTGGTCGAAAAATTTTCGGGCTTTTCTAAACTCGAAACTTTACTTCATGCTTAATCTGGGAGTGTAAACACTCGTTTAACGCTTCAAATTGAACTCGTTTTGAAAACAAGGAATGTCGGAAAATTTACAGTGTAAACATACATGTACGTTAACTTAATAGAAAAAATACCTATATATGTATAAAATGTTAACATTAAAAGATAATAATAACATAGAAATTAACAAGGATTATTAATGATAATTTTACCAAAAATAATAATAGTCAACCTATTTTTTTTAAATACGGTGCTTAATGTAATCTTTGAAACTGGTGAGTGTTAAATATTTCGAACCGTTCACAGGTGGTATTTAATATTCAGTACAATTTATTAAATAATTAGTAAACAAAATTGAAATATGTTGTTTCGTTTTTTTCTTTTCTTTAATCTTGACACAAAATATGAGGAAAAATCAAGTTGAAATTTTGTTGAATAACCGTACAATTTATAAAGATACACCTATTTATTTGGGCATTACGAGAAAATGCAATGTTATTAAATATTCTCGTTTTTTTTCTGTAATTTTTAACCAAAATAAATGTTAATTTTATTGTTCGTGACAAAATCGCATTTTCATGTGTTCCAACTTCACTATAAGTAAATTTGAATTAATTTATAGGTTACGTTTCACTGTTTTTGTTTATGTTTGTGAAGATGTATTCCATCTGCTGAATTGTATTGAAAATTACTTCTATCGATTGTTTTCGACTCCCAGATTAAGCATGAAGTAAAATTTCGAGTTTAGAAAAGCCTGAAAATTTGGTTGGGTCCCTCTGCGAAGCGGAGCGACCAATCAAAATTTTACTTCATGCGCCACGCGAATAAAACACTGATTTCAAGTGAATTTCATAGCATAAATAAACGTTTATGCATTTGGTTACAGCTCATTTATTAGGTTTCAATTGCCCCCCTTAAAACTCGAATTGTCTCATTGTTGGGAACCTCTGCTATGCAGGAAATTTTTCTTTTAAGCATGCATATCCTGATGTATCTGCTGTATTTGTTCCGACATTCATTGTTTTTGAAAATCATTCAATTTACAACTTCTAACAAGTGTCTCCATTCTTTGATTAAGAATGAAGTAAAATCTTAAAATGTTAGGCTTTTCTAAGCTTGAAATTTTAGTTCATAGGCCAAGCGTATAAAACACAGAAATATTGTGAAGTTAGAAATACACGTAAAAATACTTGTTTTTAAATGAGTAATTATTATAATTATTTTTTAACCATTTATTAAGAATTTAAGGTACAATATTTAATAGTCCCAATATTAAAATAACAGAACATTTTTATTCTTCACACATTCTTAAGTCAGGTCAAATAATACAATGTACCAAATTAAATTATTTAGTAATTTAAATAATAAAAATTTAATAATGTTGCGCTCTTGCATCAATGGTGCTTAATGAGTTCAAATTAGTGTTATAAATAACGAAATTGAAAGTTTCCACAAATCAATTTGATTTATGACCAAAATGACTTGCTGCATTTATAAATTACCGTACAGTAATTATTTTCAATTATCCAATACAGAAATCCTAAATATTCTATCCATAATAGGAATTGTGAGTATTTACAATGAAATATTTCATAAATTATCTGGATCTTTGCAAACTTACCCGATATTTACGAATTGTAATTTCATAAAGTATCTCAATATAACCATTTTTATTAAACAATAATACACAAAACCAAAATAATTTGCCTAAGAATTATGTGAGCATTTACAATGAAACTTCTGAGAAAAGGCTTCAGAGATGAATAAAAAAATATAAAATAAAAATATAGATGTAGTTATACCTAGAAAATGATTTTAGAATCACCATTTTTCACAAATGTTTGATAAACATCGAAATCAAAAAGCAAAAATGGAATAAATAAGACAAAAAATATAAATGTAATAAGAATTTTGAAAATATTAAGTTTGGTAATGAAAGATCATGAAAATAAAAATTTTAATTAATAGATGACCTATTTAAATAACCTTCTGGAGTCATTAGAGATTCATAAAGCAAAACTGAATCCGGGAATCAGGCTAATAAACGACCAGACGCCTCTATTTGACGCTTTTCTACCTGATAAATAATTTTAAATATATATAAGATTGCAATGTTAGTTTTAAGTAGTTAGTTTGAGAATGACTCGCTGTTGAGTCGAAACTAGTCACAGTACAAAATAAAAAGTGAATACAAAAAAGTAATCAGTGTTAATTATTTAAATATTTACAATGTATCACAAAGTAACCGCCTCCACCACAAAATAGATGACCTCAACTAAAAATGCCTTGATTAAGCATGAAGTAAAATTTCGAGTTCAGAAAATCCTAAAACTTTGGCTTGGTCGCATAGCCATGTTTTCCAAGCTTTTCTGAAATCGAAATTTTACTTTATGCATGACGGGTATAAAACACTGATTTAAAATGAAGTTCAATATATCCTGCTTATGAACCGTTACTCAAGTTATTAACTTTTACGAATGTTTATTTCGTCTAACCAAATCTTGCTCTTGCAAAATTTTATCAATTTGCTTTGAGATATGTAGGTTAGGGTGTCCCTTACTTTATCGAAGACATTTTTGTTTGGTCCTGCTCTCTAAAGTTGTTCTTTTAGTCCAAATTGACTTATACATGAAGTTTAAGTTCAATAAATGATCATTATTTTTATTAATTCTTTCTCTTTGATGAAATCAATGCTATTGGCATATTTATTATAGACATGTATACGATTTATATCGAGTCTGTGTTGTAGGTAGGATATAAAGATGTGTTTAATCGTAGTCGCAGGTCTGCGGATGAAATAAATTGAAATGCATCGGTGCACGCGTGCCAAGAAGTCCCCCGGCGTTACGTATTTATTTCTGCATTGTATAAAGTCACGGAGCACTCCGGGATTCGGAAAAGAAGCACGTACACAAAGACTTGCGCGCATTCCTTTTATATCAGTATCAACAAATACGCTATTAAAATAACAACAGCGACGACCGGAGCAAAACTAGAAATCCAATTGCAGACAGCTCCAGGCTAGATTTATAGAAATAATTCACAGTGACAGAAAAACATTATTTTCTGTATGAATATTAAAAGTGCTATTCTTTTCGCAATCTACAACTCATTTGTTTCACATAGACGAATTCAAACACTCTTTGAAACAACTACCCCCGGGCTAATAAAACCTTTGATGTAGATTGCGAATTGCAATTGCGAAATGTATCACACTTTTAATGTTTTTGAAATATTCTACAACCAAGTATTCGCAATTTCATACATATTTTTTCTATGTTTTTTTTAATTTTATTTTTAGAAAACACATGTATTGCAATTGTCAAAGGAGAAAAGCACATATATAGGGTCTTCGATAAAAAAAAAAACGCCCAACGCCATAACTCTTGTATTTATTGACCGATTTTATTAAACTAAAAACCAAAGTCAATGGCCGTTTAGATACTTAAAATTGACATAAATATTGATTTTTTTAATAATAACTTTATTCTCAAATAGAAGCCAACTTAAGATTTTTAAATTGCTGCCTCATTTTTTTAAATTTTATTACATTAGACTAGTGTTGTGAGTTGGCGAACATTCTCGAGCACGTTCTCTATGACCGAAATGGCAAAATATAGAGAACGTTCTGTTCGGGAACGACCTTGATCATTTTCTGATCGCTGTTTTCACGCGGGCTAAATGCGCTAACATCAATTATCTTCCTCGCACACACTGTTAAACATACTCTCCTTTTTTTAGCAGGGTTGCCAAATCAGTGATTTTTTCATCAAATCTGGTGTTTTCCACTTTCGGCTTTAGACAAATTGTTTGTGATTCAGACGTGGCTAAATTCTGGTGTTTGTTGGAAGTTTTCGGTGACAATCTAGTGATTTACTGTCATCAGAAAGTGAATAAAGTTAAAACAGTCGAACGTGCTGTCAAAACTATAAAAGATTAGGAAATATTTAGCATATCATTTATAAAATTGGCCATGTCCGAATGATCAAACATTTGCAAGAGAATCCTTTTTAATCAATCTTGTATAAATATTTTCCAAGAAGTATATTTTAAACGTCATTTGAATTCAGTGTTTTGTATGCGTGGCGCATGAGGTAAAATTTCGAGTTTAGAAAAGCCCCGTGAAAGTTAGTCTCGGGTCGCTAGCGCGACCCTCGACTAATTTTCTACGCGGGGCTTTTCTAAACTCGAAATTTTACTTCATGCTTAGTCTGCAAGTGAACGACACTCGTTCGAAAGTGATAGCATCAAAAATCAAGTAAATTGATGATTTATGTCAAATTTGACATTTTGATAAATTTTGATGATTTTTGTCAGATTTGAGATTTTTAATGGTTTTTCGGTAATTTCGCCAAATTTGACATTTTGATAAATTTCGATGATTTCTGTCAACTTTGACAATTTGATAAATTTCAATGATTAAGGTCAAACTTGACATTTTTAATTGTATTTTAAATAATTCCGCCAAATGTGATATTTTTAATACACGACGTTTTCAATCGTATTCTGATAATTTCGCACAAATTGATATTTTAACAATCATATTATATTTTGACAATTTTAACACTGATTTAGATTTTATGTTATTTATTAGCGGATATTACCTTTTTTTACAAAATATTAACATAATATAATGTTCGGTGCAAATCGGGTTGCGGGCTCTCCAACCCAATCATCCCGTTTTATCGCCACCATATCTTTCGGTTTTACCCTCTCCTAAATAACCATATATTGTAACTCTTGCATCGGGCGAGAGAAGACGGCAGTTTTAAATAGTTTTGCCTCCGGCTTTTGTACCTGCCTCCGGCTTTAGTAACTGCCCCCGGCTATAGACTTGCCTCCGGCTTTAATAGTGCAACCCCAAAGGAAGTAGAAGACCAGAAGAGAGCCGCCAGTCCTCTTCAAGACCGTACGAGGCTTAAGGTTAGTTCCTTTTTTCCATAATTAATCCTCCCGGATTGGAGAGGCCACCCCCCCTGGTACGCTATTACAAAGCTACCAAACATATAAATTGAATAACAAAAATTAAGAAAAATAAAAATCGAACATTTGACGAACAAATTGCAAAAGCAATTAAGTAAAATAAAGCTAAGTAAATAAACTACCGAAGAACGATTTTTATTAACAAAATCACACAAGTAATCAAATTATTAATTTAACAACTTAACAATTTCTTAACTTTCCTCACATCAATCCTACGAATAAAATGACTTTGTAAAAAGTGTAAAAATAGTTAAACATTGTTAAAAATATAAAAAATGTCAAAATAATGGAAAACTGTGGAATAGGTAAGAAGTGTCATGTTTATACTTGCCATGTTTATCAGATTTTCAACAAATCGATATTTTCATAAAATTTTTATCATTTCGAGATTTTTGTCGATTCATCAAATTTTCATCAGATTTTGCAATATTTCGAGATTTATCTCAACTTATAAAATGTTGATGAAATTTTCAATATTTCGAGATTTTTAATTAATTTATAAAAATGTTCATTAGATCTTCAGCATATCTTGATTTTTTATTTTTTGTCATTTTTATCTATTTATAAAATTTTAATGAAATTTTCGATATTTCGAGATTTTTGAACTTTATTTCGAACATTATTTGAACTTACAAATTTGAGATTTTTTTCCTTCAAGACATATTTATACCATTTTTGCCATTGGATGACAATTTTAATATTTTTTACCTTTTTGACGTAAATAGACATTAGATGATATTTTTGAGAATAGATTATATTCTTGATATTAGACTACGTTTCTTGACACTAGATGACATTTTTCACATTAAATGTTACCTTTGATGAAAAATAAAATGTTTCACTTTTTTTAACATTTTTGATGTTGACATTAAATGACATATTTGACATTAGATGGGAGTTCTGACATTTGATATTTTTTTACATTTTTGACATTAGACGACAATTTTGACATTTGATGGTTTTGATATTACATATTTACTTGTGTTGTCTAACAATATAAAAATTGTCATCTAATGCAGATGACAATTTTTATATTACTAGATAATATTTTTGACCTTATTACTGATTTTGACAGAAATTTTCGTTTTTGTAAGAACGTTTTTGTCAAATTGTCACGATTTTTTATATTTACGAGATGACATTTTGGTAATTTAGATGTTTTTAGCAATTTTAAATAATTTTGACATACTTTGATACGCGTGACGCATGAAGTAAAATTTTGAGTTTAGAAAAGCCCGCAAAATTTGGCTCGGTTGCTGCGCCGAGCCAAATTTTGCTCGGGGCTTTTCTAAACTCGAAATTTTACCTCATGCTTAGTCTGGGAGTGGAAACACTCGTTCGAACTTTAAATTTAAGTCTTTTATAAAATCGACGAATGTAATATAATAAATCATTCATTGAAATCGTAGAAAAAGATGCAAAATTTTACCTAAAATCAACTTTTAGAGTTAACTTTATAATTTGCTCGGCTCTATTCCTAAGAACAGTATTTATAAAATATTCAAGTTGCATTTAATATAATCACAAACTGTGAATAAATCGAAAAAATCTAGAAATATCAAAAATCTCGACATGTTGAAAATCTTGACGGTCCACTCCCAGACTAAGCATGAAGTAAAATTTCGAGTTTAGAAAAGCCCCGCGTAGAAAATTTGTCGAGGGTCGCGCGTATAAAACACTGAAATATTGTAAAGTTTAAAAAAATACAAGCCTTTATTTTGTTCGGATGGTTGACAAGTTGTGTTGAATCTTCTAAGCTGATTATACATACTAACTCTATAAATTTTGATCAGATTGAACGTCCAATATTGTTTTAAGGCACATTACATTTATTGCCAAAAAATCATGCGAACAAGGTTTATTATACATTTTCAATGTCCAACATAATAAAATAAGAAAAGTATATGCAGCTATTTAAAAATTTAAAGTTGACTTTTATTTGGCAATGAAGTTAATTTTGACCAAATATATACGTAGTGTCAATTTATGGTATTGAAACTCCGATTGACTTTGTTTTTTAGTTCATTCAAATCGATCAATAAATAACAGAGTTAAGGCGTTGGGCGTTTTTGATCGAACACCCTGTATAAAATTACTTAATGTTAATTTTATGTTAACATTAAGTAATTTTATACCAGGTGTTTGATCAAAAACGCCCAACGCCATAACTCTGTTATTTATTGATCTATTTGAATGAATTAAAACAATAAGTTAAAATTACAATTATAATTATTTACTTCAATATTGAACCGCTTATAGTATATAGTATATAGAACCGCTTATAGTATATAGTTTATAGAACCGCTTATAGTATATAGTATTAGAACCGCTTATAGTATATAGAACCGCTTATAGTATATCACTAAAATATTAATATACAGGGTTAGGCAATAGTATGGATACACCGGATTTCTGGCTAAACTATACGTGCAACGAAAAAATACTTTTAACAAACATTTTTGTAATTGTTTTCATCTATTCAAGGACGTAATGTGATTTCCAACAGTTATCCTATTTCTCAAGGTATGACGGCATCGGTATTTTTTCAAATGGGACACCCTGTACATTTAAAAACACTGAACTATTGTGAAGTTTAAAAATTCAGTTTTGTCGCGTAGCGAAGCGGAGCGACCAAACCAAATTTTCAGGAGTCTTCGAAAAGAGGAAATGAGATACATGTTTTCGAGCTTTGCGCCTTCAAAGTTCGAGCACCTAAAGCAGTTTGCTCCAAGTGCTCCACGGTAGCTACATCCGTGAGCGAGTAAGATTTTGTGCATACATACACCTCAAGTAATTCACGACTGCAATTTAAACTTAAACGAGCATTACTTGAATAATTGCGGCACTTAATACGATTGCTAATGCAATAGACAAAGCCCCGGTTATGGCGAGGAGTACGTGAACGTTTTGACAATGCCATTATATAAACCCAGTCTTGGCAAAATACATCGAGAATCTGGGATCCTAGGATCCGGCTGTGTGACTAACATCAGGTATTATTTCCCAGTGGTTGCATCCGAATGCAGTGTTTGTTCCACGAATTGAATTAATTCATTCATCATCTGTTACATCTAGATTTGCGCCATTAACTCGAAATTGGATTTTGCTATAGCGGTTACGAGGTTATCAATATGGAAATCACTTCGGAACATTTTAACTCTCATTAGATGCTACACGGTTTAATAGTGCTCGGTGTAATGTAAGTTATATATCGCATTATTATCTGATGTTAAAATTGAATTTGAATGTTCTAGTAAAAGCACTAACATTTTTTTCTTTCAAGTATACAAATATAAAAACATGTCCTAATGTATACGTTGCAAATTTTCAGGCATTCGTTGATTTTATAAATGCGTTCAATTTAATATTTTTAACGAGTGTTTTTACAGATTTTCTGGGCTTTTCAAACTCGAAATTTTACTCCGTGCTTAATCAAGAAGTAGAAGCAGTCGTTAACAGCTTTGTATTGAACACATCTAAAAAATCAATTTAAGCTTGAACATTTCCAGTATATCCATCGGAAAATGTAACTATACTTGAAAGAATCATCCCTCTTTGCGTTCACTTTGATACTTGTAACAAGTGTTTTTACATATGCATATGTTTTTTTTTAATAGTTCAATTTGAAGCTTTAAACAAGTGTTTTCACTCCCAGACAAAGCATAAAGTAAATTTTCGAGAAATTTTACTTTATGCGCCACGCGTATTAAACACTAAAATATTGTGAAATTTATGTATATTTAAGCCACACTTGAAATCAGTGTTTTATACGCGTGTCGCATGAAGTAAAATTTCGAGTTTAGAAAAGCCCAGAAAACTTGTCTCGGGTCGCTGCGCGACCCTTAACACATTTTCACGGGGCTTTTCTAAACTCGAAATTTTACTTCATGTGCCACGGGTATAAACACAGATTTTAAGTGAAGTTCGAATATACATAAATTTGACAATATTATAGTGTTTTATAAGCGTGGCGCATGAAGTAAAATTTCGAGTTTAGAAAAGCCCAGAAAATTTGTCGAGGGTCGCTGGGCGACCCTCGACAAATTTTCACGGGGCTTTTCTAAACTCGAAATTTTACTTCATGCTTAGTCTGGGAGTGGAAAACACTCGTTTAATGCTTCCAATTGAACTCTTTTAAAAAAACACAACCTTTAATATTCATTATAATAATTTATTTATTTTGCAATATTGTATTTGTACTAGTGATAGGCCGACTCGAGTGAGAATAATCGAATCATTTAATTATTAAAATCATCGATTATTTAACATTCGAAAAAACATTCGAATTCAAATGATAAAATTAAACATTTAAATAATTATACAGGAATTGTTTTCTTTTAAGTATACATATGCATATGTTTATTTTAAGTAATTCAAACAAGTGTTTCTACTCCCAGACAAAGTATGAAGTAAAATTTAGAAAAGCCCCGTGAAAATTTGTTGAGGGTCGCGCAGTAGTTGGCGTATAGTGGTCAGCAATAATAATAATAATGTGTCTTTTTTAAAAATGTTTACAAATTTTACAATAAAAATTGCCTATACAGGTTGAAAAGGTGTCAAAATACATTAAAATTATATAATATATAAAATTACGAAAAAAGTATTCGTGAAAATGCAAACAGTGTCTTAATTAATAAGACAATTTAAGACGATAAATATCCATTCCCCGTCTTAAATTGTCTTATTAATTAAGACACTGTTTGCATTTTCACGAATACTTTTTTCGTAATTTTATATATTATGTTTAAAGTGTGCAAACTATAAGAAGCGTAAGCTTATTTTCTCGAATTCAAATAGTTTTAAATTTGAATTTATTAAAATTATAGTTACAATTACATAATAGAAATTATTTTATTGAATATGAGAGAGGGTGGGGTCGGGGTAAAGACGTTGGAGAAGCTAGGGAGGGAGAGGAAAAATAGAAGGGAGGGGATTTAGTTTTAGAATAGAATGTAAAGTTTTTGTTTGTAATGAAGAATGCCAATAAAGGTTTTTTTTTTATTGAATATGGTTAGATGTTTATGATGTGGTCATTTAGCTGAGTTTTGAAATGTGTTGTGTTGTATTTATGTTATTTTATATTATCGGGTAGTGCGTTGAAGAGTTTAATGCTCATAAAGTGGTTTTGTTTTTTAATTTTGTGTTATTGTTTTTCTTTATGACACTTGCGACACACATTTTGATGGTTGTGACTAATTTTAAACTAACGAGTGTCTTCCACTCCCAGACTAAGCATGAAGTAAAATTTCGAGTTTAGAAAAGCCCCGCGTAGAAAATTAGTAACGGGGCTTTTCTAAACTCGAAATTTTACTTCATGCGCCACGCCTATAAACCACTGATTCAAAGTGAAGTTAAAAATATAAACAGTTTAGATTTGATATATATTTACTGAGATATAGCGAAAAAATATTTATTTTGTGAATATTTTGTAAATGAAATTATAATAAAAGTAGAACAAATTTAGTTTGATACACTTTTCCATATTCTTAATATTTAAATCATCAAGATAAATTGAATTTTTCAATAGTTTGCAGAATATTTACAAAATACAAAAACAAATTAAAATTAATATCGACTTTCTGCAAAAATGTATTCTCGTAGAGTCTTCTCCGAGCTGTTTCAATGAATATTAAGAGAAGTCTTAACGAGACAAAATTTTTGCAGAAAGTCGATATTCATTTTGGCTGAATTCTAGTTTGTGTTAAAAACGAATAAGTGATTTTGGCTCACGAAAACAGTTTTTCAATATCTTTTCAAATAAAAAGAAAAGAAAAGCATAAGAATTTGGATTGGCCGCGTAGCGAAGCGGAGCGGCCTATACAAATTAGGCTTTTCTAAACTCAAAATTTTACATCATGCGCCACGCTTAAAAACACTGATTTACAGTGAAGTTCAAAAACACACACATACAACAACAATTATAGGCAACCTAATATACGTTAGTTATTGGGTTATTGGGACAAAGAAAAGGTTTAATGGATATCTACTGGTTTGGGGTGTATTATTTATGCTCAAAATATTCCACGGCAAAGAGATCGGACTTACCGTTTAGTCAAAATTAACTGTTGAACATTTCGTTTTTGATGGGTTCTGAAGGGTTATGTTTGTTATTTTCGAGCGTTATTTTTGTGGTTGTTTTTCTTATAGATAATATAAAACGTATAGTAAGCAATAATCCCGTCAGGGGTCGCGCTTTACAGCGGTAACTTTAAAATACATACTAATTAATTTTAATACACGTTAAACAATTATAGGTACATAGGACATAATATCATATGTCCAATTAAAAGAAACCTCTAGAGTGCTATAATGTAATCTTTTATTTAATTTAGGTTGGCTACACGCTTTAGAAATTGAAATATAAAACGTCAGACATAATAATTGTAATATATAAGTTCAGAGTTGCCAACCTACAATATTTTCCAAGGCACTCTAGACATTTTTTTATTGAACATACGATATAATAACGTTAAGATTATTTAAGTGCATGCATGTTTTCATGGTTATGAAAATAACCGATTTATTGAAGATTGATGAAAAATCTAATTCAGTAGAATTTAAGTGTAAAAAATTAAAAGGAATTTTAAAACTGATAAACCATACTTGATGAATTCCATATGTGTAGTAGTTTATAGCTTGAGCGATTTTACATGCTTTTAGGTTATGTTAGGTTATTAGAAAGGTTTACAATAGAATAAATTGCGTAAGTCTTTTTGCGCACGTTAAATATTCCACATAGTTCTAGGTTAGGTTAGGTTAGGTTAGGAGAAAGGTTTGCAACAGAATAAATTGCATATGTCTCTTTGCACACGATTACTATTCCACATACTTCTAGGATAGCTTAGGTTAGGAGAGAGGTTTGCAATAGAATAATTGCGCAAGTCTCTTTGCCCACGATACCTATTCTTTGTTATAAAAGATACATTTCTTAAATTTCCCACCATGTTTACATTAGCGCCCACTGGTGTTAGATATTTTATTTTATATCAAGACAAACAAAGATAAACGAAGATTACTAATCATTATTTATTTAGAAATAACCTTAAAATCTGAGTTGTGTATTGGTGTGTTTTTGTTAGTATATTTTTTTATCAAATTCAAAGCATCGTCTCAAAGTTAGTGAGCAGTAGTGAAATTAAGAACTGTGGTTATTACATAATAAGTAAAGAATTATACCGGGAACGGCGAACATTACCTTGCAGAAAAGCGTTAATTTCAGATACAATTTGTGAGCGAAATGTAAGTGTAATTATTGAAAAACTACTGTTTATGCTTCCTGCTTCCTTTTCATCAATACAAACAGGATCAACTTGGTAAATATTGCTATTTTTAAAATGAAATTGCCAATTCTTGGCTACAGAATACTTTAAACAGTAAAAGTGCGATTCTTTTCGCAATCTACAACAAGTTAGTCTTACAAAGACTATATCAAACACTCATTGAAACAACTACTTCCCGGGCTTGTACCCTGACGGACATTAAATTATACAACAAGTGTTTGCTGTTACATACAGTAAGGTTACTGTATCTAACAGCAAACACTTATTGTAAATGTAACAATTTGGGTCAAATTATTCAGGCCATCTATAGACGCGTTTCGAGATTTATCTCTCATTAGTATAGCTTTGCCATTCCCTCTAAACAATGTGTCACCTTAGACTGGCGGTCATGTTACCGTTCAAACATAAGTATAAATTAAATTGCCAATTTTTGACTGCAGAATACTTCAAACATTAAAAGTGCGATTCTTTTCGCAATCTACAAGTTAGTCTTACAAAGACTATATTAAACACTCATTGAAACAACTACTTCCCGGGCTAATACCCCGACGGAAATTGAATTATACAAGTGTTTGCTGTTACATACGGTACAGTGGCCTGAATAATTTAACCCGAATTGTTACATTTGCAGTAGGTTACTGTATGTAACAGTAAACACTTGTTGTATAATTCAATGCCCGTCAGGGTATTAGCCTAGGAAGTAGTTGTTTCAATGAGTGTTTGATATAGTCTTTGTAAGACTAACTTGTTGTAGATTGCGAAAAGAATCGCACTTTTAATGATTGCTATTTTTATTTGTAACTTGAAATAAATATTGGTGTAGGTCAGCGGCGGCTCGCAGCCTAACTTCAGGGTAGGCCAGAGACCCAAGGTAATATGTATCCGTTATTGAAAGGTGACTTTGTTGTGCAATTTCTTGTATTTATAAAACGCGATCCCAACCTCAAATTGTTTGTGCCTTGGTGCTGTGGCCTACCCTGAAGATAGGCTGCGAGTCGTCGCTGGTGTAGGTATTATATTCCTAAATCTAACACTTCGTGATTTTCAACAAGAAATTTTGACCAAACGGTAAGTCCGATCTCGTAATAAACACTTTGAGTGGGTATATTTAAAGCTTAAATAATACACCCAAACCAACAAAATATCAATTTAACTTTTTTTTCAGCGAAAAATCGCCGTTGACACAAAGTCACTACACCACTGTACTCACTACTACAATATGGGATTTTTGTATTACTTGCAAAGTAAAGCTATGTTCTGAAATAATATCTGAATCCATTGTCCTCAATTCTTTAATTAAAGAATGCATAAATTAACCCAATCCTAAAATAAATCTACTGTATACTAAGGAAAAGCATATTTTAATTGGTAATTAGCAGATTTAAAGAATCCTGCTGTGATATTTATCCAAAAAAAAAAACACTCACGTACAATAAAACGTTACCGGATTTTTCATTATTTACGACACTGACAGATGTAATTCATGTTAAAATGCGAAAGCCGGGCAACGGCAATCTGAGGGGGAAATGAAGATAAATCTGGCCCGTCGGAAAAATTATGATTTCAAAATAATGCCGCGAATTCAAATTTATCTCTCGCGCTTGTCGATTGTAAATTGATTACTGCCTGCGACCCATATTCGCAGAAAGGATAAACTTTCTTACCAAAACTCCTCTCACCGCCGTCTCCGCTTCCTCCCCACTTTTTGTTCTTGCATCCCATTATTGGAGTTTCCGGGCGGATTTTTTTCGTCAGTGTTCCGTTAATTGAATTTCTTTGTAGAAATGACAGGAAACTTTGAATTTCAAGTTGAAGATTATTTCGCTTGCTAAATAAAAATACAGACATTGACACAATTTATAGATATAAATGAAATTGCCAATTCTTAGTTGCAGAATACTTCAAACATTAAAAGTGCGATTCTTTTCGCAATCTACAACAAGTTAGTCTTACAAAGACTATATCAAACACTCATTGAAACAACTACGTCCCAAGCTAATACCCCGAAGGACATTGAATTATACAACAAGTGTTTGCTGTTACATACAGTAACCTACTGCAAATGTAACAATTTGGGTCAAATTATTCAGGCCATTAATAGACGCGTTTCGAGATTTATCTCTCATCAGTATAGCTCTATACAATTTGACACCTTAGACTGGCAGTTACGTTACTGTTCAAACATAAGTATAAATGAAATTGCCAATTCTTGGTTGCAGAATACTTTAAACTTTATAGATGATAGGAAATAAAGATGATCATTTCCTATTATGTATTACAACAGGCGCACAAACACTGAAATTTTGTAAAGTTTACAATAGTTGACTCAACTTGATTTTATTTTTTATTTTACGTAATAAGTTTTAAAAAATGTTATTCCGTTTGAATTTTAGTGTTCTTGTATTTTATATTATAGACACATATCGTCGCTGTTACTTCAATAGGTCGTATGTCAAAAAAAACTGGATTTTGAGTTACGACGGCCAAAGTGACCAAAATTATCGTTTCTATATACTAGCAAAACCTCTCAAGTCAAAAGCTAGAGAGAAATAGAATATAAAATAAAATGCGTACTTGCAATATTTCCTATAGCACCATCTCTCTTCATTTGGTTCATGCAATTACTCGTATGTCAAGCGCTGGTTTGTTTACAAGTGTTTACCTCGTGTTTATGTGGATTTTAATTAAGGTTTCAATATAACAAATTCATCGTTGTTATAGGTAAGTTGCAGTTTGTTTTAAATACTAAAAAGTACTAGAACATCTTCATAAATACATTAAAACTATGAATCAACAAATCTAACCTAAAAATACAAAATAAAAATTCCGCAAAGTTGACCTGCTCTTTACTTTTGCTTTCTAAACTAATTTTTATTATAATTAGGGCACATTTTGTTATTAACATAACATAATTTCTAAAAAACTTAGCTTCCTAGGGCTTCATACTAAATTTGATGTTGACATACGATATATTGCTTTGTTTAATATTATATCAATAGATGACATACGACAATTTGCACCTGTTTTTTTTTCAGTTTATCTAGCAACGCCATGTTTTCTGGAAATGGGAGAGGCAGTCGTTTATTGCTACAAGCGATTAATCAGCAAAATAGTAGCAATTTGACAGTGGAGACAGTAGAGATGGCACCTGAAAATACTTCTACGACTGCAGACATAGAAGAAAGCAATGAAATATTAGAGTGGGAACAATTGGGAAGTGAGAGCATTGTTACTGTTACCAATGACAATATTGTTCCTGTTACCAATGACAATACTTCTTTAAAAAAAATAAAAGTAGCTACTCCCGCCGAATTATTAAACAAACACCAAGAATTAGATTTTGAAGAATCTTCAGGTGAAGAATTTTTTGAGGATAGTGGTTCTGAGTATGAACCACCAGGGAATCTAAGAGCGAATGAAAGTAATACATCAGATAATGAGAGCATACAAGATTTTTCAACATCTGCAACTGATGGTCGTCAAAGTGAAAAAAGAAGAAGTAAGGGACAAGCTAATCCAAAAATGTGGAAGAGAACTAAAAATGCGGATTTAAGACTACATGGCAAATCCTACATTGGATTCAAAAAAAAATGTAGATAGAGAATACTGCCAAACAGCAACTAAGCAAGAGCGATCTATAGGAATAAAATATCCTGGTCATACAGTGAAACAAGGGAAGGGTGGACCACGTCAAAATTTTAAATGTTCAGAAATAACAGAAGATCAGAGAAAATATATATTTACTTCTTTCTGGAACTTGGCATCTTGGGATGCTAAAAATGAATTTGTTAGAGGACAAGTTTTACCAATAAATCTGTATGTAAGAAAATGTTTTTGACTACACTTGGCATTGGCGAAAAGACGGTGCAAAATTGGGTTTGTACGCCGCAGGAACATGAAGAGGTTTTAAAAGAAGAAACTGCACATGTCAAAGCAATAGACGATTTTTTTACTGGTTTATCCAAAGTAGAGTCCCACTATGCTAGGAAGTCAACATCAAAGTTATATTGGGAACCTGTATGGGACAGTTACAGGCATGTATACAGGGTATATCAAGAAAAATGTGGCGAAGAAAATAAAACAGCTGCTTCGTGGACAACATTTTTTAAAGTTTTTAAATAGAACAACTTAGACATTTGGTGCCCAAAAGAAGACCAATGCAATACTTGCTCATTATTTAAAAATGGGTCAGAAACTGCAGAAAATTATCAATCACACATAGATAGAAAACAGCAAGCGCGTGATGAGAAGGAAGCAGATAAGAGTGATAAAAATATCTTATGTTACGCGGTGGATCTCCAAGCAGTATTGCTTGCACCAAGGTTAAATGCATCGGCCAATTACTATAAAACGAAAGTGACGTGTTTTCCTCCATAGCTACAAAATTTCTAAATAAAGAAATAATTGCGTACAACCCCTCAAAAATGGTTATTTGGAGCGATGGCTGCAGCTACCAAAACAGAAATGTAAAGTTGTCGAATGCCCTACTGGATTTATCAATAAAATACTCTATCACAATACAACAAAAATATCTGGAAGTAGGGCACACACAAATGGAGGTGGACTCGGTCCACAGTTGCATCGAAAGAAAACTGGGACGAAGCGACTATTTACACATAATATCAGGAGCAAGGCTGAGTCCATCGCCATACGAAGCTGTAGCATTGTCATTTTCTGACTTCAACCAATTTGAAGCTACTTATTATAGCAGTATACGACCTGGGAAAAAAATCTGGTGATCCTGTCGTAACCGACCTTTGTGCGCTACAGTACACTTCAGAAGGTGTGATTCAATTCAAGCTAAAATTTTCTGATGAGTGGAAAGACCTGCCACATCGTCAAAAGCGGATGGTAACTGATCAAGTTAGGCCTCCTTTATATAACGGGCCTCTGCCCATTGATGGGTCAAAATATAACCATCTACATGAATTAAAGGAACTAATTCCACGTGACTGCCGATTGTTCTATGAAAACTTAACTCACAACTAGTCTAGTTGTGAATTAACTTTTCATAGAACAAAAACTTTTTTTTTGTAAATCTATGTTCTAAATGTTCCAAATCTATGTTCTAAGTAGGTATTTAATAAAGAAAAATTAATGTACTATCTTATCTTGATTCTTTTTCCTACTCCTGTAGTTTTAGTATTATTGACAATAAGTCGTATGTCAATAATTACAACCAAATGATAGTATTAATATATCGTATGTGAAAGTATCTCTGCCAGCTTGTTAATATTAATTTTTATAATAGTGTGCTCCAAAACGTGTTTAAAGTTTTATTTTTTGCCGATTTTAGTTTATTAAAAGAAATTACGGCATAAAAGTTAAACAGTTTTTTTTACTTTCTGAAAAACAAGTTTTTTTGACATACGACCTATCGAAGTAACAGCGACGATATTATCTTTATATATGTTCGAAAGCGTAAACGCCATCTAATGCCCATTAGCATAAGTAGCATCGTCAATAGGTGGCAAACTAAACGTTTGTATACAGCAATTGTTCGTCCACAACAGGGTTTTATTTTATAGATTACAAATATCAAGAATATGAATTTGTCTTCAGTACTCAATCATTCACTGGATTACTATATACGCGTTTCAGGCTTCAACGCCATAATCAGTATAGTCCCGAACTAGTGCTTGAAGAATACTGAACATCTTTAACCATTTATTATGGCCTGTGCAATTTACATATGTTCAAAAGCGTACACGCCATCTAATGCCAATTAGCTTAAGTAGCATCGTCAATAGCTTTCAAACTAATCGTTTGTATACAGCAATTGTTCGTCCACAACAGGGCTTTATTCTATAGAATACCGGAGCTGGGCAGGATTCGAATCCCTTTAGAGGATTCAAAAGAGGAATTCGAATACTTTAGTTCAACTGGATTCGTGATCCGGATTCGTTACATTTTTTTAAGAGGGTTCGTATTCAAATCCAAATGTGGGTGATTCGAATTCTTATAAAAGGATTCGAATATTTATAAAAGAATTCGAATACTTACAAAAGGTTCTGAATCATCAAATATAATTCGAATTAATTAATCCTCACATAACTTAAAAAATGTCTTTTATGTGTTTTTAAATTTCTCGTTAAATCACTGTTTTATACGCGTGGCGCATGAAGTAAAATTTCGAGTTTAGAAAAGCCCAGAAAATTTGTCTCGGGTCGCTGCGCGACCCTCGACAAATTTTCAAGGGGCTTTTCTAAACTCGAAATTTTACTTCATGCTTAGTCTGGGAGTGGAAACGATCGTTCGAAACTTTAAACTGAATGCTTTGATAAGAATATTAAAATACTGAAAATGTTTTTAAAGATAATAATCAAGTTTTCAAAATTTTGTTTAATATTATTTGAAGTAAAACAGACATGGCAGCCACAATCTGAAATGTTAAATTTTTCAGGCATTTCCCTGATTCAAGATTTTTTTCCTTGACCTTTTAATATAACTTTCTTCTGTAGGAAACCCTAATTTTGTTAAATTGTTTTTATTGTTTTTGTCAATATTTAAGTTAATTTCATAAATTTTTACGTGTCTTGTAATTTGCCTGCTGATTTTGACAAATTTAATATCATGTGGCTTTTTGGTTGGTGTTTTGGTCAATTTGAATATAATTCCATTACTTTTCTATGACTTTCCCGATTTTAATGATATTCAGTGAATTTTTAATTTACGTAATTTTCAGGCATTTGTCGATTTTATAATAGAGTTCAATTTAAAGTTTTGAACGGGTGTTTCTACTCCCAGGCTAAGCATGAAGTAAAATTTCGAGTTACGAAAAGCCCCGTGAAAATTTGTCGAGGGTCGCGCAGCGACCCGAGACAAATTTTCGGGCTTTTCTAAACTCGAAATTTTACTTCATGCGCTACGCGTACAAAACACTGATTTGAAGTGAAGTTCAAAAACACACAAATACATCTTTAATCAGAGTAACAGGGATTCAGATATTTAGTCTGGTATCAACGATGTTCTGTGTTAATAAATAATAAGGTCTGAATATTTTTCTTAAAACAACTGGTAACGATATTTATATATTAATATCTTCAATTTGGTTCTCATTAATCACTTTATGAAACATGTTTTCAATATTGATAATTAAATAAAAGTCACTTGGTTTGTCTCACTACTATTTCGGAGAGAATAAAAAATAGTAGTGAAACAAACCAAGTGACTTTTATTTAATTATCAATATATATTAATGGTTGCAAAAATATAATAAAATAAAATTTATTCTTAAAGGATTTATTTTCGTGATACGAAATAACAGGATTCGGATCTTTGATTCGAATCATATTTGTCTCTTACGAATCCTTTATTCGAGTATTCGAATCCTTTTTACGAGGATTCGTCCCAGCTCCGTAGAATACAAAAATCAAGATGTTCAGTATTTTTCAAGGACTGGTTCGAGATTATGCTGATAATGGCATTGAAGCTTGAAACCCGTATATAGTTATCCGGTGAATGAATGTGTACTGAACACAAATTCATATTCTTGATATTTGTATTCTATAAAATAAAGCCCTGTTGTGGACTAACAATTGCTGTATACAAACGTTTAGTTTGCCAACTATTGACGACGCTACTTAAGCTAATGGGCATTAGATGGCGTTTACGCTTTCGAACATATGTAAATTGCACAGGCCATAATAAATGGTTAAAGATGTTCATTATTCGTTTACGCTTTCAAATAAAGCAAAAATTAAAGCTGTACTGAGCGAAGAATCCATTTATTCCTTTGAAGACTTTTTTAAAATAAAATGGTAGGGTAATTCAGTCCAAGCTAATATGTGATATTTACACTCATCATTGTTATTTTATTTATTTTTTTCTTTTTTTAAATGTTTATCATGTTATGCAGACCTTTATGCGATACCCATTTGTTTATGTTTTGTAATGTGCACATTATATTCTCTATTTACAAATTTTAAATTGTCATGTTTTGTCCAATCTACGAATTTTAATAGTTATGTCATGCCCTGTATACAAATTTTGAAATGTCTTATTCTGTCCAATTTACTTTCAATTATCATTTTATGTCTAATTTTTATTGTTGTACAATATACATCTTTTACACTTTCCGTCCCATATACAAATTTTAAATTGTCTTGTTCTGTCTAATTTACTATTTTGAACTGTTATGTCCTGTCCATTATACAAATTTTAAACAACACTGTAGAGTTAGTAATATTTATATTTTTTATACATATATTTATTATTATACATTATTAGGTTAATTTATCAAACCTCCTGGCCTTCACTAGTACTAGATTATTTACTATTGACAATTTTTTTTGTTTAAACAATTCTTATATATTATTATAAAATTTCCTTTCTGACAATGTGATGTCAATTTGGTCATAAACAATAAAGATTTATTATTATTATTCTTCAAGCACTGGTTCGGGACTATACTGATAATGGTATTGAAGCCTGAAACGCGTATATAGTTATCCGGTGATTAAATGAGTACTGAACACAAATTCATATTCTTGATATTTGTATTCTATAAAGACGAACAATTGCTGTATACAAATGTTTAGTTTGCTAGCTATTGACGATGCTACTTAAGCTAATGGGCATTAGATGGCGTTTACACTTTCAAACATATGTAAATTTCACAAGCCATAATAAATAATCTAAGATGTTCAGTATTCTCCAAGCACTGGTTCGGAACTATACTGATGATGGCTTTGAAGCCTGAAACGCGTATATAGTTATCCGGTGCATAAATGAGTACTAAACGCAAATTTATATTCCTTGCACATATTTTCTGATTTGTTTACCAGAGTTTTTCGTATAATATATAAATAAAAATATTTCTTCCAACTTTCGTAAAAAGCTTATTAAAAGATCAAAGATCAAGCAAAATTCCCATTTAATTTTTCCTTTCACCGCTTTTAATCTGATTGAAAATCCGGTAAAACGTATGCTTTTTCTTATATTAAATTATTCAATAGGTGGCTTTGTTTGGTAATTCATCGTATTATGTTGTTGTGTTTGTTATGAATTAATAAGTTATTTAATACCTATGTTGAGTAGTATTTCAACATTTATAACGCAGAAGTGTTGTAGTATTATAATGAGGCACTTCTGGCTGTTTCAGCTCGTGGTGATATTTTATGCATTCAGAAAGTTTATTTTGGAAGCTCTCATGGTACGGCCACAGTCACAATATGCATGAAACAAATTCGGTCGGTCGACACTTTGCCATTTCAAGGTTTCGAATAACACTCGTTGCGAATGCACTGCGTTCCGAAAGTGCACATAATAGTTAAAGTGCTTCATATTTAAACTGATAAATGTATGAACATGAATACGAAGAGTGTAATTCCATATTTCCATGTTAAATCGAAGTTTTTATATCAAATACATGTTACCATCGTTACAACCAGTCTTTAGAGAATAGTTATCAATCAAATGTGTGCTTTATTTTTTAATGATTAAATCACTTTTGTAAATAATAATAATAATAATTAATTAAACATTCTCAAAAAAGTGATAGCAAGGAAGGTAAAAACTATCTTTTAAACATTGAGGGTTAATTCTGTGGCTAAAAGAAAAACGAGTTGACTACACTTTTTTTAAAAAATGAGTGTTACCATAATTCGTATTATGGTAAAAAAATGATTGCAAGGAAGGTAAAAACTGTCTTTTAAACATTAAGGGTCAATTCTGTGGCTAAAAGGAAAAACGAGTTGACTTCACTTTTTGAAAACAAATGAGTTTTACCATAATTCGTATTATGGTAAAAAAATAATTGCATGGAAGGTAAAAACTGTCTATTAAACATTAAGGGTCAATTCTGTGGCTAAAAGGAAAGACGAGTTGACCTCACTTTTTGAAAAAAAATGAGTTTTACCATAATTCGAATTATGGTAAAAAAGTGATTGCAGGGAAGGTACAAACTATCTTTTAAACATTAAGGGTCAATTCTGTGGCTAAAAGAAAAAACGAGTTGACTCCAATTTTTGAAAAAAACGAGTTTTACCATAACTTATATCATTTTTTGGTCTATTTTCATTTGACATAGAGAAATTTGACCAAACCGTCCATCATTCTCAAGTAATAACAATGAACAAGTCGCCGAAAATGGTCAAATTTAGGCAAAAACAAATTAAATCCGTCGCGATATGGATAATGCTAAATATGCATTATAAATGCATAATAACATTATTTTATTATTTTTGACGGTTCATAAATATTGCTAAGATATGTATTTATAAATACAGCGATTTTTCTTTTCAACTATACATATACCGATTTGTAAATTGTCAGACATTTGATGGTTTTGAAAAACGTTCAATTTGAAGTTTCTAGCGAGTGTTTCTACTCCCAGACTAAGCATGAAGTAAAATTTCGAGTTTAGAAAAGCCTGAACGTTCCAAATTCAGGCTTATCTAAACTCGAAATTTTACTTCATGCGCCACGCGCATTAAACACTGATTTCAAATGAAGTTAAAAAAATTATTCTAAAGCAGTAGAAGTATATTTTTACCTTCACTAGAAATCAAATCAGTGTTTTATACGCGTGGCGCATGAAGTAAAATTTCGAGTTTAGAAAAGCCCCGTGAAAATTTGTCTCGGGTCGCTGCGCGACCCTCGACAAATTTTCTATGCGGGGCTTTTCTAAACTCGAAATTTTACTTCATGCTTAGTCTGGAAGTGAAAACACTCGTCAGAAGTAAACGCTTTTCAAAAACAACGACTGCCTGAAAATTATACTTGAGAAAAAATCCCTATATATATATTCAAATCCAAATTCAGGCTTTTTTAAACTCGAAATTTTACTTCAAGCGCCAAGCGTATTAAACACTGATTTCAAGTGAAGTTAAAAATATACTTCTAAAGCAGTAGAAGTATATTTTTAACTTCACATGAAATCATTAAGTTTGATGTTATGTTTTTTACAAATATTTATTTCACCCAACCAAATCTTGCGACTTCGTAACCAACACATATTTCAAAGAAAATTGCTCAAATTTTGAACAATTTTCTTTGAAATATGTGTGTTGGTTACGAAAAATTAGCATTTGTAAAGTTTATTAACGTGATGTCAAACTTAAGCAGTATGTTTTCAACTTTACTTGATATCAGTGTTTTGTAGGCGTGGCGCATGAAGTAAAATTTCGAGTTTAGAAAAGCCCCGTGAAAATTTGTCTCGGGTCGCTGCGCGACCCTCGACAAATTTTCTACGCGGGGCTTTTCTAAACTCGAAATTTTACTTCAGGCTTAGTCTGGGAGTGGAAACACTCGTCAGAAGTAAACGTTTTTAAAAAACAACGACTGCCTAAAAATTATACTTGAGAAAATTATACGCGTCCAAATCCAAATGTTCAGGCTTCTCTTAACTCGAAATTTTATGAAGTAAAATTTCGAGTTAAGAGAAGCCTGAACATTTGGATTTAGTTGGTTTGGTTGGTTTAGTCTGGGTTTGGAAAACACCCGTTGTAAGCTTCGATTTTAAGCGTTTAACGAGTGTTTCTAATCTCAGACTAAGCATGGAGTTACATTTCAAGTTTAGAAAAGCCTGTTCGTTTGTTTCCACTTCCAGATTAAGCATGAAGTGAAATTTCTAGTTTAGAAAAGCCCCTCGTAGAAAATTTTTCGAGGGTCGCGCAGCGACCCGATGCAAGTTTTCACGGGGATTTTTTAAACTCGAAATTTTACTTCATGTGCCACGCGTATTAAACACTTATTTCAAGTGAAGTTAAAAATATACTTCTAAAGCAGTAAAAGTATATTTTTAACATCACATGAAATCAGTGTTTTAAACGCGTGGCGCATGATGTAAAATTTCTAGTTTAGAAAAGCCCCGTGAAAATTTGTCTCGGGTCGCTGCGCGACCCTCGACAAATTTTCTATGCGGGGCTTTTCTAAACTCGAAATTTTACTTCATGCTTCGTCTGGGAGTGTAAATACTCGTTACAAGTTACGCTTTTTAAAAACAACTGCCTGAAAATTATACTTCAGAAAAATTCCCTGCATATATTTATTTACCTTCGGTAAGATATCGCATTGCTCCCCAATCCCAAACCAGTATTACAGAATTTAAACTGCATTTTTCTCGGATAATTGAAAAGTGGAGTTAACTCGTTTTTCCTTGCTATTTAGCCACAGAACTGTTGACGAACGGCTTAAATTTAGCTTAAACTATTCGCTAGCTAAAATTATATTTACTGTAATGCAATGTAAATCAATCTAAACGTTTACCATAATAAGGGCCGGTTTTCTAAAAAAAAGATAACTTTTCCAGTAAAGAATTAACAAGAAAAGTAGATAACACCAAAATAATAAAAACATAATCAGCCTTATTATTAGAAGAAGCTAGTTAATATCTATGAAACCAATACAAACATAATACTATCAGTTCTATTAATACAACAAAATCTACATGTTATTTCATTAGTTAGTCTAATAGAACAAAATCTACATGTTATTTTATTAGTTTTGAACTATTGATATAATTAACTTGGCATCATCGCGTTTTCATGTTTACCAACTTTAATTTAATTAAATTTTTACCATTTAGAGGTAGTGATACATTGTTTGTGTTTGTGAACATGTTCCTTCCTCTGAATTATTTCATTGAATTTTATATCTAACGAATGTTTCCATTCCTTGGTTAAGCATGAAATAAAATATCGAGTTTAGAAAAGCCGGAAAATTTGGATTGGTTACGTAGCGCGTAGAGCTACGCGACCAAACCAAATGTTCAGGCTTTTCTAAACTCGAAATTTTACTTCATGCGCCACGCATATAAAACTCGGATTTCAAGTAAAGTTCAAAATATAATTCTTAGGTATGTACAGGGTGGCCTAAATTGGATGTTACTATAGGGAATCCTGGAGCTCTTAACTCGAGAAAAACTCAATGTCGAAAACAGAAATTAGCTTTCGTCTTTTGATTTCAAGTTATAGCCAAAATATTTTCCATATTCGATTTTTATTAGTATCTCAGTCATTTATTATTTTATCAAGACAAGAATTGTATCTTCTTTTTTGAGGAGAAACGAATGCAATTTACAGATTATTTCTATCTTTATTATTAAAAGAGATACAGCCCAAAGTTATATTTTTTAAATAGAAGTTATAGTTGGCTGTGCTATTAATAAATTTGTTCTTTTTTTCTTTTTTTCATTGATATATTATATGTTGATGTTATATTTGCTATTTATTGATATTTATTATATTTTTATTAAATTTTAAATATTTCTCAATAAACGCAGTAGGCTTGTAAATAAAATGATGCCTGTTACTCATGAAAAACAAACGTTGTTATTATATTAGTTGTTTGTTGTATTGTGTAGTGTATTAATTAACTAAGTGTTTAAACATGAAGTACGAAAATTACGAAAAGTTTGATATGTTAGAATGCTTTATTCAAAGCAACAGTAATTCTAATATTGCATTGGAAACATATACTTGATATCCGGAGAGAAGACAACCCGATAAATCCATATTCCAGCGGTTGAAGACGAATCTCATCAACCACGGTTTTTTTACTATCCTGAGATCCAGAGAATATAATATATTAGACGCAGAAGAAGCTGGATTTAGTGTTTTTCTGGCTGTAATTGAAAATCCACAACGATCAAGTAGGCAAATAGAAGACGAACAATGAATTTCAAGAAATCGTGCCTTGAGGATTCTGAAAAAAAAAATTCTATCTCACGATTCGAAAAAGACACCATTTGAACCCTGAGGATTTTGAACGAAGATAAGAATTTTGTAACTGGTACAAAGCTAGATGTTCAACAAATCCGAACTTTTACAACGACATTATTTGGACCGATGAGCAATACATAAGCTCCGCGGGAATATTTAATAGGTACAATGCCCATTATTGGGCCAATTCTAACCCTCATCGGACTGTTGATGTTAAGGCAAAAGGTAGATTTGGTTTTAGTGTTTGGTGTGCTCTACTGGGAAACCGAATCTTGTATTACAAAATTAACGAGCGAAACTTGAATGGACGGAAATATATAGACATTTTACAACAAAATATTATTGAGAACTATTTGGACAATTTGCCATTAGTTCAAGGGGAACATTTGTATTTCTAACAAAACGGCACACCTCCCCATAATTGCAGAGAAGTGACAAATTTATTAGATGTTTATTTTGGAGCAAATTGGTTAGGCACAAATGGACCGGTAAAATGGCCTCCGCGATCTCCGGACCTAACACCGCTGGACTTCTTTTTTTAAGGCTTTATAAAGGACAGTTTATATAAATTAAATAACAACAATATCAATATTTTACGACAAAATTTCATTAATATTGTAAATTGTATATCTCATATTCATATTAATAATGTATGTAGAAGTTTCATAAATAGATGTAACTCATGCATTTTGAATAATGGCAATTAATTTGAGCATTTATTGTAATTTTTTTATCAATCTTTAGTATAATCGTTGTTTTTTTTTTGTATTGACCAACTAGATTTGGTGATTTTTTTTTAATAAAGTTGGCTAATTGGTTGGATACTCTGGTTGTAATTGTGACTTTTGTCTTCAAAATAAATTTGAGGTTTACAGATGGTTGCCATGTGCTTAATTAACCTGTCGTAAAGATTAATTTAGTGGCGGAATAGGTTTCATTTATTTATCCCACTATTTGTCAAATAATTAATCAATGGCAACATGGCATTCATATATCAATGTCGTTTCATGACAAATAATCAAAGAACCTAAGAAAAATAAATCTGAAACCTGGTTGGCCAATAAACAAAATCTAGGTATAATATCTATTTATTTTCATTTAATTTTTCCGAAATAATTGTAATTATTATCACATCCTAATATAAGCCTACTCAAATTCCAGCAATTACTAATTTAAACATTAAACATGCCTACTGCGATTAATAAAAATATTTAAAATTTAATAAAATATAATATATATCAATAAATTTCAAATAAAACATCAACATGTTATATATCAATGAAAAGGGAAAAAATAACAATTTTTTTATTAGCACAGCCAACTATGACTTCTATTTAAAAAAATATAACTTTGGGCTGTATCTCTTTTATTAATGAAGATAGAAAAAATCTGTGAATTGCATTCTATTTTCCTCGAAAAAGTACCTCTAGAACATATAATTCTTATCTTGATAAAATAATAAATGACTGAGATATTAAAAAAATCGAAAATGGAAAATATTGAATTTTTGGCTATAAAACAATAGACGATACGTAATTTTTGTTTTCGGTATTGAGTTTGTCTCGAAAAAGAAGCTCGATGATGCGCCATCGATTTTTTTCTATCTCTTCTAATAACCGAGATTCCCTATAGTAACATCCAATTTGGGCCACCCTGTACAGTCGACGAAACCCAAATGTGAACGCTCTTTGGTTGCCATGGTATTTGTTACTGAAATTTATTTCTGTAATTCTGGCTTTGGCCAGTGATATTACAAATAGAGGCGTCTCGGCAATTTTTGAGAATAATTTTTGAAAGCTGTCAAATTTAATTGCAACGAACGACTATGATGCAAGGTTTAAATTACACCATTAAATTTTGGCGTTCAGATTTGAGTTGTGCCGACTGTATTTTTTTAAATTTCAATAAGTCATAGCATTTTAATTAAATATCTTTGTTTTACTATTACATTTAAGGTTATCTATAACATGGATCGCATGCCTTAAACTATGAGCATAATTTTATTAAATTATTAGATGTAAGCTAACAATAGTAATCTACTAGAATGTTTTATTAATACGAAAATGTTAACATTATCCTTAGTACAGCGTTAAAGCAGTATGCTAAGGTCTATTAATTATTATGTTGACATTTTTTCTATTAAGTATACATATCCTAATGTATACTTTGTAAATTTTCAAACATTCGTTGATTTTTAAAAGCGTTCAGTTTTATGCTTCTAACGAGTGTTTCTGCTCTTTGATTAAGCATAAAGTAAAACTTAGAAACTTGTATATAAGACACTTTTTTTAACATGTCATTTTTATTTACTTTTAGTTTAATAATGACTACTAGATAATTGAAACTATAGTCACAATATATGTGCAAAATATAGTGGGTAAACAAGGTAAAAAGTGTTTTTTTTTATAGGTGTGTTTAAGATGTACCACAAAGTGAACGCCTACAACACAAAACAATTAAAATTTAGAGTTTAGAAAAGCCTGAAATATTGGCGAAGCAGAGCAACCAATCCAAATTTTTATGCTTTTTTAAACTCGAAACTTTGCTTTATGCTCCACGTGTATACAACACTGATTTAAAGAGAAGTTTAAAATATACGTTTGTAGTAATTTTTTGGCCTTATGTTATAATAATTATTATCCTAATTTCTTCTAAATACATGAAAACGGGAGTCATGTATTTAGAAGAAATTAGGATAATGATTATTATAATATAAGGCGAAAGAATTACTACAAACATTGAAGAGTTCATAATCAATTATAATTAGATATTTATCGTCTTAAGTTTTATTTATTTATTTATTTACGGAAAAAAAATCAATTTTTATACATTTAAATATACAAAATACTTAAAGCTATTACAAAATGTAGATCATACATGTTATATATATATGTGGCAAGTTACATACAACAACAAACCTGAATACGTTTGAGAACGGATACGAATTTACAGAGAGACTTACTAAAAAGATGAAAGTTTGGATTTAACGACAGTTTGTTTGACGTGCGCATAAAGCGAGAGAGTGGACTATTAATTCCATAGTTAGATTTGTGAAATGGTATGGAAGTTGTCTTATTAATTAAGACATTGTTTGCATTTTCACGAATAACATTTTCGTAATTTTATATATCATGTTTAAAGTGTGCAAACTATAAGAATCGTAAGCTTATTTTCTCGAATTCAAATAGTTTTGAATTTGAATTTATCTTGTTTGAATTAACATCAATTTTATGGTGAAGGTGTCGGGATTTAAATGTATAAACAGCAGATGTAACTTTACAAATTAGTTATTATCGCAGTTTTTATGTGTACTAGATGTTAAATTTATTGTAAAAATGGGTGTATAAATTTTAAACAAAATCCAATTATTAATACATTCGGACAATTGTTTTTTATTTTTTTTATTTATCGCTCTATGGAAACGGAGGGTCATAATTGTAATAATTGGGCGGAACAAATGGGCCATCCATTCAACGAGTAATCCTTCGCAATTGCTCTCCACATACCAAACTGCCCCACTGGAATTCAATTTCGGAATACTCTCGCAAAACTAATTGTCCATTTAGAAATATCAAGAATTATTTTATAATTAATTGCATGCGACATTAAGAAGTCTGTATTTCTATGTTAATTAAAATTACTCATAATACAATCTACTTTGGTTACTTTATTAACAAACAAATACGCCCTTCTAAACTACAAGATAAACCTACAAATTGAAAAACCCTAACTATAAGGAGCGTAAGCTTATTTTCTTAAATTCAAATAGTTTTGAATTTGAATTATACTCGTTGAAAAACACTTACCATGTAATAATACATTTAAGAAACTTACTACAAATTTTGTAAAAAAAAAAATAAATATTTTTGCAATTTTAATGTCTGTAACTTTTAAATTTATTGTTTTGTAACTTTATTCTTGTTATTCTAATGGAGTTTTTATTTATTTCAGTAGACAATCAATTTATGCTAAATCATCTGTTTTATTAAACGTTGTAGATTTTATATAATTTTCTACTAATTTTTTAAATTTGAACGTAATTTTTATTAAGTTTTATGTTTGAGGTTTCAATAATAAAGCTATTACTGTTGTGACATTATAGTATTTCTATATTTTAGTAATAGTATATTACGTAACGAGAGTGGTATGCAGCATATTATATGTAAGCGGACATGTTGCGCACGAGCCGCGCAGCGGTGACTGCAGTATTCCGCGAGTATGTAATTGCTATACCACTCGAGAAACGTACGATACTTTACCTTCGCCCTAACAAAATAAACAATGAGCATTAAAGAACAACTTATTTATTGTAATAATTTTTAATAGTACCATGATAAAGATAGAAACTAAATTACTACTTGAATAATATACAGGGAATGAAGCTGTACATTTTCCGACATTTGTTGTTTTTTAATAGAGTTTAATTTTAAGCTTTAAACGAGTGTTTTCCACTCCCAGACTAAGCATGAAGTAAAATTTCGAGTTTAGAAAAGCCCCGTGAAAATTTGTCTCGGGTCGCGTAGCGACCCGAGACAAATTTTCTGGGCTTTTCTAAACTCGAAATTTTACTTCATGCGCCACGCGTGTAAAACACTGATTTCAAGTGAGGTTCAAATATACATCGAGTTCAAAATATTTTAGTGTTTTATACTCGTGGCGTATGAAGTAAAATTTCGAGTTTAGAAAAGCCCAGAAAATTTGTCTCGCTGCGCGACCCTCGATAAATTTTCACGGGGCTTTTCTAAACTCGAAATTTTACTTCATGCTTAGTCTGGGAGTGGAAAACACTTGTTTAGAGCTTCAAATTGAACTCATGAAAAAACAACGAATAACTAAAGATTTAAAGAAAACAAGGTGAATTTGGAATACGTACACTTTAAATAAAAACTTCCTGTACATCAATGAAATGTCATTTGTTTGTACGGTAAGCAATCAGCTGTTCAGCTGTCAGCACGTAATGTACTTGTCAAAGCTATTACGTGCACGTGTACGTAATGTCAATCATACTTGTCAAGATGACAGTGTGGTATGATGCGGTTACTAGATAGGGCGTAGGTAAAAAGTGTAATCTTTGGCGTTTTCATGTGTACCAACTTCAATATAATTCAATTTTATTCGTTTGGAGGTTGTGTTACATTGCTTATATTTCTGACCATGTTTCTTCTGCTGAATTATGCCATTGAATTTTATGTCTAACGAATGATTCCACTCCTTGGTTAAGCATGAAGTAAAATTTCGAGTTTAGAAAAGCCTAAAAAATTGGCTTGGTCGCGTAGCGCTACGACAAATTCCAATATGACCACTTCATAATACCCTTAAGCAGTATATTACGAACTTTACTCTGAAAGAGTGTTTTATACGCCTGGCGCATGAAGTAAAATTTCGAGTTTAGAAAAACCCCGTGAAAATTAGTCGAGGGTCGCTGCGCGACCCTCGACCAATTTTCTACGCGGGACTTTTCCAGTTTCCATTCCTAGTCTGAGAGTGGAAGACACTCGTTGCTTTAAAATATGTCACAACTATCAAAATGTGTGTCATAAATAAAATCGAAGCGACCAAACCAAATTTTCAGGCTTTTCTCAACTCTAAATTTTATTTTATGCGCCACCCGTATAAAACACTGAAATATTGCGAAGTTAGAAATATACTTTACATTTTTTTTCGAAATATTCGAAATATTTAAATAAAAAAATATTTATATTTTCTCAACACAATTTCAAGTCACTTCAAATAACACAATGTATCAAATTAACTTATTGAGTAATTTATTAACAAAAAATTAATGAAGTTGCATTAATAGCGCTTAAAAGGTAAAATACCTATCCTTTTGGAAACTAAGGTCACTGTATTAAATTTATTAATGTAGTTTTAATTTGTTACAGAAGTGCAAAGTTTTGTCTAATTTAACAATCTACGTATAGAAAAAAGACACTCTGTAAAGGTAGAAAATAAAATTACGGATTATATTGTATATTCGGAACAGCTCTATTGTATACCTACACAAGAATACTGAAGTAGACTAGGTTAAGATGGATATTTTTACAATATTTTCTAACACAATAAAACACTTTTAACTTTGTTTGTATAACACAATTTGTTTTTATGTGACTGCAGTTTCGGAAAATTCAGCTTGCCATTATCAAACATGAAGTGTAGATAATGGCAAGCTGAATTTGCCGAAACTACAGTCACATATAAATAAATTGTGTTATACAAACAAAGTTATAAGTGTTTTATTGTGTTAGATTAACATGTATAACGAAGTAGAAGCCTCCACAATTCAAAATACAATATTTTCTTTTAATTATTTTAAGCTTCGGGTTTTCTGTTATGCATAATATTGAGTACATAAAGGTATGTATGCTACGTCGCTTTAACGAAGAGACCCTTTAGCCCCGGGCTTCCAGACCATGGGAAGCACTCTATTAAAGTATTAGTTAAAATTAACAATAATAATCTACTCACATGTTATACAGGGATTTTTTCTTTTATACATACGATGCTAATTTTTCGACATGCGTTGTTTTTATTCTAGAAGAGTTCAATTTAAAGCTTTAAACGAGTGTTTTCCACTCCCAAGTTAAGCAAAAAATTTCGAGTTTAGAAAAGCCTAAAAATTTGGTTTGATCGCTCCGTTTTTATTTATGACACTTGCGAGACACATTTTGATAGTTGTGACATATTTTAAAGCAACGAGTGTCTTCCACGCGTAGAAAATTTGTCGAGGGTCGCGCAGCGACCCGAGACAAATTTTTACGGGGCTTTTCTAAACTCGAAATTTTACTTCATGGGCCACGCACATAAAACACTCATTTAGAGTAAAGTTCGTAATATACTGCTTAAGGGTATTGTGACGTGGTCATATTAGAATTTGACGGATAATTCAAAAACCAATCAATATTTTAACATGAAATTTTGTATAGCTCTCTAAGAAGGTATAAAATTTTAAAAAAATTTTTTCTTTTAATCGCCTGTGCTGGTGCGCCATCTACAGTAGGACACCGAATTTCGTTAAAGGAATAAATATAATACGGCTGACTGGAATGAGTATGAGTGTGTAGACAAGACAGATAATGATGATAAATAGCGTTGTTTACATTTTAATTAGCTGATCAGTTCACAATACCTTTAAGCTTGATCAGTATTTTATACGCGTGGCGCATGAAGTAAAATTTCGAGTTTAGAAAAGCCAGAAAATTTGGTTTGGTCGCTCCGCGCTTCGCGCTACGCGACCAAACCAAATTTTCTGGCTTTTCTAAACTCGAAATTTTATTTCATGCTTTATCTGGGAGTGGAAAACATTCGTTTAAAGCTTAAAATTCAACTCAAAAACAAGCAATATCTGCAAATTTAAAGCATAAATGCTGTAATTGTCTTCTATAGCTCAGTTAATAATTTTGTTAGGATTTTGATATTTAGCAGACTTTGCCTGTATCCTAGGGCGTATTTTAGTAAAATATTTTTTATTATACAGGTTGTCCCATAAAAGTGTGACGTCATGATGATATATATTTTTAAATTAAATGCTGTACATTTTGTTAATAATTTGAGTGCCTTTTTTGGTTACCTTCATACCCCTAAATTTTTATAAAAATCGGTTTAGTGATATCAGCCAAAAAAAAATAAAAACTAAAAAAAATCGGTTTTGCACTCTTAATTTAAAAAATTAATAACAATTAAAAATAGTATCTCGTCAATTAAATTATAAAAGTTACCTATTAAAAATGGTCTAATGGTCCCGATAACCAAGTTTGGTGGATATGAATTATACAGAGTGTGCAAAATTTAGTGTCAAACTTTTTAAACTTTAATGCACTGTATTTTTCTTATTTTAAATTGGAACCCTTGTATATTTTTATGTCATTCCATGCGGAATTAAAATACAAACATTTTTCCTAATTACAAGCCTATCACAATTCCTAACACATAAAAAGTTATTTGCAGAAAACTCGTTTTATCAACTAATCCAGTAGCCATTTTAATTAATAAAAATCGAAGGTGGCTTTGAAAAACAATTTATTGACATAACATGTTTTGTAATTAAATTGCATCTCGAAAGTCTAAAAGGATTGACAGATTTTCGTCTAAGCATATTACACATCGTGAAAGTACAATAAGATCGAAAAAAAATGATTCAGAGCAGGCATTGACTACTACAAAACGATTAGCAACACTGATTTCAATTCAATATAAACAGAAAACTTCAAATAACTTTAAACACAAAACAGTATTCTGAAATTTGTCTTGCCAACCATGTTGTTCTAGTCAAGGCCTGCTCTGAATCATGTTTTTTTACGATCGCGTGGTATTAAGTTTTGTATAAAAAATAGTTTTAGTAATTACATTTCATAAAAAACATAACAATAATACGCATTTCTAAAATTAATCACCTACTAGAACTTATGTTCGATATGTCTTCCGTTCTCTTGGAGGCACAATTGCAATTGACCTTGCAACTCTTCGTAATAGGTCGGGTGTAATGTTGTGAAATGCATTTATGATTCTTTGCTGCATGTTTTCTGGTGTGGTTGGAGGTTCTTGATAAACGATTTCCTTAACGTAGCCCCACAAAAAGAAGTCTAATTTAGTTAAGTCGGGTGATCGGGGCGGCCATTTACTTGGCCCTCCTCTTCCAATCCACCGATTCTGGAAGGTTGTGTTGAGATGATCCCTGACTTGTAATGAATAATGTGCTGGGGCTCCATCCTGTTGCAGCCACATTGCATCCCTCACAGCCATTGGTAAATGTTGACATAAATATGGCAATTGATTTTGCAAAAAATCCAGATACGTTGGTCCATTCAAATGTCCGTTAAAAAAGTGAGGGCCAATAATATGTTCACCAATAATTTCCCCCCACACATTAATTGCCCATCTGTGTTGTTGATCAACATACCTAAAAACTCTTGGATTGTGGTCGTAATAATAATGGAAGTTATGACGATTCACAAATCCATTTTTATAAAAGGTGGCCTCATCAGAAAACAAAACCTTATCAAAAAAGTCAACATGTATCCTAATTTTAGTTTGCGCCCAGTTGCAAAATTCGACACGTTGATCAAAATCTTGTTCAAAGAGTTCTTGATGGAACTGGATATGATAGGCATGGAAACGGTTGTTCTTCAACAACTTTCTAAGCGTTCTTTCGCTTACATCCACGGCAGCAGCGACTGCTTGTTGACTAACGGAAGGATTTTCCGTAATTGATAATAGCACAGCCAATTGATTTTCTTCAGTTCGAACCGGCCTATTTCTAACTGGTTTTGTATAGTTTACATTACCCGTACGTATAAATCTCTCCAATAAGTTTTCCAGGCTCCTGTTGTCCGGATGTCGTCGTTCCGGATACCGCTGTGCGTAAACTGACTTGCCAAAAAACAGTTCTTTTCGCATTCTCCTAATATGAAAATCATATCTACGAGATCGTCTCGGTTGTACTTCATGACAACAAATTCTTGGATATAAAGAGCTTAACTCATCATGCTTTTAACTTTTACATTACTAAAATCAAAATAGGCTTTTGTCACTTTGTTAAACAATAAATTGTTTTTCAAAGCCACCTTCGATTTTTATCATTAAAATGGCTATTGGATTAGTTGATAAAACGAGTTTTCTGCAAATAACTTTTAATGTGTTAGGAATTGCGATAAGGTTGGAATTAGGAAAAATGTTTGTTCTATAATTCCGCATGGAATGACATAAAAATATACAGGGGGTCTAATTTAAAATAAGAAAAATAAAGTGCTTTAAAGTTTGAAAAGTGTGACACTAAATTTTAGACACTCTGTATAATTCATATGAATAAAACTTGGTTAACGAGACTGTCAGACGTAATTTAATAAGTACATTGTATAATTTTATTATCGAGGCACTATTTTTATTTTTTATAAATTTTTTAAACCAATGGTGCAAAACTGATTTTATTTAGTTTTTTTTTTGCTAAAATTACTAAACCAATTTCTATAAAATTTTAGCGGTATGTAGGTACCCAAATAACGAACAAAATATATAGCATGTAATCTAAAAATATATATCATAATGACGTCAAACTTTTTTGGGACACCCTGTATAATCAAAAATATTTTCCTGAAATACGCCCTAGGATACAGGTAAAGTCTGCCTAATATCAATAGCCTAACTTAATTAGTAACTGAGCTACAGAAGACGGGAGGTGAGATGCAGGACCCTGTATATATACCGGGTGTTGACTTGGGGGACACAACATAAGAAATCCTATGTAAATTTTGAAATGTTCAAATTTTGGCTCCCCTATTTATGTTAGAAACAAAATCTATTTACCTTTTATGTAGAACGAAAAATTCTTAATTCATTTGTGTTAACGTTTATCACTTTACGTTTCTCGAAGTTAAAATAATTAAGAAAAAGTAAGGTTATTTTATAAAAATAGTGACATGCTATGGAATTAAAACATTGCGGATGTCAAAATGGCAAAAGATATCACAGTCACCTGACTAAAGTAAATGTTTTTGAATGTTTGCGTTATGTTTTTTGTCGTTAATTAAGTAACAGCAATATCTTATGCTATTTTGACATCCGCAATTAATGTATCAATTCCATGGCATGTCATTATTTTTATAAAATTACATTACTTTTTCTTAATTATTTTAGCTGTAAATTTTCTGATATTCGGTTAATTTAAAAGAGTTTGATTTGAAGCTTTAAACGAGTATTTTCCACTCCCAGACTAAGCATGAAGTAAAATTTCTAGTTTAGAAAAGCCCCGTGAAAATTTGTCGAGGGTCGCGCAGCGACCCGAGACAAATTTTCTGGGCTTTTCTAAACTCGAAATTTTACTTCATGCGCCATGCGTATAAAACACAGATTTTAGTAAAGTTTGAATATACATAAATTTGCAAATATTATAGTGTATAATACGCGTGGCGCATGAAGTAAAATTTCGAGTTTAGAAAAGCCCAGAAAATTTGTCTCGGGTCGCTGCGCGACCCTCGACAAATTTTCACGGGGCTTTTCTAAACTCGAAATTTTACTTCATGCTTAGTCTGGGAGTGGAAAACACTTGTTTAAAGCTTTAAATTGAATTAAAAAAAAAACAGGGAATATCCGCAATTGTTGTATCAATTCCATGGTATACAAAATCACATTACTTTTTCTTAATTATTTTAGCTTAAAGAAACGTAATGTGTTAAGTGTGAACATTCATAAATTTAGAATTTTTCCCTCTACAAAAAAGTGAAATACATTTTGTCTCTAAAATAAATAGGGAAGCCAATATTTGAAAACTTCAAAATTATCACGCGATTTCCTATGTTTATCAAAATGGTAATTTTTTTATGTAAAGCGGCCCTGTAAGAGCAAATACAATATTTTTACCAACATTTTTTTTTCTGGCTACGGCCTTGATCACTAGGTTGCTTAACTGTCGGCATGAAACGAGCTAATAAATTGGTGAAGTTTGCTTTTCTATACTCGAAATTTTACTTCATGCGCCATGCGTATAAAACACAGATTTTAGTAAAGTTTGAATATACATAAATTTGCAAATATTATAGTGTATAATACGCGTGGCGCATGAAGTAAAATTTCGAGTTTAGAAAAGCCCAGAAAATTTGTTTCGGGTCGCTGCGCGACCCTCGACAAATTTTCACGGGGCTTTTCTAAACTCGAAATTTTACTTCATGCTTAGTCTGGGAGTGGAAAACACTTGTTTAAAGCTTTAAATTGAATTTAATAAAAAACAGGGAATATCCGCAATTGTTGTATCAATTCCATAGTATACCATTATTTTTACAAAATCACATTACTTTTTCTTAATTATTTTAGCTTAGAGAAACGTAATGTGTTAAGTGTGAATATTTATAAATTTAGAATTGTTCCCTCTACAAAAAAGTGAAATACATTTTGTCTTTAAAATAAATAGGAAAGCCAATATTTGAAAACTTCAAAATTAACACGCGATTTCTTATGTTTTTCAAAATGGTAATTTTTTATGTAAAAGCGGCCCTGTAAGAGCAAATACAATATTTTTACCATTAACCCTCGAAAATTGTATAACCCCCTTCGATTTTTTTTCTGGCTACGGCCTTGATCACTAGGTTGCTTAACTGTCGGCATGAAACGAGCTAATAAATTGGTGAAGTTGGAAATTTGTATTTGGACGTCATGTTAGGATTTCGGGGAATACAGTATTTCTTCAAAATTTCAAAATGTTTGGGGTTGGTGGAATATTTTTTACTTAGGGTAAGTATACGCTGTTCTTTTGGGGGGTACTTAACATGTTATATGTTATCTTGAACAAGTTTCTCATCTTTCACGTGGTGAAACATATTTAACTATGATTTAATAAAGAACACACTTGGTTAAATTTCACTAATATTTTGGTTTTTTTATTCCAACTAGTTTCGACTTTGAGTCATTCTCAAGGAGTACAGGAAATTACATTTTTACAAACAATATATACAAGAGAGGTTAATTTAAATTTTATGGTTAAGCAATAATAACCAAACGCTAAAGATTTTGTACACAGGCAATAAAGGTCGTCATCTCAACTATCGCGAAGGACTGGAAATCCAGAAAGCAATAAAACAGGGAAAACCAATTGTTAAAGACATCGAAGATCTGTGGAGCTCACCCATCATGACAGCCCTTATTGCTTAACCATAAAATTTAAATTAACCTCTCTTGTATATAATGTTTGTAAAAATGTAATTTCCTGTACTCCTTGAGAATGACTCAAAGTCGAAACTAGTTGGAATAAATAACCAAAATATTAGTGAAATTTAACCAAGTGTTTTCTTTATTAAATCATGTTATATGTTATATTTATACGAAAAATTAACAATTTTGTATTATTATAACATGTTAACTACCCCCAAAAAAACAGCGAATTCTTATCCTAGGTAAAAAATTCTCCACCAACCCCAAAAATTTTGAAATTTTGAACAAATACTGTATTCCCCGAATCATCATCCAATAATCCACATATAATACTTAATCAGAATGAATATTTCGAATTCACAACTATTTTGAGTTAGAAAAAATAAGCTTTCGCCTCTTTTAGTTTGCAAAACTTTAAACATAATATATAAAATTACGATAATGCCCGTATAAACTGCAAACAATAAGTAATTAGATAATAACCATTGATACATTCAAATAAGATATTAAATATTTCATTGTGTAATTTAATATGCGGGAGTTTATTTCCACGGGAAGTAGTTGTTTGAATGGATGTTTACTGTTGAATATTATTGTAATTTTATATATTATATTTAATAAAGTTTTAACTTAAATATCATTAGCCAATTTTTACGTTAAAACTTAATTATCTTTTGTGGATTATGGATTTTAACTAATTCGAATCGAACTTATTCTAGTTAACTATTATTATTGTTTACACATTCATAATAATTATTCATGAGAGAAGGATTTAAGTATTTAAAACATTATTCCCATAAAATATGCATAAGATTCCGCGAATCCCGTCTTACTCTAACCCCAACCCCTCTCGAAATTGCTAATTCATTGTAAGCGGCGCTTGCACATTCATGCCGCGTAGTTTCACTGGCACATAAAAACGTCGCGATTTTAAAACGCAATTACGAATTTTCCCACACAAATGCGCAGTTCAACATCGCCGAAACGTCCGCAGTAGTGCGGATCCGGTCCGGATGACTTTTGACATTTAAGCTCGAGAACTTAATCCCATGGTCGATAGGGATGAGCTGACGTCGGGGTTTGATGAAAAAAAAAATATATATATATATAGAGAGAAAACGGTTCGAGCACGTCGCTTTCACACCCACGCTGCTCTGATTTGTATTAATAATTTGCATATATGCTTCAGACTAAAAAAAATCATGCTTTATATTGAATAAAATTTATTGACGATACGTGTATTGCATTCTGGAAATAAATTTAGTTCTTGGATTGATAATATCTTAAACTTAATTTTAATATCAAGTATACTCGTACGATAAAACGAAAATTATTGATAGGGGTAAGAATATACTACTTTCATCATTATTTAGCAAAAGGTACATACGGGTAATTTGTCTTTTAAGGTCAGAAATTCACATGTTATTTGGCGATAAGAACGAAGAACGATTAATCTTTCACAATAATGAAAAATAGATCTTTGAAACTTATATCGTATGTTCAATAAAATAAATCCTCTAGAGTGCCATTGAATAAATTGTAGGTTGGCAACTCTGAAATTATACATTATAATTATTATGTTTGACGTTTTATATGACAGTTCCTAAGGCGTGTAGCCAACTTGAATTTAAAAAAAGATTAAATCATGGCACTCTAGAGGTTTTTTTTTATTGAACATACGATACATATTGCACATTGAAGCTTTGCGATTAAATTGACACTATTCTTTTTTTAAGTTTCTTGAATTATATAAAAATCAACTAATAGAACACTCTTAAATGATCACATAAATCTGTGCAATACTTCCATAGAAAACATTATTTCTTCTTCATATTGCTTTAATTTATTGAAGTAATTATTATAAACATGTGGTATTAAATAGATTATTCTACAACAACAAACAATCTTTATTGACAACAGTAGGTATTACATAACATGTATAATTAATTATTTTATTTTATTTTGTATGAGTGCTGATCCTGTTGCCAATCGGCTATCGACCCGTGGTCTTTCCGCCAAAATTGTCAATTGTCATTGAAATATGGTGGTGGCTGGGTTTTTGAATTTAGGAAGGATGTCAGGATTACGTGGCAGGCACATATGGAGTAAGGTCTCTATATTATATGGGTTGGTTGCGAAGTTTTCGGCAAAGTTAGATTATTCTAAAATAAATGATAATTAAAATTAATCGTTGTTTAGAAATCTCCATAAGAGCAATGTAAATGTTGATTATGCTTTTAATAAATAGGAGGCAGCATCGTATTATTTTAGTAATATCTTAAAATTATGCTGTAATTTTCAAAAACATGTGAACAGAAATTGGGTTTGATATGTAAAATTCGTGTACGGCATTTGTCGCGACACGGGTTCCCGGTGCGCGGCCTTGAATTGCGAATGCAATTTTTCTACTGTTCATTGATTATATTGTTGATACACAACAAAGAAAGACATTATTAAAATATTTCCCAATACATTCTTTAAATAAAGTGCACTTCTGGATTCATGTTTTGAATAGGAATGTGGAATTGCCGGTATATTTTAATTCAAGTGATGAGTCGGAAAAATTCCTTTTTCAATTATTTACCAAATTGAATGTGCGACACTCGGTGATTTGATTACCGAGGCACTTAGTCAGCTTAGCGTCTAGATTTGATTTGGTCGATTTGGTTTATTGTAATTTCTCATTTTTTGTACGGCTTAGTATACTTAGCTTGAAGTGTCGCCTACCCAGCTTAGAGGGTAGACCTCCTCTCGTGTTCGCATCTATTCCTTTTGTGTACTTCATTGCAATTTACCAAATTAATGAGTGCAGTACGCGACAGTCGTGTACGATATTTGATTTTTGATAGTAATCATTCAAATCACTTATTTAGTTGCAAATAACATGTATATATATTTTATGTTGCCAGAATTTAACTGTTTGTCTACAATATAAATATAGGAAATTTTTCTTTTAGGTAAACATATGCATAAGCTGTAAATTTTCCGACATACTTTGTTTTTTAAAAGAGTTCAATTGAAGCTTTAAACGAGTGTTTTCCACTCCCAGACTGAGCATGGCGTAAAATTTCGAGATTAGAAAGTTCTTTAAATATTTAGATATTCGTTGTTTTTTAAATAGTTCAATTTGAAATTTTAAACGAGTGTTTTCCACTCCCAGACTAAGCAAGAAGTAAAATTTCGAGTTTAGAAAAGCCCTGTGAAAATTGTCGAGGGTCGCGCAGCGACCCGAGACAAATTTTCTGGGCTTTTCTAAGCTCGAAATTTTACTTCATGCACCACGCGTATAAATCACTGATTTCAAGTGAGGTTAAAATATACATAAATTTCACAATATTTTAGTGTTTTATCGCGTGGCGCATGAAGTAAAATTTCGAGCTTAGAAAAGCCCAGAAAATTTGTCTCGGGTCGCTGCGCGACCCTCGACAATTTTCACAGGGCTTTTCTAAACTCGAAATTTTACTTCTTGCTTAGTCTGGGAGTGGAAAACACTCGTTTAAAATTTCAAATTGAACTATTTAAAAAACAACGAATATCTAAATATTTAATGAACTTTCTAATCTCGAAATTTTACGCCATGCTCAGTCTGGGAGTGGAAAACACTCGTTTAAAGCTTCAATTGAACTCTTTTAAAAAACAAAGTATGTCGTTTAGAAAAACCCAGAAAATTTGTCTCGGGTCGCCGCGCGACCCTCGACAAATTTTCACGGGGCTTTTCTAAACTCGAAATTTTACTTCATGCTTAGTCTGGGAGTGGAAAACACTCGTTTAAAATTTCAAATTAAACTCTTTAAAAAACAACGAATATCTAAATATTTAAAGAAAATAATCTGAATTTAGAATACGTATACTTTAAAGAAAAACTCCCTGTATATACTCATATGGAATATGCTTTGTTATAGTTGTATGTATGTCGATAGAAATTAAAATCGTGAATATTTATCCAGTTTACTTGTGTCTTCTGTAATTCAATACCCATTCATTCATTCGCACGGCGCTATGTAATCAAACAAACAACGCGCTCCACACTCATAATTTTTATTATTTGTTGTCATCAAATTCGGCAGGCACTATAGACTAATACATAATCAAAACTACTTTCTGCAATTTTGCTATTTCTGTGCCATCTGGTATCCCAGAAACACACAACCAGCAAAAATTGGCCCTCTTAAGGATACATATCCTCAGTGTTTTTAACGCGTTTTTAAAAGTTCTTACTTAGACATTTATTGGCAGTCGGACATAAGTCCATTAATTGGATAAAAGACTAAGAGATTACATAGTCCGTGTCTTGGATATTAGATATAGTAGAGTAGTAGAAGTAGAAAGTTAATGAGCGGTGCCTAAGATACTGTAGTAGGCGTGTCTTGGATACTAGATAGATAACAAGGGGTAGTATTTTAGTAGAGAAAGCGCCTAAGAACAAACGTGGGCGTGTTTTGTATACTAGATAGAGTAATAGATTAGAGAAGGCGTGTCTTAGATATTAGATATAGTAGAGTGTTGGGTGTAGAAAGTTAATGGACGGTGCCTAAGAGACTGTAGTAGGCGTATCTTAGATACTAGGTAGAGGGAAAGGGGTAGAAAGTTAGTAGAATAGGCGCATAAGGACGATAGTGGGCGTGTCTTGTATACTAGATAGAGTAAGAAATTACAGATGTCGTGTCTTAGATATTAGTTCTTCATAACTTCAGGTACTCGGACACATGCCAACTGACATTTATCGATATTGATAGTTGATATTTAGGTTATAACGTCACATATCATTTATAATAATAATAATAATTATATTTATTACCAGTGTAAGTAAATGTACGTGTTTTGTATACTAGATAGAGCAATAGATTAGACAAGGCGTGTCTTAGATATTAGATATAGTAGAGTGGTGGGAGTAGAAAGTTAATGGACGGTGCCTAAGATACTGTAGTAGGCGTATCTTAGATACTAGGTAGAAGAAAAGGGATAGAAAGTTAGTAGAGGAGGCGCCTAAGAACAATAGTGGGCGTGTCTTGTATACTAGATAGAGTAAGAAATTACAGAAGTCGTATCGTAGATATTGGTTCTTCAGACTTTCAGGCACTCAGACACCTGCCGACTTTGACATTTATCGATAAGGACAGTTGATATTTAGGTTATAACGTCATATTTAGGAATAGTCGGCAGACTAGCTGGTGAACACCGAGCTAAGGCCTATTCCTCTTGTAACATATACATATATATATACTAATGTTATGTAATGGAATATGTATTTTGTTTTGTATTTGTTGTTACAATAAAGCGATTATTATTATTATTATTATATATCATTTATTATAATAATAATATTTATTACCAGTGCAAGTAAATGTACAATAATACTAGCAATAGTTTCGAGTACAACATAGGAATACGTAAACAGAAAAGAAAAGTGTAGTGGTCATACTATTCCAATATAAGTAGAATAAATTGAATTATCATTCTATTTACATAAAACAATTTGCATATATGATATATTGCATCCAATGCAGTATATCAGAATAACATATACTCGTACAACAGAACCCATTCCATTTACTCCTTCCATAAATTCTGAAACGTCTTAAATCATCATACGTAATGCATATCCGGAGCTTACCCCTTGTGCAAGAGGTGTTGAATTTCCTCGAATTCGGTCCCATCCATCCCGACATTACAATTTCGTTACATCCGATAGGGCTGACACTTGGTCCCGTAAAGGGGCCGAATTTATGGTCTCGTGTCTTAGATGCTAACCGGGGGCGGATAGCCGGTCCATTCTAATTCACCCTTTCAGATACTGAAACGACCGCACCGTATACATTCGCCCATTTCCCCTCGCAGATTCCTCAACTTCCCGTTTCCACAATCTACCACAGGCTAGAGAGAGCTACAAAAGCATTCCTTCATTGTCTCGCAGATTCGCAGATAGTGTTGTATGAAGTGGCGAAGCGGGTTTTCTCGAGTTCAAGTTTAATTGTTATCATGTGGATGTTATTAGCTGGGGATTTTGAATTGAATTAGAGAGTATATAGTATGTGAGCTATTTCAAAGAAGAACTTTCTAATAAAGTTTGCTTATATTTGTTATCGTGGCCGCCCGCAGAATCTTTTTAAGAGGGGGCGCATCCAAATTGGGAGGAAGTGACTTAAAAAATATCGAGAACGAAACAAATAAAAAAATATGTAAAAATTAAATTTGTATTCAGTATTCCGACACCAGATACCCACAGACGCGTTTTGGACTTCAAGGTCCTCTTCAGTGTGGTTCCGACCCAGTGCTGAGAGGAATACTGAACATTTCTGTCTATTTCAAGCCAATATGTGAAAACTATTAATGGATTCGATCTAATGCTCCATAGTGGCATCGTCAATGACACGAATGTGATTGACGATGTCACGAATGTCATTTAATTATTGCAACTGAGGGGTCTGCAGCAAGAAGAAGGCAGCTCCACTTATGGTTAAATTAACCTTGACTCAGTTTTCTTATAAGAAAAATGTGCTCCATCTTGTAGTACAAATACGAAGGAGCTCCAAGTATTAGTTCCCTATTATCTCGGTAGATAGCAGCAGCTCTAAAAGAGAGGATACAGATAATGCGAGTACATAAAGTGTAAAAATTACATTTTTAAAATGTTTCTTTCGATTTACCAACATTTTGCAAATATGGAGCTGCCTCCTTCTTGCTGCAGACTCATAAATTCTTAAAGTAATAAAAATAAATCAAAATTATGAAAATTTAACAAGAGTCGATAAATGTACTAAAATTTAATGAGTTTTGTAAATATGTTCGCAAAAGCAACCCTACACATTTAAACACATAGTTAAAAATCATCGAAAAGTGTTAATAATTGAGATGATCAAAAACAATAAATATTGCAAAGTGAGGAATTTCATCAACATTATTCAAAAAATTATCAAATATTCATTCGTTGTTTTTTAAATGACTTCAAATTGAAGCTTTAAATGAGTGTTTTCCATTCCCAGATTAAGCATGAAGTATAATTTCAGGCTTTTCTTAACTCTAAATTTTACTTCATGCTTAGCCGGGGAGTGGACAACACGCGTTTAAAGCTTCAAATGGAGATTCCGTTAATAAATAAATAAATAAATAAATAAAAAAATTGATGCCTTTTAAAAGAATTACGAATTTTGGAACATTTTCAGCGTATGCATATGTATACTTGAAAGAAAAAATTCCTGTATTTTTATAAAACCAAATAAGTGTTTTATTTCAAAATTACAAAAATTATTGAAGATTGAAGCTTCAAAATTTAGATACAACGTCAAAAAAATTGAATTTTATATACCTACATTTCATGAACATTAAAATTTAACAAATCATCGTTTAGTTTCTTTAGATATTTACTATGATTTTAAATAACAACGAAGATAATTTGAACTAACGTACTTTCACGTATTTCATATAAGAATTTGTAAAGTTAACGAGCACGTGATCAAAACTAAGCAGTATATTTTGAACTTTATTTGAAATCAGTGTTTTATACGCGTGGCGCATGAAGTTTAGTTTAGTGTAGAATGTTTTTCAGTGGGAATTTGTTTGATATTATAAATTATCAAACAGAATCCGAAAAAATGGATACAGTCAATATAGTTATATATATTCAGTACTGTGAAAGTAGTTAATATAACCGATACAATGAAATGCAAGTCTACTAATAGTTAGTACAGTCATTATAATCGGGGCCTTGGTGGCCGAGTGGGTAGAGACCCTGCCCACAGACCAAGAGGTCGCGGGTTCGAATCCCGTCCGGTGGAATAATTTATGAATTTTATTATTCATAAATTATTCCACCGGACGGGATTCGAACCAGCGACCTCTTGGTCTTGACGGTTTATTCCATCCGGGTCCATGGATGTAGTATGAATGAGTTTGTGTTGTTTCAGGGGTAAATGGTTATTTATCGAAATTAGAATTGGTTAAAATACATTAAAAAATGTTAAATATAGAAATAGATTGATGGCTAATGGTCTAGATACCAAGGCCAAACAAACAAACAAAAAAAAAGTCATTATAATCAATACAGTCAAATTACAGTATTTCGTGTGTTTTTTTTTATTATCAAAGTGTAAACATTTGTGAAAGTGTCATTATTAATTTTAAATTTTTAAATTTTCAACGATTATAGGCAACCCAATACAGTTCTGGCTTACCATGACATTTCAAGAGATTTCTGACAATTTATAATTTAATAAAGTTAAGTTAGGTTAGATGATAAGTTGCGATGAAACTAATGTTATTATTTTAACCAAACCCGTACTTTTTCCATCATGACATTTTGATTATACGTGACGTACAGGGTGCGGCCGGAAAACTTTCTGATTTGAAAGGTCAATAAAAGAAAAATATTTCACATATCGATTTAATTATTTTTTTATCGTATTGTACACATCCTGAATTTTTGTTTCAAGTGGTTTTATAAATGACATCGGACAAATGGCGGCCCTCATTAGCTATATATTGATCCACTCGCTTTTTGAAGTTTCGCTCCACTCTTTCGAGCATATCGACGGAAATGTTGGCGATTGCTTGTCCTACAGGTGTTGCAGGGTCCGTGGTTTGTCATTGTAAACAATGGATTTGAGATGTGACCATAAAAAAAGTCACAGGAAGCCAAATCGGGGGAGCGCGCCGGCCAGGGTACGTCACCCCCCACGGAGATTAGGCGCTCGTGGAAGTGTTCCCTTAAAAGTTCCATTGAAGTTCTCGCTGTGTATGCCGTGGCTCCGTCCTGCTGGAACCATACGTCCCCAAATTCCATTTCTTCAAGTTTTGGGAGAAAAAATGCAAAAACGACAGCCTCAGCCTCTCGACGTTTTCTGGTGTTCTGGAAGTCTGTTGACCTCCAGGCCCTTTTTTGCCACACTGCCACTTTCCCTGAATGCGTCCACCCGCGAAACGATTAATTGCCGGCCAGGAACGGGACCCGTGGTGTGAATATTGAGCCGAGTTCGGAAGGCACGTTGGGTGGCAACCACCGAACGGCCATTGGTAAAGTAGGCCTCGACGGAGAACGCACGCTCCTCATTTGTCTAACGCATGACGACAACTGGCTTGAGCGATAACAACACTTCAAGACCCCCTCTATCGAATGAGACCCTCCTTACCCCTTTCTGGCCACGTCTCGCTCATTGGCGCCCAATTCAAATCAGCAAGTTTTCCTGCCGCACCTTGTACTTGAATTAAGGATAATTGTGACATAACTGTGTCATTTGTTTATTGACCATTATGAAATTTTGTCTTAAAATCACTTAGTTTTTTGACTGTGATAGTATTTCATTATTAAATGACTATTATAACATTTTGACGGTAATTTCGCTACTAAGCCATTTTGATAGTATTTCATCATAGTCGACGGAATTTTCAATAGTGTGGCATTTTGATAGTAATTTATCATTAAATGACTATTGTAACATTTTGACGGTAATTTCACTATTTTGATAGTATTTCATCATTAACTGACTACTGTATTATTTTTATGATAATTTCACTACTAAGACATGATAGTATTTCGACTGTATTTACACTATTTTGGTTTTTTGCTAGTTTTTCATCATTAAATGACTATTGTAACATTTTGACGGTAATTTCGTTTTTATGGCATTTTGACAGTATTTCATCATTAAATTAACCGTAATTTACCTATTATCTTTTATATTCTTTTAATCTTGTATCAAAATTGCTATTCCGTTTTAACAATATAGAACATTCTTCGTTAATAAAACGACAATAAACTTATGACGTCAATTTTCAATTGTTTCAATGATGAAACAAACGAGTATCTTCCACTCCCAGACTAAGCATGAAGTAAAATTTCGAGTTTAGAAAAGCCTGAAAATTTGGCTCGGGCGCGTAGCGGAGTGGAGCGACCGAGCCAAATTAGGCTTTTATAAACTCGAAATTTTACTTTATGCGTCACGCACGAATCCCAAATTCAATAATTGATTATTTTTATGGTAATTTATGTACAATTGCCCCAAATTTAAGACACCATTAACAGAAATGAAAATCATCACCCAGAAGTGGAATGACCACCACTCAAAACGAGAACTTTAATATTTATTTAAGGGCCAATTGCATCCTACATTGATCGCAAAACTAAGTTTATCTCTGAACTCAAGTTCAAAACGACAGTTTTCATTGTTGTAATGTCACTTTGAACTTGAGTTCAGGGATAAACCAGTTCAACGTACTTGGCGCAACTGGCCATAAGTCGGATTTTGTTTAACCATTTGCGAATCATCAGTTTTTGTCTAAAAGCTTTTAAATTTCGGTAGTTTATTTAGATGTAATCAGAGTTTAAAACGCAATCAACAGAAATTGAATCAGGAGCCAACAAATCAACACCACATCATTTTTGAATTAATCACATCATCCCTAATTTATTTTTATTTATTAGTTTGGGTTTTTATGAATCTAAACAAAGAGATAACAGCAAATTTCCGCGCAGAATTGTTTCCTCTACATAAAATTACTATACATATTTGTGTAAAAATGCAGAATTGTTTCCTCTACAAAAAATTAGTATACAAAACACACAGTTTTTTTCAATAATACGTGTTTTTTATTGAAACAGCGTTTAAAACATTAACAATTAAAAACATGTTCAAAACAGAACATACAGGGCATTTTGCTTTTGACTATACATATCCCGATAATTACAGCGTTTTTTTAAATTTGCGGGAATTCGTTGTTTCAAAGCAGTTAATTTGAGGCTTTGACCTAGTGTTTTCCACTCCCAGACTGAGCATGAAGTAAAATTTCGAGTTTAGAAAAGCATAAGAATTTGGATTGGCCGCGTAGCAAAGCGGAGCAGCCAATCCAAATTACGCTTTTCTAAACTCGAAATTTTACTTCATGCGCCACGCTTAAAAACACTTATTTACAGGGAAGTTCAAAAATCGCGGATACAAAAACAATTATAGGCAACCTAATATACGTTAGAGTTATTGGGTTGCCTATAATCGCTGTTTTAAACAATTTCTTCAGCGCTGAATTTGACTCAGGTTTTATTCACATCTACATATTGGATTGTTAAAGCCGTATATTTTAAACTTTGCGACGTTTCAGTGTTTTATACGTGTGGCGCATGAAGTAAAATTTCGAGTTTAGAAAAGCCTAATTTGGATTGGCCGCTCCGCTTCGCTACGCGGCCAATCCAAATTTTCAGGCTTTTCTAAACTCGAAATTTTACTTCATGCTTAGTCTGGGAGTGGAAGACACTCGTTTGTTTCATCATTGAAACAATTGAAAATTGACGTAATAAGTTTATTGTCGTCTTAATAACGAAGAATGTTCTGTATTGTTAAAACGGAATAGCAATTTTGATACAAGGTTAAAAGGATACAAAAGATAATAGGTAAATTACACTCAATTTAATGATGAAATACTATCAAAATGCCATAATATCGGAATTACCGTCAAAATGTTACAATAGTCATTTAATAATTAAATGCCAAATCAGTGATTTTGTCATCAAATCTGGTGTTTTACACTTTTCGGTTGTTGGAAGTTTTCAGTGACAATCTAGTGATATACTGTCATCAGAAAGTGATTAAAGTTTAAACAGTCCAACGTGACAAAATACTGTCAAAACTAGCAAAAATTGGGGAATATTCAGCATATCATTCATAAAATTATCCATGTCCCAGAGCTGGGACGAATCCTCGTTAAAAGGATTCGAATCACGAATCCGAATCACCTGATATGATTCGAATCAGGAATACTCGAATAAAGGATTCGTAAGAGATAAATATGATTCGAATCAAAGATTCGAATCCTGTTTTTTCGAATCACGAATACAAATCGTTTAGGAATAAATTTGATTTTATTATTTTTTTACAACCATTAACATATAAAGAAATCAGTTATCAGTTGTTTTAGCAAAAATACCTAATTATTTATTATTAACACTGAACATCGTTGATAACAGACTAAATTTCTGTGTTACTCTGATTAAAGAGGTATTTGTGTATTTTTGAACTACATTTCAAATCAATGGTTTATACGCGTGGCGCATGAATTAAAATTTCGAGTTTAGAAAAGCCCCGTGAAAATTTGTCTCGGGTCGCTGCGCGACCCTCGACAAATTTTCTACGCGGGGCTTTTCTAAACTCGAAATTTTACTTCATGCTTAGTCTGGGAGTGGAAGACACTCGTTACTTTAAAATATGTCACAACTGTTAAAGTATGTATCGTCGGATGCCCGTCTTCAGAGGTAATGTGTAAGCAAATTATGGGTCCTAGGAGTTGCCAAATAAGTGAGTTACTCAACTGTTTCCAAGGCACACTTTGAAAAACCAAAAGATTAAAATTTTATATATAAAATGTACAATAAACTATAAGTGTGATACATCATTGAATTCAGTAAAAAATATTCTTCCAAAAAATATCAAAATCCAAAAATAGCGCTCATAACAAAAACAAAAGTTAGCTATGGTCTCTAGGTAAATGTTATAGTTATCTTAGAATAAAATATGTTACTGGATTTATCGTTAAAAAGTGCCTATAATGTCAAAGTTGTAAATGCCTGGATTCAATAGTTTTTGAATAAAAAAATAAAAACGAATTTTCAAAAATACGTTTTTTGACAATATCTCATTAAGGAAATAAGATATTTTAAACTTGTTTTTGGGTTATTATTGGACCCTAAATTATGCAACTTTGCCCCAATTTAACCGACTCTCTATTTCTTTAAATAACCGAAATCCCCATACTTTCTGTGAAATACGGACACCCAGTATAATAATAATATAAAATTTATTGTATTGTTTAATGAAATACTAAACTCGAAAATTTACAGTGTATGCATATGTGTACCTGAAAGAAGAATTCCCTGTATTTAAAAATCACATTTATGCACACATATTTGATATTTTCTTGTAATGTTATGTTTATTAATGTAATTTAAAATATCTTCAACAATTTTGCTGAAATTTAAAAATGTCAACAAAAAATCTTAATGAAGTATAAAATATAGTTTAGCAAATTTAAAAAATGAAAAAGAAAACGTTTAAAACATGTTCTAAACAAATTTAAGATTTAAATCATGTTTAAAACAAAACCGTTAAAAACACGACGGCTGTTTTTAATCATGTTTAAGACACTGTTTTAAAAACAAAGTGTTTTAAACATAACAACCCTGCCGTAAACTACACCATCACATTTTTATCAAAATACGTTTTTTTATATTGTTGGAATCATAGTTTTTTTACTGTATCGAGGACTTTTGTTTCAAAATACGTTTTTTTATACTGTTAGAATCAGGGGTTTTTACTCTATCGAGAGGCTAATAATTCAACAAAATTTTAAAAAATGGGACTTTGTGTAGTGTACCTCCCACATACCGATATTATAAAATTAATGTTGTAAATCCCTTATACAAAAATGAGTATATTCTTTTACAAGTAGTTGATATTTATAAACAATTTACATGTCATCTTCGGATAGCATTATTTAGTTGATAAACTGATCAAACTTTTATCAAATGGCTGAATAAATTCTAGCTTTAATATATTTAGATGTTTATACATTAAAGTCACAATTGGCTCGATAATTCAAAGAAGATTTAATTTAATCCCGCGTAGACTTAATTTAGGTTTTGCACTTAGACTTCTTATACAAATTGTTGATATTCATAAACAATTTACATGTGATCTTCAGATAATATTATTTAGTTGATAAACTGATCAAATAGCTGAATAAATTCTGGCTTTAATATACACTGCCGAGCATAAAAGTAGGGTCATTCCGTAATTTGAATTTTTTTGGAATTTTTTTAAAAATATTTAGTTTTTTACGTGTTTTTTCAGTTGTAACAGTTTACTAACTGATTGGTTGAATAAACAAAAACATTTTTGTTGTTCAAAGTTTATTGAAAGCAATGAAAATGAACAATTTCAATTTGATATGCTAAGTAATGAAAATGAACAAGTTTACTTTCATATGCTTTTGTTGAAACAAACAAGCATAGTTTTTGTTTCTGTGATGACATCTATCTGTTGCAAATTGTTTGTATATTGTTGTCATTGTTAGTGTTTTGCAATGAGCATAAATCCTGTTGTTGCGACACTAATTGTGGCGGCTTTAGAAGACGGCCGCGGTCTGCGCTAAACTGCGAGAAAGGTTGATGTAAGTCTCTCAAGTTTGCAACGAGTATGGCGGCGGTTCGATGAGACTGGTCTGCTCACTCGAAGACCTAGCGCAGTGCGAGGCAAGACTACAACAGCTAGAAATGACCGCTTTCTCGGTTCTAGTGCTCTGAGAAACCGAACGGTCACGGCAGTTTACCTTCAAAATCATCTGCAAGTAAGAAATGTAAACACAAGTGAGTGGACAGTTAGGAGGCGACTTCATGCTGCTGGATTATCTTCTCGAACTAGAACTACTGGACCTCCGCTTTCCTGTAAACACCGGATAGTGAGGTTGAATTTTGCACGAGAACACTTGGCTTGGACAATAGTGGATTGGAGTCGCGTATTGTTTTCCGATGAATCGCGATTCTGTCTTACGGGCTCAGATAGACGTGTACTAGTGTGGCCACGACAAGGCGAGAGATATGCTCAAGCATGTATTGCCGAGCAACTTCCATTTGGTGGAGGATCAGTTATGGCATGAAGAGGCATATCTTTTGAAACTTATATGGAGTTAGTCTTTATCGAGAATGGTACGTTGACTGCGCATAGGTACCTGACAGAGGTTCTAGAAAACCATGTCTTACCGTTCATGGTTATTCTTGGTGACGCCGCAACATTTATGCATGATAACGCAAGGCTCGGATACTTACTGAGTATCTTGACGAATATCAAATCACGCGATTTGTTTGGCCTGCTCGCAGTCCAGATTTAAATCCAATTGAGCATGTTTGGGATAAGATGGTAAAACGTTTACGAAGACGTGCAGGCCCCTAGAAATTCTAGAGAGCTTCGCGACATACTGGTGCAGGAATAGGACAATCTTCCGCAGAATATGATCCGAAATCTGATCCAGAGCATGCCTCGTCGTTTGCAAGCTGTTATCACTGCCAGAGGAGGGAATACTCGCTACTGAAGTCCTTAAACTTTCTTTTTTTTTTCAACAAAAGCATATGAAAGTAAATTTGTTCATTTTCATTACTTAGCATATCAAATTGAAATTGTTCATTTTCGTTACTTTCAATAAACTTTGAACAACAAACACTTTTTTGTTTATTCAAGCAATCACTTAGTGAACTGTTACAACCGAAAAAATACGTAAAAACCTAAACATTTCTAAAAAAAACCCAAAAAATGCAAATTACGAAGTGACCCTAGTTTTATGCTCGGCAGTGTATTTACGTGTTTATATCCTATGTTCAATAAAAAGAAAAACCTCTAGAGTGCCATGATTTTATCTTTTTTTAAATTTAAGTTGGCTACACGCTTTAGGAATTGACATATAAAACGTCAGACAGAATAATTATAATGTATAATTTCAGAGCTTCCAACCTACAATATTTTTCATGGCACTCTAGAGGTTTTATTTTATTGAACCTACGTAACATTAAAGTCACTATTGGCTTAACAATTCAAATGAGATTTAATTTAATCCCGTGTAAACTTAATTTAGGTTTTGCATTTAGACTCCTCAACTTTTCTTTCAATTACCCGCTTTCATAAGTTTTAGTTGAACATCCTCAACCTTTCTCAAAGCGTATAAATTTTCCACCTAATAACACAATCTGCTTGGCTAGCAGTCGTACAATAAACCAATGAAGCAGAAATAATTCATCCTCAATAAGCTATCCCTTTGGTGCATTACTAAATCCTTCATTGATTTCATGTCTTGAACCAGTAATCGTATGTTCTGGTAGATTATAACCGGACGGGAACATTCGGCCATTATATATTACAATTTAGCGCTATTATATACGAAGAGATTTAATGCGTAATGTCAGCTGCTAAATATATGTGAGTAACAGTCACGTAATACACGTGTTAGGGGGATTACATTTTATAATTTTCTGACAAGAACACGAACAAAAATTCTTGCGAAGTTTACTACTATCGCTTTATTAAATTTTTTAATAACACTTTTATGATTTTATTAAACAAATAAAATAAAAGTCTGGATAATTTTACGCGGGGCTTCGAACCGGAACTAAACCGTAAACCGAAAACCGGAAAAAATAGTTATTTTTGTTGGAACAAAAACCGGAACAGGACCGGAAAAAAATATCGTTTTTTGTATACATTTATTGGATATTGGTTTTAAACCATTCCATCATTTCACCTTTGTATTTTGTAATTTACTATATTTAGACGCCACACACATTCACACACATCCATAGACACAGGTGGAATCATTTTGTACTTTAAAATGACCCCACCGCACAGTGGTCCCGAATCCAGAAAAGCTGGCCATAATACAAGGGCTTAAGGCGATTTGTCTGAAATTGCAAATATCGGAGTTTTTGAGCATGCTGATTCAGAATCTGATTTTGAAATATCAAAAAACGAAACGGCGGACCATATATGACGGAGAAAAAAATAGTTATGTTTCTTTTTTCCATAAAAAACAGTACACCTGTGTTTTTTGAGCATGCCAATTCAGAATCTGATGTTAAAGTTACAAAAAACAAAACAAAATGGCTAACCAAATCTGATGGATAAAAAAATATAATTCTTGTTTTATAAAAAAAAAACAGTAAATCCGTGTTGTTTTCAAATTAATTGTTTCGAATTCGGTCATTCACCCGAAATTGTTTTTATTTTAATTGATTTTTATTTACTTCACCCTGTATTGTAGATTATTGTGTTTAAAGGATAAAGAGAAATTCGAATCGGTTAAATTTGAAACCGGCCCGCAGCCGTGCTCGTGTTTATTGTGTTAGATTTTTATGAAACTTTTTTGAATTTTTGACTATACTCTGTACAATACACAATGTTACGAATCGTTCTTGTATATTTTTATTTAATTATTTAATTGCTCTACCCTATTGACATTCCTCAAAATAGGTCGTCTTCTAGAAATACGCAATAAATCTTGTAATTCTCTCGTCTGTAAATTATCACGTTTTGGAAGTTTATCTGAACAAAAGAGATCTATTTTGAATAGGTTTGTGAGTTTGTTAGGGTGGAGCAATTCGTAACTGTCGCGCCTTTTCGCACAGCGGGGGAGTTGTTTTGGTCATTCGTATTTTCGGAAACTCATTAATATTATTTTAAAGAGAAAATCCAGATTTTCGAACAATTTCTTACCACCACTTCTTTTGGGATCATCCCCCGAAATACGAGTGACCAATAAAAGCGACTTTGCCCCCACATTCCTAAACATAGTTTTCTCAATTTATATTTTATAATTTTAAGATAAAACAGTCTAGTTTTAAACTCTAAACTATAAACATCAAACCCTAAACAACAAATCTTAAACATTTAAACATCAACTGTCAAACATTTCGCTGTAAATACTTGTAATTATTTTGAATTTGAATATACTAAGTTAAATGTGCTTCAAAGTGTTTTTCTTTATACAAAAAAAAACTTAAACATCTGCCTTAGAGTGGTGATATCTTCCAGTGAGATAATTCATTAAACTTTAAACAAACACCACATCGCAACACGCAATAACAAATGTATTCGTGTAAAAAAGATCTTTATAATTACTGAGAGGGGGCGGCGACTTTGGCCTACGCCCCGGGCGGCTGAAACCTACGCTACGCCACTGCTATAATGACAGTTGACATTAAGTCGGCGCAAGCCGATATTTAGTCCATCGTGTTAACTTGACATACAGTAGTGGAAAAATATAGAGCAACTTTAATATATTGTTAAAATAAAATTTCTGATGTTACCTTTGGCCAAAATTTGTCTGTAGATAAAAACATACGATATTTATAAATAGTTTGCTGATAAAAAATCCCCATTCTTCTTTCGTTGTTCCATTGGATATAAAAAAGAATATTTTAGAATGGAAATAAATAAAGCAACTTTTTCAATAACCTGATAAATTTGCAATGTATTTAGTTTAGTATAAGTTTAAATTCATCAGTTTAACGTATTTCACTTGTCAACGTGCCCAGAGGCAAACATTTATCCGCTGATATCAAAAATCGGATTGTTGATTTATACAATAGTGGTCAAAATCAGATTACCATTGCAAACATGTTTATGTTAAATAAATCTATTGTGTCGCGAATAATTAAGCAATGTCGTGTAAAGGGAGATACATCCGTCAAATAAAAATCAGGGAGACCTAGAAAAACCACTCACTTTACGGATAAACAAATTATAAAAATTGCCAAAACCGAGCCTTTTCTCGGATCTAACATGATAAAGCACCGTATATTTGAAGAACTTGGAGTAAATGTGACCTCTAGGACAGTGAGAAACAGACTACTAGAAGCTAAATTATTTGCTAGAAGACCAGCAAAAAACCCATGTTGTCTAAGAAAAACAGACGATCCCGTTTAAGTTTTGCCAAAACGCATCAACATTGGACTGAGAATGACTGGAAAAAGGTTATCTGGAGCGATGAATCTAAGTTTTCTTTATTTAAAAGTGATGGTATTGTGTATGTAAGACGTCCTGCCAATGAACGATTCAACCCTAAGTATACGTGTCCAACTATAAAACATGGTGGTGGATCGGTAATGGTTTGGGGCTGTTTTTCGGGATATGGTATGGGGCCCCTTTATAAAACAGAAGGTATTATGGACCGATTTAAATATAAGGACATATTAGAGAACCAAATGGTCCCATACGCCGACGAGATTATTCCTTTAAGACATTTATTTCAACAGGACAATGATCCTAAGCATACTTCTCGGTTCGTAAAAGAATGGTTCAAAAAGGAAAACATCACTGTTATAGAATGGCCCTCACAGTCCCCAGATCTCAATCCAATTGAGAATCTGTGGGACATTTTGGATTCCAAAATCAGAGGAAAATTCTATCGCAATCACCAAGAATTGTTTGAAGCCTTGAACGAAGCATGGGTCAATATGGATACTGCGATTATTTCTAAACTGATAAAATTGATGCCAAAACGTTGTCAACATGTTATTAAGAATAACGGGTTCTTTACAAAATATTAATTAATATATTTTTTTAACTATTTGTATTTAAAAAAAAACAATTTTGAAGCAAAGTTGCTCTATTTTTTTCCACCCAAAAATTATCTTTCAATATAAAAATACTTCATACAAATTTATTTATTTTTACCCCCAAAATAAATTGCTTTTGTAGTTGTGGATTATTATAAAAAAATATGGCTATGTCATACATTACTGATTAAAGAAATAAACGATTTTCAAAAGTTACTCTACTTTTTTCCACTACTGTAAGTCGGCGTCAGCCGACATTTGGACTATAATGACAGATGACATACAAGTCGGCGCCTGCCGACATTTGGACTATAATAACAGTTGAAACAAGATACGTCGGCGCAAGCCGGCATTCAACTAATCCTGCCAACTTGACGCGAGTTTGAATTGAACTATAATAAGATCGCCATGTTATTTTTATTCTTTGTGACAGTTACGATACACATTTTAACACTTGTGACACATTTTAAAGTAACGAGTGTCTTCTACTCCCAGACTAAGCATGAAGTAAAATTTCGAGTTTAGAAAAGCCCCGCGTAGAAAATTTGTCGAGGGTCGCGCAGCGACCCGAGACAAATTTTCACGGGGCTTTTCTAAACTCGAAATTTTACTTCATGCGCCACGCGTATAAACCACTGATTAATAGTAAAGTTAAAAATATGTTACGCTTAGATGTGATGGTGATCAATATTTACAGAGATGTAGCGAAAAAATTTCTGATGTTCACCGCTCCAGCGTTACTTTTGAAATTGGCACCACGGTTAGGTGTAAGATATAAACGGTAACTGCATTGAAAATTTAATAGAGCTAATACTGATCTATCGAAATAGTAACGTCAAAATCCACAAATTAAAATTTTATTTTGTTACTTCTGGCCAGCTTTTCGGGATTCTGATCTACTGTGCGCCGGGCGGGACTTGAAGCCGCGACCCCTGGGCTAGGAGGCAGAACCTCTACCCACTAGTTCGCCGGGGTCCCCAAAATATCGGTTTATTTCGGTTCAGACACACGTGAACACTTGTTTAATTCTACATCAGTTTCTACGTATTAGCAATTTTCAAATCAAAACTGTTTGCGGAAATATTCGTTTCGAGGTCCCCTCACTCGATTAAGACCATTTCTAATTTTTTTTGAACAGAAATTTTAGTTTTCGTTCGACTTTGCCTAACTGAAATACTTTAAATTGCTTTAAATGTCTAAACATTTAATAACCTGCTTAACTGAACTACCTATCAGTTTTCTTTTTTAAATCTGACAGGATGTTGATTTTTTTTATAAAATCTTAAAGAATGCACTATTTTTCTTCTTTCTTTGAACTATTTTGCTGTTTAGAAGTTAAATGTCCTACGACACTATTATTGATCAATAATGACATAGCATTTTGATACGTTACCATGAAAATAATGCTCGCGGGCTTTATTTTTCTTAGGACGTTATAAGGATATTTTTACTAAATTATTACAAAGCCAATAAAAAAACTTGTTGAACAATAAATTCACAGTTAAATAACCATTATAAATTTTATCAAAATTTGACAAACGGTTCATTTTTTTGCGCATCGTCTGCAAAGGACATTAGCGCTATACATACGTACACACATTCAACAAATCTTAAAACTAATATCACAGATGGCACAGCACATTCATTTTTATTTTTAGAGACAACATTAATTTATTCAGCATATCACATCCAATCCTTGTAAGTTTTTTCAATAACCGATTTGTATTTTTTAAAGAAAATAAATTCTATTAGGTATATATAAACATATTTATTTATATAAGTTTTATATACATGTACATATCGAATATTACAATACATGTCATATTAATACATTTATTTCCGAATATCGGCTATCGACCAGTGGTCTTTCGGCCAATTCTATATGAAAATTGAATTTGTGTTCAGTATTCCGGCACCAGGTACCCACAGACGCGTCACTGACGATGCCACTATGAAGCATTAGATGGCGTTAGCTATCGAAATCATTAACAATTCTATATGATTAGCACCAATTTTTGTGCTACAAAATGTTGTTAATTTATTCTTTAATTTCTTCTATTTTGACGTTTTGCAGTTCAAAAGTTTAATTACTTATTTCAAAATATAATGTAAGTTTGATTATTGTAATTTTCAATAATAAAATGTGATATTTCGAAGAAATTCATGTTATTTTAAAAATATTGTAAACAATTTTTTGTATGTATTTTTAAAATAACATACATTTCTTCAAAATATCACATTTTGGCTTGAACATAACTATGAGCCTCCCTTATTTTGTTTACACTTTTTCAATATCATTACTTCTAACTTTAAAAGAAAGCTTAAATTATAAATAATAATTAGTATTAATTAAACATTTCTAAATATGTAATCACTGTTTGTTTTATGAAAATTTTATGGATTTTGTATGAATGTATAAAGAAAAGTATTTAGAATTATTGTCTTAAAGTATTGTTAGCTTTATAACTCTTGAAATAATTTCTTACTTAAAACTTGATGAAACATGGTTAAATTTAAATTTTTAGGTTAAAATTAAACACATTATTTGTTTCACATAAACAAACAAACTATGTGTTTTTACAAATTTGTTACCTTTTCTGTTATTTTGCTTGGGGTTAGGTTCGATGACAAGTTTTGAAGTTCGGTTAGGTTCAATTGGATCCGAGTTACTTAAGTAATCATCAACTAGTTTGATTTGAGTAACTAGTAGCCAGACTAATTTAGGTAGAGTTAAGTTATTCTGTCATATAACCTAAAACTAGCTAAATTTTGAAATTAGGCTAGATCATACGTAACTGTTATTAGGTTAGGTTGGTTTTCATTTTTTTGATTGTTTGTTTGGCATTGGTTTTACCATCAGCCACTAACGATGATTATATCATATATATTTTACATAGATTTGGACGTCACGACACATTCACACTACACCCAGGGACACGACGAGTTATTATTTTTAAATAACAACTCCCCGTACACGGGAATCGAACCCGGTCTGCCAGTCACCAGTTAGATGCTTCGGTTAACTCATAAAGGCGATAAATTTCAAATTTCCAGCGAGAGTCATCCACTCCTTGATTAAGCATAAAGTGAAATTTCGAGTTTAGAAAAGCTGGGGTGCGCGAGCGAAGCGAGTCGCGACCCGGCAAATCCAAATTTTCAGGCTTATCTAAACTCGAAATTTTACTTCATGCGCCAGGCATATAAAATGATAATACGATGTGAAGTTTAATATCGTAGCCGGGATGTTCACTGACAAAAAGTTCACCGACTTGAAAATTTACCAACTAGAAAGTTTGTCAAACCGAAAGTTCACCGATTCGACAATTTAATGACATTTATGTTAATGCTAATGCCTATTTCACATATTTCTTGCGCACGATGTCTAATCCACATATTTCTAGGTTATGTTAGGAGGAAGGTTTGTAATAGAATAAATTGCGTATGTCTTTTTGCGCACGATACCTATTCCACATACTTCTAGGTTAGGTTAGGAGAAAGGTTTGCAATAGAACAAATTGCGTAAGTCTCTTTGCGCACGATGCGCATTCTACGTACTTCTAGGTTAGGTTAGGAGAAAGGTTTGCAATAGAATATATGGCGTATGTCTTTTTTTCGCACGATGCCTATTCCAATTCCTTCCAATTAGGTTAGGTTATGTACAGGGAGTTTTTCTTTAAAGTATACATATTCAAAATTTAGCTTATTTTCTTTAAATCTGTGGATATTCGTAGTTTTTTTTAAAGAGTTCAATTTGAAGCTTTAAACGAGTGTTTTTCACTCCCAGACTAAGCATGAAGTAACATTTCGAGTTTAGAAAAGCCCCGTGAAAATTTGTCGAGGGTCGCGCAACAACCCGAGACAAATTTTCTGGGCTTTTCTAAACTCAAAATTTTACTTCATGCGCCACGCGTATAAAACACTGAAATATTGTGAAATTTATGTATATTTGAATCTCACTTGAAATCAGTGTTTTATACGCGTGGCGCATGAAGTAAAATTTCGAGTTTAGAAAAGCCCAGAAAATAATTTTCACGGGGCTTTTCTAAACTCGAAATTTTACTTCATGCTTAGTCTGGCAGTGGAAAACACTCGTTTAGAGCATTAAATTGAACTATTTAAAAAATAACGAATGTCGGAAAATCACTGGTTTAGAGAAATAGATCAGGTGTATATTAATTCTCATTATTGATAATCGTAGGTATCAGAAATGTAAGTGTGCATACGCAACATTACACCTGGCAAATATTTCCTCATTAATATCTCAGGAGTGCAAATTGGGGAGGACAGGTAATTTGTCGGGATAATTTTTTCCTTCGGTAAGTGGATGGGCTAAGGGGGAAGGGACGCGAGAATAGGGACAGTTATACCTTGTTCTGGCACTTAGTTCTCTGTGAGGAAATTGAGGTCTCTTTATTACTCTTGGTCCTGGTGCAATTAATCAAAGTTATTTTGAGTGGTAGCACTGCGGATGTAATTTTCGGCGCTCGTAATAAGGAATTGAAGAAATTCACAGAATAAGTGGGTCATTTCATATTAAAAAAAAAAATGCAGAAGACAAAGACAGAGAATTATAATTTGTGTTTTTTACAACTAAGGTTTTATAAATTTACTTTTGATTTTTCATAAGGTCAATTTTGATTATTAAAAATGTATTATAATTTTACTTTTGATTTTTGAATATCATTTATATACCTAATTAAGCCACTGTGTGGTGAAACACTTGTTGTAGTACACACAGAAAACAACTTGAATCCTTACACAAGTTAAGTGTTTTAATAATACGAGGTGCGTTCAAGTTATAACACCTCCGATTTTTTTTTCTTTCTCAAAAACTTGTCACACAAAATCTGTGAAACTTTTGTCATTTCTCTACATAACCTTCCTGCAGCCGTACACATATTACACAATATCGACGCCATGACACCATGGTCGCTGAGAACGCTTTTTTATGAGTCTGATTAGACCACTAGAAAATCGCATATGCAATGAAAGAGCACACATGCAGCCTATTCTGGTCGTTTTTATTACGAAATGCTGGGAGATTGTTCTTCAAAACAACTTGGTAGGGTGCACCTGTAATGCCCTTTAGAACGCAATGAATAAGAATTACCCCCGTCGCTGTCCCAGAACGATGGTGACCATGCATTTTTTTTTAGCGATGTCGCTTACCCGAAATTTTAAGTATCAAAAACAGTCCTTCCTCTCGCTAGAGTTATGTCTGCTGTACAGTAATGATAATAATACCACGCATACAAAATGAATGCACAAGTGTTTTAAAACAATCCGCATGTTTCTATCTGTTTTCAGTCCCGAGGAAAAAATCGGAGGTGCTATAACTAGAATGCACCTCGTATTAAAAGTGCGAGACTTTTCGCAATCCACAAGTAGAACCAAGACGAAATCAATTCAATTAAGACACTAGACAGTTGTTCACTGTATGTACACGGCCTTGGTAAGGCCCATTATGTTCTACGGAGCCGCAGTCTTGTGGACTGCCCTGGACAAAAGGATCCACCAAACTGCACTGGGCAAGGCTCCGCCGAATTGCTCATGACGGGGGCGGTCAGGTCCACCCCCTCCAAAGCGCTAGATATAATACTAAATCTAGCTCCAGTCGACCTCTACTGCAGATATGCTGCAGCTACCACAGCGATCAGAATCAACTCAGTTAGGATATGGAGCACTAGCAAACAGGGCCATGGAAGGATCCTGAATGAGCTTGCCGATGTCCCCCTGAAGACTGACAGCTGCACTCCAGAACTTAATTTTAAAAATAAGTTCTCCACTTCCATCCCGAACAAAACCAAATGGTTAGAGGGCAAGATAGTTCAAGGCAAGGACGTCTGGCTCTTTACGGATGGTTCCAAGTCTGAAAACAGAGTAGGGGGAGAAACCTTCTCACAAGATTTCAACCTCAAGAAGTCTGTTAGACTCCCAAACGACTGTAACATTCTTTAGGCAGAGGTTATGGCCATCCGAGTGGCAGTGGACTGGATCCACAAAAATGACCTTCAGAGGAACCGCATCAGGTTCATTACTGATAGCCAAGCCGCCATTCAGATACTGAATAGTCCGTACTGCACCTCGAAGGTTCTCAGAGACTGTAAAAAATCGCTAAATAGGCTTGCAAATAACTGTGAAGTGGAACTCATGTGGGTACCTAGTCACAGTGATATCAGGGGGAATTCAATTGCCGACGACTTTTGAACTCTCCACCCACATTCCTATTGTGGAATGCAAGAGACTACTTAGGGACCAAATAATAGCATCGGTCAATGATAGGTGGAGTGAAGAAGATACGTGTCTCATAATAAGGCAACTATGGCCTATATGGGATTCTGTAAACAGCCACAGATTAATTGCACCTAGCAGAATCGACATAAAGAAGGCGGTAGGCATCCTCACGGGCCACTGCCTCCTAGGCAGACATGCACAAAAAATGGATCTTGAGCACAACGACGTTTGCAGAGGATGCCTGGATGTGGAGGAGGAAGAGACGGTACTCCACTATCTGGGACAAAGTTCTGCTCTTGACGAGAGAAGAATTAATAATAATAATAATAATAATTCTTTATTAACGGACAAGCCATTTACAATGTAGAGCCAAAAACATATAACTAAAATGTAAGACACAAAACATGAATCACAAATATGCACAAAGACACATATGTTAATCTGTTAAGTACCTTGGTATGCACTACGCGAATGGACTAGCGGACCTCGCACCTCTAGATGTGAGAAATCTGATCGGGTTCATTAGGTGCTCGGATTGGTTTGTATAGGTGGGAAGGGAGGGGATATCTGACTCCTTTTTACTCTTATGGCCCTGTGGGCCTAAGTGAGCGGTCTAACTGCTGCCATTGAAACCTAACCTAAACTAAGACATTAAATTCGACAAATTATTTGTATATTACGAAATGTTCGCATTTTAAATATTTTTTAATTTTCTAGAACCAAGTGTTGGCATTTTATTCTATTTTATGTAATATTATTAAAAGTGCGAGACTTTTCGCAATATAAAACCAAGACGAATTCAATTGAATTCGTATTTGTAAAACAAACTAGTTGTACATTGCGAAAAGTGTCGTAATTTGGATTTTTTTTAAATACTCTAGAACCAAGTATTGGCATTTAATTCTACTTTATGTAAAATTACGTTTTTTATTAAGTGAATAACTTTCCATATTAGTTTCAACAACTAACATCTCTCATCTATGCAATATATAAAAAGTAAGTTTGGAAATTCAATTAACTCACGCTGAATGTAAATTAATACTAATAATTAAATTAATTTAGCTGATGAAACGGGGTAATCGATACTTCAAAAGCTATCAATTTGTTTGATGGCAAACTATATTATAGTGTTGTGGTGGATGCGCCGGGATTAGCAAATGCAATGCCTGTGTATACAGCGGTTATTGTCTGTAAATATTTTTTTAAGTCATTGCTTCTACAGAGTCAGATATAATTAATTTTGAGAAAATGTAATTAACCCTTTCGGCCCTGACGGTGGCATTTGCCAGCACTAAAATTTGGTAAACATAGTAGACATTTCATTTTAATATACATACATGTTTGCATGAGCTGCAACTTTTCCGATAATCGTTTGGTTTTTTAAATAGATTAATTAGTAGTCCTTAATGAGTGTTTTCCACTCCCAGATTAAGCATGAATATAATTTCAAGTTTAGAAAAGCCTGACAATTGGTTTGGTCTTTCTTCTTTGGTTTAAAAAATATATTACTAAAAATTATTGTTTAAAGAGTTCAATTTGAAGCATTAAACGAGTGATATCCAGTTCCAGATTAAGCATGAAATAAAATTTCGAGTTTAGAAAAGCCCCGCGTAGAAAATTTGTCTCGGGTCGTGCAGCGACCCGAGACAAATTTTCACGGAGCTTTTCTAAACTCGAAATTTTACTTCATGCGAGACGCGTACAAACACTAATTTTAGATGAAGTTTAAAATATTTTACAAAAGCAGTATGCTGAAAACGTGTATTCTAAACATGACATCACATCAGTGGTTCGTACGCGTGGCGCATGAAGTAAAATTTCGAGTTTAGAAAAGCCTGAAAATTTGGTTTGGTCGCTCTGCGCTTCGCGCTACGCGACCAAACCAAATTTTCAGGCTTTTCTAACTCGAAATTTTACTCCATGCTTAATCTGGGAGTGGAAAACGCTCGTTTGAAAGTTCAATTTGTAATATTTGTAAAAACAACGAATATCTGAAGATTTACAGAGTATACAGAGATTGAGATATATATACTTAAAAGAAAAACTCCCGGTATATTTGAGATATTAATAAATAATATGCTATAACATTTTTTTTGGCACCAGAAATATTCCAGGGCTGAAAGGCTCAAGAAATGATATGGAACTAAAATTAAAATCAGGCAGAGTTTGGTAATATATATCATTAAACATCATGATATTTAGTTAGTGTTTGTTGTGCTACACTCTTGATGGAACCGGATGTACAAATTTGGTGAAGAAAAACACGTGTTTTGTTCCATGATTCAATTTTCAGTTTTCTGGCACGTGTTTCGGTCTTTACAGATCATTATCAAAGGTTAAAAAAATGTTTTTTTTTTAACATTTGATAATGATCTGTAAAGACCGAAACACGTATTAGGATACTGAAAATAAAATCATGGAACAAAACAAGTGTTTTTCTTCACCAAATTTATCATGATATTTATCAATTGAATTTGGGTGAATTACGTGAAGATTATAATAACTTTAATTAAAACACTTTTAACCTTTCTTCACAATTTTTATTATAAACCAGATGTACATTTCGGTCACAAGGTGACCATTCACAATGGATTGATAATCCATTATCCATTGATAATGGTCACCTTGTGACCGAAATGTACATCTGGTATATAATAAAAATTTTGAAGAAAGGTTAAAAGTGTTTTAATTAAAGTTATGATATTTATCATTATACAGTGGCGGACAATAGATTCGAAATCTTTTTACTCTATTCGTTTCCGAGATTACGGCATATTTAAAGATACGGATTTTATTAAAGCAAAGTAAAGCTTGTATTAGACGACACTATTTTTTTATACAAGAAAATAGTATACTATTTTCTGTCATGGTGTATCAAATAAAACATGTCCTATTTCCATTATACAAAACTGTACAAGATTCGCGTTTTTTCATATTTTGTATATTACACCATGATAGAAAATAGTATACTATTTTCTTGTACAAGAACAAGTAGCATGTTTTCTTGTACAAGAAAATAGTGTCGTCTAATACAAGCTTAAGAGAAACAACAAGTATTTTAACTGCTTTTCACTGGTTTATTTCAAAACTAAATTTATTTTAATATTATAAAACATGCTATTTTTGATAATAAACAAACTACCAACACACATAAAATCATTAAAATTTATTCTCTTCAAACTAAAAATAAAAAATCTACTTGTAAACAATAAATTAAACTAAAGGAATAACACGAAAATAAAATAACAAATATCCTCCAATACCGTTAGCCCGCGATCGGGTATCAAGCCAACAACACGAGGCGAGGACAGAAGGAATGAAACCAAAGGAATCAACTGCAATGAAGCTGGACGAAATCACCACTAATTATAAAATAAATGTGTATATATATATATATATATATATATATATATATATATATATATGTCATTGTAATTGTTTAAAATAAACCAATTAAAAAAAAAAAGTATTACATTAATGAATCGGACGACGTATCCTAACTATAAATAGTTATGGCATGATTAATTTGTCAAACCTCTCTCAAATAACAAATGAATCTCACTTGAACTCAAAACCACACACACGCACATTTATCACTTATAAGTTGGCTAACATTTCTTACACATTGAATTCAGTTGCCGGTGCCAGAGGTAAAGATAAGAAAGAATAAATCCCGGCAATATATTGTAAAATAATCCACCCTTTTGCGCGATATAAACCCTAAGCCCTGCACCCTCAACTATATATTTCTATTATATGACATTTTATTGCGTTTGCATTAATGGGCCGCGTATAATGTAACCTTTTTTTTATGTATATACACTCGCGCTTTTATATCACGCCGAATACATAATTCACAATAACCAAACACCCGGGTTCTATATAAAAAGTAAATGATTATACACGTTGAATGTGTATTTTTAGCGGGTATAAATTCATGCATACAATGCACTCATTGTTTGATTATATTTATAGGCGCGTTCATAATGAAATTGAAAAATGGCAATTTGAGTTGTAAAAGCATGATGGAAATGTATGGTATGTGTAGATTATCACTGCATACGAATTTAAATTTATTTCGCGTTGCACAAACAATAAACTTGTACAGTTTTTTTTTTGTATAAATATAATTCTGAATAACTTTATGATTTTCAAAAAAGTGTGTTTATTTTCACAACAATTGTTTCGCAAATGTATTGCTTCTTTAGGTGAATGAAAGTTTACAGTGAAATTAGAAATCTTAAAACTACATACATGCCGGGTGTAACACAAAATAGGATGACTCCCTTTAGTTTTTTTATTAATCGACATATCAATTTGAAATTTTCTAAATTTATACTAAAAATAATTTAGAGTTTAGTGGTTATTAGAAAACTTTAATAGCACTTCCGGTGTGACCGAAAGTGACATCAATTTTGAAGTTTTAAATGAAACACCCTATATATTTTTTGTTTTCGGACAGGATCTCATTTTACATTCAAATCAATTTTTTTTCAAAAATAATTACTAGTGTCATATTTTTATTCAAAAACTAATAGTGTATATAAGTTGCTGTGATTACCCTAATATCTTTTGTTTCGTATCATAGACGTGTACAAAACAAATATTACCAACTTTTGTTTCCTAGGCCAACAGATGCCTTTAAATTGTAATTCGATCGTTTTTTTTAAACTCTATTTTTTAAAATGGCAACATGGCGGATCATTATGATTTTTTTAAATGTTAATATACTACCTATTCTAATTTACACATTGTTTCTACATTCTCCATATATTAATAACATATCTACTTTTTCAGTTTGATTGTAAGACATTTTAATAAATTGTTACCACAAAAATATACACGCACAAATGGATTTGTTAGATAAAAACAAGTTTTATGTTTTAGTTTATTGATTTATCATTCATTTTATCGTTTTAAATGCTAAACATAGCCTACTAGATATTTTATTGTTATTTAAACTTGGCCTACGTAATTAAAAAATACCGCAGTTACCAAATTAAATACGTATTTTTTTTTTAGTTTTTTCGAAGTTTCAAATAAATACATTTGGATAGGTGGTATAGTAACCTTTTAAAAAATCATAATGATCCTCCATGTTGCCATTTGAAAAAATTGAGTTGTTTAAAAAAAACGATCAAATTACAATTTAAAGGCATCTGTTGGCTAAATTAAGAAACAAAAGCTGGTAATATGTGTTTGATGCACGTCTATGATACGAAACAAAAGATATTAGGGCGATCACAGCAACTTATATGAACTATTCTTTTTTCTTAAATAACTTTCTCATATATCACGTGATGAAACATTTTGAAATAATATTAAAGGATAAATTAAAAGACACTTGGTTTGTTTCACTATTTGTTTCTATTATTTTTTTAAACAAAATATGACACTAGTTATTTTATATTTTTTGAACAATTGATTTGAATGTAAAATGAGATTCTGTACCCGGAAACAAAAAAATATATAGGGTGTTTTATTTAAAATTTCAAAATTGAAGTCACTTCCGGTGCAACCGAAAGTGCTATTAAAGTTTCATAATCACCACTGAACTCTAAATTGTTTTTAATATAAATGTAGAAAATTTCAAATTGATATCTCAATTAATAAAAAAACTAAAGGAAGTGATCCTGTTTTGTGATACATCCGGTATACACTTTAATACTATGGTAGGGTGGATATTTTTAGTAGTGGGGAGTTTTACAGTTCTGTTTGTTCGTTGAGTAGAGGTAGGTTTTTTCAAATCTGTGAATTTTCAAGTGTTCCAGTAAGTTTAATTTCCCTCCTTTTTGCTCTGTATGAAGGATCTGGAATTCCTGATTGAAGTTGTGGTTTTCGGAGAGCAGGTGATTTGCGTAGGTTGAGGTGTTTTTTTGTTTTTCCCATGCACTTTTATGTTCTGCAATCCTTTCTTCAAATGCTCGTCCTGTTTGTCCAATGTATATTTTTGGGCAGTCATTGCGTGTTAGCTTATACAGAGAGTTTTATGTAACACCGAACATGTTCCTCCAATACAATTTGAAACCTTTATATTTTAAGTTAACTGTAAATTGGGTTGCCTATATGACCATTAAAAATTGTATCCAATCAATCGCAATTAATCCCTCAACGTGTACACACAGGGAGTTTTTCTTTCAAGTATACATGTCCCAATTACACTGTATATGTTGTAAATCTTTAGATATTCGTTGTGAAAAAAAATCAATTTGAAACTTGAAATGAGTGTGTTCCACTTCCAGACTAAGCGTGAAGTAACATTTCGAGTTTAGAAAAGCCTGAAAATTTGGTTTGATCGCCTAGCGCGGAGCGGCCAAACCAAGTTTTCAGGCTTTTCTAAAGAGTTCAATTTGAAATTTGTCGAGGGTCGCGCAGCGACCTGAGACAAATTTTCTGGGCTTTTCTAAACTCGAAATTTTACTTCATGCGCCACGCGTACAAAACAAAAATATTTTGAACTTATGTAAATTTGAACTTCACTTGAAATCAGTGTTTTATACGCGCGGCGCATGAAGTAAAATTTCGAGTTTAGAAAAGCCCTGAAAACATAAGCATGCGTTCTACATTTGCCGACGCTCTGTTTTCAAAAGAATTTAATTTGAAGCTTTACACGAGTATTTTCCACTCCCAGGCTAAGCATAAAGTAAAATTTCGAGTTTAGAAAAGCCTGAAAATGTGGTTTGGTCGCGTAGCGCGGAGCGGCCAAACCAAGTTTTCAGGCTTTTCTAAACTCGAAATTTTACTTCATGCGCCACCGGTACAAAACACTGACATATTACGAAGTTTAAAACACACCGCTAAACTTTACATTGCATCAGTGTTTTGTACCGGTGGCGCATGAAGTAAAATTTCGAGTTTAGAAAAGCCTGAAAATTTGGTTTGGCCGCTCCGCGCTTCGCGCTACGCGACCAAACCAAATTTTCAGGCTTTTCTAAACTCGAAATTTTACTTCATGCTTAGCCTGGGAGTGGAAAACACTCGTTTAAAGCTTCAAATTGAATTCTTTTAAAAACAGAGCGTCGGCAAATGTACAACGCATGCTTATGTATACTTAAAAGAAAAATTCTCATTATGAAAATGTTCGGTGTTACATAAAACTCTCTGTATACTCGACAACGATCGAGTTTGTTTACTTTGTCTTTATCATTTTTAATTAATTTACCCAGACTATTATTAGTTTTAAATGCTATTTTAATATCTATTTTTTTTTCATTTCGTTGCTGATTTTATGGCTTAAGGGCCCATTGAAAGTAATAGAGGCTTAATTGCTATTATTTTTTGGAATGATTAAGGGGCTGATTAGATTTCGTTATATTTGGTTTTCTTCATATTTAACAAATTTTTCAATTATGGATTTATAGAATCCATTATTCTCAGCTATTGTATAAATGATGTTCAGTTCTTTATTAAAATTTGTTGTGTCCATTGGTATTGAAATTGTACAGTATTGTGCAAGTTATAGAATCGTTATAACTATTTTATATCTCCCAACATTTTAAAATGTAATCTGTAAAGTAAATCTTTTTTAGAAAGTAATAGGTTGGTTGGAGTCCGTCATATCAAGTAAATTAAAATAATGGGTCAAAATGGATAAACGTACTTCTTCACCTTACTGAGTTTATCTCCTCCATCCGATCTTTAATCCCTCATATACACATACTTTGCTACCATTATTTAATTTTGAAAGTGATCTAAACATGTATTTTTTCGATCTTCACTCGTTTTATAATAAAACCACTACTTTAACTGTTAACATTTAGACGTGTAAGTAACCAAAATACTCTATATTTGATAATACATTTAATTATTAAAATGATAATATTTTTACATACATAAAATACATTTATTTATAACTACTGCTTCTGTACTCAAAATCTCTCAATTATTTTTGTTAATTTAAACCTGTTAACCTCGTAATTTATTATGTCATTCTTTTTTACTGATGTTAAGTTGTTTTATTATTTTACTTATACTTGTTTATATTTCTTTGTAGTTTTCTACTGATGATGAACTGACTAGTTCGAAACCGGTACAGAAAATAAAATTAATTTAAAATATCAAGAAGTACTTTCATCCATTTTGACCCTATATTTTTTAGAAAGGTTATATAGGTTACTACATATAAATGGTATTCCCAGTGGCAGATTTCCGATTAGGACCACTAGGCCAGGGCCTAGGGCGCAATGATTTGGGTGCGACAAATTACACTTTCGCTTTCGAACACGAACAAACAAATTGATGATACACTGTCGGAAATGTCAAAATATTAGAATAGTGTTAGGTCAAAATATACTTTTAATTGTAGACGCATCTAACACTTCGTGAAACATGTTTTAACACTGAATTTAAAACTGGTTTAGTTAATAAAACACCTCTTTATTGTTTCACTCATTGTTTTTATTTTTAGTTAAAAATAAAAATAAACAGTGATACAATAACTAACGCCCGGTATTAGTAACTTCTTTCAACAGGCACTTAGTTAGTTAATGTTTAGGTTGAAGGTACATTTAAATTTGTCATGTGTATTATAAATCTTTGTAAAGGATTTTTAAGTAAATAGCATTTTAAGATCTGTTGGCAATAGATTGTATATCCTTTTAGTCAGGTAGGTAACACTGAATTATAACCTCTAATTTTTGCAGTCAGTTCGTTCGTATATCGTTTTATAAAACACTTGTTTGGTTGTACAGGGAACTTTTCTTTTAGCTAAACATATGCGTAAACTGTACATTTTTCCGACATCTGTTGTTTTTTAAAAGAGCTTAACTTGAAACTTTAAACGAGTGTTTTCCACGTCCAGATTAAGCATGAAGTAAAATTTCGAGTTTAGAAAATCCCCGTGAAAATGTATCGAGACATATATATATATATATTTAGGTTTTCGCGAGCAAAATATAACTGGCTGGAGGTTTTCGGGCTGCTTTCTCGCGACCACTCCAGCCACCTCCACCTCCAGCTAGTTATATATATATATATATATATATATATATATATATATATATATATACAAAATTTAAACACGAAAGTGTTATGACTTTTTACGTAGAATCCAGTAGCGTACCTAAAAAAATGTAGATGCTTTAATTTTTGAGATATTATCAAAACTAGTATTTTCTTAAAAGGGACACCCTGTATCTGAATCAAAAATCTAAATCTAAAATTGCATTTTTTCTTGTGATTGCAACAATATGCAACATTTGATATTTTGTTTTGTCCTAAATAGCTAAAATACTAAAAAACAAAAAAAAAGATTATCTAGATGGCCATGAATTGGATTCTGTAAGCTTTTGTTTTTGTTTGTTTACATGTCATAAAATTGAATATCAATTACGTATTGGCTTTGATTTTCCTTGGTTAACGAAATATTTCTGATTATATTTCTTTAAGAAAGGAGTCTAAAATGAATATTTTTATAAACTATGAAAAATTAAAACATTTTTGGGTAATGAAAATAAAGACGCAGCTTTAGACATATATTTTGAGCGTTATCCGGACCGACGACAGCCAGAAAAAGAAACATTTCAAATATATTTATATCACAATTTAAGTGAGTATAGATCATTTGGAAAACCAAGAGGTAAGATTTACAAAAAAAGAAAATTAAAATTCTACGGCATCTAACCGTAATATTGAGAAATATATTGGTACAACTAAATTAAACGTTTTGAAAACGTTAAGCAAGCATACGTATAAACCGTATAAAATAACAAATGTTAATAACTTGCATCCTGGAGATGAAGAGCGGCGTTTAGAATTTTTAATCGACAGAACAATTGATATTGATCAAACATAAATCCTCATCAGACAGTCGCCAGGGTGCGCCTTATCAAAACAGAATTTTTAACGAAAGTTTGAATGCTGAAGTATACATCCAAATTTTGGAAGAATATGTAATAATCGAGTTGGATAACATGCCATTGGCTATAATAAATAATGTTTATTTACAACAAGGCGGTGTTCCAGCACACAATAGCCATATGGTAGGGCACTTACTAACTGCCAATTTTGGCGAAAACGTTTAATTTACTTGTGCCAATATATTTCTCAATATTACGGCTAGATACCTTTCTTTTTCTGGCTGTCGTCGGTCCGGATAACGCTCACAATATAGGTCTAAAGCTGCGTCTTTATTTTCCTTACGGCTATATTGAAGGTTATGAAAACAAAGACCTAAAATGTTTAATTTTTTATAGTTTTAAAAAATATTCATTTTAGACTCCTTTTTAAAAGAAGTATAAACGAAAATATCAAAACCAATACGTAATTAATCTTGAGTTTTATGACATGTAAACAAACAAAAACAAACGCTTAAGGAATTCAATTCATGGCCATTTATTATTAAGATAATTATTAGTAAATATTAAAATGCAGTTTGCGCAGGCTTATTGGTTGGTCATTTGTCTATTTTCTAGTCTAAATAAAATCATATCATCGCATTTAAATTTTTTGAGAAAATCCACTATTTTGGTTATAATATCGAATAACGCCTTCTATCGGCGGCCGTGTAGGTCACAACTGTCATAATTACGAGAAACCTAAAAGCCCACGAAATGCTCTTTTCAATGATACCAAATTTATCCAAATCCATTAAGCCGTTTCGAAGTTACAGGCATTTATTTAAAACAACATTCAAACACCCTCCACTACTTTATTTCGAAAGATAGAGAAAAATTGTTTTTACAAAAAATGTTCCTCTTTAAGTTAACATTAAAACGCAAATACTTTTTTATTATATTCATTGGGGAAAATCGCGAGAAACGTAACTTTATGTAATACAAGATGGTGGAAACGCCCACTGGCAGCCATCTTGGAAACTTGAAAATAATTTCCAGCATTTTCCCTTGCCCACTTTACCCTTGCCCACTTTACCGTAACTCTCTACGATCAATTGTTTCTGAGATACAGCCGCTTACCTCGCTTATTTGCCCACCCAGTACAGTATAAAGTCTATCTAGTTCAAATCACTTCCGTTTTCTTGTACATGTACTAGTTTCGCCCAATTCTTCTTGTTCTTAGCTAGTGCTCTTGCCTGGTTTACCGTTATCCCCTTTTCTTCTATTATCTTCTCTAATCCTTCTTCCTATGTTTTCAACCGTGTTCTCTATGTCGATAAACGCTATTTATATGTTTCTTTGCTGTTGTTGAAGTTTTTCAGTGATTTGTTTTATTGTAAAGATTTGGTCTTGGATGCTTCTGCCTCTTCTGAATCCTGTTTGCGAGTCGTGTAACTTTTTCTCTACTTTATTTCTAATTTCTCTCTCTATTACTTGTTCGAGTATTTTCATTATTATATTCAGTAAATTTATGCCTCTGTAGTTATTGCAACTTTGTTTTTCTCCATTCTTGTGTATGGGTACTAGTAATGTTTCTGTCCACTCCGATGGCATTTGTTCTTCCTTCCAAACTCTATTTAGTATTCCCAGTAAAATTGTAAATCCCTTTTCGTCTAGTTTTTTAAAAATTTCTGATGTTAGCCTGTCTCGTCCTGGTGCTTTCCCATTTTTTAAGGATACTATTGTTTGTCTTGGTTCGTCTGCTGTAATCTCTGTCTCTTTACTTTCCTTGTCATACTTTTCCTTCGAGTCATCTTCGTTCCTTTCTTCGTTCATCAATAATCTGAAAACTGTCTGTTATGCTTGTTTCGCTTAATCCATATGTTTTTATGGATATAAATTCTACTTTCTTGCAATCTTTAATCAAATATACATAAATTAACAATATATTTGTTTTGTACGTGTGGCGCATGAAGTAAAATTTCGAGTTTAGAAAAGCCCAGATAATTTGTCTCGGGTCGCTTCGCGACCCTCGACAAATTTTCACGGGGCTTTTCTAAACTCGAAATTTTACTTCATGCTAAGCCTGGGAGTGGAAAACAATCGTTTATAGCTTCAAATTGAACTCTTCTAAAATAAACAACGTGAACATTTTTTTTAGGTAAACATATGCATAAGCTGTAAATTTTCCGACATCCATTGTTTTTCAAAAGAGCTCAATTTGAAACTTTAAACGAGTGTTTTCTACTCCCAGACTAAGCATGAAGTAAAATTTCGAGTTTAGAAAAGCCCCGTGAACATTTGTCGAGAGTCGCGCAGCGACCCGAGACAAATTATCAGGGCTTTTCTAAACTCGAAATTTTACTTCATGCGCCACGCGTATAAAACACTGATTTCAAGTGAAGTTCAAATTTACATAAGTTCAAAATATGTTTGTTTTGTACGCGTGGCGTAAAATTTCGAGTTTAAAAAAGCCCAGAAAATTCAAATTGAACTCTTCTAAAAAAAAACAACGTGGACATTTTTTTTTAGGTTAACATGCATAAGCTGTTAATTTTCCGACATCCGTTGTTTTTCAAATGAGCTTAATTTAAAACGATAAACGAGTGTTTTCCACTCCCAGACTAAGCATGAAGTAAAATTTCGAGTTTAGAAAAGCCCCGTGAAAATTTGTCGAGGGTCGCGCAGCGACCCGAGACAAATTTTCGGGGCTTTTCTAAACTCGAAATTTTACTTCATGCGCCACGCGTATAAAACACTGATTTCGAGTGAGGTTTAAATTTACATAAATTCACAATATTTTTGTTTTGTACGCGTGGCGCATGAAGTAAAATTTCGAGTTTAGAAAAGCCCAGAAAATTTGTCTCGGGTCGCTGCGCGACCCTCGACAAACTTTCACGGGGCTTTTCTAAACTCGAAATTTTACTTCATGCTTAGCCTGGGAGTGGAAAGCACTCGTTCATAGCTTCAAATTGAACTCTTCTAAAAGATACAACGAATACCTAAAGATTCAAAGAAAATAAGTTGAATTTGGAATACGTATACTTGAAAGAAAAACTCCCTGTATATTAGTTTATATTATTTATCTAATACAATGTTGAAGCGACATCGTTCTAAGAATTTTTTTTTCAGCGCATTTTTATATTTTTTGGACGTCTTTTTTTACCTATATATCGCTATCGCTAGATACATACTGATATGAATCTTTTTGTCCGTAATTGAATGTTTCTTCATCCGAAGAGTCGCTGGTGAAATTTGACGAACTTAAATTTATGATTATTAACGCTAACGGGTATTTATAACAACAATAAAACGGAAATCACTGTAATTTATCCACAAAATTAGAAACGTCAAATTAAATCGTCATTCAACTTGTTACTGGGAGAAATTTTGACATTTAACGCTAACGGGTATTTATCCGCTAAACGACATATAAACTGGTTGGTAATACTGCATATTCACTCTTAAACATCATTTAAGCTTTACTGTCCTTTAAAATGTGTTGATAATACCGGGCGTTAATACGAAAATATTGTCATAATTAAAAATCAGTCGACAAAAATAAGTCACTTATTTACTATAATATAAAAATACTGCCATCGTTAAAAGATAGTCGATCTAGTGACCTACAGTCAAAAAACTCGTATTTACTGTTTTATTTTACAATATCATATTTTAATCATCTCGTTCTAAGGAACCTTATATCTAAATAGCGCGATTATAATAGGGCAACAAAGAACACGCGATGGAAACCCGTTTCCTTGTAATTACTGTTTTTCCCTTTCGTGTTGGTGCGCGGTGTTGTTTTTTTTTTAATTTATTTCTCTTTATCTCTCTTCTTCTTTTTACTCCGCGTTCGATCCGGTTTTCCTCGAGTTTTGTTTATTTACAATGGGTGAAACAGAAATTCTAAAGCACCCCGTGTATTTTATGCACATAATATCCGAGAATGAATAAATTTCCATAAAACGCCAGGGAAAAGGCATTACCCAACGACCACTAATTTTATTTTTGCGCTGGATTAAAACACAATTATTTCGGGATACCGAAATTAAATTGCTTTATTTCTTAATATTAATTATCTTTAGACGAAAATCATGCTATTTTGTATGTAAAAAGAAAATGCAGTACTCTGTTCTTTCTTTAGCACTATATCAAAGGACTTGATGTTGGCTATAAGGCAGTATCTCTTGGACTACATTTTTCCAATTTTATTTTTATTTATAAAACGTAATCTCTGTTCCAAATAATTAAAAATTATTCTTACCGCAGTAGGCATTGTTAGGGTGATATCTTTGTTGGTAGTAAAAAAAGTAACTAACAATTTGGTGGTCAATGCATTTTTTGGTTATATCACAGTTTATATATATCCAGTTAGCCAGTCTCTTTATAAAATTTCGTAACCGCGTTTGGATGCTGCATCCAGAAGCGATCCGGCGATAGGTGTATATAGTCGTCTGTCTTACTCTTACCCCACATCCTGACCATAGTCTCTCCTTTTCTACTCGATTTCCAGTTCTCCTATAAGCATTGACTCCCCTTGGTTATGTGTAGTGCAATGTTGCATTTTATAATATTCCTTATTCACATGTAAAAATATTACTATAGTAGGAGTTTGGCAACGTTTTATTGAAATTATAGGTTAACAACATACTTCAATCATTACTATCAAAAATACAACATGCCAATATAAGGAGGAAAAAAAACAAGCCTACTTCGGTGAGAGTAAAATGTGAACAGAGTTTAGGTATAATAATACATGCAATAAGCTTGCATCCTAATTAGTATTGTTTGTTTTAATAAACAATTACTTATAACTTTTATATAAATAAAACAATTTAAACACTTTAAAATATATATTGTGCATTCGCTACAATTGTTTCGCCATACTGTGGCTTCTATAGGCGAAGAAATGATAAATAAAATTTGTTCGGTCAGGTATGTATACAATGTTTAGGGGGGGTGGGTTTTTTCAAAAAATTAATATTTAAGAGGGGCGAATTTGTTAAGTCCGTGTGGTCTTTGAGAAGATGTCCCGTGTATTTTGTTTTATTAATTTCCATGGACTCCATAATGTTGAGTTTCCGGCCTTTTATTTCTTGATGTAGGACTTTGAAGTTTTCATCTAAGTGGTGTTACTTATATATCATTCTGGTGAATGTGCCGGGACGTTATTTGAATTTTTAAAGTAATTTTAAAGTATTCAATTATTCATTCAAAAAAATATTTAAAGATTTGAAATGTTGGAATATTTGAATATTCGTTCTAAAACATATTTAAATGTTTGAAAAATGTATTAATTGAAATATTCATTTACTTTACTTATTTTAAAGAAAAAAACTCGTTGATTTTCAAAAATTGGAATGTTTGTTCACTACGATTGTTTCGCAAATTTATTACTTCTTTAGGTGAAGAGAGTTATATTTTACATTACATGTTGTAACTCTCTTCAACTGAAGAAAAATAAATTTGCGAAACAATTGTAGTGAATAAACATTCCAATTTTTAAAAATCAACGAGTTTTTTCTTTAAAATAAGTAAAGTTATATGGATTTTCAAAATTTAAATGCCTCAACAATAAACGATGTCATATTTGAATATTTGACTATACGAATCGTTCATATTCGAATCCCTCCCAGCCTTACTTAAAACAAAATATTTATTTTATGTGTTCGTTTTAGTTTAGTTAATTTTGAGCCCTTATGTAATAATATTTTCAGTAAAGGGATTTTTTTTTAAGTTACAATAAAATCTGTTCGTTTCTATACCATACCATGCGATTTTTAATCTCTGAACATACAAATTCCGAGCATAGAAAATTTCCTATGTTCAGTTTAAAAAAACACACCTCAAATTGTACAAGGTGGCACAAATTCGATGTTTTCATAGGGTATCTCGGTAACCTGAAGAGTTAGAAAAAATTAATATAACCGCCATGGCCTCTTTTTCTAAGATACTAATAATGACGCAAACAGATCATGGTTAACTTGATTAGGTTGGAAGATATCAGGCGTTTTTCAATTGTTAGCTATTTTAAAATATGTCTATCTCAATAACTATAAGATATACAAAAACACATTTCAATAATTTGTTGTGTAGTTTTCACCGTAGAATGCAGTGGCGTACCTATTTTTTTCTTCGGACTTATAATTTCCGAGTTATAATATGAAGTTGCATTTTTTTAAATGGAATACCCTATATATTTTTATGTCATTGAATAGCATATTAAATTAGCTTTAAAATTTTATACAAGTTTTTTTTTTTTATTGACAAATTGTGTTTGAAGCTTTTAGATAAATATTTGATAATACACACTATTATAATTACATTAATAACGGTAACGTGACCGCCAGTCTAAGGTGTAAAATTGTTGAGAGGGAATGGCAAAGCTATACTGATGAGGGATAAATCTCGAAACGCGTCTATAGATGGCCTGAATAATTTGACCCAAATTGTTACATGTGCAGTAGGTTACTGTATTCAACAGCAAACACTTGTTGTATAATTCAATGTCCGTCGGGGTATTAGCCCGGGAAGTAGTTGTTTCAATGAGTGTTTGATATAGTCTTTGTAAGACTAACTTGTTGTAGATTGCGAAAAGAATCGCGCTTTTAATGTTTGAAGTATTCTGCAACCAAGAATTGGCAATTTCATTTATACTTATGTTTGAAAGGTAACGTGACCGCCAGTCTAAGGTGTCAAATTGTTTAGAGGGGATGGCAAAGCTATACTGATGAGAGATAAATCTCGAAACGCGTCTATAGATGGCCTGAATAATTTGACCCAAATTGTTACATGTGCAGTAGGTTACTGTATGTAACAGCAAACACTTATTGTATAATTTCATTTATTCTTAAAACAAGCAAGTTAAGGGATAATACTATTAAATTCGGTTTTGATAGGACAAAAATTCAGAGAGATGAACTTCAAGTTGCCAAAAATGAATTGCGTGAAAGAAAAAGGAACGTGGAAGAGAATTTAACAATTAAATATATGTCTGGAATTTCTAAAGTATTAATAGCACCCCCTAAAATGGCTAGGGTTTTAAAAAAACTGAATCTGTTAATCCAAAATGCTGGAGGACTCCGTACAAAAATGCGCGAATTAATGTTAAATGTGAATGTGATTATTATTGTCGAAACGTGGCTGGACGAAGTAAAACTTAGTTGTGAATTAAAATTGAATAATTATATCGTGTATAGAGAAGACCGTAGTCCTAATACAAGTAATAAAACTCGTGGCGGTGGCGTGTTAATAGCAGTTCACAGCAGTCTTGTTAGCGAACAAGTTAATATAGTTAATAATTGTGTAGAGCAAATGTTTGTTAACATTGTTTTTGGATCTCAAAAGCTTGTTGTGGGTGCTGTCATTATCCCACCTAACTCATCTTTAGAAAAGTACGAATTTCACTGTGTCAATTGAAACTTCTTGTATGCGGTGACTACAATATTCCATCAGCACGTTGGACTAATGATGATCTAGGATTATTGTACAACGCTTATAATCCTGAACCAGCAAATATAATTATTTCACAATTTGTCTATCACAGTCTACTCCAGCTTTGTTCAATTCCCAACGGGAATAATGTTTTTTTTAGATTTAGTTTTTGCAAGACCGGAGTTCTCTGTGTCTAAAGCGATTGACTTAATTCGTCCCATAAGCCATCATCATATTCCATACTGCATAAGTTCACATTTCAGTGAAACAACAAAACCCCTTCAATTTGAAGAATATATTTACGACTTTTCTAGAGCCAATTATATTGCTATTAACCACCATCTTGCCTCGGTAGATTGGGTAAACATTTTGAAGGGTGATGATATTGATGTTATTGTGGAATGTTTTTATAAAATAGTAGCTAAAGTTATTTCTGCGTTTACTCCAATCAAACATATACGACAATCATCATATCCATCATGGTTTACGAATGATCTGATCAGGCTCATTCATGATAAAAAAAATGCTCATAAAAGATATAAATGCAATCAAACTTCTGACAATTATCGTCAATTAAACAACTGCGAAATGCTTGTGATTATCTAAAAACTAATTTATATAATAAATTCATTGAATCAGTCAATTCCAATATTTCAAACAACCCGAAGCAGTTCTGGAATTTTGTAAGGGCCACAAATCGCGATTCGTGTTACCCAGGGGTAATGCACTACAATAATGAAACTAGCAGTGATGGTTCGGAGTGCGTAAATCTTTTTGCGATTTTTTTTTCAGTTAACAATTACGATGCAACGTCAAACATACCTATGCAGAATTTTGACAAAGAGGTGATTGATGTTCCTTGGAATATCACTAAAAGTGAAGTGTTTAGTGACAATGAATCTATTAAAGCTAATAGTAACCCAGGGCCCGATGGTGTACCCTCTATTTTTATAAAAAATTGTATTTATTCATTAACTACACCTCTTTTCATAATCTTTAATTATTCTTTAAATAATAGTACATTTTCCAACATATGGACAATGAAGTTATGTAACACCTATTTTCAAATCAGGCAGTAGAGACAAAATTTGTAATTATAGAGGTATCACAATACAATATTGTAAACCCAAGCTTTTAGATGTGTTTTCAAGATTATATTACTAACTCTATAGAAAATAGGTGTTCAGTTGACACGGTGTATTTGGACTTCTCTAAAGCTTTTGATAAGGTATCACATAATATTTTATTATCAAAATTAAGTACATTAAGATTTAACCAATCAGTCATCTCATGGTTTCGGAGCTTTTTACAAGGCCGTTCACAATGTGTCAAAATAAAAAACCATCTCTCTGACATCTTCTGCGTTTATTCTGGGGTACCCCAGGGATCGCACTGTGGTCCTTTATTATTCCTTATTTTTATTAATGACATCTCTTTATCAATTAAATACTCAATTTTTTTATTATTTGCTGATGATCTAAAGTTATTTAGAGAAATACGCGTTATTAGTGATTGTCTTTTACTTCAAAATGATCTTTCCTCCTTAGCTAACTGGTACATTTTAAACGGTCTCAGTTTCAATATTGACAAGTGTAAATCTCTAACTTTTTCACGTAAGATAGAAGCATGCGATTTTAATTACCATATTGATGGCAAAATGGTTTTAAAAGTTAATGTAATGAAGGACCTTGGGGTTTAGTTTGCCGCTAAACTCAATTTCGAACATCATATTAATTTTCTATGTAATCGCGCGGCTAAAATGCTAGGGTATATTAAACGTTTGTCTAGGGATCTGTCGGTATTGTCATTTTAAATTGTATATTTTGCATACGTTCGTTCGCATCTAGAATACGCTTTATGTGTATGGAGTCCGTATCAAAAGATTTGTATCAAACGTATTGAAGATGTTCAAAGCATATTTATTAAATATCTAGCATTTAAGTCGAGAATAATGTAAATAATGTAAATGTTAGCGTTGATTTTAATATTGATCAACTATGTTGCAGGCGGTACTTTGCTGATATGTCATTACTTTATAAACTATTTAATGGGGACATCCAATGCCCGGCTCTTCTTTCTTGCATGTGTGTTTCTATAAAATTTGATAATCGCTTATATCGGAACCCGCCGCTGTTTCACATACCGTTCCATAACACGAATTATGGTTTCCACACTCCGACTACACGTCTTATGCGTACAGCTAATTCTTTGTTAATTTATCCTGACTTTGATATTTTTTGTAATATACTTCCCCAATTTATGAGAATTTTTAAAAGATTACTCTGTTGTCATTAATGTTTTTGTATCTATCTTTTGTATTGAATTGTTATTTTGTAAAATATTTTTATATTCTGTAAAATGGTATATCTGCGAATAAAGGTTTATTTATTAATTTAAATTTATTCAAATCTAATATAAGTAAACAATTTCTGGCGGTATTTTTACTGTAACCACTAAATCAATGTTGGATAGATAGGTTAAACATAATCTAAACTCTTAAAATAAAATTCAATTGACCGAAAGCACATTCTGTAGAACTATCCAAAACAACAATGAAACTTTTAACGTCCTACAATGATTACGAACGGGGCGCCGCCTCCATAAAACACTAGAGCGTAAAACTTTAAACTCTAAGAGTTATTTTTAGTCATCCCCCATTAATCGATATAAACAACCCAGCACTATTTATTTTCAGAAATGCATGCATACCGCAAAGCTTTAGGTTTCGGCGCTCATAAACATTTAAATGTCAAAAGTTCATTCCTTTTATCGCCGGCGTCCGATCAAACGCCAATTTTAAAAGCGTCGAAACTCCATTACCGGGCGTCGAGATGCGTGTTGACACAGCGAGCCGGAGAAAATCCGTGTAATGAATTTCTCGGTGCAGCCTCTTTGTCGTCGCGAGATTTGCGAAATGCGATTTTCGCTCCGGGGAATCGTTTTAGCGCCGTCATAATTTCGGAGATCGTGGAGTAGAATGAATGCTATTTCAAAAGAGGAAGTCGAAAGTTTTAAGGGGTAATAAATGGCGACGGAGCTTTTTAAAGTTGTGCAGAGAAAGGATTGTAGAGAGTTTCTCTTATGTATGTTATCATGCTGTTTTAACGTTAATGATTCAAGTTATGGGCGTAGTAAGATTTTCACCAATAACATGTTTAGTGAAACGTCAGTAATTATAATTATCAAGAAATTGATGTAAATTCAAACGGGGCGGCGGCCCAAGGCGAAGGGGCGTCATTGATTCCAGGCATTTTTTTATACTGGGTCATAGGATTTTACATGCTAGTCTCAAATCAATTCGTTGTTTTTTTTTAGCTAGTTTGAAGTTTTAAACTAGTGTTTTCCACTCCCAGACTAAGCATGAAGTAACATTTCGAGTTTAGAATAGCTCTGTGAAAATGTTAAAAACGTTCGTGTTTTTTTAAAAGAGTTAATTTGAAGCTTGAAACAAGTGTTTTCCACTTCCAGAATAAGCATGAAGTAAAATTTCGAGTTTAGAAAAGCCCCGGAAAAATTTGTCTCGGGTCGCGCCGCGACCCGAGACAAATTTTCTGGGCTTTTCTAAACTCGAAATTTTACTTCATGCGCCACGCGTATAAAACACTAAAATATTGTAAAATTTATGTACATTTAAACTTCACTTGAACTCAGTGTTTTAACCGCGTGGGCATGAAGTAAAATTTCGAGTTTAGAAAAGCCCAGAAAATTTGTCTCGGGTCGCTTCATACTTCATGCTTAGTCTGGGAGCGGAAAACACTTGTTTCAAGTTTTAAATTGAGCTATTTTAAAAACCACGAATGTTTTTTTAGGTAATTTCCAGACATTCGTTGTTTTTTTTTTAAGAATTTTATTTGAAGATTTAAAAATGAGTTTTCTACTCCCAGACTAAGCATGAAGTATAATTTCGAGTTTAGAAATACGACGGGGTATTTCTTTCCCGCCATTCGTTGTCTTTTTTTAAGAGTTCGATTTGAAGCTTTAAACAAGTGTTTTTCTCTCCCAGACTAAGCATGAAGTAAAATTTCGAGTTTAGAAAAGCCCTGTGAAAATTTGTCGAGGTTCGCGCAGCGACCCGAGACAAATTTTCTGGGCTTTTCTAAACTCGAAATTTTACTTCATGCGCCACGCGGATAATACACTGATTTCACTGATTTTCAACAAGTGTTTTCCACTCCCAGATTAAGCATGAAGTAAAATTTCAAGTTTAGAAAAGCTCTGTAAAAATTTTAGAAACATTCGTGGTTTTATATTAGAGTTCAATTTGAAGCTTGATACAAGTGTTTTCCATTCCCAGAGTAAGCATGAAGTAAAATTTCGAGTTTAGAAAAGCCCCGTGAAAATTTGTCGAAGGTCGCGCAACGACCCGAGACAAATTTTTTGGGTATTTCTAAACTCGAAATTTTACTTCATGCGCCACGCGTATAAAACACTAAAATATTTTAAAATTGATGTATATTCAAACTTCACTTGGACTCAGTGTTTTATCCGCGTGGCGCATGAAGTAAAATTTCGAGTTTAGAAAGGGCCAGAAAATTTGTCTCGGGTCGCTGAGCGACCCTCGACAAATTTTCACAGGGCTTTTTTAAACTCGAAATTTTACTTCATGCTTAGTCTGGGAGTGGAAAACACTTGTTTCAAGCTTTAAATTGAACTCTTCTAAACTAAGAAAGTTTTTTTTTAGGAAACTTCGCGACATTCATTGTTTTTTTTTTTAAAGAATTTTATTTGAAGATTTAAAAAAGAGTTTTTCACTCCCAGACTAAGTATGAAGTAAAATTTCGAGTTTAGAAATGCCCCGTGCAAATTTCCCGCCATTCGTTGTCTTTTTTAAGAGTTGAAACTTCAACCAAATTTTTTTTTTTATATGATATCGATTTATATTCCCCTAGAACTTTAGAAAAACTACCTGTCAGAAGCATCAGTTTCCGAAGTGGTTTAGCTTGCAACTTATTGAACTTATTTCTCTTAGGGCTTGGAATCAGACTATGAAATTTTTAAAGCAAATTATATCGTTACAGAATTGTCCAAGATTTGCTATAGAAACCATGTTTAATCTGTTGAAGAATTTCTGCTTCGTAACCCCAAACTCTTCTGGAATCATGTGAACCTAAATCGATCAAGCTCCACTATTCCTGGTACTTTTGAACACGATGGCGTTCTAGTAAATAATACTTTCACTTTGGTTCAGTTTATAATACACCCGTACACAATGATACTTTGCCTTCGGCTGTAGTATATTCTTACAATCACATTAATTATAGCAAAGGTGATAAAATAAAAATTACAGATGTCCTAAACGAACTGGCCAATTTAAAAGATTCATACTGTACGGGCCCTGATGGTTTACCACCAATTCTGTTGAAACAATGTTCTTTTTCCCTTAGTCGTCCTCTATGGATATCTTTGGATAAGTGCCATAGTTACACCAATTTTTAAAAGCGGTAAAAAGAACGTTGTTTCAAACTATCGCCCGATCTCTCTTCTATCGCTTATCCCAAAAATATTTGAAAAATTAATCATTGCACCCCTATCTGAATGTGTATCTAGTGTCCTATCCGATAAGCAACATGGTTTTAGAAGTGGGTGTTCGACTTCCACCAACTTACTGACCTATTGTAATTATATCGTTACAGCTTTAGAAGCGGGATTTGAAGTAGACTCAATATATACCGATTACTCTCAGGCTTTTGACACAGTAGATCATAGCATCCTTCTTTCGAAACCTAAGCTTATAGGAATCGGAAGATCCATGTTAGATTGGATACAGTCTTACTTATCCGGAAGGTCACAGGCCGTGCGGATGGGTAGTGTTATATCGTCTAAAATACTTGTAACTTCAGTGGTTCTCCAGGGATCACACTTTGGACCTCTTTTATTTAATATCTTTATAAATGATGTGGTTGATTGTTTCCATAATTCCCAGTGCTTGCTATTTGCAGACGATATAAAATTATTTATACGAATTTCGGATTATAGATCTTCTGTGTTGTTACAGGAAGACTTAAATAGATTTTCAGTTTGGTGTACTGACAACCGTATGAATCTCAACCTCAAAAAATGTAGTTGTATAACTTTTACTAAAAAAAGGGCCTCGACAGTGAGAAATTACTATATCTCTAACGTCCTTTTAATTCATTCGCGTTTCAGTTATTAAAAACTTGGGTGTATCATTGTCTAACAACTGGAACTTTAACAACCATTTACGCAACATAACTGCTAAGGCATATCGTGTTCTGGGTTTTTTAAAACGTAACAGCAGAGATTTCTTAAACATTCATACCCTTACGACCTTGTATGTATCCCTTGTCCGCCCCCACCTTGAGTACTGTTGCACTATTTGGAATCCTCATAGCAAATCTGACGTAAAAATGGTTGAGAGGATCCAAGTTAAATTCACAAAACTTATCTATTACAAGTTGGGGATTGTCGGCTCCTACAATGACGTCCTACAATCTTTAAATATCGATTCGTTAGAGCAGGGACGAAGGAATGCAGATGTAATGCTAGGATACAATTTAATAAATGGGGCGATTGATTGCCCCAGCTTAAAATCAATGTGCCAACTAGCAGTCTGTGTTCCTTCGATCTGTTTCATGTACCATATTGTAGGATTATGGTGAACATTTTGGTATGGCCAGAATCGCCAATAATTGTAATGCCATCAATCCCGACTTTGGTGCAATTAGCCGAAATGCTTTGAAGATCATCTTCCGACAGGGTATATAGTCCGCATATTTTAATCTGTTGTTTGTACCTAAATGTGTTGTTTGTTTTTTACTCTTTTATGTACCTATATTTATTATATATTTGTATTTATATTTCATTTATTAATATTTTTAGTTTTTATAATATTAATGTACTAATTTAAATGGACTTCCGTTAATAAATAAATAAAAGGGAATATTCCAATTAAGTATTTATTTTCTTATTTTCAGATGTGTCCATTGCCAGGATTAGTGCAACTACTTACAATAATATCAACAGTATTATTATTATGCCACGGTTTGGTCTCGTCAGAGTGGAGCTTAAAATGCGACCCTGCGAAGAGGACGCTTCACATGTATGATATAGCTAACGTTACCTGTGATATAAAAGGTATATTTATATTTATTTTAAGCACTTAAAGAGCTTGCTACAACGAATATTTGTCTTAAATTCCTTTTAAAATGATATTTTGATGTAAATGTAACAAAGAAATAGTAAACATAACTGTATTGTTTCGAGTTAACGTGAAGTGATTAATCACAAATAGAAAGACTGTTATTCCTTACTTCACTTTTTATTTTTATGTTAGATGTACATTTCGAGACACAAGGTGCTCATTATCAATAACAAACTAAATTCTTAAAACTCTGTGCGTGGTATATATAGTTGACGGGTTATCGGAAAAACCAAAAAGTAATTAAACCTATTGTTAGCGGCTAATGGTTCGAAATGGGTGTCGGTGTCATTACATTATATGCGGGTTGGGACGGCGCGGGTGGCTTATGGATAGGGAAGGTGGTCGGTGGGATTACATTCACTGCGGGATTATTTTTGGATAACAAATCTAATAATGGATTAACTAAGGGACTAAGAGCGAAATTCAGCAAAACATTTTTATTTTTATACATTTCAATGGATTCAAGCATATTTAATCTACGATGACTTGATTGCTTTAAAAGTTTAATATTGTTTATCGAGAATGTGTGTACTGTTTCAATTGAATGGTGTGCAACTGCTGATTTGTCCGGGTTTTGGATTTTAAAATATTACTGGCGTTCTTTAAATCTTTTTAATATGTTACGTTTTGTTTGACCTACGTATATTTTATTGCAATTGTTGCAGTTTATTGAGTAAATTCCGAATTTTTCTAGGTGGTTTGTTTTAGTAAATGTGTTGCCAAGTAAACATTTTAATTTAGTGTTGACATAAAATGCAGGAGCAAGGTTGAATTTATTCAATATACCACCAATTTTCATACAAGTTGCTGGGTGGTACACGAATCTAGCATACTTTTTTGGGGCGGCTTCCTTCGAGTTGGTTAGTATGGTATTTGAAATAATTTTATGATTCCTAATGTGTTTGTTAATTAATCTATTGATTGTGTCAATGCTGTAATTTAATGAAATGCCTATGTTCTTGATTAAACTAAATTCCTTTTCCCTATTTTCTTTGGATAATGGTGTGTTTATTTCTCTAAAAATCATGCTGTTAAAAGCTGATAATTTGTTCTTTGATTTGGTTGGCGTTCACTTTGTGGTACATCTTTATAAAATAATATTAAAACACTTAACTTTGTTTTACCACTTTAATTAACTTTTTACAGTGACTATAGTTTCGACTACAAGCTAGTTTGATAATGACTAGCTTGTAGTCGAAACTATAGTCAATGTAAAAAGTAAATTATAGTGGTAAAACAAAGTTAAGTGTTTTAATATTATCTGATAATTTGTGTTTAAAAGGAGAAAACGAAGATGAGTGGATGTAATTAAATGTGTGTGTGTTTTTTCTGTAAATGTTGAATTCTATTTTTGTATTATTGTTATTTATCAAAAGTAAATCTAAAAAGGGGATTTGATTGTTTTCTTCTATTTCATGAGTAAAGTTAATACTAGGGAAAAGTTTATTCAGTACTTGGTCCCCTTTTATTTCTTATATATATTAATGACCTCCCAACGGCTACAACCTGCGGGAGAGGTATTCTGTATGCCGACGACACAACATTTACAAATATCGGTCTAAATGAGGAGGATAGTAGGGCTTCCAAGATGGTGACTGTTTCACAAGCGAATAACTGGTTTGTATGCAACAAACTCAGGTTGAATGAGGAGAAGACTGTGGATATGCTATTTACTCTCAAGAAATTTAATAAAATTCATAATTACTCCACAACAACCAAGTTCCTTGGGATATATATCGACGAGAAACTGGATTGGGCGGAACATGGTATGAACTTGGCAAACAAACTAAGTACGTCGCTGTTTTTACTAAGAAGACTCAGCACTGAGGTGTCATCCAATATTCTTAAAACGGTGTATCACGCATTTTTCGAAACGCATGTAAGATATGGACTCTTTATCTGGGGCCACAGTGCAATAAGGCACAAAATATTTGGCATTCAACGTAAAGCCATTCGTGTAATAGCTGGAGCTGGGTTTAGAGATAATACAATCCCCATCTTCCGCACACTGAAACTATTACCGTTACCATGCCTATTTATACAGGATTGTCTATTATATGCTAAACAACACATACTAGATTTTCCCAAACAACAGGACATGCACATGTATGACACTAGACATAAAACAAACATGTGCGTCCCATCGTGTAGATTGGAAAAGTCAAAGACCGGGCCTAGGTTTTTTTGCTTCAAGTTTTTCAACGCTCTTTCCGCGGATATTCAAAACTTACCATACAGTAAATTTAGAAAGCGTATTAATACTATTCTTCTGGAAAAAACTTATTTCTCTGCGGAAGAATTTCTTAGCGATATATGTAAAGTAAATGTATAATTTAAATTTCTATTATGTATACAATATACCACTGTAATTTGACGTATGTAAAACTGTATAGTTGTAAACATGAAATAAATTATTATTATTATTATTATTATTATTATTATTTAAATTTAATGTTATGTCTTTCATATCTGTGTCTGTTTTAACTATTGCAATAATATCATCTACGTATCTATACCAAACCCTCGGAAAATTAGGGATTGTTTTCTTAGCCTTATTTTCAAGATGGTTTAAAAAAATGTTTGCTAAGAATGGTGAAAGGGGGTTGCCCATTGCTGTTCCGAAAGTCTGTTTATAGTACGTGTTGTTGAATATGAAAATATTGCATTCTATAACAAATTTCGTAAGTTTCAAGTACTCTTCTATTTTTCGTGTTTCAATTGATTGGTCGATCAAAATTTGTTCTAATATTTCATATGTTTCATGTAATGGAATGCTGGGAAAAAGTGCTTCAACGTCGAAGGAAACAAATTTTTCATTCTGTTCTATTTGAATATGTTTTAGTTTTTCAGTTAAGTGAAATGAGTTTTTAACTGACAAATCATTACTAATTTTAAGGTTTTTATATTCGTTTACCAACCATTTAGCTAAAAAAATACGTAGGAGAATTAATATTTGAAACAATGGGTCTCCATTTATCGCCGGGTTTGTGAATTTTCGGTAAACAATACAACTTGGGGAGTGATTGGTTTTTAACTTTGAGTTTAAATTTAAGTCTATCAACTATCAAAACTTTCGAATCCTTCAGTAAACTATTTAATCTATTGTTATAAATGTTGATTGGATTTTTTGTTTGTTTTATGTAGGGTCCGTCTTTTAACATTAATTCTACTTTGTTGTAATAGTCATTTTTATTGACAATCACAACTGAATGACCTTTATCCGATTTAATGTAAAAGACGTCCTTTTCTTTTATCAATTTAATGGTTTTTGTTTCGGTGTTATTCATGCTGTTGTTTTTGCTCGGTTTTCTTCGTATTTTCTGGATGGTTTCTTTAACTGCGATTCGGAAGGCTGTGGCATCTTCTTGTTCTAGTTGGGCTGCTAATTCCGTGTCATTGATAATCTCTTCTATGGGGATTTGACTTGTTGGTGGTAAGCATTTGAATCCTTTTCTTAGCAAATCCATTTCTTGTTCATTAAATGTTGCACTGGATTTGTTTTGAATCAAAATCTGGTGTTTTAGCGGATCTTCTTCTTGAATGGACCTCGGATGTTGTTCAGTCAGTAGATAGTTGAGTTTTCTTTTTAATCGAATAGATTTCGTCTTAATTTTAGAATTGACGACGATGTTGATTTTGCGGAGAGATTCGTCCCATTCTATTACACTTAAGCTTCTCGCTAATTTTAGGTGTAAGACATATGCCGCGAATTTCAGGGTTGTTCTTTTCGAATGTAATTTAATCAAATATTTGTAGACATTTCTAAATGATGTTAAGAAGCGTGGTTTAAAGTATTTACAACGAGTTTTTCTTTCAACTAAAATAATATAGAATCAAGAATCGGCAACACTCATTCGAAATTTCAATCTGACCTCGCCAAAAAATAAAAATGCCCTGATGCGTATGCTTTTGAAGCCCTTTTTTAGCGATATCAGATTGAAATTTAGAACGAGTGTTGTCGATTCTTGATTCTATATTTTTAATGTTAATTTATGCCGTGTTTCACCAACGTCAGTTGAATCGACTAATAGTTATTCATTGATTAAAACCTAGCAATACTTACAACATGTCAAAAAATCAATCAATTTTCATCACATTAAAATTTATGACATGGAAAAGGTCTATTGGAGTCGATAAATGAATTTAATCAACGAATAAGATTTAATTGAAGTCGGTGAATCCGGACATAAGCAGTTTATACTTATTTATCAGTTTATTTTTAATACTCAATTAACAAACAAACAAACAATGCTTACCTCCCGATGGTAATGAGGCTTATAAACAATAGAAATAAATCTGTTTCGCAGCTAGGGTTTATATTAATTAAATTAATAAGTAAACGATGCGGAAAAACCTATAATAATTTCCGAATAATTAGATTTATTCTAATCAATCAAAAAATGCCCACCTCTGGATGGAATTGAGGTGTAAAATAAATGCAGGCAGACAGACGGGTCGAAACAAAAAAAAACGATTGTTCCCAATGTAGGAACATTAATCAATTGATTTAGGTAAACATATGCATAAGCTTTAATTAAATTATATTTCAATTATAACCACATGAATCGTTTGTTCAAAAATTAACGTAGCAGACAAGAATAATGTTAACATAGCAGTTCTGAATTGATTTAATTAATATAGTGTCGATCGTAGTTAGCGGCAGTTGTTGTAGTTATGTACAATAAGTCAGTTGTATTTTGTATGAAAAAATAAACACAAAGTTCAAAACACGTTATAATATTTATTTGTATGCCAAGGCTGCGAAATATAACTTTAGTGGTCCGAGAGGAAAATTATAGCCGAGGCCGCTTGCGGCCGAGGCAATATAACCTCGAGGATACTAAAGTATTTCGCGGCCAAGGTGTACACAAAGCTTTTTGTACAACTGGTACAATTAATAATAAAAAAGATTTGGGCAGCAATTTAGAAAATTTCGAAATATCAATACCATCTTTTGTGTTTACTGTACATTTAAGCATGGAATAAATATTTCATAAACTTGATGGTTTTAAAATTTTTGATTTCTCTTTCAAGTATGCCATCAAGACATTTTCCGAATATTTGGTTACCTTTCTTGGCTAATGTGTAGAATAGGGTACATTATTATGGTCTTAATTTTATAAAATGTATTGAAGACAAAAATGTTATTACCGCATACGTTGATTCAGATCTTCTTGTAAATGATGTGAATGATAGAAAAAGTAATACAGGTTACGTAATAAAAGTTTATGATAATGTTGCATTTTTGAAAACTAAAAAGCAATCAGTTGTATCATTATCAAGTGCAGAATCTGAATATGTCGTATCCGCCCATTTTCCCGAATACATTTTCCCGAATATATTTTTTCCCGAATTACGTTTTTCCTGAATAATACATTTCCCGAAAACACTTTCCCGAATACTACTTTCCTGAATCAACTTTCCCGAATGATGTTTTTCCCGAACTAAACTATCAAAACCCAAATAGGGTTTTTCTGGTTTAGGTGAATACTTCCAGAAACTGAAGTCAGAATTTAGCTTATATTTACTGTTTAGTTGAGACTGTTAGTTGTTAAAACTCCATAATATCACTTTAATAAAACACTTAATTTGTTTAGGTTTCAAAATTGTATTTATTGTATTTATTTCTTTCGAAAACGGAAAATCTCCAATTTTATACAATGATTACAAAATTTAACTTATATCTAATACCTAAAGTCACAATAAGTCAGTTTGTACAAACCAGGCAAAGTGTATACTCTGCACAGGGAAACACGATGATGCAAGTCATCCCCTCGGGCACAGCACATGCATTACATACAAACAAGCCCTCAACAAGGCAAGGAAACTTCAGTACGGGCAGCATAATACAGGGTAACATGCATAGGAACAAGCTGGCGCACAAGCTTTTAACGCATTTGCGACGTGAAAAGTGCGCCGACATACTGCTTATATCTGAACAGTATAACACCGAAGAACAATCTGAGTGGTACTCCGACATCCTCGGCACTGCTGCTATCTGGGTGCCAAACGAAAGCTTGGTACGAGCATCTGGCACAGATAGGGGCTTTGTCTGGGTAAAGATAAATCGTATCAACTTCGTAAGCTGTTACCTTACCCCAAACGAGACGATCCTAGAGTTCCAGGAGAAACTAGACCGACTTGAGGACGCTTTATTGGCGATGGAGGGTGGCATTGTACTAGGAGGTGACATAAACGCTAGAGCAATTGAGTGGGGAATGGACAGTACCGACACGCGAGGCAGACGCATACTGGAAATGGCAGCACGCGCAGGTTTAGTCGTGATAAACGAGGGAAATACTTCAACTTTTAGACGACCAGGCTACAACCAGACTATACCGGATGTTACTCTAGCATCTGAAGATATTGCTGGAAAAATAACAGATTGGCATGTAATGGAAGATTACACCGGAAGTGACCATCAATACATTGCATTCAAAGTAAATGACTTCAAAAAAGTTCCCAAGCCAAGGGCTAAGTACAGCAATAGCTGGAACCTAAAGAAACTGAATGAAAAAAAAAAACCTAAAGTCTATTTACCTAAAAATAGGTACATTATGCACATTAATGAGGAACAAAAAATATTAAGGTGATGGAGTTTTGCAAAAATACTTTCTAAATTGGTACGCAGCAAATTACGTTTAAAAGTATTTACAGAATCAGCAAATAAATCAAAATTTTCAAAACGCTGTAACAAATTTGCAAAACGCATTATCCTCGAAAGTGGACTGCTAAATGTGTAAACCGTACGATGATATTCTGTTCTAAATAGTTTATATTTTATTCAGGAACAATACCTTTCGGGAAATTGGATTCGGGAAATGGGATTCGGGATTTCTATTTTCAGGAAATATGGCGTTCGGGAAAAAGGTCATTCGGGAAAATATATTCGGGAAAGTGTACGGTAACCGAATATGTAGCTCTTTCTTCATGTGTAACTGAATGCATATTTATTGCGCAATTGCTTAAAGAACTTTTAAAAAGTGTGTGAATCCTATTAAAATTTATGAGGATAATCAATCCTATATGAAAATGGCTAGTACTTTTGAAACTATGCGTACAAAGCATATTGATGTACGACATCATTTTTTGAAAGATCTTGTAAACAAAGGAAAACTCGAATTATGTTACATACCTACTTCTGAGCAAGTGGCAGATTTGTTTACAAAAGCCTTACCAGCTGTTAAGTTTAATTACTTTAGGAAGATATTAAATATCGGTGAATCTTAATTTACCTAAATTGCAGAATTGGAAGGGTGTGTTAACATAGCAGTTCTGAATTGATTTAATTAATATAGTGTCGATCGTAGTTAGCGGCAGTTGTTGTAGTTATGTACCGGGTGGGCAAATAAGCGAGGTAAGCGGCTGTATCTCAGAAACTAATAATCGTAGAGAGTTACAGTAGAACATTTTATAGGTAAAGTGGGCAAGGGAAAATGCTGGAAATTATTTTCAAATTTCCAAGATGGCTGCCACTGGGCGTTTCCACCATCTTGAACTACATAAAGTTACGTTTCTCGCGATTTTTCTTAATGAATGTAATAAAGAAATATTTTTTGTAGAAACAATTTTTCTCTATCTTTCGAAATAAAGTGGGGGGGGGGGGTATTTGAATGTTGTTTTAAATTAATGTCTGTAACTTCGAAACAGCTTAATAGATTTATATAAAATTGGTATCATTGAAAAGAGCATTTCTTGGGCTTTTAGGTTTCTTGTAATCATGACAGTTGTGACCTACACGGCCGCCGATAGAGGGCGTTATTCGATATTATAACCAAAATATTGGATTTTCTCAAAAAATTTAAATGCGATGATATGACTTTTTTTAGACTAGAAAATAGACAAATGACCAACCAATAAGCCGGCCGGGTAGGTCACAACTGTCATAATTACGAGAAACCTAAAATCCCAAAAAATACTCTTTTCAATGATACCAAATTTATCCAAATCCATTAAGCCGTTTCGAAGTTACAGGCATTTATTTAAAACAACATTCAAATACCCCCACCACTTTGTTTTGAAAGATAGAGAAAAATTGTTTTTACAAAAAATGTTCCACTTTAGGTTAGCATTAAAACGCAAATACTTTTTTGTTACATTCATTATGAAAAATTGCGAGAAACGTAACTTTATGTAATTCCAGATGGTGGAAACGCCCACTGGCAGCCATCTTGGAAACTTGAAAATAATTTCCAGCATTTTCCCTTGCCCACTTTACCTATAAAATTTTTTACCGTAACTCTCTAAGATCGTTATTTTCTGAGATACAGCCGCTTACCTCGCTTATTTGCCCACCCGTACAATAAGTCAGTTGTATTTTGTATAAAAAAATAAACACAAAGTTCAAAACACCTTATAAACATCTTTATTTCTGATCGCGGACTTTAAGAAATAATTCAAATTCAAAAATATTTGAATTCGAGAAAATAAGCTTACACTTTTTCTAGTTTGCACACTTTAAATAATATATAAAATTACAAAAATGTTTTTCGTGTAAAATGCAAAGTAGTTGTTTCAATGGATATTTATTGTCTCAAGTTCTCTTATTAATTAAGACACATTGTTTACATTTCACACGCAAAACATGTTCGTAATTTTATATGTTAATTAACGTAACAATACACTTAACAGATAAAAACCCCTGCATATTAACAATAACATCGTCATTCTTTGTGTGTTTTAAAATATAAAATTCGTTTATGACGATACAAAATTAGGATGTTGCAAAATAAATATCATAAATATCACACCCAAAAAAAAGAACACCTGCTTGTAATCCATCACCTCGAATAACCTGTCTTTCTACCCCAGTTCGTTGAAAGTTTTATGATTAAATTTTCCTTTACACACATATACACAAACACCGAACTTACTTTACAAACAAGTTAACATGGCATGTACTCGTGTATGCATTGCAGTTTCGTGATGATAAAAATCAAATTTCTCACTTTTCTCACAAAGTATCAATTTCCACTTGTACTGCCACCCCTTCAACTTTCTCACTTTGTAACAAATTGTTGTTCTCAAGTTAAATCAGTAATTTACAGCGCGAGCTGATTTGTAATTAAGAAAGTTGTTGGGATGAAAGCAATAAAGTTGGAGGGGATATTGTATGTAGACTTCATTAAAATCGTAATGATGCGGTTTAAAATGTAAAATATTAGACTTATTACTAAATATTTATTATTTTGTGAAATCAATTTTAAATTAATTTAATTTAATTAATATTACATGTTTTTATTTATTATGATCAGACTTATTACTAAATATTTATTATTTTGTGAAATTAATTTAATTTAATTATTATTACATGTTTCTGTTTATTATGATATGCGGCCAAATGAGTAGAAGACACGAGTTTAAATATTTGGTATGAAATATGTGGGCTTAAATTCATTTGAAATAAGAAATCAAAGAAGGACATTTTGATGTTTCTATTTTTTTTCTTTTTCTTATTGTTTAATCGCTTCCGTTTCCCAGTTTTTTAATCAGCCACATAATTTCTTGATAAATGAGAAAATACATGTATACGTATAAAATTATATAACGGGTATAACGTATCAGATTGGGCTGCATATTCCAGTTTTTTTCAGCAGGCAAAAACCTATGTTTAGCATCCCAAACCATAGGACTAACGTGAGATTAAAATCTCCTATTGTTATCATGTCATGCATGTGTAATAAATTACCACCCTGTTGTGATATTCTGCACGACTCTGTTAAATCGTTGATGAACAATCTGTCAAATAGCTGTCACACTCACGAGCGTCTTCATATTGTTTAGATTTAAATTTATTTATGTACATACCTACATTGTTTATTGTATTATCATTGTCTTGTAATTCGGAAATTTCCTGTTGGGCAATAAATACTTATTACTTATTATTATTATTATAACGGTCAATGCAGAAAACTATGAAAAATAAGAAAATATTAAACTAATTTAGTTATTTCAGTTACGTGAAGATTTTAAGTCACTTAATTAAAACGCAGTTATATTCCTTTCTTCACTTTTAAGTTAATTAAAATGATAAACATTATTCTATTTCAAATCTATTTTTTGTTTAATTAAATTTGTGTGCCTTGGAAACATTATTGGAATACATCAGTTTTAAAAACTTGGACTTCACTTTAAACCAATGTTTTATACGCGTGGCGCATGAAGTAAAATTTCGAGTTTAGAAAAGCCCCGTGAAAATTTGTCTCGGGTCGCTGCGCGACCCTCGACAAATTTTCTACGCGGGGCTTTTCTAAACTCGAAATTTTACTTCATGCTTAGTCTGGGAGTGAAAAACACTCGTTTCATCGCCAGACATTATTTTTCTAAACCCAATAATGCGCAATATGTTGTTTTTTTTTTTAAATTTAATTCTCAAAACAAAATTATTTTTCTGAACCCAATAATACGCAATATGTTGTTTTTTAAATATAGTTGTCAAAACAAAATTAAAATAAAACTTCTATTTCAAATTATATTTTTCAAAAGTTATAATTTGTGTACCTTGGAAAAATGTGACACATTTATTATAAGGTTGTCTAACTATTCAGGTTTTATTGTTTAATCGCTTTAGTTTCTCAGTTTTTTTAATCAGCTACAATTTTTTTTCATAAAAGGAAATACATGTATACCTATACAATTATAGAACGGTTAATGCAAAAAAAACTATGAAAAATACGAAAATTATTAACATTTTTCTATTTCAAATCATATTTTATAAAAATTAAATTAGTGTGACTTGGAAAAAATATTTGAATACATCAATTTGAAAAACTCGGACTTCACTTTAAACCAATGTTTTATACGCATGGCGCATGAAGTAAAATTTCGAGTTTAGAAAAGCCCCGTGAAAATTTGTCTCGGGTCGCTGCGCGACCCTCGACAAATTTTCTACGCGGGGCTTTTCTAAACTCGAAATTTTACTTCATGCTTATTCTGGGAGTGGAAAACACTCGTTTCATCGCCAGACATTATTTTTCTAAACCGAATAATGCGCAATATATTGTTTTTTTTAAATTTAATTCTCAAAACAAAATTAAAATAAACCTTCTATTTGAAATTATATTTTTTTTAAATTATAATTAGTGTGCCTTGGAAAAAAGTAACAAATGTCATTCATTGTAAGGTTAGGTCTAACTATTCAGGTTTGACATAACACATCAAAGACTCCACATCGTTTAAATCAATTTTAGAGCTTATATCGTTAAAATCTCTAGTATTTAAATTAAATATGGAGGTTACGTTTGGAAAATCCTCTTTGTTTACATCAATCTTTGAAGTTATATTTGTTAAATCCTGTTTGTTTACATCAAATTCTGAGTTTAGGATTGTTATATTTGGTATTAAATATGTGGGCTTAAATTCATTTTAAATAATAAAACAAAATATATACTGCCTTTCAAAAAAATCAGAACACAAAGTATTTATTGGACGATTTTAATGAAATTTACAGAATTTGATCATGTAAATGAACTGCATCGATGATCAAAAAATCAATTGTTTCGGTTACTATTTAATGGTATTTTTCCTTGATTTCACCATTATGAAGAGCTGCTGATTTTTTAATGTAATTGCTTCTAATATCCAAGTAGCCTCTGAGTAGTTTGACGTTTCAGTTTGTAAAACATAAAAAGATGCCCCGTGTTCGTCGGCGTGCACAATATCATCATCTAAGTGAATTTGAAAGGGGTCGCATTATTGGAATGCGAGAAGCGGGTTTTTCGGTTCGTGCTATTGCTGAAAGGGTAGGGCGTAGTGTATCGGTGATCGTACGCTGCTGGTCTAGATGGTCCGAAGCTGGGGAGAATCGACGTAGACTTGGATCAGGACGTCCAAGAAGCACCACTGAGCGTGAAGATCGAGCTCTTCGTCTTACAACTTTAAGGGACAGATTTACAACGTCGCGGGCATTGGGAAATGACTGGTTGGCTCTAAATGGCCAAAGAGTATCCATGGCTACTGTTTACAGAAGAATCCGCAGTTTTGGTATAAGATCCTACCGTCCACAATTGTGTCTACCTCTTACTCCGCAGCATCGCAGAGCAAGACTTGATTGGTGCAGGGAAAGACAACATTGGACCCATGAATGGAATACCATTATCTTCAGCGATGAGTCTCGGTTCTGTTTATGGGCTCATGATGGTCGCAGAAGAGTGAGACGTCGACGCGGTGAACGCAGAATTTTACAATTTGCTGTTGAAAGACATACGGCTCTTACACAGGGAGTTACGGTTTGGGGGGCGATAGCATATGGTAGTCGGTCTCCTCTAGTTTTTTTAGAAGCAAGTCTTAACGCGATTCGGTATATTGACATTTTACGGCCAGTGTTAGTGCCCTATGTAAATGGCTTGCAGAACCCCATTTTTCAGCAAGATAATGCTCGACTTCACACAGCGGCCATTACAAGACAGTTTTTTGATAGTGCCGAAATCAATTTGTTACCTTGGCCATCTCGTTCTCTAGATCTATCGCCAATAGAACATGTTTGGGATATGATAGGTGTTAGAATAAGTAACTTACAGCGCCCCGCTAACACTGTAATGGAACTTAGAGGTCAAATTATCGAAGTTTGGAATGAAATACCCCAAGTCGATATTGACAGCCTGATTTCTAGCATGCCTCGACGTGTTAATGAGTGTTTGGAAAATCGTGGAGGCCCAACACATTATTAATTTTTATTCATTTATTTTTTTGTTTTTCAAGTTGATTTTTTGATCATCGATACAGTTCGTTTATATGATCAAATTGTGTAAATTTTATTAAAATCGTGGAATAAATACTTGGTGTTCTGATTTTTTTGAAAGGCAGTATAAAATAATAATAATAAATCAAAATGTCAAATGTTTCTATTGTTTCCTTTTCTTATTGTTTAATCGCTTTAGTTTCTCAGTTTTTTTAATCAGCCACAGAATTTCTTGATAAAAAAGGAAATACACGTATACCTATAAAATTATAGAAAACTATTAAAAATGAGAAAATAATAAACATTAGTATGAATTGATTCAATTGACCAATAAATTGTTAAAAAATGGCACATTAAATTTTATAAATTTATTTTAAATTAGTGTCTTATACGGATGGCGCATGAAGTAAAATTTCGAATTTAGAAAAGCGTGAAAATTTGGATTTGCCGGGGCGCGACTCGCTTCGCTCGCGTGCCCCAGCAAATCCAAATTTTCACCCTTTCCTGAACTTGAAATTTTACTTCATGCTTAATCTGGGAGTGAAAGACACTCGTTACTTACTGTCGAAATGTCACAATAGTCACAATATTGTCAAAATATCATAATTGTCAAAATACTGTCGACAGAGTGATTGCATGTGCAAATACTGTCAGTCAAAAGGCGGGTGACCTAAAGTCAAAATGCCGTAATAGTTGAAGTACTGTAGACATAGTGATTTAATGTGAAAACCGTCATAATAAAGGAACAGTCGACCAAGTGACTTACAGTCAATACATCATAATTGTCAAAATACAGTCGACAGAGTGATTAATATGAAAATAGTGTCATAGTAAAAAATACTCAACCTAGTGACATAACATCAGAATGTCGCAATAGTCAAAATACAGCCAACAAAGAGATTTAATATGAAAATGCTGTCATAATTAAAAGACAGTTGATCAAGTAACTTAAGGTCAAAATGTCATAATTTAAAAAAAACTGTCGAGTGATCGAGTGATTAATATGAAAATCCTGTAATAGGTTAAAGACAAAATGTCAGATCAGTCAAAATACAGTCGATCATGTGATTAATATAAAAAGACATTTATTAGTTTTTTTCCGTCAAGTTATCAAAAACTTCTATAAACTTTTTGGGGAAAAGCGGCAGAATTCAAAATTTATTGTTGTATTATTCTAGCCAGAACTTGATTTTTATTTAGCCAATATTTCGCTAAACTTTTGTCAGCTTCTTCAGGGCAAGTTAATACTAAAATAAATAAATATAAAAATACTGTTTTAGTCAAATACAGTCGATCGATTGAATAATATGAAAATACTGCAATAATCAAAATACAGTCGGCAGAGTGATTAAATGTTTAATTGTCATCATAATCAAAGGTAGCTGATTGAGTCACTTACAATCGCACTTACAATAAAGCTTTAAACAAGTGTTTTCCACTTCCAGACTAAGCATGAAGTAAAATTTCGAGTTTAGAGAAGCCCCGTGAAAATTTGACGAGAGTCGCGCAGCGACCCAAGACAAATTTTCTGGGCTTTTCTAAACTCGAAATTTTACTTTATGCGCCACGCGTATAAAATACTATAATATTGCCAAATTTATGTATATTCGAACTTCACTTTAAATCTGTCTTTTATACGCGTGGCGCATGAAGTAAAATTTCGAGTTTAGAAAAGCCCAGAAAATTTGTCTCGGGTCGCTGCGCGACCCTCGCCAAATTTTCACAGGGCTTTTCTAAACTCGAAATTTTACTTCATGCTTAGTCTGGGAGTGGAAAACACTCGTTTAAAGCTTCAAATTAAACTCTTTTAAAAATCAACGAATGTCAGAAAATTAACAGCTAAAATAATGTGATTTTATAAAAATAATGACATGCCATGGAATTGATACAATTGCGGATATTCCATGTTTTTTTCAAGTTCAATTTAAAGCTTTAAACAAGTGTTTTTCACTCCCCGACTAAGCATAAAGTAAAATTTCGAGTTTAGAAAAGCCCCGTGAAAATTTGTCGAGGGTCGCGTAGCGACCCGAGACAAATTTTCTGGGCTTTTTTAAACTCGAAATTTTACTTCATGCGCCACGCGTATAGAACACTATAATATTTCCAAATTTATGTATATTCGAACTTCACTTTAAATCTGTCTTTTATACGCGTGGCGCATGAAGTAAAATTTCGAGTTTAGAAAAGCCCAGAAAATTTGTCTCGGGTCGCTGCGCGACCCTCGCCAAATTTTCACAGGGCTTTTCTAAACTCGAAATTTTACTTCATGCTTAGTCTGGGAGTGGAAAACACTCGTTTAAAGCTTCAAATTAAACTCTTTTAAAAATCAACGAATGTCAGAAAATTAACAGCTGAAATAATGTGATTTTATAAAAATAATGACATGCCATGGAATTGATACAATTGAGGATATTCCATGTTTTTTTCAAGTTCAATTTAAAGCTTTAAACAAGTGTTTTCCACTCCCCGACTAAGCATAAAGTAAAATTTCGAGTTTAGAAAAGCCCCGTGAAAATTTGTCGAGGGTCGCGCAGCGACCCGAGACAAATTTTCTGGGCTTTTCTAAACTCGAAATTTTACTTCATGCGCCACGCGTATAAAACACTATAATATTGTCAAATTTATGTTTATTCGAACTTTACTAAAAATCTGACTTTTATACGCGTGGCGCATGAAGTAAAATTTCGAATTTAGAAAAGCCCAGAAAATTTGTCTCGGGTCGCTGCGCGACCCTCGACAAATTTTCACGGGGCTTTTCTAAACTCGAAATTTTACTTCATGCTTAATCTGGGAGTGGAAAACACTCATTTAAAGCTTCAAATTGAACTCATTTAAAAATCAACGAATGTCAGAAAATTAACAGCTAAAATAACAAAGAAAAGTGTAAATCATTTCGAAAACATTTACTTTAATCAAGTGACTACGATATCTTTTGCCATTTTGACATCCGCAGTTGTTGTTTCAATTCCATGGCATGTCATTATTTTTATAAAATCATATTATTTTTTCTTAATTATTTTAACTTAAATTAACGTAAAGTGATCATTGTTAACACGAATGAATTTAAAATTTTTCCATCTTCAAAAGAGGTAAATAAATTTTAAACATTTCAAAATTTACATTTGGTCCTTTACAACAAGGAAATAAAGATATAGGGCCTTAAAATAGGTTAATTCAGCATTGGTTGCGAGTGGTCTTTAGTGGTCCGAGACTATACAATTTGGAATTTCTGACGTTTTGTCAGATTCACGTATTTCAGGTTGCAGTCCACAGCGCACGCGCGTAATCAGTTAAGTAATATTTTATTAAAATTTTAAAAACTGTTTTTTACGGGACATTTTAGCAGTAAGCTATTGATAATGACTACATAGTACTTAAAATGTACATCTAGCAAAATTAAAAAATATTGTGAAGAAAGTGTTAGTGTATTTATTCGGAGTTACTTGAAATCTTCCTGTAGATCCAAAAACCATATTTCTATAAACCATGTATTGATGTGTAGGGTATAATGTAATGAAAACAACTATATATGAACATATTCATTGTTACTGAAAATAATTACCTGGCGCATCCACCATAAATCCAATAATTTTACACTATTTATTTATTTAATTATTTGTACGGAAATCTCCATTTTACATTAAATATATATATAATAATAAATGTGTGTAAATTAAACTACCGTAATCTTTTTTACTATTTTGATTAGCAATGATTTTTAAATGTTTAGTTATACCATTGTAGTCTTAGAGTGTTATTGCAACTATTGTAACTCTAGAACAACAATGGTTTCTATAGCAACGACCAAATAATAATAAAATTGAATGTAATATATTACATTTACTAATTCTATTTATTTATAAGTTATTTGGCTCATGTGCGCTTCTAATAATTTTTGAATTTCTTTTATAACATAAAGTATAAATTAAATTGCCAATACTTAGTTGTAGAATCTTTCAAAAGTACTAAAATAAATAATTTTTTCGCAGTCTACAACTTGTTTATTTTATAGAGACTTTTACAAACACTAATTTATTTTATGTTTATTATCAAAGTTCTTGCTATTAAAAATACTGACATTAATACAATCAATACTATGCGATTTTACGCGCTTGATTTTATACGGAATCTTGTGATGTATAATTAAAAAAAATATGAAGCGATTGTGTCAAAACTTAAACAAAAATTGTGTCTTCAGAATGCACCAAACCACGTAAAGCAGATTAGTACTTGTAAGACATCATACCCTTAAATGTCTTCATTAGCTTCATCTGGTTTAAACTACTTTTACGACTTAAAAATCCAAAAACGGTTATATTACAATATACCGGGTGTTGACTTAGCGGACGCAACATATCAAATCGCATGTTCATTTTGAAGTGTTCAAATATTGGCTTCTCTATTTATTGTAGAGACAAAATCTCTTTAACTTTTTTATAGAGGGAAACATTTATAATAATTTTAAAAGAACAGTCTTTTGTTAATTAAAAAACTCATTTAATAAAGTAATCATTAGACGTACCATACCGTACAAAATGTCAAAATGCAGTATAGAATAGAATAGAAGTCTACTAAGTAAGTTGCTAAATTTTGACAAAAACCACTTGATTGACCTAATGTTGGGCAGTTGATCAAAATATCATAACAGTCAAAATACAACGGTGTCGTAAAATGTCATAGTTGGCCAAAATTAGTGCTGTAACAATAATTTTGATAATTGAAAATATCAAATTATGCTAAAAAAAAAACAACAATTTTATTTACATAAATTGTGTCTTTTTTTTAGACATAATTTAATATTTTCAACATTGAATGACAGTGTGTGCGACAAGCTACGTTAAAAATATCAATTTATGTAAATAATGACTAATGTTAAAAACGGGAAATTATCTCAGAAATATCAAATTATGCCAACGAAAGAAATACGACAATTTTATTTACATCAATTGTCTTTTGTTTTGGCATATTGTCTTTTGTTTTGGTTATTTTTAACATGGATTGACAGTGTGTGTGTGTCGATAATGACAAGCTACGTTTGAATTATCAATTTATGTGAAAAATGACCAATTAGGTTAGAAACGGGAAATTATTCTCAAAAATTGTATTTTCATAATTGAGAAAATACAGTCGACAGAGTGATTAATTTGAAAATAGTGTCATATTAAAAAAATAATCGACCAAGTGACATATCACCAGAATGTTGCAATAGTCAAAATTCTATTATAAGCCAGCAGAGTAACTTAATGTGGAAATACTGTCATAGTCAAAAGACGAATCAAGTAAGTTAAGGTCAAAATGTCATAATTGTTCAAAAAACTGTCGATCGAGTGATTAATATGAAATTACTATAATAGTCAAGTAGTTCGACTGTATGTGAATATTAATCACATGATCGACTGTATGTTGACTATTGTGACATTTTAACGACAAGTGACTTACAGTTAAAATGTCACAATAGTCAACATACAGTCGATCATGTGATTAATATGCAAATAGCCAGCAGAGTAACTTAATGTGGAAATACTGTCATAGTCAAAAGACGAATCAAGTAAGTTAAGGTCAAAATGTCATAATTGTTCAAAAAACTGTTGATCGAGTGATTAATATGAAATTACTATAATAGTCAAAAGACAGTAGTTCGACTGTATGTGAATATTAATCACATGATCGACTGTATGTTGACTATTGTGACATTTTAACGACAAGTGACTTACAGTAAAAATGTCACAATAGTCAACATACAGTCGATCATGTGATTAATATGCAAATACTGGTGTAGTCAAATACAGTCGAACTAGTGGTTTAAAGTTAAAATTTATGTGAAAAATGACTAACGTTAAAAACGGGGAAAAAACGACACTAATCTTTCGTTTTGTTGTTAATAATTGTATTTTCATACCAAAACTGTTGTGCTGATGAAAAAATGATTATACAAAAGACGGGGTTTTATCAGTTTTTAACATATTTAAAAAACACTTCAAATATTCTCAAAAAAAAAAAACAAAAGAAATATTAACTAACAGGTTTTTCTGAGATTTAACATTTCAGTTAACAGTTTTCGTCACAATTGACACGTTTGACATTTTATATAAAAATTTGATTTTCGTTTAATGTTATTTTTTACATTTCCATTATCAACATTATTGTTTAAAATCAAAAATTGCCATTTTTCAAATGCGAAATTACATTCACAACTTATAATAGAATTTTGATTAAATCACCAAGTGTTTTAATCAAAGGTCTATTATTAATTAAATATGTTTCACCACGGGTTAAGTGAGAAATTAATTCATCATACATTTACAACTATCATTTGTTTAGTCAATTTGCAATTATGTTAATTTGTTACAATCTAACGTCAAAATGATCTTTTATTTACTTATAAAGTGTGATTTTTATTATTTTCCCTAAATTTCAGATAAAAATGTTCTTCATTTACATTTAATTAAAAATAACTTTGTTTAATGAGTTTTTTTGAATTAACAACGGAATGTTAAGTGATTATGACATTGAGTCACGAATGAAAACACTACAATAAACTATCTTTTGACTAAAGTTGACAAATGTTGGTATATTAAGTTCATTAATATGTTGTTATTTAAATATAATTGTAACGAGTGTCTACAACTCCCAGATTGAGCATGAAGTAAAATTTCGAGTTTAGAAAAACCTGAAAATTTGGATTTGCCGGGGCGCGCAAGCTAAGCGAGTCGCGCCCCGGCAAATCCAAATATTCAGGCTTTTCTAAACTTGAAATATTACTTCATGCGCCACGCGTGTAAAGCGCCAATTTAAAATACAGATTACTTATATAATTTAAAATTTATAGTTAGTTTCGACTTTGAGTAATTCTCAAAGAGTACTCCTTGAGAATGACTCAAAGTCGAAACTAGTTGGAATAAAATAACCAAGATATTAGTGAAATTTAACCCAGTGTTTTCTTTTTTAAATCATAGTTAAATATGTTTCACCACGTGAAAGATGAGAAACTTGTTTAAGATAAAAATTCTCTATATTTTAGGTCCAGAAAAAGTATATTCGGAATATATGTTAGTGATAACCTCCGATGATCATCACGTTGTCAAAGCGGATAAAGAAATCTGGCTGAAATACGGAACTCATGGAATCGATTCTGAGAGTTTTAACATCACCGGACAGTTTTTGGGTAAAGTTTTTCTATCAACAAAATCTTTTACAGGAAATTTAATCGTGTTGATTTTTAGGCAAAGCAAAAGTTTTCGTCCGTGTCCAACAGCGCAATAAAATCGCTTCAGAAGTGGAAGAAATCATCGAAGTCACCGTTATTCGGCAAAAGCGCGTTATCGACGTTATTTTCCATGTTTCCGTTATCGTTTTAGTCAGTGTTATGTATATTAATTTCGGAGCTGCGTTGAATTGGGGAAATCTGAAGACGAATCTTAAAAGGCCGATCGGACCGATTATTGGATTTGTTGGACAGTTTCTTTTCATGCCTCTTGTGAGTATTTAATTTAAAAATCTGTAATAAGAATTAATACATCTTGAAGGAACATCTTTCAAAATAACAACTCAAGATTTTTATAATTCACTCTAAGACTGCAGTTACTTTCGCGTTTGATTTGCTCAATGTATGATATACATACAGAGCGTTTTATGTAACACCGAACATGCCAGAAAATATTTAATGTAAATTTTCCTATGTTCGATGTGTTCTGGGACGCATCAAAGCATTGAGTGCGTTTTCATTGGCTCTAATTTTAGTAGTTCTAACGCAACTTACATTTAACGTCAAAATGAAATGTGTCATTCATTAATCGCCTACATCACTAATGGAATGTTAATAATAATAATAATAATAATACCAACTTTATTGCCCAACAGTGTACACCAATAACAGGACAACAAAAAATAATCAAAAATCATAATAAAATAAAACTAAAGCTAATTAGTAATGATAAATTTGAACTACATTAGGAACAAAGAAAAAACAAAAATAATAATATCAATGACGCAACAGAATGAACCTATAACTTACAAGTTACATTTCAAGATTAAGTTATGTAATATACAACCATAGTACAATCATAATAACATAAAACCGGGACACTGCAGGGGCGCCTATACAAAAATGTCATCAAATAATTTATTCGCATTTTTACTGATTACGTGTAACGGTGACTTTTGTAATGTAATCGTTCTGGCAGTGGGAGTGTAAAAAGTAACAACATGCCGTGACGCAAACCTCAGTACCAAAAAGTTAACCCTTGATAACAGCACAGGACAATGAATTTTGTTGTGGATTAAGCAATGCATAATTGTAGCACTAGAAGCTTCTCTACGTTTAAAGAGAGTGAAAATCATGCCGCTGTAGGAGAGATTCATAGTCTATCCCTCTCTCTGGATAAGACCCGTCACATTTAAAACTTAGGAATTTTAAGCAGTCTCTGTATTTTTTCCACTGCAAGTGACAAGTAATTATAGAGAGGGTACCAGACTAAAGAAGCATATTCCAGACGACTACGAACAAATGCGAAATAAAACATTTTAATGACGTCACAACTGTTGAAATGTTTGCTCGTACGCATAACGAAGCCCAGCATTCTTGAGCCAGATGCACATACAGATAGAATGTCCTGTTTAAAAGTGATTTCACTATCAAAAATCACACCCAGATCCTTTATTTCTGTTCATTTCTGTAAAACTTGCCCGTTAATGTTGTAATGGTAGTTCATTCGATCCAAGCGTCCGCGAGCAAACGTAACGGTGGAGCACTTGCTTACATTAAGATTCAGGTTTTTATCCTTGCACCACTTGTATATCATTTCAAGATTATCTTGCAATATAATTGAATCCCTTGAATCACTAATAGTAGAGAATATCTTCAAATCATCCGCGTATGTCAGGACGTTACAGGATAAAGAATTAAGAAGATCATTAATGAAAATAATGAATAAAAGAGGCCCCAGGTCCGAACCTTGGGGTACCCCGGAAGTAGAAGTAAATTCAAAAGACTTATACCCATTGTAATGTACATAATTACACCGACAGGACAGATAAGATTTCATAAGATTAATGGTACGTTGCCCAAATCCAAAGGTTGCAAGTTTATTTAGTAGTATTTTGTGATCGACACAGTCAAACGCCCGGGCGAAATCAGTGTATATCACGTCTGTCTGACAACGATTTTCTAATGATTCACTAATGTATTGGGTGACAATTGCTAGATTAGTAACTACAGATCGACCCTGAATAAAGCCATGTTGATGTGGAGAAATTGATGACCTAATATGATTATAAAAAGGTTTATACAACACGTGTTCAAAGACTTTAGAAAAATTGTACAAAATGGCTATTGGTCTATGATTTAATATGTTGGACTTGTCACCCTTTTTGTATACTGGAGTCAGACGCGCACGCTTCCACAAATGGGGAAACGTTTACGTCCGAATGGCCAGGTTAATGATTGACAACATGGGTTTGACAAATATGAATTTACAGTCTTTTATGAAGAAACTTGGCAATTGATCTTCACCAGAGGTTTTATTATTTTTTTAATTTATTAAAAGCAGCAAGTATTTCGCATTCCTCAACGTTAGAGAGATTGAATGAGTTACTGTATGTGCACGGTTCAGAAATCGTGTCATTAGTGGGCGCGGAGTAAACATTAGAGAATGCAGTAGCAAAGGAATTAACAATATCATCCGGTTTGTTGTAAGTAACATCATCATAATGCATCTCAGCAGGGATTCTCGAGGTTCCACTTTTGGTTTGTACGAAGTTCCATACTTTCTTAGGATTACTTACAATATCACGTTCAGCTTCAGCTATGTAAACTCGATAGGTAGCGTTAATCAAATTTTTACAAATTCGTCTGGTTCTGTTAAAGTGTGAGTGATACACATTCATTTTTGTGGATAGCCACTTACGCCGATAATAAGCTTTAAGCCTGATAGCGGTTTTAATTTCGCGAGTAAACCATGCGGGATAGGTAGAACCGGATTGGCAATATAACGGAACCGTAGAATCCAAAACGTTGAAGATTAAAGAGTACATCCAGCGACTCATTAACATCCTTAAAAGTATCTAAGACAGACCAATCGACAGACAGTAGTGAATTGTATAGTTCCAGGTAGTCGGCATTGCGGAAATCGTAAGACATGCTATTACTAGCGGGGAATGATGCAGATTTAGTAGCATTATATAATTGTAAGCTTATATCTAGAGTGGGATGATAATTATCTTCAGGTACAAAAGGTAGTAGTTCTCGCTCGATATGGAAAACAGATTCCTGTTACTTCCGTTTGGTAATATTTTAAGATAAGTTTATATATTGCTTCAATTTCACTGAAGATTACTAAGAACTTCGATTCAGCGTATTGTGTAAACCATTTGATCAGGACCACCCCAAGTACGTTGCCTTGGGTGTACCAGCTAAAATGCCGTCACAAAACTGCCATTCGGCAGTTTTAAATATAAATATTCCAAATTTGAAGAGCGTGGCGAGGCAGGTTTGCAAGTACCGCACCTAGGTCTGCTGCCAGCACAACAACACTGGGGTGTTAGGTGTGCTGCTTCATTTGGCAAACATTTAAATTTTCATTTATTTGTTAACATAATACTCAATACAGATAATGTAGGTGTATTTATTAATTTATTGAATGGGTAACTTACAATAAATTGAATTTTTTCTTTAGGTAAACATGCATAAGCTGCAAATTTTCCGCCATTCGTTGTTTATAAAAGAGTTCAATTTGAAGCTTTAAACCAGTGTTTTCCACTCGCAGACTAAGCATGAAGTAAAATTTCGAGTTTAGAAAAGCCCCGTGGGCTTTTCTAAACTCGAAATTTTACTTCATGCGCCACGCGTACAAAACACAAATTTCAAGTGAAGATCGAATATATATACATCAATTTTACAATATTTTAGTGTTTTATACGCGTGGCGCATGAAGTAAAATTTCGAGTTTAGAAAATCCCAGAAAATTTGTCTCGTGTCGCTGCGCAACCCTCGACAAATTTTCACGGGGCTTTTCTAAACTCGAAATTTTACTTCATGCTTAGTCTGGGAGTAAAAAACACTCGTTTAAAGCTTCAAATTGAACTACAAAAAGAACAAGGAGTATCTAAAGATTTACAAAAACTAGGCTGTATTTGGAATACGTATACTTAAAAGAAAAACTCCCTGTATATTTTACGACAGTATTAATCTCAATGCTTTGATGCGTCCCAGAACAAATCGAACATAGACAAATTTACAGTGAACATTTTCTGGCATGTTCGGTGTTACTTAAAACTCTCTGTATGGTTGACAGATGTAGCGATTAATCGGGATTGTCCTGATTTTTACATTCACATGTCCCGATTAATCGTTTTATTTTTCGATTCTTACTGGTGTTCGTAAGGAAATTTATTTATTTATTCAATCAACGGACGAATCCAGTTACGGATTGGTATACAGGATTAATACAAAATAGAGAAAGGCATCAAACAAAAATGAAACGAGACAGTAAACACAAAATACAGTGTGAGTGCAATTAGTTTAAATACTCAACAATCAGGAGATATGCAGTTAAATATATCAATATCAGGATAAAGGGAAATTAAATTATATATTGAGCACGTTGAATAGAGCGGCGACTTGAGCATAATATTAGTATTTGGACAGCCAAAAAATCGTTTAGTTCTTATATATATTATTTATATGAATATTTTAATGAGATTGTGTAAGAATAATACGCAACAGAATTAAATGTTGAGTCGATTAATGTTTAAAAAAATCAAGTTACCCTTGATTGAAAATTTATAAATTTAAGACGATAAATATCCATTGAAACAACTACTTCCCTAGCAAATACACCTCCGGATATTGAATTATACAATGAAATATTTAAAATCTTATTTAATTTGATTTGTTACAACGCTCTATTAAAGTACATGTAACGTTTAGGTCAAATTCTCTTGAAACCAACTAACAATACAAATTTAAAATGAAAGGAGAGATAGCAACAAATTAGAAGTGAAAGGGCTTGGATTAAAACTAATGTCTTAGGCCATCTATAAACGCGTGTCGAGATTTATCTCTCTTCAGTATAGCTTCGCTTATGACGTTTAAAAAAATTAGGAATAAAATTGAAACAAACTTACTTGGAAAAAGTGTTGTGTGTGGAATGAACAGGTACACAGAAATGGAATGAGTGAAAATGATGGTCGGTATTTTTATTTCGCATTCAAATAACTTAATCGCAACAACTTTGTAATGCATCCGATAGCGCCCTCTTTTCTGACGAGATTGGCGAAAATTGCAACTCTCTATCTTATTTACTTTAGAAGATATAGATTTACGAAACTACCGCAAACGTGATTTATATCCATAATTGTCAAAAAAACTCCAAAACGGTATGTTTTAATAAAATGATACGCAGCTTTTATGAGGTATTCAAAAACCAAATCAAATACAGGGTGATCTGTTTAAAATAAGCAGGTTGCATCCGCTACTGTCTTTATGGCACAACCTGTATACATGAAAATATGTTTAAGTTATGTAGCTCCTAAAACTAAGCAACTTTGTGAAGAAACTTTTTTTCTATCTTTAACATGAGTCGAGATATCCTCCGAGAACGCACTTATGGGACACCCTGTATTTTTTATTTTAATTCACTAAATAAAAACATTTTTTTATATATCACACTGTATGTTTTTATTATTCGCATTTATTTATTCATCATTGTTACCATGGTGACAGGTTTTGTGTATAATCTGTCAAAAGTAAATTTTCTTCTTTAATTTATTTATTTATTTATTTCAACGGCTTGCCATTTACATTAAAAATACAATATATAAAAAAAATCTTTGAATTTAAACCATTGACTGAGTTTTAAAAGGGTTCTTCCGCTACAAGATCTAATCGATCTTTTCGTTTAATTATTTATTAACTATGTTAACTATGTTAATGAAACAAGGCCGTAGCCAGAGAGGGTTATAGGGGTTCAAACCCCGCTGAAACTTTCCAAATGTTAAATTTTTGTATGTAAAAGCGTCCATGTAAGAGCAAAAACTATATTTTTACCAATAACCCCTCCCTCCGAAAGTTTTATGGCTACGGCCTTAAATGTAAAGCTAATTTAGCGTGCTCTTTTACGACATAAAAATATAGAAAGAGTTATACCGGGTGTTGACTTGGCGGACGCAACATAGGAAATCCCATATAAATTTTAAAATGTTTAAATTTTGGCTCCCCTATTTATTTTAGAAACAAAATGTATTTACCTTTATTGTAGAGGAAAAAATTCTGAATTCATTCGCGGTAACATTTATCACTTTACGTTTCACTAAGTTAAAATAATTTAGAAAAAGTAATGTGATTTTATAAAAATAATGACATGCCATGGAATTGAAACAATTGCAGATGTCGAAATGGCAAAAGATGTCGCAGTCACTTGATTAAAGTAAATGTTTTCGAAATGATTTACACTATACAAGAAAAAATCCTCCTAATAAAGTGGTATTATGCAGAACACAGTTAACACGATGTTCGCGTTATGTTTTTTGTCGTTAATTAAGTAACAGCAATATCTTGTGCTATTTTGATATCCGCAATAGTTGTATCAATTCTATGGTATGTCATTATATTTATAAAATCACATTACTTTCTCTTAATTATTTTAGCTGTAAATTTTCTGACATTCGTTGATGTTTAAAAGAGTTTAATTTGAAGCTTCAAACGAGTGTTTTCCACTCCCAGACTAAGCATGAAGTAAAATTTCGAGTTTAGAAAAGCCCCGTGAAAATTTGTCGAGGGTCGCACAGCGACCCGAGACAAATTTTCTGGGCTTTTCTAAACTCGAAATTTTACTTCATGCGCCACGCGTATAAAACACAGATTTTAAGTGAAGTACGAGTATACATAAATTTGACAATATTATAGTGTTTTATACGCGTAGCGCATGAAGTAAAATTTCGAGTTTAGAAAAGCCCAGAAAATTTGTCTTGGGTCGCTGCGCGACCCACGACTAATTTTCACGGGGCTTTTCTAAACTCGAAATGTTACTTCATGCTTAGTCGGGGAGTGGAAAACACTTGTATATAGCTTTAAATTGAACTTAAAAAAACAGGGAATATCCGCAATTGTTGTATCAATTCCATGCTATGTCATTATTTTTATAAAATCACATTACTTTTTCTTAATTATTTTAGCTGTATATTTTTTGACATTTGTTGATTTTTAAAAGAGTTCAATTTGAAGCTTTAAACGAGTGTTTTCCACTCCCAGACTAAGCATGAAGTAAAATTTCGCGCCACGCGTACAAAACACAGATTTAAGGTGAAGTACGACTATATATAAATTTGACAATATTATAGTGTTTTATACGCGTGGCGCATGAAGTAAAATTTCGCCCAGATAATTTGGCTCGGGTCGCTGCGCGACCCACGACTAATTTTCACGGGGCATTTCTAAACTCGAAATGTTACTTCATGCTTAGTCTGGGAGTGAAAAACACGTGTTTAAAGCTTTAAATAGAATTTAAAAAAAAACAGGGAATATCCGCAGTTGTATCAATTCCATGGTATGTTATTATTTTTATTAAATTACATTACTTTTTCTTAATTATTTCAACTTTAATTAACTTAAAGTGTTAAGAGTGAACATTAATAAAATTTGAATATTTCCCTCTACAAAAAAGTAAAATACGTTTTGTCTCTAAAATAAATAGGGAAGCCAATATTTCAACACTTTAAAATTAACATGCGATTTCCTATGTTGCGTCCGCCAAGTCAACACCTGGTATATAATAAAACTTGACAAAATTAACATAAGTAATCTTCACCATTCTCCATTTAGTAAATAAGTTTAAATAAAGATTGTGAAGGTAGGTAAGGTTAGATAACAAATTGTACAGTCGGGTTAGATGACAACTTGTAAAAATGAGTTAGATTAAAGGACAAATTGCGTTTTATAATGTTTATTTATTTATTTATTTCTCAACAGACCTAAGTCTAAATAGAAAGTCAAATACAAGTTCAATAGTTGTTCTATGTTGGATGATAATCTAACCTAACTTTACAATTTGTCATCTCACTTAACCGTTTAAATTAATAGTTTACAGAATACGCAATTTAAACTATTGCGCCTGATTCAAGATGGGCCAAGGGTGTAATCATTCTTACTATTACTGACCTCAATTACTCTCGTATATCAAAATTGAATTTGTGGTCAGTATTAAGGCACCAGATACCCGCAGAAGCGTTTCGGACTTCAAGGTCCTCGTCAGTGTGGTCCCGACCTAGTGCTTAGGAATACTGAACATTTCTGACTATATTAAGGAGAGATCGAGTGGTTAGAGTGATTGTTGATCAGCGTATTTATTAGTGGTATAAAGACAAAAACAATTAGAGCCGGGGACGGGGCTTAATTATAAGTGTGGCAGATTTTGTGTCGTGTAAAAACAAAAGTTAAAAAAAGACAATAGAGTGGATATAAGTAGCAGTTAGTATTATCGGGCACATGTCAAGATAAGGGCGAAAGTCGTGTGCAGGCCCGGCTGAGTAAAGAGTGCGCGAGGAAAACGGTCGCGGCTGGTGGGAAGAAAAAGCTTAAGGACAATATATGGAATAAAGAGTTAGAAAATTGGGCGAGGGACAAGGATTTTGTCGGATTGACAGAAACGTGGGTAGTGTTAGAGGATTGGGAGATATTAAGACAGAAAATGCCAAATACTTTTATATGGAAGTGCGTGGGGGGCGAGACGGGAAAAGGCAAAATGTGGGGCAAACGGGGGAATTATCACAGGGCTTAGAAGAGGATTGGAAGAAGAAGAAGAGATAGTGGAAAAGAAGAAGCAAGAAGGAGTAGTAAGCAGAGCATTTTGTGATGGTCAAAGGAAATTGAGGATAGTGACTGTCTATAACCAGCAAGCAGGGAAGGAAATTAGAGACTACATAACATGGCTACAGCAGGAGGCGGAAGACCCGGGGAATATAATTGTGGGTGGGGGTTGGAATGTGAGAACAGGAAATATTTAAACAAAGTGTATAAACGAAGTAGGAAAGGTAGTGAGAGCAAGAAAGTCAAATTACTCGATAATTACAAAAGAGGGAGAGGAATGGATAGAATGGGCAGATGGTGAGGGGCTGGAAATATTAAACGGGTGTACGGCAGGGGATTGGGAAGGTGAGGTGATATATTGTGGGCCGCGGGGGAATTCGGTAATCGATTATATCTTGGTTGGGGAGGAGATAAGAGATGAAGTAACATTTTTTACTGTGGAGGACTGGAGTGGGTCGGATCATTTTTCGGTAACGGTTAAACTTGGGAACAAGGGAAAGGAGAGGGGCAAACACTAAATAAGGAAGGATGTTGCTGGTCAAGGTGGGCTAGAATAAAGTACAATCAAGAGGTATGTTGCGAAGAAATAGACTCGGTGAAGCAACTGAGAGCTGGAGTGAAGTTAGCTATGACGAGGCAGAAGAAGGGGAACGAAGGACCAATTAAGAGGGGGTGGTTTGACAGTGAGTGCCAGGAAGCTAGAAAGGCGTTGAGGAAGGCAAATAATAAATGAAAATGAGGGTAAGGTTCAGAGGAGGTAATGAAAAAAGCAAGACACACTGTGAAAGAGTATGTAAGGGCAGAAGAGACGGTTGGATGAAAGAAGAGATGAAGGCGGTAGGCGAAATTGAAAATGAGAAACAGCTATGGGCGTACGTAAAGATAAAGATCCCGAAAAGAAGAATAAAGGGAGAAAATATCAGTATGGCACAGTGGAAGACATATGTCAAGGATCTTTTAAGGGGAGGACACGTGGAAGCAGAGGGGAGCTATGAGAGAAGGATATTCATGGGACAGAAGACTTTAGGGAGGAGGAATTAGAAAGAGCCCTCAGAGGGATAAAGGAAAGGAAAGCGGCGGGGCCTTGGAAATGGTGCAGTGCAGGAGGAAAGCGGGCTATGCGGGACATTTTAAATAAAATATGGAGGGGAGAACAGCAATTCTCGGAGGAATGAAGGGAGGGTATAATTATTCCAGTGCATAAGGCAGGGGATGAAATGTGCCCAGCAAATTATAGGGACATAACGCTCATGGACACAATATACAAAGTGATGATGGGGATGGTAAAGGAACGGTTGGAGGAAGAGGTGGAAGAAAAGGGCCTGCTACCAGAAGTGCAGGCAGGCTTCAGGAAGGGAAGGTCGACAGTGGATCAGATAGCTACTCTGAACTGGCTGATTGAGAGAGAGATGGTGAAGAAATGCAAGGTGTATTTGATGTTTGTGGATTTGAAAGCGGCATATGATTCTGTTGAGAGAAAATTGTTGGTAGAATGTTTGAAAGGTAAGGGAGTGTCAGAGCAGATTGTAAATTGGGTGGCTGAGGTGTACAAGGATACGTGGTGTGAGGTAAGAGTGGGTGAGTGCGAGTCGGAGAGGTTTAAGATAGTGCGTGGTGTGAGACAAGGGTGCCCTTTGAGCCCACTACTGTTCAACTTGTATGTCGCAGATATGGAGAAGGTTCTAGAGATGGGACAGGCAGGGGGAATAGTGGTGGGAAGAAGGAAGATATGGAGCTTGGCGTATGCGGATGATGTGATAGTGATTGCAAAAATGATGGGTGAATTGAACGAGATGAAAGGTAGGATGGAGTGGAATTTTAATAAAAGGGAGTTGATTGTGAGTGTCAAGAAGAAATGGATGGTATGTAAGAATGGGGGGTGGACGAAGAAAGGATAAGGAATTGAAGTGGATGGGAGAGAGATTAGAGAGAGTGAGCGAGTTTAAGTACCTAGGTTATATGTTCGCCGAGAGCGGAGGCAGAGCAAAACATATAGAGTATGCATGTAAGAAGGCGAGAATGGCAACGGGGAGGATGCGGAATGTATGGGAGAAAGTGTTAGGGGGAAATATAAACATGAAACTAGTGTGGTGGGATGCTTGTGTAAGAGCGATAATGATGTATGCGTCAGAGGTATGGGGAGTATCTGAGCATGAGAGAGTGGAGAGGTACACCTGCAATACTTAAAATGTATATTAGGAGTGGAGCGAACAACGCCAAGCTATGTGGTATTGCAGGAGTCTCAAAGAATGTCTGTGGAAGGGGAGTCAGCGAGGAGGGTAGTGAAATATGAGAGAAAGATAAGTATGTTAGGAGAAGAAAGGTTAGTGAAGGAGGCATGGGGTGTATGTTATAAGGAATGGAGGCTGAATGCTAAGGGAATAGGATGGACGAAAGACAGAGAGTCGATGTACAGAAAAGTGGGGTGGTCGTGCCAAGTGGTGGAGCAGAAAATAGCGTTGGGGGAGAGGCTGGAGCTAGAGTATGCGGTGAGGGCAAAAGATGTCGAGTTGCAGTTGCGACAAATACGTATAGACAAGAGCAGCTCTAGCCCCAAATATAAAGATATTTAAGTGTTTGAAGGCCCCCCCCGCGCTATTTTGCGAGATTGCCCAAAGGCGAAGCACGATTACTTGCACGGTTCAGGTGTGGGAACGAGGAAAGAGGAAGAAAGGTATGGATGGGGGAAGAGTACATGAATTGTGTGTTATGTGGGAGTGGGAAGGATGTATGAGAGCACTGAATGAGGGAATGTATGGGATTGCGGGGAAAACTGGAGATTAATGGTAAAGGGCGAAAGGAGAGTATGCGTGCGAGTGGAAAGGGGATTGGGGGACTAAAAGCAATTGTGAAACAAAGGCCAGGGAGGAGTAGCTAATACGGCGCAGCGGAAGAACATTTATTTTGGGGATCAGAGAATTATTTATTATTTTTAGTTTTTGTCTTTAGTAAATGTATAGAATTGTATATTAGATGCCAAATAAAGGTTATATTATATTAAGCCAATATGTGAAAACTATTAATGGATTCGATAACTAACGCCATCTAGTGCTCCATAGTGACATCGTTAATGACACGAATGCACAAAGTGCATATACAGGTCACTGTTTCGTCCACGAACGAGCTAAACTCTGTTTATGCAACCAGAAAACAAATATCAAAATTGAATTTGTGTTCAGTATTCCAGCCCCAGATACCAACAGACGCGTTGCGGACCATGCCACTATGGAGCATTGCGTTAGCTATCGAATTCGTTAATAGTTTTCACGTATTGGCTTGATATAGTTAAAAATGTTCAGTATTCCTCAGCACTGGGTCGGGACCACACTGACGAGGACCATGAAGTCCGAAACGCGTCTATGAGTATCTGGTGCCGGAATACTGAACACAAAATCAATGTTGATATTTGTATGAAAGAAGAAGTAGAAAGAAGAACCCCGTGAAAACAATAGACTGTTGTCAATTTGAGACAACTATTATTTGAAGTATATTATTAGATGGTCTTTATGAAACTTGCGACACACATTTTGATAGTTGTGACATATTTTAAAGTAACGAGTGTCTTCCACTCCCAGACTAAGCATGAAATAAAATTTCGAGTTTAGAAAAGCTCCGCGTAGAAAATTTGTCAAGGGTCGCGCAACTATCCGAGACAAATTTTCACGGGGCTTTTCTAAACTCGAAATTTTACTTTATGCGCCACGCGTGTAAACCACTGATTTAAAGTACAGTTGAAAATATATAATGCTGTGATTGACAGATATTTACTAAGATATAGAGAAAAAATGGTCGGCACCACACTGACGAGGATGTTGAAGTCCGAAACGCGTCTGTGGGTATCTGGTGCCTGAATACTGAACACAAATTTAATTTTGATATTTGTTTTCTGGTTTCAGAAGGTAGAACCCCGTGAAAACAATAGACTATTGTGAATTTGAGACAACTATTATTTGAAATACAATATTGTTGTTGTGACATATTTTAAAGTAACGAGTGTCTTCCACTCCCAGACTAAGTATGAAGTAAAATTTCGAGTTTAGAAAAGCCCCGCGTAGAAAATTTATCGAGGGTCGCGCAGCGACCCGAGACAAATTTTCACGGGGCTTTTCTAAACTCGAAATTTTACTTTATGCGCCACGCATATAATCCACTGATTAAAAGTGAAGTTGAAAATATATAATAATAATAATTCTTAATTAACGGACAAGCCATTTACAATGTAGAGCCAAAAACATATAACTAAACATATAATGCTGAGATTTATAGATATTTACTAAGGTATAGCGAAAAAATGCTAAAAATATTTATTTTGTGAATATTTTGTAAATGTGACAATAATAATAAAAGTAGAACACATTTAGTTTAAGACAATTCTTCATATTCTTAATATTTAAATCATCATATCTATAATGAAAACAGTGGTTGTTTTTTAACGCGTTCAATTTGAAACTTCTAACAAGTGTTTGCTCTCCTTAGTTAAGCATGAAGTAAAATTTCTATAATTTTAATAATTTTCAGTTAAGTTTTGGAATTGCCAAACTCCTCTTCCCAGGAAACGCGGCGATGCAACTAGGGATGTTCTTCACCGGTGCTTCACCGGCTGGAGGTGCTTCAAACATGTGGACAGTCATCTTAGGAGGCAACATCGACTTATCAATCACAATGACAACAATCGGCACCTTCGCGGCGTTCGCCATGATGCCGCTGTGGCTCTTCACTTTAGGCAGAGTCCTCTTCCAAGAAGGCAACATTGAAGTTCCTTACGACATGATTTCCAAATACGCCATCTGTTTGGTTATACCTCTATTCATTGGCTTCCTCATACAGAAGTATCTGAAAAAAGTCGGGCATTTCCTGGCGAGGATTCTTAAAGGATTGTCCTCATTTCTTCTCTTGTTTATTATTATATTCGCTATTGTTTCGAATTTGTATTTATTTGAACTTTTTTCATGGCAGGTGAGTTTTACGCCTGAGTTTTTGCGTTAATTATTTTGCTAATTGTTTCTAATTTTAGATTACCATTGCTGGTTTAGTTTTGCCTTTGTTTGGCTACGTGCTTGCTTGGATCGTGGCCTTTATTTGCAAACAGACGCCTCGTGATTGTTTGACGATCGCGATAGAAACTGGGATTCAGAATACTGGAATTGCGATATTCCTTCTCAGGTAATTGCAAATGTTATTAGACTTATAGAAATCAATAGAATTCAATGTAAATAAATGAAGTTAACTGTGACACAGCTCAAAATTGATTATAACTATTCACAGTGGGATTTGTGTATATTTTAGGGCTGCGAATATTTCAAATTGAAGCATTCGAATATTCATTCAAAAATATATTCAAATATTCGAATTATTCGAATACTCCCCATTGAGCAAACACAATTAAGTAATGTTCGATCAACATTAAAACAACGTTTAATGTTGCTACAATGTTGATTTAACGTTATTTGTTTGTTTTTTACTCAGTGGGTCGAATTATTTAAATATTTGGATATCCAAATAGTTGAATATGAGATTCTGTTACAGTCAGAGAATCACATTATTAATTTATTTACATGTATTTTTTTCAATTTTTTTCTGTTATTCAAATTTTTGTTCTGCAATTAGTTTATCCTGTCGGACAAATAAAGATATTATTATTATTAATATAAATATCATATATTCAATAAAAAAAATACCTCTAGAGTGCCATGATTTTATCTTTTTTTAAATTAAAGTTGGCTACACGCTTTAGGAATTGGCATATAAAACATCAGATATAATGGGCCCGTTCATCAAAATGTTTAACATTTAACATGTTTGGATTTGTTTGTGATGTATGTTGGTATCTAATGAACGGTATACTGATCGGTCTATTTTGTACGATTGCAAAAATCACAAACACGTTCACGATTAACAATCCGGTCATCAGAGAATTCCCCAACAGTTGCCAGTAAACTCTCAACTGTTGTCTCTGATGAATGGGCCCATTAATTATACTACATAATTTCAGAGTTGCCAACCTACAATATTTTCCATGGCACTCTAGAGGTTTTTTTTTAATGAAAATACGATAATTATAATTATGACAATATATGAATGATCAAATTACCTTTTTTTGTGTCAAAAATTTAGAATTTTTAACACTGTGGTGATAGGTTTAGTGTGTCAATTGATAATTGACACACTAAACCTACGAGTATTTTGCTTGTCACTTGGTTAGATTTAAGACCACTTCACATTAAATAAGCATTTTATACGCGTGGCCCATGAAGTAAAATTTTGAGTTTAGAAAAGCCTAATTTGGCTCTGCTGAGAAATAAAGTATTATTATTATTAATACAGAACGCTCTCCGTCAATAGAACGACAATAAACATATTACGCCAGTTTCCAATTGTTTCAATAATGAAACAAACGAGTGTCTTCCACTCCCAGACTAAGCACGAAGTAAAATTTCGAGTTTAGAAAAGCCTAAAAATTTGGATTGGCCGCGTAGCGAAGCGGAGCGGCCAATCCAAATTAGGCTTTTCTAAACTCGAAATTTTACTTCATGCGCCACACGTATTATGTTTGCTATTTAGACAGTACTGATTATATCGACAGTATAGATTATATTGACTATTTGGCAGAACTGACAGTATCGATTATGTTGACTATTCTGACATTACTGATTATATTGACATCGATTATATAGACCATTTTCACAGTACCAACTATATTGACTATATCGATTATGTTGACTATTTTGACAGTACTGACTGTATCGACTATATTAATAGTACTGACTGTATCGATTATGTTCACTATTTCACTATTTTCAAAAACAACGAATGGTGGAAAATTTACAGCGTATGAATCGGGATATGTATACTTAAAAGAAACATTTCCTATGTAGGTATCTACTTATTTGATTCACAGATTCAGTTTGGATCAACCAGAAGCTGATCTAACGACAGTCGTTCCTGTCGCCGTTGCTGTGATGACACCAATTCCACTTTTCTGTTTTTTCATATATCAAAAAGTGCAACAAAGGTAAGTATAGGCATTGCCTCAAAAATACTCTTGCCGTCTTTTTGTTTGTCGTATTTCTTTTGTTAACTCGTAGTTTCCACAAAAATCTCGCTTTATTTTATTATTCTTCTGTTTTTTAGTTACGTCTTTGTTTCTTGCAGGCATGAATCTTCCTCCCACGTTTATGTTATATTAGATCAGGATGAAACTAATCTGACATAACCCAAGCAAATCGTTCATATCTGCTTTCAGTGTTATTTGGCTATAAATTATTTCTTCCTCCCATGTTTATGTTATATTAGATTAGGATAAAACAAAAATGACATGACCCAACCAAATTGTTCCTATCTGCTTTTAATGTTATTTGACTACAAATTAATTTTATTCATTATTTGCATGCTTGTACCGGCTATCTTTGCCATCTAGGAACATGGTAAATTGATTTCTAAGCTGTAAAGGCTTATTAGTCCTAATATGTTACTTATCAAAAGTCATATTTTAATATTAATATCATTGACTAAAGACTAAAGAAATGCCAAACCAGGGTAGACAGACCTTTAGTCGATAACCCTTTGGTTTAGATATTTTAAAATTAAGAATATGTTATGTGATATTGTATACAACCAATAAAAATGTTTTTATTTATATCATTAATTTGTAATAAATGCAATAGTTTCGAACCTTTTAAACCATATTTTTGTGTAAACAATCGCAGATAAATTGATTATTGAATTAATAATTCTTATTTATTGTTTTTTTATTAGAATTCCATATTATTATTATTATTATTATTATTATTCTTTATTTACGGAATTCACCTTTTTTACAATTGAAATTAACAACATTAAAGCAATAAATAACATGTAGGAATAAAATATTGAATTAAAAGATAAATATAAATAATTATGATCACTGGTCATTGTATGAAATTTGTCAACTTAATGCGCTATAATCGGTTTTTAAACTGCGGCAGTGAAGATGTGAATAATAAATGCAGAGATAACTTGTATAAGTACATGATTTATTGTTATTTTATATTTAATTTATTATATGTTAATAATATGCAGAGATAACTTGTATAAGTACATGATTTATTGTTATTTTATATTTAATTTATTTACTCAGTCATTGATGATGTCACCAGCTAATGAGTAATGGATCGCGATACTCGCAATTACATTTCATGTTTTTGATTGATTTTTAATATTCCATACTTGTGATAATAGGTGTTCAATTTAAAAACCCGATCGAAAAGACGTTACTTTTCTGATAGAAGGAAATGGAACAAAAAAGAACAAGGCAAATGAATGATTACACAATCTGATATTTACATCAGGTATAACAAAACGTAAATTAAGCTGCTACAATTTATGTTTTGTCATACCTGATGTAAATGTCAGATTGTGGTAGTCAGTAGCTCATTCATTTGCCTTGTTTTTATAGTTGTTGTGCTATTTCTTCTTCTTGTGTGCGAGTGGGCGTTAAAATACCCAATTAAATAAAAAACTTTTATAAAACTAGTTTAGATTAACATTGACAGGAGCGACTGACAAATTCACGTATGACCTACTTCACAAAGTTTTGAAATCTTCATAGCCAACTTGATCGGGTTTTTAACTGAACACCTGATATTTTCGCTTACAATACATTTTTGCCAATTTTGTTTATATGTTGTGTTGTCTCATTAATTATATTTTTTTCTGTCTTGCTTACACTAGATTTTAATCAATCGCATGATGCAACATATTAGTATTATTAAGAATTGAATAAAACGCTCGAAAGAATGTTTCTTTTAAGGGGATTATCGCAGTGTAACACGCCGATCGTGTTGGAAAGACCCACATAGCTTAGAGTAGCTCATCCGATACCAAATTTACAGGACAAGTGGGGCGAATACAGTCAGAGAGAAAAGCGGCAGTTCACTGTGCATTTGTGCATTGCTCCTTGGCATGAACGGATAGGGTCTCGCGTCGCGTGGAATAGACGAAAAAAAAGCGTATAAAAAAGACGGATCGAAGGAAAGTGTCGATTCGTATTATTTAAACACGCTGATAATACATACAAGCTATGTATTGTTTTCAATTCGTTAGAAAGCGATCCTGTGTTATTTTTCGGTATTTACAAAACCGATGATTCTTATTTTTGTTATTATAACTAATTATTTTTACTTTTAAGACTCCAGTTTCGACAGCTGAACAAACTATGTGTTTTATTTTATTAAATTAGAGATTATTTCTTAAAAATATAATAATAAAATAATTCATGTTCATAAGCTCCTTGTAAATATTTATATGCCGGATATACAGAGAGTTTTATGTAACACCGAACATTTTCATAACGAGAATTTGTCTTTTAAGTATACAGAAGCATAGGTTGAACATTTGCCGATACTAGGTTTATTAAAGGAATTTAATTTGAAGCTTTAAACGAGTGTTTTCCACTCCCAGGCTAAGCATGAAGTAAAATTTCGAGTTTAGAAAAGCCTGAAAATTTGGTTTGGTCGCGTAGCGCGAAGCGCGGAGCGGCCAAACCAAATTTTCAGGCTTTTCTAAACTCGAAATTTTACTTCATGCGCCACCGGTACTAAACACTGATGCAATAGAAAGTTTATCGGTGTGTTTTAAACTTCGTAATTTGTCAGTGTTTTGTACCGGTGGCGCATGAAGTAAAATTTCGAGTTTAGAAAAGCCTGAAAATTTGGTTTGGCCGCTCCGCGCTTCGCGCTACGCGACCAAACCAAATTTTCAGGCTTTTCTAAACTCGAAATTTTACTTCATGCTTAGTCTGGGAGTGGAACACACTCATTTCAAGTTTCAAATTATTTTTTTTTACAACGAGTATCTAAAGATTTACGACATATACTGTGTAATTCTCACATGTAAACTTGAAAGAAAAACTCCCTGTGTGTACAAGTTGAAGCATTAATTGCGATTGATTGGCTACAGTTTTTAATGGTCATAGAGGCAACCCAATTTACACATAACTTAAAAATAAAGGTGTCAAAATTGTATTGGATGAACATGTTCGGTGTTATATAAAACTCTCTGTATATGAAAAAAACGGAACATAGGATTTTCAATGATATTTTTTATATAGGAATATTATCTTTGATAACTGCTATTGCCATGAAAATAATGTATATTAATTTGGCCTCTGCCAAATTGGGTAAATCCCCAGATTTTGGGGAGAATTTCAATTTTTATTTTATCCAATATTCTAGTTTTTATGAATGCAACAAATAAATAATAGATTGAAAAATATTAAACGGACAGCTGCCCTGTTTTTTTTTATAATTAGTACAGGGTTTACAAAATGATGATGTGTATAAATAGAGGATTGCAATAACATTCAATTACAATTCATTTATTCCTTATTTACTTACTATCAAAATATGACTCATCATAAATCAGCCAAATTTGAAATAAAATATATTGGGTTCGGTGCAATGTTGAGCAAGAAGCTTGTTATTTGAAATGCATTATAATAACTACCTTATTATTATTATAGTTTTTTTTTTTTCTAAAATAATTAACAATGAATATGCACGCAGTTAAACCCTACATTTTTGTAAACATTCGTCAAACATATATTACCTGTGCTCAGTAAAAAATAGTTGATTTGTAACATTAATCTACGACAACGTCATATTGGTGACGTTATTCTCACTATTCTTATAGTTTTGATATCATTGATTCGTTGATGAAGTCGCAGTTGGTTCAAATATGTCCGATTGCTAGAAACTTTACAATTTACTTTAATAGTTTTATTGCGAGAAGTTTAATGGCATTTAACAACTGTTTTAACAACGAAAGATTTAAGACGGAATAATGATTTGAACAAGACTGATTGTTATTCGATTGCTTCTGCTTATTAATCAGCTTAAAACACTTTAAAAATAATTTAATAATACCGACACTGTCAAATAATTAGGAAAGCCAATATTAAAAGTATATTACACATCTTTATTTAAATTAGTGAAACATTTCGTGTTTTCTATATTAGTGAACATGCAGTATAAAAAAATACTTATTCCATTAGTAGTCAGAAAGCATAAAAATAAAACACTAGTACAATAAAATATCGATTATAATTGCGAAATATTAATTTTACGAGAATAAATGCTAACGACGCGAGCCGTTTTTGTTAACTATGATTGAGAAAAGAAAATAAAAACAAACGCGAAGCCGCGCAGCGTTCACCGGCCCAGGGATAAACGCTGGCCGCATGCTGCTCGCCCCTCCAATAATTGTGCAGATGAGTGTACAACGCGTTCAACTAAGAGAAGATCCGCAAGGCGGCGGTATTTTACGGTCTTATTTTTTAAGATTTTTATTTTAACCTGACTCGGGCATGAGCTATCGCATCCTTATGAAATGTTCACATTATATTCCTTATAGTATAAACTAGTAAGATATGGGAATATTTTTTTTAATTTTGAAAAATATAACATTATTTTTTTCATACCTCTGAAAGCAAATTGTTAAAAAAAAGTACTTCGATATTTTACTAGATAATTGAGCTTAATATACGTTGTCAAAATTTCAACTTTCTAGGATCTTTAGTTTTTAAATAAACCTGACATTAAATTTCAGACCTCTGTTATATTCCCCTTAAGTATACATATCTATACATCCTGATACACTGTACATTTTTTGGTATTGCTTGATTCTATAAATATTAATTCATGCTTAATCAAGGAGTGGAAGTACTCATTTGAAGCTTCAAATTGAACACTTTCCAAACAATAAATTAAAATGTACAGCGTATACATCAGGATAAGTATATATTTAAAATAAAAATTCTCTGTATAGTTATTTAAAGTCTTGCTGATATTCGTCTAAATTTATCATTTACAAAAATACACTTTTAGAAAATAATGTTACTAAACTCTGTTTTTTTTTTTAATATGACCGAACTTAGGTTGTATTTACTGTGAACAGTTGCAGTCCTGCTTTAACAGTAAGGTATTTTAAACATCAAATTTTGAGATATTGATAAATGATCATCAATGTGACAAATAAATCATAATTTGTCAAATAAATTGTCACGATGCAGAGAATTTTAAACAAGAGAACGCTACAACTTGCAACTTTACAACACATACAGGGATTTTTTCTTTTAAGTATACTTTCACATATTCCATATAAACATTTGTAAAAGGAATGAGCATGTGATCAGTATATTCTGAACTTCACTTCAAATCAGTGTTTTATACGTGTGGTGCATAAAGTAAAATTTCGAGTTTAGAAAAGCCTTATTTGGCTTGGTCATTCCGCTGCGCTACATGACTAAGCCAAATTTGCAGGCTTTTCTAAACTCGAAATTTTACTTCATGCTTAGTCTGGGAGTGGAAAACACTCATTAGAGTTTTAAAATTGAATGTTTTTAATAAGATCACGAATGTCTGAAAATTTACATTGAAAAATTGTAACATGTATACCTAAAAGAAAAAGTCCTTGTATTTAAATCTTTTTTAAAATTTGAACATATAAATGGGCAGCTAATAAAGAAGACAGATATTCCTGAGCAAGGAATATTACCTGATCCTCAGAGACACTTAAATTGGTAGTAGATACAAATAATTTGAGGCGGCGATAGGTTAATACATTTGTAATCGTAATCTTTGTGAGTTAATTGTATTGTCATATTAATGTCAGATTTCCCTTCACATAACCTACATATTAAATGTTGATTTACTACATAACATGTAATAATATTAAAAGATAAACTAAAAACACTTGGTTTGTTTCACAAGTGATAAATGAGAAAGTTATTCAAGAAATATAACATGTAATTAATCTTCTCCTAATCTAACACACACAATCTGCATCACACCACTAAATTCTTGAAATCTCAAATTTGATTAGTAATATTAAAAAAACAACAGATTATATGTTATTTTCTTAAAGGGTTCAAATATAATTTCACTAACAAGCTTATCGATTGGTAACATAAAATGCCGGGCTGATTTAACAACAGAGGTTTCAATTTGAAAATTAATTAAAAACAAATCAATTAATTCTAGAGTAATTACATTTCTAGCGTGGTGATTTCATTAGCGTTTTATTGTATGCAGGAATTATTCGATTATGTATATTGCAGGGTTTTACGTTTGATTCCTGAAATTGTTTTTTTTATTTATCAAATCATGTTTGCACTTGTCAAATTTATGTTATCTTATTTAATTTATTTTTTCAATTTATTTGCTCGCTACGCGATCAAACCAAATTTTCAGGCTTTTCTAAACTCGAAATTTTACTTCATGCTTAACCTGGGAGTGGAATCACTTATTCAAAACTTTAAATTGAACTCTGTTTTAAAATCGACGTATGCCTGAAAATTATGTAAATATAAAAATCACTGAATATCACTAAAACCGGAGTTATGGAATTTTATTCAAATCGACCAAAACACTAACAAACAAGCCATATGATATTATTAAATTTGTCAAAATCAACAGGCATCATAAAAATTACAAAACACGTAAACATTTATAAAACCAACTTAAATCTTGACACATACAATGAAAACAATTTAAGAAAGTTGGAGTTTCCCACAGAAGAAAGTTATATATACAGGGTGTCTATGCTAAACCGTTCGTTAAAAGTTTATGGGGTTGCCGTTGCACTAAAAATTTGGAAAAAATCCTTGTCATATGGTTGAATCAGTTCTCCTCATGTGAAATATTTTCAACATTATATCTCTTCCGGTTCCACTAGAAGTAGCACCAAATTTGTTATTCTAAATAGAACACCCTATATATAAGTCATTTGTTGGATTCCTCGTTTAAATTGCAACATGTTTTATTGAAACATATGTACACTTATCTCTTCTAGTTATCTAGAAAAAAATATATATTTCTAAAATTTTGACCTCTAAAAGGCATCTTGAAATCTGTCTGTAACTTCTCTTAAGAATAAGATATAAACATGATATATATCTCTACTTATACCTAGAGGATGCCTCTATGAGTAAATTAATTGGAAACTGTCAATTTTGACAGTAAGTGTTCTTAAAATGTCAATATCTAAGTGCCCTCTTCAATATCTAGTAATTAATTTATTTTTAAAGGAATGACCCAGTTTTTATAACATGGTACGATTAGGGGGAACATTTCCTACAAAAAAGCATTGCAACTATACTATAGCAAGTAGTTTTCGAATTATTTCGAAAATTCGTTTTTCGTCGCATTTGTGCAGGGTATAATGCGCACATAAGTCTTAATTGAATTTTAGTAGGCCAGTAGCATGCTTTTGTTATGTCGCGATTGTATTGCAAAATGTCAAATAATAAAAAGAATTAGTACATAGTTTTACAGAAATCAACAAAATGAATAATTACACAAATCAACAAATTATCAATTTATTCTTTATACACGGCAACTGCCAAATGAGCAAAATTGATTGATTCTAATCTTCTAAATCTTGTTTTATTTATCTTCGGCAAATGTGGATAAGTTTTATTAAATACTCTACATGTTCGAGTAACAATTCTATCGCAGTTGCCATGTATAAAGAATAAATTGATAATTTGTTGATGGGTGTATTTATTCATTTTGTTGATTTCTGTATAACTTTGTACTAATTGTTTTTATAATTTGACATTTCGCATTGCATACGCGACAAAACAAAAGCATTACTACTTGTCTACGAAAATTCAGTTGCGACTTATGCGCGCATTATTCCCTGCATAAATGCGACGACAAACGAATTTTCGAAATAATTCGAAAACCACTTGCTTTAGGAGTATAGTTGTTAACATTGTTTTGTAGGAAATTTTCCCCCCAATCGTACTATGTGATAAAAAATGGGTCATTCTATTTAAAAAAAATTCAGTTGCGAGATATTGAAGAGGGCACTTCGATATTGACATTTTGTCTCCAATTAATATAATCATTGAGGTATCCTCTAGGTACAAGTAGGGATATAAATCATATTTTTATCTTACTCTTAAGAGAAAGTACAGACAGATTTCAAAATGCCTTTTAGAGGTCAACATTTTAGAAATATCTTTTTTGCTTGAAAAATATAAGAGATACGTTCGAAAAAAATATGTTGCTATTTAAACGAGGAACCCAAAAAATTACTAATATATAGGGTGTTCTATTTAAAATAACAAATTTAGTGCTACTTCCGGTGGAACCGGAAGTTATATAAAATTGGAAATATTTCACACAAGCAGAACTAATTTAACCGTATGACAAGGATTTTTTTCAAATTTTTAGTGCAACAGCAACCCCATAAACTTTTAACAAATGGTTTAGCGTAGACACTCTGTATGTGTGTATGCAGTTGTAAAGTGTATATAAATAAACAAATTTATTCAAATCTAATATAAGTAAACAATTTCTGGCAGTATTTTTACTGCAACCACTAAAAAAAAAATCTTGAATCAGGGAAATGTCGAAAAAATTTAACATTTCAGATTGTGTCTACTATGTCAGTTTTACTTCAAATAATAATATACCAAATTTTAAAAATTACATTGGTATTATCTTTAAAAACATTTTCAGTCATTTAATGTTCTTATCAAAGCATTCAGTTTGAAGTTTCGAATGAGCGTTTCCACTCCCAGACTAAGCATGAAGTAAAATTTCGAGTTTAGAAAAGCCCTGTGAAAATTTGTCGAGGGTCGCGCAGCGACCCGAGACAAATTTTCTGGGCTTTTCTAAACTCGAAATTTTACTTCATGCGCCACGCGTATAAAACAGTGATTTAACGAGGAATTTAGAAAACACACAAAACAATTTTTTTATGTGAATCCTTGCAATTAATTCGAATTATTTAATTCGAAATATTTAAAACAGTGTCAGTGTACAGTAATTTTACGTAACCAGCATTTTCATTAGTAAATTAACAAAAAATCCTAATCTAACAACTTCCAGGTGTTGCAAGAAACACGGAAAACTGGACACATCAGAACTGAACAGCCCGATGTCGGAACTGGAAAGCGACAGCAATTTCCACGTAAAAGGCCCGAAACTGATATCAACCCTCTCATAAACGAACAACACATCTAAAAACGAAAAATCTATATTAGACTTTGTGTACATACATACCAAAACTAAAACCATTTCAATAGCAAAACTCTAAATGTCTTATTGGGATCGTACTTAGGGGAAAAATATCTCGTACCAAAAATAAATCTAGATTTCGTGACAAAAGAAAATAATCTACTACTACTAAAGTGATATTGTGATTTTTAAATGTTATTCGAAACGTTCTTCCAAAAAAAAGTTGCTGTAAGTGTATATAATTATGAGAAATATATATTTATTGTTCTACTTGTATATTCTGCATTGTGTTGTGAATCTTGTTGATTGGGGATTCCTGGCATTGTGTATTCATTCAGGGATTTTTTTTAAGTATACATATCCCAATGTATACACTGAAAATGTCCTGGAATTCGTTTTTTATCTTATACAGAGTTTTTCTATTGCATTTCACTATATATCTAATGTGTATCCCTTTATCTCAAATGTATCATATGTTCAATAAAATAATACCTCTAGAGCAGTGGTCTCCAAACTACGGCCCGCGGGCCAAATCCGGCCCGCGACTTGCATAAATCCGGCCCGCGATTGTTTATAATTTTTTTTGTAAATGTCATATTTTGAAATATTGTAACAATTGTTCCTTAAATTTTTCATAATTTTATAAAATTAATCGGATCTTGGCCGACTTTATTATGTAGAATTGTATTTGTGGCCCGCGAAGAAGATAGTTTGGAGACCCAGGCTCTAGAGTGTCTGAAATTATACATTATAATTATTATATCCGACGTTTTATATATCATTTTCTAAAGCGTCTAGCCAACCTAAATTAAATAAAAAGATAAAATCATGGCACTCTAGAGGTTTTTTTTTTTATTGAACATACGATATTTCCCATTTATCAAATACATTTTCCTATATGTCAAAACCTTATCACAGTTTGTCAATTACATTTCACTTGTCAGCAAAATCTCTGCAGCTCGTCAAAAAATGCATGTTAGCAATAAACTAAGAGGACTCGTTATCCGGAGAATACATGCTGGAGTAAGTAGTGTTACATATGTATAAATAAAAATAAAATATGTGCTGAAGAAAGCTATTATTATTGCAAAATTGTTCAACAAAAATATTAAAGAGAAAAGTATTTGGTATATTATTAACTTATTTCTCATTTGTATTTGGTGTATAGTAAAACTCATTTGGTAAATCGGCAAATCTCTTGGCATATATTTCACAAGGTGAAATATATTTGGGATATAGTGTATCTCATTTGATCAATAGTGAAATGCAATAGAAAAACCCTTAAATTTAAAGCTGTTTCCACTCTTTGATTAAGCATGAAGAAGTATTTTGAGTTTAAAAAGACATGAAAATTTGTCTTGGTTGCGTAACCAATCCAAATTTTCAGTTTTTTCTAAAGTCAAAAGTTTACTTCATGCTTAACCAACAAGGTCAAATACTCGCGAGAACCATCAAATTGAACGCTTTTATAAAAACAACGAATTCCTGAAAATTGTTTTAATCATCGGGAAATGTATACTTAAACAAACAATTCCCTATATACATATGTATGTACAATTGACGTTCTTTGTGTTTTTCTTCGGACAATTTGAACAAATGGTGTTATGTTAGGTGATTAAATTTTATGGATCATGTTTTTGTATGTTATTTTGTTATTAATAAATGATTATTATTATTCAATAAATATTCCTTTGATAATTGTGTTTGTTTTATTTGTTATAATAATAATGTTATAGGCGCAAATACACTAACTAGTATTTAGTTGTTTGTACTTGCAATCTTTTATTGAAATCACAGCAGGAAGTATCACTTACTTTTTTTACAATTTCATGAAAGAGTGTTCTATTTACTCTATTGAAAAAAAGAACTGTTACATCTTCTCCAATGTTACATAATTGGTTGATCAAATTTAAACATATTTAGTATTCAGGATTTAGTAGTTAATTTTTTCACTTTGTGGCTAGTTAAAAATAAAAGTGATATAAAACTACGTTACATATTTTCGTGTGTTTCTATATCATATCATACTTTATTCATGTTGAAACTAGTTTACATAGGTCATATATACTAAATGTATCGCAAAGTGAAAGCAACAACAATTGATTTTTTAGTTAATTTTGTATTACATTTTTTTCCATTGTTGCCCAAACTTTTTATTGTCATTGCTCTCCTTCGAGTAAAAAAGCGAAAAACATGTTTTTTTCCTGAAGAAGCAGTTCTGGCGAAATTGTTGTAATGAAATAACGCACATATAGTTAAAATTATCATAAATTATAAAAAAAACTAATTATTCAATTACATAAATTTCAAAGAAACCCATTGAGATTTTTCACATTCTCTTAAAAATAGTCTGCATAAAATATTAACAACATTTTTAGGTTTTGCGAAAAATTCAACAGTTACTTACACATTCTTTGTATTTAATTTAATGATTCAGTAAACATAAAGGAGCATCTACAATATTTTATTATTTCAATTTCATAATATTGCTTTGATATGCAACACAACCTCTATACTAGTCGAATAAGTTGCATATGATAAAATTAAGAATGAGCAATTAAATATTATTATTACGAACTACTGTATTTTCTAAAACTAAAATCTTAGGTAAAGCAAAATTAGTGCAGATCAACAAATAGCTGTAACAATTTCCTATTTCTTTTAAGAAATTAAAAAAGTACTTGGTTCCGCCCGGGATCGAACCGGGGACCTTCTGCGTGTAAAGCAGACGTGATAACCGCTACACTACGGAACCAATGTACAAAATTGTAAATGTCTAATATTCTTAAGCAATTGGAGTTAAGGTAAATAAAATATGATTGAAAAATATTAGATAATTTTAAGTAGAAACATACGAGTAAGGGCGGATCCAGAGGTGGCGCGCAACTAAATAATGATTCTTTGGCGTTTTTCGCCCAGTTAAATGAAAACTCTTTCGGGATTTTGAATTGTGGTCATGAAAAAGAACCAAGTTGAGTTTAACTGGTCTTTTACACTCACAATTGTATAAGTAACTGCAGGGTGTGCTAAATTAGGAAAATCGCTCATGTGTAATAATGAGAATGCTGTTGTATAAGTATGTTTTTCATGGTTGATCTATCTTAGTCTAATCAGGGCTGTTATGTTTAATTTATAGTATTTAACATTATTAGCATTGTTAAAACAGTCACCTTCTGGAGCCAGTAAAACCCGTTAACTTGCGTATATTGTTATATATTTTATTTGTCAATCATTTGTAATTAATTAAAATACAATTATTTGGTAAATTTAATCAAATTGGAATTACAAAAAAATATGTAGTAAGTTATGAAACATTTCCGTGGATACTTATGTTGTTTATTTGATTAAATCAAATTAAATTATTTCGCAATTCGTTTAACATGAGCGTGCCTCCGAAAGTGCCTGCAGCAATTACTGAGGCAGCCGCAAGAGTTGTTTCAAGTTTGCTGCCAGTAAAGTCAACGACGACATATGAGCGGGAGTATACGGACTTTAAAATATGGCAGAAAGAAAGTGACGTGATTGGCGTGACAGAAGATGTGATATTGGCATATGTAAGTCACCTTGCTGAAAAACTTAGCCCTGATTCGCTATGGACGAAATGGTCAATGTCAAAAAGCTGTTTAAATATGAAGGAAAATGTTCCAGTTCACAGGTATTCAATGTTAAAATATTAAAAAAAGTGGTGTTCATTAATATTTGTAGGTTTCAGAAAGTAATTGCATTCCTCAAAAGAAAGAATGAGCGGTATACTCCAACAAAAGCCAAAGTATTAAGAGAGAGGTGGAACGTTTTTTGTTAGAAGCTCCCGATGGTTCGATTTCCATTACTGGAAGTACAAACTGTATATTTAATATATATAATACAAATAAAAGAGATTAATAGTGAATAAGTTTTGTTTTATCGTTGAAGTGCATTATTAAAATAATAATTAAAAAAATATATATTTTCTTAATTATTATTTTAAGAATAATAGTATTTATTGTATTTTTCTTTAATAGATTAAATTCACGAAAAACTATAAATTACTATTCCAGTACTAACTTGTTAAATTTTAACAAGTTAGTATACTGACGTTAAAATTTTACAAGTCAGTAGCTTGAAAACATAACCTTACTTGTTTAATACTGTCTATTGATAAATTGACGTTTACAAATGAGAGACAAATAAAAATATTATATATTCAAGTGCGCCCCCCTCACTAAAATCCTGGATCCGCCCTTGCAAACGAGTAAGGAGTATATTTATACAAGGCCGTGACCAGGGGTGGAGGGATATGGGGGTTCAACCCCCTCCCCCCCCCCCCAACATTTTGAAAATGTTAAATTTTTGTATGCAAAAGCGGCCCTGAAAGAGCAAAAACAATGGGCCCGTTCATCAAAATGTTCAACATTCAACATGTTTGGATTTCTTTGTGATGTATGTTGGTATGTAATGAACAGTACTCTGGTCGGTCTATTTTATACGATTGCAAAAATCCTAAACACGTTTGTTGATTCGTTTTTTCTAATGTTTGAATATGTGTTTTTTCATGAAATTGTTGTGCTCGCCTGTAGATTTTATTATTTTATAGTTCTCCTTTTTCATACAAACAAACGGAGCCGCTTGTGTTTACATATTGTGTATTACTTTTTTGTGTGTAATATTTCTAAAGCGAAACCTGGAAACCGAATGTTTCTCTCAGATTTTCAGCTTGTATATTTACAACTCGTTTACGGCCGAAAGAACGATTAGCCATAGTCCAGAAGAAATAAAAAAATTCTAAAGAGCGGGCCAAAAGGTGCCAAATTGGGCCTTTAAACGCCAATCCGCGATCGAGCCGAGCGTCCGGACTTATCTCTTCTACCGCACAACAAAATTCCCAATGTTTTCAGCACCCGATCCTCTGTCCTGTTCATTCACGTTGAAAAACATCCCTTGCCTTACCTTGTAATCAAGAAACAAGAAACAGCAGAGCACCTACTTTGTGAATGCCCTGCCTTGTCCCTTCAAAGAGGGAACTACCTGTCATCGGCCACTTTAAACACCGAGGAATTGGTACACATTAACCCTCAAGTTATAGTAGACTTCATAAGAAGTCTAGACATTGAGGGACTCAAGTAGGTCAGGGATAGTTACAAAAGATCTTTTAGGTCGAGGTAACTTCGAAAGGCCCAGAGGCCACACGACCCACCGACCCCATAACATAACATAACATACCTTGTAAAAATCCATCTCCAATTAATCCTGACCAATCAGAGTTTTCTAGCCCAACACATTCCCTTTTACAAAAAAATAATAACGAAGTCTTGTCAAGAACAACGCGTCAACAACATCGTTCTTTCAGCCGTACCGCATTTTCTAACTTGTGTTTGTAATATCATTTTATTTTGAACTTAATATTTTACCTTATACTTTCTCTTCATGTTTTTAACTTTAGTGTTTTCATTTATTTGTTATTGTGTTTTTTTTTTTGTATATATTTAATCAGTTATTAAATAAATCGTCTTGTTTAATTTTCTGGTATTAGTAATTTTGAACAAAAACCGCGAGACCCGCGAAATGTGACAACGTTCACGATTAACTAACCGGTCATCAGAGAATTCCCTAACAGTTGGCAGTAAACTCCCAACTGTTGTCTCTGATGAACGGGCCCAATATTTTTACCAGTAAAACACACCCCCGAATTTGTTTTCTAGTTACGGCCTTGTATTTATACAAAAACCTATTCAAATATTCGAATTATCCGAATATTTTAATTATTTACATATTCGATTTTTACTTTCTCCCATATGCAAAACAAGAAGAAAGTATTGGGTGTTCATTTAGAAGCACGATCGAGCAGGCATTGCATTTTTCATAGAAGAAAATGGAACAAAAAAGTAAAGTCGCAGCAAAATTTACATTATGTCATACCTGACATAAATGTCAGATTGTGTTAATCAGTAGCTCATTAATATGCCTTGTTCTTATGTTGTTGTGTTGTTTCTTCTTTCTTCGTGTGAGAAAACTGGGTTAGATCACAGTTCATATATATCCAGTTAGCCAGTCCCCATATAAATTTTGGGTACACGCGAATGGGAGCAGAGCGCTGGATGCCAAATTGGTGTATATGGCTGCCTATATACACCAGTCTGGCTTCCTGCGGTCGGTCGGTTACGACTATTTTACTCCAGATGTCGCGAAATCAAGTCTCAGAGAGAAAGTGAGAGAGAGACAATTTCTTTCTCCCTCTATTCCGCGCTTCTCGTTGTATCATATTCCAGATGTTGATTTTTCAATCTTGAAAACACGTTTTTTTTTTCTTTTTACGAGCTAAGGATGCGTGTTACATTCATTCATGCGTTTCCTTCTACAATTTTATTTTCTGCGTTATTAGAGAATAGATTTTATGAAATTATATGTGAACGTAAAATTCATTAAGTATTATTTATTTTGTACAAAAAACTTAAAATACAAAACTATTTAACTTTTGATAAAAAGTAAAGCAAATACATCAACTTATCATTTTATTAACTAATCAGATCAATCCTATTGATCAGATCAAATCTACTGATCGTTAAGGGTTTCTTTTTTAATTAAAGGGGTCAGTGCAAAATGCAGTTGTCATTTTTTTTTTTTAGTTTTTGAATTATTACCGTTTGAAGTTTTTAACCCATTAAGCGCCGTTGATGCATACACGCAACATTATTATTTTTTGATAATTAAGTTACTAAATGAGTTTATTTGATATATTATATTATTTGAACTGAATTGAAAATGTACCAAGAAAAATTTAAATATTTTGTTATTTAAAGTGTATTATAAATACTTCACAATATTACAATGTTTTATACGCGTGGCGCATGAAGTAAAATTTCGAGTTTAGAAAAGCCTAATTTGGCTCGGTCGCTCCGCTTCGCTACGCGCCCGAGCCAAATTTTCAGGCTTTTCTAAACTCGAAATTTTACTTTATGCTTAGTCTGGGAGTGGATACACTCGTTCTTAACTTCATATTGCACGTTTTTATATAAAATCGACGAATGCCTGAACATTGACAGCGTATACATTACATTGTTGAGGCACTAATTTTTTGAAAATCCATTATCACTTTAATATAATAATAATAATAAACTATTTATGATTTTTAACTTTTTATTAAATTCACGTATACATTATGTGTATTTAAAGAAAAAATTCACAGTATGTAATGCAATAAGTCATTCATAGAAATCATAAAAAGAAGTGTAGATCTTTAATTAAAATTAACTTTTAGAGTTAATATTGCTTGGCCGTTAATGGGTTAAAATAGTTTTAAATATACTATGTGCCCCGTTTCAAAGCGCATTGTATGTTTCATGTAAAGATTTCCAATGTAATTGGAATTTGAGTTTGTATCGCTTATTGAACCAAAACGATTACAATAAAATTAAAATCATTTCTTTACCTACTAGCAGTATTTTCGAGGTATTATTTTGGAGTTCTCCTCAGTTTCATTTGAAATATAGCTTGAAAATAGTAAACGATTATACGAAACTAAAATCGTCAAAACAGTAGTTGCTACGAAAAGTCAGTGTTTGGCATCAAATTTATTAAAACACAAAGCAATAATTCAATTCAACATGAGTGTATATTCTGCAAAAGAAAACAATCAGATCCCAAAATGGACTCAGTATATATTTTAATCACGATGCGTATTTTATTAAATGAACCATACTTTTAATAAATATTAACAGTTTCAGAAATTTGTGGTTTTTGCACTGACTACTTTAATTATCCGTTTACTTTGAACGATTGTTACATGATCAACTTGTACTTTTCCGATTGAAATTTTATAAAAGCTTATTGTGTGCCATTTGACCAACACCGACAACACCCAGCGGGCACTAAAATGTTACCTAATTTTTGTATTAAAATTTATGGCATCCGTCGTGCTGTTGCATGGGGATAATTTGAAAAAGAATAAGCAGAAATATTTTTCGATATTCTCAATACTTCCCGAGATACACGAAATGTTATATAGAGAAAGTACAAATTATATAAAAATCATGAAACTTTATAATTGAGAATATTATCAAAAACTGCGAAACAAACAAACCTGTTAAATCAAGTAATTAGTCACATTAATAACATTATAAATTTTATATTTTTATTTTTAGTTAAATTTTAGGTTTATTTAGGAGCTTTTTAAATATATCTGATTCCCAAAGTCCATAATTTTGAACACGCTGGAAATCTGAAAATAAAAGAAATGTTTCGGAACAGTTTTTTTTTTAAGGTCATCAAATTTATCATCGTACAAGTGGTGTAGACGGGATCAAATCACACGACGAAATAAGAACGAGCGCGTTTGTGTGTGTGTGTGTGTAGACGCAACCGGATCAGTTTTCTCTAGAATACTTCTACGTTTACTCTATTCATAAGTAGATGGACCCACTTCCCGACCACAGTCTCTCCTTTTCTATCCTCGAAAACTCGGAATCCAGTTCTCCCATAAGCATTGTCTACCCGTGGTTAGATTAACATTGACAGGGGGGACTGACAAATTCGTGTACGACCTACTTTACAATGTTTTGAAAATTTCATTGCTAACTCGACCGTGTTTTGAACTAAACACCTGATATTGTTTTCTCGAAAATTTTCAAATTAAAAGTTTTAGTGAATACATCCATTTTAAGGTCCCCTGAGTTGATTAAAACCATTTTTGAAAAATGTTTTTAATTCTGTCCTGTAAAGTCTAAACCGATTGAGCTGTCAAAACTTAAGCTTTTTATTACAATATAGTATTTGATCAACTATTGGTGAATATGCGGTAACCGGAAGTGGTAGTTTAGTCTTGGCATTTTTTTGTTGTTTTTTGTTTAATGTTGATCATATAAAAATATCTTGTTAAGAAAAATTGTAGATAATACACATCAACATTCAAATAACGTTTAATGTTGCTACAATGTTGATATAACGTTATTTGTTTATTTTTTGCTCAGTGGCGTGCCATGATTTTATCTTTTTTTAATATATATATATATATATATTTATTTATTATTTTATTTATTTTTATTTATATGTATATATATATATATATATATATATATATATATATATATATATATATATATATATGTATCACTGTTTCTTCGGGTTTGGTCCCGCGTATTTTTTTGGCTCTGGTCCATTTTATTTTTAATTCGACGTTTCGATGACGTCGCAGTCATCATCGTCAGGAATAACTATCAAAATTCCATTGCTCTAGCAACCACTTGTTTGACTTTTACGTACTACTTGATGCGTGAATTTCTTGTTTGGCTTCGTGTTACTCTTCTGTTTTGTTCTTCTAATGATGTAGTAGTGACAATTTCAATATTATTTTCGGAAGGGGTTGGATTTTGAATTTCTTGGTTGTTGTTCGGAGATAATATATTTTGACCAGACTACAAGTGTTCCAAATTGGCGGTAGTCTTTTAGCATCTGAATATTCCGAAAATTGTTAAATATTGATTGGAGGCAAGTCATTTTATTGTTGTTTTATTATATTCATCAAAGGTTTCCATGCGGTTTGTAATCTTGTGCCAAAAAATGACTTGCCTCCAATATTTAACAATTTTCGGAATATTCAGACAAATTCAAGTAATTTCAACAATGCAGATACATCGGACACAAATCAAGAAATTTTAGCACCTTCTACATCGAGTGGACCAATAACACGCAGCAGATCTAGACTACAAGTTCCTAGTTTACAAAACAAATGTACTAACAGTGAACGTGACATCTATCACTCAGTATATAAAAAAAAGCTCCTGAGGATGGCAGAAGTGATGCTGCCGAAACGTAGAGCGGAAATAAATCAATTAACGCGAGAAAGCAGCCCAAAAACCTCCAGCCAGTTATATGTATATATACAGGGTCGCTACAAAGTATGGAAACACGGCTCTTACGTGAAAATGGCTAAAAACAGAACCACCAAAATTGGGATTTCTAAATGGGATATTTTCTTGAACAATTTGGCGTGAAAAAATCAAAAATGATTCTCAGGATTTTCACATACGGACGCCATCTTGAATTTTTTTAAATGGAATTCGATTTTTTTTATTTTACAACTATTATTGACCTTATAATTCTGATAACAACCATATACCTTTTTTTAAAAATATTTGTCTTTTCATCGATAAACCGGACTTTGAAAAGTATGGAAACAGCGAAATATTTTGAGAACGGTTTATCGGAATGTCCTGAAATTTTGCAAAGGTTTAGAGTACGTTAAGGCCTTCAACTTACTCTAAACCTTTGCAAAATTTCAGGACATTCCGATAAACCGTTATTTCGCTGTTTCCATACTTTTCAAAGTCCGGTTTATCGATGAAAAGACAAGTATTTTTAAAAAAAGGTATATGGTTGTAATCAGAATTATAAGGTCTATAAAAGTTGTAAAATAAAAAAAATCGAATTCTATTTAAAAAAATTCAAGATGGCGTCCGTATGTGAAAATCCTGAGAATCATTTTTGATTTTTTCACGCCAAATTGTTCAAGAAAATATCCCATTTAGAAATCCCAATTTTGGTGGTTCTGTTTTTAGCCGTTTTCACGTGAGAGCCGTGTTTCCATACTTTGTATATATATATATATATTTTATATATATATATATATATATATATATGTATAATTTGGCTACACGCTTTAGGAATTGACATATAAAACGCCAGACATAATATTTATAATACATAATTTCAGAGTCGCCAACCTACAATATTTTCCATGGCACTCTAGAGGTTTTCTTTTAATTGAACATACGATATATTTAACCTGGAATAGCGTATATCTTGAAAAATACGCATCGTACAGAAAAAATAGAAGGGTCCAAAGTTTAATATTTTCGTGTGAGAAATCCGTTAAAAAATTGGAACTCCCCCGCCCCTAGCTGTAGGCGGGGCGTGATGCAACTTTGAAATCTTTAATAGGATCGCCCATTTTTTATCTCATACTCGGATACTACGTTGAAAACTATGTACTGTTTATTTGAAACTTTTTTCTTCGATTCACGACAAATGGCGCTGTAATCATGTTTGAATTTTTTTTTGTAATGACTAATCAACTTTTTCTTTTTATACGAAGCAACCGTACATATACTACTTTGGGTATAACCCAGGAAAATATCGGGACTCCCCCAACCAAGCGCGTGGTAAACTTTGAAATTTTAATAGGAACTGCCATTTTTTATCTCATATTCGCATACTACGTCAAAAACTATGTACTATTTATTCGAAACTTTTCTTGAGATCCGCGACAGACAGCGTTGGAATAAAAAAGCAAAAGGAATAAAAACTAACAATTACACTTATCCCGTTACAACGAAATTGTTCACGATTCATTAGAGTTAAGCTGGCTTTAGTTTGAACTCAAGTGCATGTTTTTTTTTTTAATTTAAAATTGTTTCTAGCACAAGCGCCCGTAAACTCATGACTTTGTTTGATTCAAGTCAATTGTTTCCTCAAAATAACCTTAATGAATAAATTTAAAAAAATCGTCAGAGTTTACTAATGCACACGAATTTGTTTTTGTTCTAAATTTGAACTATTAAATATTTGAACATTACTCTATTTATTTTATGCCATTTGACACTAAATGAAACTGCAAAATAAGTTTCTGATTAATCGTCTAACGAGTGTTTCTACTCCCAGATTAGGCATGAAGTAAAATTTCGAGTTTAGAAAAGCCTGAAAGGTTAGATTTGCAAATCCAAATTTTCAGGCTTTTCTAAACTCGAAATTTTACTTCATGCGCCACGCGTATAAATCACTAACTACTCTAGTAAACCGCAACCTCAACATTAATATTGAATTTGAAAAATAATAGTGTACAATAGAATTAATTATAAATTATGGGTAGCATTTACATAACAATTATATCATATGTTCAATAAACCTCTAGAGTGCCATGATTTTAACTTTTTTTGAATTTAAGTTGGCTACACGCTTTAGGAATTGACATATAAAACATCTAGCATAATAATTATAATACATCATTTCAGAGTTGCCAACCTACAATATTTTCCATGGCACTCTAGAGGTTTTTTTTTAATGAACATACGATAATAAATTAATGTTACTATCGTATATTCATTTAAAAAAAACCTCTAGATGATTTTATTCAATTTTTTAATTGATTTAATGAAGGTTAAGATAAATACAACAATAAAATCATGCTAATCATATTTATTTCATAAAATATGTACAATTAACATCTTCTAAAAATATAAAATATAGAGAACAATATGAAAGTCCGTTAAAATATAAATTATCTCTAATAAAATATAGTAAAATAAACAAGCTATTGCTCAAAATCTCAGTACGGGAAAATATTATACAAAGGAATAGTCTATCAAATAAATTAAAAAAAACACTTAAAACAAAAGACGGCAAGTGATGAAAATAAAAACAGTTCTACAACAAAAATTGCATTATTTTTAAAAATCAACATTAAAAGTATGAGACTCAGAATATTATCATTTACATTCATTTTAAAATCCATATCAAATGGACGACATTTTTTCTCATAAAAATACTTAAATCTGTTTTGCTGAGTGGATTCCCACTGCGCAAATAACAAACAAATAACATTATATCAACATTGTAACAACATTAAACGTTGTATTAATGTTGATGAAACATTATTTCAATGTTTGCTCAGTGGGTTATCAGCAAAACAGATTTAAATATTTTTATCAACATTGCGGTAATGTAATATTAATTAAACGAACAATTTTTTTTCTAAGTAGGTATACATATCCCGTTGTAAACTCTGTAACTTTTTAAGCATTCTTTGATTTTATAAAAGTATTAAATTTGAACCGTCTAACGGGAGTTTCCACTCCTTGATTAAGTACGAAGTAAAATTTCGAGTTTAGAAATGCCTCATAATTTAATGAGCTTGATTATTTTGACACTTGGATATTAAATCACCGAGTCAATTGTTTTTTGACCAATAAAACCACTTATGTCCGTTTCCACCCCGCTCGATTAGAATCAGTGATTAGTAAATCAATGATTAGATTAATCAAGCTGCTTTGTTTGCATCGTCATCTGGTTAGTAAATCGGCGATCATAGAAAGCATTATTTAGATTATAAATGAAAATGTTAGGGTTTTTAATTATTAAATGTTGGTGAATTGTAAAAATCACGAGTTTTAGTTATTTTGTATTGGTAATAATTATTTAAACAGATGTTATTTAAAAAATAAGACGAAATGTCAGTTGCTGATGCAAAGGTACGTTTTTACTTTAAACGGGTTAATACAAATATAATTTGAACATAGGTAATAATAATTATTAGATGTCACAGAAAAGAGCAATAGGGTTAAATTTTTCACCTGACGAAAAAATATTGTGTTTGAACATAATAAAAAATATATATTAACCTAATATTACTTATTGCAAACTTACCTATCACTTGCAAATTCTATTTGTTATTTCTTCTTCAATTATTGTTTATAACCCACTGAGCAAAAAACAAACAAATAACGTTATTTCAACATTGTAGCAATATTAAACGTTATTGTAATGTTGATGAAACATTACTCAAATGGATTTGCTCAGTGGGAAGTATAAGGTGATTTGTTTATTCAATCGAAATCTTTTTTGAAAACTACTATCATCTAGTACCTGGGTCTCCAAACTATCTTCTTCGCGGGCCACAAATACAATTCTACATAATAAAGTCGGCCAAGATACGATTAATTTTATAAAATTATGAAAAATTTAAGGAACAATTGTTACAATATTTCAAAATATGACATTTACAAAAAAAATTACAATTACAAGTCGCGGGCCGGATTTGGCCCGCGGGCCGTAGTTTGGAGACCACTGATCAAGTATATCAAAGTAATTGATTCTTAGGTTCACCTGACGTAGAACACCAAAGTTAATTAAATCAATTACATCTAGTTCATTGTCGTCTTCTAATAAATTGAATTCAATTTCCATTTTGAAGTAACTTTCGACAAATGTCAGTACTTAATCAGACAAAATGGACCGAACAAAATTTTGAGGTTAATCGAGACTTTAATTATTGTTTAAATGGCGGTGCAATAGAATTATCCGAAAATCGATGATTAAATATTTAATCTACTGGGGTGCAAACGGGCATTAGTCTTTTGACTGTGATAGCATTTCATCAATTAATGACCATTGCAACATTTTTAGTCGACTGTATTTTCACTATTATGGCATTTTGAATTATCGGTTGACGTCTGACATAAAAGACGAATGCTTCCTTTTTAACTTGTATCTAAATTGACATTCCGTTTTGACGTTATAAAACTTTCTCTGTTAACAAAACAAGAAACAATGTATTATGTCAATAGTCAATTGTTTTAATGCTAAAACGAGTGTCTTCCACTCCCAGACTAAGCATGAAGTAAAATTTCGAGTTTAGAAAAGCCTGAAAATTTGGCTCGGGCGCGTAGCGAAGCGGAGCGACCGAGCCAAATTAGGCTTTTCTAAACTTGAAATTTTACTTCATGCGCCACGCGTATTAAACACTGAATTAATGTGAAATCAATTGACTAACCAATTGAAAAGTGAAAGTGGTATTTTATTACTGTCATTATTAAAAATTCTATATTTTTTAAACAGAGGAACATAATTTAATTAAAATATTCGAATATACAAATATTAAAATATTCAACTATTTGGATATTTGAATATTCAACTATTTGGATATTTGAATACTCAACTATTTGAATATTTGAATATTCAACTATTTGGATATTCGAATATTTTACTATTTGAATATCCAAATATTTAAATATTCGAATAATTAGAATATTTGAATACATTTTTTAATGAATATTCAACTATTTGGATATTTTAATACATTTTTTAATGAATATTCAACTCTTTGGATATTTGAATATTCAACTATTTGGATATTTGAATATTCGAATATTTGACTATTTGAATATCCAAATATTTGAATATTCCAATAATTTGAAAATGTTAATACATTTTTTAATGAATATTCGAATACTTAAATTTGAAAATTTTCCAGCCTTAGTATATTTTAAACTTCACTTTAAATCAATGTTTTATACGCGTGGCGCATGAAGTAAAATTTCGAGTTTAGAAAAGCCCCGTGAAAATTTGTCTCGGGTCGCTGCGCGACCCTCGACAAATTTTCTACGCGGGGCTTTTCTAAACTCGAAATTTTACTTCATGCTTAGTCTGGGAGTGGAACACACTCGTTTTAGCATTAAAACAATTGATAATTGACATAATAGATTGAGTTTTGTTTAGTCGAGGAAGAAAGTTTTATAACGTCATTAACATTTTCTAATTATTGGAATATTCAAATATTTGGATATTCAAATAGACAAATATTCAAATATTCAAATATCCAAATAGTTGAATATTCGAATATTTGACTATTTGAATATCCAAATATTTGAATATTCCAATAATTAGAAAATGTTAATACATTTTTTAATGAATATTCGAATACTTACATTTGAAAATTTTCCAGCCTTAGAATATTTTAAACTTCACTTTAAATCAATGTTTTATACGCGTGGCGCATGAAGTAAAATTTCGAGTTTAGAAAAGCCCCGTGAAAATTTGTCTCGGGTCGCTGCGCGACCCTCGACAAATTTTCCACGCGGGGCTTTTCTAAACTCGAAATTTTACTTCATGCTTAGTCTGGAAGTGGAACACACTCGTTTTAGCATTAAAACAATTGAGAATTGACATAATAGATTGATTTTTGTTTAGTCGAGGAAGCAAGTTTTATAACGTCAAAACAAATTCTAAGACTTCTACATTTTTGAAACAGAGGAACATAATTTAATTAAAATATTCGAATATTCAAATATACAAATATTAAAATATTTGAACATTCAGCTATTTGGATTTTTGAATATTCAACTATTTGGATATTTCAATATTCAACTATTTGGATATTTGAATACTCAACGATTTGAATATTTGAATATTCAACTATTTGAATATTCGAATATTTTACTACTTGAATATCCAAATATTTAAATATTCGAATAATTAGAATATTTCAATACATTTTTTAATGAATATTCAACTATTTGGATATTTGAATACATTTTTTAATGAATATTCAACTCTTTGGATATTTGAATATTCAACTATTTGGATATTTGAATATTCGAATATTTGGCTATTTGAATATCCAAATATTTAAATACTCCAATAATTAGAAAATGTTAATACATTTTTTAATGAATATTCGAATACTTAAATTTGAAAATTTTCCAGCCTTAGTATATTTTAAACTTCACTTTAAATCAATGTTTTATACGCGTGGCGCATGAAGTAAAATTTCGAGTTTAGAAAAGCCCCGTGAAAATTTGTCGAGGGTCGCTGCGCGACCCTCGACTAATTTTCTACGCGGGGCTTTTCAAAACTCGAAATTTTACTTCATGCTTAGTCTGGGAGTGGAACACACTCGTTTTAGCATTAAAACAATTGATAATTGACATAATAGATTGATTGTTGTTTAGTCGAGGAAGAACGTTTTATAACGTCATTAACATTTTCTAATTTTTGGAATATTCAAATATTTGGATATTCAAATAGTCAAATATTCGAATATTCAAATATCCAAATAGTTGAATATTCGAATATTTGACTATTTGAATATTCCAATAATTAGTAAATGTTAATACATTTCTTAATGAATATTCGAATACTTAAATTTACAAATTTTCCAGCCTTAGTATATTTTAAACTTCACTTTAAATCAATATTATATACGCGTGGCGCATGAAGTAAAATTTCGAGTTTAGAAAAGCCCCTCTACTCGGGGCTTTTCTAAACTCGAAATTTTACTTCATGCTTAGTCTGGGAGTGGAACACACTCGTTTTAGCATTAAAACAATTGATAATTGACATAATAGATTGATTTTTGTTTAGTCGAGGAAGAACATTTTATAACGTCAAAACGAATTCTAAAACTTCTACATTTTTGAAACAGGGGAACATAATTTAATTAAAATATTCGTATATTCAAATATACAAATATTAAAATATTTGAATATTCAGCTATTTGGATATTTGAATATTCAATTATTTGGATATTTGAATATTCAACTATTTTGATATTTGAATATTCAACTATTTGGATATTTAAATATTCAACTATTTGTAGATTTGAATATTCCAATATTTTACTATTTGAATATCCAAATATTTGAATATTCAAATAATTAGAATATTTGAATACATGTTTTAATGAATATTCGAATTCTTAAATTTGAAAAATTCCCAATCTTAGTATATTTCAAACTTCACTTTAAATCAATATCCAAATATTTGAATACTCCAATAATTAGAAAATTTGAATACATTTTTTAATAAATATTCGAATACTTAAATTTGAACATTTTCCAGCATTAGTATATTTCAAACTTCACTTCAAATCAATGTTGTATACGCGTGGCGCATGAAGTAAAATTTCGAGTTTAGAAAAGCCCCGTGAAAATTTGTCGAGGGTCGCTGCGCGACCCTCGACAAATTTTCTACGCGGGGCTTTTCTAAACTCGAAATTTTACTTCATGCTTAGTCTGGGAGTGGAACACACTCGTTTTAGCATTAAAACAATTGACGATTGACATAATAGATTGATTTTTGTTTAGTCGAGGAAGAAAGTTTTATAACGTCAAATCAAATTCTAAAGCTTCTACATTTTTGAAACAGAGGAACATAATTTAATTAAAATATTGGAATATTCAAATATACAAATATTAAAATATTTGAATATTCAGCTATTTGGATATTTGAATATTCAACTATTTGGATATTTGAATATTCAACTATTTGGATATTTCAATATTTAACTATTTGGATATTTAAATATTTAACTATTTGGAGATTTAAATATTCCAATATTTGACTATTTGAATATCCAAATATTTGAATATTCAAATCGTTAGAATATTTGAATACATGTTTTAATGAATATTCGAATTCTTAAATTTGAAAAATTCCCAATCTTAGTATATTTCAAACTTCACTTTAAATCAATATCCAAATATTTGAATACTCCAATAATTAGAAAATTTGAATACCTTTTTTAATGAATATTCGAATACTTAAATTTGAAACATTTCCAGCCTTAGTATATTTTAAACTTCACTTTAAGTCAATGTTTTATACGCGTGGCGCATGAAGTAAAATTTAGAGTTTAGAAAAGCCCCGTGAAAATTTGTCTCGGGTCGCTGCGCGACCCTCGACAAATTTTCTACGTGGGGCTTTTCTAAACTCGAAATTTTACTTCATGCTTAGTCTGGGAGTGGAAGAAACTTGTTTTAGCGTTAGAACAATTGATAATTGACATAATAGATTGATTCTTGTTTTGTTGACAAAGAAAGTGTTATAACGTTAAAACAGAATGTCAATTTATATACAAGTTAAAGAGGAAGCATTCGTGTTTTATGTCAGACGTCAAACGATAATTAAAAATGCCATAATAGTGAAAATTCAGTCGGCTAAAAAACTTACAGAAAAAATGTTACAATGATCATTGATTGATGAAATACTAATACAATCAAAAGACTAAGTAATTTTATTGGTCAAAAAACAATTGACACGGTGATTTATTTGAGAGTAGATGACATGTTATGAAGTGAGTTACAATTAATAACCAGTTAAACGAATAAAAAGTTATGTTTCTAACCTAACCTGTATTTTAAGTATCTTGACATTTTGACATAATTTGATGAGCTTGATTATTTTGACACTTGGACATTGTCAATTGTGGTAAAATGTCATGCTAAATATATTAAATAATGCAAAAAAAAAGAAAAAGCAACCATTGCATTCACATAAATTATTTTTAGCATAATTCGATATTTTCATCATTGAGTATTCGAATATTTAACTATTTGAATATCAAAATCTTTTATAATTAGAATATTCGAATAATTCCAATATTTAAATACATTTTATATTGAATTTTCGAATACATAAATTTGAAAAATTCCCATCCTTAGTATACTTTGAACTTTACTTTAAATCAATGTTTAATACGCGTGGCGCATGAAGTAAAATTTCGAGTTTAGAAAAAAGAAAATTTGGATTGGTCGCGTAGCGAAGCGAAGCGACCAATCCAAATTTTCTGTTTTCTAAACTCGAAATTTCACTTTATCCTTAACTGAGGACTGCAAACACTCGTTAGAAGCTACAAATTGAACGGTCTTGTAAAAACTACGAATCGAATCGTTTTAAATAACTAAAACTGTTGTATCCTTTCTTCATACTTTATTTTCTAATGGTTAGATATATATTTCAAGTGCTAAGCACTCATTTTTAATAACAACTGATTCTTACAACTGTTGCGCGGTTTCTTTATACCACTGTAGGTATAAATAAACCGCGCAACAGTTGTAAGAATCAGTTGTTATTGAAAATGAGTGCTTAGCACTTGAAATATATATCTAACCATTAGAAAATAAAGTGTGAAGAAAGGATACAACAGTGTTAATTATTTATGATTATACTCTTCACGAAACTCAAAAAGAAATGTCGGGATATGTATACCTAAGAGAAAAATTCGCTCTATATTACCTAAATATGTTTGCTCAGTGGAAATATTTATGTTTTTGTTTTAAAATCCATATCTCTTCTACTATTTACACTTACATTCATTTTAGCAACCATATCAAAAGGATTCTATGATTTAGATTTAAATGTCTCATTTATATTCGCATTCTTGTCCAAATTAACAAAACAAATGTGATTTTTGTTTTAACACCAGCCCCTTCTATCGTTGATATAAACAAGATTATCTTTTTTCTGCGCAAAAGACGTCCATCGTGAATCTGAGGAGTTGTTCACGGAATTCATCGCTTCGACTCTCGATTGGATTTGGGCTTCAGTTCTTTGTTGGTTTTGAGATTCGTTTCGCATTTGGGCGTGAGATTCGTTCCTTGAATGAATATGAGGATCGTTTTTTGATTGAATGTGTGTTTCGTTTCTCGATTGAAATTGCCCATCAGTTCTCGATTGGAACTGCTCGCCGTTTCTTGATTGGAACTTTCCGTCATTTCGTGATTGATGAAACTGCCCATCATTTCTGGTATGGTGGTGTGATTGAAGCTGCGCTTCATTTCTTGAATGAATGTGGTTTTCATTCCGTGACTGCATGTGTGCCTGCGCGCTAGCTTCAATCCTTGATTGCAAATTCGCTTCACTTCTGGATTGTAAATGCGCTTCATTCCTGGATTGCGTATGAGCGTCACTTCTTGATTGCACCTGTGCTTCACTTCGCGATTGCATTTGTCCGTCAATTCTTGATTGCATGTGCTGTTCATTCCTTGATTGCACGTGTTGTTCATTTCTTGATTGTAAAAGTGCTTCATTCCTTGATTGAAGATGTGCTTCGTTTCTTGAATGGATGTGGTTGTCATTTTTTGATTGACTTTGCGTTTGGATCTGAGCTTCGTTTTTATCACCATGCCCATTAATCAAAGGAGGTTCCCCCTTATGATTCCTCTTCATCGGTTTTCTGGAGTCCTTATCCTGAGCTGGAGGAGATCCATTAGGCGTCGGTGTTTCAACGCTTTGTAAACTCTGCGCGCGGTGAAGCGACAACCTCAAAGGCTTCTTTGGAGGGGTAGGCCTAGGTTTAACCACTTTATGATTATCAATGGGTTCTGATGTATAATCAATATTCTTTTGGCTTGGATTAGGATAATTGCAATCGCTGTCGAAATCCAGGGATTTCACGCTTCTGGCATCGTGGAGCTTCTTATACAACCTCCGTCCATTGGTTTTATGATCAATTGCATCTAATTCTTCGACACTTCGCGAATCACTGTTGTATTTAGGCCCTATATGGATTTCAGAACGGAAATCCAAAACGGAGGTGGATTTTCTCGCATTGTAATGCCGTAAAACGTCAGAGTTGTATTTCTCTGAAGCACCTATGCATTTGGTCCGGTGTTTCTCGTAAAGCGTTTCCTTATTTTTGGTCAAGTCTTGTACTATTTTTGTTGCTTTTCTATAGCTTTGATCCATTAGATTACTCTCGTTGTATTGAGTTAATCTTGAATTATCCAAACTCTTCCTACCCCTATAGTTGTTATCAACACCAGAATTACTCTCAGAATTATAATCCTTCTCCCTATGATGATGATGATGGTGATGCTTTTTGTAAGACTGGTCCAAATTTTGCGTGCTTGAAGACATCATCAAACCATTCCTACTCGAACGGTGTTTGTGTCTGTGCGATTTGTGACAGGAATAGTCAGAAGGTTGCGGGCTTGGGGCTGGGATGTGAGTGTTGGAGACGTTGGATAAACTGCTTTTTGAACGCACCGGGAGTTGCGTGTGGGTTTCTTTGCTCATGTCCAAGCCAGGAACGTTGGATACGAGTGCGGTCATTTGAGGGCCTTTTTGGAATACTTGAGGTTCTTTGATTTGGCTTATTACAGTTGAGGGTTGGGAACGGATGTTGATGTTGGTGATGTTCTGGCTGGTTTTCACAGTTGAGGTTATCACAGGGCTTTGGTTTACGATTCTGATGTCGCCGTCTGTTGGTTTTCTTGAAAGTAGCTCAGAAACCTAGAAAGAAAAACGTAAGAAATTGAAGATGAAAATGATCAAAATCAGAGTAATATGTTGCATGTAGCTATTCTAGATTTCTCTACAAATATTAATTTTATTTGAAATAAAACAACACAGTTGGGAGGGTTTCACTTTAATTGTTGAACACTGCAACATGTTTCACCACACAGTGGCTTCAGGCCTAATGAAGCCACTGTGTGGTGAAACATGTTGCAGTGTTCAACAATTAAAGTGAAACCCTCCCAACTGTGTTGTTTTATTTCAAATAGTATTATGGAGTTTCATCATGTATCCGCCTCATCAATTAAATATTAATATTATATCATGACATGGCAAAACAATATTTTAATGTCAGTTGTTTTCACAAGAAGCGTTTAAAATATCTGGACAAAGGACTATTCTATTTTTTTTTTCAAGATTTCAACCTATTTTTCCAAATCTTATCTTTAGAATTTTTAATATCTATAGTTTTCTATTTTAGAAATAAATTTCAAATCAAAATTATTACCTGTTCTTCCAAATATGATATCCTATGCGTAAGACGAATATTATCTGATCGGAGACCATCTTTTGCTCTTTGCGCTTCCTCGGCTCGTTCTTTCACGACTTCCAATTCGCATCGTAAAGCTGCGACTTCTCTTGAACCGTTCGTTGAAGACGTGACATGACATCCTTCGCTCTTGGCGCCTTTCCTCAAGACGACAATTAAAGCAGGATCTGGTGCAGCTTGGAGTAACCTAGCCAAGTCTTCTCTGGTTTTTGTAAGAACGATTTTTCCGTTTACCTCAACTAATCTGTAATAAAAGTAATACCAGAATTAATAATAATGACAACATTTTAACTAATCATGAATAAACGTATAACAAAGTTAATAACCTAAATCAGTGCTTCTTAACCTTTTCAGAATCACGAACAGTTACAATGTTACAATGCAGTCGACACTCTAATAATCTAATTATAAAAACAACTACAATCGTTCCTATAATATTTTCCTCTAATAACTACCCCCATATTTATTAATTTAAATGGTTAGACAAACATTCGTTTAATTAATACTGTGAGTGTGAACTGCTCCACATTGACACTACGGACGACAATAACAATCATGACCCTTGTTTACACAAAAATGACAGTGACAGATAATAAGAAATTCAGGCGGAGAGACCAATGGTCGATAGCCAATTGGCAGATATATTTTTCAAATAATTTATATATAAAACTATTAATGGATATCGATAGCTAACGCCATCTAATGCTTCTAATGCTTCATAGATGGCGTTAGCTATCGATATCCATTAATAGTTTTCACATATTGGCTTAAAATAGTCAGAAATGTTCAGTATTCCTCAGCACTGGGTCGGGACCACACTGAAGAGGACCTTGAAGTCCGAAACGCGTCTGTGGGTATCTGGTGCCGGAATACTGAACACAAATTCAATTTATATATAGTTGTATACAATCTGGGCTTAGATGCCAAGGCTATTAAATACGCAAAAGAAAAAGAAGAAGAATGTTACAATGTCTCTGCAGAACACACATATTTTGTGTGCTTTTTCATCATTTTTTCTCTCTTGTGAAATTTTTATCATAACAATCACATGGTCTTTATCTTCTAAAACTACAGGAATTTTGATAGATGCTGGCCTTATCTCGATAGGTGAAACAAGCTTTTGTTTTCACTTTACTACATTTTTTATTTTCTTGTAAAGATCTATTCCCTAACAATTAATCACTTGTATTTTCAAATCTTCAATAAACGTCAACAATTTTAAATGTCGGTCTTCTCTTAACGGACGAAACAAGCGTTTGTTCTGTTTATCAATCAAAGTCGTAAGGGAAACGCAAATCGCGATCCTCGTGTGACTCTTTAGCAATTCAAAGGTTTGCCTTTGTAAGGAAATGTGTACAACAAAGGAGCCGAAGTGTGTGCCCGAGGTGTGATTTGTGTTTGGGTACATTGTAATTACGCTCGGATTACACGCCATTGTTGGAAACGGAAGGAATAACTAAAATAATACCGCAAGATGAACTCTGAATTTGATTCTAACACGTCGATTTTGCGTAAATAGTATACCATATCAATAAAATAATAACTTGCATCTACTACGATCATCGTACGGGTATTTTTTTTAATATACATGTGCACATGGGCGCCCGCACATATGTGCAAGAAGGGGGCACTTTTGCTATACATTTGTGGAACTATAACATACTAAACTAAAGTTGACTCATCCATAAATATATTATTCCATTTGGACATAATTAAATTGAATAAATATACCTGAATAAATCGCGAGTTAAACTAAGGTGACCTGATTTTTTAAGACATTCAATTTCCGAGTTTTCAGTCGTAATTCTGACTTGTTCTTTTGTTATCTCGAGTTTAAAGCCTTTTCCCCGAATCGTCCCGATCGAAAAACAGTAATATAGGAGCCTAAAAGTATTAAATGCATTCAAATAAACCTTAGAAATTTGGTGTCCACAATATGCAGTCAAGCTATACTATCATTTGCGCGTGGCTTGACTGCATATTGTAAACACCGGAATACGTTGACTTTGTTAAGAAACTACTTATATTTGGGCTTGAAAATGATGAATCTGAAATGCGTTTTTATCGGAAATCTACAGTTTAACCACAATTTGTATTTAAAGTTGATCTTGTTGTAGGCTCTTTCTTTTCATGATTTTATGCAGATATTTGCCAATTGTTTGCAGAGTATTTACAAAATATAAAAACAAATTAAAATTAATATCGACTATTCTGTTTCCGATATGCGATTTTATAATCGCATATCGGTTATTGTTTAGTTAGTGTATCACACAACACCTAAATAAACAATAACCTACTAGTTGTGAATAAAATAGCGTGCAATTCCTTAATTCACCGTACCGAGCACGATGACTCAAATGCATTGCAAGGATTCGAATCTTTTCATAAGTATTCGAATCCCTTTAACAGGATTCGAATAAGCTAGATTTAAAATCGAATAGGCTCAGTCAACTTAGCTCCCCAAAGTTCGACTTTTTTGAAAAAAAACGATTGCCTTAGCTAAAAAATTAGAGCTAGCGCCATTTAGACAAGAAAGTTACGGGGATTTGAGCTTTCGGGGGGCTAAGTTGACTGAGCCAATCGAATACGAATCCTTATAAAATAACGAAACGAATCCGAATCATGAATCTTTTATGAATAAAGTATTGAAATACATAATTTAAATTTTTAAAATCTTTCCAGTTGTGTTATTTAACCCATTATGTGCCATTGATGCAATAATGCAACAATATAATTCTTAGTTAATTAAATTACTAAATAAGTTAATTTGATACATTATATTATTTGACCTGACTTGTAAATGTGTCTAGAAAAATGTAAATATTTTTATTGTGACATATTAAAAAAGTATTTTTAAGTATATTTCCAACTTTACAATATTTCAGTGTTTTATACGCGTGGCGCATGAAGTAAAATTTCGAGTTTAGAAAAGCCCCGTGAAAATTTGTCTCGGGTCGCTGCGCGACCCTCGACATATTTTCTACGCGGGGCTTTTCTAAACTCGAAATTTTACTTCATGCTTAGTCTGGGAGTGGGCCGTCAAGATTTTTGACAAGTAGAGATTTTCGATATTTCTAGAATTTTGTCGATTTATTCACAGTTTGTTTAATTAAATGCAACTTTAAAATTTAGTAAATACTGTTTTTCTTAGGAATAGAATATTAACCCATTAAGAGCCGAGCAAATTATAAGGTTAACTCTAAAAGTTGATTTTAGGTAAAATTTTGCATCTTTTTCTATGATTTCAATGATTGATTTATTATATTATATTCCTACTGCAGCGGAGGCGGCCATCATAAATCCAAACTTCTGGCCAAAAAGCACATTTATTAATAGATTCTTCCTTAAATCTAAAATCAACAAAAATTTTCAATAAACCGGCCAACCAACTCAACACCGTTAACAACTATGAATAAACCTATATATATTAAAACTAATGCATCTGAATATCCAATGTTTATCCACATCATTTCTAAATCTCAGTGCATTTATCGAAGAAATAGATTGTCAGGTGTTGTGCTTATCTAAACATTGGCAAAATAACGTTCAATTAGAAGCATATAACTTTAAGAATTTAAATTTAATATCTAGTTTTTGTAGATTCGAGCATGAGCACGGCGGGGTCGCGTTATATTGTCACGAGTGTATCGATGCAAAAACCATAGATTTAGCTAAAATCTCAATTACACGTGTGATTGAATGCGCGGGAGCAGAAATTGAGGTAACATATTAATATTATAGTGATATACAGACCTCCTACAGGCGATTTTAATATCTGTTATGAGGGATTAGAGTGTTTGCTCAATAAAATGGTTGCACAAAAGAAGACATATTTTATTGTAGGTGACTTTAATATAGATATGCTAAAAGTAACTAACGCAAGTATTAGTATTAAGGAAATTTTAAACGAATTTGAAAGTCAGTATTTAATCATTAAAAGTGCGATTCTTTTCGCAATCTACAACAAGTTAGTCTTACAAAGACTATATCAAACACTTATTGAAACAACTACTTCCCGGGCTAATACCCCGACGGACATTGAATTATACAACAAGTGTTTGCTGTTACATACAGTAACCTACTGCAAATGTAACAATTTGGGTCAAATTATTCAGGCCATCTATAGACGCAAACACTTGTTGTATAATTCAATGTCCGTCGGGGTCTTAGCCCGGGAAGTAGTTATTTCAATGAGTGTTTGATATAGTCTTTGTAAGACTAACTTGTTGTAGATTGCGAAAAGAATCGCACTTTTAATGTTTGAAGTATTCTGCAACCAAGAATTGGCAATTTCATTTATACTAATGTTTGATCAGTATTTAATCACTGAACCCACAAGAATTACAAGTACCTCTCAATCTTGCATTGATAATATCTTTACTAACGCCACATCAAATATTAAAGTACAGACTTTATTTACAGCACTGTCTGATCACAAGGCACAATTACTTGAATACCGATTAAACCACAAATTGAAGCAGCCAGTCATTCGAAAAAGAATATTCTCAAATAATAACATTGTCAGTTTTTGTGATCAAATAGAAAATGAACATTTTGGTGAGGTATTTGTAAATACTTCGTTAGATTGTAAATACAAAATATTTTCTAATATATTAATTAATCTTTTTAATGAGAACTTCCCATTAAAATCAATCACCGTTCGCAATAATAAACATTCATTCCAAACAGAAGTGCTTAAATCCTCAAAAACTACATTGTTATTGTACCAAACATTATCAGCACACATTCCCGAATATATTCCAATTTATAAAGACCACCAGAAAAAATTCAACCAACTACTCATTGCCGAAATGAATAAAAATATAGAATATGAAATGATCAAATCGCAAAATAAGGCCAAAACATCGTGGAATATAATTCGAGAAATAACTGGTAAACAGAAAACTAATAAGCTGCCCGCCTACTCAGATCTGCATAACTTATCCAACGACTTCAACATACAGGGCTTTCATTAATTCCCGAACCCCACGTGACTAAATTTAAAATTGCCGCGTAAATTATTGTATTTGTACGTTGGAGGCTTTAAAAAAAGTAACCAAACGTTACTAAAGTCAAATTTGACATAAACGTTTATGCGCGGTGCATCGTTAAACCAACCTTTGAGATCTTACAAGATTCGCCCGGAATTTTCAGGTAAGCAAAAATTGTTTAATTATTCTGAAACATTGAGTTTTATTTCTATTTATTTTGCAGAGTCAATCTGCTAGGATAAGCAAATACTGCGAAAATGGTATTTACAACGAAAAAATTAATAAAAATTAGTTACATTTTTGAAGACGAGCCTATTTTTTAATCATTTTAAATATAATATTTTCAGTCGTCATAAAAATACGCCGGCGAATAAATATTTTTAAATCTAGGGAATTTTTGTGTGAGCCATACCACCTTGTACATTTGGTTGCCTATTATTTTTGGTCACGTGGGGTTCGGGAATTAATGAAAGCCCGGTATATTTCAATGAAGTTGCATCGAATTTAATATCGGACGCATGCAACATCTCGGACCACAACTCAATACCGCTAAATATGCATACGATGTTCTTAGAGCCTGCCACGAGGGCAGAAATTATCTCAATCGTAAACAGCATGCCTAACAAACAAAGCTCTGGCTATGACGAAATACCTATTCTGATCATAAAAAGATCTATCTCACATATTGCGGACCCACTCTGCGACATCATTAATACTATGTTTGAATCAGGATCGTACCCGAAATACCTTAAATGTGCGAAAATTCTATCTATATTCAAAACGGGGGAACCCAATAAACTTGAAAATTATCGCCCAATAAGTCTCCTACCGGTGATCTCGAAACTATTCGAGCATGTTATATATTTAAGATTAATAAATTTTTTCTTAAAATATAAATTGTTATCTGTAACACAACATGGGTTCTTTAAACATAGAGGCATAGAAACAGCAATATTTGACTACATTAATTGGATTCTATCAGCTCTCGAAAACCGAGAGGTAGCATGTGGAGTGTTTCTAGACCTGTCTCGAGCCTTTGATTGCATTGATCATTATAGATTACTTTCAAAACTATATCAGTATGGTATCAGGGGTTCTTCGCATGACTTGATAAAATCCTATTTGACTGACAGATTTCACTTTACCTATATTAGGGATCAAGATTTAGAAGTCGAATCAAACAAACTATATATTAACAAGGGAATCCCACAAGGGAGTATTCTAGGCCCTTTATTATTTATTATCTACGTCAATGATATACCCAACAGTTGTAATCCAAATAGTAATTACTTAATAACGCTGACGACACCGCAGCCCTAATTCAAGGATCGTCCTACTACGAAGTAGCAAATTTAGGTAATCAAACTATGTCAACAATTGAAAATTGGTTCACAGATAATGGTCTAGTCTTCAATATCCAAAAAACGAAATGTGTGTATTTCATATCGAATGAAGCCCTAGTAACGCCGGATTCAATCGATCTAAATACTAAACAATACAAATTTGTTAAAGAGACTAGGTTTTTAGGGATTGTGCTAGATGACACCCTATCCTTTTCTGCACATATATTATCAGTATGTAACAAAGTTAGCAGAGCATGCTACGGTCTACGAGTCTTGATCACAAACACTAATCTTAACATAGCAAAACAGTTTTATTATGCAAACATTCACTCGCAGCTACGATATGGTGTTATATTCTGGGGGAACAGTTCAACAGCCGAAAGAGCATTTATGCTACAGAAAAAATCAGTCCGTATTATGTATAGGTTGAAGTTTAGAGATTCATGTAGAGGCATTTTTAAACATAATAACTTGCTTACACTTTGCGGTATGTACATATATGAATGAATCAAGTTTTTATCCAAACATCGAGAAAAATTTAGCAAAAGTGTAATGTCATCATCTTATGACACTAGACATGGCCAAACTTATGCAGTTCCGAAACATAGACTAGCAAAATTCGAAAAAGGTTGCTACTATTTCTCAATCAGAATGAATAACCATCTTCCAAGCTCTCTGAAAGAACTACCAAGTTTCAACATATTGAAAGAGAAGTTATTTAAATTATTATGTGATATTGAGCCATACAATCAAGAGGAGTTTTATGCATATACGTTTTAATCTATTATTGTTGATCACTTTACTTATAATATTTTATACTGTTATATTTTATTTACACTGCATGTCGTTGTAATTGTTTTATTTACACTGCATGTCGTGGGTTTTTATACATTGTTTTTATATTATACCTGTCTTTGACGTTTTTACATGTACTAATACTGTGTAAGTCTATTGGTCATTGCAAAATAAATAAATAATTACTTACTTACTTACTACTTACTATTACATTCGTTGATTTTATAAAAGAGTTACATTTAAAGTGTTTCTACTCCCAGACTAAGCATGAAGTAAAATTTCGAGTTTAGTAAAGCCCCGCATAGAAAATTTGTCACGGGGCTTTTCTAAACTAGAATTGTTACTTCATGCGCCACGCGTATAAAACACCGAAATATTGTAAAGTTTAAAAAATACTAGCCTTTATTTTATTCGGTTGGTTGATAAATTGTGTTAAATCTTCTAAGCTGATTATACACACTAATTCTATTTATAAATTTTGATCAGTATTACAAGTCCAATTTTGTTTCAATGCACACTACATTTATTGACAAAAAATCGTGTGAACTAAATTTATTATACATTTATTGTGATGATATTTATGATTGTAAATCATAACATCACAATAGCAGTCAATATAGTGATTTAATGACAAAATACTTATACGATACATATTTTAAAAATTGTGATGTAATTTAAACTAACAAGTGTCTTCCACTTCCAGACTAAGCATGAAGTAAAATTTCGAGTTTAGAAAAGCCCCACGTAGAAAATTTGTCGAGGGTCGCGCAGCGACCCGAGACAAATTTTCACGGGGCTTTTCTAAACTCGAAATTTTACTTTATGCGCCACGCATATAAAACACTGAAATGTTATGAAGTTATAAATACACTAAAATATTGTGAACTATATGTATATTTAAACCTCACTTGGAACCAGTGTTTTATATGCGTGGCGCATGAAGTAAAATTTCGAGTTTAGAAAAGGCCTGAGAAAAAGTATACTTATTCCAAACTCAAATTTAGCTTATTTTCTTAAAAATCATTAGTTATTACCCGTTTTTTTTAAGAGTTCAATTTGACGCTTTAAACGAGTATTTCCACTCCCAGACTAAGCATGAAGTAAAATTTCGAGTTTAGAAAAGCCCTGTGAAAATTTGTCGAGGGTCGCGCAGCGACCCGAGACAAATTTTCACGGGGCTTTTCTAAACTCGAAATTTTACTTCATGCGCCACGCATGTAAAACACTGATTTCAAGTGAGGTTCAAATATACATAAAGCTCACAATATTTTGATGTTTTATATGCGTGGCGCATGAAGTAAAATTTCGAGTTTAGAAAAGCCCCGTGAAAATATTGAAATAACAAAATATTTACATTGTTCCTTTATTTTTATTCTACATTAAGTTGTAACGTAGGTACTTATTTGTTGTTGCGTTATTATTAATCGCATAACCTGCCAATAAATGACATTTGTCACCTTTGTTACAAGACACACTAATTATAAATTTAAAAATATATAATTTTAAATAGAAGGTTAAAAAGAATCGACCAAAACAATGAAAAAAAGAAGAAATTGAGCGTTATTGGGTTTCGAAAAATAATGTCTAATGTAATAAAATTATAAAATTATAGGCAGTCATTTAATAATCTTAAGTTGGCTATTATTTTGAAATTAAGTTATTATTGAAAAAAATCAATATTCAAGTCATTTTTGAGTATCTAAACGGCCATTGACTTTGGTTTTTAGTTCAATAAAATCGGTCAATAAATACAAGAGTTATGTCGTTCGGCGTTTTTTTTATCGAACACCCGGTATTACGAATTTACGAAAAATTTGCAACCATCATTAAATTTTACTACATTTATCGACTCTTGCGGAATTTTCATCGGTTTTATTAATTTTTAAATATTTCATTTTATTTCAATAATGGAATAAATAAATATGTGTTTGTTTCGATATTCTTGACATTATTTACGTCCCCCTCCCCCCCCATCTCTTACTTGGCTGCGCCATTGTATATTATTATTATTATTATTATATTTTGCCCCCCCCCCCCCCTCCTGAAAAAGATTCTGCGGGCGCCCATGCTACTAGCAGCTACTGATCATAAAATTTATTAATTTAATTTATAACAAAAGTATTACAAATTATTAGTGAGTAATGAAAATAAACTAATTAATGCAAAACTTCTTTCATCTTCACTTATTTGAATCTTGTTATTATCACCATCATCATTAGTGAGTAATGAAAATAAAATTAACTATTCAATGAATGAGAATGAGTAATGAAAATAAAATAATTATTCAATGAATTAACAAAAAGACAATCTATTTTACCTCCCTTAATTCTTAAAAATGGATTGGAAATTCTTCAGAAATGTAAAACTTCTTTTATCTCTACTTATTTGAATATTGTTGTTATCACCATCCTATCCTCCCTTTAATTAATTTCTAATGAAATTCAATTAAAATAATAATATAAATAAACACCGGAAAAAAATCCACTCGACCAACAATTTGATACATTTTGTTCTTTCTTTCTTTTCGACAAGTCCAGTTTTATCATAGCTACAGGTGTATAACCGGATATATGGGTGGAAGGTCGTTACGGTTGAATCTGCCTCCATTGTAGCCACTTCCTGTTGAACCGACGAATAACACAGGCCACTGTACACTCTTTAATTTTTTCTCTTTTGATAATTATTTAACTCGAGCGGGATGTGTTTATTTCCCTCCTTTAATTTCCCAAATTGGCCCATAACTTATAAAACCCATACACAAGAAGGTGTCAATAATGGAGCAACCCTAACCTGATCTATATCTAAACCGCAGGCAAGATAATGGTTAATAGAGGTCTGTAAGCATAATACCGATAGGTGTTTCTAAAATGTAATTACAAGAGATAATTATCTACTTCTTGTTAATTATTTGTACAGCATGTACGTTTTTAAAGGTGTGCTGATACCTCCTAGGAGTAAAAAATATTATTCTTTATTTCTTTATATCATTTAGTAAAGTTTGTCTCAATTGAAGCTAGATTGTTACTTACACTGTTACATTGATTTTTAAGTATTTTAAAGAACAATAGATCACATTTTTTTTATAATATAAGATTTTAATCAAAATCTAAGCAGTATATTTTAAACTTCACTTTAAATCAGTGTTTTATACGCGTGACTCATGAAGTAAAATTTCAAGTTTAGAAAAGCCTGAAAATTTGGTTTGGGCGTGTAGCGCAAAGCGCTACGCGACCAAACCAAATTTTCAGGCTTTTCTAAACTCGAAATTTTACTTCATGCTTAATCTGGGATTGGAAACACTCGTCAGAGGGTTCAAATTAAAAGTTTTTAATAAAAAAACGAATATCTAAAAATATCCATTAAAAAATCCTGATATGTATACCTATAAGACAAATGCCCAGTATTTTTTTTCATTTTAATGATTTTAACATTTCTATACCATTTTGATTAATCATTTTTTAATTCTAATACCTATTTTCAAAATTGTGGTATTTTATATTGTGCACATACCACCTAGGAGTAATAAATAATATTCTTCGTTACTTATGCCCGGTATTATAAACGATTACTAAATCATTAGATAACTATTTCTGGAGTAAATTTATTTACCTAGTAAACTAATAGGCAAATAAAATTGCGTATTATAAAGCAAACCTACCAAATAAATAGCAATTCTAATAATGAAAGATATTATTATTATTATTATTAATAATAAATAATTTAATTAGTAGATTACAGACCAAAAATATACATTTTCATTGTGGCTGGAACCACCAATTTGTTAAATTGAATTATCAATATTTCAAATTAAATTGTCAATCAAATTGGAAATTTAGTATAATTCCTTATAATTATGGAGAATAACCGTGGGATAGGACAGAATTACCCAGAACAAGAAAACGAAAGCTTATTAGAAAGTATAATAGACTTAAACGAGTCTTTTCCACTCCCAGGCTAAGCATGAAGTAAAATTTCGAGTTTAGAAAAGCCTGAAAATTTTTATTAAACTGTTTCAATAGGGTATCAAACTTGAAAATGTTAACATAGCAACCACTTGAATTATAATCCACATTTACAATGTAGAATAGTAAGTGTACGCGTTTTTATTGAATAGAACTGTACAGTCGACGCAACCTAAATGTGAATGTTCTTTGGATGTCATGGTATTTGTTACTAAAATTCATTCCTGTAATTCTGGCTTTGGCTAGTGGTATCATATGTTCAATAAAAAAAAAAAAAACTTTCGACTGTCATGACTTAATCTTTTTTTAAATGTCAGTTGGCTACACGCTTTAGGAATTAACATATATAACGTCAGACATTAAAATTATAATATATAATTTCAGAGTTGCTAACCTATAATATTTTCCATGACACTCTAGAGGTTTTTATTTAACTGAACATGAGATATTACAAAGAAAGGAGTCATTGGAAATTTTTGACAATCAGTTTTGAGAGTAGTCAAATTTAATTGCGACGAACGAGTATGATGCAAAGTCTAAATTACACCATCAAATGTTGAACTTCAGATTTGGACTGCACCGACTGTACCTATCTTTGGAATTTTGTATGTAGCTTTTCTCAATTTTAAAGATAGCGAATGATTTTGGGATATAGATTTCTATTTCTATACCTTTTCAACTCCGAATAGATCTAAGTCAAAGTTGAAAAGGTATAAAGATAGAAAACTGTATCTCAAAATCGTACCTTATCTTTAAAATTAAGAAAAGCTACATAAAAAATTCAATCAATATCAAATTGAGACCTCAAACATAGCTGTTAATTTAAACACAATAAAATTGAGATTGAACATCAAAATGAGATTAAGTAATTTCAAATTGGGATTTAAGAAATGTTATATAAGAAAAAAACGTATATCTTCTAAGATTAAAGCATTGGGAATGCATTTTTGAATATGAGCGACATACTCACAACGAAATATACTTCTAAGGTACTCCGATGTGTACTTCATACATTTTTAGATATTTGTTCTTTTAAAAAAAAAAATAACAATTTAAAGCTTCTAACAAGTGAGTCGCCTATTTCAAAAAATCCCTAAATCCATTTTTTTAAATGGAGTTAGGGCTGTTTGGAAATAGGCGACTCAAGTGTTTCCACTATTTGATTGAGCATCAAGTAAAATTTTGAGTTTAGAATTTGGTTTGGTCGCGTAGCGAAGCCACTAAACCAAATTTTCAAGCTTTTCTAAACTCAAAATTAGCACTTTTTTGTGAAATGAACCGTTCTCTTCATGCGTGGCGACGCATGAAGAGAACGGTTCATTTCACAAAAAAGTGCTAAGGAACTTGTTTGTTCAAAATCCCCTCAGCTACATTTTTTGCTTGAAACATTTTGAATTTTTCTATGTGCAAATTCGCAGTAAATCCGTGTTTCCGTTGTTTTTATCTCAAACGGAGGTGGTTTTTGAAGGAAGCCTGGGGTTAGGAGTGGTAAACGTTTTTTTTTATTATTTTATTGGGAGTCCAGTACTTGACATGCACACAAATTTCCAGTCAATTTAGATGACTTTTTGGCAGTTTATCCACCTAATCTACTTCTACTTCCCCAAATTATCCAAATCCAAATTATGAAACAAATTATCCAACAAATGCCCTAAATTATCCAAAAAAATGTATTTCAAGATTTGTTGGACAGTTGGCAAAGTAGTAATTTGTTGTCGATTACGAAAAGAATCGCACTTTTAATGTTTGAAGTATTCTGTAACCAAGAATTGGCAATTTCATTTATACTTATGTTTGAACCGCAACGTAGCTGCCAGTCTAAGGTGTCAAATTGTTTAGAGAAATTGGCAAAGCTATACTGATGAGAGATAAACCTCGAAACGCGTCTATAAAATAAAGGAACAGATTTAAACATTTATTTCTTCCAAACTACAAAAGATAGAAACACAATTTCAACGTTTACAGCGTTTAACATAAAGTGCAATTGGATTTGCTGATTGTTTGCAGAATATTTACGAAATATAATAACGAATTAAAGTGAATTAATATAAATTTTAATTTCATTGCAGCGTTTAAATATTCATTGCAGCGTATAAATATTTCATTGCAGCGTTTAGTAAATTTCATAGCAGCGTTTAGTAAATTTTATTACAGCGTTTGGTAAATTTACAGCGTTTGGTGTATTTGGTCAAGAAATTCGTTGTTTTTATAAACGCGTTCAATTTGAAGCTTGTAAAGAGTGCTTGATTAAGCATAAAGTTAATCTTCGAGTGTATAAAAGTCATAGTCCGATTTTATTTATTAATAAAATCGAATGTATAATGAAAATATCGTCCCTTTAAAATTATTTGCGTTGTATTTAAACTTCACAAAAAATGAACATTTGTAATATTTATTAACGTGAAATCAAAGTTAAGTAGTATATTTTGAATTACGCTTAAAATCAGTGTTTTATACGCGTGGCGCATGAAGTAAAATTTCGAGTTTAGAAAAGCCCTCGCTGGCGCGACCCTCGACAAATTTTCTACGCGGGGCTTGTATTTAAATTTTATCCAAATTGTTAACATTTGTTGTCTAATTTAATGTCCGTCGGGGTATTAGCTCGGGAAGTAGTTGTTTCAATGAGTGTTTGATATAGTCTTTGTAAGGCTAACTTATTGTAGATTGCGAAAAGAATCGCACTTTAATGTTTAAAGTAGTAATTTATTGAGAAAATTATATTAAAACGTGAATAAAAGTAAACGATTTTAAGTAAATTAAAAATCAATTATTTTGAAATCAATTATCAACCTTTTCAAACACAATCAAATTAATTTTCTTTCATTTTGCGTACATTTTATTATATCCTTAACAATCTATCATATTTTTAATTAATCATTTCAATCACAATAAATCTAATATTCGTTTTATTAGATTACGCAACTTTTCATTTTTATTCTCTTAATGCGACCTGAAATCCAATTGTGTCTATTAATTAAAAACTTTCGTTTTAATTTTATGCAGACCATATGTTAAGAACCATTAATTTAACGGTCAGTTGGGTCTGAGTCCATTCATAATAATCGACCAGTCTTAGCGTAATTGGAAGATTACTATTTTTCGTGCGAACCTGGGCAGATAAGGATCTCCTGAGAAAGTCACCCCTGCGAAGACATTTCTTGTTAATCATGGATTAAAAAAACACGTAATTTGGTTTTATTGCTTCCTGCAGGGGTAGAGTAACAAAATGATGGTATGGGAATTGGTTTGGTTCTCATAATAATTTGTCAACTGTGAAAAGGAATGAGAAATGAGTTAACGACTCCACTAAATAAAATGGACTATATTATAAAATTACGATAAAGTTTGTATAAACTTCAGACAATAATTCTCGTAATTTTATATATTATGTTTCAAGTTTTGCAAATTAAAAAAGAGTAAGTTTATTCTTTTGAATTTAAATAGTTTCGACTTCAAAATACTTATTTGTTTATACAAATATTTAAGTAATGTTTGTTAAATAACAAAACATTCTTATAATGTTGGCAGAACGTTGCTTACATATGTTTTTTTGTACAATTATTTCACAAACTTTTTGCTTCTTCAGGCGAAGAGTTTACATATTACCTTGAAGAAGCAACACATTCGCGAATTAATTCCTGTGAAATGGATTGACTAAATCCATTTCTGTGTACCTGAGTGAATCCATTTCTGAGTGAATCCATTTCTGAGTGAATCCATTTCTGTGTATGTGTTCATACCACACACAACACTTTCCAAGTAAGATTATTTCATTTTTATTACTAAATATCTATTCTAACAAAGTCAAAAGCAAACCTATGCAGAAGAGAGATAAATCTCGAAACGCGTCTATAAATATCCTAAGACATTAGTTTTAATCCAAGTCCTTAATATTTCTAATTTCTTGTAATTTCTCCTTTAATTTTTCGTTTCATTTTTAGTTGGTTTGAAGAGAATTTGACCCAAATGTTACATATACTTTGATAGAGCGTTGTAACAAATCAAATAAGAATTTAAATATTTCATTGTATAATTCAATATTCGGCGGTGTATTTGCACGGGAAGTAGTAATTTCGATGGGTATTTATTGTCTTAAGTAGTCTTATTAATTAAGGTTCGGAAATTCACATGTTATTTAATCTTCTTAATCTTCTTTAATCTTCCACAATAATGAAAACAGATCTTTGAAACTTATACATATTGCACATTGAAGCTTTGCGAATAAATTGACACCATTCTTTTTTTTTTAATGTTTCTTAAATTATATATAAATCAACTAATGAAACACTCTTAAATGATCACATAAATCCGTGCAATACTTCCATAGAAAACATTATGTCTTCTTCATATTGCTTTAATTTATTGAAGTAATTATTATAAACATGCTGTATTAAATAGATTAATATAAAATAAATGATAAATAAAATTAATCGTTGCTTAGAAATTTCCATAAGAGCAATGTAAATTTTGATTATGCTTTTAATAAATAGGGGGCAGCATCGTGCTATTTTAGTAATATTTTAAATTATAGTGTAATTTCCAAAGACATGTCAAAAGAAATTGGGTTTGGTATGTAGAATTCGTGTACGGTATTTGTCGCGACACGGGTCCCCGATGCGCGGCCTTGAATTGCCAATATAATTTTTCTGCTGCGGACTGTTCATTGATTATGTTGTTAATACACAACAAAGAAATACATTATTAAAATATTTCCCAATACATTCTTTAAATATAGGTGCATTTCCGGATTCATGTTTTGAATAGGAATGTGGAATGCCGGTATATGTTGATTCAAGTGATGAGTCGAAAAAATCCCTTTTTCATTTATTTGCCAAATTGATGTGCGACACTCGGCGATTTGATTACCGAGGCACTTAGTCAGCTTAGCGTCTAGAGTTCGAATTGGGTTATAGTAATTTCTCATATTTTGCACGGCGCGTGGCGGCTTAGCCTACTCAGCTTGAAGTGTCGCCTACCCAGCTTAGAGGGTAGACCTCCTCTTGTGTTCGCATCTATTCCTTTTATGTGCTTCATTGCAATTTACCAAATTAAGGAGTGCAGCACGCGACAGTCATGTACGATATTTGATTTTTGATAGTAGTCATTTAAATCACTTATGTAGTTGCAAATGACATAAATATATATTTTATGTTGCCAGAAGTTAACTGTTTGTCTACAATATAAATACAGGGAATTATTATTTTAGGTTAACATGTGAATAAGCTGTAAATTTTCCCACATGCATTGTTTTTTAAAAGAGTTCAATTTGAAGCTTCAAACGAGTGTTTTCCACTCCCAGACTAAGCATGAAGTAAAATTTCGAGTTTAGAAAAGCCCTGTGAAAATTTGTCGAGGGTCGCGCAGCGACCCGAGACAAATTTTCTGGGCTTTTCTAAACTCGAAATTTTACTTCATGCGCCACGCGTATAAAACACTGATTTCAGGTGAGGTTTAAATATACATAAACTTCATAGTATTTTAGTGTTTTATACGCGTGGCGCATGAAGTAAAATTTCGAGTTTAGAAAAGCCCAGAAAATGTTCGCAGGGCTTTTCTAAACTCGAAATGTTACTTCATGCTTAGTCTGGGAGTGGAAAACACTCGATTAAAATTTCAAATTGAACTCTTTTATAAAACAACGAATATCTAAATATTTAAAGAAAATAATCTGAATTTAGAATACGTATACTTTAAAGAAAAACTCCCTGTATATACTCATATGGAATATCAAACTAAAAAGGCATCAGTTTTATTATACAGTTGTATGTATGTCTATAAAAATTAAAATCGTGAATATTTATCCAGTTTACTTGTGTCTTCTGTAATTCAATACCCATTCATTCATTCGCACGGCGCTATGTAAACAAACAAACAACGCGCTCCGCACTCATCATTTTTATTATTCGTTGTGATAAAATTCGGCAGGCACTATAAACCAATACATAGTCAAAACGACTTGCTATTTCTGCGCCATCTCGTATCCCAAAAACACACAACTAGCAAAAATTGGCCCTCTTAATACGTATTGTTTGCATTTTATACAAATATTGTTGTAATTGTATATATTATATTTTGGTTTTTCATTTTAACACGGGATATCCGTGTATATATCAAAACTTCATGTAATTAAATAACGAAAATATCTCAAGAATTTCGTATTTCTACAAACAATCAGACAGATCAAAGTCGGAGATGATTAATTAAGCAAATTGTTTGAGCATTGTTCGGATTTTGTGCAAACAATGCGATTCCGACTAGAAAGCCTTGATCCGTTGACAATACAATTCTAGACCCGAGGAATTTCGTAGTAAAACGAAATTGTATGCAAATCGCGCAGAAAAACACGGCGTTTCACGAAAAGTGGTCCAGATAACAAAATAACACGTGTCGAAACAATGTTCGCATGCGCCCACGTACAGGTTTCCACCGAATCCGTTTGTTATTGTGTAACGTTTCCGAAGAAAGAAATAATTGGATTTGGATTCCAAAATGTTTTATTAGAAATATCCATAAATAGTACAAACTATGGGCTTGGAAATGATTATAGTTGAAATATTCAAACTCAAATGATCCATATGTCAAAAGATACGAGAAAATTGAATTTAATTTTTGATTTCCAATGTTTTTCGAAAAAAATATTCATAAAATATTATTAAAATAAAAATGTTGGTTAAAAAATTAAAAACCAAAGAGGTGACAGTATTATGAAGTGCGATTTTAGTTTTCGTTGAAGAACTAGTGAATTTCAAAATTTTTGGTTAAAAAATCCAAAACTAAATAAACTCAAGTGCATAGAAATCGGCCCACTCATTCTTTTTTATTGTTAATAATAAAATCATTGTTGCAAAGTAACAAACAAAACGTTTAATATTTTACGATAAACTAGACTATCAAATAGACATTGGAAGGTAGAACGGCTGACATTAAGCCATCTGGCCACAGATCACTGGCTTCGAAAATGTTCCAAAAGAGCTACAGCTTTTGCACAATCTACAGCACTTAAAACCATAATGAACACACCAACCTTCAGTGGGTTTATACCCACAGCCACTGAAGATCAAAGCAAAAAAGCAAAAACAGTGAAAGAACGTAGACATCTTGATACTTTATCCACAATGTCGAATGGAAAGCGTATCTTTAAATTTCATTTGTGATGATTATTGTTCATTAAATAAAGTAATAAGTACGATATGTTGTTTTTTTTCTATACCCTGATTGTCTATTTTATCGTAAAATACCAAAAGTTAATTCGCAGCATTGCAAAAGTAATGCTATTAGGAAAAAATAAAAAATAAATAACGAGTGGGCCGTTTTCTTTGCACGTAAGTGTAGATCCAAGTTCAGGGTTATTCAAAATGAAGGAACAGATTTCAAATATTTATTTCTTCCAAACTACAACAGCTAGAAACACAATTCCAACGTTCCTAGAAAGAGAAAAGTTCAATTTTTTATGCATTCAATACAAGATAAATATTCTAACGGTGGCTTATTTCTTGCTACACACGAATCAGCTGGTCTCTAGTTATGGAATTCACAGCGTCAACAATTCGATGTCGCAGATTTCCAAGAGTGTCAGGCATAGTGGGGATGAAAACACGGTCCTTTACGTAACCCCAGAAATAAAAATCACAAGGAAATGCTTTTTCTTGTTGTGTCGCCATTTTACTATAGACAATCAACATGACAAGCAATAGCGCCAATTGGAAAATCTACCTGGGCTGATCAAATTTTAAACTTTTGTCTAACCAGGAACTTTGGAATTATGGTTCTACCTTTTATAGTTTGGAAAAAATAATGATTTGAAATCTGTTCCTTCTTTTTGAATAACCCTATATTACAAAGTGCGTTTTTAGTTTTCGTTAAAAAATGAGAGAAATAATTGAATTTGATTTCCAAAAGCTTTTGTTATATCTTATATAATAAGTTGTTGTGAAGTTGCTACCGAAAAATTCATCGGGAGAAGTTGTTTCTTCTGTTCTAAAGAATACAGCTCTGTCCATTAAAATAAGGTTTTATTTATCCTCGTCAACTGAGTTTTTTTGTAGATCAGAAAGAATATCTTGCTCGGATGATCGATGGCAATAAAACCGTACAATAATAAGAAGCATTTTCTTCCTTGCAATTACTATCACATGTTCAATAAAAAAAAAACCTCTAGGGTGCTATGGAAAATATTGCAGGTTAGCAAATCTGAAATTTGACAATTAAACTGTAACCACCTTTCTGCCTTTATGTCATTCCGCTAGTTATAGAGATCAGAGTTGATGAGTTTTTTTATTATTTACGGTTTTGGGGTCATATCCGAATTTTATATGTCAATTCCTAAGGCGTGTAGCCAACTTGACTTAAAAAAAAAGCATATCACTTTAGAGGTTATTTTTATTGAACATACGATATATTTAGTAGTTTCCTATATACAATATATCAGCAAAAATACTGCAAAAAATGAATTTGTCCAACAATATTGTTCCATCCAATTATTACATTTTATCTGAACGATTAATTTTCTCCAGTTTTTATCTTACCGTATTGTGAAATAAGTGACCAATTGAAGAAAACTGCGTACAAAACAGGTATTAATCGCGGACAATGGGCAAATGTGGAAGCATTGTGTGTCGTGTTGCGCAATCGGCATCACACAGGATGGAAAGCATGGAAATGGAAGCAATAGACCGTGCAGAATGCGGCATATTATTGCGGAACGTGTCGCGTTATTGTTATTGAATTATAGGTTTTATCTTCCTAGTGAGATAGATCTGTATAATTGATAGAGCCATCTAGTATCAACCATGAAGCGATCAAGTTTCCTGAATTGTTAGATACTAATCGTTAATAACTTTCCATTGAAATTAAAGGCTTTTTATAGAAACAAGTTCTTTCCTTATTGGGGCCTCGGACTAGTGAGTACAGGCCTTTAGAGTCCTGTATCAGGTCGGGTACCAGCGGATATCAGTGACATTTTTGAAATGAATATTGTTAAGTAAATGTATTCAAAGTAGAGATATTTTACTTTATTCTCTGATTAAATTATTGCAAAATAAAGAAAATATTGGACAGGAAATATTGCTTTTAAGTATACATACAGAGAGTTTAATGTAACACCGAACATATTCATAACGAGATTTTTTCTTTTAAGTATACATATGCAGACGTTGTACATTTTTCCACGCTCGGTTTAATAAAAGAATGCAATTTGAAGCTTTAAACGACTGTTTTTCCACTCCCAGGCTAAGCATGAAGTAAAATTTTGGGTTTAGAAAAGCCTGAAAATTTGGTTTGGTCGAGTAGCGCGAAGCGCGGAGCGGCCAAACCAAATTTATAAGCTTTTCTAAACCCGAAATTTTACTTCATGCGCCACCGGCACGAAATTCTGATTCAATGTAAAGTTTAGCAGTGTGTTTTAAACTTCGTAATATGTCAGTGTTTGTACCGGTGGCGCATGAAGTAAAATTTCGAGTTTAGAAAAGCCTGAAAATTTGGTTTAGCCGCTCCGCGCGTCGCGCGACGCGTCCAAACCAAATTTTCAGGATTTTCTAAACTCGAAATTTTACTTCATGCTTAGTCTGGGAGTGGAACACACTTATTTTAAGTTTCAAATTAAACTCCTTTTTAAAAAAAAACGATTATCTAAAGATTTACGGCATATACGACGAAATTGGGACATGTATACTTGAAAGATAAACTCCCTGTATGTACAAGTTTAGGCATTAATTGCAATTGATTAGCTACAATTTGTAATGGTCATATAGGCAACCCAATTTACACATAACCTAAAAATTAAAGGTATCAAATCATATTTTATGAAAATTTTCGGTGTTATATAAAATTCTCTGTATGTATACACTGAAAATCTTTAGATATTTATTGTTTTTGAAAAGAGGTAAAACTGAAGCTATAAACGAGTGTGATCCACTCCCAGATTAAGCATAAAGTAAAATTTCGAGTTTAGAAAAGTTTGAAAATTTGGTTTGGTCGCGAAGCGCGTAGCGCTACGTGGCCAAACCAAATTTGCAGGCTTTTCTAAACTCGAAATTTTACTTCGTGCGCCCGCGACAAATTTTGTACGTGTGGCTTTACTAAACTCGAAATTTTACTTCATGCTTAATCTGGGAGTGGAAAACACTCGTTTAAAGGTTCTATTTGTACTCTTTTCAAAAACGACGAATACCTAAAAATTTAGAGCGTATATAGTATATTGTGCTATGTGTACTTAAAGAATAAACTCTCTGTATAACTAATTTATGATATAAATGTAAACATTAATAAACAAGAAAAAATATTAAGAAGTTAAAATATATTGAATAAATATCGATATGTATCCGATATTTTAATATTTATATAAATATCGTGGTTATTCCGAGAGTTATTCAAGAAATTGGACACTAGTGAATGGTAAATGGCAATATTCGACGGAAGCGTGTAAAATTGTATTCAGATTGCTGTTTCCAAAAGTTGTAATTACGAAATTTTCGGCCAAGGGTTCGTACGGAAAATGTTATAAATACGGTTAGATATGCCACCAAAGCACAACCTACCTCTTCAATTAGAAGAATTTACAAGAACTTAACCTACGCCGCTCAACTGGATATAATGTTTCAAAAAGGATATTAGCTTGTACCTCCTGAAATGCTGGTAAATGCGTTCGAGAGCATGAAGTAAAAAATTGATTTGTGTCTTCCGCAGCATGGGTACAATATTTAACACCTTTTATAATTTCTTTCTCTGTTTGAACGGGCACATTGTTTAATAAATAAAATTTAATTTTGAGTCTTGACGTTTGGTTTCTTTTATTTTGAATTTAATTACGGTGTAGGTTTCTGAAGTCACAACCTACTGGGATGCCGACAGTTTACAGACACTCGTTAGTTTCGGCTTAATACCATTATCAAGAATTTTGTGATATCGTTCAAAATATATTATTTTAAGACTACAAATGTAGCAATTTCATTTTTTGTTTTTTTCGTGAGTGGCATTTGAATATATATCATTCTGTCACGGAGCGTAATTCTGCTCTTTCGTACACATCTAATTTACCTGTTCCCATGTAAATGATTCACAGTGTTGCTTTAATTGCCGCTATTATTTTTAACGAGACTGAGTCATGAATTCCCCGGCAAAAACACCACTATTAACATTCAAGACATTGAATTATAAAAGTCTATAGGTATGTAAGACAATTTGCGAATGATTATATAATGCACGCAAATATCATCGCACGATTTTCCTGCAACACTTATTTTCTAAATTATATAAAAAAACAAAAATAACTACAAGAATTTATTTAACAACAAACTAAGTCATTGTTTCTCACTAAACCAAATTTATCAGATTCTTAAAAAGAAATATATGTAGATTTGTAGCATTTTATATTTCTAACTTTTACTGACTAGAGACTGATGTAAATTAATAGCGGGTTAATTTACAACAATCTGCAGCCAGTAAAAGTTAGAAATATAAAATGCTAAACATCTACATACATTTCTTTTTAAGGATCTGCTGAATTTGGTTTTGTGAGAAATAAGTACTTGGTTTGTTGTTAAATAAATTCTTGTGGTTATTTTGGTTTTTTATATAATTTAGAAAATAAGTATTGCAGGAAAATTATGTGATGGTATTCTTGACATGCAGACAGTTTTTTTAACCTAGATATATTTTTTGTTTGTTTAAATATTTGATTTTGCAACACCTTGGCGCATTTACACCCCGATTGATTAAACTTAATCAAACAGCAATCAGTGATTAAACCTCTGATTAAGTGAAATTTCTAGAATACAAAAATGTTATAAATTTATTATATATATCCCAAAAATCTCTTTCGTCAATATGCGATTGTGTAAATAATATGTAAAAAAACTGTTTGTGTATTTAATTTAATCGTTTTAGGTGCAATAATAATAATTTGTAGTTCACAATAAGTCAGTGTTTTATGCATTTTGAAGGTAACTTTTCTGTATTTTGGATAAAAAAGGAAAATGATAGATATTTTGAATATTAATCTTACCTATCTCCTTTGTAAAGACCAGTATCTTCCAAAGCCCAATCGACGTAGAGTCCAAGACCAGATTCTTTCTGGCCAGCTCCAAATCGAGGACTTTTCGGATCGTAGACTATTTCAGTCGTGTGCAAACTCACATCATTTCCACTTAAACAGCTGAAAAAAAAATCACAAAATTAGTATCTTCTAATAAAAATTAACTTAGGGCCGTGATATCCCCCTTCTAATAAAGTTCATAATAGTTAATTGGAACATAATAGCATATTGTAAACCGAGAGTAGATAATATGACAATATCTAACAAAAGCAAGTTTGAGGCACGACGCCGTAATCAAGTGCCCTTAGAAATGCAATAGGTTGGCGAATTCTAATCAGTACACTGAGCAAACAGACTCCAGTAATGGTTGGCAGAGCTGTTGCGAGTACAAGTAAGATGAACTCGAGCACTGAGTACAAGTACTCCACACAAAATGTACTCGAGTATTAAGTACAAGTACCTAACAAAATGTACTTTAGTACTTATTTGAGCACAACGTACAGAGTATATCGAGTGACTAAGGAATGTGATGATAATAAATGAAAACATTAAAACAATACCTTACAATTTCGTCGTTACTTAGATTAATCTAACTTAATTTCACAATTTGAAAATGTTGGGATAGGTTAGTTGTCAAGCTGGGATGTTAGATTAGGTTAAATGGCAAATCGTAAAGTTAGGTTAGAGTACGTACACATTGTGAAATCAGGTTAGATTCTACCTAATTTGGTAAAGTTGAGTTAGATTTGCTGCTAGGTTGTAAAGCTGGGTTAGGTTGGATGACAAATCATATAGCTAGATTACTTACTTAGATTAACCTAACTTAATTTTACAATTGCAATTACAAATCGTAAAGTTAGGTTAGGGTACACACTGTGAAATCAGGTTAGATTCTATCTAATTTGATAAAGTTAGATTTGCTGTCAAGTTGTAAAGCTGGGTTAGGTAAGATGACAAATCATATAGCTAGGTTACTTACTTAGATTAATCTAACTTAATTTTACAATTTTCTAAAAGGAAACTTATGAATATTCGTTTTGCGGTCCCAGGAATCCAAATCAAGTGTTATCTTAATGATGTCTGTTCATTGGTCTATCAGTCTGTCGATGATATTAACATATTCATATTAATAAAAACATTTTAGTAGATTACTATTGTTAGTATGCAACAAATCATCTAGTAGCGTGATACCCAAGGTACGTCGATGGGCCTAACACATATGAACACATACAGAGAGTTTTATGTAACATCGAACATGCCAGAATATGTTCAATGTAAATTTTCCTATGTTCGATTTGTTCTGGGACTCATCAAAGCATTGAGTGCGATGTGATTGGCTACGATTTCCAGTAGTAATATAGTCAACCCAATTTACACTCTTCTGGGTACCATTTTATTTATTTATTTATTAAAGGGTACATGTAACATCAAAATAAAATATATCAGTTATTAAATCTTGCGCGTTTATGGTAAGTGCAGTGTATGGGAATATGGAACATACTTTTTTGCCCAAAGCAAGACATCGGCATTTTAGGACAATCAAAATTACTGCTGTCGGAAACTATATACCTTCAAATCATTGTAAGTTATACAGCCAATAATAGTATATTGTACAAGGAGCATATAATGATAGCTATTAATCACGAGAACGATGTTTGCGGAACGAGCCGTTAGGCGAGTGGAGCAAGTCGTTCTATTGATCAATAGCCATTATATGCGAGTTGTATACTATACTTTGTCCACGACAATATAATACATTTTTTTATAAGAAGTTATATAAATAGGAATAGTATTTATTTTTAACAGTAATTTAATACAATACAATATTATTTAGTAATATTAAATGTAATATTTGAACAATTTGTTAAATTAATTCCAGGAATTGAATTAATATCAAAACTAAGATTCTGATTATTTGTTGAATCATTTTGATTGCATTGATAGGTTTGGTGTGTATTATCAATGTAATTATTCATTTGTATTAAGGTAGATATTTTTTTAGCTGTGTCTATTTTATTTTAAATAGAGCCGTCTATATAGCCTTCTGCTACTGCTGTCGACTTCTATCCGCAGTGTCGTTTCAAGGCCGTTATGTCCGCACTAGCGTCAACAAGCCGCGTTGTAGAAGATCTGCGAAATTTGTGTCCAGAATATTTTTCTGAGTTCGGCAACTGCAAGAATTTAGCAATGTCTTTTCCCATTTTAGTAAATTTATTAATTCCTATTTTTTGGGCGGTGCATTTGCCATTTTGATAATTCAGAAAAAATATGTTTGTTGTAATGTGAAATGGGCGGCTATTAATGTAGTTTTTACAAATTTTATAAAACCGATAGGGTGATTGTAAACTTTCGAGTGATTTTTGTCTTTGTATTGGGCACATTTACTAAAAAAGCTGATCAAAGATTTTGCAAATCATTCATTTTCATGCAATACATTTCATTAGCCCGACAAGCACCCATTTAGATTTTTGTTTTAGCAATGCTTGCAATTTCATATAATTTTATATACAGAGAGTTTTATGTAACCCCGAACATACTAAAATGTACTTAATGTTAATTTTCCTATGTTCGATGTGTACTGGGACGCATCAAAGCATTGAGTACGATGTGATTGGCTACGATTTCTAATGGTAATATAGTCAGCCGTAATATAACGAGTGGTATGATTATTATCGATGATATTTTGGAGTTGAAACCGAGCTGCAGATTCAACGAGTGCGCAGCACGAGTTGAATGTGCTGCTACGGTTACAACGAAAAAATATCATCGATAATTAATTATATCACGAGTTATATTTAGTGAGAGAATATAACGAATAAAATAATGTAAGTCCCTTAACATTATCGACAGCTGAGATATTGTTGTTTCCCTATTGATTGAGATTTTTTTAACCGCACAAAAGTTCGTAAATTGCCGCTACTGTGATTCTTTGTTCATGACGGTGTTTTTTAGCGTCGCACTTTTCACTTTTCTATTGATATCACTGCACAAAACTTTACCTATTTTGACGTTTCGAATGACAGGACAACTTATCACCCACCGCTTCTTTTGTTTTTTATCATCGCGGTGATAGACATGTACCTACGGCTTTCCTTGCATCTCATTGGTTAAAAATTCGTTCTAGTAGGCTATGAGTTGTATTCTCAACCCAATGTACACTCTTCACGTCAAAAATAAATTAAATTTGTCAATTATTATGTCAAGCACAATATGTTGTATTATGAATATTTTAGTACAACGGATTGGTTATCAACTTTTGTTATATTTTTAATCAGTAAAAGGGTTTTCTCCAGAACGGAATACTAAGATTGTTGAGAGTTTGCCAGCGGGACTGGAAGTAAGCGTGTGTGGGACGCACAAATGTTAAGATAAAGTTCTTTCGGAGACTTACCGTTTAGCCGCAAATTATATTTTAAGTTCCAATTTTGAGGTTATATAGGTTGGTATATTTGGGTAAATAAGCACATTACAGGAATAAATTGTACGCACGATAAAAATATTTCCAAAATTATGACGTAAATAATTAAAATTGTAGTATTATCTTTATTTATACAGCCAAAATCACGATATTCATTTTACACTAAATATGACGTGTACTGACGTTTATTTGAAATAATGGATATATAAATTGGTTCCATTAGAAAATTACAAATATTTTAATTAATGATATAAAAAAGTAGATGGCGCTACCTTTACGCGGAAACGAGAATATTATGATATTGTACCATTACTTTTTAGTAAATTGATCTCGTAACAATATCACATATACTGTAATTATAAAATCAACATGTCCTCAGTTATGTATAATTATAGTAAACACTTAACTTTTGATTTTCAATAAATTCGCATTTCCCGTTTAAGAAAATCAACTCGGGTTGCACCAGTGGAGTAACAACAAAATTGTTGGCCATCAACGCAACTATAAATTATGGTTATTGAAGTTAGAGACAAATTATAATATTTCAATTACAAAATGTATTTTTTACGTTATAATCCCAGTCATTGGAAAAACATTTTAGTATGCGGATCTTTTTTAAAATTTTAACACACTTTGCGCCATCTATTTTTTTATACAAAAAGCTAAAATACTCATAATCTAAACATGAATAATAATCAATCTAGAATTATATATCCATTAGTTTAAATAAACGTCAGTAGACGTCAGATTTAGTGTGAAATTAATATTGTGATTTTGGCTGTATAAATGAAGATAATACTACAATTTGGATTAATTACGTCATAATTTTGGAGATAATTTCATTATGTGTACAATTTATACCTGTAATATGCTTATTCACCCGAAAATACCAACGTATATATCCTCAAAATCGGAACTTAAAATACGATTTGCGGCTAAATGGTAAGTCTCCGAAAGAAATTTATCCTAACATTTGTGTGTCCCACACATGTCTACACCTGGCTCAATTTAAAACAATTCAAAAATAGGAGTATTTCGATCTGGAGAGTAACCCAGTAAAATACTAGTTAAAGAAGGTAAGAAGATATAAACGCTTCATCAGTAAACACAATTTTTCGCAACATTTCGTTGTTTAAGTTAACATATTAAATACAATTTAAAAAAAAATTAATCGCTAAATTTTGTTATACAGCAACTAGTAATGTTGGAATTTGTAGGACCTAAACTTAAATTCTTGTAGAACTCCTACGTACAAAGGATTTTTAAATATTAAATGATTTTGCAATAGTAAGGATATTATTAGACACTCTTCGACATAACAGAAATTGTTTAATTTCATCTTTTCCGATAATATCGATGGACTTCAAATTCCTCGCTTGTGAAATTTATCCAAAGAAACTGTTCTGTTCGAAATGGTTGAAATAAATGGTAGTTGATTGACCAGAAACATTTTCAGAAAATAAATCATGGTAATTTCTAGAACTGTTTTCTCCATGGTATAAGTTTACCAGAATAATCTATTTCTCCTTTGTATACATTATTGATATGTTTAACTCTCCGTTCTTCGTCTACGTCTGCTTCAAGTGCTAGAACAGCAAATATCATTTGCTTGCGATAACTGACAGATTTAATTTATTTTTGAAAGGAATAGTGTAAATTTTGTTGACTATATTACAATTAGAAATCGTAGCCAATCACATCGCACTCAATGCTTTAATGCGTTCCAGTACACATCGAACATAGGAAAATTAACATTCAGTACATTTTAGTATGTTCGGTGTTACAAAAAACTCTCTGTATGTATTCCATGATAAATGTTGATCGTACTCCTGAACTGAAGCACTGAATAATTGGACCATAATGTTGAGGGTTTATATTTTATGGATAGTTCTGTAAAATACACCAATAAAACAGATTTCGAAAAAGAGTTGGTTTTCTTTTCCCTTCTCCATTTCAAAAATAATTCATACGCCGCTAAATATATTTTTCTTGATTTTTCGGGCAATAAGTTTAATGAGGCAATTTCTGCAGCTTCTTTTAAATTTGGCGGTGTTAAGGAAATCTCGTTATTACGGTCGTTCTCCATTTTTCTTCTAATTTTTGATATTAAACCACTTTAAAACTCTCTTATAATGTAAATGATTTTGACGTTTCAATTTAATTATATGACACTTTGCGGACTAGCTAAAATTTAGAAAATGATATTATACAGTGAATAATGATTAATCACTGACAGTAGTGAATAATGAAAATACTTATAATTGAAGAAACACAAATATAATGAGTATATTATAAGATAGTCGTGGACAAAGTAATAAAAACACCTACATTACATTTATTGCCTATTATGTAAACAAATCAATTCGCACCTTCCTTAAATACATATTTACATTATACAGGAAGTATATGTATTCCAAATTAAGCCTATTTTCTCTTTAAATCTTGAGATATTCCGTTTTATTTAAGTTCAATTTGAAGTGTTTTCCACTCCCAGACGTGAACATTTTATTTTAGGTTATGTTACACTGTTTTTATTTATGTTTGTGAAAATGTTTTCTTTTGCTGCATAATTTGATTGAAGTAAAATTTCAAGTTCAGAAAAGCCCCGTGAAAATTTGTTGAGGGTTGCGCAGCGACCCGAGACAAATTTTCTGGGCTTTTCTAAACTCGAAATTTTACTTCATGCGCCACGCGTATAAATCACAGATTTTAAGCTAAGTTTGAACATACATATATTTCACAATATTTTAGTGATTTATACGCGTGGCGCATGAAGTAAAATTTCGAGTTTAGAAAAGCCCAGAAAATTTGTCGAGAGTCGCGCAGCGACCCGAGGCTTTCTAAACTCGAAATTTTACTTCATGCTAAGTCTGGGAGTGGAAAACACTCGTTTATAGCTTCAAATTGAACTCTTCTAAAAAAAACAACGTGACATTTTTTTTTTAGGTAAACATAGGCATATGATGTAAATTTGTCGACATCCGTTGTTTTTCAAAAGAGCTTAATTTGAAACTTTTAACGACTGTTTTCCACTCCCAGACTAAGCATGAAGTAAAATTTCGAGTTTAGAAAAGCCCCGTGAAAATTCGTCGAGGGTCGCGCAGCGACCCGAGACAAATTTTCTGGGCTTTTCTAAACTCGAAATTTTACTTCATGCGCCACGCGTATAAAACACTATAATATTGTCAAATTTAAGTATATTCGTACTTCACCTTAAATCTGTGTTTTATACGTGTGGCGCATAAAGTAAAATTTCGAGTTTAGAAAAGCCCAGACAAATTTTCACGGGGCTTTTCTAAACTCGAAATACTTCATGCTTAGTCTGGGAGTTGAAAATACTCTTTAGAAACAAATTTCAATCAAATAATGAAGCAGAAGAAATACATTTTCACAAACATAAATAAAAACAGTAACATACCCTCTAAATTACTTGACTACAATGAAGTTAGAATACATGATATTGCAATATTGTGCCAAACTAACTCATAGTATGTAGATTTTGTTAAACGAAATGTCAGTGTTGTGTTTGTACGGAACAGTAGAGATTAACTAGCATTAAACTATGATTATATTCACACCAATTCTAAAATAATTTTTAAAAATAAACACATGGTTTAGAATTGTTCGTAAGTATTAACTTGGCTTTAAATTCCTATTAATATCAGTACTAAAATAACGGTGTTCAGTGAATAATTTATAAAAGGCAATGTCAATGGTTATACATAAATAACTTCTGGTTTTATATTTTATGGTCAAGTAAGAAACTGGCAATCAAAAAGTAATTGATTGGGGCGTAGACTGGTAAACTATGAGGTATAAAATCGCTCGAGCTTCCCATGTAGGAAGTTCTTATAATCTTTATCTCGGCAGCGATTTGTCTAGCTTGATTAACTGTAATTAACTAGATTTCGCAGATAACTTTAACGGAGCATGCGCTCGTTAATAAATACCATCTAAATATCCTTTTTTTGTGCACACTCAACATATGTTGAATTATTAATAATACTATGATTAATAATACGCTTTGATTAAAACACTTAGGTGGTTTCACTGATTTAAATCAGTGAAACAAACCAAGTGTTTTAATCAAAGCGTATTAATTAAATATGTTTCACCACGGGTTAAGTGAGAAATTAATTCATCATATGATTAATAATCTTTGAACAAAATAATTAATAATTCACTCAACACATCCTTTATTTAAATTTATTTACGGGAGACCCGTTTCACACTCAACATACGCTGAATTCAAAATAATTCTATGATTAATAATCTTTGAATTATTTCATAAATTATAAAATACTAAATCTTTTCATGAGTTACATCAAGCTGGTAATAAAAATAGTCAAATGTTTATACCTTTTCAAGTTGGCAATAGATACATTCAAGTTGGCACTAATCAAAGTCAAATTGTCACTAATCATATTAAAGTTGTTTTTGTTTGGTAACAACCAAGGACGATCGAGTATACGGTAAGAAGGATCGACAGAATCGAAGATTTTGGAGAGGGGGGGTAGAGATCGCTTACGTCCCAAATGCGCGCTGAATTTAAATTTGGTTAAAATTTTACTTCATGCGCCACGAGTATAAAACACAGATTTTAAGCGAAGTTCGACTATACATAAATTTCACAATATTTTCGTGTTATATACGCGTGGCGCATGAAGTAAAATTTCGAGTTTAGAAAAGCCCAGAAAATTTGTCTCGGGTCGCTGCGCGACCTTCGACAAATTTTCACGGGGCTTTTCTAAACTCGAAATTTTACTTCATGCTTAGTCTGGGAGTGGAAAACACTTGTTTAAAGCTTCAAACTGAGATTTTTTAAAACAGGAAATATTTAAAGATTCTCTCTCGCACAAACTAGGGCCTGCGGGAAAGGGGTAGGGGAAAACATGGAAAGATCCAATTCTATCATACCTTGTAACACATATGTATTACGTCCATCGACGTACTTTGGGTAACAACTTGATTTTGATTATTACCAACTGGTGTACTCGTAGTGCCAACTTAACCTTAAAAGGTATGTAGGACTATTTTATTACCAGTATCAAGAGATAGATAATGGTTACTCTGTGTCTAGTTGCAAATAAAGTGTTGAAAAAAGGTCCTAAGTGCTTTTACAACATAAAATCAGCGTACTTTAAAAACAAAAATATTGAAAATAAGTTAAAATGTTATACTTTACTAACTCTTTTCTAACTTCTATTAACAAGGCTCTTCCTCTTAAATATTAGTACTATTTTTTCTTAACAGCACTCACTGTTAATTAATTTTACATCGCCATATTTGATTATGAATCACATTAAAATTAACACGAAGAAAAATATCAACTCCAATTAGTACGGAATTAATTATTAATTAAATTTAAATGGCGTCAGTATTGAACTCTTGAAAAGGCAATTGCATAAACCAATGTAGAAAATTATCTTTATTAAACTTACGTAATCACAACCATACATCTCTTCCTGTTATATCAGCCATATTAAGGCATCTTGCATAAATTTATAATTTTCCACACTGAAGAAAAAAAAAACAACTCTTACTATTCACAAACTCCACCTACAAATATTGCAAAAATTATCGAAATCTAACAAATTTTGTTTTTGTCATAACTTTGATAACAGCATATCAGCATTTCATCACTTCCCCCTACAAATATTGCAAAAAAGTCAAAATCTAACAAATTTTCTATTTGTCATAACTTTCTTAATTACAAAGCTAACAACCTGAAATTTAAAATGTAGCCAAAATAACAGTCGAGAATTTTACAACATTTATACAGGGTTTTCCGTTTTTAAGATACAATATCAATTAGAGATGGGCTAAATGGCTCTTTTCAGTGAGCTGGTTCAAAAGATCTAACTCACTTCAAAGAGTCGATTCACTGAGCCATTCAAGAACCGTCATGACTCTTTTAGAGTCGAATCGCTGCAATAAAATAAGTTGGAATATAACGATACCTATTTTCATACTACAATAACAAACACTTCTTATTAAATTTACAATTTTGGTTACAAATAGTTGACGAAAGAAAAATTAGACTTCTAATGATTACTATACAGTAAATATGGGTGTTTGCTTATGATATTTTAAATTGTAGTATATGTGAATTAACAGAGGCGAATTTTAATTAAAATAAAGAAATAATATAGGTTTAGGAAATGCCGTGAACATTTTTGTTTTTAGAAATCAATTAAGTAGTGTGGTCGTGTCCCAAGCCAAATTAAAATTGCTTACAAATAATTTTAATTATATTTCTAATGTTATTAAGTTATTTAATCAACTATAAACATTATTTTTATTTTCTCTAATATTTCACATATTTTTTATTTTAATTAAAGACATGTTTGAATTACTTACATAACGAAACATAATAACACACATAATTGAAAAAAAGTAAAGATGATTCACTAAAATGCCGCAGACTAAGAAATGCCGAAAGTAAAAAGTGCATGCTCAGCAAGGCCGAGCCCAGACAGCCTGCCGATCGACCACCCGCGTGAAAATCAAGAACCGTTAATAAAGTGCGAATCAACATTCAAGGTGAGTCGTGTAACTCTAGAAGCGCGGGCGAATCAAAATGAGTCATGGCTCAAAAAGAGCTGTACATTTTGAACTGAGCCACTTGGCTCACTAGCTCACTTCACTGAACTGACTCTTTGAGTCGATTCGCTCAGGAGTAACCCATCTCTAATATCAACATTAATATTTACTTCATAAATTATGGTCGTTTTTGTAAAATTCATAAATTTGTCAATTTTTAAATCATGAACTCATTTCGAGTTTCTTTAGTTTTCAAAATTCTGTCGGTTTTCTTGAATTTCCGATATTTTTTTTAAATCTTGATAATATTCGTTATTATTATCATTCTTTTCACATGTAATACCACTAGTTGTTTGAAATTTTCGGAAAGACTTTGTTTTTAACGAAAGCTCAGTTGTCTAACAATGAAACGAGATGAAACTTTCTCTGAAAAAGGCACGAGCTCATAGAGCGAGTGACTTTTTGTAACAGTTTCATCGAGTTGAATTGCTTAAGACAACTAAGCTTGAGTGTATAAAAACAAAGTCTTTCTCGACACAAATTTTAAACAACCAGTGGTATTCGAATGATTATTTAATGAAATTCAATAACAAAAACCGTCTTGTTTGTTCATGTTATATGCCCTTCATTTTAAAATACTTGCCAGATCTGCCAATTATTGTCAATTCGTAGTTGGGAACGTTCCAAAGAATATGAATTGTTTCCAAACATAATTATGGTTTCTAACCGTGTTTGTTGGAATTGTTTTCTTCAAAAATTTATCAACTTTTTGATCTGTGTTACTTCCGAAGCGATTCATTATAAAATTAATGATTGAATATGACAGGTGACAGATTTACATACGCGATAAAAAAAAATATCGATAAGACGAATTTGGAAAGACGGTTTTGAAAGACCACTGCGATAGCGAATGTTTTCACGGAAAGACCCTAATGACAACCAATCACAATCTGTTATTTAGATTTGAATTAAATAATCAAGAAAATTCACGAAAAACGTCAACATTTCAAAGTTAACGAGAATTTTTAGAATTAACGAAAATCCTAAAAAAATGCTAGAGTTTTTGTAAATGAAGGGAAAACTTGAAAAAGTTATCGATTGTTTTCTAACGAGTTTTTTCCAATCCCGGATTAAGCATGAAGTAAAATTTCGAGTTGAGAAAAGCCCGAAGAATTTGGATTTGGACGCGCAGCGTCCAAATCCAAATTCTGGCTTTTCTCAACTCGAAATTTTACTTCATGCGCCACGCGTACACAACACTGATTTAGTGCAAAGTCAAACAGTTATTACTCAGTTAATAAAAAACAATTTTAACATGTGCATTGAGTTTTCACAATTATTAAGAATTTTTCTCTCCTTTTCACAATTCCGCATTTTACAAGTTTTTTTTTTCCTTTAGTTTTCAAAATACTGTCGTTTTACTGAATTTTCGTTAATTTGCTAAAATCTTGATGGTTTTTGTTATAATTATTATTCCTTTCTTGAAAATTCACGAAAAACGTCACAATTTTTAAAGTTAACGAACAATTTTTGAATTAACGAAAATCCGGAAAAATTCTACAATTTTTGTAAATAAAGGAAAAACTTAAAAAAGTTATCGATTGTTTTGTCAGTTTTCCTGAATTTCCGTTAATTTTATAAAATCTTGATGGTTCTCGTTATTATTATCATTCTTTTCTTAAAAATTCACGAAAAACGTCAACATTTTAAGAATTACCGATAATCAAGAAAAAATCTAGAGTTTTTGTAAATGAAGGAAAAACTTAAAAAAGTCATCGATTGTTTCCTAACGCGTGTTTTTTAATTCTGGATTAAGCATGAAGTAAAATTTCGAGTTGAGAAAAGCCTGAAGAATTTGGATTTGGACGCGCAGCGTCCAAATCCAAATTCTGGCTTTTCTCAACTCGAAATTTTACTTCATGCGCCACGCGTACAAAACACTGATTTAGTGTAAAGTCAAACATTTATTGCTCAGTTAATAAAAAACAATTTTAACATGTCCATTATTAAGAATTTTTCTCACCTTTTCACAATTCCGCATTTTACAAGTTTTTTTCTTCCTTTAGTTTTCAAAATTCTGTCGTTTACCTGAATTTCCGTTAATTTTATAAAATCTTGATGGTTTACGTTATAATTATCATACTTATCTTGAAAATTCACGAAAAACGTCAACATTTTTAAAGTTAACGAACAATTTTTGAATTAACGAAATTCTAGAAAAAATCTACAATTGTTGTAAATAACGGAAAAACTTTAAAAAGTTATCGACTGTTTTGTCAGTTTTCCTGAATTTCCGTTAAAATTATAAAATCTTGATGGTTCTCGTTATTATTATCACTCTTTTCTTGAAAATTCACGAAAAACGTCAACATTTTAAGAATTAACGAAAATCTAGAAAAAATCTAGAGTTTTTGTAAATGAAGGAAACACTTAGAAAAGTCATCGATTGTTTCCTAACGAGTGTTTTCCAATTCCGGATTAAGCATGAAGTAAAATTTCGAGTTGAGAAAAGCCTGAAGAATTTGGATTTGGACGCAGCGTCCAAATCCAAATTCTGGCTTTTCTCAACTCGAAATTTTACTTCATGCGCCACGCGTATAAAACGCTGATTTAGTATAAGTTAAACATTTATTCCTCAGTTAATAAAAAATAATTTTAACATATGCATTGAGTTTTCACAATTATTAAGAATTTCTCTCATTTTCTCACAATCCTCGCATTTTACAAGTTTTTTTTCTTCTCGGCATTTTATCACTTTTTTTCACAATTCCCGTACTAATAAAGTTTGTTTGATGGTTGTTGTAAAAATTGAAAATGTTGTTAAGTTTCCAAAGTTATTAACTTTTTCAAGATATTTATTAATTATAAAAATCTCGAAGCTTTTCATGAATATTCAAGATTTCCATTGATTTTTAAAATGTTGACTCCTTTAGTAAATTTCCAAAGATTATTCCTAATTTTCAACATTAAAATGTTGAAAATTAGGAATAATCTTTGGAAATTTACTAAAGGAGTCAACCTTTTTGAAAATCAACGGAAATCTTGAATCTTCATGAAAAGCTTCGAGATTTTTATAATTAATAAATATAATTTTCAACATTTGAATGACTTTCTAGAAATTTTCAAAATGTTGACTTTGCAATCATAATCTATTTTTAATGACACAATTGAAACATGAAACGGGGGGAGTTTTGAAATTCATGAAAGCGTATTTATTAAAATTAATGATTAGATTTTAAAATTTACTTAAATATATTATTATTTTTATTATTGTTTTCTTGAAAATTCATGAAATACGTCAACATTTTTAAAGTTAACGAAGATCGACAATAACAAATATTGACGAAAATCTTGAATATTCATGACTGGAAAACCTTCACAATTTTTAAAATCAACGAATTTTTAGAAATTCATAAAAATACATAAACCGTGAAGATTTAAAAAATGACCAAAAACATGGAAACTCATGAATTTGAATATTAACAAAAAATATTGAAAATTCATCAAAGCGCAATTATTTAAAAAAAAATGAAGATGGAAATATAGGAAAATTGTTTGTCAGTGTTTTCGACGAGACGAAAATCTTAAAAACCGTCAAGTTTTTCTAAATTAGGGAAAAACTTGAAAAAAGTATGGATTGTTCTCTAATGAGTGTTTTCCAATCCCGGATTAAGCATGAAGTAAAATTTCAAGTTGAGAAAAGCCTAAAGAATTTGGAATTTGGAAATTCTTGCTTTTCTCAACTCGAAATTTTACTTCATGCGCCATGCGTACAAAACACAGATTTAGTGTAAATTTAAACATTTATTGGTCAGTTAATGAAAGAATGATTTTAACGTGTGCATTTAGTTTTCAAAATTATTAAGAATTTTTTTTTTTTTCAACAATTCTCGCTTTTTACAAGTTTTTTTCTTTTTAACATTTCACCACTTTTAAATTAGTTAATAAAAAATAATTTTAATATGCGCATTCATGGCACTCTAGAGGTTATTTTTTTATTGAACATACGATATAATATTTTATGTTTTGTCAATTTCATTTTTGACGCTTTATAAATATATTTGTTAAGTTATATTATTGTAATTAGAAATAATTACTTTATGCTTAATGAATTTTTTTATTAAAAATAATTTATATTTTTAAGTTTTAAAAATGACTTTAAAAGTTTATAGAGTATTGATGGAAATATCTAGTACTTCATAATCAGTTCGAAATGTTAATAACTTATGCAGTATATTTTAAACTACACTTTAAATCAGTGTTTTCGACGAGACGAACAAATTAGCGACTTGCATAATTCCCCTAATTAGCAAAACCGAACGCGATCAATTCAATTTATGATTAATTAGTAATTATAGTAATCTGTTTGGTGATGTGAAAGTAGTCGTAGTAGTTGTCGCGTAATGGATTTTATGGGAATAATCTCATGGTGATTAGTTGATGGGTCGATCGGTTATTGAGGTGGAAACTGTAATTTGTCGGTTACATGAAAAATATTGTTGGGATTAAAGCGGAAAATCACTTGCCTGTAGAGTGTGTGAGAATCCGAAGCTTTCTTGTTCGACTCCTCGAGGCAGTGTTGGAGAGCTCGCGTCTCTTCTAAGAGCGTTAGAAGGTTGAGTTCCTCCCTGCCCAGTTGGTATTCGAGTTCGGCTTGTTGGATCCTTACATCAATATTACTGAAAAAGGAAAATAAAATAATTCAATTGAAACCATCATTTTATAAATAAGGTATCGTATGTTCAATTACAAAAAATCTCTAGAGTGCCATAGAAAATATTCTAGGTTGGCAACTCTGAAAATATACAATATAATTATTATGTTTAATGTTTTATATGTCAATTCCTGAAGTGTGTAGAAAACTTAAATTTAAAAAATAGATAGAGGTTTTTTTATTGGACATATGATACGATTCACGAGAGGTATCCCATGGTTTCCTTGATTTGTAGTGCTTTCTGCATCAATACATGCAATACGAGAATAGTTTGATATTATCAGATTACGTGTGCGAAAAAAAAAACAGAAAACTTCATACTATATAGATGGAACATGCGAAAACGTTTGTTTCAGTATGCCGCTTTAACATTTTAAGGTTAAACGTCAAATTTTGACAATGTCTTCGTAAAACTAAATCTACAAAAACCTAGCCACAACTCATTTAAGTTAATGTGCACAATCGTTTTAAATGTGAGTTTAAGTGGTATAATTCCAATTTCCACATCTAATAAATAGTTCAGGTATTTACAGAAATAAATAATGCATTTATGATAATTTTGTGTAAGCTCAAAGGAAAATGTTATTTAAATCGAATGAGCATTCAGTAATAAATAAATAAATAAATAAATAAATGGTTTATTTACGGGGGGTCCCCATTTTCAAATAAAATACATCATGTAGTAAACTTAAAAACTAGTTAGAACTAAAAATTATAAAACTAATAACTATTCTAAGTCATAATTAATGCAAGGAAAAACAATAATTAATAACAAAATATGTATATAAACATAAAAATATAAAACATGAAAAGTAATCCGTTCTGATTCCAGTTAAAAATAAATATGATACTTTTGTATTACCAAATTAATCTTATAAAACAAACTAAAACAAACCGGAGCATTAAAAAATAAGGAAAAAAAAAACAATTATATCTTAGCAATATCTATTCTAATTCTAAGTACTTGTTTAATAACGTTTTAAACACATATTTATTAGAACTGAACAAATCAAACCAGCCATTTCTGTTAAAGGAGTTGGCAAGTCTCAACAAACGACTCATCGAGTTGTTGTAAGTATAATTTGTTGAGTGAGTTTTAATGAAAAAAAGGTCTTTGTTTCTTAAAATTGTGGAATAATTTGATGAATAGATGTTTATTTCAGCCAATAGCGATGGACACACGATAGACGAATTAATTAATCCGTGTAGAAAGCAGAGATCAGCGACTTGTCTACGAAATGCGAGTGGTTTCAGATTAATAAGTTCCATAATATTATCGTAAGACCCTTGAACATGACGATGTCCTAATTTGAATTCCATATTCCTTAAAAATTTCTTTTGAATAGATTCCAAACGGTTCATATCACCTACCAAATAGGAAGACCAGACAGTACAGGCATATTCCATGTTGCTTCCAACAAGTGTACAATATAATAGTTTGAGGGGATGGGACGTTTCATCGCCGGGCCAGTTCATCGCCGGGCCAGTTCATCGCCGGGCCAGTTCATCGCCGGCCGTTTCATCGCCAGGCCAGTTCATCGCCAGGCCAGTTCATCGCCAGGCTAATTGCGATAGGATATGTCAGGATAGGTTTGGATGGGTCAGGATAGGTTATGATACGTTAGGATAGATTAGGATAGGTTAGGATAGGTTAGAATAGGTTTGAATAGGTTATATTAGGTTATGATAGGTTAGGATAGGTTAGGATAGGTTAGGATAGGTTAGGATAGGTTAGGATAGGTTAGGATAGGTTAGGATAGGTTAGGATAGGTTAGGATAGGTTAGGATAGGTTAGGATAGGTTAGGATAGGTTAGGATATGTTAGGATAGGTTAGGATAGGTTAGGATAGGTTAGGATAGGTTAGGATAGGTTAGGATAGGTTAGGATAGGTTAGGATAGGTTAGGATAGGTTAGGATAGGTTAGGATAGGTTAGGATAGGTTAGGATAGGTTAGGATAGGTTAGGATAGGTTAGGGTAGGTTAGGATAGGTTAGGATAGGTTAGGATAGGTTAGGATAGGTTAGGATAGGTTAGGATAGGTTAGGATAGGTTAGGATAGGTTAGGATAGGTTAGGATAGGTTAGGATAGGTTAGGATAGGTTAGGATAGGTTAGGTTAGGTAAGGATAGGTTATGATAGGTTAGGATAGGTTAGGATAGGTTATTATTCAAGGGATATTTCTTTTGGGTGTATATAACTGTGAATTTTGAGCCATTCGTTGTTTTTGTATTTAAGCTCAATTTGATGCTGATAACGAGTGTTTCCACTCCCCAGGCTAAGCATAAAGTCAAATTTCGAGTTTAGAAAAGCCTCAACGAGTGTTTTACACTCACAGACTAAACATGAAGTAAAATTTCGAGCTTAGAAAAGCCCCGTGAAAATGATCTGTTTAGATATCCCTTGTTTATTTTACAGTTCAATTTGAAGCTTTAAACGAGTGTTTTCCACTCCCAGAGTAAGCATGAAGTAAAATTTCGAGTTTAGAAAAGCCCGTGAAAATTTGTCGAGGGTCGCGCAATATTTGAACTTTTATCATTAGATATGATCTTTCTTTCAAAATTTATTTTATAAAAATATTGGCGATGAACTGGCCCGGCGATGAAACGGCCGGCGATGAACTGGCCCGGCGATGAAACGGCGGCGATGAATCGGCGGCGATGAATCGGCGGCGATGAAACGTCCTAGACCGATAGTTTGAGGCACTCGGCGTTTAAATCTTTTGAGATATGCCAAACAAAGCCCCATTTTCTGGAAGCTTTGGTACATACCGAGTGAATGTGGTCTTTAAGTGACAGCTTGTTATCTAATAATATCCCTAGATCTTTCACCCGCTCCGCGCGTTCCAACTCGATTAAATTAATGAAATAAGGCACATTTAAACTATTTTTATTTTTGGTGAAAGAACTTGTAGAACATTTTTCAGTATTTAGAGTTAACTTATTAATCCTGCACCACTCACAAATAATATTTAAATCATTTTGTAATAATTTACAATCATCTATGTTCTCTAAGATCTGATAGAGCTTCATATCATCAGCGTACAGTAGGCAGCTGCCAAAGTTGATGACATCAATTATGTCATCGATAAAAATTTTAAATAATATTGGACCAATATGTGAACCTTGGGGTACACCCGAGGTAGCTATTATTGGATCCGATATGAAATTATTAATTCTAACTTTCAATGTACGAGAACATAGAAAGGAATCCAGCCATTTGACAACGTTTCTGTTGTAACCTAATTTATTTATTTTTTCTATCAGAATAGCTTGATTAACTTTGTCAAATGCTTTAGAAAAGTCCGTGTAAATAGCATCAACTTGAGATTTATTTTCTAAAGTATTTGACAGAAACGTTTTAAATTCCATCAAATTCGTCGTCGTCGATTTTCCACTCCGAAATCCGTGTTGGTTATCAGAAATAGCTGATTTTGATATCCAAGCTAGTTGATCGCTAATTATCGAATCCAGAAGTTTGGGAATAACCGATTGTATGCTAATACCGCAATAGTTAGTTACATCATCACGAGCGTCATTTTTGAAAATCGGAGTGATGAAACATTCTTTCCAAATTTTAGGAAAATACCCTGTGCTTAATGACTGTTTAAACAATAAATGTATAGGTTTACATAATGAATATAAGCAGTTTAGTAATATTGTAAATGGTACACCATCAGGTCCGTCTGTAACCGAGTCGTGCAACTTAGTGATGTGACTGAATATAATTTCCTCCGAGACGTGGAATTCCGTGTCTTAAACAGTTTGAGAACTATTATCATGAGTACCAAAAGTGTAACCATCGGGTGCATCAAATACGGATGAAAAATGTTTTGCAAACAGATTAACAATATCATGTCCTTGGTCTGTAGTAATATCTTTAAATTTCATCATCTTTGGTATGCCTCCGTTATTTTGCGTATCTCTTGCAAATTTTCAAAAGTGTCTCGGGTTAGAATGTATGTTGTTTTGAATGTTTTCCAGATATGTCTCTTATAGATCTTTCGAAAGACGTTTACATGAAGTTCTTAACTTACAGAACACTAAATAGTCCTCTGAACAGCTACTTTTCTTAAACTCTGCATGAGCAATTTTCTTTTGTATTGTTTTGGAAATTAGATCCCTGTTGTAGCACACAGGAAATTTATTATCTTTAATTTTGACACATTTCTTCGGAATGAACATGTCCATTCCCATATACAGGGTGTCTCAGACCACCCGTACCAGCCTTTTATTTCGACAACGCTTGGTCGAATGTGACTGGGACAAAAAAAAATTATTTCTAATTATTAACTAAATTGAAAATTAGTTATCCATTCAACACTCAATTTTCTCAAGTATGCTTTGCTCTTTTGTTATGTCAAAATAATTGGTGTTCGTGAATATTTGAAGTAAAATAAATTATTTTGACATAACAAAAAAGCAAAGCCTACTTGAGGAAATTGAGTGTTGAATGGATAACTAGTTTTTAATTGAGTTTTTTTGTTTATTTTTGTAAATATGCAAAATATTAAAAAAACATTTTAATAAAAGTTGTTTCTTTTAAAAAGACCTATCAATTAATACCATACTCGACCTATGTTGCCATTTGAAATTTTAAAGTTACTTCCGGTTCCGGGTACTTCCGGATTATTCCGGTAAAAAATAAATTCATTAGTGAATTCCTTGGGTTCACTTTGGTAATAAAATTTTTTGTCCCAGTCACATTCGACCAAGCGTTGTCGAAATAAAAGGCTGGTACAGGTGGTCTGAGACACCCTTAACACAGAATCCCAGTCAATATTATGGAAGAAATTGTTGAGACCTTCGTAATCAGCTTTTCTGTAAAGGAAAATTGTCTTCGTAGTCTCTAGCTGACTTATATTCATGGCCAATTCTATTTCACAATAATATGCCGAATGGTGACGATCAGTTTTCAGAAGAACATCGTGTGCTAATAAAATGTCAGTATCGATGTCCGAAAAGCATAGATCAAGATATGTATTTCGTATGTTGGGTATATGTACTATTTGATTGAGGTTTACGAATGCATAACAATCAACAATCTGTTGGGCTTGTATGCTATGTGTCATAATAATAAGTAGATTTGGTAAATGGTCATCGGAATAATCTGTTAATACAGGGAAATTTTCTATTAAGTATACATACAGGAAATTTTCTATTAGGTATACATATGCGTACGGTTACTTTTAATGAGTTCACTTTGAACCTTAAAACGAGTGTTTTCCACTCCCAGACTAAGCATGAAGTAAAATTTCGAGTTTAGAAAAGCCCCGTGAAAATTTGTCGAGGGTCGCGCAGCGACCCGAGACAAATTTTCTGGGCTTTTCTAAACTCGAAATTTTACTTCATGCGCCACCCGCATAAAATACAGATTTTAAGTAAAGTTTGAATATACATAAATTACACAATATTTTAGTGTTTTATACGCGTGGCGCAAGAAATAACATTTCGAGTTTAGAAAAGCCCAGAAAATTTGTCTCGGATCACTGCGCGACCCTCGACAATTTTCACGGGGCTTTTCTAAACTCGAAATTTTACTTCATGCTTAGTCTGGGAGTGGAAAACACTCGTTTAAAGCTTCAAATTGAACTTGAAGAAAAAAACAAGGAATATCTATAGATATACATAAAATAGGATGAATTTGAAATACGTATACTTAAAAGAAAAACTGCCTGTATCTATTTGCTCCGGAAAAATATGAATAATTCTAAACCATAATAAAAATAATAATTAATTCTCAAAAAACACTTGCTCAACCAAGGATTGCAAACACTTGTTAGAGCTTCAAATTGAACGCTTTTATAAAAACAACGAATATATGAAATTTTACAAAACGCTGTAATCACCGGGATATGAATAAATTGATAAATTGATTGTGAGTTACGTGAATCATCGGGATATGAATACTTACAAAAAAAACGAATCTAGTTAATTACATTCTAGTCGTGCAGACATTTCAGAATGCACCTTAAAAATTATAATTTTGGAGAATTGTTTCTCTAACTTGCTTTTCCTGTTTAATAAGGTTTGATATTAAAAATAAATTTGCAATTGGATAGAAACGTGTTAAAACCTACAATACTATTATCTAAATCTCGTGCGAATTTCCTCCCATTGTTAATTTCCGCAAGTCATCACTCAGAATGTTTACGTCTTTCATCGGATCACTTGTTATGAAAATTGCTAAACAATATAATCTAATGCATTGTTTTAAAATTAAACCACATCCACTGCATTCATTAATTCACAAATGGATTTTCTCGTGTGTAGATATGATCCAATTTTTAATTAATTTGTGTGTTGGTGGGGATTTTTCTAGGATATTTTGTATGCTGCAATTTTGTATTGTTAATCTTAAAAAAAACGCTTTTGGTATTTATGTGCATTGTTGATTTTGGGATGATTTATAATTGTGGGAGAAGGTTTTCCTTGTGTAATCGGAGCATGTGTGTTCAATTAATACGATTAATTAGTTCGTGGAAAATGCTTGGATCATAACTCATTCTTTTGACAGATGAAATTTGCTCGGTTTAATTGGGTGCTGTATTGTTTTCCACAGTGGATGATGGACCGACTGTTTGTTACATTAATTAATTTAATTGGCTAATTTATGAAGATTTTAAGATAACCTGAATTCAGTGAGAAATAATTTTGATAAATTAAATACAAGTAGTGAACTACTGGATAATGATGTTTCTACTATCTGCACTTTTAAAACAGTCTTTTGTTTGGTATTGTTTTTTTAGCCATTTTTTTCTAGAAAGTAATGATAGACATTAATTCAATTAAATTGTAAAATATTATAGTATGCAAGATAAAAGTTTTAAAATAGGAATCACTTAAACTGTAAAGACAACAAAATTGATTATCTTTCTCAATCAAAGAGTGGAAAGAGTAGAAGCTTCAAATTGAGCGTTTTTATAAATACAATGCATGCTTGAAAATGTACATCGTATACATAGAGTTATGTATCTTGAACAAGTTTCTCATCTTTCACGTGGTGAAACATATTTACCTATGATTTATTAAAGAAAACACTTGGTTAAATTTCACTAATATTAGTGAAATTCAACCAAGTGTTTTCTTTATTAAATCATAGGGCTGTGTATACTTAAAAGTAAAGTTCCCTGTATAGTTTTACTCTCGAGTTAATTTTCACTAAGTATGTAATAAAACTTTATAATACACTAGGCCAAAAAAAGCACCACTTGAAAATGCACCAAAATTACCGATTTTTCAAATCGCCATAACTCGGTTACTTTTTATTTATTTATTTATTTATTCTCTCACGGGAAACCCGTTTTACAAAGAATATGTACAAAATAATAACGATAATATAATTTTGGTCTAAAATGGATGAATTTTCGAGTTCTGGACGGTTTGAAGCTTTCTCTTTAAGGGCATGTTTTTTTTTCTCTTTAAGGGCATGTAGTTAATTCGACGCCAAGTTAATTGCACTCCCTGCCAGTCCCCAGAGAAAAAAAAAATGTTCCTGATATAAAAAAAAAGTCAAACTTTGCCAGGGTGCAACGGGTGGAAAAAAATCCTTTACTCAACTCACCACCCACGAAATCAAATTCATTCATTTTCCTTTCAACTGCACAAAAATCAAAGGTCTGTGACGATTTTGCGCGAAGTTATGATTTAATTTTCAAAAATCACATTGTAGCTTTATCGGTCACAACTCGTCTAATTTTGTATGAAATTGATGAACTTTTGAGTTATGAGAAGTTTGAAGTCTACTCTTCAACGATATCCAAATGTATGTGTTGCGACGTTTTTAAGAGAATAAGAAATAATAGTAATAAAATGTTCCTCATTTTACGGATCGACATTTGACGGATCGATATCATCGATTACGGCAACTGGACTGCAAAAAATGTGATTATTTCTTTTTAATTCATAACTTTGCGCGAAATCGTCGCAGACACTTGCTTGTTTGCGCACTTTAAAGGAAAATGAAAAAACTTGATTTCGTTGGTCGTTAGTTGAGTCCAGGATTTTTTTTCAATCATTGCACCTGGGCAAAGTTTGAAATTTTTTTATACCAGGAACATTTTTTTTATCTCAGGGGACTTGCAGCGGGTGCAATAAACTTGGCGTCAAATTAACTTACATGCTCTTAAAGAGAATACTTCAAACCATCCAGAACTTGAAAACTCGTCCATTTCAACCAAAAGCAACCGAGTTATGGCGGTTTGAAAAATCGGCAAAGTTTGACATTTTCTTATATCAGGATGTTTTTTTGTCGAGGGGTGCAATTAACTTGGCGTCAAATTAACATGCCCTTAAAGAGAAAGCTTTAAACCGTCCAAAACTCTAAGATTCATCCATTTTTTTTGGAAGAGAGTGCAATAAACTTGGCGTCGAATTAACATGCCCTTAAAGAGAAAGCTTTAAACCGTCCAAAACTCGAAGATTCATCCATTTTCGACCAAAAATCGCTATTTTTGGTGCATTTTCAAGTAGTGCGTTTTTTTTACAGAGTATATCATTAATAATAATAAATTGTCTTTATTCAAAATTTAAAAAAAAAAATACAAAAAAAGAAATTTACAATATCGAGAAATATTTCAAAAATTTAAAGTCACCCGGAGCTAAACCGAAAACCGTTATCTTGTCCGGAACGATACCGGAACTGAAAAAATATATTTTTGTTTAAAGTCGGAAATTTACATGTTATTTGGCAATAAGAACGTACAAAGATTAATCTTCGACAATAGTGATAATCTACTTTTGAATCTTAAACATATTCTACATTGAAATTTTGCGGATAAAGTGACACTATATTTTTTCTCAAATAGATGTTTCTTAAATTAATTTTAATGAAATAATGTAACTCTGCCAAATGATCTCATAAATTTATGAAATGTTTTCGTATGAAACATTAGTTTTTCTTCATGTTGCTTTAAATTGTTATAGTAACTATTATTATTAGTATTATAATTTAAATTTGCTCTCTCAGCGCCATCTCGTACCCCAGAAACAAACTACCAGCGAAAATTGGCCCTCTTAATTGAATCGAAAACAAAATCGAAACGAACAAAATAATGGTTCAAAGCCTTGGTATATTCTATACACACTTTTGAACGCCTGGAACAATTTTAACCAAACTTCGTGCACATTATGACCTATAAACATAAACAAACACGGGGGGGAGGGGGGTAGACACCCCTTATATCCCTCGGGGTAGGGGTGGACTCTAAAAGCAAACGTGGTGAATGCGCCGGGCAGGCATAAAATATTATCTAATAGAAGATTGAGCTAGTTAGTGTTGGTTCTGGTATTGGTTCTTTGGGGAGTACGCGTTTCTGCACTGCACTTAGGCCTCATTAGGCCCATTCTGCTCTTCATTAGGCCCATTGTGCTGATTATTTAGTGTCTGATAAATGGTCAAATAATTAATACAATTCTGCGACATTTTATACTGGTATCGTTTTACCTAATTTTCAGTAAACCACTTTTTTTTTTTTTTTGGGTTTGGCTTTTGCCTGGCCTTAGTAACGTAGACTATTGGCCAACATCAATTCTTAATTTTTATTTATTCCATTTAAGTATTTAATTCTTTACATGCTTATGCAACTAATTATGGACGGCACAATACATTCACTCACAACCATGGCTCCAGAGGGTGCCAATTTCCCCATAAGAAATTGGCATTCCCCGGTGGGATTCGAACCCACGACCCTCTGGCCCAAGAGCAGGAGCTCTACTCACTGACCCACGAGGGTCCCCAGTAAACCACTTAAAATAGGTTATTACAGTGAAATTCAGGAGAGATATCCTATGACTCATTGATGTAGAATGTGTGGTTCAATTTTTTTAGAGAGTATGTCGACAGTTGTATCTGCGACGATTCATCCTAGTTGTGTCAAATTTTGATATTACATGACAATGCCATACTGTTTAGGTTGCGAGTATATTAGTGCTCTTTCTTTTATAAAAGCTTTAAATCATAATTTCTTGCGATTTTTTTGTTTTGAGTATACATATCCCTATTACGGACTGTACATTTTTAAATATTCGTTGTTTTCTTAAAAGAGGTAAATTTGAAGTTTGAACGAGTGTTTTCCATTTCCAGGTTAAGATGAAGTGAAATTTCGAGTTTAGAAAAGCCTGAAAATTTGATTTGGTCACGTAGCGTGAAGCGCGGAGCGACCAAACCAAATTTTCAGGCTTTTCTAAACTCAACATTTTATATCATGTGCCACGCGTATACGACACTGATTTCAAGCAAAGTTTACTCGTTCACAATATTTTATTGCTTTCAGTGTTTAATACGCGTAGCGCATGAAGTAAAATTTCGAGTTTAGAAAAGCCCAGAAAATTTGTCTCGGGTCGCTGCGCGACCCTCGACAAATTTTCACAGGGCTTTTCTAAACTCGAAATTTTACTTCATGCTTAGTCTGGGAGTAGAAATCACTTGTTTAAAGCTTCAAATTAAACTTTAAAACACAAGGAATATCTAAAGATTTACAGAAAATAGGCTAAATTTCGAATACGTATACTTAAAAGAAAAACTCAAAAAAACACTAAAATATTGTAAAATTTATGTATATTCGAACTTTACATGAAATCTGTGTTTTACACGCGTGGCGCATGAAGTAAAATTTCGAGTTTAGAAAAGCCCAGAAAATTTGTCTCGGGTCGCTGCGCGACCCTCGACAAATTTTCACGGGGCTTTTTTAAACTCGAAATTTTACTTCATGCTTAGTCTGGGAGTGGAAAACATTCGTTAGTAGCTTTAAATTGAACGCTTTTATACAATCAAAGGATATCTAAAAACTTACATTGGGATATATTCTATAGAATAAAATTCACTGCATATTGGTTCTTCGAACTAAATAATTTTTTTATAAAATATCATTAGTTTTTGTCTATTGAGTAAAAAATAGTGCACGTTCACTTAGAAGATGGCAATCTGAACAATATAATATAAACAGTTTCGATATTTCAAATGAAATATGTCGCATGTTGGTTTTTAACCGATTCACATATAATATGAATAAGAGAAAACTATTTTAATATGCAAAATTCGATTTTGATGCATCGCGGACATCACAAATATTTTTTATAATAAAATTCCATGAAATTTATTAAAAATACAAATAAATTTATAAATAAATGTCATGGAATTTTTTTACATAAAAATGTTCCTTTAGGTTTCGATTTTTGCTGTCAATTTGCAGGCATTCGCTGTTTATATAGAAGATTTGAATTTAAAGCTTCTTACGAGTGTTTCCAATCCTTGATTAAGCATGAAGTAAAATTTCGAGTTTAGAAAAGCCTGAAAATTTGGTTTGGTCGCTCCGCGAAGCGGTGCGACCAAACCAAATTTTCAGGCTTTTTTAAACTCGAAATTTTACTTCATGCGCCAGGTGTATAAAACACAGAAATATTGTAAAGTTAAAAATATACTGCTTGTGTTTGATTTCATGTTAATTCATTTTACAAATGTTTATTTCGAATAATTCGAACGCCTGGAGCAATTTCTTTTAGAATATGTGAAAGTACACTTAAAAGAACAAATCCCTGTATATTTATATTCACCATTTATCTACCTGATGAAGCCACAGTGTGGTAAAACTATTGTTGTAAAACAATAAATCAAATTTTGAAACCTAAACAAATTATGTGTTTTATTAAACAAATTATGTGTTTTATTAAAGTGATGTATATTTCCTTAATGTAATTTAAATCGCCAGTCAGGGGGTTAAAAATGTTAAGACTACTTTAGATTCTACTACCACTAAAATTCAAGAAAGCTATTTTATCAATAAATCTGGTTAATTGGTCTTTCGAACCAATTAACCAGATTTATTGATAAAATAGCTTTCTTGAATTTTATTTGTAGTATATTCACGCTTGATTTAGTATTTTTAAAAAGAAAATTATCAAAAACCTGTCATCATTGAAAAAATCAATTACATTTTATGGACGCATATACCTTTGTCCACAAATAGCCATCATCAGATAAAACCCCAGCTTCCTTAAACAAACAAACACAGCAACAACAAAAAAAAAACCTCAACGACTCCATGCGCCAGGCATCGTAATAATACCCACATCGACTCGTGCAGAAGAGCCCCATTAATAAGATCAAACCTCCCGATATCAACACTTACTCGGTAATATCCAGCCTCTCCAGAGCCATCTTGAGATTCTTGATGGCCAGCCTCTTGGTGTCGGTATCGTTCCTTAACCTCGATAACCTCTCCTCGGCCTGCTTCTTCTCCACTTCCGACAGCTCCCTGATGGAATTGGTGTTGTTGTTGTTACAGATGTTGTTGCCGTTGCGGATGTGGGTTAGACGGAGTCCGGGTATGCTTAGTTGACCTTTCAGACTTTGGATGATGTTTTCTTTGTCGCGTAAAGCATTCCTTAGGCTCTCTAGTTCTTTTACGGCGATTTCTTTCGGGATCGAACGGTTTGAGCCGCCCAGGCTCACGCCGCTTAAGCTCCCGTTCTTTTTTCTTCTTGGGGTGGAAGATAAGGATACTTCTATACTGGCCATCTGAAAAAAAAAATCCCATTAAAGAAACAACGATTGCCTCAAAATGCACACGCATCAGCATACAGAGAGTTTTATGTAACACCGAACATTGTCATAACGAAAATTGTTCTTTTAAGTACACATAAGCAAACCATGTACATTTTTGCGACGCTCGGTTTTTTAAACGAATTTAATTTGAAGCTCTAAACGAGTGTTTTCCACTCCCAGGCTAAGCATGAAGTAAAATTTCGAGTTTAGAAAAGCCTGAAAATTTGGTTTGGTCGCGTAGCGCGAAGCGCGGAGCGGCCAAACCAAATTTTTAGGCTTTTCTAAACTCGAAATTTTACTTCATGCGCCACCGGTACAAAACATTGATGCAATATAAAGTTTAGCGGTGTGTTTTAAACTTCGTAATAAGTCAGTGTTTTGTACCGGTGGCGCATGAAGTAAAATTTCGAGTTTAGAAAAGCCTGAAAATTTGGTTTGGCCGCTCCGCGCTTCGCGCTACGCAACCAAACCAAATTTTCAGGCTTTTCTAAACTCGAAATTTTACTTCATGCTTAGTCTGGGAGTGGACCACTTTTTTTTTAAATTTCAAATTTAATTCTTAAAAAAATAAAAACAACGATTATCTAAAGATTTACGGCACATACGCTGTAATTGGGACATATATACTTGAGAGTATGTACACTTCTGTGCAATAAAATTAAGCACACAAAATATGTTATAGTTTAAAAAGGACGTGATGAGTCTCCTAGTTACGAAAATTTGTAAATATGTCTATTTCCTTAATGTCAAAATGCTGCGTCATTTAGACAACAATTCAAACATTCGAATTGTAACTAAAATAGAAGATTGTTTTTCTATTTCGGCTTTGTTGTCTTTATTACGAGCATTTTTTCAGAAAGTCATAGTTCTGTTTTTTTTAATAAAGATGTTATTTTCAAGTTATGGTGTTTTATCATTTAGTGAAACTGCTGCTAGGCAATTAACATAGACCGGAACTATACAACTAGAATATTGTGAAAAATAGTTATAAGACTTGTGCTTAATTTTATTGCACAGAAGTGTACAAGTTGAGGTATTAATTGCGATTGATTGGCTACAATTTATAACGGTCATATAGGCAACCCGATTTACACATAACTTAAAAATTAAAGATGTCAAATTGTATTGGATGAAAATGTTCGGTGTTACATAAAACTCTCTATATGTATTTGGATTGATTGAGTTACTTGAAGATAATTATACTTTGATTAAAAAACACTTAGAACCTTTCTTCAATACTTTATTTTGTAACCAAATGTACATTTCGGACACGAAGTGTCCATTATCAATGGTTTGATACTAATACGAAAAATATACATTTTACACTGATATATATACACTAAAAAATGAGGGAATTAGAGGGTGTCGGTATGGGGTGTGGTTATGGTGGTAATAAACTAATTTTAGCCGAAAAAAGGTTATCTGTGGGTAAGTAGGTACGTGTTTGATGGGGATTCCAAGGGATTAGGAAAACACCCGAGTTTCACGTGGACACACTAAATCTAATAAAACATTTTCGAGCGGACTTAAATCGAAATTTAACAGTAGGTTTTCTTGTTTTTTCATTTGAATTGCCTTCAACATATAGTGTGTAGAATGTTTCAATAATTTTACGTTTTCTAAAATGAACTTATATACTTTAGTGTATATATATCAGTGTAAAATGTATATTTTTCGTATTAGTATCAAACCATTGATAATGGACACTTCGTGTCCTTAATGTACATTTGGTTACAAAATAAAGTATTGAAGAAAGGTTCTAAATCTCTATATGTATACCTGAAAAAAAATCCCTGTAAGTTTATGTCTGCAGCCCCACCAATAAAAATTCTCACGAAACGCTACTGACTCTAGAATAATTACGTATTATCTATTGTCCCAATATTTTGATAGAACAAATTGGCCATTGATCTTGAATTTTAAGAAGAATTGCAGCTTAAATATGTATTCAACTGGTCTTCATTAACACGCAGAAAGATTTTCGCGAAATTTAATTCTGACATGATTCAATCCAGATTTACTCAAACAGAAAAAAAAAATATGTAAAGTACCAACAATTATAACATGATACACGGTCGCATTAAGGAAGCAGGCAACTGTAGACGAATGGATAACGGTGTGAAAATCGATCCTTTCGAAAAAAGAAACATCGCATCCACATGCGATCCCGTCTACGATTTCTTACATGGCTCAATTTGTCATCGTATTACTGAAGGAATTCTAAACACTCCGAGAAACGTAATATCCGTCTTTTAGAATTCAACGACATCCACATACACATAGTTCCATTTCTATGAAGCAACACGAAATGAACCGCTCGATTTTTTGTAGATATAAAAAATTCCATCAATTCTAGAAGAAAACATATTCTTGCAAATTATTTAATAATACTTTTGAATTGATATCTAATTCATAACATGCCCACAGGGCAAACACATTAAAGTAATATTTCATCAACATTAAAACAACGTTTAATGTTGCTACAATGTTGCTACACCGTTATTTGTTTTCAACACACAACACAAATTCAATTTTGATATTTGTTTTCTGGTTTCACAAACAGAGTTCTGCTCGCTCGTGGACGAAACAGTGACCTGTATATGCACTTTGTGCATTCGTGTCACTGACGATGCCACTATGAAGCATTAGATGGCGTTAGCTATCGAAATCATTAATAGTTATTTGTTTGTTTTTTGCTCAGTGGGTGAATTTGTAATCTTTATTCTGTAGTATAAGTGTTAAAATTATGTAAAAACTTAACAAGTGTAAGAAATCATATACCTACAGTTTTTTTTCTTTTAGGTATATAACCCAACGCAAATTACTTAAAGCACTTGAACTTTGAAAGATTTGGTTAGACGCCCATTATTCGTGGCCCCCTAAGCCCGGACCTAGTGGGCCTAATAATAATAATAATAAAAATCAGTCGAATATATTTTCAAAAACTAAGAAATTGATGTTAATATGATAAACGAGTACGTGTTTACTAGTGAAAACGATTAATTACTTTCCGTACTTGAACTTTACCTCGGAAACGTGATACTTTGATCTTCACGACCTCTAAATATGCTAATATTACATGGGAATGCAATGAATCTGCTTCGGGTCAATTATTTACACAAACAAATTAATTGAACGGGCATTTATGAAAGCAGAACGTTTTCTCAGACGTTTTTTTGTGTACATTTGCATTTTTGTTTTCAACCTTGATTTTGTGAAAATGCACCGCAATATTCTACCATCCCACTGAGCAAACACATTTAAGTAATGTTTTATCAATATAAAAACAACGTTTAATGTTGCTACAATGTTGATGTAACGTTACACAATGAAACACTTTTAACTTTGTTTGTATAACACGTTTTATCTAATGTGACTGCAGTTTCGACAAATTTAGCTTGTCATTATCAAACATGGAGTAACTTAAACTAGAGGTTTTACAGGTATATATACACAATTACAAAACAGCGGTAAAAATGGGGATGTACATTAGGTCAACCTGGTCGTTAATTAAGGGAATTCCCGGATTAGCGCGGGCTTTGTGTATCTCTAGTGCTTCTAGCAAATTCATTTTACGACCCTTTTCGGCATGATGGATTATGGTAAGTACATCTTTTTCAAAAGTGTGATTTTCGTCTAAAAGGTGTTTTGCAAAAGACGACTTATCACTCTGTTTAAGCCGAAAGGAGCGCAAATGTTCCCTCAATCTTATGTTGAAATTACGACCAGATTGGCCAATGTAGATCCCTTGACAAACTGCGCAAGTTAATTTATATATTCCGGATTTATTAAATTTATCTAATTTTGTTTTACTATTAAAGATATGGTTATTGATTTTACAGTACGGTTTGAATGCAACTTGAATATTATGCTTTTTTAGGATACATTGACCAATCTGGTCGTAATTTCAACATCCCCATTTTTACCGCTGTTTTGTAATTGTGTATATATACCTGTAAAACCTCTAGTATAAGTTACTCCATGTTTGATAATGACAAGCTAAATTTGTCGAAACTGCAGTCACATTAAATAAAACGTGTTATACAAACAAAGTAAAAAGTGTTTCATTGTGTAATTAACATGTATAACGAAGTAGAAGCCTCCACAATACAGAATTTGATGTAACGTTATTTGTTTGTTTTTTGCTCAGTGGGATGTTAGTTACAGTAACATTAAATGCATAATTCCTTATTCTACGCTCCTAAATTATAATTAATAGAAATAATCCAGTCGAAAAAAATCAAAAAGCACAAAAGGACGGAATTTAGATTAATTTAAATCTGTCGCGTTTTTGTATTACATTTTTAATGCCCGGTATTATAAACGATTAGATAAATATTTTTGGAGTAAATTTATTTACGTAGTAAACTAATGGGCAAATAAAATTGCGTATTATAAAGCAAACCTACCAAATAAATAGCAATTCTAGAAATAAATAATTTATTTAGTAGATTACCGACCGCAAATATACATTTTTATTGTGGCGATAGATAGAACCACCAATTTTTAAAATTGACTTGTCAATCTTTCAAATTGAATTGTCAATCAAATTGGAGATTTAGTATAATTCCTTATAATTATGAAGAATAACCGTGAAATAGGACAGAATTACACAGAACAAGAAAAACAAAGCTTATTAGAAATTATAAAAGATTTAAGTACCTATGCCAAAAACAAAACAAAAAAAAAAAAGATTTAAACGAATGTTTTCCACTCCGAGGCTAAGCATGAAGCAAATTTTCAGAGGTTCGTCGATTTTTTAAAAACGTTCAATTTGAAGTTTCGAACGATTGTGTTCCACTCCCAGGCTAAGCATGAAGTAAAATTTCGAGTTTAGAAAAGCCTGAAAATTTGGTTTGGTCGCGTAGCGCGAAGCGCGGAGCGACCAAACCAAATTTTCAGGCTTTTCTAAACTCGAAATTTTACGTCATGCGCCACGCGTGTAAGACACTGATTTCAAGTGAAGTTCACTTGTTCACAATATTTCAGTGTTTTCAGTGTTTAATACTCGTGGCGCATGAAGTAAAGTTTCGAGTTTAGAAAAGCCTGAAAATTTTACCTCATGCTTAGCCTGGGATTGGAAAACACTCGTTCGAAACTTTAAATTTAACGTTTTTAAAAAATCGACGAACGTCTGAAAATTTGCAGCGTATATACAAAGCAATAAATGCTTCAAATTTTACAACGCATGCATCGAAATATGTACACTTAAAAAATCTTCCCTGTAAAAATAACATTTTCAGGTTTTTCTAAACTCGAAATTTTACTTCATACTTAATCTAGGAGTGGAAAGCGCTCGTTTATAGCTTCAAATAAAACTAATTTAAAAGAAGCGTATGCATATGTATAAAAATCCCTGGTTATGTCAACGGGTTGCTTCTGACTTGAATCTAAGTCTTCGACGCCTTAGAATTTCTTGTGTTTCAAATTAATCACTGTCAGGGAAGATACTAAAAGCGAACTTAAATCTGACACGAATGATATGGTAAACACGATATCCGTAATAAAATTAATAAATACAAGTAGTAGAATCTAAAGTAGTTATAATAATATAATACACTTTTGACTTTTAACTGTCAAATTATTTAGAGAATAAAAGTTACTTGGTAGAAAAACAAACAAATCATTTACTGAGGAGATTTATTAGCCAAATAAAGTTATTTTGTGTTTATAATACCGAAATCTTTGAAATAAATTAATTTATTCCTAAAGTAAATTTTATTTAGGGAATAAAACGTTTAATACCGGACATAGGTAAAATGTATAAATCGCTAAATTTTTATCAAAAAACTTTCGTTTTTTCATTAAAATGAATATAGGTGTTGAATTTTTCAGAAATTAATTAATTTAACCTAATACAAAATATAAAAATAAATGTCATTTAATTTTCACAAATAATATCTTATTGCGTAAAAATCGTTTTAAATTGGAAATATAGAAAAAAAGTTTAATTGATAATTAAATTTGTTTAATAGACCGCTTAAAGAAAGCTGATTGAAATTATCAATTAATGCATTTATATGTGACTGCAATTAAAATGATTTTTCTCTTGTTATAAAGACATTTATATCTCGGATCTACAATTATTACTAATTACAACAATTTTTGTTGGGATCATTATAGATATGTTTCCTATAAGGATATTTTTGCAGTGCTCTGTTAAAAACAGAGTTTTTATAAATACAGCCAGTGATGTAAAATTATCGGTAATTTAAAATTCCCGGTAATATTACTGGAAACAATCGGTAATTTAAAGTTTAATAAAACTAATTTTACTGCAAAAAAACAATGTAATCTCAAAAATTGCAGATTCTAAATAAAAAGGAAATCAAACAGTACAGTTCGTAGCAGAGCTGGGCAGGATTTGAATCCTGGATTCGAATCCTTTTAGAGGATTCAAAAGAGGCATTCGAATACTTTAGTTAAACTAGATTCGTGATCCGGATTCGTTACATTTTTTAAGAGGATTCGTATTCGAATCCAAATGCGGGTGATTCGAATCCTTATAATAGGATTCGAATATTTATAAAAAGATTCGAATATTTATAAAAGGATTTGAATACTTAAAAAAGGATTCGAATACTTACAAAAGGATTTGAATCGTCAAAAATAATTTGAATTAATTGTGAGGATTAACATGAAAAATTTGTTTTGTAGGGTAGTAAATTTCTCGCATAATCACTGTTTTATACGCGTGGCGCATGAAGTAAAATTTTGAGTTAAAAAAGCCCAGAAATGCCCAGAAAAGGCCAGAAAATGTTCACGGGGCTTTTCTAAACTCGAAATTTTACTTAATGCTTAGTCTGGGAGTGGAAACGCTCGTTCAAAACTTAAGCATGAAGTAAAATTTCGAGTTTAGAAAATCCTGAAAATTTGGTTTGGTCGCGTAGCGCATAGCCCTACCAAATTTTCCAAATTTTCAGGCTTTTCTAAACTCGAAATTTTACTTTATGCGCCACGCGTACAAAACACTGATTTGACGTGAAGTTCAAAAACACACAAATACATCTTTAATCGGTGTAACACGGAATCAGATATTTAGTCTGTTATCAACGATGTTCAGTGTTAATAATAAATAATTAGATATTTAATTGATGATGCGGATACATGATGAAACTCCATAATACTATTTGAAATAAAACAACACAACACATTATTTCATCTGCCTGATGAAGCCACTGTGTGGTGAAACATGTTGCAGTGTTCAACAATAAAAGTGAAACCCTCCCAACTGTGTTCTTTAATTTCAAATAAATAATTAGATTTTGAATATTTTTGATAAAACAACTGCTAAGGATATTTATATGTTAATAGTAGCAAAAAATAATAAAATCAAATTTATTCTTCAAGGGTTTGTATTCGTGATTCGAAAGAACTGGATTCAAATCTTTGATTCAAATCATATTTATCTCTTACGAATCCTTTATACGAGTATTCGTGATTCGAATCATATTAGGTGATTCAGATTCGTGATTCGAATCCTTTTTACGAGGATTCGTCCCAGCTCTGGTTCATAGTACATTCAAGAAATTACAAAATCAATCAAACTAAAAAACAAACATCTCAAAACTTGGTAGAAATCTATAATTTTTATTTATATTATTATTTTCATATATCTAGTGAGATTAGCTTAGAAAACATATGATATTCTGAAATTTCACAAAAAAGTGCTACGGACCTTTTTTTGTTTATAATCTTCTCAGCTGCATATTTTGTTTGAAACATTTATTTATTTTTCATGTGCAAATTTCTTAGCTAGTTGAGGCACTTAATGTTTAAAAATCCATGATCACTTAAATAAAACACTTAATGATTTTCAACTAATTGTGTATTTCACGACAATTGTTTCGCAATGTTGTTGCTTCTTTGGGTGAAGAACATATAATATTTAGAGATTTCTTAAAACTACTACTTTATACAAATTTAAAAAGTGGAGGTGAAAGGTCTACGGTTTTCCATCCGTAGCAGTGGAGAGCTGGAAAGGTCTGTTTGCTCATTTAGTAAATTTCCCGATTTTGTTGATGGTAGTTTAAGTCAGAACATTAGTAATTATTTAAAAAAATTAGAAATAAATCCTGCGTTCAAAACAAACAATAGTTTAGAAAAAGTCATTAAAAATAATAAAAATAAAGTTGAGAGAACTCAGCGCAATGGGGTCTATCTGTTAAGTTGCAGTGACTGCCCTAAAGTTTATGTAGGACAAACTGGAAGAGCTTTCGAAGAGCGCATAAATTAACACCATAAATGTTTCATTAATAAGAAAAACACGTCAACATACGCGAACCACCTAATTGAGGAGGACCACACGTTCAACAAAAACTTCAGAATCCTCCACGAAGAGAAGAACGGACGAAAATTAAATTTGCTAGAAAACATGGAAATCAACAAGCATGTCACATCGGGAAATTTACTAAATGAGCAAACAGACCTTTCCAGCTCCTCACTGCTACGGATGGAAAACCCCAGACCTTTCGTGGAGGTGAAAGGTCTGGAGTTTTCCATCCGTAGCATAAATATATAAATTTGTATAAAGTAGTCGTTTTAAAAAATCTGTAAATATAATAAGTTCTTCACCTGAAGAAGCAACAACGTTGCGAAACAATTGTCGTGAAATACACAATTAGTTGAAAATCATTAAGTGTTTTATTTAAGAAAGCATGTGTAAATTTGTGAGAAATCGATGTTTTCCGTTTTTCTTACCTCCTACGGGGGTGGTTTTCGGGGGAATCCCGGGGGTAGGAGCGGTATACTTTTTTTCATCCTATTAGGAGTCCAGTACTTGACATGCTTGGACATTTTCAGCTAATTCGGGCGATTTTTAGAGGTTGGGTGGTATTTTCGTGTCTGACAAGTGGACTACATATAGAATATTAGAATCTACGTCTAATTTGTTTTAATTATTCTTAACAAGACAAATTAGTTGTAGAATGCAAAAAGTGTTTTATACGCATAGCGCATGAAGTAACATTTCGAGTTTAGAAAAGCTTGAAAAATTAAATAGGTCGCATCCGCTTTGCTACGTAACCAAACTATCATATGTTCAATTAAAAAAAAAATCTCTAGAGTGCCATGGAAAATATTGTAGGTTGCCAACTCTAAAAATTTACATTATAATTATTATGTTTGACGTTTCATATGTCAATTCCTAAGGTGTGTAGCCTATAAGTTGACTACACACTTCAGGAATTGAAATATAAAACGTCAGACATAATAATTATAATGTAAATTTATGAAGTTGCCAACCTAGAATATTAAAAAAAAAGATTAAATCATGGCACTCTAGAGGTTTTTTTTATTGAACATATGATACATTTTTAGGCTTTTCTAAACTCGAAATATTACATCATGCTTAGTCAAGGAATGCATACACTTGTTAGAAGCTATAAATTTATAGCTTTAATAAAATCAATTAATCTCTAAAAATGTACATCAGGAATTGCATGTATACATTGAATTAATTGTATAAAAAGAGTGTTGAATTAATAGTATACAATTAATTATTTATTCGCAAAAAAGATTAAAAACAAAATCAATAAGTTCGTTCGGCTTACAACTCAAAAATTTGCATAAATAATTATAACTTATTAAGTCCAGCACCGGGTTATTGAATTAGCCGTTTGGAATTCAATTAATCACCCGTGAAAACGTGTTTTGCAAATTTTCCCAATTAATTAATTAATTTTTATTACATTTAAATCGAATCATTTTTATGCAATAAATCTCGCCCGGCGTTGCTCAATCGGAATCGAACTCCATGTGCCAAATGTGGCACGCTTGCATCGTGAATAATTTATGTCCGTTTTGTTTTCGTCGTGTTCGATTGTGTGTGCACTTATTATTACAATAATAACACATTGTTTCCGAGGCGAATTTGCATGCCTTTTGATGGTTCGGAATTCCAGTGTCCTTGCGTGGGTTCAGCACCAACAATTTGATTTACGATTTGATTATTTTCTTCAAAATAGATTGAAACGCAAATTGTTGATTAATTGTATTCTATTCTAATGGATTGTGGGTGTTCAAATATTTTTGTTGTTAGTAAAGAAGTTTTGTAAGCAATTATAAATAATTGAACTGTGAATTTTAATTGATCATTCGACAGTAATTTTTAATTTTAAGTATACCCAGTAATCACACATATAATATACAGGGTGTTCAATTTTTTCCTATAATTTTAATTACAAAGTAATTCTAGAGGGTAGGGCGTGGGAACTTCTTTTTTTAAAATTAAATGAAAAACGACACATTTTTAAACTACTTATTACTCCTGTCACACAACACGGAAAATTTGGTTTTATACCGTTTACAAAAAAAACATCTTGTAAATGTCACCTTTATTTACAAGATGTTTTTTTTATAAACAGTATAAAAAAAATCTCTATTGTGTGACAAGAGTAATACATGGTGCGGCAGGGAAACTTGCTGATTTGAAAGGTCAATAAAAGAAAAAGTATTTCACATATAGATTTAATTCTATTTTTTTATCGTATTGTACTCATACTGAATTATTTTTGTTTCAAGTGGTTTTAAAAATAATATCGGACCAATGGCGGCCCTCATTAGCGATACACTGATCCATCCGCTTTTTGAAGTTTCGCTCCATTCTATCGACGGGAATGTTGGCGATGGCTAGGCGAATGTTGTCCTTCAGGTGTTGCAGGGTCCGTAGTTTGTCATTGTAAACAATAAATTTGAGATATCCCCATAAAAAGAAGTCACAGGGAGGTAAATCGGGGGAGCGCGCCGGCCACAGTACCTCACCTCTCAAGGAGATTAGGCGCTCATGGAAGTGTTGCCTCAAAAGTTCCATTGAAGTTCTCGCTGTGTGTGCCGTGGCTCCGTCCTGCTGGAACCATACGCCCCTAAGTTCCATTTCTTCAAGTTTTAGGAGAAATATGCTTCAATCACGACAGCCTCACCCTTTTGACGTTTTCTGGTGTTCTGGAAGTCCGTTGACCGTCAGGCCCTTTTTTGCTACACTGCCACTTTGCCTGAAAGCGTCCACCCACGAAACGATTGATTGCCGGCCAGGAACGGGACCCGTGGGGTAAATATTGAATCGAGTTCGGAAGGCACGTTGGGTGGCAACCACCGAACGGCCATTGAAAACGTAGGCCTCGACAGCGAACGCAAGCTAATCCTTTGTCCAACGCTAGACAACAACTGGCTTGAGCGGTAACAAAACTTCAAGACCCCCTCTATCGAATAAGACCCTATCTACCCTTTTCTGACCACGATTCGCTCATTGGCGCCCAATTCAAATCAGCAAGTTTCCCTGCCGCACCTTGTATAACACCTTCACTGATTCAGTCGAATTCTGAAGTTTCGGTCTACTCTTTCAAGCATTCCGATTAGTATATTGACAATTTCAGATCGGATTTTGTCTTTAGGTCTTCCAGGGTCTGTGAACAATTGGTATAAACTCGGAATTTGAGATAATTCTACAGGAAATAATCACAAGAGGTTAAATTAGGCGAGCGTGAGCCTCTCAAGGAGATCAGCTGCACGGAGAAGACTTCTTTCAACAAACGCATTGAAGTCCTAGCTGTGTGGGTTATGGCTCCCTCTTGCTAAAACCGTACACACATTGTCCAGTTCTTCGAGAGTAGGCAAAATAATACTCCTGAATAATTTTCTAATAAAATTCTGAATTCACGTTTACCGTGAAAAATGCTGTGTGGGTTATGGCTCTAGCTGTGTGGGTTGTAGCTCCCTCTTGCTAAAACCATACACACATTGTCCAGTTTTTCGAGAGCAGGCAAAAAGAGACTCCTGAATGATTTTCTAATAAAATTCTGAATTCACGTTTACCGTGAAAAATGCTGTGTTGGTTGTGGCTCTAGCTGTGCGGGTTATGGCTCCCTCTTGCTAAAACCATACACATATTGTCCAGTTCTTCGAGAGCAAGCAACAAAAAACTCCTGAATTATTTTCTAATAAAAATCTGAGTTCACGTTTACAGTGAAAAATAGGCATCTGCAGCAAAAGCGTGCTGCTCTCCCGACTAAAGCAATTTTGTGACTAAAATGACTAGGGGCACAAATTTTTCACCCAGGCCCTTCCACTGAGTCCTTCCCCACCTTTCTGTTACCCTCTAACTTCACTGCGCCCTTTTCAAAAAAGGAGATTCCCAAGCCCCACCCTGCAACTATAAATGTAATTAAATTACAATTTCGCCTAGGGAGATAAATTCTATATAACATAATCAAAAATATGGATTTTAAATTAAGCTAGTATAAAACATAATTTAATGCAAAATATATTTCAGCAATTTAAACGTTACAACCTTCCTTATTTAATTACAACCCCATTATTACCAACATTACGTTTATCTTCACATAAAGATCTAAAGAACTACGCTAATATCTTTTTTATTGCTGAGTGTATTCAAGGAAATGACTTTGGGAACTTTAGCTGGCGTTTTCCGAACGACTTCCTCCGCGAACACGTCGAAGCTCGAGTGCAGTTATTACCTCGAGAAATATAAACAATTTGCAGTGCATGAATGTTTACGACCGGCAATTATTAACGATTTTTTATTGCCAGCGACAGGACTCGAAAACAAAAGCGATTGTTTGCTAGCGGAGCACGTGCAAACATTTCATTTTTATATTTTCGCCAGAAAAGTGTAGGAGTTATTGGCGTACGTGCAAAATTTCTATTAGGAACGCGGTGTTTGTGATTTTCAGTTTGGAAATTTCCAGAGTTGAATATACCCTGAAAATTTGGATTAGTCGAGTAGCGAAGTTTTCAGACGTATTAAACACTGATTTAGTGAGGATTTTTAAAAACGTATTAAGTATTAAGAGATTGATATTTTCCAAGTTAATAATTCGACCATTTATTCCTCTTTCAACTAATTCTGGGTATATTTAACAGAGCTGGGACGAATCCTCGTAAAAAGGATTTTCCGGTTTTTTCGAATCTCGAATACAGATCCTTTAGGAATAAATTTGATTTTATTATTTTTTTGCAACCATTAACATATAAATATTGTTACCAGTTGTTTTAACAAAAATATTCAAAACCTAATTATTTATTATTAGCGCCGAACATCATTTATAACAGACTAAATATCTGATTTCGTGTTACTCTGATTAAAGATGTATTTGTGTGTTTTTGAACTTCACTTGAAATCAGTGTTTTATACGCGTGGCGCATGAAGTAAAATTTCGAGTTTAGAAAAGCCCCGTGAAAATTTGTGTCGGGTCGCTGCGCGACCCTCGACAAATTTTCTACACGGGGCTTTTCTAAACTCGAAATTTTACTTCATGCTTAACCTGGGAGTGGAATGACTCGTTTAAAACTTCAAATTGAACTCTATTATAAAATCGACGAATGCCTGAAAATTACGTTAATGAAAAATTCACTGAATATCATTAAAATCGGGAAAGTTAGAGAAAAGTCATGGAATTATATTCAAATTGACCAAAACACTAGCAAAAAAGCCATATATTATTAAATTTTTCGAAATCAACAGGCTTCAGAAAAATTTAAAAACACGTAAAAATTTATAAAACCAACTTAAATATTGACAAAAACAATGAAAACAATTTAACAAAATGAGGGTTTCCCACAGAAGAAAGTTATATTAAAAGGCCAAGGAAAAAATCTTAAATCAGGGAAATGTCAGTTTTACTTTAAATAATATTAAACAAAATTTTGAAAAGTAGATTAAAAACATTTTCAGTAATTTAACGTTCTTATCAAAGCATTTAGTTTGAAGTTTCGAACGAGCGTTTCCACTCCCAGACTAAGCATGAAGTAAAATTTCGAGTTTAGAAAAGCCCCGTGAAAATTTGTCGAGGGTCGCGCAGCGACCCGAGACAAATTTTCTGGGCTTTTCTCAACTCGAAATTTTACTTCATGCGCCACGCGTATAAAACATTGATTTAAGGAGAAATTTCAAAACACACAAAAGACATTTTTTATGTTAATCCTTATAATTAATTCGAAATATTTTTGACTATTCAAATCCTTTTGTAAGTATTCCTCTCCTTTGGTAAGTATTCGAATCTTTTTATAAATATTCAAATCCTCTTATAAATATTCGAATCCTTTTATAAATATTCGAATCTTTTTATAAGGATTGGAATCACCCGCATTTAGATTCGAATACGAATCTTCTTAAAAACATGTAATGAATTCGGATTACGAATCCAGTTGAACTAAAGTATTTGAATGCCTTCTTTGAATCCTCTAAAAGGACACTAAAAAAGACCTTTATTCCTTACTTCACTTTTTATTTGTATCCTTAGATGTAGATTTTGAGACACAAGGTGCTCATTATCAATAACAAACTGTTTGTTATTGATAATGAGCACCTTGTGTCTCGAAATGTATGTCTAACGATACAAATTACATTTTAAATAAGGAATAACAGTCGTTTTTGGTGTAATAATCACTTCACGTAAACTCAATAACATACAGTTACCTCTAAAATCCTGCCCAGCTCTGATATTTAATAATATTCGAGTATTCGTAGTAAATTTGTTGAAAAGTAAATTGAATACTAAAATAATTTATATTCGTTTACATGATTTTTGTCGATTTATGATAAATATCTTTAACTTTTTATCAATTTTCAAATAACTTAACTTTTAGAGTTAACTCTATAATTTGTTTGGCCTTTAATAGGTTAATATTCTATTTCTAAGAAAAAAAAAGTTGCTTTTGAAATAATAAAAAAAAAACAGTAAATGTATAATAAATTAGTTAACGGAACCAGTGCTGCCAACACTATGCTACTGGATGTCTAAAAATGTCGCTTAACAAATCTCCAGAAATCACCAGACTTTGTATTTTGCTATAACATAAATATTATAAATACATATTTACAAAACAACAAAAAATAGTTCTTTATTTATTAACGTTAAAATATATAGAAACTCTAAAATAACTAAAGATGCATTGTTGTATCATATGTTCAATAAAAAAACCTCTAGATTGTTATGGTAAGTATTTATTGTAGGTTGGCAACTCTTAAATTATATATTAGAATTATTATATCTGACGTTTTATATGACGATTTCTAAAGCCTGTAGCCAACTTAAATTAAAAAAATGATTAAATTATCTCACTCTAGAGGTTTTCTTTTTATTAAACATACGATATAAATATATTTTATTATTATAATTATACTATTATAATAATAATAATAATAATAATAATAATAATAATATTTATTTATTACCCAACAGGAAAAATCCTAATTACAAGGCAATATGTACAATAATATAGTAGAATAATATGATACTTAACAAATAATAATAAACAAAATAAATGATATGCCTAAACAATAAAATGTTAACTTTTATGTTACATATTAAATTAACAATTAAACACAGAGCAAAATTGATTCTAATGAGTCATGAAATATGTCACAAGTGACAGGCAAACTATTGAATATATTACAGCTAATGTGTACGGGTGATTTTGATCCAAAGTTATTTCGAAATGAGGTAATGCTAAATGTAGGTTTTTGCCTACTGTTAAAAGTTGGAATATGCAGTCCCACCAGTTGCAATAGGCAAGAACAGTCTATCTTGTGGCGCATTAGCTTGTGCAAAAAAACGATGCCTGCATTGAGGCATCGGCAGTGAAGTAATTCAACGTTAAATATAATAAATAATAACAGTGGTCGTACAATTGAACACTAAGGAACATGTTATGAAAAGAAAAACGTTCTTCGGAAACTGTCAAACATAATCTTCTGCAGGATGATTCACAAACTTCAGCAATGAAAAGTAGTTTTAATTTCAAGAAGAAATGTTCAATAAACGCAGGTTCTATCTTTCTTTGTTCAGAAGTTATAGCGCATTTAAAATAAATTATAAAAGCATTCAGTTGGAGCTTCTAACGAGTGTTTACAGTCCTTAATTAAGCACTTCATGCTTAATTAAATAATAATAAAATATGTCATATTAGTTGGGTAAACAATTATAAGTTTAAAAAATGTGTAATTAATTAAATTTTTCGCTCTAGAGCTTTAAACATTTAATTGGATTGATTGAGTATACAGGTGCGGTGAGTGAGGTTATGTTTACGTTTCCGCGATTCAAGTCGAAATAATCGACTTGAATCGCGGAAACGTAAACCTAACCTAACCTCACTCACCGTGCCTATCAACTCAATCAATCCCACGCGCGATTTTAAATTATTAAAGCTCTAGAGCGAAAAATTGAGTTTATTACACATTTTTTAAACTTATAACTGTGAGTGAGGTTAGGTTAGGTTTACGTTTCCGCGATTCAAATCGAGACAATTGACTTGAATCGCGGAAACGTAAACCTAATCTAACCTCACTCACCGCACCTATCAACTCAATCAATCCCACGTGCGATTTTAAATTTTTAAAGCTCTAGAGCAAAAAGTTGAATTAATTATACGTTTTTCAAACTTATAACTGTGAGAGAGGTTAGGTTAGGTTTACGTTTCCGCGATTCAAGTCGAGATAATCGACTTGAATCGCGGAAACGTAAACCTAACCTAACCTCACACCTATCAACTCCATCAATCACGCGCGATTTTAAAATTTTTAAGCTCTAGAGCGAAAAATTGAGTTTATTACACATTTTTCAAACTTGTAATTATGAGTGAGGTTAGGTTAGGTTTACGTTTCCGCAATTCAAGTCGAGATAATCGACTTAAATCTCGGAATCGTAAACCTACCTCACTCACCGCACCTGTCAACTCAATCAATCCTAAGCGCAAACGGAACATGGTGTCGAAAAAATTGTAGGGAATTCGATGCCGAACGTCTTTTGTTTAAAACAATTTTTCTTATTTCTTACAATAATCGAGATCTCGTTGGATAAACAATTATACGTTTCGGAAATGTGTAATAAATTCGATTTTCGCTCTAGGGCTTTAAAAATTTGGAATCGCACGTGAGATTGTGGAAGTTTACAGGAACGGTGGGTATGATTAGGTTAGGTTGATGTTTACGCGATTCAAGTCAATTATCTTGTGAACGAAGCGTGCTATGGAAAAAAATGTTTCAGCGAAAATATCGAGAATTTGTTCCTAAACGTCTTTTGTTTAAAATATTTTTTGTTATTTTGTACAACAATTGAGATATCGTTAGATAATGCAATGGTTAATTAGTTGAGTTTGTGTCTGAATATTTTTAATAAAATCAATTTTTGCGCTAGAGTTTTAAAAACTTAGATATAGGTGTAAGATTAATCGGAGTTTACGGTGCGTTAAGCGGGGATTAAATCCGGGATTTACAAATTGATTTACAGTTAATCGAAATTAAGATTTAGTTTGAGTTCTTTGAATGTTTGAATGCAGTTCCTCTTTTTGCAAGATTAGATTACTAAGGAAATCTCAGATTTTGTTGAAATCAGCAGCTTAGCGTTAGAGTTGAAAAAATCAAAATCGAGCTGTTTTAATTGAATCACAGACGCTCAAAGTCCTATTAAAGTTGTGTTGATTTAATAGAAATAATTTAAAGTTATTGTTTTCTTTATGCTCCACGCGTACAAAACACTGACAAAAAACAAAATCGAGCTGTTTTTAACTGAATTACAGACGCTCAAAATTCGATTAAAGTTGTGTTGATTTAATAGAAATAATTTAATGTTATTGTTTTCTTTATCGGGTTAAAGGAAAAATAACTTAAATGGTAATTTTAATTTTTTCGTACAACTTTTGTGATTCGACAAGAAATAAATATAAATCTGTAAAATTGCGCGTTGGATATTACGATTGTAAATTATTCTTTCATTTTATGGAATTACGAAATTACAAAAATTAATGCGTTTTTTGTAATTTCGTAATTCCATAGAAAAAAAGGATAATTTACAATCTTAACGTAAAATAAACAAAAAATAGATTGCTGGAATTTTTAATACACTCAAAAATATGTCTCATGTAAATTAAATTACAAAACTATAAAATGTATTCAATCACATCATATCATATTTGCACACTAAAGTGTAAAGATATAAGCATCATATCCACTCTTTTAAGGATATAAAAATTTGTTAGTTACGTTTGTTTACGTACCCGGGTAACAACTCGTACTGAGCCGATTGAAGTTTTGTAAACGACACATGTCAAAGGATTCCGTCGTAAGAAATTTTTTAAATTGTCCTTATAATTAATACTATTATGGATAATGAGTGCATAATTTTATGAATTTGGACAAATTTCAATTTTTCCAAAAATTTTATCGTATTACTTTGTTTTGGACCACCACTGCTTAAAAAATACAAAATAATGAGTATAAATCATGGAGAAGTTACTCCTAAACACGTGTCTTTATATTAAATCCATAACGTTTATAATAAAACACTTCATTAAGTCCATTACAAAAAAAAAATTCATAAAATCTACTTGCATTTAATTGCACTTTGAAATTGTAAACCTCTTTTGTAACAGAGCAACACAAGTATTTATTCTCTTTCGAGTGCAATAAATCCCTAACAACTGAAGGAACACCAGGAACTGATATTTTTGCAGTTGTACCAACCCACACCTCTTAAGTAACACATAAGGGAGAGGTTTGTTATGATCGTCTTAAAGTTTATTCCGCACTTGAACAATTGTATGACCCTCGCTGTCCCAGGTCATTTGTTCTGTCCGAGGTAAATGCCATCGTCTCTGCACCCACGTGCCATTCCTAGAACTAGATTAGAATGCATCCGAGATTTGTTTACACTTTACGTGATTTACAAATTCAGAGCATACATCGAAAAAATACGATAGTATAAATTATCAACAGAAAATAGTCATTAAAATATCATTGAAACGGCTGAAAGACCCCAAGGTCGATAGCCAATTTAGAGAATTAAAATTTAATTTATTTTAATTACTTATTGTAAACTATTGTATTTTACTATGTATTCTGTAAATAAAGATGTATGATGTATATATATATATATATATATATATATATATATATATATATACCGGGTGTTGACTTAGCGGACGCAACATAGGAAATCCCATGTAAATTTTGAAATGTTCAAATTTTGGCTCCCCTAATAATTTCAGGAACAAAATGCATTTACCTTTTTTGTAGAGGGAAAAATTCTGAATTTATTCGTGTTAACGTTTATCACTTTACGTTTCTCTAATGTTGAAATAATTAAGAGAATGTAATGTGATTTTATAAAAATAATGACATGCCATGGAATTGAAACAACAATTTCGGATGTCAAAATGGCAATAGATATCGCCATCACTTGATTAAAGTAAATGTTTTCAAAATGATTTACACCATACAAGAAAAAATCCCCCTAATAAAGTGGTATTATGCAGACCACAGTTATCACGATGTTTGCGTTATGTTTTTTGTCGTTAATTAAGTAACAGCAATATCTTGTGCTATTTTGACATCTGCAATTGTTGTATTTAGCTGTGATTTTTCTGACATTCGTTGATTTTTAAAAGAGTTCAATTTGAAACTTTAAACGAGTGTTTTCCACTCCCAGACTAAGCATGAAGTAAAATTTAGAGTTTAGAAAAGCTCCGTGAAAATTTGTCGAGGGTCGCGCAGCGACCCGAGACAAATTTTCTGGGCTTTTCTAAACTCGAAATTTTACTTCATGCGCCACGCGCATAAAACACTAAAATATTGTGAAATGTATATTTGAACCTCACTTGAAATCAGTGATATATACCCGTGGCGCATGAAGTAAAATTTCGAGTTTAGAAAAGCCCAGAAAATTTGTCTCGGGTCGCTGCGCGACCCTCGACAAATTTTCACAGGGCTTTTCTAAACTCGAAATTTTACTTCATGCTTAGTCTGGGAGTGGAAAGCACTTATTTTAAGCTTTAAATTGAACTAATAAAAAAAACAGGGAATATCCGCAATTGTTGTAACAATTCCATGGTATGTCATTATTTTTATAAAATCACATTACTTTTCCTTAATTATTTTAACTTAGAGAAACGTAAAGTGTTAAGTGTGAACATTCATAAATTTAGAATTTTCCTCTCCACAAAAAAGTGAAATACATTTTGTCTCTAAAACAAATAGGGAAGCCAATATTTGAACACTTTTAAATTAACATGCGATTTCCTATGTTGCGTTCGCCAAGTCAACACCCGGTATATATATATATATATATATATATATATATATATATATATATATATATATATACATATGTGTGTGTGTGTGTGTGTGTGTGTGTGTTTCATTAAGCTATCTCATCGTCTGTATCTCAAGAACATCGAATTTTCCCAAAATGGTTGATATCTCTGAGATTTCGCTTAAAAATGTCAAAAACTCAAGATATATTTCTTAGCATGTTGCGGTAAATTTATTCATTATAAAAGTGGCTAAGAGAAATCGCTGCAAATTATTTTTAAGTTCTTAGCTTCGCCGCAAGAGGGCGCTATCGCTATAATGAAAAATAAAACAATTTTTATCAAATAAATGCTAAACTAAGCGATGTGAAAAATATGAAAGTCATAATCAACGGTAAATTTTATTTAATTTTAACTATCTTCTTGTTTTTTTATGACTCACATAAAATGCACGGGAGAACAAAAACTTGTAATTATTTAAATTCCTGTAACTATTGTTAGGCTCAACCGAATTGAATAAACTTCGGCTCATTTCAAAAATAATTGAATGCACTTTAAAATATAAATCGCTCTGAATTATTTTAGTTCAATATTAAGCGCCAGAGGGTGCGAATGAGACAATCACAGTATTTTTTCTTCAATTTTTTTCTAATTTTCAAATTGAAAGATATACGTAAGTTACCATAGTTAATTACAATGAGAAATAGTGTGAAAACTGGCAAAAACCGCATCCCGATATCTTCATCCTAACCTTAGATATATTGAAAATTATACAGAATCGGGTATTTCGTACTAATAGCGCCCTCTGACCCTTACTATACACACTAAATTAAATCAGAATAGTCACTGTTTAAATGTGCATTTAATTATTTATCAATTTAGTCAAAGTTTATTGAATTCGGTTGAACCTAATTAAAGTTACAACCATTTTAATAATTAGATTTTTTCATTTTCATCTGCATCTTATGTAAAAGCAAAAGAAACGAGAAGTTACTTCAAATCGAGCAAAACTTAGAGTAGATTAAGATTTACATGTTTTTAACATATGTAGTTTAAGTTGGTATTTTGAATAAAATCTTGTTTTTATCCTTTGCGCCCTCTACCAGCGAAGGTAGATTTAATTATTGTACTCGTTTTATTTTCTTATGTTTTGTTTATTGTGGCTCCAATAAAGTATTGTAATAAGTGCTTTTAATTGTAGTAAATGTAAATTGTAAATTGTAAAAACGCTGTTTTAAACATTTACTAATCTCATAGCCTACTATATTTTGAGATTTTAACTAATCATGGATTTACTTACAAATTCGCTTTTCAAAACATATAAATAGGGAAAAGTGATTTCGGTTATTTTTTAAATTATTACAAAAAAGCCTTAAGGCCTACTAGATTTTAAAATATATTTTTATATAGTGCGCGGTTAAAAATGGGCAAATATACAAGACTTTTTACTATATCTTTGGTTAGGATGAAGATATTAGGTTGAGGTTTTCACCAATTTTCTCAGTATTCCTTCCTGTAATAAACTAGCGTATAAGAACTATAGCTTATAATTTGAAATTTTCAAGAATATCTAGAAAATATGGCGGTTGTTTAAAAAGCGCAATTTGGCGTTTTCTATAAGACCTAAGTCAACGAGCGTAAACAGTGATTTAAAGTGCTTTCAATTACCTATCAAATGAGACTCTTATTATTAACTTGTATCTCATTATTCACTTGGTAAAACATTTCTACTAAATATAGGTGTTTGATTGAATTCACTTGGTTTGTTTTACTAAAGATATTTATTTCAACTAGTTTCGACTTAATGTCATTTTCAAGAATGATGTACAAAAGAAACAAATTGGTGTTATATATAAGATGTCGGCGTTTCAGGTAATAAGCGCTTTAATTATCGGGGAATTCCAAAGTTCCTCTCTTTACTTTGACCACGTTTTTGCCCGCCTTTATGGCTTTACTTATTTCCAGTCTTTCCCGATATTATAAAACTAATCCCTTGCAACCTGTAAGCAACATTTTATAATCGTATGAACTGAAAAAGTGATTAGACTAACTTGAATTATTTTGGTTTATCCTAACAAAAGTTACACGCAGTTTAATGATCACACTTTCTCGCTCATTGATTTAAATCTAGTGTAGATTACGTTTTGTATATTTTTAACCTAGCTTAATTTAGCAGTTGTTTTAATAAAATTTGTTTTTGAATTTTACAATAGGTGTTACGCCCTCTAGCGGCAGAGGTAAGGACTTAAAACTAATTTCCAGTAATTTCTTTTGGCCACTTTTACTCTGCAATTTTTTATCCAAACATGCTACGCTACATAATTTCTGGAATACAGCCGGTGGCCACGCTGAATCAAACACCCGGTATATATCATTTAAAGATGGAATTTTATCAAAAATTAAACGTTGTTCATTCTCAGAATGCTTCAAGTTTATTGGGATCTAAATATTACCATTTATCTAAAATCAATTTTAGGAGGTCATAATTGATAAAAAAAAACTAATAAAATTCCGCAAATGAAAGGGTATTTCATGTAGGCACGGAATACTCTGTCATTTGCGCAATTTAACGCTAATAATATCGTATGTCCAACACACATAAAAACTCAAGAGTGCCATAGAAAATATTGTAGGTTGGCAACTCTAAAATAATATATTATAATTATTATGTCTGACGTTATATATGTCAATTCCTAAAGCGTGTAGCCAACTTAAATTTGAAAAAGAAGCCCGTGAGAGCATGATTTACAGTCAAGAGATTTTTTTTTATTGAGTATACAATACAAATGTCTGTAAATTTCCAGCAAAAAATTGTGATATGTATCCCTAAATAAATTTCATATGTCCCTACGTTCATGAAAACAGCTAATTAGTTCAAAATTTCATTATTAGGCGCCTATTTTCAGAATTTTTTCAAAATTTTCAAATGATTGTTCAATTCTATCAATTTAACATTCAATTTGTAATTTCTCATATAGTATATACCGGGTGTTGACTTGGAGGATGCGACATAGAAAATCCCATGTAAATTTTGAAACGTTCAATTTTAGAAACAAAATGTATTTACCTTTTTTGTAAAGGAAAAAATTCTGAATTCATTCGTGTTACAGCATACAAGAAAAATGTCATTATTTTTATAAAATCACATTACTTTTTCTTAATTATTTTAGCTGTTAATTTTCTGACATTCGTTAATTTTTAATAGAGTTCAATTTGAAGCTTTAAACGAGTATTTTCACTCCCAGACTAAGCATGAAGTAAATTTTCTGGGCTTTTCTAAACTCGAAATTTTACTTCATGCGCCACGCGTATAAAACACAGATTTTAAGTGAAGTTCGAATATACTTTAATTTGACAATATTATGGTGTTTTATACACGTGGCGCATGAAATAAAATTTCAAGTTTAGAAAAGCCCAGATAATTGTTTAAAGCTTTAAATTGAACTTAAAAAAAACAGGGAATATCCGCAATTGTTGTATCAATTCCATGGTATGTCATTATTTTTAAAAAATCACAATACTTTTCCTTAATTATTTTAGCTGTAAATTTTCTGATATTCGTTGATTTTTAAAAGAGTTCAATTTGAAGCTTCAAACGAGTGTTTTCCACTCCCAGACTAAGCATGAACTAAAATTTCGAGTTTAGAAAAGCCCCGTGAAAATTTTTCTAGGGTCGCGCAGCGATTCGAGACAAATTTTCTGGGCATTTCTAAACTTCATACGCCACGCGTATAAAACACAGATTTTAAGTGAAGTTCAAATATACGTAAATTTGACAATATTATAATGTTTTATACGCGTGGCGCATGAAGTAAAATTTCGAGTTTAGAAAAGCCCCGTGAAAATTTGTCTCGGGTCGCTGCGCGACCCGAGACAAATTTTCTGGGCTTTTCTAAACTCGAAATTTTACTTCATGCTTAGTCTGGGAGTGGAAAACACTTGTTTAAATCTTTAAATTGAACTTAAAAAAAAACAGGGAATATCCGCAATTGTTGTATCAATTCCATGGTATGTCATTATTTTTATAAAATCATATTACTTTTTCTTATTTTATTTTAGCTGTTAAATTTCTGACATTCGTTGATTTTTAAAAGAGTTTAATTTGAAGCTTTAAACGATTCAAATTTTACTTCATGCGCCACGCGTGTAAAACACAGATTTTAAGTGAAGTTCGAATATACATAAATTTGACAATACTATAGTATTATATACGCGTGGCGCATGAAGTAAAATTTCGAGTTTAGAAAAGCCCAGAAAATTTTCGCGGGGCTTTTCTAAACTAGAAATTTTACTTCAGGCTTAGTCTGGGAGTGGAAAACACTTGTTTAAAGCTTTAAATTGAACTTTAAAAAGAACAGGGAATATCCGCAATTGTTGTATCAATTCCATGGTATGTCATTACTTTTACAAAATCACATTACTTTTTCTTAATTATTATAACTCAGAGAAATGTAAAGTGTTAAGTGTGAACATTAGTAAATTTAGAATTTTTCCTTCTACAAAAAAGTAAAATACATTTTGTCTCTAAAATAAATAGGGAAACCAATATTTGAACACTTTAAAATTAACATGCGATTTCTTATGTTGCGTCCGCCAAATCAACACCCGGTATATATAGTATTATTAAAATTACAAAGATTACACGCCGTTTATATAAAATATTAAATGCATTTCTAGATAATATCATTTCATTTATTCTATTTTCGGAAAGTTTGAATATATATATTTTTTTGTAAGTAATTGCAAAAAGGTGAATGTATTAAATAAATAAATAAAAATGAAAAATGCCTTGTAAAATGTCTACAAGAAAATAAATATATATTATTTATAAATCATTAATAGAGAGAGAGATTTTATTTTAGGTACCTATTCATATCCCAATTATATACTCTAAGTCTTCAGATATCCGTTGTTGTTTTAAATAGGTGAATCGCTTTAAGCTAGTGTTGTCCACTCCCAGACTAAGCATGAAGTAAAATTTCGAGTTTAGAAAAGCCTGAAAACCAAATTTTCAGGCTTCTCTAAACTCGAAATTTTACTTCATGCGCCACGCGTATAAGACACTGATTACAGGTAAAGTTGTTCATAATATTTCAGTGTTTTTAGTGTTTAATACGCTTGGCGCATAAAGTAAAATTTCGAGTTTAGAACTTAAAAAAAAGTCCTTGTATCTTAGTGATTATTTATTACACATTCTATTGATTGTTGGTCTGCTACTGATAATGTAATAACTACCACATCCATTTCTATCAGAAATTATTAGGTGAGGTAATGCCTCACCTGCCCTTCCTAACCAGCCGCCATTGGTTGCTTGGTGTTCCTCAAGGATCTTTATTATTTCAGTACTTATTTTTATTTCCAAACACGCAATTGTTAGAATAAAAAGAATTGTTTGATAGTAAGAAGTTCTAAGCATGCCTTTGAAATAATCTTTACATCATTATTTATACAAGAATTAATTACATGACTTAAATACACGCTTGTATACTTATAATGTATTGGAGTACAAAGCAATATTTAAATATATTTATTCTACAAAAAAATTAGGATGAATAGCTTAATCATTACACCATTTTAACTCAATAGAAATTAATTTATCTTAAAGATACTAGATCCAGTGTAATTATTCTCCGCATGGAACACCGTTGATGTGTATAGTGTTACAGATTGTATCTTGTTCGAGCAATAAAAAGTGTTTGCTCGTAGGTGTTTCGAATGGTCTGCTCGCCTACAACTGCAATAAATGAGATATACAAGATTTTCAAAAAATCGTTATGTATTGCTGGACAAGCCTTACTACGCTCGTTATTGCAGAATTACTATTCAAAACGTCTTTATAGATTATTAACTATAAAAAAGAAACGTAATGAATAGATTTAAGCACAATTTTACTTAGGTTTGGTTAGTTGTATAAACATATTGGCTCGACTTTATTTTACACCCCGTGGAATAACATGCATTATAATATAGATTCACACTGTATTGATAAAAATCAATAAATTCACTACGGAAATGATAAAAGTTCACTTTTTTTTTACTTTGAAATTTTGATTAGAAACTTTTATAAAACTATATCACCAATTAAAATCAATAAATTCACTACGGAAATGTCAGTGTCGTCAGGACAAGTAGTGACAATGACCACCTCACGGACAAGGGATATCCAATCGGACGAATCATCAGCCGACGAGGACTGTGGAGACCAGAAAACCAGAAAGGACCCGACCAGCCAGAGATGCCAGTCATGTGGAACCGCCGTCGTCTCATTCAAGCCGCAGGGACTAAAGGAGACGCAATTTTATTCGCCACATCAATTTTTTTGCTTCCAAAGGAGCGGAAATGCCCAAAATGCAAGGACCTGAAGATCCTCTACCCGGACCGGAAAGGATACAATTTGGAATCGTTCCAATGCATCAAAACCAAGTGCCAGAAAGAAATTGCTGTGGCCAAGCAGACTTTCTTCTACAAGGCGCATCTGGAACCACAGCAAGTGCTTGGAATTGCCTATAGCTTTGCTTTCAACAACAGCTACGCCGACTGTTCCAGAGAGAATCTGCTTCTGGACCAAAATGGTCATAATCCTGGAACTGTGCTTTCATCAAGAACCATCTGTAATTGCTATAATTCTTTTAGGATGGACGTTTGTGAACAATTAGGCGACATTCAAGAATTAGACGGATTGATTGGAGGACCTGGAATCATCGTTTAAATAGATGAAGCTAAATTTGGGCAACGCAAATACAATAGAGGCAGGAAGATTGAAGGTCATTGGGTACTTGAAATGGTGGATGAGACAGACAAAGGCAGAATGGTGATAATTCCGAACAACAAGCGTGATAGATCAATACTCGAATCCATCATTGTCCAGCATATGGCTTCTGGATCAATCATTTGTAGAAAAGCCCTAAATATCCGCTCCAAAAATCAGTCTATTTTTGGAGCGGATATTTAGGGCTTTCTACACATACCTATGTTCATGAGAGAGTGAATCATTCGGACGATAGATTCAGATTCGTTAGTCCTGAAGGTGTCCATACTCAACGGATTGAGTCTAATTGGCGTCCTGCTAAAGCATATTTTCGAAAAGGTCAGGTTCCTAGGAAGCATTTTGCAATGCATTTATGTGAATATCTTTGGCATGTTGAAATAATTTGTATCCATTTGAGCAAATATTGAAATGTATAAAATTTCCCCATAATAAAACTATATAATTTAATAAAATGACTTAATATTTTATTTATTTTAATTTAGTTTAAACAACTGTTTAATGTAAAAATAAATTTTACCCACTAAAATATTTCGGAAATATTAGCAATAAAATCAAAAGATTCCCTGAAAAGTGTAACGTCAATAAAGTTTTAAGCCGTACAGTACAATAGCCAACATTATTCACAATGTCAAAACCGCCATAGATAAAAACAAAAAATCCGGTATTTATAAATTAACGTGCGAAACATGCAAAGGAGCATAGATTGGTCAATCTGGTAGAAATTTTGAAATTAGAATTAAAGAGCATATGAACTCATTACGTTTAAAAATCAACAGGTCTACCTTTTCAATACATTTATTGGAAAACAACCATACCTGCACTGAAAACAGCATGCTTTCAGTAATCCATTTGTTGGATAAAGGCCAAAGAATGGATTTACTCGAAGCGCTGGAAATTCACAAACTAAAAGCTATTACGGAAATGCCCCTCAATAATGACCAGACCGACATAATGTATACCCCTCCCTCTCCTTGATGCTGTAATATAAAAGCAATGTACACATAATTTTAGGCACTTAGTTTGATAATGACTAGCATCTAGTCGAAACTATAGTCACTAAAAAGTATAATAAAAGTGGCAAAACAAAGTTAAGCGTTTTAATTAAATTGTTATGAAGATCCACTACAAAGTGAACGCCAACCAAATTAAAGATTTGTTTAATATTGTCCAGAATCTCCAAGTATCGGAACTGCAGTTGAAAATGTTGAAGCATTGAAGCATAAAACTGTAAACTACAGTTTAAAATATTTATACAAGGAGTTTTTCTTTTAAGTATACGTATCCAGATATACGATACAGAGCTGGGCAGGATTCGAATCATTCAGGATTCGAATCCTGCATTCGAATCCTTTTAGAGGATTCAAAAGAGGCATTCGAATACTTTAGTTCAACTGGATTCGTGACCCGGACTCGTTAAAAGAATTCGAATATTTATAAAACGATTCGAATACTTACAAAAAGTTTTGAATCGTCAAAAATAATTCGAATTAATTGTAAGGATTAACTTGAAATTTTTCTTTTTTGTTTTTAAATTTCTCATTAAATCACGCGTGGCGCATGAGTTAAAATTTCTAGTATAGAAAAGCCCAGAAAATTTGTTTCGGGTCGCAGCGCGACCCTCGACAAATTTTCACGGGGCTTTTCTAAACTCGAAATTTTACTTCATGCTTAGTCTGGGAGTGGAAACACTCGTTCGAAACTTCAAACTGAATGCTTTGATAAGAACATTAAATGACTGAAAATGTTTTTAATGATAATAATATTAAAATTTTGTTTAATATTAATTAAAGTAAAAGTGACATGGTCTGACACAATCTGAAATGTTACATTTTTTCGACATTTCCGTGATTCAAGATTTTTTTCCCTAGCTTTTTAATATAACTATCTTCTTTAGGAAACCCCTATTTTGTTAAACGGTTTTCATTGTTTTTGTCTATATTTAAGTTAATTTTATAAATTATTACGTGTTTTGTAATTGGCCTGCTGATTTGGACAAATTTAATAATACCTTTTTTGTTAGTGTTTTGGTCAATTTGAATATAATTCCATGACTTTTCTCTGATATATATATATATATATATATATATATATATATATATATATATACATATATATATATATATATATATATATATAACTGGTTTGAGTTTTTTGGGCTGCTTTCTCGCGTTGGTTGACTTATTTGCGCTCTACGTTTCGGCAGCATCACTTCTGCCATCCTCAGGAGCTTTTTTGTATACTGAGTGATAGATGTCACGTTCCCCAAGTCAGTACATTTGATGCTGCCGAAACGTAGAGTGCAAATAAATCAACCAACGCGAGAAAGCAGCCCAAAAAACTCAAACCAGTTATATTTTGCTCGCGAAAACCTAAAAATAAATATATATATATATATATATATATATATATATATATATATATATAAATAATCTTTATTATCAGTATAATATACAAAATATCATATAAAAAAAATAGATTTAAAAAATATAATAAGAAAAATAACAAATATTAAATATTACTAGCAATCGGCTATCGGCCAGCAGCCATTCTGCTAAGGATTTTTGTTTGTTTGTTTAGGGGATATGTTTAGGTAATGATGTAGATGGAATTTTGATATCAATGTTGGTTATGGTATGTTATGAATTGAAAGACTGTTTGTGAGGGATTTTTGAATTTAGGAAGACTGTTGTCATTTCTGGGGGTGCAAAGCTGTGAAAGGATTTGAAAATTGGATTGTTTTTTGAAGAATTTTTTTGATAAATCAAGAAGACGTTCGGTAATTGGGATAACTTTTGTTCGGTTGTAAAGGAGAATATTAGATGGGTTATAAAGTGGATTGAATGGATGACGATTTTTTGTAAGGGATCTCAGGGGCGAACGTTCGCTGACTTGGATGTTGTGAAGTGTAGGATTGGGAGAAGTGGAAAATAGGATAGATCCGTAGTCTAACATAGGCCTGCATATCATTTTGTACATTTTTGTGGCGTTTGCCGTTGTGATGACAAGATTACTGTGTGTTTTTAATAATGGCTGTGTGTTTTTTAAAATTAAGTTTTGAGTCGAAGGTAATTCCAAGGTATTTTATATGGAGAGCTGGGAAAATGGGCTTATGACAAATGGAGATGTTGACAGGAAGATTGTTGCGGCGGCAAGGAATAAGGAGTTGGGATTTGTTAGGATTTATTTTTATTCTCCATTTAGCAAACCAAAGCTTGACGGAATCTATAAGCTGCTGCAGTGTTTGTAGTGCTTTGGGTAGGTTCTTTTCATGAGCTATTAGGGCTGTGTCATCGGCGTATTGCAGGACATAGGAAGCGGGATTTAAATACATGGGATTAGACTTGTATAGATCAATACAGAAAATTTTGTAAAGGAGTGGAGAGAGAGGTGATTCTTGCGGAACACCTTGGTCAGGAGTGAAGGTTTGGGATGTGGTACTTTGGATTTTTACTCTTAGTGATCTATTTATTAGAAAGGTATTTAGTATAAGAATTAGGTGTTTAGGTATGTTAAGGGCGTGACATTTATACAGCAGACCTCGGTGCCATACCGAGTCAAAAGCCTTTTGGATATCTAGAAAGACGGCGGCAGATGAGCGTCCTTCGAGGTGTGCAGTTTGTATGTTGGAAGTTAGGATAGAAAGTGGGAGAGTGGTGGATCTGTGGGGGAGAAATCCGAATTGGTAGTTTGGAATAAGATGTGATATATAGGAAATTATTTTTTTTTGGGATGGGATTCATAGAGTTTGTCAATGACAGGAAGATGGGTGATTGGTCGGTAGCTGGATACGAGGGATGGGTTCTGTCTTTTTTTTGGGAATGCAAATAATTGCACCAGTTTTCCAGTCAGGAGGAAAGTGTTGGGAATGGTAGTTTAGGATTTTAAGGATATATTGGTGGATTTCAAATGGGAGAGATTTTAGGATATTTCGTCGTATATGGTCGTGTTCGTGCAGTACTTGAAAATAATTGTCTTCTGTCATTTCGTCAGTAGCGGTAAGTGGGGTGTTTGAATTGAAAAAGTCTGTGTACCAGTCGTCGGGGGGTCCCGTCATAGCACCTAAAACAAAGGAGGCGGCGGGGGCAGACCAAAGTCTTCGGACGGCGGATGTCTGAAAGGGACGATTGTCCAAGTCGGAGTTGTAGACCTTCTTGAGGTAACCTCCGTGTCCCTATCTTGGATAGGGCTAACCTACACATGGCGGGGTTGACTCAGCCCTGGTGCTTGTCGCCGCTAAATGAGGAGTCGGGGGTGGGCCTTGAAAAGCCCAGGGGTGCCTACTCGCCCCTCCGGTCCACACGTGGGTTGGTCTCCGGCGGACAGTGGTTCGCAGATATGGCGGTGATCCACCGGTCCTTAGACGGACGCTCGAATGGTATACACCGAAAGGTAAAAACCTGAGCACACCAAGTCTGTACCAGTCGTCGATATGATTAAAGAAGTTATTGTCAAATGAAGTATCTGTTGTGTGTCGGTAAATGTCTTTAAAATATTGTGCAAATTTGTCCGCTATTTCCTGTTTATCAGTTATTGTCTCCTTGGTCGCTGGGTCAGTAATTTGTGTTATCGTGCTTGTATTTTTGTATTTACTAAGCTTCTTTATTTCTGTCCAGTATGTTTTGCCTTTGCTGTTGTTGATTTTCTGACAGGCTGTCAACCAGGTGTCCGTCTTGTACTGTTTTATTAACTGTTTAATGTTTTTGGTTAGTTTGTTAAATAATGTCCGTAGGTCTGTAGTGTCTATCTGTCGAATGTCTCTGTATATTTGTCTTTTATATTTTATTAATTTCACTATATAATTAGGAAGGGGATATTTATAGGATTGTTTTTTAAACTTGGGTGTGTTACTGCTAATAGGTTGGGATAGCGTGTAATTAAATTGGGTAATAATATTGGAGTCGATAGTGGGATGGATGGATATGAAATGAGTGATATCTTGGGCGATCTTATTAATTTTGCAATTTTTATGGTCAAGGATACTTTTCTCTGACTTTCCCGGTTTTAATGATATTCAGTACATTTTTTATTTACGTAATTTTCAGGCATTCGTCGGTTTTATAATAGAGTTCAATTTGAAGTTTTGAACCTGTGTTTCCACTCCCAGGCTAAGCATGAAGTAGAATTTCGAGTTTAGAAAAACCCCGTGAAAATTTGTCGAGGGTCGCGCAGCGACCCGAGACAAATTTTCGGGCTTTTCTAAACTCGAAATTTTACTTCATGCGCCACGCGTACAAAATACTGATTTAAAGTGAAGTACAGAAACACACAAATACATCTTTAATCAGAGTAACGGGGAATCAGATATTTATTCTGTTATCAACGATAATAATTAGGTTTTGAATATTTTTGTTAAAACAACTGGTAACGATATTTATATATTAATGGTTGCAAAAAAATAATGAAATCAAATTTATTCTTAAAGGATTTGTATCCGTGATTCGAAAAAACAGGATTCGAATCTTTGATTGGAATTATATTTATCTCTTACGAATCCTTTATTTGAGTATTCGTGATTCGAATCATATAAGGTGATTCGGATTCGTGATTCAAATCCTTTTTACGAGGATTCATTCCAGCTCTGATACGATATATGCTGGAAATGTTCAGATATTCGTTATTTTTTAAAAGCGATCAAATTAAAGCTTTAAAGGAGTGTTTTCCGCTCCCAGATTTAGCATGAAGTAACATTTCGATTTAATAAATGCCTGAAGATTTCGCTACGCGATCAATTTAAATTTTCAGGCTTTACTAAACTCGAAATTTTACTTCATGCTTAATCTGGGAGTGAAAAACAATCGTTTGAAAGTTCAATTTGAAATATTTGTAAAAACAACGAAGATCTGAAGATTTACAGTATATTGTGATATGTATACTTAAATGAAAAACTCTCTGTATATCTGAGATAGTAATAAATACATATATGCAGTATACAAAACTACTACAAACATTTCAGGGCTGAAAGGGTTAATTAAGCTTGAAGCAAATATTTCGAGTTTAGAAAAGCCTGAAAATTTGGATTCGTCGCGTAGCGAAGCGACCAATCCAAATGTTCAGGCTTTTTTAAGCTCACTGAAATATTGTAAAGTTAAAAATATACTGCTTGTGTTTGATCCTATGTTCACTTATTTAAAAAATGTTTATTTTGATTAATTCAAACGTCTAGAGCAATTTCTTTTAGAATATGTAAGTATATTTAAATGAAAAAGCCGCTGTATGTATGTATCTTAAATATAATTTTGAATCGTAAGTCAATAGGTTAATTCTAATTATTGATTTATTTTACACGAAATAAAACATACTTCACTATTGAGTATGAAATTTAAAGGCAATTCATTTTTATTTCACGATTTTTATTTATTCATTTAAACTGTAGCATTTTTTTTACACCAACCCAACTGTAGTAGTATTCGTTTATATTAGGGATTGCATGAAGAAACCGGACTCTCTAATTTCCATAACAACCCCTCACACCCATTCATTACCAACATCAGAAATAGAACCAACGCTTGCTTTATTAAAATCAGATCTAATTCAAGGGGGTGAGTTTTTTTTCAAATCCTGCCTCGCAAACACAGAAAAACCATTATTTACACCGTCCGTGCAAACAAAGAGCCAGGAGTCAGATTTCGAGAGGGCAGTTTTGTATGCCCTTCATTAAAACACAGTTAATCAATGGCGTATAAACGAAAATGGCTCCGATGACAGTAGTCAGTTTTGCGTTTTGGAAATTATCCTCATTTGAATGACAAACGGGAGGGATTAACAATTTTCACACCTTTTGGATATTGTGTAATAGAGAATGGGAATTAAATTTTTAATTCGCTAATGTCTAAAAAAGGGTAATGTTAGAGTGATATAGGTCTGTATAAATATGATCTTGATGATGATTTATTCAGTTTTTTTTTTCTCTCAACGTAGACTAACGAACTCATTTGATTATCATTTAAATATATGGTGGCGACCCTTTAAATTAATTTCCAAACTAAATATAGGAAAGAAAAAAGTGGTTCAAGCTTTGAACCACTTTTTTCTTCCCTATATTTAGTTTGGATATGAAATTATTTTAAGGGGTCAGAGAAAAATGTGGTTACATAGAGTATAGCTCCGTGGACGAAACAGTGACCTATATATACACTTGTGCATTCGTGTCATTGACGATGCAGCTATGGAGCGTTAGATATAGTAAGAAATATTCAGTATTCCTGAGCACTGGGTCGGGACCACACTGTAGAGGACCTTGAAGTCCGAAACGCGTCTGTGGGTATCCGGTGCCGGAATACTGAACTCAAATACAATATTGATATTTGTTTTCTGTGGTTACACAGAGTATAGCTCCGTGGACGAAACAGTGATGTATATATGCACTTGTGCATTCGTGTCATTGACGATGCCACTATGGAGCGTTAGGTGGCGTTAGCTATCCAATTCACTTAATAGTGTTCACATATTGGTTTGATATAATAAGAAATGTTCAGTATTCCTAAGCACTGGGTCGGGACCACACTGAAAAGGACCTTGAAGTCCGAAACGCGTCTGTGGGTATTCGGTACCGGAAAACTGAACTCAAATACAATTTTGATATTTGTTTTCTGTGGTTACACATAGTATAGCTCTGTGGACGAAACAGTGACCTTTATATACACTTGTGCATTCGTGTCATTGACGGTGCCACTATGGAGCGTTAGATGGCGTTAGCTAACCAATTCACTTAATAGTGTTCACATATCGGTTTGATATAGTAAGAAATGTTCAGTATTCCTCAGCACTGGGTCGGGACCACACTGAAAAGAACCTTGAAGTCCGAAACGCGTCTGTGGGTATCCGGTGCCGGAACACTAAACTCAAATACAATTTTGATTTTTGTTTCCTGTGGTTACACAGAGTATAGCTCCGTGGACGAAACAGTGACCTTTATTTGCACTTGTGCATTCGTGTCATTGACGATGCCACTATGGAGCGTTAGATGGCGTTAGCTATCCAATTCACTTAATAGTGTTCAAATAAATTATTGTAATAGAATTGCAATCATTAAGCGATTTGTTTCTTTAACATATACCGGGTGTTGATTTGGCGGACGCAACATAGGAAATCGCATGTAAATTTTGAAATGTTCCAATTTTTGCTCCCCTATTTATTTTAGAAACAAAATGTATTTACCTTTTATGTAGAGGGAAGAATTCTGAATCATTCGTGTTAACGTTCATCATTTTACGTTTTTCCAAGTTAGAATAATTAAGAAAAAGTAATGTGATTTTATAAAAATAATGACATGCCATGGAATTTAAACAACAACTATTTTAACATCCGCAATTATTGTATCAATTCCATAGTATGTCATTATTTTTATAAAATCACATTAGTTTTTCTTAATTATTTTAGCTGTTAATTTTCTGACATTCGTTGACTTTAAAAGGGGTTCAATTTGAAGCTTTAAACGAGTGTTTTCCACTCTTAGACTAAGCATGAAGTAAAATTTCGAGTTTAGAAAAGTCCCGTGAAAATTTGTCAAGGGTCGCGCAGCGACCCGAGACAAATTTTCTGGGGTTTTCTAAACTCGAAATTTTACTTCATGCGCCACGCGTATTAAACACAGATTTTGAGTGAAGTTCAAATATACATAAATTCGACAATATTATAGTATTTTATACGCGTGGCGCATGAAGTAAAATTTCGAGTTTAGAAAAGCCCAGAAAATTTGTCTCGGGTCGCTGCGCGACCCTCGACAAATTTTCACGGGGCTTTTCTAAACTCGAAATTTTACTTCATGCTTAGTCTGGGAGTGGAAAAAACTTGTTTAAAGCTTTAAATTGAACTTAAAAAAAACAGGGAATATCCGCAATTGTTGTATCAATTCCATGGTATGTCAATATTTTTATAAAATCACATTACATTTTCTTAATTATTTTAACTTAGAGAAACGTAAAGTGTGAACATTCTTAAATTTAGAATTTTTCCCTCTACAAAAAAGTGAAATACATTTTATCTCTTATATAAATAGGGAAGCCAATATTTAAACACTTTAAAATTAACATGCGATTTCCTATGTTGCGTCCGCCAAGTCATCACCCGGTATATTATATTTTTAAGTCATTCGTTGATTTTATAAAAGCGGTTAATTTGATGCTTCTAACGAGTGTTTCCAATCCTATGGAAAGCTTAAAGTAAAATTTAGAGTTCAGAAAAGCCTGAATATTTAGCTTGGTCCCGTAAACTCTTTAAAGTTTGCAATATCTGCACAATTTTTTTTTTCTTAGATTTTAATTTGTTTTAGTATATTTGTTTTTATCAATAATCCTCTCTGGTCTTAGATCCAGTTACACCAGAACTGTTGAACTCAGATTCAAGCTGAACTCAAGTTTAAGATGACAGTTCCTATTGTTCTAATGTCACTTTGAACTCAAGTTCAGATTTAACCAGTTTAACGTGTCTGTTGTAACTGGCCCTTAGTCGCAGATCCGCTATTGGTCAAAACCCTGAAGGTAAGAACAGTTTTTAAACTTTTAGTCTTTGTTTGCATGCAAACATCTGCGTACGGCTCGTGATTATTTCCCATAACATGTCTTACAATCCACAATGATATGCGTGAGAAGCGCACGAAGAAGAGGAAGAACGTGTCGGGTGTTTGTGCGCGTCTTCTTCCTTTTCTTTTTTTTTCACTCGAAGATAAATCATATAGTGCAGAAAACACACACGCCAACAAAACACACACAAAAAAACGAAGGTATTTTCTTGGTTTGTGAAGTACGAATAGAGAAATCACGATTGTTATCTGAAGGTGTTAACACGAATTGAGTGTTTCTGGTTTCAAGGAATGTATACATTAAATAACATTGTTAGAAGAAGTTTTTGGTAACAGTTCCATTAAAAGTTATTTCTTTCGATGTTTAATAGACGTGCTTACGTTTTATATTTCAATTCCTGAAGAATATACCAAACTTAAATTTAGAAAAAGATTAAATCATGGCATTCTATAGGTATTTTTTAATTAAACATATGATATTACAATAATAAAAATTTACAAATTTGGATAAGAAAAACACTTGTATTGTTCCATGATTTTATTTTCAGTTTCCTGACACGTGTTTCGATCTTTACAGATCATTATCAGAGGTTATATAAATTTAATTTAATAAATAATTCGCACTCAAAAGTTCATAAAAATTGTATTTATATTATTATAATTATTTAGTAAGAGAATAACTCGAATAGTCATGCAATCAAAGATTAGTCACAACAAATTATTTTCATCAAGTTTTTTCTTCTTCTATTATTTTTGTGTAGATGGAATTAGATGTCATTATAATTAACTCACCTTAGCCTCCAAGGTCTCTAATTGTGCCATCCTCGGTTCGAATACCGTTGGTTGGAGTGTGGTCTGAAACAATACAAGAAGAGATCATTAGCACGGTTCGTCTCGAAAATTGGTTTTCATTTGGTTTTTTTTGGGGCGCTTCGCCCATTGTCACGAAATTGTCTGTATCTGCGAGTACTTTATGTAACTGTTTGGCAATTTCCAGCATGGTTCACGACCGTTATTTATCATCTTAATTATTAAGACATAATAGAGTCCGGCCGGAGGCCATGCGATTTGTTACGTATCCGAAGGTTTTAATTGGCCGATCGGTTGTTTTAATTTATCACGTGCGAGTGGAAAAGTGTTGAATCGGTCGTTTCCTCTAGAGAAATGTCAGTGTAAATCAGTTGTGTTGGATTTGTTTTTTTTTTTTGTTGTTGTCTGAAGTTTATAGAAAGTCCGATAAATTAAAATCTTGCTATTTTTAATTGGTGGTTGCAATTAGGAGTGCCAGATTTGTATTGGAAATTAGAATATTCAAATTGCCAGCTTTAGTATTTTACCTTCATTTAGGTAATTTTTTTTTTATTATTATTTGCAAAACACTTAGTTGTATTTTATTATAATTACAATCTGATCACAAATGGATCAATGAGTAATATTTAGCTAACTTAATTTACTAAAGGCCCTTTAGGTAAATTTGAAATGTTAAACACGTGTTTCTTAAAACATTTTTTTAAAGTTTTAATATTAAATCTTACTATCATCATATTTTTAATTTTACTTAATTCGTGGTGCATGAAGTAAAATTTCGCCCCACATCGGCGATTCCAAGATTTCAGGCTTGTCTAAACTTGAAATGTTACTTTATGCTTCATCAAGGACTGGAAAGCATTATGTTCCTTTACTAAATCTGCCATATTATTTATATTTCTTGGCCTATCTATAGTAAAAATCCTGGCTACGCCTATGAATAAAACTGATATCGTCACATTTTAATATGACATCCTCTAATTTTCGATGATTAAAATGCGATAAAAACAGAATTAAAATAGAACTCTAAGGAACAACTTTTAACACAATAATTATGTCTCTTAAATTATAATTTAAATAGTGCAACTCGTTAGGCGTTACTTTCCCTACACCATTTAATTATGTATCGTTTTATATAAACTATTTATTCCAAGAATTGATCGCATCAAGAAACGTGTTCTAGGATTTTTGTGAGTTCATTAATTATACTAGGTCTAATGAATGTGGTTTTAATTTTATAGACAGATATTAGATTTTATCTTGAGCTAGAAAATAAATGCGGTTGTGTGCAAACAGTGTGAAAATAAAGCATTGAGCTTGAATTTCAACCATAGAATTACAATAACACCACAAGCCATGAAATGGTTAGTACACATGAATAATTCCTTTACGCTGTTTTTTTTTTTGTCGTAGTACTATAATTAGAAAGATTGTAATTAGCTAATGAAACAAGAAAACAATCTACGATAAGATCATTAAATATTATTAATATTATTTGATTTTATATTAACTGTTTTGTGTAGTAGGAGTTCACTTTGTGGTACATCTTAAATACACTTGTAAATAAAACACTTTTTACTTTGTTTAACCACTATATTTTGCACTTAATTTGTGACTATAGCTTCGACTATCTAGTAGTCATTATCAAACAGTTTGATAGTGACTACTAGATAGTCGAAACTATAGTCACAAATTAAGTGCAAAATATATCGGTTAAGCAAAGTAAAAAGTGTTTTATTTACAAGTTTATTTTATATTGGTTAACAAGAATAAGTCTAATGCCGGGTTTCACCAACATCAATTAAATAGAACAACAGTTATTCATTGAATAAAATTTAGTAATAGTTACATACACACATATCAAAAAATCACATTTGTTGACGTTGATGACATGAAAAATGTCTATTTCAATAGACAAATACATTTAATTTTTGAATAGGAACTAACTGAAGTTGATGTAATTTTAAATTAGTGCTATATGCTCTACGATTAGTTAATTGTAATCATCCATTTATCATTAATTAAATCTCTGATTAACCCCTTAATATCCGATTTAAAATTACGTTTAAATTATTTTTTTTTTTGTTTTTGTTTGTTTGTCATAGGTTTTTACCATTCAGCCACTAACGTTGATTTTTTTATATTAACATATATTTCGACTAATTTGGACGTCACAACACATTCACACACATCCATGGAACCGGAGACGAGTATTTTTCGTTAGAAAAATTACTCGCCCTCCGCTGGGAATCGAACCCAGATCACCTCCGTGACCGATTTGGCGAAACCGGCGGCTCAACCGCTCGGCCACGGCGGGCCCTACGTTTAAATTATATACAGGTTTTTTTTTCCTTTTAAGTATACTATTACATATTCCAAAACAAATTGCTCTAGGCATTCGAGGTAATAAAAAACTTTGTAAAATTAATTAACGTGAAATCAAATACAAGCAGTGTATTTTTAACTTCAAATCAAAATCAGTGTTTTATACGCGTGGCACGAAGTAAAATTTCGAGTTTAGAAAATCCTGAAAATTTTGATTTGCTGGGGCGTGACTCGCTTCCCTCGCGCGCCCCAGCAAATCCAAATTTTCAGGCTTTTCTAAACTCGAAATTTTACTTCATGCTTAATCTGGGAGTGGAAACACTCCTTAGACGATTAATCAGAAATTTATTTTGCAGTTTCCTTTAGTGTCAAATTTATGACATAAAATAAATAGAGTTAATGTTATTTATTAGTTAAAATTTAGAACAAAAACAAATTCGTGTGCATTAGCAAACTTTGACAAACAAATTGCAAAAGCTTAAATTATACCGAAATTATATAAAATACATAAATTTAATGTGAGATTATTTACTTATTCATAATTTTACTTTATTTATTTATTTTATACGGTATCTCCTTTTTACATAAATTTTTACAAATCAATTATATAATTCTTAACTATTGTAACAAATTAATACAATGATTCACTACAATAAAAAAATATAGATTAAATGAAATTAAATGAAATTACTATACATCAAAATCAAAATAATCCCTAATCATTTCAATCAACTTTAAGCTTCTGTAACTTTTCCCCAAAGTGATAGATTTTGTTTAATCTTACGTAAAAAGGAAATCATTTTTTTAATAATACCCGTGAATCTTATAAAAATCAGATTTAAACGAATTCAATTTAATGAGATTTTGTTTACTTTTTTATAATTTTAGTGAACTTTAAGCTTCTGTAACTTTTCACGAAATAACCAGATTTTGATTAATCTTATGTAGACACAAAGCCTAATCTTTTTTTTTATTAACTTCTGTAAATCTCATAAAAATCGGGTGTTTAGGTAGTTTTTGGAAATTTGTTAAAATAAACATGAATTTATTGTGATTTTTTCCATTTTCACATTTTTTATTTTGATTCAAGATTCAAATGAAATTCACGACAATTATTAAGGATAAAATATGATTTAATTTCAGCCGGTTGAAAAATGCGCTCAGCACTAGCGATCAAATTTAGATAAAGTTAGATGTTGCAAACAATTGACGATTTTTTTTAAATACCTTAAATTGTTAATAACGTTGTTGTTTATCCGCGATAATTTCGCGGATCGACCAAACCAAATTTTCAAGCCTTTCTAAACTCGAAATTTTACTTCACGCTTAATCAAGGATTGGAAACACTCATTAGAAGCTTTAAATTGATTTTTTATAAAAACAACGAATGCTTGAAAATTTACAGCGAAAAACCACCATATCCCCCCCCCTCTGGCTACGGCCTTGTTTGTATACAAACATTAGAAAATAGTGTTCATACCAGAGCTGGGACGAATCCTCGTAAACAGGATTCGAATCACAAATCCGAATCACCTAATATGATTCGAATCGCGAATACTGGAATAAAGGATTCGTAAGAGATAAATATGATTCGAATCAAAGATTCGAATCCTGTTTTTTCGAATCACGAATACAAATCCTCTAAGAATAAATTTGATTTTATAATTTTTTTGTAACCATTATAGTTATTAAGGTACCGAGGGCGTTAGTAAGGAAATAATGCCTGCCGTCGACAGTGTACAGCTCGAGGGCCTCTGGCCCGAAGGTTGTACGTCGGCGAAGGGCATTATTTCCTACTAACGCTCTGTGGTGCCTTCAACGTTTTATGTCCTACCTGTTTATTAATTTAAGACGAGAAATATGATCAGTATTTTATTCCACATGGATCGTAGTATCAGCTGTCATGTTGACACTGAAATATTTGTAATATTTGACCTAGTAAATAGTTTACTTGAAACGTGTAATGGCTACAAGCAATTTACCAGAAGATGTGTTACATCGAGTAAATAAAGCCAGAGAGGCGTTAGTGCCAATAAAATCAAAAGAAGCTTACGAAAAGGAATTTGATAATTTTAAAGAATGGTCCGATATTCACGATATAGCGGAAATTAATGAAATGGTCTTATTGGGATATTTCCAAGAATTATCCGAGAACGTTGCTTCTAATTCGTTGTGGACCAAGTATTCGATGCTGAAGAAGTAAATGATGGCTAAGAAATTGGTAAATATTACTGAAACATTTTTGGAATTAGAGGCGTTTTTAAAACAAAATTCAAAAAATTATGTACCTAAAAAATCAAAAGTTTTGTCGCGGGAACAGGTAGTGTTATTTTTAAAAACTGCCCTTGTTGATGAATATCTTTTGGATCTTGTATTTTTGGTGATAGGCATTTTCGACGCATGTAGGCGTCATGAATTTCTACAAATGAAAGTTGGAAATGTTAAAGATATGGTTTCAAACATTGAAATTACAATTCCTTGTAGTAAAAATGGTCAACCAAGGATCTTTGTAGTTATACAGGATAATGAAATTAATGCCGTTAGTCTCATAAAAAAGTACATGTTGCTGAGACCCAAGAATTGCAATATAGATAATTTTTTTCTAAATTACCAGAAGAAAAAATGTACACTACAGTCCGTTGGCAAAAATAAATTTGGTAGTATACCAGCAAAAATTGCAAAATATTTAGGTTTGCCAGAAGCGTCTAAATATACTGGGCATTGCTTTAGGCGTCCTGCTGCAACGTTACACTCAGATGCTGGAGGCAGCATAGAAAATTTGCAACGTTTAGGAGGCTGGAAGAGCAGAAGCATTGCACAAAGCTATGTAGATGCTAATATGCAATCGAAAATCAATAATGCGACATTGATTGCTGGATCATCATGAGATGAATTTCTTGCACCGACATCGACGATGTCCAATATACAAACTAATAAATCGGTTAATGTTTCAAGTTCAGTTGCCCCTCTTATTTCGGGTTCTTTTACGAATTGTGCGTTTAATATTGGCAATGATAAATAGTCATGTAGAATTTTTCGTTTAAATAAATTGAATTTTCATTCTGTCTGACATTTCATTTTTTGTCATTTCGAACCATATTACCATGACAACGAAGAAGTAAATAAAATAATTACCGGGCCATTATGAAAAATTTTGTCACAGTATTCCATTATAAGTCCAGTAACGTTACAAAAAGGAGGTCTATTAATTGCAAATAATGCAGTGGTAGGACATAAATATATAAATATCGTTACCAGTTATTTTAACAAAAATATTCAAAAGCTAATTGTTTATTATTAACACTGAACATCGTTGATAACAGACTAAATATCTGATTCCCTGTAACTCTGATTAAAGATGTTTTTATGTGTTTCTAAACTTCACTTTAAATCAGTGGTTTGTACGCGTGACGCATGAAGTAAAATTTCGAGTTTAGAAACTTTAAATTGAACTCTATTATAAAATCGACGAATGAGTGAAAATTACGCAAATAAAAAAGTCACTGAATATCATTAAAAACGGGAAAGTCAGAGAGAAGTCGTGGAATTTTATTCAAATTGACCAAAACACTAACAAAAAATCTATATGATATTATTAAATTTGTCAAAATCAGCAGGCAAGTTATAAAGCACGTAAAAATTGATAAAATTAACTTAAATATTGACAAAAACAATGAAAACAATTTAACGAAATGGGGGTTTTTCACAGAAGAAAGTTATATTACAAGGCCAGGGAATAATCTTGAGGCAGGGAAATGTCGGAATTTCAGATTGTGGCTACCATGTCAGTCTTACTTCAAATAATATTAAACAAAATTTTGCAGACTAGATTATTATCTTTAAAAACATTTTCAGTCATTTAATGTTCTTGTTAAAGCATTCAGTTTGAAGTTTCGAACAAGCCCCGAAAAGCCCCGTGATAATTTGTCGAGGGTTGCGCAGCGAGCCGAGACAGATTTTCTGGGCTTTTCTAAACTCGAAATTTTACTTCATGCGCCACGCGTATAAATTACAGATTCTAAGTGAAGTTCGAGTATACATAAATTTGGCAATATTATAGTGCTTTATACGCGTGGCGCATGAAGTAAAATTTCGAGTTTAGAAAAGCCCAGAAAATTTGTCTCGGGTCGCTGCGCGATCCTCGACAAATTTTCACGGGGCTTTTCTAAACTCGAAATTTTACTTCATGCTTAGTCTGGGAGTGGAAAACACTTGTTTAAAGCTTTAAATTGAACATTAAAAAGAAACAGGAAATATCCGCAGTTGTTATATCAATTCCATGGTATGTCATTATTTTTATAAAATTACATTACTTTTCTTAAATTATTTTAGCTGTAAATTTTCTGACATTTGTTGATTTTTAGGAGTTCAATTGGAAGCGTTAAACGAGTGTTTTCCACTCCCAGACTAAGCATGAAATAAAATTTCGAGTTTAGAAAAGCCCCGTGAACATTTGTCGAGGGTCGGGCAGCGACCCGAGACAAATTTTCTGGGCTTTGCTAAACTCGAAATTTTGCTTCATGCGCCATTGATTTCAAGTGTGGTTCAAATATACATAAATTCACAATATTTTTGTTCTGCACGCGTGGCGCATGAAGTAAAATTTCGAGTTTAGAAAAGCCCAGTGAATTTGTCTTGGGTCGCTGCGCGACCCTCGATTAATTTTCACGGGGCTTTTCTAAACTCGAAATTTTACTTCATGCTTAGTTTGGGAATGGAAAACACTTGTTTAAAGCTTTAAATTGAACATTAAAAAAAAACAGGAAATATCCGCAATTGTTATATCAATTCCATGGTATGTCATTATTTTTATAAAATCACATTACTTTTTCTTAATTATTTTAGCTGTAAATTTTCTGACATTTGTTGATTTTTAGGAGTTCAATTTGAAGCTTTAAGCGAGTGTTTTCCACTCCCAGACTAAGCATGAAGTAAAATTTCGAGTTTAGAAAAGCCCCGTGAAAATTTGTCGAGGGTCGCGCAGCGACCCGAGACAAATTTTCTGGCGTGTAAAACAGTGATTTAACGAGAAATTTAAAAACATACAAAAGACATTTTTCATGAAAATGCTTACAAATAATTCGAACTATTTTTGACTTTTCAAATCCTTTTGTAAGTATTTGAATCCTTTTGTAAGTATTCGAATCCTTTTATAAATATTCCAATCCTTTTATAGAGATTCGAATTCTTTTATAAGGATTCGAATCACCTGTATTTGGATTCGAATACGAATCCTCTTAAAAAAAATGTAACGAATCCGGATCACGAATCCAGTTGAACTAAAGTATTCGAATGCCTCTTTTGAATCCTCCAAAAGGATTCGAATCCAGGATTCGAATCCTGAATGATTCGAATCCTGCCCAGCTCTGGTTCATACTGTAGTATAAAAAATGCATATCCAGGTAAAGTATTTGAAAATTTAAAATAAAAAGTAAAATATCTTTAATCTTATTGGCTACGGCCTTGTTTGTATACAAACATTAGAAAATAGTGATCATACAGTAGTACTAAAGAAATTAAAAATGCATATCCAGATGAAGTATTTGAAAATTTAAAATAAAAAATAAGGTAATTTCAATCTTATAAGATCCTAGTATGTTTGATAAAGTATGCGTTTATAAATTTAAGTATTTGAATATTCAAATATGTGAACAATTTAGTGATTGTAATATTCATGATTATTCAACTATCCGAATTATCTGTTTTCGAATCCTTAGTTTAAATCTTAATAAATGTCAATTATTAGTGCTTTATTTTATTTTTTAACATGTGTTTGCAGTCCTTGGTCATTTTAAAGCTTTTAACTAGTGTTTTCCACTCCCAGATTAAGCATGAAGTAAAATTTCGAGTTTAGAAAAGCCTGAAAATTTGGTTTGGGCGCGGAGCGCGAAGCGCGGAGCGACCAAACCAAATCAGGCATTTCTAAACTCGAAATTTTACTTCATGCGCCACGCGTATAAAACACTGATTTGAAATAAAGTTCAAAACATACTTCATGTATAATAATCATACATTACAAGATGAGATGGAAATTAATTTTGTTCATGTTTTTCTGTGAAGCACAATTGGAAGTGTGAAGAAAGGTTATTAGTGCTTTATTTATCAATTAAATTCGATCTTCACGTTGAGTGAGTTACGTCAATTAATAATATATAAAATTACGAAAAAACTATTCGTGAAAATGCAAACAGTGTCTTAATTAATAAGACAATTTAAGACGATAAATATACATTGAAACAACTACTTCCCGTGCAAATACACCTCCAGATATTGAATTATACAATGAAATATTTAAAATCTTATTTAATTTGATTTGTTGTATAATTCAATATCCGGAGGTGTATTTGCACGGGAAGTAGTTGTTTCAATGTATATTTATGGTCTTAAATTGTCTTATTAATTAAGACACTGTTTGCATTTTCACGAATAGTTTTTTCGTAATTTTATATATTATGTTTAAAGTGTGCAAACTATAAGAAGCGTAAGCTTATTTTCTCGAATTCAAATAGTTTTGAATTTGAATTTATCTTGTTTCACTCAATCAATTTCACAATTGGAAAATTAACTAAAACTGACGAAAGCCATTAACATTAACTAACGTTGATTAGAAGCTTTAATATGTACGAATCAGTCCAAGAATGCCATTTAGGCAAACTTAATTTCTACAATATTTGATTTTGATTTTTTTATGTGAAAGCAATTGAGGTTTCTTAAGTTTTACCGAATTGCAGGGACAAACGTCTAGGGCTTGCAAAACACAACAAAGGAAACAACTTTTGTTAATAAATGTGTAGTTAAAAGTGTTTCCTTTAAAAAATAGAGCCTCTTAAATTTATTTTAAAAAGTACCTAAAAATAAGCAACCCAAATTGCCTTTTCAATAATTTTGCACAGGTCACACAGAATTTAGAAAAGCGATCTAGTCATACATACATCCATTCAAATAACGTTAATGTTGACACAATTCAACACTTATGTAATATTTGTTTACTTTTCTTTGATTACATTTTGTCGTATTGAAGACAAATGGTAGGTTTATTAGCTACCAGCCGCGGCTCGCAGCCTAACTTCAGGTTAGGTCAGAGACCCAAGGTAATATGTATTTGTTATTCAAAGGTGACTTTGTTGTCCAATTTCTTGTATTTATAAAGCGGATTCCAACCTCAAATTTTGTGTGCCTTGGCACTGTGGCCGACCCTGAAGTTAGGCTGCGAGCCGTCGCTGCTACCTACCATTTGTTTCCAATACGAGTTAAGTTGCCTACATTTAGGCGCTTCTTAAAAAATCTTTGAGAATCCCTGAAAATAAACACTTTTGACTATACATTTATCAACAAAAAATGCTTTTTTTATGTAAACTTCAAGCCCTAGAAGTTTGTTACTGCAATTCATTAACACCCTGTATATTTTTCAAATTTATACAGGGCTTTCATTAATTCCCGAACCCCACGTGACTAAATTTAAAATTGCCGCGTAAATTATTGTATTTGTACGTTGGAGGCTTTGAAAAAAGTAACCAAACGTTACTAAAGTCAAATTTGACATAAACGTTTATACGCGGTGCATCGTTAAACCAACCTTTGAGATCTTACAAGATTCGCCCGGAATTTTCAGGTAAGCAAAAATTGTTTAATTATTCTGAAACATTGAGTTTTATTTCTATTTATTTTGCAGAGTCAATTTGCTAGGATAAACAAATACTGCGAAAATTAATAAAAATTAGTTACATTTTTGAAGATGAGCCTATTTTTAAATCATTTTAAATATAATATTTTCAGTCGTCATAAAAATACGCCGGCGAATAAATATTTTTAAATCTAGGGAATTTTTGTGTGAGCCATACCACCTTGTACATTTGGTTGCCTATTATTTTTGGTCACGTGGGGTTCGGGAATTAATGAAAGCCCGGTATAAATTATACATAAAATGTTATAATCTGTTTTTAATAGAATATGTCCTGCGGACCGGCACCGGTTGGGTAGCGCTATTCTAAAATATAAAAATGGTGATGTGTCCATCATAGTACTTTCCCCCGTAAATTGCGTATTAAATCACTTTTAAAATATTTATAGCATTATTATTTTCAAAATGTCTTCAACTTTTTGATAACTACAACTTTTATTTGAAACATTTTTCAATTGGATCAACACATACTGACACAAACCAATGACTAGATAAAAAACACTATTTATTGAATATCTCAAACACTAAGAGTGCTATGACAAAAAGTGAATCTACAAAAAATAGTTTAGTTTTTCATTTCCTACAACTTTTATTTGAAACATTTTTCAATTGTATCGACACATACACTGTCCCACACCAATAACTAGCTAAAACACACAACTTTTGAAATATCTTAAAAACTAATAGTGCTATGACAAAAAGTAATTGAACGGTACATTTTTATTTTATTATTATCTACAACTTTTATTTAAAAGAATTTTTTGTTTGATGAACATTTATTGAAAAAATCTGAAAAAACTGAAAAACGCTAAGAGTAAAGTACCACTTCCGGTTTTCCGATTTTCACCAAAAGCTTTCCAGTTCTTCCGATTGTAACAAAAAGTTTAAGTTTCAAGTTTCATCTCGATATCTTTAGCGGTTTTTGCGGTACAGCGCACACAGTCACACACACAGACACACAGGCAGACAGACATTTTTCAAAAATGGTCTTATTCGACTCAGGGGACCTCAAAACGGATATTTCCGCTAAAATTTTTGATTCGAAATTTTTCACGAAGACAATACTTTCCCTTTGTATTACATACGGGGGAAAGTAAAAATGTTATAAATTTGTAAGATATCCTAAACATATCTCCTTCATCTAAGGCCATAGTTAGGGATGGGGGTTCAACCCCCCCCCCTCCTGCAATTTTCAAGTTCAAAAAGAAAATTTTTACCATTGAAATCCCCAGCGAAATATTTTTCTGTCTACGGCCTTGCCTTCATCTGTGTAAAAAAAATGTGTAGCGCTATTCTAAAATATAAAAATGTTATAAATTTGTAAAATATTCTAAATATATCTCCTTCATCTAAGGCCATAGTTAGGGATAAGGGTTCAAACCCCCTCCCCCCCCCGAAATTTTCAAGTTCAAAAAGAAAATGTTTACCATTGAAATCCCCAGCGAAATATTTTTCTGTCTACGGCCTTGCCTTCATCAGTGTAAAAAAATTGTGTAGCGCTATTCTAAAATATAAAAATGTTATAAATTTGTAAAATATCCTAAACATATCTCCTTCATCTAAGGCCATAGTTAGGGATGAGGGTTCAAACCCCCTCCCCCCGAAATTTTCAAGTTCAAAAAGAAAATGTTTACCATTGAAATCCCGAGCGAAATATTTTTCTGTCTACGGCCTTGCCTTCATCAGTGTAAAAAAATTGTGAATACAATTGTTGTGTTTTTAGGAAATACATATATTAACCACTGATTAAAGTTAATCGAATGGGGTGCAAACGAGCAATAGTCTCATTTACACCACGACTGATTAACTTTTAACATCTACTAATCATTGAATAAGTCAAAATTCGAAAATATAAACATATTAGATATCCCAAACATGTTGCTTTTATTAGTATGCAACAATAAAATGGTAGTATTTTTGAAGAATTACTAATTACTAATTAAAGCATTAATTAGCTTTGGTGCAAGAAGACATTAATCAGTTAAATCTAAAACTCACAAATTCACAATGTCTACTAATTTTAAAAATCTGAAACGAATACCAAGAAAACAAGCCCAACATTAATTTAGCTGATCTAATTGGCGATCTCCTATTGAACACAGCAAGACATCAGAGGTAACAATTGGTCGATTAATTAGCGGGATTATAGCATAGGACAATCGCCTGCTAGTTTTCATTGTAGCAATTTGATTGGGCTCTGCTGCAATGAAACTGATTTAATTACTCTGGTCACGATTTCGCCCATCTGAATACGAATCCAACAACTACAAGATTGTTCTTTACAAAACTTGTTATGGTCTAATAAAAATCAGCCCTTTTCACAACAAGAGAAGAATGAGTAGAATAAAGATGAGCTGGCCTTTTTGTGCAATTTTTTTATGCGGAGCGTAGAAATATTTCCTGTTTAACTTTTATGTGTATACAAAGAGTACTAAGATTACCTACATGTAAGATTCTTATCACGAGAAGGGGAAAAGAAAGGAAGGAAGAAGAAATTGCTTTTGTGAATGTTTGTATGCAAAGTGTATAATGTAATATGTATAATAATATCGTATTTTCAATTTAAAAAAATCTCTAGAGTGCCATGAATAATATTCTAGGTTGGCAACTCTGAAAATATATACAGTAGAACCTCGCTATACCGGGCCTCGAGATACCGTGATTCGGATATATCGGGGTCATTTTTCAGGTTTCTTTTTTTTAAAGATGTTAATTTTAACAATTGACTGCGTACCGCCCTGATTAGGTAAAACGTTCCGGCGTCATTATTGTATTATATAGTATGTCTTGTTATGTAGGTGGCTACTGCACATATGTATATATATATATATATATATGCGTGTGTGTGTATGTGACTATTATACAAATTACATATATTCGGATATACCGTGTTTTCCTTATACCGTGCTAGGTATAGCCAAAAGCCATCCCGGTATAACGAGGTTCTACTGTATTATAATTATTATGTCTGACGTTTTTTATGTCAATTTCTGAAGTGTGTAGCCAACTTAAATTTAAAAATGGTTAAATTATGGCACTCTGGAGGTGTTTTTTTATTGAACATATGATATTTGTATATTAATATGTTATGGAAATTGCGCCGCACGTATAAGACACTGATTTCAAGTGTAGTTTAAAATATATTATACTATTTACATAGGTATAATCTGTTTTCAATATGACCAATCAAATTTGACATTTCAAGAATTTAGTGGTGTGATGCAGGTTGTGTGTTTTAGGTTAAGACAAGATTAATCATATGTTATGTTGTAAATCAACTTTTGATTTGTAGGTTATGTGAAGGGAAATCTGACATTTATACAACAATTCAATTAACTCACAAAGATTACGATTACAAATGTATTTACCTATCACCGCCTAAAATTATTTGTATCTACTACCAATTTAATAAAGTGTCTCCGAGGATCAGGTAGGATAGGAGGATCAGTTAATATTTCTTGCTCAGAAATATCTATTTTCTTTATTATCTGCACATTTAAACTCTGTTTTTTTATAATATGACAAAACCTACTTTAACAGTAGGTTGTTTTAAACATAAAATTTTGAGATGTTGGTAAATGATAATCAATGTGACAAATAAATCATAATTTGTCAAATAAATTGTCACGATGCAGAGATTTTCTAAAAAGAGAACGCTACAACTTGCAACTTTACAACACATACAAGGATTTTGTCTTTTAAGTATACTTTCACATAATCCATATAAACATTTGTAAATTGAATGAACATGTGATCAAAACTAAGTCGAAGTATATTTTGAACTTCAGTTTAAATCAGTGTTTTATGTGCGTGGCGCATGAAGTAAAATTTCGAGTTTAGAAAAGCCCCGTGAAAATTTGTCTCGGGTCGCTGCGCGACCCTCGACAAATTTTCTACGCGGGGCTTTTCTAAACTCGAAATTTTACTTCATGCTTAGTCTGGGAGTGAAAAACACTCGTTAGAGTTTTCGAATTGAAAGTATTTAATAAGATCATGAATGTCTGAAAATCTACATTGAAAAATCGTAACATGTACACTTCTGTGCAATAAAATTAAGCACAAGTCTCACAACTATTTTTCACAATATTGTAGTTGTATAATGCGGGTCTGTGTTAATTGCCAAGCAATAGTTTCAATAAATGATAAAACACCATAACTTGAAAATAACACCTTTATTAAAAACCAAAACTAAGACCATTTAAAGAAAAACGCTCGTAATAAATACAACAAAGTCGAAACAGAAAAACCATCTTATATTTTAGTTAGAATTCGAATTTTTGAATAGTTGTCTAAACCAACTATAAACTTAAATCGCCAATACTTATTATGTGTAGTGTTTATAATGCGTTACCTTATTCCTGCGACATATTTTATGACAACATTAAATCTCTATTATCACATTTGAAAGCGCAAATAACTTAACATAATATTTTCACGTATATGTATTTTTCGTTTTTTGTTTATTTATATATGTATACACGCATACGGCCATGTAATTAATTTATTTTACATATTGTCTTGTATTTGGGATGTAATTTTCCTGTTGGGCAATAAAGACTTATTATTATCAAATGACGCAGCATTTTGATATTAAGGAAATTGACATATTAACATATTTTTGTAACTAGGAAACTTATCATGTCCGTTTTAAAGTATAACATATTTCGTGTGCTTAATTTTATTGCACAGAAGTGTACACCTAAAAGAAAAGTTTCTTGTATTTAGAACTTTTTCAAAATTAGAACATATAAATAGGCATATAATAAAGAAAACAGATATTCCTGAGAAGGAATATTACCTGATCCTCCTATCCTACCTGATCCTCAGACACTTTATTAAGTTGGTAGTAGATACAAATAATTCTAGGCGGTAATAGGTAAATACATTTGTAATTGGAATCATTGTGTGTTAATTGAATCGTCATAGTAATGTCAGATTTCCCTTCACATAACCTACAAATTAAAAGTTGATTTACAACATAACATGTGATTAATCTTGTCCTAACCTAAAACACACAATCTGCACCACACCACCAAATTCTTCAAATGTTAAATTTGATTGGTCATTATTAATGATTTCGATAGCTAACGCCATCTAATGCTTTATAGTGGCATCGTCAGTGACACGAATGCCGGAATCTGGTGCCGGAATACTGAACACAAATTCAATTTTGATTGGTCATATTAAAAAAACAGATTATACAGAGAGTTTTATGTAACACCGAACATGCCAGAAAATATTCAATGTAAATGTTCCTCTGTTCGATGTGTTCTGGGACGCATCAAAGCATTGAGTGCGATTTTATTGGCTTCGATTTTAGTAGTTCTAACGCAACTTACATTTAACGTCAACATTAAATGTGTCATTCATTAATCGTCTACACCACTAATGAAATGTTAATACTAAACAGAAAAGAAGAATGAGAAAGAGGAGAACAGATTTAGCTTAAATGCAAAAATAATAGAAAACTAGCTTCCTGTTGCTTCCGTTTGCTAATATTCCAAGATGAATTTATACATTGCTTTAATTTCACTGGAGATTATTAAGAATTTCAATTCAGCGTATTGTGTACACCATTTGATCAGGATCGCCCCAAGGTACGTTGCTTCAGGTGTACCAGCAAAAATGCCGTCACAAAACTGCCTTTCGGCATTTTAAATACAAATATTTCAAATTTGAAGAGCGTGGCGAGGCAGATTAAAATGTTTGCAAGTACCGCCCCTAGATCTGCTGACAGCACAACAACACTCGGGTGTTATGTGTGCTGCTTCATTTGGCAAACATTTCAATTTTCATTTATTTGTTTACATAATACTCAATAAAGATAATGTAGGTGTATTTATTACTTTATATAACTTACAATGAATTGGAGATATATTTCACGACAGTATTAATCTTGATTGTCTTGAAATGTCGAAGTCTTGCTGTGGGCAAAAAAGTATATTCCAAATTTCCACACACTGCACTTACCATAAACACACAAGATTTAATAACTGGCATATTTTATTTTGACGTTACATGTACCCTATTTACATTAGTCCTAATTTGCATTAAACTACTAAAAATCGTAACCAATAAAATCGCTCCCAGAAGAGTGTACATTGGGTTGACTATATTACTATTGCAAATCGTAGCCAATCACAGCGCACTCAATGCTTTGATGCGTCCCAGAACAAATCGAACATAGGAAAATTTACATTGAAAATTTTCTGGCATGTTCGGTGTTACATAAAACTCTCTGTATATGTTCAAACTTTAAAAAACGTTCTAAATACAAGGCATTTTTCTTTTTATACATGTTACGATTTTTCAACGTAAATTTGCAGACATCTGTGATCTTATTAAAACTTTCAATGTAAAAACTTTAACGAGTGTTTTTCACTCTCAGACTAAGCATGATGTAAAATTTCGAGTTTAGAAAAGCCTGAAAATTTGGCATGGTCGCGTAGCGCAGCGGAGCGACCAAGCCAAATCAGGCTTTTCTAAACTCGAAATTTTACTTCATGCGCCACGCGCATAAAACACTGATTTAAAGTGAAGTTTAAAATATACTTCGACTTAGTTTTGCTTAGTTCATTAATTTTACAAATATTTATATGGAATATGTGAAAATTAACTTAAGGGGGTCTTCCGGTATAATTTTTTCAAAAAATCGATTTTTTTTGTATGAAATCAAAGCTAAACATGTCTAGAATATGTGGGTAAAAGGATATTTCGATCCGGAAAATATTTACGTCTCTACAGGCCTTTGAATGCATCGCCGTCCCGAGCGGTATGGGTCGCGCAGGTATAACTTTAATCTCGAATTTCGTAAATTTTGATGAGTATGAGCTTTTTGGTCCGCCATATTGGATCCGCCATTTTGAATTTTTTAAATTTGACCTCAGATTCGTATTCAGCGACCCCGAAAACCTAGATATTGACTACTGTTTGCGAATTTTCCGCCGAATACTTTGAATTAGTGTTATATTTGACCAACGTTTGAGCTCACTAGTACGATACAATCATCATTAAGAATGTTAGGCTTTATTATAAGAAATTGTAGACAATTTTATAATGTGGAAAGTATTATTCTATTATTTAACTCATTCATTCTAAGCAAACTTAATTATTGTGCGCCTGTTTGGAGCCCTTACTATCGCTGTCATATTCATTCCTTGGAAAAAGTTCAGAGAAAATTCCTTAAGTATCTATATTGTTTTAAACATGGTGCGTATCCTTTTGATACTGTCACTTATGACATGCTGCTTAATGAATTTTCGATGCCATCAATGATACAGCGTCACAAATATATATTGCTACTAACTTTATACAAACATGTGCACTACCATTTGGACAATCCGTTTTTCCTCAACATACTTTGCGTTCATTCTCCTAGAGTTATCACACGCAATTCGTTAACGTTCTACAGCAAAAAACCTAATACTCTTCACTTTTCTCAATCACCTATGCATAATATGTTAAATTGTTACCATAGTGTTGAAGATTATGTCGATGTATTTATGTCAAGTCTTTTTGAATTTTCACATAATTGTAAACTGGCCATTAGCCGTTCGTAATTCTTTATTTTTGTTTTTAATTTTATTTTTTTTATAATTATCGTTATGTACGAGTATATATATATATATATATATATATATATATATATATATATATATATATTTTTAGATTAGTCTTTATATGTATATAATTTAGTTTAATTTTTCATATGTTATAATAGTTATATTTTAAAATTTTCCCTGTAATTGGATTATTTCTGTTGGGAATAAATAAATAAATAAATAAATAAATAAATTACACAAAAAAAATGTTTCGCAAACTTTAAACGCATTTTTCAAAACTGCGAGAATTCTAGCGTTTGAACGGTTCAACCAATTGACTTCGTTCTTTGCTTCCGTTATTGAAAACACTTTTCTTCATGGAATGAACTAACCTCCCGGTGCAATTTGCAATTTTAAAGATTTTTTACAGCCTGTCAAAGTCAAAAAATCGACCGAAAAACACGACAATTTTTTCAAATGCCTGCCATTTTAGATTTTCCCGCCATGCCCGTCAAATTTTGAGTTTTTTCAAAATTTCGTATTTTATTCCATTCTCTGAACTATACTCTTCAAGAAACTTAGCTGATTTTGTTTCTAGGTGACGAATAGCGACCCCTAGGCTGCTCGCAGTTTTGGAACATTTCCGCCGGGCAGCCGTCATATTGGACGCCATTTTGATTTTTTCGACTCGACAAAAATCCCAATTGTAGAGCAAGGATGAATAAAGATTTAAAAAAACCCAGGTCTCTAACTCTTACCAGTTCCCTGAAAAAAAAATCCAAAGTTTGGGTCAATTATACCGGAAGACCCCCTTCCCCCCTTAAGAAAAAATCCCTCTATGTGTTGTAAAGTTGCAAGTTATAGCGTTCTCTTTTTTGAAAATCTTTGCATCGTGACAAATTATGATTTATTTGTCGCATTGATAATCATGTACCATTGATGTTTAAAATACCCTATTGTTAAAACAGGACTGCAACTGTTCGCAGTAAATATACCCTAAGTTTGGTCATATTAAAATAAACAGAGTTTGTGTAGATTTATGAATAACATCATTATAATTTAATGCACTCCCATATGCTAACCTCTATTAATAATTAGGCTGTATGTGTAATATTTTTTATAAACATTTGAGTCGCCTATTTCCAAAAACCTCTAAATCCATTAGAAAACTATGGATTTAGTGGTTTTCGAAAATAGGCAACTCATATATTTTTACCTTCTTTATTGTGACTGTAAACGTTACTGAAGAAATATAGGCTATTTATATCCAATATCTGTGAATATTAATTCCTTTAGTTGCTTTTTTATGTTATTATTATGGATCGTTCAAGCGTTAGTGGCTTAATGGTTAAACCTATGCCAGTAAACAACAAAAAAAAACAAAATCTGAATCTAAAATGCACACGTTTTATGTAAAATAGTAAACTATGAGTATTTTACCATTTAACATTTATTATTCACAACAGAAACAGAAAGTGTTTTCGGTTATGCACTATTCAGTTTTTCGAGGTGTTGAAAATGTCACATTGGCAATGGTGTTTGTGTTGTCCGCGAGCTTCGGTTGTATGAATGAAACGACATTATTCCGGCTATAAATATGTAAATCGCAAGTATGGAAACGCTGGCACGAGAACAATGCAGTGTTAAGTCACTAATTATTATAAACACAGTGCCTACCCGTGGCGCCAACAGAACTTACAAACTGTGACCTCATATGCTAATCAACACCATTTCACTATCATTCCTATTATCCAATAATATATTGCATTTTTGGAATTACTTTACTTAATCCTTAAATAATACTCCTGAATTATATTGTTATTATAATATATAAAAAAATTAAATAATGAGCACTATTAATCTTGTTTTTTTGTAGATGTAGCAGAAGAAACATCATGTATGCATGAGCTGTAAATACAGACAATTCTTAATCCTTTCGGCCCTGGCATTTGCCACCACTAAAATTTAGGTAACATACTGGGCATTTTTCTTTTAAATATACATGTATGCATGAGCTGTAACTTTTCCGATAATCGTTTTTTTTTTAATAGTTTATTTGAAGTCTTAAACGAGTGTTTTCCACTCCCAGATTAGGCATGAAGTAAAATTTCAGGCTTTTCTAAACTAGAAATTTTACTTCATGCGCTACGCTTATAAAACACTTATTTTAGGTGAAAACATGTATTCTGAACATCATATTACATCAGTGTTTAGTACGCGTGGCGCTTAAGGTAAAATTACGAGTTTAGAAAAGCCTGAAAATTTCGTTTGGTCGCTCTAATTCGCGGAGTGACCAAACCAAATTTTCAGGCTTGTCTAAACTCGAAATTTGACTTCATGCTTAATCTGTGAGTGGAAAACACTCGTTTGAAAGTTCCATTTGAAATATTTGTAAAAACATCAAACATCTGAAGATTTACAACATATACAATATATTGAGATATGTATACTTAAAGGAAAAACTCTCTGTAAATCTGAGATAGTTATAAATAATATACAGTGTACAAAACATTCTTTTGGGCACCAGAAAAATGCCAGGGCTGAAACGGTTAAAATTTGTGGTGACTTTGATATTGTTTTTAGTTTAGTTTATTTATGCAATATTAATGCATGAAATATTTTGTTCATCACCAATGATATTTGTATTCATTTAGGGTGGAAAACTTCAGTAACATTGGCAGAAATCTAAACGGCCCAGTCATAACAAATTTTAAGAAATTATTAGTGTAAATTAATAAAAAGCTTATGACATTGACGAAAATGCCTATAAAAATATTCTAAAATTTTTTATGATTACCTGACTCGGCATATGTTTTGCTTGACCTAGATTAATGTTCTGGCTTCGGACTTCGGACAATACTTTGAATAAATGAGGTATTGCTATAAATGACGTTAGTTTAACTTTGTCATGATTAATATTTTGTGGAAAACTGAAAACATAACTGAGGCTTACGAACAAGGTTTAACAAGAATTAGACACATTTGTTGAAAAATAAGGTAGGTGAAAGCTATTGATTTCAAGTATATAACATTTGGGGAAGTACTAATATAAATGGAGATTAATTAAATAAACCAAACATAAAACAAAAAAATAAACATCTGATTTAATTTGGTTCTTTCATTATTTCAATAATAGTTTCATTTTAATTTTTAATGTTATTTTAAATTGTTTCATTAATCTTTTAGAATTTTCCTACTTCTAATTTTGCAATATTTTTACAACTTTTGTAATGGAAGTATAAAAAAATGTATGTGACAAAATTATTTGACTTTTACAGTACAAATGTTACAATTGAACACATATTTCTTACATTAATATTGAAATTTATTATAAGCCCTCAAAAATCAATCAATTTCAATTTTCTTTACAAAATGACAAACATAACTCCCATTTAATTAAACACAGTTATATTCCTTTCTTCACTTTTATTTTTCTTTTTGCTAGATGTACATTTCAGGTACTAAGTACCCATTATCAATAGCTAACTGTTAGCTATTGATAATGGGTACTTAGTACCCGAAATGTACATCTAGCAAAAAGAAAAATAAAAGTGAAGAAAGGAATATAACTGTGTTTAATTAAGTGACCTAACACCTTCACGTAACTCATACAACTACATTAATAACTCCCATTGATTCAGGCTTTTCCAAACTAGAAATTTTACTTCATGCTTAATCTGGGAAACACTAATTAGATTGAAGCGTCTAATGAATGTTTACAATTCCAGATTAAGTATATAGTAAAATGAAAGCTTTTACAAAAACAACGAATGTCTGTAAATTTAAAGTGAAAAATCGTGATATGACCTAGAATATTTGTACAACTTCTGTAATGGAAGTATAAAAAAAATGTATGTGACAAAATTATTTGTCTTGTACAGTGCAAATGTTACAATTAACCACATATTTCTTCAATTATTTTCTGAATATTGCTTTATTTATAAAATTAATTAATTAATTAAATTGACGACATTTATAGATTTGGGCTATAATTATTATAATGCACTAAATAAGTGTGATTCATTGAACATTTTAAAAGTCAATAAAATCCTAGAAAACTCAGGAAAACTTATAAAAATCACAGATGTTGGTTTCAACTGAAATCTTTGAAAATTGATCAGACACTTTAAAATAAATAATCCTAGAAAAAGGTTAATTGGGTCACAGAAAAATTCAATTGGTAATTGGAAACTCATTGAAAATTGAAGAACTCAACAAACCAGATATTAAAAATCGAATATCTTTAAAATATTAATTATTTATCTGTTGTATTTTTATAAGTCTATTTACTATTTTTTGCTATTCATTTGTATTATATTGACTAAACTTGACTCACCCATGAAAGTATTATTGCTTCTATTTGGAAATAAATAAATTTGATTTTATAAAAATTAACATAATTTATATTATTATATTATGGTCCAAAATTTTATAATCCACTGCCATCCACTATAAAAACTCTACCAACAAAACAATTTAAATCTACTATGAAGCGCTATTTCATTAAAATGTCTTTCTACAGCATTGACGAATATACAGAAACAATGGAGCATGACAATAATGTCATCTTATAAACTATTTTAATGTTTTTACTAATTTTTAATTTGTTCTACACTTATTTATTTATTTATTGTAATCGTTAATAACTTTTAATCATTTACACTTATACATGTATTTAATTATTTTATATTGTATTGTCTAATTAGCAAGATAATATTTTCTGTATATCTGACGTATGTAAACCTAGGTATTAACATTAATAAAGCACTTACTTACTTACTTACTTACTTACTATTACACCTATAAAAATTGATTGAAATCTCAAACATCGACAAAAATTAGACATTAACCTTTAGCAGGATTTCAGTTATTATTCGGGCAAGTTTTTTTATAAAGTATACATATTTAAATTACAGCGTATCTGCTGTAAATCTGCATTCGTTGTTTTTTTTTTTAAGTTCAATTTGAAGCTTTGAATGAGTGTTTTCCATTCCCATATTAAGCATCAAGTAACATTTTCGGGTTTTCCTAAACTTAAAATTTTACATCATGCGTATAAAACACTGAAGCATTATAAAGTTCACAATATGCTATTAAAGTAGTATGCTAAGGACGTGTATATTGAATTTCAATTAAAACCCCAATTTGGCTGCGCCCCTGATTATTATTATTATTACTATACTTTGCCCCTTCCTTAAAAAAAAGATTCTGCGGGAGCCCATGGCTAATTCTGTTTCTTTTTGGGATTTCATTAGAAGAAGATTGAGGACAAGTCCTTTTAAATATGGATGTAGAAGAATGTTGTCTTATTCCATGTACATTATGCAAGTGGCTCGCAATTTTTCCAGGTAATGAAAGTTTTCCGAAAGCGGTGGGAAAACACCGATTTGGCTGCGGACAGGTAAACTTTTACTAGCTTTGCTCCATTCTAACAAACAATGGATTATTATTCAAATTATCTTTCGGTCTTATCTTGTAACATGTATGTTAGTTTAAGTAGAATGAAAAATTTATTACTCTCAACAATTATCCACATCTTAATCCTTTCAGCCCTGGAATTTTTCTGGTGCCCAATAAAATGTTTTGTACACTGCATATTATTTATTACTATCTCAGATATATAGTGAGTTGTTCTTTTAAGTATATATATCTCAATATACTGTATATGCTGTAAATGTTGATATTCGTTGTTTTTACAAATATTTCAAATTAAACTTTCAAGCGAGTGTCTTCCACTCCCAGATTAAGCATGAAGTAAAATTTCGAGTTTAGAAAAGCCTGAAAATTTGGTTTGGTCGCGTAGTGCGAAGCGCGGAGCGACCAAACCAAATTTTCAGGCTTTTCTAAACTCGAAATTTTACTTCATGCGCCACGCGTACTAAACACTGATGTGATATGATGTTCAGAATACACGTTTTTACCATACTGCTTTAGTAGAATATTATGAACTTCACCTAAAATCAGTGTTTTATCCGCGTGGCGCATGAAGTAAAATTTCGAGTTTATAAAAGCCTAAACATTTAGATTGGATTGGATTAAATCGAAATTTTACTTCATGCGCCACACGTATAAAACACTGAAATATCGTAAAGTTTAAAATATACGGCTTTAGCAATCTAATATGTAGATGTGATTAAAACGTAAGTCGGATTCTGCGCTGAACAAATTGTTTACTACAATGATTATAAGCAACCCAATAACTCTAACGTATATTATGTTGCCTATAACTGTTGTATGATTGTGTATTTTTTGAACTTCACTGTAAATCAGTGTTTTTAAGCGTGGCGCATGAAGTAAAATTTCGAGTTTAGAAAAGCCTAATTTGGCTCGGTCGCTCCGCTTCGCTACGCGCCCGAGCCAAATTTTCAGGCTTTTCTAAACTCGAAATTTTACTTCATGCTTAGTCTGGGAGTGGAGAACACTCGTTAGAAACCCCAAATTAACCGCTTTGAAACAACGAATTCCCGCAAATTTAAAAAACGCTGTAATTATCATAATATATACAGGGTGTCCATATTTAGTGGAAATGCACGGGGATCTCGGTTATTTGAAGAGATAGAGAGTCGGGAAAAAGTAGCGTATTTTAGGGACAAATAATAATCTGAAAACAAATTTGAAATATCTTATTTTGTTTTGAAGATATCAAAATAAAGTTATTATTTGAAATTTCGTTTGTGTTTTTTTTATTCAATAACTATTGAATTTACAGATTCGCAAGTTTGATATTATACAGGCACATTTTAATGAGGAATCTAGTAGCATACTTCATTTTAAGGTAACTTTAAAATGTAGCCGGGAACCATAGCACCATTATGGGCACCATTTTGGATTTTTATATTTTCAGAAAGAAGAGTTTTTTCTGAATTCAGTGATGTATCACGCTTATAATTTTTTCAAGATTTTATATGTAAAATTGTAGCCTTTTCTTTTTCGTAAAGAGTGCCTTAAAAACAATTGAGTAACTTGGGCATTTGATAACTCCTAGGGCCAACAACTTCTAACACATCTCCCTTAAGGACAGACCTCAAGCAGATTCTTTACTGTACTCCTTGAAGAAGTATAATTGACATATTTATAATAATAATGATATTTGATACAAAAATGTATGTAGGTATTACATTAAAAACGTTTTACAGTAATAGCCAGATATACCGGGTGTTGTTTTGGCGGACGCAACATATTAAATCGCATGTTAATTTTGACGTGTTCAAGTATTGACTCCCTTATTTATTTTAGAGACAAAATGTATTTAACTTTTTTGTAAAAATGATGAATATTTGAATTAGAACAACAATTGCGGATGTCCAAATGGTATAAGATATCGCTGTCAGTTGATTAAAGTAAATGGTTTCAAAATGATTTACACCAGCGCTTCTCAAACTATTTTGTGTGGCGGATCTGTATTTAAGGTCCCAATTTGTTACATTTTTTATATCATGTTGAGAATACGGAGTGATGAAAGTTAATGATAAAATTCGACAACATTGAAGAAAATCTTGAAAATTGATAAATCTCCGAACATTGATAACTTATGACTAATGATTCGACATTGACGAAAACCACCAATAAACTGATGAAAATCATGAAAATTGACGAATCATGAATACTTTGTGAATTATTGAAAATCATAAAACTTTAAAAATTATGAAAATTAACTAAAATATTGAAAACTCGAGAACATTCAATTGAACGGAAATCATGATAAAAATCAAATAGATCAAAAAACAACTATAGTCAAATGATTGTCTTTGTTTTTAATTAGGAGCATTTTTTTCTTCTGTAGCGTAAATTATTTCGAAAACATTTACTTTAATAAAGTGACAGCGATATCTAGTGCCATGTTGACATCCGCAATTGTTGTTTTAATTCCATGGCATGTCATTATTTTTATAAAATTGCATTACTTTTTCTTAATTATTTTAACATAGAGAAACTTAAGGTGATAAACGTTAATACGAATGAATTCCGAATTTTTACCTCCACAAAAAAGGTAAATACATTTTGTTTCTAAAATAAATAAGGGAGCCAATATTTGAACATTTCAAAATTTACATGGGATTTCCTATGTTGCGTCCGCCAAGTCAGCACCCGGTATGTCAACAACATAAAAAATATTCACAAACATTTTTCAAAATTATGTCGTTTAAAATAACTAAATTAAAAATGTAAATATATACACTAAAAATATCACTGGAAATTATAGTAAGTGTTCGAACAAATCGCCATCTACCTCCAAAAATAATTCTGCTCTTTTCCTTAGATTTTGCACTGCTCGAAAAAAATCCCTCCTTCTTAATTGTTGTATGGAAACCATAATGTTTGTTTGCATATCGTCTCCTCTGTAATATTTTTGTATACTGTGTTTTTTGAGCTAAGAATTGAAAATTAAATGATAGCTGTCAATGTTTCATTTATAAATGGATATGTCGCCATTGTTTTCATGGCACTCTTTACAAATATATATATATATATATATATATATATATATATATATATATATATATATATTCAATGACCCGCTCTACCCGCATGGGTGTGGGGTTTTGTGTTTGTTTTATTTTTATTTCTTTATGAATTCCTTCCAGGTCTTTCGGTCTTTAGATATGTTTATTGCTTCTTGTCGTATGATGCCTCTTTTCTCTAGTATCTCGTTTATTGTTCCTTCCCATGTCTTTCTTGGTCGCCCTCTTTTTCTCTTTCCTTGTGCTCTAGCTTCCCATACTTTTCTGGTTTGTGCGTTTTTGTCCATCTTCTGTAAATGTCCCCACCATCCTAATTGTCTCTCTTCTATGTATTCCTCTATACTTTTTATTTGTAGTTCATCTCTTATTCTTTCGCTCCTCATTTTGTCCATTATTGTGACGCCGTACGCTCTTCTCAGATATCTCATTTCTACTGCTCTTATTTTACTTTTTGTCTTTCATTCAGTATCCATGTCTCACTTCCATATGTTAGTACTGGTCTATATATAGATTTGTATACTTTTATTTTTGTGCTCGTCTTAATTTTTCTTTTTCCTGTTATATATTTATTCAGGGTGTAGTACAATTTGTTTGTATTGTTTATTCTGTTATTTATATCCGCTTCTTGCATACCTGAGTCTTGTATGATCACTCCTAGGTATTTGTATTGTCTCACTTGCTCTATTGTATTGTTCTCTATTTTAATGTTCATTTTTATTTCTTGGTCAGATATTGCCACCACTTTGGTTTTCCTGATATTCATTTTCATTCCATATTTTTGTAATGTCTTACTCCATATTAGTAGCTTTTCCTGGAGTTCTTCTTGCCGGTGTGCTATTATTGCAATGTCATCTGCAAATGCACATTGCTGTATTCCAATTCTTTTCATATCTCTGTAATCAATGTTTGTAGGTCTTGTTTCGTTGTTAACTTCTCTTATTATTTGGTCCATGTATATTATGAATAACAACGGGCTTAGGCTTTCTCCCTGTCTCACTCCTTGTTTGGTTCTAAATTCTTCCGATTTTTTGTTTCTAGCTATTATTATATTTCTTGTTTCTTTGTAAATACTCTGTGTCACCCTTATTAGTTTCTTATTGACGTTTATTTTTCTTAGGCCATCCCAAATTTTTCATCTTGGCACTTTATCGAATGCTTTTTCCGTATCCAGGTATGCTATAAATATAGAGTTCTGTGATTCCAGTGTCCTATTGATTATCGTTTTCAGTGTAAATATGTGTTCTTGTGCACTTTTCCTTGGTCTGAATCCGCTCTGTGCTTCTGATATTTTGTTTTCTACTATTTTTCTGATTCTTTTTTCTAAAATTTTTTCGTATGTTTTTGTTGTTGTGCCAATTAGTGTAATGCCTCTATAGTTGTTACAATCTGCTTTGTTCCCAGCTTTGTATATGGGCACTATCATTCCTATTTCCCACTCTTTTGGTATTTTTTCTTCTTTCCACAGTCTATTCATCAGTCTCCATAACTTTTTCTTTCCTAAATTTCCCATTTTCTTAATCATTATATCTGTTATTTTGTCTACTCCTGGTGCCTTTTCACTTTTTAATCCTTTGATTGCCTCTTCTACTTCTTGTTCTGTTATGTCGTCTTGTGATGTTTCTGTGTCATCTCTTGTTACATCATCTGCTTTTTGGTTTGGCTCGTAGTCTCGATTCAGTAGTTCTTCGAAGTATATCTTCCATCTTTCCATTGTTTCTTTCCCCGTCATTAATAGTCTTCCTGTATCGTCTTTTATTCTTATATACTCGTCTTTCTTGTCATTTCTTACGTTCTTTAATGTCTTGTAGAATATTTTCTGGTTTTTATTTGCGTTTTCTTCCATCTTGTTTCCAAATTCTTCCCAGGTCTTTTGTTTTTCATTCAGAATCATTTTCTTTGCTTTGATTCTTTCTCTCTTGTATTCATCATAGTTGCTCTGGGCCCTCGTACTAAGGTATTTCTGCCATTTTTCTTTATTACTTTTAATTTGCTCTCTTATTTTCATTGTCCACCATGCTGTTTGCTTCTTGTACCTGCTTTGTTTGTTCCTCCCACATACTCGTTTTGCTGCCTCTATTATTATTGTCTTTAGTGATTCCCATTCTTCGTCTATACTTTGCATTTTTACCTCTGTTAGCTCATTTATTGCCTTACTTATTTCTTCTTCAAATTTTCTAGCTACCTCTTCCTCTTTTAATTTGTATGCTCTTATTACTTCATCATATGATTTTTCTTCACCTTTCCCTTTAGCCTCTCTTGTTTCTTCTTGGTCAATTTCTCCTATTAGTAGATAGTGATCACTTCCTATTTCATATCCCCTTCTAACCTTTATATCTCTTATCTTTCTTCTGTTTATCCTTTCTGTTATGATGTAATTTATTATTGATCGCTTGCCTCTGCTTTGTTGTCTCCTTGTATACTTATGGTTTTCTTTATGTTCAAAAAACGTGTTACTTATTATTATATCTTGTTCTATACAGTATTCAATAATTCTTTTTCCGTTATTATTTCTATGGTCTTCACCATGCCTTCCTATAACTCCGCTGTATTTCTCATCTCTTGTTCCTACCCGTCCATTAAAATCACCCATTATGTATTTATTTATTTACGGAAAAATCCATTATACATAATATGTTATAGTAATATCTCGCCTTTCGCCTTTTCTGTTTCTTCAGTTAGTTGTTTCCAAAATGTATCTTCGTTTGCTTTAGTATCATCCTCATTAGGTCCATACACCCCTATTATTGTAATTGTTATATTCTCTTTCTTATTTTTTATTCTTATAACAAGCATTCTTTCCTTTATTGCTTCCCAACTATCTATTTCGTGCTCATGCTTTCTGTGTATTAGACACGCTGTTCCCGCTGCCGCTCTCTGTTCGTTCGCAACTCCACTAAAAATTACCGTATGCTCATTTTCTGTTCTTTTAATTTCTTTTCCTTTCTTCTTTGCCTCTGTTATGATTAATAAATCCAGATTTACAAATAACTAAAAGATATCATTTTACATGTCAAATGTAAATTAAATTATGAGTATGGTACATCAATCAATTCACAAAAAAAAATAATCTTTCGAAAATATAAAAAAAACAAAATGGCGCCCAAAAGAAAAACAAAAGTTGGCCATGATTTCCGAGTAAATGTTAGAGATATCTTAAAAAAAAATATCCTACTAGATTCCTCATTTAAAAGTGCCTCTATAATGTTCAGGTTTCAAATCTCTAGATTTAATAGTTTTTAAATAAAAAAATAAAAACGAAATTTTAAAAAATCAGTTTTTTGCCAATATTTTGAAAACAGAACAAGATATTTCGCAATTTATTTCAGATTATTAGTGGGCCCGAAAATTAGCAACTTTGCCCCAATCTAATAGACTCTCTATCTTTTCAAATAGCCAACATCCCCATCCATTTTCACGAAATAGGGACGGTTTACAACACGTTTTAAACGTGTTTAAACATGTTTTAAACACGTTTTAAACATGGTTTTAATAGTTAATGTTTTAAACGCTGTATTAATGAAAAAACACGTTTTGTTAAAAAAGACTTTTAATTTAAATGAAAATTAAAAAAGTTTTTTAACAACCCTGCTATAAACTGTTGGCATCTCGGTTGCTTTAAAAAACAAATTACATATCTTAGATTAAGTCATACGATTCGGTGAATCTCGGAAACGTCAAATAAATTTAATTATATGTCTAATTACGACGAATGTTTCTAAAGTCAGAACCTACTGGGATGCCAACAGTTTAGAGACACTCGTTACATATTTTTTATAGTCATATTGATTTATTTTGCAATCATTTCATGAAAAAGAATTCAAATAAAAAAAATCATGCACTTATACAACAATTACCTTCATAATATCCACTATAAAATGAAAATAAAAAATCTAAACTCTTAACACCTACACTTAACACCACAAGCATCACTTTACAAATGAATACTTAAAATAAAAATTGTGTAACTATATAAGTAAAGTATTTGCACCCCTAAAAGTATTTGCAAATTAATTAGAAAAGGAGGGGGGGGATTATAGGTGTATACAATTGTACTGAAAAGGCCTTGTGAGTCGTGTTTATCTAATTATCGATTGGATCTAATTTTCGAACAGATGATCGATACATGCAAAATGCAATGCAGATATGCAACACCTGCTGGTATTCGAATGGGAAATGGATATTAGGTAGCTGTGTTTGTATGAATGCAAAAAATATGAGATAAAATATCGGGTTTTCACACATACATTTACATCGTATGAATATTTTAATATTAAAGAATTTTGTTAGAATTAATTTTAAATTAAATATGTTCTCATAAAGATAAGCTGCCTTGTTAATAGACGTTAGATGAGGGTTAATGATCCATCAAGAAATGTATAATATACCCAAATAGAATTATCTAGTGATTATTATTAATAAGTTAAACTGAATATACAGGGTGTCCGTTTTTCGAGCGGCACTATGGGGATTTCGATTATTTGAAGAGATAAAGAATCCGTTAGATGGGGGCCAAGTTGCGAATATTAGTGCTTACTAACAACCTGCTTTCACTTTTAAAATATTTAAACTTTTTCGTTGTATTTCGGAAAAAAACTGAAACTTTAGATTTTTCAATGTTTTCCATAACTCCGCTTTTATTAATTTTTTCCATATTCTATTAAAACTTTCTTATGACAACTTTTTATGACTTATCGAATGGTTAAAGTTTAAAATATTCAAAGCGTTTCGTTTTTGTTTTATACACTCAGCTTTTGTTTTTCTCATGCAAACATACAAATGTATGTACATCATTGAAATGCATTTTTAATTTTGATTTCAAAGATATGCCACACGTAAGCTTTTGTTGAGTTATTGTTGTTTTTCAAGTTGCCACGGCAACCAAACAATATCAAGTTGCTATGCAATAGTTAAAATGTTATATAAAAGAAAGACTATTAATGATTGGTTGTCTGTTTTACGCAAATAAATCGTTTTTGTGGAAATTGCGCGGTTGTTTCCATTTCCATTCTTTTTTAAGCAAATAAATCGTGTTTGTGGAAATTGGACTTATAGAACGGTTAACGTTTAAAATATTCAAAGCGATTCGTTTTTGTTTTATACACTGAACTTTTGTTTTTCTTATAGAAACATACGAATGTATGCACATCATTGAACTGTATATTTAATTCCGATTTCAACGATATGTCCCACGTAAACATTTGTTTAATTATAATTGTTGTTCAAGTTGCCATGGCAATCAATCAATATCAAGTTGCTATACAATAGTTTAAATGTTATACAAAAGAAAGACTATTAATGATTGGTTGTCTGTTTTACGATAATAAATCGTTTTTGTGGAAATTGAGCGGTTGTTTCCATATCAACATACCATAGAAACCATACATATTTTAAAAGTTAGCCATGTTACCACATCATTGAAATCAGCGTAAAAAAATCGGTTCAGTGATATGCACATCTTCAGATGTCCCCATAAGAAAAACAAAAGTTATGCTACATCTCGGTAAATATTGATCACCATCACATCTAAGCGTTATATATTTTGAACTTCACTGTAAATCACTGGTTTATACGCGTGGCGCATGAAGTAAAATTTCGAGTTTAGAAAAGCCCCGTGAAAATTTGTCTCGGGTCGCTGCGCGACCCTCGACAAATTTTCTACGCGGGGCTTTTCTAAACTCGAAATTTTACTTCATGCTTAGTCTGGGAGTGGAAGACACTCGTTAGTTTAAAATACGTCACAGCTGTTAAAATATGTATCATCGGATGCCCGTCTTCTAAAATATGCAATAAACTATAATTGTGATACATCATTGAATTCAGAAAAAAATATTCTACCAAAAACTATGAAAATCCAAAATGGCGCCCACAAGAAAAACAAAAGCTGGCTATGGTCCTTGGGTAAATGTTATCGTTATGTTGAAATAAAATACGTTACTAGATTTATCGTTTAATAGTGCCTGTATTATGTCAAAGTTGTAAATGTCCAGATTTAGTAGTTTTTGAATAAAAAAATAAAAACGATTTTTCAAAAAATCAGTTTTTTAAGATAAATTCAAATTCAACTATTTGAATTCGAGAAAATAAGCTTACGCTTCTTATATTTTGCACACTTTAAACATAATATATATATATATATATATATATATATATATATATATATATATGTATATAAAATTACGAAAAAACTATTCGTGAAAATGCAAACAATTTCTTAATTAATTAGACAACTCAAGACTATAAATATCCATTGAAACAACTACTTCCCGTGCAAATACACCTCCGGATATTGAATTATACAATGAAATATTGAAAATATTATTTAATTTGATTTGTTACAACGCTCTATTAAAATATATGTAACGTTTAGGTCAAATTCTCTTCAAACCAACTAACAATACAAATTTAAAATGAAAGGAGAGATAGCAACAAATTAGAAGTGAAAGGACTTGGATTAAAACTAATGTCTTAGGCCATGTATAGACGCGTTTCGAGATTTATCTCTCTTCAGTATAGCTTTGCTTATGACGTTTAAAAAAAAATAGGAATAAAATTAAAATAAACTTACTTGGAAAAAGTGTTGTGTGTGGAATGAACAGGTACACAGAAATGGAATAATTGAAAATTATGGTCGGTATTTATAGGTAATGACATAATCCCCTTTTTTTACCTATACCCTGTATAGGAAAATGTATTTGATAAATGTGAAATATATTTCAGATAAAGGGATACATATTCGATATAAAGTGAAATGCAATAGAAAAACTCTGTAAGATAAAAAATTTCATTGTTTTTTTCAAATTACATCGAAACAATATTAGATATTTGAAATAGGAAGGGAGATTATTAGTAAGCACTAAATACGCAACTTTGCCCACATTTAACCAATTCTCTATCTCTTTAAATTCATTTTGTTTCTGTTTTGTGTCACTTTGACGCCGTATAAATAGTTTTTAACATGTAATTTTTATTTTTGATAATGACTACTAGATAGTCGAAACTATAGTCACAAATTAAGTGCAAAATACAGTGGTTAATAATAATAATAATAATGTTTATTGCCCAACAGGAAACAAATTCCCAATTACAAGACAATTTAGTATTAACAAAATAAGTTTTAAAACTATAGACTAAAAATAATAACATTTTACTTCGTAATTAAAAAAATTCTAATAGGGATGTCAATGGTTGAAAAAATACGTCACAAGTTGGTGCAAGTTGATTAAACAAATTGCAGATTACATTAATAGGCGACTTTAATCCAAAATTAGTTCTATTATACTTCATATTAAATGTGGTTTTATATCTACTATTGAAAGTTGGAGTATGCTAGCCAACTAGCTGTAAAATATCAGGGCTGTCAATTCGATCATGCAGAAGCTTGTGTAAGAACGTGATGCCTAGTCTGTGACGCCGAAATCAAGACTTTCGACATTAAATTTGTCTTGCAATAGTGAATGATCTCAGCCTCTGTCTGGGTAAAGTCCCTCAACTTTGAAGTGCAGAAACTTCAGGAACTTACGTTGAACACTTTCTACTAGGTTAATCTGAAGTTGAGTTTGTGGATACCAAATTAAAGATGCATATTCCTACTTTGAACGGACATAAACATTAAATAGAGATTTCAAAGCATTCGGATTTTCGCTGTGACCTGCTTAATAGAATTATTGCTAACTATAATAATAATAATAATACTAATAATAATAATCTTTATTGTCCAACATTCACCAATTACAGGACAATGTAACTAAATATGATATAAATTATACACAAATAAGTATGTATATATATATATATATATATATATATATATATATATATATATATATATATATCAAACAAACAAACAAAAAATAAAAGAAAAAAACATATATAAAAAAAACTTAATTACAATACTTATAGACTAGACGTGTGATTCACTTAACATTCACTCAACAAAAGACATCATCAAAAACTTTATTTGCATTTCTGGACATATGAAATAGTGGCGATTTATGTAAAGTATAAATTATATAATTAAATGAGATTGGTTTAGATTATTTGGAAAAGGATATAAATTTGCTCTTAAATTAAGATTATTAATACTACACCAATTCGAGATAACATCAAGTTGATTTTGTAAGCGTTGACAGTCAGCAGGGTTAGCAATTGTTAAGTAAATCTTTAAGTCATCCGCGTATTACAGGTGTTTACAGTTTAATAAATAAGAAAGATCATTTATAAATAGGTTGAAAAGTAAGGGATCCATAATCGAGCCTTGGGGTACACCTGATCTTGGAAAGTATGACTTCGATTTAAAATTATTTATTGCGAGATACGATTAAACAAAGTAAAAAGTGTTTTATTTACAAGCTTATTTTGTTTCGTTTTCGCTACAATGTCTATTTTTTATTAGGAATGATTTCAAAATCAATTTAACTGTTAACAAATTCTCTTTTTGATATTCTCACAAAGCACTTCTCTAAATCATCCAACGTATTATAACCCAACACCCACACGACAAGAATTTCAACAAAAACGCACTAAATCACGTTTAATAGCTTCATTTCAGAAGAAGAAAAATGCCCACACTTTCACATAAACTTACATAACTCGCGCATAAATGAGTTTTTCTTCGCAGCAAAAGGGGTTGATGAATGCGCCCAGCATTTCCAGATCAAGATAAAACCCGACGTTTCAAATGAAGTGAATAATCGATTAAGGCACACGGCCTTTCCTATTTCTATCAACTTACCATTTACAGCCGAGAAATTCCTGATCTTACGTTGTAATTTCGAGACGGGTTATGTAATTTTCGTTGGGAGATAATGCAATGGATTCATTATTTTAACATTTGATGCGCTGCTACAGGTTTTTGCGAGAGTAATTAGAAATTGCGTGCGTTTTGAAATGGGTGAGGATGGAAAGTGTTACGGTTTTTAATTGGGGTTTTCTGAAAGATCTTCGTTTTTTTTGTTCTTGGGTTGGTGATGATTGGTAATTATGGTTGTCGATTGCTTAAGGTTTTAATTGTTGTGAAAAAAATACGTATTTCATCATCAATCTCAATAATATGATAGATACCTATATATTATATATATTGTGTCCGTATTTCGACAGAATGTATGGGGATCTTAGTTATTTAAAGGGATAGAGAGTCGGTTAAATTGGGGCAAAGTTGTGTATTTTAGGGCCTAACAATAGTATGATTTTTGAAATACCTATTTTTGTTTTCGAGATATCAACGAAAATAAAAACTCGAAATTTTACTTCATGCGCCACGCGTATAAAACACTGAAATATTGTAAAGTTAAGAAATATTAAAATAACAAAATATTTACATTAGTAATCGCTTAAATTAGTATATACTATTTTATCCGATCAAATAATCGCTTAAATTAGTATCTACTAATTTACTCCATCAAATAATCGTTTAAATTAGTATATACTGTTTTACTCTATCAAATAATCGCTTAAATTAGTATATACTAATTCCCGCATAATAATTGATTATATCGATATATTTCAATAATGGACTAATTATTTTGATATTTTTTGGAAGAATATTTTTTACTGAATTCAATGATGTATCACACTTATAGTTTATTGTACATTTTATATGTACAATTTTAATCTTTTGTCTTTTTAAAGAGTGCCTTGGAAACAGTTGAGTAACTCACTTATTTGGCAACTCATAGGACCCATAATTTGCTTACATATCACCCCTGAAGACGGGCATCCGACGATACATTCTTTAATAGTTGTGACATATTTTAAAGTAACGAGTGTCTTCCACTCCCAGACTAAGCATGAAGTAAAATTTCGAGTTTAGAAAAGCCCCGCGTAGAAAATTTGTCGAGGGTCGCGCAGCGACCCGAGACAAATTTTCACGGGGCTTTTCTAAACTCGAAATTTTACTTCATGCGCCACGCGTATAAAACAGTGATTTAACGAGAAATTTAAAAACATACAAAACAAATTTTTCATGTTAATCCTTACGATTAATTTGTATTATTTTTGACGATTCGAATCCGTTTGTAACTATTCGAATCCTTTTATAAATATTCGAATCCTTTTATGAGGATTCGAATCCTTTTATGAGGATTCGAATACTTTTACGAGGATTCGAATCCTTTTATGAGGATTCGAATCCTTTTATGAGGATTCGAATCACCAGCATTTGGATTCGAATACGAATCCTTTTAAAAAAGTGTAACGAATCCGGATCACGAATTCAGTTTAACTAAAGTATTCGAATACCTCTTTTGAATCCTCTAAAAGGATTCAAATCCAGGATTCGAATCCTGAATGATTCGAATCCTGCCCAGCTCTGATACCTGTATAAAGATTGTTACTACCTATTAGCACCAATAAAGAACATTATTATTAATGATAATGATGAGTAATAATTAATCGTAATTAATTAAGCTTACATTAATTAATGTTTCTCTTTAATACTTGTCAAATGTAGAAACAACTTACTTATCGATTATCGCTTTCAATAAATAAATCGCCGTAAAATTTATTACCATCCTAACTGATCAATCACACGGAAGCCAGCAATAAAAACCAACAAAAAATAATTCTGGAAACGACTATCTCTACCTGGCTATTACCTTTAACAGCCTCAACACTGCCCTTTTCCGCATATACGAGAAAACCGTGCGAGAAACTGGTTTTGACCATTTTTGGAACGAATGCAAAAAAATAAATAATGGAAGCGATCGAAAATTGATCGCCTACGATTCGCGTGAATTACTTTCTATTTCGCAGATGAAATACGGCTCAAATCGAAAACAAAAGTAAACAAACCTGATTAGAAAATTGTGTGGAATGTTGTTTTCGGCTGTAAAGATTATTATGTATAGGCTATATTTGTCAACGTCTCCGAGGACATGAAACTATTGCAGTAATCTTGTTGTTGGTTATTAATAATGATCTTGTTTGTTTTTTAGTGGTTAAAATGTGCGTATTTGGTTGGTTAAGCTTTCTGGTTGTGATGTTTACCTAACTGTGCCAAGACAATCTGGATTATAATATATTTGTTTATTATAAGAACAGTAAACGTTACAAAATACTCAATATTATAGAATTAGGCTTAACTACGCAATCAATTCAAATTGTTGGCGTTTTCTAAACTAGAAATTTTACTTCATGCTTAAACAGGAAGTGGAGTGTAATTTACACAAACCACACATCGAGATTGTGTATAGTTAAAGAAAAATTCCCTGTATGTACGAGTATGTGCAAAGTTAGGTAGGTATGCAATATTAAAGTTAATCTAAGGCTGGGATTCAAATACGTATAATTCAAATATTCGAATATTTTATATTCAAATATGAACATTTCAATCAGCAAATTATTCATTAAATTGAATATTCGAACAATTAAATATTTGAAAATCAATATTTTCAACGTGGACAGCAATTTTGGCCAACTATGACATTTTGGCACAATTTTCTTGTTTAATATTTTAAGTTAGGTTAGTTTATCAAACATCGATTGGCAAATGATATTAGACGGTACGATTGATATGATGGTTGATTCATTTTACGGTATACTATATAATGTTCTTGAGCGATATATACCACTGAAATGCATCAAGCCATCAAGTTATCCAGTTTGGTTTGATGCTGAACTAATTAATGTAATTAATCAAAAACGGACCGCTCACAAAAACTACAAACAGTGCCAAACTTCTGAAAATTACAGTAAATTCAAACATTTGCGCACAAAATGTGTAAATCTAAGAAATATCTTGTACACTAAATATGTAAATTCAGTAAATGTAAGCATCTTTAGGTCTCTAATTTTTAATACATAGTTGAATATTTTCTGAACTTTAAAATTTAATACTTCTAAACTCTAGACTTTCAACTTTAATAGTTAAGCTAAGAGGCTACATCGACTGCTTAAAGTTTAAAGTCTAGAGTTTAGAAGTATTAAATTCTAATATTCAGAAAATAATCAACTATGTCTTTCTAAACAGTCTTTAATCTATCGACTCCAGTCTCTAGACTCAAATATCTAGACACTAATCTCTAAACTTTGTACTATAGGCGCTCTAAACTCCAGTCTCTGGATTCTGGAGTTGGAACAATTTAGATTATAGACAAGTTGCTGGATTCTAGACCATGGTATAAAGACTCTAGACTAGTTTTAGGACTAAAAATACTATATTTTAAATTCTAGATGCTTAACTCAAGACCGATCTTTGAAGTTTAACACTAGACATAGACTAGACTTTAGATCAGTTCATAGACTCTTAGCTGATAAGTTTCTGGATTCTAGATCCTAGTATGTAGACTCTAGACTAGTTCTAGGACTCGAAATACTAGATTTGAAATTTTAGATGCTTAACTCGAGACCGATCTTTAAAGTCTGAACCCTAGATATAGACTCTAGACTTCATGCGTTAGTCTCTAGATAAGTTCATAGACTTTAGACTCTAGATCAGTTCATAGATTTTAATTTTTAGCTGACAAGTTTTTGGATTCTAGAGCCTAGTATGTAGACTGTAGACTAGTTCTGGGACTCAAAATACAAGATTTGCAATTCTATATGCTTAACTCGAGACCGATCTTTAAAGTCTGAACTCTAGACGTAGACTCTAGACTCCATGCGTTAGTCTCTAGATCAGTTCATAGACTCTAAATCAGTTTATAGACTGTCATTTTTAGCTGACAAGTTTCTGGATTCTAGACACTAGTATGTAGACTCTAAACTAGTTCTAGGACTCAAAATACTAAATTTGAAATTCTAGATGCTTAACTCGAGACCGATCTTTAAAGTCTGAACTCTAGACGTAGACTCTAGACTCCATGCGTTAGTCTCTAGATCAGTTCATAGACTCTAAATCAGTTTATAGACTCTCATTTTTAGCTGACAAGTTTCTGGGTTCTAGACCCTACTATGTAGACTCTAGTCTAGTTCAAGGACTCAAAATACTAGATTTGAAATTCTAGATGCTTAACTCGAGACCGATCTTTAGTCTGAACTCTAGACATAGACTCTAGACTCAATGCATTAGTCTCTAGATCAGTTCATAGACTTTAGACTCTAGATCGGTTCATAGACTCTCATTTTTAGCTGACAATTTTTTGGATTCTAGACCCTAGTATGTAGACTCTAGACTAGTTCTAGGACACAAAATACTAGATTTAAAATTCTAGGTGCTTAGCTCGAGACCGATCTTTAAAGTCTGAACTCTAGACATAGACTCTAGACTCCATGCGTTAGTTTCTAGATCAGTTCATAGACTTGAGACTCTAGATCAGTTCATAGACTCTCATTTTTAGCTGACAAGTTTCTGTATCCTAGACCCTACTATGTAGACTCTAGTCTAGTTCAAGGACTAAAAATACTAGATTTAAAATTCTAGATGCTTAACTCGAGACCGATCTTTAGTCTGAACTTAAGACATAGAAGATTCCATGCGTTAGTCTCTAGATCAGTTCATAGACTTTAGACTCTAGATCGGTTCATAGACTCTTATTTTTAGCTGACAATTTTCTGGATTCTAGACCTTAGTATGTAGACTCTAGGACACAAAATACTAGATTTAAAATTCTAGGTGCTTAACTCGAGACCGATTTTTAAAGTCTGAACTCTAGACATAGACTCTAGACTCCATGCGTTAGTCTCTAGATCAGTTCATATACTTTAGACTCTAGGTCAGTTCATAGACTCTAGGTCAGTTCATAGACTCTCATTTTTAGCTGACAAGTTTCTGTATTCTAGACCCTAGTATGTAGACTCTAAACTACTTCTAGGACTCAAAATATTAGATTTGAAAATCTAGATGCTTAACTCGAGACCGATCTTTAAAGTCTGAACTCTAGACATAGACTCTAGACTTCATGCGTTAGTCTTTAGATCAGTTCATAGACTTTAGACTCTAAATCGGTTCATAGACTCTCATTTTTAGCTGACAAGTTTTTGGATTCTAGACCCTAGTATGTAGACTCTAGACTAGTTCTAGGACTCAAAATACAAAATTTGAAATTCTAGATGCTTAACTCGAGACCGATTTTTAAAGTCTGAACTCTAGACATAGACCCTAGACTCCATGCATTAGTCTCTAGATCAGTTCATAGACTTGAATTTTAGCTGAAATATAGACGCGTCATTGTCTACTCTAAATATTACAAATATTTATTTTTATTTAAAACCATGCGGTATTAAACAAAATAGTGCATAGAGAACGGTAGGCAACACTTTCGAAATATTTTGTTTGAAACTTTATTATTTAAAACTTCCAATTATGTTCTATTAGTAGCAAAAACTAAACTTTGTATGTTAGCAATAGGTTTTCTCGTATTCTTCTTTAAAAAAGGAAGTATCTGCGCCCCATTCTGTACTAGTTCATGTCACAAATCAATCGAACTCGGACGATTAGTTAGAGGGACAATCCCTCGTTCTTCGTGCTTAAGTCTGCCCTACATAGCAATCACTTTGTTGTTTTTTACCTACATTTTTAAGTCACACCTTTTTAATGTACTTATTCACCTTTCTTTAAAAGCATTTTACCAATTATTACCTGGATTTAACTTACTCATTGTAAAGTGATTAGTCAGTATTCAAATATTTAAGTGATTTAAGGAATTATTTTCGATAGCCTTCGACGAAATTAATTAGCTACCATTTGTATTTCTAGGTTGGATGCCTTTTTCGGATTTGGAAACATTTGCATAATTGCATAACCGTCACCTATTGCACGAATCAAATGATTTTAATTAATTGCACTTTACGAACAAATTTGGTAATACCCCAAGCTAAGAGATTGTATATACAAGTTTACTGCGCATTATCTAAAACTTTAAGTCTCTTAAAAGAGTCAAAAATCAATAATATATTAACCAAACTGTTAAATAGGAGCGGTCTATTATATTGTATTGACATCACTATAATTCCTTAAAAGTTATAAAATTTTAATCAAAACTGTAAAATAATTGTAGTTGTTTGCTTTAGAATAGTTTAATGTTAGTATTGTATGGGTGAACTTGTGTGCTTATAATAAACTATCCAAATTTTGAAAAGTAATCCAAACATTTATGCCCGGTATTATCAACACATTTTAAAGGACAGTTAAGCTTAAATGATATTTAAGAGTAAATATGCAGTATTACCAACCAGTTTAAATGTCATTTAGCGGATAAATACCCGTTAGCGTTAAATGTCGAAATTTCTCCCTGTAACAATTTGAGTGGCGATTTAACTTGACGTTTCTAATTTTGAGGTTAAATTACAGTAATTTCCATTCGGTTGTCGTTATAAATACCTTACTACTTGAAATCAGTGTTTTATACGCGTGGCGCATGAAGTAAAACTTCAAGTTTAGAAAAGCCCAGAAAATTTGTTGCGGGTCGCTGCGCGACCCTCGACAAATTTTCACGGGGCTTTTCTAAACTCGAAATTTTACTTCATGCTTAGTCTGGAAGTCGAAAACACTCGATAAAAGTTTCAAATTAAGCTCTTTTGAAAAACAATAGATGTTGGAAATTTTACAGATTATGCATATGTTTACCTAAAAGAAAATATTCACGTTGTTTTTTTTTAAAGGGTTTAATTTGAAGCTATAAACGAGTGTTTTCCACTCCCAGACTAAGCATGAAGTAAAATTTCGAGTTTAGAAAAGCCCCGTGAAAATTTGTCGAGGGTCGCGCAGCGACCCGAGACAAATTTTCTGGGCTTTTCTAAACTCGAAATTTTACTTCATGCGTCACACGTATAAAACATAAATATTGTGAATTTATGTATATTTGAACCTCACTTGAAATCAGTGTTTTATAAGCGTGGCGCATAAAGTAAAATTTCGAGTTTAGAAAAGCCCAGAAAATTTGTCTCGGGTCGCTGCGCGACCCACGACAAATTTTCACGGGGCTTTTCTAAACTTGAAATTTTACTTCATGCTTAGTCTGGGAGTGGAAAACACTTGTTTAAAGCTTCAAATTGAACTTATTTAAAAAACAACGGATGTCGGAAAATGTACAGCTTGTGCATATGTTTACGTAAAAGAAAAATTCCTTGTATAACCAAACAAGTGTTTTATAAAACGACACATAAACGAACTGACTGCAAAGATTAGAGGAAGCTATAAACGAGTGTTTTCCACTCCCAGATTAAGCATGAAGTAAAATTTCGAGTTTAGAAAAGCCCCGTGAAAATTTGTCGAGGGTCGCGCAGCGACTCGAGACAAATTTTCTGGGCTTTTCTAAACTCGAAATTTTACTTCATGCGCCACACGTACAAAACAAAAATATTGTGAATTTATGTATATTTGAACCTCACTTGAAATCAGTGTTTTATACGCGTGGCGCATGAAGTAAAATTTCGAGTTTAGAAAAGCCCAGAAAATTTGTCTCGGGTCGCTGCGCGACCCACGACAAATTTTCACGGGGCTTTTCTAAACTCGAAATTTTACTTCATGCTTAGTCTGGGAGTGGAAAACACTTGTTTAAAGCTTCAAATTGAACTTATTTAAAAAAACAACGGATGTCGGAAAATGTACAGCTTGTACATATGTTTACGTAAAAGAAAAATTCTCTGTATAACCAAACAAGTGTTTTATAAAACGACACACAAACGAACTGACTGCAAAGATTAGAGGTTATAATTTAGTGTTACCTACCTGCAAATATAAAATTTACCAAAACGCCATATACAATCTATTGCTAACAGATCTTAAAACGACATTTACTTAAAAATCCATTACAAAGATTCATAATACACATGACAATATAAAATGTACCTTTAACCTAAACATCATTTAACTAGATGCCTGTTTAAAAGAAGTTGATGATACCAGGCGTTAGTAAAGTGTATTCATTTCATTTCTTTATTAAATCGAAACTTTACCAATCAAACAATCAACTTGTGTTACTTAACGAATGTTTAGAAAAACATCTTTTAGGGGTTAAAATAAAAAAAACCTTGAGTGTAATAATTTCAGTTTTGTTAAACAACCAAAAAGCTGGGATAACAATCATCAAATAATCTTCAAAAATATGTTAATTTAAATATATTTTTATAAATGAGGTAATTTCGTAAATGAGTGCACCCAGGCGTAATACACAAACAAAAAACACACACAAAAATGAGATTCCACGAGAACATTTCTCATAAATCATTGTAATTATTACTCACTGAAACGGAGTAGTTGCGTAACTTGTAAATTGCTACCAAAAAAGTATAAATCACTTTTTGTTTCCACGAAATGACGTTGATGTTTTAATTGTCTGTACGAAAAAAAAACTATAATATTGCAATAATTTTGTTGCATAACGTAAAAAATGGAATACGCATAAAATATATATTATTTATAATGCAAGTTGATTAAATAAGCTATTATTTCTGAATAATGATTAATTACCTGTATATTAAACTGAATTACAGTTTTAGGGTCATTTACAGTAATTTTAATATTTTATAATTTATGTGGAAGCGAATTATTTGTGTAATGATATTACATAAATAATTCACTTCCACATAAATCATAAAATATTATACTGTAAATGACCCTAATACTGTAATTTAGTTTAATCTATCCTTATTGTTTGTATTATGACTTTTGTTACTATGTTTGACAATATCCTATTAAGACGAATCTACCCACTGAGCACAATTAAGTAATGTTTCATCAGCATTAAAACAATGTTTAATATTGCTACAATGTTGATATAACAAATAAATTGATAAATAAATAAATTAACCTTTATTCACGGATGTACCATTTTACAGAATATAAAAATATTTTATAAAATAACAATTCAATACAAATGATAGAAACAAAAACATTAATGACAACAAAGTAATCTTTTAACAATTCTTATAAACTGGGGAAATGTATTACAAAAAATATCAAAGTCAGGATAAATTAACAAAGAATTAGCTGTACGCATAAGACGTGTGTGTAGTCGGAGTGTGGAAACCATAATTCGTGTTATGGAACGGTGTGCGAAAAAGCGGCGGGTTCCGACATAAGCGATTATCAAATTTTATAGGAAACTACATGCGAGAAAGAAGAGCCGAGCATTGGATGTTCCCATTAAATAGTTTGTAAAGTAATGACATATCAGCAAAGTACCGCCTGCAACATAGTTGATCAATATTAAAATCAACGCTAACATTTACATTATTTACATTATTATGTCTCGACTTAAATGCTAGATATTTAATAAATTTGCTTTGAACATCTTCAAAACGTTTGATATAAATCTTTTGATACCGACTCCGTACACATGAATCGTATTCTAGATGCGAACGAACGTATGCAAAAATGGAATAAAGGTTAAGATGGTGCGGACTGGTCGATGTCTTTCCGCGAGCGATCTCGAAAAAAGTGCAATAAGTGACAGTGATATTAACTGTGTGTTGTGTAATAAAAAAATCGATTTCGATTTATTTAAGTGTTCAGTTTATGATCTAAATTTCCATTCCGAATGTGCTAAAATGGAGGATAAATTTGGATATCCAGCATGCTCGAAATGCGAAAAAAATGGAACTCAGAAGTTCACTTTAAGCATTGTAATTGCACTTAAACGATAAATATCAGAACTGGTAAAGCAAATAAATAACCAAAATAACATAATTCGTCGTCAAGATGCTAAAATAAAGGATTTCAGTAATGAAATAAATAACCTCAATGTTAGCAAGGATGCAAACCCGATCAAGAAAGTAAACAAAAATTCAAATAAGTCAATTGAAACTACCTCATCTCCGAAAGATGGACATAGCAGTTCAATTTTTAATACTAAATCGAGCGAAAATCCTCAAAGTGTAAACACAAAAGATATCACAAAGGTCAAGCAATCTATTGATACGGATATTCTAACGGTCACTGACCAACCTGCCGAAGGAAAAAATGTAAACAATAAATGGATTAAAGTAACACATAAGAAACCGCGAAACACCGATACATTTAAATTTATGGGAAAAGCAGCGGATTCGAGTCTTCCTGTGGTGGAAACGCAACAGCGAAAATGGATTTTCGTATCTAGATTCCATAAGGATGTCACACCGGTGGATATTAAAACTCATTTGTCACAGGCAGGAAAGTTTAATTTCGTTGTGGAAAAACTCAAACCTAAATTCGATGAAGCAACATACTCGTCATTCAAAATTGGCTTTCCGGTTGAATGTGAGAAGACTATTATAAACGAAGAATTCTGGCCCAAAAACGTGTTCATTAATAGATTTTATTTTAAATAAAATTAAAAAAATAAAAATCGGCATATTATTTAGCGAATCCACTATGTCACTTAATTAATTATTCGTTGGAAACGGGAACTTTTCCAATGAAGCTGAAATTAAATTTGGTGACTCCAATTTATAAAAAAAGGAGATCATTCCGATGTTCAAAATTATAGGCCAGTCTCATTAGTTTCAGTATTTTATAAAATATTTGAACTTGCAATGTTAGACCGCATGTTAAAATTCATAAAAAAACATAATATCTTGAGCAATAGTCAGCATGGATTTTTAAGCGGCCGATCCACTATTACTGCAATACATGCGCTTTATGATAAAGTAATAAACTATCTAGACCAGTGATGAGGAAACTACGGCCCGCGGGCCAAGTCCGGCCCGCGGAAAGGTTTAATCCGGCCCGTTTAAGAGTGCCGTCGTGAGAATGTTTGAACGCGTTCTTACTTCGTAATGTGACGACCCGCATAAAAACTACCTACTTACGATTAAGCATTATTCTTTGGCCCGCTACGACTGTCTGGTTATTACAAATGGCCCGTCTTAAAAAAAGTTTCCCCACCACTGATCTAGACCATGGAGAGTGTCCGATTGGATTATTTTTTGATCTTAGTCGGGCGTTCGACTGTGTAAATATTGACATATTACTCGATAAATTAAATATTTATGGGTTTAGAGGCGTTGCTCAGAGTTGGTTTAGTCAGTACTTAAAGAATAGAAGACAATCTGTCCGGATTGTTAAGAACGGTCGAATTTGTATGTCAAATACTGCATTAGTTAATATTGGGGTACCGCAAGGGTCTATACTAGGGCCGATCTTATTCATCCTATATATCAACGATATTGTAAACACAATACCTGTTGAAATGTTTATTTATGCAGACGATACGTCAACTATTCTGAGTGATATTGATGACGAAGCTCTGAGCAACAAATCTATTGATTTGATACGTTCACTACAAACTTGGTTTTCCAGCAATAATCTATTTCTAAATACAAACAAAACATTTTGTATAAGATATAAAACAAAACAATCAACAATAAACTCAAATATCAATATTACTTTAAATGACATAATTATACAGAAGTCAAACGCAATAAAATTCCTTGGAATAGAAATGGATTATTGCTGTGACTGGAAAAATCAATGTGATACGATTATAAAACATCTAAATAAACCTTTGTTTCAAATGAGATGTCTCAGAAATGTATTGAGTACACAACAATTGATACAGGTATACTATGCTAATGCTAATTCACGACTAATATATGGTGCATGCTTATGGGGAACTTCGGTTCATTGGATCTCCGTATTCATTGCACAAAAGCGAATCATAAGATCGATGGCAGGCATTCGGCAAAACCAATCTTGCAAGCCATACTTTCAGTACTATAAAATACTACCATTTCCTTGTTTAGTCATGTATGAGCTAGTGTTGTATAATCGCAAAAATAAACATTTATTCTCAAAAAACAGTGATATACATAATTACAACACAAGGCATTGTAATACATTTAGCATTGAAAATTGCCGACTAAATATAAAAAACGTTCACCAAACGTTCTCGGGCCAAAACTATACGATAAATTACCACATTATATTAAAAATGCAATATTCACCCAATTATGTAAAATTAAATTAAAAGAATTTTTGCTTGATAAATTATATTACACTTTGAATGATATGTTATAATTTTTAAATGTACATGTATGATAATTATGTTTTGATGTAATTTGTTTGCTCTCTTTAATTTATTATTTGATTGTTTGACACTTCCAAAATTGTAATTGTATATTTTTTGTATATGATCTACAGTCAAAGGAAATAAATAAAAGAAAATTTAAAAAAAATACAATTTTAAACGACAATACCGACAGATCTCTAGACAAACGTTTAATATACCCTAGCATTTTAGCCGCGCGATTACATATGAAATTAATATGATGTTAAAAATTGAGTTTAGCGACAAACCAAACCCTAAGGTCCTTCATTAAATTAACTTTTAAAACAATTTTGCCATCAGTATGGTAATTAAAATCGCATGTTACTACCTTACGTGAAAAAGTTGGAGATTTACACTTGTCAATATTGAAACTGAGACCGTTTAAAATGCACCAGTTAGCTAAGGAGGAAAGATCATTTTGAAGTAAAAGACAATCACCAATATCGCGTATTTCTCTAAATAACTTTAGATCATCAGCAAATAATAAAAAAATTGAATATTTAATTGATAAAGAGATGTCATTAATAGAAATAAGAAATAATAAAGGACCACAGTGCGATCTCTGGGGTACCCCAGAAGGAACGCAGTAGATGTCAGAGAGATGTTCTTTTTTATTTTGACACATTGTGAACGGCCTTGTAAAAAGCTCCGAAACCATGAGATGACTGATTGGTTAAATCCTAAAGCACTTAATTTTGATAATAAAATATTATGTGATACCTTATCAAAAGCTTTAGAGAAGTCCAAATACACCGTGTCAACTGAACACCCATTTTCCATAGAGTTAGTAATATAATCTTGAAAACACAATAAATTGGAAGTGGTAGATCGGCCTCCACGAAAACCATGTTGTTCATCAATTAATACATGTCTAGTCATCCATTCCAGTTTTGATGATATAAGTTTATCTAAAAGCTTGGGTATACAAGATTGCATTGTGATACCTCTATAATTACAAATATTGTCTCTTCTGCCTGATTTGAAAATAGGTGTTACATAACGTCTTTTCCATATGTTGGAAAATATACTTTTATTTAGAGAATAATTAAAAATTAGGAAAAGAGGTGTAGTTAATGAATAAATACATTTTTTTATAAAAATAGAGGGTACACCATCGGGCTCTGGGTTACTATTAGCTTTAATAGATTCAATGCCACTAAACACTTCACTTTTAGTGATATTCCAAGGAACATCAATCACCTCTTTGTCAAAATTCTGCATAGGTATGTTTGACTATGCATCGTAATTGTAAACTAATGAAAAATATTTCGCAAAAAGATTTACGCACTCTGAACCATCACTGCTAGTTTCATTATTGTAGTGCATTACCTCTGGGTAACACGAATCGCGATTTCTGGCCCTTACAAAATTCCAGAATTTCTTCGGGTTGTTTGAAATATTGGAATTGACTAATTTAATGAATTTATTATATAAATTAGTTTTTAGATGATTACAAGCATTTCGCAGTTGTTTAAATAGACGATCATTGTCAGTTTAATTGCATTTATATTTTTTATTCAATTTTGTTAATTTAAATCGACATTATTAAATCCATAACAAACGTAATAAACAAGGTTTTATTCACTAGTGAACTAAAATTTTTTTAGGTCACTAGTGAGTTAAAAAATTTGTTATATAAACAATTACAACAACTAAACTTTACAACAATTAAAATATCTTAGAAACCTGCGCGTTTATCACAACGAATTTAGTTCAAAAGTTAAAATCAAAGCAGTCTTTTGTCTAACCCCATAGTAAACGTTTACTTTCTTAGAAATACAACCTTTATTAATAAATGTTTATCATCAGAGGCAGCATCCAAAAATCGTTCCATTTCCTCTAATGTGAACACCTTAGATTTCTTTGGTCTGTGCCCTACTGATTGTTGCTTGAGAAAAGCAGAGACTTGATGAAATCTGCTTATGTCTATATTTTCTTTTACAGATAACATTTTTTTCAATTGAGAGTAGTAAGACCACACTGATGAAGATTTAGATTTTTTGGATTTTTCCGAAATATATGCCAAAATTATACTTTCATCTACTCCTTTTGCTTGCTTTTGATCCCTCCATTTACAAAATTTTGCGTATTCATTTTCATACGAAATTTTTGATTTTGCAGGTATCACTTTTTTTACTGCTTCCAAAGCCTCCTCCAGAACTTCAGACGGTACAAATACTTCATTATCTGGTTTTTCTTGAAATACTCCAGTGAGTTCAGACATTTTTGTGACACGAGATAGAAGTTTTACAAATTTTGAAAATTATAAATAATACGTCGTCATGAAAATGGATTTCACAGTCTACATAGTTTTTCAACATTTATTTAAAAATAAATGTAAAGTACATTTTCTTTACAATTTCGTCAAAATTGAATAAAACCATATATACGCCACGTGAATTAAACACCTTTATTCACTCAAAGAAATGATTTCACTCGCGCCGAGGCGCTCGTGAAATCAAAAATCTTTTCGTGAATTAAATCGTGTTTAATTCACTTGATGTATAATATTTATTATGAGCATTTTTTTTATCATGAATGAGCCTAATAGATCATTCGATAACCATGATGGATATGATGATTGTCTTATACATTTGATTGGGGTAAACGCAGAAATAACTTCAGCTACTATTTTATAAAAACATTCCACAATAATATCAATATCATCACCCTTCAAAATGTTTACCCAATCTACCGAGGCAAGATGGTGGTTAATAGCAATATAATTGGCTCTAGAAAAGTCTTGCATAAACTAAATCTAAAAAAGCATTATTCTCGTTGGGAATTCAACAAAGCTGGAGTAGATTTTGATAGACAAATCGTGAAATAATTATATTTGCTGGTTCAGGATTAGAAGTGTTGTACAATAATCCTAGATCATCATCAATAACGTTATTTGTTTGACTTTTGTTCAGTGGGTAGTCAAAAATTTTATAAAATTTCAAAATTGTGATACCCAACAACTGCTTTAATTGATTTAATATTTTGTTAAAATTTCAATATTTAGAAATAATTTTCATATTTTCATTACAAAAATTTGCAGCTTACAACATACAGCGAATTTTTCTTTAAAGTATACGTATCTCGATTTATACGCTGTAAATATTTAGACATTCGTTAATTTTATAAAAGCATTCAATTTGAAGCTTCTGACGAGTGTTTCCACTCCTTGATTAAGCATGAAGTAAAATTTCAAATTTTGAAAAGCCTGAAAATTTGGTTTAATTTTCAGGCTTTTCTAAACTCGAAGTTGTACTTCATGCTTAATCTAGGAGTGGAAAACTTTCTTTTAAAGCTTCAACTTGAACTCTTTTAAAAGAACAACGAATGTCGAAACATTTTTAGTGTATGCATATGTATACTTAAAAAAAATTCAGTGTATATTAGTTTTTGTCTAGCTTTCATGTAAATTGTACTTAGGAATTCAATTGGAGTCAGTGACTTTAACATTTTGTACAAATTACTTAAACGCGAGTTTTAAGTGAAAATGAACTTTCATACACATTGTAGCAACATTAAACGATATTTTAATGTTGATGAAACATTACTTAAATGGATTTGCTCAGTGGGATACTTACTTAACTTAGATCACTCTACATCTACCACAAACAATATTTAAACAAATTATTAATAGCCGTATTTGGAATTGTGGAGGCTTCTACTTCGTTATACATGTTAATTTAACACAATAAAACACTTTTAACTTTGTTTGTATAACACATTTTTTTTAGCCGTGTTTTTATTGCAACAACTGACTTTTTATAATTTATCGGTTTTTTCTCCTACATGCGATTATTAGAGTAAAATTATTCAACGACGAATAATGGCGTCCCCCATCTTTGTTCAAGTGCAGCCAACTTGAACGCAACAAGATAATAATTACTCGTGTCTGGGCCGGCTCTCCAGGATGTCATAAATAATAGCTGCAAACGCTGGTTGGCACTGCATCAAATGCAAAATTCGGCTCGGCTTTAAATTACAAAACGCCTATAAATCTCAAAATTGTGAAAAGCCAACGACGATATTATCCAACAATGTTGATTAATTACCCACAAATCACTCGCACGTCCATATTTATTCGCAATGAATGTAACAACTTAATAAATTAAAGTTTATGCAATAAATCAGTGTAAAAATGACGTTTCTATTCACATCACATAATATCTTGAGTGTTTTTATTGCAGACAGTTATTATTCAAGTAGTCAAGGAGTAATTGGATGGCGAGTCATTTTTAAAAATGTTGATTAAAACTAATAAAGGGCTAAATGTTACAAATGTTTCTGTAATGTTTAGTCGATTGTTAATAGCTATAATTTCACACAAAGTGTAATACAAATATTCCTGTCACATACAGGGAATTTTCATATCTAATCCGATGTATACGCTGTACAGGGTGAGCGAAACTCGATGTCTCAGCTCTATTATAAGAAAAGGAAAAACGATAAAAAAAAAATCTATAGAGCGGTTCACAAATGGGATTGAGTTAAGAGTAATATGCAACTTACTCTTAACTCAATCCCATTTGTGAACCGCTCTTTAGATTTTTTTTATCGTTTTTCCTTTTCTTATAATAGAGCTGAGACATCGAGTTTCGCTCACCCTGTACAGCGTATACATCGGATTAGATATGAAAATTCCCTGTATGTGACAGGAATATTTGTATTACACTTTGTGTGAAATTATAGCTATTAACAATCTTTCTAAATTTGGAAACTGAAGTAATGACGTCATCGAATATTTTGTTCCCAGAAACATACCTATATTTTTGGCTATTTAATAAGAACTGATTTTTCTGAATAAACTTAGTACAGAAAAAAAATTCAATTTTCTTCCGTTACAAAATTATAAGCAAACTTAGAAGAAAGTATTATCAAAAATTCACAATTGTCACAATTTAAATAAGTAGCCTTTGGAAGCAAATATGAAAGTCGCATCAGTCAGTAATACAACATTATTAATTAATATTATTAATTATCATTAATTAAACATTAAAAAACACATAATATTTTACTATATTACTATTATTTATTAAATAATTCACGGATTTCTTCTTTTTGCAACATTACAAAAAATATATAAAAACAAAACAGTAATACGCATAAGTTACAACAAATAAATATCGCGCTTAACACTAAACAAATGAATACAGAAAGAAACAAAGTATGTGAACAATCACTACAACAAAATTTTAATGTAACCACCTCCTACTTCTAAACAGGGTTGTTAAAAAAAACGTTTTTTTTTTAATTTTGATTAAAACAAACAAAACAAAACAAATCGTGCTTTTTTCATCGAAACAGCGTTTAAAACATTAACGATTAAAAACGTGTTTAAAACGTGTTTAAAACAAACTAAGAGGGCATTTTTCTTTTGAGTATACATATCCCGATAATTAGAGCGTTTTTAAATTTGCGGGAATTCGTTGTTTCAAAGCAGTTAATTTGGGGCTTTTAACGAGTGTTTTCCACTCCCTGACTAAGCATGAAGTAAAATTTCGAGTTTAGAAAAGCCTAAGAATTTGGATTGGCCGCGTAGCGAAGCGGAGCGGACAATCCAAATTAGGCTTTTCTAAACTCGAAATTTTACTTCATGCGCCACGCTTAAAAACACCGATTTACATTGAAGTTCAAAAACACACACATACAGGGAGTGGAAAACCCTCGTTTAAAGATTCAAATTAAAATCTTTTAAAAAAGCTACGAATGTAGTAACATTTACAGTGTATGCATACGTATACCTGAAAGAAAAATTCCCCGTATTTAAAACTCACATTACTGCATACACAGTTCTAATATTTTATTGTAATAAAATGTTAAGTTTATTAATTAAGTTTGAAATATCTTTAACAATTTAGTTAAAATTTAAAAACGTAAACAAAAAATGTTTAAAAGAATATAATTTAACAAATTAAAGATAATAAAAAACGTGTTAAACCCAGTTAACGCTTAAAACATGTTTTAAACAAATTTAAGATTTAAAACCTGTTTAAAACAAAACCGTTTAAAACACGACGGCTGTTTTTAAACATGTTTTAAACACTGTTTTAAAACAAAGTGTTTTAAATATAACAATCCTGCTTCTAAACACTTATAGAATCTCCGCCTTACTTCTTTCACTGAAGCCTTACGTAACATTTCTCTAGATAGAAATTTGATTTTTTCTTTTAAATGTTCCAAGTTAACAGATGGTGTTTTGTAAACTTCGTTTTTCATAGTTTCCCACAAGGAGAAGTTTAGTGGGGTCAAGTCCGGTGATTTAGGCGCCCACTGTATCTTTCCATTTATCTCCATCCAATTTTCTCCATAAGTTTCATTTAAATATTGTTAGACAACTCGTGCTTTATGCGGTAGAGCTCCGTCATGCTGAAAACACATGTTTGCTCGCAGCTGTAATGGTACATTTTTTCGAGAAGCACATTAAGTTGTTCTTTAAGACATTGCAAATATTGCTCACTGCGTAAAATTCCTTCGTAGAAATAAAGACCAATCACATGCATATAAATAATACCACACCAAATGTTAATACCGAAGTGTCCTTGGTTTTCAATCGGATTGACAAAATGTGGATTTTTCAGTAGACCAAAAATGTTCATTTTTTATTGGGCTTACCGTTACTAACAAAACGGCTTTTATCCGTCCACAACACATGTTGGAAAAATCGATTGTCATTGATCTCTATCTGCATCCATCACTTGGACAATAAATAATTGTGCGTTGATGTTGATCTGACAAATGTTCTATGTTGTGAAGTTTATAATCGTGGTAACCATTTCCTTTCAAAATTTGTCGTACCGAACAATATTTTAAATTCAACTCACGACAGGCTTGCCGAATCTCGTTCCTTGGATGGTCTTAAAAATACTGCAAAACAGTGGCACTAATATTGTCAGAATTGATCCTTTTAGCAGTTTGTCTTCCCTTTCGAGCAGATATTGCCTCGTTGTTTGCACGTAAATTGCGTTCCAATCTTGCAAATATATTTAAGGTTGGAATAACACGTTTAGGGTATATCGGGGCGTATAACTGAACTGCTCTTCTAGGGTTCTTTTGAGATTCTCCATAAACTAATAATATGTCGACATTTACGTTGTGCGTAAAACTTTTACAAAATAAAATGAGAACAAAACAATATTTGTCAACCATTAGTTTATTTATTGACGGATGCGACTTTGTTATTTGGTTTCAAAGACTACTTGTTCAAGTCGTGACAATTGTCAATTTTTGATAAAACTTTTTTTAAAGTTTGTTTGCAATTTTTTACCGGAAGAAGATAGCAAATTTTCTCCTGTACAAAGTTTATTCCGAAAAATTAGCTCTTTTTAAATAACTAAAAATATAGCTATGTTTTTGGGAAAAAATATTCGATGATGTCTACCTTAGATTCCAAATTTAGAAAAATATGCAATTTTGGCTTAAAATGGGCCTTAATCAATCCCATTTATAAACCTCTTTTCAGATTTCTTCTATCGTTTTTCCTTTTCTCATAATAGAGCTGGGACATCGAGTTTCGCCTACCCTGTACATTTCTAGGCATGGCTAGTTTTAAGAAAGCGTTCAATTTGAAGCTTCTAACAAGTGTTTCCACTTCGGGATTAAGCATGAAGTAAAATTTCGTGTTTAGAAAATTTTGATTGGTCGCGTAGCGAAGCGGAGTATTTTAATAAATACATTTATTGAGAAGGACACGATAAAAACTGTATTATTAAATTGGCTCAACAACGCACAAAAAACTTATTTCGATATTACTTTATTAAATTATCCGCAATGTCGGTCAAAAATCAATAAATTATTTGAAAATTTTGTAGAGGTGCATTTATCAGATGCTCAGTTTTAAAAAATATCCACTTCAACCTGAACAAAAAACTTTATAAACATTGTATGTTTAATTAATTTCTAACATAATTCGTGGTAAAACATTTTTGAATTAATTCTGGATATTTAAAACACTTGGTTTGTTTCAACTAGTGAAACAAACCAGGTGTTTTAAATATCCAGAATTCATAAACATTGGTTGGTTAAGATTATTATAAGCAAGTTTGAAGTTGACGTTGCTTTGAAATTTTCTACATGAATATAATACGAAACCTACAAAAAATATTTAATTTTTAAAGAATATTTTTTTTTATTATTTGCAAAACACTTAGTTGTATTTTACTATAATTACAATCTGATCACAAATGGATCAATGAGTAATATTTAGCTAACTTAATTTACTAAAGGTTTAATACTAAGGGTTTACTCATTAGTATCCCTTAGATTTTAATAACTTATTATTATTTTTAAAGAATATAAAGCAAATTTATTTACACATGAATTGTCATGTTTAATTTGCAGTTTCAATTCTTAAAACCCCTACTTAATTCAATGTAACTTATGTACATATATTACTATTATTATCTTTTCCTAATAACATAACATTAACACTGCAAACAATGTATTAAAATTCATCTCAAAACCCACAATGGGTGGTCGGATTCCGAACACTTTTAAACACCCAAAAAGCAAACAATTCAAAACTGAGCGATTATTTTTAATTAATCAACACATTTTTATGCAAATTCCGGAGGAAAGCACAATACCGAAATTTCATCCGAAAAAAATCCACTTTCGCGTTCATAATTAGTTCGATTCTCATGGCTTCGTTCTTAATCGCTTTTCTATGCAAATCCCCCCATTGTCACAGAAAATGACGAAGAAGGAAACTTTTCCAAAATAAAATATAAAATTAATGCACATTTCAGATTAAGCCATTACGGAAATAATGGAAAAGAGAAATTATCATACGAATTAGCGGCGCATCTTCACTTTTTTTTTATTAGAAACAGGTGGTACTTTCGAATTATTATCTTTTTCTCTTCGATTGTGAGTAACCTGTCAATTGGTTTCCTGTTGCATGGGTGTTTCACAATCTTCTCGGTGTTTTTTTCTTCTTCTTACTTCAGTTTAATTTGGGTTGAGATCGATTAATTAATGGGTTAGTGTTGGTTGTTTGATGGAAATGTTAGATAAAACAAATTCCGCTGGTTTGTATGTGGATAAGAGATTGACATCTAAATTTTGTGGATTTTTAAAATTTCAGCTGGATCTCCGGAGCTTTTGATGTGTTTGAGCTGTTTGTTATGCAATCGGTGTTTATTTATGTTGGGTAATTTATTTGGACATCTACTTGAAATTATTGCATTAGAGAGAGGAATATCACTTGAAATATTATATTATGTAAGGTTTTAAATAGTAATAGTGATAATTCCATTCCAACCTAAAATCATGCATATTTGCTAACAAACAAAATCGCAGAAGTAAAAATGCAAGTGGATATTTTAAAATTATCTTATTTACGTTCTCCATGCCAACGACTGTACGATCGCGCTGAATTAGTGACGTTAAGTTCAATCCGTCAAATCACTACGTAATGCATAATTGTCACACAAATCGTTTCGGAACAATTTTCAAGGAGGAAATTATAAGTAATATAAATTTAACAGTGCCGCTAAATACCAAAAAAAGTAAATCGTCAATTTGGACCCAAAAAAGAGAAAAAATAATCCTCACTTTCTAATAGCGGTTTGCTGTTTAATTTAAAAGTGCGTAACTGATTAATTATTACTAATGCATTGAATATAAATTATTCTTGTGCGAAACGTTTCTACAAACTAAAAGAAATTTAATAGGACATTGGCAACGCTGCAAGAGCGGATGACAGATTTTAGAATGACAATACACCTTTGTCATGGAATTATCTTATCAAATACCACTCGAGGTTTGGTTTTGGGAGGATATTTTTTCATTTAATAACTCGTGCGTGGTTTTCCAATTTTACTCGAGAAAACTTGTATAGACAAAAACACTCGAGCTTCGCTCTCGTGTTTTTGTCATCCAAGTTTTCTCTCGTTAAAATCGCTAGGCAACCACGCACTCGCCTAGATAAAAAAATATCCGGCCAAAACCAACCTCTTGTGGTATTACATACGATAATAATTGAGACAATAATAAAATATAATGTAATTCTGGATATTTATATTTCAAAAAATATTATGTATTTTATACATTGGAGCCCACGGAGACCACACGAAATAAATGTTAAAATACTTTTTAGGCGCAGTTGCAGCAAAAACGTTGAACTTGAGTTCAAGCTGAACTCTAGTTTAAGATGACAGTTCGTATTGTTTTCAGGCGCGCACCCAGGGGAGTGGCTCGCAGGCTTGAGCCCCTCCAAGACTAACTAAATTGTAGTATGTCAATGTATATGTTGCGGACAAAACACGAAATTCGGACAAAACGCGTTTTGTCTAGACAAAATGCGAGTTTTCCAATGTTTTTAGACAATAGCCGAATAAAATTGCATTCATCTGTCATTTTGCACATTGTCTAGACAAAATGCGTTGTGTCTAAGGGCTATTAGGCAAAATGCGTTGCAAGATTTTACATTGAAAAAAAAAAGTACTGGAAACATAATTTTGTTTCATAAACAAAGTGACAAAATATATATAAGGAATTTATTTTAACCTTCACTTGAATTCAGTGTTTTATACGCGTGGTGCATGAAGTAAAATTTCGAGTTTAGAAAAGCTCCGTGAAAATTTGTCAAGGGTCGCTGGGGCGGCCCTCCACAAATTTTCTACGGGGGGCTTTTCTAAACTCGAAATTCATGCTTAGTCTGGGAGTGGAAAACATTACCTTTTTTGTAGAGGGAAAAATTCTGAATTCATTCGCGTTAACGTTTATAACTTTACGTTTCTCTAAGTTGGAATAATTAAGAAAAAGTAATGTGTTTTTATAAAAATATGCCATGGAATTGAAACAACAATTGCGGATGTCAAAATTGCAAAAGATATCGCAGTCACTTGATTAACGTAAAAGTTTTCGAAATGATTTACACTATACAAGAAAAAATCCTCCTAATAAAGTGGTATTATGCAGACCACAGTTATCACGATGTTTGCGTTATGTTTTTGTCGTTAATTAAGTAACAACAATATCTTGTGCTATTTTGACATCCGCAATTGTTGTATCAATTTCATAGAATGTCATTATTTTAATAAAATCACATTACTTTTTCCTAAATATTTTAGCTGTAAATTTTCTGACATTCGTTGATTTTTAAAAGAGATCAATTTGAAGTTTTAAAAGAGTGTTTTCCACTCCCAGACTAAGCATGAAGTAAAATTTTCACGGGGCTTTTCTAAACTCGAAATTTTACTTCATGCGCCACACGTATAAAACACAGATTTTAAGTGAAGTCAAATATACATAAATTTGACAATATTATAGTATTTTATACGCGTGGTGCATGAAGTAAAATTTCGAGTTTAGAAAAGCCCAGAAAATTTGTCTCGGGTCGCTGTGCGATCCTCGACAAATGTTCACGGGGCTTTTATAAACTCGAAATTTTACTTAATGCTTAGTCTGGGAGTGGAAAACACTTCTTTAAATTGAACTTTAAAAAAACAGGGAATGTCGGTAATTGTTGTATCAATTGCATGGTATTTCATTATTTTTATAAAATCACATTACTTTTTCCTAATTATTTTAGCTGTAAATTTTCTGACATTCGTTGATTTTTAAAAGAGATCAATTTGAAGTTTTAAAAGAGTGTTTTCCACTCCCAGACTAAGCATGAAGTAAAATTTCGAGTTTAGAAAAGCCCCGTGAAAATTTGTCGAGGGTCGCGCAGCGACCCGAGACAAATTTTCACGGGGCTTTTCTAAACTCGAAATTTTACTTCATGCGCCACACGTATAAAACACAGATTTTAAGTGAAGACAAATATACATAAATTTGACAATATTATAGTATTTTATACGCGTGGTGCATGAAGTAAAATTTCGAGTTTAGAAAAGCCCAGAAAATTTGTCTCGGGTCGCTGTGCGACCCTCGACAAATGTTCACGGGGCTTTTCTAAACTCGAAATTTTACTTAATGCTTAGTCTGGGAGTGGAAAACACTTCTTTGAAGCTTTAAATTGAACTTTAAAAAAACAGGAAATGTCGGTAATTGTTGTATCAATTGCATGGTATTTCATTATTTTTATAAAATCACATTACTTTTTCCTAATTATTTTAGCTGTAAATTTTCTGACATTCGTTGATTTTTAAAAGAGTGTAATTTGAAGTTTTAAACGAGTGTTTTCCACTCCCAGACTAAGCATGAAGTAAAATTTCGAGTTTAGAAAAGCCCCGTGAAAATTTGTCGAGGGTCGCGCAGCGACCCGAGACAAATTTTCACGGGGCTTTTCTAAACTCGAAATTTTACTTCATGCGCCACGCGTATAAAACACAGATTTTAAGTGAAGTCAAATATACATAAATTTGACAATATTATAGTATTTTATACGCGTGGTGCATGAAGTAAAATTTTGAGTTTAGAAAAGCCCAAAAAATTTGTCTCGGATCGCTGCGCGACCCTCGACAAATTTTCACGGGGCTTTTCTAAACTCGAAATTTTACTTAATGCTTAGTCTGGGAGTGGAAAACCCTTCTTTGAAGCTTTAAATTGAACTTTAAAAAAACAGGGAATGTCGGTAATTGTTGTATCAATTGCATGGTATGTCATTATTTTTATAAAATCACATTACTTTTTCCTAATTATTTTAGCTGTAAATTTTCTGACATTCGTTGATTTTTAAAATAGTTCAATTTGAAGTTTTAAACGAGTGTTTTCCACTCCCAGACTAAGCATGAAGTAAAATTTCGAGTTTAGAAAAGCTCAGTGAAAATTTGTCTCGGGTCGCTCAGCGACCCGAGACAAATTTTCTGGGCTTTTCTTAACTCGAAATTTCACATGAATTAACGCCACGCGTATAAAACACAGATTTTAAGTGAAGTTCAAATATACATAAATTTGACAATATTATAGTATTTTATACGCATGGCGCATTAAGTAAAATTTCGAGTCAACACGCTTATTCCATGTACCTAATCGAAATGTATCTACCTTCTATTGTTTTCGCGTTATGCGTCAAAACTAAGCAATTTTGAAAAGTGTAAATTACTTTTACTGCGGTAAAAACTTTCTTGTGCAAATTTTTAAGTAGAATACGCTGACCATATCAGCTTTTGTTTTAAGTTTAACTTTTATGAGATATGACATAAAATTGTATTATTTTAAATAAATCATATTTTAATTAAAACATAGGTGGCCTTGACTTCAGTGGATTTCATTTTTTGTAAGCTTTAATTTTAATATCGTCAGCGTATTCTACTTAAACAAACGTGCATAAGAAAGGTTTTACGGCATGCCAATATCTTTCTAAATAAAAAAAGATATTTCATTCATAAAAATGGTACTTAATTTGAAAATATCATCATCAAATATCTCGCAATTTGAAGCTAACTAACGAGAAAACGTCGACCCAACCAGACATTGTCAAAAACCATCAAAATGTGTTAATAATTGAATAATTGATAAAACTATTGAAAAGTGGTCCAAAATCTCGAAATTTGAAGCTAACTAACTAGTATCTTCCACTTTACTTATTGTATAGTTGAAAGACATACTAATCTGTAATAATCTACCACAAGATTTGAAAAAAATCATTTATCTTATGCATAATATATAAAATTACGATAATGTTTGTTTATTTTGTATTCATGTTTTTGTATCTCCAGTCAGAATTCTGGTACTTAATGAGTTTTACCTCTAATACATTTACTTTGTGATTTACTGATAAATTACCTACATAGCGGTTGGGTAATGTTAATACATACGAACATTATTATACATAAATTCAAATTAATTGAAAAACATAATGTTAAAATGGATTCACTAGAGCATCGAAAGTTTGATGTTTAAATATAAAAAAAATATATCGTAGATATTTGAACCACGAGTACCCTGGTGCCCTGGTCTAGATACTCTAAATAGTTGATTTTAGAATCTTTAGAGTTAAGCATCTAATCAATAGTCTAGGATTTATAAGAATTTATATAATAGTGTTTTATTATTATTATTATTATATACATACTACAACTCCTTTACAAATCTTAGAAGAATTTGCAAAACTGAAATTAATTTGTGCTATAGACAGTATTTGGATAATATTGAACAATCTATTCCCTACAATATAAAGGCCTTCTGGTCCTTCGTTCATCAAAAGAACAAGTCTTCGGGAATTCCCTTAATGATGTCCCTCAACGAAATTAGTGTATCGTCAGGTCAAGATATTGCAATCCTATTCGCTACTTACTTTTCTTCAGTTTATAAAGTAGAATCTGTAATAGCATCGGACTTTAAGTCTAACATATCAACTAATCTGAACAACATATGTTTAACGGCTGATCAAGTTTTATTTGAACTCTCTCGGTTAAACGTCACTGCAGGTCCAGGCCCTGATAACATACCTTCTATATTTCTACGAAATTGTAGTAATTCACTTTATATTCCACTACACCAATTATTTTCGTTGTCGTTAAGCTCTAGTATCTTTCCTAATATATGGAAATCTGCCTTTATAACTCCAATTCACAAATCAGGCGCGAAATCTAATGTGAAACACTACAGACCAATTTCCATATTGTCAGTCATACCGAAAATATTTGAAAAACTACTATATAATCAGTAATTCAGTACTTTTAAAAACATTATTAGCGATAATCAACACGCGTTTTATTCTAGTCGTTCTACGCAAACAAATCTTCTTATTTACACCGATTATACAGTCCGTGCTTTCGAAAGCGGAGCTGAAGTCCATTCTATTTATACGGACTTCAGCAAAGCTTTTGATTGTGTCAATCACTCAATATTATTGCATAAACTGCATGCTTATGGTGTAGGTGATTCATTACTGAAATGGCTTGGATCCTATTTAACTAGGAGAGTTCAATACGTCAAAATCAATGGGTACATTTCTAATGAAATATGGGCAACATCAGGGGTTCCGCAGGGCTCTCACTTAGGACCGCTTCTGTTCTCGATCTTCATAAATGATCTATCCGATATACTTACTTGTCCACACTTATTATTCGCGGATGATCTCAAGATATTCCTCCAAATAAACAACATCAATGATTGCTCAATCATTGAACATAATCTGTTATTAATACAATGCTGGTGCACAAATAATGATATGGCACTAAATATAAGTAAATGTCAGTTTATGCCGTTTCACGCTGTAAAGTACCAACATATTTTAATTATCATTTGAATGATACCTCTCTCTGCAGAGTAGATAGTATCCGGGACCTTGGAGTGCTGTTGGATTCTAAACTGTCTTACAGGCTACATATTGACTACATAGTGAACAAGGCTAATAAAATGCTAGGGTTTATTAAACGATCTACAACTGATTTTATTAATCTACGTGCTCTTGTGATTTTGTATAATGCACTAGTCAGATCACACCTGGATTATTGCTGCCTTATTTGGTCACCATCCTTCAAAACGTATGTAGACAGATTAGAGTCTATACAATACAAATTTTCCAAGGTCTTAGCATATAAGTTGAGCATTGTTGGCATATATCTTACGCCCCAGCAATCCTGTCAATATGTTGGTCTTACTGAATTGCACATTCGAAGGAAGGGAATGGACATAACATTTATGTACAAATTACTTAATGGGATGATAAATTGCATAAATCTGCATAATTTGATTAACCTCAATGTGCAGGGTCGAGCTTTAAGATCGAATGATCTTCTACATATAGGTCACTATAGAACCACGTACGGTATGAACAGTCCCATGCCACGGATCGCCAGGCATGTTCACAGTGTCGCATTATCGCTCCATTTTTTTGGAAACTCCCTCAACACTTTCAAGGCACACTTAATGCACTTAATTTAATTTAATTTAATCTGTTCTCGTTATAAAAGAAATATTGTATGTTATTTATTTTATTTAGTATGTAGGTGTTTATATTTTATGTTTATATTTGTTTTAATTGTAATATTTTAAAAATCTGTATTTTATCTTCAAAAAGGCTTGACCGTCTATATGTATAAATAAATAAATAAATAATTATATAATAGTACGTATCATTATTTTATTGTGCCAATAAAGGTTTATTTCTTCTAGTCTAGAATAGAGATGCGTTACTCCTGAGCGAATCGACTCAAAGAGTCAGTTCAGTGAAGTGAGCTAGTGAGCCAAGTGGCTCAGTTCAAAATGTACAGCTCTTTTTGAGCCATGACTCATTTTGATTCGCGCGCTCTTCTAGAGTTACACGACTCACCTTGAATGTTGATTCGCACTGTATTGACGGTTCTTGATTTTCACGCGGCTGGTCGATCGGCAGGCTGTCTGGGCTCGGCCTTGCTGAGCATGCACTTTTTACTTTCGGCATTTCTTAGTCTGCGGCATTTTAGTGAATCATCTTTACTTTTTTCAATTATGTGTGTTATTATGTTTCGTTATGTAAGTAGTTCAAACATTTCTTTAATTAAAATAAAAAATTTGAGAAATATTAGAGAAAATAAAAATAATGTTTATAGTTGATTAAATAACTTAATAAGATTAGAAATACAATTAAAATTAATTTGTAAGCAATTTTAATTTGGCTTGGGACACGACCACACTACTTAATTGATTTCTAAAAACAAAAATGTTCACGGCATTTCCTAAACCTATATTATTTCTTTATTTTAATTAAAATTCGCCTCTGTTAATTCACATATACTACAATTTAAAATATCATAAGCAAACACCCATGTTTACTCTATAGTAATCTAATTTTTCTTTCGTCACCTATTTGTAACCAAAATTGTAAATTTAATAAGAAGTGTTTGTTATTGTAGTAAGAAAATAGGTATCGTTATATTCCAACTTATTTTATTACAGCGATTCGACTCTAAAAGAGTCATGACGGTTCTTGAATGGCTCAGTGAATCGACTCTTTGAAGTGAGTTAGATCTTTTGAACCAGCTCACTGAAAAGAGCCATTTCGCCCATCTCTAGCCTAGAAGTTAAAGTCTACAATGACGAATCGATATAAGAGACCATAAACTTATCTAGAGACTAACGCATAGAATCCAGAGTCTAGATCTAAAATTTGGAGATCAGAGTAATAATTTAAAGTCTAGAGTTTAGAGGCCAAGATGGAAACTAATTTAAATTTTAATTTTAGCGTCTTGAGTCAAAAAACTACTCTATAATCTAAACTGTGTAGGGTCAAGAATCTAGCGTCTAGATTGACCGGCTAATGTCCAAAGCCTATAGTTTAGAGTGCCTAAAGTACATAGCTTAGAGATTAGAGTCTAGAGACGAGTCTAGTCTGTCTAGAAGCTCCAGGTTAGAGTTTACCCTAAACCCCTTAAAGTCCATAGTCTCGAGTTTAGAGATATTATTAAAGCATCTTAAGTACAGAGCTTAGAGTCTAAAGACTGGAGTCTATAGATTATAGTTTACAGATCTGTACTCTAGACTCTAATAATATATTTAAACTCTAGACTTTAAGGAGTTGACCTAAGTACAGAGCTTAGAGTGTAAATACTGGAGGCTACAGATTATAGTTTACAGATCTGTACTCTAGACTCTAATAATATATTTAAACCATACCGGTTGCTGACTTGGCGGACGCAACATAGGAAATCGCATGTTAATTTTAAAGTGTTCAAATATTGGCTTCCCTATTTATTTTAGAGATAAAATGTATTTTACTTTTTTGAAAATTGTAAAATTCTAAATGTATTAATGTCCACACTTAACACTTTACGTTTCTCTAAGTTAAAATAATTAAGAAAAAGTAATGTAATTTTATAAAAATAATGACATTGATAAAGCAATTGCAGATATTCCCTGTTTTTTTTTAAGTTCAATTTAAAGCTTTAAAAAAGTGATTGCCACTCCCAAACTAAGCATAAAGTAAAATTTCGAGTTTAGAAAAGCCCCGTGAAAATTTGTCGCGGGTCGCTGCGCGACCCGAGACAAATTTTCTGGGCTTTTCTAAACTCGAATTTTTACTTCATGCGCCACGCGTATAAATCACAGATTTTAAGTAAAGTTCAAATATACATAAATTAGCCAATATTATAGTGTTTTATACGCGTGGCGCATGAAGTAAAATTTCGAGTTTAGAAAAGCCCAGAAAATTTGTCTCGGATCTTAGTCACTTGATTAAAGTAAATGTTTTCGAAATGATTTACACTATACAAGAAAAATGTCATTATTTTTATAAAATCACATTACTTTTTCCTAATTATTTTAGCTATTAATTTTCTGATATTCGTTGATTTTTAAAAGAGTTCGATTTGAAGCTTTAAACGAGTGTTTTCCACTCCCAGACTAAGCATGAAGTAAAATTTCGAGTTTAGAAAATCCCCGTGAAAATTTGTCGAGGGTCGCGCAGCGACCCGAGACAAATTTTCTGGGCTTTTCTAAACTCGAAATTTTACTTCATGCGCCACGCGTATAAATCACAGATTTTAAGTGAAGTTCAAATATACATAAATTAGCCAAGATTATAGTGTTTTATACGCGTGGCGCATGAAGTAAAATTTAGAGTTTAGAAAAGCCCAGAAAATTTGTCTCGGGTCGCTGCGCGACCCTCGACAAATTTTCACGGGGCTTTTCTAAACTCGAAATTTTACTTCATGCTTAGTCTGGGAGTGGAAAACACTCGTTTAAAGCTTCAAATCGAACTCTTTTAAAAATCAACGAATATCAGAAAATTAATAGCTAAAATAATTAGGAAAAAGTAATGTGATTTTATAAAAATAATGACATTTTTCTTGTATAGTGTAAATCATTTCGAAAACATTTACTTTAATCAAGTGACTAAGATATTTTTTGCCGTTTTGACATCCGCAGTTGTTGTATCAATTCCATGGCATGTCATTATTTTTATAAAATCACATTATATTTTCTTAATTATTCTAACTTATAGACACGTAAAGTGATAAACGTTAACACGAATGAATTCAGAATTTTACCTCTACAAAAAAGAAAAATACATTTTGTTTCTAAAATAAATAGGGGAGCCAAAATTTAAACATTTCAAAATTTACATGGGATTTCCTATGTTGCGTCCGCCAAGTCAACACCCGGTAGAGTCTAGAAGCTCTAGTTTAGAGTTTACACTAACTCCTTAAAGTCCATAGTCTCGAGTTTACAGATATTATTAGAGCATCTTAAGTCCAGAGCTTAGAGTCTAAAGACTGGAGTCTACAGAATATAGTTTACAGATCTATACTCTAGACCAGTGGTCTCTAAACTACGGCCCGCGGGCCAAATTCGGCTCGCGACTTGCATGAATCCGGCCCGCGATTGTTTGTATTTTTTTTTTTTGTAAATGTCATATTTTGAAATATTGTAACAATTGTTCCTTAAATTTTTCATAATTTTATAAAATTAATCGGATCTTGGCCGACTTTATTATGTAGAATTGTATTTGTGGCCCGCGAAGAAGATAGTTTGGAGACCCAGGCTCTAGACTCTAATAATATATCTAAACTCTAGACTTTAAGGAGTTGACCTAAGTACAAAGCTTGGAGTCTAAAGACTGGAGTCTACAGATTATAGTTTACAGATTTGTGCTCTAGACTTTAAGGAGTTGAGCTAAGTACAGAGCTTAGAATCTAAAGCAGTGGTGGGGAAACTTTTTTTAAGACGGGCCATTCGCAATAACCAGACAATCGTAGCGGGCCGGACTTGGCCCGCGGGCCGTAGTTTCCCCATCACTGATCTAAAGACTGGAGTCTACAGATTATAGTTTACAGATCTGTCCTCTAGACTCTAATAATATATCTAAACTTTAGGCTTTAAGGCTCTAGCTCTATTTTGCTCGACTCCTTAAAGTCAAAAGTCTAGAAATATTAAATTCTAGAGTTCAGAAAGTAAAGGCTAAACTCCATGTCCAGCTCCTAGAGTATAGAGTTTATAGATCAGTATCTAGATGTTAGATTTTAGACATAACAGTCTAATGAACTTAGAGAAAGTCTTTTAGTAACATTTCAACATGTGCTTATTATACTACATGTCTTGATACATCAATCTTTCCGTTATTGAATATTTTCTTGTAATTAATAAACAATAGATCAAATTATAGAATATACTGCTACACGCTATTATTAGTACATAACGTTAGTTTAATAGCAATGATTAGCATGAAATTAGTTTACCAAATATAATAAAAACAGTCCTTTTCTCATGACCCATTTCAAGCTGCAATCAAGTATAATTTGAATCATCCAAGAGCTTGAGGTAATAAAGTTTCATTCCAGACCATAAATGATTTAATGACAGCTAATTGTTGACCACTTAAAAAGAGTCGTTTCAAGATCATTTCCTCATATCAAAAGTACAAATGGGAAATAGAAATAATTTACAAAATACGCTTTTAAATAAAACACGTTTAACTCTGTTTAACCACTGTATATGAGGTGTATTTAAAATGTGCCCATGGGCGTAGCCAATGGCGGCTCGTAAGAATTTTTATTGTTGGGGCTGCAGATACATACCAAGAGTTTTATGTAACACCGAACATGCCAGAAAATATTCAATGTAAATTTTCCTATGGTCAGTGTGTTCTGGGATGCATCAAAGCATTGAGTGCGATTTCATTGGCTCTGATTTTAGTAGTTCTAACGCAACTTACATTTAACGTCAACATGAAATGTGTCATTCATTAATCGCCTACATCACTAATGGAATGTTAATATTAAACAAAAAAGAAAAATGAGAAAGAGGAGAACAAATTTAGCTTAAATACAAAAATAATAGAAAATCAGATTCTGTTTGCTAATATTTCAAGATAAGTTTATACATTGCTTTAATTTCATTGGAGATTATTAAGAACTTCGATTCAGCGTATTGTGTAAACCATTTGATCAGGACCACCCCAAGTACGTTGCTTTCGGTGTACCAACAAAAATGCCGTCACAAAACTGCCTTTCGGCAGTTTTAAATATAAATATTCCAAATTTTAAGAGCGTGGCGAGGCAGGTTCGCAAGTGCCGCACCTACGCCTGTTGCCAACACAACAACACTGGGGTGTGTGCTGCTTCATTTGGCAAACATTTCAATTTTCATTTATTTGTTAACATAGTACTCAGTTTAGATAATGTATGTATTTATTACTTTATTGACTGCGTAACTTACAATGAATTGAAGATACAGTGACTTTTCTGTTTAGGTAAACATGCATAAGCTGTAAATTTTCCGACATTCGTTGTTTTGTTCAATTTGAAGCTTTAAACGAGCGTTTTCCACTTCCAGACTAAGCACGAAGTAAAATTTCGAGTTTAGAAAAGCCCCGTGAAAATTTTTTGAGGGTCGCGCAGCGACCTGAGACAAATTTTCTGGGCTTTTCTAAACTCGAAATTTTACTTCATGCGCCACGCGTATAAAACACAGATTTCAAGTGAAGTTCGAATATACATAAATTTCACAATATTTTAGTGTTTTATACGCGTGGCGCATGAAGTAAAATTTCGAGTTTAGAAAAGCGCAGGAAATAGGCCAAATTTGGAATACGTATACTTAAAAGAAAAACTCCCTGTATGTTTCACGACAGTATTATACTTGATTGTCTTGAAATGACGATGTCTTGTTCTGGACAAAAAAGTATGTTCCATATTCCCACACACTGCACTTACCATAAACGCACAAGATTTAATAACTGGCATATTTTATTTTAACGTTACTTGTACCCTATTTACATTAGTCCTAATTTGCATTAGAACTACTAAAAATCTTAACCAATGAAATCGCACCTAGAAGAATGTTGGGCTGACTATATTACTACTGAAAATCGTAGCCAATCACATCACACTCAATGCTTTAACGCGTCCCAGAACAAATTAAACATACGAAAATTTACAGTGAACATTTTCTGGCATGTTCGGTTTTACTTAAAACTCTCTGTGTAAACATGAATTCAATATAAAGCTACTACCAAGTGTTTTAACTCCTTGGTTACGCAAACAGTGAAATTTGGGTTTAGAAAAGCCTAGAAATTTGGTTTAGTCGTATAGCGAAGCACTTAAAAGAAAATTGTCATGCTAATATAAATAACTTAAATAGCTATCCAAATTACACACCCTTTTAAAATATTCAGCAGACTAGTCCTTATGTTTTAAATGTAGGACTCCCCAAAGTTTTGATGACAGGTTTTTTCATTCAGTGTCAAGCTAGAGAATTGTATACTATGTTATATGAAATTTTTATCTTTGGCCATTTCTACAAAAATATAGGATTAAAAAGGAATAAATTACTATAAGAAAATAAACAAGATTACGTCTAAAATATATCATTTATTTACCACAAACAATTTTCAAAATAAATGGTTATAAGTGAATAATAAAATGTAAAACATCAGACATTTTAAAAATAAAAAATAACAATTATATTGTAAGTATAAATGAAATTGCCAATTCTTGGTTGCCTAATACTTCAAACATTAAAAGTGCGATTCTTTTCGCAATCTACAACAAGTTAGTCTTACAAAGACTATATCAAACACTCATTGAAACAACTACTTCCCGAGCTAATATCCCGACGGACATTGAATTATACAACAAGTGTTTGCTGTTACATACAGTAAACTACAGCAAATTCAACAATTTGAGTCAAATTATTCAGGCTATCTATAGACGCGTTTCGAGATTTACCTCTCATCAGTATAGCTTTGTCATTCCCTCTAAGTAATTTGACACCTTAGACTGGCGGTCACGTTACTGTTCAAGCATAAGTATAAATGAAATTGCCAATTCTTGGTTGCAGAATACTTCAAACATTAAAAGTGCGATTCTTTTCGCAATCTACAACACGTTAGTCTTACAAAGACTATATCAAACACTCATTGAAACAACTACTTCCCGAGCTAATACCCCGGCGGACATTGAATTATACAACAAGTGTTTGCTGTTACATACAGTAACCTACTGCAAATGCAACAATTTGAGTCAAATTATTCAGGCCATCTATAGACGCGTTTCGAGATTTATCTCTCATCAGTATAGCTTTGCCATTCCCTCTAAGTAATTTGACACCTTAGACTGGCGGTCACGTTGTTGTAGATTGCTAAAAGAACCGCACTTTTAATGTTTGAAGTATTCTGCAACCAAGAATTGGCAATTTCATTTATACTTATGTTTGAACGGTAACGTGACCGCTAGTCTAAGGTGTCAAATTACTTAGAGGGAATGGCAAAGCTATAGTGATAAGAGATAAATCTCGAAACGCGTCTATAGATGGCCTTAATAATTTGACTCAAATTGTTGCATTTGCAGTAGGTTACTGTATGTGACAGCAAACACTTGTTGTATAATTCAATGTCCGTCGGGGTATTAGCTCGGGAAGTAGTTGTTTCAATGAGTGTTTGATATAGTCTTTGTAAGACTAACTTGTTGTAGATTGCGAAAAGAATCGCACTTTTAATGTTTAAAGTATTCTGCAACCAAGAATTGGCAATTTCATTTATACTTTTGTTTGAACGGTAACGTGACCGCCAGTCTAAGGTGTCAAATTACTTAGAGGGAATGGCAAAGCTATACTGATGAGAGATAAATCTCGAAACGCGTCTATAGATGGCCTGAATAATTTGACTCAAATTGTTATTTGCAGTAGGTTACTGTATGTAACAGCAAACACTTGTTGTATAATTCAATGTCCGTCGGGGTATTAACTCGGGAAGTAGTTGTTTCAATGAGTGTTTGATATAGTCTTTGTAAGACTAACTTGTTGTAGATTGCGAAAAGAATCGCACTTTTAATGTTTGAATTATATTGTAGTTTTAGTTGTGATAGCAATTAAAGTAAGTATATATATTGAAATTGTAATTACTCAAGAAAAATGATGCATCTACAAAGTTTCGACATATATTTGTGTTCAATTAGGTATTCCGCGAGGATCGACTTTATCTCCTCCAGTTTGGCAAAAAGTGAACAATTATTATCTTTTAGGCACTTTATAAATTCAAAATAAAAATAATCGACATTTTATACTTTTTAACCACTTTTCGATTATTTAAATAAACCTGTAAGCTATTTTTTTAATAATCGAAAACTAATTTAATTCCTAACTTTTATTATCAAGCAATTAATTTAAAACAAATAACATCCCTTAAAAATATATTCAAATTACTTTTATCTTCTACTTTCGGTAAGAATTACAATAATTATCAAATTAGAAAAATTAAAATCGGCAGGTGCAGAGCGTTTTTTTTTAAGGTAATCGGAAAGTAGTTAAGAAGTATAAACAACAGGTAATAAATGGGAAAAAAAGTGCGGGAAGAGATGAAAGCGGAGTAATTTATGTGAGGACAGAGGGGGGCCACATGTTTCAAAAATGTGTGATATCAGGTGGTAGATTAATGATCCAACCCACGATAGAATTCTAAAGGAATTTATTAAAATTGTGGGATTAAAATAAATGTAATGGCTTTGACTGTAATATTTTTTCAAGCTTGGATGCAGTAGCAATTATTAATAATTATTTTTATAGGCATTTAGTAGATGGAGTAATTATTTTTATGGAATGTTAAAACATAAATACACATTATGTTAGACTTCTTTGCCGGAAAAAGTAGAAATAGGAAATTAACTGAATTAAAAAGATAGTTAATAAGATGATTATTAGTTATTTAAGTTTCAGGTTATTCATTAAATGAAAAACAAATAATAATCCGATAATTCTTGATCGGAAAAAAGTAGAAAAAAAGTAGAAGAAGAAAGTTTATTGTATTAAAAACAATAATGAGATAATTCTTTTATTATTTTAAATAGCAAACTAGAAGTTTTATAACTAAAACATATTTCTGATTAACTGAATTAAAAAGATAATTAATGAGATAATTATTAGTTATTTAAGGTTCTTGTTATTCGTCAAATGAAAAACAAATAATAATAATAATCCGATAATTCTTGATCGAAAAAAAGTAGAAGAAAATTTATTGTATTAATAAAGATAATGAGATAATTCTTTTATTATTTTGAATAGCAAACTAAAAGTTTTATAACTAAAACATATTTCTGATTAACTGAATTAAAAAGATAATTAATGAGATAATTATTAGTTATTTAAGTTTCTTATTATTCATCAAATGAAAAACAAATAATATTAATAATCCGATAATTCTTGATCGAAAAAAAGTAGAAGAAGAAAAGTTATTGTATTAAAAAAGATAATGAGATAATTCTTTTATTATTGTAAATAGCAAACTAAAAGTTTTCTAACTAAAACATATTTCTGATTAACTGAATTAAAAAGATAATTAATGAGATAATTATTAGTTATTTAAGTTTCTTGTTATTCATCAAATGAAAAACAAATAATAATAATAATCCGATAATTCTTGATCGAAAAAAAGTAGAAGAAAATTTATTGTATTAAAAAAGATAATGAGATAATTCTTTTATTATTTTAAATAGCAAACTAAAAGTTTTATAACTAAAGCATATTTCTGATTAACTGAATTAAAAAGATAATTAATGAGATAATTATTAGTTATTTAAGTTTCTTGTTATTCATCAAATGAAAAACAAATAATAATAATAATCCGATAATTTTTGATCGAAAAAAAGTAGGAGAAAATTTATTGTATTAAAAAAGATAATGAGGTAATTCTTTTAACTGTATTGTTTCGAGTTTACGTGAAGTGAAGGTAATTCTTTTATTATTTTAAATAGCAAACTAAAAGTTTCATAACTAAAACATATTTCTGTTTGAATAGTTATACAAATTTTGTTATGACTTTTACCTTTAAACCAATGTTATTTAAATTTCTTTTTAATTATCAAATTAATCCATATAATTTGAATACAGCATTAATACCAATAATATATTCGTATATATTTCTACAAAACAAGTTTTAATATTCTGATAATTGAATCTAAAAGTAAATTACTGCGTCCATTATGCCGTGTTGACTTTGAAATGATTTGACGTTGATTCGTATTTACATAAATTGCAAATTAAGTCCGATGTAATGGAGACATTGGCAATTATTTACAAGCGAATGTCGCCGTTTGAAGTCCTTTTTGTGGCCCACGCAAAAAAGTGGAATCAAACGAACGGGAAATGGCGGTCTCGATTTTGTTGACATTTTCGAAAATTAAATCCTGACGACGATTTTGTAATTGCGTGGAATTTAATTGGATCGCCGGTTTCCTGACGCGTAATTAATGAATGAGTCAATAATGATGGATATAAACGGAATTATAATTAGATATGCAAGGATTAACAACAGGAGTTGAGAAAAAAAATGTTAACATAATTGTTAGGAGAAAGAATGAGACAAAGAGATGATTTGATGGGTATTTCATAATGCGTGTATATAATTTTAAAGTGTTCAAATATTGGCTTCCCTATTTATTTTAAAGACGAAATGTATTTCACTTTTTTGTAGAGGGAAAAATTCTAAATTTATGAATGTTCACACTTAACACTTTACGTTTCTCTAAGTTAAAATAATTAAGAAAAAGTAATGTGATTTTATAAAAATGATGACATACCATGGAATTGATACAACAATTGCCGATATTCCCTGTTTTTATTTTAAATTCAATTTAGTGCTTTAAACAAGTGTTTTCTACTCCTAGACTAAGCATGGAGTAAAATTTCGAGTTTAGAAAAGCTCAGTGAAAATTTGTAGAGGGTCGCGTAGCGACCCGAGACAAATTTTCTGGGCTTATCTAAACTCGAAATTTTACTTCATGCGGCACGCGTGTAGAACACTATAATATTGTCAAATTTATGTATATTCGAACTTCACTTAAAATCTGTCTTTTATACGCGTGGCGCATGAAGTAAAATTTCGAGTTTAGAAAAGCCCCGTAAAAATTTGTCTCGGGTCGCTGCGCGACCCGCGACAAATTTTCACGGGGCTTTTCTAAACTCGAAATTTTACTTCATGCTTAGTCTGGGGGTGGAAAACACTCGTTTAAAGCTTCAAATTGAACTAATTTAAAATTCAACGAATGTCAGAAAATTTACAGTTAAAATAATTAAGAAAAGTAATGTGATTTTATAAAAATAATGACATACCATGTAATTGATACAATAATTGCGGATATTCCCTGCTTTATTTAAAATTCAATTTAAAGCTTCAAACAAGTGTTTTCCACTCCCAGACTAAGCATGAAGTAAAATTTCGAGTTTAGAAAAGCCCCGTGAAAATTTGTCGAGGGTCGCGCAGCGACCCGAGACAAATTTTCTGGGCTTTTCTAAACTCGAAATTTTACTTCATGCGCCACGCGTGTAAAACACTATAATATTGTCAAATTTATGTATATTCAAACTTCACTTAAAATCTGTGTTATATACGCGTGGCGCATGAAGTAAAATTTCGAGTTTAGAAAAGCCCCGTGAAAATTTGTCTCGGGTCGCGCAGCGACCCGAGACAAATTTTCACGGGGCTTTTCTAAACTTGAAATTTTACTTCATGCTTAGTCTGGGAGTGGAAAACACTCGTTTAGAGCTTCAAATTGAACTAATTTAAAAATCAACGAATGGCAGAAAATTTACAGTTAAAATAATTAAGAAAAGTAATGTGATTTTATAAAAATAATGACATACCATGTAATTGATACAATAATTGCGGATATTCCCTGCTTTATTTTAAATTCAATTTAAAGCTTTAAACAAGTGTTTTCCACTCCCAGACTAAGCATGAAGTAAAATTTCGAGTTTAGAAAAGCCCCGTGAAAATTTGGCGAGGGTCGCGCAGCGACCCGAGACAAATTTTCTGGGCTTTTCTAAACTCGAAATTTTACTTCATGCGCCACGCGTATAAAACACAGATTTTAAGTGAAGTTCGAATATATATACATTTGACAATATTATAGTGTTTTACATGAAGTAAAATTTCGAGTTTAGAAAAGCCCAGAAAATTTGTCTCGGGTAGCTGCGCGACCCTCTACAAATTTTCACGGGGCTTTTCTAAACTCAAAATTTTACTCCATGCTTAGTCTGGGAGTAGAAAACACTTGTTTAAATCTTTAAATTGAATTTAAAATAAAAACAGGGAATATCCGCAATTGTTGTATCAATTCTATGGTATGTCATCAAATGTTATGAAATTAACGTATATTTGAACTTAACTGAAAATCAGTGTTTTATACGCGTGGCGCATGAAGTAAAATTTCGAGTTTAGAAAAGCCCAGAAAATTTACTTGATGCTTAGTCTGGGAGTGGAAAACACTCTTTTAAACCTTCAATTTAAATTAAAAAAAAAAAACAAGTAAATTACAAGTTAGTAAGTTGTTGATGCAAATATAGGAGGTCCTTATTTGGTCATGAATAATTTTAATATCAATTTCTAACTATGTTTCAACAAAATTGTACTTCTGGCTTAAACATGGAGTGGACAAGTTAAATCTTTAAATTGAACTTTAAAATTGCCTGAAAATGTGTATGTATCTGTATAAATTAATATGTCAAGTTACAGCAACAAAAAAATTAAATCAAAACTTAAAATAGATACCAAAAAGAAGCAACATTAATAAGGAAGATATAATGATAGCTAATTCAAGTTACATGCTGTTGTGGGGATATGATTATACAGCAAAGTCGTTTCAGTCTCCAAAGCTGAAACAGTGCAATGCAATAGCAAGACAAGAAAAAGAGTGAAGAGTACCAAAAAGGCCTTAGGGCTCAAAGGCCTGACTGAATAATTGCCGGTTCTCTCCGCGTCCGAGACCAATGAATAATAGACTGTGCCAGACACGATACTCTTTATTATATATTATTATTTATAAATATTAACATGCACCTTACACAGATAATCCCCGTGCGAGCCCGCGTCTAATAAGCGAGAGATGTTTCCTTCAGCGAGGAGATAAAGCACGTTTTAATTGTTGCCCACTTTTCCCTCTTCGATTGTATCAATTGTTATTGCTCGTATAATTTATTGTTATGATGAGGTAATTGAAAAGATGATTTATTCACTGACATTTATTACCGGATTTTTTTTACAAAGGGAAATGTAATGGGTGGTTTAGGATATCAAATAATGCATGTTATTTTTCATTTCATAATGATATACCTTTCAAATATGTTGTATTTCATCTCCTGTTTCGCATATATTTAGGATATAGAGTCGATTATTTCTATTTTGTTACTTCATGCTTAATCGAGGACAAGAAATGGTTAGAAGCTTCAAATTGAAAATAAGTACTAGAGAATTTTTAGCTAATACAACTTGTGATAATACTACGTGGTGTATCCAGAAAGTAAGTTCCGTTTGTATTCCTTGCCACCGCAGCGCTGCGATCGGAATTTTGCGCATGCGCGATACTCACTACACCTAATTGAGTGTTGTGAGTGGTGCTTGTTTGAAGTGGCGAATTAAACTGAAAATCCAGCCGCTTGTAAGATAATACGAAGAACATCAAACCAGTCCACATTCATGAACACATCTGTGAGTTGTATGGAGAGAATGTGATAAGTGGTGCTTGTTTGAAGTGGCGAATAAAACTAAAAATCCTGCCACTTGTGAGATAAGCTCTGCAATTCCTTTCCTCAATACGAAAAACATGAAAACCAGTCCATCAGTCCAGTATAGAGAAAATGTGATAAGTAATTCAATGTAAAGACATTTTCACACATCTCTTTCCACATTCATGAACACATCTGAGAGTTGTATGGAGAAAATGTGAAAAAGTGATTCAATGGTGCTTGTTTGAAGTGGCGAATAAAACTGAAAATCCTGCCGCTTGTGAGATAAGCTCTGCAATTCCTTTCCTCGTTACGAAAAACTTCAAAACCAGTCCACCAGTCCAGTATGGAGAAAATGTGATAAGTAATTCAATAGTAATAGTATATTGTTCAACGAGTGAGAAAGTTGGCCATTTCCACGAGGATGATGTTTGCGTAACGAGCCGAAGGCGAGTGGAGCAATTCATCCAAGTGGAAATGGCCATTTCTCACGAGTTTAACACTATACTTTTTCTATTTGTCTTAAAGAATCAAATATTAACAACATAAATATATATTATTTATTATTAACATACAGATTAAGCGTACCATAGTTATTAATAGTAAACGAAGGCGACGTTATATCTACAGGAGTATCAATATTTACGTTTGTCTTGCTGGTTATGTTATTATTCACTGTAGGAATTTGCGCACTGGTGCTGGCGGTTTGAATTGCATTGATGATTTTGTTGGCTGATTTCATCTTGTTATTCATGGAATTGTCGATATAACCTTCCGCTACTGACGTAGACTTCCAGCCCCCGTGTCTTTTTAAAGTTGTTATATCGGCTCCTGAATCTACTAATATTGTAGCCGATGTTCGTCGGAAGCTGTGTCCAGTATACTTCTCAGCTTCCGGTACTTTTAAATAGTTGACTATTTCTCGTCCCATGTGAGAAATCTTATTGATACCTATATTTTGAGCAGTACACTTGCCTTTTTGATAGTTTAGGAATAAGTTATTAGTTGTGACATTTAGCGGACGTAAATCAATATATTTTTTAACAATATCATAAAATTTACCAGTTATGGTAAATTTCCGAACGGTTATGGTTTTTGTAACAGGGACGGTGACTGTCATTATCTTGTTTATGTTGGAAATATCATTTACTTTCATGGCATGAATTTCATTCGTCCTGCAAGCACCCATAATGCCCATTATAAGAACGACCTTGAAAATATACATAATTATTTACGCATGAATATTAATAAAAAGGTGAAAATTTATTACCTTTGTTGCAAGATATATGTTATCTGGAGAGTTGCATAAGAATTCATCAATTTCCTTGGGTGTGAAGGTTTTTGATTTTGTAGCTTGATAGCCTTCAGACTTTCTTTTCAAAAATGCGCGTAATTTTGGATAGGCTTCAATATTTATATTGTTATGAATATTCAGAGTGGATCTAAGCATTGAATATTGAGACCATAATGTCGAGGATTTGTACTTATCTGCTAATTCGGAGAAATAAGCCAAGATAACATTTTCGGAGAACGAATTTGTATTCTTTGTAGTGCGCCAATCCATGAAAGTTTTGTAATTTAACTCGTATTTCTTTCTCGACTTTTGTGGCAAGAGGTTAAGTGTTATAAGTTTAGCAGTCTCTTGCAGGTCTGGCGGGGTACAATTCTCAATATCATCATCAATTTCAATTATTTTATATTGTATGATAACCGATGACAAATCTAAATTACTTTTCGGAAAAATAATAAACAATCATTTAATCGTCATAGCAACGATAAATGCCATATTCAGGGTTGTTCAAATTTTTCAGGGTTGTACAAATTTTCCAGGGTTGTCCAGATTAAATGCAATCCGTGGAGAAAAGTAAAATCTCGTCATATCATTGGCTAGTATCCGTGGAGAAAGCATTCAATTTTCTCCATAGTTGAAGAATGAGTAACTTTCTCAATTAAAAATGCATTAGAAATATACAAATTCTTTAATATGATTAGAAATAGTATATTGTTCAACGAGTGAGAAAGTTGGCCATTTCCACGAGGATGATGTTTGCGTAACGAGCCGAAGGCGAGTGGAGCAATTCATCCAAGTGGAAATGGCCATTTCTCACGAGTTTAACACTATACTTTTTCTATTTGTCTTAAAGAATCAAATATTAACAACATAAATATATATTATTTATTATTAACATACAGATTAAGCGTACCATAGTTATTAATAGTAAACGAAGGCGACGTTATATCTACAGGAGTATCAATATTTACGTTTGTCTTGCTGGTTATGTTATTATTCACTGTAGGAATTTGCGCACTGGTGCTGGCGGTTTGAATTGCATTGATGATTTTGTTGGCTGATTTCATCTTGTTATTCATGGAATTGTCGATATAACCTTCCGCTACTGACGTAGACTTCCAGCCCCCGTGTCTTTTTAAAGTTGTTATATCGGCTCCTGAATCTACTAATATTGTAGCCGATGTTCGTCGGAAGCTGTGTCCAGTATACTTCTCAGCTTCCGGTACTTTTAAATAGTTGACTATTTCTCGTCCCATGTGAGAAATCTTATTGATACCTATATTTTGAGCAGTACACTTGCCTTTTTGATAGTTTAGGAATAAGTTATTAGTTGTGACATTTAGCGGACGTAAATCAATATATTTTTTAACAATATCATAAAATTTACCAGTTATGGTAAATTTCCGAACGGTTATGGTTTTTGTAACAGGGACGGTGACTGTCATTATCTTGTTTATGTTGGAAATATCATTTACTTTCATGGCATGAATTTCATTCGTCCTGCAAGCACCCATAATGCCCATTATAAGAACGACCTTGAAAATATACATAATTATTTACGCATGAATATTAATAAAAAGGTGAAAATTTATTACCTTTGTTGCAAGATATATGTTATCTGGAGAGTTGCATAAGAATTCATCAATTTCCTTGGGTGTAAAGGTTTTTGATTTTGTAGCTTGATAGCCTTCAGACTTTCTTTTCAAAAATGCGCGTAATTTTGGATAGGCTTCAATATTTATATTGTTATGAATATTCAGAGTGGATCTAAGCATTGAATATTGAGACCATAATGTCGAGGATTTGTACTTATCTGCTAATTCGGAGAAATAAGCCAAGATAACATTTTCGGAGAACGAATTTGTATTCTTTGTAGTGCGCCAATCCATGAAAGTTTTGTAATTTAACTCGTATTTCTTTCTCGACTTTTGTGGCAAGAGGTTAAGTGTTATAAGTTTAGCAGTCTCTTGCAGGTCTGGCGGGGTACAATTCTCAATATCATCATCAATTTCAATTATTTTATATTGTATGATAACCGATGACAAATCTAAATTACTTTTCGGAAAAATAATAAACAATCATTTAATCGTCATAGCAACGATAAATGCCATATTCAGGGTTGTTCAAATTTTTCAGGGTTGTACAAATTTTCCAGGGTTGTCCAGATTAAATGCAATCCGTGGAGAAAAGTAAAATCTCGTCATATCATTGGCTAGTATCCGTGGAGAAAGCATTCAATTTTCTCCATAGTTGAAGAATGAGTAACTTTCTCAATTAAAAATGCATTAGAAATATACAAATTCTTTAATATGATTAGAAAAAAGACATTTTCACACATCTCCTTACCATTGAATCACTTATCGCGTTTCCAAAGAAGGATGTGAAGGACGTGATAATGTGCTTGATAACGAACGAAGTAAGCGTGCATGTTTGACTAGTAATGAACTGGTTGCTGCAGTTGAAGAAATGATTCTCGAAAACCGAAAGTATACATTTTCTGCTTTCTCTATGACTCTTGGTGGCAAGAGGTGAAAAAATGACGATGAGATCAAAGAACATGATGTTACTTGGTTGACATTACAGACGGCACCTTCTTATAGTGTGGAATAACAAAAGCTTGTGCTTAGGTATGACAAGTGTAATTTCTGTTTTGTATTTAGTGTTAATCCATTGATAATGGTCACTTTGTGTCCGAAATGTATGTAAATTTGGTAATTCAAATAAATGCGTTAAGAAAGGTTATTAGTGCTTTTATTCGTCAAATTAATTTGATCTTTACATAACTCAATCAATCAACTAATCAACTTATGACAAGTTCCTAGAAAATTGTAGGAGTTACATCAAAAAATAGCTTAATTTTCAACGATTTTTTCACTATAATTTTTTTGAATATGTGTTTGTTTTCTTTAACCAGTCAAACGGAACTTACTTTGTGGATATACCACTTATATTCTGGAGATATTTTCTAAAATAAAAGTTGAAGAGCAAATACTTACAAGAGAAGCAGATCGCTTGACAGTTCCCGGAGAACTCTCAGTTTCCGGAGGACAGTCCGATTGAGCTGGAGTGTAATCCAATCTCCTCGGTCCTATTGGTCCACGTGAAAGAGGGCTGAGAGAAGCCAAAGAGCTCATCCCTTCCACATCCCAAAAAATTCACCACAACACAATCTATAATAAAAATAAAACATAAGTTTAACCAATATATGCGCTAGAAACGAGTTTTAGGACTTTTTCAATACTTCAACGATTTGAATTTACCGCCGTAAATACACTCAATTTCATGGCGGGAAATACAAGCTGCTGATATACATTTTATATCAAGATGTGTTATAAATAATATTATTTGAAATAAAACAACGCAGTTGGGAGGGTTTCACTTTCATTGTTGAACACTGCAACATGTTTCACCACACAGTGGCTTCGTCATCATTATTTCATCTGCCTGATGAAGCCACTGTGTGGTGAAACATGTTGCAGTGTTCAACAATAAAAGTGAAACCCTCCCAACTACGTTGTTTTATTTCAAATAGTATTATGGAGTTTCATCATGTATCCGCCTCATCAATTAAATATTTACAAAAAAAAAAAAAAATAATATTATTCCTCGTTCATTTGGATTACGCTATATTTATTTGTGTGTGCCGCGCAGTATTTTCATTTAACAGTATAGGACTGAGATAAACCGAAGAGCGCACCCCTTCCACATCCCAAAAAATGTACCACAACACGATTTGAAATAAATATAAAGTAAAAGTTTCACCAAAATATACGCCGGAAACGAGTTTTAAGGCATTGTACAGACTTCAACGATTTGAATTTACCGCTTTAAATACACTCAAATTTATGGCGCGAAATATAAGCCGCTGATATATTTTTTTATCACAATGTGTTATAAATAATAATAATTTTCGTTTATATTCCTATATCTCGAACAAGTTTCTCATCTTTCACGTGGTGAAAAATATTTAACTATGATTTAAAAATTAAAACACTTGGTTAAATTTCACTAATATTTTGGTTTTTTATTCCAACTAGTTTCGACTCGTTCTCAAGGAGTACAGGAAATTACATGTTTACAAACATTATAATAATGTTTGTAAAAATGTAATTTCTTCTACTCCTTGAGAATGACTCAAAGTCAAAACTAGTTGGAATAAAAAACCAAAATATTAGTGAAACTTAACCAAGTGTTTTCCTTTTTAAATCATAGTTTATATTCCTGTATTTTTTGTTTTATATCTCGCAGTATTTAACTATAAGAGTGCATTTTGTAATATTTCGCGTGGCTTTCTCACAAACTTCTTTTAAAAAATACCAATACTATTTTTAACATTTTTTAATAAAGAACTAAATTTTGCAAAAATGTACATCTTGCAGTTAATTTTTAGATATAATACATTATAAGTCACTTACTATTTTTATTGTAGTATTTTTAAACAATTTTAATATTTAAGATAACATGCTTATGGCACTATCAGATTGACTATAATTTATGTAGATAATAATTTAGACACTCAATGTAAACATAACACTTAAATGACAAAAAACTGATTTAAATTGATTTAATTATCGAATGGGATGGTACTGTAGGCCGAAACTGTAATATTTTGTAATATTTCGAAAAACCAAATTTTGCAAAAATGTATATCTTGCAGTTAGATGGCCTAAGACATTCGTTTTAATCCAAGTCCTTTTACTTCTAATTTAATGCTATCTCTCCTTTCATTTTAAATTTGTATTGTTAGTTGGATTGAAGAGAATTTGACCTAAACGTTACATATACTTTAATAGAACGTTGTAACAAATCAAATTAAATAAGATTGTAACTATTTCATTGTATAATTCAATATCCGGAGGTGTATTTGCACGGGAAGTAGTTGTTTCATTGGATATTTATCGTCTTAAGTTGTCTTATTAATTAAGACATTGTTTGCATTTTCACGAATAGTTTTTTCGTAATTTTATATATTATCTTGCAGTTAGTTTGTCTAACTGCAAGATATATATTATTATTATATACATTATAAAACATTTGCTATTTTTAATACAGTATTTTAAAACAATTTTAATATTTAGGATGACATGCTTATGGCACTGTATGTTTTTTAGTTTACGTGAAGTGATTATTACACTAATAAAGACTGTTATTCCTTACTTCACTTTTTAAAAAGTGAAGTAAGGAATAACAGTCTGTATTAGTATAATTTATGTAGATAATAATTTAGACACTCAATGTAAACAAACCACCTAAATGACAAAAAACTGATTTAAATTGATTTAATTATCGAATAGGATGGTACTGAAGTCCAAAACTATGACATTTTATTACAGCAACATGTTTTATATCGCGATTTGTTCTGCGATAAAATGAACATCAATGTAGTTTGTAGAGTGGAACACATTTTGTAGCATATCTACTATGTATGCTAGAAATTTGATTTTCTAGACAATCGCCCTAACCTCTCAATTTAAAGAATTGGACCAATCAAAATGACGTATTACTTAGAAATTGGCCAATCAGGTACGAATTACGTGAATATTTTGACAGGGAATATTTGGCAGGGCAAAATATTCGAATATTTCAACGGTTTGAATTTCCCTCCAAGAATGCTTTTAAACTCGTGGCGGGATTTTCAAACTGCGCTCATCTGCAATATTTTACTTAATTTTAATTTTATTTTAATAACAGTATAAAATTTAATTACTGGTAAATCTCAACACATTAATTTCATATTGATTGTTAAACGTTTAAATAATTGCATAATCAAATCAGGAATCAAAGAACTGAAATTGGTGCCATCTAAAAGTGCACGATTTGTTTAGTTGTTCAGTTGGTATTGGTTATAACTTATAAACATCATTAGATAAGGTAATAGATTGTCAACTTTCTAGGGTTTAAATTTGATGTGTGGTTAATATTTTTATATTGGTTAAATGAAATATGAACAATCGTTCAACAATAAATAATACTCACACAGTCAACCCTTTCGCCTAAGTTACATAGAAACACGCTCTTTGCACAAAAAACGAACTCTTCCGTTTGGATGGAGCTTTCACGGTGCTAACGTTTGTTCCGCTTTAAAATAACACTCGCGATGGATAGAAGTGCAATTGTTTAACCCAGTGATGGGGAAACTACGGCCCGCGGAAAGGTTTAATCCGGCCCGTTTAAGAGTGCCGTCGTGAGAATGTTGAACGCGTTCTTACTTCGTAATGTGACGACCCGCATAAAAACTACCTACCTACGATTAAGCATTATTCTTCATGGCCCGTCTTAAAAAAAGTTTCCCCACCACTGGTTTAACCGATTTTAGAATGTTTACAAATGCGTTTTACGCGGGATAAACTAGTGAGAACGGCGGAGATGTTGACGCGTTACTTCGTACTTCAACAAAATGGCGTCATAACCGCCATGGTCAAATGTAAGACAAATGAAGTTGATTTGAATAGCACAGCGCTGTTACTGCATAGCGGCATAAATCGAACTAGGAAATTATTTATATTCGTGTTAAAAAACCACATTTATCACGCAAATCCCGTGTTGAATGTACTTGAGTGTTAAATTCACCCCATTTATGCTGCTCACACAATTAAATAATGCACATATCATAAGATTATCGTGAACAAAATTATATTTTTTCGTATTAAGAATAAATAGGACTTTATTAAAAAAATACTCTATAGTTCCATGAATTCCTCATTTATTTAATTAATTTTAATAAAATATATAACTGATCTATGTGCATTAATTACGCATTTACAACAAATTAATCTAATTCTTACGACGTATTATTATGATTGTTGCTCTTAATTATTTCAAGTACAGTTACAACTACATTTAGTGTTGATGTCTGTAAGGCATTGTTTGCGCTGAGACAATCAATGTTATTTTTTTATGGACACAGCAATATGTGAAAATGTGCGAAAGAACAATAAAACCGTCGGTTTGCTCCAGAATCGAGTAATGGCACGTAATAATAAATAATCTTCTTATAATGGTAGATGCGATGGTTAACAGTGATTCTTTTAGTGCTTCTCATGTATTTTTTATTCTTTATTTTACGATGGGTTATTGGGTAATTTTAAATAATTGCATGTTATTATGTGCTTGTAAGTGTTGTGTCTGTTGTTTGTTTTAACTGGTTAACAAAATGTATAATTATACTATCAAATAAAATATGATAAGTGCGACACTATCATAAGTTGAACTTATTATAACTTTTTTATAATTTGTCCATGTGTTTTTATTAAATAGCATTATTAATCACAACAACAACAACGAATCTTTATTACCAGAGGTTACAAAAAAAATAAATACATTATTCTATACAATAAACAAATCAACTTAAACTCCTCTTGATAACTGGCTATCGACCAGAGGTCTTTTCGTCGAAATTCAGTTTTTTTAACAAGTTTTTATTAATTACATTTAACTTGTTTAAAAAAACTAAATTTGTTCTACTTTTTTATTATTATCACATTTACAAAATTCTCACAATATAAATATTTTTTGCGTTTTTTCGCTATATCTTAGTAAATATCTTTCACATCTCAGCAGTATATATTTTCAACATTACTTGAAATCAGTGGTTTATACGCGTGGCGCATTAAGTAAAATTTCGAGTTTATAAAAGCCCCGTGAAAATTTGTCTCGGGTCGCTGCGCGACTCTCGACAATTTTTCTACGCGGGGCTTTTCTAAATTTGAAATTTTACTTCATGCTTAGTCTGGGAGTGAAAGACACTCGTTACTGAAAATATGTCAATACTATCAAAATGTGTGTCGCAAGTGTCATAAAGAAAAACAATAACATGACCATCTAATAAGTCGTGACAATTGTGAATTTTTGATAATACTTTTTTAAAAGTTTGTAATTTTTTAATGGAAGAAGATAGCAAATTTTCTACTCTACAAAGTTTAATCAGAAAAATTAGCTCTTTTTAAATAACCAAAAATATAGGTATGTTTCTGGGAAAAAATATTTGATGACATCACTACCTTAGATTCTAAATTTAGAAAAATATGCAATTTTGGGTTAAAATGGACCTTACTCAATCCCATTTATGAACCTCTTTTCAGTATTCTTCTATCGTTTTTCCTTTTCTCATAATAGAGCTGAGGCATCGAGTTTCGCTCACCCTGTACAAGAAAATAGTACACTACTATTTTCTTGTACAAGAAAATAGTATCGTCTAATACAATCTTAATATACTTATAATCTGTTTAATAACTAGGAGGAGCGTTTTAAATTTCACGCGCCAAAACCTACATCTCTGATTGGCCGAGAGCGCGCCCATTTTACACTATGCTAATTCATTATTAGACGCAACAGCTGACATAACCTTAATTCAAAGCGTTACCGAGTTGCAACTTTGTTTCGTAATAATCTTTTGTGCGGTGTTTCTTTAGCAGTTAAAAGTTAGTTTTGTTTATATTGTTGTGATGGATTATGGACCCAGTACAAGCTAGGTGATAATATCACCTTCACTTCAAAAAGGCGTGAGAATTTGGATTAGGGTCATTTATATCTGTCTGAAAAACAGTGCATAATAATTATGTATAAGCAGATGATAACAGATGATCCACATATGAAAATAACTGCTGTTGTAACAGACATTGTTGGTGCAGTAGGTGAGATATCAAATAGCCTAAGAATATGCATCAAATAATAAAATGTTTAATTTTTAGAAGTTGTAAATTCCACTATCTATCGTACCATTAGCGAATATAAGAAATCCGGAGAGATTTGTAGCCCTAAACAGTTTGGAGGACATAATTACAGTTTTGATGACGTAGTAAAGAGATCCGTGCACAGTTTCTTCTATAAAAAAGAACTGCCAACTTTGAATAAAGTTTTAAAAGAAGTAAATAATCATGCAGGCATGCTGAAGATAAGTCGTTCTACCTTGTATAACTATAAAACAAATCAATTTTAAATAAGATAGAGACCAGAGCTGGGCAGGATTCGAATCATTCAGAATTCGAATCCTGGATTCGAATCCTTTTAGAGGATTCAAAACAGGCATTCGAATACTTTAGTTCAACTGGATTCGTTACATTTTTTTAAGAGGATTCGTATTCGAGTCTAAATGTGGGTGATTCGAATCCTTATAAAAGCATTCCAATCATTGTAAAAGGATTTGAATACTTACAAAAGGATTTGAATTGTCAAAAATAATTCGAATTAATTGTGAGGAATAATATGAAAAATGTTTTTTTTTGTGTATTTTTAAATTTCACGTTAAATCACAGTTTTATGCGCATGGCGCATGACGTAAAATTTCGAGTTTAGAAAAGCCCAGAAAATTTGTCTCGGGTCGCTGCGCGACCCTCGACAAATTTTCACGGGGCTTTTCTAAACTCGAAATTTTACTTCATGCTTAGTCTGGGAGTGGAAACGCTCGTTCGAAACATCAAACTGAATGGTTTGATAAGAACATTAAGTGATTGAAAATGTTTTTAAAGATAATAATCTAGTTTTCAAAATTTTGTTAAATATTTTTATACTGAAATGGTGGCCACAATCTGAAATGTTACATTTTTCCGACATTTCCCTGACTAAAGATTTTTCCCTGACCTTTTAATATAACTTTCTTCTGTGGAAAAATATTTGCAAAAACAATGAAAACTATTAAACAGAATAGGGGTTTTCCGTTTAATAGTTTTCATTGTTTTTGCCAATATTTTAGTTAATTTTATAAATTTTTACGTATTTTATAATTTGCATGCTGATTTTGACAAATTTAATAATATCATATGGCTTTTTTATTAGTGTTTTGGTCAATTTGAATATAATTCCATGACTTTTCTCTGACTTTCCCAGTTTTAATGATATTCGGTGAATTTTTTATTTGCGTAAATTTCAGGCATTAGTGGATTTAATAATAAAGTTCAATTTGAAGTTTTCAACGAGTGTTTCCACTCCCAGACTAAGCATGAAGTAAAATTTCGAGTTTAGAAAAGCCCCGTGAAAATTTGTCGAGGGTCGCGCAGCGACCCGAGACAAATTTTCGGGCTTTTCTAAACTCGAAATTTTACTTCATGCGCCACGCGCACAAAACACTGATTTGAACTGGAGTTCAGAAACACACAAATACAACTTTAACTAGAGTAACAAGGACTTAGATATTTAGTCTGTTATCAACGATGTTCAGTGGTAATAATAAAGAATTAAGTTTTGAATATTTTATTTAAAACAAATGGTAACTATATTTACATATTAATGGTTGCAAGCAAATAATAAAATCAAATTTATTTCTAAAGGATTTGTATTCGTGATTCGAAAAAACAGGATTCGAATCTTCGACTCGAATCATATTTATCTCTTACGATTCCTTTATTCGAGTATTCGTGATTCGAATAATATTAGGTGATTCAAATTCGTGATTCGAATCCTTTTTACGAGAATTCGTCCCAGCTCTGGTAGAAACACATTATTATATAAATTGCATATTATATTATGAACATAATGTACTATATTTAAAGAGTAATTATGAAATTATTTAAAATTGCCGCTAAATTTATCTAGTGATATTTCTGGTAACTTTTCATAGTGTAAATTGGGCTTTGACACTTACTCCTTCTAGTTTTTAAACAGACTATAGTAAGTTCTACTTTTAAGGCTAAGTTTTTCCTTTTAAAGCTGAAGTTATTATGCGCTCTTAATGTCCTATGTATTTACTTAATTTTAAAACCATCTAAACTAAACTGAACAAAAAGCTGAAAAATGCAAATAGGTTCATATTTCTTAACTGATAAAATTATTCTAATTTATTCTTACTGTATTTAACATCCTCTTTTTTAATAATTCCAAACCACCTGAAGTTATTTCTCGCAGACTGATTTATTATTAGATTTGCATTGTGCATCTTTTAATAAGTCCGAGATCGGCGCACACACTCGATCTAAATATTTTTACAGTTTCCAGTTTAGACTTATCAAGATTTATGGTTTGCGCATATAAAGGAGGACTCGTTTCAGAAAAGGTACAAAAGGAACGCACGGGATTAAACGTGTATGCCATTGCGTTCAACACTTTTGCTCGTTAAGTTTATTGCATTCTTTCGGCACGGCAACAATCGTAATTCCGCTTTTACGGCCAACGAAAATGATTCATTGTGGATTTGCTGGTATATAAATCATTCGCGTAGCTTCTAACAAAATGGTTAATTACATAAAAAGTGAAGCTATTAGGTATAATTGCTTTAGGTATATCACATATAATTTGTTTAGTAGAGCTATGAGGAAGTTGAATTAAAATGTTTTCCTTTAAACTATTTTCCTTTTTTATTAAATACGACAAGAGTAAAACAAACAACGAATGAATGACAAATCATCGTAATAGCAAGAAATGTTTAACTCACTCAATATATTCTAAGCCAGTAAAATGTTTCCTGGTAATTAGGATAGCTCCAAGGCCTTAGCGAAATTTTCAAAATGTTAAATTTTTATGTGTAAAAGCGGTCCTGAAAGGGCAAAACCCATATTTCTACTAGTGAACTTTCAGGTTACATAAAAGCTGAAAGTTAAGTGAATAAGTAATATTACGAAAACACATTTAAGTAGTTTTAAAAAAAAATATGGAAAACTCGTCACAAAAAAAAAAACGCAGAAAATCCGATAACTGCAAGAATTATACAGGTTGGCGCAAAACTACCGATATGGTTTGAATGTTTAAAATAACTTTTTAAATTTATTTATATTTTTAATTTTTATTTCAGAATTTTGTGAAGAAAACTTGGGGAATTTTAAATAGAACAGTACACAACAGAACAGCGATCTAGAATTTTTTAATTTTATTTTGAAAATCAACGGTCAATTGTTTTGACGCAGCGTGCTTATCGTCGTTTTTTTAATGCGCGTACTGGACCTTCAGCATCAACAATAAACCGCCTGGTTGCAAATTTTTGACAACGTGGTACAGTAAGACACCTTCCATGTACCGGAAAACTACGTATGGTCCACACGGAAGAAAATATCCAACGTGTTGTGGATTGTGTGCAAGACAGTCCAGAAACATCAACAAGAAGACGTTCGGCACAACGGGCTATCGCGGAGGTCCGTTCAGAGGATTTTGGCCACATTGCACATGTTTTTTGATCGCTGTTCTGTTGTGTACTGTTCTATTTAAATTTCCCCAAGTATTCTTCACAAAATTCTGAAATAAAAATAAAAAATATAAATAAATTTAAAAAGTTATTTTAAACATTCAATCCATATCGGTAGTTTTGCGCCAACCTGTATAATTCTTGCAGTTATCGGATTTTCTGCGGATTTTTTTTGTGACGAGTTTTCCATATTTTTTTTAAAAACTACTTAAATGTGATTTCGTAATATTACTTATTCACTTATCTTTCAGCTTTTATGTAACCTGAAAGTTCACTAGTAGAAATATGGGTTTTGCCCTTTCAGGACCGCTTTTTCACATAAAAATTTAACATTTTGAAAATTTCGGGGGGCGGAGGTTTGAACCCCCATACCCCCTCCCTGGCTAAGGCCTTGGAGCTTAGAATATATTGAGTGAGTTAAACATTTCTTGCTATTACGATGATTTGTCATTCATTCGTGATTTGTTTTACTCTTGTCGTATTTAATAAAAAAGGAAAATAGTTTAAAGGAAAATATTTTAATTCAACTTCCTTATAGTTGGACTAAACAAATTATATGTGATATACCTAAAGCAGTTATACCTAATAGCTTCACTTCTTATGTAATTAACCATTTTGTTAGAAGTTAAGCGAATGATTTATATCCCAGCAAATCCACAATGAATCATTTTCGTTGGCCGTAAAAGCGAAATTACGATTGTTGTCGTGCCGAAAGAATGCAAAAAACTTAACGAGCAAAAGTATAAGGTTCAGCTTGTGCAGGGATTGAAACCGATAGACTACCAACAACGGCTTGATTATGCCATTTCATTCCGACAAAAAGCAGAAGAAAATCGCGATTTCATTAACAATTTGATAATGAGCGATGAATCCCATTTCCAATTGAATGGTTTCGTAAATAAGCAAAATTGCAGGATATGGGCTAGGGAGAATCCAAGAACAGTTCATCAGCGACAATTACACACACTTAAGTGTAATGTTTAGTGCGGTGTATCGTCTGAAAGGATCATTGGTCCATATTATTTGAATGCACATGGCGCCTCAGTTACGGTTAATGGTGATGAATATCAAACGATGCTGGACAATTTTTTGAGGCCAGCTGTAAAAAACCATCCACAGTTGTGGTTCCAACAAGATCGAGCCACAGCCCACACTGCAAGGGACACAATGGCTCTGTTACGGGACCTCTTTGGCGAACGCATTATTTCGCGCAGAAGCGATTTCAATTAGCCCCCACGTTCACCGGATTTAACAGCTCCAGACTGTTTTCTTTGGGGTTATTTGAAAGAACGGGTATACGTAAATAAGCCAGCGACCATACCAGAGCTAAAACAAAAAATTGCTATTTCAATTATCCCCCACGTTCACCGGATTTAATAGCTCCAGACTGTTTTCTTTGGGGTTATTTGAAAGAACGGGTATACGTAAATAAGTCAGCGACCATACCAGAGCCAAAACAAAACATTCGCAATGAAATTCAAGCCATAACACCGAAAATTTTACGAAAAGTTATAGAAAATGTACTGGGAAAAGCACGAATGTGCGAAGCCGAAAATGGCCATCACTTGCGGGATATAATTTTTCATACTTAAGCCAAAAATATTCCCCATTAATATACTGTATAACAAAAAAATAATAATAATAATTAACCATTAAATAAAAAAGTTATTAAACATTCAAACCATATCGGTAGTCTTGGGCCACCCTGTATTATAGCTGATTTCACGATCCATTTCCCATAAAGAGAGGGTTCCCCAGGGATCACCTCTTTCACCTCTTCTTTACAACCTATTTTTCCTAGATATTTATAATCCGGCCCTAAAATTCCTTAACCCTTGTGCAGAGAATATGCACAAAGGTTAGGGAATTTATGGTTTTACGCAGATGACACTGCCCTACTAACACATGTTCCCACGTTTGAAAAAGCTCTAAATACCCTTCATGAACTTATCTACACGATTCAAACGTGGTTCGCAAAATGGAGAACCTCAATTAACCCCAATAAATCCTGATCTTTTTTCACCACCTTAACAATTCTCCATTATCAATCACTATTTACAACAATCGAATCCCACCAACCTCATCCTGCAAATATCTCGGTGTGGTATTCGACCCTAAATTTACATTTAAATCCCATGCCCTAAACCTTAAAGACAAGGTCAAGAAGAGAGCGCGGCATTTCAGATCACTAACTTATGGAAATCAAGGAATTTCGACCAACACCGCAGTCCACATTTACAGGATGATCTGTCGCCCTCTTTTTGACTACGCAGCTATCCTTTTCCACAACCCTCGTCCAGCAGTCCTACAACAAATCCGAGTTGCTGAACGTTCAGCTCTTCGCACACTTACCAAATGAGACACCACAATAGTCCCTTGCACAATTCTTGAAATACCCTCCTATACGAAAAAACAAAAATAATCCCCATTAACCAAAGACTTGAACACCTATCCGAAAAGTTTGCAACCAACCCTCTTAAGCTAGACACTTTATCCCACCTATGCCTCACATGCAACCCTAACATCTATCCTAAATTTAAAAACCTAAAGACTACCATATATCAATTCATTTTATCATTTCATTAAAACACCAACTGCCGTACCAAATGACATACCATGACAATTTACAATTTTGGCAGAAAGACCACGGTTCGATTGCCGATTAGCAACAAAATATCAACTTTTTATAAATTTATCTATAAATGTACATGTTTTTTTTTTTGTTGTGTGGGAGGGAAAAATCCATTTCCATTTGGGAGGGAAAAATCCATAAATAGAATAAATAACCCTAAACCTAATATCACAAACATTGTGGTGGCAGGGTTGTAAAAGACCCTGTCGCTGATCGTACGTAAATGGACAAACATCTTAAACCTAATATCACAGAGCGGACAACATCGGGGTTGTAAATAACCCCGATGCCGGACCCTACAAATAACGGACGACGCAACCTAAACCTAATATCACAGACTGACGGTATCTGGATTGTAAATGGACCCCGATGCATACATGCATACATGTTATGCAATTGTTTGTTGTTAATAAAAACTGTTGTTGTTGTTATATTAATGCCTGTAGAGTTAATCTGTGTGACTAATTAAGTAATCTGGCTGAAAATAATGACATCTCGATACCAAAATTTACTTTTGATTAGTTAAATAAGTTACTTCTAAGAACTGTTAGTTTATGTTCACATTAAACTAATAGTTCTAAGAAGAGACTTATTTTTTGATTAGTTAATGAAAAGTAAATTTTGGTATCGAGATGTCATTATTTTCAGTCAGAATATTTATTTAGTCACACATATATTCAAATTTCTCGCATAGCTAATTGAAATAAGTTCTACCTAATTCTTTATATTCGGAATATCCCTAATGCCTACTATTTTTATATTCTCAATTCTCTCAGTTTTGTTTTATTAGCAATATAAATTTAGCTATTAACACAAATGTATTGATATTTGTCTCAATTAATTTGTGTCTAATCTGGCTTTACAATTCGAAGTTAGTTATTAGTCTATAAATACAAGCCACGCTTAATTGAAATCAACTTTGCAAACCGGTGTAAATCAATGGGAGATATATGCAAACATTGCTAAACCAAGAAAGTAATTCCATTCAGTTTTATTTAAATATTGTTGCGAGTACTGATTCAATCAATGCAATGTTAGAAATTCACATTTACAAGTTATAACGAAGCCTAAATAACATATATTTTAGAAAATGTTTACTTTACTTTATTTAAGGATATGTCATTTACAATAATACATATTATACAAAAATAAAAATCTATGATAGAATTACTGGATTACAATAATTTTCGGTGATAACATAAAAATATTTGGATGCATGGGCGCCAGCAGAATATTTTACGGGGGGGGGAGGCAAAATATAATAATAATAATAGAGTTTATTGTCATCTAGAATTTTATGCTCTGTCAGTGGGGCACAAACCATGGAAGAGTGATGAAATTTCAAGGTAAAAATGCTGACATTTGCCAGAATTAAAAAAAATAATTATAATAATTGTAAAATAAATATGTTGAAAAGTGATAATTTTTTTATTATTATTATTATTTGCAAAACACTTTGTTGTATTTTACTATAATTACAATCTGATCACAAATGGATCAATTAGTAATATTTAGCTAACTTAATTTACTAAAGGTTTAATACTAAGGGTTTACTCATTAGTATCCCTTAGATTTTAATAACTTAATTATACTAATTAATGTGTACACTAGCACTATGCTCTGCTTTTGCACTAACACAATATTAAACTAACTCGAACGGTTTAGTCCGCTGTAGTCTTCTGGTCAAATTCGTGTTATCGAGGAGCTGGATGGCTTCGATGTTGATGTGTTGAAGAAGTCGCTGTTCATGACTCTTGGCAAATTTGTGTATTGTCTCTTTAACAGTATCCATTTCCAAGTCCCTGTGGAGGTCACTGTTTCGGAAATACCAAGGAGCATTGACAATACTCCTCAGTACTTTATTTTGGTATCGCTGGATTATTTCTATATTGCTCTTTTTGGCACAACCCCACAACTGGATACCATATGCCCATACGGGCTTAAGAATTTGTTTATACAGCAGTAATTTATTGTAGATTGACAGGGTGGAGTTCCGACCAAGCAGCCAATACATTTTTCGAAATTTGATGTCCAGTTCTTCTTTTTTCTTTTTGACATGAGCTCTCCAGTGTAGCTTAGCGTCCAGTGTAAAACCCAAATATTTTGCTGTATCAGCATATGGTACCTGGATATCATTCATACTAACAGGGATATGTTGATTTCTTTTATTTGTGAAATTGACGTGGACCGATTTAGTCTCATTTAATTTGATTCGCCATTGCTTAGTCCAGATGTTAATTTTATTTATCGAGGTTTGCAGATTTACTGCTGCTTCTTCGTGATCTTTGCCTACAGCCAATATAGCAGTGTCGTCGGCAAATGTGGCTATCGTATCATGGTCTAATTCAGGTATATCGCTGGTGTATAATAGGTAGAGGACTGGTCCTAGCACACTGCCCTGTGGCACACCTGCCTTTATTTCTTTTAGTTCAGAGTAAGCATCTTCATGCTTAATTCTGAAAACTCTATCTGAAATGAATGATTCTAGTATTTGTGAATATAGTCTGGGTAGAAGTTTTCTTAATTTGTATTTAAGTCCGCCGTGCCACACTTTGTCAAAAGCTTGCGCTACATCAAGAATGATAGTAGAGCAAACCTTTCTTTCTTCCAGTGACTTTTCAATTACGTTCGTTATTCTGTGGACTTGATCTATAGTTGAATGACATTCTCTGAAACCAAACTGATGTTCTGGTATTATGTTTTTGCCTTCAATAATTGGTTTGAATCTTTTAAAAAGTATTTTTTCAAACATTTTTGAGATTACAGGTAATAAAGAGATTGGTCTGTACGAAGAAACTTCATTTGGTGGTTTTCCAGGTTTAGTAATCATTATCACTTCTGCTACTTTCCATATCTTAGGAACATATTTTAATCTAAACGATGCATTAATAAGATATGTAAGTTTTACTATTGCTTTACGAGGTAGTTGTTTCAGAATTTCGCCAGTAATTAAGTCAAATCCTGGAGCTTTCTTAGTGTTAATGTGATCTTTAATTATCATTTCAATTTCTCTTGAAGTAGAGGGTCTGATTTCACCTTCTTCCTAGGTAATATTTTCCCAGTCCAAAATGGCTACACCCTCATTCGGTTAGAAAGACCATTCAAGATATTCGGCAAACCTATTAGACTTTTGATTATTGCTTTTTGCATATGTCCCATCTGCACTTCTAATTGGAGAATTCTGCAAGATTGGTCTCTTCAGTCTCTTAGTAGCTTTCCAGAGTGAATAATCAGTTTTACCGTCATTTGTTATTCCACTTAAATATTCACTAATAGAGTCATTATTAATTTTTTGAATCTCTCTTTTGAGTTGTTGTGTTGCGTTATTTTCTCTAGTTTTATCTGCTGGGCATCTAGATTGGTGCCAGATTCTTCTGAGTCTTCTCTATTCGAAAATAAGGGCTCAAATTTCTTTGGGGTAAATATTACGTTTGGTTCGTGGGGTAATAATAGGAGTAATATCCCATGTAGCTTGTTGGACATTATCAACAAATTTTTCCGCTTCATTGTCTAGCTGGTCGAAAAGTGATAAAATGGATAAATTTGTGCAAATTTGAAAACATAAAAAAGTATTGAAATTTGTGAAAAATGTCGAAAAGTGATGAAATTTGCAAAATAGTTGTTAATAATGTTGAAATAAGCGAAAAATGTCGAAAAGCGATAATATATCAAAAAAGTCTATAATGTCGAAAAGTGATAAAATGTCGAAAAAAGTCGAAAATGTCCCAAAATGATGAAATGACAAGAATTGTTGAAATTTTGTAAAAATTACTTAAAGTGATGAAATTATTAACTAACAATGTTTAACATTATTTTAAACTTTTGAATAAATCAGTGTTTTTATACGCGTGGCGCATGAAGTAAAATTTCGAGTTGAGAAAAGCCCGAATTTGGATTTGGACGCTGCGCGTCCAAATCCAAATTCTTAGGGCTTTTCTCAACTCGAAATTTTACTTCATGCTTAGTCTGGGAGTGGACATCACTCGTTACTTACAGTCACAATAGTCAAAATACAGTCAAAATATCGTAATTGTCAAAATACTGTTGCAGAGTAAATGAATAGTCGAATTACTGTAGACAAAATTATTTCCGTCATAATAAAAGAACAGTCGACCAAGTGACTTATAGTCATAATGTCATAATTTTAGAAATACCGTCGACAGAGCGATTTAATGTGAAAATACTATCGTAGTAAAAAAATAATTGACCAAGTGTCGAATGTCGCAATAGTCAAAATACAGTCAACAGAGTGATTTAATGTTAAAATACTGTCAAAGTCAAACAATATTCGATCAACACAATTATGACATTTTGATCTTAAAATGTCATAATTGTTGAAAAAACAGTCGATCGAGTGATTAACATGAAATAACATTAATTACAGTCGAGCTAGTGACTCCCAGTCAAAGTATAGTCGACCGAGTGATAAGTATGAAAATACTTTTATAGTCAGAAGATAAACTATAATAGTATTTTCACACTAATTACTTGGTCGACTATATTTTGACTATTGTGACTGTAAATCACTAGGTTGACTGTCTGTTAACTATTACAGTATGATCATATTAATCACTCGACTGACAGTGTTTTCAACAATTATGACATTTTGTCGATCATGTGAATAATATGAAAATACGTTCATAGTCAAAAGACTTTGGAACTAGTGCCTTACAACAATAATATTTCTCTTGTTTTTTTTTATATTTCTAGAATATTTTAAATGTTTCTTTAAATATGTCAAAAACTCATATAAGTCCGTCTTTTGGATTATTTTTTCATCAGCTGCTGAAAAAATAATAAAAATGACCGACTTTTATCAGTTTTTGACATATTTAAAAAAAATCGGGAAAAAAAACAAGAGAAATATTATTTAGTAAACTAACCTAGTCGGTTTTTCTAAGATTTGACAATTTAGTTGACATTCTACGTCACAATTGACACGTGTAAAATTTTAAATAAAAATTACACTTTAGCTGGTATTTCGTGTCATTTTTTGCATATCCATTATCAACATTAATTTTTAAAACCAAAAATTACAATTTTTCAAATGCAAAACTACATTTACAACTATCATTTGTTTAGTCATTTGAAAGTTATGTAATTATGTCAATTTGTTACAATCTAACGTCAAAATTTACTTAAAGTGTAATCTTTATCAAACAAGATAAATTCAAATTCCAAACTATTTGATCATACTCTCTAACATTCTAATAAAAATGTTGTTCATTCATACCAACATTTAATTGAAAATAACTTTAATTAATGAGTTTTTTTAATTAACAATAGAATTTATTTTTTAAATGATGATGTCAATTATAAAAACACTACAATAAACTATCTTTAGACTAAAGTTGACAAATGTTGGTGAATTAAAGTCATTAATCTGTTGTTGTTTGAATATAACGAGTGTCTTCCGCTCCCAGACTGAGCATGAAGTAAAATTTCGAGTTTAGAAAAGCGTGAAAATTTGGATTTGCGAGGGCGCGCGAGCGAAGCGAGAAGTAAAATTTTCACGCTTTTCTAAACTCGAAATTTTACTTCATGCGCCACGCGTACAAAACACCGATTTAAAGTAAAATTTAAAAAATAGATTACTTATACCGGGTGTTGACTTGGCGGACGCAACATAGGAAATCCCATGTAAATTTGGAAATGTTCAAATTTTGGCTCCTCTATTTATTTTAGAAATAATATGTATTTACCTTTTTTCTAGAAGGAATAATTCTGAATTTATTCGTGTTAGCGCTTATCACTTAACGTTTCTCTAAATTAAATTAATTAAGAAAAAGTAATGTGATTTTATAAAAATAATGACATGCCATGAAATTGAAACAACAATTGCGGATGTCAAAATGGCAAAAGATATCGCAGTCATTTGATTAAAATAAATGTTTTAGAAACTATACAAGAAAAATGTCATTATTTTTATAAAATCACATTATTTTTTCTTAATTATTTTAGCTGTAAATTTTCTGTCAGTCGTGGATTTTTAAATGAGTTCAATTTGATGCTTTAAACGAGTGTTTTCCACTCGCAGACTAAGCATGAAGTAAAATTTCGAGTTTAGAAAAGCCCCGTGAAAATTTGTCGAGGGTCGCGCAGCGACCCGAGACAAATTTTCTGGGCTTTTCTAAACTCGAAATTTTACTTCATGCGCCACGCGTATAAAACACAGATTTTAAGTGAAGTTAGAATATACATAAATTTGACAATATTATAGTGTTTTATACGCGTGGCGCATGAAGTAAAATTTTGAGTTTAGAAAAGCCCAGAAAATTTGTCTCGGGTAGCTGCGCGGCCCTCAACAAATTTTCACGGGGCTTTTCTAAACTCGAATTTTTACTTCATGCCTAGTCTGGGAGTAGAAACACTTGTTTAAAGCTCTACATTGAGCTTTAAAAAAACAGGGAATATCCGCAATTGTTGTATCAATTCCATGGTATATCATTATTTTTATAAAATCACTTTACTTTTTCTTAATTATTTCAACTTAGAGAAACGTAAAGTGTTAAGTGTGAACATTCATAAATTTAGAATTTTACCCTCTACAAACAAGTGAAATACATTTTGTCTCTAAAATAAATAGGGAAGCCAATATTTGAACACTTTAAAATTAACATGCGATTTTCTATGTTGCGTCTGCCAAGTCAACACCCGGTATAATTTAAAATTTCAGGTTTGGCCTTTGCCTGGCCTTAGTTACGAGACTATTAGCCATCATCAATTTTTATTATTTGTATACATTTGTTTATTTTTAACTTATTACTAAGTAATTATAACTATATATTTGGACGTCAAAACACATTCACACACACCCATGGACTCCGAAACGAATATTTTTCTTTCGAAAAATTACTCGCCCGCGCTGGGAATCGAACCCAGATCACCGCCGTGAACGATTGGCGAAACCAGCGGCTCAACCGCTCGGCCAGTAATGTGAAAAACGTAAAACTAGTCGAACCTCAACAATTGTGGTATAAAACGTGGGGTGGACGGAGCCTATAATCTGTGGGATTTAAAACGGGTATTATGCACGCGATTTTCTATATACATTTTTTGCAGAAAACGTGTTCCGATGTACATAATGCAATTGTTGCGGAGAGCATTGTGCACCACGAAGAGCCAAGTGCTTCACTTGCTCTGAAGAGTCGGAGGACAATGCGCAATCAACTCTCGGGCACTCTCCGATATCATCTCTTCTCCACTTTTGCTTGGGCTAGTTCTGAACTCTGAACCCTTCGTTCACACGAGATGCGGTTAAAGACCTGATACTCTGATACATTTGCATAAAGAACACTCACATTGGAAACTAGTTGATTGTTTTGTGTTTACCTTTAATAACAACGAAAAAATTCAATTTTTTTTTTAAATGTGATCAAAATTGAATTCAACAGGAACCTTATTCATGGTGACGACCAATTTGATATGTTAAATTTCCTTGACTCTTCCCTGATGCCAGATTTTTTTCCCCGACCCCTTAAAATAATTTCATATAACCAAACTAAATGTAGAAGAGAAAAAAGTTATTCAATTTATATTAAGAGGTGAAAAGAAAACATATTATCAAGCACGAATTTAGAAATCTCAAAACATAAGCATAACATAAGTAGTATATCTAAACTCCACAATATTGTCAATGTTTTATACTCGTGGCGCATGAAGTACGAGGGTAGATTGAAAAGTTTCCGGAATGGGCAAGAAAACGCAGTAATTGAACAGGTTTTATTTTTTATTTTTCAACATAGTACCCTTGCAGGGCGATACACTTTTCCCAGCGGTGCTCCAACTTTTTTAAGCCTTCAGAAAAATATGATTTCGGGAATTTTTTAGGGCTTACAGATCTAGTGAAACGAGTGATAAAACAAAAGGTGGAGGCGTATTAATATTAATTAAAAAGGTGTTGAAGTGCATATTTGTTAACCTGGTGATAAATAAAAAAAATTACATCTTGGGTGCTACGTGCATTCCTTCAGGCTCATCAATAGAAACGTATGAAGATCACTGTCAGGGAGTCGAAGATATTGTTAATAACTTTCCAGTTGATAAAATAATTTTGTGTGGCGACTGCAACTTGCCGTCGGACAAGTGGGAAAGCGACCACCTAGGAGTGTGTGTTAATTCAAGATCCACTGATCAAGCGCGCGTTATCATTGATTGCTTTGCGTTCCTAAACCTCAAGCAAATAAATCACATTCCAAATGAAAACAATGTGTTTTTAGATTTAATTTTTAGTAATAATTGCAATGTGTCTTCCGAAATAGCTACTGATTTGCTCTGTGAAAACAAAAGTCATAATATTGGTTATAACTTAGTAGTGAACTGCGATATTGTAAATGAATTTGCATATTCGGATGTTTTCTATTTAGATTTTAAGAATGCGGATTATTTAAAAATCAACAATTTTATTTCTTCCATTGCATGGATCGACTGCTTTAAAAAATGTTTGGATATTTGTTCTGCTGTGGACGTCTTCTACTCATTAATAAATACGGCAATTGATATGTTTGTACCTAGAAAAAAGGCGAATTATGGTTGCAGATATCCAAAATGGTTTACTTTAGATTTAATTAGGATGATCAAACAGAAAAAAGCTGCTCATAGTAAAAGAAGAAGTCCAACCTATACGCGGATTATTTAATATTTAAAGAGATACGTCATCTATGCAATGTTTTGAGTAAGGATCTATATTCTCAATACGTTCGTAATATGGAATGTAAAATACGTGGCAATAGCAATATTTTTTGTAAATTTGTGAATTAACATAAAGATTATAAAGGGTTGCCGATGAAAATGTTTCTGAATGACGCTAGAAGTTCTAACATGCAGGAGTCGGTTGATCTATTCGCCAAGTATTTTTCATCTGTATATAGCAAACCAGCTATTACGAATTATGCGTGTAATCTTGAACAATGCGTTGATTCAAATTTTTCATTAAGTGTTATTTTCTTGAGTGTGTTTAATGAATTAGTTACTTTGAAGTCATCGATGTCACTTGGTCCAGATGGTGTCCCAAATATATTTATCAAAGAATGTGCCTACTCTATTTGTCATCCCTTGTTGACTGTGCTTTACAACCTGTCGTTGAATCAACAATGCGTCCCTGCCATTTGGAAAAAAAGCTTTATAACTCCAATTTTTAAATGTGGGAACCGTTCGGATATTACCAATTACCGCGGAGTTTGTGTGCAATCGGCTATTCCGAAGTTATTGAACCGCATGTTAAGCAAACAATTAAGGTGGATTATGAAAAATGTAATCGTGGAGGAACAGCATGGATTCTCTCAGGGTAAGTCAATTACAACAAACCTGCTTGTGTATCAAAAATACGTGTTAGAGGCTTTGGAGGATCGATGTCAGGTAGATGCTATTTACACCGACTTCTCCAAGGCTTTTGATAAGGTGTGTAATAAAATACTTATTAAAAAACTACGTTGTATTGGCTTATCTGATGATGTGGTGAATTTGATAGAGAGCTTCCTTAAACATAGAGTTCAAATGGTCAGATTAGGCAATTGTGTATCTGGTTATATCGAGGTTACTTCGGGTGTACCTCAGGGTACCCACATTGGGCCAATTTTATTTAATGTATTTGTTAATGATTTACCTCAGGTGGTAAAGCACTGTAGGTATTTATTGTATGCAGATGATCTAAAGTTATTTCACAATGTGTGTTCGATTGATGATGTTCACAATATTCAATCGGATTTAGATGCTGCATCGGCTTGGTGTTCAATAAATGAATTATTTCTGAACACAAATAAATGCAAAGTAATCACTTTCAGCCGAAATAAAAATGCATTGTGTAATAATTATCTTATAAATGGCACACCACTGGAGCGAGTGACGTTAATAAAAGATCTCTGAGTGTTCTTCGAACAGTCATTGTCATATAGGACGCACATACTGTCTATCGTCAACTAGGCTTACAAAATGTTAGGATTTATTGCCAGGATTACACCTGACTTTAATATTGACACATTTAGAATTTTATATTTAACATTAGTACGTCCCCATTTAGAACACGCTGCAACTGTTTGGTATCCACACCAACAATATCTTATTAATGCATTGGAAAGGGTACAAAATAAATTCCTGCGGATTGTAGGATTCAAAATGAGCATCAATTATTCAGATTTGGGTTACAAATTGCTCAGGCTCAATTTAAATATAGAAACATTACTTTTTTGGAGAAATGAATTCGACATGTGCTTTTTATATAAAATTCTAAATGGGTACATTAACTGTTCATCTCTCTTAGGAGCACTGGACTTCTGGCATAAGCGCGGAGGATCATTGACGAGATCTAGAGTTTTATTTAGGGAAAAAAATCATAGAACTGCGTACGGTGGCAATAATCCTTTGTCCAGATTAATGCATTCGGCCAACTGCTTGCTCTCATCCCCGAATTTCGATCCATTTGCGAAAAAAAAATTATGTTTTCGAAGAGCACTGGTGGTCATTAATCTGGATAAAACTTTTTTAGATTATGTTAGAATTAGCAATGTAGTTATCATAATGTATGTGTGTAGTCATTCTGCGGCTCTTAAACTGTTGTTATTTCTTATTTTGTATTATTTCAATGTTAAAGAGGTATCTCGTGAATAAATAAATAAATAAATAAATTAACTCTGCAAAATAAGCTTTAGTGGCGGCGATGACCTCCTCATTTGACGTAAAGCGTTTGCCTCCGAGCCAAGTCTTCATGTTTGTGAACAAAAAGAAGTCGCAAGGGGCCAGGTCTAGAGAGTACGGGGGATGCGGCACCACCTCGTAGACCAATTCAACCAATTTAGCATTGGCGATTCGGGATGAATGAGCCGGCGCGTTGTCATGGTGGAAGAGCACTTTTTGAGGCCGTTTCTCTTTCAATATGCCGTTGAATTGATCCAATAAATCGCTGTAGTATTGTCCCGTGATAGTTCTTCCCTTCTGCAAAAAGTCAATGTGTATCACACCTTGCGAATCCCAAAAAACGGTGGCCATGACCTTTCCAGCCGATGGGACAGTCTTTGCCTTCTTCGGAGCAGATTCGCCTGGAGAAATCCACTGTTTCGACTGCTGCTTGGTTTTTGGTGTGTAGTGGTGGATCCATGTTTCGTCCACGGTCACGAATGGGCGAAAAAAATCCGTTGGATTACGCTTTAACAAGGCCAAACACTCTTTCGAAGTGGTCACACGATTTCGCTTGTTGTCCATAGTCAGCAAACGCGGCACCCATCGCGCCGACAGCTTCCTCATGCCCAAATGTTCGTGCACGATATTTTGCACACGTTCATATGAGATGCCCGTGGTCTCTACTATTTCGCGCAACTTCACTCGTCGATCGGCTAACACGAGATCATGGACTTTGTCGACCATTTCTTCATTTGTGGCCGTTTTTGGACGTCCACTGCGTAGTTCATCCTTGGTGCTCGTACGGCCACGTTTGAACTTGCTCACCCAGAAACTAATAGTCGAAAATGAAGGTGTGGATGTGCCATGAACTTCCTGTAAAATATCTCGTATCTCCGTCGCCTTTTTCCCATCCATCCAGAAATGTTTGATGACTGCACGAAATTCGTTTTTATCCATTTTTCCAAAGGTGCCTGACTTGCTTCACAAGATATCCTAGCAAACAAAAACGGAACGATGCACTTGTCTGAAAATTTGACAGCTTACCTAAAATAGGTTAGCCACCTGACAACCATCATAATAATTTCACGATACGCGCGCCATCTCTTGCCCATTCCAGAAACGTTTCAATCTACCCTCGTAAAGTTTCGAGTTTAGAAAAGCCTGAAAATTTGGATTTACCGGGGCGCGACTCGCTTCGCTCGCGCGACACGGCAAATCCAAAATTTCAAGCTTTTCTAAACTCGAAATTTTACTTCATGCTTAGCCTGAGAGTGGACGATACTCGTTACAAATTACAAATTTAATTTTTTTATAAAATCAACGATTACCTGACAAAATTACATAGTGTATGTCGCGATATGTATAAGTACTTAAACGAAAAATTCCTTGATTGTCGTGTCTAAACGTAATTTAAACAACGGAATTGACATACTCTAACCAAGTAGTTGAAGATATAACTTGAAGTTAGTGGTTTATACGCGTGGCGCATGAAGTAAAATTTCGAGTTTAGAAAAGCCTGAAAATTTGGATTTGCCGGGGTGCGACTCGCTTCGCTCGCGCGCCCCGGCAAATCCAAATTTTCAGGCTTTTCTAAACTCGAAATTTTACTTCATGCTTAGTCTGGGAGTGGATGACACTCGTACAAATTTTAAATTTAACTCTTTTATAAAATTAACGAATACTTCAAAAATTCAGAGTGTACGTCGGGATATGTAAGTACTTAAAAGAAAAAATCCTTGATTTTCGTGTCTAAACGTCAACAATTTAAAAATGTCCAAAAAGACTTTCGTAAATCACAATATTTATGATAATTCATGAAGCTAGAAAATAATTGTTCTCCTTTAACTTCTTTAACTTTGAAAAATTAAAAAAATTATGAAATTGAGTCGTACAATTTTATAAATTTCTTAATTTTTCAAAGTTAAAAGGTTAAAGGAGAACATAATTATTTTCTAGTAATAAATTGGCAAAAGTAAGTAAATACACAAATGTTCATGAACATTTATTTATTTATTTCTTCATTTATTATTTATTCAATTAACGAACAGATGCAATTTCTGATTATACAGGGTGTCCCAGACCACCCGTATCAGGCATTTTTTTTAGAAAAAGCGGCTAGTCTTAGAGAGTTGGGATAGAAAAAATTATTACTAAAGCCATATTGAAGAATCGAATGGTCATATTGTTTTTTCCAAAAAGGTTGGCATCCCTGAGATTTTGCTTAAAAATGTTGAAAACTCAAGATATTCAAATGGCATGATATGTCAAAAGTAGTATGATTCAAGAGGTCTTTAAAAAATATATAACTTTTGTAGGAAACATAATTTTGTTACTGGCGTCGATTTTGAGTAATATCTGATCAAAGTTATTAAATTTCAATTTTTCATGTCTTACTTATTTTAAAAGATTGAGCTTCAAATTTCAGTTAGACCTCTCAGATACATTCTGAGCAAGGCCGCGGAGTCGCTAAAGAAATATTCGACTCCAACTCCGGCTCCGGCTCCGACTCCTTTATTTTTCGATAATCCCACGCCAACTCCGACTGCTCCTTCGAATCATGTAAACATTTAAAAACTTTACTTAATAATGCAATTCTTTGCAATACAAATTAATGTTTAATGGTTACTACGTATGCATAATTGCAATTTAATAGTTTTTTGAAAAAAATATGAAATTTATCGGTTCTCTCATATGCAAATTACAAACATTTTCATTGTAATTAAAAACTCTATTTGGGTTCAAATTTAAAAAAAAAAACAAAATATGTTTAGCACATTTATATTTAAATAATTATATTGAAAATCGGAGTCGAAATTATACGAAATTTCTAACTCCACGGTTCACAGTTTTGACTCTAACTCCGACTCAGAGTTTACAGCACTGATTCAAACTGTTTTCCATTTACTTCTAAACACTGTTGAACTGCTCTGGTCCTTATACCAGTCGCCCTAAGTATCTACTTTTAAAATAAGGTACCCATGAGATATTGATATTTAGTAACTTCAATCAAAAATTACTCAAAAGAAACGCCAGTTACAAAAATATTTTTCGTACAAAAGTTGCTTATTTTATTAAGACCTTTTGAATAATACCACTTTTGACCTATCATGCCATTTAAAAATCTTGAGTTTTTGACATTTTTAAGCGAATTCTCAGAGATGCCAACCTTTTTTGGAAAAAACAATTTTACCATTCGATTCTTCAATAGGCCATATTGAAGAATCGAATGGTAAAATTGTTTTTTCCCAAAAAGGTTGGCATCTCTGAGAATTCGCTTAAAAATGTCAGTAATAATGTTTTTTATCCAAAATCTCTAAGATTAACCGTTTTCTCAAAAAATGCCTAAAACGGGTGGTCTGAGACACCCTGTATAGTTAAAAAAATGTACTAATTTTAATAAAAACAATAAATAATAAACTCAAACAATTGGTTGTTTTTTTATAATTTTATGAATGATTCTAAACTATGCGATTTTGATTAAATCGAGTGTTTCGTGAATTTTCAGAATTAATATCATTTTATTTGTAAATTATCAATTATTTCAATTAATTTATTAGATTTGTTACCTTTTCACGTTATTTCTGAAAATTAGATATTGATCATTTTTGTCCAAAATTATGAATATTCCCATTTGTACGTGAAAGTTTAAAAACACATAAATAATGTTTAGAATAAAATAAGTTCAGAAACCAGAGACATGCCTCTGAAGCTCTTAAAAAAAAGATTCACGATTTCTTACTTAAAAAAACGTTATTCATAAAAGGATTTTTTAAATGATGATGAATGCCTGTGATATGTACATACATAATTATACACTAAAATACGAGTATAATATTTGATGTCTGTTATGTTCATTGTAAATGTAATTTTAATCTATTTCAATTCAATTTTCAATCCTATATGCACGCGATCATTATAATATGTCTATAAATCTATATATTTGTTTTATTTTATTTTTAAATATATATATATTTTTTAAATATTACAATTACATTATTATTATTACTTAATTATTGCATTTCTGACATGTGTAAGATAGTTATTATCAATGCATCAATAAATAAATAAATAATGCACACAAATTTGTTTATGTTTTAAATACAACCTAAAAAAATTAAAAAAATAAAAAATAATAACCCTATCTAATGTCATAAATTTGACAATAAAGGAAACTGCAAAATAAATATCTGGTTGGTAGTCTAATGAGGGTTTCCACTCCTAGACTAAGCATGAAGTAAAATTTCGAGTTTAAAAAAGCCTGAAAAGCCCTGCAAATCCAAATTTTCAGGCTTTTCTAAACTCGAAATTTTACTTCATGCGCCACGCGTATAAACCACTAACTTCAAGTGAAATCTTTAACTATTTGGTTAAAGTGAAATAAATTTAGTTGATCAATTCCGTTATTGAAATTACAGGGAAAGTGCTATGGTGGACACATCACCATTTTTGTTAAGTTTTTTTAATATTATTTAATGTTTCAAATTCGTGCTCCGAACAGAACTAACAATTTGTCAATTCTTTAATCATATTATTTGCATATTTATTATTAGTATAAATGAAATTGCCAATTCTTGGTTGCAGAATACTTTAAACAAAAAAAGTGCGATTCTTTTCGCAATCTACAACAAGTTAGTCTTACAAAGACTGTATCAAACACTCGTTGAAAGATCTACTTCCGACTACTACCCCGACGGACATTGAATTATACAACAAGTATTTGCTGTTACATACAGTACAGTACATACAGTCTAAGGTGTCAAATTGTTTAGAGGGAATGGCAAAGCTATACTGATGAGAGATAAATCTCGAAACGCGTCTATAGATGGCCTGAATAATTTGACCCAAATTGTTACATTTGCCGTAGGTTACTGTATGTAACAGCAACACTTGTTCTATAATTCAATGTCCGTCTGGGTATTAGCCCGGCAAGTAGTTGTTTCAATGAGTGTTTGATATAATCCTTATAAGACTAACTTGTTGTAGATTGCGAAAAGAATCGCACTTTTAATATTTATTACAACAACAAACAATCTTTATTGACAACAGTAGGTATTACATAACATGTATAATTAATTATTTTATTTTATTTTGTATGAGTGCTGATCCTGTTGCCAATCGGCTATCGATCCGTGGTCTTTCCGCCAAAATTGTCAATTGTCATGAAATTGTCAGTAGGTACGGCAGTTAGTGTCCTGATGAAATGTTGAGATGAATTGAAATATCTTGGTGGCTGGGTTTTTGAATTTAGGAAGGATGTCAGGATTACGTGGCAGGCACATATGGAGTAAGGTCTCTATATTATATGGGTTGGTTGCAAATTTTTCGGCAAGGTAAATTAATATTTATTATTATTATTGATTTAAAAAGGGAATTTTTAAATCAATAATAATATTAATTATTATTATTGATTTAAAAATTCCCTGACTTTTCGCTGAAAAGGCCGAATTTCCCTGACTTTTTCAAGACTTTTCCCAATGAATAAAATCCCCTAACTTTTTCCTGACTTTCCCAGTTTTCAGTTGTTCGCCACCATGTTATTTTCAATTAAATGAAAACCAGTTCAATCGAAGCTGCGAATATTTTAATTACACTTAAATTTAGATATACAATTCTGGATAATTGAAACACTTGGTTTGTTGAGAAATTAATTAAATATTTAGATATACACTTCTTTGAAGTGACATTAAAAATAACTCGAAACCCATGAGATTGTTTGGTTATTTTAAAAGACCAACATAGGTAAGATCCACATACAATTAGAAATATTTTTTTTCCTAATTTAATTTCACAATATTCAGATAAAATACCTCTTCTTAGATGTTTACCTAAAAATAACTCGAAAACCGTTTGTATTAATATAAATTTAAAAAACTGTGTGTATATAATATATAATACAATAAAAACCATTACAAATACAATGTTGAAACATAATTCGATTACACCTAGAAACGCACTAAAACTTTAACAACTCAATAACCAAACGGCTATCCAATAAAACTCCAGCCGTTTTATTGTCTTAATATCAAGTTTTATTAACTTATCCGAAGTTTTTCACACTCTCATAACATAAATAGTAATGTATATTACAGTTTTCACTTTCGAGTTTACGTTCGAACCAGTTTAATTAACGTATTTGAATAATTTTAACATAACACAGCATTTTTAAGGTCCTGACACACATAATGCCTTATCTAATTATGAACAATAAATACACAGATAAGCCTTGCATTTAATAAAGGTGACAAAACAAAATATTGTGTTAATTTGGTTTGTGTATTATTATTAGTATTAGCAGAATTTCTACTGATAAACGTGATTGAATTGTGTTAATTTGATTTGTGTAATATATACCTACTATTCGCAGAATTTTGTTGATAAAAGTTATTGTGTGTGTTGAAATTTACCGAATTTAGGTTAGTATGTTTTCATTATTTAAGCGCGTTATTGAAATAGATAAGTTTGTTTGTGAATATATTATAGTTAAGCGAAATTTTAGCAATTATAGAAATATTAGGGTGCGTCTGCACTGGTGCGCACCCAGGGAGGTGACTCGCTGGCTTGAGCCCCCCTTTACGACTAACCAAATTGTAGTACTTCGACGTATATACATAGATTTAAATGCGTGAGCCCCCCACGAGACAGGGATGAGCCCCCCTAAGATAAAGATGAGCCCCTCCCTGAGACCGGAATGAGCCCCCCTAAGATAAGGATGAGCCCCCCTAAGATAAGGATGAGCCCCCCTAAGATAGATTTCTGGGCGCGCGCCTGAACCAGTAATAAAAAAATTTGGAATGAAGAATCAGGGTTGCTATGTTTAAAACACTAATTATCCTCAAATTGAATATAAAGGAGTTATTGGCCATTAAAATACTGCATATTTTATAATAGGACTATCTATTCGAAATCATAACGGCGATAAACAAACGATATTGGATGTTGTCAAAGTACCCATGCTTTTTAACGTTTAGCCAATTTTATTGAATTATCGTGATTTTTGTCATACCATTTCGCCGTTTCAACGGCATTTTTTGCATTTAATAAAGGTGACAAAACAAAATATTGTGTTAATTTGGTTTGTGTATTATTATTAGTATTAGCAGAATTTTTGATAAACATGATTGAATTGTGTCAATATATACCTACTATTCGCAGAATTTTGTTGATAAAAGTTATTGTGTGTGTTGAAATTTACCGAATTTAGGTTAGTATGTTTTCATTATTTAAGCGCGTTATTGAAATAGATAAGTTTGTTTGTGAATATATTATAGTTAAGCGAAATTTGAGCAATTACAGAAATATTAGGGTGCGTCTGCACTGGTGCGCACCCAGGGAGGTGACTCGCTGACTTGAGCCCGCCCTTACGACTAACCAAATTGTAGTACTTCGACGTATATACATAGATTTAAATACGTGAGCCCCTAACGAGACAGGGATGAGCCCCCCTAAGATAAAGATGAGCCTCCCTAAGATAAAGAAGAGCCCCTCCCTGAGACCGGAATGAGCCCCATTAAGACAAGGATGAGCCCCCCTAAGACAGATTTCTGGGCGCGCGTCTGAACCAGTAATAATAAAATTCCAAATTTTATTATTACTGGTTTAGGCGCGCGAAGATTCAGGGTTGCTATGTTTAAAACGCTTTGTTTTAAAACACTGATTTAAACATGTTCAAAAACAGCCGTTGTGTTTTAAACAGTTTTGTTTTAAACATGTTTTAAATCTTAAACTTGTTTAAAATATGTTTAAAACGTTTTTTTGTATTATCTTAGATTTGCTAAATTATATTTTATACTACTTCAATAAGATTTTTTGTTTACGTTTTTAAAAGTTAGCCTTATTGTTGAAGATATTTCATATTACGTTATTAAACATAACATTTTATTACAATAAAATATCACAACTGTGTGTACATAAAAGTGATTTTTAAATACAGGGAATATTTCTTTCACATATACATATGCATACACTGTAAATATTCCGACATTAGTTGTTTTTTAAAAGAGTTCAATTTGAATCTTTAAACGAGTGTTTTACACTCCCAGACTAAGCATGAAGTAAAATTTCGAGTTTAGAAAAGCCTGAAAATTTGGATTGGCCGCGTAGCGAAGCGAAGCGGCCAATCCAAATTAGGCTTTTCTAAACTCGAAATTTTACTTCATGCGCCACACGTATAAAACACTGAAATATCGTAAATTTTAAAATATACGGCTTTAGCAATCTAATATGTAGATGTGAATAAAACGTGAGTTAAATTTTACGCTGAACAAATTGTATAAAACAATTATAGGCAACTCAATAAATATAACGTATATTAGGTTGCCTTTAACCGTTGTAGTATATGTGTGTTTTTTGAACTTCACTATAAATCAGTGTTTTTAAGCGTGGCGCATGAAGTAAAATTTCGAGTTTAGAAAAGCCTAATTTGGATTGTCCGCTCCGCTTCGCTACGCGGCCAATCCAAATTCTTAGGCTTTTCTAAACTCGAAATTTTACTTCATGCTTAGTCTGGGAGTGGAAAACACTCGTTAAAAGCCTTAAATTAACCGCTTTGAAACAACGAATTCCCGCAAATTTAAAAAACGCTGTAATTATCAGGATATGTACACTCAAATGAAAAATGCCCGGTATGTTCTGTTTTAAACGTGTTTTAAATATATTTTAAACATGTTTTAAACATGTTTTTATTTGTAAATGTTTTAAACGCTGTTTCAATGAAAAAAAAAACCGTTTTGTAAAAAAAACTGTTTGTTTTATTTAAAATGAAAGAAAACGTTTTTTTAACAACCCTGTAAAGAATATTTTATACTAAATTCTTCTTACTGTGATTAATTAACATGTTAACCTCCAATGATTTATACGCGTGGCGCCGGAAATAAAATTTCGAGGTTAGAAGAGCCCAAAATCATTCAGGCTTTTCAAAATGTTTCTTTATGCTAAATCAAGGAGCAGAAACACTCTTTAGATACTTCAAATTATACACTTTTATAAAAGCAACGAATGTCTAAAACCATAATATGTATATTTTTAGAAATCAAAACTGTTGTCTTTCTAGGAATTGTAACTGTGCCTGTGTGATAAGTTATCACTCACAGGCACAATTACAGTTTCTAGAAAGACAACAGTTTGGTTTCGAAATACAATAGTGTTTTGTTGTTGTTTTTTAAATGAATATAATTCCCTCTACCTAATCACTGATAAAATGTTAACTAATTCAACGTTGTACAAGATGTAATAATTTATATTATGTGATTGTGTCAATAATTTTTGTGTTTTATATTACAGTGTTTGTAAATGAAAAAAGCTCGTGTGTTTAATGTATAATTTGCCATCTTAAGAAATTTGTCAAGCATCTCTTACAATCGCCAATCTAAAACTTTAATCTCATTAAGTAAAATTGACAAAAACTCTCAAAAACCATAGTTTACAGTGTGTTCTAAATTATCGGGCCACCATTGGTAACTTTGTTATATTTGGAGTTAAGAAGTCAGTTAAATTAGAAAACTAGTATTTTTACGTACATTACGATAGTGTAAACAGAAAAACAAGTGATCCTCAGTTTTTTGATGTATTCGCAAAAACAATATTTTTTTAAATGGGATTTTGACATATTTATAAATAGAAAAAATACATATACAAAAAAGTCTTAGTAAATAATTATCCTCAAATTGAATATAAAGGAGTTATTGGCCATTAAAATATTGCATATTATATAATAGGACTATCTATTCGAAATCATAACGGCGATAAACAAACGATATTGGATGTTGTCAAAGTACCCATGCTTTTTGACGTTTAGCCAATTTTCTTGAATTATCGTGATTTTTGTCATACCTTTTCGCCGTTTCAACGGCATTTTTTGAAGATAATAAACAAATTTCTAACATGTCATATTTCTCGTTATGACGAAAAGGCATAATACAAGAAAATTGACTAAACGGCAACAAGCGTGGACAACATCCGACATCGTTTATTTATCGCTGTTTTGATTTCGAATAGGTAGATCTATTATAAAAATATGCAGTGTTTTAATGGCCCATAACTACCTTATTTTCAGTTTTAGGATAATCATTTATCAAGCCATTTTTGTTTCTGTATTTTTTCTCTTTCTAAATATGTCAAAATGTACAGGGCATCGCATTTAAAAAAAATGTTGTATTTGCGAATAAATCAAAAACCTGAGGTTCACTTGTTTTTCTATTTACGCCATTGTAATGTACGTAAAAATACTACTAGTTTGTTAATTTAACCGACTTCGTAGCTCAAAAGATAACAAAGTTACCATTGGTGGCCCGATAATTTAGAACACCCTGTATATTTAATCGCGAGTCTAAATTTATAGATTGTCGATTACAATGAAGAAGTTGGCCGATGCCTTAAGATCACAAATTACACTTTATGGTAAAATTAAACACACCAGATTTATTTTTACTGTCGCTTTAATTAAAGAATATTTTTGTTATTCTGCGATTCAGTTTTGATTAGTCCTTTTTAACAAGACTAACCACAATCCTGGCAAGCACAACAAAAAAATCCATCAATGATATTTTAATAGAGCAGCTGTCCAACTTCATTTAACTACAAGAATACCCGATAATAATCACGCGTTTAATACAGTCGACCAGCCAACTACAAAACACAAAAACAAGCTGTGTACGTATTTGTACTGACAGTAGTAATACGCGAGAAGCTTAAAACTAGTTCATAAATAAGACTCCACCTAGGATTATTGCCATTGTGCGATCGGCGCGCGACGTTTTACGACCCCATAAAATGATTGACATTTATGTCAGACGCGCAGCGCGATTTGAGTTTTATGTCCCCATCCTGTAAACTAGAAATCACCCCTTGTGAAGGTAACGGTCTCACGTTGGCGCTCAGCCGTGACCGCAGAGAAGGCAGATGGTACTGCCTTTTATCCGAACTTGCTCCAGATTGATCGACTCATCCGTTTCATTGTCGGTCCATCAATTCCTCGTTAACGATTTATTGTGTCGGATCTGTTAAATCGGAAATTAGCTCGTGAATTGGGTGTAATAGATTTGTTGAGCACGATATGGGGTCGCCATATCGTGCTTACCAAATCCAAATCCAAATACAGGGCTATTCAAAATAAAGGAACAGATTTCAAACATCTATTTATTACAAACGGCAAAAGATAGAAACACAATTCCAACGTTCCTCAAAAGAGAAAAGTTCAAATTTTATGAATTCATATGACCATCATGTGTTACACGACAAATATCAAAACGGTGGCTCATTTCTTGCCACACACGAATCAGCTGGTCTCTAGTTATCGAATTTATAGCTTCAACAATTCGATGTCGCATATTTTCAAGAAAGGTTTTTGGGCTCCTTTTTGTAAACTGTACGAATACGCTCGATATTTTCATTCGATGTGCGTGGACATCCCGTGCTTTTCTGTTTGCAGATGCAATCATCGTCTACGAATTTTCGATGCCACTGCTAAATCTGCTTATGATGAGGCGGTTGTTTATTAAACTGGCGGCGAAAAGCACGTTGAACTTTCATAATGGGCTCTAGTTTTGCTAATTGCAACACACAAAATGATTTTTTTTGTAGTGTCGCCATTTTACTATCAACATGATAAATAACAGCACCAATGCGGCCGTGGTTAGAACTTCTGCCTGGACTGTTCAAATTTTAAACTTTTGTCTGTCCACGAACGTGGGAATTATGGTTCTAACTTGATCATTTAAAACTGTTCTAGATATATTGTTTAAGCAATCAGTGATGACAATTTGGAAATAAAGTATGTGCCTTTTTTATATATATATATATATATATATATGTGGTGGCCATACGCTAACAGAAATATATTGTTTAAAAAATATAATAAATGTGAGTTAGGGCAGGTGGTGGCCGAGCGGTAACGTCGCCGGGCTGTATCGCTCGGCGAGCCACAAGTTCGGGTTCGATTCCCGTGTACGGGGAGACTTTATTTGAAAAATAATGTCTCGTCGTGACCCTGGGTGTGGTATGAATGTGTGTGAATGTGTGTGTCCGAATGAATAGTTATTAATACAAATTGTAATAAATTACTTGATACAAAAAAAACATTGATGATGGCTAATGGGCAAGTTCCCAAGGCCAGGCAAAATGCTAAAACCAAATAAAAAAAAATGAGAGTTATAACTTTCTTGTTATTTATAACTGTTCTAGATATATTGTTTAAACAAGCAGTGATGACAATTTGGAAATAAAGTATGTGCCTTGGGAGATATGAATTTTTTAAATTTGGTATGTGTGGTGGCCATACGCTAGCAGAAATATATTGTTTAAAAAATATAACAAATGAGAGTTATAACTTTCTTATCATTTATAACTGTTCTAGATATATTGTTTAAACAAGCAGTGATGACAGTTTGGAAATAAAGTATGTGCCTTGGGAGATATGAATTTTTTAAATTTGGTATGTGTGGTGGCCATACGCTAACAGAAATATATTGTTTAAAAAATATAACAAATGAGAGTTACAACTTTCTGGTCATTTAAAACTGTTCTAGATATATCGTATAAACAAGCAGTGATGACAATTTGGAAATAAAGTATGTGCCTTGGGAGATATGAATTTTTTAAATTTGGTTTGTGTGGTAGCCATACGCTAACAGATATACCGGGTGACCCATTTTAATTTATCCACTGGAATATCTTGTAAAATATGCATCGTAGAAAAAAATATTCCAAACAAAAGTTTAATGGTTCCGAGGGGGCCAACCGATCCTATAAAATGTTCGTCACCCCCACTCCCCGGGGGGTGGGAGAGGGGGGCAACTTTAAAATCTTAAATAGAAATCCCTATTTTTTATTTCAGATTCAGATTATACACCAAAAATGACGTAGGTTTTATACGAGTATTTTTTTTGAATTCGTGATAGATGGCGCTGTATTCGCTTAATTTATCCATTAGATTATCTCGACAAATATGCATCGTACAAATAAATGTCTCGAACAAAAGTTTAATGGTTTCGAGGTGGCCATCCGATCCCATGAAATGTTCGCCACGACTACCCTCCCGGGGGTGGAGGAGAAGGGCAACTTTGAATTCTTAAATAGGAACCCCTATTTTGTATTTCTGATTCGGATTCTACGGCAAATATTATGTAGGTTTTATCCAAAACATTTTTTTGAATTCTTGATAGATGGCGGTGTAGTCGCAAAAATGAAGACGTTTCCGGAAAAAATGAAAAATTGCCTTCAAAAAATCAAAACAAACAATTCGACGACGCTTGCTTGGGTATTTTAATTCCGACTAGTTTTTCAACGGCATTTACGGGGACCGTGAGTCGTGGAATGAAAATAAGTAATAATAAGTATGTAAAATATACTTCACGAGTCTTTTTAACTCCTGGTAGATAAATAAATCTTGTTTTTTGTCAACGGGCAGACGGATTGCAACACAAAATACCTATTCATAATTTTGTTCACTATCTACACAGGAAGCGTCATCTTACCGCCGTCATGTTAGGTCGGATTTTTTAAATTTATTTAAACATTAGTCTTTTTACAATAATTATTTTGTACATCAAGTAGCCCTAACAAGGGCTGACATTTCAACAGCCATTTAAGCAATTAGATGCTCAAAAGTCGCACCATTGTTCTCATGACAAAGATGAATTCGACGTTCAAAATTCCTCACTGTATGCAAAAGGGTGTTGCGCGGAATACTGTTGCACGCAGCTTAGATCCTTTGAATCATGTCGTCTCTAGTAGTTGGTCTTTCTCGATAGACAGTATCTTTCAGGAACCCCCACAAGTAGAAGTCGGGAGCTGTCAGATCTGGTGACCTTGCTGGCCATCTAATTGTACCCCCTCTCCCTATCCACTTGCCAGGATACGTTTGGTCTAAATATGTTTTCACTATATTTGCAAAATGTGGAGGAGCACCATCTTGCTGAAACCACAGTCTCATCCTTGTCTCCAGATCCACATGTTCGATTAAGCCGGAAAGATCGTCTCGAAGAAAATTCAAGTAATTCGCACCGGTTACAGTGCCCTCGAAAAAATATGGACCGATTAAGTACCCGTTGACAATACCGCACCACACATTCACAGTCCAGCGGTGTTGGTGGTCCACTTGCTTCATCCACTGAGGATTTTCCGGCGACCAATAGTGACTGTTATGGAGATTCAATAACCCGTCACTGCGGAATGTAGCCTCGTCAGAAAACATCACGAATTTGAAAAAGTCTGCGTCATTCTGCATTTGCTGTATTGCCCACTGACAAAACATTTGCCGTTGTTCATGATCCTGTTCACTTAATGCCTGGTTCAAACACACGTGGTACGGGTGATACTTCGAGTGTTTTAAATATCTTCTCGCAGTCTCTCTCGGGATGCCAATTTGGTGCTGTATTTCGCGAAGTGATATCTGGGGGTTCAAATGGATCATCGCAAAAACTGTTAAAATGCGCGGATTCATACGATGATCATTGATGGGGTTTCGCTGTCGACGTTGAATATTTCCTCTCCTACATCTCGATTCAATATGACGAATCGCTGAATGATTGGGATGATGCTGCCGTTGGGGAAATCGTCTTCTGTATAATGCCGCAGCTCTTCGATAAGAATGGCGACATTCTCCTAGGACAAGGAGTATATCCACCGTTTCATTCGGAGAATAATCGCTCATTCCGGATTCTTCTACAAAGCGTTCTCAGTTCTCACGTCACAAGACATCGAGGTTTGTGTACGAAGTGTCAGAAAAACTAGTCGGAATTAAAATACCCAAGCAAGCGTCGTCGAATTGTTTGTTTTGATTTTTTGAAGGCAATTTTTCATTTTTTCCGGAAACGTCTTCATTTTTGCGACTACACCGCCATCTATCAAGAATTCAAAAAAATGTTTTATATAAAACTTACATAATATTTGCCGTAGAATCCGAATCAGAAATACAAAATAGGGGTTCCTATTTAAGAATTCAAAGTTGCCCCCCTCCTCCACCCCCGGGAGGGTAGTCGTGGCGAACATTTCATGGGATCGGATGGCCACCTCGAAACCATTAAACTTTTGTTCGAGACATTTATTTGTACGATGCATATTTGTCGAGATAATCTAATGGATAAATTAAGCGAATACAGCGCCATCTATCACGAATTCAAAAAAAATTCTCGTATAAAACCTACGTCATTTTTGGTGTATAATCTGAATCTGAAATAAAAAATAGGGGTTCCTATTTAAGATTCTAAAGTTGCCCCCCTCTCCCACCCCCCGGGGAGTGGGGGTGACGAACATTTTATAGGATCGGTTGGCCCCCTCGAAACCATTAAACTTTTGTTTGGAATATTTTTTTCTACGATGCATATTTCACAAGATATTCCAGTGGATAAATTAAAATGGGTCACCCGGTATATTGTTTAAAAAATTTAACAAATGAAAGTTATAACTTTCTGATCACTTATAACTGTTTTAGATATATTGTTTAAACAATCAGTGAAGATATTTTGAAAATAAAGTATGTGCTTTGGGAGATATGAATTTTTTAAATTTGGTATGTCTGGTGGCCATATGCGCGACATATTGTTTAAAAATATAAGAATCAACAGTTTTTACTTTCTGATCATTTATAATCGTACTTGATATATTGATTAAACAATTAGTGAAGACAATTTGAAAATAAAGTATGTGTCTTGGGAGATATATTTTTTTAATGAGATTGTTCATAATTAGTGAGATGGTGGAGGCGGTAAAATCCGTGGCTGGACATGTGTGGCCAACTTCTCGTCGGTGAAATATTGAAATAACATTTTTAATTAAAAAGATATTGACATGCGGTAAAAACTTTCTTAAGACACTTTTTTAAGTAGAATACGCTGACAATATCAGATTTTGTTTTAAGTTTAACCTCCATGATGTATGATATAAAGTTGTATTATTTTAAACACAAATCATAGTTGTCCATGTCTTTAATCGCTTGAATTTTTCGTAAGCTGTCCAAAAATATATCATTTGCCATATTGCGATTTAACTTAAATTATTTATTTTAAGTTTTTTAAATTTTAAATAATATATCAAGGAAGCCATGAAGACAAATAAATTAATTGCAAACAATATAAAACGCCAACTGTCTTTATTACCTTATTATATTTAGTTTAATAATCTTAATAAATAGTAACTATAATCTAACTGTAATCTTTTAAGTATAGGTATTCCAAATTCAGCCTATTTTCTGTAAATCTAGATATTCCTTGTTTTTTTTTAAGTTCAAATTGAAGCTTTTAACGAGTGTTTTCCACTCCCAGACTAAGCATGAAGTAAAATTTCGAGTATAGAAAAGCCCAGAAAATTTGGCTTTTCTAAACTCGAAATTTTACTTCATGCGCCACGCGTATAAAACACAGATTTCAAGTAAAGTTCAAATACACATAAATTTCGCAGTATATTAGTGTTTTATACGCGTGGCGCATGAAGTAAAATTTCGAGTTTAGAAAAGCCCAGAAAATTTGTCTCGGGTCGCTGCGCGACCCTCGACAAATTTTCACGGGGCTTTTCTAAACTCGAAATTTTACTTCATGCTTAGACTGGGAGTGGAAAACACTCGTTTAAAGCTTCAAATTGAACTCTTTTAAAAAAACAACGAATGACGGTAAATGCATAGCTTATGCATATGTTTACCTAATAGAAAAATTCACTGTATTTTCCGAGTTGTGTACTGAAAAGAAAAATTCTATGTATAGGATATATTTGCTTCAGTAGAATGAAAATATGAAATTATTCAATTAATAAAAAAAACTCAAACTATGATAGTTATGATTTTAATACTACCTTTTAGTCCTTTTTTTATTTCACCCCATCAAAATATCTTAGTAATTTTAATATTCATACGTTTCATACATTTGATGAGATGTAAGCTTCTGAAAATTATATACCAATTTATCGTGTTAACATGTTACAACGTGATAAATCGAGTTTGCACCACATAATTTCGCTCGTTCGCAATTACAAGTGGAGAAGATGGTGCAGCTTCCTCCTTGGGTGCCATGATTAAAATGTCTTAATTTATTGCGCAGATTTGCACGCGGAACCGATAGGAAATTGCGTTGCACATTAAGGCAATCTGACTAATGGCATTCGTTTTTAATTAACGTAATTATGTCCAGAGAGGATATTCATTTTTATTTTCGGAAATGTGTAATAAATTGACTTGTTAAAGTATTTATGATGTTTTTTGTTTGTTTCATATTGTTGTATAATAGATTGTTTACTATAAAAGTATATTCTCATGTTATAATGGTAATTCTCATGTTATAATGGTAATTATTGCAGAGCAGCTTCAAAAACTGCTACGTTTGATATTGACCTTGTCAAATATTTGGTCTCATGAGTACAAGGAAGACACATTCACAGCATTCTCAGAACATACTAGTTTTTTTAACCTCCTAGTAGGGAACCCGGTAGGGTAGTGGGTAGAGGCCCTCCCTCGTCGCGGCGTCGCGGGTTCGAGTCACCAGGGTCCATGGATGTGTGTAAAAGAGCTGCAAGAAACGCTATAAAATCAGGCGAAAAAACATGGTTGAATGACGAAGTTAAGTTTTAGTTTTACAAACGAGATACCCTGTTCACGTATGTAAAGGTTTTACATTGCGAACTAACATTCCATCTACACCCAGTGGAATTCGATGTCCTAGATGATTACGTACGTGAAAAAGTGAGCCGCATCTGCCATAAGAAATATATGACCCAGAGGAAGAAACTTGGAGCGCTACTGCAAGAAAAGATAAAGGTCACAGAGAAGAACCGCGGCGTACAGAATCACACGACAGCAAATGTCCACCCAAGTTTCGTGAATCACAGTGAAGTACGATTTGAAAATAACGAAGTGGAATTTTTGAAACTAGGCCCAAATTATTCTCCACACACATCGAACAAAAATAACATGGATATCTTAGTTGTAGAATCAGAACTAACTTTAAGAAATGTCCTAAACTGTGAGTATTCTAAACATACAATAGCTAAATTAATTAAAAAGTCAACTTTTCGCAATTCAGATAGTAGAGTCATTAAATTGATTAAAAAGAAAGTTCACGATAACAATCAGATTGTTACCAAAGCAGATAAGGGAAATTCCGTAGTAGTCCTGGAAAAAACAGCCTATGTATCCAAAATTAACGATTTCTTACAGGCCTCAGATATTATAGAATTAAAGACAGACCCCATACCTAAATTCCAAAAAATCCTTAAATCCCTTGTCAACGAATCTAATTCACTTTTTGAACACATAAATAAATATTGGTTATTTTCTATGAACCCCGTATGCCCCAGATTATATGAATTATTAAAAATCCATAAGGATAACTTACCCATTAGACCTGTTGTTTCGTTTATCAATTCTCCTGCTCATAAACAACTTAACACCTTATATAAAGAACTAACATATTTTAAGGATCCCAGATCAATTAAAAACTCTGGGGAATTGTGTAATAAATTAACAAATCATCAATTCCCCCCTAACCACAAACTAGTATCATTTGGCGTATCTAACATGTTTGCTAATATTCCACCCACAGATTGTATATAATTAATTAAGACTTCCTTTGATAAACTCAATATTAATATTTCAATTAGAACAGAATTTTTAAATAACCTTGATATCATTTTAAATAACCACTATTTATCATTTGAAAATAAATTTTACAAACAAACAGATGGACTTGCAATGGGCTCCCCCTTGAGTCTATTGTTAGCCGAAATTTTTATGTGCAATTTAACAGATCTCATATTAGAGTCTCCATTAGGTCAAAACCATATAAAAATGTGGTTTAGATAAGTCGGCGATATTTTAGCTTAATTTGTAGGAACAGATGGACAACTAACCCAATTCTTAGATTTCATTAACACCCTCCACCCAAACATAAAATTTACAGTCGAAACAGAAATTAACACTAACATTAAATTTTTAGACCTTTCAATAACAAAAACTAATCAATCACTAACATTTGAAATATATCGCAAACCTACTTACACAGATCGGGTAATCCCTAACTCTTCCAATCATCCGCAAAAACATAAATTGTCCGCATTTAATTCTATGATTTTTCGAACTTTTAATATCCCACTTTCAAAATCAGCACTTAATGCAGAAATTAATACTAATAAAGTCATAGCCAATTCAAATGGATATTTAACATCAACAATAGACCTGCGTAATTTTAAGGTAAGACTCAAAGAACATCGTTCTTTTCGGCTTAATTTGATTGATAAGTCCTCTTTTGCCAAACATTTAATTGAAAACAATCATACTTTTGACTCCTGGAGTCTTTGGAAATTCACAAAGCCCGCGCTAATCCGGAAATCCCCGTCATCAACGACCAGCTTGACCTAATATATACACCCATTTTTAACGCAATTATAAGACCTTAATTTTAAGTATATATACCTGTATAATTGTTAGTTTTAAATCACTTTGAGTTTGAAAATGACAAGTTAAAGTTGTCGAAACTATAGTAACTTAATGAAGTCTCAGTTATACAAACAAAATCGTGTTTCATTTGTGAATTATGATGTATAACGAAGTAGAAGCCTCCACCGTTAACAGTGTGTAAATTTATTTAGGGCGTCTAAATATAGTTTAATTGCAAAATATATAAAGGTGAAATGGTGGAACCAATATCCAATAAATGTATTAAAAGAAACCTCTTAGTTTTCAATGCCTGATTAACTTAAATGTAATATCAAATATATTCATTTTTTATCAGTGCCCTCCACTTCTCAGGGTAAACAAATATTTTTTAATATTCAAAATTTGGACTACACCACTTTTTTTATTTTGAAAGTGGTGTAAGACAATTTTTAAGAAAAATATGTCATCACATAATAATTTGTAAATATTTAATGTAAATTTAAAACATGACATATTTTCTCTATTTTTGTGGACTTACATCACTTTCAAAATAACCAGCTCCTTGATTTGATGAGAAATTAAGGGATTATGTCAAGACACAATTTGTTAAAAATGATTTTATTACATTTTTTTTAAATACTTCAAACCAAAATTTAACTGTTGAAAGTTCTAAAGAAAATTGTAATTGCTTTGACCTATCAAATGTGAATTGCGGCATTCAAATAGAATTATTTTTAGGCAAATCATAGATTAACTACACATAGATGCAAACATCTTTTTTAATAAAAATAGCTGTTAGTTCTTCAGTATTTTTGATTGATAAGGCTGATAAATGTTGAAAGTTCATCTTCACTTTTATATAAATAAAACAATTTAAACACTTTTAAATATATATTGTGCATTTGCTACAATTGTTTCACCACACTGTGGCTTTTTCAGGCGAAGAAATGATAAGTAAAAACTTCAAAGTCCTACATCAAGAAAGAAAAGGCCGGAAACTCAACATCATGGAGTCCGTGGAAATTAATACAAGAAAATACACGGGACATTTTCTCAACGACCAAACGGACTTAACAAATTCGCCCCTCTTAAATATTATTTTTTTGAAAAAACCCACCCCCCATAAACATTGAATATATACCTGACCTGACAAATTTTACTTATCATTTCTTCGCCTGAAGAAGCCACAGTGTGGCGAAACAATTGTAGCGAATGCACAATATATATTTGAAAGTGTTTAAATTGTTTTATTTATATAAAAGTTCAGGATTTTTGATAATAAATGTCTCTACTACGGTCTATTAATTTATTATTAATGATGTTCTAAAATTTAAAAGCAATAACGTTTTGTCAACTAATTGAGGGCTTGTGTTTAACATATGGCAAATGCCTAAATAAACAGGAAGCGAGATTAACAAGTTGCCACATTGGGTCGGATGCGATGTGTTTGGAAATTGGGTAAGTGGGACCGGAAGGAGGATAATGGTCTTAATGATGATTGTGATTTTTATATAATACTGGAAAGTCAGATAATATTATACAGGGTGTCCCGTTAATGTGGGGAAATGGCTTAATCATAGATTCCTGGAATCAAAATATGATGGTTTAACATAACTCATCTATATCTAAAAGTTTACGGTTAAGCCGAAATTAGTCTTCAAACTTCGGAAAAATATTATTAATTTTATTTATAACAATTGAACGCTATATTCGATCCGACTAAAATTTATTATGGTTGATTATCATAATAAAACACATCATTTCAGTTATTATGGTCATCATTAATTGACAAGAAGTATAAAAAGCAATAGTACCAAAATATAAAAACTAAAATATGTTTATATTTTGCGCACCTTATAAAAATTACATCTTAAAAGATTAGTTCATTTAAAAGCTTTTTTGTCTCTAATTAATGATTAATATCTTGTACGGTTTTGCCACAAAAAAATAAAATGCAAATAAATTATTTTTTATTATTTAGTAAAAACGAAATCTAGTTTTTCGGGTGATTAAAAATACATGTTTTTTCTTTGTGGCCGCCATTGTTTAACAAACGTCAATTGTATATAAAATTAATTAACGAGTGTTTTTTGAAAATTAATTGTTATCTTCATTATGGTTTATAATTATTCATATTCCTCCGGAGCAAACAGATACAGGGAGTTTGTCTTTTAAGTATACGTATTCCAAATTCAGCCTATTTTCTGTAAATCTTTAGATACACCTTGTTTTTTTTTAAGTACAATTCGAAGCTTTATACGAGTGTTTTCCACTCCCAGACTAAGCATGAAGTAAAATTTCGAGTTTCTAAACTCGAAATTTTACTTCATGCGCCACGCGTATAAAACACTAAAATATTGTGAGATTCATGTATATTCGAACTTCACTTGAAATCTATATTTTATACGCGTGGCGCATGAATTAAAATTTCGAGTTTAGAAAAGCCCAGAAAATTAGTCTCGAGACAAATTTTCAGAAAGCTTTTCTAAACTTAAAATTTTACTTCATGCTTAGTCTGGGAGTAAAAAACACTCGTTTAAAGCTTCAAATTGCACTCTTTTAAAAAACAACGAATGCTGGAAAATTTACAACTGTATGTTGCTTGTATTAGGATTTTGCAAAGGAAATTGAGGATACCATACACATACTTTATATTATTAGATGAAATTTTTTAGATAATTCGTTCTTGGATAGAGATATTTTCTGTTTTTCATACAAAAGGGTGTTGGAGTGGCTGTGTAGTGGGTTGTTGGGGAATTTGATTTTGGTGAGGATCCTAAGCGCAGATCGTTTTGTGACCTAGATATTATTCAGAGTTAGCGCACAGGGATTGTGGAATAGGATGGAAGCGTAATCCAGTAAGGGCCTGCAAATCATTTCATAAATATGGACGGCTGTTATTGTTGTGAATCCTTTATATTGAATAGTTAGTGATCTGAAGTGCCGTGCCCTACTTTGAATTTTGGAGTGAGTGGAGATTAAAGGATAATTTTGGATCGAATGTGACATTAACGTATTTGCATGAAGGGGATGGACAGATTAATTCGTTATTTAGTGTTATTTGTGTGATCTGTGGTAGGGAATAAAAAGCTGGGATTTATTTGGATTAATGGAAATTCTCCATTTGGCAAACCAAAGGGAAAGTACCTCGATTAGTCAGTGCTCGGAGAGTGGAAACGGCTTTGGGTAAGGTTTTTTGTGGATTACGAGGGCAGTGACATCGGCGAAGAGAAGAAAATAAGCCTCTGGATTAAGGTATTGAGGTATTGAGTGGAATAAAAAACTGGGATTTTTTAGGGTTAATACAAATTCTCTATTTGGCAAACCAAAAACAAAGGGCCTCGATCAACCCTTGGAGAGTGGATAGGGCTTTAGGTAGGGTTTTTCAGTGGATTACGGGGGCAATGTCATCGGCGAAGAGAAGAAAATAAGCCTTTGGATTAATGTATTGAGGATTGGGGTTGTAGATATCATGGACGAATATATTATATAGGAGAGGTGATAGAGGGGAACCTTGTGGTACCTCGTGTTCAGGGATAAAGGATAGAGGAGGTAGTGTTTTGGATACGAAAATTTAGGAATCTATTGGTGAGGAAGCTGTCAATAAGGAATATAAGATGTGATGGGATTTTAAGGGAACAGCGCTTGTACAGCAAACCTCGATGAGAGACTGAATCAAAGGCTTTATTTATGTCTAGAAAAAGGATTTTTGATTTTGTAATTTCGAGGTGTGCTGTTTGGCAATTCCATGTTAGGATAGTGATTGGAAGGGTAGTGGATCTGTTTTCAATTAATCCAAATTGGTACGGAGGTATGCGATGGAATATTTGGGTCAGGAGTTTGTTTCTGAGGATTGCTTCGAATGTTTTTCCAAGACTGAAAGCAGGGTAAGATAATATTATTATTCTCGAAAGTCGTTTAGAATTATTTATAACTTGTACAGCTATTTTTGAAGCACTCTACTTCTATAGGTCTTCAAATAAATGTAACATTCATATTCATGTATATTTACAAAAACGTATTGTAATGAATAGTTATTTATTATGTTATATCAATATAAAGATTTTTTTTCTACATTCCTTTGAAAATGGTCTAAGAAACCGAAACTAGACGGAATAAGTTTTAATTTGTGAAACAGTGCCAAGTGTTTTAATTTAAATAACTTTACACAATATAAAGCCATTAAATGACATAAAACTATACAGAGCACTGGTGGCTCGTGGGTTTTTCTTGTGGTGAGGCAAATTTATTTGCGGAATCACTAAATGGGTGTTAAGTACAATTTCGAGTTATGTGTATCTCCAATTTTGTTCTCTTTCTTTTTGTCTAATCTAAGTTTGGAGTAGTGTTTCTTAACCATTTCAGAGTCACGTAATACTACAAAGTTACGACATGTTTGAGGAACACAGTCCAATATATTTGTTTCGTTTCCATGAGTCGAATAAGGTTTTTTTAAAATGACTGTTAAGTACAGCAAAAACCAACAAAGATTGTGAACAGAAACTTTAAATATAACTGCAATCTTCGGTTCTGAAAAACGTTTGATAGAAACCAGGGAACCGGAAGTAGTTGTTATTATAAAATATAATACCGGTAAACCTGTTTGCAGATTTACTGGTAAATTGCATAATATGCTCTTGAAAATTTACCAGTGATTTTCAGTTTTTTACCAGTATATCGGTAAATAACCCAAACGTGTTTCATCCGATACACAAGACAAATACCGATTACAATTACAATTACTTTGTCAAAATACATTGTCAAATTAGTATATAATATATAAAATTACGAAATATTCGTGTAAAATGCAAGCAATACGTCTTCATTGATAAGACAATTTAAGACAATAAATATCCATTGAAACAACGACTTCCCGTGTAAATACACCTCCGGATATTGAATTAGAAAATGAAATATTTAAAATCTTATCTGATTTGTTACAACACTCTATCAAAGTATATGTAACATTTAGGTCAAATTCTCTTCAAACCAACTAACAACTAAAAATGTAAAATAAAAGGAAGAATTACAAGATATTAGAAATGAAAAAAGTTGGATTAAAAATAATGTCTTAGGCCATCTATAGATAATAAGTATAGTTGTTTGATCGTTAAACGTTTTTATCTGTGTACAAATCCATTGAACCAATTGTATCAAGCAGTGATTATAATAATAATAATACAATATATGTTTTACAACTTAACTTTAAATCAGTGTTTTATACGCATGGCGCATGAAGTAAACTTTCGAGTTTAGAAAAGCCTGAAAATTTTGTTTGGCCGCTCCGCTTCACGTTCAACATTCCTTACTCTAAAATAATATAATTAAGCTTATTATAGTGCTCGTAAATAAAGTAAATTGATGATAAACTGAACGTTAATTGGATATATGAATTGAATAAGGCTATTCGGTGTCATTTATAGATCTTATCCAGTGGGCATAAATTAGGTCTATGTCCGTTATGGAGTAGTGGACCAAGAGACCATAAGCCATTAAAGAATGGACACGCATAATGCACCCTATTTGAATAAATGAATAGAAATATGCGTGTTTTCCCATGTTGACGCAATGGTTATTATATGCAAAAGGGGTGCATATTATATACCTTGGACGCTACCGTTCCCACATACATAAATTCAGGCAACAAACAATCATAAATTCAGTCAGTTGATACACAATATGGCTTAATATATCAGATTAAAAAGGCAATGTACAAAACAGTGTTGTATTAAATGTATCCTCGGGCTAAAGGTAAAAGTCATTAAATGCGATTAATACAAAACCTTATGGACTTATTGTCTAAATAGCTGTATTTTACCATAATTATTAGAAGTTAATGTTTTTTTTACTAAACGTATATTTTGGAGTTATGTGTATTTTTGAACTCGCCGCCTCAAAAGTGAGGTTTTGAACACCGTTTTGACAACTCGAAAGTCGCATTTCCAGTATTTTACTTACGACACGAGGTTAGGAAAACGCAACGAACGCACGCAAAATTTGATAGCTGAACTGTCATTTCAATTGAATTATCATTTGATTATGGAATCTAGAAGTGGGTTTTAAAGAATGGCAAAAAATAATGTATTTGAAGAAGTTTGCGAAAAGGGTTGTTGGTTTTACGATAACAAGTTAAGTATCCTAGGTGCTGAATAACTTTCTCCTGAGTGAGCTACAGGTGTAAATTACGATACAGAGACACAACTGTAACAGATTGGAAGAATATTTCCCCAACGGTGTCTACGTAGGATGTGTGCCTGAGAAGAGAGAATATAATTAGAGGTATGATAGATGGGTAATTCTTAGAATTTAATTCCGCATCAATTAGGCGTATTTTTAAGCAAATCTATTTTTCAAGTTTAAAAATGAGCATCGGGAAAGGTCTCGTTGTGTCAGCCGTATCTCTGAACGTCGGAATTGACCCATCAAAAGGCCCCATTCGGCCTCTGGTGAGCAACCCCAGTGTACAAAGTTTCGTCATTGAGGGTTAGAATTTGAGTGTTGAATTTTTCAAACGCTCAAAAATCGAATTCTGCACGATTTTCGTTGGAACGACCCGATGTCTGGTTTAGACACAATAAACTAAACAATGGTACCCGGCCAGCGCCCGACTCAAAAAGGGGCACGAAAAATAACTGTTGCAAACTTTTTTATTCCGTCGATTTGCGGGGTCAGAGGTAGTCGCATTGTATCGGCAGGGGTGATTTACCTCGAAATTGACCCATTTGCGACGGGCATGAGCCGCGGTGAATGCAAGGCGAGCATTCGAAAATTCAAAATTTCCTAACGTCTGTCAGATTCGGTCAGTAATAATAAAAGTTGTATTTCGTCGTTACTTTGATGAAACCTCCTATGTGAGTTAAGCAAAAATTTTCAGCAAACACAAAAACTGTTTAAAAAAAATGAGTCAAGTAGTTCTTTTCAAACAATTTTTTTAATGAATCATTGTCCAAGATTTAGGAGATAACTTTACTACATAGGTTTGATAAACTCATCGAGCTAATAACGTAGAGTCTTTTGATAATAAAACCCTATTTTGTAAAAAGAACACAGGAGGTTTCATCAAAACAAAAATGATTTATTCTTTCGTTTTTCGAAATCTTTAAAAAGTCGCCAAAAATTCATTTTCAGACCGATTTTGGTGCGTTTTTTTGTGAGAAGTGGTCGCAATGTATCGGCAGGGATGATTTACCTCGAAATTGACCCATTTGCGACGGGCATGAGCCGCGGTGAATGCAAGGCGAGCATTCGAAAATTCAAAATTTCCTAACGTTTGTCAGATTCGGTCAGCCATAATGAAAATTGTATTTCGTCGTTACTTTGATGAAACCTCCTATGTGAGTTGAGCAAAAATTTTCAGCAAACACAAAAACTGTTTTAAAAAAATTAGTTAAGTAGTTCTTTTCAAACAATTTTTTTTAATGAATCATTGTCCAAGATTTAGGAGATAACTTTACTACATAGGTTTGATAGACTCATCGAGCTAATAACGTAGAGTCTTTTGATAATAAAACCCTATTTTGTAAAAAGAACACACAGGAGGTTTCATCAAAACAAAAATGATTTATTCTTTCGTTTTTCGAAATCTTTAAAAAGTCGCCAAAAATTCATTTTCAGACCGATTTTGATGCGTTTTTGTGTAAATTTACATTTTGCAGTCGCAATTTCGACGCACCTTACACCCTTGATACCTGTTTGCACTGAGGATAATTTTAGATTGAGCTACATAAGACAACAGTTATCAAAATTAAGAATTTTTATGTAAGAGATCTTGCAAATTTTCCATGACAGCATTATTGTGATGATTTTGCTCGTTTCAAAAAATATTGTACAATCCTCGTGCGTGAAAATTTCTCTCGAGTTCACGCATTTGAAGGCACTCGCTCCTTAGTCGCTCGTGCTTCAAAAATGCGTTCACTCGGGAAAATTGTTTTCCCGCACTTGTTTTGTAAATAACTATTTCACAGTTTGTATTAGTAGAAAATTCTATATCAGAGGCATAATACACACATAAACTAAAAATCGACCAATTTGTTTTTGTTTTTGCTAATGATATTCGGGCTGTTTCTGTAAGCAAAATGCTAAATTTAACGTACTAAGATCATAGTCTAAGTGGGTCTGTCTGGTAATTAATATGTATACAGGGTGTCCCAGACCACCTGTATCAGCTTTTTTCAAGAAAAGGGCTAGTCCTAGAGAGTTGAGACAAAAAAACGTATTACAAAAGCCATATTAAAGAATCAAATGGTGATATTGTTTTTTCCCAAAAAGGTTGGCATCCCTGAGAGTTTGCTTAAGAATGTCAAAAGTTCCAGATTTTTATATGGCACGATAGGTTAAAGGTGGTATCATTGAAAAGAAAAAAAGTCTTTTTTAAATAACAAGTAACTTTTGTAGGAAACATAATTTTGTTGCTGCTATCCATTTTCAGTATTATTTGATTAAAGTTATTAAATTTCAATTTTTTATCGCTAACTTATTTTTTGAAAAATGGGATTCAGATGTCAGTTAGATCTTCCCCCATTTAAACTAAGGCCGCGGAGTCGCTCAATAAATTATTTAACTTCAACTCCGACCAAGGCTGTAGCCAGGGGGGGATACGGGGGTTCAAACATATTTTAAAAATAGTAAATTTTTCTATGTAAAAGCGGCCCTGTAAGAGCAAAGACAATATTTTTACTTCATGCGCCACGCGTATAAAACACAGATTTTAAGTGAAGTTCGAATCTACATAAATTTTACAATATTTTAGTGTTTTATACGCGTGGCGCATGAAGTAAAATTTCGAGTTTAGAAAAGCCCAGAAAATTTGTCTCGGGTCGCTGCGCGACACTCGTGCAATTTTCACGGGGCTTTTCTAAACTCGAAATTTTACTTCATGCTTAATCTGGGAGTGGAAAACACACGTTTAAAGCTTCAAATTGAACTTTGTAAATAAACAAGGAATATCTAAAGATTTACAAAAAAATAGGCTGAATTTGAAATACGTATACTTAAAAGAAAAACTCCCTGTATGTATCATATTATTGTATTGTAATTGTCTGAATAAAGATGTTCTATATAGCGTTCGTTTGCATTATCGTGCTCATCATTGGGATTTTGTTAACTATTAGAGTCACCAAAACGGTTAAATTAGACAAACTTTGATTTTTAATACAAAACAAAAATACGTTGATAATATGATCTAGCGTCATTTGTTTTTAAAACTTTCAATTTTTAATACAAAACAAAAATACGTTGATAATATAATCTAGCGTCATTTGTTTTTAAGGTATGAGAAAAACAATCGACAAGCATTTCATTCTGCTATATCTTTGTTAATTAGACAGATAATGAGCTGAAATTTAAAATTAAGCCTACATAACATTAATGACATACAAATAAATTTACAGATTTTATACAAGGTGTCCCATTTTCAAGATACGACACCAAAGTTCAATTTTTCTAATAGCAACCATATTTGATGTTTATACTAATAAATAAAGCAGGCAAATGTAGTTAGAAATCATGTGTTATATGTCAAAAAAGAACAATTGCAATACCTAAAAAAATGATACAACCTGTGTAAAATCTGTCAATTTAGTTGTGTTATTCGGATGTCATTTAGGATACATTTCAAATTTCAGCTAGGTATCTATATAAATAACCAAGTTGTAGCAAAACTAATATGATATATTTTGAAAACAAATTAAGGTAAATAAAATTTGTCAACGCAGTTTTATTTTGTATAAAAAATGGAAACCTTTGTCTAATTTAACCGTTTTTGTATCTCTAATTGTTTAGAAAATCCAGCACGATAAAGCAAACGAACGGTATATCAGACCAAACTGGATTATTTGATAATTAATCACTTCTAATTATGAAAAGTACATTTTACAAGGTTTATTATAGAAGCGTTCAATTTGAAACAAGGGCGGATCCAAATCCCAACTTTTAGCTCCCTTTAGTTTTATCGACTCAATTTGTTGTTATTTATTACATAAAAAATTATATTATTCCAGGTGTTGACTTGGCGGACGCAACATAGGAAATCCCATGTAAATTTTGAAATGTTCAAAAATTGGCTCCCCTATTTATTTTAGAAAAAAAATGTATTTACGTTCTTTGCAGAGGGAAACATTCGTGTTAACGTTTATCACTTTACGTTTCTCTAAGTTAAAATAATTAAGAAAAAATAATGTAATTTTATAAAAATAATGATATGCCATGGCATTGAAACAACAACTGCGGATGTCAAAATGGCAAAAATTATTGATTAAAGTAAATGCTTTCGAAATGATCTACACTATACAAGAAAAATGTCATCATTTTTATAAAATAACATTACTATTTCTTAATTATTTGAGCTGTTAATTTTCTGACATTCGTTGATTTTTAAAAGAGTTCAATTTGAAGCTTTAAACGAATATTTTCCACTCCCAGACTAAGCATGAAGTAAAATTTCGAGTTTAGAAAAGCCCCGCGTAGAAAATTTGTCGAGGGTCGCGCAGCGACCCGAGACAAATTTTCACGGGGCTTTTCTAAACTCGAAATTTTACTTCATGCGCCACGCGTATAAAATACAGATTTTAAGTGAAGTTCGAATATACATAAATTTGACAATATTATAGTGTTTTATACGAGTGGCGCATGAAGTAAAATTTCGAGTTTAGAAAAGCCCAGAAAATTTGTCTCGGGTCGCTGCGCGACCCTCGACGAATTTTCACGGGGCTTTTCTAAACTCGAAATTTTACTTCATGCTTAGTCTGGGAGTGGAAAACACTTGTTTAAAGCTTTAAATTGAACATAAAAAAAACAGGGAATATCCGCAATTGTTATATCAATTCCATGGTATGTCATTATTTTTATAAAATCACATTACTTTTTCTTAATTATTTTAGCTGTTAATTTTCTGACATTCGTTGATTTTTAAAAGAGTTCAATTTTAAGCTTTAAACGAGTGTTTTCCACTCGCAGACTAAGCATGAAGTAAAATTTCGAGTTTAGAAAAGCCCCGTGAAAAATTGTCGAGAGTCGCGCATTGACCCGAGACAAATTTTCTAGGCTTTTCTAAACTCGAAATTTTACTTTATGCGCCACGCGTATAAAACACAGATATTAAGTAAAGTTCGAATATACATAAATTTGACAATATTATAGTGTTTTATACGCGTGGCGCATGAAGTAAAATTTCGAGTTTAGAAAAGCCCAGAAAATTTGTCTCGGGTCGCTGCGCGACCCTCGACAAATTTTCACGGGGCTTTTCTAAACTCGAAATTTTACTTCATGCTTAGTCTGGGAGTGGAAAACACTTGTTTAAAGCTTTAAATTGAACTTAAAAAAAAGACATGGAAAATCCGCAATTGTTTTATCAATTCCATGGTATGTCATTATTTTTATAAAATCGCATTACTTTTTCTTATTTATTTTAACTTAGAGAAACGTAAAGTGTTAAGTGTGAACAATAATTTAGAATTTTTCCCTCTACAAAAAAGTGAAATACATTTTGTCTCTAAAATAAATAGGGAAGCCAATATTTGAACACTTTAAAATTAACATGCGATTTCCTATGTTGCGTCCGCCAAGTCAACACCCGGTATATCTCTAATAGTTTAGAAAATCCCAATGGTGAGCACAATAAAGTAAATAAACGGTATATTTAACCAAGCTGAATTATTTGATAATTATTCATTTCTAATTAGCAAAAGTTTATATTTTATACAAGGTTTATTATAAAAGCGTTATTTTGAAACTTCTAGCGAGTGTTTTTTACTCCCAGATTAAGCATGAAGAAAAATTTCGAGTTTAGAAAAGCTTGAAAATTTGGATTTTCAGGCTTCTCTAAACCCGAAATTTTACTTCATGCGTCACGCGTATAAAAAGTTCAAAAGTTCAAAATATACTCATTATACATATAATAATTTGTAACTTTGTTTATGCAACATAGCAATGATTTCCAGTACTTTTTTTGTTTTGTTGTGTTCGATTAATTTATTTTATGATTTCGAAAAAAAAGGTGAAGAATGTCTCGTTTTTTTTTATAATTTTATCCCAACTGTTAGCTCCCTCTAGTTTTATCGGCTCAATTTCTTTTACATAAAAAAAACCCTAAAGCTGACAAAATAGTTCTAGAAATAAATTCCAAGTTTAACTTTAACATTATATTGCACTCACAAAAGAGCAATCAAAATCACAATATCTAAGCAATAATTGTGTAAAATTAAAAACGTATCGATTTCCATGATTATATTAGAAATTAAGCTATTAGGTCAATTGTCTAGGTAAGTGAAAAGCATCTGCAACATCATCTGCTCTCCGTGCGTTCAAACCGTTTGAATTACACTCTCGAGCAAAATTTGCACGTGCCATATAATAACACCTCATTACCCAAATAATTTATCAACCACAATCATTAAAAATAAAATAAATCCAGGTACTAATCATACACAAAAAGTAAAATGCATAGGATACTTACAAAAAAAACAAGCTTTATGTAAATTAATCCAAATGAACACACTAATAACCACTCAAGTTTATCCCTCTGGCACCCAGGTAGAAAACTTTTGGTAATGTTGTTATGTAAGAATGCACTTGAAAATTAGACCCGAAGCACGTCGCATTGTTTTCATTATAGAAGGCACGTATTCTACGAAGGAAAAGAGAGCACAGGGAGCACACAGGTAGATCAAGCGGTTACGTGCGACTGGCGTGCGCTCGCCACAACCGGAGGATTGTTGTTGGTATGAATAGGTATGGTATGGGGGCATAGGTACACCATAGGTAGATCGGTCGGGTCAAAGAGCAAAAGAGCAGAGCGATCACGTCGATGATTAGAGGGAGAAACGGAATGGTATGAGAGCGAACGGTTTAGTTTAATGCGACCGTTCGCTTGATGGGTTGATTTCGATTTGACTCACCCCAAATTTTTGGCACTGATTCGTATTCACAAATTCGGCGTTCACCGGTGCATGACAGGTATTTATCGTAACTCTTTACGGTCGGCGAATTTTTATTATTATTGCCGGGCTTTTGTGTTGTTGATTTTGTTATGCGCTCGTCAATTTCAGTTGTTTGAAGTTTATTGCCCATTCGTAAGTTAGAGCAGTGAAATATTTGATGCCTTGTCAGTTATTTCATTTTTACTAGCATCACTGTGCTTGTTAGCAATAATTTTTATTGCTTGCAATTTTACACCTATTTCGACCCCTTGTGTGAAAACTTATTATAAGAAATCAAGGTACGTCGATGGGCGTAACACATGAGTCGCCTAATTCCAAAAACCACTAAATCCATGGTTTTCGAATGGATTTAGTTGTTTTCGGAAATAGGCGACTCACATATAAACACATATGTGTTACAAGGTATGACAGTATTGGATCATTCCATGCTTTCCCCTACCCCTATCCCCGTGCGAGAGAGAACAATGACGTTGTATTTGGTTACGTTTTTGAGTCTATCATAACCTCTCTTTTCGGTTTCGCTGTGCATTTATAGATAGATTTTTTAATATTTAGTGTTAAAAATAAGTGTAATTGAAATAATAGTTTGTGTTACGTGTAATTAAATTAAAAAAATATGTTAACGTTGATTGGGTTATAATAAAAACATATTTGAAACAAAGATTATTAATAACTGTACGTTTTTGAGTTTACGTGAAGTGATTATTACACTAAAAAAGACTGTTATTCCATACTTCACTTTTTATTTTTATCGTTAGATGTACATTTCGAGACACAAAGGCTCATTATCAATAACAAACTGTTTATTATTGATAATGAGCACTTTGTGTCTCGAAATGTACATCTAACGATAAAAATAAAAAGTTAAGTAAGGAATAACAGTCTTTTTTTAGTGAGCCAAATATTATTTATAAGATTTAATTATTTAAATTACTAATTTTAGGTTTTTATAAATAAAAAGATTTTAAGAGCGAAATCTCTCAAATAAAACAAAATGAAAAAAAGGAGAATATTTAATAAATTGTAGATAAATAAAATTATTAACATGTGTTAAATATTAATTTTCCCTTTTCACACCTTCATTAAATATCTATTTACATTATACAAAAATTTCACAATATTTCAGTGTTTTATACGTGTGGTGCATGAAGTATATTTTCGAGTTTAAGTGAGGTTAAACCTGGTGACAACAGTAAACAGCTTAAAGATCAATTAATACATGAACTCCGAGAACTTAACAAATCTCTCCAATTAAATAATACACTTCTCATCGAAAAAATATCAACCCTGGAAGTGAAAATCGAAACAATTGGAACAAATCTTCTTCAACGTTGCCAGCACTGCTCGAACCAACCATCAACAACAGTTCCAGTGAAAAAAGTCAATCATATCGAGATGCAACATTGACGAAAGAAATGGTTTTATTAAAACCCATCAACGCTACCCGCTACCCTACCATTGAATTAAATACCGACAGATTAAACAATTTCACAATAAAAAATGTTTCAGATAATATTATTATTTTAAAATTAAAAGCGACCTCGAACATTTAAAAGACGAACTAAAAGAACAAAATCTAAATTGTGAAATACTAAACATTAATGTGGAGTAAATTTATTTGCCTAGTAAACTAATAGGCAAATAAATTGCGTATTATAAAGCTAACCTACCAAATAAATAGCAATTCTAGAAATAAATAATTTAATTAGTAGATTACAGACCGAAATTATACATTTTCATTGTGGTCATAGCTAGAATCACCAATTTGTTAAATTGAATTGTCAATATTTCAAATTAAATTGTCAATCAAATTGGAAATTTAGTATAATTTCTTTTAATTATGGAGAATAACCATGGAATAGGACAGATTAACACAAAACAAGAAACCGAAAGCTTATTCGAAATTATAAAAGACTTAATCGAGTGTTTTCCACTCCCAGGCTAAGCATGAAGTAAAATTTCGAGTTTAGAAAAGCCTGATAATTTGGTTTGGTCGCGTAGCGCGAAGCGCGGAGCGGCCAAACCAAATTTTCAGGCTTTTCTAAACTCGAAATTTTACTTCATGCGCCACGCGTACAAGACACTGATTTCAAGTGAAGTTCACTTGTCCACAATATTTCAGTGCTTTCAGTGTTACATACGCGTGGCGCATGAAGTAAAATTTCGAGTTTAGAAAAGCCTGAAAATTTGGTTTGGTCGCTCCGCGCTTCGCGCTACGCGACCAAACCAAATTTTCAGGCTTTTCTAAACTCGAAATTTTACTTCATGCTTAGTCTGGGAGTGGAAAACACTCGTTTAAAACTTTAAATGGAACTAATTTTAAAAACGCGTATAATCCCTGGTTATGTCTGATTTGAAAAACTCTAGGTCTTCGACTCCTTAGAATATCTTGTGGTTCGAATTAATAACTGTCAGGGAAGCTACTATGAGCGAACTTAAATCTGACACGGATGATATGGTAGACATGATAACCGCAATGAAATTAATAAATACAAGTAGTAGAATCTAAAGTAATTATAAGAATATAATACACTTTTGACTTTTAACTGTCAAATTAATTAGAGAATAAAATTTACTTGGTAGAAAAACAAACAAATAATTTACTAGGGAGATTTATTAGCCAAATAAAGTTATTTTGTGTTTATAATACCTAAATCTTTGGAATAAATACCGGGCATAAAAAACATAAGCCCAGAGTAAAAATTATGAATATATCAAATGAACTAGAACTTGATAACGACCACTTGCAACAACGAATTATTCAACAAAATAATATTAAATTTGACCCAACCCAAACATTCGAATTTATTAAAAAAAACTGGTAAAAATAAGCAATATTAAAATGCGGTTTTTGAATTCACTCCTAAATTATTTATATATCTTATTTCGGTTAGTAATTCAAAAGTGGGATTGCAAACCTGCCGAATATTTGAGGATTTTAATATAAAACAATGTTACAACTGCGGTGTCTACGATCATAAAGCAAGCGGCTGTCAAAATGTGATCTGCGGATTCTGTGCCGGGTCGCATAAGTCGGAATCGTGTGAAGCGTCAAATCTGGACATTAAATGTGTTTAGTGAAATATAATAATGCGGATGCTAAGCATGTCGTTTGGAGTGAGAAATGCCCTTGTCGTATTCAAATAAAAAAAATCTTTACGCAAAATATTGAATATGATGAGGAAACAATCTAGCAACCAGAGAATTTAACAGTAAATAATCAATCACTACCACCATAATCGTAATCTATTATTCATCTGCCTGATGAAGCCACTGTGTGGCGAAACAGTTGTTGCAATGTCAATCAATAAACAGTGAAATCTTAACCAAGTGTGTTATTTACTAAAAGTGTTGATATGGATTTTCACCAAGTAACAGCCTCAACTATTAAAATAATCAATTGTTTAGAGCAGTGGTCTCCAAACTACGGCCCGCGACTTTCATGAATCCGGCCCGCGATTGTTTGTATTTTTTTTTGTAAATGTCATATTTTGAAATATTGTAACAATTGTTCCTTAAATTTTTCATAATTTTATAAAATGAATCGGATCTTGGCCGACTTTATTATGTAGAATTGTATTTGTGGCCCGCGAAGAAGATAGTTGGGAGACCCAGGGTTTTTTTTTTGGGTTTGGCTTTTGCCTGGCCTTAGTTACGAGACTATTAGCCATCATCAATTTTTATTGTTTGTATACATTTGTTAATTTGAACTTATTACTAATTACATATAACTATATATTTGGACGTCACAACACATTCACACACACCCATGGACTCCGGGACGAATATTTTTCGTTCGAAAAATTACTCGCCCCCGCTGGGAATCGAACCCAGATCACCGCCGTGAACGATTGGCGAAACCAGCGGCTCAACCGCTCGGCCACGGCGGGCCCATGACCCAGGGTTTAGAGTGATACATTCGAACGTGCGGTCACTTCAAAAAAATATTCTCAATGTCGAATCGATGCTCGAATACAATGATAATTGTACGCTAGTTGCGATAACCGAACACTGGCCGACAACAGAACAAATTCAATTGACCAAGTTAAAAAATCTCACACTAGCCACACGATTCTGCAGAAATAAACATCCTGCAAAAGAAATCGCATACGGCGGCTCTACTATTTTTGTTAAAAAAGAACACATTTAAAATTCACTTGAAATAAATCAGTTAGCTAAAGTTAATGATCTCGAATGTGCTGCAATTAAGACTGATTATCACAATTTTAAAATAATATGTGTTGTCTTATATCGAGCCCCAAACTCCAATATAGACAGTTTTTTCTTTCAATTAAATAAATTATTTGATATTATGTCAAAAAGCGAATGTATATTTCTTGTGTCAGGTGACTTTAACATCAACATATCAGACACAAAGAGCGCAAATACAATGGATCTTTTTAAAATGCTAGAAGCATATAATTTGAAATTATGTATCAATGAAAATACTCGAATAAGCAGTGCGACGGCTAGCATAGTTGATAATATTATAACAAATGTGTCAGTGACGGCTCGTTAGGGACGGCCGGGCCGTACCGGTTAATTTGATTGAACAAAAATTACAAATATTGCGCATTTTTTATAATAAATATATAACAGGCTAATAGGTGGTAAAGTTAATAAGCACTCACTATAAGGCCGATAAGTGCGGGATTTTATTTTCATTTAATATATGTTTACTAAGCAACTTCGTATCCGCAAAATCGGCCAGCCGTAGATTTTCAGAATATGACGATTGATGCAAGCACTACGTCGTCATGAGTGTCAGTGCAGTTTCTGCCGTCACATTTCCCCTGCAGCGTAAACGTACGTCCACAATTGGTTTAGTCGAGTACGGCAAATTAGCCAGAATGCACCGATGCCTATGTGTCGGTGTATACTTTAAATTCGGTCACGTTACAGATCACAGATTTTTATACTAGAACTAGTGGATTTATTTATCAATGTATTTCTTATTATTTTCATATTATTCAATTTTTAAAATGAAATAGATATTCAGTCAATACAAATTAGCCATTAAGGCCAACAATTGACCGGTATTAAAAAACAGTTAAAACATATTCGTCGAAAATTTTATTTCAGAAATCCGAACATATCTCGCATTTTTTAATATCTCCAAACAACAGATGTAATTTAAAAATGCATACGATAATTAAATAGTTACCTAAATGTAATTTACAAAATATTACTTAGGAATTTTAGGTAGATTATCTGAAATATATTAGTGTATAATTGTAATTAACCATATTGTGTATATAACATGTTTAAAAATGTTATTAAAACTCCGAAAACATTCTTTCTCCATTTTTGAAAGTCGGGCAAATATATTTTATTTAAAGTATCGTTCTAGCGAAGGTGTATGGTTCGGTACGGCAGGCCGTTTAGTCTCAGTGCGCGTGCGCCAGAGCTGGGCAGGATTCGAATCCTTTTAGAGGATTCAAAAGAGGCATTCGAATACTTTAGTTAAACTGGATTCGCGATCCGGATTCGTTAAATTTTTTTTAAGAGGATTCGTATTCGAATCCAAATGTGGGTGATTCGAATATTTATAATTTTATTTATAAAAGGATTCGAATACTTACAAAAGGTTTTGAATCGTCTAAAATAATTCGAATTAATTGTGAGGATTAACTTAAAAATATTCTTTTGTGTGTTTTTAAATTTCTCGTCAAATCACTGTTTTATACTCGTGGCGCATGAAGTAAAACATCAAGTTTAGAAAAGCCCAGAAAATTTTCACAGGGCTTTTCTAAACTTGATGTTTTACTTCATGCTTAGCCTGGGAGTGAAAACGCTCGTTCGAAACTTCAAACTGAATGCTTTGATAAGAACATTAAATGACTGAACATGTTTTTAAGATAATAATCTAGTTTTTAAAATTTTGTTTAATATTACTTTGTTAAATTTTTCCGGCATTTTCCTGATTTAAGATTTTTTTCCCTTACCTTTTAATATAACTTTCTTCCTTAGGAAACCCCCATTTTATTCAATTGTTTTCATTGTTTTTGTCAATATTTAAGTTCATTTTATAAATTTTTACGTGTTTTGTAATTTGCCTGCTGATTTCGACAAATTTAATAGTACCATATGGCTTTTTTGTTAGTGTTTTGGTCAATTTGAATGAAATACCTTGACTTTTTTCAGACTTTTCCGGTTTTAATAATATTCAGTCAATTTTTTACTAAAGTAATTTTCAGGCATTCGTCGATTTTATAATAGAGTTCAATTTGAAGTTTTAAACGGGTGTTTCCACTCCCAGGCTAAGCATGAAGTAAAATTTCGAGTTTAGAAAAGTCCCGTGGGTCGCGCAGCGACCCGAGACAAATTTTCGGACTTTTCTAAACTCGAAATTTTACTTCATGCGCCACGCGTACAAAACACTGATTTGAAGTGAAGTTCAAAAACACACAAATACATCTTTAATTAGAGTAACAGGGAATCAGATATTTAGTTTGTTATCAACGATGTTCAGTGTTAATAATAAATAATTAAGTTTTGAATATTTTTGTTAAAACAACTGGTAACGATATTTATATATTAATGGTTGCAAAAAAATAATAAAATCAAATTTATTCTTAAAAGATTTGTATTCGTGATTCGAAAAAACAGGATTCGAATCTTTGATTCTAATCATATTTATCTCTTACGAATCCTTTATTCGAGTATTCGTGATTCGAATCATATTAGGTGATTTGGATTCGTGATTCGAATCCTTTTTACAAGGATTCGTCCCAGCTCTGGCGTGCGCCAAAATATATTCGGCCGACCCACTTCTTTAGATCACGAGCCGTCACTGAAATGTGCACTCTGGTTTCATTGCAAATGTTATAAATTTCAACATATCAGACCACCTTAACCAAAAGCTAATCGTAACTCTTTCAAACACTAAAAAACAGAACAAAATGAATTCCGATAGTGTCGTAGTTTTAATCAGGGTAATCTAAACAAATTTATAGAAGAAATTTGTAACCCATTCGAATTTCCAGCTATCTATCACAACAGTAATTCTGTCGATGATAACTGGACAACATTTGTGAACCAATTTTCCTATATATTTAACAAATATTTTCCAAAAATGAAAAAACGAACTAACAACATTAATGAAATAAGAAATAAATTCACAAATTCTGATAATATAAACAAGACTTCGTGGAACATAATAACTGACACTTGCAGAAAAACTAAATGCTCAGCTGTAACAATCAATGAGAAGAATCTAACAAAATTAACAAATTATTTCAACTTTCACTTTATCAATACAGTACAACGTTTACTGACTAATATAACGCCCATTCGATATTCCGATGAAATTCCACAAAACAAATACTCACTATTCATTGAACCTGTTACTGAAACAGAAGTTTTTAATATCGTAACTTCTTTAAAAAACAATAACTTAGCAGGATACTATGAAATACCTCTTAAAGTGATCAAATATGTAATAGATGGAATTATACGGCCTTTGACTCATTCAATCAATACATCAATTGAAGCAGGTATATTTCCAAGCATTTTAAAACAATCAATAGTAACACCTGTTTTCAAGAAAGGAGATCCAAACGTTCTTGTTAATTATCGCCCAATTAGTGTCATATCTTGTCAAAAATACTAGAAAGTGTATTAAGTAATAGACTCCTCAATTTCCTAAATAAATTTAATATTTTCACAACCTTTAAACACGGCTTTAGAAAACAAAAATCAGTTATTACCGCGCTGCATGACTACATTCATGAGGTAATGTCGTCACTAGAAGGAAACGATATCCCTTTAGGTGTGCTACTGGATATGTCAAAAGCGTTCGATACATTGGACCATAACATCTTGCTAAATAAGTTAAATAAATACGGAATTCGTGGTATAGCCTCCAATCTAATTAAGAGCTTTTTAGAAAATCGTAGACAATGTGTAAAAGTTGGAAACACAATCTCTGAAAGTCTCGTTGTCTCTAAAGGTATACCTCAAGGCAGTATATTAGGCTCTTTGCTTTTTATCATCTACATAAACGATTTAGCTTCTGTAGTCAGTAACACTGGTAGCTCCATTGGCATGTACGCTGATGACACTAATATACTAATACGTTGGAAAGTATAGAAAATGTTGATAAATGTAGTGAGATTCTCTTGGAGTGTAATCAATGGTTATCCAAAAGCACATTATTCCTAAATACAGACAAGACTGAATTCAAATTTTTCAAACAAATCGTTCGAGGATAGCATATCCAGGAAATATAGCAATAGTTAACAGAAATTGTAATCTAAAGCAACATGTCAGGTATCTTGGCATAACCATTGATGAGACCCTGAACGGAACCTTACACATAACAAAAATAGAGAAGGAACTAAGTTCCATCTGCTACATGCTGCGCATTTTAAAACAGTCAGAAGCACATGGGGTTGTTTTAAAACTAGTGTACCATTCCCTCTTTTGCTCTAAACTTTGATTTGGAATTACATACTATGGGTCCAGTTACCACCTAAACAGAATATTTTCTCCTCAAAAGAAAGTCGTTAGAATTATATTTGATTTGAAGTACCTTGAATTGTGTAGGGGTCACTTCAGATCAAATTATCTATTAACTGTACACAGCATGTACATTTATGAGTTGATTTTAAACAGAAACCAATCAGACACACAATCACAAATATAATAGACGATTTTATAACAATTATGCACTCCCGTCACACCGTTTAACTATGTATGAAAGAGACCTACAATATGCAGCTATAAAATACTAAAACAGTTTACCAGGTCAATTAAAGTCACTAAATATGAACTATAAGCGTTTCAAACAGTCTTTGTTTCAACATCTTTGTGAAAAGGAGTTATACTCCATTGCAGATTATTGTAACACTTCTCGAAAATTTGTATTTACTTACTTTTATGTACTATTTTATTTTCATCTACTATGACACGTTCTCTCTAATGTGTAATTGTTCTGTATTGTATATGCATATTTTATGAGAATAAAGAATATATAAAAAAAAGGCCAGAAAATTTGTCTCGGGTCGCTGCGCGACCCTCGACAAATTTTCACAAGGCTCTTTCTAAACTCGAAATTTTACTTCATGCTTAGTCTGGGAGTGGAAAACACTTATTTAAGGCTTCAAATTGAACTGTAGAAAAAAAACAGGGAATATCTAAAGATTTACAGAAAATAGGTTGAATTTGGAATACGTACCAAATTCAGCCTATTTTCTGTAAATCATTAGATGTTCCCTGTTTTTTTGTTAAGTTCAATTTGAAACTTTAAACAAGTTTTTCCACTCCTAAACTAAACATGAAGTAAAATTTCGAGTTTAGAAAAACCCCGTGAAAATTTGTCTCAAAACAAATTTTCTGGGCTTTTTTAAACTCGAAATTTTACTTCATGCGCCACACGTATAAAACACTAAAATATTGTGAAATGTATGTATACTTGAACTTCGCTTAAAATCTGTGTTTTATGCGCGTGGCTCATTAAGTAAAATTTCGAGTTTAGAAAAGCCTAGAAAATTTGTCTCGGGTCGCTGTGCGACTCTCGACAAATTTTCACGGGGCTTTTCTAAACTCTAAATTTTACTTCATGCTTAATCTTCGAGTGGAAACACTTGTAAGAAGCTTCAAATTAAACGATTTTCAATAATAATCGAATGCCTGAACAATTGCTGCGTATTAAGGGGGATATGTATACTTAAAAGGCAAATTTCTTGTATGTATATATTTTAATTTGATTTAAATTAGATTTGTAGGTTATGTAATATTGATTTTATGTCAACAAATTAGATTTGTAGGTTATGTAATATTGAATTTATGTCAACAAATTAGATTTGTAGGTTATGTAATATTGATTTTATGTCAACAAATTAGATTTGTAGGTTATGTAATATTGAATTTATGTCAACAAATTAGATTTGTAGGTTATGTAATATTGATTTTATGTCAACAAATTAGATTTGTAGGTTATGTAATATTGAATTTTGTCAACAAATTAGATTTTTAGGTTATGTAATATTGAGTTTATGTCAACGAAAAATGCCTCGTAACAAAACAAAAAAGCAATTGGTTGCTATGGAAACATAATAAAATATATGTGTATATTATCATATTGTTAATATGCAAGTAAGAAAAGTTTAGTTGGCCGAGTGAATAATTTATTTCTTTTTTTTTTCACTGTAATACAAATTCCACTAGTATGTTTCAATTGTTTTACAACGGGTGTATGTTTTTCTTATTTCAACTTCTCCCACGAGTGTGTGATTTATCTCTCTTTTATACCTGGTTTTTAATGATTCTTTCATGAATGCTTTGAGCAATTCGCTGAAGAGAAAATATTTCATGTTGGAATTCTAACAGTTTTTTCTACTTTGATGATTCAAACAAATTTAAAACCGAGGGGGGGGGTTACAAACAAGGCCGTAGCCAGAAAAAAAATCGGGGGGGGGGGGGTTAAAAGTAAACATCTTGTTTTGGACCAGCTTTTACATAATAAAATTTAACATTTTGAAAATTTCAAGGGGGGTTTGAACCCCCATATCCCCCCCCCTGATTACGGCCTTGGGTTTGAGTTATTGTCAATTGTACGTCTGATGGAAATTAATTAAGTTCGTCAAGTTTTGAGTGAATTAAAATTTCAAAAACTAATTAAGAAATGAAAGTATATAATTTCCATAAAATTTTGAATATATTAAATAGGAATTCAGCATTTCTTTTGCTTTTATATTTTGCTATTATTGCAAAATTTGCTTAAATGTTGAGTTTTCTTATTATTGTATACTGCCTTGTTATTAGGACTTTGTTATTAGATAGATATTTCCATAAAAAAATGATTTGCTTGATAATAACATTTTGAATTTCCTATTTGTATTATTAATTATTCATATTTTTCTGTTTTAGCAATTACTTGCACATTTGGTGCAAGCGCCGGAAACTTGTAACAATTTTGACATATAAAATGGACCGCGCACGTTTATGCCACGTAATTTCATTAAAATTTTAAAAATACTTATTATACTACTACTTTACCCAATTTGCACCACGACTGATAAACTTTAAGCAATGACTAAATCTTTGATAAAATCAAAATTGGAGAATATACAATAATTTCTTAAATTAATTTCTCATCTGGCACTTTGTAAAACATATTAGAATATGTAAAGTTATTTAAATTAAAAATACTTGGTATTGTTTCACAAATTAAAACTTTATTACTAGTTTCGGTTTGTTAGACCATTTTCAAAGGAATGTATCCAATTTTATAAACACGATATCACAAACATGTCTCTTTCACCAATATACAATTGTGTAAGCAATTTGTGAATATAATTGTTATGTATTTAAGAAGTACTAATCAGTGATTAAAGAAAAGCTAAGTATACATATCACGATTATTTGAAGCGTTCAATTTAATGCTTTTAGCAAGTGTGTTTTCCCCTAGATTAAGCATTAACAAAAATATTTAGAGTTATGAAAGCTTGCAAATTTTGGGTATTTCATAACTCCAAATAATTTCATGTAAAAAATCCATGTATGTTGATACCAGGGTTATTAAAAAAAAACTATTTCTTATTTTAATTAAAACAAACAGTTTTTTTTTACGAAACTTGTTTTTTTTCCATTGAAATAGCATTTAAAACTTTAACAATTAAAAACATGTTTAAAACACGTTTAAAACATACAGGGCATTTTAAGTATACATATTCCGATGATAACAGCGTTTTTTAAATTTGCGGGAATTCGTTGTTTCAAAGCGGTTAATTTGAGGCTTTTAACGAGTGTTTTCCACTCCTAGACTAAGCATGAAGTAAAATTTCGAGTTTAGAAAAGCTTAAGAATTTGGATTGGCCGCGTAGCGAAGCGGAGCGGCCAATCCAAATTAGGCTTTTCTAAACTCGAAATTTTACTTCATGCGCCACGCTTATAAACACTGATTTACACTAAAGTTAAAAAAAACACACACATACAACAACGATTATAGGCAACCTAATATACGTTATAGTTATTGGGTTGCCTATAATCACTGTTTTAAACAATTTGTTTAGCGCAGAATTTGACTCACGTTTTATTCACATCTACATATTAGATTTCTAAAGCCGTATATTTTAAACTTTACGATATTTTAGTGTTTTATACGTGTGGCGCATGAAGTAAAATTTCGAGTTTAGAAAAGCCTAATTTGGATTGGCCGCTCCGCTTCGCTACGCGGCCAATCCAAATTTTCAGGCTTTTCTAAACTCGAAATTTTACTTCATGCTCAGTCTGGGAGTGGAAAACCCTCGTTTAAAGATTCAAATTGAAATCTCTGAAAGAAAAAATCCCTATATATAAAAATCACATTTATGCACACACAGTTGTGATATTTTATTGTAATAAAATTTGTGTTTAATAATTTAATTTGAAATATCTTCAAAAAATTAGCTAACATTTAAAAACGTAAACAAAAAATCATAATGAAAAATATAATTTAGCAAATTTAAGATAATAAAAAAAACGTTTTAAAGATGTTTTAAACAAATTTAAGATTTAAAACATGTTTAAAACAAATCCGTTTAAAACACGACGGCTGTTTTTAAACATGTTTAAAACAGTGTTTTAAACATAACAACTTATCATCGAGATCATTTCAAATTACCTTATTTGAAATTATCTCGATGATGATTTTTCGTTATATATGTATCAACCAGAGTTGTTATGTTTATTTATTTATTTATTTATTAACGGAATCTCCATTTTATTACATAAGTGTACATATACATATTGTAATATATGACAAAAATAACAAAAAACATAAAAATCATAAAAAGAATTACATTGATTACAACCGACTAAATTATTACTGAACAAAAATAACAAAAACCATATAAAGAGTTACATTGATTACAGCCACCTAAATTATTACTGAACTAAAGATCATGTTTAAAACTATATTTAGAGTTATAAAACCTGCAAATCTGGGATATCAGGTAGGTATAAGTATACATGCCTCCCGGATATCCCAAATTTGCAGGTTTTCATAACTCGAAATATTTTCATGTAGAAAAATCCATGTATGTTGATACATATAAAACGAAAAATCATCATCGAGTTAATTTCAAATTGGATAAGTAAAATACTTGTTTTGTTCAAAGAAAATATTTAGAGTTATGAAAGCCTGCAAATTTGGAATATCAGGTGGGTATAAGTATACATGCCTACCTGATATCCCAAAATTGCAGGCTTTCATAACTCGAAATATTATGTAGAAAAATCCGTGTATGTTGATACACATAAAACGAAAAATCATCATCGAGTTAATTTCAAATTAGGTAAAGTAAAACACTTGTCTTGTTTTCTGGCATTCGTAGTTTTTAGAAAGCGTTCAATTTAAAGCTTCTAACGAGTGTGTTCAATCCTTGATTAAGCATGAAACAATATTGTTAGGCTTATCTAAACTCGAAATTTTACTTCATGCGCAATGAGAATAAAACTAAAGATTAAAGAAGATATCAAATTTGTACGAGTAGATATTAAATTCGATTGAGTGTAACGACTTAATTCTATACAATCCCTTTTCACATAATTGCAGTAAAAATAACGGTTTTTAAAAATAGTCTACATGTTTTAATTAAAGCGAATCAATCCACCGTCTACAAAAGTTAACGTTCGATTTTGGCCTCGAGCAAATCCAATTTTAAAACCTATATTTAAATTAATTGGCAACGAATTCAAAGCGAATCCACTTTTAATATACTTAAATATCTGTTAATTGTTTCAACTTATTTCACCTTTAATATTTAATTTTTATAAAATAGAACATTTATACAGGGATGTTTTTTTTTGATAGTATCCCTATTCAGATGCAATCGCAGTAAACTGTCCCACATTCTTCGGCATACAATTAAATCAAATAATCAGAGTTTTGGAAGATTTTGGTTACACAACAATAGACATTTGTAATATTTATAACCGTGAGATCAAACTTAAGCATTATCTTAAACAAGTTTCTCATCTTTCACGCGATGAAACATATTTAACTATAATTTGAAAAAGAAAACACTTGGTTAAATTTCACTAATATTTTGGTTTTCTATCAAAACTAGCTTCGACTTTGAGCATTCTCAAGAAGTACCTTGAGAATGACTCAAAGTCGAAACTAGTTGGAATAAAAAGCCAAAATATTAGTGAAATTTAACCAAGTGTTTTCTTTTTCAAATCTTAAGTAGTATATTTTGAACTTTCGCGCTTTTCTAAACTCAAAATTTTACTTCATGTTTCAAATTGAACGTTAGAAGCTTTCCTATGTGTTTTTTTTTTATTTATTTATTTATTTATACGGGAAAACCCCTTTTAACAAAAATAGAGCACTAATAATTCAAACAACAATCAAAATTACATTACATTAAATAATACTATTAATATTATTAATTCGAGCCATTCAAAAAATTAAAACTATTCACAAAATAATAACAATAAAAATCACAAATCTAAAGCATCCTCTTCAGTTTACACCTAAAACTATCAAAATTTGAATTAAATAAATCGAACCACTCCCTATCAGCCAAGCTATTTGCTGTCCTCGTCATTCTGGCCAGTGGATTGTAGTGGGAGTAGTTTGTAGTGAATGTCTGCAAGCGGAAAATGGGCGTATTCCTCAGATTTTGGCAGTTGGATGGAGTATAAAAATGAAGTTGCTCCAAAATATTAGGACAATCAATTAAATTGTTTACTATTTTGTAGATCATGCATAAATCTGCTGATAAGCGACGATCAGCTAGAGGTCTAATGTTCAAATCGGTCATTATTTCCTCGTAACAACCTTGCCTATGACATCTACCCAATTTGAACTCCATGCTACGTAAAAACTTATGTTGTATTTGTTCCAATCTATTAATATGTGTTGATTGATATGGAGACCATATTACAGAAGCATATTCAACGTTGGAGCGAACCAATGCACAATATAATCGTTTTAAACACGATGGGCCCAAATCTTTACACACCCTCCAGACAAAACCCCACATTTTTAAAGCTTTGGAGCAAACGTTACTGATATGTGAGTTGAATGCTAGCCTATTATCGAATGTCACTCCTAAATCTTTCAGCTCTGCTGATTTAGCTAAATCATATTCATCAATGCTGTATGCGTAATTGAGACTGGAGCGTTTTCTACAATATGAAATAAGATTGCATTTTTTCACATTAAGGTGTAATTTATTGGAGTAGCACCAGTCATTAATCTTATTTAAGTCATCCTGCAGGCTTTTACAATCTTTAAACGATTTGACAATCCGATATATTTTGATGTCGTCAGCATACAATAATAATAATAATAATAATAATCGTTTATTTCTCAGCAGAATAAATTCTATTTACAGAGAAAAATACAGTTTTTTTTTTAAATATACTAACTAAAAATAAACATTAATACTAAATAAAACCTTGCTGTTAGTAATAATGTCTTCAATGTCGTTTACAAATAGTAAAAATAATATTGGCCCGGAGTGAGTTCCTTGCGGAACCCCTGATGTTACAGAAATTGGTTTAGAAATGTAATTGTGTATTTTTACCATTTGAAACCTGTTACTTAAAAAGTCAGATAGCCAACGAACGGCCATATCATTAAAACCTAATGATCTTATTTTATGTAATAGAATATTATGATCGACTCTGTCGAAGGCCTTCGAAATATCTAGGTATATGCAATCAACTTGACTATTATTTTCGAAAGCCTTCAACAAATATTGATTAAAACATAAAAGATTTGTATTTGTTGACCGACCCGGTACAAAACCATGCTGATTCTCTGACAAAAACATTTTAACAACCCAATGCATTTGTGTCGCAACTATTTTGTCAAGTATTTTCGGTATGCAAGATTGAAGACAAACGCCCCTATAATTTGATATAAGCTTCCGTTCCCCAGATTTAAAGATAGGATTGATATAGCTTAGTTTCCAGATTGATGGGAATTCACCTTGTGCCAAAGACATAGAAAATATATCGGATATAGGACCACATAATGAATAAATACAGTTAACTAAAAGATAGGAAGAGATGCCATCAGGGCCTGAGCTTTTACTTGGGTTTAGAGACATTATTTCATTAAAAACACCCTCCTTGGAAATTACGAACTTATAATTATTGACCGAGAAGTTATTCTGTAACGAAGCGTTAGTATATGGACTAGCGTCATTGGTATAAACAGTAGCGAAGTACTCGGCAAACATATCAGCAATCTGATTACCGTCTGAACCCGTTCTTGAATCAAATTCCATGACATTAGGAATGCCATCGTAGCTCTTTAAATCTTTGACATACTTCCAGAAGTAATTAGAGTTTGCATTGACTTTAGCTTCGACGTCTGATAAAAAATTTGAGTGCAATAAATTTGTGAATTTCTTGCATTGACTTCGTAACGAATTAAACAATAAATAGTCATCACGATTGCCTGTTTGTTTGTATTTGATATGAGCAGATATCTTTCTTCTTATGAGAAGCTTAAGATCTTGCGTCATCCATTTAGGATAGTAGCTATCGCTATCCTTAAATAATTTCTGAGGAATGAAATTAGTTATACCGTTATTAACAATATTATAGAAATAGTCAACTAACATATTAATATCAGCATCGATTACTAAAGATTTCTACTCAGAACAACTAAACATAATATTATAAAAGTGATTTAAAGCATCAAAATCGGCAAGATGATATAAAAATATTTTTTGTACAGATTGTAGCGGTTTATAAACACGCACAGAAATCGAAATATCATAAGCATAATGATTTTGACTTGTATTTGATAATAAGTTATTCGATAATGCAACTTCACACTCTAAAATATTAGAAAAGAACAAATCAAGAAAAACGGATCTACTATTAGGAATTTTATTTTTTTTTAAATATGTTTAGAGTGTACTGACTTACACTTATTAGCATCTTAGCACTCAAATTACTGAACAATTAATAGATACATACAAGTTTTAAAGACTATTAACCCACAAGCCTTAAACCATAATATTTTTAATTACCAATTACAAGAGATAAATATTTTACACTTCACACTCCAACGAATCAAATGTAAATAATTGAATTGCATTTGTGTTCAGTATTCCGGCACCAGATACCCACAGACGCGTTTCGGACTTTAAGGACCTCGTCAATGTGGTCCCGACTCAGTGCTGAGAAATACCGAACATTTCTAACAATATTTGAAAACATTTAATGGATTCGATAGTTAACGCCATCTAATGATCCATAGTGGCATCCTCAATGACCCGAATGTACAAAATGTAAATTCAGATCACTGTTTCGTCCACGAACGAGCTAAACTCTGTTTTTGAAACCAGAAAACAAATATCAAAATTGAATTTGTGTTCAGTATTCCGGCACCAGATACCCACAGACGCGTTTCGGACTTCAAGGTCCTTGCCAGTGTTGTCCCGACCCAGTGCTGAGAAATACCAAACATTTCTGACTATATCAAGCCAATATGTAAAAACTCTTAATGGATGTGATAGCCAAGGCCATTTAATGCTCCATAGCGGCATCGTCAATGAAACGAATGCACAAAATGCATATATAGGTCACTGTTTCGTCCACGAACGAGCTAAACTCTGTTTGTGAAACCAGAAAACAAATATCAAAATTAAATTTGTGTTCAGTATTCCGGCACCAGATACCCACAGGCGCGTTTCTGACTTCAAGGTCCTCGTCAGTGTGGTCCCGACCCAGCGCTGAGGAATACTGAACATTTCTGACTATTTCAAGATAATATGTGAAAACTATTAATGGATTCGATAGCTAAGGCCATTTAATGCTCTATAGCGGCATCGTCAATGACACGAATGCACAAAATGCATATACAGGTCACTGTTTCGTCCGCAAACGAGCTAAACTCTTTTTGTGAAACCAAAAAACAAATATCAAAATTGAATTTGTGTTCAGTATTCCGGCACCAGATACCCACAGGCGCGTTTCTGACTTCAAGGTCCTCGTCAGTGTGGTCCCGACCAAATAATTAATTAGCACGTTTGTTGTTAAGTAAATTAAGGGGACAACATATGTTGAAAATATTTGAACTGAATCAACATTAACCTATCAAATCAAACAATATGATCCTTTTTATGTGTGTTTAGAGTACTTTTTATCCTAAAAAAAACACAAAGGGTGGCGGATGTAAGAGAATCCTAAATGACCCGAGTTTTTCTTTTGCTGCTTGTTCTGAATCACTCGAGCATAACCACTTACATCTGGTACAATAGTAATTCGATTACGTATGCATTACATTATCCCACAAAGCAAACAAAATCACCTTATTCCATTAACGTGATGAAGTATATTAAATATCTAATGCACTAATTAATTTCCAATGTAATCTAGATTGAAATATAAAACAAATTTATAATATAGTTTTCTTATCTGTAACCGGCGTACAGGAGTTTTATATTAGGTATACATACCTTAGTTACAGCATAAATGCTGTAAGGCTTTTGGTATTCATTGTTTTTTTTAATTTGAAGCTTTAAACGAGTGTTTTCCACTCCCAGACTAAGCATGAAGTAAAATTTCGAGTTTAGAAAAGCCCCGTGAAAATTTGTCGAGGGTCGCGCAGCGACCCGAGACAAATTTTCTGGGCTTTTCTAAACTCGAAATTTTACTTCATGCGCCACGCGTATAAAACAGATTCCAAGTAAAGTTCGAATATACATATATTTCGCAATATTTTAGTGTTTTATACGCGTGGCGCATAAAGTAAAATTTCGAGTTTAGAAAAGCCCAGAAAATTTGTCTCGGGTCGCTGCGCGACCCTCGACAAATTTTCACGGGGCTTTTCTAAACTCGAAATTTTACTTCATGCTTAGTCTGGGAGTGGAAAACACTCGTTTAAAGCTTTAAATTGAACTCTTTTAAAAAACAACGAATGTCGGAAAATTCACAGCTTATACATATGTTTACCTAAAAGAATAATTCACTGTATTTTCGGAATTGAGTACTATTTAAATTCATACACATTTATTGCAATTTAATTAAAAATCGGAGTGATTTTTCTTAATTCTAAGGTATGTATACTTAAAGGGAATTTTAAGTATACATACCTTGAAATATGCACACTTGCATGTATACGTAAAAGAAAAATTCGTTGTATAACGACTGCATATGAAGCAATTGTATGTAATTACACACTTTTATACATGTGAACATATTTGACTAAATGAAGCTGCTTGATATTCCTCTTTGTAGGCAGTTTTCCTAAACCGTTGAATATTTTAAGGTTTTTACTCCATTTGATTTCTCAACAATCAAAAAACTATAAAACATCAGATTTTTTTTAATTCATAAATATTTCAAAGAAATCTAGCTTTAGACAAAAACAATATTGCTTGATTATTTGCCAACTTCCAGTTGCACAAAGTTATCTTAAACTAAGCTTTTTTTTCAAAGGACAGAAAATGTGTTTTATTATGTGATGTGACGGATTATAAATAAACTTTGTTCTTACATGTAAAATTATTTAAATTAAAAAACACTTGGTATTGTTTAACAAATTAATTTGTGAAACAATACCAAGTGTTTTTTAATTTAAATAACTTTACATATTCTAATATGTTTCACAAGTGCCAGATGAGAAATTAATTTAAGAAATTTGTTCTTATTTTGAGAAAAAAAAAAATGATTTCTAGTACTTTAGATATTAAGAGATATACTATTATATTTGACAATACATCTTAATTATATATTTAGAATGAAAACAATTTTGAAATATTTGCTTTTGTTTTTGAGATATCAGCAAAAAACTGAATTTTCGAAAAATTGCTTTTATTTTTTTTATTCAAAAGAATCAGGGGCGGATGGGCAGCACATTAATGGCCCGGGAAATACGTTCTATAAGCCCATAAGACAGAAACTTTATGTCGTGAATGAAGCTTTCACGAGAATTTTCGAAGAAATGGCGGGCGAAGCTAGTACGCCAGACGAAAGTTTAGTATATTTAAAGTGCTGCATTAATACCCAGTGCAAAATACTTGTGTGCATAAAATGCGGAAACTGCTACCACCGCAGCTGCAGCAAAACAACCAAAGGCATCGAGTTCATTGATGCAACAAGGATCATTTGCTGTGGACTCAATGAAGAAAGTGAGGTTAGTAAATCAGTACTTATCGCAATGAATTCTGGCCTCAAGAAGGAAATTGAGCTATTATATGAAATCATTTCCGAAATAAAAGATAAAAATAATATCCTCAAAGAGAACAACAAATTGCTCAGGGACAGAATTGTTGTTAACAAAATAATTCCTATAAACAATACAAGTGGTGACATCTCTGAAACAACTACAAAACTCCAAGCAGAAACAAAATCTGCAAATAAATCAAATCAAGAGAAAAATAACAAAACTAGGTCCCTATCCGCCCGTACGTATAGGGACACAAAAACTTGAGAACCGAACGCGGAAACAAAAACTCAAGAACCGAATGCGTTGATCCCGCTGGCATCGCAAATTTTGAGGTCAACAAACGCTATCAGTGGAAATCCCAACACCAATTTGCAAAAAAACATAAATATTCAATTACAATCTGAATCAATTGAATACAATGATGAAGGACGGAGATGGACCCCAGTAAATCGGAAGAAGAAAAAAAAGACTACCGGAGTGATTGGAGTATCGGAAAAACAGCAATCCATCGAAGCAGTACCTAGGAAAGCATTCCACTACGTGGGACGTATATTACCGGACACTACACCGCAGAAAATGAAGAAATTCATGGAAAAGGATTTTCCTGAAGCTTCCTGTGAATTATTAGAAAGCAAATTTCCTCAGTACTACTCATCTTTTAAAATAACAATTCATTTGGCAAATTTACAAAAAGCAATGGATCCAAACTTGTGGCCAGCCGGTGCATATGTTGATCGTTTTTTTCACAGGAAGAAGAAAACACAGACCAATCAGTAACATCGATAAATAAAAATGATATAATCCAAGAAATAACAGTTTTTCACAACAATTTACAATCAATAAAAAATAAAGTTAACCAAATAAATATACTTCTATATGAAATAAATGTTGACATATTTCTAGGAACTGAACATTGGATTCCGGAATATGAGACCTTTCCTAATATCACAAATTTTAAATTAATTTCATATTATAAAAGAAAAACTTCCCCACATGGAGGAGCATCAATTTTTGCTAAATATGATATAAATTTAAACAGCAGACCTGACATAAATATATTCTCTAAGGAACCAATAATTGAGGTGGCAGCCGCAGAACTTCTCACTAAATGCAAACAAACAATTGTCATAATATGTATCTACCGCTCCCCACAGGGGAACTTCGGTGAGTTTTTAGATATTATGGAGAATATTGTGTATAAAATAACTATAACTGAGAAAAAACGCGTCATCATTGGAGGCGACTTCAATGTTGATTTACTACAAATAAATAACTCAAAAACAATACAATTTAAAAACATGGTCGAAAGCTACAATCTCAATATAACTATAAATACTGAAATAAGAATTACTGAGAATACTAAGTCATGTATTGATAATATATTAACAAATGTAGAATATTATAAAACAAAAGTATTGCAAACGCATCTATCAGATCATACCGGTCAGACAATTACACTAGAGGTAAATACAAAAAAAGAAAGAAAAGTTGTAAATATAAGAACGATTAATCCGAAGACACTAAAAGATATGAATCTCGAACTATCAATCATAAATTGGGAACACTTCTTGATGTCTTCTACCGACTGTGAGACATATTTCAATACGTTCTATAATAAATATCTCGATATTTTTTATAAACATTGTCCTAAAAAGACAAAAGTTGTAAACAATTTCAAGTCCAAAAGAATATGGCTCACAGATAACATAAAAACACAAAAAAATAAGGTTGAGTTCCTTTATCAGCTTTATCTACAAACAAGAAACCCAGCTATACAAAATGAATATAAATCAGCTAAAAAATTATATAAGTCTAATTTGCAAAATCAAATAAGAGATCAAAATACTCGCCGTGTCCTAGAATCCAATAATAAATCGAAAACGCTATGGACGTTAATTAAAAATAAATCAGAAATAAACAATAAACGAAGTAGTAACCCATTCCCTGATTTTATATATGATAATAATGATGTAAGAATAGATGATCCAAACCGAATAGCTGATAAATTAAATCATTACTTTAGTACAATCGGAAACCAAAACAAACAAATAAAAAATAACCATATTTCTAGTCAAGCCAGAGGCACAATTTTTATGTATGCTGTTACTGAATGCGAAATTAAACATGTGATTACACAAATGAAATCGACATATTCAAAAGATGTAGATGATCTATCATCTATACTTATTAAGCAAACTGCTGAATATATAATTAAACCCCTAACGCAGGCAATTAATTTATCGTTATCTGAAGGCAGCTTTCCGGAAATATTAAAAATTGGACGCATTATACCAATATATAAAAAAGGTGACCATAATAATATAGGTAACTATAGGCCTATCTCAATTTTACCAATATTCTCAAAAATATTTGAAAGAGTAATATATACGAGGTTAACTGAGTTTATTGATAAAAATAACATATTAACATGTCAACAATTTGGATTTAGGAAAGGTCTCACTACAAACCACGCTATCTTTAATTTTTTACATTTTGTACTAAACAATCTGGATACAAATTCAAGGGTTTTCTCCATATTTTTAGACTTAACGAAGGCCTTTGATTGTGTTCCGCACTCGTTAATACTTGATAAAATAGCAAGTTATGGTATCCGTGGAAATTGCCACAAACTGTTGTCCTCATATCTACATGGCAGGAATCAAGTTACATCAATTAACATAAACAATAAACAGTACACGTCATCTAAGGCCCATGCCGGAATAGGTGTACCACAGGGAAGTATTTTGGGTCCATTGCTTTTCTTACTATTTATTAATGATATGCCACTACAGCTTAATGCACACATTACAATGTTTGCTGATGACTCGACATTTTGTATCAGTGATACTTGTATCACAAATTTAAATATTGCATCTAACCAAATATTAAATGATCTGAGCAAGTGGCTTGACTCAAATAACCTTATAGCAAACGCCACAAAGACATATGTAATGAATATGAGATCACAACTAGGCCACACAGATATGAAACTGGAAAATGAAACCATTAAAGAAAGTAAAAGTACAAAATTTCTAGGCATAAATATTCAAAATGATCTGAAATGGGATGAGCACATCAATAAGGTGTGCTCGACCATTGCCAGATACTCTTACTTAATATATTCATGTAGGAACGATATCCATTTAGAAGCGGCTCGAGTTGTATACATGTCGTATTGTAAACCACATCTCACATATGGGATAATATTTTGGGGTTGTACCACACAACTGAATATACAAAAACTGTTTGTGATGCAAAAAAGGCTGATAAGAGCAATCTGCAATAAAAAGCCTCATACAGGATGCCGTGAATCATTTAAGCAGCTAAAAATTATGCCACTCATCAGCTTATACATATTTGAATCATTAAAATTTGTAATTAATAATATGCACTTATTCAACACAAATCAAAGTCAACACAGCTACAGTGTCAGACATAGAAATATACAAATACAAAAACACAAACACGCTTACATCCACAATTCTTGTGTGATACAACCCGTACAACTATACAACAAACTGCCAAACTCAATTAAATCTCTACCTAATAAATTGCTAATCAATAAAATAAAATGCCTAATATTAGACCAGTCATTCTATAATTTAAGTGAATATATTGAATATTGTGAAGAAAATGCCTAGTCAGAAATGCAGATTTTAAATATTATTTTAGCTGTAACTCTTGTCTCGTCCATATACACAAATTTTAATATGTTTACACCTAGTTATTAAGTTTTATACAATTATATTTATTCATATACACACATTTTAATATGTTTACACCTAGTTATTAAGTTTTATACAATTATATTTATTCATTAACTGTTTTATATTTACAATGTTTTTAATGTATTCCACCTAGTTATTAAGTTTTATACAACCTAGTTAGTTTTTATTTATACATACCTTTTTATATTTATTCATTGTCTTGTCATATCTACAAACATTTTTAATGTATTACACCAAACGACAAGTTTTATTAATTGATATCAATGTATTTAATACTATTTTTAAGTTATTATATTATTATCAAACACTTCTGACTCACCCATGAATGTAATATTCTTTCTGGAAATAAATGAAATGAAGCTCTTGGCATCAAAATTTAATTTTTAATCGTAGACATCAATTGTTGTCATTTTATCCGATACAACACAAAGACATTATTCTTTTCGTCAGTTTTAATTAGACAAGGACAAAAAACAAATATCAAAAACCTGCCTAGATTGTTTTACACGTGTAAGTCCATTTTTATTTATTTTTTATTTATTTATTTATACGGGAAAACCCCTTTTAACAAAAATAGAGCACTAATCATTCAAACAACAATCAAAATTACATTACATTTCTCAACTTCTGATAATTTAGTTTGGAATGGGTGTGTTTCTGAACTTCAGAATAATCAACGATTTATACGCCTGGCGCATGAAGTAAAATTTCGATTTTATAAAAGCCTGAAAATTTGGATTTGCCGGGGCGCACGAGCGAAGTCCCGGCAAATCCAAATTTTCAGGCTTTTCTAAACTCGAAATTTCACTTCATGCTTAATCAAGGAGTGGAAAACACGAGTTTATGTGACTTGTGGTAGGTTATAATATAACTAATATAGTTTAAATTATCACTGACCGAAATATAGCCTAGTCACAGACTAACATAGAGTCTTATCTCAGGTTAAAATATTACCTTAAAGTAAGTCAAAATATTGTCTTATTGTTGGTCACAGTTTATGCTTATTATAAGACAATGTATTTCCCGATCATCGGTCAAAATGTAGCCTTGTTACATGTCAAAATATAGCCTTGCTATAGACCAACATATAACCTTGTCTCAAGTTAACATATCGCCTTATCGTAGGTCAAAATATTATACTGTCATACTTTTTTATATAGACCAATCGCAGGTCAAAGTATAGCCCAGCCGTAGGTGAAAATATAGCCTTGTTACAGGTCAAAGTATAGCCTTATAGGTCAAAATATAGCCTCGCCACAGACTAACATAGTGTCTTATCTCTTGTAAGTCAAAATATTGTCTTATTGTAGGTCACAACATATGCTTATTATAAGTATTATAGGGTCAAAATGTAGCCCTGTTACTAGTCAAAATATAGCCTTGTTACAGGTCAAAATATAGCCTTGCTATAGACCAACATATAATATTATTTAAGGTTAACATATTGCCTTATCGTAATTTAAAATAAAGCCTTGTTACAGATCAAAATATAGCCTTGTTACAGGTCAAACTATAGCCTTGCCATATACCAACATATAGGTTGACATATTGCCTTATCGTAGGTTAAAATATTGTCCTATCGTAGGTCATAATATATGACCTGATTACAGGTAAAAGTTTAGCCCAGTAGTAGGTCAAAATACAGCCTTATAATAGTCCTTGTTACAAAGATATATGTATTTTGACCTGAGACAAAGCTCTATCTTCGTCTGTTGTAGGTCGAAATATAGCCTTCCTCATAGCCTTATCACAGGTCGAAATATAGCCTAGTTGTAGGTCATAATCTAGCCTTATCACAGGTAAAATTAAAGCCAAGCTGTAGGTCAATATAAAGCTTGTTATAGGTCAAAATATAGCCTTCCACAGACTAACATAGAGCCTTGTATAGGTTGAAATATTGCCTTATTGGAGGTCAAAATATTGTTCTTTCGTAGGTCACAATAAAACCTGATTACAGGTCAAAGAATTGCCCAATCGTAGGTCAAAATATAGCCTTTTAATAGGCCTTGTTACAAGGATATATGTATTTTGACCTGAGACAAGGCTGTATCTTTGTCTGTCGTAGGTCGAAATATAGCCTTCCTCATAGCCTTATCACCGGTCGAAATATAGCCTAGTCGTAGGTCATAATCTAGCCATATCACAGGTGAAATTATAGTCCAGCTGTAGGTCAATATAAAGCTTGTTACAGGTCAAAATATAGCCTTCCACAGACTAACATAGAGCCTTATTTCAGGTTGATATATTGCCTTTTTGTATGTCAAAATATTGTCCTTTCGTAGGTCACAATATAACCTGATCACAGGTCAAAGTATTGCCAAATCGCAGTGTTACCGGCGTTTTATCGGAAACGTCGGAACTTTGATTAATTCGGAAGAATCCACGTCATACATCGCGGATTCGGCCTCATTATAATTTGCTCATTTTAAAACGAACTAGGTTTTTTCACAATAGAATTAAGATTCGTTTGTACATTTTTATTAGGGTGTTTATTGGTCGGCGCGGTAGCGCAATAATAAACACCAAACAACCTTAATCCGGGAAAGTTCCAACGCACACATCTGTGCCAGATGTTGCGTTGAACATTCCAGGTACGAACCCTCGGATTAAAGTTGGAGACGTTGCCAAACTCGCAGGGTACCGAACGCGCAAACGTTCGCGCAACAGCCCTGTGGTTCACCAACCACAGGCAAGGTTTTAACCACCTCCATCGAAGCACCCCTTCCCAAAATTGCAACAGCGCGAGAGATGAAGGTAAATTGAAAATATTAACAGGCAATAAGTCCAAAACATTCAAAGTATCAACCTCGTGTGTCAAATCAAGTGTCGTTATTTTATTTTCAAAGTCGTGTCGCGGGTATTGTATTTTTTTGTAGTTTATTTTATTTAACTTATACTTGTAGTCTTTTTTTTGACGTTTATTTTTCATTTGTTATTTGTATTCGTTATTTAGTTCAATTTGGGGGTAAATAAATTATTGTTATTGATGTTTGGAAATCAAATTTTCATTCCAAATTTAAATTCAATTCCCAACAAAGTATAAGCGAAATATATAAACATAGAGTCCCAAATTAACGTACTCACCAGGTAAGTAATTACGTTTTATTCAATATTCAGTGACTGTAACTCTACCAAAGAGCTAGATAAGGTAATCGCGGTGATACGATTTTTGCACCTGTTCAATTCTATTCCATTTTTTTGTCAAAATCAGGGAATTACCTTCCAAAGAGTTAATCCCTTAATCTTCCTCGTTGATAGTAGGTCAAAATATAGCCTTATAATAGGCTACGTTACAAGGATATATGTATTTTGACCTGAGAAAAGGCTCTATCTTCGTCTGTCGTAGGTCTAAATATAGCCTTTCTCATAGCCTTATCACAGGTCGAAATATAGCCTACTCGTAGGTCATAATCCAGCCTTATCACTGGTGAAATTATAGCACAGCCGTAGGTGAAAATAAAGCTTGTTACAGGTCAAAATATAGCCTTCCACAAACCAACATAGAGCCTTGTCTCAGGTGAAATATTACCAAAATATTCTCCTTTCGTAGGTCACAATACAACCTGATTACAGGTCAAAGTATTGCCGTCGTAGGTCAAATTATAGCCTTATAATAGGCATTTTCACAAGGATATACGTATTTTGACCTGAGACAAGGCTCTATGTTGGTTTGTGGAAGGCTGTATTTTGACCTGTAACAAGCTTTATTTTGACCTACGGCTGTGCTATAATTTCAGGTCGAAATATAGCCTTCCTCATAGCCTTATTACAGGTCGAAATATAGAATACTCATAGGTCATAATCTAGCTTTATCACAGGTGAAATTATAGCCACGCCTAGGTCAAAATATAGCCTTCCACTTACCAACATAGAGCCTTGTCTCAAGTTGAAATATTGCCTTATTGTAGGTCGAATTGTCCTTTCGTAGGTCATAATATAACCTGATTACAGGTTGAAGTATTGCCTAGTCGTAGGTCAAAATATAGTCTTATAATAGGCCCATCCGCGCTTGTTTAGAATGTTTAAAGCTTATATTAGACGACACTATTTTCTTGCACAAGAAAATAGTATACTATTTTCTATCATGCTGTAATACACAAAATATGACCAAACGCGTATCTTGTACAGTTTTGTATGATGGAAATAGGACTTGTTCTATTTGGTACACCATGATAAAAAATAGTACACTATTTTCCTGTACAAGAAAATAGTGTCATCTAACACAAGCTTTATTGAACCCAAAATATTGTTCATAATCTCCAATTTTTCTATTTGAGTGACATTATGTAAATGAAACATAGTGGACATAAATCCAAAAGCGAGCGCATCCGAGTTATGCAAGATAAACCGTTGGACGTCGATAAAATTTAAATTGAGAACTTTTATTACCCGGTCCGGGCGATGCGATCTCGTTCCGAGAGAAAATTGTGCAAGTGTCCGAGGCGAAGCAAGGAACGCGCGCTTCGGGACATCATAAATATTCATCGTTCAATAGAAAATAAATCATTCATGAAGTCAAATTTTGAGAAATTTTACTTCATGCTTAGTCTGGGAGTGGAAAAAATTGCTAGAAGTTAATTTTAATGACAAAATTCAGCAGATAAAATGGATTTTCACAAACATAAACAGTGTAACATATCTTCTAAAGTACTTCAAATTTAATTATAGTGAAGTTAGACTACATGAAAATGCGATGTTGCCACGAACAAAATTTTAATTTTGACCCCTGCGCCACCCTGTATATCAATTTCCTTAATATCAAAATGCTGCGTCATTTAGACAACAATTCAAAAATTCGAATTCTAACTAAAATAGAAAATGGTTGTGCCCCCCATTGCCCATATGTACGGACTCCCATGAAATTGACAACAATAGCTTTCTTTAATTTTTCGAAGTGCCGGTACAAATCGAAAAATTGTCGGTACTTTGTAGAAAGTATTTTTTATTACCCGGTCCGGGCGATGCGATCTCGTTCCGAGAGAAAATTGTGCAAGTGTCCGAGGCGAAGCAAGGAACGCGCGCTTCGGGACATCATAAATATTCATCGTTCAATAGAAAATAAATCATTCATGAAGTCAAATTTTGAGAAATTTTACTTCATGCTTAGTCTGGGAGTGGAAAAAATTGCTAGAAGTTAATTTTAATGACAAAATTCAGCAGATAAAATGGATTTTCACAAACATAAACAGTGTAACATATCTTCTAAAGTACTTCAAATTTAATTATAGTGAAGTTAGACTACATGAAAATGCGATGTTGCCACGAACAAAATTTTAATTTTGACCCCTGCGCCACCCTGTATATCAATTTCCTTAATATCAAAATGCTGCGTCATTTAGACAACAATTCAAAAATTCGAATTCTAACTAAAATAGAAAATGGTTGTGCCCCCCATTGCCCATATGTACGGACTCCCATGAAATTGACAACAATAGCTTTCTTTAATTTTTCGAAGTGCCGGTACAAATCGAAAAATTGTCGGTACTTTGTAGAAAGTATTTTTTACTATTTGAAAACCGGTAAACCAAATAAATAAATTCTTTCAACTAAAGATTAAAACACTGGTAAACCGAGTGTTTTAATCTTTAGTTGAAAGAATTTATTTGGTTTCAACTCCTAAAAAATTTTCAAAAATTTAAAATTAGAATTAGTGGCAAAAAGGGAAATGTTTTTGCCACTAATTCTAATTTTAAATTTTTGAAAATTCTTTAAGAGTTGAAACGAAATTAAATCTTATCTTTCAACTAAGAATTATAACACTGGTAAACCAGCCTACCGCAAACGTTAACAACTATTGTTACTTCTGAGTGCATCAATAATTCATACCCCGAGTAAACATTTTCATAACTTAACCAAACATTTTCTCGATTTGATTAAGAAATGATTTCGCAAGCAACGGTTCCACATCCCAACGTGCCGAGTGCGTTTTTAGCGTGCGAGCGAATGAATAATGCAACGGATGAAAATGATAATATTTTCCGCCGTCCACGATCCAACATTAATCTGTTGCCCACTATAAATAGTTCTAGAATACAGTTGCAAACCTATCATAAATAGAATAAATTATTGTGTAACTACTTAATTTACAGTATTTACGATTCGTGTCGGTGGGCCGGCTGGCTGCTCGCCCATTCCGAGTAAATTGACTCCCAGTAACCAAGTCAAACGGTTTATGGGTTACCAGTGTTAATAGTAATTATCGATGAATATGCATTTTATTCTTGGTTTTATTCGTCTGTGGAAATAGTTTGCAAATGTGATGGTTTTGATGTTCTTTTTTAAAATAAGGTATCCGGAGATCCGCTAGACTTTAAGGTCAAGGTCAAGCAAGAATTTTCTAACATAGGCCCGTTTTTGATTAATTTATTTATTTTATGATTAACGTACCGGGTGTTTGATTAAGCGTGGCGTAAAAAAAATGGCGAGTAAAAGTGGCAAAAAGAAATCACTGGAAATTATTTGTAAGTTCCTAAATCTGCCGCTAGACAGCATAACATCTACCGCTAAATATAATAACAGATTTTTATCAAAAAACTGTTAAATTGAGCTAGGTTAAAAACATACAAATCGTAATCTACGCTGGATTTTACTCAATTTTAGTTACTTAGAGACCTCTTAGATGGACGTTTTAAACGCGAGGCGGAACGTGAGCGGGCGCAAGCGTTTGCGTTTTAACACAAAGGTTTTAAAATCGCCCCCAATCTCTTGTAAAAATAGTGTGATGAGAACAAAATAATTAAAAGAATTAATAATCTTTTTTTTTGAGAGCGGTCTCTGTGCTCGTAAATTTTGCACCGCCAGCAGCTTTTCTTTTCCCTGACTGGAGAATTGGCCAACATACTAGGGAAATGCCCATTTCACAGTCTATTTTTAATATGCAGGTTATTAATAAAGGATAAATAAATAATAATATGACGCAATTAAATCTATTTCGTCTATGCTTATTACTCAGCGTAGCACAACTGAATGATAGACGGCACCGAAGGCTCGGCGGCGAACTCGCCTAGCACCCGCTTGCAAAACGCGTTCAAACCGCTCCGTATAAGAGCTAAAAGCGGAGCGGAAAAAACGATCCGTCCCGCTCCGCTATCGCGCTGAAAACGTCCATCTAAGACCGCCCTTACTTGTTTCATTATCTCATACACAGAGAGTTTTATGTAACACCGAACATTTTCATCCAATACAATTAGACACCTTTAGTTTTGAAGTTATGTGTAGATTGGGTTGCCTATATGACCATTATAAATTGTAGCTAATCAATCACAATTAATGCCTTAACTTGTACATACAGGGAGTTTTTCTTTCAAGTATACATGTCTCAATTACAGCTTATATGCCGTTAATCTTTAGATAACCGCTTTTTTTTAATGAGTTCAATTTAAAATAAGTGTGTTCCACTCCCAGACTAAGCATGAAGTAAAATTTCGAGTTTAGAAAAGCCTGAAAATTTGGTTTGGTCGCGTAGCGCGAAGCGCGGAGCGGCCAAACCAAATTTTCAGGCTTTTCTAAACTCGAAATTTTACTTTATGCGCCACCGGTACAAAACACTGACATATTACGAAGTTTGAAACACACAACTAAACTTTTCATTGCATCAGTGTACCGGTGGCGCATGAAGTAAAATTTCGAGTTTAGAAAAGCCTGAAAATTTGGTTTGGCCGCTCCGCGGTTCGCGCTACGCGACCAAACCAAATTTTCAGGCTTTTCTAAACTCGAAATTTTACTTCATGCTTAGCCTGGGAATGGAAAACACTTGTTTAAAGTTCAAATTAAATTCTTTTAATAAACCGAGCATCGGCAAATGTACAACGTATGTTTATGTATACCTAAAAGGAAAATTCTTGTTTTAAGCATGTTCGGTGTTACATAAAACTCTCTGTATATGAAGTAGGGGAGAGTCCGAAAGTGTGATCATTAAACTGCATATAACTTAGGTTAGGATTCACCGACATTATTCAAATTAGTCGCATTTGATAGGTAATTGAAAACACTTTAAATAACCTTTTACTCTCGTCTACTTTAGCTCTTATAGTAGTATAACCACCATATTTTCTAGTTTTTCTTAAAAATGTCAATTAGTAAGCTATAGTTTTGCTACGCTAGTTTATTGCAGAAAGAAATACTGAGAAAAATGGTGATAACCTCACCCTGATATTTTTATCCTAACCGAAGATATTGTAAAAAGTTTGGTAGATTTGCCCATTTTCAACCGCGCATCATATAAAAATATATTTTTTTTAATCTAGTATGCCTTTAGGCTCTTTTGTTTTATGTTCAAGAGGTCAAAAATAAAAATTGAAAGATTAACGGAGATCACTCTTTCCCATTTATATGTTTTGGAAATCGAAGTAAATCCATGATTATTTAAAACCTCAAAATCTAATAGGCTAGTGGATTATTTAAGTTTAATACTGTTTAAAACAGCGCTACAATTAAAAACACTTATTGTGTTCGCGTAGCGAAGCGGAGCGACCGAGCCAAATTAGGTTTTTCTAAACTCGAAATTTTACTTCATGCGCCACCCGTATAAAACGCCAAATTAATGTGAAATGGTTTTTAACGGCGCCTGGGGCCAAATATCCAATTTCACTCTGGCAATTTATGGCGCCCAACGAGAGCCAAGCGTTAAATTTGAATGCTTGCGATTTATGGCGCCCAACTATGGGCCACAGCGTTAGCTTGGCCCTACGTTGGGAGCCAAAAAAACTTAAATTGAAGCGTTTCTAGTATTTTTGAACAAGTGTTTTTACTTTCCCCCGTATGTAATACAAAGGGAAAGTATTGTTTTCGTGAAAATTTTCGAATCAAAAATGTTAGCGGAAATATCCGTTTTGAGTCTACTTTAGCTCTTATAGTAGTATAACCACCATATTTTCTAGTTTTTCTTAAAAATGTCAATTAGTAAGCTATAGTTTTGCTACGCTAGTTTATTGCAGAAAGAAATACTGAGAAAAATGGTGATAACCTCACCCTGATATTTTTATCCTAACCGAAGATATTGTAAAAAGTTTGGTAGATTTGCCCATTTTCAACCGCGCATCATATAAAAATATATTTTTTTTAATCTAGTATGCCTTTAGGCTCTTTTGTTTTATGTTCAAGAGGTCAAAAATAAAAATTGAAAGATTAACGGAGATCACTCTTTCCCATTTATATGTTTTGGAAATCGAAGTAAATCCATGATTATTTAAAACCTCAAAATCTAATAGGCTAGTGGATTATTTAAGTTTAATACTGTTTAAAACAGCGCTACAATTAAAAACACTTATTGCAATACTTTACCAAAACAATAACAAACAAAACATAACAATAGAAAACGGATACCATCATTTAATCTAGCTTCGCGGGCAGAGCGCCCAATTTCTTTCGCAAAGAATAAAAACAAGATTTTATCCAAAATGTCAAATTAAGCTACATACAGGGTATCCCAAAAGTTTGGAAACGGTTGAATATCTCGAGAACACCTCATCGGATCAAGATGGTACAAAATACGTCTTTCTTTATTTTTAAAGCTCTATTTAGGCATATAAGGGGTAATTGCTGTTTTTTTAATCAAAGTAATTTTGGTTGTCTCATTTATTGATCCCTGATCTAAAATTGGTTATGTTATTGTTATTAAAAAATCATTTTGTTATTTTGGCTTTTTCTCCACTTTCTACTAAGATCAAAATTAACTTTACAATACCGTCGGCATTAGCGTGACCCGATGTGCACCACGGGGAGGTTGCATGATCGGATTTTGCACATCATGTAGCCCTGAAAAGAGCTGATTGTTGCACTTCCGGTGGTTTGATGTTGCATCTCCGCCGCCAAATCGTCTTCTTCCTTATCGCAAATGTTCAAACTGACCGCCATTTTGGCCTTGGCACTGACCCAGTCGGCTGTAAAAATCGTTGATCACGTTGGTCCTCATTTGCGGTATAACTAATGCAGCCTGGTCCATGATGCGATTCCGCAAGTCAGCTAAATTGGCAGGTCTGTTAGTGTACACGCTGTTCTTCACAAATTCCCAGAAGAAGAAATCCAGTGGTGTCAAATCCGGCGATCTCGCAGGCCATTCAAGAGGGCCGCGTCGTCCGATCCAACGGTTGGGAAATGTACGGTCCAAAAACTGCCTCACTCTCACGGCGTAATGGGGAGGGGCGCCATCTTGTTGAAACCACACATTTTGCACGTTTCCATGGAACAAATGATTAATTGCTGGTACCACTTCATCTTGCAACAAATCTAAATACTTTTCGCCAGTCAAGTTGCCCTCGATGAAAAACGGCCCCACAACTCCATGTTTAGAAAAACCTGCCTAAACGTTCAGCTTCTTCGGATACTGGCTGTGAATGTCGCTCATCCAGTGAGGATTCGCGTCACACCAATAACGACAATTGTGGCGATCTACTTGACCATTCAGCTGGAATGTCGCTTCGTCGGAGAAAACCACGTTATCCAGGAACGCACGGTCGGCAGCACAACGACGCACCATGTTTCTGCAGAACTCGTTCCTCCTTCGAAAATCATCCATCAAAAGTTCTTGCACAAGATGAATCTTGTAATGGTGCCACTTTTCCTCCTGCATTATGCGATGTACTGAAGTCTTGCTGATGCCTTGAGCTTGCGACACTCTCCTTACAGAAATATGAGGGTCTTCCACGAAATGCTGCAACACTTCCACCTTCTGATCTTCGTTTGATGCCGTTCTTGGCCTGCCACTGCGTGCGCGATCCTTCACTGCTCCAGTATCTTCAAATCGTTTCACTGTTATTTGAACCGTCGATTTTGACACTGGATCACGATGCGGATTGGATGCATTAAACATCCTTGCCACCTCCTCCTAAGATCTCACATTCTCCCCGGACCCACGCATCATTAATAATGATATGCGTTCACTTTCCGATAACCTCATCTCAAAACGACAGATAGCAGCTTAATTAATTTAGCTTTAAAGTTTCTGAGCTATTACCCATTTCTTAGAATTTCACGGAGTCGTCGAGAACGTCAACATTGACAGTCCGAAATAAATGTTCAATAACTACACTTCTGTGCTTTCATTTAAAATTGTAAACATTACAAAATGGAAAAAAAAATTCGGCGATAAACTGAGCGAAAACTTCCTTTTTCCACCCTCCAAAAAGGGGTTAAGGTGTGGATATTTTGCAACTCCATAAGGAGTTTTTGATAGACAATGAAACTCTGCAAGAAAAATCATTTTTGTCTAAAAAAAAATGGTGGTACTTTTTTTTAAAATACCACTTTTTCTACTTTTAAAGGGTGTGTGTGGGGGGGGGGGGAGTGCAAATTTGAAAAATTCATAAACCGTTTTTGATACAAAATGCAACAGTGCAAGCAAAATATTTTTTTTCGCAGAAAAATTCAAAACTACCCTTTCCACCACCGAACGGGATTGGGGAGGGAGTGATAAAACAATTAAAAAATAGGAGTTTCCATTTAAGTTTTCTAAACTACCCCCTCGAACCACCCCCCAGAGGGGTGTGGGTGGCTATCGCACAGCATGCCTAAATAGAACTTTAAAAATTAAGAAAGACGTATTTTATACCATCTTGATCCGATGAGGTGTTCTCGAGATATTCAACCGTTTCCAAACTTTTGGGACACCCTGTATGTTAATTATTATTTAAATCTTAATCTACTCTAAATTTGGCTTGATTTCAACTACCTTCTCGTTTCTTTTAAATTTACATAGGATGCAGAGAAGAATGGAAAGGTTTATCATTAAAATGCTTGTAACTTTTGTTAGATTTAACCGAATTTAATAAACTTTGACTAGTTTGATAATTAATTGAATGTACTTCTAAACTCTATGTTCTTTGAGTTATTTTAGTGCCTATATTAAGGGTCAGAGGGCGCAATTTGTGAAAAATACAACATTCTGGCAAATTTTCAACTAATCTCCGGTTAGGATAAATATATTGGAATGCGGTTTTTGCAAGTTTTCACACTATTTCTCATTTTAATTAACTATCGTATCTAATGAATGTCTTCTAATTTGAAAACTTAAAGAAAATTGAGAAAATATGTTGATTCTCTCAACCGCACCCTCTGGCGCTTAATATCGAAACTAAAATAAATCAGAGTGAATTATGTTTAAAAGTGCATTCAATTATCTATTAAATGAGTCCAAGTTTATTAAATTTTGTGAAACCTAACTGAAGTTACAGGCATTTAAATAATTAAGCATTTTCATTCTCCGCTGCATCTTATGCGAGAGTCAAAGAAACGAGAAGATTGAGTAAAATTTAGTGAAGATTAAGATTTTCATTTGGCATTTATTTGATAAAAACTGTTTTAATATTTTACTATTGAGATAGCGCCCTCTAGCAGCGAAGGTATAAACTTAAAAATAATTTCCAGCGTTTTCTCTTGGCCTCTTCTACGATAAAAAAAATTATCGCAACATGCTACGATTTATAGTTTCTGAGATAGAGCCAATGGCCACGCTTAATCAAACACCCGGTACATTTTAATAATTTTAATCAAAGATTGTTAAACAGGAGTAGTTTGAAAATCAAGTCTATAAAAACTATTACATTCAACTATACAGACATACAGTTTTTAGTTGTCTGTGGTAATATTGTGTCAAATAGAGGTTTTTTTCATTTTATTAAACACACGATGTTGTTCTACGAAAAAGGGCCCAAAAAATCAACTAAACTTCAGATATACTTGTATGATATTCACAAAAATTACAATTCTTTCAACGTTACTAAATTAAAATTTCGTCAAACTGGAAGGAAAATCATATACGCTAAATGTTGGCTAAAACATCAACTCTATTTATTTTAATCATAAATTTTACAATAAAAAAACAACTGCAAAATAAGTTTATGATTGTCTACGAGTGTTTCCAATCCCAGATCAAGCATGAAGTAAAATTTCGAGTTTAGAAAAGCCTGAAAATTTGGCTCGGGCGCGTAGCGAAGCGGAGCGACCGAGCCAAATTAGGTTTTTCTAAACTCGAAATTTTACTTCATGCGCCACCCGTATAAAACGCCAAATTAATGTGAAATGGTTTTTAACGGCGCCTGGGGCCAAATATCCAATTTCACTCTGGCAATTTATGGCGCCCAACGAGAGCCAAGCGTTAAATTTGAATGCTTGCGATTTATGGCGCCCAACTATGGGCCACAGCGTTAGCTTGGCCCTACGTTGGGAGCCAAAAAAACTTAAATTGAAGCGTTTCTAGTATTTTTGAACAAGTGTTTTTACTTTCCCCCGTATGTAATACAAAGGGAAAGTATTGTTTTCGTGAAAATTTTCGAATCAAAAATGTTAGCGGAAATATCCGTTTTGAGGTCCCCTGAGTCGAATAAGACCATTTTTGAAAAATGTCTGTCTGTCTGTCTGTCTGTCTGTGTGCGCTGTACCGCAAAAACCGCTAAAGATATCGAGATGAAACTTGAAACTTAAGCTTTTTGTTACAATCGGAAGAACTGAAAAGCTTTTGGTGAAAATCGGAAAACCGGAAGTGGTACTTTACTCTTAGCGTTTTTCAGTTTTTTCAGATTTTTTCAATAAATGTTCATCAAACAAAAAATTCTTTCAAATAAAAGTTGTAGATAATAACATAATGAAGATGTATTGTTCACTTACTTTTTGTCATAGCACTCTTAGTTTTTGAGATATTCAATAAATAGTGTTTTTTATCTAGTCATTGGTTTGTGTCAGTATGTGTTGATTCAATTGAAAAATGTTTCAAATAAAAGGTGTAGTTATCAAAAAGTTGAAGACATTTTGAAAATAATAATGCTACAAATATTTTAAAAGTGATTTAATACGCAATTTACGGGGGAAAGTACCATGATGGACACATCACCATTTTTACTTCTAGATTAAGCATGAAGTAACTATTTGAACTGATATATACTCAGGGTGAACGAAAAGGTTTGGCCACACCTTCAGAAAACATTTCGCACACATAGAGGAAGAAAATATATTATATAGCAGGGTTGTTCACCCTTTTGTCATTCGCGAGCTACTTTTGCATACCAAGTTATTTGGCGATCGACAGGTTATAGATAATAAAAACAAATAAAAAACAGTTTACAACAAATTTGTTTCTAATGAGTATTCCTTAAAATTTATTGTAAATTGCTCGAACTTAGATAGCGCGAGATTTAGTTAAAATTTATTAAACATAAGCAGTATATCTCCAACTTCACAATATGGTCAGTGTTTTATACGCGTGGCGCATGAAGTAAAATTTCGAGTTTAGAAAAGCCTGAGTTTGGATTTGAACGCTACGCGTCCAAATCCAAAACGCTCAGGCTTTTCTCAACTCAAAATTTTACTTCATGCTTTGTCTGGGAGTGGAAAACACTTGGTAAAGGTAAATCTTCAAATTCTATTAATTATCTACGTAACGTATTTAATGAATTTTACCCCTGAAACAACAATATCATGATTATCGGTAAACGGTTTAGATTCACTAATTTATTGAATCACGGGTAATTTACAAGTCTTAATAAGTATAGAAAAAATTATAACTCATTTAGTCATTAATCAATATTCGTTCATTTTGAAGCATAAACCAGTGCTTTCCACTCCCAGACAAAGCATGAAGTAAAATTTCCAGTTTAGAAAAGCCTGAGCGTTTGGATTTGGACGCGTAGCGTTAAAATCCAAACTCAGGCTTTTCTAAACTGGAAATGTTACTTCATGCCCCACGCGTACGAAACGCTGATTCGGTGGGAAGTTTGAAATTTAGATGCTTGCGATTTATGGCGCCCAACTAGGGGCCACAGCGTTAGCCTGCCCCCGCGTGAGCGCCAGAAAACCTCAAATCTAAGCGTTTTAAGTATTTTTAAACGAGTGTTCTCCACTCCCAGCTTAAGCATAAAGTAAAGTTTTGGGTTTAGACCCGTAGCGTCCAAGCTCAATCTTTTCTAAACTTGAATTTTTACTTCATGCGCCTGGCGCGTACGTAACACTAATTCAATGTCAAATATTTATCCTTAACTTTCGCAATTTAAGGTGCCCAACAAGGGCCCAGCGTTAGCATGGCCCCACGTTGGGCACCAAAAAACCTAAAATCTATGCAAGTATTGGACAATTTCTAGATAATTTAAAACACACACCTATTAGGATGTTGGACAACTTGTAGATGACAAAGAATTACTGGTGTGGGACAATTTGTAGATAACAAAGAACTTACTCCTTACCTTAAGCTAAGGTTTAGTAAAAAGATAGTAATATTTTAAAGTAATCTTATTTGGAAAACTATAAATAAATCATGAATTGAAGCGTGCCATATGCAAAAGGTCGTAAGTACCAAATGACATATTTTACAGGAGAAATATAAAACGCGAATAAAAGTATTATAGCACTTATGACGTTGTGATAATTGAGTCCCTATTTCTGCCATTTGTAGTAGCACTATCGCCCCGGCATTTATTGTACAAGTAAAGCATGACATTTAGGACATATTCCGTATATAAAACGCATTACTTAAAAATTGGCACTCACGACTTTTTGCAACTCTAAAAGCTCTGTGTCTGTATGTTATAGGTAATATACAGGGTCCTGCAACAGTGCGTCGGGCTTTCCTAGCTCCTTTCCCGTGAAAAAAACAAAAAAATGTTTCGTACAAAAAGTTATTGATTTAAAAATCTTTATGGCGTAAAATTATTTTCAAACATACAGGGTGTCCCAATTTTGCAGTATAACAAAAATATTTGTTTTTTTTATTGGAACACCCTGTATTTATTCAACTTTTCTAATGACATTTTTCAACCTCTACATTTTTATCCATTTAGTTTTTTATTATGTTACAGTGTTGCCAATTTTCAATTTTTTTCTCCAAGTATCATGCATAAGCAAGTTCAACTTTAAATAATCGTAGCGACCTCGTTTTTTGAAGGTAAGAATAACTTTTAGCAAATATCTCAGTGTAGTTAATAAGCAACGTTTTATTAATAAGCAATTTAAATTTACTAATACAGGGTGTTCAGAGAAACATGCCAAACTTTGAAAATTTCAAAGTGGTATAACCCATTTTTTTTAAATGGAATGCTCCCTATTTTATGTCATTATTCGAAAGGTCTATTTCTTCTCTTCAATTTGATGGGCATATCTTATGTCTAAACCCCATAGTTGTTGAGATATTCAATATTTTTCACAAAAGTATCCATTTAATTACATTTCTATGCACTCTAGTAGGCCATGCTGAGACGAAACAACTGTCAAAATGTAAGTAAAAGTCAATGTGAGATGAATAAATACAGATAATACTTCAAAATTATTAATACAAAAGAGAAACGATACTACAGTAAATGTTCAAAATGTTTTCCATTTTCATTTAGGCACAAATTAATTCGCCGCTGAAAAGACCTATTCACTCTTCCTAACATTTCAGGTGAAATACTTGCAAAAGCATTAACAATTCGTTGCTGCATATTCATTGGGGTTGTTGGTGCTTCCTTATAAACAATTTCTTTTACATATCCCCACAAGAAAAAATCAATTTTTGTTAGATCCAGAGATCTAGCAGGCCATCTAGTGGCTCCATTCCTACCAATCCATTGGTTGGGGAAAATACCATCAAGAAATGTCCTCACATCTCGCGAGAAGTGCGCAGGTGCCCCGTCTTGTTGAAACCACAGCCTGTTTCTTGTATGTTGAGGTATATAAGTTAATAACCCGGGTAATACATTTCGCATAAAGTGCAAATACATATGCCCATTTAGATGGCCTTCGAAGAAATGTGGACCTACCACATGGTTGCCAATAATTCCTCCCCAGACATTCAATGACCATCGATGCTTATGATCAACTTGTCTCATAACATGCGGATTTTCAGTTGAATAATAATGAAAATTGTGCCTGTTGACAGATCCGCTGTTATGGAACGTCGCCTCATCCGTGAATAAAGCATACTGGAAAAGCGCAGGATCCTCCTGTATTTTTAGTCTTGCCCAGATACAAAATTCGGAACGAAACTGAAAATCAGTATTACTCAGTTCTTGATGTAACTGAATATGATATGCATGATATCGATTTTTCTTCAGAATGCGTTGTACTGACCTCTCGCTTATGCTGGTTGCTTCACAGATGTCTCTTTGGCTCAAGTTGGGATGCTCAGTTGCTGTTAAGAGCACTGAAAATTAGTTTTCCTCATTGGTGATAGGTTTTGTTCTTTCTTGTTTTCTGTAATGTACACTTCCCGTTTCAATAAATCTATTGAGCAGATTCCTAAAAATTGTCTCTTCCGGATGTCTTCTGTCGGGATAACGTGTCGCGTAAATTCTAGCCGCCAATAAACAATTTCTATCAGTCTCCCCTAATACAAAAATCATATCGACTAGTTCGTCTTTTTCGAAATTCATCGTAATTATATGCTGTCTACTTTTACCACGAAACGAAGAATCACTTTACAAATCACAAATTAACGTTTCGAATTTCGACATAATCAAATGTCACACTGACACTTACATTACATTTTGACAGTTGTTTCGTCGCAGCATGGCCTACTAGAGTGCATAGAAATGTAATTAAATTGATACTTTTGTGAAAAATATTGAATATCTCAACAACTATGGGGTTTAGACATAAGATATGCCCATTAAATTGAAGAGAAGAAAAAGACCTATCGAATAATGACATAAAGTAGGGAGCATTCCATTTAAAAAAAATGGGTTATACCGCTTTGAAATTTGCAAAGTTTGGCATGTTTCTCTGAACACCCTGTACTACTAAATTTAAATTGCTCATTAATAAAACGTTGCTTATTAACCACACTGAGATATTTGCTAAAAGTTATTCTTACCTTAAAAAACGAGGTCGCTACGATTTTTTAAAGTTGAGCTTGCTTATGCATGATACTTGAAGAAAAAAAATTGTAAATTGGCAACACTGTAACATAATAAAAAACTAAATGGACAACAATGTAGAGGTTGAAAATTGTCATTAGAAAAGTTGAATAAATACAGGGTGTTCCGTTAAAAAAAACAAATATTTTTGTTATACTGCAAAATTGGGACACCCTGTATGTTTGAAAATAATTTTACGCCATAAATATTTTTAAATCAATAATTTTTTGTACGAAACATTTTTTTTTTCACGGGAATGGAGCTAGGAAAGCCCGATACACTGTTGCAGGGCCCTGTATATATAATATATTGTTTAGGTAATATATATTTCCGGCGCCGTCAGCGTCCTTCCGTTAGGTGCGCCTGGGGCCCTCGCCACCTTCGCCTGTAGATACATCATCATTTTTATACTTGTTTATGTATAACTTGAGAAAAGTAAATTGATGAAGCAAAATACTAACTCAAAATACTTTACTTCAGAAATTATTAAATTATAATTATGATACAAATATCCGAAACATTCTAAATAAACAATAGGTGATAAATTAGGAACACAAAATCAAATGATTTTTTTGGTTGTTGTTGAGTTTTCAACAACAACCAAACAAATCATTCGAAAATAGAATCTTTTTATGGAAAGTTTACAAAAAGTTACTGTTATCAACCTGTAAAGGTGACCATTTATCTTAAACACGAAAACATTTAGCGACGGTCTAAATAATGTTGTAAATGGATTATATAAATAAAAACAACTTGGCAACACAAGATAACGCGATTATCTCAACATTCGAGTACACAGCACTTAATAACTTATCACCGGTTTTGTGTGTTTTGTCAGTTGCTACTGATTCGAGTCAAGATGAATATGACAACGGAAAATTTGAAGATCATCGCTTTGGATGTTAAGGATGTACGGTTTCCCACATCTTTGGGTGCACACGGATCTGATGCCATGGTATGTAAAAATATGCTAATCTTTATACAGGGAATTTTTATTTTAAGTATACATATTCTCTTGTACACTTCTGTGCAATAAAATTAAGTACAAGTCTTATAACTATTTTTCACAATATTCTAGTTCAGTGATGGGGAAACTACGGCCCGCGGGCCAAGTCCGGCCCGCGGAAAGGTTTAATCCGGCCCGTTTAAGAGTGCCGTCGTGAGAATGTTGAACGCGTTCTTACTTCGTAATGTGACGACCCGCATATAAACTACCTACCTACGATTAAGCTTTATTCTTTGGCCCGCTACGATTGTCTGGTTATTACAAATGGCCCGTCTTAAAAAAGTTTCCCCACCACTGTTCTAGTTGTATAATTCGGGTCTGTGTTAATTGCCTAGCAGCAGTTTCAATAAATGATAAACACCATAACCTAAAAATAACACCTTTATTTAAAACCAAAACTAAGACCTTTTGGGAAAAACGCTCGTAATCAATACAACAAAGCAGAAATAGAAAAACCATCTTCTATTTTAGTTAAAATTCGAATTTTTGAATTGTTGTCTAAATGACGCGAAATTGATATATTTACATATTTTCGTAGGAAACTCATCATGTCCGTTTTAAACTATAACATATTTTGTGTGCCTAATTTAATTGCACAGAAGTGTACATACAGGGAATCTTTCTTTTAGGTAAACAAATGCATAAGCTGTAAATTTTCCGACATCCGTTGTTTTTTAAAAGAGTTCAATTTAAAGTTTAGAACGAGTGTTTTCCACTCCCAGACTAAGCATGAAGTAAAATTTCGAGTTTAGAAAAGCCACGCGAAAATTTGTCGAGGGTCGCGCAGCGACTCGAGACAAATTTTCGTGCGCCACGCGTATAAAACACCGATTTCAAGTGAGGTTCAAATATACATAAATTCACAATATTTTTGTTTTGTACGCGTGGCGCATGAAGTAAAATTTCGAGTTTAGAAGAGCCCAGAAAATTTGTCTCGGGTCGCTGCGCGACCCGAGACAAATTTTCATGGGGCTTTTCTAAACTCGAAATTTTACTTCATGCTTAGTCTGGGAGTGGAAAACACTCGTTTAAATTTTCAAATTAAGCTCTTTTGAAAAACAACGGATGTCGGAAAATGTACAGCTTATGCATATGTTTACCTAAAAGAAAAATGTTCACGTTGTTTTTTTTTAGAAGAGTTCAATTTGAAGCTATAAACTCCCAGACTAAGCATGAAGTAAAATTTCGAGTTTAGAAAAGCCCCGTGAAAATTTGTCGAGGGTCGCGCAGCGACCCGAGACAAATTTTCTGGGCTTTTCTAAACTCGAAATTTTACTTCATGCGCCACGCGTATAAAACATAGATTTTAAGTGAAGTTCGAATAAACATAAATTTCGCAATATTTTAGTGTTTTATACGAGTGGCGCATGAAGTAAAATTTCGAGTTTAGAAAAGCCCCGTGAAAATTTGTCTCGGGTCGCTGCGCGACCCGAGACAAATTTTCACGGGGCTTTTCTAAACTCGAAATTTTACTTCATGCTTAGTCTGGGAGTGGAACACACTTGTTTAAAGTTTCAGATTGAACTCTTTTAAAAAACAACGAAAATCTAAAGATTTCAAGAAAATAAGCTGAATTTGGAATACTTTAAAAAAAATTCCCTGTATTAAGTTTTAGTGATGTTTCAAAGTTTGTTTTTGAAGAAAACTCACATTTTCGACACTTTTGAACGTTAAAACGTTTATTTATTTCTAAATAATCTCTGGAAATTTTAATAATCATTGAATTATTTATGATTTTTAAAGGTTATTGTTTTGAGAAGATACATATTTGCTGCACTTTATGTAATAAACGATTTATTTCAACTTTAATGAACATTTTAACAAATCTGTAAAATTTTGAGATTTTCATCCAAATTTCATGATTTTCGTCAATTTGTAATTTTTACAAATTACGAAAAATTGATTAACATAATTATGAAATGTTCTTGATATCAATTTAAAAAAAACTAATTTTTTAACGAAATTTTTTTTCGAACAACCTTATATCGTATGTTCAATAAAATAAAACCTTTAGAGTGCTATGAAATATATTGTAGGTTGGCAACTCTGAAATCATACATTATAATTCGATTCATCGCTGCCGCTGCCGATTCATCGGTTATCAATGTATGAAAAGGAACCATCTTACGCTGCAATGAAGTACTACAATCGTCTGCCGTACAATATTAAATCTATTGAAAAAATTAAGAACTTTAAGGAATATCTGCATGAATATCTGTGTCAGAAAGAATTATACTCCTTAAACGAACTCTGAAATACATCAAATAAAAAAAAAAGAAAGAAATAAATTTTAAAAAAACGCCGTCTGGAAATAGGATATATTCATGTTGATATGCATTTTTCTCTTAGTTCTTTTTTGTTTGTTTCCCGTTTATTAACTTTGTTTCTATTTATTTAATCTTATATTTTCTAACTTTGTTTCTATTTATTTAATTTTATATTTTCTAGATTGTATTTTGCTGACACATTTTCATTTATATGTATTACCTTACTTATTTCTTGAAAATAAATTACTATTATTATTATTATAATTATTATGTCTGACGTTTTATATTACAATTCGTGAAGCGTGTAGCCAACTTAAATTTAAAAAAAAAGGTAAATCATGGCACTCTAGAGGTTCTTTCGTTGAACATACGATAGTATCAACTATCTGTTTAGATTTTGATAATAATTAATTTATGCATATTTTAGCACACAGATCCTGACTATTCTTGTGCTTACGTCACTGTGAGAACAGCGATGGGCAGGCAAGGACACGGAATGACTTTTACTTGTGGCAGAGGAACTGAAATTGTCGTGGCTGCTGTTAAGAGCCTTTCCCATTTGGTGGTTGGCCAAACTGCTGTAGAGATTTACAAAGATTACGCCACATTTTGGAGATCACTGACCAGTGAAAGCCAAATAAGATGGGTAAATAAAACAAAATGTTATTATTTATATTTGTTATCACATGTTCAAATTTTTAGTCGATTCCAAAAAAAACGAGCTAAGGAATATGATTTTAAGTGAATTTTATAAAAAGTTAATATAGTGAGGTATAATTTCATGATTTTAAGCAAACTCTAAAATGAAAAAGGAATTATTTGAATTTATAACATATTCATGGTTATACCCAGAGGGGGTCGGATTGAATAGGAACACCACAAACTAGTGTCACTGTATTTAAGAGAGTAGCGACAACTGTCATCCATCTTGACGCCTTTAGGCGCCAAATTCAAAGTAAACCAAACATGTTCTATAGTATATCCAAGAATCCAGGCAATATGTCAACGGGTTTAAAGTCCCCGCATTGTTGCCAAGATTACGTGTAAACATTCAACATAACCTAAAAACTCGTCCGTTAGGTGCTAGATGCCTAACGTTGAGTTATGGATGGTTAAAAAGTGGTGAATTAAGGTGTATCTGTAGTGGTGCAGCAAGGAGAGGGCCCAGATCCACACCAAATAACACATATCTGCCATTTATTAATATGTTAGTACTAATTGGCATTATTATGGTGCGACTATGATTCAATATAAATATTAAATTAAAAAAATTCGTGAGCGTGTGTGCAAATGTTTTCACAAGTACATCCTTCATCGTTTACAAAAGAAAATAAATTGTAATGCAGTCCCCATAATATTATATCTTCAATGTATTTAATCTTATTTACAATATAATAAACAATGTGTATAATTTTGATAACATGATTTTATTAAAATGTTTCTTTATATTTCATACGACTAATTGGTAATAATAATAATAATTATAACAATAAGAATTTCAAACTCCCGCCATTAGGGTGGATTCAAACCTAACTTTAAAGTTTTATCCGGTTGTGTTCCGTGCTATTAGTTCATGCAGCTGGCCACCGGTAGCGCTAGTGGGCGTTTCTATAGATTATAGATGTATTACCCAAATTAAGCACTTGCGCGGTAGAACAGCATTTCCCAAACGTAGGCAAGACAGTCCTGAGAACTTTGGGCTGTAGATGTACCATTCGGCGCTGGCTCTCGCAGAGATAATATCATTGAAATCCCGAAGGGTTCTTGCCGATGCACCACCTGGCATGTACGCGGAAGTTCCTTTCTTTCAAATAAATGTGCGTCCAACGCTCCACTTTCTCATTTTTTGAGCAGCGGAAATACACGAACGGCGCTCGTTCTGTCTCATGCGCAGAACGAGCGCCGTGCCTAATTTGAAAAATTCCACTATTCTATAGGATCCGGCCCTCTTATATATTAATTTCTCTATGGTTATAACTATAATTCATTTTATGTTCTGTATTTTTCACTAAATAAACATTTATATTCATTGTTTTCAAGAGTTAAAGTGCGCCTACTTTTGGTAATATAGTCGAAGTTGCAAAATAAATTAGTCATAGGTTTAAAGTGAATCAATCAATATTGAGACGTGTTTCAATATTTGTTACCACTTTATTTGAATAATTCTACGACTTGAGTTTTTAACATTGAATGCTACAATTTTTCTCAACTATATTTTGCTATAAACTATTAACCCTTTTATTGCGTATAGTTTAGAAGTAGATATTTAAAAATTGTAAATCCTGTACGATGAAAACGCAGATTCTAAGTACTAGCATTTTTAAGAAATACGACATTATTTTGATATTTTAGGTAGGACCTGAGAAAGGTGTAACCCATCTAGCAGTGGCTGCAATTGTGAACGCTTTATGGGATTTATGGGCAAAACTCCTAAACAAACCAATTTGGCAGCTTTTGTCGGACATGGAACCTGAACATTTGGTTTCCACAATAGATTTCCGGTACATCACTGATGTCATCACTAAAGAAGAAGCCATTCAGATTCTAAAGAAACAGAGAGAAGGAAAGGAAGCGCGATTGGAGATTTTGAAGCAGAAGGGATATCCAGCATACACTACACAAGTTGGTAAATATCACTTTTGTTTATCTAATTAGACAAAATCAAGGCGTTTTTTTTCCTGGGGCGTGATTTAAAGACAGGTCCAAGTTATGCCAATTGGAAAAACAGTTATGAGATCAGAACGAAACACGTTTTGATTAAAAATACAAAGATACAACGTTAATTCGTGCAATTATTTCCAGCATAAACTATAGTCAACACATTACCCTTTTACCGTGACGTCACAAAAAACAAAATACAGTAACATAAACGCATGTCTACATTTTTGTTTAATTTTATTTGACAAATCTGTCAGTGAGGAATCAACTTATTTCAAAAGAAGGAACGACAAATAAAAACTTTAATGGATTCGATAGCTAACGCCATCTAATGCTCCATAGTGGCACCGAATATTTAAATGAGAACAAACTGAAACCTATAGAACAGTAAACCTCAGTTAAATTGGATATTAACAATGTACAAATGAACATGATTTTAACTTTGTTTTTGAAAAGGACCTTGAAGTGCGAAACGCGTCTGTGGCAGAGCTGGGACGAATCCTCGTAAAAAGGATTCGAATCACGAATCCGAATCACCTAATATGATTCGAATCACGAATACTCGAACAAAGGATTCGTAAGAGATAAATATGATTCGAATCAAAGATTCGAATCCTGTTTTTTCGAATCACGAATACAAATCCTTTGAGAATAAATTCAATTTTATTATGTTTTTGCAGCCATTAATATATAAATTCCGTTACTAGTTGTTTTAACAAAAATATTCAAATCCTAATTATTTATTATTAACACTAAACATCGTTGATAATAGACTAAATATCTGATTCTTTGTTACTCTGATTAAATATGTATTTGTGTGTTTCTGAACTTCACTTAAAATCAGTGGTTTGTACGCGTGGCGCATGAAGTAAAATTTCGAGTTTAGAAAAGCCCGAAAATTTGTCTCGGGTCGCTGCGCGACCCTCGACAAATTTTCACGGGGCTTTTCTAAACTCGAAATTTTACTTCATGCTTAGTCTGGGAGTGGAAAACACTCATTCAAAGCTTCAAATTGAACTTTATTATAAAATCGACAAATGCCTGAAAATTATATAAATTAAAAATTCACTGAATATCATTATAACCGGAAATGTCAGAGAAAAGTCATGGAATTATATTTAAATTGACGAAAACAGTATCAAAAAAGCCATATGATTTTATTAAATTTTTAAAATTAACTTAAATATTAACAAAAACAACGAAAACAATTTTACACAATGGGGGTTTCTCACAGAAGAAAGTTATATTAAAATGCCAGGCAAAGAAAAACTTGAATCAGGGAAATGTCGGAAAAATTTAACATTTTAGATTGTGGCTACCATGTCAGTTTTACTTTAAATAATATTAAACAAAATTTTGAATACTAGATTATTATCTTTATAAAAATTTTCAGTAAATTAATGTTCTTATCAAAGCATTCAGTTTGAAGTTTCGAACGAGTGTTTCCACTCCCAGACTAAGCATGAAGTAAAATTTCGAGTTTAGAAAAGCCTAAAAATTTGGTTTGGTCGCGTAGCGCGTAGCGCTACGCGGCCAAACCAGATTTTTAGGCTTTTCTAAACTCGAAATTTTACTTCATGCGCCACGCGTATAAAACAGTGATCTAACGAGAAATTTAAAAACACACAAAAGACCTTTTTCATGCTAATCCTCACAATTAATTCGAATAATTTTTGACGATTCAAATCCTTTTCTACGTATTAAAATCATTTTATAAATATTCGAATCCTTTTAAGAATATTCAAATCCTTTTATAAAGATTCGAATCACCCACATTTGGATTCGAATACGAATCCTCTTAAAATAATGTAACGAATCCAGATCACGAATCCAGTTGAACTAAAGTATTCGAATGGCTCGTTTGAATCCTCTAAAAGGATTCGAATCCAGGATTCGAATCCTGAATGATTCGAATCCTGCCCAGCTCTGGTCTGTGGGTATCTGGTGTCGGAATACTGAACGCGAAATCAATTTTGTTTGTGTAACTGAGACTTTATTAAGTGACTATAGTTTAGACAACTTTAACTTGTCATTTTAAACTTTTTGTAAACCCTTCCGTTCACTATTGGAAATCCGATATGTTTCTTCTTTAAATAGTTTCGTCATAGTTCGAATAAGATGTTCAGCATTTTCATAAAATGTTCGCATTTGAAGTATTTTGACAGGCGCCATGAATGTCATGATGATAAAAACGCAAACCTAACATTCGAATGCCAAACAATTGAAGATGTTCTGTTTCAACCAGAATCCACTGATTGAAAACAGATAGAAGTTAATAACGTCAGGGTAGAAAGGTAATGTGTTGACTAAACACAATCTGACTATTATGACTTGCTTTCTACCGGGCTTTCATTAATTCCCGAACCCCACGTGACCAAAAATAATAGGCAACCAAATGTACAAGGTGGTATGGCTCACACAAAAATTCCCTAGATTTAAAAATATTTATTCGCCGGCGTATTTTTATGACGACTGAAAATATTATATTTAAAATGATTAAAAAATAGGCTCATCTTCAAAAATGTAACTAATTTTTATTAATTTTCGCAGTATTTGCTTATCCTAGCAAATTGACTCTGCAAAATAAATAGAAATAAAACTTAATGTTTCAGAATAATTAAACAATTTTTGCTTACCTGAAAATTCCGGGCGAATCTTGTAAGATCTCAAAGGTTGGTTTAACGATGCACCGCGCATAAACGTTTATGTCAAATTTGACTTTAGTAACGTTTGGTTACTTTTTTCAAAGCCTCCAACGTACAAATACAATAATTTACGCGGCAATTTTAAATTTAGTCACGTGGGGTTCGGGAATTAATGAAAGCCCGGTATAATTTTTGTTTAAGCAAATTAAGTCAATATTTTCATGAGCTTCTTATCATAAATGCACCAATTAGCAATTTACGTTTTATATTTAGACAGCGAATTTCGTTCTCAAATTTCAATTGGTTTTAAGATGTGCATAATTTGGACCAATCTTTAAAGTATTCCAATAGGAAAATCAGTTTGCTGTATGAAAAACAGAAAGACACAATGCTAATTAATTTGATTAGGTTGGTTGGGATATTCAAACGAAACAATGCAAACGTTATGTAATAAATATTTGGAAGACGGATACACAGCGTTCAAGTTAAAAGTTGGCAAAGATTTGAAAGACGACATCCGGAGATTAAAGATTGTCAGGAATATTATAGGCGATGATAAACAACTTGTAAGTACAAATTACTTCAGCAAAAAACATAGATTAAATTAGATTGATAACTCCTAGGGGGCTCCACGTATTATGAGTTTAGTTGACCACCTACTCGATGGGGCGGCGCTGCAGTCTCAAATGACTAGTGTCGCTTTATGGAAGAGAGTACCGCTATTGATAAGACCAATGTAAGGGCGTCAGTATGGCGTTATGACTGTTCCTTCACAACGCTTGAACAGTCGTGTGCATGTTCAGTAAAACATTAGGTCAGCGGCGGCTCACAGCCTAACTTCAGGGTAGGCCAGAGACCCAAGGTAATATGTATCTGTTATTGAAAGGTGACTTTATTGTGCAACTCCTTGTATTTATAAAGCGCGATTCCAACCTCAAATTTTATGTGCCTTGGCGCTTTGGCCGACCCTAAAGTGAGGCTGCGAGCCGTCGCTGCATTAGGTGCATTTATTTATTAATAAAAGAATGTACTTAAACCCAGATTAGCAATTCTTAACAGAAATTAATAAATAATTAATCATTACGATTTATTAATTGTTGAAATGTTGATGATTTGTAATTGTCTATCATTAGTTTTAACACTATGCTTCGACAAACGTCAGGTACAAACGTCATTTCTCCGAAAATAACGCGTGTGTTTTATTTGTTTATATAGTTGTGTTTGGCGATTTAGAGATTCTTTTTACACATAATTCATCTACCCCATTACCACGGCTAATATGAATTATTTTTTTATTGTTACAAATGCAGTAGGTTGCTGTATGTAACAGCAAACACTTGTTGTATAATTCAATGTCCGTCGGGGTATTAGCCCGGGAAGTAGTTGTTTCAATGAGTGTTTGATATAGTCTTTGTAAGACTAACTTGTTGTAGATTGCGAAAAGAATCGCACTTTTAATATTATTTTTTTAATTAAGTATTAATTTAGTTTGAATTTGGTCCCCAAAGGCGTCAAGATGGATGCCAGTTTGCGCTACTCTCTTAGATACAGTGACACTACAAATAAAGTATTATACAGAGAGTTTTATGTAACACCGAACATTTTCACTGTTCATTTTCGTATGTTCTATTTATCAAACCAAAGCATCCAATACAATTTGACACCTTTAATTTTTAGGTAATGCCTTGTAACACTTTTTGTGTATTTCGAGAGCTCAGTGGAGTTTGGATATAAGAGATTGGTTTCGTTTAACTCGGGTGCCACTACACCGAAGTGTAGACGGAAACGACAAACATTTAATAATAGATTTATTATCAAAATCAAAAAAATAAAACAATATAATTTAACATACAACGGGCATAAAAATAAATTAAGCAATAATCCCTTTATTTATGTTTATAAATAACGTAACTAAGAATATTTTAACAAAGTCCGGCAGACGGAAACCCAGAGACACAATGCCGTCTTGGTTTACCGGGATTCTGAATATTATATAACATAAAGTAAATAAAATAACAATTCTGAAAAATATAAAAATAAAATAATGTTCAAATAACGAATATCAATTAGGGAACGGCGAACGGAAGAGTCACGGCACAACGCCGTCTCGGCTTACCCTAACTGCTAGGCTTCTCGGATCTTCGGCTTTGGAGACTAGACGGGACCCGTGACAATCACTGGGCCTTTAAGCGGAACTCGTGTCAACCACTGAGATCCGCCGTCTGACCAAAAAGGCAAGTGTAACCCGTTTATATAGGAGTGGATTTAGTGAAAAACTCGAAAGGAAAAGAGGTGGAACAAAATGTTGGAGGTGGAAATTGAGTATTATATTGGGATAGGCATGTATGTGAAAAAGGCATGTATATAGTCTATGATAGAATAGTGAGGTATATTGGGTTGCCTATGATAGGTTAATGCGGTATACGGGGTTTCATTAATTCCCGAACCCCACGTGACCAAAAATAATAGGCAACCAAATGTACAAGGTGGTATGGCTCACACAAAAATTCCCTAGATTTAAAAATATTTATTCGCCGGCGTATTTTTATGACGACTGAAAATATTATATTTAAAATGATTAAAAAATAAAAAGAAAAGTTGACGATACTACTTACCTGAAAATTCCGGGCGAATCTTGTAAGATCTCAAAGGTTGGTTTAACGATGCACCGCGCATAAACCTTTATGTCAAATTTGACTTTAGTAACGTTTGGTTACTTTTTTCAAAGCCTCCAACGTACAAATACAATAATTTACGCGGCAATTTTAAATTTAGTCACGTGGGGTTCGGGAATTAATGAAAGCCCTGTATAACGGCACGTTACAGCCTCAACTTGTATATACAGGGAGTTTTTCTTTCAAGTATACATGTCCCAATCACATGACGTAAATCTTTAGATAATCGTTGTTTTTTGAAAAGAATTCAATTTGAAACTTAAAATGAGTGTGTTCCACTCCCAGCTAAGCATGAAGTAAAATTTCGAGTTTAGAAAAGCCTGAAAATTTGGTTTGGTCGCGTAGCGCGAAGCGCGGAGCGGCTAAACCAAATTTTCAGGCTTTTCTAAACTCGAAATTTTACTTCATGCGCCACCGGTACAAAACACTGAAATATTACGAAGTTTAAAACACACCACTAAACTTTACATTGAATCAGTGTTTTGTACCGGTGATGCATGAAGTAAAATTTCGAGTTTAGAAAAGCCTGAAAATTTGGTTCGGCCGCTCCGCGCTTCGCGCTACGCGACCAAACCAAATTTTCAGGCTTTTCTAAACTCGAAATTTTACTTCATGCTTAGCCTGGGAGTGGAAAACACTCGCTTAAAGCTTAAAAATGAATTCTTTTAATAAACCGAGCGTCGGAAAATATACAACGTGTGCATATGGATACCTAGAAGAAAAATTCTCATTATGAAAATGTTCGGTGTTACATAAAACTCTCTGTATATACTTACGGTTGTAATTATTTATGTTTATTAACGCTCATCTCGAGACGATTTCGTCTTATCGCCATTTTTGTGCCTTCAGATCTGACGGCTGTTGATTGAAAACTAGAGCCCACATGTTAGAAATTGCGGGAAATCTGTAATTCCGACATATGCGCCCTCCCATCAAGTGAGTCGGTCAACTATTTATGTAAACTTATAAAATCAAATGGAGTCGACAGGGTCTGGCAAATAAGACAATTGTACAAATTCTGTAGCTGCATATTCGGCTTTATAAAAGCGTTCACTTTCAAGTTTCGAACGAGTGTTTCCACTCCCAGACTAAGCATGAAGTAAAATTTCGAGTTTAGAAAAGCCTGAAAATTTGGTTTGTTTGCGTAGCGCGAAGCGCGGAGCGACCAAACCAAATTTTCAGGCTTTTCTAAACTCGAAATTTTACTTCATGCGCCACGCGTATAATACATTAAAATATTGTGAAGTTAGAAATGCACCTAAAAATACTTTTTCAAAATGAGGAATAATAAAAATATTTAAATAAGAAAATATTTTCACTTTACCAAAATATAAAAACGAATTAAAATGAATATCGACTTACTGCAAAAAATTTGTCTCGCTGAGACTTCTCTTCTCTATTTTCACTTTTCTTCGCACATTCCCACTGAGCAAAAAACAAACAAATAACGTTACATCAACATTGTAGCAACATTAAACGTTGTTTTAATGTTGATGAAACATTACTTAAATGTGTTTGCTCAGTGGGTTCTCAAGTCAGGTGAAATACTATCGTATGCTCAATCAAAAACAACCTCTAGAGTGCCATAATTTCATTTTCTTTATAATTTAGGTTGGCTAAACGCTTCAGGAATTGACATATAAAACGTCAGACATGATAATTATAATATATAACTTCAGAGTTGCCAACCTACAATATTTTCCATAGCACTCTAGAGGTTTTATTTTATTGAACACACGATACAATGTATAAAACTAACTTATACAGAAAGTTAACCAACACAAAATTAATAATGTTGCGTTATTGTACCAATGGCGCTTAATGGGTTAACGTAAGATCAAACTTATACAGTATGTTTTGAACTTTAATTTAAGATTAGATTTAATTTAATTTAGACGCGTGGCGTATGTAGCAAAATTTCGAGTTTATAAAAGCCTGAAAATTTACTACATGCTTAATATAGGAGTGGAAACACTCGTTAAAAGCTTTAAAAACAATGATTTTTTGCGATTACCCACTGAACAAACACATTTAAGTAATGTTTCATCAATATTAAAATAACGTTAAATGTTGCTTCAATATTGATATAATGTTATATATTTGTTTTTTGCTTAGTGGGTAATTTAAGGAAAGTAAAATTTATTGCTATAGACTTAAAACTTAATCGAACCAAATTTGTTTCTTTTAAACCTTCAATCTTATTTTCGTGTACCAAGGTACTGAACATTTCAATTATCTCCGCTATGTATAATATATTTTTTAGATGGTTGATGCGAACCAGGTTTGGGATGTGCCCCAAGCCATCGAATGGATGAAGCAATTGGCTGAATTTAATTTAACGTGGATTGAAGAACCGACCTCTCCCGATGACGTCTTAGGACACGCAGCCATCGCCAAAGCTTTGAAGCCTTTGGGAATCGGCGTCGCCACGGGTGAAATGTGTTGCAACAGGGTGATGTTCAAACAGTTTTTACAAGCCGAAGCCATGCAGTATTGTCAAATCGACTCTGCCAGAATTGGCGGAATCAATGAGATCTTGAGCGTTTATTTGATGGCACATAAATTAGGAGGTAAAAGGGGTTGCTTTAAGAGCTTTTAAACTTTCTTTTAAAAATAACGACAGGAACTGAGTTTAAATCAATAATCATTATTTATTATGGAAAACATGGACACAATGGGCGCATTCATCAGAAAAATATACTCTCAACAGGGTTTGGATTTTTTTTACGCTTTACGTTAGTATCTAGTGAACGATACTTCGGTCATTCTATTTTGTACCCTTGCAAAAATGACGGACGTATTTGCTGTTGACAGTACGTTCATCAACAAATTCAACAACTGTTGCCATCAAACTCCCAACAGTTTTATCAGATGAATGCGCTCAATGTTTTAAAGGCGATATTAGGGATATGGCCTCTTGGATTGACGAAGCGAATCATGTCTGTCCAATACTTCGAACTTTTAATCCATCTCATCAATAACGCGCTAAATCTTGACTTTAAATTAAACCAGTGGTCTCTAAACTACGGCCCGCGACTTGCATGAATCCGGCCCGCGATTGTTTGTAATTTTTTTTGTAAATGTCATATTTTGAAATATTGTAACAATTGTTCCTTAAATTTTTCATAATTTTATAAAATTAATCGGATCTTGGCCGACTTTATTATGTAGAATTGTATTTGTGGCCCGCGAAGAAGATAGTTTGGAGACCCAGGAATTAAACCATTGATTAACCCACTGAGCAAATCCATTTAAGTAATGTTTCATCGACATTAAAACAACGTTTAATGTTGCTACAATGTTGATATAACGTAATTTGTTTGTTTTTTGCTCAGTGGGAAGGTAATATATACAGAGAGTTTTATGTAACACCGAACATGTTCATCCAATACAATTTGACACCTTTATTTTTTAAGTTATGTGTAAATTGGGTTGCCTATATGGCCATTAAAAATTGTAGCCAATCAATCGCAATTAATCGCTCAACGTGTACACACTTCTTTCAAGTATACATGTCCCAATTACACTGTATATGTTGTAAATCTTTAGATATTCGTTGTTAAAAAAAATCAATTTGAAACTTGAAATGAGTGTGTTCCACTCCCAGACTAAGCATGAAGTAAAATTTCGAGTTTAGAAAAGCCTGAAAATTTGGTTTGGTCGCGTAGCGCGAAGCGCGGAGCGGCCAAACCAAATTTTCAGGCTTTTCTAAACTCGAAATTTTACTTCATGCGCCACCAGTACAAAACACTGACATATTACAAAGTTTAAAACACACCGCTAAACTTTATATTGCATCAGTGTTTTGTACCGGTGGCGCATGAAGTAAAATTTCGAGTTTAGAAAAGCCTGAAAATTTGGTTTGGCCGCTCCGCGCTTCGCGCTACGCGACCAAACCAAATTTTCAGGCTTTTCTAAACTCGAAATTTTACTTCATGCTTAGCCTGGGAGTGGAAAACACTCGTTTAAAGCTCCACATTAAATTCTTTTAAAAACAGAGCGTCAGCAAATGTACAACGCATGCTTATGTATACTTAAAAGAAAAATTCTCGATATGAAAATGTTCGGTATTACATACAACTCTCTGTATCTTATATTATATTCCCACTGAGCAAAGAAACGTTACATGACACGTTGCACCAATGTTGCCGCGTAACACGAAACGTTGCGTTTTAAGTTGCATGAATGTTAAAAAAAACATTGCATATACGCTGAATATCCGCCTGCAGGAACGTTGCATGCTACCGTTTAAACAAAAATATTGCTGCACCATTGAAAAGGCAACGTCCATGCAACACCAGCGGTTACTCTTATTTGTATGCAATACAACATACAAATTTATGTATTTTAAGTTGCATACGATAAATGCATAGAATCCGTATTGTATATAAACCGATGTATAGCAATTAAGTGAACGTTATAGGAATGTTTCTCTCGTAATCTTAGTGCAATATTTATTTCTGGGTTCAAATGGGTCAAAAAATACAAATATATATTGGTAAAAAGAAAAAAAACTGTCTTACAAAACGTAATGTATAGTCTAGGGGGGGGGGGGGGGCAGTTCCCCAGTACTTAAGTACTCAGTAGCCTTAAACTCTGAAAACACTTCGAGTCGCGGAGCGACCAAACCAAATTTTAAGGCTTTCTAAACTCGAAATTTTACTTCATGCTTAATCTGGGAGTGGAAAACACTCATTTAAAGCTTTAAATGGGCCTCTTTTAAAAAAACAACGAATATCTAAAGATTTACAGCATATAATTGGGATATGTATACTTAAAAGAAAAACTCCCTGTATGTTCAATGTCTATCAGATATGTAAACCATAATGCTGCATTACAGCAACAGTTTCAACAATTATACAATGTTAAAAATGCAATGTTACCATTTTCAATATTTATCCAACGTTCATAATATAATGTTGCATAAAAGTCAAATTGTAATGATTATACAACGTTGTGTTACTTTGCCGCAATATTTTTAAAACGTTACAAAACAATGTTGATTGAATTTTAGTATCGTTTTCAACATTTAGGTAATGTATATAAATCAATATTGCACGGAAAACGTTTATACAATGTTTGTAACGTTGCTAAACCTTTGTTGGAACGTTTTTAATACAATGTTTTATTTTAGTGTCATGTTCAATATTCGTGCAATGTTAAAAATGTTTTCGTGTTCAGTGGTTTATGTAACAATTTCAATCAACGATTTAACGCTTTGTAAAAACAACGAATTCCTGCAAATTTACCAAACGCTATAATTATAATGTTTCTTTATTAGTGCTTGTAGAATACATATTCTTTACACACGTCAGGTACAAAATAAATTATAGGGATATGTATACTTAAAAGACAACATTTCCAATATTAATATGACATGCGAAGTTTCAGAATTATAACTAACTAGAACACACCAATGAAAACGTCAACATAATTCTTAGCAGTGCCATTTATTATGTATTATTATTACACGTTGCGGACATGTCATTATGAGTATAGTATTTTGTTTATCAATAATATGGTGTAATATTTGTTTCATTTGAATTTAGTCAAAGTTTGCCCACATGCCGGTGGAGTTGGTCTTTGTGAAATGGTGCAACATCTACAAATATGGGATTATTTATGTCTCTCAAACACCATGGAAGGTCGAACTATTGAATATGTGGACCAGCAACATGAACATTTCGTTGATCCGTTAATTGTTGAAAATGCTCACTATCAACTTCCCACGGTAAGCTAAGCAAAATATCAAACTAATCGATATTTATTTTTTCTTAAAGTCGGCCAGTGGACATAAAAGACACGAAATGCGTTAATTTTTTAACTTAATTTAAAATTACTTTGAGGAATATTTCCGACAGTCTTTTCTTTCCTCTGTGCTCTTGTTCAAAGATTAATTGATAACTTACATTACAACTGGTCCAAATTATAAAAAAATACATTTTCCAAGTCTACAATTTTAGAAAAAATTATATTGTATGTTGTCAGTGTCTCTCAAAGTATAAGCCACGGCACATTAGTTTGCGGCCAAATTTTTCAAGTGTGCTGCAAAATCTTTTATTTTTAAAGATCTTCTACCACTATGATTTCTACAGCTTGTGGCGAAATTGTTCTTCTTTGAAAAATATGTGACGAGAGTAAAAATATAGAGAAACACTGTTGTATGCACAAATACTAATTTTAATTTCAAGTCAATTTCATCTCTGAATTACGGAACAGTAATAAATAATGCATATAATTTTATTTCAGTATGCTGGATATGGCACAACTTTCAAACAAGACGCTTTGGATAAATATGAATATCCAAATGGGTCCGAATGGAGAAACATGTTCTCAAACGGATTATATGAAGACCCACGGCATAGAAGACTATCGACAAACTGAACAATATGGTCCTACATAAAATATTAAGTTTATTATTTTAAATATTGTATTATCACTTGTTAAAAACATAAAAATATTTGATTTCCTAATAATAATTAATCGGTATACTCTTATTTTTCGATGTATCAGTATTGTAGTTTATTTAATTTTCAATAAAAAATAAGTGGAAGTAAACCACCTAACGAGTTTCTATAAACTGTCGGCATCTCTTAATTATATGTCATTGGGTTGTGTCACAGTGCTGAATTTAATTACGACATATGTTTCTGAAGTCAGAACCTACTGGGATGCCGACAGTTTATAGTAGTGATGGGAATAATCAATATATTTTAATAATCGATTATTTTAAAACGAGATATTTTAACAAGATAAATTCAAATTCAAAACTATTTGAATTCGAGAAAATAAGCTTACGCTTCTTATAGTTTGCACACTTTAAACATAATATATAAAATTACGAAAACACTATTCGTGAAAATGCAAAGTGTCTTAATTAATAAGACAATTTCAATGGATATTTATCGCCTTAAATTGTCTTATTAATTAAGACACTGTTTGCATTTTCACGAATAGTTTTTTCGTAATTTTATAGAGATATTTTATTAATCGATTAAATTAATAGTTAACCTTTCAGTTTAAAAATATAATAAGCGTGGGGGGGGTGTGTATAATTTTTTTCGAAGGGTCGTTTTTCGGGGGTGGTATTTCGAAGGGTTGGTATTTCGAAGGGTTGGTATTTCGAGGGGATGGTATTTCGAGGAGGTGGTATTTCAAGGCGTATTTTTTTCAGGGAGTGATTTTTATGGAGGGGTTTTTTCGGGGGATGAATTTCAGCAATCCGTAAGGATTATTTTTAGGGGGGTTTTTTCTGTCGGAAGATGTTTTTTCAGAAGTGGGGTTGATTTTCCAGGAATATTTTTACATGGGGTAGTTTTTCATGATGTGCTTTTTTTTCCGTAGGTGTGATTTTCCACAAAAGTTTTTACAAGGGATGGTCTTTTAATGTGTGGTTTTTTGAGGGAGTGATTTTAAGGGTTTGTTTTTAAGCCCGTGGTTTCATAAGCATTTTTCCCTGGGGGTGATGTTTATTAGTAGTAAAGATTGGAATTTTTATATAATTAAAATTATTTAATGATTTATTTAATGAAATACAAAACAACCGTTAAATAAGTGATTATTATTATTACTATATAATATTTAGTAGTTCTGTCTACCGAGATAATAAGCGATACAATTGTTTATAATAGTTAATAGTCCAGTCTATCAATTATTTAAATTAGTAATTTGCCCGACGAAATAATCGCTTAAATTAGTATATACTATTTTACCCGATCAAATAATCGCTTAAATTAGTATCTACTATTTTACCCAATCAGGTAATCGTTTTAATTAGTACATAATATTTTACCCGATCAAATAATCGCTTAAATTAGTATATACTAATTTACCCGATCAAATAATCGCGTAAATTCGTATTACTATTTTACCCGATAAAATAATCGCTTAAATTAGTAAGTACTACTTAGTAATTACTAATTAGTAATTACTAATTTACCCGATCAAATAATCGCTTGAATTAGTATATACCAATTTCCGCATAATAATCGATTATATCGATACATTTCAATGATCGACTAATTACTAATTAGTATATTGATTATTCCCATCACTAGTTTATAGACACTCGTTAAGTTTTTGTTTTTCTAGTTATCAGCTGTCGGTCGATTTTCTATATTTTAATTTACAATTCTAGGTAGAAACACAAGATTGAATCACTTTGCGAAATCAAAAGAATAAAGGATGGTAAGTTTAGTCAGTGGAATAAAATAAAATCAGTGCTTTTTAAATTATATCCAGAAACATCATAAAAATACTGAGGGCTATATTATTATCAAAAAGTACAAAAATATCATATACAGGATTTCTAAAAGCTAACTAACAGCAACTATTTTGTCAGTTTAAAGATAAAAATTCTGAAGTACGCTCTTGGAATTAATATCATTTAATGACTTTCATCTCTACTAACAATTTTCATTACCCTTAGGGCGCTCTTATATGGACATTTTAAACGCGAGGCGAAACGGAACCGGGCGCGAGCGTTTTAACACATGGGTTTATATGAAAGTTCCTAGACGGACGGGTGCTGGCATTTCCTCCGCCTCGCACCCGTCCATCTAGGGACTCTCATACAAACCTATGTGTTAAAACGTAAACGCTTGCGCCCGCTCCCTTTCCGCCTCACGTTCAAATCGTCCATATAAGAGCGACCTTAAAAACAAACATTAATATTTGAATAAAAATATTTAGTGCATATTTTAGAAACACTGCACATAAAACATTCACACATTACAAATAAGTACTATTAAGGCACATCGAATCGTTCACTCTTAAAAAAATGAGATCAACTCACTATTGACAAATATAACTTTTGGTGAACAATAACCAAACTAACTAACCAATAATTATCATATTATCACTTTTGTTAAATATCTATTCAATCAGTTTAAAGGTAACAACTCATTAGAACTCGTTAGATGTTAGTGAATATTATCTTTAAACTGATCATTTGTTTCTTCAAATACAAAGTTGTAATACTACAACTTAAGACAATCAAATAATAATAATAAACACCTAATCTAGATACACGATTTCAGCTGCTTGTGTTCCTGCCTAACCATCTTTAACTGATGACTAGCTTCGATGATATCAGGTTTTAAATCTCTGTATTTGCTCAGTTCCTCCAACAGAACGCTCTTCTTTTCTCGTAGGGTTTTCAGAGTTTTTATGAGATAGGCCACGTTGGGCAAACTCAATTGCTCGTCGCTGAGCCAAGGATATTTTTTCTGAAAATAGCAACGTTTGTAATAAAATTCACTGGAAGTTAATAGCACTTGGTTAGTAACTGTATGGATACTTTATTTACCTCATATCTCTGCAATTCTTGTTCGTAATGCTTAATTTTTCCTTCAAACGATTTTAATTCCTCCTTGGACATTACTTCAAAACTGTCTAACTTTGTTTTAGATGTTTTTAATTGACTGAAAAAATTATAACATATACAAAATTGTATGATTGAACTTTGGTTCTTTTAGTATTGAGCCTTCAACCATATAAACAAAAAAAATATTGAGCTAGTTACAATATTATTATTATTTTGTTTTTATATTATGCTCTATAGTTTAAGTTGACTTATGTCAAACATGTACTTCAGTCAGTACATCAATAAATATGAATATGAATAAACAATATCAAATTTAATTCAATTCAAGCCAGGGTTCGGAAATATCATATATATAAAAATATCAAAATATCAGATATTTATCCAATATATATCTACTCTCGATAATTATTGTTGTTCATAAATATTAATATTGTAACATCCATTTCCGACGCTCGCCACTAGCAACCATCCTTGTCGCACAGGCATTCTCGCACTCATCCACCACCCTCGTGTACGCGCCAATGGAATACGGTCAACATCACCACAGCTACCCCTCGGATCGCAACCGGACGCCTATAAGATACACACCCCCGACTGAAAAAGAAACTCTTGCTAGCGCTGATCACGGCCTAACATTGAGCTCTGCCTTGCACTGATTACGGTCTTGGAAAAAGCGATTTACATATAGCTGTACAAAACTTTGCAAATAGTTGTGTTCAATATACGTCTTGAAACAAAACGTCTCTCCGTCATATCCAAATCCCCTACAATAGTTATATTATTTATTAATTACACAGGGGAGTTTTTCTTTGAAGTATAAATGTCCCAATTACAGCATGTAAATCTTCACATATTGGTTGTTTTTTTAAACGAGTTGAATTTGTAGTTTCAAAGCTTGTTGCAATAAGGGCCGTGATATCCACCTTTTAATAAAGTTCCTAGTAGTTAATAGGAACATTATAGTATATTGTTAAAGAGTGGATATGGCTTATATCTCACTCGGTATTTGGGGCACTCACCTACGGCGTTGTGCTTCAAAATTTGCCTTTGTTAGATATTGTCATATTATCCACTCTTGTTTTACAATATTCTATTATGTTCCTATTAACTACTACCAACTTTATTAGAAGGTGGATATCAGGGCCCTAAGTTTTAGCAATTTCTTAATTAATTAAAAAAACTACAACTGGGAGCATTCAAGAAATGGGGGAATACCCGGTGAAGTGCAAAATAATGATTTTGTGCATCCCATAAATATTCATGATATATATCGTAGTTTATAATATATTGATATATATCATGATAGATATCTGATGATATATATCATCCAAACCCTGATTCAAGCCAAATAAAAAATTTAGATTCTTATGAGCCACATACCTCTTTATTATTTTCAAGTCTCTTTCTAACCTATCGTTCAACATAGAGAAAATCCTAAAGCATATTTTCATTTTCGAGAGGTAATTATTTTCTTTCCGTTGCTTATCCACTGCCGACAAGGCAAGGCTGCGGGTTGAAAAATCCTTCACATGGTCTTTCCTTGCATATTGCAAATAGGACTCTCTACCAAGTGCGTGTTGAAGAGTGGAATTTAATAAACTCAAGTCAGTTAAAATAGAGTCCATTTTCGCATCTAGAATAAAGAAAAATCCATTTGGTTATTTTATAGCAAAATATGAAAAAACAGAACTACAACACGACAATTTGTATAATTGCAGTAGATGGTAAAGATAACAGTAAATGAAGAATTCTTCAATCAACGCAGATAACTTTAGCATAGATTTTAAATTAGGAAATTACTGAACCCTCTATAGAAGCAAAAGAAGTCCGGTGTATCCCAATAGTTTAAAACCACGTGTATTATTTTTTGTAGTAGTTATTAAACCTGATACGGAGTCGAATAAACTTACTTGTTTCTGCCAGCTCGGATGTTCTCTTCTTCAAAGCCAAGGTAATATCCTGCGCACAGTCGTCATAGATTTTATTTATTACATCGTTATCCATAAAATTTCGAATTGCTATTTCTACTATTTCTCTTGAATCCATGTTTACTTTGGTTGAACAAGGTCAATTTTCAAACAAAAAAATAACCGTCAAGCCGACTGAGAAGGACAGTTAATTACAGGTGAAGTTAGCAACTTTCAAAATGACGTTAAAAACAAGATAGCAAACAATATAATATAATAAAAGATGTTTTATTAATATTTTAATTACATTAATAGTCATTGTACGTTTTATAGAATAAATGGCATTAGAACTACTTATATTAACGCACAAGTATTGTAAAACGTTTGTATTGCAATTAAAAAAAAACAATTATTTGAGTCTTGAACAAGTTTCTTATCTTTCACGTGGTGAAACATATTTAACTATGATTTAATAAAGAAAACACTTGGTTAAATTTCACTAATATATATTAGTGAAATTTAATCAAGTGTTTTCTTTATTAAATCAAATTATTTGAGTGTTCACAAATATTGTGTAATATAGGCAACTTAATGAGCAATAAAATTATCTTATTTTATTAATAAATAAAAATAAACAAAGTAGTTTAAAGATTGGTTCATATTAACAAAAATTAGAAAATTAATAATTTAAAGATGATAATAATTTATTTTTAAAAAGTTAATAACGTTTTTGAGTTCTAAGTTGCGCCTAATAAATAAATAATCACTTTTTAAATAAATAATATTGAAAACCTTAATAAATCAGAACAATTACATAAAATAACTAAAATAAACGTTGATCGATTAGATAATTAACATATAAAAAGTATATTTTAAAGTATTTTATTTTATGCAGGCATCTTAAGTTGCATATATTATACAATCAGTTTTAGAACAATTTTTAATGAAATTCTTATTTATCTGAAATAGTTCAATATAATGGCAACAGATGGAGATCAACAATCTACCTTCTTTCTTATGCATCTTCAATAGTTCCGTGGGGAACTTCACTCCAATGTGCACCAAATATTTTCCAACGTACATTTTCAAATGTGACGTTTGTGTTTGGCGTGTTTAGTGTTTGCTTTCCACGAAAAACAAGAGTGGAGTTCAATTGAAGAATACACAAGTGATGGAGGAAAAATGCATTTCGTACATACACGTACAAAAACTGGGTGTGTTAATCTCATATCTACCTTTACTATTCTTATTTTAACCAATAATTAATTTAGGACACAATATTCAGGAAATTCGAGAAAGGGCCCTTTTCAACATCGTATCGAAATTGGAAAGGGGCTTTCTGTACGACAACGAGTTGGCCAGGAGTAAAGAGTTGTTGTTGAAGCTGTTTGAGTGGTTCAAGTTCGATGAAGTGAAACACGAGAATGTCGTTTTGGATCTCATAACATGCATCCTAAAGGTAGCTTTAATAAATGCAATCAATGTGTTTCTACAGTATTATCAAGATGAAACGTGTTTCAACAGTGATACTGAAATAAAATGTATTTCAACAGTATTATTGAAACAACAGTATTATTGAAACAACAGTATTATTGAAACAACAGTCTTATTAAAATTATTATTATTATTATTAATCATTTCAACAGTATTATTAAAATAAGTAAATCACTTTTATTTTTTATATTTCTTTAGACTGAATGTGGAACTATGTTGATAAGTCTTTTCGGTGCAAGTGAACTAAAGCAAGAGGTTGAGGAGATTAAGAAAGTAGTATCCAGTGATATTCATGTCAAAATTGAGGAAATCCTAAATTTGTTGGATGTCGATGATTCCGTGACATCATCGGATTATATTGTTCCGCCATTGCAAAGCGATCTTCCGTTGAGTTACAGAAGCGATGATTCTTTGCAGTACAATGGTGTTGAATCGACGGCAACGCCAATCGAAGTTTACGCTAGAGCTAGCGCTTCAACACAAGCCAGAAGCAAGTGAGTGTTGTATTTATAAATTCAATACCAGTTATTTCCTTTATCTTTACCTTTGTTTATTAAATGGACATTTCCGGCAGGATGTTTATTATAGTGAAAAGTTGGTTATTAAATTATTAGTCAAATCGGATATAACTAACTATTCACCAACGTTTTAGTTGAGAAGATGTTACATTTATAAAAATCACTCATTTATCTTCACTTTTGTTTATTAAAATTTTATGTTATGTTTATTATAGTGAAAAGTTGGTTACTAAATTATTAGTAAAATCAGACATATCCAGCTATTCACCAATGTTTGAGTTGAGAAGATGTGCCATTTATAAAAATCACTCTGTATATAGTATTTTTTGTTATTAAGGAATGAGAAAAAAAGTTTGAATACTCCGATAACTAGCCGACCGACTAGCATTGCCTATTACACGCTGCCTTGGCAGTCGCTCGTTGCACCAGATCGTCATGTTTTGGAATCGGTGGAAGACGCTTTACGAAATCCGACCGATCCGTCGAGTTTATTGAATTCATGCGATTTCTTTAGTAACATTTTATTACACGATTTTCCCGCCGAAGTTTTCTTGCAGAGACCTTCAATAATTAAGGTGAGTTTACTTCAAATAAAATTTGTACTTTAAACAGCTCTTTATCATTCGTTGTTTTAAAACTAAAAGTCACTAAGTACTATTAATTACCTGTGTGCTTAATTTTATCATGTTAAAATGTCTGTCTTGCAAAGACGATTACACTTTAAAATAGGAAGCACATTGCTTTGTGATTCTAAATATTCAACTTGTTTTCAGTTTTTATACACTTGGAATAAAACTTGTATTTTTATTTTTTATAGATATTTCATGATTTATTATGGTCGAGTCCTTCATCTCGAATAACCACGGCAATTATGACTTGTTTGAATAAATTTACGAATGCTTTAAAAACAAGAATATTGCACTATAGCGATCCTTGTACGTTCGAAGTACAAAACACCGTAAGTATTTTATTATTACTAAGGCTGAAATTTTATCAAATTTAAGTATTTAAATATTCATTTAGAAACATATTCAAATATTTGAAGAACTTGAATATTCAAATATTTCAATAGTCAAGTATTTGAATATGATTTTAAATGAATATTCGAGAACCTAAATTTGTAAAATTCCCAGATTTAATCAGGACATGTATCAATTATTTGCTTTATTGTTTGACCAAATTTTTCATTTGAATATTTGAATATTTTAATATGATTTTCAATAAATATACGAGTACTTAAATTAGACCAAATGTTATTCAAAATATGCATACAAAATTTGGTTTAATGCATTAACTACCGTGCCAGAAATTGGCAAAGGCGGCACTACTTTTTCATGCCTCAGAACTAAATCTAGCGCGGAATCATATATAACTGCTGCGGCGCCGTAGCCTACATTTCGTGTTATCCATAATTTTACATATCTAATGTTTTATTAAATATGATATATTGTTTTATATTTTCGTCCCCCCCCAGTGAAAATCTCAGCTACGTCCATGCAAAAGCATATTCAAATATGTCAATAATATAGTGATTGAAATATTCATATTTTCGTATTCCAATATCGGGCTATTTGAATTATTCGTATTCGAATCCTAGCCTTAATTATTATTATTGTTTTGGTGTTTTTGGAATTAAGTTTTCCCACTTTGTAGAAGATATTTACAGCTGCTTCATCCTTGTCGAGTCCTGTGTCTGATAGCTATTATGTCCAACCCAGAGAAACGGTTAGGGAGCAATCAGAAGAGACGGTGTTTCTCATGAAAAAACAAATGAATTTACCACAATACTGTTTGAACACGATCATTTCGGTTTTTGATTATTTGTATATTCCTCCAGGATCGGGTGATGGATTCAAACGGAAAAAATGCCAGGTATGTCACAATTCTTGTATAAAAGTAAAAGTGACTATACTTGGGCTGCCGACCATGTAGAGTGATCACGTGAACGTAGGAAACCACGAAGCCAATAGAAATATCCGTTGATCAATGTACGAATATCACCGAGCAATAGCAGCCGCTAGACTGAAATTAGCTGATTATGCCACTCTGCATGTTCCGCGGCCCAAGTTTGGTTCTGATATTATTTCATTTACTTAGTGATTTTTACCTTTATACCAACGATATTAATTTTTTTTCTCTAATCTTGCGATTTTAATATATGTACCAATGATATTATTTTTATTTCTCTAATTAGAAAAATTAGAGAAATGAAAGTAATACCATTGGTATAAATGTAAAAATTGCTAGATTAGAGAAAGAAAAAAAAAATCACGGAAATAATGATTATAGATTATTTAATATTTATAAAGTTTTAGATATAGTGAAGTTATTAATTAAGAAAATTGGAGAAAGAAAAGTAATATCTTTGGTATAAAAGTAAAGGTCAAAAAAGGGGATTAGAGAAAGAAAAGTAATTTCTTTAGTATAAAAGTAAAAGTCGGAATTTTACTTTTATACTAAAGAAATTACTTTTCTTTCTCTAATCCCCTTTTTTGACCTTTACTTTTATACCAAAGATATTACTTTTCTTTCTCCAATTTTCCTAATTAATAACTTCACTATTTCTAAAACTTTATAAATATTAAATAATCTATAATCATTATTTCCGTATTTAAAATTCATTTGATATAAATTACACATTTTTTAGATAGGTATTAATTCAGCTTTATCCCTTCTTACCGACTGCATCGAGCTGTTAAGCATGTGTGTAGGAAAAGGTCTTTGGAATGAAAGTGAAAATGAGGTTGTTAAAATAAATCTTGCAAAACTAAATGACGTGTTTACAAAATTTGGGGAAGTATTGGAGCATTTTCGGTAAGTGGAAGTAATTAATAAATAAATACAGTTTTTCTCATTGTTATTTACTCTCTAATAGAGTTTTCAAATTATCTACTAATAAGGCTGGAGACTTCATCACCGAATTTGCAAAGCAATTGTAGTGAAAATATAAAAGCTCTTTTTTAAAAATGAAAAAGTTATTCATAATTTTATTTATACAAAGTGAAGGCTGGAAGAGTTTCAAATGTCCTAATAATATACATAAATGATTTGTTTCCTATTTTATCTAGGCTTGAAGTAATGTCGAGTGATTGGCAAGACGATATCAGAATGGTACATATTTTTTTACTTTGTTCATTTTGCGATTTATTTAATAACATCATTCCTGAAAGAGGAAACTGTAATGCGATTCTGCCAAAGAGTTTAAAGAACACTATATCCAATTGTCTGATGGATCCATCTTTTTCTCGATTGTTTCCCAACTATCACGAGAATCTGGTCATCATAGTGAAAGTAAGTCTAAAATAATTACTTCAAATTGAATGCTTGTATAAAATTGACGAATGCCTGAAAATGTACAGCATGTACAGGAAATTTTTGTTTTAAGTATACATACAGGGAATTTTCTATTGGGTATATATATGCATAGGTTTTTTTTTAAAGAGTTCAATTTGAAGCTTAAAACGAGTGTTTTCCACTCCCAGACTAAGCATGAAGTAAATTTTCAGGCTTTTCTAAACGAAATTTTACTTCATGCGCCACGCCTAATAAAACACTGAAAGCACTGAAATATTGTGAACGATTAAACTTCTCCTCAAATCAGTTTCTTATACGCGTGGTGCATGAAGTAAAATTTCGAGTTTAGAAAAGCCTGAAATTTTACTTCATGCTTAACCTGGGAGTAGAAAACACTTGTTTAAACTCCAAATTGACCTTTTTTAAAAAAACAACGAATATTTAAAAATCTACAACACATAATTGGGATTTGTATACTCAAAAGAAAAACTCCCTGTATATACATTATGTTTATATATTTAAAAGAAAAAATCTTAGTATGTTATATAATAAGTCATTCATAACATTTTTTTGTTATTAACAATGATAGATATTAAACATTTAAAACTAGAGTTAGTCTATTGAATTTCTCCAGATATTTTTAATGTAATAGGTACACTCATAGGAATGATAAAAACTGGGGAAGATTTTTTTCTAAAATCCACTTTTAGAGTTAACTTTATAATATTTTGAATTGTGGAGGCTTCTACTTCGTTATACATGTTAATTTAACACAATAAAACACTTTTAACTTTGTTTGTATAACACAATTCTCCACAAATTGTGTTATACAAACAAAGTTAAAAGTGTTTTATTGTGTTAACCTTATAATAGCTCGCCCGTTAATAGGTTAATGAACAACAAAATAAACAGCTTGAATAAGTTTATCATCTTTCATGTGGTGAAAAATATTTACCTTTGATTTTAAAATCTTAAATAGTTTTAATTTATTAAGCCAATAATACACTTACTCAGATTCTAAAATCATTAATACACAATGGTTTTTGAATTCGCAATTATAAGATTTTGAAAACTGCCAACTATCATAAATAAAAAACGTTTTGGTTTGCTTTTTTCCTGCAAATAATACATTTTATCTGAAACTGTAGTTTTTTCCATTGTTTTCCATTTTGGGGAGTTTTTGTTTTGATATGTATCCTGTGTCTCATACAGTGTCTCATATCAACAAAAAAAACTTCCGAAAATGGAAAACAATAGAGAAAAGTGTTTCAGATAAAATGTAATATTTTCAGGAAATTCAGTTTTGTTGTGGAATTACTATTTAATTTATATTTTTGTAATTTGTTTTATTTTTGTACTATAAAATTATATTGTTACATGTGTAAAATAAAGAAGTAAATCAATAAATTTATTTTATTCTTATATTTTAATTTATTCTTTTTAGAGGTTTATAGGATCATATGAAATAAACTCTTTCAGAAAATACGAACAAGTGCAAGAAATTTGTAAAAGCATGTCGGCTACGATTATATTAATGAGAAATTGGAAATCGTCACCGACTGTTAACAACATTAATTTCGCCAAGCAGGCTGTACTATCTCTGGAACTGCATAATTGTTTCGGAATTTTGAACTGCTTCATCGAACTCTGTGCGAATAAATTGAGTATGCACAGTTTCGAGGAGGAAATCCTAGACGATATAGATTGTAAGTTATTATTTATGTAAATACAGGTGCATTTAAAGTTATCAGTGGTAACCAGAGCTGTTTTAATTACAAGCAAAATGTACTCGAGTACTGAATACAAGTACTCTGGGAAATATGTACTCGAAGACTAAGTACAAGTACGTAACAATAGGTACAGTACTTTTATGAGTACAAAGTACTGAGTACATGAAGAATATCACAATAATAAATAATAAACAAAAGAGTAGAGTCTTTGGTAAAATAATATTTTTGTATATTTTGAATTTCATATTAAATTAGTGTTCTATACACGTAGCGTGGCGCATGAAGTAAAATTTCGAGTTTAGAAAAGCCTGAAAATTTGGATTTGCCGGGCTCGCTTCGCTCCGCCCGGCAAATCCAAATTTTCAGGCTTTTCTAAACTCGAAATTTTACTTCATGCTTAATCTGGGAATGGACGACACTCGTTTAAAGTTTCGAATTGGACGATTTTATAAACTATTGGTGAAGGATGTATGGGTGACGAGTGTGTGTGGGGGTGAGGGTAGATGGAGGGGGGAGAGGAGGAAAATGTATGAGAGGGTAGGGCTGTCGGAGGCGAAGGTAATGGAATGGCTAGGAAATGGGGTGAAGGTGGATGAGTGGGTGAGGGGGAAAGGGAAGGAGGTAGAAGGGCAAGAAAGGCAAGGGCGTATTGAGAGAAGTGAGTATAATGATATGTATGGGAGGTGGCAGGTGTATGGAAGAGTGCCGAAGTATTTGATAGAAAAGGGATGGGGTAGAGAGGATAGGGTGATTGTGGCAAGGGCGAGGTGTGGATCGGAGGAGAGAGGAAGGAAAGTATGGATGGGGGAAGAATATGGAAGGTGTCTGTTGTGTGGACAGGGGAAGGACACTTGGCGGAGGAATGTGAGGGGGTGAAAGAGGAGTGGCTGGGAGCGAAAGGGAATAGAAGGGTAGTGGAGTGGATGAGAGAGGATGGGATCGGGATAAGGACGTTGGAAAAGCTGGGGAGGGAGAGGGAAAAGAGAAGGGAGGGTAAGAGGGATACGGGAATGGAGTAATAACGAATGAATTGTAAATAGTTTGTAAGATATGCCAATAAAGGTCTTTTTTTTTTTTTTTTTATAAACTATCTAACTAACTGGCAACTACCCACTGAACACAGAAACATTTTAACCATTGCTCGAATGTTCAACATGATTCACATGATATCTTATAGATTTCGTTTCACTTCACTTCTTTTAAACAATTACGAGATGAGTACAACACGAGCAGGAGACGTGCAGAACACGAGATGAGCACAAGACGTGCACGACATGAGACGAGCATGGGGCGTTTAACACACTCGTGTCTTGAACGTCTCATGCTCGTGTCCTGTACTCGAGTACATTTTAAGCCGGGTAATTGTACTCAGTACTCGAGTACATTTTACCTGTACTCGGAACAGCTCTGCATACTGGTAACAGATAGAATAATTGCCAATATTAACATTGAAGTAACTACAACTACTCTCTTTTGTTAATTTGGATAAATGACATTAGAAAAATCCAAGGGACTGTCTTTTGTTAATTTTGACATATGATTTCTTAGTTCACTGTATTTTGTTAATAGAAAAAATATTACTGGACTTTTCCTGAATGAAATTTCCAGAAGACAGTTAACCAAGTTTTCTCATATTAATTGCTAATAAATACAAAAGGCAGTTTATAAATATTTTTATCGTCAACTGGCAAAATGTACAGAAAACTGTACTCGAGTACATTTTAAGCGGGGTAATTCTACTCAGTACTCGAGTACATTTTACCTGTACTCGGAACAGCTCTGCATACTGGTAACAGATAGAATAATTGTCAATATTAACATTAAAGTAACTACAACTACTCTCTTTTGTTAATTTGAATAAATGACATTAGAAAAATTCAAGGGACTGTCTTTTGTTAATTTTGACATATGATTTCTTAGTTCACTGTATTTTGTTAATAGAAAAAATATTACTGAACTTTTCATGGATGAAATTTCCAGAAGACAGTCAACCAAGTTCTCATATTAATTGCCAATAAATACAAAAGGCAGTTTATAAATATTTTTATCGTCAACTGGCAACATGTACAGAAAACTGTACTCCTGTACTCGAGTACATTTTAAGCGGGGTAATTCTACTCAGTACTTGAGTACATTTTACCTGTACTCGGAACAGCTCTGCATACTGGTAACAGATAGAATAATTGTCAATATTAACATTAAAGTAACTACAACTACTCTCTTTTGTTAATTTGAATAAATGACATTAGAAAAATCCAAGGGACTGTCTTTTGTTAATTTTGACATATGATTTCTTAGTTCACTGTATTTTGTTAATAGAAAAAATATTACTGGACTTTTCATGGATGAAATTTCCAGAAGACAGTCAACCAAGTTCTCATATTAATTACCAATAAATACAAAAGGCAGTTTATAAATATTTTTATCGTCAACTGGCAAAATGTACAGAAAACTGAGTGTTTTATGAAAATCTGAAGCAATCACATCTGTTTTTCATTTCTAGTGATGAGCATAATCGATTATATTTGTTAGAATCATAATTTAATTGAATGATACTACATTTTATGTAGATAAAAAGGAAGTAATCGTATAGTACTTCCTTTTATTTAGATCAGGGGTTCTCAACCTTTTTCAGGTCGCGCTCCCCCCTTATAACTTCACACCCCCCCTTCCTAATTTTATTTGAGTTTTGTAGTTAGATTGAAACACCATTATAGCCTCATTTCACTTAACGTACTCTTTAGGAAATCTGTCGCGCTCCCCTAATATCTTGCCCGGCGCTCCTAATGTGGGGTGCGCCCCCCCCCTGGTTAAGAAACCCTGATTTAGATGAAAAACAAGTGAGTCAGTCGTCTATTCCTAAAACCTCTAAATCCATTTGAAAACAATGGATTTTGGGGTTTTTGGAAATAGGCGACTCGAGTATACTTTGTTTACATTTTATTCTCACCTCAGTAGGCTTGTTTTGTTTCCCCTTATGTTGGCGTGTTGTATTTTGGATAGTGTAGATTGAAGTATTTTGTTAACCTATTACTTTAATAAAACGTTGCCAAACAATGTAGCAAAATGCTAAAAGTAATATTTTTACATGTGAATGAGGGATGTTATAAAATGCAACATTGCAATTCACCTAACCAAAAAAATGCAATGACGTAACCAAATTGTTGATAACTTTTTCTACTACCAACAAAAATGTCACCCTATCAATAAATAAAATGTAAACAGAGTTTACCTTTCTTTCAAATAATGATTTTAACGATTATAACCAACTAACCCATCTCTATTTATTTCATTTCCATCATTCCATCATAAAAAATAATCCCGTAATCAAGGCTGTAGCCAGGGGGAGGGGGGGGATATGGAGGTTCAAATCTCCTCCCTCCGAAATATTCAGAATGGTAAATGTTTGTAAAAGCGGCTCCCCTCAATTTTTTTTCTAGCTACCACCTTGCCCGTAATAATTATGATTATTTCTGTTTTAGATTTTATCGTCAGTGCTTTATCACATAAATATGAAGACATAAAACTTGAAACTTATAAGTTGTGCCAGAAAAAAGTTATATCTACAATAGGAGCTAAACTAAACGTATCAAAATCAAGCTCTCCCGGAAGTCAAATATTGTTTTTGCTGAGGGAGAAAGTGTTAAAGGAGATTATTTTATTTGGAATGCTGGACACGAACATTGAAGTAAGTTAACAATTTCATCAATTTAAGGGTAAAAGTCACTAAGTACGTGCAGTTAATGATTTTAACCCTCATTATTTATTAACGAACAACAAAATAAACAGCTTGAATAAGTAAAGATAATTAATGTGGTAAAACATATTTAACTATGATTTTAAAATTATAATAAACAAAATATGATGTAAGGTAACAATTTTGTCAATTTAAAGGTAAAAGTCACTAAATATATGCAGTTAATGATTGTAACCCTCATCATTTATTAACGAACAACAAAATAAACAGCTTAAATAAGAAAAGATAATGAATGTGGTAAAACATATTTAACTATGATTTTAAAATTGTAAAATAAACAGCTTTAAATTCTTTAGCCAATAATATACTGACTCAGAATTCTGAAATCAATAATACGCAATCATATTTAAATTGGCAATAATAATATTTGGAAAACTGGCTTCTGTCATGAACTGGAAATGTTTTTTATATATCTTCAAAAGCGTAAATGCTATCTAATGCCCATTAGCTTATGGTGTTTAGGCTTTCGAACATATATAAATTGCACAGGCCATAATACATGGTGAAAGATGTTCAGTATTCTTTAAGCACTGGTTCAGGAATTTACTGATGATGGCGTTGAAGTCTGAAACGCGTATCCGGTGAATGAATGAGTACTGAACACAAATTCATATTCTTGGTATTTGGAAATGTTTTTATTTGATTTTCTACTTGTTAGTACTTGCAGTGGGTGCTATTATTTACAATTCATTTTATTGTTGATTTAAAATTATGCTGAAGATATTTTATTCATTTTATTGCAGATTCAAAATTATGCAGAAGATATTCTAGTACACATAATGAAATGCAAAATTCTGGTTCCTGACGATGTTTGGAATCAAGTGATGGTGGCGATAATTCCAGTGATGCCTCTGCTTGTCTGTCACGTGAATAAATCCAGTTTAGGAAGGACTATTTTGTGTATTTTGGATCCGGACAGAAGCGCTAGTTTAAATATTCCCACCTGTGAAGTAAATAACTTTACTATGCTGTGTTTTATAAGTAGAAGGACCATCAAAAACTTTTCAATTTACTCTGCCGAAATATAACTAAACATGAGTTCCGTTGTGGACCCCGAATAGTGTGAACGTCGAGCGTATGTGACCCACGTGGTTGTTTCACAAATCCTTTTTCATCCTATCTATTTCACCCTTATACCTGCAGTACACACAAATGGCTCTTTTCAGTGAGCTGATTCAAAAGATCTAACTCACTTCAAAGAGTCGATTCATTGAGCCAGCTCAAAAGAGTTACATGATTCAGTTACGAGCGAGTGAGCCGCCGAGAGTTCTGACTCTTATAGATTCATCTTATTCGCCAACTCATTAAATTGATCAATACGGTGATTAATAATGTTATACAATGATTGCAATAATTTAATCATAATTTATACAAATACGTAAGAGTATAAATATGTGATCAAAATTATAACAATTGCGTATTAATTTCGTGCGATTACACTTCAAGTGTGTTTAAATATATTGAATACGTGTGCGCGCCTATAAAAACACATACATTCAGCACTAAAACAGCGATCCAACTCCAAATCTCCGACCTGGATCGCGACGATTTATGAATCATCGCGATGCAACGTGGAACTGGGTCGCAATGAGCGAGCTAGATCAATCGGTTCAGCCGCTCAATCGGATTCAAGAATCGTCATGACTCTTTTAGAGTTGAATCGCCGCTAGCTCAATCGGTTCAGCCGCTCAATCGGATTCAAGAACCGTCATGACTCTCAATCGGTTCAGCCGCTCAATCGGATTCAAGAACCGTTATGACTCTTTTAGAGTCAAATCGCCGCTAGCTCGATGGGTTTACGCATCGAAATTCGAATCGATGATGCTGCGATAAAATAAGATAGGAGACGATACCTATTTTCTTACTACAATAACAAACACTTCTTATTAAATTTACAATTTTGGTTACAAATAGGTGACGAAAGAAAAATTAGACTTCTAATGATTACTATACAGTAAACATGGGTGTTTGCTTATGATATTTTAAATTGTAGTATATGTGAATTAAAAGAGGCGAATTTTAATTAAAATAAACGAATAACATAGGTTTAGGAAATGCCGTGAAAAATTTTGTTTTTAGAAATCAATTAAGTAGTGCGGTCGTGTCCCAAGCCAAATTAAAATTGCTTACAAATTAATTTTAATTATATTTCTAATCTTACTAAGGCAATTAATCAACTATAAACATTATTTTTAATTTTTCTAATATTTTTCATTTTAATTAAAGATATGTTTGAATTACTTACATAACGAAACATAATAACACACATAATTGAAAAAAAATAAAGATGATTCACTAAAATGGCGCAGACTAATTAATACCGAAAGTAAAAAGTGCATGCTCAGCAAGGCCGAGCCCAGACAGCCTGCCGATTGACGAGCCGCGTGAAAATCAAGAACCGTTAATACGGTGCGAATCAACATTCAAGGTGAGTCGTGTAACTCTAGAAAACCGGGCGAATCAAAATGAGTCATGGCTCAAATAGAGCTGAACATTTTGAACTGAGCCACTTGGCTCACTTCACTGAACTGATTCTTTGAGTCGATTCGCTCAGGAGTTACCCATCTCTATCGTGTAGTCTTGGATAAACGAACCAAAACATCATTCACAATTTTTTTGTTTTTGTGTTGTGGGTGTGATGAGTTCCATATCAATGTTTCTTCTACATAATCCTCCAAAAAATCTAATGTTTTTTCATTAATCCACTCTATTTATATTTATTAATAATAATCGCGCTTGTTTTATATAAATGCTTGACACTCGTTTCGCCTCGTGTCCCTTTAACTCATGCCACAAAAACCATCTCCTAGGCGAGCGGTTGCGAGACGAGGCGAGTGTGTACTGCAGGCATTACAATCACCCATATTCTGAAAATCCATTCATTTTTACCCATCCGTATAACCACGTTTGTATTTTCCGTAAATCACTTTCCTTTCCTTGGGGATAGGGAAACTCTATTTATTAAACTATTTAAAATTACTGTGGCTGTGTAACAGCCCCTAGTCACCAAGACCATAATTTACGCAGAAGAAGAAGAAGATAACCAAACATATTGAGGTGTGGTTAAAGGGACCTTAGTTCGAAAATAAATGCAAAACGCTGTTTAAACACAAGAATTTTAAATAGAGGGTAAGCGGCACTTAATGAATGAACGTCAGTTGTGACTTCAAAATGAGTGCTGCTATTTCGTTTTCTTAGATTTCTCTGCTTCAATGTGATATTGCTTTTTCAGCAGCCAATAAGGTTGCATAATTCGATCAAACCATAGTTAAATTCATTTTTTCTAAGCCTACTTGCTAAATAAAAATTTAAATCAGATGATTTCCATTCGATCACCTATTACCTAGATTTCATCATTTGTTAAATCTTCAAAATTCTAACCTATATATTTAATATTTTAACTGCCATACGATGCGCCGCGCCGGCTGTCGTATATATTTCTGAGCAACTAGGCTGTACGACGGCGGGTAGTCGTTTGTTTATATTTCCAAAAATGTATTAAATTTAATATCCTAACCATATTCAGTGGCGGCCCTAGGGCGGTGTGAACGGTGCGCCGCACGGGACGCTGTCATGGGGCAACAGCCAAAAACTCTAATTTTTCAACTTGGAGGGGCGTCAACATGAGATCTCGCACCACCTAAAAATTTAGCTTGAACCTCCACTGCCTATTTAAAACCTTTATTAAAGCTTAAATGATGTATGATGATGTAATATTGCCTTTGGCCCACAAGGGTGTACATATGAAATATACACATGGCAGTTAAAGTGTTAAATTTAGAATAATCAATAGAAATCTAGGCACCTCACAAATATTAATAACTATCAATTTCCGATGGAAGATTTAAATTTTGGAAATGTCTTTTTTAATGATCCTGGCAACAGTTACTTTATTTATATCAGTTGTATATTGTAGGATTTTGAAGATTTGAAAATGTGTTAAAATGTTTTATCAAAGTCATTCCAACTTGATTACTTCTTTTAAAGAATCTATTCACACTTCTTTTGCTACACATTAATCCAAGAAATATGTTTTCTCTTATAAGAGAGTCTAACCAAATAGAAAAAAAAAACAACAATATACAGGGAATTTTTCTTTCAGGTATACATTTGCATACACTGCAAATTTTAACAACATTTTTTGCAATTTGAATCTTTAAACGAGGGTTTTCCACTCCCAGACTAAGCATGAAGTAAAATTTCGAGTTTAGAAAAGCCCAAAAATTTGGATTGGCCGCGTAGCGAAGCGGAGCGGCCAATCCAAATTAGGCTTTTCTAAACTCGAAATTTTACTTCATGCGCCACACGTATAAAACACTGAAATATCGTAAAGTTTAAAACATACGGCTTCTTCTTCGTTATTTAACATACGAGGTGTGTAAATAAAGTAATGAGACTAGAATATTTGTATTATATTGAGCGTTACTACGTGGTAATCCATATCATCAATATTGTGACTTGTTTCAATGTTTTTTACCACTTTATTTGAATAATCAGCAATCCAATATGTAGATGTAAATAAAACGTGACCCACTGAGCAAAAAACATACAAATAACGTTATATCAACATTGTAGCAACATTAAACGTTGTTTTAATGTTGATGAAACATTACTTAAATGGATTTGCTCAGTGGGGAGTCAAGTTCTACGCTGATCAAATTGTTTAAAACAGTAATTATAGGCAACCCAATAACTCTAATGTATATTAGGTTGCCTATAATTGTTGTATGTGTGTGTTTTTTAACCTTCAGTGTAAATCAGTCTTTCTAAACGTGATGCATGAAGTAAAATTTCGAGTTTAGAAAAGCCTAATTTGGATTGGCCGCTCCGCTTCGCTACGCGGCCAATCTAAATTCTCAGGCTTTTCTAAACTCGAAATTTTATTTCATGCTTAGTCTGGGAGTGGAAAACTAGTTAAAAGCCTCAAATTAACCGCTTTTAATGATCCTGGCAACTACACAGTTACTTTATTTATATCAGTTGTATATTGTAGAATTTGAAAGATTTGAAAATGTCTTAAAATGTTTTATCAAATTCATGGCAACTTGATTACTTCTTTTGAAGAATCTATTTACACTTCTTTTGCTACACATTAATCCAAGAAAAAAACAACAAAAATCATTCAATATTTCATTGTTTACTAAATATTGAATGATCAAAAATCATTCAATATTACATTTTTTATTAAATATTGAATGATTAAAAATCATCAATATTTAATTTTTTATTAAATATTGAATAATCAAAAATCATTCAATATCTCATTTTTATTTAGGTGATCAAAGGTAACATCGCCTTACTCTACTCGGAAAGTAGCCCGATTCGTGAAGAAGCCGTCTCCCGGTTATGCTGGCTACTGTCATCCGACAAAAACAACCCGAATCTACTCCCGAGATTAACCAACCTACACGACAAGGCCTTAAGCCTGATCTGCCAGTTAGCCCGCACGATCGATTACAACATTTACAAAAACAACCAGCACTTTTACCAACCCAGCGGGTTATATCAGGTCATCGAGTTGCTGAACTCGGATAAAATCGAGCCTGTTATAAGGCGATCCGCGGTGACGCAAATAAGTGTCATGACTGAGGACCCAATGTTGCATAAAACGTTTTTGCATAATGACGGGGTTAATACGATTAAAAGGATCATGGGTTCGGCTTTAAGAGAAGATGATTATAGGGATTATCCGGATTCGGTTATCGGGTGTATTTCAGTTTTGAAAAACGTTTGCTTGTATCATCCGAGTGTTAGGCAGGAATTGTCGAATGATTTGGATGTTTACATTTATGTTTTGAGGGGTGAGTGTTTTAAATAATCATCAAATGAATGGCACATTAGTTAAGATAAAATAATTTGTCAACAGGTTTTTTGAAGTGTATGAAATTTTGTATTCTTCATTATTTAACATACGAGGTGTGTAAATAAAGTAATGAGACTAGAATATTTGTATAGTATTGAGCGTTACTACGTGGTAATCCATATCATCAATATTGTGACTTGTTTCAATGTTTTTTACCACTTTATTTGAATAATGCTACGACTCGAGTTCTGACATATTTCTATATCTCGAGGGTGCGATGGAAAAAATTAGGTCATGTGCGCCTGTTTGTATGCGTGCCGGACTGTTATCACTGAGTAAACAACCGAGAAACGAGGCCAACGTCGATGTACGTTTGTTTTCGTTGTTGTTACCTGGGTCGGTCACTCTCGCCACAGACTTTCACGTGTTCGGGTCGTGCAAATCTGACGTCACTTTTAACGGTCCCCGTATTTATAAACCGTATGGGAATCGAAAAATGATTGTATGTGCGGACTCCCGAGATATTCACCACTGTTTAATACTTTTTAGCTATAGAAACACTGTAAATTTGTCTTCTTCTTCTGCTATCCCTTGTTGCCCCTTAGGGCGTCGGGTACTCGTTATCGAGCCATCTCCTCCATAACTGTTTATTCTCCGCGATTTTTCCTAGCTCTTCTGCGCTTTTCCCATGTCTCTCTCCTATTTCTTCAATTATGTTGGTCATTGTCTTCCTGGGTCTGCCTGGTTTCCTCTTTCCTTCCATGGTTTTTTGCTGCACCTGTTTTGTTAGTCTATAGTTGTCCATTCTCCTGACATGGGCATACCAATTTAGTTGTTTCTTTTCTATTTTGTTTGTTATTGTGTCCTGTTTTAAGTTGGCATATATCTCCTCGTTCCTTTTCTTATCAAATTTGGTGACGTTTGATATTTTTTGCAGGAATTTCATTTCTATCGTGGTTAATTTATTTTTATGTACCGGTAGTGTGGTCATTGTTTCTGTGGAGTATAGCACTGAGGGGATTACAATTTTGTTGTATATATGTTGTTTCGTTTTTGAATTTATTTCTTTTTTGCCTAGAATTGTCTTGTTTATCGCATAGTAGATGTTGTTTGCTTTCTTATGTTTGTTGGCTATTTCTGTGTCTATTTTTCCGTCGTTGCTAATGTAATGTAAATTTGTCAAACTTGAAATATGTTGAAACCCTAGTCGTAGAATTATTCAAATAAAGTGGTAAAAAACATTTAAACAAGTCTCAATATTGATTAATTAATGAGACCAGTTTATAATTTTTTTTTTATTCGAATAGAATTACAATTCAATATTGTCTCCCTCAAAATAACTTCCTTGGGAAGCCACACAGCGCTGGAGACGGTTCTCTCAATCCTCATAGCAGTGCTGGAACTCGGATACTGGAATAGCTTTCAGCTAGTCGGTTACAACCGTTTGAATGCGTCCCAAAATGTGTTTTCTTGAGGTGATTTTTGATCTCGGGAAGAGAAAAAAGTCACAATGACTCAAGTCAGGCCAATTAGCAGGCTTAGTGGCCACAGCAATATTTTTACTGGCCAAAAACTTGTTTATTCAAATTGCTATTTTCGTGCATATTTTTATTATCCCCAGTTCATTGTCACAATCTGATGAACGGTGGTGTGAGTTGAATTAAACTCTTCCCTGATCATTTTTACTGTCAACTGTTGCTCTAAACCAGTGATTCTCAAACTTTTTTGGTCCCTGGTGCCCTTAATGTACCAAATGTTGCGTGGCGCCCTAAATCAAAATTTTGATCCAATTAACGCTCTTCATCGTTGTTGATGTAAAGTCGAAATTATTTTGCGGCGCCACTGTAACCAAGCCGCGTTGCGCAGTTTGAGAACTCCCTGATCATTCTTACTGTCAACTAATGATCTAAACCAGTGGTTCTCAAACTAGTTTGGTTCCTGGTGCCCTTAATGTACCAGAATGTTTCCGTGGCGCCTTAAATCAAAATATTGGTCCAACTAACGGGTTTCATTGGTAACATTTGTTAAAGTAAAGCCAAAATTATGTTTTGTGGTGCCACTGCAGCCAAGCCGCAGCGCACAGATTGAGAATCACTGATCTAAACACACAAAGTCCCAGATTTTGTAGACATTTGAAACGATTCTTGAAGATGAAGGCCTTTCATTGCGTGATTAATCTTCAATCGACTCCCTTCCTTCTAATAATGCCATAAACCACCAAAAACCTAGACAATACACTGTTTCCGTAGGCCTGCTGAAGTTTTGCAGAAGGTTCCTGTTTGGTAGCTCTATAAAAAAGCTTACCAGCGGGGCTGGCCTCTCCAATTCGGGAGGAAGTAAAGAACTAACCTGGTTTAATCCTCGTACGTCTTTAGGAGGACTGGCGGTTTCTTCTTTTCCTTATCTTTGGGTACACTAATAAGCCGGAGGCAATTCCATAGCCGTTGGCAGGTTCAATAAGTCAGAGGTCGCACTATTTAAGATCAGTGAAACGTGGACGGCTTCTTCTTTTCGAGTCTCACGTTACAATATTTTGTTATTGAGGAGGGGATGCACTGTGTTCACTGATCTAAACACACAAAGTCCCAGATTTTGTAGACATTTGAAACGATTCTTGAAGATGAAGGCCTTTCATTGTGTGATTAATCTTCAATCGACTCCCTTCCTTCTAATAATGCCATAAACCACCAAAAACCTAGACAATACACTGTTTCCGTAGGCCTGCTGAAGTTTTGCAGAAGGTTCCTGTTTGGTATCTCTATAAAACAGCTTACCAGCGGGGGTGGCCTCTCCAATTCAGAATTCGGGAGGAAGTAAAGAACTAACCTGGTTTAATCCTCGTACGTCTGTAGGAGGACTGGCGGTTTCTTCTTTTCCTTAACTTTGGGTACACTAATAAGCCGGAGGCAAATCCATAGCCGTTGGCAGGTTGAATAAGTCAGAGGTCGCACTATTTAAGATTCGTGAAACGTGGACGTCTTCTTCTTTTTGAGTCTCACGTTACAATATTTTGTTATTGAGGAGGGGATGCATGGGTTAAAGAGACCTCTACCCGATTTGCACCGAACAGTTCCGTTAAACTGTGCCCAATTCTGAAGCTAAACCTGATAGCACACTGTTGTTCGAAATTGATGTTACTCATTTTTAGGACGCACTAGCAAAAACTGTTTCACAAAAAAAAACTGTTTCACGAAAAAAAAAAGCTACAAACAACCAAATGACTCTAGCGAGTTCTGACTCGTACTGAAGGGCTATACTTGTAAATAAAACACTTTTTACTTTGTTTAACCACTGGATCTTACATTTAATTGTGTGACTAGTTTCGACTATCTAGTAGTCATTCTCAAACTAAAGTAAATACAAATTACACGTTAAAAACTATTTATACGGCTTCGAAGGTTTTAACGTGTAATTTGTATTTACTTTAGTTTGAGAATGACTACTAGGTAGTCGAAACTAGTCACACAATTAAATGTAAGATCCAGTGGTTAAACAAAGTAAAAAGTGTTTTTTTTACAAGTGTATTTAAGATGTACCACAAAGTGAACGCCTACAACACCAAACAATGAAGGGCTATAATATATTCACCTACTGCCCCTCCAACTCCCCCCCCCCCTAAATGTTGCCAGATCGAACGCTATGTTGACAGTTTCATTACTTAATTTACACACCTCGTATTAGTGAAAAGAACAATAATCTAATCTTTGTAAGTCAAGCAATTTGATCTACCTTAAGTCAACTCAAGTTAATTCTGTGGCATTTGTGAATAGGAGTTAGAGTTATGTGTATCACCAGGCTTATTGTCTTATTCGTTGTGTCTAATTTTGGAACTGCAGCCCATGATTTACAAGGGAATATCTCTTATAATAGTAGCCACATCACATAGGCCATTAGGTAGAAGGAAATAGTAACAAAATATAGGATTATGCACATTGCGATATTGCACTTAACCTACTATACTAGTGCTACAGAATGCTAAAATAACTGCATCAACAAACTGGGAAATAAATTAATATCTAATCCATTTACAAGTGCCACAAAATGCAAAAATAACTGCATTAACAAACTGGGAAATAAATTATTATCGGGACATTTTAAAAAAAAATCTATTAGCTGATTACATTTTCAAATGATTTGTAAACCGTTTAATTGTTGGATATTCTAGCCTATTTTTTTTATTTCATTTTGTTAGGTATGTTTATGTTTTGTACTGAAGAACGTGTGAAGCAAGATGGGAGTGTTCTGTTGTTTCTGTTGGTCTATTCGAATTATATTCTGGGATCTCCGATGAAGAACGATCTTTCTTTGCCCAGTTTGGTTTTAAATAAATTCAAATGTCCATTCAACTGCGGCGGACACTGGAAAGTTAGCGATAATTCTCTGCCTTTACTAAATGGTAAGTTTATCCGATTTTTGCTGCAAATTTTGGGATATTTGTTTTTATAAAAGTTTTCAATTTGAAGCTTCTAACAACACTCAGATATTTGTTGTTTCTATAAAAGCTTCCAATTTGAAGCTTCTAGCTTCTAACAACACTCTTTAGAAGCTTCAAATTGGAAGCTTTTATAAAAACAACAAAAATCTGAAAATTTGCAGCAAAAATCGGATTACGTATACTACTAAAAAAAAATCCCTGTATCATAACAATGTAAATGATTTTTCCTATTTCAATCCTTGATTGAGCATGAAGTAAAGTTTCGAGATAAGAACATTTGCACAAACAATCCAAATTTACAGGAGTTAACTCGAAATTTTACTTTATACTGCTTGTTATTGATCCCATGTTAATTCATTTTACAAATGTTTATTTTGATAAATTCGAACGTCTGGAGAGCAATTTGCTTTGGAATATGTAAAAAATGTACTTCAAAGAAAAAATCCCTGGATGTATCTTCAATGTAATTTTAAATCGTAAGTGAAGAGGCTATTTCATAGATTATGCAAAACCTTTCCTAGTGTATTATTTTGTCAGCTAGAAGGCATGGGCGCCTGCACATATGGGCACACTTGACTCCCCTGGAATTCTGATTTCTCGATTATTTATTACAGTACGCTGAAAATCGACCAAATATATTTACTTATGCTATGATTTGTAAATGTACAATATATTGATTACGTCAATATATTTTAAGCTTTAGAATAAACCAGTGTTTTATACGCGTGGCGCATGAAGTAAAATTTCGAGTTTAGAAAAGCCCAGAAAATTTGTCTCGGGTCGCTGCGCGACCCGAGACAAATTTTCACGGGGCTTTTCTAAACTCGAAATTTTACTTCATGCTTAGTCTGGGAGTAGAAAACACTCTTTCTAAGTTTCAAATCGAAGGCTTTTAAAAATCTCGAATGCTTGAACATTTTTTTACGGGCCCGTGAATTTAAAAGATAGTTCATGAATTTTTCATGAACTTCCAAAATGTTAGTTAATCTTTAACGGTTTTCGTAAGTTTTCCAAGATTTCCTTTAATTTTTAAAATTCCTGAATTGTTGGAATATTCGTCAATTTTTATTAATTTTTAAAATTCTGACGCGTTTCATGAAATTCGAAGATTTTTGTTAATTTTCAAAATTCCGACGGTTTTCGTGAATTTCGTAAATTTTTTATATGTTAGCATCATGTTTCATGAATTTTCGGGATTTTCGTCAGATTTTAAAACGTTAGCGATTTTCGTGAATTTCCTAAATTTTCATAAATTTCCACGATTTTAGTTAATTTTCTAAATCTTATTTTTCGTGAATTTCCAACGTTTTAGTCAATTTTAAAAATCTAAACGGTTTTCGTAATTTTCCAAGATATCTGTTAATTTTCAAAATTCCGACGGTTTCGTTTTCGAGAAATCTGAAAATTGGAAAAATGATCAAAATTTATTATAAATCTTCAATAATTTTTAAAATTTATCAAATTCATGAATTTTCGGGATTTTCGTCAGATTTTAAAACGTTAGCGATTCTCGTGAATTTCCTAAATTTTCATAAATTTCCACGATTTTAGTTAATTTTCTAAATCTTATTTTTCGTGAATTTCCAACGTTTTAGTCAATTTTAAAAATCTAAACGGTTTTCGTAATTTTCCAAGATATCTGTTAATTTTCAAAATTCCGACGGTTTCGTTTTCGAGAAATCTGAAAATTGGAAAAATGATCAAAATTTATTATAAATCTTCAATAATTTTTAAAATTTATCAAATTCATGAATTTTCGTCAGATTTTAAAACGTTAGCGATTCTCGTGAATTTCCTAAATTTTCATAAATTTCCACGATTTTAGTTAATTTTCTAAATCTTATTTTTCGTGAATTTCCAACGTTTTAGTCAATTTTATAAATCTAAACGGTTTCCGTAATTTTCCAAGATTTCTGTTAATTTTCAAAATTCCGACGGTTTCGTTTTCGAGAAATCTAAAAATTGGAAAAATGATCAAAATTTATTATAAATCTTCAATAATTTTTAAAATTTATCAAATTCATGGTTTAGTCGTTTTATTAATCCTTAACAATTAATAAACGTTTTGAAGAAATACCTTATATTTTTTGTCAAATAAATTACTTTGAAATTTGCGAACCCGAAAATTAACGAAATTCTTGAAAATTAATTCTTTGATTTGGTTGAACGCCAACCAAATCAAAGAATTAATTTTCAAGAATGTAACTTTGTGGTACATCTTCATAATAGTTTAATGAAAACACTTAACTTTGTTTTGCCACTTTTATTTTAATGGTAAAACAAAGTTAAGTGTTTTAATTAAATTGAAAATTAATAAATACCGGCCATTTTTTTTAATTAACGTAAATATAAGAAATACATGAAAGAAAAGCCTCAAAGTTTTAAAAAGTAACAAAAGGAGTCAAGAATTTGGAAATAAGTAATCTTGAAAAATTTATGATTTTTGGCAAAATTTTGAAAATTGTTATAAATCTTGGAAATTAAACAAAGTTGAAAATTAAATTAATTCACGAGACGAAAAAATTTCAAAAATTAATTAAAATCTTGGAAATACATGAAAACTGAAAAGATTTTAAAATTTTGAACAAAAACTTGAAAACCCTTAAGATTTTGTAAATCAATGAAAATATCGTAAGAAGCCAGTGATTATTTTTAACGAATGTTTTCCACTCCCAGAGTAAGCATGAAGTAAAATTTCGAGTTGAGAAAAGCCCGAAGAATTTGGATTTGGACGCGCAGCGTCCATATCCAAATTCTTCGGGCTTTTCTCAACTCGAAATTTTACTTCATGCGCCACGCGCATAAAAACGCTGATTAATTATTATCTCTTTTCGACATACTTCAAAATGTAAAATTTCAATATTTCTTCACATTTCATCAGTTTTTGACATTGTTTCAACATTTTCTCAAAATTTCATCGTTTTTCCACAATTTTCGATTTTTTACCTTGACATTTCATCCCTTTTCCATGGTTTGCGCACCACTGACAGAGCATAAAATTATAGATGAAGACAATAATTATTATTTTGTTATATTTTTTCCCCTGTAAAAGATTCTGCGGGCGCCCATACTTGGAGGTAAAAGTCACTAAAGTACAAATGTATTCAATGAACTTTAATTTGATATTGAAGATTTACAACTTTTTATCAGTGGTATGTTTTAAGTATCTTCTCCATTTGTAATTTAAAAAAAATATTCCGACAATTATATCCCTTAAATGTTTCCCGTTAATTATTATAGCTGCCTATTATCCCACCATTTTTATGTACAATTTCTTCTGCTCAGTATTTTTCACTCAAAAAATAGTATAATGTACAACATTATATGCTATCCCTAATAAAACACGATTTAATTTCCTTTCTTCACTTATTAAAATAAGTGAAGAAAGGAAATTAAATCGTGTTTTATTAGGGATTTATTACTTCACATAACTCAAAACAAATAGTGAATATATTATATGCTATGTTAGCTATTAATCACGAGAACGATATTTGCTGGAGCCGAAGGCGAGTGGTGCAAGTCGTTCGAGTAGTTAATAGCCGTTATATGCGAGCTAAACACTATATATATATATATATATATATATATATATATATATATATATTAGCACTGCAAGCCTAGTTGGCCCATGGCTTGATTGATAATGCTCTTCCATGTCTTTTTGTTCTTTGCTTTTTGTTTCCATTCGGTAATTCCTAATTTCTCCATGTCCTTTTCTATTTCTCCTTTCCATCTCGTCCTTGGTCTTCCTTTTTTCCTCCTTCCTTCTATTGTACTGGTGAGTACTATATTTGGTAGTCTGGTTTCTTCCATCCTCTGTACATGGCCTAACCAGCGCAGCCTTTGCACTTGTATTACCCATGTTATATTTGTTTCTTTGAACATTTCTTTAATTTCGTTGTTTGTTCGTCTTAGCCATAGTTCTCCGACCTTTTTTCCTTCAAATATCTTTCTTAGAACTTTCCTCTCCCACACTTCCAACCTTGTTTGTTCCTTTTTAGTCATTGTCCATGTTTCACAGGCGTACATTACCGTCTTAATACTGTTTTGTATAGCTTCAGTTTGGCATTTCTAGAAATGTTTTTACTTCTTAGTATCCTGTTTAGTCCCCCCATGCACCTATTCCCTGCCATTACCCTCGCTTCGATTTCCATTCCATTATCAGGTTCCCTCGTAAACAACGTTCCTAAATACATATATCTGTCTACTTCCTCGAATACTAGTTCTGTATTATTCTTCGTTTTTATTGTTATCTGTGTCCCCTTTCTAAAATCCTTTTTCGTCCATTCCATGTATTTTGATTGTTTGATTGATTATTTTAATTGTCAACCCCATATTTTTTGCTATATCAACCAACCTAGTAATTACTCGTATTAGTTCTTCCGTACTTCTGGCTAGTATTACTAAATCGTCAGCAAAAGCTATGCACTGGTGTTTCTTCCTATATACGATTCCCGTTCTGTTTAGGTTGGCGTCTCTTATAGCTTTTTCTAGTACTAGGCTGAAAAGGATAGAAGATAGCGGATCCCCTTGCCTTACTCCTTGACGAATTTTGAAGCTATCGCTGACGTTGTTATTAATTTTGACCTTACTTTCAGTGTCTTGCAATGTCATTTGAATCATGTTAATAAGCTTCTCACTGACCTCGAAATATTTCAATGCTTCAGAAATGGCTTCCCTTTTGACTCTGTCATATGCTTGTTTGAAATCAATGAAAAGCATTATCGTTGGTTTCTCAAATTCAAAACTCTCAGCTTGTATTTCTCTCAATGTAAATATTGCATCTGTCGTGCTCCTTCCTCGTCTAAACCCACACTGGTACTCCCCTATTTTATCTTCGACTTCACTCACTAATTTATTCTTTAAATCCGTTGCCAGTATTTTATATGCTACGTTTAGTAGTGAAATGCCCCTGTAGTTTTGGCACTCGCTTTTGTCACCTTTTTTGTGCAGAGGACAGATTATGGCTTCTCTCCATTCTTCTGGCATTTCTTCCTTCTTCCAGACCTCCTCAAGTAACCTCTGTATATACTCTACCAATTTGCTACCCCCATGCTTAAATAACTCCGCTTTAATTCCATCACTACCCGGGTTCTTGTTGTTCCTCATTTTCGTAATAATGTCTTCTATTTGATCTGTACTTGGCGCCAACTGTAAGTCCAGGTTAACTACTCGCTTAGGCTGTGGAATTCTTTCATCATTTTCTTCATTCGACAGCTCGTTAAAATACTCCCTCCATCTTCCCAATTGGTCTTCTTCTCCCACAATCAGCGTTCCCTCCTTTGTCTTGTAAAATACCGGTTTGGCTTGAAACCCTTCCCTTTCCTTTCGCACTTTTTGGTATAGGTTTCTGATTTGGTTGTTATTATAGTCCTCTTCAAATTCTTGTATTACTTTTTCATAGTAGGTTCTTTTCTTCTTTCTTAGGATATTTTTTGTTGTTTTCCTTTGTTGCTCATATTTCTGCTTAGCTCTTTCCGATCCTTCTTTCAGCATTATTAACCTTAACTTCTTCCTGATCTCCAACTCTCTTTCACAGTCCTCGTCAAACCACTTCTTTTTCTTCTTTTCCTCTTTACTGCATCTATCCGCAGAGTCCCTTAATTTATTTTTTAAGTTCAACCAATGTTCTTCTACGCTCGTACTCTGCCCTATATCTTCCAATTCTTTGTCGACTATTTCCTTGTATTTGTCCTGCTCCTCCTTACTTTTAAGTCTCGTTACTCTTTTATTTGCTCTTTTCTTTCCGAATTCATTTCGGATGCTGGGTATTATTTGTGTTAGTCTGGCGCCCACCAAAAAATGGTCACTATCTGCATCTGGTCCCCTATACGATCTAATACTTTTCAGCGCCTTTTCTTCCGGTTTTTCTATTAAGATATGATCAATCTGATTCACAGTTTTCCCATCTGGTGACCGCCATGTTCCCTTAAAGATTTCTTTCCGATCATAAAACGTACTGACAATACTTAGCATCTTTTCCTTTGCAAAGTCTATAATTAATTTTCCATTCTCATTTGTTGCTTCGTGTTTACTGTACTTACCAATAGTTGGCATATACACTAATACATAACACAATATTTATTGTATAATATATTTATCAAAATGAATGTTAACAATTATATAAAGTATTATTATACAAATTATACTGAGTCACTGATTTATTTGTTTTTTTTATTTTCCGTTTTGTTATATAATAATTTGACAGATAAATGATGACAGATTGTGATGCGAATTAGCGTGGTTTAAAACCACATTAAACACGCCCTTGTTAAAAAACCACATTTAACACGCCTGGGTTTTATGCATAAAATATTTTTCACACTCATTCTTCCAATTTTTGCTACCAATTATTTCCGTCAATTTTCCTTTAAATATTATCCTCTAATTTATCCTACTAATTATTTCTCTTTAACTGTGCGAATTTTTCTACCACCAAAAAAAATGGTCTTGTATTAAAATGCGAATTAGCGTGGTTTAAAACCACATTAAACACGCCCGTGTTAAAAAACCACATTTAACACGCCTGGGTTTTTATGCACAAAATATTTTTCGCACTCATTCTTCCAATTTTTGCTACCAATTATTTCCCTCAATTTTCCTTTAAATATTATCCTCTAATTTATCCTGCTAATTATTTCTCTTTAACTGTGCGAATTTTTCTACCACCAAAAAAAATGTATTTAATATTTCGTAGCCATTCCTTTATAGATTTACTATCGGATAAATGGGCTTTAACATCTCTTCAAATACACTGGAACTTAGAGTGGTTCGGAGGAATCGACGAGCTGCTCAAAATGGAAAATGTCCGATACGATAAATCGATGGTTTTCAGCGATGTCTTAAAAATGTCCAGCAATGATTTGTTAGCCTTAAAATCGACCTCTTTGGAATACAATGTCGAGACGCACTTACAAGCTGTGGAAAAAGGAAACTCACCTGTCGAAGTCATTAACCATCTTAATCAATTAACAATGTGAGTAAATTCTTCTTAAGTTTGTATAATAAAGAATGAAGAAACAAAAAAAGTATTAAACTGTAATAAACAGTTTTTCTAGTGTTAACAAATGAAGCACTAATAACCTTTCTTCACATTTTTATTTGAACTACCAAATGTACATTTTTGATAAATCAAATAAAAGGGTCAAGAAAATGATATTAATGCTTTTATTCATTAATTTAATTTGATCTTCACTTAACTCAATCAATCAATTTATTTTTCTAGTATTGTGTAACAATTCAAATCTAGTAACATTTGATTTAATTGTCAAAGTGGTTGCTAGTGACCACTATGAAGCAGTTGGAAAAAATAAACACAGTATTTTGATCATTTATATACAGGGTTGGGCAAAAGTATGAGGACATCGGATTTCAGGCTAAACTATATGTGCTATGAAAAAATACTCTTAATATAAATGTTTGTAGTCGTTTTAATCTATTCAAGGACATAATCTGATTTCCAACAGCTATCCTATTTCTCGAGGTAATTGTTTAACCTTCCCGTACCCGTGCTAAAAAAAAATCGTTTAGGACCCGTGGGGGTATCTGAGATACCCCAGCTAAAAAGGGGATTTATATGTATATATATATTTTTTTATTGTAGTAAGTACATAGTTTAGGATATTAAACAAATATTTTATTCACAAAATACAAAAATTTGTTTCTAAAATGTATACATATAAAATAAAGTAATATATCATAACGGAAAATCAGTCATTATTCTGGGGAGTGCAATTTGGACAAAACATTTTAGTTTCTGTTCTATGTTGGACACAAACTATTTTATAACACGTCTCACATGAAAATTTCGATTTTTTATCACTGTTCCTTGGACAAAAATTACATCTCCTGCGGGCGTAAGGAGGTTGTGGTGTTGGTGCAGATGCCTCTATATTTTCTTTTCCAAAGATTTAGTGCATGTTTCGCGTATGAATGATATGGAATTTTTGAATTTTTTCGTTCTAAAAAGTTATTAAATTATATACATATAAATAATCGCATTTGAACATTAACTTACGTGTTACATTTGCCTGTACCAAATTCGTAGCTAGTTCCCTAATCAATGTTTTCTGCGGCTTCTGTCATTTTTTCTCCATTGTGGAGTTTTTTCCGTCCAGAGTACATATGTGTTTAGGGCTGCCATGTCCAATATTTCCATAAAAATACGAAACGGCCATCTTCTAGTGGCAGGGACACAAGTATATTCGCTGATCATTTTGTCTCCACTGTCCACCGCACTTTTTGTATGATTGTAGTGTAAAATTATTTCTGGTTTCTTTTTATTTTCTTCGCTTATTTCATTGCCGTGGTACTGTGTTGATAATAAATTAACAGCCCGGTTCTTATTCGGAACATACGACACTAATGTCATATTTTTCGTGAAGCCAAATAAGGACGAATACTCTGGTCTACTTTTATTAGCAAAAAATTGCCGAGGAATTTCTGTTTTATTAGCTCTTATAGTACCAGTAAGAGTTAGTTTATTTGCAAGTAACTCATTAGCTAACGGTACAGATGTAAAGAAGTTATCCGTAGTAATCCCTCTCCGTGATCCAATGTATGGTGCAACTAAATCCATCACGACTCGTTTGCCTTGATTTACTTCGCGTTTTCCTTCTTTCATCCCTGTGTATACTTGTACATTCTGTATGTATGAAGTACTGCAGTCTGCAGCAACCCACATTTTTATCCCATATCGACCTGCCTTACTTTTCATATAGACACGGAAAGGGCAATTTCCCCGAAAAGTGGCTAAACGTTCGTCTACACATATATGTTCACTTGGAGAATAAAACCGAACACATGCTGCTGAAAACTGATCAAATATGCTATGAATTGCTTCTAACGGATTTTTACTATTAGCAGTACGCTGAGGTCTTGTTGACCGATCGTCAAATCGTATATGGCGGTATATGTGTCTGAATCTTTCACGAGACATTGCAGCCGTAAAGAATGGTTGTCTAAACATTTCATCGTCAGTCCACAGTTCCCGCAAATTAACTTTCCGCTCTCTATTTCTACCTGCTGCTAAAAGTATGCCGATAAAAGCGTTCATTTCTGCCTTAGATATAATTGCTATATTTCTTTCTTTACTAGGATTGTCTCGATTCCATTTTTCTTGAGTTTCTGCACAATACAAATTAGTGCATTGACATATTTCATCGACCATTTCATCTGATATAAATAAATCAAAAGCATCTTTTATAGTGTTCAACTTTTCAGCACAATTTTGTAAACCGGGCTTACTTGCAACTATATTTTCACGACGGCGTCTCGTAGGTTTTGGAGGAATTGAATCCCATTCAAATCCTGATTTAGATTTAAATTTTATGTTGTCGCTTTCACTAACACTAACCTCTAAGTCTGATTCAATATCAGTTGCAGCACCATCTGACAAATCATCTTGAATGCTGACATTGTCTTCTACATCCGATAGCTGGTCCCATCCGTCATTATCTTCATCTTCACTGTTTGCACTCTCACAATCACTACTGTCCTCTAAGATTCGACACAATTCGTCATTTGTCAAATATTTTCTAGCCATTTTGTTGCCGTATAAATAACTACACTTCTTGCAAACAACAGCTCTAAATATAGACTGTAGGCAGTGGTTTTTAGGTATATGCACGCGCACTTGGATCAGTTTTATCTGGGGTACACGAGGTTCCCCGCACGGGTCCTTATGTAGCATATATTAATGCCGGCGACATTACATACATTTGGAACCGTGCGGGGTCTTTCGCGCACCCTGCCATTAATATCAAATCAAATTGTTATTTTTTAGGGGCTTATCATTTTTTGATTTCCTTCAAATTTTCTCATACGCAAGAAAAATTATTATATTAGGATTAGACAAAAGCCGGAATATTAAAAAAAAATATATATAAAAAATATTGCGAAAATTTTGCTCTGGGGTCTCTAAGATACCCCGCTCGGGGACGGGAAGGTTAACAAGTGTTTATCCAGAAACCCTGTTTAATACAGGGTGTTCCATTAAAAAAAACACTGATGATGTCATATCTAGAGAAATAGGATAGCTGTTGGAAATCACATTACGTCCTTGAGTAGATTAAAACGACTAAAAAAATGTATATTAAGAGTATATTTTCATCGCACGTATAGTTTAACTAGAAATCCGGTGTTCCCATACTTTTGCCCAACCCTTTATATTCTTTGTACAAATTCTCCACTGGTATTATTAAAAATTGTAATATTCTTCTCAAAAATTTACTTTCTGCATATTTTGTAGATGCGTATTTTTATACGATTTAGTGAAGGATAAACAAAAAGACATGTTTACATATCGGAAGTTTTCTGAATATCCATGGGAGAAAGGTTTTGAGAAATTTCTAAACGTCCCACCATCGGGATCTGAAGACAATTCAGTGCTCACACAAATTTTACAGTTCCTTGCTGTTTTAATACCAATTTTTAAATATGATGGTAAGTTTAATTAACCTTATAAAATTACAAATGACTGACACAGATCGAGAATACTGATCTAGTGACACTGGATTTGACTATTTCCTGTTCTTTCTCCAACGGATCTTAACTAAATAAAATCGATCTTATAAATAAGACGTTCTTAAAGTGTTACACCAATCACATCTTAAAGTCTTACACTATAAGACACCAAAATTGACATCTTAAGAAGCAGATTCTAACCTAAAAGTTGAAGTCACTTCTAAAGTGCCTAATAAATTTGTAAAATAAAAGATAAATTATTTCAAGCGTTGGCTATAAGTGGATATGATGTAGATTTCGTAGATATGGTAGATATTGCAGAAGAAAATAAAATAACTTGCCAGCAATCAGTGGCGGACTTACGATTTTGCCGCCGGTAGGCTGAAATATTTTGCCGCCTATTCTCAGTGAGGAGCATTAGATGATATATTAGACTGCGTTTCTTGATATTAAATGCCATTATTACTAAAAGAATAAATATGGGCTAGTCTTTCTCGTTTCTTGATCAAAAACAAAATAGTTAAAATTGTTTATACAAAAGTTGTGTGTTTTTTCCTTGGCTACATCTTTTATTTGAGACATTTTTTGATTAAGTTGATATGTTTCTATTGTATTTTAAACTTCACTTGAAATCAGTGTTTAATACGCGTGCCGCATGAAGTAACATTTCAAGTTTAGAAAAGCCCGCAAAATTTGGCTCGGTCGCTGCGCGACCGAGCCAAATTTTGCTCAGGGCTTTTCTAAACTCGAAATTTTACTTCATGCTTAGTCTGGGAGTGGAAGTCACTCGTTCGTAAATTTTTAAATTATTATAAAATTGCGTATTTTTTCGTTGTCTGCAACTTTTGTTTAAAGCTTTGTTTGATTGAATCGATAATAAAGCTACAGTTAAGCAATAAATCTGGGCTAGACTTTCTCGTTTCTTGGTCAAAAACAAAATAGCTAAGGTTAAAATTGTTTATACAAAAGTTGTGTATTGATAATGAAGGTTTAAATTAAATTACACTTGGTTTGTTTCACAATTTTTTACTTTACTATTTACTCGACTAGTTTCGCGTTTTACAGCATTACAGTTGTGTGTTTTTTCCTTGGCTACATCTTTTATTTGAGACATTTTTTGATTAAGTTGATATGTTTCTATTGTATTTTAAACTTCACTTGAAATCAGTGTTTAATACGCGTGCCGCATGAAGTAAAATTTCGAGTTTAGAAAAGCCCGCAAAATTTGGCTCGGTCGCTGCGCGACCGAGCCAAATTTTGCTCAGGGCTTTTCTAAACTCGAAATTTTACTTCATGCTTGGTCTGGGAGTGGAAGTCACTCGTTCGTAAATTTTTAAATTATTATAAAATTGCGTATTTTTTCGTTGTCTGCAACTTTTGTTTGAAGCTTTGTTTGATTGAATAAAGCTACAGTTAAGGAATAAATCTGGGCTAGATTTTCTCGTTTCTTGATAGAAAACAAAATAGCTAAGGTTAAAATTGTTTATACAAAAGTTTTGTGTTTTTTCCTTGGCTACATCTTTTATTTGAGACATTTTTTGATTAAGTTAATATGTTTCTATATTCTAAACTTCACTTGAAATCAGTGTTTAATACGCGTGGCGCATGAAGTAAAATTTCGAGTTTAGAAAAGCCCGCAAAATTTGGCTAGATTTTTTAGTTTCTAGTTCATAAACAAAACAACTGAAGTGAAAAGTGATTATACAAAATGTTGTATTGTGTTTTTTTATTATCTTTTATTTGAAACCTTTTTTAATTAAGTTACTAATAAGGCAGAAATTTGTGAGTGATTATTAAATAAATATCTCCCCTAGACGTTTTCGTATACTGATCATAAACAAAAAAGTTAAGATGAAAAGTGTTTCGGTAAAAGTTGTGTGTTTTTACATTATCATACCAAATAAGGTAAATGAGTTTGGGTGAGTTACGTGAAGATGATAATAACTTGAAATAAAACACTTTTTCTCCTTTCTTCACAAGTTTATTTTATACCAGATGTACACTTCGGTCACCATGTGACCATTATCAATGGTTTGATACTGAAGAGAAAAATGAAATTACACAATATATATACAAAATGGGGGCGGATTAACTAGTGTTGGTACGGACAAGTAAAGGTTATTAGCGGAAAACATCATTAAGATTAACAAGTGGCGTAAGTGGGGTTACAATTGTTAGTTGACACAAACAATTACGGATTAACAAATTCCAATAACATTATCTAGGTATAGTATTTTTAATACCTATTTGGAATTACCAGTCGTTTTAGTGACTTAACGTATGTGGCTTCTTGAACACACACACAAAATTAGGTTCGGAATATGTCATGTCAAATATCTGACACCTAAACCATTATTCTTAGGGCATTGGTGGAGTAATATTAATTAATTTCATAATGTGGAACATAATAATTTATATAGACGTTATGCTACAACACAACTAAAAGTTCTATAAAATATATTATATAACCCGGAGGATCTAAACACGTAATGAATTTCGAATTTAGATGGAATATGTCTGCAAACGTTTCCCTGAGCAAAAAGACATATTTTTCTTTCCAAGCCATTCTATAAGACGTCTTTTGCTAAAGCTTATATAAAGAACTTTTCGAGATCTCAATTTCTGGTGATTTTTCCATAAATTGCCAGTAAATAGTTTCCAAAGTAGTATGTTTCTTTCGGGCATACATTTTGTAAATGTAATTGTAATTTGAGTTTTGCTCAGGGAAACGTTTGCAGACATATTCCTTCTAAATTCGAAATCCGTTGCTCTGCTTTCATTTTGTAGGTTGTATAATGTGCTTTGTGGAACTCTTAAGACTTCGGACGCTTTTTGAATTGCCTTAAATCAAGATCTTACTTCATTTTGAAAATAACTTAGTGTATTAAGCATAAGGTTTTTGGATTTATCGGAATATCGCATTTTAGTAGTTTATTTTTGCTTTATTTAATGACATTAACAGACATCAAACTTTTGACGTAACATCTAATTAGTAATCGACGTTCATTTTAGTTGGTAATTTTTTGTTTCATCTGATTCATGATGGATAAATAAGGATGAGGATATTCCAAATGGGTATTAAAAATACTATGGCGCAGATGGGATTACAAGTTATTAGGTGAACAATTGGGGAGGATTAACAAATTCCAATAACACATTATCTAGGGGGCTTAAGTCAAAATTTAACAGTTTGTTTTCGTGTTTTTTTCATTTGTATGGCCTCTAGCATGTTTAGTCTGACTAATGGTTTTCGTTTTCCGGGGAATAAATTAGTCTGACTAATTTATTCCCCGGAAAACGAAAACCATTTCAACAAACTTTATAAAATGTTCAATCTAAAACCAGCTTACAACATTAATACAAAGTTAAATATGTTACTGGGTAGCACCTTTGATCGAATAGACGACATGGAACAATCAGGAATCTATTCTATCAATTGTAGCAATTGCGATAAAATGTACATTGGACAAACGCAACGTAACATATTAACAAGATTTAAAGAGCATACAGCACACATTAGATATCAAAATCCAGACAAATCCGCAGTAGCTAACCATGCAATAGAGACGGGGCTTAAATTCACTTTAGATAGAGTTAAATTGTTAAAACAATCAGCACATTGTAAATTAAACATGCTAGAGGCCATACAAATGAAAAAACACGAAAACAAACTGTTAAATTTTGACTTAAGCCCCCTAGATAATGTGTTATTGGAATTTGTTAATCCTCCCTAATTGTTCACCTAATAACTTGTAATCCCATCTGCGCTACCTAGATAATGTTATTAGAATTTGTTAATCCGTAATTGTTTGTGTCAACTAATAATTGTAACCCCACTTACGCCACGTGTTAATCTTAATGATGTTTTCCGCTAATAACCTTTACTTGTCCGTACCAACACTAGTTAATCCGCCCCCATTTTGTATATATATTGTGTAATTTCATTTTTCTCTTCAGTATCAAACCATTGATAATGGTCACATGGTGACCGAAATGTACATCTGGTATAAAATAAACTTGTGAAGAAAGGAGAAAAAGTGTTTTATTTCAACCAAATAAGGTAACGGCGTAATAGGTCAGGATGAAAGTGAGTAAATATGATTAAATAAATGAAATGAAAACCCAAGTGTGCGTGCAAGGAGGATAGAAGATAATGACAATCGTTTCGCTTTTCTTTTGAGCTCCTCAGGCCACCACATTCATCAACCAAGCACACAGACTTGATATTTAGAACTTGTATATATGTTAATCCCATCAACCATAAGTTTTCGGTAATGAACATTGTTCATATTTCTGCATTGATGCGGGCATTTATCTCGATTTGCTGCTACAGTTGGATTGATGGATGTGGTGGCCTGAGGAGTTCAAAATAAGAGCGAAACGATCGTCGTCATCTTCTGTTCTCCTTGCCGCACACTTGATTTTTCATTTCATTCATTAATCATTTTCACTCATTTGCATCCTGACCTATTGAGCCGTTACCTTATTTGGTATACAAATTTAAATAAAGGTCCTTACTTATTTATTTTTGTCATTATCTACAACTTCTGTTTAAAACATTTTTTAAAAAAACTATAAAATAATGTGATACATTAAGGAATAAGTAAGCATTAAATTTATAAAATTTTAAAAGGATATTGCTTAAAAATGAGACTATTTTTCTTTTTTGACATACATGGTGATTCATTAGCCTCTTTACAAACTTTAACAACTAAAAGTAGATTTAATTTCATGAAGAAATGTTCATATAAAAGCAAGTCCTATCTTTATTGGTTCAAAAGTTATAGCGCTATTATAATTTTTAAGTTGAAACAAACGTAGTAGTCGTGATTTAGCCAAACAAAATTTAGTAACCATTATTTTAAATTATCACTTGTCAAAAATCGTTTGGTTATATTAATACTTTCATCACAATTGTTTGTTAGAAATTTAAATGCAGAGCAGTACCATCATTTTTTTAACACAACATTGTTTGATCCTTTGGAAGATGTTCCACTCCACATAATAAAAGATATGTGGTATCAACAAGACGGGGCCCCGCCTCACCGAGGAAGACAAGTGACCCAATTACTGCATACTTATATCCTAAATCAATGGATTGGTAACGAAGGCCCGATACCATGGCCACCTAGATCACCTGACCTGAAATCCTTACGATTTTTTTATTTATGGGGTCACTTCAAGCAACGTGTTTATGCCGTAGAAATATACGATCGCAATTAGTTATTGCAGAGGATTTAAGATGCTGCAACTCATATTAGAAATAACATGAATTTACTATGCGTACAAGAGAGTATAATTCGTCGTTGCCAATTATGTACTCAGGAAAATGGACTCATTTCTCAACATTTACTGTAGGTAAATTTTGCTTTCCGTTTGTTACAAGAATGTTTTTGATTTCTTTAACACTAACTGCCATGTGCATATTTCAAATGTACACGTTTGTGGGCCAAAGACAATATTTTCGTTAATCAAGCTTTAATAAAGGTTTCATAAATACAAGTATATGGTTAGAATTTTAATTTTAATACATTTTTGGAAATATAAACAAACGACTACCGGCCGTCGTATGGCCATTTTTACGACGACCGGCTGTCGTATCGCCTAGTTGCTCAGAAATACATACGACGGCCGGCGCGTCGTATGGCAGTTAAAGTGTTAAACTATGATTACATATTAGTGTTCCAAGAGACATTGTTTGAAAAACGCTATAACTTCTAAACCAGGACAGATAGAACCGGCAATGATATGAATGATTTCTTCATGAAATTAAATCTACTTTTAAATGCCAAAGTTTGTAAGGAAGCTAATAAATCTCCCTGTATGTCAAAAAAAAATAGTCTCAAAATCTTTTTGAAAATTCTTCAGTCTCACAAAGTTTTTAATTATTTCAGAGTTTTTTGTTGTTAACATAATTGAAATTCGTTTAATAAAAACCGAAAAATCTAATGATTTCTGATGATTTTTAATACAAGACTTTAAGACATTTGATGGTTTAGAGCAGTGGTGGGGAAACTTTTTTTAAGACGGGCCATTTGTAATAACCAGACAATCGTAGCGGGCCAAAGAATAATGCTTAATCGTAGGTAGGTAGTTTTTATGCGGGTTGTCACATTACGAAGTAAGAACGCGTTGAAACATTCTCACGACGGCACTCTTAAATGGGCCGGATTAAACCTTTCCGCGGGCCGTAGTTTCCCCATCACTGGTTTAGAGTTAGCAACACTGCTCCCCAGGGGTATTCAGCCGAGAGAAATAAGTTTCCCGTCTAAATAAAAATTCATAAAAGCCTCAAAGTCGAAATTAGGTATCCGTTGAAGATTTGCCGCCGTAGGCTTCAGCCTACTTAGCCTAATAGGAAATCCGCCACTGCCAGCAATAGCTCGTCATATTTATCGACGGGATATCTTTTTCGAAAAGTATGATAGCAAGTAATTTTTTTCTAGATTTAGGTTTACAAAAGAAAGTGTATTTAATATTCGCCAACAAATTCTCCTCTACTAGTTTTAAAAATGTTTCTCTTGTTTTCAATAGTAATCTTTCTCATTGCGTGTTAAATTTATCCACGTTACATTTTCGTATAATAAGCTCCCAAGCTTCTTCTTTTTCACGGTTGGTTGCCACATTTGTTGTTTTATTGCCACTATGTTATGGATCCACACAAGGGGCGTTAATAGAGTACGCTAGTCCTTTGTAAAATTTATCTGTTTCCTTTGACTTTTCTACACGTTCAATGACACTAAACAATCGGCTACAGCAGATAAAGGTTAGAAATAGATTTGACATTGGATTACATGTCAAATTACATAAAAAAGCAACGTTGCCAAGCTTAACCAACCCTTACCTAAGATATGTGTAAATTTATTTGGTGCAACAGAATACAAAATTAAGAACTACTTATAAATAAGAAGTAGTTATATAAAACGTATTTTAAGATTCTTTGGAGAAACCGGGCGTTACTTTTGTTAGTGTTCTCACCTTGCCCAACCAAGGGTAAATGTAATTTTTTAAATTATATTTGTGAATTTGTAATATTAATTGCCAGTTGTAAGATTAATAATCATTTTCAAGACTTGTTAATAATCCAAAGTGGATATTAACTGTAAATAAACTCACTCACAAAATTGTAGGTGTACAATCTTGGATATTATCCTTATTAAAAAATAAAAATCATTATTTCCTTGATCTTCTCGAATTGGATTGTCTCAAGGATAACGAGCTTAGATTACTCATGCAGGGCATTTTGAATTTGATCAAAGTCTGTGCAAGGAGTGAACAGTATTATCTGAATTTCCATGTGCTTGAAAGCGAGAAGAGGGAAAATTCTTGGAATCATTTCGTTGAAGTAATTGTCGAACATTTGCAATTTAGCGATGCACAACATTTTTATAATTTAGGTAAGTTGTTTAAATTTTTTTTTCTCTTTTACAACTCTAAAAGTAAAACAGTATATTTGATTGAACTGAATTTTTTCAGATTAAAATACAGGGCTTTGTTTTGAGTATATATATAGTTGCAGCATTTTTTTAAATTGCGGGAATTCGTCGTTTCAAAGCGGTTCGTTTGAGGCTTTTAACGAGTGTTTTCCACTCCCAGACTAAGCATGAAGTAAAATTTCGAGTTTAGAAAAGCCTAAGAATTTGGATTGGCCGCGTAGCGAAGCGGAGCGGCCAATCCAAATTAGGCTTTTCTAAACTCGAAATTTTACTTCATGCGCCACGCTTAAAAAGACTGATTTACAGTGAAGGTTAAAAACACACACATACAACAACAATTATAGGAAACCTAATATACGTTAGATTTATTGGGTTGCCTATAATTACTGTTTTAAACAATTTGTTCAGCGCATAATTTGACTCACATCTACATATTAGATTGCTAAAGCCGTACAACATTCGTTGTTTTTTAAAAGATTACAATTTGAATCTTTAAACGAGGGTTTTCCACTCCCAGACTAAGCATGAAAAGCCTAATTTGGATTGGCCGCTCCGCTCCAAAATTGTACATCATGCGCCAAGCTTAAAAACACTGATTCACAGTGGAGTTCAAAAAACACACACATAAAACAACGATTATAGGCAACCCAGTATACGTTAGAGTTATTGGATTGCCTATAATCACTGTTTTAAACAATTGGTTTAGCGCAGAATTTGACTCACGCTTTATTGACATCTACATATTAGATTGCTAAAGCCGTATATTTTAAACTTTATAATATTTCAGTGTTTTATACGCGTGACGCATGAAGTAAAATTTCGGGTTAGAAAAGCCTAATTTGGATTGGACGCTCCGCTTCGCTACGCGGCCAATCCAAATTTTCAGGCTTTTCTAAACTCGAAATTTTACTTCATACTTAGTCTGGGAGTGGAATACCCTCCTATCGGTCACCCTGTATAAAGGAGCAGCATGCGCTAGGTGGCGTTGCATTCCCTGGCTCAGCATTTCACTGTCAGTAGTCAGTTACCGGAAAATTCGACATTCATTTGTATTTTTTTAAACGAAATGGGGTTACTGTTACTGTAACAAGTGAGCATTACGTTAACATGGTGAAAACATTTTTCATCCCTCAGTTATAAAGACGGAATATTGATCCTCAGAATTTGTGGTTTCTGCAAGAAGGGGCCATACCGCCAGAGCAATGGCTGTTCTTCGACCCCTATTTCCGAATCATCTCATTTGAGATTTGGTTATGTGTTATGGCCCCGAGCCCTGACTTGCTCTCATGTGACTTTTTCTATGGGGATACCTAAAAGAACGTGTTTACAAGTACATTAATAGACTTGAAAGACGCGATCCGTCAGCAAATCACCCGAATCGGAAGAAATCTGCTGGAAAGAGTGAAGACCAATTTTCTTCAACACCTTCAACTTGCATTGAATAAAATTAGTCTCCACTCTTTTTAGCAGGTCTCTATTAATTTGGGTCATATGCTTACAGATCGCCTCTTTCTAGTCCATCAATACCCCGTAAACGTAAATGGTCATCACATGCCAGATTCAATTTTCCAAACGTGAATAATAATGAAATGTTTGTTATCACATGTGTTTTTTTCTTCTTTTTTGGATAGAGTTGAAAGAGGCGATCCATCAGCAAATCACCTGAATCAGAAGATATCTGCTGGGAAAAGTGAAGGCCAATTTTCTTCAACACCTTCAACTTGCATTGAAGAAAATTAGTCTCCACTCTATCCAGCAGGTCTCTATCAATTTGGGTTATTTGCTGACAGATCGCCTCTTTCAATTCCATCAATGCATATATCCCCATAGAGGAAAGTCAACGGAAATGGTCATCACATGCCAGATTTAACTTTCCAAACGTGAATAATAATGAAATATTTGTTTTCACATGTGTTTTTTTTTCTTTTTTGGATCAGCTTATTTGGATCACATTTTGTCGACGTTGGTACAACTCACGTCAACTTTCGGTTGGAGTTGCAGCCGTCCGGAAGAACCTCCAAAGAAACTGATAAATCAACTAAGCACAGGATTGTGTGAATTAATTGAGGCGTTCCACTGCGGTAAAGGCCCGTCAGCAGCTGATTCCGTTATGGGTTTGAGCATAACCAGACACGTCGTGCTCATCCTGAATCATATCTTGGCTGAAATGCAACAGTATAAAGTCAAAGTAATAATAATCATCATATGAGGGGTCTAAATGCAAAATCAGCAAACTCTACTTACAGTTAATTTTGTGATATGAAAATCTCAGACTAGTATTTGCACGGATTGTTTCAATGGATATGTATTGTCTTAAGTTGTCTGCATTTTACATGAAAAACATTTTCGTAATTTTATACAGTAGAACCTCGTTATACCGGGATGACTTTTGGCTATACCTAGCACGATATAAGGAAAACACGGTATATCCGAATTTATGTAATCTGTATAATAGTCACATACACACACGCGCAATATATTCAAGGGACCCAGTATTTACTAACCCCCTTAACATAATAGGCTTAATGCAGGTATGTGCAGTGGCCACCTACATAACAAGACATACTATATAATACAATAATGACGCCGGAACGTTTTACCTAATCAGGGCGGTACGCAGTCAATTGTTAAAATTAACATCTTTAAAAAAAAAAAGAAACCTGAAAAATGACCCCGATATATCCGAATCACGGTATCTCGAGGCCCGGTATAGCGAGGTTCTACTGTATATTATTTAATGTGTACAAACTATAAGATTTGAATTGGAATTGTTCTTGTATCCCAAACTTCGTTCACTAATCACAAAATGAGATTTAAGTGGTATTAAAACGAAATAATACTATCAAAAGATCCCATATAATTTGTTTAACACATTAGTCGCCACCTTCATAACAATAAATATATTACCTCAGGCCGCTGTTTAAGTTTTTGTTCCAATTATACAGAATAATAAAGCAAAAATTCGAAAGGACATACAAATTTTTAAATGTTCAGACCACCTAGTTTATACGCCTATATAGTTTTACTAGTTCCGTGGCACGGGCAACACGATGCTTTAAAAGTTGTTTCTAGATGCGGCACAAGGTACAGGCCGCGGGGCCTAAACACCAATTTAACTGCGGCACAAGTGAATGCCGCGCGGCGATCAGCGTGTTAATAAATTCAATATATTATAACATTTTTATCAAAAAGTGGATATTGCCATTATTACATTTAGACTCCACACATCATATTTCATGATATTATAATTATAATATGATAATCAGCAGCGGCTCGCAGCCTAACTTCAGGGTAGGCCAGAGACCCAAGGTAATATGTATCCGTTATTGAAAGGTGACTTTGTTGTGCAATTCCTTGTATTTATAAAGCGTGATCCCAACCTCAATATATTGTACAGAATAATATAGCAAAAATTTGAAGGGACATAAACATTTTTAAACGTTCAGGCCACCTAGTTTATATGTCTATATAGTTTTACCAGTTCCGTGGCACGGGCAACACGATGCTTTAAAAGTTGTTTCTGGATGCAGCACAAGGTACATGCCGTGAGGCCTAAACACCAATTTAACTGCAGCACAAGTGAATGCCGCGCAGCGATCAGCGTGTTAATAAAATCAATATATTATAACAGTTTTACAAAAAAGTGGATATTGCCATTATTACATTTAGACTCCACACATCATATTTCATGATATTATAATTATAATATGATAATCAGCAGCGGCTCGCAGCCTAGCTTCAGGGTAGGCCAGAGGCCCAAGGTAATATGTATCCGTTATTGAAAGGTGACTTTGTTGTGCAATTCCTTGTATTTATAAAGCGTGATCCCAACCTCAATATATTGTACAGAATAATATAGCAAAAATTTGAAGGGACAAACATTTTTAAACGTTCAGGCCACCTAGTTTATATGTCTATATAGTTTTACTAGTTCCGTGGCACGGGCAACACGATGCTTTAAAAGTTGTTTCTGGATGCAGCACAAGGTACATGCCGTGAGGCCTAAACACCAATTTAACTGCGGCACAAGTGAATGCTGCGCGGCGATCAGCGTGTTAATAAAATCAATATATTATAACATTTTTACCAATAAGTGGATATTGCCATTATTACATTTAGACTCCATACATCATGTTTCATGATATGATATTATAATTATAATATGATAATCAGCAGCGGCTCGCAGCCTAACTTCAGGGTAGGCCAGAGACCCAAGGTAATATGTATCCATTATTGAAAGGTGACTTTGTTGTGCAATTCCTTGTATTTATAAAGCGTTATCCCAACCTCAAATTTTGTGTTTCTTGGCGCTGTGGCCGACCCTAAAGTTAGGCTGCGAGCTGTCGCTGATGAAAATACTATATCTCTATTTAATATTACAAAAGATATGATGTTTTTATTACTGTTAGCGAATAATCAGTGGCGGTCCTAGTTAAACTTGTAGGTAGTGCGAGATATCATGGTGGTGCTGCTCCAAACACAAAAACTAGAGCTCTTTTTCATTTTCGGCGCTTCTTCCAAGACAGCGCACGGTGCAGTCGCACCGCTTGCACCGCCCTAGGGCCGCCACTGAGAATAATGCTGTTATAATAATAGTTTTTGCATTAACAGAATTGGGAAGAATGTTTTTTAAGAAACGACATTAATGGAGAAAGTAATATCATTCACTTGTGCAGCTTAAAATCAAGCAGAGATGTCGTTTTGAGAGCAGGGATTTTCCATTTGTTGGCCGGGCTGGCGACTTCTGTAAAAGCTGCTATTGAATTAATTCAAGGTAATTATTTATCGAAAACGACTGGTTTAAAAATCAATATACATAAGATATAATACACTTATTTTCTTGATTTCCCTTTATTACTAATTTTGAATATTTTAAAATACCGTGCAATCATTTAAAACATGATTTAGAGTAGGCTTTCAATTTTAAATTGGATTGGTACTACTGACTGTTAACACATAGTTTACTATAACCTCAAATTTATTCCACCATTCATTCAACATTCTGGGCAACCGCACAAAATGTCAGAATTGAGAGTTGTCAAAACAAAGATTTCAAGTGCTATAACTTGTTTGTTTTGACTGTTATATCAAAATAAACTTAAGTAGGTGCATCCAAATATACTCGAGATCTATTTGAAATAAAACAACACAGTTGGGAGGGTTTCACTTTAATTGTTGAACACTGCAACATGTTTCACCACACAGTGGCTTCATCAGCCAGATGATACAGTCGATTATTTCATCTGCCTGATGAAGCCACTGTATGGTGAAACATGTTGCAGTGTTCAACAATTAAAGTGAAACCCTCCCAACTGTGTTGTTTTATTTCAAATAGTATTATGGAGTTTCATCATGTATCCGCCTCATCAATTAAATATACTCGAGATCATTTTGCAGTACAAAAATGCGTCGAGTACAAGTACTTGGAAAATAAAGTACTCATGGACTGAGTTTGTGTGTTTCAGATATTAAGTTAGATAATGAAGATCTTTGGGAAGTTGCAATGAGAAGTATTCTGGACCACGAAGAAGCAAACACAGTTAAGGAAAACGCTGCAATGCTTTTGACAAATTTGTCAAGTCACACGATATCAAATGGGGATGATCTAATGTTAGTTAATAGTATTTTACCTACAGATTCTAAATGGGTTAGTTTCATTTAATTATTTGTAGTTTTAATGATAAAAGCACAGTGAACTAACGAGTGTCTTTAAACTGTCGGAATCTCGGTTGCTTTGAAAAACAAATTACATGTCTTAGATAGTATAACTCAAGCGTCACATGACTACATTCCCTCCAATCAGAATCGCTTATTTTTATAGGTACATGTTATCACAGCGGTGATAGAATCCTATCACCTTGTTTTGGTCGTTGCTATAAAAATTATTTGTCAAATCTGACAGTCGATAATTAAAAATGAAACCGGGCGATGGGATGAGGTTTCCAATTCAGAAATATAGTGAAATTCATTGTATTCTCTCATCAAATATAACTCGTAGCATCATTAATAATCGATAATATTCATTCATGAAACCGAAGCGGCGCATTCAGCTCGCCCTTCAGGCTCGGTGAATCTGGAGCTCGGTTTCACTACTCATGAATATTATCATTATATTACAGCTGATTATGCCATACGAAACAGTGAATCTTGGAAACATCAGATACATTTAATTATATGTCATTGGGTAGTGTCACAGTACTGAATTTAGTTATAACGTATGTTTCTGAAGTTATGCCGACAGTTTATAGACACTCGTTATAATTGACTGTGGTAGAAGTCATTAGCTATTAAGTTAATTTGGCCAATGGGGAGGCAAGCCGCGCAGACCATGGAATTCGAGAATCAAAACGAGACGAACATACAATTGCACTAGTACAATCGGAGACAAAAATCGGGCGGTTTATTATCAGTGTAATAAAAGTCGACATTCTGCTTGTACGCTTGCTGCTAGGCATGTGCGTGCCTCTCGCAGGGAACGCACACATTGTTGATTTCCATGATTATTTTGTCATTCAATGTCTCAAATGCACGAACGCACTCCGCATTGAAACGATGCCCTTTTCAAACACTGGGTCTAATGGAGCAAATGAAATATTAAAAAGTTATCTTTTTTTTAGCAAACGCATTCAGATGATAAAAAGAAAATAATTTCAAAATATTTATACAGTTTTGATTTTTACAAAGAAATCAATACAATTTTGAACAACTTATATACAGAAAATATGATTATTACTCGGGATAATAAATATGTTTCTGAAAAGTTAAAAAACAAAGGTAAATATAAATACGTTAACATGGTGAACATAAACAAACTGCCAACTCAATTTGCACAATAAGTGGAAAATGTGAGTTTGGCAGTTAGACCATTCGTATGTTTAGATTACATACAAAAATGTAGTCAACTTAATTTCAATTAATAGTAAAATGGAATCGACTTAATTAGCGAATTATAAAAGTGATTCTTTCAGGCAGAAAAGATGAGTTAATTTATTTATTTACCAGAACAATGGAAATAACATCCGATTCTTTGAGATCAAATGGTACTGAAAATGTTGATAGTGCATGTTTCTATATTTCTACACCAGGATTTGTGAAATCGGTAACAATGTTTGTGCACAATATTTTATTGATTTTATCGCAACAAACATGTACAGTATTACAAGAGTATGGACTGATCAAATTATTTTTAAAGTAAGTCATTTTTATTTATAACAAGTGTCTTTTTTTTGTTCACTTTCAAATTGTTCTTATTTATACCTAGTGTATTTTTTATACTGTGACAAATAATTGATTGCACTAAATTTTGCTACTATATCGCAGATGTTTGACGTTACCCTGTGTTGAGATTAACAACACAAAAGAACTCTCTTTATATTGTGACATTTTGGAAATGAACACTGCATTGTGCATGCTTTTGGCACAAGCTGCCTTGAACAGTTCCGATTGTCTGGCGATAATATCCAACACTCAGGACTGCCTGACAGTGATGATGTCTTTACTTAATCCAGCCATGTATCGTAAGTACCATATCAAAAATAAAAGAAAGAGATGAAAAATATTTTAATTTATTTGATTATCATGTTTCACTCTCTTTTGTTTTTCTAAATCGCTATTTTATTTCGAAATTATCTAATAAGCAAGTAAAAAAAAAAACCTTTACTGGCATACTGCATTACAGTTTACTAGCTACAAACTAATTGCTACCTCCTCTCTTCCCCCAACTTCTCCAGCGTCCTTATGCCGGTCCCATCTTCTCTCATCCATTCCGTCACTCTTCTATTACCTCTTACTCCCACCCATTCCTCCTTCACCCCCTTGTTAAGAGATCTACCCACCTCAGCTATGCTAGAATACCTAAACAAGGTGGGCTGGCTAAACTGAGGATGGGTGATCTACGGAGGTGGCACAATGGGCCTAATGAGGCCTAAGTGCAGTGCAGAACTGCACACTCCCCTTTGCACCAGAACCAGAACCACCCCCTTGCATTCCTCCGCCAAATGACACCACTGCTCACACATTACACACTTCCTATACTCACATCTAATATGCAAGTATTTTGTTTTAATTTTTTGGGTTTTAGACACTTCATTTCCGCAATTATTTCACTTAAGGAACAAACTGTGGAGTTCAATTTTTACACTAATGGAAGTTCTCTTAACTAATTCTGAAAGAGATTTTACAAAATCTTGCGATGTGTTTTCCATAATTGCTGGAATAATTGAAGAAAACGGTCAGGAGTCATTTTTGCATTCTTTGTGTCAGGCTATATCGAATAATGATGCAAGTGGTAAGTCTTAATTAAATGGAGGCATGATTGTCTACAATTTATTTATAGGTTCTAAACCAACATATAACCTGTTATAATTTCCAGTTTTTTTACATTGTAAGTTATTGTGTTATCCACCAGGGGGAATATTTTTCACATAACATTTCCAATTGAAATAAAAAGAATATTAACCCTTTCGCTACGCAGTTTGAATTTCAAATGTGTGCCCCGTGTACTGAGCTCGAAAACACAATGCATATCCGTACTTATTTCCTAACACAGGCTCATACTGGAATACCGTGTGCCCCACGAAAAAGGGCCCAAGCTGTAGTGGCTTTATTTTTGAATAAAATTCAAAAATAAAAGATATTATAAAACTGGGTGTTGATTACTACAATCTGCCTGCATAGTGGAATTTTTCAAATTAGGCACTCTCATGCGCAGAGTGAGCGCCATTCTTGTATTTCCGCTGCTCAAAAAATGAGAAAGTGGAACCTGACTATGTTGTGCGCACATTTATTTGAAAGAAAGGAACTTGCACGCACAAGACAGGTGGTGCATCGGACGAAGACCCTTCGGGATTTCAATGGTGTTACCTCTGCGAGAGCCAGCGTTGAATGGTACATTTATGGCCCAATGTTTTCAGGACTGTTTTGCCTACGTTCGGGAAATGCTGTACTACCGCACAAATGCCTAATTTGGGTAATATACCTATAAGTGATTTTTTTCTAAGGGTGGTGCAATGCAAAAAACCAAACAAACAAAAGTTGGTGATGGATTTTTTTTATTATACATTGTATAAACTCCCATTGAAGAGGTACACAAACTTTGAACGATCTTCGCTCACGACTTACAGACTTTTGAAAATATACGCTCTTCGCACATGCAGCACATAAAAATAAAACGTATGGATACGCTCCTCGTAGAGAAAGGGTTAATCAATATTTTATTTTTTATATGGATAATATTAAAATTCCTATTGATTCCACAATAATCTTAAAAATGTGAACCATTTTTAACTTGAATTTGTGTTCTGTATTCCGGCACCAGATACGCACAGACACGTTTCGGACTTCAAGGTCCTCGTCAGTGTGGTCCCGACCCAGTGCTGAGGAATACTGAACGTTTCTGACTATATCAAACCAATATGTGAAAACTATTAATGGATTCGTTAGGTATCGAATCCATTAATAATATTTAACTTCATAAAATTTTGTTTTAATATGATTTTTAAAAGAAGTATAATTCAAATTCAAAACTATTTGAATTTGAGAAAATAAGCTTATGCTTCTTATAGTTTGCATAATAAACATAATATATAAAATTCGTAATTTTATATATTATATTTAAAAGAAGTCTTAATATTTTAGATCTTCAACTCTCAGCATTATCATCATTAACTTCACTATTAAAATTCAGTTCAAGTGGTGAAGATAAATCTGACACAGAAACAACACGTTCTTCCGTTTCAATGCAAAGCTTACTAGATAACACAAAAACACCACGAATGCCGACAACACAAAACCGACCACCCTTAACTGACAAAACATCTAGCTACAATGTGCTAGAAACAATTTACTTTGGAAAATCAAAAACAAAGAAGAAAAATCACCTCATTGACTCAGAAGACAGCCAAATGGCCGGTGCTGAATTATGCAGAATCCTCCTTTATTTATATGATGTTATTAATTTAAAAGGAGCGAACAGCACTGTGAAAAAGAAAACGATAATCGTTAGCACGTTAACTAGTTTATTAGCAGTTTCTTTCGAGGCTAAGATTTATGCATTAAAGGCCGGATTATTGGTGAAGATTGTGGATTTTGTGAAGGAGATTTTTATAAAATTAAGTGTAGAGTCTTTGGATTGCCTGAGGAGGGTGGCGGATAAAAAGAGGGTCTGTCCAGTTTTGAAGGAGTTAGAGGGTTTGGTTGGGTTGTTGATGAATTTCATGTTTAACGACGTGCGGGTCAAGGAGGCTGCTGTTAGGTTAGGTTTGGCCGATGTCTGTCACAAGCTGTGGGTTTGGTTCTGTTTGCAGAAGAGTCTGCTGGCATCAGCTTTGAAAATGTTGGCTACTTTTACTAACGATTGCCAAGAAGGTAAGATTTACATTATTAGTCAAGAAATTAATTTATTTCTTAATTATTCTATTCTTAACAGCGGCGGCTCGCAGCCTAACTCAGGGTACGCCACAGCGCCAAGGCACACAAAATTTGAGGTTGGGATCGCGCTTTATAAATACAAGGAATTGCATAATAAAGTCACCTTTCAATAATGGATACATATTACCTTGGGTCTCTAGCCTACCCTGAAGTTAGACTGCGAGCCACCGTTAATTCTTAAAGCTGGAATTGAAAATAGAAAGTGTTTCATATAGCAACTCGCTGACACTAAATTATAGAGTACTTTTTTTTCTTATTTTCATTTAGTTATGCGAGAAGGCAGGATGCGCATAAAAAAAATTCCTCGGGCTCAAATAATCGGGTATATTTTTGTCTGTGTGAGATAGATTTTTATTTTGACTAAAATTATGGATTATTGGCATTTAAACTCCAGAAAACCATAAACACTAGATTTTACACGCTTGTGTATTATTATGGCCAACTTCATTTGAAAGAAAAATGCCAAGGTAATGCATCTCGGAATTAAAAGGTGCACTCGTGCTGCTAAACGCTTGTATTATTGATGCAATTCCGTGACGTAAGGAGCATTGATAAACAAAATGGATGCGTAGTGCTTTCAACCTCATTTTTTGTATCTTGGTTTTGAGCCGCCAGTGCATACAATATGATCGTATTGAGTGCTGCACATTTAATATCTGTATGATTAAAATGTCTAATGTAGAGTAAAATTGATATTAATTAAAATTTTCATTACTGAAGAATGAGTACTCAACATGTTAATCAGCCTGAGTCCCTACACAAAATGTTTAATTTAACGTACAGTTGCGAGAGAGAAAAAACTAGTACAGCAAGGAGCTTTAGCCACTTCTAAAATATAGTATTTTTATTCTTGTAAAACAAACCTGTCATGTACAGGTTAACAACAATGTTTTTCTTGACCAACAAGATGGTGCTTTTGTTATCATGCAATGTCTCTAACGCTAATACCGTCTCTAAACGGGTCGTTATTATTGCTTTTTGCGTTTCAGTCAGTTGAGGCATGTCGACGTTAGTTAAATTTCCTTTGACATCTCCGCAGATTTGTCAAATTGACTGAAAATTTGAAAAATCAAAGTAAGTCCAGTTCACATAGCCAAATATTTTGCTGTACTAGTTTTTTTCTCTCACAACTGTACATGTTATTCATCACATCACAGTCTAAGCACGTTTAATAATTATTATTGTAATGTATGCTTAGGTTGTGAGGGTAAACGTATATGTTAAATTTAACATTTCTCGTCCGGAATCGGGGGGAAAATCTGTATTTTTGTCTCAGTGTGAGATAGATCTTTATTTTGATTAAAATTATGGATTATTGGCATTTAAACTCCAGAAAACCATAAAAACTAGATTTTACACACTTGTGTATTATTATTATTTTATTATTTTTACACATACAATTAGTGGCGGCCGGTGGCCAACTTCATTTAAAAGAAAAATGCCAAGGTAATGCATCTCGGAATTAAAAGGTGCGCTCGTTGTGCTGCTAAACGCTTGTATTATTGATGCAATTCCATGACGTAAGGAGCATTGATAAACAAAATGGATGCGTAGTGCTTTCAACCTCATTTTTTGTATCTTGGTTTTGAGCCGCCAGTGCATACAATATGAACGTATTGAGTGCTGCACATTTAATATCTGTATGATTAAAATGTCTAATGTAGAGTAAAACTGATATTGATTAAAATTTCCATTCCTGAAGAATGAGTACTCAACATGTTAATCAGCCCGAGTCCCTACACAAAATGTTAAATTTAACGTACAGTTGCGAGAGAAAAAAAACTAGTACAGCAAGGAGCTTTAGCCACTTCTAAAATATAGTATTTTTATTCTTCTAAAACAAACCTGTCATGTACAGGTTAACAACAATGTTTTTCTTGACCAACAAAATGGTGCTTTTGTTATCATGCAATGTCTCTAACGCTAATACCGTCTCTAAACGGGTCGTTATTATTGCTTTTTGCGTTTCAGTCAGTTGAGGCATGTTGACGTTAATTAAATTTCCTTTGACATCTCCGCAGATTTGTCAAATTGACTGACAATTTGAAAAATCAAAGTAAGTCCAGTTCACATAGCCAAATATTTTGCTGTACTAGTTTTTTTCTCTCACAACTGTACATGTTATTCATCACATCACAGTCTAAGCCCGTTTAATACTTGTAATGTATGCTTAGGTTGTGAGGGTAAACATATATGTTAAATTTAACATTTCTCGTCCGGAATCGGGGGAAAAATCTGTTTATTATTTAATTTTCAGCTTGTCAATCAATACCTTTGACTAGTTGTGTTGCTGGAGCCGGTCCGAGGAAAGTTCCTGGAAATATTTCTTTGTTACAAGCCGTGAGCACACTCGTGGGCAAAGAAATGGAGCAAATCAGCAAAACTCATGATTTGACGGTGTTACAGTTGTGCTTTCACATTTTGCACAATTGCACAAGTGTGACGGACTGCCGTGTCGTGCTTGTAAAGGTAAAGAATTATTTTTTCTTCAAATCACTTTATGTTTACATTACTGAGTGATTTGTAGATTGCTATTATTTTGTGTACATGACACTGGTTAATAATTAACGAACTTCTTAGAAATTCACCCTTATATTTGTTGAAAATATATGTACTCATGTTATGTAATAATAATAATAAATAAATAAAAAAAAATATATGAACATTTTGAAGATTAACTTAAATCTTTGAAATTTACACAAAAACCGTCTCCATTTTAAAAATTAACGAAAATCTTGAAAAATTCATGATTTATATTTTGAAAATTATCGAAAATCTTTGGATTTCACGGAATTTTGAAAATTATTACATAAGAATGGATTTTAAAAGAGAGCAAAATTGCGAAAGGTCGCGTCAAGTGGAGACAGCGGCTAAGGGAGGCCAATAATGGACTGTCGAGCCACTGAATATTGATTATGAATAAAAAAAATATTTACATTAGTATAGGGAATAGGGCTATCCCCTCGATCCTTAGCCAATCACATGCTAGAGTTTAACACTGCGAAACACAGGGAAAGGTGGGAGAACCTCACAACATGCAGTCAAACGAAGACATATTTGTAGGCACCTGACTACAAAAAAACAGAGAAGTTTCTAAAACTCACAAAACAGAAACTTCGTACCCTAACCGGCTACATTACTGGACAGTATAGCTTCCAGCATCATCTCGCCAAAATGGGAATCACCACCGATGACCTTTATCGGGGATGCAATGAAGAAGAAGAAACAGCAAGATACATACTTCACGAGTGTCCAGCGCTGTCAAAGATAAGGAAGGTACTAAGAGAAAAATCCTTAAATCGTAAAGGTCTCGGATGGCAATGGTCACCCGCACAAATTATAGCAATTGCCGACAGTGCAGAGTGGGTCTGACCATCAGGGCGGGGAGGAACTACAATCGGCCCCCGACTGTGGCTTAAGTGGGTGCAGCTGATGCTGCCCCTCTCGCCAAAGGATCCTTAATCCTTACATTAGTTTACTTTAATTAGGAATATAAGTTACTAGGAAGACTTTTCTAGATTTCTGGCGTTAGTCCCTTTATTTGAAATATGGTTAATGAAGCCAAAACAAATTTTGGTTTTGAGAAAAATAATCTGACAATTCAATAAGGATTTGTTCAAGAAATACTTGTAGTTAGTTTTTTCTTCTCCTGAATAATTGTAGGGGGTTACAAAATTTTGAAAATACGAGTATTGCATTATTTTACATTATTTCAAATTTTTGCTTGTGTAATTTTCTCTATCTAAAGCTCAGTCTCCATTTTGTCTCTCATACATGGATGGCTTAAGCTCTACAAGATTTATGAATGTATATTATTTTTTTTAGTGTAATTTGTTGGGAGGATTATCCAGACTTCATCCAGCGATTACAAAAAAACAAAAACCTTGGGAGAACATAGAATTGCTCTGGCTGGATTTCCTTAGCGAGTTCACTATTTACCCAGAAGGCCAGATGATTGTTGCCAAAATGCCCGATGTTTTAGAATTACTGATTGCCTTAACAACAGGTAATGCATTAGTTATAGATGTATTACCCGAATTAGGCATTTGCGCGGTAGAACAGCATTTCTCGAACGTAGGCAAGACAGTCCTGAAAACGTTGGGCCGTAAATGTACCATTCAACGCTGGCTCTCGCAGAGATAACATCATTGAAATCCCGGAGGGTTCTCGTACGATGCACCACTTTGCATATGCGCGCGTGTTCCACTTTCTCATTTTTTGAGCAGCGGGAATACACGAATGGCACTTGTTCTGCGCATGAGTGCCTAATTTGAAAAATTCTACTAGAAAAAAAAGTGCGATTCTTTTCGCAATATTGCGAAAAGAATCGCATTTTTAATGTTTGAAGTATTCTGCAACCAAGAATTGGCAATTTCATTTATACTTATGTTTGAGCGGTAACGTGACCGCCAGTTTAAGGTGTCAAATTGTTTAGAGGGAATGGCAAAGCTATACTGATGAGAGTAAATCTCGAAACGCGTCTATAGATGGCCTGAATAATTTGACCCAAATTGTTACATTTGCAGTAGGTTACTGTATGTAACAGCAAACACTTGTTGTATAATTCAATGTCCGTCGGGGTATTAGCCCGGGAAGTAGTTGTTTCAATGAGTGTTTGATATAGTCTTTGTAAGACTAACTTGTTGTAGATTACGAAAAGAATCGCACTTTTAATGTTTGAAGTATTCTGCAACCAAGAATTGGCAATTTCATTTATATTATTTATTTTATCACAAAAAGTTATTTATCGAGAAATCAACAAAACTAATAAACACAGCGTCCAGTAAACCATAATGTAGTTAATCGTGCAAAAACAGATATAAGATATGATTCATTGCTTCTTGGATTTTGGAGGCGTTTACTTCGTGGTACATCTTCAATTTTGATATAAAGAAAACTCTTAACTTTTTTATACCACAATAAAAGTGGTATAAAAAAGTTAAAAGTTTTCTTTATATGATTCATTGATTCTCCATAAGCGTTTTTAAACTCACAGTCTTCTTAAATAAATATGTTAAAATAATTCACAGATTTTTCACTTTCTTAGGCAATCGAATTGAAAATAAGCAAAAGGCATTGGAAGTTCTTAGAAATATAGCGTTTTATCAACCAAATAGAGCAAGGCTGCTTACATCAGGTGAGTTTAGATTGTTGATAATATTGAGTGATTGTGTGTGCCTATTTTGTTTACAAATAATTCAAGGGAATTTGTGATTTTTCTGCAACCACAATACAAAAAGTATGCATCTTAAAATAAGATTTAATATTTCAGCAAAGTAAGTAATTTCATTTTGTATGTTATTGCAATGACACGTAAATAAAAATTATTGTCAATATTATTGTTATTGAAAATGAACATCTAGGTCCATTTGCACCCTGACTGATTAACTTTAATAATCCACTAATCATTGATTGAACCTCTGATTAAGTCAAAATTCTAGCACACATGATTGGTATAAATTTGTAAGATAATCTAAACATGTCTCTTTCATCAATATGTAATTGTGTTAACCAAAGCCGTAGTTAGGGGGGGTCATATGGGGGTTTAACCCCCCCCCCCCCCCCCCCCCCAAAATTTTGAAAATGTTAAATTTTACTATGTAAAAGCTGCCCCGTTAGGTCAAAAACAAAATTTTTACTATTATACCATTAAATTTATTTCTGGCTACAGCCTTGGTGTTAACAGTTTATAAATACATGTTGTATGTTTTTAAGAAGTACTAATCACTGATAACGTAAACGGGCACTAGTGCTCGCAATGTGCATCTAGCATAACAAAAATCAGAAGTGGAAAAAGGAATTACTTCAATAATTATTAGTAATTATTATTATTATTTGAGATTTTGTATATAAAGAGTATTTAAAGCAAAACTTAAGAGGTGAGTTATGGAATTTAGTTTACGAGTTGGTCATAAGAAAATTATTTCATTTCAAATCTTTAATTTGGCTGGCGATCACTTTGTGGTACATCTTCATAACAATTTAATTAATACACTTAACGCTTTCATACTCAGACATCACTGGTGTGACTATGTTTTTCACAGCCAACTTTCAATATTTATGACTAGAAGAACGTTTTGTTTCTCTAATTATTTATTTATTGAATAAACGTATAAACTTTTACAAATTTGCAAAAATTATAATACTTCTGGACAAATACAGGGAGGGGCAGAAAAAGCTATCCGATTTAAAATCCCTTTTTCTCAGAAGAGGGAACAGGTAGAGTAGTGGGGTAAAAACCGTTAGAAAGCCGGTTTTATGCCATTTGTCATTAGTCAACATGCCTTGGTCTGGTGAACATCGTGCTTTTGTTATTGAGCGGTTTATCGAAAACGGCGGTTCGATAATTGCTACACAACGTGCTTTTCGAATTCATTTCGGACTCGGGCGTCATGATCCTGTTCCACATCACGCTACGATTAAAGTGTGGGTGTCAAATTTTCGACAGACGGGTTCAGCATTGAAAAAGAAGTCGCCTGGACGTCCCAGGACAGCAACAGGACCTGAAAACGTGGCCAATGTGAGAGCCGCGATTGAACGTTCCCCGCGTCGTTCGGCACGAAAACATTCGCTCGCTTTGGCGATTTCCAACCGCAGTATTCGGCGAATTTTGCACCGGGACCTCAAAACGCATCCCTACAAAATGGTTGTTGCACAGGAATTAATTGAAAGGGATTTTGAAACCCGTATGAACCTGTGTCGCGATCTCCGAGAACTCCCAATAGACGATGTTGTGCTCTTCACGGACGAAGCCCATTTTCACCTTTGTGGCGCCGTAAACAGGCACAATTTTCGATATTGGAGTGACGAAAATCCTCGGGAAATCCATCAGAAACCCCTCCATAGCCCAAAAGTGACTGTGTGGTGTGCTCTTTCCCGCCTAGGCGTCTGGGGGCCTTACTTTTTTGAAGAAAATGGGCAAACCGTAACGGTCAACAGCGAGCGCTATTGTTTCATGCTGGAAATTTTTCTTCAACCCAAAATGGAAGAAAATGGCGTGGAAAATGTGTGGTTTCATCAGGATGGTGCAACCGCCCATCGCAACCGCCCATCGCGACGATCAATGGACATTCTCAGGATAATGTTTCCCGGACGCCTCATTTCTCTGATAGGTGATATTGGCTGGCCGCCGCGCTCACCGGATCTCACTCCATGTGACTTCTTCCTTTGGGGTTACCTCAAATCGAAGGTATTCCAGCATTGACCAAGGACCCTTCTTGCTTTACGAAGGGAAATTGCTCGGGCAATTGGAGAAATTCCTGTGGAAATGACGATGAAAGTCATGGAAAGCTACCGCGAGCGCCTAAATCAGTGTATCCGCTCCCAAGGACGACATTTGAGTGATGTGCTTTTCAAAACTTAAATTTAAAAATGGCATAAAATTTGCGATATGTTAATAATTTTTTTTTTTGTTAAGTTGAGTGGTTTTAATTTTATAACGTTTTGAGATCGGATAGGTTTTTCTGCCCCACCCTGTATATTAATTAAGTAAATTTTTTCCATCTTGTCGCTCACAAATGAACATTATACAGTGATGTTTTTCTTTAAAGTATACGCATTCTAAATTCAGCTAAAATATTGCGAAATTTATGCATATATGAACCTCACTTGAAATGATTGTTTTATATGCGTGGTGCATGAAGTACTCCCTGTATGAATTTTATTGAGAAAATATGTAAAGTCTGTATTTTTACAGGTGATTTTATAAATGTTTTGTCCACAAAACTTACAACGGGTTCATTGACTGAAAAAAATATAGTCGTTTCCATGCTATGGGCTCTAATTGCAAATAACCAAAAGGCAAAACTGGTGTTTAAGTGTGCTCATTTGGATCTCAAGTTGCTGGAAGTGATCAGAGCTCTGCAGTTGGGTAAACATGATATTGATTCAGATGATTTCGAGAGGATGCACTTGGTATTAAAGTTGTTGCGGGAAGGAGAAAAAAGTCGGTAACGTTTACCATGTTATTATATTAATTTTATAAATAATTTATTGAATATTGTATGTATATTGTTAATAAGTTTTTATAATATATTTTTAATAAAAATTCAATTGTTTTTTTTATTAAATCTATGCACTAACAATACTTTAATTCAATATAATCACTTCTCAGGTACAGATTCAGGGAGAGTAAAATGACCAACACTTCCTTCTCCAAATATAGAGATGGCAATCAAATTACCATAAAAAATTGATAGATTTAAAACCTAAAAAAAGTTTTATACTGCACTTCCCAAAATTGCTCTTTAGATCTGGCCCTGTCTCTCACTTCCCACTGATCAAAAAAAAAAACAAACAAATAATGTTATAGCAACATTAAACGTTATTTTAATGTTGATGAAACATTACTTAAATGTGTTTGTTCAGTGGGTTGCTTCCAGTATTATACATGGATTTTTTTGTTTAATTAAACATACAGCAGAGCTGGGATGAATTCTCAAAAACAGGATTCGAATCACGAATCCGAATCACCTAATATGATTCGAATCACGAATACTCGAATAAAGGATTCATAAGTGAAAAATATGATTCGAATCAAAGATTCGAATCCTCATTTTTGAATCACAGATACAAATCCTTTAAAAATAAATTTGAATCTATAATTTGCAACCAGTAAAATTTTATTCCATCAGTTTCTATTAACAAAAATGTTCATTTACCGACTAAATATCTAATTAAATAATGATTTTAATTAATGATGATGTATGTGTTATTGAACTTTATTTTAAATTAGTGTTTTATACGCGTGGCGTTTCTACGTGGGGCTTTTCTAAACTCGAAATTTTACTTCATGCTTAGTCTGGGAGTGGACAACACTCGTTCCTAGAAGTTTCAAATTAAAGGATCACTCTAGATTACTAAGTTTATTACCATTTTTCAAAGGCTACAGCTCGAAGGACCAATCATGGTCTTCAGAGACCGAAGGACTACAAGGAATCAAAGTTTCTTAACAAGAAAACAACGAATATCTGAAGGTTACAGCATGGATAGGAAAGAAAACATCCAATTTTAAAAAATATCGAAGTGGGGTTGGTTTTCAGTGCGTTTTTAATTTCACTTTTAATCAGTGTTTTATACGCGTGGCGCATGAAGTAAAATTTCGAGTTTAGAAAAGCCCCGTGAAAATTTGTCTCGGGTCGCTGCGCGACCCTCGACAATTTTTCTACGCGGGGCTTTTCTAAACTCGAAATTTTACTTCATGCTTAGTCTGGGAGTGGACAACTCTCGTTCCTAGAAGTTTCAAATTAAAGGATCACTCTAGATTACTAAGTTTATTACTATTTTACAAAGGCTACAGCTCGAAGGACCAATCATGGTCTTCGGAGACCGAAGGACTACAAGGAATCGAAGTTTCTTAACAAGAAAACAACGAATATCTGAAGGTTTACAGCATGGATAGGAAAGAAAACATCCAATTTTAATAAAATATCGAAGTCGGGTTGGTTTTCAGTGCGTTTTTAACTTCACTTTTAATCAGTGTTTTATACGCGTGGCGCATGAAGTAAAATTTCGAGTTTGGAAAAGCCCTGTGAAAATTTGTCTCGGGTCGCTGCGCGACCCTCGACAAATTTTCTACGCGGGGCTTTTCTAAACTCGAAATTTTACTTCATGCTTAGTCTGGGAGTGGACCGTCAAGATTTTCTACATGTCGAGATTTTCGATATTTGTAGATTTTTGTCGATTTATTCACAGTTTGTTATTATATTAAATGCAACTTTAATATTAAATAAATGTGGTTTTTCTTAGGAATAGAATATTTACCCATTAAGAGCCGAGCAAATTATAAAGTTAACTCTAATAGTTAATTTTAGGTAAAATTTTGCATCTTTTTCTATGATTTCAATTAATGATTTATTATATTACACACGTCGATTTTATAAAAGAGTTAAGCATGAAGTAAAATTTCGAGTTTAGAAAAGCCCCGCGTAGAATATTTGTCGAGGTTCGTGCAGCGGCCCGAGACAAATGTTTGCTCTGATTTAAAGTAAAGTTAAAAATGCACTGAAAACCAACTCAACTTCGATATTTTTTAAAAATTGGATGTTTACTTTCCTATCCATGCTGTAAACCTTTAGATATTCGTTGTTTTCTTGTAAAAAAACTTCGAGAGACCGAAGGACTACAGGTATCCTTCGGTCTCCGAAGACCATGATTGGTCCTTCGAGCTGTAGCCTTTGTAAAATGGTAATAAACTTAGCAATCTAGAGTGATCCTTTAATTTGAAACTTCTAAGAACGAGTCTTGTCCACTCCCAGACTAAGCATGAAGTAAAATTTCGAGTTTAGAAAAGCCCCGCGTAGAAAATTTTCACGGGGCTTTTCTAAACTCGAAATTTTACTTCATGCGCCACGCGTATATAACACTGATTTCAAGTAAAGTTAAAAATATACTATTAAGGTTGGAAATTTTTCATGCTTAAGTAACCAAGTATGCATTCACAAATATTTGAATTATTCGAAAATGTAAATATTTATATTATGAATAATTTAGTGATTTAAATATTCATATTAGAATAACTATTTGAATTAATCGAATTTGAATCCCAGCCTTAATAGCGAAGATTCTAATTATTTGAGAAGATTTGAATCCGTGTATGAGGATTCGAATCCTTTTATAATGATTCGAATCCTTTTATAAGGATTCGAATCCTTTTATAAGGATTCGAATCATTTTATAAAAATTCGAATCCTTTTATAAGGATTCGAATCATCTACGTCTGGATTCGAATAAGAATCCTTTTAAAAAATGTAACGAATCCGGATCACGAATCCGTTTTCACTAAAGTATTCGAATGCCTCTTTTGAATCCTCTAAAAGGATTCGAATCCGGGAATCGAATCCTGAATGATTCGAATCCTGCCTAGCTCTGCATACAGAGTGTCGGTATTTTGTGGAAATGAGGAAATGAGCAATACACACACGTTTAAAACAGTACTCCTTTCTTTAATATTTTTTCCTGCCACCAGGTGGCGTATTCGAACGCGTTAGTTTTCAATTTGTGTTGTTTGATTCTGCAAGTAACAATAACAGTTTCCTCTATTTATTTTGAAGACGTTCAAAATCTTTACAAAAATCAGTAAAACCATTATTTAAAGTGGGGTTACTCATATCCCACCTTTTGGAACATGTGAACTAACTTATTACACAATTCGTAGTAATTAATAAAATTGACAATTATACGTAAAATATACCTACACACAAATCGTGAACATTTTTTTTTTTAAGTAAAATTCGTAAATTTAACAAAGTTAACTACTAACACTAACTCTTCGTAGAGGAGCTGCTAACGAGGAGGCACATTGTCTTTGCGCTGGACGGCTCACGCTCAAGAAGAGAGGTCAGTAGAGGTACCCCTCAAGGGGGTGTCCTCTCTCCACTACTATGGAATATAGTTATGAATGAACTACTGAAAGGACTAGAATCTACGGGGTGTAAAACAATTGCCTATGCTGATGACGTGACCCTCGCGGTCTTTGGTAAACACGTAGGCATCCTATCTGAACTCATGGAGAGGGCACTCCGCAAGGTAACCCGCTGGTGTGAGGAATGTGGACTGGGGGTAAATCCCCTCAAAACTGAGCTTGTACTCTTCACCAGAATGCATAGGATAGCAAACTTCAAAGCTCCCGTCCTAAACGGCACGGTCGATAGGAAGTTAAGTTGGAAGCCCAATATTCAGGAGAGAGTACGGAAAGCGCAGGTCGCGCTGTACTCGTGCAAAAGAGCTGTGAGCAAGAACTGGGGACTGAAACCAAGCGTTGTCCACTGGATGTACACGACTGTGGTGAGACCCATTCTGTTCTACGGCGCTGCAGTCTGCTGGACTGCTCTTGATAAGAAAATTCAGCGGACCGCACTGGGTAAGGTACAGAGATCAGCCGAACTGCTCATAACAGGCGCGGTTAGATCTACCCCCTCCAAAGCGCTAGATGTAATACTAAATCTAGCTCCTGTTGACCTTTACTGCAGGTATGCTGCAGCTACCACAGCGATCAGGATCAACTCGGTCGGGATATGGAATAGTAGCAAACAGGGCCATGGAAGGATCCTGAATGAGCTTGTCGATATCCCAATGAGGACTGATATAGGTGTCTTCCAGAACTTACCTTTGGGAACAAGTTCTCCATTTCCATCCCGGACAAAACCGAATGGGTAGAGAGCAAGATTGTTCAGGAAAATGAAGTCTGGCTCTTCACGGATGGCTCCAAGTCCGAAAACAGAGTAGGGGGTGGAATTTTCTCACATGAGTTCAACCTCAAAAAATCTTTTTGACTCCCAAACCACTGCAGCGTCCTACAGGCGGAAGTCATGGCTATCCGAGTGGCAGTGGACTGGATAGGTTAAACCGACCTTCAGGTAAACCATATCAGGTTCGTCACCGATAGCCAGGCCGCCATTAGGACATTAAATAGTCCCTACTGCACCTCCAAGGTGGTCAGAGACTGCAGAAAAGTGCTTAACAAGCTCGCTAACAGCTGTGATGTGGGGCTCATCTGGGTACCAGGTCACAGTGATATCAAGGGAAACTCAATTGCCGACGGCCTCGCAAGGAAGGGGGCAAGGATGAGAGACCTATCTACTGAACTTTCCGCCGACATTCCTCTTGGGGAATGCAAGAGACTATTAAGGGACCAAATGACATCATAGGTTAAACTTAGGTGGAAGGAAGAAGACACGTGTCACATAACAAGGCAGCTATTGCCTATGTGTGACACTATAAACAGTAAAAGATTAATTGCACTTAGCAGAATCAACATAAGGGAGGGAGTAGGCATCATCACGGGTCACTGTTTTCTGGGTGGACACGCACAAAAGATGGGTCTCAAATTCAATGACTACTGCAGAGAATGCCTAGATGAGGAGGAAGAAACAGTACTCCACTATCTAGGTCAACGTCCTGCTCTTGAGGGGAAACGAATGAAGTACCTCGGTCTGCACCACGCAAGTGAACTGGCGGAGCTCTCACCTATAAAGGTGGGAGATCTGATCGGATTCATTAGGTGCTCAAATTGGGTTGTATAGGAGAAGGATCTCTCATGGTATCACAACGGGCCCTATGGGCCTAAGTGAACAGCCTCGGCTGTTGCCATATAAACCTAACCTAACCCTACTCATATCCCACCTTTTGGAACATGTGAACTAACTTATTACACAATTCGTAGTAATTAATAAAATTGACAAATATACGTAAAATATACCTACACACAAATCGTCAAAATTTTTTTTTAAAAAGTAAAATTTGTAAATTTAACAAAGTTAACTACTAACAAAAATCGTCGACATTTTTAATTTCAACAAAATTTGTTGAAATTGATTAAAACAATATAAAATAATAAAAATCTTCATCATTTAAAACTGCGTGCAAAATTAATGACGTTTAATTTAATGACTTGCCTTTAAGGACTGTCTTCCACTCCCAGATTAAGCATGAAGTAAAATTTCGAGTTTATAAAAGACTTAAAATTTGGTTTGGTCGCTCCGCGAAGCGGAGGGACCAAACCAAATTTTCAGGCTTTTCTAAACTCGAAATTTTACTTCATGCGCCACGCGTAAAAACGCTAATTTGATGAGAAGTTTAAAATATACGGTTATTAATTATTTTAAAATAAAGCACTTCAATATGTCGCTGCTTTGCTTTGATAATGGCAAAAGTCAAATTTGTAAATTTTTTTAGGAGCCTGCAAAAGTTTACAAGACTTTTATTCAAATATTGAAGTCTCTATCTTCACTCGATTTATCTTATTTTTTGCACTATTTTTATTTGTGTCTCTTAAAGCTGTATTTAATAAATAACTGTATTGAAACAAAATCACTTTTTTTTTAATTGTGCCAGTATCAAAGAAAAGCAGCGATATGTATTGTACATATGTCATTATAAAGGGTGTTTGTTTTAGAGGTATAGAACTTCTTTTTCGAATAAAACACATACAAATTAATAAAACAACAGATGTTTTGGCTTTATTAGGTAACCAATGTAATGGCATTTAGTGTTTCAAGATAATTTCTGGCATGTGAACACAGCGACTGCGTCTTAGATAAACCATTCTATTGGTCCAATTTTTCATAACTTTTTCTAATGTGGCCGGGCTAATTTTGCCAATTACGCGTCGAATGTTCACCTCGAAGTCTTTAATCGTTGCTAGTTTATCAGCATAGACCAGTGATTTGACGTAGTCCCACAAAAACGAGTCCAAGGGGATAAAATCACATGATCTAGGCGGTCAATTAACAGGCCCATGTCTCAAAATAATTTGATCAAGAAACGTCTCTCCAAGCAATGTGAGCGTAACACGCGCGGTGTGACAAGCTGCGCCGTCCTGTTAAAACCATTTAATTCTCAACAGATTTGCATTGATGTTGGGGATACAAAATTCGAATCATTGACTTGTAGCGCTCGCCAGGCATTAAAAATGAAGACGGAATCAATGCTATCGTCAGATAGCATTGATTCCGTCTTCATTTTTAATGCCTCCAGCATGCGATCCACACGACACAGTAACTTTTAATGGTTGTAATGGGGTCGTGATAATTTCGTGGGTATTATTTTGCCTCCAAAACCGACAATTTTGCTTATTCACGAACCCATTTAGCCAAAAATGAGCATCATCACTAAAAACTATTTGGCAGTAAAAATCAGGATCGACTTGAAATGTTTTGAGCCCATTCACCAAAGATACGACGCTGTTGATGGCCTTATCGCTCTAATTCCTGCATCAGTTGATTTTGTATGGATGCAGGCCAAGGTCTTTAGTTACCATTTTTCATATAGTGGACGGGCAGAGACCAAGTTGTTGAGAAGTACGTCAAATTTATAAATTAGGATCTTCGGCTACACTCTCATCTACATCGACGATTACTTGTCTGGTGCGCACAGTACGAGCTAGTCTTGGGTTGATATTGTCTACAAGCCATAAATCGAGCCATCATATTCTGTATATGTTGCTCAGATGGACGATTATGAGCACCATGTCACTAAGCGGAAATCGGTCTATAATGGGCGTATCGTTGAAAATAGCAAAAAAGTTTTAAATAAAAGTTATTCAGAGTCAAGTTTTTCATAACCCAAAATTATTGCTAAATATGGCGGCCATGCGGTTATACCGGAAGTAAACACCAACTTCCTTATTTTAAATAGAACACTCTATATATTTTTACATTTTTGGATTGCTCGTTAAAAATAAACATGAGTTTATGCACACAACATTGGGTCTCAGTTGAACCGTTTTCGAGTTATTTCGTTTTTTTAAATAAATTTAACGATTTTAGAGCTCGACGCCATTAACAATATCTTCAAAACGAAATAAGTCAGAGTTGTGCGGCTTACGGTTCTGGATTCGGGAAGAAATGTAGTATTTGTTTAGGTTTTTGCCATTAGTCAGATTTTCTAAATTGAACCGAGTCCGTCGACGGTATTCTTCAGTACAAACATGCATAACTTCATTTTTTTTAAATAAAACCATCTATCTTGAGATACTTTATCTGATGCGAAATTAAATATTCTTTTTATTGATAATATCCATATTGCCATATCCTTCCAACAGTTTTTGAGAAATTTGCCATTTTGTAAAAATTTTAATACATTTCGTATAATCGCGTTAGCACTAGATACTGATGATGTTTGGTGATTTTGCTTTGACGTTTAGTTAGTCATTGAGATGTTCCCTGTTTTTTTTTAAAGTTCATTTTAAAGCTTTAAACAAGTGATTTCCACTCCCAGACTAAGCATGAAGTAAAATTTCGAGTTTAGAAAAGCCCCGTGAAAATTTGTCGAGGGTCGCGCAGCGACCCGAGACAAATTTTCTGGGCTTTTCTAAACTCGAAATTTTACTTCATGCGCCACGCGTATAAAACACAGATTTTAAGCGAAGTTCGAATATACATACATTTCACAATATTTGAGTGATCTATACGCGTGGCGCATGAAGTAAAATTTCGAGTTTAGAAAAGTCCAGAAAATGTTCACGGGGCTTTTCTAAACTCGAAATTTTACTTCATGCTTAGTCTGGGAGTGGAAATCACTTGTTTAAAGCTTTAAAATGAACTTAAAAAAAACAGGGAATATCTCAATGACTAACTAAATGCCCAAACAAAATCACCAAACATCATCAGTATCTAGGGCTAACGCGATAATACGAAATGTTTTAAAATTTTTACAAAATCGCAAATTTCTCAAAAACTGTTGGAAGGATATGGCAACAACCCAGTATCAATAAAAAGGAAATTCAATTTCGCATCAGATAAAGTATCTCAAGATAGATGGTTCCATTTAAAAAAATGAAGTTATGCATGTTTGAAGTACTGAAGAATACCGTCGACGGACTCGGTTCAATTTAGAAAATCTGACTAATGGCAAAAACCTAAACAAATACTACATTTCTTTCCGAATCCACATCCGCAAGCCGCACAACTCTGACTTATTTTGTTTTGAAGATATTGTTAATGGCGTCGAGCTCTAAAATCGTTAAATTTATCCAAAGAAAATGAAATAACTCGAAAACGGTTCAACTGAGACCCAATGTTGTGTGCATAAACTCATGTTTATTTTTAACGAGCAATCCAAAAATGTAAAAATATATAGGGTATTCTATTTAAAATAAGGAAGTTGGTGTTTACGTCCGGTATAAGCGCAAGGCCGCCATATTTAGCAATGATTTTAGGTTATGAAAAACTTGATTCTTAACAACTTTTATTTGAAACTTTTTTTGCTATTTTCAACGATATGCCCACTATAGACCGATTTCCGTTTAGTGACTCACCCTGTATAAATTTGACGCACAGAGCACGCATTTTGTAAATAAATTTCCATAATTTGTAATCGTTGCTCAAATATGAGCCTTGGCATGATAATTTGCCAAAGCTTACTGAAGAAAATTGCCACTAACAGCTTCCTATTCTGATATTGGTTTGACAGATATCTATTATCAAAGTTCTATACCTCTAAAAAAGCACCCTTTATAACACTAATTAAATCAGATTGTATTTTCTCCAGGAAAGTACCTTAAATCTCTCTTGTAAATGCGCACAAAAGAATGTTACTAATGTTACCGAAACAGCTGGGTTATATACGGTAATTTACGGTAAATTACCAGTGGCAATTACCGACGTAAATTACTAGTGGTAGTTACAGACGTAAATTACCACTAACCTCACTAGATTTAGGCAGTCTAGGTAAAAGTGCTTTTAATTTCCTACGTACTTAATTACTTTTACCTTTAAACTGATGATTCACTAAATTCATTATGAAATCGCATTTGTTTTTGTGTCTGTAATTCATGTATTAATATTTTCTTTGCTTCATTGCATTGTATAAACTAGAACTTGTATGCATACATGTTACAGAGAATGAATCTATTTATAAACAAGTTATTCTGTGTTGGGTGTTGTTTATAGCAATATGTTTAACATGTGCCTCTTGTAGCTGGCTGTTTATGAACTTGCTGATGAACATTTTTACTGCACCACGAAACTGTTTAGACCCATTAAACTACAACATAATATTATTGTAATAAATATAATACCTGATTTCAGCGACTTTATTTTGAACAGTTTCTCTATTACTACAGTTATAATACATATAAATAATACATATTCAACGTATTGTATGAGTCTGTAGTGGTATGGTGATTTTTCCCCTGTCGGGCTAGCGGTATTGGGGAATATAATAGTTTTCCTGTTTAGCTTCTTTATGTTATTTTATTATTTATTAATATTCTGGGATGGGTTCCAACTTGTTGAAAAATATTTATTCAAATTATTGCAATCGTTTATACAATTTGGTTTCACAATTACTTGAATACCATTATTTGTCTTTGTTTGTTTTTTTTTCCACGGAACCCGAACGGGGAAGTTGCGAGCGAGAGGGTAAAGAGCCGAAGTGACCAACTTAGGAAACAGAAGATAAATTAGAAATCTTTATAAATGATTAGAATGCAGTGTTAGTGAAAAAGTGGAACATCGAATTAAAATCGCGAACAACGTTTCTTACCGTTATTGAGAAATGCAGGAAAAAGCCGAAGTAAAGTCGCAAACCACGTTTTTTACCGTTTATGAGAAACGCTAGAAAAGGCCGAAGTAAAGTCGCGAACCACGTTTCTTACCGTTTATGAGAAACGCAGGTAAAAGCCGAAGTATAGTCGCGAACCACGTTCTTACCGTTTATGAGAAACGCAGGAAAAAGGCGAAGTAAAGTCGCGAACCACGTTTCTTACCGTTTATAAAAAACGCAGGAAAAAGCCGAAGTAAAGTTGCTAGCCACACTTCTTACCGTTAATGAGAAACGCAGGAAAAAGCCGTTAAAACCCTTACCTAATCAACAAAAAATCATAATATTCAGAGAATTCTACGATATTTTTCAATTGGGTTAGATTAGATGTGTGAAACATAAGTTAGGTTAGGTATATAAAACATGGGGAGATTAGGGTCTCCAAACTACGACCCGCGGGTTAAATCCGGCCCATGTCTTCGTGATTATAGCCCTCGACCAGAGATACATCTTGCGTAAAAGTAATATTTTATAACGATTTTGTGTTTACATTTTTCAAAAATGATACATTTAATAGGCTTTTCTAAACTTGAAACTTTATTTTATCCACCACGAATATAAAACACTAAATCAATGCGAAGTTCACAGTATGCTACTAAAGCAGAATGCGTAAGACGTATATTTTGAACTTCACTTAAAATCAGTGTTATACAAGGTGGCCAGAAAAGGTGTGATAATCTTCAGGTAGTGTGATTCGTTGATTAATTTTGGATAAAAAATCTAAATAAAAAAATATTGTATTCTTCCTCGTAACATCTCACGAGGTCGTTAAAATATTAAACGTATCTCTGGAAATTAGTGTTATTTTCTATTATTTTGGAAAAAAAATCAATAGAACTTACAATCAATTACACATTTGTAAAATTTAAATGACATAGGTGATAAATAAATTGGAAACTTTAACAAATTAATAACTTCTTCAGAAGCATATTTTTAATAAAAATAGACCTGGCAACTATGTATTTTCATATGTAACCTTATTAAATTTCACTTGACTTTGACATATACTTGTCATAATTTATTTGTGTAAGTTTGTATAAGTTCATCATACTTTTTGAAGATGTACACATTCAACGAGTATGCAGATATGTACATGATATTTGGATTCTGCAATGGTAATGCAACTAGTGCCAAAGATGTGTACTAAAGAAGATATCCAAATGGCCAACAGCCAACAACGTACTTTTGGGTCGTTCGTTTATAATAACATAGATGGAGGGAGACCTAGGGAACGTCGCACTGTTCACCTAGAAGAACAGATATTGAATGCAGTTCAAGAAGATCCCAATATTAGTACGAGACAAATAGCTCAACAGTTAAATGTCCCCAGTAAAACAACAGTCCATGCAGTATTGAAAGAAAATCGAATGCGTCCATTTCATGCAAGAAAAGTTCAACCACTGTATGAAAATGATAACGAGCGTAGACGTATGTTTTGTGACAGGACTTTAGATCAAATTCGGGAAGAACCAAATTTTTTATTTAAAATTCTTTGGAGTGATGAATGTACATTCACTAAAGATGGGGTATTTAATTGTCATAATTATCACTTTTGGGCAGAAGAACATCCTCGGGCGGTTAGAGAAATGGGACATCAAAGGAAATTTTCAGTTAACGTCTGGCTTGGTATTCTAAATTTACGTGTAATTGGGCCTTTTTTTATTCATCAAAGATTAAATGCCCTAAATTATGTAAATATTTTAGAAGAAGTTTTGGAGAATGTTCCACTAAATTTAGTAAACAACATGCTGTACATGCATGATGGTGCACCACCTCATACAGCAAGAATTTCAAGAGAATGGTTGGACGAACATTTTCCAAATAGATGGATTGGGCGCAATGGACCCATACTATGGCCAGCAAGGTCGCCGGATATGAATCCACTTGATTTTTTCGTTTGGGGATTTTTAAAAGAAAAGGTGTATGCAACACCTCCAGTGGACAATGTAGACGTCATTAATAGAATTCGTGTTGCAGTGGAATTAATTACTGAAGAGATGTTGCTCCGAGTAATTAATTCTATCCCACGACGGCTCCAGATCTGCTTAGAAACGGATGGTTATCAATTTGAACATTTACTTTAATCTTTCATTTTTGATGTATACTTCAAATATTAATTTTTGCAGATTTGTTAAATTTATGATTATTATTAAATTAAGCACTTGTTTGATCCATTGTTGCCAAATTTACATTTCTTTAAATTGGCTCGTGAGGAGTTATAAGCCACAATACAATATTTTTTTACTTAAATTTTCTGCTTGAAATTAATCAATGAACCACTCTACCGGAAGATTATCACACCTTTTCTGGCCACCTTGTATATGCATGGCTCATAAAGTAAAATTTCTAAATTTTGTATTGTGGAGGCATCTACTTCGTTATACATGTTAATTTATCATGTTCGATAATGGCAAGCTAAATTTGCCGAAACTGCAATCACATGAAAATAAATTGTGTTATATAAACAAAGTTAAAACGTTTTTTATTGATAAAATTTCTAGTTTAGAAAAGCCTTACGATTTTGATTAACGAGCACCGCAAACTCCTAGCTTCGGTATTTTTTAGGCGCCCAACGTGGAGAGACTAACGCCGGCCCCTTGTTGGGCGCCAAAAATCTGAAGCGTCTAAATTAAAAATTTCACACTGAAACAGTGTTTCATAGGAAAAAAGCCGACGTCGCGAACCACGTTTCTTACCATTTATGAGAAACGCAAGAAAAATCCGAGGTTAAATCGCGATCTACGTATTTTACCGTTAATGAGAAACGCAGGAAAAAGCTGAAGTAAAGTCGCGAACCACGGTTCTTACCGTTTATGAAAAACGCAGAAAAAGGCAAAGTAAAGTCTTACCGCTGATGAGAAACGCAGGAAAAAGCTAAAGTAAAGTCGCGAACCAAGTTTCTTACCGTTTATGAGAAACGCAGGAAAAAGCCGAAGTAAAGTCGCGAACAAATTATTTCATTTCAACGCTTTCATACTCCAACATCACTGGTGTGACTATGCTTTTTACAGCCAACTTTCAATATTTATAACTAGAAGGACTTTTTGTTCTCCTAATTAAGTAAATTGTTTCCATCTTGTCACTCATAAATAACCATTATACAGGGATTTTTTACTTTCCCCCGTATGTAATACAAAGGGAAAGTATTGTTTTCGTGGAAATTTTTGAATCAAAAATGTTAGCGGAAATATCCGTTTTGAGGTCCCCTGAGTCAAATAAGACCATTTTTGAAAAATGTCTGTCTGTCTGTCTGTCTGTGTGTCTGTGTGTGCCTGTGTGTGTGTCTGTGTGCGCTGTACCGCAAACACCGCTAAAGATATCGAGATGAAACTTGAAACTTAAGCTTTTTGTTACAATCGGAAGAACTGAAAAGCTTTTGGTGAAAATCGGAAAACCGGAAGTGGTACTTTACTCTTAGCGTTTTTCAGTTTTTTCAGATTTTTTCAATAAATGTTCATCAAACAAAAAATTCTTTCAAATAAAAGTTGTAGATAATAACAAAATTAAGATGTATTGTTCACTTACTTTTTGTCATAGCACTCTTAGTTTTTGAGATATTTAATAAATAGTGTTTTTTATCTAGTCATTGATTTGTGTCAGTGTGTGTGTTGATACAATTGGAAAATGTTTCAAATAAAAGTTGTAGGTAATAAAATATTAAAGATTTTTTGTATCTTTACTTTTTATCATAGCACTCTTAGTTTTTGAGATATTCAATAAATAGTGTTTTTTATCTAGTCATTGGTTTGTGTCAGTATGTGTTGATCCAATTGAAAAATGTTTCAAATATAAGTTGTAGTTATCAAAAAGTTGAAGACATTTTGAAAATAATAATATTACAAATATTTTAAAAGTGATTTAATACGCAATTTACGGGGGAAAGTACTATGATGAACACATCACCATTTTTGTTTTCCAGCGCATTGCATCTACACAGAATGTGCATTACTATTTCCGATGCCATATCCCGCGGAGAGTTAAGAACACCAATAAATTATTACTATAAAAAATGCTAAAAATAACAATTATAAAACAATAACAATAAATAACAATTAACCGACAAAAACCCTCCTCCCTCCCGTGAAAATGAAAACCCCGCGCGACGCAGACGTAAACTCAAAACCGACGGCGACTTGCCCGCAGATCGCCGCGCGTCGCTGCCGCACTCGTTTCACAATCCTCTCGCGAATGTACGCAGCTTTCACCGTGTCAACAATACCGAAAGTTAACACAAAAGTGCATTAAAACCCTTATCTAATCAACAAAAAAACAAGTGCCATGGCGGAAGTGCCCACACATTTTCCACCCCAAACCTATTCTTCATCGTTCTTCCTCAACGCCATACCGGAGGTGAGTGCGAGTTCAATGCAGGTTATGTTTATGTTTTTATTTTCAAAACATATCCGGTTAATTAAGTGCAACGACCCATATTGCCGTAATTATCGGTCTTTCGTAATTGCATTTTGAAATTGTGTAAGTTTTTAGTAAAAGCGGTCTTTGTTTTGCAGTAATTAACCCATCCATGTACACATTGCACTTTTGCATATTGTTCTGTACCTGTGTGAACAATACAATTAAATAATGCTAATTTTAATCGGTGTTTCTGAAGGTTGCGTTTTTGTGATAATTATTAGCGGGATTTAATAAGTATAGGTTTGTGCTTTCAGATAATGCGATTTTTTAAATTTTATAAGTACTAGCTGACATTTGATTATTTTAAATGAACCAGACTAATTATTGTTTGATTTTAATTTGTTTAAATAATCACATTACATTCAATTATAGCTTTTAAGGTACACTCCGTATACATAGAATTATTTTTAATTTTTGCAGTATCTAAAATGTAACAACTTTAATTAAGAGGGCCAATTTTTGCTGGTTGTGTGTTTCTTGGATACGAGATGGCGCAGAAGTAGCAAAATTGCAGAAAGTAGTTTTGACTATGTATTGGTTTATAGTGCCTGCCGAATTTTATCACAACGAATAATAAAAATGATGAGTGCGGAACGCGTTGTTTGTTTGTTTACATAGCGCAGTGCGAATGAATGAATGGGTATGAATTACAGAAGACACAAGTAAACAAGATAAACATTCACGATTTTAATCTCTAATTTCTATCGACATACACACAACTGTATAAAGCACATATGGGCAACCCCCGGCCCGCGGGCCGGATTCGGCCCGCTGTAAGATATGATCCGGCCCGCGAGACATTTTGAAAAAACCCAATTAAAAAAATATTACATTAGGTACTTATACTCACAGGAGTGACAGTGAGGCGGCAAACATCAAATTCTTTGATGTTTGCCGCCTCACTCTTTGATAATCGCCGCCACTCGACTTGCTCGATCAAATTCTTTGAGGTTTGCCGCCTCACGGGCGACACATCAAAAGATTTATTGCTTCTCAATTATTCTAAACTAGTTTATTCCAGATTATTCGTTCATTTTGCCTATATAAGCGGGTGGATGGCCCGAACGTTAGTTCAGTTCTATTTGAGCTACCGAGGTGATAACTTGGACAAGCGATATCCTAGCGAACTGCTCGAGCCGTCAACTTGCTTTGTGACTTTGAGTGCATCTTGAGTGGTTACTAACTATAGTTTGTTATTAAGTTTATTGAACTAAAAGTAAACAAAAATAATGTCTGGTGGAAAGAAACGAAAAGTAGATACAGAGGGTCGCCATTTTCAAGAAAAATGGACTGAAGAATTCATTTTTATCTTGCACAATGGTAAGCCTATTTGTTTGCTGTGTAATGAATTCATTTCAGTAATGAAAGAATTCAATATAAAGAGGCATTACTCAACTAAGCATGCTATGCTGCACTCACTGACAGGACAATTAAGAACAGACAAAATCCAGAAGCTTACCGCAAATTTGAAAAAACAGCAACAAATGTTTCATAAACAAAGAACACAACTTGATAATGTTGTGAAAGCTAGTTTTATAGTTAGCTCAAAATTGGCAAAGGCATTAAAACCATTTGCCGAAGGAGAATTTATCAAGGAGTGTATGTTAGAAGTTTGCGGTATTATGTGTCCTGAAGTAGAAAAAAGAATTTGAAAAAATTAGTTGGTTAAGACGAACTGTTGTTCGACGTATAGAAATGATGGCTAATGATATAAAAACAACATTGACTGACCGTATGGCTGCAATGCTGGTTTTGAATCATTTCCCATAGCATTAGATGAGAGCACCGATTTGTCTGACACAGCTCAACTGGCTATATTTATTCGAGGTGTTGATAAGGAGTTCACTGTTACTGAGGAATTGCTTGCTTTACAGCCGCTAAAAGGAACCACTACAGGAGAGGATATTTTTATTGAAGTTCAAAAGGTATTCACAAGTTTTGGCTTGCCATGGTCAAAATTAATTGGAGTATGCACTGATGGTGCACCTTCTATGGTCGGCTTACGTAAAGGTTTCATCGGAATTTTGAATGAAAAAGCAACAGAATTAAATGTGCAAAAAGATGGATAGTCCTTCATTGCATTATCCACCAACAGAACTTGTGTTCTAAGTCCATTCGACTCCAGAATGTTATGAAAGGGCTTAACCATCGTCAGTTCAAGGCCTTTTTGGATGAAATATCAGCTGAATATAACGACGTAACATATTATTGTGAAGTCAGATGGCTGAGCAAAGGAAAAATGTTAAAACGGTTTTACGAGCTTAGAAATGAGAAAGCAGACTTTATGAAAATAAAAGATAAACCACTATCTGATTTAAGTGACCCAAATGGATATGTGACTTAGCATTTCTGGTCGATCTTACAGGCTATTTGAATGATTTAAATTTGAAACTTCAAAAACAAGGACAGTTAGTAAATGATTTGTACAGCCATTTAAAAGCGTTTCAGATCAAACTACGCTTGTGGGAGTCACAGATGCTGTCTGGTAACAGTTACCATTTCAACACGCTGTCTGCGTATGAAAATATTGCTTATGCTCAATATGCTGAAGAACTCAAGTTACTGTCGGGACAATTTTCGAACAGATTTTGCGACTTCAAAAGCATGGAAGACTGTTTCAGTTTATTTGCTACTCCTACAACATATATTGTACAAAATGCTCCAATACACTTACAAATGGAGTTGATCGAGATTCAAGAAAACTTACTCCTAAAATCCAAATTTGAAGACGTAGAGTTGTGCGATTTCTACAAAAAATACCTAGAAGAAGACAATTTTCCGCAGCTTAGAAAATTCGCAAGAAGATTGATTTGTGCGTTTGGCAGTACTTATAAATGCGAACAGTTCTTTTCATTGATGAAAGTTAATAAATCAACACATCGTAGAAGACTGACTGACGATAATTTGGAAAATTCTTTACGTCTTTATGTGAGTGGAATTAATCCCAATATCGATGGATTAGTTCCCCAAATTCAAGCTCAAGTGTCTCATTGATTTCGGTGTATTTAACTTTCGTAGTTTGTAACAATTGCAAATTTAACGATTTCATTATAATGTACCATTTTTTTAAATTTCATTTTGTTATTTTAATAAATTGTACTATAATAACATTGTCGTATTATTTCATGTCTAATATCTATCGCAAAAAATATTATCACTACTTTAAAATGCACTAAGTACTTTTAAACGCGGCCCGCGAACGTATTTGCACGCTAAAGTTTGGCCCTCAACATGTCAAAGGTTGCCCATACCTGGTATAAAGAAACAGATGCCTTCATCATTAATGATATTTTAGTTTGATATTCCGTATGAGTATATACAAGGAGTTTTTCTTACCGACGAGAAGTTGGCCACACATTTCCAGCCACGGATTTTGGCGCCTCCACCATCTCACTAATTATGAACAATCTCATTAAAAAAATTATATCTCCCAAGGCACTTACTTTATTTTCAAAATGTCTTCACTAATTGTTTAATCAATACATCTAGAACGATTATAAATGATCAGAAACTAAAAACTCTTGTTTGTTATATTTTTAAACAATATGTCGCGCAATAAATAAATAAATAAATAAATATGGCCACCACACATACTCAATTTCAAAAATTCATATCTCCCAAGGCACATACTTTATTTTTAAAATATCTTCACTGATTGTTTAAACAATATATCTAGAACAGTTATAAATTATCAGAAAGTTATAACTCTCATTTGTTATATTTTTTAAACAATATATTTCTGTTAGCGTACCAAATTTAAAAAATTCATATCTCCCAAGGCACTTACTTTATTTACAAAATTTCTTCACTGCTTGTTTAAACAATATATCTAGAACAGTTATAAATGATCAGAATGTTATAACTCTCATTTGTGGTAAGAAACATGGTTCGCGACTTCACTTCGGCTTTTCCTGCGTTTCTCGTTAACGGTAAGAAGTGTTTTCCACTCCCAGACTAAGCATGAAGTAAAATTTCGAGTTTAGAAAAGCCCTGTGAAAATTTGTCGAGGGTCGCGCAGCGACCCGAGACAAATTTTCTGGGCTTTCTAAACTCGAAATTTTACTTCATGCGCCACGCGTATAAAACACTAAAATACTGTGAAATTTACGTATAATTGTGCCTCACTTGAAATCAGTGCTTTATACGCGTGGCGCATGAAGTAAAATTTTTAGTTTAGAAAAGCCCAGAAAATTTATCTCGGGTCGCTGCGCGACCCTCCACAAATTTTCACAGGGCTTTTCTAAACTCGAAATTTTACTTCATGCTTAGTCTGGGAGTGGAAAACACTCGTTTAAAGCTTCAAATTGAACTCTTTTAGAAAACAACGAATATCTAAATTTCCAGTTTTTAAAAATAAACAATATGTCGCGCATATGGCCACCACACATACTAAATTTAAATAAATTCATATCTCCCAAGGCGCATACTTTATTTCGAAATTGTCATCACTGCTTGTTTAAACAATTTTAACTTGTTTAAACAACTCTCATTTGTTATATTTTTTAAACAATATATTTCTGTTAGCGTATGGCCACCTCACGCACCAAATTTAAAAAATTCGTACCTCCCAAGACACATACTTTATTTTCAAATTGTCATCACTGCTTGCTTAAACAATATATCTAGAGCAGTTATATATGATCAGAAAGTTATAACTCTTATTTGTTATATTTTTTAAACAATATATTTCTGTTGGCGTATGGCCACCACACGTACCAAATTTAAAAAATTCATAACTCCCAAGGCACATACTTTATTTTCAAATTGTCATCATTGCTTGTTTAAACAATATATCTAGAACAATTATAGATGACCAGAACGTTATAACTCTCATTTGTTATATTTTTAAACAATATATTTCTGTTAGCGTATGGCCACCACACGTATCAAATTTAAAAAATTCATATCTCCCAAGGCACATACTTTATTTCCAAATTGTCACCACTGCTTGTTTAAACAATATATCTAAAACAGTTATAAATCATCAGAAAGTTATCTCTCATTTGTTATATTTTTTAATATATATATTTTTGTTAGCGTATGGCCCCCACACGTACCAAATTTAAAAAATTCATATCTCCCAAGGTACATACTTTATTTTCAAATTGTCATCACTGCTTGTTTAAACAATATATCTAGAACAGTTATAAATGATCAGAATGTTATAACTCTCATTTGTTATATTTTTTAAATTTAAATTTGGTATGTGTGGTGGCCATACGATAACAGTAATATATTGTTTAAAAAATATAACAAATGAGAATTATAACTTTCTGATCATTTATAACTGTTCTAGATATATTGTTTAAACAAGCAGTGATGACAATTTCAAAATAAAGTATGTGCCTTGGGAGATATGATTTTTTTTAATTTGGTACGTGTGGTGGCCATACGCTAACAGAAATATATTGTTTAAAAACTAACAAATGAGAGTTATAACATTCTGATCATTTATAACCATTCTAGATATATTGTTTAAACAAGCAGTGATGACAATTTCGAAATAAAGTATGTGCCTTGGGAGATATGAATTTATTTAAATTTGGTATGTCTGGTGGCCATATGCGCGACATATTGTTTAAAAATATATCAAACAAGAGTTTTTATTTTCTGATCATTTATAATCGTTCTAGATATATTGATTAAACAATTAGTGAAGACATTTTGAAAATAAAGAGATTGTTCATAATTAGTGAGATGGTGGAGGCGCCAAAATCCGTGGCTGGAAAAGTGTGGCCAACTTCTCGTCGGTGTTTTTCTTTAAAGTATACATATTGTAAATTCAGATAATTTTCTTTAAATATTTAGATATTCGTTGTTTTTTAAAAGAGGTTAATTTAAACTTTAAACGAGTGTTTTCCACTCCCAGACTAAGCATGAAGTAAAATTTCGAGTTTAGAAAAGCCCCGTGAAAATTTGTCGAGGGTCGCGCAGCGACCCGAGACAAATTTTCACGGGGATTTTCTAAACTCGAAATTTTACTTCATGCGCCACGCGTATAAAACACTAAAATACTGTGAAATTTACGTATATTTGAGCCTCACTTGAAATCAGTGTTTTATACGCGTGGCGCATGAAGTAAAATTTCGAGTTTAGAAGAGCCCAGAAAATGTATCTCGGGTCGCTGCGCGACCCTCGACAAATGTTCATACTTTATTTTCTAAACTGCGCGACCCTTGACAAATTTTCAGGGGGCTTTTCTAAACTCGAAATTTTACTTCATTCCTAGTCTGGGAGTAATAAAGACTCGTTTAAAGCTTCAAATTGAACTCTTTTAGAGAACAACGAATATCTAAATTTCCAGTTTAAAAAAATCGGGGTTGCAGCTGCCACTGACAGGGGGTTGAATTCAAGGATGGAATTTTCACATTGCTAATACAGACATGTCTGAGGATTTTTTTTTACAAATAGACATAATCATTGAGATAAAAAAATATAAATATAGAACGCCTTTTAAAAATTATAATACAACACAATCGCCAATCAGACAAAATATATATATATATATATATATAATCATTTAAAATCCCTTTTACCCTTTAGGGTGTCGAGATTCAGACAAAATAGCGTACATTAATTAAAATAAAATCACTTATATATTAAAATTATGCGACAAATACTCATCTAAAGAATAAAATGCATTTTCAAGTAATATTTTCTTGATGTTTATTTTAAACAATTTACCTTTGAGAAGTTTTATTTCTTGTGGCAATTTTGGGTGTGAAGTTAGCAATAGATCCAGCAATAGATTTAAAAATAAATATTATCTCGGAAAAAACAAAAGCAAATTATATGAAATTTGAAGATATACACTTCAAATAGCCTAAATTATTACCCCAAGTAATATAAAACCCTTAACTTTTACCCTTCATATTTTTTCACCCCTTCCAAAAATATGTTATGATTTTTTTTTAATTTGGCAATATTTCATAAAGTTACTTTTTAGCTCAAAACATCTCTATAATACCTTCTTTTGATAAGTGAAATCAAAAAAACGTTTCGACACCCCGTACGCCACTAAACTATTGTTTTACCCTAAGATTTCAAAAATTAATATCTCAGAGAAAAAAAATACAAATCGAATAAAATTTAAAATACACGATAAGAGATGTCTAAGTTATCACCCAAAAAAAAAATTGAAACATAATTTTTACCTATAATATTTTTTCACCCCTTCCAAAAACGTAATCAATTTTTTTCTACTTTGGCAATGTTCCATAAAATTCATTTTTATCTCCAAATATCTCTATTCTACCCTCTTTTAATACACCTAATCAAAAAAACGTTTCGTCACCCTGTTCACCCCTAAAATATTTTTTTTTACCCCGTGAATATGGAAATCAATATTTCCGAGAAAGCAAAATCAAATCAAACAAAATATTACTAAGGAATACATCTTAATTAATAGGCTACAGAGATAATTGCGTCGACGTCTTTAGGAATCTTGGGATACTTACTTTACCCAGTTTGTTCTTATTCGAATGCTTGCTGCATGTTCATAAAAACGTTAATAATTATAAAAAAAAATGATCAAGTACATAAATACGGCACGAGAGCCTGTGAGCATATTTATCCAGATAGATTACGACTATCTAAGTCTAGGAGTGGAGAACATTATTATGGGCCAAAATTATTCAATTATTTACCTCAGGCCATAAAATCTCTCCCCCATATAAAGTTCAAGAAACATGTTAAGTCTTATTTAGTATCCAAAGCATTTTTCAGCATTGATGAATGTATTAATCACCAATTCGCGGATTTTGGGCCAAGTAACTGATACAATTTTTTTAAATGTTTTTAATATGTTGTATCGTATATAGTATTTATTCTGTATTTTATTGTGTTTTACATTTTATGTTTGGATTTTATATTTTACATTTGGATTTTATATTTTGATTTTATATTTGGATTTTATATTTGTATTTTATATTTATATTTTCTGTTTGTATTTTATATTTTATATTTGTATTTTTTATATTTTATATTTATATTTTTTCTACCACTCTTATTGACGTTTGTAAACCTCTGGTCTTAAGCAAGAATAAATTTACTTACTTACTTACTAATAGCACAAAGAAGATCAACCCCTAAAATTACCCTATCATTTTTCTTGTTTTTAAATGTAATATATATATATATTTTTTTAATTCACAATCTTCTTAAATGTTGATATGTATCATATATTATTTCTTTTTATCATGAGTGTGTTTACTCTAATAAGCAAAAGTAAAAAAAAAGTGTCAGGCACTTTACGCCCATATAATAAAATAATAATCTCCTGCTCGTCGTATGGATTTATATGCGTATGGAATTATGTGCAACGATTTAAACATTATTTTTTCTGAATTTGGCAAAGGGCCATAGATAAATAAAAATTGTTGTTCTTATCATTAATGTGTGTACTTTCATAATCAAAAGTCAAAAATACGTTTGGAGCACTTTTTCACCCCCGAAAAATAAAATAATCTCCCGCTCGTCACGTATGGATCCATATGCAACAAATTAAACATTATTTTTTCCGAATTTGGCAAAGGGCCATAGATAAATAAAAAATGTTATTCTTATCATTAATGTGGGTACTTTCATAATCAAAATTCAAAAAACGTTTGGAGCACTTGGGTGATAACTTAGACATCTCTTATCGTGTATTTCAAATTTTATTCGATTTGTATTTTTTTTCTCTGAGATATTAATTTTTGAAATCTTAGGGTAAAACAGTAGTTTAGTGGCGAACGGGGTGTCGAAACGTTTTTTTGATTTTACTTATCAAAAGAAGGTATAATAGAGATATTTTGAGCTAAAAGTAACTTAATGAAATATTGCCAAATTAAAAAAAAAATCATAACATATTTTTGGAAGGGGTGAAAAAATATGAAGGGTAAAAGTTAAGGGTTTTATATTTCATGGGGTAATAATTTAGGCTATTTGAAGTGTATATTTTCAAATTTCATTTAATTTGCTTTTGTTTTTTCGGAGATATGAATTTTTTTAAATCTATTGCTGGATCTATTGCTAACTTCACACCCGTGTGGCAATTTGTTAAATAATTTTGGTGCATGATAGCGTGTTTAGTGTTAGGCTGAAGTTAACCTGCTTCTCGTCTATCGTATTTCATTATTAGGTCTAGTGTCGTAATTGTGATGTTGATTATTTTCCAAATAGTTGTCATTGTGATCTTTAACCCAGAGTAAACATTGCAATATATATTGACAAGGCAAAGTTAAAATACCCAGCTCCACAAATATATTCCTGCAGTCTTCGCTGTAAGCCGCGTTAGCTATTATTCGAACAGCTCTGAGCTGTATAGCAAAAATCCGTCCCGCAGCACTCGAGTGAGTAACCCCAAGCAAGAAGTCCATATGACATAATTGAATGGCATACTGCAAAGTAAACTGTTCTAACGACATATTGAGAAACACATCTTTACTAAATGTATTTTTCTCCTACATTTCTCATAAACGGTAAGAAACATGGTCCGCGATCTTACTTTGGTTTTTTCCTGCGTTTCTCATAAACGGTAAGAAACATGGTTCGCGACTTCACTTCGGCTTTTCCTGCGTTTCTCGTTAACGGTAAGAAGTGTTTTCCACTCCCAGACTAAGCATGAAGTAAAATTTCGAGTTTAGAAAAGCCCTGTGAAAATTTGTCGAGGGTCGCGCAGCGACCCGAGACAAATTTTCTGGGCTTTTCTAAACTCGAAATTTTACTTCATGCGCCACGCGTATAAAACACTAAAATACTGTGAAATTTACGTATATTTGAGCCTCACTTGAAATCTGTGTTTTATTCGGGTGGCGCATGAAGTAAAATTATTAGTTTAGAAAAGCCCAGAAATTTTTCACAGGGCTTTTCTAAACTCGAAATTTTACTTCATGCTTAGTCTGGGAGTGGAAAACATTCGTTTAAAGCTTCAAATTGAACTCTTTTAGAAAACAACGAATATCTAAATTTCCAGTTTTTAAAAATAGGGGTTGCAGCTGCTACTCACAGAGGGTTGAATTCAAGAATGGAAAGAAGTGGAAAGTGAGCTGGCTCAAGTTTGAAAAGGGCAAACTACATGCGAAACGACAACACCTACAACTCTCCGCATATGATCTCCACCTAAAATTAGCAAAACACTCTTCCCAGCATGAGTGGGACGAATCATTACAGAATATCAACATCGTTTCAAATGCTAAATTAAAGAAAAAATCATTCATCTTGAGGAATAAATTAAGAAAATTACGTGAAGAACAAAAACCCAAGAAACACCCCGAAACAGAACACCAATTCATCAACCCCTACCAGACACTCATCCACAACAAATCTGATAAAACATTTTCTGAAGAAGAAACAGAACTATTAAGAAGAGGATTAAAACATGCAATAGAACCAACACACATCCCCACTGAAATAATTATCAACGACATTGAAACAGCAGCATTACAATTAGGACCCGAAGAATCCACGACTTTCCGATTAACAGCCAAGGAATCACTAGAGAAAATTCTTAAAAAACCAAGAAAGAAGATTCAGAAGAAACAACTCCAAGAAAATAATACGGTAAAATAACTGAAAGAAAAAGACGTATTTTATTTAAAATCTGATAAAGGAAATGCGGTAGTTATTGTAAACAAAAATGATTATTACAAAAATGTAAATTCTTTACTTGATAATGGTCCTTACACAGAACAAGTAAAAAATCCTCTCAACACATATAGTTCTAGAATCAATAATTTCTTCAAATCCCCAACAAATTTAATCGACAAAAATCTGATTTATAGACTAAAAATAAAAATCCATCATTACCAAAATTATATTGCCTACCAAAAATACATAAACCCGGGAACAAATGGAGACCCATAGTTTCAAATTTAAATTCACCTACCTATAACATAGCTAAATGGTTAGTTAAAGAATTCAAACAACTTAAAATGAACAATGACTTCTCTGTAATAAATTCCTTTGACCTATCTAAAAAGTTACAAAATATTCACATAGAGTCCGACGAAATTCTGGTTTCTTTTGATGTAGAAGCGTTATTCCCCAGTATCCCTATTGACGAAACAATTAACATATTAAAAAATCTATTAACAGAAAATTCAATTCCACCAGAAAAAATAGACTTTTACATAAATCTAACGAAACTAGTGATGGAGTGTAACGCATTTGAATTCAACAATAAAATCTATAAACAGACTTTCGGAACAGCAATGGGCAACCCTCTGTCACCCTTTTTGGCTAACATTTTTCTGAATAACCTCGAAAACTTAGCCAAAAGTAAAGTACACAATTTTCCGAGAGTCTGGTTTAGATACGTAGATGATATATTCACAATAATAAAATCTGATACCAACATTGAAGACTTACAAGCTAGTTTAAATGCGTTATACCCCAGCATTAATTTTACTTACGAGATTGAACAAAATAATCAAATCCCTTTCCTCGATTTACTATTAACAAATAACAAAATAAATAACAACATAGAATTTAATATATATAGAAAACCCACTCATACATTTAATTATATTCACAATTCTTCATCCACGCATTTTAAACATAAACTCTCAGCTTTTAATAGTATGATATTTAGAACCCTAAATCTGCCTCTTTCAACAGAAAATAGAAAAACAGAACTAACACTAATAAGAAAAATAGCAATTTCATTAGGTTACAAAAACTGCACAATCAACAAACTAATTAATAAACACAAAAGAAACCAAAAATTAAACTTGACCACAAATCTCACACCGCTTAAAGAAAGAAAAAACAACAAATTTGCTAGGTTTATATACAACAACAGCACGGTTAACCAATTTTCAAAGCTCCTGAGTAAATTCAATATGACTCCTGCATTTTATAATAACAACAAATTAAGATCATTACTAGGCAATCAATTTACAAAAAGGAGCCACTTAGAAGAGTCCGGAATTTATTCAATTGCATGCAATGAGTGTGACAAATGTTACATAGGCCAAACCCAAAGGAATTTGTTAAAAACATTCAAAGAACACATATACCACGTCAAAAATAGAAACATAGATAAATCCGCTTTAGCTGACCATAATTTAAAGACAGGACATTCTTTTTCGAAACATAATATTAAATTACTAAAACAATCATCACATTTCCGATTAAATATGTTGGAGGCCATAGAAATGCACAAACAGTAAGATAAATTATTGAATTTCGATTTAAGCCCGTTAGACAATCCACTCTTAAATCTCTTGAAAAACCCGAAAAATCGTAATCCCCTCAACAGTCCATTAATGTTATTCAACCTTGCGACACAAATGTAATTATATTTAGGTTTTCCCGTTTCCACCATTTTTGTTCAGGTATATATAATTGCGCACCTAGTTTGTAAGAGCATTAGTTATTGATAATGAGTGCTTAGCACTCGAAATGTACATCTAACACATAAAAATAAAAGTGAAGTAAGGAATAAAAACAGTTTTTTCATTGTCAAGAATGGAATTTTCACATTGCTAATACAGACATGTCTGAGGATTCTTTTTTACAAATAGACATAATCATTGAGATACTGAATTTATTCCATTTGGCTGTTTCACGCTGTATGTTTGTTTTGTTAGAGTCCCTTTACAACTCTGTTGTATTAGTTTATCTTTTGTTTCTTTTGTTTACTTTATTTGTGATAAGCAAACCGGCCAATGAGGGGTTTTAGTCGGTAATCTCTTAGCCTTTTGACTGAGAGGAGTCCGACACTCACTGGTTATTGGATTTCCCCTTCCATCAAAAAACAACAAATAAATACATAATGAGATTTATAAAAAAACATAAAAATTTCAAGAAAATTATTCAGATTCAGAATGGAAATTACGCATGCATTTATTTTTATAAGAATGCACCTAAACTGTTTGTTGTTATACATACAGACCAAATTTTTCGCATGCTTGCGTTATAAAATTTCTGGCATTAAATGTTTTTTTTTTGAAAGCAAATGAGATACTTAAATTTTGTATAACTAAGGTTTTTATTGTGACTATAGTTTCGACAACTTTAACTTGTCATTATTAGTGCCGGAACTAGGTCCAAGGCCGTAGCTAGAAAAAAAAAAATGGGGGGGGGGGGCGTGACTGGTAAAAATATTGTTTTTACTTTTTCAGGGCCGCTTTTACATACAAACATTTTGAAAATTTAATGGATTTGAACCCCCATATCCCCCTGGCTACGGCCTTGCGTTCGCGGATTATTTAAAATTAATGAAAATCTAGTAAATCCCCGAAGTTATTAGTTCATTTTTTTTTAAATCTTGACGCGAATTTCATAAATTGTACATTTAAAAATATCAATGCTTTTCATAAATTCTTCACGATTTTCAATAATTTTCAAGTTCTTGACGATTTGTCGTGATTATGATAAAATGTCAACAGTTTTGACTTTAATATCAATATGATTTTAATTATGATTATGATAACAGCTGTAAACTCCCTTATTATTTAGTCATTTATTTGTGATCATCGCTAGACAATTCAATTTCAAGTTCTTAAGCAATTCTAACAAGTGTTTTTAAATCCCAGATTAAGCATGAAGTAAAATTTCGAGTTTAGAAAAGCGTGAAATTTGGATTTGCCGGGGCGTGCGAGCGAAGCGAGTCGCGCCCCGGCAAATCCAAATTCTTGACGATTCTTGACGATCTTGACGATTTGTCGTGATTATGATGAAATGTCAACAGTTTTGACTTTAATATCATTATCATTTTAATTATGATTATGATAACAGCTGTAAACTCCCATATTATTTAGTCATTTATTTGTGATTATCGCTAGACAATTCAATTTCAAGTTCTTAAGAAATTCTAACAAGTGTTTTTAAATCCCAGATTAAGCATGAAGTAAAATTTCGAGTTTAGAAAAGCGTGAAATTTGGATTTGCCGGGGCGCGCGAGCGAAGCGAGTCGCGCCCCGGCAAATCCAAATTTTCACGCTTTTCTAAACTCGAAATTTTACTTCATGCGCCACGCGTATAAAGCATTGACTTATTATATTTTGTTTGTCTGTAAAAGGTGAATTTTAATAATTTCATAACCATCACTAAGCTTTTCCTGAGAATATTATTTATTTTAGGTGAAGGGCTTTTAAAAATGAATTTGCAGTATAAAATAATATTAAATCTAAAATAGCTGGTATCGAAAAGTATCGATATTTTGAATTTATTACGATATTTTACCGTATTGATACTTTGATATACCATATAATCGATATTTCTAGTAAAGTAAAAAATTGTGAAACAAACCAAGTGTAATTTAATTTAAACCTTCATTATCAATATATAATCGACATTTTTTTGGAATCGGAACTTTTCGGGCGTGACATTTCTGCAATCGAATCACAATGCAATCACATGATGGAAAATAATAACAATAAATGTTACTGTTATTGTTATTATATTCCATCAAGCAGGCTGTATTTTGGGGCGCAATGGGGTAATTATTCAACACCTTTGCGCCCCTTCTAGATACTATTGAGATATGTTCACTTACTTTTGTTAATCTCTCTTTCGTGAACATAATTCACAATAAAAGAACCACCAGAATAAACATCATTTCTACAAAACTCCCCTTGATTGACGGCTTTCGGCAGCCGCTCTCAGAAATTGGCGCCTATTTTAAAAAACGAAATATGTACCACGTGGTTTGATGATTCTCTTTGTAGTTTTTCCTTATGAATCAAACGACATTAGCCGCAAGTCAATACAATCATTACTTCAAAAGATATTACGTTTTTCTGCTTTTTGACAAATTGGCCACTGTGCGGCGCGGCGCCCCTACGATGAATGCGCCTCTTGCAAATGCCACTTTCGCCACGCCCTAGTTCCGGCACTGTTTGTCATTATCAAACTAGAAGCTCTAGTTTGATAATGAAAAATTAAAGTTGTCAAAACTATAGTCACAATAAAAACCTTAGTTATACAAACGAAGTTTGAGTTCTTACTTGTGTAAATAACGATGTATAGCGAAGTACCGCAGTATAAATTATAATTGCCCAGAATGCTAATTGAATGGTAGAATAAATTTGAGGTTATGCTAAACTTATGTCAGCCGGTAGTGCCAATCTAATTTAAAACTCAAAGCCTACTCTAAATTAGTGATGGGAATAATCGATATACTAATTAGTAATTGAAATATATCGATATAATCGATTATTATGAGGAATTTAGTATATTCTAATTTAAGCAAATATTTGTTCGGGTAAATTAGTAATTACTTATTTAAGCGATTATTTGATCGGGTAAAATAGTAATACGAATTTAAGCGATTATTTGATCGGATAAATTAGTATATACTAATTTAAGCGATTATTTGATCGGGTAAAATGGTATATACCAGTGGTCTCCAAACTACGGCCCGCGGGCCAAATCCGGCCCGCGACTTGCATGAATCCGGCCCGCGATTGTTTGTAATTTTTTGTAAATGTCATATTTTGAAATATTGTAACAATTGTTCCTTAAATTTTTCATAATTTTATAAAATTAATCGGATCTTGGCCGACTTTATTATGTAGAATTGTATTTGTGGCCCGCGAAGAAGATAGTTTGGAGACCCAGGGTATATACTACTTTAAGCGATTATTTCGTCGGGCAAATTACTTATTAGTATACTAAAATAATTGATTATTATCTCGGTAGAGTATTACCTATTATAAACAAATGTATCGCTTATTATTTTGTGGCCCGTTTTTGTTTTACAAGATCACTTTATATCGCTTGTTTGTACTACATAATTATTCACCCCCCCCCCCCGCTCATCATATTTTTGAACTGAAAGGCTAACTACTAATTTTTAACTATTAATTTAATCGATTATTAAAATATCTCGTTTCAAAATAATCGAGTATTCCCATTACTACTCTAAATCATGTTTTAAACGATCGCACAGTAAAAGTTAACAGTTTTTTTTAAGCGTTCAATTTGAAGTTTCTTACGAGTGTTTCCATTCCTTAATTAAACATTAATTGATACCATGGACGTACGTGTATAGAAAAGTGGCTTAAGTTTTGGTTCAAGATAGCGCTGAATTAATACAAGCTATGCGCTTATTTTTCATAACTTACTCGAGCATGATTTTTAATATCTCTTACGATAATAATCGTCATAAAATGATTAAACTAATTATAACAAATATTTATACATATTCATTCTGCATATAATTATCTACGTTTTACTGTGCGCATTCGATAATACCCTATTATTCTTCAAACCATTAATCATAATTAAAGCGAGCGAACATGCAATAAATGCACGATTAGAACTCGACAAATCACTGTAGTAGGAAATTACTTAAGTCAAACATGCGTTTATTGTTATAAATGGCGTTGCAAAATTATGCACACTACGTTCTAGTAACCCCGTTGTTTGTTTTTCTGTTTTTTTCCCACCTAATTAGTTTCGCGTGTAATAGTAATGGAAATCGGGCGTGGAAAACATTTCTATCAAACTATAAATATTTATCTTATCGCTAACTAGGCTAAGATTTTTATACACGAAAATATTACGCTAACGCAGGCAGAGATTATTTGTTTAATTTAAATTGGGTTGAGCTATACTTAGTTTAATTTTAGAAATAATGTCCGTGAAAATATATTTTTTATTTCTAAACCAGTGGGGTATCTAGAGGCGAAATCTAGAGGCGAAAATTATGATACAGGGCAGTGTATCATAATTTTGCGAAGGCCTTTTACCCTGGCGGGGGCCTGTATAACTTCTACAACCTCTGCATTTAAACCAGGGGTGTCCAACCTTTTCTACTGCGAGAGCTACTTTTTTACACTAAGTTAATACAAATCACAAATATATGCAGGGAAGGCTCTGCGACATCCTAAGATCCAGCATGGCCATACGGTATCTGCCGAGCATATGGGGGCTAACCAGGGTGGTTTTCATACCAAATACTGGCAGAACAGAGTATTCTCGTGCAAAGTCGTACAGGCCCATTAGTCTTATGTCATTTGTACTGAAGACAATGGAAAAAATTATAGACAGGCATATCAGAGATGGGATACTAGTGTCCAAACCATTATCCCAAGATCAATATATGCCTATCTTCCAGGTCGATCAACGGAGACAGCTCTCAGCCGACTAAGAAGGAGTGCTGAAACTGCTCTGGAAAACAAGGATATCCCAATTGCTGCCTTCTTGGATATAGAAGGTGCATTTGACAATACATCCTTTAACTCCATAACCGCTGCCCTGAGGAAGCAGGGGTTGGAGGAAACTAGCTGCAGGTGGATTGACTGCATGCTAAGACAAAGGATGGTTTGCTGACCCATCCAGGGTGGCCGGTGGTTGCCCTCAGGGAGGAGGTCTCTCACCTCTGCTGTGGAACCTGCTCATGGATGTACTGCTAGTAGAGCTCAACAACGAAGGATACTCTTTCCTAGGATACGCAGATGACCTAGTTATTCTTGTTGAGGAAAAATTCAACAACACAATCAGAGAGCGCATGCAACGCGCACTGTACGTGGGAAACAAATGGTGTATTAGAGAAGGACTTAAAGTCTCACCCTCTAAGGCCACCCTTGTACCATTTACACGAAGGAGGAAACAAGGGCCTAGGACCTTTCTTTCTAAATGGTGTTAACCTAATAATGTCGCGTGAGATGAGGTACTTAGGAGTAATCTTTGACTCTAAGCTCACCTGGACCTCGCACATCTCAAAAGTCAATTCCTGAAGGACCTGCACAAGCTAGTGCAGGGGATCGAGTTTGGAATAATTGTGTGAGTAAGACAATATGGGGCAGTACAAAAAGCCACCTAGGCCGCAGTGCATCCGGATCCGCAAGGAAGACGGCCCCCACAGGAAGAAAACAAATATACAGGGATTTTTTCCTTTTAAGCATATCTTCAATTTCATTATAAATTGGTTGAATTTTGATAGCACATTGCATGCATTTTACAAGCATTAGTTGTGACATATTTTGAAGTAACGAGTGTCTTCCACTCCCAGACTAAGCATGAACAAATTTTCTACGCGGGGCTAGAAATGCCCCGCGTAGAAAATTTGTCGAGGGTCGCGCAGCGACCCGAGTCAAATTTTCACGGGGCTTTTCTAAAGTCAAAATTTTACTTCATGCGCCACGCGTACAAACCACTGATTTAAAGTTAAGTTGAAAATATATACTGTTGAGATGTGAGACTGTATTTTCATTATTCTGATTTTTGACTGTGTCAATACATTGATTGACATTAGTCTATCGTTTCAACTTATCTTAAGACGACGATAGTCGGCGTTTAGTCCATTGTGTCAATTTGACATAAGTCGCCGTCGGCCGAAATTAGTCTATCCTGTCAACTTAAAACGATATGTTGTTCAACCTATCAAACTTAACACAAATCGGGGGCAGCCGAATGAATGTGTCGAAACTCGCGTAGAAAATTTGTAGAAGGTCGCACAGCGAATACAATAATCAAATTGAGACACAATCAAATTGGGAATAATCTATTGCAAATTAGTCTTTTTCTTCTTAATTTCAAATTGAGGATTACCAATTTTAAATGGGAATAAAATAATCAAATTGGGACACAATCAAATTGGCAATAAACTATTGCAAATTAGTCTATTTCTTCTTAACTTCAAATTGAGAATTATCAATTTTAAATGGGAATAAAATAATCAAATTGGGACACAATCAAATTGGAAATAAACTAGTGCAAATTAGTCAATTTCTTCTTAACTTCAAATTGAGAATTATCAATTTTAAATGGGAATAAAGTATCCAAACTGGAACACAATCAAATTGGGAATAATTTATTGCAAATTAGTCTATTTCTTCTTAACTTCAAATTGAGAGTTATCAATTTTAAATGGGAATGAAATAATCAAATTGGGACACAATCAAATTGGGAATAAACTGTTGCAAATTATTTTATTTTTTCGTATGTTTTTAAGAGTTCAATTTGAAGCTTTAAACGAGTGTTTTTCACTCCCAGACTAAACATGAAGTAAAATTTCGAGTTTAGAAACACCCGTGAAAACTTGTCTCGGGTCGCGCGGCGACCCGAGACAAATTTTCTGGACTTTTCTAAACTCGAAATTTTACTTCATGCGCCACGCGTATAAACCAGTGATTTAAAATTAAGTTGGAAATATATACTGCTAAAAATATTATTTTGTGAATATTTTGTAAATGTGATAATAATAATAAAAGTAGAAAAACATAAGTTTGAGACACTTTTCCATATTCTTAACATTTAAATCATCATATCTATAACGAGGACAGTGCTATGATGGACAGGTAAAACAATCACTTCGAGCTGAACCGAAAACCGTAAAAAACCGTTATTTTTTCCGAAACGAAAACCGAAAAACCGGATCCGAATCGATAAATATTTTGTTAATTGAACCGGAACGCAATAAATAACGGTTCGAAGCCCTGATTGAAATACTCGTTACAGTTATTTATTACTATAATTAAAAACAAATGGTTTCGGTCTTCATAAGAATTAACGTTTCAAGATTGGGTAAATTATGTCACATTTCCTGACATATTCTTTCAAAAAATAATTTATAGAAACGTGTTCAAATTACTTCATTGTAAAAAAAACGAATTATGACCTAATAAGCACGTGTTTCTGATTAAAAAGAAAACAAGCAAATAACATAATAATAAATAATTAAGAATTTTATAAATCATTTGACAAATTACATACATTATTCATGTAATAAATAATTACAATGTCATACTTAAATCATCGAACAAATTACATGTAACGTTACTTTGAATGTGTAAACCATTTCAATATTAAGCAGTCATTTGCTTGGCAAGATAGTAATTAACATTAATCACATGTGCGTCATTCGCCGAGCATCCATCTGTTAATTTCTGAGCACATCCGCAATTTTCAATTAAACATGTTTTATCTTTTGTTTCTTCGGCTACAATCGAAACAACATGTCGCAGCAAGTGTTTATTAATAAATGTAAAGTTGATTTACTTTATATCAAAATTCAATTTGAGTTCAGCGTTCCGCGGATAACCCACAGATGCGTTTCGAATTTTCTTAATATAATACTGAATGAATGTAAATATTATTAATAATAGTTTTTTGTATTTGTAATTACGGGTGTTATCTACCGGGTGAGCATTTTCAATCCAGAACATATAATTTAATTTAGGGTAAGCATTTTTAATCCGGATCATTTACAAAAAGGGGCAAATTATTCAATTTAATTACATTTTGATTCCAAACTAGAGATTAAAACAAATTGAACGTCTCTTAAAAATAATAGTAAAAACATTCTTCCTTAATGAATCAATATTTGATAAATTGTACTTTTCATTTGGCCCCACAGAAAATCACATGGCGCTAAATCAGGAGATCTAGCCATTTTATTATTCCATTTGGAAAAATTTGGTTTAAATATTGCCGAACATCTACTCTAAAATGCACTGAGCAGCCATCTTGTTGAAACCAAACCTCCTGATTGTCACGTGCAAGGAGCAGCACTACTGCAAGGCCAACTTTGTTGATAAACAGATCTAAATATGATCCCGAATTTTAATTTTCTATAATTTCAAACTGTTCAATAATTGTATTATTCAAAATTTAAGTCTAAATATTGATTTTTTTAAGATACTGCTTCCTTGTGCTAAAATATTATAAATCACGCAGATTCCTTATGCTGCCTTTAGTGTAAAACGGTTTTTTTTTACTATGAAAACTGTTTTTTCAATGGTATAATTGATATTTATTTTGCAAATAAAGTTTGACAACTTATAACAATAAACACATTTAAAGTTGAGGATAGTCATATTTATATAATTAATTATATTACATGTTTCGGATTAAAAATTCTCACCCATAATTATATTATATGTTCCGGATTGAAAATGCTCACCCGGTATGTTAATTTAATTGGGTTATTATTATTTCGTTAGAGATTAAAGAAGTTATATACAGGGAATTTCTGTTTTAAGTATACATATCCTAATGTAGACATTCCCTTAATATTTCCAGGTATTGGATGTTTTTCGAAAAGTGTTCAACTTGAAGCTTCTAAAGGGTGTTTCCACTCCTTGATGAAGCATGAAGTAAAACTTCGGCGATTCCGAAGTCCTGATCTGCGTGACGATGGCTTGTCGAGCCTTCTAGGATGCAGCTCTTCCGGTTCGATCTCCTCCTCTTTGTCCGACTCTGAGGTTGTCTTCGTGCTGACATCTTCTCGGGTGGCCGTCTCGAATACTGGGCGTCGCAGCGTGTCGTCGTCTGTCGAAGATCACGTCTACGGAGCTGACGACCTCGTTCGTGTCCTTCAGATATACACGGTACGATGGGCTGTTCCAGTCATACCCAACGAAAATCCCCTTCCGAGATTTCCGGTCCGTCTTCGCGCGTTTGTATTTGGGGGTCAGCACAAAGCAGGTATTTCCGAAGGTTTGCAGTTTCTTTGGATCTATCTGTCGTCCAAACCGTAGCTCGGCAGGACTCTGTCCTCGCTGTGTGCTGGCGCCTGTTTGGTTAAGCGTAAATGTCGTGTAGTTTACCGCTTCAGCCCACGTGGTCCAAGTTTCGTGCATGGATGGCGGAGCGGGCAGCTTCCACAACCGTCCGCGCTCTATCCTGCCATTCTGCTCCGGCGTGGAGCAGAATGGCAGGATCCCCAAGTCCTCCAATGTTTTCTTCGTATTGGTGTTCTAAATCTCTTTCCCATTGTCAGACCTGAGACACTTTTTTTGCGTTCCGAGCTGGTTTTTGACGCTCTTCAGGTACAGTTCAAGTTTGGCGGGTGCCTCGTCCTTGGTGCTTAGAAAATGCACAGTGCGATAGTGGGAGTAGTCGTCTTTGAATAAAAGAAAGTATTTGGCTCTTTCAAGTGATCTGACGTTCATCTCACAGAGATCAACGTGGACGATTCTTGTTGTTCGGGGAATGAGAGACGCGATGTTGCTTGCCATAGCACACCCTTCGCAGACATAGTCGTGCCAGTCATCGATATATTTGATCTGTCTTCTGTCTAGGATATCGCGCACGTACTTCACGTTCTGGTGCGCCAGACGTTCGTGCCATGTCTTGATTGACTCTGTCATTAGGCACTTGACGGGGTTGTCCCTTCGCAGCCTCATTTTGAAGAGATTGCCCTCTCGTTCTGCCATGGCGACTATTTGCTGCTGATCCGCGGTCCTGAAAACTGATTTATTCTTATCGGCTGACTGTATATAGCCTCTATCCAGGATCTGACTGACTGAGAACAAATTGAACTTTAATTTAGGCACGTATAGGACGTCTTTAAGTACGACTTGGTACTAGCTGTCTCCGCCGAACGCTTCCAGTTCGACCTCACCCCGGAGAATAGCTTCCAGACGAGTCGAGTCACCGATGATGATGACGTGAGGGACTCCCAGTTCGACGAGGTTGGAAAACCACTGTCGGTTGGGGGTCATGTGCTGAGTGGCAGCACATCCTGACGTGCGTTGAGGTCCTTCAGGTTGGCTGTCGACAGCCCTAGAGATATCAGGGCTCTCCTATTGCTCGGTCTTGGGTCGTTTCTCCCTCCTCCGTCTCCACTGCGCCGGTCGTCTTGCCTCTTGGTGCAGTCTTTCGCAAAGTGGCCCTTTGCACGACACGTGTTACACGTGTAATGCTCCCTGCAGTAGGTGAGGTATTTTGCGCAGGGCTTGTTGCGGCGGTGCCTCTTCACGTGTCCTCTCAGCCCGCACTTGATGCAGCACAACGCAGGACAACCCAACACATCGAGATAGGACAGCCCACCTATCCTGTCTCGATGTGTTGGGTTGTCCTGCGTTGTGCTGGCGTCCATGGTTGCTCGTATTCCTGGTGAGGAGCACGTTGCTGGTGACTTGTCCCGCGTCCCTGTTGCTGTCGTTGAGTCTGTCCTCTACTCTCAGTCGTTCCATCAGGGTGTCCACATTCTTTTTGGCAGCGTTGACGTTGTCCCAGGCGCATGTGGTGCAGCTTCGGCGGCAGCATCCCCAGGATTCGCGTCATGACCCAGCCAGGACGCGCAGGTTCACCGGTGTTTGGAGCCTGTCGGAGATCTGGATCACTTCCATGCAGTTCTGGACTGCTGACTTGCTCTCGTCGTAGACATAGCAAAAAAAATTCGCTGCAGACCTTCTGTCGAGAGATCAGATCTCTTACCGTAAATACTTTCTAGTTTTTTTTTAACATTAAAGCAGCACTGAAGCAAGTGAGGATTTTGCAAGCTATATCACTATTAACATTTAGTCCTATTAATGTTTGTGCTTCTGTATCTTTCTCGTCGCCGGCCCCTCCGGCGGGCTTGACTATACGTCCTGTCGCGATACTGTACAGATCTTTGGTTTTCAGGGTAAAGTCTAACTTGAAGCGCCACGATTCATAATTTACGTTGCCGTTAGAGTCTTTGGACAAGATTTCGAGATGCGACTTGACAGTATCCATGACTAGATCTTTTTACAATTACTTGCTGACTTCTCGACGCGTGGACGGGGCTTTCGCTGACAGACGGTGGGAATGGCGGAGCTCGTTCGGTATCCGATAATCGATTGCACTCGGCCGCTGACTTGGCTGACGATCAATTGCAGTGGCGGCTGACGTGGCTAGCAGATAGGTCTCAGTTTCGGTCCAGGCTTCTCCGCGCAACTGGGCTCATAACCATTTGTGATTATTTAATGGGGCTGTCGATAATAAAGCACTGGACGGATTGATGAAAGGCTTTTTATTTAAACAGAAAAAAAGCACTGTTTATGCTTGTTTGCACTTTCGCTGACAGTTTTAGCTTTTCCGCAGTCGCTTGTTACATGCGATGTCTTTAGATTTCGTACAGCACGCTGTCAGTTGCGCGGCAGACATTTATTTTGATAGGCATGAAGTTTGTCGTTATCACGAGCGCGGCGGGTGACATTGTTGCCAACGTAGGCTAAACGGGTTCTAGTGTCATATAGTTAAATTCAACAAGTTGTTATAGGAATATGTATAGGTACCTTAAAAAAACGTTTCCTCTATGTTTTTTTATATATCAGAAACAGCTTTATTTATTATTGCAGCATTTAAGGTTATTCATATTAAATTAATGCAACACTGTTGATGTACAAGCATAAGTGGACCCTGTACATTAATGCCTTCTCGGAGGATATCTTAGCTCTCGTTAAAGATAGAAACAAATTTATTTTTCAATCTTGCTTGACTTTAATAGCTACATACACTTAATTTCAGATATACAGGGTGTACTACAAAATCGGTAGAAGATGTAACTTGCTTATTTATTACATTATTTGTTTTTTTATATTTCTAATATATCATTAATCTGCCTGATGAAGCAACTGTGTGGCGAAACAATTGTTGCAGTGTCAACTAATAAACAGTGAAATCTTAACCAAGTGTTTTATTTTTAAATAACACACTTGGTTAACAATTGTTGCAGTGTCAACAAATAAACAGTGAAATCTTAACCAAGTGTGTTATTTTTAAATAACACACTTGGTTAAGATTTCACTGTTTATTAGTTGACACTGCAACAATTGTTTCGCCACACAGTTGCTTCATCAGGCAGATTAATGATATATCAGAAATATAGAAAAACAAATAATGTAATAAATAAGCAAGTTACATCTTCTACTGATTTTGTAGTACACCCTGTATATCTGAAATTAAGTGTATGTAGCTATTAAAGTCAAGCAAGATTGAAAAATAAATTTGTTTCTATCTTTAACGAGAGCTAAGATATCCTCCGAGAAGGCATTAATGTACAGGGTCCACTTATGCTTGTACATCAACAGTGTTGCATTAGTTTAATATGAATAACCTTAAATGCTGCAATAATTGTTGTATTAGTATAGTAATTATGTGCAATTAAAGTAATAATTATTCAAACCCACGTACATAAGTGAAATGTAAATAATTTAAAGTGCGGAAAAGCACTTATTTTTTATCGATCAACTTTCTGTAGACTAAATTGGCGAAGTTCGAAGAATATATATTTGTATTAACCTGTGATTAGAATAATTACTTCATGTTTTATTATATGCAAGGTAATTTGTCGAGAAAACATTTATACAAGAGAAATAATCTAAACAAATTAACTTTTTTTGTGAAATATGCACCGAAACAACGCATTAAAAATATATGGACTTCTAATTATTGTATTGTAATGATATTTTCAGTATTTATGTAAACGAGTGTGCTCTTTTCAATGAATACATTTTCATTATAAGGCTTCCGGTTATACCGTAAGTCAACACCAAGTTCCTCATTTGAAATGGAATGCTGTATTTTTTATTTCGAATTTGGATTCTACTTAAAATGTTGTCAAAAGTTCATTAAGTAACATAACCTCCAAATGAAACCGTTCTCGAGATATTAACATTTTTAAAGAAATTAATACTTTTTCATTCTTCTGTTAAAAATACATATCACCGAATAAAAGAAAATCAAAGGTATGTAATGTTGGCTGTAAAAAGCCAATACCCGAAGGTAGTCAAAGGTGATTTATTTTTGGAATAATAACATACAGAGTGTTCGAGATTTCATACCGCATTTAATTAACTTTAAACAATTAAATCTCGATAACGGGTACGAAGCAAACTTGAAATGTCTAACAGAAAAAAAGTATGAGCCCGAAAATGTTTCTATCTATAGTTTTGAACTCACCTAGTATTGGGGAATAATTGGTAAAAAATAATAATAAAAAAAAATGTTGTGCAACGTGGTTTGGGTGATTTCTAATGGATTGACCCTATAATGAATGCTAGTATAGATCACTGCAGAATTGAGTTCTGGTTCAGAATATGTAAATATATACAGGGTGTTCCATTAAACAAAAATCGTTACTCATTCAATGGTTCTCGTTTAATTTTTAAATAATTCACTGCTGCTAAAACCAAATATATTGATTATAATTGAAATAAAATCAATTGCTTAATTACGAAATCTCCCGAACTCAAACTATAATTCAATTCAGTGTTTAAAAATTGCGACATCTTTCTTAAAAGCAATAAAATATTCTGTTGTTATTTTTAATTAAATCCATTTGGCCAGAAGTGAGATTTAATAATACAACAAGCATTTTGAGAAGTTAATAAAATACATATAACTTTTGTGAGATAATGTTTTACAATTTTTTACTTCATATGCTTGCCAAATTTTTTAATTAATTACTTAAACATTGAAAAGAGTTTTAATGTTTTTTTTATCAGTCTTCGGTATTTTTTTAAATTTTGGTTAATTATTCTAATCCATTGATTGATCTTATTCTATTCAATTTAATTTAAATATTATTATTTTTAAAAATATGTAATAAACTTATTAATAAGGCTGGGAATTTTAAAATTTCAGTTTACGAACATTCATTTAAAAATATATTTAAATATTTCTATTATTCCAATATTCTAGTTATTTAAATATTTGGATATTCAAATGGTCAAATGTTAGAATATTCAAATAGTCGAATATTCAAATATTTTAAAACTTTCAAGAATCAAAGTATTATGTCAATTATCAATTGTTTTAATGCTGAAACGAGTGTCTTCCACTCCCAGACGAAGCATGAAGTAAAATTTCGAGTTTAGAAAAGCCTAATTTGGATAGGTCGCTCCGCTTCGCTACGCGACCTATCCAAATTAGGCTTTTCTAAACTCGAAATTTTACTTCATGCGCCACGCGTATAAAACATGGACTTCAAGTGAAATCTTAAACCAATTGGTTAGAGTGAAAAAAAAAATGAGTATGTCGATTTTTAATTGTTCAGATGACAGGGAAAGTGCTATCCATGATAGACACATCACCAATTTATTACTGACATTCTTAAAAATTCTAAACTTTTAAAACAGAGAAAGATAATTTCATTCAAATATTCGAATATTTGAATATTAGATCATTTGAATATTCGAATATTTGAATGACATTATCTTTCTCTGTTTTAAAAGTTTCGAATTTTTAAGAATGTCAGTAATAAATTGGTGATGTGTCTATCATAGATAGCACTTTCCCTGTCATCTGAACAATTGACAATCGACATACTAATTTTTTTCACTCTAACCAATTGGTTTAAGATTTCACTTGAAGTCCGTGTTTTTTACGCGGGGCGCATGAAGTAAAATTTCGAGTTTAGAAAAGCCTAATTTGGATTGGTCGCTCCGCTTCGCGGAGCGACCTATCCAAGTTCTTCAGGCTTTTCTAAACTCGAAATTTTACTTCATGCTTCGCCTGGGAGTGGAAGACACTCGTTTAAGCATTAAAACAATTGATAATTGACATAATACTTTGATTCTTGTTTTATTGGCGGAGAAAGTTTTCTAACGTCAAAACAGATTGTGTTTTATTACAAGTTAAAAGGGAAATAGTCGTTTTTTATGTCAGACGTCAAACGACATTTCACAGTCGATCAAGGGACTTAACGTCAAAATGCCATAATAGTGAAAATACAGTTGATTGATTGAGTTACGCGAAGATCAAATTACTTTGACGAATACAAGCACTAATAACCTTTGTTCACACGTTTATTTAAATTACCAAATGTACATACATTTCGGACACAAAGTGACCATTATCAATGGATTAACACTGTGTTAATCCATTGATAATGGTCACTTTGTGTCCGAAATGTATGCATATTTGGTAATTCAAATAAACGTGTGAAGAAATTTTATTACTGGTTTTATTCGTCAAAGTGAAAATACAGTCGACTAAGAAACTTAAAGTAAAAATGTTGCAATAGTCATTGATTGATGAAATACTATCACAGTCAAAAGACTAAGTGGTCAAAAAACAATTGACACAGCGATTTAATGTCAAAATAATCAAGATCATTAAATTATGTCGAAAAGTCATCACGTTTCTTTCGTTAAACTTAGCGGATTTTAAATTCATTGTAACAAACTTTACAACTTGTCATCTAGTCTAACCTAAAATATTAAACGAAAAAAATGTGCTAAAATGTAATAGTTGGCCAAAATTGCTGTCCACGTTGAAAATATCAAATTATGCCAAAGAAAAAAATTACTATTTTATTCACATAAATTGTTTTTAGCATAATTCCATATTTTTACACGGAATGACAATGTATGTCAATAGTCATAAGTTAAATTAAAAAAATCAATTTGTGTTAAAAAATCAATATGTGTTATAAATGGCAAATTATCTCACTATAATAAAGATATAAACGTCAAATTACTTCATTAAAATGAAGTTCTATAAAAACCTTTAAAATTATTATTGTATTTGTCTGTGCTTTTTTAATACACTTTATTACGAACTAATTTTATAGTTCATCTAATGATGAAACATTTGCCAAATTAATGTTTCAATAAATTAACACCCAATATTATAAACGTCAAATTACTTCATTACGTGTCAATAAATATGATTGAAGATTTCACTTTAAAGTATTAACATTTTTAACATAGAATGTGTGATCCTTCATGTTAAAAATGTCAATACATTAAAATTCAAAAACAGTGGCGGTCTTTTTCGGCGCTTCTTCCAAGACAGCACCCGGTGCTGTCTCACCGCTTGCACCGCCCTAGAGCCGCCACTGGTCAAACATTTTAGTTTATACAAAAAAATTGATAATATCATTTTGACAAAAGTTTAACTTTGATGGAAAAAGCAGGAAATACTCTCACTTGACTCTAATGACAGTGCTAACTTGTCAACATGAAGGAAGGTACCTCGCGCTGATTGCTAACGAGCTCAGGTTTTAAATGAATTTAATAGAGAGCAAGAGCAACTAACTAAAACACAGGGACAGTTTTAACAGATTTATTTCTACGAATAAACAATAAGGAATCAAAAATGAAACTACACACAGATCACGGGGGGGGGGGGGCGGTTCATGAGGGGCTGATGTCCAGTCGGCGGCGAAGTCGAGGTGGTGGCGGCAGCAAGGTGGCAGCGTGCAGACGGCAATTACGTTTCGGCGGCAACGAATACTGCGGTGGCAATGAAAAGGATTATGCAAATCTTTCCGAAAAACGGACGACAACTGGTCACAAATTCTCTCTCTGGGTGGGCCTGAGCACTGCCCAAACGACGGAAGATTAGTTAATTGCCGGGTACGAACTCATTTTTAGCAGAGGAAGAATTGAAAGGTGATTTACAATTCTTGTTGCCGGAGATTAGAATTAATCTCCGGTAACAAACGGCCCCGAAAAATGAGTTCTACCCAGCAAGAAACGGTGGTGCTGCGCTCCTGGAGGTCCTGGGGGTTCGCTGATGGGGGTCCTGGCGGGTGTTGTCCTTGATCGTGTAAAATCGCGCACAGAGCGTTCATGAGGGGCACTATTTTAAACTTACACTACACTAAAATTAATGAGCGTCCTTCACTTAACAGTGTCCATGTACAGGTTTTGTCCAAGGCGGCTTCCATAGCGGCCGTAGGAGGTGGTATCGTCCAGGTTGGTGGCTGTTGTAGAGAGCTGGCAATGTCACGATTTTGTAGAGGCGGTGTTGGGCGTTGGTGAGACCAGCAATAATCTGCCAGGGTGGTTTCCAACAAGGCCTTGCTTCTATCATGGTTTGCTGGCGAGTTCCTGGCAGGGTATTAGGATAATAACGTTTATGGGGATTCTTTCGGATCCTGGAACATTTCTGTGTGGCCTTGTCGAATATTTTCCTTTCGTAGTGACATTTTCGCCTGGTGAACTGTATTGAAAATGTGATTAGTCCTGGCAACTGCGGAATCGGCCCATTGTAACGTATCGGATGCGCATTTTTTACTTCGATGTTAATATCGGTCGAAATTATGACGGCTTGGGTAGTAGCAACTGCACGGGGTCCCGCAGCTCCTTCCTTTTCCTCAGAGATGCATATGCAGGCTCCATTATACATCACTGAACATACCTCGCTACTCAGTGCATATCCGTATTCCACCGAAGTAAGGGCCAATTCCTTAACTTCCTCTGATACGGCTTCTATAAGGTGCACGGTCGACGAACACTCAGGCACCGTTACACACTCACGTTGAGCTGACGTCCGGTGGGCGGCGAAGTCGAGGTGGTGGCGGCAGCAAGGTGGCAGCATGCAGACGGCGATTACGTTGCGGCGAAGTCGAGGTGGTGGCGGCAGCAAGGTGGCAGCATGCAGACGGCGATTACGTTGCGGCGACGACTCGGTGGCAACGAATACTGCGGTGGCAATGAAAAGGATTATGCAAATCTTCTTCGCGAAAAACGGACAACTGATCACAAATCCTCCCCCTGGGTGGGCCCGAGCACTGCCTAAATGACGGGAGATTAGTTAATTGCAGGGTACGAACTCATTTTTAACAAAGGAAGAATTGAAAGGTGATTTACAATTCTTGTTGCCGGAGATTAGAATTAATCCCTGGTAACAAACTATAAGTAGAATTGCATTTCGTTGACTCCATTATATTGACTATTTTGGCAGTACTGACTATATCGACTGTATTGATTGTGTTGCCTATTTGGACATTACTGATTATATTGACAGATCTAATCGATCTATAAGTAGACTTGCATTTTATTGTATCAATTGTATGGACTATTTTGACAGTATTGACTGTATCGATTATATTTACTAATTTCACAGTACTGACTATATTGCCTATTGACTATGTTGGCTATATCATTTAACGAAATTGACAATATCGACTGTTTTTTGATGGTAGTAACTATAAGTAGACTTGCATTTCCTTGTGTCCATTATTTTGACTATTTTGGCAGTACTGACTATATAGACTGTATTGATTGTGTTGACTATTTTAACATAATTGATTATATTGACAGATCCAATCGATCTATAAGTAGACTTGCATTTTATTGTATCAATTGTATTGACTATTTTAACAGTATTGACTGTATCGATGATATTGACTAATTTTACAGTACTGACTATATTGACTCTACTGACTATTTTGGCTATATCATTTAACAAAATGGACAATATCGACTGTTCTTTAATAGTACTGACTATAAGTAAATTTGCATTTCCTTGTGTCCATTATTTTGACTATTTTAGCAGTACTGACTATGTATATATATAATTATATATATATACTGCCTTTCAAAAAAATCAGAACACAAAGTATTTATTGGACGATTTTATTGAAATTTACAGAATTTGATCATGTAAATGAACTGCATCGATGATCAAAATATCAATTGTTTTGGTTACTATTTAATGGTATTTTTCCTTTATTTCACCATTATGAAGAGCTGCTGATTTTTTAATGTAATTGCTTCTAATATCCAAGTAGCCTCTGAGTAGTTTGACGTTTCAGTTTGTAAAACATAAAAAGATGCACCGTGTTCGTCGGCGTGCACAATATCATCATCTAAGTGAATTTGAAAGGGGTCGCATTATTGGAATGCGAGAAGCGGTTTTTTCGGTTCGTGCTATTGCTGAAAGGGTAGGCAGTAGTGTATCGGTGATCGTACGCTGCTGGTATAGATGGTCCGAAGCTGGGGAGAATCGACGTAGACTTGGATCAGGACGTCCAAGAAGCACCACTGAGCGTGAAGATCGAGCTCTTCGTCTTACAACTTTAAGGGACAGATTTACAACGCCGCGGGCATTGGGAAATGACTGGTTGGCTCTAAATGGCCAAAGAGTATCCATGGCTACTGTTTACAGAAGAATCCGCAGTTTTGGTATAAGATCCTACCGTCCACAATTGTGTCTACCTCTTACTCCGCAGCATCGCAGAGCAAGACTTGATTGGTGCAGGGAAAGACAACATTGGACCCATGAATGGAATAACATTATCTTCAGCGATGAGTCTCGGTTCTGTTTATGGGCTCATGATGGTCGCAGAAGAGTGAGACGTCGACGCGGTGAACGCAGAATTTTACAATTTGCTGTTGAAAGACATACGGCTCTTACACAGGGAGTTATGGTTTGGGGGGCGATAGCATATGGTAGTTGGTCTCCTCTAGTTTTTTTAGAAGCAAGTCTTAACATGATTCGGTATATTGACAACATTTTACGGCCAGTGTTAGTGCCCTATGTAAATGGCTTGCAGAACTCCATTTTTCAGCAAGATAATGCTCGACCTCACACAGCGGCCATTACAAGACAGTTTTTTGATAGTGCCGAAAACAATTTGTTACCTTGGCCATCTCGTTCTCCAGATCTATCGCCAATAGAACATGTTTGGGATATGATAGGTGTTAGAATAAGTAACTTACAGCGCCCCGCTAACACTGTAATGGAACTTAGAGGTCAAATTATCGAAGTTTGGAATGAAATACCCCAAGTCGATATTGACAGCCTGATTTCTAGCATGCCTCGACGTGTTAATGAGTGTTTGGGAAATCGTGGAGGCCCAACACATTATTAATTTTTATTCATTTGTTTTTTTGTTTTTCAAGTTGATTTTTTGATCATCGATACAGTTCGTTTACATGATCAAATTGTGTAAATTTTATTAAAATCGTGCAATAAATACTTGGTGTTCTGATTTTTTTGAAAGGCAGTATATATATTCCAAAATTTGAAGAGCGTGGCGAGGCAGGTTTGCAAGTACCGCACGGTCTGCTTCCAGCAGAACAACGCTGGTGTGTTAGGTGTGCTGCTTCATTTGGCAAACATTTCAATTTTCATTTATTTGTTAACATAATACTAAAAAAAGATAATGTAGGTGTATTTATTACTTTATTGACTGCGTAACTTACAATGAAGGTACAGTGATTTTTTTTTGTTGATTTTTAAAAGAGTTCAATTTGAAGCTTTAAACGAGGGTTTTCCACTCCCAGGCTAAGCATGAAGTAAAATTTAAAAATTCCAAATTCAGCGTATTTTCTGTAAATCTTTAGATATTACTTGTTTTTTTTTAAATTGAATTTGAAGCTTTGAACGAGTGTTTTCCACTCCCAGACTAAGCATGAAGTAAAATTTCGAGTTTAGAAAAGCCCTGTGAAAATTTGTCGAGGGTCGCGCAGCGACCCGAGACAAATTTTTTGAGCTTTTCTAAACTCGAAATTTTACTTCATGAGCCACGCGTATAAAACACAGATTTCAAATAAAGTTCGAATATACATAAATTTCACAATATTTTAGTGTTTTATACGCGTGGCGCATGAAGTAAAATGTCGAGTTTAGAAAAGCCCAGAAAATTTGTCTCGGGTCGCTGCGCGACCCTCGACAAATTTTCACGTCGCCTTTCTAAACTCGAAATTTTACTTCACGCTTAGTCTGGGAGTGGAAACCACTCGTTTAAAGCTTCAAATTGAACTATTTTAAACATTCCAAACTCAGCCTATGTTCTGTAAATCTTTAGATATTCCTTGTTTTCTTTTTTAATTCAATTTAAAGCTTTACACGAGTATTTTCCACTCCCAGACTAAGCATGAAGTAAAATTTCGAGTTTAGAAAAGCCCCGTTAAAATTTGTCGAGGGTTGCGCAGCGACCGGAGACAAATTTTCTGGGCTTTTCTAAATTCGAAATTTTACTTCATGCGCCACGCGTATAAAATACTAAAATATTATGAACTTTATGTATATTTGAACCTCACTTGAAATCAGTGTTTTATACGCGTGGCGCTTGAAGTAAAATTTCGAGTTTAGAATAGCCCAGAAAATTTGTATCGGGTCGCGCAGCGTATTGTTTTATACGCGTGGCTCATGAAGTAAAATTTCGAGTTTAGAAAAGCTCAAAAAATTTTCGCGGGGCTTTTCTAAACTCAAAATTTTACTTCATACTTAGTCTGGGAGTGGAAAACACTCGTTTATAGCTACAGATTGAACTTAATAAAAAAAAAAACAAGGAATATCTAAAGATTTACAGAAAATAGGTTGAATTTGGAATACGTAAAGTTATAAGAAAAACTCCCTGTATGTTTCACGACAGTATTAATCTTGATTGTCTTAAAATGCACAAGATTTAATAACTGACATATTCTATTTTGACGTTGTATGTACCCTATTTACATTAGTCCTAGTTTGCATTAGAACTACTAAAAATCGTAACCAATTAGATCGCACCCAGAAGAATGTAAATAGGGTTGATTAAATCGTAGCCAATCACATAGCACTCAATGTTTTGATGCGTCCCAGAACAAATCGAACATAAAAAAATGTACAGTGAAAATTTTCTGGCATGTTCGGCGTTACTTAAAACTCTCTGTATATATACATTGTAGCAACATTAAACGTTGTTTTAATGTTAATGAAACATTACTTAATTGTGTTTGCTAAGTGGGCCCCCTCTAAAATTTTCAAAATGTTAAATTTTACTATGTTAAAGCTGCCCAGTTAGGTCGAAAACGTAATTTTTACCATTAAAACCTCCTCCGAAATTTGTATATCCCCCTCTGAACATTTTTTTCTTGCTACGACCTTGTTGACAGATCTTATCTTATAGACCGATTAGATCTGTCAATATAATCTTTACACATAGATACTCATACAGACGAGTTTAAAAAAATGTTTAATTATTTATAGCTTTTATTTCGCTGAGAACCAAATTGAAGATATTTTATTTCGCATTTCGGAGCATTAAAATAATTCATGGCAATATAAGAGGGGTGTCTTTTATATAGAGATAGATAAATGATTTAATTATGTGATTTAATTATTTAGCAACATATGTAAAATGCCTTAGTAACGGTGAAGTTAATAAAAATGCATTCGATTTAACTTTTTATTGAAACCATGTCATGGTTGATGATCATGACTGTATTTCATTACGCTAAGTACCTCAGATGTACTCGCATAAAGTATTTTTTAGAATTACCTATTTATAAATAGTGAATGCTAGAACAACTAACATTTTTTCGTACTGATAAATGTTTAAAAGTTATGTCTACAATTCAAAGTATTAAAAGTAAATAAATAAATAGTTGGTAAGAATTCTTTATTAGCACAATAAATACTTTATTATAATACATATTGTCTCGCCCAAGTAATTATTCTTATTTTTTAATTGCTATTATTATTTATGTTTTTCACCAACGCTATGTACCGTAGTTTTGTGCTTATTAAATTAGAATCTTGTTTAAAAGTAAAAATAATTTTCACTAACCAGTGTTTCCACTTGTGGTTAAGCATGAAGTAAAATTTCGAGTTTAGAAAAACCTGAACATTTTCGAGTTTAGAAAAGCCTTTTCTAAACTCGAAATTTTACTTCATGCGCCACGCGTATTAAACGCTGATTCATAGTGAAGTTTAAAAGATACTTTTATCTTACATTAATAAATATTACATGTTTACAAACAAATTACAAATTTTTAGGCTTTTCTAAACTCGAAATTTTACTTCATGCGCCACGCGTATTAAACGCTGATTCATAATGAAGTTTAAAAGATACTTTTATCTTACGTTAATAAATATTACATGTTTATTTCGTGTAAGCTAATCTCCCAAAATTGAAGCGCCTACAGAAATTGACTTTCGGATTTTTTTCCTTCAATTATAGTTACATATCCTAAACAAAATTGATCGAATTTTGAAAGCGCAAGATTTGGTTGGACGAAATAAATATTTTAAAAATTTATTAATTTGAAATCAAGCTTAAGCAATATAGTTTTACTTTAACTTTGAACCCGAGTTTTGAACGCGTGGCGCATGAAGTAAAATTTCTTGATTAGAAAAGCCTAAAAATTTTCGAGTGGAAACACTCGTTCGAAACTTCAAATTAAACGATTTTATAAAATAAATGAGTGCATGAAAATTTACAGCGTATACATAGGGAGAGATAATTTTGAAAGTTTTGATTATATCTTCCTGAAATTTGTTGTGCATCTTAATATAATATTACTCTTTCAAAATATGTGAACATTTGAAAACTTGTATTAAAATTGACATTTTGTTTTGACGTTATAAAACTTTCTCCGCCAATTAAACAAGAATAAAGTATTATGTCAATTATCAATTGTTTTAATCCTGAAACGAGTGTTTTCCACTCCCAGACGAAGCATGAAGTAAAATTTCGAGTTTAGAAAAGCCTGATGAATTTGGATAGGTCGCTCCGCGAAGCGGAGCGACCTATCCAAATTAGGCTTTTCTAAACTCGAAATTTTACTTCATGCGCCACGCGTATAAAACACGGACTTCAAGTGAAATCTTAAACCAATTGGTTAGTGTGAAATAAATTTAGTATGTCGATTGTCAATTGTTCAAATGACAGGGAAAGTGCTTTTTATGATAGACACATCACCAATTTATTACTGCTATTTTTTAAAATTTTAAACTTTAGAAACAGAGAAAGATAATAAATAATTAACACTGTTGTATCCTTTCTTCACACTTTAAAGTGTGAAGAAAGGATACAACAGTGTTAATTATTTATGATTATACTCTTCACGAAACTCAAAAACAAATATCGAGAGAAAGATAATTTAATTCAAGTAATCGAATATTTAAATATACAAAAATTCAAATATTTGAATATTCCAATATTCGATTATTCGACTATTTGAATATTTGAATATTCGAATATTTGAATATTCAAATATTTGAATATTCGAATATTGAAATATTTGTAAAATTTGGTTTGTTCGCTTCGCTTCACGTAGCGACCAAATCAAATGTTTAGGCTTTTCTAAACTCGAAATATATATTTCAGTGTTTTATGCGCGAGGCGCATGAAGTAAAATTTCGAGTTTAGAAAAGCCTGAAAATTTGGTTTGGTCGCTCCGCGCTTCGCGCTACGCGACCAAACCAAATTTTCAGGCTTTTCTAAACTCGAAATTTTACTTCATACTTAGTCTGAGAGTAGAAACGCTCGTTCGAAACTTCAAATTAAACGATTTTATAAAATAAGTAAGTGCATGAAAATTTACAGCGTATACATCGGGATATGTATACTTATAAGCAAACTTTCCTTATATCTTATTGCTCAATAAAGATGTTTCTAGTTCTATAAAAACCTCTAAAGTTATTATTATTTGTGTGTACTTTTTAATAAACGCTATATTACGAACTAATTTTATAGTTCATCTAAAGATGAAACATTTGCCAAATTAATGTATCAATAAATGAATTGCTCAATAAAGATGCTTTTAGTTCTATAAAAACCTCTAAAGTTGTTATTATTTGTGTGTGCTTTTTAGTAAGCGCTATATTACAAACTAATTTTATAGTTCATCTATAGATGAAACATTTGCCAAATGAATGTATCAATTAATGAATACCAGCTAATTTTATAGTTCACTCAAGAATGATCTAAAACTCAAGGATTAAATCTAGCAAAATTTATCACTTCATTTTCGGATTTATTATTTCCCACATTCACGTTTATTAATAAAACTCGTATCCCATTCACACGATATCGTGAATATTTTGATATTTTGACGGCGGTAGCCGGTTTAACGCTTTAATTAACCTTGAAAGTTTAATAAATCGGCTGTAACAAAGCAGATTATTCGATTAAATTCATGAATATTTTTTCTCTCTCACCAGCTATTACGTCAATGCAATAAATTAATTGGCGATAGCAATCCGACGATCGAATGTATTAAACGAAATTGCTTTATCGGGCGATTCAAAACCGCGATAAACAATTAAGTTTGTCGATAGACAAATAGCAGTCTTTCATAGATATAATAATAGAATAGAAATTTAAAATTTAATGTTTGTCTTGCATTTTAAGATAATTTACTTTTCTTATTACATATTTATGCCCACTTACACCAGAGCTGATTAAGTTTAATCAGTGAGTAGCTTGTTTTAAAAACGCAAACATTTTATTCACAAATTGTTTACACCTTTGCATTTTAATAGAAGAGACATGTTTGGGATATCTTACAAATTTAAAATATTTTTATATTTTCGAATTTAATCAGAGAGTTAATCGTGATTAGCGACTTCCTCTTACTCTCGAAGTATGGGTATCTTTTAAACCAGGGGTTCTCAACCTTTTTCAAGTCGCGATCTCCCCTCATTACTCCACGCCCCCCCCCCTCATTACTTCACGCCCCCCCTCATTACTCCACACTCTCCCTCATTACTCCACACCCTCCCTCATTACTCCATACCCTCCCTCATTACTCCACGCCCCCCTCCCTGATTTAATTTGGGTTTTTTAGTTAAATTAAAACAGTATTATAGCATTATTTCACTTCACCTACTCTTTAGGAAATCTGTCGTGTCCCCTCTTGATAACTTGCCGGGCCGCACAATGTGGCCGATCCAAGCGAACGCACCAGCGGTAGTTCGGGAAGGAAAAATAAAAGTCAAAATTGACTACTAAAGAAAATACTATTATATTGTAGATACTCCAAATCTTATAAAATTTCAAGTTTACGATTTTTTGGACACGCTCTTTTTGTGCAATTAATGTTTAAAATTGATCAATTTCAAATCGCGAACAACACGCGAAAAGTGGATGAGTTTTGATAATTCATTACATCGCACTCACCTAATATATCAACGCAGTCTTTTCAAAAGTTTATTAAACATACATTGTTCTATAATATTCCACTAAGTGTGAATTAATCGATAATGTTTAACGATAGTTATAATTATTTAAACATAACAACTTTATTTTGTTGTATTTAAACTTGTAAGTGGCCTATATAAATTTAATAGAACCGCGGAGGGTAGGGCTTATTATCAAAACATAGCTTAAACTTTCCTCTATTATACCTCATAAAAGTCATATTTTTGTCGATCCGTGTAAGGGGCGTTTTTATTTTTTTTATTCAGCGCGACCGTCTACCGCAAAATCGCTCGAGCTCTTCCATGCACAGATTTCATACACAGTTTCTGCATCTTTGTCATACATCCTTAAGTTTTACTAATTTTATTAAGATAACATTTCTCTACAGTATAACATTATTTAAAACCATTTCTACCTTTCAGATTTATAAAAAATATTTAAAATTATTAATGTCATTTTAATTTAAAATTCAATTAACTTATATTAAAAATACGATGTACCAGCCCGCGGCCCACAATGTGCCAAATCCGAGCGCGAGCGCCAGGGGGGGATTTGGAGGAAAAAAATTAAATTAAAAATTTCGAGAAAAAAACATATCCACTCCATTGTAGATACATGAAACCCTTATAATCTTGCATGTTTATATTTTTTAACCCCCTATATTATTAACAATTAACGCCTAAAGTTGAGCAATTTAGAAAACATCGATTTTACGGCATTTCATTCGCAAGTTTAAATAATTTATTACATGGATAGTAGGCGTACTATAAATATAACGTTATACACTATTGTTTATAACATAATACTGTATATTATGGTTGAAAGATCAACTCTTTAAATATTTTAGAAAAAAAGTTAAAAAAATTTGAATATGAAATATATTTTAAATATAAATTTTAACTTTAGAAAGTGTTATAAAAAAAATGCCAACTCGATGAGGTCTGTGACTATCACTAAAAATTAGTTCTATGTTTTCTCTAACTACCCTCAAAATTTCGTATCTCCACCGGTGCGTTTTTGGGGTCTTTTTAATTTTTTTATTTTACGCCACCAATTAAAATTGGGTCGGGCGAGGCCCGTGTGCGGTGAGCATCGCGGAGTCGAGCGCGCTATTCTCGAGCAGCACGCAACATGATTTCTACGTTGGCCCCGAACAAAAAAATAATAAAAACGCACTTAAAACGCACATGTAAAAATTCAAAAAAATTAGGGCTGTTACAGAAAATATTGACAAATGTTTATATAATAGTCATAATCCTCACAATCTACAATTTTTCTAATATACAGGTATATATCATAGGGAAATTATTTCTTCTCTGAGTATTTTTTGCACCATTTAAATCTCATTTACAAAAATAGTTTTATGGGTTTTTTTCTTATTGATATATAAGGGTGTACATCTGTTACTGATAAAGGTCATCTGGTTTGTGTTTACATTTTTATTAGGGGTCCGATTGGAGCTGTCATTTACCGTAACAAATGGCATTCTTGTCACACAGTTTTTACGGTTTAAGTATCTGAAATGGATTATTCTTAATTTTCTTGAAAGCAAAATATGCGTTTAGTGTTGAACGAAGTCTCCAACAGTTCACATATTTTTCTGATCCCTAAGCGAACTATTGAACATTATAAAGTAATTATTAATTAAGTTAGTGTTAAGTGTTATTTAATTTGTTGACTATATACTCTTTCTTTGATTTAGTGTTTTTTTGTGTATAAAATAGTTTACTTTAATTAAACTAGTGTTTAGTGTTAGTGTAATTTAATTAATCCAAAACGCTGAGTGATAATGGAGAAAATTAAAATTACAAACGGTGATTTATATAAGGTATGGTACGAACTAAAACCTAAAAACCTTATTCAGTCAAGCAATACCATTGATTATTTAATAAAATATATTGAAAATGTTTCGACGAAAAACAATAGTGAAAATGATGACATTCTTAAAAAAGTTAAGGGTTTCTGCAGTACTCTTAATAGAAAGTGGAAAATGTGCTCAAGATCTCATATCAATTTCATTAAAAAAAAAATAGAAATTGGTTACTGCTGCCTTTTAAATACAACGAGGGTTCTGTCTTAATTGAAAATACAAACCCCTTTGAAAATATAGAAAATATTTCACCAATACCAAGTACATCAGGTACACAGTTCACAATACAAAGTAATACATCTAAAAGAAGACAAACTAATTTATTGATCACCAAAAATACACCAGAACAAATATTTTCAGCAGCAAAAAAAATTTTACGCGATAAAGGAAATATACCAGCGGCCAAATTAGTGGAAAGTGCTTCCTCGGATTCTCGGATGAAGAAGCTCTATCAATTTTTATTGATTCAAAAATGACGGCTGCAAGTTATAAAAATTTAAGAAAAAAACTACGTTCTCATGGAGCAAAAGACCTTTTACCATCTTACAATAAAATTAAAATAATGAAGACAATGTGTTACCCAGCTATTTCTATTTCTCAAAATGGAGCATCAGTACCTTTGCAGAGCCTTCTTGAGCATACTTTATGTAGATTAATATCAACAATTAAATTTCCTCAAGATACATCATTTAGTAAATTAATTTTGTTGTGTAAATATGGTTGCGATGGCAGCTCAGGGCACTCTACTTATATGCAAAAGCCATCTGATGATAGCAGTACAGATGAAGAAGAAATTACAGAGAAGAGTGTCTTTGTGTTTTCACTGGTTCCACTTAGATTATTTTCTGATGAAAGTGTTATTTGGAAAAACGAAAAACCTTCATCTATTAAATTATGTAGACCGATAAAATTTATTTATGCTAAAGAAACAAAACAGCTTATTCTAGATGAAGTTAAGAGTATGAGGCAAGAGGTAAATTTATTGGAAAAACAACAAATTTATATTAATGGTAACCATGTAGAGGTAAAATTTAATTTGTTGTTTACAATGATCGACGGCAAAGTTATAAATTCCTTAACAAATACTCCGAGCTCAAATTGTTTTATATGCAGATGTTCTCCGAATGAATGATATTGAAAGAATTAATAATATTCCTATTATCGAAGATAATTTAAATTATGGTATTTCTTCCCTCTATGCATGGATTAAGTTCATGAAATGTGTTCTTCATATCTCCTATAAATTAGATTTGAAGAAAACAACTACTCACGGATGTACGATAGAAGAGAAAAATAATATATTTAGTCGGAAAACTAGAATACAAAAACTATTACGTAAAGAGTTAGGGATAAGGGTTGATATTGTTGTGCAAGGAGGAGGTACTTCAAATACTGGCAACGTTGCTCGAATATTTTTTCGAAATTATGAGAAAGTAGTTGTCATCACTGAATTGAATGAAGAATTATTGAACAGATTTTATACAATTCTTATAATAATGTCGAGTTCTCGTAATATAAATGTATTGATGTTTGATAAATATGCAGAAAATACGGCCCGGCCCGACTTTACACCTCGTTATATGGATGGTATAGAATGCCTCCTAGTGTCCATAAAATTTTAATTCACGGGAGCAAAATAATTGGACAATGTCTTTTACCAATCGGAGAACTTTCGGAAGAGGCACAGGAAGCAACCAATAAAATATATAAGAGAGTTAGAGAAAACCATACTAGGAAATACTCTAGGCTTAATACAATTCGAGATTTATTTAATATGCTTCTTGTATGTTCTGATCCAATAATTTCTTCTTTGAGAAGCGATGTAAAAATTCATAAAAACAACTACATGCAGACGCTAAAAAATTAGTTATTTGTCAAACGGACACAAGTGACAACGAAGACGAACAGACTGATGAGGATACTGACAATTTTTCATTTTAAAAAAGTAAGTAAATAAAACAGTATAAAATACATAACTTCGTTGTGCAAAATCAGGAAAATGTAATGTATATTCTGATTAAAAATTCATATTTTAAACAACAGATTAAATTATTTTTAAACTACAGCAGATACTTTTCACATTTGTACGTTTTTTTGAGGTGCTTTATTTTTTATTAGGCGCAACCGATAAAAATCGACTCGGTCATTCGTAAAAACCTGACACAAAACGCACATGTAGAGTTACGAAGTTTTTAGGGCATTTAAAAACATACCACAGTTTTTGGTGAAAGTCACAACCTATGTAATGATTATAACAATTGTATATAATTTTGCTGCCTTGAATTATTATTATATTATTTTTTTATCATATAAACATTTGTTAATATTTTCTGTAACTGCCCTAATTTTTTTGGATTTTTACATGTGCGTTTTAAGTGCGTTTTTATTATTTTTTGTTCGGGGCCAACGTAAAAATCATGTTGCGTGCTGCTCGAGAATAGCGCGCGCTCGACTCCACGATACTCACAGCACACTGGCCTCGCCCGACCCAATTTTAATTGGTGGCGTCAAATAAAAAAATTAAAAAGAACCCAAAAACGCACCGGTGGAGATACGAAATTTTGAGGGTAGTTAGAGAAAACATAGAACTAATTTTTAGTGATAGTCCCAGACCTCATCGAGTTGACATTTTTTTTATAACACTTTCTAAAGTTAAAATTTATATTTAAAATATATTTCATATTCAATTTTTTTTTAACTTTTGTTCTAAAATATTTAGAGACTTGATTTTTCAACCATAATATACAGTATTATGTTATAAACAATAGTGTATAATGTTATATTGATAGTACGTCTACTATCCATGTAATAAATTATTTAAACTTGCGAGTGAAATGCCGTAAAATTGATGTTTTCTAAATCGCTCAACTTTAAGCGTTAATTGTTAATAATATAGGGGGTTGAAAAATATAAACATGCAAGATTAGAAGGGTTTCATGTATCTACAATGGAGTGGATATGTTTTTTTCTCGAAATTTTTAATTTAATTTTTTTCCTCAAAATCCCCCCCTGGCGCTCGCGCTCCGATTTGGCACATTGTGCGGCCGTCGATTCTCTAAAATTTATTGTTCAATATATTTTTTAACTATAATATATAATATAACGAAAATGTTATTTGTGTTAATAACTACCCTATAAAAATTACTTCTTTATCGACTCGTTTCTAATGGTTTGTTAGCTTTTATACAAAAAATAAGTGAGAAATTGTAATTTGCTCAAGTATTTATAAGATGATCAACATCTGTGTTTTCATTGACAATCAATTCTTAGTCGTCTGTTCTGTCAACGCCTGTGAGAAATGGGCTGAGTGTATTATTTTTAATACGCCAAGTGCTTGAAAACTGATAATTTCAAGAGAAGGGATTTTTAGAAGAGAATTAATTTAGTTAAATCTCGTCTCTTGAAGAGTTCAGATATATATTCTTAAAACCTATAGGAGTGTTGGACTTTTACTATTTAATTTTAAGTAACCTTAGTTCTGTTAATTGTTAGTTAATTTGTGTATAAAACAATTTTAGTGTTTAGTGTTTTTAGTTAATAATAGTGTATATATAATTATAGTTTAATCTATTAAATTAAGATGGAAAATACATCCATTTCCAATGAAGATCTGTTTAAGATATGGTATAATTTGGAAGGTAAACCAAATGTTACTTCGTATGCAACATATCAATCTTTAGTTAAATATGTTGAAGAACATTTTAATGTTTCTACGCCAACTGATCAAAATAAAATACGTAAGAAAATTAGAGGTTTTCTGTTTTTTTCTTAAGAGTGCTACAGCACTCTGAAGAAAAAAATGGATGTTTGCATCATGTTCTCACGTAAATTATATTAAGTTAAATAGCAATTGGACTCAATAGATAATTTGTGTGCTCGAAAGCTATCGCGGTAAACAGTCGCGTTGAATAAAAAAATTATAAAAACACCCTTACATGGATTGATAAAAAAATTAAATTAGTAAGGTGTGTTACAGAAAAGTGTGAGCGATTTTTTTATGGTGAGTCTTAGCCCCCGCAATTCGATATATTTTATATAAGCCACTTCAAAGATAACATTTAATTTAAAAAAGTTGTTTCTTTCAAATAATTATAATTACAATTTGAAAGGTGGGCTATAGTTTTAAATAAAGTGATGTTGTAGAGATATGTTATATCTTAATAAAATTCGTGAATAGAATGTATGAACTGCGTATGAAATCTATGTAAAGGAGTGGCGCGTTTGAGCGCTTTCGCGGTAAACGGTCGCGCTGAATAAAAAAATTAAAAAAGCCCCTTACACGGAAGGACAAAAATCTGATTTTGATAGGGTATGATACAAGAAAGTTTGAGCTATTTTTTGGTGGTGAGCCCTACCCTCCGCGGTTCGATAAACTTATATACGCCACTTAGAAGTTTAAATACAATAAAATAAAGTTGTTATGTTTAAATAATTGTAACTATCGTTAACCAATATCGATTAATTTACACTTAGTGGTATATTATAGAACAATGTATATTTAATAAACTTTTAAAAAGATTATATTGATATATTAAGTGAGTGCGATGTAATCAATTATCAAAACTCATCCACTTTTCGCGAATTCTTCGCGATCTGATCAACTTTAAACATTAATTGCACAAAAGGAGTGTGTCCAAAAAATTCGTAAATATGATATTTTATGAGGTTTGGAGTATCTACAATATAATAGTATTTTCTTTATTCGTCAATTTTGACTTTTTTTTTCCTTCCCGAACTACCGCTGGTGCGTTCGCTCGGATCGGCCACATTGTGCGCCACCTTAATGTGGCGTGGCCCCCGGTTGAAAAATCCTGTTCTAAACGGTAATTTCGGCTAAAAGTTGTAGATAATCAAAAAATGAGCATTTAATGTATATACACTTTTTGTCGTAGCGACGCTTTTTTGTAAATATCTCAAAAACTATCTTCAGGGAGTTTTGATATTTTAATATATTCTATAAAGGCAATGTTTAGTTCATTTCCACTCAAAATTTCATAACGATATCCTGAAAGTTTCAAAAGTTATGAATGTTTGAAACTGAAATTAAAACTAGGATAAAATCATCTTACAATGTCGTTTTTCTTTTGTAAATAAGTCAGAAACTATCGATAGAGTATTTTGATAATTTGACATATTCTGATAGAGCAATGTTTTCTTAACATTCATATAAAATTTTATAAAAATCTCACTTGAAATGTTGAAGTTATGATGTTTTTAAATCTTACAATCCATAAAATTTGAATTAAAAAAACGCTCTTTTTGACAGTCAGCTGGAAATAAGTCAAAAATCGATGGAGTATATTTAAATTTTCACATATTTGAAAAGAGTAAAGCAATTTAATTTAAATGTCATTATTTTTAAAAATAAGTATACAAAATATGTAACATACTTATTAAAAAGGCTAGGAATTTTTCAAATTTCAGTATTCGAATATTCATTTAAAAATATATTCAAATATTCCAATTATTCAATTATTTTAATTATTCAAATATTTTAATAAACAGAAATTCAACTATTTGAATATTCCAATGTTCGACTATTCGACTATTTGAATATTCTAATATTTGAATATTCGAATATTAAAATATTTGAATATTCGACTATTTAAATATTCGAATATTTGACTATTTAATCAAATATTCCAATGTTCAAATAGTCGAATATTCAAATATGTCAATATTTGAATATTCAAATATTCGAATATTCAAATATTCGAATATTCAAATATTCGAATATTCAAATATTCAAATATTCGAATATTCGAATATTCAAATATTCAAATAGCCGAATAGTCAAATATTGAAATAGTCAAATATTTGAAGTTTTGTATATTTAAATATTTGAATATTTGAATTATTTTATCTTTCTCTGTTTCTAAAGTTTCGAATTTTTAAGAATAGCAGTAATAAATTGGTAATGTGTCTATCATACATGGCACTTTCCCTGTCAGTTGAACAATTGAAAATCGACATACTATATTTATTTCACTCTAACCAATTGGTTTAAGATTTCACTTGAAGTCCGTGTTTTATACGCGTGGCGCATGAAGTAAAATTTCGAGTTTAGAAAAGCCTAATTTGGATAGGTCGCTTCGCTTCGCTACGCGACCTATCCAAATTCTTCAGGCTTTTCTAAACTCGAAATTTTACTTCATGCTTCGTCTGGGAGTGGAAGACACTAGTTTCAGCATTAAAACAATTGATAATTGACACAATACTTTGATTCTTGTTTTATTGGCGGAGAAAGTTTTATAACTTCAAAACTAAATGTTAATTTTAATACAAGTTTTCAAATGTTATTTTGAAAGAGTAATATTATATTAATATGCACACAAAATTCCAGGAAGATCTAAACAAAACTGTCAAAATTACGATCGTTTTAATTTTTAGATTCCATAAAATTTGCGACCGAGCGACGGAGCCGAATTAGCTTTTTTTAAACTCGACATTTTACTTCATGCGCCACGCACACAATACGCTGATTTAATGCGAAATGGTCTTTAACCAATTTACAAGTGAAATAAGTTTAGTATGTTAATTATCAATTGTTTAGGTAATGGGGAAAGTGCTATGATGGACACATCACTATTTTTTTTTTATTAGTGGTAGTTTGCTCTAATTTATTTGTGTGTTTTTATTAGTGGTAATTAAGACACTGGCGGCTCGCGGCCTACTTCATGTGGGCTCAAATCCAAGATACAAAAAATGAAGTTTAAAGCACTACGTATCCATTTTGTTTAATAATGCTCCTTACGTCACGGAACTGCGTTATTAATTCATGCGTTTAGCAGCACAACGAGCGCACCTTCTAATTCCAGGATGCATTACCTTGGCACGAGCGCACCTTCTAATTCCAAGATGCATTACCTTGGCATATTTGTTTCACATGAAGTTGGCCACCGGCCGCCACTGTTATAATTATTACAAATATATTATTAAGAGTATATCTTATTATTTCTTGTTATTTTCATTTAATTAAATTTTGTATTATTTATTTATAAACTACGAATACAAAACTTATGATAGGATAATTGTTAATTATTTACAGAATTTTTCTAAAAACATCAAGTAATTATCGTTATTTATTTTTCTTACAGGACGATAAAGTAGGGAATAAAATTAAAGTGAAAAATAAGGATGAACCAACAGCACAATCTTCGCCGATTTTGGACTGCTTCATGAAAACGGTGAGTTACTTTAATAACGTTTAATGACGAATTATATAAAAGTGCAACTCAATGTATTGTTTTGCGTAATGTAAATTAATGCCCAATGTCCCTGTATTTAAGAGAGTAGCGCAAACTGGCATCCATCTTGTCGCCTTTAGACGCCAAATTCAATCTAAACCAATAATATTCTATAATGATTGATGCGCGTCCTGTTAATTTGATTTACTTTGAATTTGGCGCCTAAAGGTGTCTAGATGGATGCCAGTTTTCGCTACTCTCTTAAATACAGGGATACTATTCATGCAGACAGAGTGGAGACATCTATGGGTTCGATGGTGAACTAACATTTTCAGAATTCTCAAATTCAAGAAATATTCAATTCCTGAAATTGATTGAATGATCGGTCGCTCGTCAACTGTCAAATTCACAAGTTAAATCTCTATCTAAATGACAGATTTTGTACGACTGAATCGTACGACCAATTTCGGGAATACCGGCCCAGAGCGTTGTAATACTGTGTAACATTGACAAAGATATGATAAAAGAAAGCAGAGGGCACTATTTTCTGGAAGGGCAAAATGAAATTGTACATTGGGTTGCCTAAGTTTTAGCTTGAATTAAATTTACTATAAATTATTAATTAAAACACTTGGGTCCGGTTTCACCAACTTCAATTAAATCTTATTCGTAGATTACATTTATTTGTCGATTGGAATCAAATAGTTTGAATAGTCTAGAGCAGTGATGGGGAAACTACGGCCCGCGGGCCAAGTCCGGCCCGCGGAAAGGTTTAATCCGGCCCGTTTAAGAGTGCCGTCGTGAGAATGTTTGAACGCGTTCTTACTTCGTAATGTGACGACCCGCATAAAAACTACCTACCTACGATTAAGCATTATTCTTTGGCCCGCTACGATTGTCTGGTTATTACAAATGGCCCGTTTTAAAAAAAGTTTCCCCACCACTGGTCTAGAGCCTGGGTCTCCAAACTATCTTCTTCGCGGGCCACAGATACAATTCTACTTAATAAAGTCGGCCAAGATCTGATTAATTTTATAAAATTATGAAAAATTTAAGGAACAATTGTTACAATATTTCAAAATATGACATTTACAAAAAAAAATTACAAACAATCGCGAGCCGGATTCATGCAAGTCGCGGGCCGGATTTGGCCCGCGGGCCGTAGTTTGGAGACCACTGGTCTAGAGGAAGCATGCCCGTCTTTTGTTGTGATTTCGCCATGCTAAGGAAGTGGGGTGCGGGCGCCATTGTTTTGTAACGTCACAGCTGTTTTTCGTCAACATTTATGTTTACTGTTTTGTTGCTTATTTTTCGAGATTTTGGACTCTTTTAATACTTTAAGTTGATTTAGTTAAGTTAATTTAGTTATATCTAGTGCAGAGTAGTATAGGAACCTAGTTTTATTCTTAAGAGACGCTATTAAGTTAGGTTATATGAACATGTCCCTCAATCTCCTTGTATTGTGTACAAAACTACGTAATTTTTTAGTGTTTAGTGTGTGTTTAATTAAGTAATGTAAATAGTACTAAAAATGGCACGCATCTGCATATATTGCCGAGAAAAGTCGCTTTAATATCAATAATATCTTCTGTTTAAGTATTTTGTTTATGCATTGAAACACTCTTTAGCGGAAATTAATATCAAACTAGTATATTTTTTTACTGACCGAAAATCTCACAAAATCATTAGTCGAAGTGATTTGTATAATTTCATTTTTGAAGTAAAGGTTATAGTTGAATAAACCACGATCAGCTGTGACAGGATCATTGTTTACAAACATCTAAACACAGGCGTAAATTTGTGATGTTATTGCGGAATCATAACAACGCTCATCTGCACGATATTACTTGTCTATTCTATTCTGAGAGTGGAATAGACATTTTCTATGTTCAAACCATCAATGTTATGTCAATTTATTGATTTTTTGACATGCATGTAATTATTACTAGATTTTAATGGATGAATAACTATTGGTTAATTTCATTAATGTTGGTGAAACCCGGCATTATAATCTGTTTAATAACTAGGAGGAGCGTTTTAAATTTCACGCGCCAAAACCTACAACTCTGATTGGCCGAGAACGCGCCCATTTTACGCTATGCTAATTACCCAGGCTAAGCATGAAGTAAAATTTCGAGTTTAGAAAAGCCCCGTGAAAATTTGTCTCGGGTCGCGCAGCGACCCGAGACAAATTTTCGGGCTTTTCTAAACTCGACATTTTAGTTCATGCGCCACGCGTACAAAACACTGATTTGAAGTGGAGTTCAGAAACACACAAATACATCTTTAACCAGAGTATCAGGGAGTCAGATATTTAGTCTGTTATCAACGATGTTCAGTGGTAATAATAAATAATTAGGTTTTGAATATTTTTGTTAAAACAACTGGTAACGATATTTATAAAGGGTGTCCCAACAAGAGCGCCGGATTAAATTATTAAGAAAAACATATTTATTTTTTTAATTAAGCAAACATTTTTGTTTCAACATAAAGAAAAAATAGTTCCGATTAAACATGAAATACAACATCAGGCAAATGGCCACCACGAAACCTCTGGCACAGGGTTATTCTTTTGTTGAAATTTTGAATAACGTTTTCGCATAAATGTGGCTGTATTTCACTAATAACGCGTCGGATTTCCTCTTTTAGATGTTGAACTGTTTCAGGCTTATTTGCATACACCTTTTGCTTCACATAGCCCCAAAGAAAAAAGTCCATCGGCGTTAGATCGCACGATCTTGGTGGCCAATATTGATCGCCAAATCGAGATATGACACGGCCTGGAAATTTGTTCTGCAGTAACACCATTGTTTCACGTGCTGTGTGGCAGGTCGCACCGTCTTGTTGGAAAAACATGTGGTCCACATCAATTACATCCAATTCGGGCCACAAAAACTTCGTTAACATTTCCCGATACCGCACACCAGTAACAGTTAGCGCATTTCCAGCCGCATTTTCAAAGAAATACGGCCCAATCACTCCGCCAGCCCAAAATGCGCACCAAACCGTTAAAGTCCGTCAAAAGATATTCTGCGTTTACGACTTTGATTTTACAAGAGGTTTATGGCATCGTCCGCCCAAACACTCGAGAAGGTTGCTTCCGAACAGCCATAAAGGACAGATGGCCCGTAACGATTTTTTTCAGGTATTGGAGGGATTTCGTCAACTCCAATTTGTATATTATGTTGTAATTTTTGTTTACGTTCACATTATTTTATCACTATTCCTATACCTATAATAATTAACATTATCATTACAATTATTTTATTAATTATATAATAACAAAACATTGATAAAGCTGTAATAACCTACGTACATCGATCCCAACCAGTGCCGAAAAAATAGTCGTTTTTTATTTGGATGAATATTTTAAATAATAAAAATTAAAATCAAACATAGTCGATTTAATAAAAGTAACAATGTTTTTCAATTGTTTTATCTGATAAATTTATCATAGGAGTATTGAAAATTATGTTTGTATAAAATCTGTATAATGATATTAAGTATTAAAATATTAAAAATCGGATATTTAAATGATCAAACTTCACGGCCGGAATCAATCATTGTATTATCTTCCACTGCTTCCAGGCTATTGAGCCGTCGCGTGGTTGATCGCAATTTCTTAGAAAAATAGACATTCTACAAAATGGGGTTTGAACAGCGGGTGATAATCCTTCCTTTTGTATAATGTTATGATCAAAGGAATGGTATGAGCGCATCTACATAAAAGAAGAATGACGAGTTTACCATTTTAATATTTACTTTTGCAATGATTTCGTCAATTGTCTCATTTCTTTTCCAATCTTTGTCCTATTTAGTGTTGCGTGTAATTGTTGTTCAGTGTATTATTATTAAGTTTGAATTTAGTTACTCAAAAAGATTTGCAGGTATGTACTTCATATTTTGTTATGTACATTTAATATCATTAAAATAGCCGAAGAAAATTAATCTCCTATTTCGAAAGAGTAATTAGTATTTTAAATATATGAATCAAACGTTAATTAAATTCTGAAAATATTCCATGCTGGAATTATACCTGTATTCGTACATTGTACTGCATGTTTTTGCCAATTGCCTCTTACCAATTATAGTTTACAAAAAATATTTCTGTGGCATCAGTGAATGGTATAAAAATTGCATTTTTAGGAAATTGACAGTTTGTATTTTTTCCAAAATCGCATGATTTATAAAAAATCAGTATTTGCCCCAAAAAATGTAATTAGCGATTGCTATATTTTTCAAAATTAAAATAACCTTATGAGCGTTTATTTTAATTAGCCATTAAAATTTCATTAGTTGAAATATACAACATGAAAAAAAATGTTCATATTGGCCTGTTTTGCTTTTTATTTTTTATTTATAAATTAATTCAAGAGACTTTAATTATCGTTGTCATTCTTTAACATTTATTATTTGAGCAAAGTCTTTTATAATAAAAATATTTGTCAATATACCAAGAATTTATAGATATCATCATGTTATCATAAAAACCCGCTTTTCCGTTTAATGATGTCATTGAGAGTTAAATTTGCATGTTAAGTCATGCAAATTTACTTTTAAATTGCTTTATTACTTTTAAAAGATAAAGTAAACTTACAGCTTGCAGCAAACTTGACAATTCATTGATTTAACAATATTTTTTTTAACAAAATAATTAGAATAGTGTTATAATTAGCATCATATGGATAGACCTATAAAATATTCATGAATCGCTAAATATTATTTTAGCAAAACTATAATAATATTTAGCAACAACTGGCAAAAATACGATATTCAACGTTAGGCCCTTTGAAACTGGATAACCGGTATATGAAATTAGCAAAATCCAAGGGACGGTCCTGTTAAGCTTATGCCGACCCTCTTGTAGGTAAGAGGTTTATTGCAGAGGGTGGATACTATTTTATGACCAATAATCACCAGCTTAAGTCGTAAACGCAGAATATCTTTTGACGGACTTTACTCGCGGTGGATGCATTGGCTGTTCGAGTACCACACAAGGATTTTCAGCACCCCAAATCCGACAGTTTTGTTTATATATGTATCCGTCGAGTTGAAAATGTGCCTCATCTGAAAAAATGATTTTCTTCGAAAAATCCGGATTAATCCTTGGCTTGATTTCTTGCACCAATTGAATCTTGCACGCGTGCAAATGCAGATCTTTTACCAAAATTCGTTGCATAGTGGTTTTGGAAATGTTTAATTCTTGACCACGATGCCGAATGGAAGTTCCTGGATTCTCGGCCACAGATTCCCTTACTGTGTCTATATTTTCGAGTGACCGACAAGGACGACGACGAACAATGGTCTTCTGATCCATCAGCGTAAATTTGGTCTCACATTTTGTAATTAAACGCCTCACTGTCGATTCATTTGGCGCATAATGACGACCGAAAACTTGACGTAATATTCGCATATTACGTCGTGTTTTCGCAAAACTTTCACCATTTTTGTAATGTGTTTTTACAATAATTAAACGTTGTTTGTTTGAATACTTCTCCATATTCTTAAATCGCGTGGTCTGTACTTGACAACTGTCAAAAAAAAAATTACCGTACAACTCGTATTAACAAAATGGCGGCAAATTTAAATCCGGCGCTCTTGTTGGGACACCCTTTATATTAATGATTGCAAAAAAATAATAAAATCAAATTTATTCTTAAAGGATTTGTATTCGTGATTCGATAAAACAGGATCTTCGATTCGAATCATATTTATCTCTTACGAATCCTTTATTCAAGTATTCGTGATTCGAATCATATTAGGTGATTCGGATTCGTGATTGGAATCCTTTTTACGAGGATTCGTCCCAGCTCTGATAGAGACACATTATTATTATTTATATAAATTCCATATTATATTATGAACATAATGTAAATATGTTTTATTTCACAGATATATGGCGAGATGCCGTATAAGCATTTTAATTGAACTGACGATATCGTACGATGGAAAAGAAACTACTTAACCACAATTAAGAAGTACAAAATGGATATTTGATTTTATTTACAGAGTAATTATGAAATTATTTAAAATTTCCGCCAAATTTATCTAACTTGTAACTTTTATAGTGTAAATTGGGCTTTGGCACTCACTCCTTTTAGTTTTTAAACAGACTATAGTATTGTTTCACTGATAAATCAGTATAACAATACCAAGTGTTTTAATTAAAAGTTTATAGTTTAAAATGTTTCACCACGGGTTAATTGAGATATTAATTAAAGATAAAATTAAATTTACCATTTAATTGCCCATGGACGCTAAGCTAATAGATCTTTAAAATTCCGATATACTTTTTGGTACACTCTGTATTTATAAACAGAATAAAAAAGTAGTCATTATCAAGGAATGAGGAATTAGTCGAATTTTTGTCATGTATAAGTGTAACAAAGCAAGTTATTTTTGTTTTTAAATTTAATCATGTTTTACTAAGTGATCAATGTAAGTAACTTGGTTCAATCAATTATCAATTTTATTAGAAGTAGTGAATATTATCCAATATGTATAACTTTAAAGAAATTATATTCATACAGAGTTTTTCTATTGCATTTCACTTTATATCTAATATGTAACCCTTTATTTCAAATATATTTCTCATTTATCAAATAAATTTCCCTATGTACCACTACATTTCCCTATATGTCAAAACCTTATCACAGTTTATTAATTACATTTCACTTCTCAGCAAAATGGCTGCAGTTCGTCAAAAAATGCTTGCTAGCAATGAATTATCCAGAGAATGGATGCGTAAGTAGTGTTACATACAGTGAATTTTTCTTTTAGGTAAACATAAGCTGTACATTTTCCGACATTCATTGTTTTTTTAAAAGAGTTCAATTCGAAGGTTTAAACGAGTGTTTTCCACTCCCAGACTAAGCATGAAGTAAAATTTTGAGTTTAGAAAATCACCGTGAACATTTTTCTAGGGTCGCGCAGCGACCTGAAACAAATTTTCTGGGCTTTTCTAAACTCGAAATTTTACTTCATGCGCCACGCGTACAAAACACAGATTTCGAGTGAAGTTCGAATATACAAACATTTCACAATATTTCGCGTGGCTTCGTCATCTGTCTTCGTCTTTTGTCTTCTTCTTCTGTCTTCCTTGTTTTTTTAAAAGAGTTCAATTCAAAGCTTTTAACGTGTTTTCCACTTTCAGACTAAGCATGAAGTAAAATTTGGAATTTAGAAAAGCCCCGTGAAAATTTGTCGAGGGTCGCGCAGCGACCCTCGACAAATTTTCTGGGCTTTTCTAAACTCCAAATTTTACTTCATGCGCCACGCGTAGAAAACACAGTTTTAAAGTGAAGTTCGAATATACATAAATTTTACAATAATTTAGTGTTTTATACGCTTGGCGCATGAAGTAAAATTTCGAGTTTAGAAAAGCCCAGAAAATTTGTCTCGGGTCGCTGCGCGACCCTCGACAAATTTTCACGGGGCTTTTCTAAACTCGAAGTTTTACGTCATGCTTAGTCTGGGAGTGGAAAACACTCGTTTAAAGCTTCAAATTGAACTTTATAAAAATACAAGGAATATCTAACCTTTGGTAATGATCTGTAAAGACCGAAACTGAATTTCGGCCTTTACAGATCATTACCAAAGGTTAGATATTCATTGTATTTTTTTAAAGTTCAATTTGAAGCTTGAAAAGAGTGTTTTCCACTCCCAGACTAAGCATGAAGTAAAGTTTCGAGTTTAGAAAAGCCCCGTGAAAATCATGAAACAAAACAAGTGTTTTTCTTCACCAAATTTGAATATCTAAAGATTTACAGAAAATAAACTCAATTTGGAATACGTATACTTAAAAGAAAAACTCCCTGTATGTATAAATACAAATAAAATATTTCCAGAAGAAAGTTATTGTCTCTGCAAAAATGTTTAGCAAAAGTATTAAAGGGAAAAGTATTTCGCATATAGTGAAACTCATTTCGTAAATCGGGAAATCTTTTAGCATATATTTGATTAAGTGAAAGATATTTTGGATATAGTAAATCTCATTTGATCAATGGTGAAATGCAATAGAACAACAATAGAACAAGCAAAGGTTTAAAACTAATTACATATACAGGGTTGTATATGTAATTAGTTTTAACCCTTTGCTTGTTTTCTCCTATTTTAATATGAGGGAACATATATTTATGCAGATTCAAATTCGTTCAACTCTTTTTTTACTTAAATATTGTTCGAGTCTAATGACAACAAAAAATCTCCTGCGATTGAATAGAGTGCGCAGATAACACACACGTATTGAAAATTCAGTGCAAATTTGACTTTCAGAGTGATCGTTTTTAAATAGTGCCTAAGATGATTTTATCGATTCCTGACTTTTACTGCAAATTACAAAACGTAAGTAAAAATTTTAATTATTTAAAACCATCAGTGATTTCAAGAATAATTTAAGAAATAAATATAAAGTATTATTTGTTTAATTTGAAAGCACGTGTTTTTGCAAATATTATTTGATCGGCATCGTTGATTTTGGGGGAAAAACACAATTACACTACTAAACTGCCAAGATCGTGTAATTGATGAAATTGTGAAAATTATTGTGAGAAATTTATCACATCTTTTTTTTAGGTGTTTCATCGTTTAACATTAATAAATGTTGTCTTTACAAAATCAACTATAATATAATGGGTGTAATTTATGAGCTAGGGATGTTAAATTACCTGACTTTTTTAATTACCGGTAATTCGGTAAATTTGTGTATTAAAGCCGGTTTTAATTTAAACCATCAGTGATTTCTAGAATAATTTAAGAAATAAATATAACGTATTATTTGCTTAATTTGAAAGCACGTGTTTTTGCAAATAATATTCGATCGGCATCGTTGATTTTGGGGGAAAACACAATTACACAACTAAACTACCAAGATCGTGTAATTCATGAAATTGTGAAAATTAATGTGAGGAATTCATCGCATCTTTTTTTGGTATTTTATCGTTTAACATTAATAAATGTTGTCTTTACAAAATCAACTATATAATATAATGAGTGTAATTTATCTCAGCTGGTGATGGTTAATTAACCGACTTTTTCAATTACCGGTAATTCGGTAAATTTGTGTATCAAAGCCGGTTTACCGATAATTTACAAGTAAATCACAATATCGTTGTTCTAGGGGGCAAAGGTCATTAAATATATGTGAAAGGAATAGCCTTTAATGACTTACCTTTAACGAGGGTTTACTCTTTCTGGTTAAGCATGAAGTAAAATTTCGAGTTTAGAAAAGCCTGAACATTTTCAGGCTTTTTTAAACTCAAAATTTTACTTCATGCTTAACCAGAAAGAGCTAACCCTCTTTAAAGGTAAGTCATTAAAGGCTATTTCTTTCACATATATTAATTAAATGACCTTTGCCCCCTAGAACAACGATTCACGCGTACCAAACACTGATGTGATGTTCAGAATACAACATTTTTAGCATACTGCTTTAGTAGAATATTTTGAACTACACTTAAAATCAGTGTTTTATACGCGTGGCGTATGAAGTAAAATTTCGAGTTTAGTAAAGCCTGAAAATTTTAAGGCTTTTCTAAATTCAAAATTTTACTTCATGCTTAATCTGGGAGTGGAAAACACTGGTTTAAAACTTCAAATTAAACTATTTTAAAAAACAAACGATTATCGGAAAAGTTACAGTTCATGCATACACGTATGTATATTTAAAAGAAAAAATCCCAGTATCTTTACCAAATTTTAGTAGTGGCAAATGCCACCGTCAGGGCCAAAAGGGTTAAACTGGAATAGGATAGAGCTAAGAGATAGTTAATCTATTTCTTTGACGCAATTAAAAGTGAACTGATGATAAAATGCAACAACATAAAATAATTCTTGTAAAGGCTAAAAAGATAAAAAAAAAACGGATGTGAAGTTAGCAATAGATTCCAGCAATAGATTTGAAAAATTCATATTTCTAAAATTATTTGCTAAAAAATGAAACTACATTAACAGTACGTTCTAGTGCATAACCTATGTATATTTATGACATAACCGCCCTTAATTCTCAACCCCATATAGAAAAAAAAAATGTACTTCGTTATAAACACGCTTTAAATTCAAATTAAAATTAACCAATGTTCCCAAAATGCCATACCGAAATTAACCATACCGTTAGACCTTTGCTATTGACTGCAACAATAAAATTAGGGTCACCGCCCTCAGAACTAAAAAAAGAAATAAACTTAGTCACTTACACGCACACGCTTCTTTTTCAAATTAAAATTTTACAATGTTCCCAAAATGCCATAATAAAAATAAGCATACCAATGGACAGTACACACCCTTAGCTAATAAATGCAACAATAAAATTAAGGTCACCGCCCTCAAAACTTGAAAAAAATATTTTTTTTTTTGTTCTTCGTTCTTACACACACACACACGCTTCTTTTTCAAATTAAAATTTTACAATGTTCCCAAATTGCCATAACAGAAATAAGCATACCGTTGGACAGTACACACCCTTAGCTTATAATTGCAACTATAAAATTAGGGTCACCGCCCTTAAAACTTGAAAAAACTAATTTATTTATTCTTTGTTCTTACGCGCATACGCTTCCTTTTTAAATTAATATTTTACAATGTTCCCAAATTGCCATAACAGAAATAAGCATACCATTGGATAGTACACACCCTTAGCTTATAATTGCAACAATAAAATTAGGGTCACCGCGATTAAAACTTAAAAAAATAATTTGTTTATCCTTCGTTCTTACGCGCACACGCTTCCTTTTCAAATTAAAATTTTACAATGTTCCCAAATTGCCATAGCAGAAAAAAGTATACCATTGGGTAGTACACACCCTTAGCTAATAATTGCAACAATAAAATTAGGGTCACCGCCCTCAAAAGTTGTAAAAAATATGTTTTTTGTTCTTCGTTCTTACACGCACACGCTTCTTTTTCAAATTAAAATTTTACAATGTTCCCAAATTGCCATAACAGAATTAAGCATACCGTTAACTCAGCTTATAATTGCAACAATAAAATTAGGGTCACCGCCCTTAAAACTTAAAAAAAATAATTTGTTTATTCTTCGTTCTTACGCGCACACGCTTCTTTTTCAAATTAAAATTTTACAATGTTCCCAAATTGCCGTAACAGCAATAAGCATACCGTTGGGTAGTACACACCCTTAGCTAATAATTGCAATAATAAAATTAGGGTCACCGCCCTCAAAACTTGAAAAAAAAATTTTTTTTTTTGTTCTTCGTTCTTACACGCACACGCTTCTTTTTCAAATTAAAATGTTACAATGTTCCCAAATTGCAATAACAGAAATAAGCATACCGTTGGACAGTACATACCCTTAGCTTATAATTGCAACAATAAAATTAGGGTCACCGCTCTTAAAACTTGAAAAAAATAATTTGTTTATTCTTCGTTCTTACACGCACACGCTTCTGTTTCAAATTAAAATTTTACAATGTTCCCAAATTGCCATAACAGAAATAAGCATACCGTTGGACAGTACACACCCTTAGCTTATAATTGCAACAATAAAATTAGGGTCACCGCCCTCAAAACTTGAAAAAAATATTTTTTTTTGTTCTTCGTTCTTACACGCACACATTTCTTTTTCAAATTAAAATGTTACAATGTTCCCAAATTGCCATAACAGAAATAAGCATACCGTAAACTAGTACACACCCTTAGCTTATAATGGCAACAATAAAATTAGGGTCACCGTCCTTAAAACTTAAAAAAAAATAATTTGTTTATTCTTTCTTCTTACGCGCACACGCTTCTTTTTCAAATTAAAATTTTACAATGTTCCCAAATTGCCATAACAGCAATAAGCATACCGTTGGGTAGTGCACACCCTTAGCTAATAATTGCAACAATAAAATTAGGGTCACCGCCCTCAAAACTTGTCCAACGGTATGCTTATTTCTGTTATGGCAATTTGGGAGCATTGTAAAATTTTATTTGAAAAAAAAGCGTGTGCGCGTAAGAACGAAGAAGAAATACATTATTTTTTTTAAGTTTTAAGGGCGGTGATTCTATATTTATTGTTGCAATTATTAGCTAAGGGTGTGTACTATCCAACGGTATGCTTATTTCTGTTATGGCAATTTGGAAACATTGTAAAATTTTAGTTTGAAAAAGAAGCGTGTGTGTGTAAGAGCAAAGAACAAAAAAATATATATATTTTTTAAGTTTTGAGGGCGGTGACCCTAATTTTATTGTTGCATTTATTAGCTAAGGGTGTGTACTGTCCATTGGTATGCTTATTTTTGTTATGGCATTTTGGGAACATTGTAAAATTTTAATTTGAAAAAGAAGCGTGTGCGTGTAAGTGACTAAGTTTATTTTTTTTTTAGTTCTGAGGGCGGTGATCCTAATTTTATTGTTGCAATCAATAGCTAAGGGTGTGTACTGTCTAACGGTATGGTTATTTTTGGTATGGCATTTTGGGAACATTGGTTAATTTTAATTTGAATTTAAAGCGTGTTTATAACGAATACAATTTTTTTTTCTATATGGGGTTGAGAATTAGGGGTGGTTATGTCATAAATATACATAGGTTATGCACTAGAACGTACTGTTAATGTAGTTTCATTTTTTAGCAAATAATTTTAGAAATATGAATTTTTCAAATCTATTGCTGGAATCAATTGCTAACTTCACATCCGTTAAAAAAATGGTTAGTATTTTTATTTATTGACGCGCTACTAATTGTAGATGCCAGTGAGTATCATAGGTTGAATCAATTCCAGAGATGATTGATTCAATATTAATGTTGACACAAAGCGAAATTTATCACGTGTGTAATTAATATTGGGCACGCGAATACTTCAGTTAATTCGCACTCATATCGCACGAATCACAGCGGGCTATAAATAAAGTACACTTTGGGCGAATTGTCTCGATCAACATCAGCATTGATTGGTTTCATGCCAAAATAATCATGTCATGTTAAATTGAATTAATTATATATCATTTCTATTATTATAATAAAAATAAAGTTAATTACATCTAATTAATTCTGCGAGGTGTAGATAAATAAAACGGAATATAGGATTTTTTTATGTTCATTTTTTATAGTGCAATATTATGTTCCCCTAATTATTTTGGAGTAATATTTAGACACATTCAAAATGCCTGCACGAAGTCATGCGAATATTTATTTTTTTGCGTTCATAAAAACCCTCCAATAATATCAAATTAAAATGATAATTTTCACGAAAATAATGGTTGCCATGAAATTAAACAAAAATTGTGTAGGGATCTATTGGTTTCTGTGAAATTGATTGATTGCAAGTTTTCTGTTATAGCTTTTAAATTCGAGGGGTACGCTTAGGGTTAATAAAAGTTTATGATACCGAAATTAATTTCACTATAAAATGGAATTACAATTACTCAAAACAATGAAAAATGTTAATGTTTGTTGAAATAATGTGCTTTGAAGTTTTAAAATCTTGGCAATTTATGTATGTAGAATTGATCAAAATTTAAGATACAGCAAACAGTAATTTTTTTACAAATGCTCAAAGTTGAAGTCACAATTAACAAAAATTATATTTTTAACCTGAAGCCAACAAATCAACCAGTGGCGAAACTAGAATTTTGAACATTATAATTTTATTTAATTAATTTTTGGGGTTTGAATTTATGCAAAAAGATAAATATTAACACATGAAAATGAAACTACACCCTGTATATAACAATAAATTTAAAATCCATTAACTTTTTATTATTATGGCTACGGATAATTATTTAGATATAAAATAAAAAACGAGTGAAAATTAATTCTTGAATCTTGAAAGCGTTCACTTTGTAGTACATTTTCAATTTAATATAAAGAAAACACTTAACCTTTTTATACCACTTTTATTTTACATTTGTTATAAAGCAGAGCTGGGACGAATCCTCGTAAAAAGGATTCGAATCACGAATCCGAATCACCTAATATGATTCGAATCACGAATACTCGAATAAAGGATTCGTAAGAGATAAATATGATTCGAATCGAAGATTCGAATCCTGTTTTTGCGAATCACGAATACAAATCCTATAAGAATAAATTTGATTTTATAATTTTTTTGCAACCATTAATAAATAAATATCGTTACTAGTTGTTTCAACAAAAATATTCAAAACCTAATTATTTATTACTACCACTGAACATCGTTGATAACAGATTAAATATCTGACTCCCTGTTACTCTGGTTAAAGATGTATTTGTGTGTTTCTGAACTCCACTTCAAATCAGTGTTTTGTACGCGTGGCGCATGAAGTAAAATTTCGAGTTTAGAAAAGCCCGAAAATTTGTCTCGGGTCGCTGCGCACCCTCGACAAATTTTCACGGGGCTTTTCTAAACTCGAAATTTTACTTCATGCTTAGCCTGGGAGTGGAAACACTCGTTCAAAACTTCAAATTGAACTCTATTATAAAATCGACTAATGCCTTAAATTTACGTAAATAAAAAATTCACTGAATATCAATAAAACCGGGAAAGTCAGAGAAAAGTCATGGAATTATATTCAACTTGACCAAAACTAACAAAAAAGCCATATGATATTATTATATTTGTCAAAATCAGCAGGCAAATTACAAAACACGTAAAAATTTAAAAAATGAACTGAAATATTGGCAAACACAATGAAAACTTATAAACAGAATGGGGGTTTCCTACAGAAGAAAGTTAAATTAAAAGGCCAGGGAAAAAATCTGTAGTCAGGGAAATGTCGGAAAAAATTAACATTTCAGATTGTGGCTACCATGTTTTACTTCAAACAATATTAAACAAAATTTTGAAAACTAGATTATTATCTTTAAAAACATTTTCAATCATTTAATGTTCTTATCAAAGCATTCACTTTGGAGTTTCGAACGAACATTCCACTCCCAGACTAAGCATGAAGTAAAATTTCGAGTTTAGAAAAGCCCCGTGAAAATTTGTTGAGGGTCGCGCAGCGACCCGAGACAAATTTTCTGGGCTTTTCTAAACTCGAAATTTTACGTCATGCGCCACGCGCATAAAACAGTGATTTAACGTAAAATTTAAAAACACACAGAAAAACATTTTTCATTTTATTCCTCACAATGAATTCGAATTATTTTTGACGATTCAAATTCTTTTGTAAGTATTCGAATCCTTTTACAAGGATTCGAATCCTTTTATAAGGATCGAATCACCCACATTTAGATTCGAATACGAATTCTTTTAAAAAAATATAACGAATCCGGATCACGAATTCAGTTGAACTAAAGTATTCGAATGACTCTTTTGAATCCTCTAAAAGAATTCGAATCCTGCCCAGGTTTGTTATAAAGTTAAGTGTTTTCTTTGAATCAGAATAAAAATTAACATCGTCTTTATTTTTTTAATTTATTTATTCTCTCACGGGAAACCCCTTTTACAAAGAATATGTACAAAATAATAACGATAATATATAAAACTTAATAATAATTAAATTTAATAAATGGTGGTAATAATTACAGCAATTATTCTATATAGAAATAACAAAATCTAAAAACAATAACATAAGGAAAACTAATAATGAAATTGATTTATTATCCTAAAATATTTTGCATGATACCAAATCTAAAACTCCTTAGAGGACTGTTAAATATATCAAACCCTTCACAGTTGTTATATAAATTAGAGAGCCTCATTATACGATCAATGGAGTTGTTGCGACCAAAGTTCGAAGAGATTTTTCGATCGTAATAAACGGCTGTTGGCGGAAAAGTAAAAATCCAGATATTTTAAAATATCTGGACAATCAATGGAGCCGTTTATGAGGCTATGCAGAGTACTCAGATCGTTGATCCGTCTGCGAGATTCCAGAGTATGCATCTGTAATAGGTCCTTTATGTCAGTGTAATTCCCTGGACTATGTGTCCTGCCTAGTTTGTGCTCCATTATTCTGAGAAATTTATTTTGGATAATTTCCAGCGATTTGCAGTCTGCGATAGTATAGGGTGACCATATTAATATTACTGAAGCATACTCTAGATGACAACGAACTAAGGAACAATACAAAGTTTTCAAACACTTTACATTAAATTGTTTCCCAACATGCCAGACAAATCCCCACATTTTCGAAGCTTTATTACGGATTTTTGCTATATGTGTTTTAAAAGATATGCCTCAAACAAAACTCCCAAATCCTTGACTTCAGATACACGCGTAATGGAGGAACTATCAATAGAGTAGGTATAAGCAAATTTCGTTAACTTTCGGGAGAATGATATCACGTAACATTTATTTATATTTAATAAAAGTTGGTTACGTACACACCAATCATTTATGTTGTTGATGTCTTCTTGAATAAGTTTGCAGTCCTGAGTTGTTTCTACCCTTCTAAACAATTTTAAATCGTCAGCAAACATCAGAAAGTTACAATTCTTAATTACATACTGGATATCATTGATAAATAGTAAAAACAAAATAGGACCACAATGAGAGCCCTGTATGACCTCAGAGGATACATCTATTGTGTCTGAAACGAAGTTGTTAATACATACCCTTTGTGTACGTTTTACTAAGAATGAACTAAGCCATGCAAGTGTTAAGGTATTAAAACCGAGGCCTTCTAATTTGTCCAAGAGAATGCGATGATTGACACTATCAAACGCTTTAGCGAAATCGGTGTATATCGCATCAACCTGAACATTTTGGTCTATTGATTCGGACAGATAATGTCTAAAGCAGAGGAGATTCGTTACAGTAGATCGTTTTGCAATGAAACCATGCTGTTGTGAGGCAAAAATATGAGAAGACATGTATGCTAATTGATTTGCAACTAAATAATCGAGAATTTCGGGAATTGTTGATTGAATGCAGACACCTCTATAATTTGAAACTAGATTACGCGCCCCAGACTTATATATTGGCAACACATAACTTAATTTCCACCTTTCCGGGAAAATTCCTATCTGAAGTGACTTCGACATTAGATCATAAATGGGACTGGATAAAGAGTAGATGCAGTTTAGTAGGATATAGTTCGAGATTCCGTCTGGTCCAACGTGTTTGCTTAATTTGACTTTTGAGATATGATTAAACACGTCTGACTTGGAGACACAAAGTTTAATATCATTTACAGATTGATCATGGTAATCATTACTACGAGTTGGGGACTGAGTGTTATCGGTTGTATATACTGTCGAAAAAAAATCTGCAAACAAATTGGCAATGTGTTCGCCATCTGAAGCAGTGTTGTTTGCGTACTCCATTAGAGAAGGAATGACGTTCTCGTTATTTTGATTTCTAACATATTTCCAGAATCCCGAAGGGTCGTGAGTAATTTTGCTTTCAACAACAGATAAGTAATCGTTGTAGCAAGATCTTGCTGCAAAAATTTAGTCTCGTTGAGACTTCTCCAAATATTCATTGAAACAACTACTTCTCGAGCTAATACCCCGACAGATATTGAATTATACTATGAATATTTGAGTTACACGACAGATTTATTGTTTTATGCACAATTTATATGCAACATCAAATCAAATTATTCTCTCACCAAACTAAATGAACCAACAGGAAATTGAAATAAATTGAAGATATTAGATGCAATTAACTTTATTCTATTAATATTAAAAATGCTATACTACCAATTAAAGATAGACTTCGATTCCTAACCGAGCGATTTGCATGCAACGATAATAATTATGATCTACTCAAACAAATGTGTACCCCCAGAAATCCTGACATTCCTCCTAAATTCAAAAACCCGCCTATCACCCTATTTGAATATATATCCTCACTACACCCTCCTACCCCTACATAATTTTCAAAAACCATACCACCAATAAAAACAAGAGCAGAAAGACTTGTGGTCGATGGCCCTTATTTGAGAACGCAATATAAGAATATTTTTGTTTTGTTAATACTATATTTATTATATATTTAATTGATGAGGCGGATACATGATGAAACTCCATAATACTATTTGAAATAAAACAACACAGTTGGGAGGGTTTCACTTTTGTTGTTGAACACTGCAACATGTTTCACCACACAGTGGCTTTATCAGGCAGATGAAATAATGATTTGACAAAGTACAGGTAAAAGCTTATATACTAATGCAATTAAGTTAATGGGAGGGGGGGGGGGGGGTAATGAGGTAATTAGGCTGAAACTAACACAGACAATTTTGAGCGACTAAATATTGATTAAGGATGTATTGTTTACTTCTATTTGGTCATTTAATAGAATACCTTTTTTGTTATATTTAAACTTATTAGAAGAATTAGAAATTAATAAATATAACAAAAAACGTATTCTATTAAATGACTAAATAGAAGTAAACAATTCACCCTTAATCAATATTTAGTCGCTCAAAATTGTCTGTATTAGTTTCAGCCTACTTACCTCATTACCCCCCCCCTCCTATTAACTTGATTGCATTAGTATATAAGCTTTTACCTGTACTTTGTCAAATCATTATTTCATCTGCCTGATGAAGCCACTGTGTGGTGAAACATGTTGCAGTATTCAACAATAAAAGGGAAACCCTCCCAACTGTGTTGTTTTATTTCAAATACTATATTTATTGTACATACTTCTCAAATAATAAAGATTTAGTTATACAGGGTTATTCAAAGTAAAGGAACAGAATTCAATCGTTTATTTCTTTCAAACTACAAAAGTTAGAATCATAATTCCTACGTTCCTGGACAGACAAAAGTTTTAAATTTGTACAGCGCAGGCAGAAGTTCCAACCACGGCCGCATCGGCCATGTTGATTGACTGTAGTAAAATGGCGACACAACAAGAAAAATCATTTTGTGGGCTGCAATTAGCAAAACTAGAGCCCATTTTTGAAGTTCAGCGTGCTTTTCGCCGTCAGTTTAATAAACAACCGCCTCGCCATGAGCAGATTTACGAGTGGCATCGAAAATTCGTAGACGATGGTTGCATCTGCAAACAGAAAACCGCGGGATGTCCACGCACATCGAATGTAAATGTCGAGTGTATTCGTACAGTTTACGAAAAGTAGCCCATAAACCTGACTTGAAAATATGCGACATCGTATTGTTGAAGCTGTAAATTCGATAACTAGAGACCAGCTGATTCGTGTGTGGCAAGAAATGAGCCACCGTTTTTACATTTGTCGTGTAACACATGGTAGTCATATGAATTCATAAAATTTGAACTTTTCTCTTTTAAGGAACGTAGGAATTGTCTCTATCTTTTGTCGTTTGGAAGAAATAGATGTTTGAAATCTGTTCCTTTATTTTCAATAGCCTTGTATATAGAAATGCTAATACTAATTAATTCAATTTAATTTAGCACTCAATTCTTTTATTGTTATTTTTCATTAATATACTTATACTTTGTAATTATTTGAAGTGAAAAAGAATCTAAAATAAAAAATCCTGCATTTCAGCGTTAATTTTTAATTATTTAGGATAAAATAAAAAATGTTCTACACGTTATTACGAACTGAATTATTTATTATAAACAAGGAAAGTAATAGTATAACTAAAAATTATATTATCATTCCACAAATATTCTGGTACTTTAACATCTGTTATAGTTTATAGTTTTTAATTCATTTATTCGATATTAATTATACGTATAATTAAGCAAAGAGCTACTTGTAAATGTTAATTAAGTTGCATATAATAAACTTCTAGATTGTGAGCAAATTGAGATACTTATTTATTTCCAATCAATTTCCAAATTTCGTGACTTAATAAAGATCCATATATTAATAATACCATATTTAACAAAATTTGTATATACTTAACATCAAATTAAATCTTAAATCGATTAAATTAAATTTAACTCTAAAAAGTATTACTATTTAGTTTTTTTCATTTATTTCAGCAACTAGATTTTAATTAACTCAACTGGAAAACAACATTCTTTTGATATAATTACCGTAAAAAAATATATCTAATACTTCTTGAAAGTCATTAAATATTTTATTTCAATGTACTAAATATGTTTGTTTTTTTTTGTAATTTGACCTTTAACCTGTGTAGTGTGCGCATCGTGAGCTCCGATAATTGAATAATCTCGTGCAATATCGAGCAAAGGGTGCGAGTTTGTAGATTAGAGGACAAATAAGAGGATAAAAGGCAGGTAGGATCATTAAAAAGTAAAACATAAAGTCAATTAACAAAAGGAAGCTAAAGGTTAGTCATCTGAGAGGACGACCAGTGAATCAAGGCGTATGTTAATAAGGTGGCCTACTATCCTATCTCGCAATGTTAACTCGAAATTAAAGAAGAGGTGATGATTGTCTACGTCACGAGTAGTGAGCGCTTGGCGTGCGGTTTTCCCAAACAGCGATGCAGTGGCTGCCCTAGCAAAATTATTAAGTGGTGCTAGATCTCAAGGTGGCGCCCTTGAACGAAAGTTTTTATTATTTATTATAAACAGTTTTTGTTTTGCTTTTCTACCATTTCAATTAACTAAAAATACCATGGACGTAGCCAGGATTTTCACCTAGTAGGGACCAAGAACAAAAAATATGTCATATTTAGCCGAAAATGTAAAATAATAAATTTTACGTTAAATATACTTTGCCCAGTTAACCCTTTCTCTATCTCTTATAGTTTCCAAGATCCCCATAGAGAACATAAAAAAAAACTCACCCTGTATATGTAAAATAAATATTATTATAAACGAATATGACATGCTTCGTCTATAAACAGTTTAGTCACTACTGTAAATTACATGGTTTTTCAATAAAACAACTCTTACATTTAATAAACGTGCAAGTTAAAAGAACAACGATAAATTTAGCAATAATATTTTATAAATGAATATTTCCAATTCAAAAGTATATGAATTCGATGAATACGTTTTAATAAATACTTACTTTCTTAGAAAGAATTTTAATTTAACACTTGCACTACTTATTTATTCTATGCACATAAAGTTTACAAATAAACGAGATTCAACTAATCTAACCTCCAAATTTGATGTTAAGAAACAAGATTTAACAATCCTAACCCCCAAATTTGATGTAAACAAACAGAATTCAAAAGTATATAAATTCGATGAATACGTTTTAATAAATACTTAATTTCTTAGAAAGAATATGAATGTAACACTTACACTACTTATTTATTCTATGCTACATAAAGTTTCCAAATAAACGAGATTCAACTAATCTAACCTCCAAATTTGATGTTAAGAAACAAGATTTAACAATCCCAACCCCCAAATTTGATGTAAACAAACAGAATTCAAAAGTATATAAATTCGATGAATACGTTTTAATAAATACTTAATTTCTTAGAAAGAATTTGAATGTAACACTTACACTACTTATTTATTCTATGCTACATAAAGTTTCCAAATAAACGAGATTCAACTAATCTAACCTCCAAATTTGATGTTAAGAAACAAGATTTAACAATCCTAACCCCCAAATTTGATGTAAACAAACAGGATTTAACTAACCTCACTTATAAATTTGATGTAAACAAACAAGATTTAACCAACCTAACCTACACATTTGATGTAAACAAACAAGATTTAATTAACGTAGCCTACAAATTTGATATAAACAAACAAGATTTAACCAACCTAACCTACAAATTTGATGTGAACCAACAAGATTTAACAATTCTAAACTCCGAATTTGATGTAAACAAACAAATATAACCTCAAAGATTGATGTAAACAAACAGGATTTTACAATCGTAATCTCCAAATTTGATTTAAACACCGGAGATCTTAACGATGTAAGCTCCAAAATTGATTTAAACGATATGGGTTCTTTGATGTGTTATGTCAAACCTGAATAGTTAGACATCACCTTACAATAAATGACATTTGTCATTTTTTTACAAGGCACATTAATTATAATTTTTGAAAAATATTTTAAATAAAAGGTATATTGGGTTCAGAAAAATAATGTCTAACTGTATGTTTTTGGGTCTACGTGAAGTGATTATTACTCATAAAATGACTGTTATTCCTTACTTCACTTTTTATTTGTATCGTTAGAGACACAAGGTGCTCATTATCAATAAGAAACTGAATTCTTACAACTATTTGCACGGTATATATACAGAGAGTTTTATGTAACACTGAACATTTTCATAACTAGGATTTTGTAAGTATACACAAGCATACGTTGTGCATTTGCCAACACTCGATTTATTAATAGATTTGAAGCTTTAAACGAGTGTTTTCCACTCCCAGGCTAAGCATGAAGTAAAATTTCGAGTTTAGAAAAGCCTGAACATTTGGTTTGGTCGCGTAGCGCGAAGCGCGGAGCGGCCAAACCAAATGTTCAGGCTTATCTAAACTCGAAATTTTACTTCATGCGCCACCGGTACAACGGATGCAATGTAAAGTTTATCGCTGTGTTTCAAACTACGTAGTATATCAGTGTTTTGTACTGGTGGCGCATGAAGTAAAATTTCGAGTTTAGAAAAGCCTGAAAATTTGGTTTGGCCGCTCCGCTTCGCGGAGCGACCAACCCAAATTTTCAGGCTTTTCTAAACTCGAAATTTTACTTCATGCTTAGTCTGGGAGTGGAACACACTCATTTCAAGTTTCAAATTGATCTCTGTTAAAAAAAACAGACCAGGCAATAAAGCATGAAGTAAATTTTCAGGCTTTTCTAATCTTGAAATTTTACTTCATGCGCCACCGGTACAAAACACTGATGCAATGTAAAGTTTAGTGGTGTGTTTTAAACTTCGCAGTATGTCAGTGTTTTGTACCGGTGCCGCATGATGTAAAATTTCGAGTTTAGAAAAGCCTGAAAATTTGGTTTGGCCGCTCCGCGCTTCGCGCTACGCGACCAAACCAAATTTTCAGGCTTTTCTAAACTCGAAATTTTACTTCATGCTTAGTCTGGGAGTGGAACACATTCATTTCAGGTTTCAAATTAAACTCTATTAAAAAACAACGAGTATCTAAAGATTTACGGCATATACGCTGTAATTTTTACATGTAGACTTGAAAAAAAAACTCTCTGTATGTATAAGTTACGGCATTAATTACGATTGATTGGCTACAATTTTTAATGGTCATATAGGCAACCTAATTTACCTATAACTTAAAAATGAAAGGTGTCAAATTGTATTGTATGAAAATGTTCGGTGTTACATAAAACTCTCTGTATATCTAGAGGGATTTAGGAAAAACCAATAATGCTAACGATGAAACGAGTGTTTTCCACTAGACTAAGCATTAAGTAAAATTTTGATTTAAGAAAAGCCCCGCGCCCCGCGAAATTTTCCTTCATGCGCCACGGGCATAAAACATTGATTAAAAGTGAAGTCCGAATTTAAAAAAATGATGTATTCGAATATTTTTGACAAGGCACACTGATTTAATTTTTAAAAATAATTTGAAATGGAGGATTTATTTTAAATTATTTTCGAAGACAATATTTTTGAAAATCAACATATTGGGAATTATTGGATTCAGAAAAATAATGTCTAATGTAATAAAAATACAAAATTACAGGCAGCCGCTTAAACATTTGAAGTTAGCTATTATTTAATAATAATAACAATAATAATAACTTTATTTGCCCAACAGATAACCAATTACAGGACAAAATTAAGTACAATATATGTGTATAAAACTTTTAAAAAATTACAGCATTAAATAGTTTCAAATAAGTAAAGAAATAGAAAACAAATACATATACAGGACTTTAAAGAGACATATTAACATAATTATGCTTACAAGTTTTTTACAATAAAAGATAAAAGAGTATTCCTATTATTAGTATTTAGCAATGAAATTATTAAAAAAAATTAATATTATTGTAATTTCTTAGTATTTAAACGGCCATTGCCTTGTTTTTTTTGTTCAAACCTTAATAGTTAGACATAACCTTACAATAAATGACATTTGTCACTTTTTTTCCAAGGCATACTAATTATAATTTTTGAAAAATATAATTTCAAATAGAAGGGTTCAGATAAATAAAATTTTCAACGATTAAACGAGTGTTTTCCACTTCCAGACTAAGCATGAAGTAAAATTTCGAGTTTAGAAAAGCCCCGCGTAGAAAATTTGTCGAGGGTCGCGCAGCGACCCGAGACAAATTTTCACGGGGCTTTTCTAAACTCGAAATTTTACTTCATGCGCCACGGGCATAAAACATTAATTCAAAGTGAAGTCCGAGGTTTTAAAATTGATGCATTCGAATATTTTTTCTAATGCGCACTAATTTAATTTTTAAAAATATCATTTGAAATAGAAGATTTATTTTAAATTATTTTCGACGACAGTATCTTTGAAAATAAACATTTTGGGCATTATTGGATTCAGAAAAGTAATGTCTAATGTAATAAAAATACAAAATTACAGGCAGCTGTTTAAAAGTTTTTAGCACGCTATTATTTAGCAAAGAAGTTATTTAACAAATAAGATTTAATCAACCTAACCTACAAATTTGATGTAAACAAACAAGATTTGACCAACCTTACCTACAAATTTAATGTAAACAAACAAGATTTAACAATTCTAAACTCCGAATTTGATGTAAATATACAGGATCAATAAATATAACCTCAAAGGTTGATGTAAACAAACAGGATTTTACAATTTTTATCGAACACCCGGTATGTTAGATTAATTAATAGCAAGAGCAAATTGATTTTTTTAAATTTTGGAAGATTTGATTACAAGAAATTAAAATTTACTACTTATTAACATTTGGTCAAACATTAGCAGTATATACTTTACTTATTTTAAAGAAAAAACACGTTGATTTTCAAAAATTCAGTACAATTGTTTCGTAAATTTATTGATTCTTCAGGTGAAGAGAGTAGCAGTATATTTTGAACTTCAATTTGAATTTATACGCGCATGAAGTAAAATTTAGAGTTTAGAACAGCCTTAATATTTGGATAACCTTACCTACAAATTTAATGTAAACAAACAAGATTTAACAATTCTAAACTCCGAATTTGATGTAAATAAACAGGATTCAATAAATATAACCTCAAAGGTTGATGTAAACAAACAGGATTTTACAATTTTTATCGAACACCCAGTATGTTAGATTAATTAATAGCAAAAGCAAATTGCTTTTTTAAATTTTGGAAGATTTGATTACAAGAAATTAAAATTTACTACTTATTAACATTTGGTCAAACATTAGCAGTATATACTTTACTTATTTTAAAGAAAAAACACGTTGATTTTCAAAAATTCAGTACAATTGTTTCGTAAATTTATTGATTCTTCAGGTGAAGAGAGTAGCAGTATATTTTGAACTTCAATTTGAATGTATACGCGTGGCGCATGAAGTAAAATTTAGAGTTTAGAACAGCCTTAATATTTGGATTAGTTGCTCCGCTGTGCTACGCTTAATCAAGGAAACACTCGCTAGAAGCCTAAAATGGACAGTTTTTATAAAAACAATAAATTCCTGCAAATTTACCAAACGCTGCAATCATCGATATATGTTTACTTAAAAATGTGCTGCATGTTCTTATCGATGTATATTAAATTAAGAATAGTAATTGTGGAAAACAATTCAAGGAAAGCATGCTATTATTATTATGTGTCGACTGTGTAATTGTCATTAAGTTATATTTTGAAATCAACAAATTAAACTTTGATAAGTTTAACGAAAATAACAACAAAAAACATAGTTTTATAAATAAACATCATTAAGAACTATTAATAACTTTTATTTATTTAGTTATTTAGTCGTTGTAAACCAACGAAATAATAAATCTATTACTTTATTTTCTGATACTCTGGGTGTATTACTTATCACCGAATAAATAACCGAGCACTTATCACCTACCAACACCAAACACAGCAACACTATCATTCGAATAATGCAATCGCAAACATTGACAAGTAGTTAGTTATTCCGTTTGCATCGAAAATGACCGGAAAATGTTTGCTGACCCATCCATCAAATTTTGCTAAACAATTTAACTTGAAAGTATTTGTTTTGAATAACTATAATAGAGTTTGTCCGGGTGATAAATATGAAACACTAGTGGATTAATCTCATTTGTTGTGGTGATTTCGTCTAGAACAGCTGCTCTTTTGTTGATACTCATTCCCGTTTCAATCATCTCTGTCAAGGTTTGTATTATTTTATATATTTTTTTTGATTTTAAACTTATTACATTAATACGGTTTTTTATTACGTTATTCATTGTATGCATATCTTTAATTATTTAATTAAATGTGAAGAGAAGAGTTACGCCCACTTAATGTTAGAAAATGTAAAGTCACATAATTATAATAGTAAATGCCTTTATGTATCACAGAGAAAAAAAAATATAATTCTTATAAGTGTAGGCCTAGTTCAGTCAGCTTAACCTGCTACTTATCTTTCACTTAACTATTTAATTTCATATATAATTCAATAATAGAGTTATATGCGCAGTGTTAATACAATTACAAATTTAGTACCCACATTTGAGTTTCACTAATATTTTTCAATAACGGATGCAGTTTCAATTTTAAAATTAATAAAGTGTGTGTGTTGTTGAAATAAAACATGACACCCACTCAGCAAAAAACAATCAACAATGTTATATTACCATTGTAGCAACATTAAACGTCGTATTAATGTTGAAGAAACATTACTTGAATGTGTTTGCTCAGTGGGCATATTCTATTTCAAGATTCAAAAACAAAACTTGTCAATTGTAAATAAAACATAATTTGAATCATTGTTTAGCGCATGATTGGCAGCTGCGCCAAACTTTTAAAGTAGGACTGGGAATTTAAATATTCGCAAATATTCAAATACCACAATTACTTACTTTTTAACATATTTAATTAATTTAGGTATTTGAATATATAAATATTTTAATAAATTAGTGCTAGAAAATTTCTAATATATTTTCTAAAACTAAACAATTTATAAATCAAATAGTTCATTTGTTTAAATATTTGACTAATTGGAATGTTTCATGTTTTTAATAAATTTGAATGGTATTGAAATGTTCAGTGAACACAATTTGAAAACTTTTTGAGATATCTATATAAAATTGTGTGTGAATATTAATCAAATATTGCTGTTTAAAAATATGCAAAAATCAAAATATACCCTATTAATAGTTTTTATTTGTCTCTTATTTGTAAACGTCAATTTATCAATAGACAGTATTAAACAAGTAAGGTTATGTTTTCAAGCTACTGACTTGTAAAATTTTAACAAGTCAGTATACTAACTTGTTAAAATTTAACAAGTTAGTACTGGAATAGTAATTTATGGTTTTTCGTGAATTGAATTTATTAAAGAATAATACAATAAATACTATTAGTGCTGCAGGCACTTTCGGAGGCACGCTCATGTTAAACGAATTGCGAAATAATTGAATTTGATATGATGAATTAATTTCTCACTTAACCCGTGGTGAAACATATTTAATTAATACGCTTTGATTAAAACACTTGGTTTGTTTCACTGATCAGTGAAACAAACGCAAGTGTTTTAATCAAAGCGTATTAATTGAATTTGATTTAATCAAATAAACAACATAAGTATCCACGGAAATGTTTCATAACTTACTACATATTTTTTTTGTAATTCCAATTTGATTAAATTTACCAAATAATTGTATTTTAATTAATTACAAATGATTGACAACTAAAATATATAACAATATACGCAAGTTAACGGGTTTTACTGGCTCCAGAAGAATATCCTTCTGTCCGCCAGTATAAACCGTTTTAACAATGCTAATAATGTTAAATACTATTGAGTTATTTTCAGTTAATTGTCAATCGAGAGACAATTTTTATAAATTTAAGTAATACGCAAATTTTAAAAGATCATAACTTGGAAATTATTTATGATATTTTTTTATAAAATCTGTGTGAATATTAATCTAATATTGCTTTTTCAAAATATGTAAAAATCAGAATATACCCTATTAATAGATTTTTAGTTATTTTCACTTGAACGTCAAACGGGAGTCAATTTTGATAAATTTGAGTGATATTGAAATTTTGAGAGATCATAACTTGGACACTATTTAAAATATCTGTTTAAAACTTAATCTAAATATACTGCATCGAGTGTTTTTGAGTTATATTCACTTGAACGTGAAACGGGAGGCAATTTTGATTATTTTGAGTGATATAGACATTTTAAGAGTTCATAACTGGGATATTATTTAAGATATTTTATTAAAACTTAGCGTGCATATCACTCAATTATTCGTCTTTTAAAATATGTAAAAATTAAATTACACCCCATCGATAGTCTTTCAGTTATATTCACTTAAACGTGAAACGGGAGGCAATTTTGATTATTTTTGAGTGATATAGAAATGTCAAGGGTTCATAACTGGGATTATATTTAAGATATTTTAATAAAACTTGGTGTGCATATCACTTAATTATTCGTCTTTCAAAATATGTGAAAATCAAAATACACCCCATCAATAGTTTTTGAGTTATTTTCACTTGACCGTCAAACGGGAGTCAATTTTGATAAATTAGAGTGATATTGAAATTTCGAGAGATCATAACTTGGACACTATTTAAGATATCTGTTTAAAACTTAATGTGCATATCACTTAATTATTGTTCTTTTAAAATATATAAAAAACAAAATATACCCCTTAAATACTTTTTGAGTTATTTTCACTTGAACGTCAAACGGGAGTCAATTTTGATATACACTATTTAAGATATATATTTAAAATTTTTAATTTAATGTACATATCACTCAATTATTGTTCTTTTAAAATATGTAAAAATCTAAATATACCCCATCGATAGTTTTTGAGTTATATTCACTTGAGCGTGAAATGGGAGATAATTTTGATTATTTTGAGTGATATAGAAATTTCAAGAGTTCATATATTATTTAAGATATTTTAATAAAACTTGGTGTGCATATCACTCAATTATTCGTCTTTTAAAATATGTGAAAACCAAAATATAGCCTAACAATAGTTTTTGAGTTATTTTCACTTGATCGCGAAACGGGAGTAAATTTTGATTATTTTGAGTTATATAGAAGTTTCAAGAGTTCATAACTTGAATACTATTTGAGATATCTTTATAAAACTTGGTGTACATATCACTTAATTATTGGTCTTTCAAAATGTGTAAAAATCAAAATATACCATATCAATAGTTTTTGAGTTATTTTTACTTGAACGTCAAACGGGAGCCAATTTTGATAAATTCAAGTGATATTGAAATTTCGAGAGATCATAACTTGGACACTATTTTAGATATCTGTTTAAAACTTAATGTGCATATCACTGAATTACTGTTCTCTTAAAATATGTAAAAATCAAAATATACCCTATCGATAGTTTTTGAGTTATATTCCCTTAAACGTGAAACAGGAGTTAATTTTAATTATTTTGAGTGATATAGAAATGTCAAGAGTTCATAACTGGGATACTATTTAAGATATTTTAATAAATCTTCGTTTGAATATCACTCAATTATTTGTCTTTCAAAATATGTGGAAATAAAAATATTCCCCAATAATAGTTTTTAAGTTATTTTCACTTGATCGCGAAACAGGAGTAAATTTTAATTATTTTAAGTAATATAGAAATTTCAGGAGTTCATAACTTGGATACTATTTGAGATATCTTTGTAAAACTTGGTGTGCATAATACTCAATTATTGGTCTTTCAAAATATGTAAAAATCAAAGTATACCCCATCAATAGTTTTTGAGTTATTTTCACTTGATCGCGAAACGGGAGTAAATTTTAATTATTTTAAATGATATAGAAAGTTCAATAGTTTATAACTTGGATACTATTTGAGATATCTTTATAAAACTTGGTGTGCGTATCACTTAATATTATTGGTCTTTCAAAATATGTAAAAATCAAAGTATACCCCATCAATAGTTTTTGAGTTATTTTCAGTTGAACGTCAAACGGGAGTCAATTTTGATAAATTCAAGTGAGATTGAAACTTCGAGAGATCATAACTTGGACACTTTTTAAGATATCTGTTTAAAACTTAATGTGCATATCACTTAATTATTGTTCTTTTAATATATGTAAAAAACAAATTATACCCAATCGATAGTTTTTAAGTTCTATTCATTTGAACGTGAAATGGGAGGCAATTTTGATTATTTTGAGTGATATAGAAATTTCAAGAATTTATAACTGGGATATTATTTAAGATATTTTAATGAAACTTGGTGTGCATATCATTCAATTATTCTTCTTTTAAAATATGTGAAAATCAAAATATATCTCAACAATAGTTTTTGAGTTATTTTCACTTGATCGCGAAACGGGAGTAAATTTTGATTATTTTGAGTGATATAGAAGTTTCAAGAGTTTATAACTTGAATACTATTTGAGATATCTTTATAATACTTGGTGTGCATATAACTCAATTATTAGTCTTTCAAAATATGTAATAATTAAAATATACCATATTAATAGTTCTTGAGTTATTTTCACTTGAACATCAAACGGGAGCCAATTTTGATAAATTCTGGTGATATTGAAATTTCGAGAGATCATAACTTGGACACTGTTTTAGATATCTGTTTAAAACTTAATATGTACATCACTCAATGATTGTTCTTTTAAAATATGTAAAAATAAAAATATACCTCATCGATAGTTTTTGAGTTATATTCACTTAAACGTGAAACAGGAGTCAATTTTAATTATTTTGAGTGATACAGACATGTCAAGAGTTCATAACTGGAATATTATTTAGGATATTTTAATAAAACTTGGTGTAAATATCACTCAATTATTTGTCTTTTAAAATATGTGAAAATAAAAATATACCCCAATAATAGTTTTTGAGTTATTTTCACTTGATCGCGAAACGGAAATAAATATTAATTATTTTAAGTGATATAGAAATTTCAATAGTTTATAACTTGGATACTATTTGAGATATCTTTATAAAACTTGGTGTGCATATTACTCAATTATTGGTCTTTCAAAATATGTAAAAATTAAAATATACCTCACTAATAGTTTTTAAGTTATTTTCACTCGATCGCGAAACGGGAGTGATTTTGATTATTTTAAATGATATAGAAATTTCAATAGTTTATAACTTGGATACTATTTGAGATATCTTTATAAAACTTGGTATGCGTATCACTTAATTATTGGTCTTTCAAAATATGTAAAAATCAAAGTATACCCCTTCAATAGTTTTTGAGTTATTTTTACTTGAACGTCAAACGGTAGTCAATTTTGATAAATTCGAGTGATATTGAAACTTCGAGAGATCATAACTTGGACACTATTTAAGATATATGTTTAAAATATAATGTGCTTATCACTTAATTATTGTTTTTTTTTAAATATGTAAAAAACAAATTATACCCCATCGATAGTTTTTGAGTTATATTCACTTGAACGTGAAATGGGAGGCAATTTTGATTATTTTGAGTGATATAGACATTTTTAAAGTTCATAACTGGGATATTATTTAAGTTATTTTATAAAAACTTGGCGTACATATCACTCAATTATTGGGCTTTCAAATTATGTGTAAATCATATTATACCCCAACAATAGTTTTCGAGTTATTTTCACTTGATCGCGACACCTGAGAAATGTTTTATTATTTTTAGTGATATGGAAATTTAAAGAGTTCATAACTTGGATACTATTTAAAATATCTTTCTAAAACTTGGTATGGATATCACTCAATTATTTGTCTTTAAAAATATGTGAAAATCAAAATATCGATCGATCGATAGTCTTTGTGGAATTTTCACTTGAACGTGAAACAGGAGTAAATGTTAAGTATTTTGAGTGATATAGAAATTTCAAGAGTTCATAACTAGGATATTATTTAAGATATTGTAATGAAACTTTGTGTGCATATCACTCAATTATTCGTCATTTAAAATATGTAAAAATAAAAATATACCCCATCAATAGTTTTTGAGTTATTTTCACTTGAACGTCAAACGGGAGTCAATTTTGATAATTTCGAATAAAATTGAAATTTCGAGAGATCATAACTTGGACACTATAGAAGATATCTGTTTAAAACTTAATGTGCATATCACTCAATTATTTTTCTTTTAAAATTGTAAAAATCAAAATATATCCCATCACTAGTTTTTGAGTTATATTCACTTGAGCGTGAAACGGGAGGAAATTTTGATTATTTTGAGCGATATAGAAATTTCAAGAGTTCATAACTGGGATATTATTTAAGATGTTTGAATGAAACTTGGTATGCATATCACTCAATTATTTGTCTTTTGAAATATGTGAAAATCATAATATACCCCAATAATAGTTTTTGAGTGATTTTCACTTGATCGCAAAATGGGAGTAAATTTTGATTATTTTTAGTGATTGAAATTTCTATTTTCAAGACGGTATTTTTCTAACCAAACCCATGTTTTGGCCATCATGATGTTTTGACTTTACGTGACGTAATTAAATATCCCTTATTATTGTCACATTACTGTGTAAGCTGGCTGTTGACCATTATACATTTTTATTTTTATTTCACTTGGCCTTTTGACTATGATAGTAATTAATAATAATCGAATGATAAGAACATGTTGTTTAGTTTGTTCTTCCCTTAATTTTATATTATTTGATGCGTCATTGAATAAATTTAAGTTTCATTTAAAATTAATAGATTTGTCGGCTCTTATTACCGATTTTTTATAAGCGTATCTTCAAAATCTATATTTGTTAATTAGTAAATGTTAATGTATACTTGTATAATCAATTACTTTATTTTTATTTTATTTACTTTACTTTCTTTGTTATGATTTTTGTAAAAAAGGCATTGCCGTAAGTAAATATTATTATTAAAAAAATAACTATTGTAGTATTTTGACTTTGATCTACTTAGTCGACGGTATTTTCAGTTTAATGGCATTTTGGCGTAAACTTGGGTTAGTTTTTTGACGTCTGGCGTTAATAAATGTACATTCTGTTTTAATGTCATAGAACTTTTACCATAAATAAAACGACAATAAACGTATTACGTCAATTATCAATTGTTTTAATGATAAAACGAGTGTTTTCCACTCCCAGACTAAGCATGAAGTAAAATTTCGAGTTTAGAAAAGCCCCGTGAAAATTTGTCGAGGGTCGCGCAGCGACCCGAGACAAATTTTCAAGGGGCTTTTCTAAACTCGAAATTTTACTTCATGCGCCACGCGTATAAAACACTGAAATATTGTAAAGTTCGAAATACACTTGGAAATACATTTTTGATCCTCCCAAATCCCTCCTTCCCCCTCTATCTACGTCACTGAGTCGAACCACAGTAACTACTATCCAAGTTTTTAATAAACGTATTACGTCAATTATCAATTGTTTTAATGATTAAACGAGTGTTTTCCACTCCCAGACTAAGCTTGAAGTAAAATTTCGAGTTTAGAAAAGCCCTGTGAAAATTTTCGAGGGTCGCGCAGCGACCCGAGACAAATTTGTCTCGGGTCGCTGCGCGACCCTCGACAATTTTCACAGGGCTTTTCTAAACTCGAAATTTTACTTCATGCGCCACGCGTATAAAACACTGAAATATTGTAAAGTTCGAAATACACTTGGAAATACATTTTTAATCCTCCCAAATCCCTCCTCCCCCCTCTATCTACGTCACTAAGTCGAACCTCAGTAACTACTATCCAAGTTTTTTGTTCAATGGTTAATAGACAAACACGCAATTTAATCACTAAATATAACCGAATCTAATTATTATTGATATATAAATTATTTTTCAGATGATTTTTATTCTTTTACTGGGAATCCTTCCCTTGACAATGGCAACCCCAAGCATCCAGTGCACATCAGTTGTTGCATCAGAAAACAAAGTACGCATCTTCCCAACACCAAACGCATACCGAGGCAACAGAATCACTTTCGACGCAACCAGAAGCGAATTCCAAGGCAACTTCATCCGAATCCAAAACATCTCCTCAACCCTCGAGAAGAACTTCTTCGTCACCTACGAATCAGATCATGCGATCCGCCTAATGCTGGACAACAGCGGAATTAAAAATTCCATCTCCGCGGGCAGCTTCCTGCAACTATTCTGCCTGGAGGCACTGGATTTACAACACAATAACATCACCGTGATTGAAATGGGTGCTTTTGAAGGTTTGGGGCATCTTAGGTATCTAAACTTGAGCTCGAATTACATACAAAGCCTGCCGGTTAACGTTTTCGATAACATGACGCATTTGAAATCCTTGGACTTGTCTTTCAACGAGATGCAGACTTTCGATTGCACTTTAAGAAACATGGGCTGGTTGACCCACGTGAATTTGACGCAAAACTACTTGATCACTCTGGATTTTACACATTGGGAGCTTCCGAATTTGCACATTTTCGACGCATCGCACAACAATTTGAATCACTTGGAGGTGTGGACTCAGTTCCGCTACAACCAACTCTCCCGAATTTTGCTGGGAAACAATTTATTGAGGAAATTGAACATTTTTGCGATCCGCAAAATGGCTCCTAACCTAGCTCAAATCACCCTCGAAGGCAACCCTTGGCGGTGCGACGTTTTGGAATCTATGATCAAAGCTTTGGTTGATTCGCGCATTGTTTATGGCAGTTACAATTCCACTCCTGATCATATTGAAGGAATTGATTGTGAACACCATATAGATCAAACTAACTCTTCAGCAAATGATGGTCCTGTGATATCAACAACTGATGTTCCTCACGTGACTTTTCCAGTTACTCCAGTTGCGCAAGTCGTGAATGTGACGAAATTGATGATTAGTAACGGGGAGGTTTTGGGGGCGATTTCAGATTTGAAGTCGATTGTGTTGTTTTTATTTGCGTTTTTAGTGATTTTTATGCTTTTTGAAATTGTGGTCAGGACTGGGGTTTTGGAGAGGGTTGTCCAGCATTTTAGAAGAGGGGATCAAGTGCTTTTCGACAACGGGAGTATTGAGAATATTAGACTTTTACCAAGTTCGAATAGGCTGTAATTTTTTTGTTTTTTTATGATTTTAACTTGTAATTAATATAATATATTTTGTATAGTATGCTTGTTTGTTTTATTATTATTTTCAAAATATTTGGAATATTTGGAGAAGTCTCAACGAGACTAAATTTTTTCAGAAAGTCGATATTAATTTTAATTCGTTTTTATATTTTTAAAATAATTATGGATCTTGATAAATTGATGCATTGAAGTACAGTTTATTTATTTACTGGATCCACTTACAATAAAAAATACTATTATACAATATCAATTTAAATCTTAGTTTGACTTACTTGAATTTTTGTTCGATCTAAAAATATTTTGTAGTTTAAATAAACATATTTAACTATGATTTGAAAAAGAAAACTTGGTTAAATTTTACTAATATTTTGGTTTTTTTATTCCAACTAGTTTCGACTTTGAGTTATTTTCAAGGAGGCTGAGAATGACTCAAAGTTTAAACTAGTTGGAATAAAAAAATCAAAATATTAATGAAATTTAACCAAGTGTTTTTTTTTGGATTGATTGAGTTACTTGAAGATAATTATAACTTTGGATAAAATACTTAGAACCATTCTTCAATACTTTAATACAAACAATACAAAGTATTGAAGAAAGTTCTGTATTGTGGAGGCTTCTACTTCGTTATACATGTTAATTACACAATGAAACACTTTTAACTTTGTTTGTATAACACGTTTTATTTAATGTGACTGCAGTTTCGACAATGTTTGATAATGACAAGCTAAATTTGTCGAAACTGCAGTCACATTAAATAAAACGTGTTATACAAACAAAGTTAAAAGTGTTTCATTGTGTATTGAAGAAAGGTTCTAAGTATTTTATTCAAGTATTTTCTTTATTAAATCATGTTTAAATAAATAAAAAAGATTTTGATCAAATTTACAGTGATTATTTAGATATTAATCTTCGTTCCAAAGTTAGAAATATTAAATTTTATTTATTTCGTTATTTTTAACTTTAATACAAAGAATACTTATTTCGAAGTAATTAATGAGGCTGATATTTTTCATAAAATTGCCGTTAATATCATTATAGGTAAATGCTAGTTCATTTCAACTAGACTCGTACATACTACTAATATGTAAAAATTACACAGTACACATATATACTTAAAAGAAAAATGTATATAATTTGACATTTTCAGAAATCCTTTTTTATCGTAAAATATACAAACTTTCTACCTAAATACAATACATTTTATAAAAATCAATAAATATTGATTACCATCAATAACATCAGTGTTTTATACGCGTGGCGCATGAAGTAAAATTTCGAGTTTAGAAAAGCCCCGTAAAAATTTGTCTCGGGTCGCTGCGCGACCCTCGACAAATTTTCTACACGGGGCTTTTCTAAACTCGAAATTTTACTTCATGCTTAGTCTGGGAGTGGAAAAAACTCGTTAGTTTAAAATACATCACACCTGTTAATAGTATATTACGTAACGAGAGTGGTATGCAGCATATTACATATGAGCGGAAATGTTGCGCACGAGCCGCGCAGCGGCGAGTGCAGTATTCCGCGAGTATATAATTGCCATACTACTGGAGAAACGTACGATACTTTACCTACGCCCTAACAAAATAAACAATATGCATGAAAGAACAACTTTTTTTTTCATGTTTGGTTGAATAGATGCTAGCGAGATAATATCTCATCCAGCATATAAACCCCCAATTTTATTATTGGAATGTATCTCCAACAGAAATTGATTTAAAATAATAGCAATTCGGGTACTGAAAAATTTCTCTAAATTAGTAAAATTAAAGTTTATTATGTTAGGGTGGTTATGATGGTGATGATTGTTAAGTAAAATTAAAGTTTATTGTGTTAGGGTGATTGTGATGATGATAGTTGTTAGGTAATATGTAATGAGTTTGACTTTAAAATATGTATCTTAGCTTTAACTTTGAACTTGTTTACATCTTTTAATTATTTGATTGTAGCTGGTAAGTTATTATATTTAATTCCTGAAACAAATATACTGTTTTTTAAGATATCGGTAGAATTTTGTTGGATGATAGGATTACTTTTTCTGCGTGTATTGTGGTCGTGCAACTGTTTGCTGTTTTTTAATTCAATATTTGAGTTTTCGCTGTTTATGATTTTATGTATAGCTATACATCTTTTTAAGTTAATTTTATTGGTTATAGTTAATTCAGGTATAAGTTCATACAGTTGTTTCGTAGGTGTGTATCTATCAAGGTTATATATGATTTTTAATATTTTATTCTGCTGTCTTTGAATAGTATTGATATTATAAACACTTGTCCCGCCCCATATGCTACATAAATAATTTACTCTGGATGTAAATAGAGTGTTATATATGCTCTTCTTTGAATGGAATGGTATAAGGTTGTGTGCCCTGTATATTGCACCAGTCGCTGCACTTGTCTTTTTTGTTAAGAGTTCTAGATGTTTGTCCCATTTTCTCCGGCCTCTAGGAATCGAAAAGAAAATCTCGAAAACTTAGCTCTCAAAACAGAACTAACGCTGAACCGGATAAATGTTTATACAGAGCTAGATAAAATTCCATTCACTAACATAATCAGAAAAGGAGTTGAAAAATCTGCAAAATATCCCACTAATACTCACCGAGAAACAAACACCATACGAAGCATAAAAACGAAATGTAAGGATAACAACCTAATTATTTGCAAAGCAGACAAGGGTAATACTATTACGATTCTGGAAAAGGAAGTATATATAGAAAAAGTGAACACCTTCATCGACGAAAACAACTATAAAAAATGCAACAAAGACCCAACTGTTAAGTTCCAGAAACAAATTGTTGAAGTTATTAAAACATCAAATTCTATAATCCCAGACAATGAAATCTTCAAATACAAAGTCATGAATCCGAGAGCACCCACATTATACGGCCAGCCCAAAGTGCACAAATTAAACAATCCAATAAGAGGAATTGCTTCCTACATCAATGCTCCCTCATACAAATTGTGTTCCTTTGTCAACAAAATCCTTCCAGAAATAATCCCTTGCACATCGAAATACGGAATAAAAAACTCTATCGACCTCGTGAAGAAAACCAAAACCATAGCAGTCAACAACAACGCAATTCTAGTCTCCTTTGATGTCAAGAGTCTCTTCCCGTCAATACCAGTTCCGGAGCTGAAAGACATTATACGGAAAAAGTGCCAAGAACAATCATCGATGTATAAAACGACAGAAATAATTAATATTATAAATGCTTGTCTCGACCAAAATTATTTTCGCTTTAACGACACCTTTTATATACAAAATGAAGGACTGCCCATGGGATCTCCTATTTCACCACTCTTCGCGGAAATATTCATGAGTGATTTCGAAGATCAACTATTCAAGAACAACTCGTCAACAAAGAACATACAATACTGAATTAAAAGAAGTCGTTATTACACCGATCTACAAAAAAGGCAACCACTCTAACCCTGAAAACTACCAACCAATTGCATTTTTACCAACGCTAAATTCAATCAATAGAAAAATTCAATTCACTATAGAAAAACAAGCTAATGGCATACTGAACTTTTTAGATCTGAGCATTTCATTAGAAAACAATCAATTAAAATATGCCATATATAGAAAACCCACCGCCACAGACACAATCATCCCATCGACATCCTGCCAATCAGAACAAATCAAATCTTCCGCACTAAACTCATATATTCACCGTTTAATTAACATCCCACTTAGCGAAGAAGATTTCACAAGAGAACTACATACAATCTACCAAATAGCCATGAACAACGGATACAAGAAAAATAAGGTAGACAGAATACTGAAACGTAAACGAAGAAAAGCAGTTCAAAAACTTCTGTTCAATGGAGAAGGAATCAAAGAAGATACCAAGTTCGCAGCCATTCCATACATCCCATATCTCAGCCAGAAAATAGTCAAAGAAATATCAAAACACAACGTCCAAGCAATAGAGATCAATAGAGAAAATTTGAAGAAACACTTAGTCAACAACAAAATGGAGACATTAGATCCATTAGAAAAATCCGGTGTTTATCAAGTGGAATGTGAGAACTGCGACGGAAAATATATAGGACAAACAGGAAGAAATTTCAAGATCCGGCTCAATGAACACAGAAAAGCAGTAGAAAAACGAACCACGGGAACAGGATTATCCGAACATTGCGTCACAACGGGACATCAATTAGCCGACATAGAACCAATCCGCTTCGCAGAAAAAGGCCGCAAATTAAATCTGCTCGAAGGGCTAGAGATTAAGAGAGCCATTAGGAAAGGTGATAATATACTTAACAACCAAAACGAATTATTAACAAGTTCGAATCTCTTAATCTCTGGACTCTCCCGTAATTAACCCCCTATATATATTGTAACATTTTTCAATTTTAATTAGTTATTCTTGTAATTCCTTTGAGAATGGTCGTTATTGACCGAAACACGTGTCAGGAAACTGAATATACAAATATGAAACCAAACAAGTGTTTTAATTTACCTAATATTACAATTTCGTTTCATCAAGAGAGCAGTGAACAAAGTATTTACCATTTTAAGTCGTCTGTTATTGTCAATCCTAAATATTTAACTTCTGTTGTTTTGCTTATGCTGACATTTTGTACGCGGATGTTCAAATCTTGTTTGGCTTTGTTTTTTTTTGTGCAAGAAGCATGTATGTTGTTTTGGTATTATTTATTGTTAAATGATTATCAGAAAACAATTTTGTTACCAGATCTAATTCCTCATTTGCCTTACGTTCTAATTGGTTTAGGTCTTTTCCCTTAAACAGAATGCATGTGTCATCAGCGTAAACATATATGTTGCCGCTAATATTTAATTCAAATATATCATTGATGTACGTGGTATACAATGTCGGTGGTAAAACTCCACCTTGTGGAAGTCCATATTCCGGAGTTTGCGTTTCACTGAGAGTGTTGTTAATTTTTGTTTGCTGCCTTCTTCCTTTTAAATAAGTATTTATGATGTTAAGCTCTTTTCCTCGAATTCCAAGTTGATTTAATTTATTTACTAGCAGTGTTTGTATCAAAGGCTTTTTTTAAATCGATAAAAATTATAAGGACGTAGTTATGTTGGTAGAGTTCAGTTTGTATTTTATGTGTTATATCTATGCATGCTGCTGTAGTTCCGGATTTTTTTTGATAGGCATACTGGTATGAAGTTATGATCTTGTTACGGTAAATATGGTTTTGTACTCGCGTCAGTAATACTGTTTCTGTTATTTTTGCTATAGCCGATGATAGTGCAATTGGTTGGTAGTTTTCAGGGTTAGAATGATTGCCTTTTATGTAGATCGGTGTAATAACGACTTCTTTTAATTCATTTGGGTATAAGCCTGATGACAATATATTGTTTATTAATTTGCTTAGAATGGGAGAGATTTCATCTGCGAGATGTTATTAGGACATTTGTAATTCCGTCTTTACCAGGCGCTGAGTATGTTTTAAGGTTGTTGATGATTTCTTGTATCTCCTCTTCAGTACTATCTTCGAATTCGGCGTCTATTGATATTTGTTTTTTCAGTGTATTTTGTTGTAAGTGAAACTGCTTTGCAAGATTTTTACCAATTGTAGCAAAGTATGTGTTTATTTCATTAGCTATATCCATGTCGTTTTTTAATATTTCTCCTCTGGTGTCTGCTATTTCAGATATATTATTACTTTTAGTTCTGTTTGATTTATTCAATATATTATTAATTTCAAACCATGTTTTCTTTTGATTTCCTTCTGCAGTTTTTATTTTGCTCTCGTAGTATATTATTTTTCTATGCTTAATCAGAGCGAAACTGTCATTTTTTGTTGTAAGACGTCTTTAACATTTCATTATTAGGATTATTTTTGTATCTTTTGTATAACTTGTCTCTTTCACGAATGCTTATTATAATTTCTTTATTTACCCAATTATTATTTTGTCTTCTTTTAAAGGTAGATATTTTTGTTTCGCTTTTGATTAGATTTGTTAAACAGTTTATTAAATGTTCAAATGTCAATATTGATTGTTTATTAATGTTTCTAAATTTGGTTTTTATTTTATCATAGTTGATTTTAATTTTATTTACTTTTTCATATGGATGTTCTATTGTATTTGTTTTCCATTCGCAGATGATTGCATTGTGGTCAGATATTGATGTGTTTTGAATGTTACTTACATTTAATATTATGGTTATTTTTTGTAGTCAATTAATGGTATTTACTACTGTGTACCCTTGTTCTTGTATTATTTGTTGGTATGTTTTCGAAGTATTATTTGTTTGCAGTAGGTTTATGTTAAAGTCGCCCATTATTATGTAGTTACTTTTTTCTATTAAAATACGCTGCTCTAATAGATTTCACAAATGGTTACAGTTTATATTATTGTAATAATTTTTTATAGTAACATGACAATGATGAAAACTAAATTACTACTTGATCAATGTACAGGGAATTTTTCTTTTAGGTATACATATGCATAAATCTGTACATTTTCCGATATTCGTTGTTTTTTAAAAGATTACAATTTAAAGCTTTAAACGAGTGTTTTCCACTCCCAGACTAAGCATGAAGTAAAATTTCGAGTTTAGAAAAGCCCCGTGAAAATTTGTCGAGAGTCGCGCAGCGACCCGAGACTAATTTTCTGGGCTTTTCTAAATTCGAAATTTTACTTCATGCGCCACGCGTATAAAACACTGATTTCAAGTGGAGTTGAAATATACATAAAGTTCACAATATTTTAGTGTTTTATACGCGTGGCGCATGAAGTAAAATTTCGAGTTTAGAAAAGCCCAGATAATTTTACTTCATGCTTAGTCTGGGAGTGGAATACACTCGTTTAAACTTTCAAATTGAACTCTTTAAAAAAAAAAAACAACGAATAGCTAAAGATTTAAAGAAAATAAGATGCATTTGGAATACGTATACCTTAAAGAAAAACTCCCTGTACATCACAGAAATGTCATTTGGTTTTGCGGTAAGCAATCAGCTGTTCAGCTGTCAGCACGTAATGTACTTATCAAAGCTATTATGTGCATGTGTACGTAATGTCAATCATACTTGTCAAGATGACAGTGTGGTATGATGCGGTTACTAGATAGGGCGTAGGTAAAATATGTATCGTATTTTGTCATTAATTCACTATGGTACAGTGATTTAAGTGACAATCATAACATCACAATAGCCAAAATACAGTCCATAGAGAGACATAATCAGACAAAATTCTAGCATAATCAAAAGACAGTCAATCAAGCCACTTACAGTCACAATAGTGAAAACACGGTCAATAAAGATATAATATGACAAAATCCTATGCTAGTTCACAGTCACTTTGATTTTAGTTTAAATATATCACTTATAACTTTCAAACACTTTATTGTACTCGCGACAATTGTTTCGCCACACTGTGGCTTCTTCAGGCGAAGAATAAATGTATTTATTCATTTACTCTTCGCCTGAAGAATCCACAATGTGGCGAAACAATTGTCGCGAGTACAATAGTGTTTAAAAGTAATAAGTGTTTTATTTAAACTAAAATTTTACCTATTAACTGGCTCAACAATTAAGTTATAGTTCACAGACAGTCAAGCAATTTATTATAATTGAAAATGTTTACCAGTATTTCATTTATAAACAAATACATTTTCTATGAGTACCGTAATTAATCAGCTGGATTCCCATCTTCATATGTGAGCAAATTATGGGTCCTAGTGTTACCGTCCCAGTTAACTCCTGGGCAGCACTCCCTTATATCAACTAATATAAATCACAATTTAAAAACAAACGCTATGATTCAATAACCATGTGGCATGCAAGTCCCCGAACCGAACGATTTACCCCGCTGTCAGCCGACAAACTGGCTGGGTCCCAACGATATAAAAGAGCGCCACCGAATTGTAATTAAAATCCTTCGGTCCGTCTGGAACTTACCTTGGTAGAATTCGGAAACCAAGTTGGAGAGAAAATAAATAGTGGTTAAAGAAATACTTAACAATTTATTGTAAATAAGGAACAAATTCTGTTGGCAATAAACCCTAACCTTTTACACTTGTAAATAAAACACTTTTTACTTTGTTTAACCACTGATGATTCAGTGGTTAAACAAAGTAAAAAGTGTTTTATTTGCAAGTGTATTTAAGATGTACCACAAAGTGAACGCCCACAACACCAAACACCTAACCTTTTAATTTACCTTCTTAGAATTACTTCACATCTTCCATTATAAAATGAATTGTATAATAAACTATTCAAATAAGATTTAAGATAGCTATGTTACTCGACTGATAACAATGCCAGAGCTAAAGCATACAATAATTCAATGTAAACAAAATATTGCTTATCGCTACTAGACATACTGTTAAGTTAATTGTGTTGCCTATTTCCAACAACCCAATTGTCACTCACATTTAATTAAAACAAACAATTTATGACCCGTCACTTAAATATCACATGTCAAGTTCATCCCTCAGAAATAAAATATGTATCATTTACCGCTACCAGCGATTCAACGTTTGACAGCGATTCAACGTTTGACAGTAATTATTAATCATCAATAATTACTGTCAAACGTTGAATCGCTGGTAGCGCTACCTCGACGATTCCACGCAGCTGTTGTAAAATACCTACGACAGATACATTTAAAATTTTAGTTGAATCGTTGAAGATATTTTAAATTGCAAAATTTTAGTTAAATTGTTGAAGATATTTTAAATTGCATTATTAAAAATAAAATTTTACCATAATAACCCACAGAACAAACACATTTAAGTAATGTTTAATCAACATTACTATGTTGAAATAATGATATTTGTTTGTTTTTTGCTTAGTGGAAAAATATCACAATTATGTGTGCATAAATTTGATTTAAAACATGTTTTAAACATGTTCAGCCTTATTAATAATTAAGCAAAATCTACCTGTTATTAGTTAGTTTTAAAATAATGACAGAATGTTGCTACGTTCCCACTGAGCAAAAAACAAACAAATAACGTTATATCATTAAACGTTGTTTTTATGTTAATAAAACATTACTTTATTGTGTTTGCTCGGTGGGTTCGAGCAAACACAATAAAGTAATGTTTTATTAGCATTAAAACAACGTTTAATGATATAACGTTATTTGTTCGTTTTTTGCTCAGTGAGAACGTAGCAACATTACGTTTTCATATGTTCTAACTTCATTGTAATCAAGTAATTTAGAAGGTATATTACACTGTTTCTCTTATGTTTGTGAAAATGTATTAGGGGCAGGTGGTGGCCGAGCGGTAACGTCGCCGGGCTGTATCGCTCGGCGAGCTACAATTCGGGTTCGATTCCCGTGCACGGCGAGACTTTGTTTAAAAATAATTTCTCGTCGTGACCCTGCGTCTGGTATGAATGTTAGTGTTTGTCCGTATGAAATAATAGCATACTACAAATTGTATTGTTAACAATTAATACAAATACAAATAAATATATAAATGATGTTGGCTAATGGGCAAGTTCCCAAGGCCAGGCAAAAGCGAAAAAAAAAATGTATTTCTTCTGATATGTTATTAGATTTAAATTTACTTCTAATGAGTGTCTCCACTCCCAGACTAAGCATGAAGTAAAATTTCGAGTTTAGAAAAGCCCCGCGTAGAAAATTTGTCGAGGGTCGCGCAGCGACCCGAGACAAATTTTCACGGGGCTTTTCTAAACTCGAAATTTTACTTCATGCGCCACGCGTATAAAACACTGATTTCAAGTAAAGTTGAAAACATACTGATAAGGAAGGTTTATTCATTTATGATTTATTGCATTATTAAATAAATTCTAAATAACCCTATTTTATTATGACAGTTGAGGTTATGTATAAGTTATATATAATTATAATATAAGTTATAATAATAATAATAATTATATATGTTATATATAAAATTATTAGTTGTAAACTAACAATAGTAATCTACTAAAACGTTTTATTAATTCGAAAATGTCAATATCATCTTTGGAACTGCGTTAAAGCTGTATGCTAAGGTCTATAATAAGGCTGGTTATGTTTAAAACACGTTTTAAACATGTTTTTAATTGTTAATGTTTTAAACACTGTTTCATTGAAAAAAGCACGTTTTGTAAAAAAAACTGTTTGTTTTAATTAAAATGAAAGAAAAACCGTTTTTTTACCAACCCTGTTATTTAGCTTTATGTTTCTTTGCCATTTATCTGTTTTTTTTTGTTTTCAGTTCCTCCCCGGGAATAAACGAACACCGAAAGAACCAACGAACGAAATTAACGAAAAGGTGAGTTAAGAAGAGTTACAGTTTCCGTTAGCGTTGTGGTTTGTAGTTCAAGCAGTCATGTGTAGATGGCACTGCGTGTTCTGTATAGATCAAAATGTGTGTATAGAAATTGTTATCAATAAAACAATCCATTTAACACTACTTTAATTACTTAATACTTGTAACTTTTATTAATTATTATTTCGTTATTACACAAAACATATTGTGCGGTCAATTTAAACTTTCGAACGAGTGTTTTCACTCCTTGATTTAACTTATAATTAATTTGAATTTTCAAAAACTGAACTGAAAGAATCTTAAAGAAATAAAATACTTTTGGCTAAAAATAGAATAATAACAACAAAATTATAAGCAAAAACAGAATGGCGGGTCGAAAATATTAAACTATAAAAATATACAACGAAAATTCATTAAAAAGTGCCGAATAAATGTCAGAGTTGTAAACTCAATAGTTTTTAATTAAAAAAAAAACCAAGCCAAATTTTAAGGCTCGAAATTTTACTCGAAATATTACTTCATCCTTAATCTGGGAGTGGAACACACTCGTTTGAAAGTTCAATTTAAAATGTTTGTAAAAACAACGAATATCTAAAGATTTACAGCGTTTACAGTATATTGGGATATGTACACTTAAAAGAAAAACTCTCTATATATATATCTGAGATGATAATAAATAATATGCAGTATACAAAACATTTTTTCGGGTACCAGAAAAATTCCAGGGCTGAAAGGGTTCAAATTAATCACTATCTGATGTGTCATAACATTTACTTTAGCAAAGTTTTTATAGAAAAAAATACTATGTAAAGTTAATTAAAGGAAAGGCACTTGGTATTGTTTCACAATTAAAATAACTTTACATAGTGTAATATGTTTCACCAAGTGCCAGAAGAGAAATTAATTCAAGAAATTAAAAAATACTGTATTAGTGAGTATTTTGCAAATCTGATTTTCGGTTTTTTCACAATAACTTAAAATTTTTCCTATTTTTAAAATGTTTCTAAGTGAAAGCTGAATAAGCACATAAAACTACACAACTTTGCAAATTTATTTCTTCTGATATATTATTAGATTCAAATTTACTTCTAATGAGTGTCTCCACTCCCAGACTAAGCATGAAGTAAAATTTCGAGTTTAGAAAAGCCCCGCGTAGAAAATTTGTCGAGGGTCGCGCAGCGACCCGAGACAAATTTTCACGGGGCTTTTCTAAACTCGAAATTTTACTTCATGCGCTACGCGTATAAAACACTGAATTCATATACTAAATAAGCACATAAAAGTACACAACTTTGCCCATTTAACCGAATCTCTATTATTAATAATAACAAAATCAATATACGAAACCCTGTATAAAGAATCCTAAATTTTAAGTTCCATAGAAAGTTAACATTACTCAACGTGCAATTGTTTTTTTATTTTATTTGTAAACAATACATCTATAAAAAAAACTCGTAGAAAGAAACGACACAACCAAGCAGACATTAAATTAAACACACACACGTTCCCGCGGTTTTATATCCCTCTCCAACCAACTACGTTATTACTGCCCTCTCACTTCAACCCAGTATGGACAGTGCGACCATCGTTTCGAATTTGGGGCACCGACCTAAGCACCGGAGGTCACCATTGACGTCAATCAGAACCACAATATATCGTTTTCAAAAGCGTTTTCTCTCTCTCGGAAAGTTACTAGCGCTAGAAGTGAATTGCTACCCATAGAAAGGACGCGGTTTCCGATTAGATAACTTGGAATCCGAGGGTCTTAATCAGTTTTGAAAAGGGTATACCGGTCGGTGTTTCGGGGAAAAAAAGGTAACCTTCGTTTTGGAATAGTTGCGTAATTAGGTAAGGATGAGACTTTCAGGAAATGTCTGGGAATCTAAAGGAATGCCGCGTGGTGGAAATTTACTGTGATTAATTATCAAAGAACGTTTCCAAATTAGTTTTGAATGAATTGATCGCAAGTATAATAAAATAAAATAACACATAATCTGATTTTTTTTTTTTTTCTAGAAATACATACATTTCATTTTACGTTATCTACTCAAATATGCGAGTGAAATGTCATTTGTTATATCAAAAACTCACAATTTGCTAATAAAGACAAAGGCGAGATTCGGTATGGTAATACCCAAATGTGACCACCCTGTACATTTAAGTAAAGGCAAAGTTTCGAGTAAATCAATCAATTTTAATGAAGAATCGATTAATTTAAAAGAAAACTAGCCACGAGTCATAAATAATGTGCTTTGACAATTGGAGCAAATTTGATTAATGATACATAAATCTAGTTAGCTCAGAATGTTTGTTTCGATTATAGTCTGTTTAAAAACTAGAAGGAGTAAGTGCCAAAGCCCAATTTACACTATAAAAAGTTACCAGAAATATCACTAGATAAATTTGGCGGAAATTTTAAATAATTTCATAATTATTCTTTAAATAAAATCAAATATCCATTTTGTACTTCTTAATTGTGATTAAGTATTTTCTTTTCTATCGTACGATATCGTCACTTCAATTAAAATGCTTATACGGCATCTCGCCATATAATAATAATAATAATAATAATAATAATAATACTTTATTGTCTTACGGAAAAACCAATACAGGACAAGCAACAAAATTTAATTATAACTTATATCTAACATTAATATTAATAAAGAAAAATATTACCTTCCAAATGACTAACATAAGAATATTTAATATTGAAAGTAGACAATTTCAATTTCCAGATTTCTGGTTACTTAAAAATACATCAATAAAATATTTATTCGCATTACGACACATATGTGTTAAAGGCGCTTTAACTAGAACATTAGTTTTGCATACGGGTAAAACAAAGGTGTTAGTATAGCGCGAGGCAGTTCTAGGTACATGAAAATTTATTTTTGAAAGTAGATACATACAATCAATGGAGTTGTCAATCACTTTTTTAATAAAATTAGCACTATATTCATTCCTACGATCAACAAGTGAAACAAAACTATGTTCAGTAAGTAAAGAATTATAGTCAGTATTTCGATCTGGATATGTATCATTCTTTTTAAAAGATAAATATTTCAAAAACTTTTTCTGTACTTTTTCTACCATGAGTGAGAGATTTATATAATGCGGATACCAGACCAACATACAATACTCTAATTTTGATCTAACAAACGCATAGTAAAGCGATACTATGGCATTTATATTATTGAATTGTTCAGATATCCGCATTATAAAACCCAATATTTTTAGTGCGGACGATGTTATATTATTAATATGTCTAGAAAATCTCAACTCAGAATCGAAAAGTACACCGAGGTCCAAAATTTCACGTTTTCTTTCAATTATTGTGCCTTGAATGTTATAGTTACTAACAATTGTTGAAGTTTTGCGACTGTATGAAACTACATAACATTTAGTAGAGTTTAGTTTAAGCTTATTAAATGTACACCAGTTATCAATTATATCAAGATTGTTTTGCAAATTGATAGAATCTAAATTAGTGGTAACGTGTGAATACATTTTTAAATCATCTGCGTAGGCTAAGACTGGGCATGTAATTGTTGCAATTAGATCATCAATGTACAAATTAAACAACAATGGACCAAGGTTTGAACCTTGTGGAACACCTGAAGTAGATGTAAATGTAAAAGAAGAGAAGCCATTGTAATAAACAGTATTTTGTCTATTATGTAGATATGAGGAAATTAGCATAATACATTTATATGATAGTCCGAATAAAGACAATTTTTGCAATAAAATACTGTGGTCCAACGTATCAAAAGCACGGGAGAAATCAGTATATATGACGTCGGATTGCCTACAGTTATCAAGTGATTCAGATATGTATTGGGTAATTGATACTAAATTAGTAGTTGTTGAACGGCCAGGTGTAAATCCATGCTGATTTGGTGATAGGTAAACTTTTGTATGAGAGTTAATGATAAAAAAAAACATTTGTTCAAATATTTTAGAAAAATTCGATAAAATTGAAATTGGTCGGTAGTTATTAATATCATGACAATCCCCTTTCTTAAAAACTGGGCAAGCATTTGCATGCTTCCACTTAGTAGGATATTCACACGAAGATATCGCTAAATTAAATATTTTTGTTAGCGGACGAACAAACAAATCTTTACAATCCTTAATTAAAAAGGTAGGAATATTATCAGCACCGTATGAGGTAGAATTATTTAGTTTGTATATGCTTTGCATAACCTGATGTTCTGTTATGCTAGTAACATTAAGGACTTCACGGTTGCTTGATTTTTCTACAAATACCTCGTTTGTTTTAGGCAAATAAACACTCGAAAAATGCTCGGCAAATGCATTCACAATGTCATGGGGTTTGTCATAATGATGTTCACCTGAATATAGTTCACCAGGAATTCTAGATACATTTCTTTTGTCGTGAACAAATTTCCAGAACTCATTGGGATTATTGGTTAAATTTCTTTCAGTATTAAAAATGTACATATTATATTCTTTTTTTATTTCATTTTTAGTAATGTTCCGGAGTCTTTCAAACTGTGAACGATAATATTGTGATTTGAAACGTTTCCATTTACTGTGATAATAATTCTTAGTTCTTATCTTATACATTAATTCTCTTGAGAACCATGCGGGGAATTTATTGGATTGCGCATGCTTGTGCCGAGGAACATACCTATCAAAACTATCATATAATATCTCGTAGAAGTGATCTACGGCCTGATTCACATCAGTATAGTTTTCTAAAAATAACCAGTCGATAGAGGAAAGATAGTTATATAAACCAAGAAGATTTGCACGCCGAAAATTGTATCGAAGGTTATGATTTGTTGGAAAATTAGCATCTTGATTATTACAATTGACGTAAAAAGTACATGCTAGAGATGGATGATGTAAATCTTCAGGTACCAAAGAGTAGGGTTCTCGACACAAGTCATAATGCAATATACTTAAATTAGAAAATATGAGATCTAACAGCCTGTTTCTAGAATTGGGTATAGAATTAATTTGATTTAGATTCAAGATATTTGTAAAACTATTTAAGGAACGTACTTTATAATCTGAAGAGTTTGGAATATTATAGTTAGGCACATTAAAGTCACCTATTATTAATACCGGTTTGTCCAATAACAAGAGTTCTCAACCTTCAAAGAATAAGTCAAACTCATTGTTCGAAATATCAGGTGGAATATATACTGCTACACAATAAAATTCAAATTGACGCTTGTATTAACACTTACATATAATTAAATCAACTAATGGTACTAAATTAGTAATTTGAACTGAATTTACATTAAAATATGTGATATTATTTGAGAAAGCCAACAATACACCACCACCAATTGAACGTTTAGTTCTTAAAAAATCCAGATCTTGTCTGACGACACCATAGGTGGTATTAAACAACTCAGAACTATTTACTGATTCATTTAACCAAGTTTCGGTTAAACAAACAATATCAAACCTACAATTAAGAATATTAGTATAAAATAAGTTCGTTTTTGATTTAAGACCGCGTGTATTTTGGTAATAAAGTGTAATTCCAGTTTCTCCGTAGCTTCCTAGTTTTCCGAATTTCCGTTATCGTTCTCTTTAACAATTGTAGGTACCCCTCGAACATGCTTTATCCTGATGTTGTTCTCACCCGCAGATTTTCTATGCACCAGCTCACTCTTTAACTCTTTATAAAACAAGCTTTGCATTTTAGTTTGATCATGGGTAATATACACATTTTTAAACTTATCAATACTTTTAAGCTTCTTTACATTTGCAAAAGCCTTGTGAATATCTGCAGCTGAATTTAATTTGATCTTCAAGGGCCTAGGATCGATGTTTACCGAGGAGTCATACCTACCCAATCTTATCGGTTTTAGGCTAACTTGGGGAACGTCCATTATCTTTAATATTTCAGAAACATTCAAAATATCTTCACTACATTGTTCCTCTTTGGTGGTTTTATTTCCATTTAATTTGTAGAGAATAATATTCTCTTTACGCCTATCTCTATCTGCTATCTCCTGAATAATTTGCTCCTGCGTCTGAATGGATAAGGATTGGTTACTTGCAGTTTGTGTTGATGCACCAAAGTTTGATTTTAATTGAAAAACTTCATCCTTTAACTCGTTAACTAACGCTATTAACTTAGGTATATTGTAAACCTCTTCTTCACAGTGCACACATATATATTTTATGCGACGTTTCGCGGTTGGACGTAACTCAAAGCATTTGATTTCAGAACGAGATAGTTCTGAACATGTAACATGAATAAACCGATTACAACTATCACACTTTATAAAACATTTTTTTTCGTCAGTGATATCAATAAGTTTAAAACATTTAATACATTCCATTTTGTAATTAAAGGATAGGATAAGGCAAAACACGAATGAAGAATACAACGAGGATACAAACTTCACCTCACAGGGTCTTTTGTGAGGACTTAAGAAATAACAAACAAGAGGGTAGACCACGGAAATTACATGGGTTAGTTTACGATAAACGGTTAAAGTTTATAGTAAAAATACGCATTCACTCAAAGACACGAATTCATTCAATAAATAAGTGTATTTTATGAATTACGTATTTTTTACTAAGTATATATTTATTCTCGTTTGACCTTAACAACTGATATTCACAGTTCAATGTACAATGGAATATTTTTTCCACGACAAGTCTGCAGAAATACAGGCGAAAGTAAATAATATAATTACAGGCCAATACTCAAAATTAACAAATTGCAACCTTACCGTCGGATATGTTACACTCTTGTAATGTACTAGTACAACATAAGTGAATTTACAACTTGATTTAACTTGAGAAACACTTAGAAATCACAAGCACTTCTGTCTACGTCTACTCGCATCGATCGTCGATAAAGAAATATCTATGAAATAAAACATATTTACATTATGTTCATAATATAATATGGAATTTATATAATCATGTGTCTCCATCAGAGCTGGGACGAATCCTCGTAAAAAGGATTCGAATCCGAATCACCTAATATGATTCGAATCACGAATCGTGGGAATTTGTCCATAGTGTCGGAAAACTGAACAGCTCCCAACGGATTCATAACGATACGCACATCTATTATCAAAATGCGCGCGGTCTATTAACAAAAACCAATGATTTCTATAATAACGTTATTGTCAGTGATTGTGATGTTTTAATGTTTACCGAAACTTGGTTGCGTGATGATGTTGCGGATTCTGAACTATTTCCTGATACATATAATGTTTTTAGGTGCGATAGAGTTGGCAAGAGAGGGGGCGGTGTTATGATAGCTGCTCGTAATTATTTGCTGTGCTCAACCATAAATGTATCATTAACTGAAAACATTGAAATGATAGCGATTCGTGTTATGTTTGGGAGCACTTCAGTGTGTCTAGTTTGCGTATACATTCCTCCCGCAATGACAATTCATACTTACTCGCTTGTATTTTCTGAACTAGATCGCATTTGTAGTCAGTATGAAAATATAATAATATGCGGAGACTTTAACCTACCAAACTATTGCGAGTCGTTACGTACACAATTTCTAGATGGAAAGTTATCTGCGTTGAACAATTTTATCTTATTAAATAACTTGGTACAAAGTAACATGCAGGTAAATAGTAATAATAGAATACTAGATTTTGTTTTAACTAATAATAACCTGCGAGTGTCATTTAATAATTGCCTACCGATTACGAAAATTGACAATCATCATCCACCGCTCTCTTTCTCATTTCAAACATGTTCTGAGAATCAAGTTAATGTGCGCCCTAATATTATTGTTAAGAGTTACAACTTTCGCAAAGCAAATTTCCCTCAACTGTACGAAAATATGCTGCTATACGATTGGAGCTGTATCACATCATTAAGTAACCCGGACGTAGCTTGTAGACAATTATATAATGCCCTAGATATAATATTTAATAAATGTGTCCCACTTAAAAAACCAACAACTACGAGCCGCAAGTATCCATGCTGGTTTAGCTTTAAAACAAAGCGCTTAGTTAATACCAAGGAACATTATCACAAGCTACACAAAGTATATAAGTTTAGTATATACAAAGATAGCATAAATAGATTACGCAAAGAAATCCAAAAAAATATTAAACTTGATCAAGAATCGTATATACAAAATACCGAACACCGAATTCTTACCGATCCAAATAAATTGTGGAATTATATAGCACAAAAAAGTCCCAGTCTAGAATACCAGGGTCTGTGACATACCTCGACAAAATAGTAGAGAACCCTCTTGATATAGTGAACTGTTTTGCAGATTATTTTTCCTCCGTGTACTCATCGCCTGATGCAACTGATGGAGTTGATATTATAACAGCTGAAAGTAACGATATATTTCATATCGAAGAAGTCACGGACAATGATATTCTAATTGCGACAAAATACTTGAAAAACAATTTTACATCGGGTTGCGATAATGTTCCATCTTTCTTTCTGCGTGATTGTGTACAGTCCCTTTTAACTCCCCTAAAACATATATTTAATACGATATTACGTACATCAATTTTCCCTAAGATTTGGACAACAACTCGAGTCACTCCTGTTTATAAATCAGGCGATAAGCATGAAGTAACAAATTATCGCCCTATATCTGTCCTTAATAATTTTGCAAAAGTACTCGAAACGAATTATACACTCGACCGCAAAATAAACGCGCCACTTGAAAATTCACGTTTTTTCGTGAATATTCAAACAGCCATAACTTCGGTCGATGTAGATGAAATTTGATGAATTTTTGAGTTTATAGAACGCTAAAATTTTCTTTTTAAGGACACATAAGTGGATATAACGAAATTTAAGCAATTTAAGTCCTACCAACAAAAAAATGTTCAGAATGTTAGAAATGATAAAAGTTGAGAAGTTATACTGTGCCCAAAAAAAATCGTAGCTCCACTTCAAAAAGAGCGCAACAAAATTCCATCATTTTCCTTTGAAATAAGCGAAAAATCATGTCGATCCAATGATTTGGCTCGAAGTTATGGCAGTTTTTTTAAAACGTGTATTCTGGGGCATAACTTTGGCGAACAGGCATAACTCTGCTCGCAAACCTGTGATATTATGCGATTTAAAAAGATTGAAGTTTTCTCTTAAAGGGCATGTTAGTCAGATCTTCAAACAAGCATATTTTACCCCCTTCTACCCCCTAAAGGCGATGAAACGTTTTTCACTTTAAAACTTTTAACTTTGTTAACTTGTACAATGCGCAAATAAATTGTGGCTTCGAGCAAGGGACATCCAGAATAAATTTAGTCCTTCTCCTTTAAATTTATTCTGGATATCCCTTGCTCGAAGCCACAATTTTTTTTGCGCATTGTACAAGTTAACAAAGTTAAAAGTTTTAAAGTGAAAAACGTTTCATCGCCTTTAGGGGGTGAAAGGGGGTAAAATGTGCATGTTTAAAGATCTGACTAACATGCCTCAAAGAGAAAACTTCAATCTTTTTAAATCGGATAATGTCACAGGTTTGCGAGCAGAGTTATGCCTGTCCGCCAAAGTTATGCCCCAAAATACACTTTTTAAAAAAACTGCCATAACTTCGAGCCAAATCATTGGATCGACATGATTTTTCGCTTATTTCAAAGGAAAATGATGGAATTTTGTTGCGCTTTTTTTGAAGTAGAGCTACGATTTTTTTTGGGCACAGTATAACTTCTCAACTTTTATCATTTTTAACATTCTGAACATTTTTTTGTTGGTAGGACTTTTAAATGCAGAAATGCTTAAATTTCGTTATATCTACTTATGTGTCCTTAAAGAGAAAACTGTTTGAATATTCACGAATAAACGTGAATTTTCAAGTGGCGCGTTTTTTTTTTTGCGGTCGAGTGTATATATCATCACAGCAGCATGGTTTTATGAAAAACAGCTCAACGACCACTAATCTGTTATGCTTCACAGAATATGTAGCATACCATCTCGACAACCGCAGTCAAGTTGACGTTGTTCACACAGGCTTCTGTAAAGCATTTGACTCTATAGACCATGGCGTGCTGCTTTATAAATTACAACGTTGGGGTTTTAGTCAAAATATACTGAATCTGATTAAATCGTATCTGTCTAATCGCGCCAACTACGTAGAATATCTATGCCACCGCTCAATAATATTCAGTCCCACTAGTGGGGTGCCTCAAGGGTCAAATCTAGGGCCACTTCTCTTCAACCTATTTATAAATGACATTGCAGAGAGCATAACATCCGAAATTCTTGTATACGCTGATGATGTAAAAATATTTAAGTCTATTAAGTCTATAAGTGATTGCCTGGAGCTCCAGGAAGATATTAACCGAATTTGTGAATGGAGTAAACTAAACAAACTTAAACTCAATACATCAAAATGCAAATCCATGTCATTCTATAGAACGAAAATGCCACTTAAATTTGCATACTTTTTAGATAATACAGCACTTGAGAGTGTAGATGCGTATTGTTTGACAAGGATTTGACATTTATACCGCACATAGTGTCTTAATTAATAAGACAATTTAAGACGATAAATATCCATTGAAACAACTACTTCCCGTGCAAATACACCTCCGGATATTGAATTATACAATGAAATATTTAAAATCTTATTTAATTTGATTTGTTACAACGCTCTATTAAAGTATATGTAACGTTTAGGTCAAATGCTCTTCAAACCAACTAACAATACAATTTAAAATGAAAGGAGAGATAGCAACAAATTAGAACAAATTTAAAGTGTGCAAACTATAAGAAGCGTAAGCTTATTTTCTCGAATTCAAATAGTTTTGAATTTGAATTTATCTTTATACCGCACATTAATAGTGTTCACAGAAAATCTTTAAAAATGCTTGGTTATATACGGCGTACTGCTCAACCATTTATGAATAGATACACAATAACAAAGCTTTACACATCCTTTGTGTTGTCAAAGCTGGAGTACTGTGTAGTGGTGTGGTCATCTTCTTATGACACGTACATAAAACTTTTCGAACGAGTTCAAAAGACTTTCGTAAAATTCTTATATTTTAAACATTTCTATCATTACCCCGAGGACTCAATCAGCTATACAAATTTATTAACTATGTTCAATTTAAAATCACTTGAAGCTAGACGTAATATTTTATATTTGAAAACACTCCATAATATACTGCATAACAATTTAAATGATATGAATTTATTAGCGCAGATTAATATATATGTACCTAGATATTCCAATAGAAATGCGCTAACATTTCTCTCTAATCGAAGTAGGACAAAACTATATTTCAATTCTCCGCTCAATAAGATGATGCGACTTTACAATGGCGTACGAAATTCGACAGATATTTTTTATCTCAATTATAGCTCGTTTGTTAAGTCAATTTTAACTCTATTGTAAACGTATACTATTTATGGTTTCCATTTTCGATTCTTAAACGTTACCACTATTTTTTTTTTTTTTAGGATAACATTATGTTTAATTTTGTTGTTAATTTATGTTAGTTTGATTAAGTTAAGTATCGCATAGTCCAAAATTATCTGTTAAATTACTCGGTAATTGGATGTAAATCTGTTGGGTTAATAATAAATAAATAAATAAATAAATAAATAGAAGATTCGTAAGAGATACATATAATTGCAATCGAAGATTCGAATCCTGTTTTTTCGAATCACGAATACAAATCCTTTAAGAATAAATTTGATTTTATTATTTTTTGCAAACAATAATATATTAATATCGTTACCAGTTGTTTTAAAAAAAATATTCAAAACCTAATTATTTATTATTACCACTGAACATCGTTAATAACAGACTAAATATCTGACTCCCTGTTACTCTGGTTAAAGATGTATTTGTGTTTCTGAACTCTACTTTAAATCAGTGTTTTGTACGCGTGGCGCATGAAGTAAAATTTCGAGTTTAGAAAAGCCCGAAAATTTGTCTCGGGTCGCTGCGCGACCCTCGACAAATTTTCACGGGGCTTTTCTAAACTCGAAATTTTACTTCATGCTTAGCCTGGGAGTGGAAACACTCGTTCAAAACTTCAAATCGAACTCTATTATAAAATGCCTGAAATTTATGTAAATAAAAAATTCACTGAATATCATGAAAACCAGGAAAGTCAGAGAAAAGTCATGGAATTATATTCAAATTGACTAAAACACTAACAAAAAAGCCATATGATATTATTAAATTTGTCAAAATCAGCTGGCAAATTACAAAACACGTCAAAATGTATAAAATTAACTTGAATATTGGCAAAAACAATAAAAACTATTAAACAGAATGGGATTTCCCACAGAAGAAAGTTATATTAAAAGGCCAGGAAAAAAATCTTTAGTCAGAGAAATGTCGGAAAAATTAAACATTTCAGATTTTCGCTACCATGTCAGTTTTACTCAAACAATATTAAACAAAATTTTGAAAACTAGATTATTATCTTTAAAAACATTTTTAATCATTTAATGTTCTTATCAAAGCATTCACTTTGAAGTTTCGAACGAGCGTTTCCACTCCCAGACGAAGCATGAAGTTAAATTTTGAGTTTAGAAATGCCCCGTGAACATTTTCTGGGCTTTTCGAAACTCGAAATTTTACGTCATGCGCCACGCGCATAAAATATTTTTAACAATTTCTTTTTCGAATGCTGTTTCAGAGAGTGGAATGTTGAAAGCATGGTATATCATTGAATTGAACGCGGACAATTTATGTTTTCGTGGGTGATTCGAGGAATTAGGGATTACACGGTCACTAAATGTAGGTTTTCTATAAATTTCAAATGTTATTTATTAACAACATACACCCGAATATAAAATTCACAGTAGAGACAGAAATTAGTAATAATATCAAATTTCTATACCTTTCAATTACCAAAATCAACGAATCACTAACATTTGGAATTTGTAGAAAACCTACATTTAGTGACCGTGTAATCCCTAATTCCTCGAATCACCCACGAAAATATAAATTGTCCGCGTTCAAGAAATTGATATAATTAAAAGTATAGCCATTTCAAATGGCTATACTTCAGCATTAATAGACTCATTGATTAATAAATATAGAATGAAAAAAGTAACTAAGTATATATATGCAGGCAAGGACACATCTAAAAAAGAACAAATATTCAGATCCCTTACCTACTTTGGTGACATCTCATTACAAATTAAAAGCATTTTATCTAAACATAACATTTCAATAGCCTTTAAACCTTTTACAAAAATTAGACACAGTATTTTTAATCCGAAAACAAAAATACCCAGTGCTCACAGATCAGGGATATATAAACTAACTTGTAGCGATTGTAAAGGAGTGTATATTGGTCAATCTGGTCGTAACTTTAAATTCACACTCAAGGAGCATCTTAGCTCTTTTCGGCTTAATTTGATTGATAAGTATAAACTAACTTGTAGCGATTGCAAAGGAGTGTATATTGGTCAATCTGGTCGTAACTTTAAATTCAGACTCAAGGAGCATCTTAGCTCTTTTCGGCTTAATTTGATTGATAAGTCGTCATTCGCTAGACATATGATTGAAAGCAATCATACTTTTGGCGAGGATGTACTGTCAATAATACATTTAGCCGAAAAGGGTCGTAAGATGGACCTCCTGGAGTCTCTGGAAATTCACAGAGCACGCGCTAATCCGGAAATTACCGTAATAAACGACCAGCTTGACCTAATATACACCCCCATTTTTTTAAAGCCGTTTTGTAACCGTAATTTTTTCGTATATATACCTGACGAATTGTTTGTTTTAAATTGCTTTATGTTTGATAATGACAAGTTAAAGTTGTCGAAACTATAGTTACAATAAAATCCTCAGTTATACAAACAAAGTTAATTGTCTTATTTGTGTAAATAATGATGTATAACGAAGTAGAAGCCTCCACAGTGAACTGTTAAACGATTTTGTCTTGTTTACCCCTTCTTCTCCATCTTCAGGACTTTAAACCACTAATAATGGAGATGTCTTAAGATTTAAACTAAGTTTGACATATTTTACGTGTTTTTGCTCTTTGTACGTACAAATATTCTTTTTTTTTTTAAATTTCAGAGGCAGGGGGTATCTGAAGCCCATATCAACCCCTGTACCGTAGAACATTATATTTTAATTTTATAAAATCCTGTAGAAATTATTTATTTTTCTTTTTATGGGAAGCTAGTAACAAATAAATACAATTATTCTCTCTATTTTTGATATTTTCCGTCATAAAACCGCAAATCAGTATTTTTTTTTATATAATGTTGTAACTATTTTTCTCAGTTTTACAAATTTAAAACATTTTCCACTATTTTGAGAGATTTTCTTAAAGTTTCAAACGAGTGTTTCCATTCCCAGATTAAGCATAAAGTAAAATTTCGAGTTTAGAAAAGCCTGAAAATTTGGTTTCATTTCAGGCTTTTCTAAATTCGAAATTTCACTTCATGCGCCACGCGTATTAAACACTGAAATATTGTGAAGTTATTTATACACTGATGACATTTCTTAAAAAATTAATAATAATCCAAATATTTATATAACAAAATATTTACGTTTTTCTTCGCACATTTTAAGTCAGGTCAAATAATACAATGTATTAAATTAACTTATTTAGTAATTTAATTAATATAAAATTAATAATTAATAACGCTTAATGGGTTAATATATTTTTTTTAAATAATAAAAAAAGACGACCGGGCTAAATTTGCATGAGGTTTTCTTGCAGCGAAAAGTTAAAGTGCATTTATGGCCGATAAAATTGTAGTGCTTTCTTAAGGGTGAATTTTTATAATTATTTATTTTATAGTAAAGCGAATTCAAGACTTTTTTTTAGATAAAAAGAAGAAGATTTGGCTAAACTATGGGTCTCTTTTCTTGCGGCATTACATTGACTAAGGTTTAAAGTGCATTTGTGGTTAATAAAATTCTAATAGGTGTATGTATTATAGATAATGAAAAAATATGACTCCTTTTCTTTGTTTTTGGACATTTGATTCTCTGCCTAAAAAGTGTTGCTTTTGTTTTTGATACATTTCTTTCTTCTGCCTAAAAAGTTTGCTAATCCCTGTGTTAGGTGAATGCGCCGGGCATTATCTTTATGTAAGAATCGTATTTGCTACTCAGCAGGTTTATAATTTTTAATTATTATTATGAATTTACTAATACTTGTTGTGAAGTTATGTAAATATAAAAAAGTATTTCTTGTAGTTACGTGATTTTGTTCATGTATTACTTTTGGCTCACTGAATAATATCGTGATAAAATCGGGACTACTAAATTAAAAACGCAATATATTCCACTAATGAAGACTATATTTAGCACTCAAAAATGTTTACAGTCTCGATTTCGAAACGGAAATAAATAAATATATTCCATTATCCTATTTATCAAAAAAAAAACAATCACTCTCGGACTTTGTACGCATCATGCTAAGGTTAAGACGAAACCGGCAGACACCGTCTGCTGCAACTAGTCTGCCTTTTTCAGATCATTCGGAATCACATGCAGAGCATTCACGTTTCGGCTGATTTTGATAGTGTTTGTTTGCGTAATTGGGATTTTATTCAGTGAAATAAATAAATAAATAAAGCAAGCGCCGTCACGGGTGAGCGCCTAAATCAAATCCAAATTACTCTGTTTAATTGGAAACATCAAATGCGATTCATCTAATTAATTACAGCGGAATTGGTTTTAACTGGATTCATTGGAGTGCGTGTGTTTTTTATGAGTCTGGGTTAAAGAGTTCAACCGTTAAAAAAGAAATGCGATTTTGTGTGTTTTTGTTGTGGTCATTTAAATGTCTGAGTTTGAAATTTTAAATACAAATAATAATAAACAAGTCTAGTGGATCTTTTCAAAATGATTTAGGTACATTTTTATGTTTCAATTAAAAATTTGTGTTTTTTGATATACAGTATGTTTTTTTTATCGTGGGTTTTACATGCTGAACATTATACCTTGTGTTAACCACATCATGTACATGCTCGTGCCTGTCACGGGGGTTGCTAACTGGCAGTTTTAAACGCGCTCGTGTCTGTGTTATATTTCCTCAACAAATTTTACCTGCTTGTTTTCGCTTCGAACTACATTTTTATCATGTGATCATTTTTTACCAGAAATTCAAAAATAATGTGATCATTTTTTTACCAGAAATTCAAAATTAATTTGTGCATGAAGTAGTTAATGTATTTTTTCGTATAATTTTGAAGACAATTATTAATTTTAGTAATGAATCAATTAATTTTCTATATAAAGCGCTTAATTAGAATAACGTAAATATGTTTTATTCCATTAAGAAATGGAAACTCACTGTCTCTTGATCCCAAGTTTGATTTGTTCTCACAATCCCATTCTCAATTTATGACGAAATTAAAGTAAGTACATTTCTGATTTTTATTACTTTTACTTGCATTTTATCTTACGCCAATATTTAGAATTAGTCTCTGTTGCTTTAATAGCAGGATAATTTGTTACATGTTGTTTATAATGTTTATATTCTGATGTAAAAAGGTTTATTGCCGTTAATAAAGGAATTTGAATTTGAAATCATTTAATAATATTTTAGCGAACAATAGAAATAGAAGAATAACAAAAAAGAAAAATAAACCATAGAAATTGTTTGAAATGCTTTCCTTCGGCGTTTAATTCCTTGTCTCACTAATCAATCTGACATTTTAAAAATTACTGAAGTTAATAAACGCTTTAACACCAACACATTTTTCAACACCATTCGACCTTGATTGAAAATTACTAATGAAGCGATTGAGATATTTCAATTTTCTCTTTAATTTTTTGAAGAGGGACTATTTGTTGGCAAACTGCATGAGTTTTAAGTTGTTTTAGCGATTCAACAATTTCTTATTATTTTTTAATCAAAAGTCTCCTTAAAAATAAGCATTTTTCCCGTTTTTCGAACAAAATTCAACTTTCATTAAAAAATGCTGATAATAATAATCTAATTACTATAATTATTTACAAAGTCATGAAGAAAATAAGAGCCTAAATTTAGTTGAATTATTTACGAATTTTCAACATTAAAGCAATAATTTTAAATACATTTTTGTTTTTATTTATTTACGAGAAAATGCCATTTTATATATTAAACATCTACAAAATATTCTATAATTTTTCCTGAAAATAAATGTAATTATAGAATATTTTTATTATTTTAAGGAAATGTATTACTAAGGTTGCTCATTTTGAAAGAAAATTTGTCTCTCAAAAATTTGTGATTTTTCTTGAATATCGAGATACGGGGATTTATTCTTTTATGTATATTTTCACATATTCCATTTGTAAAATTAATGAACATGTAATCTATCCTAAGCAGTATATTTTGAACTTCACTTTAAATCAGTGTTTTATACGCGTGGCGCATGAAGTAAAATTTCGAGTTTAGAAAAGCCCCGTGAAAATTTGTCTCGGATCGCACAATATACGATTTAGCCATTCTAGTGAGACAAAATTCATGGACATGATTCCATGGCTTATTTTAGATTAAATTTTATATAAAACTAAATAGTTTTACAAGTAATGATGTAAATGTGTCAATAATTAAATTAGGTACGCGATTTAAGATGTATTATTAACAAAATAAAAAGTTTTTCTCCACAACCATTAGTGAATGTAATAATTCCGAAATCATATTTAATAATACAATGTAAGAATTCTCACTCTTGAGTTAGAATATTTATTCTGAAACAATTGTTTCTTATGTCTCTTGCATGTATTTTCATTCTATAACAAGATACAGAATAAATATTCCGTAATCGAAGTAAACAACATAGATTGCCTTGAATTTCAAAACTGTCACTGTCAGTGAATTTCAAATCTGTCAAATGTAAATGCGAAGGTCGTATTAATTATTTTCAAATAAGTTTTAATTCAAATAAAATAATGAGTGAAAAATTGAGTGAATCAGATATAGAATTTGATAATACTCCACCTGAAATTACAAATTATGCAAATAATATAAGCAAGAACCTGCTGCCGCAAAAATCGAGACATGAATATGAAAAGTATTATACACTGTTAAGATATTGACAGCAAGAAAAGAAAATGGACACCCCTACCGAAAATGTTTTAATTGCATTTTTCAGCGATTTATTAAAATAAATGGAAATCCTCGACTCTATAAAAAATATATTCAATCCTGAAAGCAACAATAAATGTGAAACACGATATCGATATGTCACATTTTTTAAAACGCTTTTCTGAAAAGTATGTATCTAAGAAATCGAAGGTTTTTATAGAAGAAAATAGTAAGCAGTTCTTAGAAAATGCTCCGGATGAGATATATTTAGCTACAAAGGTAATAACAATTATAATTTAACACTAAATATATATATTAATACAATGTAATACAAATGTTTCAAGAAATAACTTGTTTTGTTCAGATTTATTTAATTGTTATTGGTTCATACTTTCTGGTTGTGGAGAAAATATAGTGTAATACTAGGTTAGAATAAAAAATTGATACTCGTGGTTCCTCACGCTCGCTGGCGCTCGCGTTCCGAATCTTCCACTCAACATGCCATGTTGAATTATTTTTCTATAGCAACCATCATCCTTTTCCTACTACTGTACTCTTTCAATTGACTCTAAGGCTCAAACAAAAACGTTAGCATTGGTGCGCATTTAATGCTATAAAAATTAACAGAAATGAATTGAATAAGTCATTTTGAAAAGGGGCTATCTCTACAGTTTATTTCAATTAAAAATTTGTCCAAGTTTAATTGATTATTAGTTAGGTTAACGTAGATTTTTTTAAGTTCCCACTGAGCAAACCCGTTTAAGTAATGTTTCATCAACATTAAAACAACGTGTAATGTTGCTACAATGTTAATATTACGTTATTTTTTTGTTTTTTTGCTTAGTAGGTTCTTTTTAGTATCTCGATAATTACAGCATTTGGTAAATTTCCCAAAATTCGTTGTTTCTATGAAAAAAAAACGGCCAATTTAAAGTTTCTAACGAGGGTTTCAGCGACGGCTCGCAGCCTAACTTCAGGGTAGGCCGCAGCGCCAAGGCACACAAAATTTGAGGTTGAGATCGCGCTTTATAAACACAAGGAATTGCACAACAAAGTCACCTTTCAATAACGGATACATATTACCTTGCCTACCCTGAAGTTAGGCTGCGAGCCGCCGCTGGGGCCCAATACAAATCAAATATGATCAAGTTAAGAAAATGTGTCTAAATTAGTGATTCTAATTAATGATGCACGCGTTTACTTAGAGTTGAAGAAAATTGACAAAAAAACGAGCCCTAAAACTAGTATAACCTACCAGTGTTCAGAATCAGAATTAATATTGCCAGTGCCGGCGGAATGTACAGGCAAAGCAGGCAGAACTACTGAGGTTTTTTTGCTATAACTGCCAAAACAAACAAGTTATAGTATTCGAAATATTTGTTTAGACAACTCTCTCAGTTTGGACGTTCGTGTGACACTCGGCTAAATTTCGTTTTCAACAAATGAGAACTACCAGTATTCCTTTATTATCATGTCCCTTAGTCTCAATTGTTATTGCTGGTTTAATCTAGTGTTTGTAATTTTAAGGGGGGTCCAACAGCAACGGCAGCCCAACTTCAGGGTAGGCCACAGCGCCAAGGTACACAAAATTTGAGGTTGGGATCACGCTTTATAAATACAAGGAATTGCACAACAAAGTCACCTTTTAATATTTTTTTTTCATTCTAACCTCGTTACAGAATATACTATTCTTGTAGTTACATTTGCATACATTTAACATTATCAATGTTACCTAACTCATGCTATTAGATTTTTCTTATCCATAATATGACTCTAATTTTTACACCAATCACATGCGGTTGACATTTATAAAAACATGTATTTTGTATACAAAAGTCATAGAAAGTAAAGAATTATATTTTTAGTTATTTACAATACTATCGGATAAGTTGATATAAACAAACGTACATATTTCGAACTTTTAAAAACGGCACATCTTTGTAATTATTGAATCTACAGAAAAGTATAATAAAATTTTATGTATTTTTATGGGATCTACAATTTTTATTTAAAGATTTTTTTAATATTTATAGTATTTTAAGAAATATTGACAATAAATAAGAGGTTTTCGCCTAATTTTATATCTAGTAAAAATGTTAAATACCTTAGAAATCGCAAAAAGTCGCACGATTTAACAGGGTTTTTCGTCAATAAAACATCTTAGGAGGCATTCAAATGCAGGTAGTAAATTATCACATGTATTTGAATTTTTTATAAATTTTATAACCTATAATATATTTACACAAATTATACAAGATATTGTAGCTACATTTATGCAGAAATTAACACTGGAGAGAAAATAATTTCCAGCTTTGATCAAACAATACAATTTTAAAATAATTGACAACAAAATTAACCAACATAAAATGCACTGAGTTGTTTATTACAATTTTGCTAGTAAAAATCGTAGAGAATTGATATTAAACTGAAATAATTCTGTGCCAGGAATCATTTTCTGATGTATATGAACAAGTAATTGCGATTAATTTGTATTTTTCATAATTTAATAATTTGAATTTTGTCCCGCTATATCGGTCAAATCCTATACTGTGGGTCGCAGCGCGTCCCTCAACAAATTTTCTACGCGGGGCTTTTCTAAACTCGAAATTTTACTCCATGCTTAGCCTGGGAGTGGAAGACACTCGTTACTTTAAAATATGTCACAAGTGTTAATATGTGTGTCGTAACTGTCACGAAGAAAAAAATAACATGGCGATCTCATTATAGTTCAATTGGAACTCGTGTCAAGTTGACACGATTGGTTAAATGTGGGCTTGCGCCAACTTATATCAACTGTCATTATAGTTTAAATGTCTGCTACCGCAGATTTGTGTCAACTGTTATTATAGTACAAATATCGGCTAGCGCCGACTTATGTCAACTGTCATTATAGTTTTAATGTCGGCTATCGCCGACTTGTGTCAATTGTTATTATGGTCCAAATGTCGGCTAGCGCCGACTTATGTCGACTGTCATTATAGTCCAAATGTCGGCTGACATTTTCACACATTCATTGTTTTATTAAAAACGTTCAATTTTTAGCCTCTAACTAGTGTCTTCCACTCCCAGACTAAGCATGAAGTAAAATTTCGAGTTTAGAAAAGCCCCGCGTAGAAAATTTGTCGAGGGTCGCGCAGCGACCCGAGACAAATTTTCACGGGGCTTTTCTAAACTCGAAATTTTACTTCATGCGCCACGCGTATAAAACACTGATTTAAAGTGAAGTTCAAAATATACTGCTTAGGTTAGATTACATGTTCATTAATTTTACGAATGTGTTTATATGGAATATGTGAAAGTATACTTAAAAGAATAAATCCCCGTATCTCAATCTTCAACAAAAATCACAAATTTTTAATATTGTTACAAATTAGGACAAATCGAAAAAATATAAAAAATTACCAAATTAGCAAAATTGTAAATTCCAAAGTGGAATTTAACTTATATTTTAAAGCTGTCATTGAAAAATTATTATCATTGACTAATGCTTTTGAATTCAGTATGTTATACCGAATGAGCAAACTTTGTGAACATTCAAATTGAATTAGTTTATTTTCTATTGATTGGATTTCGTTTTTATCCCACAGAAATGTTCATAACGGTTGAAAATAGCAGTCTGCTAGTAAACCAGATATTTTTTAAGATTACCAATTTGTACTCTCTAGTTAATATAATTGACGTATTTTTAATGTCAGCCGACATTTGGACTATATTGACAGTTGACATAAGTCGGCGGCAGCCGACATTTAATCTATAATGACAGTTGACATGTCAGCGCAAGCCGACATTTAACCAATCGTGCCAACTTGACACGAGTTTGAATTGAACTATAATGAGATCGCCATGTTATTTTTTTCTTTGTGACAGTAACGATACACATTTTAACACTTGTGACATATTTTAAAGTAACATGTGTTCTCCATTCCCAGACTAAGCATGAAGTAAAATTTCGAGTTTAGAAAAGCCCTGCGTAGAAAATTTTCACGCGGCTTTCCATTCCCAGATTAAGCATGAAGTAAAATTTTGAGTTTAGAAAAGCCCCGTGAAAATTTTCTACGCAGGGCTTTTCTAAACTCGAAATTTTACTTCATGCTTAGTCTGGGAATGGAAAACACATGTTACTTTAAAATATGTCACAAGTGTTAAAATGTGTATCGCGTATAAAGCATTGATGTAAAGTGAAGTTCAAAATATACTGCTTAGGTTAGATTACATGTTCAATAATTTTACAAATGTGTTTGCATGGATTATGTGAAAGTTTACTTAAAATAATAAAGCTTTATGTAGAAAATTAATTTATTTGTTACTAAAATTAATAATTTGCCTCAAAATTATACGATAAAATACATTAACACAAGATATAATGTTTAGCATGTAAAACCCACGATAAAAAAAAACATACTGTAAATAGAAAAATACAAATTTTTAATTGAAACATAAAAATGTACCTAAATCATTTTGAAAAGATCTACTAGACTTGTTTATTATTATTTGTATTTGAAATTTTAAACTCAGATATTAATATAAATTATAATAAAAATAGTAGCCTGCTAGTGAACCAGATACTTTTCAAGATTATTAATTTGAATTTATAATAACTCACTAGTTAATTAAACTACACTCTATATTTATATTGCATAATTTATTGCTCGGTATTCTTATTGTTTTTCAAATATACACTGCGTTTCATCTAAAACTCCCCAGACTAATTAAGAAGAAACTAATAATGTTATTGAAGTTTGGTTTGTGGTAATCAATAGATGTTCTGGTTGGTTCTGGTTCAAAGGGGAGTGTGCAGTTCTGCACTGCACTTAGGCTTCATTAGGCCCATTGTGCCACCTCCCGTAGATCACCCATCCTCAGTCTAGCCAGCCCATCTTGTTTAGGTATTCTAGCATAGCTGAGGTGGGTAGATCTCTTATGTAGGCCATCTATCACCCAATTGACGATAGTGCCGGGCATTCACAAAGAAAATGCCATGCAGTCTCGTCTTCCATGCTGCAACCTCTACAAGATGGGGAGTCAACTATCCCCATCCTATAGAGGTGCCCGTTTAGTCCACAGTGACCAGTAAGGATGGCAGTTAAGCGCCTGAGATTCCCTCTAGCCAGCTGCAGGTACCGTTTCGCTGATCTCTCATTGGGATACACAAGTGTTTCCTTAGAGAGCTTGCAGCCCTCGATATCATCCCAACGCATCCTGAATTTCTCCAGGGCATTGGTTTGTAACATGTTACACAGGGAGAGAGGAGCTTAATGCCATTATCAAGAATGATGTACAAATGGATGTATATTCCCAAACAAATCCATTTGTACATCATTCTTGATAATGGCATTAAGCCGAAACTAGTAGAAAATAAAATACATATAAGTGAAACAAAACCAAGTGAATTTAATTTACAAACCATTATATTACTCATAATTACGATTTCGCTGTCAGAGGCGTGAGAAACAAAACTTTACTAACAATTTTAGTTTCTTGTTAATTTGTTTGGCGAGTTTTAGGTGAAACACCCTGTATACGATATTTTGTTTTCGTAAACGAATATGAAAAGTAGCCATAATCGTTGACATATTGTTATTGATTTAATAATAAAAAAATAGCATTGATGATTTATGGATTTTATTAAATTGTAAATATTTATTACAAATAATTACTTCATATTTTTCAATGAAGGTGCAATAGTTCGTACATGTGTGACATTTGATTAATTGCTAATAATTCAAATTGATGCCTTACTCGTGAATACACGTGTAGTAAGTCGCACGTGTATTTACAAATTATTAGAGGTTAAATTGCAACTTTCGAAAAACATGGCAAAATACTGACTAATTCAAATACAGGGTGTTAAATTGTAATTTTTTTTGTTCCGACTCCAAATTTGACGCGCTGTATAATAACAATTTATTTAAAATACATATCAATCTGAGTAAATTATTCAATTGTAAATGATGCGATAATTTATTATTATTATAAATAATAATGATAACACAGTGCGACACTAAAATTTTGAATTGAAATCTGAAAACAAAAATGAAAAATTCGTGTGAAAGAAAAAATACATGCGATATTAGGTCATTTTAGGATTTTATTGAGGTCTGACGAGACGTTTATCATCAAAAAAGATCACATAAAAAGTTTGAATTTGTCGCACTGTTCAATTAACAAAAAATATTAAAAAAATAAATTTTTATACAGCGCGTTAAATTTAGAGCTTGTAAATTTAAAATTGTTGGGGTTCAATAGTTAATTGAACACCTTGCATTTTAAACAGTAAGCATTTTAAACCATAACTTTATAGAAACTTTTCGTGTTAGAATAAGACGAGGAATCTCCCTGTGAATTATCTCCCTGACATTAATTAACACCTTGTATAATACCATTTTTGTGTAATTAATTTTGATTTTTCTTCAAGAATGTCTTGTTATAAGTATATTTATTAAATATAATAGTATATTGTACAACGAGCATATAATGATAGCTATTATTCACGAGAACCATGTTTGCTGAACGAGCCATAGGCGATTGGAGCAAGTCGTTCGAGTGATTAATAGCTATTATATGCGAGTTATACACTATACTTTCTTCACGACAACAGGAATATACAACACAACATTTTTTGTAAAGGGTGGGCCATCTCTTGGAATTATTTGAACTACCACTTTATTTATACTTTCATGATATTTGACATCTGATGTGTGACAGTTCTTCAGTATACAACACTCGGTTAACGAAATGGCATGCTATACCCTCGATGAACGTTGGGAAATGTTAAAAATTTACTTTGAATGTAATTCGTGTATTGCAAAATCCGTGCGAAAATCGCGTACAAAATTCGGTCGCGAATATGCACCAAATGCAAGTGTTCTGATGAAATTTGTGCACAAAGTTCGTGAAACTGGTATGCTGGTGGACCGTACTAAAGTTCCACACGCTCGTCCGGTTCGTACACCCGAGAATATTGCTGCTGTAGCCCGTAGTGTGCAAGCTAACCCGAGAACATCGACTCGTCATCGCTCTCAGCAATTGAACATCAGTCGCACTACCTTGAGGCGTATTTTGCATAAAGACATCTGTTTAATCGCCTATAAGGTTTAAATAATACAGCAGTTGAAGAGAGGTCACCATCCACTTCGATACAACTTTGCTAATTGGGCCTTAGAGCAGCTGGAAGCCGATGGTGAATTTTGGCGAAAAATTATCTTTTTCGCATTTTCACCTCGAAGGCTATGGAACAAGCAAAACTGCTGGATTTGGGCACACGTGATCGTTGAGCAGCCAATACATCCCGAACGAGTGACTGTATGGTGCGGATTATGGGCTGGCGGCATCATCGGCCTATTTTTCTTTGAATCTGGCGAAACGGTCAACGGAAACCGCTATAGGACCAAGATAGCAAACTTTTTTGGGGAGCAAATTGCTGGTTTTGATGGGGGCTACATCTTGTTCCAACAAGATAGGGCGACATGCCACACTAGCAACGAAACTATCGACTTATTGCGGTCAAAGTTCGAAAATCGTGTAATCAGCCCTCGTGGAGATCTGAATTGGCCAGCAAGGAACTGCGATTTGACGCCCATGGACTTTCATCTCTGGGGTGCCGTTAAGGAACGTTGTTATGCCAACGATCCAGCAATGATTGACGATCTTAAAGTCAATATCCAAAATGCCATTGCTGAGATAGAACCGCAGACGTTGGAAAAAGTTCTGAAAAATTGGGCCGAGAGAATGGACTATTGTAAGGCCATCCGTGGCAGCTATTTGGCTGATGTCATATTCCATGTATAACCGGATACTCTTGTCTACAAAATAAATTCAAGATCATGAAATTCCATCTAGCCGTTTGTGTTTTATTAACATTTTAAAAAGATTTCTTGCGATAGCCCACCCTTTATATATATTTGTCAAAACGAATGTTGACAATTATACATATAAAGTATTATTATAAGTATTATATTATAGTTAATATTATATTAAGAGTACATAAATACTTCGAAACTATTTTATTTCTGTTTTATTTAAATTTGTGGGAAGTTCTGTGTTCTTGTCTGTGTTGGCCACTGTAGGCGCTATTTTTGAATTACCTGTGTGCCTGATTCACTGATTCATTAAGTCACTGATTCACTAAAATTTGTAATTTTTTATTTTCTGTTTTGTTTTATAATAATTTGACAGATTGTTGTATCATGATTTGTGTAATGGGGCTTGTAACTGACATCATCATACATCGCGTTCTGTAAACCAATCAAAACGCGAATTAGCGTGGTTTAAAAACCATATTCAACACGCAAATGCCGCGTTTAATGAAATTGAGTGTTTAATATTATAAGATTGTTGTGAACAAATGTTATTAAGACATACGTGGAATACTTTGTGCACATCATAAATAATTGATAAAATATATTTTTATAAAAGTGTAGACATGTGTCTATACTTTAATGGGATATAATTTCTATCATCTGTAGTAAAAACATAACAATGTAGTTTTTATACGTTGGGAGATACCAATTTAAGTGATTTCGTCCTTCTTTTTCAAATTGCAGTGATTTGCATGAAAAGATAGTATATAATTTTGTAACATTAATGCAATTTTTATTTTAAATAATTATAGTCGTTGAGCACATAAGGTTGTTTATAATTTTTCAGCAATATCCGCTTGACTCGTGAGTAGTATTTAGAATCTATACAAACTGTTATAAGGCACTTTTGAAACTATATAATTGTTTTTCTGATGTTATGTAATATTGCGATATAAATGTGTTAGACTTAAGCGATTATTAAGGGTTCTTAAAAACTTGATTCGAAGAATCATTATTAAATTAATATTTTTATTATTCGTCGTTTTATTTAGATTGTATAAAATTAAAATTATTTTTGTTTAATTTGCAATTATTTTTAACATTTTCCAAAACTATTCACAAAAGGACTAATTCTTTCATTTTTTCGCTACATCTCGGTAAATATTGATCATCATCACATCTAAACGTTACATATTTTTAACTTTACTGTAAATCAGTGTTTTGTACGCGTGGCGCATGAAGTAAAATTTCGAGTTTAGAAAAGCCCCGTGAAAATTTGTCTCGGGTCGCTGCGCGACCCTCAACAAATTTTCTAGGCGGGGCTTTTCTAAACTCGAAATTTTACTTCATGCTTAGTCTGGGAGTGGAAGACACTCGTTACTTTAAAATATGTTACAAGTGTTAAAATGTGTATTGTAACTGGCACAAAGATGAAAAATAACATGACAATCTCATTATAGTTCAATTCAAACTCGTGTCAAGTTGGCACGATTGGTTAAATGTCGGCTTGCGCCGATTTATGTCAACTGTCATTATAGTTTAAATGTCGGCCATGCTGCCGGCTTACGTCAACTGTTATTATACTGGCGAGCAAAAAATAGAGGTCACTTTAAAATTATGACTTATTTTTGGAATTTTTTTGTTTTAACTTTATGTTTGCAAATTGTAAACCAAAGTAGGCGTTTAATAATACATTTCCTGACAAATGTTATCTATCTGTCAGTTACTATCACCGTGTTACAGACTTTTATGAAACAACATCCATTTCGCTCTAAATGAAAACCTATGTTTCGTTGTGGTTTTCTTACTTAGTGTTGATTTTTCTCTGCGAAACTTGTCATTCACACGGTGTACTGTATTTAACAAGTCTTATGACGGATGTTCTCCAGAACGGAATACTAAGATTTTTGAGAGTTTGCCAGCGGAACTGGAAGTAAGTGAGTGTGGGACGCAGAAATGTTAAGATAAAGTTCTTGCGACGACTTACCGTTTAGCCGCAAATTGTATTTTAAGTTCCAATTTTGAGGTTAAATAGGTTGGTATTCTCGGGTAAATAAGTATATTACAGGTATAAATTGTACACATGATGAAATTATTTCCAAAATTATGACGTAAATAATCAAAATTATCGTATTACCTTAATTTATACAGCCAAAATCACGATATTTATTTTACACTAAGTATGACGTGTACTGACGTTTATTTGAAATAATAGATACATAAATTTGATCCATTAAAAAATTACATGTATTTTAATTTATGATATAAAAAAATAGATGGCGCTACCTTTACGCGGAAACGAGAATATTATGATAGCAAATCATATTCTAAAATTTATTAATCCACGCAAATATTTATACATTTATAAATTTATTCAATAATTTATAATGAATAAAATGTAATGATGTAAGTTAAATTGTAATCTTGTTTATTGACTTAACGTTAGCAACTTGCAGCCTACTTTACCGACCGAAAGAGGAAAGTTAGAAATGTTTTTGTTTTCTTGTTTATTATAACAAAATATTATATTTTCGTGTCATCACACACGTAATTTAGTTTGATCAGTGCAAAAAGTGTTAAAACAGTACTTTTAAGTGCTTATTTGTTAACAACTTTGAATTGAAAGTAAGTTAAACCTGTTCATTACTCAGGCCCAATACTAAAAATGTTTGTCTATTGCAAAACTTTTTTCGTTTAAAATAGATTCTAAAATTTAATTGCTTTAAAAAAAAATAGCTAATGTGTAGAACACGGCACATCCACATTAAGATCCGCGAACCTGCATGCTCAGTAGCGCCTACTCCAGTGATTCTCAACAGGTTATTTGTATGGGTGTGTGTATGCGGGCGGATGTGTATGCATATGCTTATGTTAGATGACTAAACAAGAGGTTGAATAGAATCGATGACGTTTATAGAATCAATAATAAAATGTTTTTAATCAAAGAAATTAATAGAATTGTTAAAATTTTAATAGAAAACACACACATGTACACAAATAACCTATTGAGGACTACTGGGGTGGGCGCTACTGCACATGCGGGAACCTGTCAAAATGGAGTATGTGCCGTGTTCTACACATTTACCAAAAATGGTATATTCTGACCAGTACTTAATACTTAAGATTGGTGGTCCGACCGAACAGGCCAGCTTTTTAAAGAATTTTAAGAATAGACTCGGCCCGGTCCTGACCCGCCGGACTAGGCTGGGCGAAGCCCGGCTTGGTTATTACTCAGGCTCAATACTAAAATTGTTTGGCTATAGCCAAGATTTGAAACTGCACGCGAACTTTAAAATCCTAACTGTAGCTAAATATATTCCGTTTAAAAAAAATTATTAAATTTAATTGGTTTAAAAAAATGTTTTGTAATATTCTGACCAGTTCTTATGCTTAAGATTAGTGGTCCGGCTCGAACAAGCCAGCTTGTTGAAGAATTTGAAGAGTAGACTCTGCCCGGTCTTGAACCGCCGCACTAGGCCTGAGTATTAACCAGGCCGGGCGAAGCCAGGCCTAGTAAACACTTAGGCCCAATTCTAAAAATATTTGGCTATAGCCAGGATTTGAAACTGCGCGCGCAGGTTGCAGCAGTGGAGTAACAACAAAATTGTTGGCCATCAACGCAACTCGAAATTACGTTTATACAAGTTAGAGACAAATTTGAATTACAAAATTATTTTGTTACGTTATAATCTCAGTCATTGGAAAAACATTTTAGTAAGCGGATCTTTTTTTGAATTTTAATACACTTTGCGCCATCTATTTTTTTATACCAAAAGCTAAAATACTCATAATTTAAACATTAATAATAATCAATCTAGAATTATATATCCATTAGTTTAAATAAACGTCAGTGAAATTAATATTGTGATTTTGGCTGTATAAATGAAGATAATATTACAATTTGGATTAATTATGTCATAATTTTGGAAATAATTTCATTATGTGTACAAGTTATACCTGTAATAGCTTATTCACCCAAAAATACCAAAGTATATAACCTCAAAATCGGAACTTAAAATACAATTTACGGCTAAATGGTAAGTCTGTGCAAGAAATTTATACTAACATTTGTGTATCGTACACATGTTTACACCCGGCTCAATCTAAAACAATTCAAAAATCGGAGTATTTCAATCTGGAGAGCAACCCTTATGACTTTAGGCCCTATTGTTGTGGCAAGAATTATAGCGTCGATTCAAGATAGGCGAGGAAAACGTGAAACGGCAAGGATTGTTGGTACAAGCCTTTGTGCTATACAAAAAGTGTATCAGCGTTATTTGGATACTGGCCTGATAACCAGAAAACCAGGATCCGGGCGAAAAAAAGTCACCACGATCAGAGATTACCGTTTTTTTGTGTCTACAAGTTTGCGGAATAGAACAGCTTCTGCAGTTTATTTACGAAATCAACTCTATGAAGTTAGAGATGTATATGTTAGTAAATGGACCGTTAGGAGAAGGCTTCGGGCTGCTGGATTGTCTTGTAGAAAGATGGTTACAGGTCCACTTTTACAACGCTGACATCGTGTTGCAAGATTGGCTTTTGCCCGAAATCACAGGGCATGGAATAATGGGGACTGGAGCAGGGTATTGTTTTCAGATTAGTCGCGGTTTTGCCTCAATGGATCAGACGGACGTCGGAAAGTGTGGAGAAGACGCGGAGAAAGATACGCTTCAGTTTGTATTGATGATCGACTTCCATTTCGCGGTGGGTCGGTTATGGCTTGGGCAGGAATTTCTACCGAAGCACGCACAGAGTTGGTCTTTATAGAGAATGGCTCCCTGACAGCTCACAGATACATTACGGAGGTTCTCGAAGATCATGGTATGCCCTTCATGACAACTATGGGCGAGCGCGGCATTTTCATGCAAGATAATGCTAGACCTCACGTAGCCAGAGTTGTCAAAGATTATCTGGATGAAGTGGGAATTTCGCGGATCGATTGGCCAGCTCTCAGCCCGGACATGAATCCCATAGAACATGTATGGGATGAGTTGGGACGACGTATCAGAAACCATACACCTGCTCCAAGAACTGCTCAGGAGCTAAGACAGTTGCTATTGCAGGAATGAAATAATATCGACGAAAATGTGATCGTTAATTTAATTCAAAGTGTTCCTAGTCGACTTCACGCAGTCATTAATGCAAGAGGGGAGGGGGTAATACTCGTTATTAGTGATACGTTTTTTTCATTATTTTTTGTTCCATATTAGACCTAGGAACAAAAATTCGAACTTCGTCTGAACTGTAATTTTGTGATATTTCCAAAATAGACAATAAAAACAATAAATATGCTTTACGGTTCAACATTGCTTTTTTAATTTAGTGTGCAAAGTACACTACAATTGTTTACAATTTGCAAACATGAAGTTAAAACAAAAAAATTCCAAAAATAAGTCATAATTTTAAAGTGACCTCTATTTTTCGCTCGCCAGTGTAGTACAAATGTCGGCTTTTATTTTTAATAATTATAGTCGTTGGGCATATGAGATTGTTTACAATATTTTCAGCACTATCCTCTTGAATCGTGACCAAGGCCGTAGCTAGAGAAAACATCGCGAGGGGGGGAGGGGTTACTGGTAAAAATATTGCTTTTGCTCTTTCAATGCCGCTTTTACATACAAAAAATTAACGTTTTGAAAATTTGAAAATTGATTAGAACAATCATTATAAAATTAATATTTTTATTATTCATCGATTTATTTATATGGTGTAAAATTTAAATAATTTTTGTTTTTTTGCAATTATTTTTAAAATTTTGCACACATTAGAACGCTACTTCATGCGCCACGCGTGAAATTCGAAATATACCGCTTACTTTTGATCTCACGATACAAATTCATTTCGTGTAACTTAAATTCAAGTTTATAGAGCAATTCCCAAAATAAAATTGCTTGAGTTTTGAAAGCGTAATATTTGGTTACATGAAATGCATATTTCTAAAATTTATTAACATACGATTAAACTTGAACAGAATATTACAAACTTCACTTTAGATTAGTGTTTTATACACTTGGCGCAAGAAGTACAATTTTGGGTTTATTAGTCTGAAAATTTGAATTGGCTAAATATTCAAGCTTTTCTTAACTCAAAAATGTATTTAATGCTAAATCAAGGAGTGGAAACACTCGTTAAAAGCTTTAATTTTACCTCTTTTATAAAAACAATGATTTATAAGTTTAAATGCTTTATTAAGCACGTGTACCATTCTTGATGGAGTCCCAAACTTATCTACTAATGTCAATTAATGTGATATAGTAACTAATCAAACAACAGCCACAACAAAATTAGTCCTTGCAATCATTGACCTCAATTTACGAGTCACTGATCCGTACTAATTTTATTTACTGCATCATTTTACTTATTATTTTTATTATTATATCAAATGTTCAATAAACAAAAACTTCTAGAGTGCCATGGAAAATATTGTAGGTTGGAAACTCTGAAATTATATATTATAATTATCATTTCTGAAGCTTTATATGCCAATTCCTAAAGCGTGTAGCCAATCTAAATTTAAAAAACATTATATCATGGCACTAGATGTTTTTTAAAATTGAACATACGATATTTTTTTATTAAAAAAAATAGTGTAATGAGAGACGATATTTTCTCTTGTTTAAATTAAAACAAACACGTGTTTGATAAAATATTTGCCAAACATAATTGATTATGCAGTGCATTCACTTCCTCCGAGTGAGGAATCATCAAAACTCACCAACATTGTCATTCATCAAGACACCAACCGTACGGTGCTGACGCAGGTGATTGCGCATCAAGTTTATTTGCAAAATAAATTTCGTTTCGCGTTTAGCATATTTACATTATTATTTCATACATAAAACTAAAGTGATTCGTATTCAACTGCGTTACAAAATAATATTGCGTAGGTTTGTGGTGGTACGTGAAGGCATGAAATTACATTACTGACACAATGATAATATCGCAAAACAAGTTCAAAATGTTTAATTTTTTTTCAAAATTATTGATTCGATTGTAGAATCAAAATTTATTAACATACGATCATTCGTCATTTTTTACATTCATATTTTTGTAATGATTGGTTCTTCAGTGTTCAAATATGTTTATTAAAGATTTATATAAAGATTCTCTAATTTATAATGCACAATATGGAAACAATGTTAGGTTGAGCATCCTCTACAATAGAGTTAAGATGCAGTTTTAATGTAAATGCTTTAACGATTTTGGCAACTTGCCTTGGACCACTAATCAGCGGCGCGGCTCGTAACCTCATTTTAGAGAAGGCTACAAGCACTTCGTTTTAAGGTCGCATGGTCTAGCCGTTAGACTTGTCTGACGGTGGCCATATTACGTGACGTAACTGGCGTTGAATAACGAAATATGCATAGAGTGAATTCAACCTCGCTTTTTGTACCTTGGATCCGCAGCCTCTCCTGAAGTTAGTGATGAGCCGCGCCGGCCACTAAACAATTATTATAATTTATTAAGTGTGCATAAATGGCACTCAAAAACTTAATTTAATATTCTCAAATGATTACTGTATTATTTTAAACAATATACAATTTAAAAATATTGTTATTATTTCATTCATACATTGAATAAAAACTGATTCGTTTAAATCAGGTATTTTTTTTTATAATTCTATGGATTTTTTCACACAATTAATAAGTAAATGACTCAAACAAGGTCCTTATAATAGTTAAATACAAATAAATAATTATCTTCTAGATCACAGAACAAGGGCTTCTGCAAAATGTCTAAACCAGCAAATTTTGAAGAGAGGCACCCTCTATAAGCGCGGGAGTATAATGGAAGAAAATAAACCACAAATTATGGTGTGTTGATGTTACAATTTATGATTTTATCTGTTAGAATAGCAGGTAGTTTACCTTTTTTCCTTTTTAAAGCATTTTAAACGGTCGTTCATGTTCATTTGATGACTCCAACGATTTAACTCATTAATCAATATGTTCTGCAATATTATTTGGTTACGTTTTAATCAAATCGATTAAATAAAGCACGCTAATCTAGCAATAAAAAAAATGCAAAATAAGGTTATGATCAGGGTTAGTTTAAAACATGTATAAAACACGTTTAAAACGTGTTTGAAACAGAATATACAGGGCATTTTTCATTTAAGTATACATATCCCGATAATTAAAGCGTTTTTTAAAGTTGTGGGCAATCGTTGTTTTAATGCGGTTAATTTGAGGCTTTAAACGGGTGTTTTCCACTCCCAGACTAAGCATGAAGTAAAATTTCAAGTTTATAAAAGTCTAAGAATTTGGATTGGCCGCGTAGCGAAGCGGGGTGGCCAATCCAAATTAGGGCTTTCTAAACTCGAAATTTTACTTCATGCGCCACGCTTAAAAACACTGATTTACAGTGAAGTTCAAAAAACACATACAACAACGATTATAGGCAACCTAGTATACGTTACAGTTATTGGGTTGCCTATAATCACTGTTTTAAACAATTTTTTCAGTGCAGTATTTGACTCACGTTTTATCCACATCTACATATTAGATTGCTAAAGCCGTATATTTTAAACTTTATGATATTTCAGTGTTTTATACGCGTAGCGCATGAAGTAAAATTTCGAGTTTAGAAAAGCCTAATTTGGATTGGCCGCTCCGCTTCGCTACGCGGCCAATCCAAATTTTCAGGCTTTTCTAAACTCGAAATCTTACTTCATGCTTAGTCTGGGAGTGGAAAACCCTCGTTTAAAGATTCAAATTGAAATCTTGAACAAAAAAACAACGAATGTCGAAAAACTTACAATGTATGCTTATGTATACCTGAAAAAAAAACCTATATTTAAAAACCACATTTATGCACACACAGTTTTATTGTAATAATATGTTATGTTTGATAATGTAATTTGAAATATCTTCAACAATTTAGCTAAAATTTAAAAACAAACAAAAAATATTTTATTGAAGTAATATAAAATATAATTTAGCAAATATTTATTTTTAGCAGTTAAGATAATAAAAAACGGTTGTTATAGATCTTTTATTTGAACATAGTTAAATCTAGTTAGTTTAGTTGTCACCATAACTCTGTCAACATTCGCAATTCTGTAGTACAATTCTAAGTTCAATAAAGCCTTTAAATAGGTTATTATTACTACAAACGAAAATCATAAAAGACGAATGGTAATAGATTACTCAAGGACTATAAATCGGTTTACCCAACTAGACGCTTACCCTCTTCCTAAAATAGAATATATTGTAAACAAAGTAGCTAAGTACGAAGTATTCAGCACCATTGATCTGCGAAGTGCGTACCATCAGGTGCCAATCATCGAAGCAGATAGAACCTATACAGCTTTTGAAGCATGCGGACAACTTTTCCAGTTTACAAGAATCCCTTTCGGTGTTACAAATGGAGTGGCTGCTTTTCAACGAGTCATTGATGAAGTTATTCGTGTTGAAGGTCTGAAAGATACGTATGTTTACCTCGATGATGTCACTGTTTGTGGCTTAAATCAAGAAGATCATAACCTAAATCTTAGTAAATTTTTGAATGCTGTAAATAAATACAATCTCACAATAAATCTGGAGAAGAGCTCTTTTTCCCTACGATCAATTAGTTTACTAGAATACAATATTAGCAATAAAACGATAAAACCTGATCCAGACCGTCTTAAACTTCTTAGAAGGCTCTCGCCGCCTTTAGACACTTCCTCTCTGCGAAGGACCATTGGTATGTTTTCATACTACTCCAGATACATACCCAGGTTTTCCGATAAAATTCAGCCCCTCATTAAATGCTCGTTCCCATTATCAGAGGAAGCTATTGCATCTTTCGAAAACTTGAAGAAAGATATTGAAAATGCTGCTGTCTCAGCAATTGACTCTGAAGCTAAATTCACAGTAGAAACAGACGCATCTGACACTGCTCTAGCTGCTACCCTATCCCAGTGTGGTCGACCAGTGGCATTTTTCTCAAGAACTCTCTCTTCAACTGAACAAAAGCATCCGGCTATAGAAAAGGAGGCACAAGCTATTGTTGAAGCCGTAAAGAAATGGACACACTATTTAATGAGTCGACATTTCCTCCTTGTTACAGATCAAAAATCAGTATCTTTTATGTTCGATGCCAAGCTATCTGGAAAAATAAAAAATTAGAAAATTATGAGATGGAGACTCGAACTATCATGTTACAAATACGATATTGTATATCGCCCTGGAAAAGATAATGCAGCTGCTGACACACTTTCCAGAACATGCTCAGCTACTGGCAACAGAACTGAGAGACTGAAATATCTTCATGAATCACTCTGCCATCCAGGGAAAACAAGAATGTATCATTGGGTTCGAAGTAAAAACATGCCTTATACATTGGAAGAAATTAGACAAATGACTTCTGCATGTCGCGTTTGCTCTGAAATAAAACCAAGATTTCACAAACAAGAAGGGAAACTAATTAAAGCAACATCTCCGTTTGAACGCCTAAACATTGACTTTAAGGGGCCTCTTCCATCAACATCGAAGAATCGCTACTTATTAACTATAGTCGATGAGTACTCCCGCTTCCCTTTTGTTTTTGCATGCCCTGACATGTTAACATCTACCGTCATATCGAACCTGAAACAACTGTTTGCCATTTTTGGAACACCTGCCTATATTCACTCAGACCGAGGCACTTCATTCATGTCACAAGAGTTGAATATTTTCTTAACATCATTGGGCGTTGCTACTAGTAGAACTACTCCTTATAACCCTCAAGGAAACGGGCAAGTCGAGCGATACAATGGAATTGTGTGGAAAACCATTCAGTTATATCTGAAGAACAAAGGAATGAACATCACTCAGTGGGAATGAGTCCTACAGGAGGCTCATGAACGAATGTTTTCACACCCAAGAAGATCAAGTTACGGCCAGTCTATACCCACATGGTTACTAGATCGCGGACCTGTTTTACTGAAACGAACTGTTCGTCAATCGAAGTATGACCCGATAGTTGACGAGGTTACTCTGTTGGAAGGTAACTCCGAATATGCCCACGTAAGATATCCAGATGGCAGACTACAGTTTCCACTAGGCTTTTAGCTTCTGCTGGTGAGAACGTTCAGGATATATCAATGGACAGTAGCGGCCTACCAAAAGGTCAAGACATGATCCAGGAAGAAATTGAACCGACCGAAAATACGGAAAAACTTCCCGAGCCTACACTTGCACAGGGTCCCACACCAGATGCTGCTTTGCGGCTGAGTCTGAATCCTGCTATAGATCCCCCTTTGCGGCGTAGCTCTCGTGATCGTCGGCCTCCGACTTATCTGCAAGACTTCGTTAGCTCATAGGGAGGAAGAATGTTATAGATCGGTTATTTGAACATAGTTAAATCTAGTTAGTTTAGTTGTCAACATAACTCTGTCAACATTCGCAATTCTGTAGTACAATTCTAAGTTCAATAAAGCCTTTAAATAGGTTAATTATAACAACAACGGTTTTGAACTAATTTAACGTTTAAAACATGTTTTAAACAAATTTAAGATTTATACCATGATTAAAACAAAACCGTTTAAAACACGACGGCTGTTTTTAAACATGTTTAAAACACTGTTTTAGAACAAAGTGTTTTAAACATAACAACCCTGGTTATGATTGATCATCTAAGGAGTGTTTTTAATCCCAGATTAAGCATGAAGTAAAATTTTGGGTTTAGAAAAGCCTGAAAATTTGGCTCGGGAGTAGCGCAGCAGAGCGACTGAGACAAATTAGGCTTTTCTAAACTCGAAATTTTACTTCATGCGCGACGCGTATAAAACGCTGATTTAATGTGAAATGGTCTATAACCAACCAATTAGCAAGTGAAATACGTTTAGTACGCCAATCATCAATTCTTTAAATGACGAAAAAGTGCTATAATGAACATATAATCATTTTTTGTACTTGTTTTTGTATAACTTTGGAAAAATAAATTTATGAAACAAAATACTAACTCAAATCCCCTCCCCATCACAAGAAGCTATCTACGCTACTAAAACAAGGTATGTATGATCGTATTTATTAAAAACAAATAATAGCAATGTATTTTAACAGTGGTTAATTTCCGTGGTTAATTTTTCGTTTTAATATATTGTTCTAATGGGTTTAAAACAAACGAAGCTTACCTTAGTTCTAACAGTGTTTTAATTTAAATTAAGATGACACAAGGTGGGGGGGAAGGTTCTTGATGATCTTTAAAAAATAGATCTGCAAACATTTTCGAGATATTATTTTTTTAATTAGAAAATCCTCATTTATAAACTCAAATTTCTCAAAAAATATTGGTTTAATTCAAAATAATTATTGAGCATTACTCACTGAAGTCTTCGCATTCTAATCGAAAAATCAAGCAAAACAACTTTTATTTATAAAAAAAACTTGCCATTTACGTCGTCTAAATATTTGAACAGAATGTATGGGGATCTCGGTTATTTGAAGAAATAGAGAGTCGGTTAAATTTGGGCAAAGTTCCGTAATGCAGGGCCTAATAATAATCTAAAAACAAATTTAAAATATTTTCTTTCGTTTTTGAGGTATTGTCAAAAAACGGATTTTTTTAAATTTCCTTTTTTTTATTCAAAAATTATTGAATCCAGACATTTATAACTTTCACATTAAAGAGGCACTTTTTAACTATTAATCTAGTAACATATTTTATTTTAAGATAACTATAAAATTTACCCATGGTCTCTGGATAAACTTTCATTTTTCTTATGAGCACCATTTTGGTTTTTCATATTTTTTGGAAGAATTTTTTTTCTGAATTCAATGATGTATCACACTTATAGTTTATTGTACAGGGTGAGGAAAACACAGTGTCTCAGCTCTATTATATGAGAAGGAAAAACGATAGAAAAAATCTGAAATCTAAAATCAAATGACAACAAAACAATATTTGTTAACCATTAGTTTAATTATTGACAGATGCGGCTTTGTTATTTGCTTCCAAAGGTTATTTGTTTAAGTCGTGACAATTGTGAATTTTGGATAATACTTTTTTTAAGTTTGCTTTTAATTTTTTAACAAAATAAGATAGCAATTTGTTTCTCTACAAAATTTATTCAAAACATTTTTCTCTTTTAAAATATCCAAAAATATATTTATGTTTCTGGGAAAAAATATGCAATTTTGGATTAAAATGAACCTTACTCAATCCCATTTATGAACCTATTTTAAGATTTTTTTAATCTTTTTTTTCTTCTTTTATAATAGAGCTGAGACATCGAGTTTCGCTCACCCTGTACATTTTATATGTAAAATGTTATTTTTTTGTAAAGAGTGCCTTGGAAACAGTTGAGTAACTAACTTATTTGACAACTCCTAAGACCCATAATTTGCTTACATATTACCCTTGATCCAACGATACATATTTTACCAATTGTGATGCATTTTAAACTAACAAGTGTCTTCCGCTCCCAGACTAAGCATGAAGTAAAATTTCGAGTTTAGAAAAGCCCCGCGTAGAAAATTTGTCGAGGGTCGCGCAGCGACCCGAGACAAATTTTCACGGGGCTTTTCTAAACTCGAAATTTTACTTCATGCGCCACGCGTATTAACCACTGATTTACAGGAAAGTTAAGAATATATAACGCTTAGATGTGATGATGATCAATATTTACCGAGATGTAAACGTCAGATACGTTTTAAAAAATTCTATTGACCTAAAATTGTACACGTAGACATAATTCTCGACTTTATTTTACAAATGTCATATTAATTATAATTACATTTTAAATAATTTCATAAATATCAAATAAATCTTCTTATCAAAACCACCCTAAACAAAAGATAACGCCACGCGCCGGCTGAAAACAAATGGACTACTTACTACCTGCTGATATCGGGTTGACATTGACACCCAAAAAATGCGGTTGGTTTTCATAATGGATTACCCTCTGAGTGCTCGGTCTCTTTCCCTTTACCCTCCAACATTCTAGGAACGAGATAGAAATCGGAAGATTTTAGACGTTTCCGTGTCGTCGCAGAGCACATTTTAATATTTTGATATATCATAGCCAAACAAGAAGATCGTAAAAGTACATTATAAAACAAACAACGCATGTTTGAGTTTTGTGTTTATTTTATTAATTAAGATTGACATCGAAGGTTAAGGTAAGGCAAATAAAAGATAATTTTGACAAAAGTATCTACTATTTGTAGTAGAAGATAAGATACGTTTTGCCAGGATGGAATTTTCCACGCGGATACAGCATTAAACAAAAAATGTAATTAAGAGGATTAGCTTTTATTAGGTGCGAGTATTTATTTGTTTATCATGATACAATGCTACGAGAATATTTATTTATTTATTTACGGAATCTCCTTTTACACAAATCTACAAAGATTAGTTACATATATAGATATAGTAAAAATTACAATAAATTATAAAGAAATACAACAATAGCAAAAAGTACCAATAACCTAACAGATAATAATACAAATATACTAACGTAAATGAATAATCAAGAGAACATACAAAACGGCGCATCAAAGCGTGAAAGTTAATTAATACCTCAAATTCAAAACTATTTGAATTCAAGAAAACAATCTTACGCTTCATATAGTTTCCAGAATTTAAACATAATCTATAATACACAGTGTACGTACAGACATATCGTTAAAAATGTACATGTATTTAAGTTAAGCATTGATGCAGCTGCAGCTTAAATAGACTGTACGGTACACCAACAAAATCGACAGTAGAGCATATATTATTGCACTGATTGGAGATACGCGACAAGGGACTATGTTGTCCATAAGTAGTTCTATGATATACGTTATGCATTAGTTGCATGTTTCTTACAGTCCTTGTGGGAACATGGATATTAAGTAAACTAACCAGACTGTTTGGCGAAATACAGCCATTTAAGATCTTATATAGCAAACACATGTCCATCCGCCTGCTACGTATCTCCAATGGCAATAGCCCCAAATATGTTTCAATGCTATCGCTTGGTATTAGTAACCCACTGCAATGCAACTTAAATGATGCATACTTAATGAATTTTCTCTGTTCCGATTCTAATCTGTTTATATGAACCGCATAAGATGGAGACCAAATTACCCGACAGTACTCCAGCTGTGATCTAACGAGTGAATTGTAGAGAATAGCAATGGACCGTGTCTTAGTTAGATCAGCCGAAAATCGTTTCATAAAATAGAGAGTTTTATTTGCCTTATTAATAACACTATCGATGTGTGGGTTAAATGACAACTTTGAATCAAATAAAACTCCAAGATCGCGGATCAAATTGACTTAAGTTAATGATTTCTCGTTGAGACAATATTGAAATTCAATTGGTTTTTTTGCACCTACTAAAACATATATATTGACATTTCTTCACATTCAGTGCCATGTCGTTTAATTCACACCATTTGGTTATGCTAGTTAGATCATCCTGAATGAGCAAGCAATCATGAAACGTCCGTACTTTAAAATAAATCTTCAAATCATCAGCGAACAGCAAATGTGGACACTTAAGTGCATTACTAAGATCGTTAATAAATAATGAGAACAGGAGCAGCCCCAGGTGAGACCCCTGAGGGACACCGGAAGTTATCTTGATGCGACTAGATAAATTGGATTTAATAGAAACTCTTTGCGATCTGCATGCGAGATATGATTTAATCCACGTTCACAGCGGATCTTGTATACCATATGATTCAAGTTTTTGCATAAGAATTGAATGATTGACGCAGTCGAAAGCTTTGCTGAAATCTAAATAAACTGCATGAACTTCACTGCTCTCTTCTAGGGCGTTGGAAATGTATTGTGAATATATGAACAAGTTAGTTAACGTGGATCGTGTTGAAAAAAATCTGTGCTGGTGTTCGCTGATGATTGTGGAGAAGTTATTAAAAAGCTCAGTGTATATTAGTTTTTCAAAAACCTTCGATAGTGCACTAAGAATGGAGTAAAGTAGTAAAAATGCAAACAAATAATTACTGATTAAAGATAGCGCTTATACCATTTCAGAATTAAAAATACAGGAAATGTTCTTTTAATAATTCGGCGTTTTTACATATCATGTGCATATAGTACAGGATGACCGACGGAATCAGACGTTTTTGAAATAGTCAGTACTCACTTGTTTTTTTAATGAAAAGGCAATTTTATCATACAAACATCTTTGTAATTACATGCCATTTTAATTGCATATAATGAATGTATCATAATGTCAGACATGTGGTGTCCACAGGAATGGCCCAGTCTAGTGGGCGCACGAATTTGAGTTGATTTACTAGCTCGCCCATTCATAAAAATAATCAAATACTTGGCATTTTTTCGCCTAAGTTTGTAGACAACATTGCCACTGATGCTCAAATGCCATGTATCCGTTACTTCATGCCGCTAGCCGGCCGTGGTTGTACACTCTCTTGAAAGAAGTTTTCAAGCCTTTAATCAAAGTTGGTGTATACGTTTTCCAACATCTTACGATCAACTTGTGATTGAAATTTCTTCACAAAAATAAGTCACACGTGATTAAATAAGGATCCTTGAGGTAACGAGATGCCGCCAAAAAAGTGAAATAACCCTTTCTGGAAGCATTCAGCGAACCATTGTCGATTGCGCATTGCGCTCGGTGTCGCGAAGTATACCAGATTTGGTCACTTGTGACTTTTTTTCTCACTTGTGAATTTTTTTGTGTATATTAGAATTTATTTAAACATGTGCATTTGTTTATTATCCTTGAATATTAAGGTCAATATCACCTTTTACAAACATCCGTTTGTTTGTACAAAATTTACAATAGTACACAATAATATTATGTTAAAAACAATGATTATTGATTATTTAAAATAGTATTTTTTTAAAGTTTATTTATAAACAGCATATATAAAAAAATGTTATAAATAATAATGTACAAAAATAATAATAGTTTAAAATTAAAATAAAATGATAACCTTTTATTTTATTTTTTAATTTTTCCTATGTTTACCGGCGCTTTCACCAAACATAAATTAATGAATTTATACATTTAAAGTGCGATTCTTTTCGCAATCTACAACAAGTTAGTCTTACAAAGACTATATCAAACACTCATTGAAACAACTACTTCCCGGGCTAATACCCCGACGGACATTGAATTATACAACAAGTGTTTGCTGTTACATACAGTAACCTACTGCAAATGTAACAATTTGGGTCAAATTATTCAGGCCATCTCTAGACGCGTTTCGAGATTTATCTCTCATCAGTTTAGCTTTGCTATTCGCTCTAAACAAATTGACACCTTAGACTGGCGGTCACGTTACCGTTCAAACATAAGTATAAATGAAATTGCCAATTCTTGGTTGCAGAATACTTCAAACATTAAAAGTGCGATTGTTGTTTCAATGAGTGTTTGATATAGTCTTTGTAAGACTAACTTGTTGTAGATTGCCAAAAGAATCGCACTTTTAATGTTTAAAGTATTCTGCAACCCAGAAATGGCAATTTCATTTATACTAATGAATTTATGTTTTTTACGACATGAAAAGATGCTTTGGAAAATGTTTATTTGTTTGAATAGATTTGGTTATAAAATCGGAGGTATTTTCGATTCTCGTGTATTTTTAAGTGCTAATTTATTACGAAACATGATTCAAAATTCTAATAGTGTAGAATAGAAATTGAATTTGTGTTCAGTATTCCGGCAACAGATACCCACAGACGAGTTTCAGACTTGAAGGTCCTCGTCAGTGTGGTCACGACCCAGTGCTGAGGAATACTGAACATTTTTGACTATATGAAGCCAATATGTGAAAAACTATTAATTAATTCGATAGCTAACGCCATCTAATGCTCCATAGTCGCATCGTCACGAATACACAAAGTGCATATACAGGTCACTGTTTCATCCACGAACGAGCTGAACTCTATTTGTAAAACCAGAAAACAAATATCAAAATTGACAGACGCGTTTCGGACTTCGAGGTCCTCGTGTGGAATAAAATGATTTTCATCAAGTTACATTGGATTTTTTCATATGTAATTATAACTGTGCTGCTAAACTCTTTCTGAATTAGCTATTTCTGTCAGTAAATGTCATCAATCAATCAAATTGAAACTGATTACAATTTATGTACGTTTTGAGGTTAGATAGTGTATTCCCTAAAACTATAGAGCGGTACTTCTTATTTTAACATCGGTAATGCAAAGACGACTAGATAAAAATCATTTTGTTTAACCTTGTATAAATCACTGTTTTCTACGATTACTTAACAATTTTATTAATGAACGATATTCGAATTTTCTAAAAATTTAATTCAAGTTTAATTTTTATGCTTATGGCTTGCTAAAAACGTGTTATTATTTTAAAAATAATAATAATTTAATATTTTATTACAAATATTTGTAATTATATTTAAATAATTAACACTGATTACTTTTTTGTATTCACTTTTTATTTTAAACTGTGACTAGTTTCGACTCAACAGCGAGCCATTATCAAACTAACTATTTAAACTAACATTAGGATCTTATACCGGGTGTTGACTTGGCGGACGCAACATAGGAAATCACATGTTAATTTTGTAGTGTTCAAATATTGGCTTCCCTATTTATTTTACAGACAAAATTTATTACACTTTTTTGTAGAGGGAAAAATTCTAAATTTATGAATGTTCACACTTAACACTTTACGTTTCTCTAAGTTAAAATAATTAAGAAAAAGTAATGTGATTTTATAAAAATAATGATATACTATGGAATTGATACAACAATTGCGGATATTTCCTGTTCTATTTAAGTTCAATTTAAAGCTTTAAACAAGTGTTTTCCACTCCCAGACTAAGCATGAAGTAAAATTTCGAGTTTAGAAAAGCCCCGTGAAAATTTGTCGAAGGTCGCGCAGCGACTCGAGACGAATTTTCTGGGCTTTTCTAAACTCGAAATTTTACTTCATGCGCCACGCGTATAAAACACTATAATATTGTCAAATTAATGTACATTCGAACTTCACTTAAAATCTGTGTTTTATACGCGTGGCGCATGAAGTAAAATTTCGAGTTTAGAAAAGCCCAGAAAATTTGTCTCGGGTCGCTGCGCGACCCTCGAAAAATGTTCACGGGGCTTTTCTAAACTCGAAATTTTACTTCATGCTTAGTTTGGGAGTGGAAAACACTCGTTTTAAGCTTCAAACTGAACTCTTTTAAAAATCAACAAATGTCAGAAAATTTACATCTAAAATAATTAAGAAAAAGTAATAAGATTTTGTAAAAATAATGACATACCATGGAATTGATACAACAATTGCGGATTTTCCCTGTTTTTTTTAAGTTCAATTTAAAGCTTTAAACAAGTGTTTTCCACTCCCAGACTAAGCATGAAGTAATATTTTGAGTTTGGAAAAGCCTTGTGAAATTTTGTCAAGGGTGGCGCAGCGACCCGAGACAAATTTTCTGGGCTTTTCTAAACTCGAAATTTTACTTCATACGCCACGCGTATAAAACACTATAATATTGTTAAATTTATGTTTATTCCAACTTTACTTAAAATCTGTGTTTTCTACGCGTGGCGCATGAAGTAAAATTTCAAATTTTTACGGGGCTTTTCTAAACTCGAAATTTTACTTCATGCTTAGTTTGGGAGTGGAAAACACTCGTTTAAAGCTTCAAATTAAACTCTTCTAAAAATCAACGAATGTCAGAAAATTTACAGCTAAAATAATTAAGAAAGAGTAATGTGATTTTATATAAAATAATGACATACCATCTAATTGATACAACAATTGCGGATGTCAAAATATCATAAGATATTGCTGTTACTTAATTAACGACAAAAAATATAACGCAAACATCGTGATAACTGTGGTCTGCATACCACTTCATTAGGAGGATTTTTTCTTGTATAGTGTAAATCATTTCGAAAACATTTACTTTAATCAAGTGACTGCGATATCTTTTGCCATTTTGACATCCGCAATTGTTGTTTCAATTCCTTGGCATGTCATTATTTTTATAAAATCACATAACTATTTCTTAATTATTTAAACTTAGAGAAACGTAAAGTGAGAAACGTTAACACGAACGAATTCAGAATTTTTCCCTCTACAAAAAAGGTAATACATTTTGTTTCTAAAATAAATAGAGGAGCCAAAATTTGAACTTTTCGAAATTTACATGGGATTTCCTATGTTGCGTCCGCCAAGGTAACACCCGGTATATACTCAAAGTTATTTATCAAGTAAAAAAAAGGGTCGAAAAGAGGACCTGATAAATAATTTTAACTATATATAAGATCCTAATGTTACAAGATGAAAAGGATACGGGGAAATAAGGAAAGACAAATTTTCACTATTTTACTCGGGAGAAGATAAACAATGGAGTTGCATTTATGATAACAAATAGTTTAAGAAGGAAAGTGATTGAATATAAACCGATAAATGGGAGACCAGCTTATCTAAGAATACAAGGTAAACCTTTTGATCTTTAATTAATAAACGTGTATGCTCCAACGGAAAATTCAGACGATGAAGATAAAGATATAATGTACGAACAAATACAGAAAGCAGTAGAAAAAATACCCAAGCAAGACACAGTAATAATTCTAGGAGATTGTAATGCACAAGTAGGGAAAGAAGACAGAATAAAGGGAGTAGCAGGAAAATTTACTGTACATGAGACAACGAATGACAATGGTAACAGACTGTGCAATTTGGCAGCGGCAATGGGATTTGTAATAGTCAGCACAAAATTTAAGCATCCCACGAGACACAAAATAATATGGATTTCGCCTGCGCGAAAGGAAATCAAATAGACCATATATTGATAAAAAAAGAAAGACAATCTTCTATCAGAGATGTGAGAACGTACAGAGGACCTTGCGCAGATTCTGATCACTATTTAGTAATGGCTAAATTTAAACAAAAGAGAGAAACAGAAAATGTACGAAGAACAAAGCGAAAGAAGTGGAATATTGAGAAGTTAAAATGTGAGATAGTAAAGGAAAATTACATAAAAAGTATAGAAAAACATCTACAAATACCAAATGAGGACGGGTTAACAATCGATTTACAATGGGGAAAAATAAAGGGTTGCATTAGTAAAGCAGCTGATACACAAGTAGGCATGCAAACAAAAATGTATCCAAATGAATGGTAGAATGATCAATGCCAAGAAATGGTAAATGCAAAAGCTGATGCCAGATCAAAAACCAAAGAACACCTTTACCGTCAGGAATATGAAGACAGAAGACGAGACAGTAAAAGATTGCAAAGAAATATAAAAAGGAAATGGCTAGAAAATAAAATTAAAGAAATAGAGAAAGAAAGAAAGCACAAAAACACAAAAAATACTACCAGCAAATTAATGAGCAAAGAAAAACAAGAAAAGGAAAAGTAAATGGCATATAAGACAGGAAAATTGGCCGAAAATGAAGAAGAAACATAGAAAATATGGATAGATCACTTCAAGGAGCTATTAACAACGGAACAAGAAAATGATGAAATAGTTCTAGAAGAGGAGCATGATGAAACTGAAATTGATAATATAAAAGAACCCACAGAAGAGGAAATTGCTGACATAATAAATAAAAGTAACAATGGAAAGTCGCCCGGAAGACGGCCTGAACGCAGAACTAATCAAAAAAAATCTGGAAGAGTAAAAAAATGCCCGAAGAATGGAGCTATGGGACAATCGTACCGATACACAAAAAAGGAGACCAACAGATATGTACAAATTATAGAGGGATAACACTGCTAAACACCACATACAAAATATTTACATCTCTAATATTAGATAAAACATACGAGCATACCATTAAAATAGAAATACTCTTCATTGACTTTAAACAAACCTCTGACACAATTAAAAGAGACCAATTAATGAATGCCCTGAAAGAAATTAAGATTGTAGGAAACCTGAGAAGACTCATTCGAATGACGATGAATGGAACAGTGGCCAGTATTAAAACAGACTATGGGGAGACAGATGAATTTTCTATAAATCAGGGATTACGGCAAGGAGATACTCTTTCAGCAACTCTGTTTAACCTAGCGCTGGACTATATACTCAGAAAAGTTGATAAAAAGACTTTGCGGACTAAGAGTACTCAGATAATAGCATATGCAGACAATATAGTGATTATCACCAAGCAAAGGAAACTCATGGTAGAAGTACTCAGCGAAGTTGAAAAAGAAGCAAAGAAAATGGGAATGGAAATTAACACGGATAAGACTAAATATATGATATGTGGAGACAACTCAAGAGGACATGTAAAAATTGGTTCACATACTTTTGAAGTGGTGGATAAATTTAAATATCTGGAAGTACATTTAACAAACAACGGAAAAAGACAGGAAGAAATTAAAGCAAAAATACAAGCGGCCAATAGAGCAATATATGGTAATAAAAAGATACTGTGGAATAAGACAGCAACAAAAAGAATAAAAACGGATGTGTACAAAACCATGATCAAACCAATTATGACCTACGCGGCAGGGACAATGACGAAGACTCAAAAAGATCAACAGAAACTACTAATAATGGAAAGGAAAATAATGAGAATATTACTTGGACCTTTAAAAATTAACGAAAATGAATATCTGTCCTTCTGCGAAATACGCGAAGAATTAGGAGATGAAGACGTAATTAGCGACATAAAGAGGCAAAGACTAAAATGGCTCGGACATGTGTGGAGAGCAGGCCCTACTGCAACAATAAGGACTGTCCTTGAGTGGAACCCAGGAGGAAAAAAACGACAAGGAAGGCCCAGATCTAGGTGGATTGACGAAGTACAGGAAGATCTTAAGAAGATGGGGATTAATAATTGGAAAACAAGGACAAGCAACAGAAAATAATGGAGAAAAGTAGTAGATACAGCTAAAAGTATTTTATAAATCAAAGTTGAATTCAAAACAATTGGTAAAATGGGGACCGATCCACCCCACAAAAACCGGATCATGAAAGCTTTAGAAAAGAAGCAGCCAGACTCCACATGGGGTGTAGTGCTATTATATATATATATATATATATATATATATATATACAGGGTCGCTACAAAGTATGGAAACACGGCTCTCACGTGAAAACGGCTAAAAACAGAACCACCAAAATTGGGATTTCTAAATGGGATATTTTCTTGAACAATTTGGCGTGAAAAAAGTATTTTCACATACGGACGCCATCTTGAATTTTTTTAAATGGAATTCGATTTTTTTTATTTTACAACTTTTATAGACCTTATAATTCTGATTATAACCATGTACCTTTTTTTAAATACTTGTCTTTTCATCGATAAACCGGACTTTGAAAAGTATGGAAACAGAGAAATATTTTGAGAACGGTTTATCGGAATGTCCTGAAATTTTGCAAAGGTTTAGAGTACGTTAAGGACTTCAACTTGCATTTTTTTATTTTTTCATATTCATTTGTTTTGTAAATATTCTATTTTTGGTCGAAACTTAATAATAAAAATTAACAATTTCAACTTAAAAAAATAGTTGTCTTTGAAAACAGTTTTCATTAGCCTGTTAAACTTGTAAAAAACATGGTATTGCAGCATTTAGAAAAAGTACTCGTTTGGCTGTTTTCATACTTTTCAAAGTCCGGTTTATCGATGAAAAGACAAGTATTTTAAAAAAAAAGGTATATGGTTGTAATCAGATTTATAAGGTCTATAAAAGTTGTAAAATAAAAAAAATCGAATTCCATTTAAAAAAATTCAAGATGGCGTCCGTATGTGAAAATACTGAGAATCATTTTTGATTTTTTCACGCCAAATTGTTCAAGAAAATATCCCATTTAGAAATCCCAATTTTGGTGGTTCTGTTTTTAGCCGTTTTCACGTGAGAGCCGTGTTTCACCATTTTTTCCAAACTTGAATCGATTCGGAGATTTTACGGTTGGGCCACCATGTAATTCCGATATAATATATATCGCCGAACCCTGATTAAAATACGAAAAAGTGACTCTGGCTTGCGAAAACTGTTTATAATTCTTGAATCTTGTAAGCGTTAACTTCGTGGTACATTTTGATATAATAAAAACACTTGACTTTTTTCTACCGCTTTTATTGGTAAGTGGTATACACAAATATTATAGTACTATATTAGCTCGCGCTTCATTAAGCAAAAGTTTCATTTAATTTAGCGAAATACCGGTCAAAACTTAGCTATTGCAATCCCTAAATAAATGCCATGCATATTTTTAAACTATTGTTTTTCTTTATCAGTAGATTTAAAAAAAAGGTAAATTTAAATTGGAAGACTTTGTTAATTGAGCCATATAATTCTATGTAGTTTAATTTGAATCATTTAGATTTAAAATACTTCTTGATTGAATTATGTATAATTATAGGTATGCAGTTTATTTTAATTAATGTATTATTAACTTATCATTTAGTTGTTTACGGTATTATGATTGTATTTATTAGGTTATTTAAAAATATTTAATTTAAATAAAGTGGATTAAGTGAACAAATGGTGGACGCGCCAAACAAAATATACATACGCCAATTTGGGAAAAATCAAAGAACGTTTATTTATAATCAAATTTACACGACGAGGGCAGCTTTTTCCGAGCGATGATTTATTATTTGTTTGATAAAAAAATATACGATCGCCCAAAATAAAATTTCAAACATCCATATTTTATACAGATAAAGTGAATCATCTGAAAAAATAATGTAGACTTCTTTTAGACGATTAAACAAAAGTGAGTAGAAAATATACTAACATTGTCTTGATTGTCTTCAATTGTAGTACTGATTAATTGGTTTACCAATTTACTGGTAAATCATAAAAATACTCTGTAAAATTCCAGCAATTTGATGATTTTTACCGGTATTTCGACAATATTGTTTGCGTTCCGTTGTTCTAATTTAATACTACTTTTTTGTACAGGGTGAGCGAAACTCGATTTCTCAGCTCTATTATGAGAAAGGGAATAACGATAGAAATAATATGAAAAGAGGTTCATAAATGTGATTGAGTAAGGTCCATTTTAAGCCAAAATTGCATATTTTTCTAAATTTGGAAACTAAGGTAATGACGTCATCAAATATTTTTTCCCAGAAACATACCTATATTTTTGGCTATTTAAATAGAGCTAATATTTCTAAATAAACTTTGTAGAGAAACAAATTTGGTATCTTTTTCCATTAAAAAATTACAAACAAACTTTAAAAAAAGTATTATCAAAAATTCACAATTGTCACGACTTAAATAAGTAGCCTTTGAAAGCAAATAACAATGTCGCGTTTGCCAATAATTAAATTAATGGTTGACAAATATTGTTTTGTTGTTATTTGATTTTGAAAAATGTTTACGCACAACGAAAATGTCGACATCTTATTGGTTTATGGAGAATCTCAAAAGAACCCTAGAAGAGCAGTTCAGTTATACGCCCAGAGATACCCTGAACGTGTTATTCCAACCTTAAAAATATTTGCAAGATTGAAACGCAATTAACGTGAAAACAATGAGGCATTATCTGCTTGAAAGGGAAGACAAATTGCTAAAAGGATGAATTCTGACAATATTGTTGCCACTGTTTTGCAGTATTTTCAGGACCATCCAGGAACTCGATTCGGCAAGCCTGTCGTGAGTTGAATTTAAAATATTGGTCGGTACGACCAATTTTTAAAGGAAATGGTTACCACAATTATAAACTTCACAACTTAGAACTCTTGTCAGATCAACATTAACGAAGAATAAATGATTGTGTCCAAGTGATGGTAAACTTAAAGATCAATGACAATCGATTTTTCCAGCATGTGTTGTGGACGGATGAAAGCTGGTTTGCTAGTAACGGTAAGCCTAATAAAAAAATAAACATTTTTGGACTGTTTTGGGCGAACGATGCTGTCCTCCTGGTTCTGAAGACTCGTTCGAAGTATCGTGTATTGTTAATTAACAACAACAGAGTTTAGTTTAACTCGTCAGAATTAACAATCTTTTATTTTAATGACAAATTGAGTTTTTTTATGACATATATAAAATAAATTCTATCCAAAAACAATTACACAAACTAGATCAAAAAAAATATTACAAATGACCCAAACATGCCGCCCGCCTTGAAATATCTGATTTTTCAATAGTTAATTAAAACGAAGAAACAAATTAAATATTTGTGTATAAAATACAAGTATTTGTCTGATTATTTAAAGTCAATTGGTAAAGGGCACAAACTCATTATAGAACGCTTTAATACACTCGGCGGTATAAAGGCAGGAGAGAAGGATAAAATGGAAAAATTGGATTATAGATATTACGCAGGTTGGAGTTTTCTCAGAAAGTTTCTGGATTGCCGGAACGCTTAGGCGGGAACGATGTAGCTCCAACTGGGTTCTATTGATTAACAGCTTCCTCGCGGTGGTGGACCTTTTGTCGCTGAGTGGACGTTGAGTCGCTTAGTGGACTGGTCGCTGAGTGGACTGGTCGCTGATACCGCCGAGTGTGTTAAATCTTAAAACCAAGCGTTGATGTTAATATCCGGTTCGAAGGACCAATGTTTTGGGCGAACGATGCTGTCCTCCTGGTTCTGAAGACTCGTTCGAAGTATCGTGTATTGTTAATTAACAACGACAGAGTTTAGTTTAACTCGTCAGAATTAACAATCTTTTATTTTAATGACAAATTTAATTTTTTTATGACATATATAAATTAAATTCTATCCAAAAACAATTACACAAACTAGATCAAAAAAAATATTACAAATGACCCAAACATGGACTACTAAAAATCCACATTTTGTCAAACCGATTGAAAACCAAGGACTTTGGTGTGGTATTATTTATGGGCATTTGATTGGTCCATATTTTTACGAAGGAGGTTTACGCAGTGAGCAATATTTGCAATTTCTTCAAGAACTTCCTGTGCTTCTCGAAATGTACCATTACAGCTGCGAGCAAACATGTGTTTTCAGCATGACTGAGCTCCGCCGCATAAAGCATGAGTTGTCTAACAATATTTAAATGAAACTTATGGAAAAAATTAGATGGGTATAAATGGACCGATATGGTGGGCGTTTAAATCACCGGACTTGACCCCACTAGACTTCTCCTTGTGGGAAACTTTGAAAAACAGAGTTTACAAAACACCATCTGTTAACTTGAAACATTTAAAAGAAAATATCACACATGCTTGCGATGAACTATCTAGAGAAATGTTACGTAAGGCTTTAGTGATAGAAGTAAGGCTGAGATTAGATTTAGTTTAAAACACTTTGTTTTAAAACAGTGTTTTAAACATGTTTAAAAACAGCCATGGTGTTTTAAACGGTTTTGTTTTAAACATGTTTTAAATCTTAAATTTCTTTAAAACATGTTTTAAACGTTAACTTTGTTCAAAACGTTTTTTTTTATTAGCTTAGATTTGCTAAATTATATTTTTTTAAAGATTTTTTGTTTACATTTTTAAGTTTTAACTAATTTGTTGAAAATATTTCACACTACATTGATAAACTTAACATTGTATTACAATAAAATATCACAACTGTGTGTGATGTATTGTGATTTTTAAATACGGGGAATCTTTCTTTCGGGTATACGTATGCATACATTGTAAATTTTACGACATTCGTTGCTTTTTTAAAAGATTTCAATTTGAATCTTTAAACGAGAGTTTTCCACTCCCAGGCTAAGCATGAAGTAAAATTTCGAGTTTAGAAAAGCCTGAAAATTTGGATTGGCCGCGTAGCGAAGCGGAGCGGCCAATCCAAATTAGGCTTTTCTAAACTCGAAATTTTACTTCATGCGCCACACGTATAAAACACTGAAATATCGTAAAGTTTAAAATATACGGCTTTAGCAATCTAATATGTAGATGTGAATAAAACGTAAGTCAAATTCTGCGCTAAAAAAATTGTTTAAAACAGTGATTATAGGCAACCCAATAACTCTAACGTATATTAGGTTGCCTATAATTGTTGTATTATGTGTGTGTTTTTGAACTTCACTGTAAATCAGTGTTTTTAAGCGTGGCGCATGAAGTAAAATTTCGAGTTTAGAAAAGCCTAATTTGGATTGGCCGCTCCGCTTCGCTACGCGGCCAATCCAAATTCTTAGGCTTTTCTAAACTCGAAATTTTACTTCATACTTAGTCTAGGAGTGGAAAACACTAGTTAAATGCCCCAAATAATCGCTTTGAAACAACGAATTCCCGCAAATTTAAATAACGCTGTAATTATCGGGATATATATATTCAAAAGAAAAATGATCTGTTGTTCTGTTTTAAACAAGTTTTAAACGTGTCTTAAACATGTTTTAAACATGTTAATCATTAATGTTTAAACGCTGTTTCGATGAAAAAACACGCTTTGTTAAAAAAAAACTGTCTGTTTTAATTAAAATGAAAAAAAAAAAAACGTTTTTTTGACAACCCTGTTTAGAAGTAGAAGGTGGATATATTGAAATTTTGTTGCAGTGATTGTCTACATACTTTGTTTCTTTCTGTATTAATTTGTTAAGTGTTAAATCGCGCTTAACACTAAACAAATTAATAAAGAAAGAAACAAAATATGTAGACAATCACTGCAACAAAATTTCAATATATCCACCTTCTACTTCTAAACAGGGTTGTCAAAAAAACGTGTTTTTTTTTCAAACTTATGCGTATAATTATTTTGTTCTTATATATTTTTTGTAATGTTGTAAAAAGGATAAATCCTTAGATTATTAAATAAATAATAGTAATATAGTAACATATTATGTGTTTTTTAATGTTTAAATAATGATAATTAATAATATTAATTAATAATGTTTCATTATTTACAGATGCGACTTTGATATTTGCTTCCAAAGGCTACTTGTTTAAATCGTGACAATTATGAATTTTTGATAATATTTTCTTTTGAGTTTGGTTATAATTTTTTAACGGAAGATGATAGCAATTTTTTTCTCTACTATGCCTATTCAGAAAAATCAGTGCTTTTTAAATATCCAAAAATAAAGGTATGTTTCTGGGAAAAAAAAATTGATGACGTCATTACTTCAGTTTCCAAATTTAGAAAAATATGTAATTTTGGCTTAAAATGGACCTTACTCAATCCCATTTATGAACCGCTTTTCAGATTTTTTTCTATCGTTTTTCCTTTTCTTATAATAGAGCTGAGACATCAAGTTTCGCTCAACCTGTACACATAAAGGTGATTTTTCCATTGATTTTGAGATATTATCTTTTTCATATTTAATAGTTATTTAAATAACGCTAACAATCACAAGCGCTAACAAACACAAATTTTTGTTATATTTATAATGTTGATGAATTTCGTTAATTGTGTTGGTTTACGTCTATTTTCGGTGCTTTGAGATTTGTAAGGTTTTCTTCAATATTTTATTGAATATAAATGCAATAATCAGCCAAGTCCATTTTTTATGAGAAAATGAGTTAAGTATTTAATATTCTTATAAAGTTTTAAATTGTGTGTTATAGCATCATGCAACAATCTAGTTTGAATTAGCAGTGCATTGGTGTATTGTTATAATAATAATAATTCATTTATTTCCAAGAAGAATTTTTACATTCATGGGTGAGTCGACAGTGATGTTGAGCCAATTAACTTAATAATAGCATAATATAAGACCTACAATAATAGTAATGTAAATATAGAACGAAAGTAATGTAGTTATAAGTAATAACACATGCTTCACAAAAAATAAACTTATAACTAGGTGAACAGATTAAAATATTTGTAAATCTAAGATATGGTAACACTCACAAGTTTTAAAATAGATAAAACTTATAGCTAATAAATGTGTAGAGATAAAATACAGTAAAAAATAAATAAAAGTTCTAACTAACAATACAGATTAAAATATTTTTATAAATAGAGACATAACACAGAATGCAAGAATGGTACGCGATGAAACCACCAGTATCTATGCATTGTCACTGCAGTATCTAATATATTCATCTATTGTATAGAAGCTCTGTTCGAGTATAATGAGTTTTAGCTGTTTTATTAGGTTTTTGGTAGGCAGTACTTTGAGGCAACGAGGTAAGTTATTGTATAGTTTGATAAGTTGTACCACACAGGAATGTTCTACATAGCTATGTTTGTGCTTCGGAATTGTAATATTTTGGTTTCTGACATTGTATGAGTGTGTATTTTGATTTATATTAAATAGATGCATATTATTTGTTATAAATTTAATAGATTCGAATATATACAGGCTGATCAGTGGCATGATCTTGAGTGTCTTAAACAACTCGCGGCAGCTTGTATTTGGCTTCTTATTGCACATTGCCCGAATTAGCCGTTTTTGCATTAATAATAATAATAATAATAATAATAATAATTTATTACGGAATCACCTTTTTAACAAAATAATACAAACAAATATATATCAGTGTTACAATAAAATAAATCATAACATATGCAAATAAATTAAACCAGAAATAAGAAATAATATAAACTAAAACTAAAATTAAATCTTACCAATAACAGATGAAATTAAGAGTTATGTGTATATACTGATCGACAATAAATTGACGCAGCATAGCGTTTATTATGTGTTGGAGAGTAATAAATGCACAAACAATAGGAGGAAGCAAGATAGATTATAAACAATACAATTGCGAATGACAGATTATTTGACAATTAGATTGATTATCATTGACCGAAATTTGACAAACAGGTTAATAATTATTTTCAAATAGAGATTTAACACACAAATAGAGATTTAAAGTAATTTCTTAAGTTGCCGCTTGAATGTAACGAACGAACTCCCAAATACATCAAATTTAGCGTCACAATTGAGCACATTTATGCATCTTATTATTCTATTCAATGGACTGTTTAATGTGTTCAATGTAATGCTGATATTAAATTCCATAGATGAGATCCCAAGTTTATATGACATAAATTTTAAAAATTTGTTTTGTACTATTTCCAATTTTTCTATATGAGTAGAATAAAATGGAGACCATATTATACTACCGTATTCTAGCTTCAATCGTACTAGGGAACAGTAAAGCAATCTTAACGTCGAAATATTAAACATTGAAGTGTTTCTAAAAAGGAATCCAAGATTTCTCATTGCCTTGCGTGAAATTAACTCGATATGCTGGTTGAAATTTAATTTAGAGTCGAATGTAACACCTAAATCTTTTATTACATCAACTTTGTCTAACACAGAATTATTTAAGACATATGAGAAATTAATTTCCGCAATCCTTCTAGATAATCTCATGTGTTTACACTTACTGACATTGAGATTCAAATCATTCTGAGCACACCAACTCTGTAAACGATCCAAGTCCGCCTGAACCATGCAGTTATCCTCAGATTTTAAAATTGCTTTATACAATTTCAAATCATCTGCAAACAGAAGATATCTACAATTTTCCAGCGACTGACCTAGATCATTTATAAACAGCAAAAACAGGATGGGTCCACTATGTGTTCCTTGTGGAACCCCCGATGGTACATGTACACATCTAGATGTAAAATTCCCTATCCTTACTGATTGAGTCCTATTGCTCAGGAATGACTGAATCCAATTGATTACGTCAACATTAAATTGGCAGTCCCACAGTTTATTAATGAGCAATATATGATTCACCCTATCGAACGCCTTGGAGAAATCTGTATAAATAGCATCAACGTGATACCCCTTCTCCAAGGCATCCAATATGTACGACTGGTAAACCAATAAATTTGTCACTGTTGAGCGTCCAGGGCAAAAACCATGCTGTTCCGGAATTATTATGTTTTTTGATAACCACTGTAATTTATTTGAAATAATTTTGTCTTTGACAAAATTATTTCAAATAAATACTTTAGGAATTGCAGATTGAAGATCAACTCCTCTATAATTCGTGATTTCACTTTTTTCCCTCGATTTGTAAATTGGTACCAAAAAACTATGTTTCCAAAAAGCAGGGAATGTGAATGTGACAAACACTCTTAGAACATTCGTCTGTGTAGTACAACCCTAAAACACAATGCCATATATTAACCGTGATTGACAATTGACAATATACCAACCTGGCAGCTTCTTGGTTAATGTCGCTTCTAGTTGAATATATTAGATACGCATATTTTGAGATTGTTGAGCAGATTTTGTTTATATGGGTATCCCATTTCATGTCATTTTGTATCTCTATTCCTAAGAACTTGACGTTTTTGGTTTCATTTATCTTCTCACATTTTAAGGACACATTTGTTGCGCCCATTGGCGCTTTAATGTTCATGACATACGCCTTTGATGTGTTTGCCATTAAATTGTTAGACTCGAGCCATGCACTTAGTTGTCCTAAAATGTCTTCTGCTGCTGTATTTAGCTCATTTAAGGATTTATCTTTTTTTGTTAGTTCCGTGCATAATAATCATTATGTTTTTATTTCTTGCATGTAAACAGTTTTTTGTCTCTCCACAACATTTTATAAAACTGAACTTAACTGATAATTGCATTGAATCCCTCAATTGGTTAATTCAATGTTACTTTATGTTAAATTGTTAACTATCACTAATTTTTATAATTCAATTTTGAGATGTTCATCAATCTACTAAATAATTATGACACTTAAAATAAATTTCCCAAGTTGATTAAAGTATATTTAAACATTAACACAACCTTGTGGTGCTTGCTAAGAACAGTGGTAAAAAACAGTAGTAGTCAAAAACAGGTTGAGAATCACTACTTTAAACCAATATTTTATTGTTTATAAATGTAACTTGCTGTTTAAAAATTGCACAATAAAAAGTTGCATATAAAAATGTATAAGTATAAAAGCACTATAGAACATTTGTAATCCTTTTTAGAATATTTGTTTTAGGAAAACCTTTCGGATTGATCGGTTGATTGATTGTTTGACAATTGTTTTGAAGTGCGCGTGTTCGTTTGTATGCGTCGCAGAAACAAAGGTCTTGATTATTATTGCTAAAGCTAATTTTATATTTTGCGCATCTACCCTTGAAGTTAAACGAAACATTTGCACGTCCGTTAATAATAGCGTCCCGGTCATCAAGGAAACCACCAATAACGTTCGTTATTTTCGATTTTGAGGTCAGCGCGTGTTTTCGCTAAAATTCTACCCTTGATAAACATTATAAAAAGATTAAATTTATTAAAAGAACCTTTTAAATAAGAATAAACTACATGTATTTTTGATCAACTAAGATCTGAAAGTGTTGGCAATATTTTGTGCTTTTTAAAAAAACTGTCTGGATGTTATACAAACAATTCTTCTTTTAAGTTTACATCCCGGTGTATACGCTGTAAATGTTAAAGCAGTCATTGATTTTAATAAAGCATTCAACTTAAAGCTTCTAACAAGTGCATGAAGCATGAAGTAACATTTCAAGATTAGATAAGTCTAAAAATGTAGATTGGTCCTAATCTATAATTTCTAGATCAGGGCTGGCCAACCCAAATTGCTTAGAAACCGAAGTTTTTTTTTTAAATTCATTTTTTGTTCGATATTTTATTTATTATCTAGAAGTTTAAAACAGTATTTTTGCATTTTCTACATTTTGAAAAGTTTTGAAATTTTTCTTTTAAGTATACGCATTCCACAGTATACGCTGTAAATTTTCAGATGTTTGTTGCTTGTAAGAAAGTTCAATTTTAAAAGTTCAATCGAAATTGTACTTCATGCTTAACGAGGGAGTGGATAAGCGCCAGTAGCTTTTAATTCAGCGATTTTCAACAACGATTGGCTGAATAAATACAGAGCTATATTGGGATATGTATACTTAAAATAAAATGTCACTGTGTGTCAATGATGTCTTGAAATATGATATGTATATAATATATACAATTACGAAAATGTTATTCGTGAAAATGCAAACAATGTCTTAACTAATAAGACAACTTAAGACGATAAATATCCATTGAAACAACTACTTCCCGTGCAAATACAACTCCGGATATTGAATAATACAAGGAAATATTTAAAATATTATTTAATTTGATTTGTTACAACGCTCTATTAAAGTATATGTAACGTTTAGGTCAAATTCTCTTCAAACCAACTAACAAATACAAATTAAAAATGAAAGGAGAAATAACATAAAATTAGAAGTGAGCATCTCCTAGACTAAGCATGAAGTAAAATTTCGATTAGAAAAGCCCCGTGAAAATTTATCGAGGGTCGCGCAGCGACCCGAGACAAATTTTCTGGGTTTTTCTAAACTCGAAATTTTACTTCATGCATCACGCGTATAAAACACTATAATATTGTCAAATTTATGTATATTCAAACTTCACATAAAATCTGTGTTTTATACGCGTGGCGCATGAAGTAAAATTTCGAGTTTAGAAAAGCCCAGAAAATTGGTCTCGGGTCGCTGCGCGACCCGAGACAAATTTTCACGGGGCTTTTCTAAACTCGAAATTTTACTTCATGCTTAGTCTGGGAGTGGAAAACACTCGTTTAAAGCTTCAAGTTGAACTCTTTTGAAAATAAACGAATGTAAGAAAATTTACAGATAAAATAATGAAGAAAAAGTAATTTGATTTTTAGGTCAAATTCTCTTCAAACCAACTAACAAATACAAATTAAAAATGAAAGGAGAAATAACAAAAAATTAGAAGTGAGCATCTCCTAGACTAAGCATGAAGTAAAATTTCGAGTTTAGAAAAGCCCCTTGAAAATTTGTCTCGGATCGCGCAGCGACCCGAGACAAATTTTCTGGGTTTTTCTAAACTCGACATTTTACTTTATGCGCCACGCGTATAAAACACTATAATATTGTCAAATTTATGTATATTCGAACTTCACTTAAAATCTGTGCTTCATACGCGTGGCGCATGAAGTAAAATTTCGAGTTTAGAAAAGCCCAGAAAATTTGTCTCGGGTCGCTGCGCGACCCTCGACAAATTTTCACGGGGCTTTTCTAAACTCGAAATTTTACTTCATGCTTAGTCTGGGAGTGGAAAACACTCATTTAAAGCTTCAAGTTGAACTCTTTTAAAAATCAACGAATGTAAGAAAATTAACAGATAAAATAATTAAGAAAAAGTAATGTGATTTTATAAAAATACTGACATACCATGGAATTGATATAACAATTGCGAATGTCAAAATAGTTGTTGTTTCAATTCCATGGCATGTCATTATTTTTATAAAATCACATTACTTTTTCTTAAATATTTTAACTTAGAGAAACGCAAAGTGATAAACGTTAACACGAATGAATTCAGAATTTTTCCCTCTACAAAAAAGGTAAATACGTTTTGCTTCTAAAATAAATAGGGGAGCCAAAGTTTGAACATTTCAAAATTTACATGGGATTTCCTATGTTGCGTCCACAAAGTCAACACCCGGTATATGCTGAAAAATGTTCAGGCATCATTCAAAATTGTAATAAGTTGTTTATCTTGAACTTCACATTATTTCAGTTTTTTGGCGCATGAAGTAAAATTTTGAGTTTAGAAAAGCCTGAAAATGTACTTCATGAAAACACTCGCTAGAAGCTTCACATTGAACACTTAAAAAAACAATTATTAACTATTTGTCGTTTTTGGGGGACGTCGCCATGATTAAGTCGAGGTGCCAGTCAATGTATGACTTAATCGTAATTCAATTTTTAGCCATGATTAAGTACCTGCGCTGCAAGTGGGCAAACTCTATTTGAAAGCCATTAACAACACCAAACCGGGCGTCGTAATTAAAAACCCATAGTAATAGTATATTACATTACAAGTGTGGTAAACAGCATATTACGTGCGAGTGTAGAGTTAAACACGAGCCGCGCAGCGGCGAGTGTGATAACTCCACGAGCACGTAATATGCCTACCACACGCGTATTGTACATAGTTTTACCTGCAACCACCTATATAGTTTTCATGCGAACACCAAATATAGTAATGTAGATTTAAGTAGCAACTGGCAAAAAGTTTTATTTTTATCTATTTTCATATTATTTTGTGCAAACTAGTTATTATAATGATAATGATTATTTATAACTACAGAACAGTTATTAAAAGAAAAGCTACCATTTCGCATTGAGTTTTGTGTATTAACTGCAATATGTTGGTTTTCATTGCTTTCTGCATTGCTTTTGACTTCAGGTGCTTGTGAAATGTAAGGTTGTTTATCACAAATTACCGCAGGCTCAATAGCTGTTTCCATGTGTTCGTTTTCATAGTTTTCTCTGTTGCTTGCAATTTCAGGAGTTTGTGCAGCTGTTCTTCTAGGGCCATGTGAAGTGGAAGGTTGATCGTCACTAAGCAGAATGGGATCAATAGCTGCACAAATTTTTTTTGAAATTGCAATTTTAGACTCAGCTACCTTTGAGGACTGCCATCCGCCGTGTTGTTTTAGTTGAAGTAAGTCACCACCGGCGTTCGCAAAAATAGTTTCTGACGAGCGTCTGTAACTGTGTCCTGTGAACGACTTAGCATCTGGCAAATTTAGATATGTCGCTACTAAGCTAGGTACAAGCCCGATTTTATTGATTCCAACGGGTTGCAGGGTACACTTTTCATTTTGGTAATTGATAAAAAATGGCAAATTTTTCAAATTTGCTTGGGGAGGACGAAGACTCATATACTTTTTAATTATACAGTATTGGTTGCCGGTCACTACAAAAGTCCGATCAATTTTTGTTTTTGTGTCCAACAATTTTACTATCAAGTGGTTTCCAGTATCTTCTACGTCTTTAAGGTATAAATTCCTCAATTTTTCGGCAAGCGCCGCTAATACCCATAATTAGTAGCACCTACAATTTTAAGCTAATTATTCAAAGTTTCTAGATTGGTCTAAATACTTACTTTTGTTAGCAAAAATTTACTATCCGGCGCATTAGCGATGAAATTTCTAATGTGTTCTGGTTCTAAAACACTTGATGTTTTTCGTTTGTGATTATGCATTTTTCTTTTCAAAAATGCTTTTAAATTCAAATATTTTGATATGTCCACTTGATGTTTGTTGTTAATCGTGGTTTTTAGCATTGAGTAACAACTCCAAAGTGATGCTGGTCCTAGTGTTTTGCTGAGATCATCAAAATATACCACAAGCACATTTTCAGTAAAGGATTTAATCTTTCTCGAGCTGAGCCATTCCATAAATTTCGTATAACATTTTATGTACCGCGCCCGCGATTTTTCGGGTAATTGCATATCATTAATCGCTTTGGCACGTGCGGCCACATCCGAAAGCGTTAATTCACAGTCGCTTCAGACATTACCTGAATAACGTGTCGCACTTGTACTTTTCAAAACTGACGTGTGTCATTTTTTTGTTACAATAAACGCGTGATTATGACAGTGTTTTCTAGATCAGTAAGGTGGTTAAGAAAACACTGTTTTCTTATGTGGTTGCAGGTAAAAATAATAACAACACGTATTTTTCTCATAACACGAAATTATCATTTTGCGGCACTTCATCCACACGCATGAACTAATTGAACAATGTCGCAGCTTCATTAATGCGAAACACGCATTTCGCCGAGCGGAGCGCATTTGCAAACAATCGCCTTTTGTATTTCGGGTAGGTTATTTATCAACAAAGGCCCGGCGCATAATTTATAATATTTCTGCGCCGTCACTGAATTATTGATAAGAGGGTACATCCTCGAATCGACGGTCAGTATCCGTCTCTATTTTCTTTATTTCATTTTACAAATTAAACAGGAAGTTGACGGGATAAACAGAGCGTTTGAATAATAATGGAATAATAATAATAATAATATTAACGGCAATCGCCTTTTACAAAAAATAATGATAAATATAAATGTAAATGTAAAACTATATGTAAAACTATAAACCCCTAATATAAAAATAAATATAAAAATAACTAATAAACCTAAATATAAATGTAATGGAACCAAAAAGAAAACAATTAATTTAATATAAATTCACTATTAAATTTCCCGATTTAAAATCACTTTAAAGTTTTTTCCATTATTATTAAATAAGTCAAAACATGGCTTACTGTTTAACTTATTACCAATCCCTAGGAGTCTTGATAACGAATTTATCTGGCTTGATGTCGTTCGATGTGCATCCAAGTTAAATATTGTGTTGGAGCGTGTTTTCCTTTTAGGCACATGTAGACCCACTGCACTTAGGAGGGAGGGAGAGTCTATAACGCCATTCATTAGACGATGCAGAAAGAGCACATCAGCAATCTCTCTGCGTTCCTTTAGTGACTTTAAATTTAGGTAGGTTTGAACAAAATTGTACTCTCCAGGGATATGCTGCCTTCCAAGCTTAAATTCTACACACCTCAAGAACTTTTTCTGTACAGCTTCTAAATTAGCAATCTTATTTGTAAAAGATGTCCAAAATTGCTGCCTTCCAAGCTAAAATTCTACACACCTCAAGAACTTTTTCTGTACAGCTTCTAAATTAGCAATATTATTTGTAAATTAAATTATTATTTGCAGTAGTAATCACAGCAAATGACATTGATGAAGCCAGAATAAAAGTAGCTAATGTATTGTCGCAATTTAGTAAATGGTGTAACATAAATAAATTAATTGTTAATGTTGATAAAACGGTAGTAATGCGTATGTCTAACATATATAACAAGTCTGACTCAATTTGCTTTAATTTCGAGAGTAATGACATAAAAACGGTCGACTCAACAAAATATTTAGGGATAAGTATTGACCAACATCTACAGTGGAATAGTCATATTGAATTTTTAGCTTCAAAAATGAATAAATCTTATTATTTAATATCTAGAATAAAAAATCAATTTCATAAAAATTTTATCGTAAACATATACTATGGACTTATATACTCATACCTATCCTATAATATTACACTGTGGGGACAGTCATGTCAAACAAACCGATTATTTATCTTACAAACAAGAATTATTCGCTTAATATTCAACTTAAATTACTTAGATTCTTGCAAAATGGTTTTTATTCAAGAAAAGATTTTAACACTACCTTGCATTTACATTTTAAAAATGTTATGTTATATTCACTCAAATAAATTTACTTTCATAAGACATTGGGACATTCATAGCTACCAAACTAGAAATAAAGAGAAATTAGTATCATACCAACACACACATTCATTCTGTGGTAAAGCTCCTCAGCCAGCCGGTATTAACCTGTATAACAAACTTCCAGAGTCGCTGACAGGATTGACACTAAGTAAATTCAAGTCCAAATTAAAAGCTTGTCCGCAAATAAATGCATTTTACAGTATAGAAGATTTTGAACATTTTAATCATTCGGAAATAACTTAAAATTATCCAACTGACCAAATTTTATTTTTTATTTAATACATGCATATCAACATTTTAATGTATCACTGTAATCAAATGTCCTTATACTCTGTAGTTTATATTGTAATATTTTATTTCTACTTATTTATATCATATATTTATTTCTTTGACGTGTCTAATATTGTAAAATTAAACAATGAAGGACCAATAAACAATTTGATTTGATTTGATTTGTAAAAGATGTCCAAAATTTGAGAAGCATAATCCACCTGAAATCTTACCAGTGAACAGTACAATGTCTTCAAACAGTCCGTGCTCAGATCTTTTCCTATTTGCCATACAAATCCCCATGTTCTGAAGGTTTTCTTAACGGCCGCTGATATTTGAAAATTGAATATGAATTTATTAAACATTAAAAGTGCGATTCTTTTCGCAATCTACAACAAGTTAGTCTTACAAAGACTATATCAAACACTCATTGAAATAGATATACACTCATTGATATAGTCTTTGTAAGACTAACTTGTTGTAGATTGCGAAAAGAATCGCACTTTTAATGTTTGAAGTATTCTGCAACCAAGAATTAGCAATTTCATTTATACTGTGAATTTATTGTCAAATATTACTCCCAAGTCTTTTATTTTATCCACTTTTGAAAGAGCAGATGAGTTGATGGTGTATTGATAATCTACGAACGTTCTAGATCTGTATACAGACATGTAGTAGCATTTTGAAAGATTTAAATACAAATTGTTATCAATACACCATTCGTTTAAGTGCATAATCGAATTCTGCAAATGATCGCAGTCATCAATGGAGCGAATAATTTTGAAAATGTTTAGGTTGTCGGCAAACAATAAAAAGTTTGAATCGGGAATGGCATCTTGTAAGTCAAACAATAAAACACTGTTTATCACTTTGTTTGTATAACAATTGGTTTATTTGGTGACTATAGTTTCGATACTACACGTATCATTATCAAACCGTTAGTCTACGAAGTAGAAGCCTCTATAGTCAGTGAATCTTGTAAGTCGTTGATAAAAAGTGAAAAGAGTATCGGTCCGCAGTTAGATCGTTGGGGAACACCTGATGTAGCATATAGCGGCTTAGATACGAACTCCTTAATTCTGACGTACTGTTTACGTTCTTTTAAGTATGATGATAACCATACTACAGTACTAGGGCACAGCCCGATAGATTCCAATTTATGAAGCAATAAATTGATGTTGATTCGATCAAATGCCTTGGTGAAGTCAGTATAGACTGTGTCTACTTGATGTCCATCATCCAAAGCACCTGATACAAACTGTTTATACTCCAATAAATTAGTTATCGTGGATCGACCGTTTACAAAACCATGTTGTTTGTTTGACATAACCTGCTTTGAAAACCAAGCTAATTGATTTGCCACAATTTTATCCAATATTTTTGGTATAGTAGATTGTACAGCGTGTAAACGAACTACTGTACAGGCTCTCTACCACATAAGGGGCAGCGTTTAAATAAACAATACCTACATTTGAAATTACCATACCTTTAGTAGATAGCTCACAAATAATTAAAATAATTAATAATAATAGGCCACATGTTTGTGGTATCTGGTATACGCGCACATTGCGTATTTTAAGAGAGATTCCACATAAACTGGTAGTTTTTAAACGATTTGGATATCGAATTACACCATCCAGAGAAAAGTGGGTCAGATTGTGAAGAATTATGTCTATGTTGTTATTGTGATTTTTTTTATACGTGACCCAGTTTCATCTAGTAATTCTAGACAGTGCGTGTGTGTGTGTAGTGCGTGCTAAGTGATTTATACGTCTCGATAGTGCGTGCGAAGTGATTTATGCGCCTCGCAGTATTAAAAGTAAATAAAAAATACAACAACTTACGCATCCACGAAAAATATCATGAACACAGGTAACCAGAAGTTCTCAAAAAGTAAAAAATGCATGAAAAATTATGAAAAATCCTATTTTTTTTTCCGATTTTATTTTTGCTGCAATTGGTGTCAAAATATTTTGTGTATACGCCCTTAAGATGTACATTAGTTCGATTACATGCTGTATACAGATTACATGCTGTATACAGATCCCTCTTTGAACAGTGTCCTTCTTACCAGATTTATGAAGTGGAATTATGAAGCTGTCTTTCCAATTTGATGGTACAATACCAAAAGAAATGGATTTATTAAATAGATCGTAAATTGGTTTACAGAGAGAATATTGGAAAATTGGCCCTAGGCGAATTGGAGGTTTGTAAATGTTGATGGGTTAATGATTAAATCCCATTTGTTGTTTAAGTAAAAGTATTCGAATCAAAAATGTTAGTGGAGTGGAGAGCAGTCGTTTAAAAATCCTTAAAACGCTTGAATCTGAGGTTTTCTGGCGCCCAACGTGGGGCAGGCTAACGCTGTGGGCCCTAGTTGGGCGCCATAAATCGCAAGCACTTAAATTTAAACCTTTCCACTGAATCAGCGTTTCTGAGTTTGGATTTGGACGCCACGCGTCCAAATCCAAACGCACAGGCTTTTGTAAACTCGAAATTTTACTTCATGCTTTGTCTGGGAGTGGAACACTCGTTTAAGCTTCAAAATGAACGCTTATTAATTTCATTTTTTCTAAACTTATTGATTAATGATTAAATACGCTTTAATTTTTTCCTAAAATTTTGTATATACTTGTTAAGAATTGTTAATTTCCCGTGATTCAATAAGTTAGTGAATCTAAACCGGATAATTCACCGGGAAATCATGATATAGTTGTTTCAGGGGTAAAATTCGTTAAATACGTTACGTGGATAATTAATTAAATTTAAAAATTTACCTTTACCAAGTGTTTTCCACTCCCAGACTAAGCATGAAGTAAATTTTCGAGTTTAGAAAAGCCCCGTGAAAATTTGTCAAGGGTTGCGCAGCGACCCGAGGCAAATTTTCTGGGCTTTTCTAAACTCGAAATTTTACTTGATGCGCCACGCGTATAAAACACTGACCATATTGTGAAGTTGGAGATATAATAATAATAATAATCTTTATTTCAAATACTATTTAGTTACATGCATTTTTACACAAAAGATAATAATCAAGTATTTGGAATCTAATGGCGAAGTTCAGTCTTTGGCTGGGTCGCCGCGACTGTTTTTCAACTTAACCATTGAAAACGTAAGTAATAAATAAATATTAAACAAGCGCAGAAGTTTGTTTCAGTGCGTTTCAAATATCAGTAATTTAAATTATTCTAAAATTAAATCAGCAATATTGAAATACAAAATATACATCTATCTGTCTTTAAGATGTTTGGCATAATGTTTACGGAAAGTTAAGACACATTTCGCTTTGCATTCTAGTGGTACCTTATTGTACACTTTAGAAATTTGGATTGAGAATGATCTTTCTGCAAAAACAGATTTATGTTGAGGTGGAGTTAGTAATCCTCTAAAGCGTACATTAAGTGTATGAACGTCAGAGCGGAATTTAATTTTGTGGTAAAGATAAGGTGGAGTCTTGTCTTTAATTATTTTGTGACAAAAAGTGGCAAAATGAAGTAAACGGCGATCACTCATTTTAAGCCAATCTAAGTCCTGAAGCTTATGACTTATATGATCAAATTTCCTAATACCGAAGATTAATCTCAAAGAAGAATTTTGCATACGTTGAATTTTATCAATTGTTTTTTTGTCTAAACAAAAGTTGTATACTACATCACAATAGTTGAAGTATGACAAAACCAGGGATTCACATAATATAGTTTTCAATTCTGCGATAAACATCGCCGATTTAAGTATATTAACCTAAGATTTACGTATGCCTTATTGATATAACGGGAGATATGACTGTGGAATCTTAGTTCACTATCTATATAAACTCCTAGACTTCTAACACAATTGTTTATGTCAATAAAATTGGTATTGTCCAAGCTAATTGAAAGTAAGGGAAATACTCTTACTCGCGCTTTTTTTGGACCAAACAGAATAACTTCAGTTTTAGAATTATTTATTAGGAGAGAGTGCTCATTGCATTTTGTAGCGATTCTATTTAAATCTAAGTTAATTTTAGCGCACGTAACAATAGTGTCCTTCTCTGCAAAAGTATATAACAATTGAGTATCGTCTGCAAAAAGATGGTAGTTATTTAAGTTGATACTTGAAAAAATTTGTGAAGTATAAATTAGAAATAATAACGGCCCCAAAATAGAGCCTTGTGGTACACCTCTACGAGTTTCCAGCTCATTCGACAAATTATTTTTCAAGCTTTCTATTTGTGATCGGTTACTTAGGTATTCTTTGAAAAAAAGAATGGATACCTGATCGAAGCCAATGTAAGATAGTATAGCAAGCAGGCTACTATGATTTAAGGTGTCGATGGCCTTCGAGAAGTCCAGTAGTATAAGTAATGTCAGGAGGCCTTGGTCCTGGGAAATAATTATACTATCTGTGATGTCGGCTAGAGCTGTGGAGCAACTATATTTTTTACGGAAGCCAGATTGCGTGTCAGGGAGGATAGAGTGACGATCTAGGTAACATTTAATTTGTGGTTCAATTACTTTTTCCAAAACTTTGGAAAGCGTACATAATAAACTAATTGGGCGTAGGTCCTTAGGATCAGTAACTGAGGTCTTTTTAGGAATAGGGATTATGTGGGACTTTTTCCAAAACGAAGGAAAATATCCACGAGAGAGACAATTATTCATTATGTGTGTTACGTAAGGTGTAATAATTGGACAACATAATTTAAGCATTTTAGCGCTGATGCCGTCAGAGCCTGCTGAACCCTCTGATAAATTATTAATTATAGTATTTACTTCAGAACCACTTACTTCAGCAAAGGAAAATTTAGGGTTGTGGGGAAAAAGTAAATGCGAGTTATAGTATTGGTTTAATTCAGAGCGAGCTATCTGTAGAAGTGGATGGAATGCAGTTTACGAAATAGTTATTAATTACATTTACATCTAACTCATTCGAGATTTCGACATTAGAGGTCTCTCTAGAGCCAATATACTGCTTGTGTTTAATATATTTTAACCAAATCTCGCGCTATCAAAATTCGAGCATACTATAAAGAAAAAAGAATGGATATTATTGGATAATTGGATATTTGGCCCTAGGCGCCGTTTTTCGTTACTGCGGCGCTGTTAGTGGAAATATCTATTAAATTTGGAAATTTTATGAAATTTAGCACTGCTTACATTTACGAGGCGCCCAAATTCAAATGTTCAGGCTTTTCTAAACTCGAAATGTTACCTAGTATTTAAATAGGGCTTGCAAACTAATGTTAAAAAATAATATTATCTTAAAATAAATACTAACTTAGGCATACCTTATTAATTCTTGGTACTTCTTGGTCAAAATTAAGTCTTTATCAAATTAAAAAAATATGGATCTCTACAAGTTTTAAGATAGATTTAAGTTCATTATTAAATCTAACAAACACAGCAAAATCATCCATTTTCTACCAAACATGCAAAATCGTTATCATTTTCGCAACAACCGAAGAAACTACGTATTCGAGTAATATGGTGTAAGAGCAAAACCGCTTCCAGTGTTTACATCACGAATAAGAAATTTCAATAACAGTTTTAAAAACATCAACCTTCAAAGCGAATCCGATTCTCTATACACGTCTAATCATAATATTTTCAAATATTGTTTAAACAAAATGAAAACGTTACGTCAATGAAAATGGTTCGATTTGCTGTGAATTTTATTTGCATTCGTTATAAACGACACACCTCCAATTTCTTTATTGTTTAAATTTGTTTTTTTTTAAGTTTAACAACACTATAAAAATGTGTTATTTTATACTTTTGTGGAAATGTAAATAACAGTAGAGCTATAAAAGCTTATCGACCTTGTTCTTTTTACTTTTGTTTTAGTTTGGCAGAGAAACTGGATATTTGAGTATTAATTTAGGGTTAGTTTTATCTTTGCAGATCAATATCAATTTGCCATTTGAATGATTTAGAACAGGGCTGGCCAACCCGCGGCCCTCGAAGGGCTTCTATGCAGCCCGCGCCCACAAACATCGTTATTTATTGCAATTATTACTCTTATTGTCAATTAAATGTAGCCAGAATAAGTTGAAATAGAAATAACCGATTCATTATACCGGGTGTTGACTCGGCGGACGCAACATAGGAAATCGCATGTTAATTTTAAAGTGTTGAAATATTGGCTTCCCTATTTATTTTAGAGACAAAATGTATTTTACTTTTTTGTAGAGGGAAAAATTCTAAATTTATGAATGTTCATACTTAACACTTTACGTTTCTCTAAGTTAAAATAATTAAGAAAAAGTAATGTGATTTTATAAAAATAATGACATACCATGGAATTGATACAATAATTGCGGATATTCCCTGTTTTTTTATAGTTTAATTTAAAGCTTTAAACAAGTGTTTTCCACTCCCAGACTAAGCATGAAGTAAAATTTCGAGTTTAGGAAAGCACCGGCTATAAAATACTATAATATTGTCAAATTTATGTATATTCGAACTTCACTTAAAATCTGCGTCTTATACGCGTGGCGCCTGAAGTAAAAGTTCAAGTTTAGAAAATTTGTCTCGGGTCGCTGAGCGACCTTCGACAAATGTTCATGGGGCTTTTCTAAACTCGAAATTTTACTTCATGCTTAGTCTGGGAGGGGAAAACACTTGTTTTAAGCTTCAAATTGAACTCTTTTAAAAATCAACGAATGTCAGAAAATTTACCGTTAAAATAATTAATAAAAAGTAATTTGATTTTATGAAAATAATGACATACAATAGAATTGATACAACAATTGCGGATATTCCCTGTTTTTTTATGTTTTATTTTAAGCTTTAAACAAGTGTTTTAAACTCCCAGACTAAGCATGAAGTAAAATTTCGAGTTTAGAAAAGCCCCGTGAAAATTTGTCGAGGGTCGCGCAGCGACCCGAGACAAATTTTCTGGGCTTTTCTAAACTCGAAATTTTACTTCATGCGCCACGCGTATAAAACACAGATTTTAAGTGAAGTTAGAATATACATAAATTTAACAATATTATAGTGTTTTATACGCGTGGCGCATGAAGTAAAATTTCGAGTTTAGAAAAGCCCAGAAAATTTGTCTCGGGTCGCTGCGCGACCCTCGACAAATTTTCATGGGGCTTTTCTAAACTCGAAATTTCACTTCATGCTTAGTCTGGGAGTGGAAAACACTTGTTTTAAGCTTCAAATTGAACTCTTTTAAAAATCAACGAATGTCAGAAAATTTACCGTTAAAATAATTAATAAAAAGTAATTTGATTTTATGAAAATAATGACATACAATGGAATTGATACAACAATTGCGGATATTCCCTGTTTTTTTTAAGTTTTATTTTAAGCTTTAAACAAGTGTTTTAAACTCCCAGACTAAGCATGAAGTAAAATTTCGAGTTTAGAAAAGCCCCGTGAAAATTTGTCTCGGGTCGCGCAGCGACCCGAGACAAATTTTCTGGGCTTTTCTAAACTCGAAATTTTACTTCATGCGCCACGCGTATAAAACACAAATTTTAAGTGAAGTTAGAATATACATAAATTTAACAATATTATAGTGTTTTATACGCGTGGCGCATGAAGTAAAATTTCGAGTTTAGAAAAGCCCAGAAAATTTGTCTCGGGTCGCTGCGCGACCCTCGACAAATTTTCACGGGGCTTTTCTAAACTCGAAATTTTACTTCATGCTTAGTCTGGGAGTGGAAAACACTCATTTAAAGCTTCAAATTAAACTCTTTTAAAATTCAACGAATTTCAGAAAATTTACAGTTAAAATAATTACGAAAAAGTAATGTGATTTTATAAAAATAATGACATACCATGGAATTGATACAACAATTGCGGATGTCAAAATAGCACAAGATATTGCTGCTACTTAATTAACCACAAAAAACATAACGCAAGCATAGTGATAACTGTGGTCTGCATAATACCATTTTATTAGTAGGATTTTTTCTTGTATAGTGTAAATCATTTTGAAAACATTTACTTTAATCAAGTGACTGCGATATCTTCTGCCATTTTGACATCCGCAATTGTTGTTTTAATTCCCTGGCATGTCATTATTTTTATAAAATCACATTACTTTTTCCTAATTATTTTAACTTAGAGAAACGTCAAGTGATAAACATTAACACGAATAAATTCAGAATTTTTTCCTCTACAAAAAAGGTAAATACATTTTGTTAATAAAATAAATAGGAGAGCCAAAATTTAAACATGGGTTTACCTATTTTTCACAATTTGTCAGTTTTATTTTTAGTATGATCATCTACAGCTTTTAATTTTAAGATTTTTCGAAATGATCAATATTTAAGAAAATATCAAAACACATCGAAAAACGCTTATAGTAAACTACCACTTCCATTTTCCGCATTTTCACCAAAAGCTTTTCAGATCCTCACATTGCAATAAAAAGCTTTAGTTTAAAGTTTCATCTCAATATCTTTAGCCGTTTTTTCTATACACACAGGACAGACAGACATTTTTCAAAAATATTCTTAATCAACTTAGAAGATCCGATATTTCCAGAAGCATTTCAAAAAAACAATACGTTCCCTTTGTATTATATACGGGAAAAGCAAAAATGAAACGAATTTGTTTTTTCTACTTATTTAATACGTACAAGTCCTTAATTACATCATTCAAACTATAATAAATCTTTAGCATGAGAACGACGGCGGAGTGCATGGCTAAAATCAAACAAAAATTAGCACAGAATTAGCAAACATATGAGTAATCTACTTACATAACAAATAGGCCTTTCTGAAAGCAACGTTGGTATATTTGGAGGGCTCGGGCAGCATGTTCCCGTAGCAGCTGGGAAGGGCACTAAAGGTGCGCAGCAGCCTATAGGTGAAACGGGTGCGCAGGGCATACAACATCTAAACCCCCCTATTGGGAAGATTGTTGGGTTTCTGGGTAAAGGTAAAACCGGGTTGCAGCATTCTGAATCGGAACGAGGCCCGATGGGCCCGCAAGGGCCGTAGGGTCCTCCTGGGGAGCAGGGCCCACACGGCCCGCAGTAAGGTCCGCAGGGTGCGCAAGGTCCACACGGTCCGCAAGGTCCACAAGGACCGCAATTTAAAGAAGGACAGCACGCCATTCTAGGTTTTTTGGTACTGTGAATTTGGACTTGACGAATTGACCGAAATTTTTGACTAATGTGATTAATAAAGGTTGTTATGGTGATGAATGTTAATGTTTTTGCAAGTATGTTTTGATTTAAAATTCACTTTTGCCTTAATATTTGTATTGTATCCAGAATTACATTCATTTTTATAGAACAATTAATTAAATCGATCGATGCAGGTGATAAATGTTAATGTTTTTGGAAGTATGTTTAGGGGTTCTCCAAAATATCTAAACCAGCAAATTTTGAAGAGACACACCCGCTACCAGCGCGAAAGTATAATGGAAGAAAATAAACCCCAATTTATGGGGTGTTGATGTTACAATTTATGACCTTATCTGAATAGCAGGTAGTTTCCCGTTTTTCCCTTTTTAGAGCGTTTTAAACGGTCGTTCATGTTTATTTGATGACTCCAACAATTTAACACATTAATCAATATGTAATGCAATGGTATTATTTGGTTACGTTTTAATCCAATCAATTAATTAAAGCACGCTAATCTAGCAATAAAAAAAATGCAAAATAAGGTTATGATTACAAATTGAAAGACTGTTATTCCTTACTTCACTTTTTATTTTTATGTTAGATGTACATTTTGAGACACAAGGTGCTCATTATCAATAACAAACTAGTTTTTAGTTTATTTTTTAACTGTATTGTTTCGAGTTTACGTGAAGTGATTAATCACAAATAGAAAGACTGTTATTCCTTACTTCACTTTTTATTTTTATGTTAGATGTACATTTCGAGACACAAGGTGCTCATTATCAATAACAAACTAGTTTGTTATTGATAATGAGCACCTTGTGTCTCGAAATGTACATCTAACATAAAAATAAATAGTAAAGTAAGGAATAACAGTCTTTCTATTTGTGATTAATCACTTCACGTAAACTCGAAACAATACAGTTAAAGGTTATGATTGATCATCTAACTAGTGTTTCCAATCCCAGATTAAGCATGAAGTAAAATTTTGAGTTTTACTTCATGCGAGACGCGTATAAAACGCAAATTTAATGTGAAATGGTCTATAACCAACCAATTAACAAGTGAAATACGTTTAGTATGCCAATCATCAATTGTTTATATGAGGGAAAAACTGGTACAATGAATATAAGTTCATTTTTTGTACTTGTTTTTGTATAACTTTAGAAAAATAAATTAATGAAACAACATACTAACTCAAATCCCCCCCCCCCCCCCCCAATCACAAAAAGCTATCTACGCCACTAAAACAAGGTATGTATGATCGTATTTATTAAAAGCAAATAATAGCAATAAATTTTAACAGTGGTAAATTTTTCGTTTTATTATATTCTTATAACGGGCTTAAAACAGAGAAAGCGTACCTTAGTTCTAAGTGTTTTAATATAAATTAAGATCACGCAAGGAGTGGGGGAAGGTTCTTGATGGTCTTTAAAAAATAGATCTGCAAACATTTTCGAGATATTATTTTTTTTAATTAGAAAATTCTCATTTATAAACTCAAATTTCTCAAAAAATATAGGTTTAATTCATAATCATTATTGAGCATTACTCACTGAACTCTTCGCGTTCTAATCGAAAAATCAGACAAAACAACTTTTATTTATAAAAAAAACTTGCCATTTACGTTTTTTTATATATTTGAACAGAATGTATGGGGATCTCGGTTATTTGAAGAGATTGAGAGTCGGTTAAATTTGGGCAAAGTTGCGTAATTTAGTGTCCAATAATAATCTAAAAAAAATTAAAATATCTTCTTTCGTTTTTGAGGTATTGTCAAAAAACGGATTTTTTGAAATTTTGTTTTTTTTTATTTAAACACTATTCAATTCAGATATTTAAAACTTTGACATTACACCATAGCCAACTTTTGTTTTTCTTATGGGCGCCATTTCGGATTTTCATATTTTTTGGAAGAATATTTTTTTCTGAATTCAATGATGTATCACACATAGTTTTTAGTGCAATTTAAAGTCAAAGAAAACTAACCATCTTAATCCATTATAATAGTTTCATATGTAATTTACATTTAAATTAACGACGTGAACACCATCTACTGTTAATAGCAGTAACGATACTAATCAAAAATTAGCAGCAGATGGCGTTCACATCGTCAATTTATATGTAAATTACACATGACTACTAAAATAGTTATAGATGTTTAGTTTTCTTCTGGATTTTAAAATGCACAATCAATTGACATTTATAATAGTCATTCTGTGAGTACAATAGACAAGCCTATTGGCAGTAGATGGCGTTCACGTCGTCAACCTAAATGTAAATTACGTATGACTATTAAAATTGTCAATTTATAGTGCAATTTGAAATCCAGAAGAAAACTAACCATCTTTATTCATTTTAATAGTCTCATATGTAATTTACATTTAAATTAACGACGTGGACGCCATCTACTGTCAATAGCTGTAACGATACTACTCAAAAATTGGCAGCAGATGATTACTAAAATGGTTATAGAAGTTCAGTTTTCTTCCGGATTTCAAAATGCACAATCAATTGACATTTATAATAGTTATTCTGTGAGTACCATCGGCAATGCTATTTTTTTCTGATGTATCACACATATAGTTTATTGTACAGGGTGAGCGAAACTCGATGTCTCAGCTCTATTATATGAAAAGGAAAAACGATAGAAAATATCTGAAATCTAAAATCAAATGACAGTGAAACATTATTTGTCAACCATTAGTTTAATTATTGACAGATGCGACTTTGTTATTTGCTTCCAAAGGCTACTTGTTTAAGTGGTGACAATTGTGAATTTTTGATAATACTTTCTTTTAAGTTGGCTTTTAATTTTTTAACGAAGAATATAGCAAATTTTTTTCTATACAAAGTTTATTAAGAAAAATGAGCTCTTTTGAAATATCCAAAAATGTAGGTATGTTCCTGGGGAAAAAATGTTCGATGACGTCATTACTTCAGTTTCAAAATTTAGAAAAATATACAATTTTGAATTAAAATAGACCTTACTAAATCCCATTTATGAACCTCTTTTCAGATTTTTTCTATCGTTTTTCCTTTTCTTATAATAGAGCTGAGACATCAAGTTTCGCTCACCCTGTACATTTTATATGTAAAATGTTAATCTTTTGTTTTTTATAAAGAGTGCCTTAGAAACAGTTGAGTAACTCACTTATTTGACAACTCCTTAGACCCATAATTTGCTTACATATCACCCCTGAAGACGGGCATCCAACGATATACATATATTTTACCAATTGTGATGTATTTTAAACTAACGAGTGTCTTCCACTCCCAGACTAAGCATGAAGTAAAATTTCGAGTTTAGAAAAGCCCCACGTAGAAAATTTCACGGGGCTTTTCTAAACTCGAAATTTTACTTCATGCGCCACGCGTATAAAACACTGATTTAAAGTGAAGTTAAAGACGCACTGAAAACCAACCCAACTTCAATATTTTTCAAAATTGGATGTGTTCTTTTCTATCCATGCTGTAAACCTTCAGATATTCGTTATTTTCTTGTAAAAAAAATCGATTCCATGTCTGGCACTTAGTAGGACTACTTTCCTGCTTATGAATTTGAGTAGCAATCTTGATAAAGCCGCACTACTCACCGCCTATCATGCTTTCTTCCAGTCGGAAATTCAATATTGCATACTTGTTTGGGGACACTCTTGTATAGCCCCTAGGATATTCGGCCTACAACGTCGAGCAGTTCGAGTAATAGCGGGCATAGGTTACAGAGACAACTGCGAGGATGTCTTCAGGAGTCATGGGATACTTACGTTACCCAGTTTGTACATATTCGAATGCTTGCTACATGTTCATAAAAACGTAGATCATTACAAAAAAACTGATCAAGTACATAAACACAGCACGAGAGGTTGTGAGCACATTTATCAAGAACAATTACGGCTATCTAAGTCTAGGAGTGGTGATAATTTTTATGGGCCTAAATTATATAACTATCTACCACAGTCTGTAAAGTCTCTCCCCCATATAAAGTTCAGGAAAAGTGTAAAGGCATATTTAATATCCAAGGCTTTCTTCAGCATTAATGAATGTATTACTCAAAAATTTACAGATCTTGTAACCAAATAATTGGTGCTTTTTATTGATTTTTTTTAAATGGTTTTAACATTTAGTATTATGTAAAGTATTTATTCTGTATCTGGTATTTTATATTTTCACGTTTGTATTAACTTAACTTTTATACCTTATTTGTATTGACGTTTGTAAACCTTTGGTGACAGCAAGAATAAATTTACTTACTTACTTACTTACATGTAGTCCTTCGGTCTCCGAAGACCATGATTGGTCCTTCGAGCTGTAGCCTTTGTAAAATGGTAATAAACTTAGTAATCTAGAGTGATTCTTCAATATCATTCACAATGTTCTCATTAATCACTTAGTGAAACATGATTAAAATAAAATTTGAAATAAAAACACTTGGTTTGTTTCACTAACGTTTTACTTATTATTCCGACTAGTTTCGGCTTCTAGCCATTATCAAGGAATGTACAGAGAATACTTTTTTACACGATATTTATATACAAAATCGGGTAATAAGGGCGTTCATTATTGGGGCGATCCATAGCTCGTCATTGTTATTGACCACATGTTTTCCCGATTGTATTGCTTTATTTATCTCCAAGCCTTCTCTGAAATTCAGTATACGACCCTTATTGCCTGTATACAATATTTTAAAATTATTGCTGTTGTATAGATGACCGGCTGTGATGCAGTGTTTGGACATACCCGTTGATTGTTTTTTATTTAGAACATCTTTTTTATGTTCGTCGAGACAGATTTGGAATGATCGTCCGGTCTGTCCTATATATACTGCATCACAGTCGTTACATCTTAATTCATAAACACCTGATAGTTCTATTCTATCGTTTTTAAACTTATTATTCACTAATAATTTACTTAAATTAATGGGGTTTGTTAGAATGATGTCAAATTTGTTGTTTCTCAAAGTATTTTTTAATTTTTCAGAAAGGTCTGCCACATAATCTATTTTTTGCCAGGTGTTTTTAGAATTTGGATTGGTTGCGTAAAAATATTTTAGTAATTGACTTTGTTTTTTCTTTTTTAATAAATTATCTATTAACTGTTCTGAATATCCGTTGTTATTTGCTATTATTTTTATAATATTTAATTCAGATTTGAAATTGTCGGCGTTTAGAGGGATATTTAATAATCTATATATTAAGGAATGGAAAGTGCTATGTTTAATTTGGTTTGTTGTATTTGACGTGGATGGGATAATTGAATCTGAAAATGTTTGTTTCCTGTAAATTTTATAAACTAAATTATTCTTTGATTTAGTTATTCTGAGGTCTAAAAAGTTTAGGCTATTGTTTGTTTCCAGTTCAAATGTGAATTGTATTTTAGGCTGAATTGAATTTAAAAATGTTGTAAATATATCTAGTTGTCTAACGGTGCCCGTCCAAATGCAAAAAATGTCATCGACATATCTGGCCCAAAAGTGTATAAATTTTGTCTCCTGTTTCCTGAACAAAGTTGTTTCGAAATCTGCTAAGAAAATTTCAGATAAAAGAGGAGATAGGGGTGATCCCATTGGTAAACCATCTGCCTGTGTATAAATGATGTTGTTAAATTGAAAGTAGCTCTGATCGATGCAGATTTTGATCAGTGATTTTAATTCGTTCTTTAATTCTTGAGGGTGGTCGGTATTATTTATTTTCTTGTCTATAATGGACTTAAGTTCTGTCCCTGGAATTGAGGTGAACAAACTTTTCACATCAAATGAGACTAGTTTTGCATTTGGGGGTATCGATATTGTATTTAACCTATTTACCAATTCTATTGTGTTTTTAATTCCGTATTGAGATTCGAAATTAATGAAAGATGGAATTATGTTATTTAAATGTTTACACAACTTATAGGTTGGTGCATATAAATAGGACACTACAGGTCGTACAGGAATTCCATCCTTATGTAATTTCGGCAAACCATACAAAATTGGTGCTTTAGGATTCATTATTTTAAATTTAAATATTTCTGATTCTGGAATTATATTGCTGCAAGGTTTTAATGTTTTTATAAATTCTAACTGAAATTTATTGGTAATATCTCTTTTTTTGGATTTAAACATGTCGTTATTAAATAATTCCTCAGTTTTTTTGATGTAATCGTGTTTATGCATTATTGTAATAGTGCTGCCTTTATCGGCTTTGCAAAGTACTAAACTTTCATTTTTAAGTTTCTGTTTGATATTTTTTATGGTTTTTTGTTCGGTTTTATGAATGGTTTTTGTCCGTTTTGAGTTATTTTTATGTTTATAAATTAATTTTGCTATTTTATTTTTCATTAATGATTGCTTTTCTCCTGAATCTAGTTTATTGCAAATAATTTCTGAATTAATACCTGCTGCTTCTATAACTGTATTTGATTCGATAGATGGATTATACTTAAGACCTTTGTGAAGAAGTTCTGTTTCACTTGAATCTAGTTCAATGTTTGTTAATTTAACTAACTTCGGATAGAATTTGACATCATGCTTACCAACCTCATCAACATAGTTGACGTTATTACTATGGACTTGCTCACTTCGCACTTTTTCACTCTTTAATTTTGTTGATTTCTCCTTTTGTTTTTCGTATTGTTGATAAGAAATTGATCGCGCTTCTTCTCTGAGGTTTGAATCAATGTAGTCGAATTCTAGTGGATGTAGACACTTGGTCAGCCGTGTATGAAGTAACTTCAAGATGTGTGAAGTATTATCCCTAATTTGGTACCACTTCTTCATTTCAAGAGATGTCCATATTTGGTATGCTTGTTGTATAGTTTTTCTGGCTTCTAGTGAACGATGATTGCAGCTTATTTTCATGAAGGTCGGTTTGAGTTTTTCGCGTTGGCATTTTGTTAAAAACGAAATGTGGTTGTTGGATTTCGCGAATTTGATGAGTTTTCTTCTGTACATATTAATGAGTTTTGCTTCACTGGCGTTTAAAATATCTTTCACAATGTTCTCATTAATCACTTGGTGAAACATGATTAAAATAAAATTTGAAATAAAATCACTTGGTTTGTTTCACTAACGTTTTACTTATTATTCCGAATAGTTTCGGCTTCTAGCCATTATCAAGGAATGTACAGAGAATACTTTTTTACACGATATTTATATACAAAATCAGGTAATAAGGGCGTTCATTATTGGGGAGATCCATAGCTCGTCATTGTTATTGACCACATGTTTTCCCGATTTTATTGCTTTATTTATCTCCAAGCCTTCTCTGAAATTCAGTATACGACCCTTATTGCCTGTATACAATATTTTAAATCCTTCAATTTGAAATTTCTAAGAACGAATGTTATCCACTCCCAGACTAAGCATGAAGTAAAATTTCGAGTTTAGAAAAGCCCCGCGTAGAAAATTTGTCGAGGGTCGCGCAGCGACCTGACACAAATTTTCACGGGGCTTTTCTAAACTCGAAATTTTACTTCATGCGCCACGCGTATAAACCACTGATTTACAGTAAAGTTAAAAATATATAACGCTTAGATATAATGATGATCAATATTTACCAATATGTAAACGTCAGATATGGTTTAAACATTTTTATTGACCTAAAATTGTACACATTGACATAATTCTCGACTTTATTTTACAAATGTCCTATTAATTATAATTGCATTTTAAATAATTTCATAAATATCAAATAAATCTCTCTATCAAAACCACCCCAAACCGGACAAAACATAACGCCACGCGCCGGCTAAAAACAGATGGACTTCTTACTACCTGCTAATATCGGGTTGACATTGACACCCAAAAAATGCGGTTGGTGTTCATAATGGATTACCCCTTGAGTGCTCGGTCTTTTTCTCCTTACCCTCCAACATATTAGGAAAGAGATAGAAATCGGAAGATTTTAGACTTTTTGGTCTGGTCGCGTATGTTTTGATTTAAAATTTACTTTTGCCTTCAACAAATTAGCAACTTAAAAATATCTCTAGTGTTATGATTTTAACTTTTTTTAAATTTATGTTGGCTACACGCTTTAGGAATTGTCATATAAAACGTCAGACATAATAATATAATGTTTAATTTCAGAGTTGCCAACGTACAATATATTCCATAGCACTCTAGAGGTTTTATTTTATTGAACATACGATATTTGTATTGTTTCCAGTAATACATTATTTTTATGGAACATTTAAATCGATTGGTGTAGATAGTCCACTGTTTAGTACAGGGGTGTCCAAACCAGGGCACTAAGCGAAGCAAGACATCAGAAATTTCATAAATATAAATCCGATCTTTATTTTCCCCCATATGCAAAACAAAAGAAAAGTATTATTTTCGCGAAAAATTTTAAATCAAGATTTTAGTGGATATATCCATTTTAAGGTCCCTCGAGTTGATTAAGATCATTTTTGAAAATTGTCTGTCCTTTCGTCGCCACAATACAGTCTAAACCAACTGAGCTGTTAAGATAACACTATAAACTTAAGCTTTTTATTACAATACTAATCTGCAACAATTTTAAAACGTAATTTTCCCGGGCAAATATTTTTCTCTAAAATTGTAATTAGTTATACTTTTCTCAGGACCCGATCAAAACATTCATATAGTCTCTCTGAAGAATCACTAGGAATTAGAGTCCTGCACGAGTACGTAAAAATATATCCTGTTAATAATCGCCGATTACGTTGCTACGCGATACGATTACATACTCATGGAGCGGCATCGTCGGCATCGTCGCATCGTAGACCTGTAACGATTAGTAATCGGCGATTACAATTCAAACATAATCATGTCAGATCTGTCAGGCTGTACCGATTATTAATCAGAAATAATAATTTGATTTAAACTTTCAGTATCGTTTGACATTTGTAATTCATTGTGTCATATAAGTGGTGATCGATATATTTCGTTCTTTGTTGGTAAACAATTTCAATTACAAATTTATATTTCCGAAAAAAAATTTTAAAAGTTTGTAAGAGTCGGGTACGAGTGCGGTCTAGCTTTTTTCTAAAAAGATTGTCAACAGTGCAACGAAAGAAATCGCACTATTTGTAAAATGTGTGGTATGTGAGCAGATATTTTAATTCGAAAAACGGTGCAGTCCTTCAAAATAAATACGAACATGGGGATGATAGTTGAACAGGCATAAGCGTAGGCAGGAAATAATGAACAATTATGTAAAATTTGTGGCAACTGATCTACGTTCTTTGGATGTTGTAAATAGGGAGGGATTTAAAGCTTTGGCTTAGTCGTTTGTTGAAGTTAGGGTTCATCTTGAAACGAAACATTTCAAAATTGATGGTGTTTGCCACATCATTTTCTTTTCATTTTAAAAATTAGAACAAATATACATATTCTAAAAAACCATAACGTAGTATAGTATAATATGATACTACAGATAATAAACTATTGCGTTTGATTCATCAATAATCTCTGTAGAACTTCGGCTGTTTGTTGGGAGTCTTAACGTGCTTCAAGGCCATTTTATGACGAATCATCTTTATATGTTTTATGTTTATTGTGAGTAAATCGTATTTATATGATGTAATATTATATTCAATTAAATATTTTTATCGCCAATCGGCACTAAATACATCTATTATTATCGCCATTTGCGGCACTAAACCGTCCCATTATTTTACTACTTTCAACAAGTAACATTATGGGACAATACTAACAAAATCTAAGGAGGTCGAATCCTGTCAGTTTAGTTGTCAAAAAAAAACATGAGTAGTGAAGAGTTTGAAATACCATGTACTCCACCAGAAATACGCGAAAGAGCGATAGAAACAACGCTCGAAATTCTTCCAAGTAAGTCTAGACATATTTATAATCGTCAACACGATTTATTCACAAGTTGGTGTGACAGAAATAACATTAAAAAAATTAGCGAAAACGTTCTCTTGACATATTTTTTTGAAAAATCCAAGGAATATAAAGCAGCAACATTATGGTCATATTATTCTATGTTAAAAGCATCTCTTTCGGTAAAAAACGACGTTGATATAAGCCAATATAAGAAACTTACGGCGTTTTTAAAACAGAAATCAAAAAATTATACGGCAAAAAAATCGAAAGTTCTCACACAAGAAGAAATAATACAGTTTCTATTGAATGCACCAAATGAAATATATTTAATGATGAAGGTAAGATAGTAATCAATTATCGAAGCATATTTGTTATTAATGTAGATATTATTTTAGATTTGTGTTATTTTTGGCGTTGCTGGAGCCTGCCGTAATAATGAATTAGTAAATCTTAAAGTTGATGATATAGAAGACAAGGATACTGTATTGATTGTGCATATAAGACACACGAAAACTAATAAACCAAGAGTATTTGTCGTAACATCAGAGTTCGAAGGACACGTTAAACCGATTGAGTTATATAAAAAATATGCCAAACTTCGTCCCGCACAGACCAAACATGATAGATTTTTTATTACATATAGAAAAAGTAAATGCACAGTGCAGCCTGTGGGTATCCACACTTTTGGAAACATACCATGTAAAATTGCGAACTATTTAAATTTTCCAAATCCGTCAGAATATACTGGTCATTGTTTTCGGAGGTCGTCTGCTACTTTGTTTGCTAATGCAGGGGGCAGCAAAGAAAATTTGAAACGTCATGGAGGGTGGAAGAGTGATACCGTTGCTGAGTCCTATGTTGAGGAATCAATATTGAACAAAACGAAGATTGCAAAAACGATTTTGGGTAGTGATCAAATTGCGCACCGTTTTGATATCAATGACAACACTGCCACAACTTTACATCAAAATGAAAATATTCATTTTCCACAAAATTTTTCCGTTGATGGGTCAACATCAGGAATAAATTTAAATAATGCCACAGGATGCACCATCAATTTCCACATATACAACAAATAGAGTGGTTTAATATCTTGATTAATTCGTAGTGTTTGTTTAAATAATAATACATATTTTCTATTTTTTTTTTAATTTAAATAAAAAATCCTATACTTTTTCATTTATTTTTAAGATTGGCGATAAAATTTTGTATGCACCACGTCAGTAAAATATCTTTATCGAACTCGTCTTTATTCACCTCGCTCGCTCCGCTCGCTCGTCTCATAACCTCAGACTCGTTCGATAAAGTCTTATTTTACTGACTTGGTACATAAATAATTATTATGTTGAATTCATATTTTTTTTTTCAAGTATAAAAAAATCGCGATTGTAACTAAATCCTATAGCCAAAGTGCCAATTTTTGGATATATTTTTTTTTAAATTTATTAGAATTATTAAGAAAAGAGTATTATTCAAGACAATCATTAATAAAATAAATTACTGATGAATCATTGACCGTTAAGTGTCCGAGTTACAAAGTGTTGAACATTGGCCGACCAGAACTTTATTAAACCTAATCTTCAATTAATTCAAAACAATAATAATTATCTCTCTTTTATCTAAACACATTGGTGTAATAGCTTTCCTTCACGTCAATTTCTGGCAAAAATTTCAAAATTTCAAACATCTCCAAAGTTTGCCTGTGTTCGGAGGTTTCTTGCGACCAGAGCTGGGACGAATCCTCGTAAAAAGGTTTCGGATCACGAATCCGAATCACCTAATATGATTCGAATCACGAATACTCGAATAAAGGATTCGTAAGAGATAAATATGATTCGAATCAAAGATTCGAATCCTGTTTTTTCGAATCAGGAATACAAATCCTTTAAGAATAAATTTGATTTAATTATTTTTTTGCAACCATTAATATATAAATATCGTTACCAGTTCTTTTAACAAAAATATTCAAAACATAATTATTTATTATTAACACTGAACATTGTTCATAACAGATTAAATATCTGACTTTCTGTTACTCTGATGATAGATATATTTGTGTGTTTCTGAACTTCATTTCAATTCAGTGTTTTGAACGTGTGGCGCATGAAGTAAAATTTCGAGTTTAGAAAAGCCCGAAAATTTGTCTCGGGTCGCTGCGCGACCCTCGACAAATTTTCACGGGGCTTTTCTAAACTCGAAATTTTACTTCATGCTTAGCCTGGGAGTGGAAACACTCGTTCAAAACTTCAAATTGATCTCTATTATAAAATCGACGAATGCCTAAAAATTATGTAAATAAAAAAATCACTAAATATCATTAAAACCGGGAAAGTCAGAGAAAGGTCATGGAATTATATTCAAATTGGCCAAAGCACTAACAAAAAAGCCATATGATATTATTAAATTTGTCAAAATCAGCAGGCAAATTACAAAACACGAAAAAATTTATAAAATTATGTTAAATATTGACAAAGACAATAAAAACAATTTAACAAAATGGGGGTTATATTAAAAGACCAGGGAAAAAATCTTGAATCATTAACAAAAAAAAATTGAAAACTAGATTATCATCTTTAAGAACATTTTCAGTCATTTAATGTTCTTATCAAAACATTCAGTTTGAAGTTTCAAACGAGTGTTTTCCACTTCCAGACTAAGCATGAAGTAAAATTTCGAGTTTAGAAAAGCCCCGTGAAAATTTGTCGAGGGTCGCGCAGCGACCCGAGACAAATTTTCTGGGCTTTTCTAAACTCGAAATTTTACTTCATGCGCCACGCGTGTAAAACAGTGATTTAACGAGAAATTTAAAAACACACAAAAGACATTTTTCATGTTAATCCTCACAATTAATTAGAATTATTTTTGACGATTCAAATCCTTTTGTAAGTATTCGAATCCTTTTATAAATATTCGAATCCTTTTATAAATATTCGACACTTTTTATAAATATTCGAATCCTTTTATAAATATTCGAATCCTTTCATAAAGATTCGACTCACACACATTTGGATTCGAATACGAATCCTCTTAAAAAAATGTAACGAATCCGGATCACGAATCCAGTTAAACTAAAGTATTCGAATGCTTCTTTTGAATCCTCTAAAAGCATTCGAATCCAGGATTCGAATCCTGAATGATTCGAATCCTGCCCAGCTCTGCTAGCGACTTAATATATTTTAATTTAGCACAGAACACAATTTTAACCATCGCTGAGCGGAGGAACATGTCCCCAAAAATGACTTAAAACAATTTTTTTGTCTGAAATAAACGTAGACGTTGCAACACATACACCTTTTAAGATTATTAATTTTTGCAATTGATTCGCTTTGCTATGGTGAGTGAAAACATTATATTTTTTATATAACAGTTATATCTAAAGATATTAATAACTGTTTAAAATAATTAAGAAAATGTACCTGTATAACTGATTACTCATACGATTCTGCATAAATTAACGATTATAATCGTGTAATCATGAGTACGATTACGAGTATGTTTATACTAATCGTTGCATCGCAACGATGAGTATTTGTATCTGTAATCGCCGATTCCATACGTACTCGTGCAGTTCTCTACTAGGAATGCAATTTAAAAAAGCGGAGATTTCTTGTACGAAATTGTTTTTTTTTTATTTTAGAAAAGTGGGCCTTGAAAACGAAACCAACACGATTGGTTCTAACGAAAATATTTACAATTCGCGTAATATTCAGCACAATATTTTTATTGTAAATTGCATATTTTGATAAAGAAACTGCAAAATATTACAGGTATTTAAATTTCTAAAAGTGACATACAAGTAGGTACATTAATGTGTTATTTAAAAGTTATTATCAAAATTATATCAAAAAAGTAGATATAAGACCAGCATTACGGGTGGCAAAATTAGTGTGGATGTTTTGATAGGGTCCCCTTTTCTCTTATCATACCTTTTGTGTTTCTCAACCTTTAACCGCTCTCTATAGTCAATTTAAGATTTTACGTTCTTGTTTTTACCCTTATATTATAAAATCTCTTGTTTTCGCTGAATCAACTGATGATATCAAAATTTGCGATTTGACAAGTGAAAACCCAACGATCCGATAACCACTAACTACAACCCATAATCAAACAATTTCAAGAACTCATAAAAACAGATTTATGTAACAAATCACCCGAAAGAATCCAATTGAGACAGTAATTAAGCACAATAAAATCGTTAAAACCATCGATTTTAATAATCGACGAATGCCATAAAAAGTAATAACCGTTCCGAACAAACGCGCTAAAATTAATGATGTTTATGTGGTCCGCTTATTAATTGTAACATTATATATCGCCAGTTTGCAATAAATAATAACAATTTTTAAACGGCGATCGTTTGACGTCAATTCGAGCATATTTTCAAATCTGTGTGTGTGCCATTTAACTGATACTTTCTGATAATGTGGTGTAATTATGGTCCATACCCACGTAACTCTATAAAACAAAACAAAAAAAGTTGAATGGATTTTTGGGTGGATACAGTTATCAATTTGTAATCGTAAATGCTTTAAAAATGTCGATAATAAATTGTTAAAAATAAGTTGTTTATGGTTTTCCAAAAATGTATTATTAATACTTAATTAAGAGTAGTAGACATTTGTTTTTATATAACTACAGAGACAGAAAATGACTTAATAAATTAAAGCTTATCATAATACTAATCAGAGATTCGAGATTCGAATTACAGGATTCGAAAAAGGTGTTTCTTCAATATCAATACGAAAAAGGTGTTTGAATCCAAGTGAAAAAGGTTTTGTGATCCGGATTATTTACAATATTTTTAAAGGATTTGTATTCGAAACCAAATATAAGTGATTCGAATCCTTCTACACGTAAAAGGATTCGAATCGTCACTATTACGCTGATTTAGAACAATGTTGTTTATCAACAGCGCCGCAGTAAGGAAAAACGGCGCCTGGCGCCAAATATCCAAATTTTGAGTTTAGAAAAGCGTCCAAATCTAAACTCAGGCTTTTCTAAACTCGAAATTTTACTTCATGCGTCACGCGTACAAAGCGCTGATTCAGTGGAAAGCTTTCAACTTTTACTTTCGCAATTAAATTTGGACGCTCGCGATTTATCTGCGCCCAACTAGGGGCCACAGCGTTAGCCTGGCGTTGGGCGCCAAAAAACCTCAAATCCAAGCGTTTCTAGTATTTTTAAACGAGTGTTTTTCACTCCCAGATTAAGCATGAAGTAAAATTTTGAACTGGTACAGGGCGAACGAAAAGGTATACAAACCTTCAGGAAACATTCCGCACACATAGAGGAAGAAAATATGTTCTATAGCAGGGGTGTTCAATCTTTTGTCATACACGAGCCACTTTTGCATACTGGTATTGAGTAATCGACAGGTTATAGCTATTAAAAACAAATAAAAAACAGTATATATATATATATATATATATTTTCTTAAAAGTATTCCATAAATGTTTTGTAAATTGCTCGAATTTTGAAATTTGTTGTTTTTTAAAAAGATTTCAATTTGAATCTTTAGACGAGGGTTTTCCACTCTCAGACTAAGCATGAAGTAAAATTTCGAGTTTAGAAAAGCCTGAAAATTTGGATTAGCCGCGTAGCGAAGCGGAGCGGCTAATCCAAATTAGGCTTTTCTAAACTCGAAATTTTACTTCATGCGCCACGCGTATAAAACACTGAAATATCGTAAAGTTTAAAGTATACGGCTTTAGCAATCTAATATGTAATATGTAATGAATAAAACGTGAGTCAAACTCTGCGCTGAACCAATTGTTAAAAACAGTGATTATAGGCAACCCAATAACTCTAACGTATATTGGGTTGTCTATAATCGTTATATGAGTGTGTTTTTTTAACTTCACTGTAAATCAGTGTTTTTAAGCGTGGCGCATGAAGTAAAATTTCGAGTTTAGAAAAGCCTAATTTGGATTGGCCGCTCCGCTTCGCTACGCGGCCAATCCAAATTTTCAGGCTTTTCTAAACTCGAAATTTTACTTCATGCTTAGTCTGGGAGTGGAAAACCCTCGTCTAAAGATTCAAATTGAAATCTTTTAAAAAAACAACAAATTTCAAAATTCGAGCAATTTACAAAACATTTTTAGGAATACTTTTAAGAAAAAATATATATATATATATATACTGTTTTTTATTTGTTTTTAATATCCTAACTTCTTAGGCTTTTCTAAACTCGAAATTTTACTTCATGCTTAGTCTGGGAGTGGAAAATACCTGGTAAAGGTAAATCCTTAAATTCTATTATCCACGTAATGTATTTAGTGAATTTTATCCCTGAAACAACGGTATCATGATTTCCCGGTGAATTATCGGTGAACCGGTTTAGATTCACTAATTTATTGAATCACGGGTAATTTGCAGTTCTTAATAAGTATACAAAAAATTATTCGAATCAAATTAAAGCATATTTAGTCATTAATCAATAAGTTAAAAAAATTAAATTAATAAGCGTTCAATTTGAAGCTTGAACGACTGCTTTCCACTCCTAGACAAAGCATGAAGTAAAATTTCGAGTTTAGAAAAGCTTGAGCGTTTGGATATGGACGCGTGGCGTCCAAATCCAAACTCAGGCTTTTCTAAACTCGAAATTTTACTTCATGCGCCACGCGTACGAAACACTGATTCCATGGAAAGTTTTAAATTTAGATGTTTGTGATTTATGGCGCCCAACTAGGGGCCACAGTGTTGGCCTGGCCCCACGTTGGGTGCCAAAAAAACCTCGAATGCAAGCGTTTTAAGTATTTTTAAACGAGTATTCTCCACTCCTAGCTTAAGCATGTAATAAAATTTTGAGTTTCGAAAAGCCTGAGCGTTTGGATTTAGACCCGTAGCGTCCAAACTCAATCTTTTCTAAACTTGAAATTTTACCTCATCCGCCACACGTACGAATCACTAATTCAGTATGAAGTTTTTAACTTTTACTTTCGCAGTTTATGGCGCCCAACAAGGGCCCAGCGTTAGCACGTCCCCACGTTGGGCGCCAAATAACCTCAAATCTATGCAAGTATTAGACAATTTCTAGACAATTATGAACACACTTACACCTTTTAAGATGTTGGACAATTTGTAGATGACAAAGAATTACTAGTGTGGGACAATTTGTAGATAACAAAGAATTACTGGTGTGGGACAATTTGTAGATAACAAAGAACTTACTACTTACCTTAAGTTAAGGTTTAGTAAAAAGATCGTAATATTTTAAAGAAATCTTGTTTGGAAACAAAGAATTACTAGTGTGGGACAATTTGTAGATAACAAAGAACTTACTTCTTACCTTACGTTATGGTTTAGTAAAAAGATCGTAATATTTTAAAGAAATCTTGTTTGGAAAACTATAAATAAATCATGAATTGAAGCGTGGCATATGCAAAAAGTCGTAAGTACTAAATGACATATTTTACAGGAGAAACGTAAAACGTGAATAAAAGTACTATGGCACTTATGACGTGTTGATAATTGAGTCCCTATTTCTGCCACTTGTAGTAGCACTATCGCCTCGGCAATTATTGTACAAGTAAAGCATGAACGATTCCACCCCACTTTTTCTAATCCATTTTTTCCACTGAGTTTTTTATCCACTTGTTCTTTTTTCTACTGAATGGTTTTTCCATTCATTCTTTTTTTCCATTAATTTTTTTCCAACGTTTGATTTAAAATATTTCGATGTCAAAGCCAACTTCATATCGCCTTGTCATAGCGTTTTGACATTTCGGCTGACAGTTTCGGCCGGGTTGTGAAAATTTCGGGTTGTGATTCTGATTGAACGTGGGATTTAAAATGATTGTGGAATTAATTGTGGGTGTGACTAAAAATCCTGCGCTACATATTGACGGTTACCTGTACACAAAAACGGATGAAAAAAATGGAAGGGTCTTTTGGAAATGTAAGTCCTATCCGGAATGCAAAGCTCGAGCTGTTACGCGGTCGCAGTTGACTCACGGGCAGGTAAGCACAATTTTGTTCTCAATTTAGAACAAGATTCTAATGTAGCGGGTTGAATACAGGTTGTTGAAGTTGTGAGAGGCCCAAACGAATCTCCACACGAAAATCATGCCCCTAACGTAGAGGCTGTGGAAGCTATGCGAATAAGGGGTACTATGAAGCGACGTGCCGAAGCTCATCCAGAAGCTCCCCCGGCTCAGCTGTTGCGGACCGAACTTCAACATGTGCGTTCAGGCGTTCTTGCACAGCTTCCCGAGAGACAAAATCTGACGAAAGCTATCCAGCGGAGAAGGCTGAAAGACATGCCAACGAACCCCACCACTCTAGAGGAACTGGGCGACGTGCCAGCCACATATAAATCAACACTCGGCGGAGAGACGTTCCTCATCTACGACTCGCGGGATGATGCCGACGTGGATGAATCTGTTGGAAGAGTGATGATCTGGGCTACCAAGGAAAATTTGCGACGACTGGCCAGAAGCACAACGTGGTACGTAGACGGGACGTTCAAAGTCGTCCCAGTTATATTTTTCCAGTTCTTTGCTGTTCTCGGAAATTTTGTCCAAATTGTTAACGGAGTTGAGAAGAGGGTGGCTCTGCCTGTCGCGTACGCGCTCATGGAAAATAAGGCACAGATGCCATATGAGAAGGTCTAATAGTTAAACTTAAAGTTAACTTTAAGGTTGTATTTGTGAGTAATAACAAATATTTAACTAGGTTTTTGAAGTTATTCGAGACGAATGTGACAGGCATGGGTACGTCATATCTGCCACTGTTGTAATGACGGATTTTGAGATGGCTATCATCAACGCAGCCCAGACAATGCACGCCAATGCAACTGTGAAAGCTTGCTTTTTTCACCTGAAACAGTCAATATTCCGTCGCATACAAGCAGAAGGACTGCAACAGGCTTACAACAATCCGGATGACCGATCGATCAAATAGGCAGCGCAGATGATGTGTGCGACTAGTTTCGTTCCAGTTGAGGATGTTGGGGATCCGTTCGACATATTTTCAGAATCGGCACCAGAAGAATTTTCTGAAATCATCGATTACTTCGAAAATAATTATGTAAGAGGCAAACCGGCCAGGTTGCCACGTGCCACGCAGCCGAGGTATCCTCCAGCGCTCTGGAACGTGTATAAGGCTGTGATGACTAACTCATCACGAACAAATACCATGTCAGAAGGATGGCATCACAGATTTGCAGTTGTAGTCGGCAAAGACCATCCCAGTCTCTATGCGTTTCTCCTGGAGATACAGAAAGAACAGGGCGACACCGAAACAATGTTTCGCGAACTGGATTTGGGGCGTAAAATTAAAAGGTCGGAAAATTTGGCGCGAGTAAAGACAGAAGAGAGGATATGTAATATAGTTAGGGACTACGAAGTACGAAAGGAAGCTGATGAGATAGCAGAGTACCTCCGCGCAGTAGGGCACAACATTCAATTTTAATCCGTGTAAATCCTTGTAAATCCTTGTAAAATAAAATGTCTAAAAAGAAGTGAAATAATATATTTATAGTGGAATAATATATTAATGGATAAAATGATTGGTGGAATAATACATTAGTTTATAATATGATTGGTGGAAAAAAAGGAGTGGAATATTTGGATTGGAGAAAGTGGAGTGGAAAAAGTGTCCCCATACCAGCATGAAATTTAGAACATATTCCGTATATAAAAAGCTTTACTTAAAAATTGGCACTTACGACTTTTTGCAAATGGCACGCTTCAATTAATAAATCAACTCTTAAAGCTCTTTGTCTGTATGTTATAGGTAATATATTTTTTATAAATATTTCGCCGCCGTCGGCGCCCTTCGGTTAAGTACGCCTGTGGCCCTTACTGCGGTGTTGTTTATCAAATAGAAATAAATTATAATAAGAAAAGCTTCCTGTATAATATCCTAACAAATTGCAATATTTTCGTTATGATTTGTCAGTAATTATCAATATTTATCAAGTTATTATTTTATACATTTATACTGTAGGTACGTACATGGAAGTATAAATATATCAACCTACATTTTTTAAGATCAACCGAGTTAAAACTTAATTGAGTCGAAACGAATCCTTGAAATATTGGATTTATACGAATTCGATAAATAACCGTGTAGGAAGCGATATATGCGAATATAATAACGAACTCCTTGATATTGGGTGTACTGACCGTGAAAGAGTGACGTCAAAAGCGCGGATTAATTATCGGTGCTGCATTAAAAAAATGTAATTGACTTTGTGGGTGTAATTGGCTATCGCAGACGGCGTGGGCTTAAACAAATAACGAACGAACGTTAGGTGCACTTAATCGAGACGATGTAGATATTATACGATATTGCACAAACGCGTTTATTCTAGGAGAAAATATTTGTGTTTGTACAAGCTAAATGTTTCATTAAGACCCTGATGTATTTGAGCATAGCTAGAAAAGTCGGTCAGTATTGTTTGTGTATTGAAATTTCAACCTCTACCTGAATTCCAATTTTGATAAGCCATACATTGTGTATGTTTGTTATTATCTGTTTTGGATAAGCGGACATTTTTTCGAAAATATTTCTATTTTCACTATAGAGATTCGTTTTTCGGATTCAGGTAGGTTTAAAATTCGAAGAAGATCCATCTGCTTTGAGTTTTAAACCTACCTGAGTCCGAAAAACGAACTTTGTCATGCGATAACTCAAAACCGGAGTGATTATAACACTTAATATTCAACTTCTAGATAAAAATTGTAGATATGTATCAACCTTTGGCTAAATTGTGGAATCATAAAGAGGGAGTTTAGTCAGCAATTTTTTTTTTTTTTTTGGAATATGCTAAATATTGGCAATGATAAGAACATCAAGAAATAAACATTTAATGTAAATATGGGGCTTCCACGCCAAATCGGATACTATCTGGCTTTTGCATCTCCAATTTTTTTCATAATTTTTTATGTTATAGTACTAAATGAGAGAGGCCTCCGTGATTTTTTCAATTTTATTTGTGTAGCCGTTTTCGAGATATCGATTTTTGAAAAAAAAAACGTTCCGTTTTTTTTAAATGCTAATAACTTTGTAAAAGATAGACCGATTTTAACCTTTTTTTGAATATTTTGTTTTTTAAAATACTTTTTGAATATAAAATATAAAACATTTTGAAAACCATATTTCGATAAAATTTTCAAATTTTTATATAAAATATTGATCAAACAAGATAAATTCAAATTCAAAACTATTTGAATTCGAGAAAATAAGCTTACGTTCTGATAGTTTGCACACTTTAAACATATATAAAATTACGAAAAAACTATTCGTGAAAATGCAAACACTGTCTTAATTAATAAGACAACTTAAGACGATAAATATCCATTGAAACAATTACTTCCCGTGCAAATACACCTCCGGATATTGAATTATACAATGAAATATTTAATATCTTATTTAATTTGATTTGTTACAACGCTCTATTAAAGTATATGTAACGTTTAGGTCAAATTCTCTTCAAACCAACTAACAATACAAATGACATAATCCCCTTTTTTTACCTATAAATACCGACCATCATTTTCACTCATTCCATTTCGGTGTACCTGTTCATTCCACACACACACCACTTTTTCCAAATAAGTTTGTTTTAATTTTATTTCTAATTTTTTAAACGTCATAAGCAAAGCTATACTGAAGAGAGATAAATCTCGAAACGCGTCTATAGATGGCCTAAGACATTAGTTTTAATCCAAGTCCTTTCACTTCTAATTTGTTGCTATCTCTCCTTTCATTTTAAATTTGTATTGTTAGTTGGTTTGAAGAGAATTTGACCTAAACGTTACATATACTTTAATAGAGCGTTGTAACAAATCAAATTAAATAAGATTTTAAATATTTCATTGTATAATTCAATATCCGGAGGTGTATTTGCACAGCAAGTAGTTGTTTCAATAGATATTTATCGTCTTAAGTTGTCTTATTAATTAAGACATTGTTTGCATTTTCACGAATAGTTTTTTCGTAATTTTATATATTATGTAAAATATTGATTTCCAAAAAACACGTACTGATCGATTTTCTTGAAATTTTTATCTAAAAGACTGTTACTCATTCCGCAACTTTTAAACCTAGTCCGATAATGGGATAACAATAGGATCTATTTTTTTAGAATTTTTAAAATTACACGTTTCAGCTATCAGTATTAAAAGTTAATAATAACCTTTCTCTCAGGTCCACCAGCAATAGTTTTTGCCTTCATAATTTAATAGATTATAACTAAGGTCACTTATACAAAAATATTGTATTGACAAGTGTAAGGCTAATGCCAGTAACACAATAAATTATTATTATTTTAAGTTTATTTTAAAAAATATAAATTTTTTAATTGTTTCAAATTATTTTATTGCTCTACAAGGCATTTTTTTAGTATAGATATCCCGATAATTACAGCGTTTTTTTAAATCTGCCGGAATTCGTTGTTTCAAAGCAGTTAATTTGAGGCTTTTAACGAGTGTTTTCCACTCCCAGACTAAGCATGAAGTAAAGTTTCGAGTTTAGAAAAGCCTAAGAATTTGGATTGGCCGCGTAGCGAAGCGGAGCGGCCAATCCAAATTAGGCTTTTCTAAACTCGAAATTTTACTTCATGCGCCACGCATAGAAACACTGATTTACAGTGATGTTCAAAAAACACACACATACAACGATTATAGACAATCCAATATACGTTAGAGTTATTAGGTTGCCTATAATCACTGTTTTAAACAATTGGTTCGGCGCAGAATTTGACTCACGTTTTATTCATTACATATTACATATTAGATTGCTAAAGCCGTATAAACTTTACGATATTTCAGTGTTTTATACGCGTGGCGCATGAAGTAAAATTTAGAGTTTAGAAAAGCCTAATTTGGATTGGCCACTCCGCTTCGCTACGCGGCCAATCCAAATTTTCAGGCTTTTCTAAACTCGAAATTTTACTTCATGCTTAGTCTGGGAGTGGAAAACTCTCGTCTAAAGATTCAAATTGAAATCTCTCCGCTTCGCTACGCGGCCAATCCAAATTTTCAGGCTTTTCTAAACTCGAAATTTTACTTCATGCTTAGTCTGGGAGTGGAAAACTCTCGTCTAAAGATTCAAATTGAAATCTTTTAAAAAAACAACGAATTTCAAAATTCGAGCAATTTACAAAACATTTTTAGGAATACTTGTAAGAAAAAAAATATATATACTTTCTGTTTTTTTATTTGTTTTATTATCTATAACCTGTCGATCGATCAATAACAGTATGCAAAAGTGGCTCGCGTATGACAAAAGGTTAAACACCCCTGCTATATGACATATTTTCTGCCTCTATGTGTGCGGAATGTTTCCTGAAGGTTTGGCGATACCTTTTCGTTCGCCCTGCACCAGTTCAAAATTTTACTTCATGCTTAATTTGGGCGGAAAAACACTCGTTTAAAAATACTAGAAACGCTTGTAATTGAGGTTTTTTGGCGCACAACGTGGGGCCAGGCTAACGCTGTGACCCCTAGTTGGGCGCCATAAATCGCGAGCGTCCAAATTTAACGCTAGGCCCTCGTTGAGCGCCATAAATTGCAAAAGTAAAAGTTGAAAAGTTTCCACTGAATCAGTGCTTTGTACGCGTGGCGCATGAAGTGAAATTTCGAGTTTAGAAAAGCCTGAGTTTAGATTTGGACGCCCAGGCTTTTCTAAACTCGAAATTTAGCCCCAGGCGTCGTTTTTCCTTACTATGGCGCTGTTGATAAACAACATTCTAAATCAGCGTAATAGCGATGATTCGAATCCTTTTATGTCGGAATTCGTTGTTTCAAAGCAGTTAATTTGAGGCTTTTAACGAATGTTTTCCACTCCCAGACTAAGCTTGAAGTAAAATTTCGAGTTTAGAAAAGCCTAAGAATTTGGATTGGCCGCGTAGCGAAGCGGAGCGGCCAATCCAAATTAGGCTTTTCTAAACTCGAAATTTTACTTTATGCGCCACGCATAAAAGCACTGATTTACAGTGAAGTTAAAAAAAACACACACACAACAACGATTATAGGCAACCCAATATACGTTAGAGTTATTGGGTTGCCTATAATCACTGCTTTAAACAATTGAAGTTGAAAACCGAAGCTTTGGTAAGTGTCTTTTTCTTTTTCGGTTCAGTAAGTGCGCTCTTGGCTTTTTTCACAAGTCGAATCGAATCGATTTTGTTTGTTTTATTTATTAAGGCAGGTCTTGGCTTCGTACTCAATTGTTATAATTGGTAACTTATGATGTGAGCGATTAATTATTTATTCAAAATAGTTCTTATAATTAATAACTTGTGGTGTAAATTTTAACGAGTGTTTTCCACTCCCAGACTAAGCATGAAGTAACATTTCGAGTTTAGAAAAGCCTAAGAATTTATTGCTCTACAAGGCTTTTTTTGGTATACATATCCCGATTTGTACAGCGTTTTCTTAAATTGGCCGGAATTCGTTGTTTCAAAGCAGTTAATTTGAGGCTTTTAACGAGTGTTTTCCACTCCCAGACTAAGCATGAAGTAAAATTTCGAGTTTAGAAAAGCCTAAGAATTTGGATTGGCCGCGTTGCAAAAACGGGATTTTTGGCATTTGTATCAAACTGCTAGACCAAACCCGAACACATGACACATCACCGTAATCAGAAAAAAAAGCTGTATTTTAAAATGTAAAAATCCAAGATTGCGCCCATAAGAAAAAACAAAGTTGATGATGTTTGCCGAAAATTGAAACGTCGAATTTTCATTATGATATCACCACGTTGTAGAGCGTACAAAGTGGCAATGATAAAGTATAAATTGTTTTTAAATATTTCTTCAAATAGTCTCGCAAAAAAATAAAAACGTTTTTCGAAAATGTCGATTTTTTTGCGGATCTCTTCGGAAGTATTTGGAATATATTATGTTTCAAAACGGCATTATGTTATACTCTAGATTGGGCAACTTTGCTCTAATTCAACCGACCTTGTATCTCTTCAAATAACCGAGATCCCCATGCTTGAGTTCCAAAAACGGGCACCCTGTTTACATTGACATACTACAATTTAGTTAGTCTTGGGGGGAGGGCTCAAGCCCGCAAGCCATCCCCCTGGGTGCGCGCCTGCACAAAATAGCCTAGATATCAAGGCCATTAAGTAAAGACAGTTAAATTGTAGCGCAGAATTTGACTCGCGTTTTATTCATTGCTAAAGCCGTATATTTTAAACTTTACGATATTTCAGTGTTTTATACGCGTGGCGCATGAGGTAAAATAATTTCGAGTAGAAAATCCTACGCTACGCAGCCAATCCAAATTTTCAGGCTTTTCTAAACTCGAAATTTTACTTCATGCTTATTCTGGGAGTGGAAAACCCTCGTTCGAGGATTAAAATTGAAATCTTTTGAAAAAACAACGAATGCAGTAATATGTATGCATATTTATTAGGCGGGCCTATTTGTAAGGAAGTTTTTTTTTTTCAAAGAGTGAGTCTACTTTTTTCTAATTCTACGTTCAATTCTAAGAAAAACAGTTCATGGGATCATAGGTGTACGGTGGATTTCGAGCCAAAACAATTTTAATTGAAGATTTTACTGCAGCTCTTCTTCTTCGTTTTTATAATATTTTATAATAATTAAAATAATTAATTAATGTATTTGAAACGTTTGTATGAACTTATTCCCTAAAAATGGTCAAAATATATGGAAAAAAGTTGGTAGCGCCCCCTTGCGGGATGCCTAAGGCAAAAATAAACATTAAAATCGAATTCTCCATACCCAAAAACCCAACATATAAATAAAAATAGGAAATCTTTCAAATCAGAACTAAAATACAAATAAATATTACAACCAGCAGCAGTAAAATCTTCAATCAAAATTAATGCGGCTCGAAATTCACCGTAGACCTTTAGTTCTATGGACTTATTTTCTTAGAATTGAACGTAGAATCAGAAAAAATTAGACTCACTCTTTAAAAAAAATCGACCCACCCTAATATGTATATCTAAAAACAAATTCCCTGTATACTTGTAAACATTAATAATAGGTATCCATACATTCATTCTGTAACACTTTAAATTGCGGTCGGTACCTGTGTTGGCCACAGCAGATTTTTTAAATTCCTCTAAATTTCATAACATACAAAACTGCATTCTCGTTATCAAATTTCTTGATCTTCATCACCTAAATCACGTGGCCTTCCGCAAAGAGATGTTTTGCATAATCCAATTAAACACCGACAATATGCCGAAACCGTGATAGCCCGAGGGTCAAACTGTTGTTTTTTGCCGGCGGTTTGTTGTTCGATCATTAACAGACCAATCAGCATTGTCATTTTTTCTGCACATTTGGCGAAAACAATTCAAGTTTCGGACTCGCCTTCACCGACTCTCCAAATTCTGACGCACTTACTTTCGGTTTTGATTTTTTTTTTGTAGTGTCTGACGTACATGCTATAAAGATTTTCTCTTCCGTGTGATTTATTAAAGCAATAAGAAAGAATGGATGAAGTCATTATTTATTCAGTGTTGAGGATGATGGGGTAAATATTGATTGTTTGTTGCAGATTGGAATTATCAAGGATGAGAGACGATTTTCTTTAATATTATTATAGCGTACGACCATTTAAAACATGATTTAGAGTAGGCTGTAAATTTTGAATTAGATTGGCGCTACTGATTGTTAACACATAGTTTAGCATAACCTCAAATTTATTCAAATAATTAGCATTTTTGGGCAACCGCACATAAACGATCGCACGGGGTAAAAATAAAATACTTACAATGGTTACAAAATCCGAAAGAAAATTGCTCCAGGCCATATGCGGACTGGTCATAAGGGCTAATCAATGAATACCAAATTTGTAGTCTTTCTAAATTCAAAATATTTGCTTAGTGCTTAGACAAGGCACAAGACTAGAAAATAAAGTGGTTTTAACTAATGAAATTATTAAATTTATTTAAATTTATAAATAGAATTAGTATGTATGACAACCAACCGAACAAAATAAAGGGTTGTATTTGTTAACCTTACAATATTTCAGTGTTTTATACGCGTGACGCATGAAGTAAAATTTCGAGTTTAGAAAAGCCCCGTGAAAATTTGTCTCGGGTCGCTGCGCGACCCTCGACAAATTTTCTACGCGGGGCTTTTCTAAACTCGAAATTTTACTTCATGCTTAGTCTGGGAGTGGACCGCCAACATTTTCAACATGTCAAGCTTTTCGATATTCCTAGATTTTTGTCAATTTATAAAATGTTCAATATTTCGAGATTGTCGATCTATAAAATTAAAGTTTGTATTAATTGATTAATTAATCAATTTTTAATGTTTTTGTTAAACTCACATTGACGCTACGCAAATGTTATAATATATCAAATGTCACAAACGTCAAAATATGTCGAATATCACATAAAATGTCTGAAAATGTCATAATTATAGAAATTCACTTATTGTTACACAAAATGTCTAAATGTGTAAAAATCGAAGAAAATTTGCAAAATGTCGAAATATGTCAGGCTAATTACGTCGAACGTCACACAATATATCTTAATATGTTATAATATAAATATCGAGGAAATCTCGAAAATTATTTAAAAGAATCGACAGATTATAATATGTCAAATGTCACATACAGAGAGTTTTATGTAACACCGAACATTTTCATAACGAGAATTTTTCTTTTAAGTATCCATATGCATACGTTCCATATTTTTGATGTTCGGTTTATTAAAAGAATTTAATTTGAAGCTTTAAGCGAGTGTTTTCCACTCCCAGGCTAAGCATGAAGTAAAATTTCGAGTTTAGAAAAGCCTGAAAATTTGGTTTGGTCGCGTAGCGCGAAGCGCGGAGCGGCCAAACCAAATTTTCAGGCTTTTCTAAACTCGAAATTTTACTTCATGCGCCACCGGTACAAAACACTGATTAAATGTAAAGTTTAGCGGTGTGTTTTCAACTTCGTAATATGTCAGTGTTTTGTACGGGTGGCGCATGAAGTAAAATTTCGAGTTTAGAAAAGCCTGGAAATTTGGTTTGGCCGCTCCGCGCTTCGCGCTACGCGACCAAACCAAATTTTCAGGCTTTTCTAAACTCGAAATTTTACTTCATGCTTAGCCTGGGAGTGGAAAACACTCGCTTGAAGCTTCAAATTGAATTCTTTTTAAAAAAATGAACATCGGAAAATGTGCAACGTATGCATATGGATACTTCAAAGAAAAATTCTCGTTATGAAAATGTTCGGTGTTACATAAAACTCTCTGTATAATGTCTGAAAATGTGATAATTTTAGAAATTCACTTAATGTTACACAAGATGTCTAACTATGTGAAAATCGAAGAAAAATTGCCAAATGTCACACAAAATGTAATATGTCAGAATAATACGAAAATCGTGGAAATCTTGAAAATGATTAAAAAAAATCGACAGATTATAATAATAATTGTAATCATATTTATTTTTGAATAATAATAATTCATGGAAATTAACGATAGGAAATGACATTTACATAAATTGATCAGATATTAATTTTTTGATGAATTAATCTAAAAAAAAATGTGTTAAAAATCAATCAAAATCTGGAAAATGAATAAAAAATCGACAGATTATGATAATAATTGTAATCATGTTTATTTTTAAATAATAATAATTGATCGGAATCAACAATATAAAATTGCATTTTTATAAATTGATCAGAATTTATTTTCTAATTGATTAGATATTATTAATTTTTTTATGAACTTATCTAAAAAAAAAAAAAAATGTGTTGAAAATCAATCAAAATCTTGAAAATTAATAAAAAATCGACAGATTATAATAATAATTGTAATCATCTTTATTTTTGAATAATAATAATTCATGAAAATTAACGATAGGAAATGACATTTTCATAAATCAGATATTAATTTTTCGATGAATTTATCTAAAACAAATTGTGTTGAAAATCAATCAAAATCTCGAAAATTAATAAAAAATCGACAGATTATGATAATAATTGTAATCATCTTTATTTTTAAATAATAATAATTGAAGGAAATTAACAATATAAAATTGCATTTTCATAAATTGATCAGAATTTATTAATTTTTTTATGAATTTGTTTAAAAACATTGTGTTGAATATTAATGGAAAAATGTTGTATAAAACGACGAAATTTTAAAATATGTTAAATGTTATGTAAAATGTTTCAATGTCGGATTGAACAACAAAATGTCGAAATATCTCGGATTTTATGCGAGATTTTATGTGTCATGGAAATATGTCAAAAAATGTGGAAAATCGAATTGTCATATTCAATCAAAATACGTCAAATTTGACATCGCTCGCCATATTTGTCACAAACGGCAAATGTCTAAATGAACGTGTTAAATAGGACAGACAATATATAACGTCAAAATAAGTCAGATGTCAAAAAATGTCTAAATGTGTCGTGTGATTAACAAACCGCGTCAAATGTTGTAATATGTTAAAAGTGTCACACGTATGACATAAAATGTCTAAATAAGTTATAATCGACTAAACATGTTAACACGTCTAATGTGTCACTAACAGGCACTAACAAAATATATCGTTTATGAAATAATTAAATCTGAATTAAATCATAAATATTATTGAATTAGCTTTTTTTTATTAATTTCAACAGTTGGTTTAGACTATATTTTCTAGTTTACGGGATTTTGAAAAATAATTTATAGTTTTAGTTAACTTTAATTTAACAGTCTATTATTATTATATTTTTAGCATTTGCAACGCTTATACATATATTTCTTGAAAATGTCTCTTAATTAAATTTAATTTGCACTCTTTTTGACCTTTCTCTAATTATTTTCTGTATTTAATTTAATTTTTGTTTTTATTTAAAAGATCACAAAAAAATCAACAACACATAATTTGATATTACTTGTAAGAACACAGTTGCTCAAATTCGACACAAATATCTAACCTAACCTAACTATAACTAACCCAACCCAACCCAAACCCAGCCCAGCCGAACCTAAACCCAACCCAACCCAACCCAACCCAAACCCAACCCAACCCAAGTATTTCTAAATTTGGCTTTTTGGAAAAATAAAATGTTAAAAGGCTATAATTGAAATTTAAATATCGTCGCGGGATATTTCAAAATATCAAATACAAATTTTTGATTTGAAATATTTATGAGTATTTTTTTATACAATTCAATTCTATTCATTTTAAATAATTTCTGATCATTTCGAACTTTTGCAATTATTAGTAGGGTTTATTTTACATAATTTAAGCTTTTCCAATTTGTTCGTCGAAGTTCAGTAACACACAAATAATGCACAGGAATTTGTTTTCGTTCTAAATTTGTAGTCAGAAATAACATCAACTCTATTTAGTTTACGTCATAAATTTGACAATAAAGGAAATTGCATACTAAGTTCCTGATTGATCGTCTAACGAGGGTTTTCACTCCCAGATTAAGCATGAAGTAAAATTTCGAGTTTAGAAGAGCCTGAAAATTTGGATTTGCTGGGGCGCGCGAGCGAAGCGAGTCGCGCCCCAGCAAATCCAAATTTTCAGGCTTTTCTAAACTCGAAATTTTACTTCATGCGGAACGCGTATACATCACTAACATCCAAGTGAAATCTTCAACTAATTGGTTTGAGTAAAATAAATTTAGTATGTCAATTATCAATTGTTCAATTGTTCAATTTAGCTGATTGCAGCGCCATCAAAGTAACAAAAAATGTTTTTAGATAAAACTTACTTACTTTTCCACGCTCTATACAAATCAATTATAAATTCAAGTTCTTTTATTAACGGCAATAAACCTCTTTACATCAGAATATAAATATTATAAATAACAATTAACAAATATACCCAGGAAATCCAAATTTTCAGGCTTTTCTAAACTCGAAATTTTACTTCATGCGCTACGCGTATACATCACTAAGATCCAAGTGAAATCTTCAACTAATTGATTTAAGTAAAATAAATTTAGTATGTCAATTATCAATTGTTCAATTGTTCAATTTTGCTGATTGCAGCGCCATCAAAGTAACAAAAAATGTTTTTAGATAAAACTTACTTACTTTTCCACGCTCTATACAAATCTATTATAAATTCAAGTTCCTTTATTAACGGCAATAAACCTCTTTACATCAGAATATAAATATTATAAATAACAATTAACAAATATAGTATCTTATGAAATGCTACTTCTCGAATTCAATGTGTTATCAATATACAACAGACATAGATATGTGCAAATATATGAACTGTATAAATTAATTCATTATAACACCGATAATAGTGAGTTTCTTCATCAACTTAATTTTGCGGTTCCACGACTATCCAGTCGTAATAATCAATCGTTTCATTTTTCAACCCCTCGTACCACACATTATTCATTTTCGCCTCTAGTTTATATGTTACGTAGATACCATGAGGTACAGTATGCTGTCGATATATTTAATCCATCGAAATCAGACTTCATTGCATCAATAAAATCATGTTTACTGTAACTACAATTCTAGTGCATATTACATTTTGTTTAGCGTTTTGCCCACTTTAATTATTTAATTTAGTTCTAAGTTTACTTACTTATTTTATGTTATAATTAATATTGTTATTTTTGTATGTTCCTTTGCAATAAAGCTTGGGCCTGTAAAGGAAATAAATATTATTATTATTCCGCTATTAAAGCAACATAGACTAATTCTAAATATTGGTGTAAGATAAAATTAATTTTGGATTGTTTTACATCAATTCCCTGATATTCATTATTTCTGACGATTTACTCAATTCGCTATTTTTTATGTCGAAAAATTATGTCTGTTGTTGCATCCCAACTGCTGATGTGACATTTGTGATAAGTAAAACATTGGCAGCTTTTGCAACTGAAAAAATATGTCAGCTTCTACAGCCTAACTTACTAGAAATATAGCAGGTTTTGCATCCGACTGGGTTTTTGAAAACTAATTTTAAAAGATTTAGGATGAGTTTTGAACGTCAATTTATTTTTATAAGAGGCAGGTAGAGGCAGTTAGGGATATCGTTGAAGGAATGGACAAGGAAGTGCAGAGAAGGTAGTGGAGTGCCAGTAGGGATGGGAGAAGACAGGCGAGCTCGACCAGTTGAAGATCCCTATGATTGGTAGAAGTAAGGTGTGGATGTTGGCATATGCGGATGATATAGTGCTGGTGGCAAGAGAGTGGGAAGGGATAAAGGATATGCTGAAAAGGGCGGAGAGGTTTATGGATATGAGGGGGTTGAGCGTGAAAGTTAGAAAAACGAAATGGATGAGATTCAGAAATAAAGGGAGGGAGGGGAGGGTGAAGGAATTAGAAGGGGGAAGTGATTGAGAGGGTTATAAATGCAAGTATTTAGGGTTTATGTTCAAAGGGACGGGAGAGTATGAGGAGCATGTGAGGGGGGTGCAGGGGATGGCTAGAAAGGCGTGGGGGATAGCGGGGGAAAAGTGGGCTAAGTGGATGGGGAACAATGTAAGAGTGGCGTGTAAAGTATGGGATGCGTGTGTGAAGTCAGTGTTAATATATGGGGTGGAAGGGTGGGGGACGAGAGGGTATGAGTGTATGGAGAGGGAGCAGTTGTGCTTCTTGAAGCGTATGTTGGGGCTGGAAATGTCGACACCCGGATACATAGTGCTGCAGAAAACGAATAGAGAGAAACTAAAGTGTGAGGAAATGGTGAGAATGGCTAGGTATCAGATGATGTTATGGGACCTGGAGGAAAAGAGATTGGTGAAGGCGGTGTGGGTGGCGTGCGTGAATGGGAGAGAGGGTAGATGGAGGAGCGAGAGAAGGAGAATGTATGAGGGGGTGGGTTTGTCGGAGACGAAGGTGATGGAGTGGCTGGGGAATGGGGGTAAGGAGGTGGAAGCACAGGAAAGACAGGGGTGTATATAGAGAAGTAAATACAACGATAAGTACAGGAGGTGGCAGGTGCATAGGATAATGCCGAGGTATTTGGTGGGGGGGGGATGGAATAGGGAGGAAAGGGTGGTGCTGGCGAGGACGAGGTGTGGGTCAGGGGAGAGAGGAAGGAAGGTGTGGACGAGGAAAGAGTATGGGAGGTGTGTAATGTGTGAGCGGGGGAGGGATACGTGGAGTTATTTGGCGGAGGAGTGCGAGGGGGTGAAGGAGGAATGGGTAGGAATAAAAGGGAATAGAAGAGTGACAGAATGGATAAGAGAGGATGTGAGCCGGGGAAGGACGCTTAGAGAAGTTGGGGAAAGAGAGAGAAAGCAGGAGGAAGAGAGGGGGCAGTGATTAGTGTGTAGATGTAGATGTGTAGATGTCTATATTACATCTACACATCTATGCCAATAAAGGTCTTTATTTTTAATTCTATTTTTATAGGTGTAGCGTGAGACGAGTAGCATCTAGGGATAACAAAACCTCAAAATCGAAAAAATAATTGTATGGTTTGTTTTGTATCTGGGCGACTCAAATATTATCTCACTTTTAATATTTCTCGACATATACTTCCGATGATTTTGAACAAGTTTCTCATCTTTCACGTGTTGAAACATATTTAACTTTGATTTTAAAAAGACAACACTTGGTTAAATTTCACTAATATTTTGGTTTTTTATTCTAATTAGTTTTGACTTTGAGTCATTCTTAAGAATGACTCAAAGTCGAAACTAGTTAGAATAAAAAACCAAAATATTAGTGAAAGAAAGAAAACATTTGGTTAAATTTTACTAATATTTTGGTTTTTAATTCCAACTAGTTTCGACTTTGAGTCATTCTTGAGAATGTCTCAAAGTTTTCTATTCCAACTAGTTTCGACTTTGAGTCATTCTTGAGAATGACTCAAAGTCGAAACTAGTTGGAATAAAAAAAACAAAAGATTAGTGAAATTTAACCAAATGTTTTCTTTTTCAAATCATACTTTCAATGAATAATTTTTAGGTAATTTACCGAAACGTGTTTAAATCACTTTATTGTAAAATAATTGAGTTATAAACTAATCAGCACGGGTGTCTGATTGAAAAGAAAAACAAGCAAATAACTTAATAATTAATAATTGAGAATTTTATAAATCATTGCATAAAGTACACACATTATTCATCTAATAAATATTTATAATTTCATACTTTAATCATCGGACAAATTACGTGTAACTTTATTTTGAATGTGTAAACCATTTCAATGTTACTCATTACTCGTTAGACGCTTTAAAATGAACGCTTTTATAAATGTATTTAATACCAGAAAATGTATCGACACATGTATTTAATACCAGAAAATATATCGACATGTAACGAGTCGAATTATTAAAAAAATGTGCATCGCTAGAAAAACCACGACATCATCCCAAAATACAAAAACCCACCTAGAACCCTATATGAATACATCTCCTCCTTTTATCCTACTTTCCCACTTTGAAATCGACTAAAAAAACACACACACACACACACATAGCACAGGGCAGAAAGACCTATGGTCGATAGCCCTTGTAAGAGAGGGAAATAATAAATTATTTGTAATAGTATATTACGCAACGAGAGTGGTATGCAGCATATTACATAATAGCGGATGTGTTGCGCACGAGCCGCGCAGCGACGAGTGCAGTATTCCGCGAGTACGTAATTGCCATACCACTCGAGAAACCTACGATACTTTACCTACGCCCTAATAAAATAAACAATGAGCACGAAAGAACAACTTATTTATTGCAATAATTTTTAATAGTAACATGACAATGATGACAACTAAATTACTACTTGATCAATATACAGGGAATTTTTCTTTTAGGTAAACATACGCATAAAGCTGTACATTTTCCGACATTCGTTGTTTTTTTAAAAGAGTTCAATTACAAACTTTAAACGATTGTTTTCTACTCCCAGACTAAGCATGAAGTAAAATTTCGAGTTTAGAAAATACTCGTGAAAATTTGTCGAGGGTCGCGCAGCGACACGAGACAAAGTTTCTGGGCTTTTCTAAACTCGAAATTTTACTTCATGCGCCACGCGTGTAAAACACTGATTTCAAGTGAGGTTCAAATATACATAAAGTGCACAATATTTTAGTGTTTTATACGCGTGGCGCATGAAGTAAAATTTCGAGTTTAGAAAAGCCCAGAAAATTTGTCTCGGCTCGCTGCGCGACCCTCGACAAATTTTCACGGGGCTTTTCTAAACTCGAAATTTTACTTCATGCTTAGTCTGGGAGTGGAAAACACTCGTTTAAAGCTTCAAATTCATAATCATAATCATAATCATTTCTTTATTTCCAATAGAAATACATATAATTCGAGGGTGGGTCAAGTAAAATAGAATTAAAATGGTATGAAATAAAATAAAAACAGAGTGTGGGACATCACATACATATTAAAATATAAATAAGAATAAAATATAAGTAAAATATTAATAATTAAATAAATAAAAGTTACTGCGTATAGGACATTACGACATAGTAAAATTGAGATTACCCATATAGGACATATTACAAACACATTAATACTTGTATATAGGACAACACTACAAACAAATTGAAATTTCTGTATAATTGAACATAACAAACATATTAAAATATTAAACATTATTAAAATTAGCCTTAAGTTGAACATTACAAACATATTAAAATTGGTGTATAATTGACAACACTAGCATAAAATCAATAATGAAAAAATGATGTAAATTACAAAATTATATATCACAGGCATTGAGATATTCATCTACTGTATAAAAACTATGATCAAGTATAAAATGTTTGAGAGCTTTTTGAAATATTTTCTTTGGAAGCTGTTTTAACCCATCAGGCAATGCATTGTATAGTTTGATTGTTTGTATTATACACGAGTTATGATAGTAACTATGACTGTGTTTCGGAAGCCTTATTGTATTTGCTCTGGTGTCATGGTTATGAAGCACTTGATTTTTACTAAACAGCATTGTGTTATTTTTAACAAATTTGACCGATTCATAAACATACAAGCTGGCTAAAGGCACTTAATTAAACACAGTTATATTCCTTTCTTCACTTTTATTTTTCTTGCTAGATGTACATTTCGGGTACTAAGTACCCATTATCAATAGCTAACAGAGTTAGCTATTGATAATGGGCCTTTATAATAATAATAATACTTTATTGGTGCTCATAACGGAAGTTTTACACAGGTCAGATAAGATACATTACATAATATTATAATTAATTTGCAGGACATCACAGCAATATTACAATAGTAATACATATACAGTAAAATATTGTCGCAGAGTTAGCTATTGATAATGGGTACTTAGTACCCGAAATGTACATCTAGCAAGAAAAATAAAAGTGAAGAAAGGAATATAACTGTGTTTAATTAAGTGACTTAACACCTTCACGTAACTCATACAACTACATTAACTGGCTAAAGGCATTATTTTTAGACGCTTGAACATGTTGCGGCAACTACTACTCGGGTTAATATTTTCTATTGCTCGTATTAATCGTTTTTGTGCAATAAATACCTTATTCATGTTGCACTGCGTAGTGCAACCCCAAAAGATGATGCCATATGTCAGCTGTGATTGACAGTAGGCCATATATTTACATTTTTCCGTGTCGCGTGTATAAGATATGCGTATTTCGATAGTTTCATGCATATTTGTTGTGTGTGTATCGTAGGTCATTTTGAATGGTGATTCCTAGAAATGTAACCTCTTTTTCTTCCTTGATTGATTATTGAATTCTTAAAAAAAAAACAACGAATAACTAAAGATTTAAAGGAAATAATCTGAATTTGGAATACGTATACTTTAAAGAAAAACTCACTGTACATCAAAGAAATGTCATTTGGTTGTGCGGTAAGCAATCAGCTGTTCAGCTGTCAGCACGTAATGTACTTGTCAAAGCTATTAGAGGCATGTGTACGTAATGTCAATCATGCTTGTCAAGATGACAGTGTGGTATGATGCGGTTACTAGATAGGGCGTAGGTAAATATATTTATATATTATAAATTGTATTTTATTATAATGTATTTCTTTCTTTTTCAATAAAGATGATATGTAATATAAATTTACATCGAGATGTGTATAAATTAAAGAAACATTCCTTGTATGTCTACTATAATATAAAAAATTGTAGAAATAAAAAAACACAAATAGGTTCATATATATTCTAATTTAATTTAGTATCTTTAAATGCTTTAATTGATTTGTAATCGACCTTTCGTAATTAAAATTGGAGACGCTCCCTCATTTAAATGACATGAATTATGCAGTCTGTTATTGATTTATTTCCATAATTATCGAGCAAATAAAAATGTTGTGTTGATATAAAAAAAAAATCGAACGTCACATTTGCGTTGAACATACTTATAATAATTTGTCGCGGTTCGGACGTTGATTGAACACAGACACAAGATTCTTGACTAATTAGACAAGCAACAACTAGTGCGGATTACAAATGCCTTTTCCCGAATGGGAAATTGCGACTAACTTGCGACAAGAATGGCCGACGACAAGGATACGGGAATTGGAACGTGATGAAACGAACGCAAACGTGGAAATTGCGTACTTTTTTTTATTGATCTTACAAATGTTTGAGTTGTTTAATAACAATTACTACAAGAATTATAATCGCATGAGTGTTTACTTACAAATGTTATTGGAATGCAAATAAGGAGAATAAAGTTAAAGCATGTGGAAATTGCGTATTTTTTAATTAATATCAAATAGAAATGAATAATAGTGGGTAAATTAAGAAATTACTTCAGATATTATTGGAATGCAAATAATCGGAATAAAGTATGTGTAAATTGTGGACAATAATTATAATAATGACTAATATCACTTTCAAACAAATGTAAACATAATTATTCATCGAAAAAATGTAGTAAGTGTAAAATATGTGACAATGAATGATCCTTCATTAATTTAGATTGTTTGTTTGATGAACAAGATTAATCGTCCATTCAACTTAATGAAATTAATTATGAGAATTATTAAATACTCGTAATACTAACACAGAATCAATTATCGCCCAAATTTTGTGAATAACTTTAAAAACGAGTGGTATCCATTACTATTTGTTTAATTAATTTCTTACTCAACCTATGGTAAAACATTTTTGAATCTAATTCTGGATATTTAATTAAAACACTAATTTATATTTTCTCCACTAGTTTCTACCATTTCCTCCATTGACGATGACTAATGGTCGAAACTAGTAGAGAAAATATAAATTTAGTGAAACAAACCAAGTGTTTTAATTAAATATCCAGAATTAGATCTATTACTATTTTTATTAATATTATGTTTATTGAAATGCCCAAAAACACAATTATTATAACTAAGTTATTTAATGATGCTATGGATGCTTAAAAATTAGTGAATTAAATTCACAAAAACGAATGTTTTCCACTCCCAGACTAAGCATGAAGTAAAATTTCGAGTTTAGAAAAGCCCCGCGTAGAAAATTTGTCGAGGGTCGCGCGAGCGACCCGAGACAAATTTTCACGGGGCTTTTCTAAACTCGAAATTTTACTTCATGCGCCACGCGTATAAATCACTTAAATATTGTTAAGTTAGCAGTATATTTTAAGCTTCACTTTAAATCAGTGTTTTATATGCATTAGATTTTTAATTGCACGAAAATATTTTTTTTTTCTATGTGATTTATTCCTGTCTCATTTTTTGTGGAAAGTCCATTTCTCGTGGCCCTCGCCCGACAGGAAACAATGTCTAGAACCCTAAAATAGGTTAATCCGGCCCTGGCCATAATCTTAAAGGTTCTCCTAAGACTGGTCAGGGCCGGATTAACCTATTTTGGGGCTCTAGACATTTTTTCCTGTCGGGCAAAGGCCACGAGAAATGGACCATGCACAAAAAATTAGACATGAATAAATAAAATAGAAAAAAAATATTTACGTGGCGATTAAAAATCTAATGCATATAAAACACTGATCTAAAGTGAAGCTAAAAATATAGCAGAGAAAATATAAATTAGTGAAACAAACCAAGTGTTTTAATTAAATATCCAGAATTAGATCTATTACTATTTTTATTAATATTATGTTTATTGAAATGCCCCAAAACACAATTATTATAAGTAAGTTATTTAATGATTATGGACGCTTAAAAATTGGTGAATTAAATTCACAAAAACGAATGTTTTCCACTCCCACACTAAGCATGAAGTAAAATTTCGAGTTTAGAAAAGCCCCGCGTAGAAAATTTGTCGAGGGTCGCGCGAGCGACCCGAGACAAATTTTCACGGGGCTTTTCTAAACTCATAATTTTACTTCATGCGCCACGCGTATAAATCACTTAAATATTGTGAAGTTAGTAGTATATTTTCAGCTTCATTTAAAATCAGTGTTTTATATGCATTAGATTTTTAATTGCACGAGAATATATTTTTTTTTTCTATGTGATTTATTCTTTTTTTTTTGTTTTGTTTTGTTTGGCATAGGTTTTTACCATTCAGCCACTAACGTTGATTTATATTAACAAATATTTCAACTAATTTGGACGTCACAACACATTCACACACATCCATGGAACCGGAGACGAGTATTTTTCGTTAGAAAAATTACTCGCCTCCGCTGGGAATCGAACCCAGATCTAGGGATGGCAAAAAATATAAATATATCGATATAATCATCATATGATATATCGAAAGCTATATATCGATACATGCGATATATCTAAACAAAAATATCGATATCATGAAAAATATCGATATATTTTTTTATTATATTCAAATCAATCGAATCTAAAGTTTTTGAAACGTAAAGTAGGTACTGAGGAAATATTGAAAGGTAATACATTAAAAAAAAATAAGTGTATTTTTTGATTAAGTAAGTACAAGTTAAAAGTGTTCTACAAAATTGCATGTTTTTACAAAAAAAAATTAAAATGTATTTTTTATTACAATTTAGTCAAGTTTACAATTAAATGTCTTACAGGAACAAGACTGTTTGCCTGCATTTGTGATTTTGTGCATTAGGTGAATACATCAGTTCCACAAATGCAAGTTATCAGGCAAAGAGCTCAAAAATAATAATTTGGAAAGCCTACTTCCCGTGAGACGGTTACGACTTTTAGTAGCTGTTGCTCCGGCTTTTGAAAATAGCCTCTCGCTGGGGACCGACGTTGCTACAACACAAAAATATTTTGCCGCCACTTTAAATAAGTTGGGATATACCAATTTCATTTCGCTCCAGGTGTCCAAGGGATCGTCTTTCAAGTTTCTAACTGGCAAACTTAAATATTGATTGAGTTCACTATCTTTATGTAATTTCCCTTGCCCACTTTTTTTAGTGTGCGCTAATTTTTTATGGTGCGCCCATATATCAAATTCCGGTTCTTCAGTATCCGAATCAGAAGATTCTGATGATGAAGAAGTGCTTTGGAAAGTCGCGATCTCACTTTTGATGTGTCGCATCACTGTGCCCAGGACTTGAGGATCCCTGAAGTTTATTTGTTTAAATCGAGAATCCAATATTGTGGAAACAGCTGGTATATAAGATTTCTCAATAGCACCAAACCTCTTTTCGATTTCTTTTAATAATGATGTTTTCAAGTGTTTACCTACTTCATACTGGGGCGAATAATTGTTGTACTGGTTTATCAGACAACCAATCATTGGTATTACTTTACTTATTGTGGGGTAATTTTCGCCACTTATCTCTACTGTCATCCTTTCTAGTGGCTTCAAAAGTTTGCATATTTCTCGTAAATGCTCAACTTCGGCTGCAGTAATCATATTTGGAGCATTAACATCGGAAAACAAAATATTGCTGACCATAGATGACATTAGTAGAAATCTCTCTATCATGTAATATGTGGAGTTCCAGCGAGTTTTGACATCCAAAATCATTTTTTTAATGTTTCCTTCTATCGTTCCTGCATCGATTTGTATTTTTCTTAATTGATCACTAGCCTTAACGCTTCTTTTGAACCATACTACTATTGATCGTATCTTGTCAATAATAATACTCAAACCTTCTGTGTTTGTAATTGAATTTTCACACACCAAATTGAGGGTATGTGCGAAGCATGGGATGTGTCGGTTTTTCCCAAATTTGTCATGCATAGCTTTGACCATATTGGCTGCATTGTCCGTCACTACAGCAACAACATCATTAGGATCAATTCCCCAATTTTGAAGAGCTTTGCCTAATTCTAAAGCAATATAGTCTGCCGTGTGAGACTCTGATAATTCAACAATACCTATTGTCGCTGATGTTAACTTCATGTCATGTACAAAGTGGACAGTGATGCCCATAAAACTTTTGGTCTGCATATCGGCAGTCCATATATCCGTCGTAATTGTGAAATACTTCGATTTTTTCAATATATTTTTAAATGCTGTTGAAATCACTTCGAACTTTCTATCAACATTATTTTTGATGGTGTTTCTGGTTGGTACTTTGTATAAAGGTGCCACTTGTTTCATCAAAGACAGAAAACCTTTACCCTCTACAATATTGAATGGCAAATTATCCTGAACAATAAATTTTATTAATGCTTCCGTTAGTTTCACATTTTTAGAGCCACCATCTAAAAATAAAAACAAATGATGCATTCATGCAAGTACTATAAACTTTTGCTTTACCTTTGAAAGATGAAATTGTTTTGAAGGTAGACACAATTGTAGCTTGCTTGTATAATGAGCTTGATTTTTCTGTACTTGTGCTTGGTTCAACATCATATTCAGAAACCGTCATTGTTGAAGTTGATGAATGAACATCATCATCAAATTCTTGTGAAGCAATCAGATTTTTCTAGAAATAATATTAACTAATAAATTCATTAACAATTGCGGTTCTATTAGTCATACCTCATCTTGATGTAGTGAACTACTAGTCCCAGCCGTTTCTACATCCATTCGACTTTCGGGTTGGGATGGACGTTTTTTCTTCTTTGGTTCATCAGTCTCCTTTTTCTCCTCAGTTAAATGTTGTAAGATGGAGGAGTGTTTTTGTTTTAAATGTGTTTTCAAATTTGTTGTATTGCCCGAAGTCTTCAGCACCTTGGCACACAAATTGCATTTAGCAGTATTGGGAGTAACTTTTTGAAAATGTTTCCAAATGTTACTTCTCGGAGGAGCCATATTTTCAGGACCAACAATCAGTCACTTTAAATTTATGTAATAAATCAAGATTATTTTATTTTCAACTTCACTAAACTTTTGAACAATCACACTATTATTTATTCACAGCAAACACTTTCAAAGCTCTTTGCAGACTGCAGAAAATTTTTTTGTTGAGGTGTATTTATAAACTTCGAACGGGTATTCCCCGACAAAAATTTTCGGGGAAGAACTGGATTCCGTTCAAGTAATTCAAAGGAATCCCAATTATAGCCGATAATTCGGGTACCTATTGTATCAAATACAGGTACCTAATAAGTTATTTGCGCTTCTCGACGCTAGATGGTGCTGAGAAATTTAACGAGTGATAAAACAAACTAGATTGAAGTTTCGCCAAATTGTGGTGCGTGCAATTTGCAATTAATTAGTTTTTTGATATAGGTATTTACACAAAAATATCGATATATTTTGCGATATATCGAAACTATTACATCGATATTTATATATCGATATATTTGAAAAAATATCGATATATTTAATATATCGATGTATCGTTGCCATCCCTACCCAGATCACCTCCGTGACCGATTTGGCGAAACCGGCGGCTCAACCGCTCGGCCACGGCGGGCCCCCTGATTTATTCTTGTCTAATTTTTTGTGGAACGTTTATTTCTCATGGCCCTCGCCCGACAGGAAACAATGTCTAGAACCCTAAAATAGGTTAATCCGGCCCTGGCCATAATCTTAAAGGTTCTCCTAAGACTGGTCAGGGCCGGATTAACCTATTTTGGGGCTCTAGACATTTTTTCCTGTCGGGCAAAGGCCACTAGAAATGGACCATCCACAAAAAATTAGACATGAGTAAATAAAATAGAAAAAAAATATTTACGTGGCGATTAGAAATCTAATGCATATAAAGCACTGATCTAAAGTGAAGCTAAAAATATACTGCTAACTTCACAATATTTAAGTGATTTATACGCGTGGCGCATGAAGTAAAATTTCGAGTTTAGAAAAGCCCCGTGAAAATTTGTCTCGGGTCGCTGGCGCGACCCTCGACAAATTTTCTACGCGGGGCTTTTCTAAACTCGAAATTTTACTTCATGCTTAGTCTGGGAGTGGAAAACATTCGTTTTTGTGAATTTAATTCACCAATTTTTAAGCGTCCATAATCATTAAATAACTTAGTTATAATAATTGTGTTTTTGGGCATTTCAATAAACATAATATTAAAAAAATAGTAATAGATCTAATTCTGGATATTTAATTAAAACACTTGGTTTGTTTCACTAATTTATATTTTCTCTACTAGTTTCGACCATTAGTCATCGTCGATGGAGAAAATGGTCGAAACTAGTGGAGAAAATATAAATTAGTGTTTTAATTAAATATCCAGAATTAGAATTTCTACGCAGGGCTTTTCTAAACTCGAAATTTTACTTCATGCTGGGTCTGGGAGTGGAAAACACTCGTTTTTGTGAATTTAATTCACCAATTTTTAGCGTCCATAGAAAACTAATTGGGCAGGTGGTGGCCGAGCGGTAACGTCGCCGGACGGACCGGGTTCGATTCCCGTGCACGGGGAGTTGTTATTTAAAAATAATAACTCGTCGTGTCCCTGGGTGTGGTGTGAATGTATTGTGCCGTCCAATATATGTTAATACAACTTAAAAAAGAAGTTATAAATTAAATAATATAAGTTAAAAATAAATAATTGATGTTGGCCAATAGTCAAAGCAACTAAGGCCAGGCAAAAGCCAATAAAAAAAGAAAACTAATTGCGTCATAATTTTTTAAATCAAAACTGTCTGCGAAAATAATTGTTTCGAGGTCCCCTCACTCGATTAAGACCATTTCTGATTTTTTTTTTTTTTTTCGTAGAAATTTTGGTTTTTATTCAGCATTGAAAAATAAAGAATTTTGGTTCCAGCTCGGTTTGTTATGAGAATAAAAGTTACAGTATTAAGTAAATCTGACGAAAATAGTCAACTTCAAAGAATACACTTACTTAAAAATTAATAAAAGTTCACTAGTTACAATCGCAATTTAAATAACTTCACTGGGTTTTCCAAAATATCAACTGTATTGTTGAAAATATAAGGAGAAAGAGAAACGACTTTGTCTTAAATCAGAAGATGCTGACATTTTTTTAAAATAGAAATCGATTTATTTTATATGAACGCTTCAGTAGATCTTCGGATTCTCTTTATATTGGTATATTTTTTATTTGGAAAAAAAATTGTTTTCATTTTAAAATTTTATTTATTTTACGATTTTAAGTTAAAATCTCGAATTAGTCGATTTTTGTAAGAATATTGAAAAATTTAGATAATAACAAATTATAACAAAATTTCATTTTAATCTTTGACATCGTCTTTTTTAATGGCAATCCTACATTTTTTTACAATTTTTACTTAGAAATTAAAGTTTTTTTATAAATCAAAAATAAATCATCATAAAGAGAATCCAAAGCTCTGCAAAAGTGGATGTATAAAAAAAATCGATTTCCATTTAAAAAATATGTCGAAGACGTCATAGCGGCAACGTGACGCGCGCTATCTATACCCTGCATAAATGCGACGAGAAACGAATTTTCGAAATAATTCGAAAACTACTTGCTTTAGGAGTATAGTTGTAAATACTTTTTTGTAGGAAATGTTCCCCCCAATCGTACCATGTGATAAAAATTGGGCCATTTCTTTAAAAAAAAATGAATTACTAGATATTAAAGAGGGCACTTAGATATTGACATTTTAAAAACACTTATTCTCAAAATTGACAGTTTCCAATTAATTTACTCATAGGGGCATCCTCTAGGTACAAGTAGAGGTATAAATCACATTTTTATCTTATTCTTAAGAGAAGTTACAGACAGATTTCAAGACACCTTTTAGAGGTCAAAATTTTAGAAATATTTTTTTTTTTCTTGAAAACTAAGAGATAAGTGTACAAATATTCGAATAAAATATGTTGCAATTTAAACGAGGAATCCAAAAAATTACTAATATATAGGGTGTTCTTTTTAAAATAACAAATTTGGTGCTACTTCCGGTGGAACCGGAAGCGATATGAAGTTGAAAATATTTTACATGAGGAGAACTGATTTAACTATATGACAAGGATTTTTTTCAAATTTTTAGTGCAACGGCAACTCCATAAACTTTTAATGAACGGCTTAGCGTAGACACCCTGTATGTGTAACACCTCAAAAGATATAGAAAACAAATCTAAAATTTTTGAGGATTTTTCTTAGAAAAGAAATGTGTATTTTGGAAAATTCCGAATTTATCCGTTACTTTCGGGACGCACTGATTAATAAATTAATTACAGCCGACTTAAATTAACATAAAGATTAAATCACGGCACTTGAAAGGTTTTTTTTTATTGAACATACGATTTAGTAATTACATTTCTTTATAGACTGTATATTGACTATTGCAATATTGACTACAAGTCTCTAAGTACAAAGCCGTAGCTAGAGGGGGGATATGGGGGTTCAACCCAACCAAATTTTCAATATGTTAAATTTTTGTATGTAAAAACGGCCCTGAAAGAGCTAAAACAATATTTTTACCAGTAATAACATCCCCCTGATTATGTCATTCAATCGCTCTGTTGACAGTATATTGTAATTTGTAACATTTTGATTGCAAGTCAATTGGTTGATTGACTTTAGGCTATCGACTGTATTTTGACTATTGTGACATTATGACTGTAAGTCACTTGGTTCTTTCTATTGACAGTTTTTTTTTTCTGTTGTGACATTATAACCGTAAGTGACTTGGTTGACTTGGTCGCTCTGTTGACAGTATATTGTAATTTGTAACATTTTAATTGTAAGTCAATTGGTTGGCTGACTTTAGGCTATTCACTGTATTTTGATTATTGTGACATTATAACTCTATGTCACTTGGTTTGACTGTTTTTTTTTCTTTCTATTGTGACATTAAAACCGTAAAGATAAATTCAAATTCAAATCTATTTAAATTCAAGAAAATAAGCTTACGCTTCTTATAGTTTGCACACTTTAAACATAATATATAAAATTACGAAAATGTTATTTGTGTCAATGCAAACAATGTCTTAATTAATAAGACAACTTAAGACGATAAATATCCATTGAAACAACTACTTCCCGTGCAAATACACCTTCAGATATTGAATTATACAATGAAATATTCTTCTAATTTTTTGTTATTTCTCCTTTCATTTTTAATTTGTATTTGTTAGTTGGTTTAAAGAGAATTTGACCTAAACGTTACATATTCTTTAATAGAGCGTTGTAACAAATCATATCAAATAGGATTTTAAATGTTTCATTGTATAATGCAATATCCGGAGGTGTATTTGCACGGGAAGTAGTTGTTTCAATGGATATTTATCGTCTTAAATTGTTTTAATAATTAAGATGGGCCCGCCGTGGCCGAGCGGTTGAGCCGTCGGTTTCGCCAAAGTCACGGAGGTGATCTGGGTTCGATTCCCAGCGGAGGCGAGTAATTTTTCTAACGAAAAATACTCGTCTCCGGTTCCATGGATGTGTGTGAATGTGTTGTGACGTCCAAATTAGTCGAAATATATGTTAATATAAATCAACGTTAGTGGCTGAATGGTAACAACCTATGCCAAACAAACAAACAAACAAAAAAATAATAATTAAGACATTGTTTGCATATTTACGAATAACATTTTCGTAATTTTATATATTATATTAAAATCATAAGTCACTTGGTTGGCGTCTTTTAATTTATTAGGATTTTTCTGTCTTTTGTCTATACTAGAATTGTATCATAAAATGTCTTTATCGATTGTATTTTGACTACTGTGACATTATAACTGTAAGTCGCTTAGTTGACTGTCTCTTGATTATGATAGGATTTTGTCATTTTGTGTCTCTATCGACTGTATTTCGACTATTGTGATATTATGACTGTAAGTCACTAGGTTGACTGTATTTCAAATTATTCGGATTTTGTCATTAATTCAACGTATTTTTACTATTGCAATATTATGATTGTGTCACTTCGTTTACTGTCTTTAGATTATGATATGATTTGGTCATTAAATCGCTATATTTCACTATTGCAATATTATGATTGTGTCACTTCGTTTACTGTCTTTAGATTATGATATGATTTGGTCATTAAATCGCTATATTTCACTATTGCAATATTATGATTGTAAAGTCACTTGGTTTACTGTCTTTTGATTATGAAATGATATCGACTGTATTTTCACTATTGTGACTTTATGACTGTAAGTCACTATATTGACTGACATTACTCTATCGTGTCAACTTGACTTAAGACGACGATAGTCGGCATTTAGTCCATTGTGTCAACTTGACCTAAGACGACTATAGTCGGCATTTAGCCCATTGTCTCAACTTGACATGAGTCGCCGTCAGCCGACATTAGTCTATCCTGTCAACTTGAAATGACATTTACTCCAAATTGACGTCAGCCGACGTTAGGACTATTGTCAATTTGAGACAACTATTATTTGAAATATATTATTAGATGGTCTTTCTATTTTTTTTTATGACACTTGCGACACAAATTTAGATATTTGTGACATTATTTAAAGTAACGAGCGTTTTTCATTCCCAGACTAAGCATGAAGTAAAATTTCGAGTTTAGAAAAGCTCCGCGTAGAAAATTTGTCGAGGGTCGCGTAGCGACCCGAGACAAATTTTCACGGGGCTTTTCTAAACTCGAAATTTTACTTCATGCGCCACAGGTATAAACCACTGATTTAAAGTAAAGTTGAAAATATTTACTGCTGAGAAGTGACAGATATTTACGAAGATATAGCGAAAAAATATTTATTTAGTGAATATTTTGTAAATGTGATAATTATTATTATTATCACATTTACAAAATATTCACTAAAAAGTCGAATAAATTTAGTTTGAATGGAATTAATTTAGTTTCAGACAGTTTTCCATATTGTTAATATACAAATCATCATCAGTGTATTTAATATGAAATGAAAACATTTCAAAAATTAAAACAATCCGAACCGAAAAACCATTATTTTTTCCGGGAACGAAAACTGGAGTCGAACCGATATATATTTTATAAATAAATTTACTACATACATAAATTTACTTTGTATTGTATTTATTTGAATATGTGTTTTAGTTTTGATGCCAATAAAGGTATTTCTTTTTTAATTTTATTAATTGAACCAAAACGAAAACCGGAACGAAAAAAATAACGGTTCGAAGCCGTGATGATATCTCTCAAAATACAACCCCCTTCAAGGGTGCCCAGTTTTCCATCTCTATTTTTTACATTTTATTATAACCAAAACTGTAATTTTAAACACTGTATATTAATTGGACAAGAATATAATTTTCAAGACTGAAAAAAACCACCTGATATAATATTTTTGTTAACAGAGTAAATAATAATGAATGTTTTCATCAAGCAGGTATCATAATTACAGTATACAAATTTTAACATACTAGAAATACGAGTTCGTCCAATCCAATTAATAAAAACAAGGCACAGTTTGTGTTGAAATATCGGGTAATAAAAAAATAATCGTTGCACCCGTGCTGCTAACTACTGAAATTTATGTCGACAGTGGAAAAAATAACAAACTATTAAAATATTAAATTTATCGCGCTTCAAGCGTCATCCATTGAGTGACGACGGACAAAAATGTTATAAAACTGTGATTCGTTGCAAAAATAATCATTCTCGGCAGATAAAATGCAATAAGCATATTGATGGATATACATATAGTTTGCCAATATTTATATTTATTATTATGCTTAATGCATTTTATCTGCCAAGAATAATTATTTCTACAACAAATCAGTTTAATAACATTTTTGGAATTGGAAATAATAATTCATAAATAAAAATAATTCTACAAAACGGACGATAAAAATTGTTAGTAATTAATTCGTAGCTTATAAAAAGTGGCATAACAAGGACGAAAATATAAAGATAACCTGTAATAATAATAACACAAATATTTTGAATTTAAAACATGTTCTGTTTATGAAACAAGTTATTGAAGAATTTACTAACAATCCCTGTTTGATGCTATCATGATGTTACAAAATAGTAAATTGATTTAGCTGCATGCCCGTCTTCAAGAGTGATATGTAAGCAAACTGTGGGCCCTAAGAGTTGTCAAACGAGTGAGTTACTCAACTGTTTTCAAAGCAATCTTTACAAAAATCAAAACATACAAATTTTCCTGGGGCAGGTGGTGGCCGAGCGGTAACGTCGTCGGGCTGTATCGCTCGGCGAGCCACAAACTCGGGTTCGATTCCCGTGCACAGGGAGACTTTATTTAAAAATAATTTCTCGTCGTGTCCCTGGGTGTGGTGTGAATGTGTCGTGACGTCCAAATATATGTTAAATTAATTAATACAATCATCGTTAGTGGCTGAATGGCTAGAACCTATGCCAAACAAACAAAACAAAAAAAAAAATTTCCTAATCACATGTACAGTTGCGAGAGAAAAAAAACTAGTACAGCAGGGAATTCAAGCTACTTTAAAAATATCGTATATGACAAAATTGTCATATACAGGTTAACAACGATTTTTTTCTTAACCAATAAGACGGTGCGTTTGTTAACATGCACTTCATTAGCAATGTCTCTAATGCGAATACCGACCCCAAACGGGTCATAATTATCGCTTTTTGCGTTTCAGTTGAGGCATGTCGACGTTAAATAAATTTCGTTTGACATTTCCGCAGATTTGTCAATTTGATTGACAATTTGAAAAATCAAAGTGAGTCCAGTTCACATAGCCAAATATTTTGCTGTACTAGTTTTTTCTCTCGCAACTGTACAATAAATTATAAGTGTTACTGAATTGAGAAAAAAATATTCTTTAAAAAAATATGAAAATCTAAAATGGAGCCCATAAGAACAACAAAAGTTGTTATGGTCACCGGTAGTGTGTTAAAGTTATCTTAAAATAAAATATGCTACTAGATGTCTTATTAAAAAGTGTCTATCTCGGAAACAAGAAATGATATTTCAAATTTGTTTTAAGGATATTATTGGGCAGTAAAATACGCAACTTTGCCCCAATTTAACTGAGTCTCTATTTCTTCAAATAACCTCTATAATGACAAACTTGCAAATGCTCAATAGCTTTTGAATAAAAAAATGAATACAAAATATAAATAAATCCTTTTTTGACAATATCTCGAAAACAAAAAAAGATATTTCAAATTTGTTTTAAGATTATTATTGCGCCCTAAGATACGCAACTTTGCCCCAATTTAGCTGACTCTTCATCTCTTCAAATACCCGAGATCCCTATACATTCTGTCGAAATACGGACACCCTGTACTCTGCACATTTTGTTTCTTAAAATAAAATCCTAAACAATTACCAAGAATTAAGTTTTCAACAAAATGTATAGGGGATCATATTAAGCTGTTATTTTTCAACATTAGGAGACCATTTTTTATTTCGCAATTTGTAAAGTTCAAATCATTAGATTATAAGGATTTTTGCAATAAATGTCAAACCAACGTTTCTTTAAAATAAAATGAATTCTTGTTTTACTGCAGAAAAACTTTATAAATTCGAAACCTAAGATAAAGAAATATTTATTTTAAATCTGCAATAGCTTTTGAATAAAAAAATGAATACAAAATATAAAAAAATCCTTTTTTGACAATATCTCGAAAACAAAAGAAGATATTTTAAATTTGTTTTAAGATTATTATTGCGCCCTAAGATACGCAACTTTGTCCCAATTTAGCTGACTCTTTATCTCTTCAAATACCCGAGATCAGTATACATTCTGTCGAAATACAGACAACCTGTACTCTGTACATTTTGTTTCTTAAAATAAAATCCTAAACAATTACCAAGAATTAAGTTTTCAACAAAATGTATAGGGCATCATATTAAGCTGTTATTTTTCAACATTAGGAGACCATTTTTTATTTCGCAATTTGTAAAGTTCAAATCATTAGGTTATAAGGATTTTTGCAATAAATGTCAAACCAACGTTTCTTTAAAATAAAATGAATTCTTGTTTTACTGCAAAAAAAACTTTATAAATGCGAAACCTAAGATAAAGAAATATTTATTTTAAATCTGCAATAGCTTTTAAATAAAAAATGAATACAAAATATAAAAAAATCCTTTTTTGACAATATCTCGAAAACAAAAAAAGATATTTCAAATTTGTTTTAAGATTATTATTGCCCCCTAAAATACGCAACTTTGCCCCAATTTAGCTGACTCTTTATCTCTTCAAATACCCGAGATCCCTATACATTCTGTCGAAATACGGACACCCTGTACTCTGTACATTTTGTTTCTTAAAATAAAATCCTAAACAATTACCAAGAATTAAGTTTTCAACAAAATGTGTAGGGCATCATATTAAGCTGTTATTTTTCAACATAAGGAGACCATTTTTTATTTCGCAATTTGTAAAGTTCAAATCATTAGGTTATAAGGATTTTTGCAATAAATGTCAAACCAACGTTTCTTTAAAATAAAATGAATTCTTGTTTTACTGCAAAAAAAACTTTATAAATGCGAAACCTAAGATAAAGAAATATTTATTTTAAATCTGCAATTCGCACAAAAACTTTAACTGCATCTAATAACTGTTAGTCTACTCTTATTTCTAATTTGTGTTTTTTTTGTTTTAGGTAATAATTGCATCATTTACTTCGAGCAGGTATTTAAAATAATATTTAAATTATCTAATCTATCTATTAAAATAACTATGTATTTTTGCTTTATTAAATTGGAATATTAAAGCATTTACAACTTATTACTGCGATTTTTTTCCTCGCCTTATTTTCTTCTTTTTATGCGATCTTTGATATGTCACTCTCAAATGTAATCATTAGGGCTTATTTGGATGTTTTTAAATTCAGGCCACTTATTATTAAATAAGTTGCCTAAATTTGAAAACACAAACTATAACTATAATAGAATAAAAGATTTGATACGGTAAATTGTTCTTTCAACTACAGGGTGTCTACCCTAAACCGTTAAAAGTTTATGAGGTTGCCGTTGCAATAAAAATTTGAAAAAAAATCCTTTTTGGATCGGTTCTTTTAATTGCAACATATTTTATTGGAACATATGTACATTTATCTCTTACAGTTTTCCAGAAAAAAAAATATTTCTGAAATTTTGCAACCATGTGATAAAAATTGGGTCATTCCATTTAAAAAAATTGAATTACTAGATATTGAAGAGGGCATTTTAACATTGACATTTTTAGAACACTTATTGTCAAAATTGACAGCTTCCAATTAATTTACTCATAGAGGCATCCTTTTGGTACAACTAGAGATATAAATCATATTTTTATCTTATTCTTAAAAGAAGTTACAGACAGATTTCAAGATGCCCTTTAGAGGTCAAAATTTTAGAAATATTTTTTTTTTCTTGAAAACTATAAGAGATAAGTGTACATACTTTGATATGTCACTCTCAAATGTAATCATTAGGGCTTATTTGGATGTTTTTAAAGTCAGGCCACTTATTATTAAATAAGTTGCCTAAATTTGAAAACACAAACTATAACTATAATAGAATAAAAGTTTTTATACGGTAAATTGTTCTTTCAAATCAAATAAAATATTTTGCAATTTAAACGAGGAATCCAAAAAATGACTAATATATAGAGTGTTCCATTTAAAATAACAAATTTTGTGTTACTTCCAGTGGAACCGGAAGTGATAGAAAGTTGAAAATATTTCATATGAGGAGAACTGATTCAACCGTATGACAAGGATTGTTTTCATTTTTTTAGTGCAACTGCAACCCCATAAACTTTTAACGAACAGTTTAGCGTAGACACCCTGTATACATACCCCGATGTATACGATGTAAATGTTGTTGTATTCCCGCACAAACAATTCAAAGATGTTTTCCAAACGTAATTATTAGTAAATATTTTGAATACCTTTGAGATGGAAACATCATTAAGAAAATGTAACTGCAAATAAAAGCTATTAATAATATAACAAACAATAAACTTAACGATGTTTTCAAATAATATTCAATTCAAATATTTTTAATTTCTCTAAGGAAGAAAACATCATTAGGAATAGTTGTATTTCGAATATTCTTAACTTGTTAATTATAATTTATATATACTTTATATATATTTTAAACTTATTTTTTGTAGTACCCTGGAAATCCAGAAATTGCCGGAAAAATAACTTAAAATGTCTAGTTTCCCGGGAACTATAAAATCCGGGAAATTCCTTTAGTCAGAAAGTTTGAAGGTAAAAAAAACACGAGAAACTCGTTCAATTTGGGCCCGCCGTGGCCGAGCGGTTTAGCCGCCGGTTTCGCCAATCGGCCACGGAGGTGATCTGGGTTCGATTCCCAGCGGAGGCGAGTAATTTTTCCAACGAAAAATACTCGTCTCCGGTTCCATGGATATGTGTGAATGTGTTGTGACGTCCAAATAGTCGAAATATATGTTAATATAGATATTATAAATCAACGTTAGTGGCTGAATGGTAATACCTATGCCAAACAAACCAAAATTAAAAAAAAAAAAAAAACTCGTTCAACATTCAAAAACAATCGACTAAACTTTTTGCTATTTCATTTCACATTGAATTTAGTTGTAAACTTACGTGGTGTCACAACATATCGATCGTCGATTGTTTATCGATTTTTGAATGACCATTTATTTAACCCTTAACCCTTTCAGCCCTGGAATTTTTCTGGTGTCCAAACAAATGTTTTGTACACTGCATATTATTTATTACTATCTCAGATATATAGAGTTTTTCTTTTAAGTATACATATCTCAATATACTGTATACGCTGCAAATCTTCAGATATTCGTTGTTTTTATAAATATTTCAAATTGAATTTTTAAACGAGTGTTTTCCACTCCCAGATTAAGCATGAAGTAAAATTTCGAGTTTAGAAAAGCCTGAAAATTTGGTTTGGTCGAGTAGCGCGTAGCGCTACGAGACCAAACCAAATTTTCAGGCTTTTCTAAACTCGAAATTTTACTTCATGCGCCACGCGTACTCAACACTGATGTGATGTGATGTTCAGAATACACGTTATCAGCATACTGATTAAGTAGAATATTTTGAACTTCACCCATAATCAGTGTTTTATACGAGTGGCGCATGAAGTAAAATTTCGAGTTTAGAAAAGCCTGAAAATTTGGTTTAGTCGCGTAGCGCTACGCGCTACACGACTAAACCAAATTTTCAGGCTTTACTAAACTCGAAATTTTACTTCATGCTTAATCTGGGAGTGGAAAACACTCGTTTAAGACTTCAAATTAAACTATTTTAAAAAACAAACGATTATCAGAAACGTTACAGCTTATGCATAGATCCATGTATGTATATTTAAGAGAAAAATGTCCAGTATGTTTACCAAATTTTAGTGGTGGCAAATGCCACCGTTAGGGCCTAAAGAGTTAAATGAATGAGTTTTCCATGATGATGATTAGAAAATGTGTGTACAGGGTGAGCGAAACTCGACGTCTCAGCTCTATATGCAATTTTGGCTTAAAATGCACCTCACTCAATCCCATTTACGAACCTCTTTTAAGATGTTTTCTATCGTTTTTCCTTTTCTTATAATAGAGCCGAGTTTCGCTCACCCTGTACAGGGAGTTTTCTTTAGAAAAAATGCGCTATGAAAAATCAGGCATTTATTGCTTTTTTTTAAAAAGCGTTCGATTTGGAGTTTCGGGCGAGTTTTTTACTTTCAATTTTGAGTTTAGAAAAGCCTGAAAATTTGGTTTAGCCGCTCCGCGGTCTTTTTTTCTTCATTCCAAAATTCCAATTGGTTCTTAATTGTTCATATTTTTACCAAATCCAAATTCAGGCTTTTCTAAACTCGAAATTTTACTTTATGCGCCACGCGTATAAAACACTGAAATATTGTGAAACTAAAAAAACACTGCTAAATCAGCATTAAAAATAAACTGCTAAAGCCGAGTTTCGCTCACCCTGTACAGGGAGTTTTCTTTAAAAAAATGCGCTATGAAAAATTAGGCATTAATTGCTTTTTTTAAAAAGCGTTCGATTTGGAGTTTCGGGCGAGTTTTTCACTTTCAATTTTCAGTTTAGAAAAGCCTGAAAATTTGGTTTAGCCGCTCCGCGGTCTTTTTTTCTTTATTCCAAAATTCCAATTGGTTCTTAATTGTTCATATTTTTACCAAATCCAAATTCAGGCTTTTCTAAACTCGAAATTTTACTTTATGCGCCACGCGTATAAAACACTGAAATATTGTGAAACTAAAAAAACTCTGCTGAATCAGCATTAAAAATAAACTGCTAAATGCTGCTGAATAAGTTTATTTTAAATTTCACAATATTTAAATCCTTTAAACGCCTGGCATATCAAGTATATAATTGAGTTTCAGGTTTTCTCAAACTTGAAAGTGTACTTCATGCACAATCAAGGTTTAGTAGCTTTAAATGAAACTCATTAAAAAAGCAACTAATGCCTACGCTGAATCAGGATATTTTCTAGCTAAAATAAGTTGGTTGCTAAAACATTCTAGAGCTAATTATTACTCAAGGCGCTTGAATTTAAGAAGATTTGGTTATACGAAATGCACATTTGTAATATTTAAGCCCATTTGCACCCCGGCTGATTAACTCTAATCAACCACTAATCATTGATTAAACCGCTGACTAAGTCATAATTCTAGAATATAAAAATGTTTTAAATTTGTATGATATCCTAAATATGTCTCTTTTATTATTATGCGATTTTGTCAATAATTTATACATAAAATTGCTGTGTTTTTACTTATCACTGATTAATTTAATCGACTTGGGTGCAAACAGGCATTATTAACGTAATCGATATTTGTTTTTGAGTTTCGTGAAGAGTATAATCATAAATAATTAACACTGTTGTATCCTTTCTTTACACTTTATTTTCTAATGGTTAGATATATATTTCAAGTGCTAAGCACTCATTTTCAATAACAACTAATTCTTACAACTGTTGCGCGGTTTCTTTATACCTACAGTGGATTAAAGGGAAAAACCCAGATTAAGGGAAGACCTTTGGGTGGGTTAACAATTTTATTGCGTGTTGTTTATGGAGGTAACAAATTTAGAAGCGGGTTATTTAAGGGACTAAAATCGAAGTTCAATAAATTATTTTTATTTTTACGCATTTCTATGGCTTCCAACATGTTTAATTGATACTTATTGGACTCTTTTAGGAGTTTCATATTGTTGATGCTGAATTTATGACCTGTTGTAAAGTTATGATGTGCAATTGCAGATTTTTCTGGATTCTGGTTTTTTATGTGATAACTGTGTTCTTTAAATCTAATATTTAAATTGCGGGTTGTTTGGCCGATATACACTTTCTCACAGTTATCACATTTTTTACCCTTTTTCCACTGTAGGTATAAAGAAACCGCGCAACAGTTGTAAGAATTAGTTGTTATTGAAAATGAGTGCTTAGCACTTGAAATATATATCTAACCATAAGAAAATAAAGTGTGAAGAAAGGATACAACAGTGTTAATTATTTATGATTATTAACGTAAGTTAAAACTCGTGCAGCATATTTTGAACTTCAAAATATACTGCCCGTATATACAGGGCTATTCAAAATAAAGGAACAGATTTCAAACATTTATTTCTTCCAAACTACAAAAGGTAGAACCATAATTCCAACGTTCCTGAACAGACGAAAGTTTAAAATTTGAGCAGTTTAGGCAGAAGTTCCAACCACGGCCGCATTGGAGCTGTTGCTTGTCATGTTAATGGTCTCTAGTAAAATGGCTACACAACAAGAAAAACCATTTTGTGTGATGCAATTAACAAAACTAGAGTCCATTATTGACATTTAAAGGCACGTTTAATAAACAACCCCATTGTCATAAGCAGATTTACCAGTGGCATCAATGGTTGCATCTGTAAACAGAAAAGCACGGGACGTTCACGCACATCAAGTGAAATTATCGAGCGTATTCGTATTTCGAACGGAGCCCAAAAAAAATCAAAGAACGTGTAATACGTAGTGCTCATATTGACTGCATACAAATTTGAACTTTTCTCTTTCCAGGAACGTTGGAATTGTGTGTCTATCTTTTGTAGTTTGGAAGAAATTAATGTTTGAAATATATTCCTTTATTTTGAATAGCCCTGTATTACTGAAAAAAATCTTCATGCTTAATCAAAGAGTGGAAACACTGGTTTAAAGGTTAAAATTGGACGCTTTTATAAAAACAACGAAAGAAATGTATATTTAAAAGAAAAACACTGTATTTATTGTTCAACTTATTACGTAAATCGAACCGGTTTGCCGCGCATATTATTCTATGGGAGGTGTGACTTTACGCACAATTCCGTTTGTATTAATGACTCTCACGGATTTTAAATTTGTTGATTAAAATCGACATTGTCCGTTTTTATTTATAGGACTGTCGGTTTAACGTACGTCTATAAACAAATAATCTGTGTGATTTGCGCAAATATTTAATCGGCGCAATTGTTCGCACCTCGTTATGAAATCATTACGATTGCATTTAAAGCTAATATTTATATGTGCGCTACTAATTATAAAGTAGTTTAATGAGAAAATATTTGAAAATGTTGCATGTTATTGTTCTAGAGCGGAAGGTTATTTGGTACGGAAAATTATTAAAATAGCACAGTTATATATATATATATATATATATATATATATATATATATATATATATATATATATATAAGGTGTTGACTTGGCGGAAGCAACATAAGAAATCGGATGGTAATTTTAAAGTGTTCAAATATTAGCTTCCCTATTTATTTTAGAGACAAAATGTATTTCACTTTTTTGTAGAGAAAAAAATGATAAATTTATGAATGTTCACACTTAACACTTTACGTTTCCCTAAGTTAAAATAATTAAGAAAAATAAATGTGATTTTATAAAAATAATGACATACCATGGAATTGATACAACAATTGCGGATATTCCCTGTATTTTTTTAAGTTCAATTTAAAGCAAACAAGTGTTTTCCACTCCCAGACTAAGCATGAAGTAAAATTTTGAGTTTAGAAAAGCCCCGTGAAAATTTGTCGAGGGCCGCAGAGCGACCCGAGACAAATTTTCTAGGCTTTTCTAAACTCGAAATTTTACTTCATGCGCCACACGTATAAAACACTATAATATTGTCAAACTTATGTATATTAGTACTTCACTTAAAATCTGCGTTATATACGTGTGGCGCATGAAGTAAAATTTCAAGTTTAGAAAAGCCCAGAAAATTTGTCTCGGGTCGCTGCGCGACCCTCGACAAATTTTCACGGGGCTTTTCTAAACTCGAAATTTTACTTCATGCTTAGTCTGGGAGTGGAAAACACTCGTTTAAAACTGCAAATTGAACTCTTTTAAAAATCAACGAATGTCAGAAAATTTACAGCTAAAAAATAATTAAGAAAAAATAATGTGATTTTATAAAAATAATGACATACCATGGAATTGATACAACAATTGCGGATACTCCCTGTTTTTTTTAAGTTCAATTTAAAACTTTAAAGAAGTGTTTTCCACTCCCAGACTAAGCATGAAGTAAAATTTTTAGTTTAGAAAAGCCCCGTGAAAATTTGTCGAGGGTCGCGCAGCGACCCGAGACAAATTTTCTGGGCTTTTCTAAACTTGAAATTTTACTTCATGCGCCACGCATATAAAACACTATAATATTGTCAAACTTATGTATATTCGTACTTCACTTAAAATCTGTGTTTTATACGCGTGGCGCATGAAGTAAAATTTCGAGTTTAAAAAAGCCCAGAAAATTTGTCTCGGGTCGCTGCGCGACCCTCGACAAATTTTCACGGGGCTTTTCTAAACTCGAAATTTTACTTCATGCTTAGTCTGGGAGTGGAAAACACTCGTTTAAAGCTTCAAATTGAACTCTTTTAAAATCAACGAATGTCAGAAAATTTACAGCTAAAAAATAATTAAGAAAAAATAATGTGATTTTATAAAAATAATGACATACCATGGAATTGATACAACAATTGTGGATACTCCCTGTTTTTTTTAAGTTCAATTTAAACTTTAAAGAAGTGTTTTCCTCTCCCAGACTAAGCATGAAGTAAAATTTCTAGTTTAGAAAAGCCCCGTGAAAATTTGTCGAGGGTCGCGCAGCGACCCGAGACAAATTTTCTGGGCTTTTCTAAACTTGAAATTTTACTTCATGCGCCACGCATATAAAACATTATAATATTGTCAAACTTATGTATATTCGTACTTCACTTAAAATCTGTTTTATACGCGTGGCGCATGAAGTAAAATTTCGAGTTTAGAAAAGCCCCGCGGAGAAAATTTGTCGAGACAAATTTTCACGGGGCTTTTCTAAACTCGAAATTTTACTTCATGCTTAGTCTGGGAGTGGAAAACACTCGTTTCTGGGCTTTTCTAAACTTGAAATTTTACTTCATGCGCCACTCGTATATAACACTATAATATTGTGAAATTTATATATATTCTAACTTCACTTAAAATCTGTGTTTTATACGCGTGGCGCATGAAGTAAAATTTCGAGTTTAGAAAAGCCCAAAAAATTTGTCTCGGGTCGCTGCGCGACCCTCGACAAATTTTCACGGGGCTTTTCTAAACTCGAAATTTTACTTCATGCTTAGTCTGGGAGTGGATAACACTCGTTTAAAGTTTCAAATTGAACTTTTTTAGAAATCAATGAATGTCAGAAAATTTGCAGCTAAAATAATTGATAAAAATAATGTGATTTTATAAGAATAATGACATACCATGGAATTAATACAACTATTGCGGATATCAAAATAGCACAAGATATTGCTGTTACTTAACGACAAAAGACATAACGCAAACATCGTGATAACTGTGGTCTGCATAATACCATTTTATTAGGAGGATTTTTCCTTGTATAGTGTAAATCATTTCGAAAACGTTTACTTTAATCAAGTGACTGCGATATCTTTTGCCACTTTGACATCCGCAATTGTTTCAATTCCATGGCATGTCATTATTTTTATAAAATCCATTTCATTTAAAATAAAAAATTTGGTGCTACTTCCGGTGGAACCGGAAGTGATATAAAGTTGAAAATATTTCACATGAGTAGAACTGATTCAACCGAATGACAAGGATTTTTTTCAAATTTTTAGTGTAACGGCAACCCCATAAACTTTTAACGAACGGTTAAGCGTAGACACCCTATATATATATATATATATATATATACAGGGTGTTCATTTGAAAACTTCCCAACGCGGATTTATGGAAAACCACTGATTAAAAGAAAAAACGCCGAGACACGTCCAAAGATTTCCCAAGGGGGACAACTTTTTAACCAAAAACGACTTCACCCCCTTTTACCCTCTGCCCCCCCGGGGTCATCCCCTTAAAAATTTTAAATGACAAGGGGTATCAAGTAATAGCTTGTTTGAAAGGTTTTTCAAAGTGCTTTATTTTGACGTTTGAATTTTTGAAATCGGTCGATTTGTTTACGGAAAAATTAGAAAAATCTTTATTTATCTTAATTTGTTCAGTTAGAAAAAAAAACACACGAAAATATCACTTTTTATTTTATTAAGTGTTCAAAATGTTGCCCGTTATTGGCCAAACAATGATATAGGCGATGTTCAAATTCCTGCCGGACATTTTCAAAAACATGTGGGAGATCATGGCAGCTTTCGGTGATGCGTTGACGAAGTTCATCTAAACTTTCAGGTTGGGGAGTGAACACAATAGATTTAAAATGGCCCCATAGAAAAAAGTCTAATGGCGACAAGTCAGGAGATCTAGCAGGCCATTTTATAGGCCCTCTTCGCCCAATCCATTTATCTGAAAATTCGTCGTCTAGCCATTGCCGAACCGGAAGAACATAGTGAGGAGGAGCGCCGTCTTGCTGGAAATATATTTCAGCCTCATCAAGTATAGGGTTTCCATCGTCTCCGATTTGGTTTTCAATGGTTTCAGTGATAAGCGGATTGATGGTATTTTCCAACATATCTAAATAAATGCCTCTATTTAAATTCCCAGTAATAAACAATGGCCCAATCACTTTGTTTCCTAAAATGCCTGCCCATACATTAATTTTTTGGGGGTACTGAGTATGCCCTTCTACAAAAGCATGAGGATTTTCATTGCTCCAATACCTGCAGTTATGCTTATTAACAAATCCATTTAGATAAAATGTGCATTCATCAGTGAAGCAGATATTCTTTACATGAATGGTATTATCATTAATCGCTGCAGTCATTTGTTCACAAAACTCAACTCGCCTATCGAAATCACCCTCGGTTAACTCTTGCAATATTTGCATTTTGAATGAATTTTGCGTAATGAAGTATTAGGATTTATGCCAAAATGACCCAAAACTTCAATGAAGCCGCTTAACGGCTTCATTTAAAACTCTACGATGATTACGTTTTTTATTTGCAACAGATCCAGTTTAAGTAAATTTAGTAACAAGGTCCAAAACATACCTATGCGAAGTTATCGTGTCCGGATGTCTGGCGTTAAATGTAATGGCAGTTTGCCGAGCACATTGATTTTGGGCACCATAAATTAGAATAATTTCCACTCTTTTGGCTAGTGTGTAAACCATTTTGGAAGTAAAATATGAATCAATAAATTTATTTTCACTATCCCAAGATTGTCACAAAGGTAACTGACAGCAAATGGAATTGTTTCTTTTCCATAGCAACTAACCCAAACTAAACAGGTATAAGAATAAATGTTATCTCCGTATTGATGAAAAGAAGGCGAAAAAAATTAGGGTTTTTATTTGGTTGCTGCCAAGTTTTGTTGGTTTTTGAACACTTATTAATAAAATAAAAAGTTATATTTTCGTGTTAATATTTTTCTAATATTTCCGTAAACAAATCGACCGATTTTAAAAATTCAAACGTCAAAATAAAGCACTTTGAAAAACTTTTCAAACAAGCTATTACTTGATACCCCTTGTCATTTAAAATTTTTAAGGGGATGACCCCGGGGGGCAGAGGGTAAAAGGGGGTGAAGTCGTTTTTGGTTAAAAAGTTGTCCCCCTTGGGAAATCTTTGGATGTGTTTCGGCGTTTTTTCTTTTAATCAGTGGTTTTCCATAAATCCGCGTTGGGAAGTTTTCAAATGAACACCCTGTATATATATATATATATATATATATATATATATACAAATATAAACTATCATAAAACATCAGGTAATAAGGGCGCACGTTATAAAAGAGTTCCAAATGTCTTCCATATTATTTGTGAGAAATTAATTAAACATAGTACAGTTATTTTCTCAATCTGCAACTAATTTATATTAAACAAACATCTAACCAGAGCTGGGACGAATCCGCAAAAAGGATTCTAATCACGGATCTGAATCCCCTAATATGATTCGAATCACAAATAAAGGATTCGTAACAGAAAAATATGATCAAGGATTCCAATCCTGTTTTATTTGAGAAAAGAACAAACTTATATATTCATATTTGAAAAAAAATCTTGATGGTCTGTGAGAAAAAGTACAACTTTTTAAAGTTGACTTCTTTAAATTACCGAAATACCGGTAAAAAATCGGATAATTACCTATAGATTTTTGGAGTTACTGGTATTACAATCCCTACTAAGTAGTATATACTTTAAACTTCGCAATATTTCAGTGTTTTATACGTCTGGCCCAGGAAGTAAAATTTCGAGTTCTACACTCATAGACGAATTTAAATTAGATATCATACACAAAAGACATTGACGCATATCTATTGTTGATTTATATGAATTAATTCATAATTTTATTGATAATTCTGAATTGTTATGCAACATCGATTTTAATGTACCAAGACTATTATCTAGATCAGTGGTGGGGAAACTTTTTTTAAGACGGGCCATTTGTAATAACCAGACAATCGTAGCGGGCCAAAGAAGAATGCTTAATCGTAGGTAGGTAGTTTTTATGCGGGTCGTCACATTACGAAGTAAGAACGCGTTCAAACATTCTCACGACGGCACTCTTAAACGGGCCGGATTAAACCTTTCCGCGGGCCGGACTTGGCCCGCGGGCCGTAGTTTCCCCATCACTGATCTAGATATAAACAAACCTTTAATTATATAAACTGTTAACTGTTGAGGCTTCTACTTCGTTATACATCATTATTAACATAAATAAGACACTTAAACTTTGTTTGTATAACCGAGGTTTTTTTATTGTGACTATAGTTTCGACAACTTTAACTTGTCATTATCGATAATGACAAGTTAAAGTTGTCGAAACTATAGTCACAATAAAAAAACCTCAGTTATACAAACAAAGTTTAAGTGTCTTATTTATGTCTTTAATTATATGACGCAACGTACTAATCACTACATGTTTTCCCCATTATATAAAATGTTGCGAAATTATCACGAAATTCAATGCTTTGTCGATATTTTTTTACCCTGTATAGAACAGTTTATGTGTGATGTTACCGAATGTGTTTTCTGAATTTGTAAATTAATTTATTAGTTTGTACTCTACTCACTTACACTGTAAACCTATAGTTTATATATATTTCTCTGTAATTAGGCTATGCTTGTTGAGAAATAAATTATTATTATTTAGAAATGCCAGAAAATTTGGTTTGGTTGCTCAAATCGTGGATGCAAAACCTTTAGAAATAACCTTGAATATTTTTCTAATTTTGGATATTTAATTAAAACACTTGGTTTGTTGCACCAATTTATATTTTCTCCAACTAGCTTCGACCATTGTTCATCTTCAATGAGGAATGATCAATGGTCGAAATTAGTCGGAGAATTAGTATCCAGAATTAGATTCAAAAATAATATATAAAATTACGAAAAAACTATTCGTGAAAATGCAAACAGTGTCTTAATTAATAAGACAATTTAAGACGATAAATATCCATTGGAACAACTACTTCCCGTGCAAATACACCTCCGGATATTGAATTATACAATGAAATATTTAAAAAAAAAGATTTTAAATATTTCATTGTATAATTCAATATCCGGAGGTGTATTTGCACGGGAAGTAGTTGTTTCAATGGATATTTATCGTCTTAAATTGTCTTATTAATTAAGACACTATTTGCATTTTCACGAATAGTTTTTTCGTAATTTTATATATTATGTTTAAAGTGTGCAAACTATAAGAAGCGTAAGCTTATTTTCTCGAATTCAAATAGTTTTGAATTTGAATTTATCTAGATTCAAAAATGTTTAACCACGGGTAAACTGAGAAATTAATTAAACATATTCAATATTTTTGTTTCTGCAACTACCAACATTTTTAGTTTTATAAGAAAACAACAATAAAAATGTTCAAAGCCTAATTATTTATTATTAACACTGAACTTGGTTGATAACAGGCTAACTATTTGATTCCGTGTTATTCTAAAGATGATGTATGTGTTTATAACTTCACCATATTTAAGTGTTTTATACTCCTGGCGCTTAAGTAAAATTTCGAGTTTAGAAAAGCCTTAAAATTTTGATTTAGACGCTATGCTTTGCTCTGCTCCTAAATCCAAATTTTTAGGCTTCTCCAAACTCGAAATTTTAATCCATGCTTAGTGATGCTAGTGGTAATATACGTTGGTAATTACCATTGGCAATTTACCATAAATTACAATATAATCTCGTGCACATGCGCAAGAGATGATGAAATGTAAAAATGACTTTTCCAGAGAAAATACAATTTTAATTTTGATATGAAGAAAACACTTAACTTTTTTATACCATTTTTATTTACTCACAGAAGTTAAATTTAATGTTTATATACTGTTACATAATATTGTGATTTATTTTAAAATAATTAATAACAGTATATATATTTCAAATTTCACACCAAATCGGTGTTTTACACGCTTGGCGCATGAAGTAAAATTTAGAGTTTAGAAAAGCCTGAAAATTTCGCGCTACGCAACCAAAACAAATTTTCAGGCTTTTCTGAACTCGAAATTTTACTTCATGCTTAATCTGGGAGTGGAAGACACTCGTTAAAGTTAATTCACTGAATGCTGTTAATCCTTCGTGTATTTATTGACTTTTACCGAAGAAACATCGATAGTGTAATTGAGTCGAGTAATTTCCAAAAACCCCTTAATTTATTTTTTACAGATGGATTTAGTGGTTTTGGAAATAGGTGACTCAATTTACCTGGAAATATTACTTCATGCTTAATCTGGAAGTGGAAGACACTCGTTAAAGTTAATTCACTGAATGCTGTTAATCCTTCGTGTATTTATTGACTTTTACCTAATAAACATCGATAGTGTAATTGAGTCGAGTAATTTCCAAAAACCCCATAATCTATTTTTTACAGATGGATTTAGTGGTTTTGGAAATAGGTGACTCAATTTGCCTGGAAATAATCAGTAAATTGGTTTTGATTCACAAATTTACCGCATTCCCCGAGAACGTACCCAAGAAAAATACTTTCTCAAAAAGCCTGGAAAATATTCACGTTTTCTATTGCAATTTTAGCGAATTTTCATCACCTCATATTGAGCTTATCAATTTGGACGATTTGTGTAATTATTTTATTTTATTTTATTCAAATATACGGGTTACACCATTTACAAAAGATTGCTCCCCGAGCAAAAATTAAAATACATATTAAAATAATATCTAAATACTAACAGAAAAAAAATAGACAAATATTAACTAGATAGTACTCTACTTCTTAAGGTAACGACTTTATGTCGCTATGAAAAAAGTCAAGACTGCATTATGTTTTCCTTTTAATAATGTTTGTAGGGTTTTCGTTTGTGTGCTGATCAGTGGCGGCCGGTAGCTAACTTCATGTGAAACAAAACTGCCAAGGTAATGCATCTGGGAATTAAAAGGTACACTCGTTGTGTTGCTAAACGCATGTATTAATGACGCAATGGCGTGACGTAAGGAGTATTGATAAACAAAATGAATACGTAGTGCTTTTAACCTCACTTGTTGTATCTTGGATTTGAGCCTCACATAAAGCTAGACCGCGAGCCGCCATTGGTTGATACAATAGATATTATTGCTACTTGTACACATAATGTTTTGTAAAATTTGTCAAGTTTGTCTACTTTATCATTGGTTATTTCTCAATATTCCTGTAAAAAAATGTATTTTTTTTGTTTGTTAATTTGTGTAAATTTTATCAACGAGTATTTTGATGATTTTTGTTTATATTTATGTTCGCTACTTTTGACAATTTATTTTAAAATAATAATTATAATTATTTGAAATTGAATATTATCATATAATGGTTTGTAAATTAAATTCACTTGGTTTTGTTTCACTTATATGTATTTTATTTTCTACTAGTTTCGGCTTAATGCCATTATCAAGAATGATGTACAAATGGATTTGTTTGGGACTATAATATACAGTTTCGAGTTTTAGGTTTTATTGGGTAATAAGGGCATTTAATATCGGGGGATTCCAAAGGTCTTCGTTGTCGTTGACCACATTTTTACTTGCCTTTATGGCTTTTGAAATTTCTAAACCCTCCCGGTAGTTAAGCGTTAATCCCTTATTACCTGTATGCAGAATTTTTAAATCGTTTGAAGAAAAATGGTGATAAGATGTGATACAGTGCTTAGAAAAACCGGTGGTTTGTTTTTTATTTTCTATGTCTTTTTTATGCTCTTTTAACCTGATATCAAAAGACCTGCCGGTTTGTCCTATATACACTGCATCACAATCATCACATTTTAATTCATAAATACCATTTTTCTTCAATTTACAATTTTTAGCTTTGATTTTATTGTTAACTATTAATTTTCCTAAATTATTTGTGTTTGTCAAAATTATGTTATTATTCTTTCCTTTTCAATTATTTTTGATTTGTAAAGACAGTGGCTTAGTGTATTCTAATCTATTCCATGTTATTGTGTCTGAATTTGTCCCACTATAAAAGTAATTTCGTAATTGTTTGTGCTGTTTCTTTTTTAACATTTTATTAATTAAATCTTCAGTGTAGCCATTGTTAACTGCTATTGTTTTTATTGTGTCTAGTTCATTTTCAAAGTCTATTTTATTTAGAGGGATATTGATAAGTCTATGTAAAAGGGCGTGGAATGTACTGTATTTAATCTGACTATGTGTATTTGAACATTCTGGTATGATGACATCTGTGCAAGTTTCTTTTCTATATATTTTGTATGACAATTTATTGTTTACTGTTTTCGTGAATGTAATGTTAAGAAAATTAAGGCTGTTATTTATTTCTATTTCAACTGTAAACTGAATGTTTCTGTTAATTTTATTAATGAAATTTGTGAATGTTTCCAGTTGTCTATTTGTACCTGTCCATATACAAAATACATCGTCTACATATCTTGCCCAGAAATAAATGTGTTTGCTTTCTGTTTTCGTTAATAAATTATTTTCAAAGTGATCCATATATATGTCAGATAATAAAGGAGACAAAGGTGATCCCATAGGTAGGCCGTCTGATTGTGTATAAAATTTATTATTAAATTCGAAGTAACATTGGTCTATGCAAATTTCTATTAATGATTTAAGTTCAAATTTTTTTGAATTAGATTCATTCGACTTATTCATTTCATTTTCTAATATAATTTTTAATTCATTTATCGGAATTGATGTAAACAAGCTTTTGACGTCGAATGAAATTAGTTTTGCGTTGTGGGGAATTGATAAGTTTCTTAAGTTATTAATTAGTTCTAATGTATTTTTTATTGAATATTTTGGTTTAAAGCCTATGAATGTCGGAATTAAATTATTTAAAAATTTACACAATTTATACGTCGGAGCATATAAGTACGACACCACCGGACGCATTGGAATATTTTCTTTATGAATTTTTGGTAATCCATAGAGAATTGGGGCTTTTGGATTCATCAATGATAATTTAAATCTATCTCTGTCTGAAATTAAATGTTTACTATTTTTTAATACTTTTTTGAGTTTTATTTGAAATTTGTTGGATCAATTTTTTTAATGCAAAATGTATCTGATTCTAATAACTCCTCTGTTTTTTGGATGTAATGTTTTATTCATGACTGTTATGGTGTTACCTTTGTCAGCTTTACATAGTATCAAATTATGGTTTTTTAGTTTATTTCTTATGCTGGTTATTGTTTTGTTGTCATAATTGCGAGCTTTACTTTTACAGTGTGATTTATACTTTTTTTATTAATTTTGAAGTTTTATTTTTTAAAATTAACGGTTCTTCGTCTCTGGATATTTTGTTACAAATAGTTTCTGCATTAATTTCCACTGTTTCTAGACTTGATTTGTTATAAATGTGTGGGTTATATTTCAATCCCTTTTTAAGCAGTTCTGTCTCTACATTATTAAATTGGGTGTTAGTAAGATTGGTGATTCTAGGAAAGAATTTAACATTATTTTGCTTACCACAATCTTTGACACTAACTTTATCACTATTGTTTTTTGTATTGTTGAATTTTTCACTGCGTAATTTGGACACTTTAGCTTTCTGTTTTATGGAATGTTCATATGATGAAATCTTGGCTTCCCCTCTAAATGTAGCATTGATAAGGTCGAATTCAATTGGATGTAGATACAATATGAGCCGTGTGTGAATTAATTTCCTTAGTTCTGATAGGATGTTTCGTTGTCTGTACCATTTCTTCATTTCCAATGTATTATCATTTATAATTCATGTTTTTTTTTTAATTATTTTTGAGATATATGTTTTTTATTTACTAATTTCAACATTTCTTGTCTACTTCAATTATTGTTGACGATTTATCAAACAAATACAGAGATGGAAAAAATTACAAATTTTCAGGCTTTTCTAAACTCGAAACTTCACTTCATGCGGCACGCGTATAAAACACTGACATATTGTCAAGTTTAAAATATACTTCTAAATCGGAATGTTAAAGCAGTATATTTTAAACTTTAGTGTTTCATTATACGCCTGGCGCATGAAGTAACATTTCGTGTTTAGAAAAGCCTGAAAATTTGGATTGTTCGCTTTGCTACGCGACCAATTCATGTTTGATTCTACAGCCAATGATTTATAAAGTTACAAAAATTCGTGTAAAATGCAAACAATATGTTTTAATTAAAAAACTTAAGACAATAAATATCCATTAAAACAACTACTAATGGATATTTATTGTCTTAAGTTGTCTTATTAATTAAGACGTATTGTTTGCATTTTACACGAATTTTCGTAGTTGCAATATTATGATTGTAAATCACTTGGTTTGCTGTCTTTTGAATATGATTTAATTTTGTCATTAAATCACTATATCGACTGTATTTTCACTATTGTGACTTTATAACTGTAAGTTACTATATTGACATTAATCTAATCTGTTAACTTGAAATGATATTTAGTCCAATCTATTAAACTTACACAAATTGGCGTCAGCCGACGTTAGGACTATTGTCAATTTAAGACAACTCTTATTTGAAATATATTATTAGATGGTCATTCTATTTTGTTTTTTATGACACTTGCGACACACATTTGGATATTTGTGACATATTTTAAAGTAACGAATGTCTTCCACTCCCAGACTAAGCATGAAGTAAAATTTCGAGTTTAGAAAAGCCCCGCGTAGAAAATTTGTCGAGGGTCGCGCAGCGACCTGAGACAAATTTTCACGGGGCTTTTCTAAACTCGAAATTTTACTTCATGCGCCACGCGTATAAACCACTGATTCAAAGTAAAGTTTTAATATATAAATTTGGATTGTTCGCTTTGCTACGCGACCAATTCATGTTTGATTCTACAGCCACCCAACACTTCAATGATTTATAACATTACGAAAATTCGTGTAAAATGCAAACAATACGTTTTAATTCATAAGACAACTTAAGACAATAAATATCCATTAAAACAACTACTAATGGATATTTATTGTCTTAAGTTGTCTTATACTTGGTTTACTGTCTTTTGTATATGGTATGATTTTGTCATTAAATCACTATATCGACTGTATTTTCACTATTGTGACTTTATGACTGTAAGTCACTATATTGACATTAGTCTATCCCGTCAACTTGAAATGACATTTAGTCCAATCTATCAAACTTGACACAAATTGGTGTCAGCCGACGTTAGGACTATTGTCAATTTCAGACAACTCTTATTTGATATATATTATTAGACGGTCATTCTTTTGTTTTTTTATGACACTTGCGACACACATGTAGATATTTCTGACATAATTTAAAGTAACGAGTGTCTTCCACTTCCAGGCTAAGCATGAAGTAAAATTTCGAGTTTAGAAAAGCTCCGTGTAGAAAATTTGTCGAGGGTCGCGCAGCGACCTGAGACAAATTTTCGCGGGGCTTTTCTAAACATGAAATTTTACTTCATGCGCCACGCGTATAAAGCACTGATTCAAAGTAAAGTTATAAATATATAAATTTGGATTGTTCGCTTTGCTACGCGACCGATTCATGTTTAATTCTACAGCCACGCAACACTTCAATGATTTATAAAATTACGATAATTCGTGTAAAATGCAAACAATACGTTTTAATGAATAAGACAACTCAAGACAATAAATATCCATTGAAACAACTACTAATGGATATTTATTCTCTTAAGTTGTTTTAATAATTAAGACGTATTGTTTGCATTTTACACGAATTTTCTGAATTTTATATATGATATAAAGTGTGCAAACTATAAGAAGCGTAAGCTTATTTTCTGGAATTCAAATAATTTTGAATTTGAATTATACTTCAATGATTGTTGGACACCCGAAAGATAGATATATGTGACTCCATAGTTTTACCTAAGACTTATAAATACAGTCTGACAAAAAAAAAATGGTATCCCCTTAACATTACGCAGCTTGTGATGTCAAGTAACTTTTGTGAAGCAACTGTTAACTGTTTTTTTTTATCTTAACCGCAAGAGCGATATCCAGTGATCCAGTGACGGCCGTAGCAAAAATTGTAGGTGGTGCGATCTCTTGGTGGCGCAACCCCCCCCCCCCCCCCTCCCCCGCGTTGTGTTTTCCGTTTTCGTCGCCCCAAATTTTTAGATGGTGCGGCGCGTTTCGGCGCCCGGTGCGGTTGCACCGCCCTAGGGCAGCCATTGCCGATATCTTCGGAGAACGCACTAATAATACACCCTGTATATTTCAGAATGTTCTGTATAAAGTATAAACTTATTTTTTTTTTTCATAAAACCCAGTATCTAATTGATTGAATAAATTAATTCTTGTGTAAATGAAATATTATTTATGTTGATATTCATTGCCAAATGAAGATTATACATTACCTTCATTTTAATGTGGAGCACTAGGTTAATAATTCGTCATCATTACCTCCAAATGCGAAGAAGAAGAGAAAAAAACTAGCCACTGATGAAAGAAAGTGAGATCACTTACCGGACGTCATTTAGTATGTACGCACGCAAAGTAGCACTTCCTTATTTAGGAAATCTGCGAGTCGAGAAAAGTAAACTTTTGTGGACACCAAAAACGAAGTTGATAATCGGTTTGATAAACATTTCAGCGATTCCTTTCAGATAATTCGCAGGATTACTCACGGAGTAAAATTAGATCGATAAATGGAATGCTGGCCGATTGTACAATTGGATTGCGCTTGCTTTAATTAATGTTAAATGCTAACTCATCTATTAACATAGTGGCGACCAATTTGAAATGTTATATGTCCCTGTCTCTTTTCTGACTCCAGATTTTTTCCCTGATCCCTTAAAATAACTTCATATAACCAAACCAAATATGTGGGAGAAAAAAGTTCAGTGGTGGGCAACGCGCTGCCCGCGAAGCAATTTAAAGTGCCTGCTGTTAAAATATCTAAATTATAAATTTTAGATATTTGAACAAACACTCGTAGTTGCAGTAGCGGATAATTTAAGAGGTGAAAAGAAAACATATTATAAAACACGAATTTAGCAATCGCAAGATTTTATAATACTTTTTAAAAATGTATTAACACGAAATCAAACATAAGCAGTAGATCTATCAGGTCGAGGTAATTTCGGAAGGCCCAGAGGCCACACGGCCCACCCATAACATAACATAACTACATAAGCAGTATATTTAGAACTTTACAATATTGTCAATGTTTTATACGCGGGGCGCATACGCGGGGCGCATAAAGTTAAATTTCGAGTTTAGAAAAGCCTGAACATTTGGATTTGCCGGGGCGCGACTCGCTTCGCTCGCGCGCCCTGGCAAATCTAAATTTTCAAGCTTTTCTAAACTCGAAATTTTACTTCATGCTTAATCTAGTGGAAACACTCGTTCCAAATTTTAAATTGAACTCTTATAAAATCAACGAATGCCTAAAAAATCACACGGGACAAGTACTTAAAAGAAAAATTACTTGATTGTCTAGATGTTAAAAATTGATAATTGTCTCTTAAACCTTCGGCCAACTCGAACTCCCCCCTGTTGTTCGGGTACGTCATGTCTATGCCAGAACTGAACATTCTGCCCAGAATGGTGTTAGGATGTAAGGTGAATAGAGCCGGATCGACCACACACCTAGTATTATTAACGACTAAAGTAACATTCCTTTGAAAATGGTCTAGCAAACCGGAACTAGTCGGAATAAAGTTTTAATTTGTGAAACAATACCGAGTGTTTTTTATTTAAATAACTTTACATAAAGTAACTCTATCCTTGCTGCAAATGACGCCTGCGGCCCCTTGCAAACTGGATGCTTTCTGCACCGGGCAGTTGCCCTGCATCAGCTGACGCGACCTAAGGCGGTTTTTATTGTGGTGTCGTTATTGTGATATTGGTGGCGATCACTGGCACCTGCCATTTCGACTTAAGGGCGAGAGACACTTGACGATTAAGTAAAAATAGTTGTAACAGTGGTAAAATATTCTGGAACTAATCCAGTACATATAAATAGTACGGGCAAAGGAATGGATTTTCCCCTCTTTTTTGTGTCTAAAAAAATGTAATTGTAAAGCTTACTTTTCTTGTATGGTAATCTGTTACTGATCATCAAAAGTATTTATGCTTTCTGTTAGGCTTGTTTACTTAAAAAACTTGCTTTGTGGTATTTTTTTTGAAACTTCCTTTATCTATTGCGCAAATCCTCCTAGGCACATTGACCCATCCAGAAGCAGATCTTAGGTCAGTAAATTGACCCGAATTATTTACGCACCGCAAGAGCATTGACCTGATTTATTGATTAACCCTCGTATTTACAATTACAGTTTAAAATTCTACTCCATTAAACGACATAAAACCTCAATATTTAGCACAACGACCAATTCACAATTAATTACATTCTGTTTATTAAGCCCGGACTAATTATCATCCAAACACAAACCAGTTCAAAAAAAAAAACATACAAAACGCAGACGGCTTCAACGTAACCGTAACCTTTGTTTTTCTCAATTCGGCAAACGATTTCCGAATTCTGTGTGTCTCGTTTGTCCGAAACCGCTTTTGACGCATTTAACTCTTGCAAAGGTGATTTACTATCGAAAACCGGTCGCGCGAATAATTCATTCAATTCGAGCCTTTAATTAACCAAACCGAAATGCGTCAGTGCAGCAACTGTAATACCTTTCTTTGCTGCTGTTAATGCTAATTTTGTTTTTTTGCGCTATTCTGACTCAGAAATTTGCATGTGAACCTGTGCAAAGGAAAGAAAATGTCAAACGATTGTTATAATTCTCATGCCAGTTATAACAATCGCTTCATATTTTGTGTGGTAATTGTAAGAATATCTAACAACGTGACAATTCTGTGATTCGGGCCGCATATTAAATTGACATTTTTTGACAAATGTCCGCATTGACCATATTGAGAGCAACGTGTTTCTTATACAGAGAGTTTTATGTAACACCGAACATTTTCATAACGAGAATTTTTCTTTTAAGTATCTATATGCATACGTTGTTCATTTTCCGATCTTCGGCTTAATAAAAGAATTCAATTTGAAGCTTTAAGCGAGTGTTTTCCACTCCCAGACTGAGCATGAAGTAAAATTTCGAGTTTAGAAAAGCCCCGCGTAGAAAATTTGTCGAGGGTCGCGCAGCGACCCAAGACAAATTTTCACGGGGCTTTCCTAAACTCGAAATTTTACTTTATGCGCCACCTGTACAAAACACTGATTTAATTTAAAGTTTATCGGTGTGTTTTAAACTAAAATTTCGAGTTTAGAAAAGCCTGAAAATTTGGTTTTGCCGCTCCGCGTTTCGCGCTACGCGACCAAACCAAATTTTCAGGCTTTTCTAAACTCGAAATTTTACTTTATGCTTAGTCTGGGAGTGAAACACACTCATTGTAGGTTTCAAATTTAAAATAAACAACGATTATCTAAAGATTTACGGCATACGCGTTGTAATTGGAACATGTATACTTAAAAGAAAAACTCCCTGTATTTAAAAGTTGAGGTAATAATTGCGATTGATTTGCTAGAATTTGTAATGGTCAATGGCCCAATTTACACATAACCTAAAAATTGAAGGTGTCAAATCGTATCGGATGCTTTGGTTTGATAAATAGAACATACAAAAATCAACATTGAAAATGTTCGGTGTTACATAAAACTCTCTGTATAACCAGCGGAAAATTTTATTTCGTGTAATCGAAAATTTCTTTTAAAAAAATCATAGTAACAAATGTGTCGCCTATTTCCAAAAACCCCTAAATCCATTTGAAAATAATGGATTTAGGGGTTTTTGGAAATAGGCGACTTAAATAATACACTAAATATTATTTGATTGTATTGGCTATACTGAAAAAAAAAACAATCTATACATTGAATAATTCAGAGTTTGTCATTAGTTGACTAAATGTTTACTGATAATTAAAACTAATGACTAAATTAGTCATGAATCATTTACTCTTGACTAATATATCCATTAATCATTAGTGCTATTATTAGTCTGTCAATTAGATGTAAATATTAGTCAATTAAATATTAAATCATGACTAATTTCTATATGAATATTTGAAGGATAATGTCATGTGTCATATTCTGCATCTGTGCCGATTGTTTGGGCGCAAATAGTTATTCATTTTACATCCACTCCGAAGTTTGGTAGCAAAATTGGCATTATACAGCGTGTTAATGAATTGTAGAGAAACCCTTCTAAGGCTTGCAAATCGCAACAAAGCAAACAACGTGTGTTAATAAATTTGTAGTCAATAGTGTTTCCTTTAGAAAATTCATGGTGTCCTATTTTGAGTAGGGCAGTATGGGTAACTTTGTTATTATTAATGATAGAGATTAGGTTAAATGGGCAAAATTATGCAGTTTAATGTGCTTATTTAGTTCCCATTAAGAAACAATACAGAATTTGTAAACCTTTGAAGTAATTAAGAAACTGCATGGTACGACACTGTAACAATGTTCCAGATATTTAATGTAACCTCCCTTGATATCAGAGCCTCATTGTCACCGTTAATATAAGTTTTTTCTTTTGTTTTTTGTTATCAAATATGCCATATAATTTATCCACTACTCTACTTTATTTCTACCATTTTGTATTAACGTTTATTTTTAGTATTAGTATTAATGTTTAGTTTTAGTTAGTATATTTTAAAAAAAACTGTATTTTTCTCTGTAAATAGAATTTATTCTGCTGAGAAATAAACGATTATTATTATTATTATTATTATTATTATAAGAAAAAATGAAACAGACGATTTTTAAAAATACCCCATATCTTACTTGTTAGTAATTTTATTCAAAATCAGTAACAGCATTGTCAGAGTAAATGCTATAGCGCAACAGATGGTGATGGATTTTAATTTACTTGTAGTTAAAAAACGTTTTTACTCTGTTTAACCACTGTTTATTGCACTTAATTCTGTGACTATAGTTTCGACAATCTCGTAGTCATTCTCAAACCAAAAACATAATTGCATTTTCAGTTGCTTTGCACAGGTCACGGAATTTTGAAAGAAAAAGATGCAAAAATACATGCATTTAAATAACGTCGAATTTGACACAATTCGATATTTTTTGAGAATCTCTATTCCTGAAAGGCAACACTTTTGACCATACAAACAGTTCCAAGATATTAGTTTGAGCATTTTGAACATAAAAGCTGGTACAATGACGTGTAGAACGTCTAGGTACATAAAAATGTATGTTTTGCAAAAGTTCGGATCAATCAATTGCATTATGTAGTAACTTAAGAAAGAAGATTTGACCGTGAATATTCCAACGTTCGACCAAAGTAACTGCAGCACACCCTTCTAAAAGTAACTCATAACTGAAACTTTAAGGGGAGTAGGTACCATGCTTTTTATACCACAAGTATTTATAAAATTTACGTTGAACCTTCTCGACCGATTGAATAGACGAAATATAAAGTGGATTCCAAACAATTGAGCCATATTCAAGAATCGAGCTCACATATGAGTTATACATTGAAATAGAGATTATTAGTTTGGTACCATGTACAAAGTATGTCAAGCATATTTTGTAATTGCAAACAAGATGAATCGATAGTTGAAATGATTTTAAGTTCATCGGCAAATAATAAATGTTAACAAACTAAAATTAAGCTCGTCATTTATAAAAAGAAGGAAGAGTAGCGGGCCAAGGTTTGAGCCTTGGGGTACACCAGAACAAGCCAAAAATATCTTCGATTTAAATCCATTAACTCAAACATTAAGTGGACGATCACATAAGTATGACAACAAAACCAAAAATGCTTGTTTGTCCTTGCATTTAATTAACACGCTGTATATCAATATCAGAAAACCATATTGTAACTGAAAAAAATCCTAAAATCGAGTTGTTCCTTTTTGTTTTTAGGTAAAGATTTACCCAAGTATTTTTGTTTTAGTTGTATAGTAGTTACATTATTAGTACAATATTTCTCTGCCTCAATACGGGTCATAACTCACTTTATTAATTTTTATATCATATCTTTAAATTTTTATAAAACATTACTCTCGTGATAAATGATAATAAGTATGCTTAAATAATTTGTTTTTATTATTTAGTTTTTTAATTATGAGGGTTTAAAATTTAAAAATAGTATATTGTGTATCTAGTGCGTGAAGTAGACTTTTTTACAAAAGCGTGAAGATTTGCGAAACGAGCGAAGCGAGTGAAGCAATCACGCGAGTGTAAAAAAGTCTTCACGCACGTGTTACACACTATACTTTTTCTACGACTACACGATTTAATAAATTCCAAAACACAAACAAATTATTAACGTTAAGTATTTATTTATCTTTATAATAATTATTATTAATTGTTACAGTGCAGTTGGTTAGGTACATTACACCAGAACTTTCGTTGGATGTAGTATTTAGACAACTATGTTATTGTTATTATTATTGCTAATATTCAACATTTTGTTTGAAACATCTTGCTTCTTTGTTATCGAATTTTCAACATAACTTCCTGCAACAGCAGAACTTTTCCAGCCTCCGTGCTTTTTTAAAAACAGAGTTGCAGAAGAACGCCTAAAGCAATGGCCGATATATTGCTCAGGATTTGGCAATTTTAAAAATTTTGCAACATCTGCGGGTACCTTTCCAATTTTATTAATGCCGATAACTTGACGGGTACATTTTCTTTTTTGATAATTAATGAAACATTTCTTTTCAGCGTAATTTTTAGGGCGTAGAGCTAAGTATTTTCTGTAGTATTCTAAATGTAGTGTTACAGCAAATTTTCTTGAAATTTTAGTTTTAGTGTCTGGTACAACTATGAGAAGAGATGATCCATCTTGAATATCCCCTACATTCAATTTATATAATTCGTCTCTTCTCAGGGCACCAGCAAGTCCAAAAATGAAAACGACCTATAGTAAGAAAATAAATAAGAATTTTGAAAACTATGCTGCATTCCACTTACCTTATTTAATAAATATATATTATTGGGTGCTTCATTTATAAATTTAAGGATATGTTCTTTATCCAAAACTCGAGATTTCTTTGGAGTATATCCTTCACTTTTTCTCTTTAAAAATGATATTACTTTAGTATAATTACCAATGTTTATGTTATGGTTGACATTTATTGTACTCTTCAACATTGAATAGTGACTCCAAAGTGTTGAGGGCTGGAATTTTGTCGCCAGTTCTGCGAGATATGTTAAAATTACGTTTTTCGAAAATGAATTAATTTCATGTTCAGTGCGCCATTCCATGCATTTTTTATAAATATTTTCATAAATATCAAGAGATATTTTCGGCAACAGCGACGAACTAGCAGCGTTTGCTGCCGCAATAATCCTTGGTGGGGTATTAGACCTCTCTGGAGATAGTGATGTCTGCATTTTAACGTTCACCAATGTTCACCAACACACAAAACAGCACAAACTTAACTAAATGACATGTGTCATTTAAAAAATCACCGCCATCTAAAAATTGTTCACCGATGCTGAAAAGTGTATTGGCTCTAATGGCAGCGGTGCGTGAAATAAATCCCATAAGAATTGCATTGTACTTCACGCATCGGTATGAAAAATCAAATTTCACACATTTTTATCGATGTGTAAAATTGTATTTCACAAATAGAAGTAGAAAAATATAATTTTGGCGTTTCTGGCTATAATAAACATTCAAATTCCATTATCTTAAGAAAGTCATGGGCTTTAATGGTGGACGCTTATTGGAGTTATTTTATTTTCTTATAAAGTTTAAAAATGTAAAAAGTTATAAAAAAATTATTATTGTCAATTTGAGACAGCTATTATTTGAAATGTATTATTAAATGGTCATGGTATTGTTTTTCTTTATGACACTTGCGACACACATTTTGATAGTTATGACATATTTTAAGGTAACGAGTGTCTTCCGCTCCCGGACTAAGCATGAAGTAAAATTTCGAGTATAGAAAAGCCCCGCGTAGAAAATTTGTAGAGGGTCGCGCAGCGAATACAATAATCAAATTGAGACACAATCAAATTGGGAATAAACTGTTGCAAATTAGTCTATTTTTTTCTTAACTTCAAGTTAAGAATGATCAATTTTAAATGGAAATAAAATAATCAAATTGAGACACAATCAAATTGGGAATAAACTATTGCAAATTAGTCTATTTCTTCTTAACTTCAAATTGAGGATTACCAATTTTAAATGGGAATAAAATAATCAAATTGGGACACAATCAAATGGGGAATAAACTATTGCAAATTAGTCTATTTCTTCTTAACTTCAAATTGAGAATTATCAATTTTAAATGGGAATAAAATAATCAAATTGGGACACAATCAAACTGGAAATAAACTACTGCAAATTAGTCAATTTCTTCTTAACTTCAAATTGAGAATTATCAATTTTAAATGGGAATAAAGTATCCAAACTGGAACACAATCAAATTGGGAATAATTTATTGCAAATTAGTCTATTTCTTCCTAACTTCAAATTGAGAGTTATCAATTTTAAATGGGAATGAAATAATCAAATTGGGACACAATCAAATTGGAAATAAACTGTTGCAAATTAGTTTATTTTTCGTATGTTTTTTAAGAGTTCAATTTGAAGCTTTAAACGAGTGTTTTTCACTCCCAGACTAAGCATGAAGTAAAATTTCGAGTTTAGAAAAGCCCGTGAAAATTTGTCTCGGGTCGCGCAGCGACCCGAGACAAATTTTCTGGGCTTTTCTAAACTCGAAATTTTACTTCATGTGCCACACGTGTAAAACACAGATTTCAAGTGAAGTTTGAATATACATAAATTTCACAATATTTTAGCGTAATATACGCGTGACGCATGAAGTAATATTTCGAGTTTAGAAAAGCCCAGACATTTTGTTCACGGGGCTTTTCTAAACTCGAAATTTTACTTCCTGCTTAGTCTGGGAGTGGCAACTCGTTTAAAGCTTCAAATTGCACTTAAAAAAAAAACGAGGAATATCTACAGATTTACAGAAAATAAGCTGCATTTGAAATACGTATATTCAAACAAAAAGATCCCTGAATGTATAAATACAAATAAAATATTTCTAGAACAAAGGTTTTGCTACTGCAAAAATGTTCGGCAAAAATATTAAAGGGACAAGTATTTCGTATATAGTGAAAATCGGTAAATCTTTTGGAATGTATTTCACAGGGTGAAGGATATTTGTGATATAGTGAATCTTATTTGATCAATAGTGAAATGCAATAGAAAAACCCCGTAAGTTATGTAATTTTCAAAGTAATTAAGTTCTTTATTAATACTGAAAACTATTGTAAAAAGGAGTCATATGATATTCAAAGAAACAATTAACTTTAAATACTGTTGCTTAGTAACTTTATTTGAATACTTATTCTTTAAAAATGAATTTTGGTCTAACCGATTTCAGGTCAACATGCGTTTCCCCCAAATTTTAAATTCCGCACCCAAAAATGTCACCAGATTTCGCCATTTTAGCCGTATAAACCAGGCTTCTAGTTACATTAATCTTAAAATGAATGGAGTATAATAAATTCATTATTCCAATTACTTATTCAAGTTAATTTGTACAACAAAATGTTTGCTAATGGTAAACATTTTTTTTAACTTTGTCGCTTCAAAAAATATACATACACATAGTAGAAAAAATATAGAATTTTTTGGTAGCACCTACTTTTAGATGTGTATGCAATCAATCAAGTACATCTGTTCTTAATACTAAAATCAATAACATTAAATAATTAAAAAAATTACATTTTATCTAATTTTATGTGTAGAAATAAAATATTTGTATTTAAAAAAAAATATTCAAACATAACTAACTGTAACTGTAACAATGTGTTACAACAATTCTAAAAAGTATAAGAATGATTTGAAATTCGAAACAAATAAGGCATAGATAGATAGGTTATATAGATAGATAAAATATTACCGTTTAATTGATCATTGAAATGATTTGACTGATCATTTAAATGATTATTCGAACGATCATTCGAATGATCATTTGAGTCATCATTCGAATGATCATTTCAATTATCATTCGAATCATCATTCGAATGATGATTCCAATGATCATTCAGATCGTCATTCAAAAGAGCAATTAAATGATCCGTCGATTATCAAGATCATTCAAGTACCGATCATTCGATTATTTAATTTTTTTTTTTCGAATTTCTCAAATGATATCAAGCAACAGGTTGGCACTTGCGCAAGTGCAATTATCTCTTACTGATGGAATTACTCTATTGAAAGCGGAAAATAATTCACTCAAAACCGAACTAGCACCAATAAAAAAGGCTCTTCCACAACAAACTGACGAAATTCTGCAAGAAATTGAAGAAAGAAATAAAAGAGCTTTTAATGTGATGGTATTTAATCTACCCGAAACTCAGGTCATTGACCCAAAAACTAGGAAAGCAGATGATCTCAGTTCCTTAAAAAAATTGTTAGTTGCCAACAACGACGCTCTTAGCACTCTTTCGGAAGTATCCTTATTTAGAGTAGGAAAATCTGGAGCTCGTACAAGGCCGATCAAACTTCATTTTAAATACTAAGAGAAGGCTACCAATTTCACGAAGTCATGCAAGAACATAAAATAATATGAATATAAAAGATGTTCATATAGGACCCGATCGCACTCCAATGCAGGTCAGCACTCTTAACAGTGTCCGGGATGAACTCGATAATAGACGTCGTAATGGTAAAAAATAGCTTAACTATCAAATACGTTAAGGGTCTTCCAACTGTTATTTCTTTACCCACAAACCAATGAAAATATGCCCCAACAGGTAACATCACTGCTTACTACCAGAATGTCTGCGGCTTAAATACAAAAACTGCAATATTTTACAATAATGCCAGTGTGTGTGATTACGATATTTTACTAATTACTGAAACTTGGTTAAATTCATCCGTCTACAACAGTGAGTTAATTAACGATGCGTACACAGTATTTAGAACTGATCGTAACGCGACTTTATCAGGTAGATCTAAAGGCGGCGGCGTATTAATTGCCGTTCGGAATACTTATAATGTGGAGTCTTTATTTACAGATCATTTGCAAAACCAAGTGCCTCTCATTGATATTGTTATATGCGGATGCAGGATCATATCTTGTTGGTTATATATAATTTTAGTTTATATTCCGCCTAGTACGCCAATTTCTGATATAAATCTGTTTTTTGACTTACTAATGCAGATGAACTACGAAGCTAGTAAAATTGTTCTAATAGGAGACTTCAACTGCCCTTCAATTAACAATATTACTGGTAGTCTTTCTCAAAAAGCATGTATTCTCACCAATTTTTTTAATTTCTTAGGCCTTCAGCAATTTAACACTATCCCAAATGTGACAAAAAATATTTTAGACTTGTTATATTCGAACATGTTTTGTAAAGTTGAAAGATATAAGCATGCGTTGGTCGCAGAGGATGCACATCATCCGGCATTTACATTTAACTTTCAGTGTAAGCTTAAAATGTCAAAAGTTAAGAAAGATGCTCATGTATTTAATTTCAAAAAAGGGAACTATCCTAGATTATAGGCTTACCTGTGTGATATTGATTGGAGTGGACTTTCATCTTTCACTGATATAGATCGTGCGTTTGATACATTTTATAATATTATAAATACAGCACCTATTCAATTTATTCCTAAGTTTAACATAAAATATAAATATAAATATCCACCGTGGTTCACTACTGAAATTATCAACCTATTAAGAGAAAAGAATCGTTTAAGGAAAAAACTTAGACATAATTCCCGTCTATTTCAACAATTTTCTAATATTAGATCTTCCATCAGAAAGAAAATAAAACAGGTACATAATCAATATATTTTTCTATTGAACATAAGGTTATTTCCGACCCCAAACAATTTTGGCCAAATATCAATTCTAAAAAATCGAATTCTCCTAGATGTCCTTCAACTATTACATATAATAACATTTTGGAAAATCCAATTGATATTGTAAATCGCTTTAGTGAATACTTTAAGTCCGTTTACAGTCCCCCATCAAGTAATCTATTAGATAAACGCTTCAACCTGCTTCCTAATTTTGTATTTAACATGACGACTGAGAAACTAGTCTTTGACCTCCTTAAGAAACTTCCAAATAATAGCTCTTCTGGGGAGGACAAGCTACCCTCATTCTTATTATAAGATTGCGCTACATTACTTTGTAAACCTCTTGCTACTCTATTCAATCTATCAATTAAGTCCAAGATGTTTAAAAGTTGCTGTCGTATGTCCTGTACCTAAAACGTCGCTTCATCTTAAAAATATCAATTATTATCGCCCTACAGCGTTACTTCCACTTATTGCAAAAATATTTGAGCGCGTATTATTTGACCAAATATATACACATGTCAGGCCTTACATGTCTGATAAACAGCATGGTTTTGTCCCCAACCGCTCAACAGTTACTAATCTTACCTTAATTACTCATGATATTGCTGAAACTGTTGACACCCGGGGGCAGATGGATGTCGTTTATACGGATATGTCTAAAGCGTTTGACAAAGTTCAACATAATGTTCTTTTATCAAAATTGGATAAATTTTGTTTTTGTAACTCATCCATATCATTAATTAAATCATATCTCAGTGAACGTAAAACATATGTAGTTGCGAATGGTTTCAAATCTTGCGAATATTATGCAACATCAGATGTACCACAGGGTTCCATTCTTGGTCCATTACTTTTTAACATATTTATTAACGACCTTTCTCTAAACCTTGATTGTTAACATCTGTTATATGCAGATGATTTAAAAATTTACAATATTATAAATAATATCAATGACTGCCGTAACTTGCAGATTAGCCTAAACAAAATTGTTACTTGGTGTTTAGAGAATGGGCTCGATTTAAATATTGATAAATGTAAATATATGTCTTATACTAAAAAAACTAATTTTGTTCACTTTACCTATGCAATTGATGGTAAACTACTTGAACGTGTTACAACATTTAAAGATCTGGGTGTTTATTTTGATTGTCACCTTAGCTTTAACTACCATATTGACGTTAGGGTAAGAATAGCATTTAAATCGTTAGGTTTTATATGCCGTAACGCGTCCCAATTTCACAATGTTGTCACACTTAAAACTTTATTTTATTCTTATGTACGGTCAAAGTTGGAATATGCGGCGTTAGTTTGGTTTCTTCAAAATCAGTGTCAAATTAGAATATCTAAAGTGTGCAACGCAAATTCCTAAAGTTGTTATACTACAAATTTGAGGGAAGGTATCCAGAGAGAGGCATCGAGCATAACATATTATTGGAAATATTTGACGTTAAGTCGCTTGAATCTCGTCGTAAAACTACATGTATTTCTTTCCTCTATAAACTTTTGCACAACACAATTGATTCGCCTGATTTCTTAGCTAAACTTGGACTGCATATTCCTTCTTTTTCCAGCAGGTAGAAACTAACATTTCATGTATTTGCGTACCGGACTAACGTGCGATTAAAATCTCCTGTTAGTATTATTTGTAATTTTGTTAATACAATTTCTCATTGTAGTAACATCTTTTACGATTCTCTAAAAATGTTACTCAGTAACTTGGAGCCAACTGTGAATTAATTATTCTTACTAAAAAATTGTTTCATTTTATTTAACTAATTGGAGTAGTGGAGAGAAAGACATGTACTTCTTGATATTATTTTAAGAATTTTATTTTCTATACATGTTTCGGCTTAGCCATCATCAGTAGAAAACTAAAAACAGATTTACACACCTAAACTTAGTGTAAATCTGTTTTTAGTTTTCTACTGATGATGGCTAAGCCGAAACATGTATAGAAGATAAAATTCTTAAAATAATATCAAGAAGTACATTTCTTTCTCTCCACTACTCCAATTAGTTAAATAAACACTTGATATAATGGACAACACACACACTATTTTAATTTTATTGTTACAAAATTTATTCTAATTTAATTATTATTATATTTTTGTATGTATCAGACTTATGTTTTGTTTTTGTCTTGTCATTGGGAAATGTTTCCTGTGGGACAATAAATGAATTATTATTATTATTATTATTGAAATCATTCATTAATACTCATCACTAGTCTACTTACTTTGACAAATTTTAAAAATTTCATAATGGTCGATTATCAAGATCATTCAAGTACTGATCATTCGATTATTGAAATCATTCAATATTGCTCATCACTAGTCTACATGTTTTGACAAATCCTCAAAATTTCATAGAATTCTAGAATATTAGTAATTTTTATACATTTCTCGTGTTTTTCTGTTTTTACTCGATTATAAGTTTGTGAAATGTCAAATTTGTGCGTCTGTAAATTATTTCCCAATTTATTTTCACACGTTAATTATTTTATTTTTTTATTGGATAAATCCGTAAAATTTCATGAAATTCTAGCATTTCGGCAATTTTTCACACTGCTCGTGTTTTTCGTTTTTTGTATTATTTTAGATAATTTTATCTAAAAACAAAGCTGTCGCAAGTGCACGTGCTGAAAAGACGTAAGTAGTTGGATGTTTTAAAATTATGCTATATTTTTTCCTTTTCTTTCTTTCAATATTTACTACTATTATTTATAAACCAACCGTCTTCGATGGCGTTGCAAAACGTTTCTATATTTAAATCCGATTTCTTCCTAAACAACAATTGTGCATTGACGCACAACCTACTTCCAATTGACATGCGCGTATCATAATTGCAAAACAGTGTTTTTCTTACGAGGCGATTTTGCAAATATATAATTACAACTCAATGCGAAAACAACCCTAGTTTTTGAGGTCACTTAACAATAATTAAAAGATAAACTTTCTTAAATAGTACAAAATCACAACATATTTAAATAATAAGTAACTAAAAATAAATATATAAATAAATACTTATTAGGAGAAAACAAAATAAAATTGATATGTCTATCATAGTACTTTCCCCCATGTTGGATACTTGAAATCAATAACTTTGACCTACCTTATTATTCAACAAATGGTTCTTATTCCTGTTAAACTTTGTTCGTAAGCCTCAATTATGTTTTCAGTTTTCCATAAAATTTATTATATATATATACCGGGTGTTAACTTGGCGGACGCAACATAGGAAATCCCATGTAAATTTTAAAATGTTCAAATTTTGGGTCCCCTATTTATTTTAGAAACAAAATGTTGTAGAGGGAAAAATTCTGAATTCATTCGTTTATCACTTTACGTTTCTCCAAGTTAATTCAGAAAAAATAATGTGATTTTATAAAAATAATGACATGCCATGGAATTGAAACAACAACTGCGGATGTCAAAATGGCAAAAGATATCGTGGTCACTTGATTGAAGTAAATGTTTTCCAAATGATTTACACTATACAAGAAAAATGTCATTATTTTTATAAAATCACATTACTTTTTCTTAATTATTTTAGCTGTTGATTTTCTAACATTCGTTGATTTTTAAAAGAATTCAATTGAAGCTTCAAATGAGTGTTTTCAACTCCCAGACTAAGCATGAAGTAAAATTTCGAGTTTAGAAAAGCCCCGTGAGACAAATTTTCTGGGCTTTTCTAAACTCCATTTATGTATATTCGAACTTCACTTAAAATCTGTGTTTTATACGCGTGGCGCATGAAGTAAAATTTCGAGTTTAGAAAAGCCCAGAAAAAACTTGATTGTTAACATCTGTTATATGCAGATGATTTAAAAATTTACAATACTATAAATAATATCAATGACTGCCGTAACTTGCAGATTAGCCTAAACAAAATTGTTACTTGGTGTTTAGAGAATGGGCTCGATTTAAATATTGATAAATGCTCCCAGACTAAGCATGAAGTAAAATTTCGAGTTTAGAAAAGCCCCGTGAGACAAATTTTCTGGGCTTTTCTAAACTCTATTTATGTATATTCGAACTTCACTTGAAATCTGTGTTTTATACGCGTGGCGCATGAAGTAAAATTTCGAGTTTAGAAAAGCCCAGAAAATTTGTCTCGGGTCGCTGCGCGACCCTCGACAAATTTTCACGGGGCTTTTCTAAACTCGAAATTTTACTTCATGCTTAGTCTGGGAGTGGAAAACACTCGTTCAAAGTTTCGAATAGAACTCTTTTAAAAAAACAACGAATATCTAAAGATTTTAAGAAAATAAGCTGAATTTGCTGTACATTTTCGGAATTTTTTATTTTGGTATACAAATCCCTGTTTACCCAGATAAAAAAAAACGCATTGGAACAGTTTTCTTTGACATCCGTTTTTTTTTAACAATTTCAATTTGAAGCTTTAAACGAGTGTTTTCCACTCCCAGACTAAGCATGAAGTAAAATTTCGAGTTTAGAAAAGCCCCGTGAAAATTGGTTGAGGGTCGCGCAGTTTAAAGCTTCAAATTGAAATTGTTAAAAAAAACGGATGTCGGAAAATTTACAGCTTATGCATATGTTTACCTCAAAGAAAACTGTTCTAATGCGTTTTTTTTTTATCTGGGTAAACAGGGATTTGTATACCAAAATAAAAAGTTCCGAAAATGTACAGCAAATTCAGCTTATTTTCTTAAAATCTTTAGATATTCGTTGTTTTTTAAAAGAGTTCTATTCGGAACTTTGAACGAGTGTTTTCCACTCCCAGACTAAGCATGAAGTAAAATTTCGAGTTTAGAAAAGCCCCGTGAAAATTTGTCGAGGGTCGCGCAGCGACCCGAGACAAATTTTCTGGGCTTTTCTAAACTCGAAATTTTACTTCATGCGCCACGCGTATAAAACACAGATTTCAAGTGAAGTTCGAATATACATAAATTTGACAATATTATAGCGTTTTATACGCGTGGCGCATGAAGTAAAATTTCGAGTTTAGAAAAGCCCAGAAAATTTGTCTCGGTTCGCTGCGCGACCCTCGACAAATTTTCACGGGGCTTTTCTAAACTCGAAATTTTTCTTCATGCTTAATCTGGGAGTTTAAAACACTCGTTTTAAGCTTCAAATTGAAATTGTTATAAAAACAACGGACGTCGGAAAATTTACAGCTTATGTTTACCTCAAAGAAAACTGTTCCAATGCGTTTTTTTTTTTATCTGCGTAAATAGGGATTTGTATACCAAAATAAAAATTCCGAAAATTTACAGCAAATACAGCTTATTTTCTTTAAATCTTTAGATATTCGTTGTTTTTTTAAAAGAGTTCTATTCGAAACTTTAAACGAGTGTTTTCCACTTCCAGACTAAGCATGAAGTAAAATTTCGAGTTTAGAAAAGCCCCGTGAAAATTTGAAGAGGATCGCGCAGCGACCCGAGACAAATTTTCTGGGCTTTTTTAAACTCGAAATTTTAATTCATGCGCCACGCGTATAAAACACACATTTTAAGTGAAGTTCGAATATACATATATTTGACAATATTATAGTGTTTTATACGCGTGGCGCATGAAGTAAAATTTCGAGTTTAGAAAAGCCCAGAAAATTTACACGGGGCTTTTCTAAACTCGAAATTTTACTTCATGCTTAGTCTGGGAGTGGAATACACTTGTTTAAAGCTTTAAATTGAACTTAAAAAAACAGGGAATATCCGCAATTGTTGTATCAATTCCATGGTATGTCATTATTTTTATAAAATCACATTACTTTTTCTTAATTATTTTAACTCAGAGAAACGTTAAGTGTTAAGTGTGAACATTAATAAATTTAGAATTTTTACCTCTACAAAAAAGTGAAATACATTTTGTCTCTAAAATAAATAGGAAAACCAATATTTGAACACTTTAAAATTAACATGCGATTTCATATGTTGCGTCCGCCAAGTCAACACCCGGTATATATATATTATATATAATATAATCATGACACGGTCAAACTAACGTCATTTAGCAATAGCTTACTTTTTCAAAGTAATTAATTCGAAAAATTCACATTTAAAAAAAAATAATAATAAAATAACGAAAAGAGCTACGACACAAAGTAAAGAGGCATTAAATGCTTATTTTTCGATTATCTATAACTTTTCACAACAAGATTTTTATATATGATCAATACAAAAGAAAAATCCAGAAAAATGCTAAGAGTAAACTACTACTTGCGGTTTCCACATTTTTACCAAAAGTTGACCGGATACTATTGTAATGAAAAGCATAAGTTTATAGTATTATCTTAACAGCTCAATCGGTTTAGACTTTATCGTAGCGACAGAATTACAGGACAGAATTACAGAAAGGCAGAATTACAGACAGACATTTTTTAAAAATGGTCTCATGCAACTCGGGGGACCTCAAAATACATATATCCACTAAAATTTTGATTTAAAATTTGTCGCGAAAATAATACTATCCTTTTGTTTTGCATATGAGGGAAAGTAAAAAATATGTTAAAAATAAAGGAATGTTATAATGTTTCATGTTTACGAATTGTAATACCGGTAAATCGGATTACTGGTAAATCGTAAAATATTTTCGATAAAAGTTATCAGTCATTTGCCGGTATTTCAGTAAATTAAATTAAATAAAGCTATTGTTTCGTGTTTCGTTTAGCCAATTCAATACGTTTTTGTTATTATATAAATTTATACAGGGTAGACCAAAAGTTCGTTAACATTTCAAATGATTTAAAAGAAACTAGTTATGTGAGATAAAAACTTTCTATTCATTATTAAAGTACACAAATAGGGATTTTATTTTTTTTAAATTACATCATCCGTATGTGATCCTTGACTATTTTGACACTGCTGCAACCTGGAGCGGAAGTTTTCAATGACGGCCTCACAAGTGTTTCGTGAAATGTTTTGCATTTCCTCTCGAATATTTTCCTTTAATTCCTCTAGGGACACTGGGTTGCTGTTGAACACTTTACTTTTAAGGTATCCCCAAAGAAAGAAGTCCAGTGGGGATAAGTCAGGGCTACGAGGTGGCCAGTTAATGCCACCTCTTTTGGATATCACTTTTTGGCAAATTGGAGCCTGTGATCTTGAGGCTTTAATTCCTGTACCATTTGGATTTTGTACGGGTGTAAATGTAAATCTTTGTGAAGAATACGAATCAAAGATGTTCTGGGCACACCTAAGGCGTTAGACCGCTTCCGAGTAGAGAGTCCATGATTTTCACGAATAGACGCTCTTACACGCTCGACGTTTTCGGGATCTCTTGATGTTCTAGGTCGGCCGGATCGTGGTTGATTCATTGTTGAACCTGTCTCCTCGAACTTCTGTACCTATTTTCGAATCAATTGAATCGATGGAGCTTCATTTTTACGCCGTATGTTGTAATAAGCGCAAAATGTTCATTGTGCTAGAGCACAGTTCATATATATCCAGCCAGTCCCCATATAAATTTTGGGTACACGCGAATGGGAGCAGAGCGCTGGATGCCAAATTGGTGTATATGGCTGCCTATATACACCAGTCTCGCTTCCTGCGGTCGGTCGGTTACGACTATTTTACTCCAGATGTCGCGAAATCAAGTGTCAGAGAGAGAGTGAGAGAGAGACAATTTCTTTCTCCCTCTATTCCGTGCTTCTCGTTGTATCATATTCCAGATGTTGATTTTTTAATATTGAAAACACGTTTTTTTTTTCTTTTAACGAGCTAAGGATGCGTGTTACATTCATTCATGCGTTTACTTCTACAATTTTATTTTCTGCGTTATTAGAGAATAGATTTTATGAAATTATATGTGAACGTTGTAAAATTCATTAAGTATTATTTATTTTGTACAAGAAACTTAAAATACAAAACTATTTAACTTTTGATAAAAAGCAAAACAAATACATCAACTTATCATTTTATTAACTAATCAGATCAATCCTATTGATCAGATCAAATCTACTGATCGATAAGGGTTTCTTTTTTAATTAAAGGGGTCAGTGCAAAATGCAGTTAAGTCATTTTTTTTTAGTTTTTGAATTATTACCGTTTGAAGTGTTTACCCATTAAGCGCCGTTGGTGCATACACGCAACATTATTATTTTTTGATAATTAAGTTACTAAATAAGTTTATTTGATATATTATATTATTTGACCAGAATTGAAAATATACCAAGAAAAATTTAAATATTTTGTTATTTAAAGTGTATTATAAATACTTCACAATATTACAATGTTTTATACGCGTGGCGCATGAAGTAAAATTTCGAGTTTAGAAAAGCCTAATTTGGCTCGGTCGCTCCGCTTCGCTACGCGCCCGAGCCAAATTTTCAGGCTTTTCTAAACTCGAAATTTTACTTCATGCTTAGTCTGGGAGTGGATACACTCGTTCTTAACTTCATATTGCACGTTTTTATATAAAATCGACGAATGCCTGAACATTGACAGCGTATCATTACATTGTTGAGGCACTCATTTTTTGAAAATCCATTATCACTTTAATATAATAATAATAATAAACTATTTATGATTTTTAACTTTTTATTAAATTCACGTATATATTATGTGTATTTAAAGAAAAAATTCACAGTATGTAATTCATAGAAATCACAAAAAGAAGTGTAGAATTTTAATTAAAATTAACTTTTAGAGTTAAAATTGCTTGGCCGTTAATGGGTTAAAATAGTTTTAAATATACTATGTGTCCCGTTTCAAGGCGCATTGTATGTTTCATGTAAAGATTTCCAATGTAATTGGAATTTGAGTTTGTATCGCTTATGAACGAAAACGATTACAATAAAATTAAAATCATTTCTTTACCTACTAGCAGTATTTTCGAGGTATTATTTTTGAGTTCTCGTCAGTTTAATTTGAAATATAGCTTTAAAATAGTGAACGATTATACGAAAATAAAATCGTCAAAACAGTAGTTGCTACGAAAAGTCAGTGTTTGGCATCAAATTTATTAAAACACAAAGCAATAATTCAATCCAACATGAGTGTTTATTCTACAAAAGATAAAAATCAGATGGCTAGAGTAAAAGAATCGTTGTTGCGGTAGTACTCGCGAACACAGAACTCACGTTGTTTATCGCTGAACGACGTCATGCTACTGAATTCCCATTGGCCGCTCTTGCGATTCGTAACCCCCTCCGCCCCACCCCGCCGTTGCTGCTTGTCGCAACTACCGATTCAAATTTAAACGGACTTTTGGTCCACCCTGTATTAGAAGATCATACAGGGAATTTTTCTTGCAAGTATTTCCTAAAATTACAGTGTTTATTAAATTTGCAGGAGTTCACTTGTAAATAAAACACTTTTTACTTTGTTTAACCACTGTATTTTGCACTTAATTTGTGACTTTACTTTCGACTATCTATTAGTCATTATCAAAATTTAAGTTGAATAATGACTACTAGATAGTCGAAACTATAGTCACAAATGAAGTGGTTAAACAAAGTAAAAAGTGCGTTATTTACAAGTGTATTTAAGATGTACCACCATTATCAAACTTTATGTTGAATAATGACTACTAGATAGTCGAAACTATAGTCACTAATGAAGTGGTTAAACAAAGTAAAAAGTGTGTTATTTACAAGTGTATTTAAGATGTACCACAAAGTGAACGCCTACAACACAAAACAGTTGCAGGAGTTCACTATTTTTATAAAATTAGTCAATTTAAAGCTGACAAGTGTTTTTACTTCTTGATTAAGCATGAACTAAAATTTCGAGTTTAGAAGAACCTAACTTAGTTGCGTAGCGAAGCTCAAAATATACTGCTTAAATTTGATCTTGAATGGAACACCCTGTATGTCGAGAAATAACGCATTAAATTAGCCTGTACGCAAATATCTTTCATAATTAATTCAACTGTTTAATCTACCAAATAAATATTTTAATCAACACCATACTTATCATACTAATAATTACGATCCTACAATTAAATTGTTTAGTCTTGAATTTTATTATTACGAAATTTTGTCAACGAATCGCGGAATTTTAAGCTTTAGTATAAATTTTCTTAGCGTTTGCGACAAATATTTAAATATTCTAACGACGCGACGACGTTAGAACAGAAATAGTTTTCGTGTATTATTCGATAAATTTTGTCGAATATGAATGACCTTGAAATATCAATTTTCTAAAAAAAAAATGATTTTCGCCTAGTAAACTTAATAATCATTGTTGAAAAATATGTTTCTTGTGTACTGACCAAAGATAAAGCATAAATTATCCCTTATAATAAAGATTAATAAAAATAAAATAGTGACAATTACATAAATTGAATACAAGTCACTTGGTTTGTTTTACTACTAATTTATAATTAATTAATTAACCCGTTAAGCGCCATTGATGCAATTCAACATTTTTAGCTAATTAAATTACTAAGTAAGTTAATTTAATGTATTGTATTATTTGACCTGACTTGAGAATATGTAAAGAAAAATGTAAATATTTTGTAATTGATTATTACTCATTTTAATAAAGTATTTTTAAGTGTATTTATAACTTCACAACATTTCAGTGTTTTATACGCGTGGCGCATGAAGTAAAATTTCGAGTTTAGAAAAGCCCCGTGAAAATTTGTCTCGGGTCGCTGCGCGACCCTCGACAAATTTTCTACTCGGGGCTTTTCTAAACTCGAAATGTTACTTCATGCTTAGTCTGGGAGTGGAAAACACTCGTTTAAAGCTTCAAATTGAACTCCTTTAAAAATCAACGAATATCAAAAAATTAACAGCTAAAATAATCAAGAAAAAGTAATGTGATTTTATAAAAATAATTGATTCAACAATTGCGGATATTCCCTGTTTTTTTTTTAAGTTTAATTTAAAGCTTTAAACAAGTGTTTTCTACTCCCAGACTAAGCATGACGTAAAATTTCGAGTTTAGAAAAGCCCCGTGAAAATTTGTCGAGGGTCGCGCAGCGACCCGAGACAAATTTTTACGTGGCTTTTCTAAACTCGAAATTTTACTTCATGCGCCACGCGTATAAAACACTATAAAATTTTCAAATTTATGTATATTCGAACTTCACTTAAAATCTGTGTTTTATACGCGTGGCGCATGAAGTAACATTTCGAGTTTAGAAAAGCCCCGTTGAACATTTCAAAATTTACATGGGATTTCCTATGTTGCGTCTGCCAATATTCATATACATTATAAAATAATATTCATTATACACCCGGTATAATGAATATTGTAAAGTTTAGCCCTGAATGGTTAAAATAGAAATTTAATATTCGCAGTACATTTGGTGAACACGAATATAGAAACGTAATTTGAATACGAATAGATTTTTATCAGTTTATAAGATTTGTGTCAATATTTGATTAATTGCTTCAACCCTTTGTCAATTTTTAAGTGAATTAGTGCATAATTTCATTTTCATTTTTCTGAAAACTTGATTTTATTTCATTTGTATTGCCCCCAAAATTTAACTTTATGCGCCACGCCATTTTTGAATTATACTTACATATCACAACGAAAATTCCTAGAATTTTAAAAGCGCAAGATTTGGTTAGGCAAAATACATATTTGTAAAATTCAATTAAACTTAATTGGAATATTTTTAACTTGACTATAAATCATTGTTTAATACGTATGGCGTATGAAGTAAAATAATAATGCTTACAAAATTACTGCGTATACAAGGGGATATGTGTACTTACAAAAATGCCTTGTATATTAAGGTACAATATATTATTATAAACAAGTACCTAGTAAAATGTAACAATAAAGTTAGAATAAAGTGTAATTCAAACAGACAATTACAATTAACTGATACTCGTATCATTATCAAACGGAAGCGGTAACCTGACAACTTTTATCATTTCATGGTATACTAACAGGCATGTGATTGGGAATCCTTAACCAGAATAATTATTCATTCACTTTTTTTATAGTGTTAAGGAAAAGTAGAGCAGTTTTACCTGTTTGAAAGGTGCTATAATGTTTGTCATATGGTTCCGTAGTGTAGCGGTTATCACGTCTGCTTTACACGCAGAAGGTCCCCGGTTCGATCCCGGGCGGAACCAAATTTTTACAAAAAAATATGAATACTATAAATTGTTATTTAAATATTTCCACTCCTTTATATAAAGGCACAGTTAAAGTATATTCATAGATTCCCCAGTGGAAGATCGCATACGTTGAACGTCCAGTCGCAATCAGCAGATTCTGATGAAATTTGGTTAGATACTTGAAAAAAATAGCTTTCAAAAATGCACCTACCTTATTTTTTAAATATGTTAAAAAAATAAAATAAATAAATAATATTTCTTATTCCCGTAAAACTTCGTTAGAAAGCCTCAAAGTCACAACCCTATCTCTAATATCAATGCTTACTGAGTTAAAGCATAAATTCGAAAAATTACATTTAAAAAGAAATAACAAAAACGAAAAAAACTTACGACAAATATAGTGTTTTTAATTTAATAACGAAGCAAGTAACATATTATTCGGAATCAATGTAACGGTCGACGAAAAAGTATTGCAATGAACAATTGTATTAAATAGCGATTAATAATCTCGACCAATTATCGCCTTTATTAATATACTGGAGCGTTAAATAACTATTACAAATTTATATTTCATCTATGTTTGCTTAAACTGCTCCACGGTAGCTACACCCGTGATTATAGAATAAACATGTTTAAAAATGTGAATGCGTTCTTGGAATCCAGCAAAATAACATTTATGACATAAATCAAAGTCAAATTAAGGTTTTTAGCACTTAGATAATAATAATAAATACCTTTATTTATTGAAACAAGAAACATACAATTATAATTTATTAGCGTAGGCCCTGGGTCTCCAAAATCTTTTCTTCGCGGGCGACAAATACAATTCTACATAATAAAGTCGGCCAAGATCCGATTAATTTTATAAAATTATGAAAAATTTAAGGAACAATTGTTACAATATTTCAAAATATGACATTTACAAAAAAAATTACAAACAATGGCGGGCCGGATTCATGCAAGTCGCGGGCCGGATTTGGCCCGCGGACCGTAGTTTGGAGACCACTGGCGTAGGCGAAGTTCAGTCAGGTAGTACCTGTTACTGCTCCTCCACTTAACCTACTAATTAAAAAAATGAAAAATTAAAGATAACAAAATGTAATGCTAAATAGTTATTTAGAATACATAAAAGTATGCAAAGTTCTACTAGTCTCATAAATTTATCATCCTTAAAGCTCTTCATGTGATAAACCAGCGCGAACATTTCTTTTAAAACTGAATAAATTCAACGATTTAAGGGTTCTGGGGATTTTATTGTATAATTTATCTTCTTTTTTTAAAATTAGAGTGATAAAAGATTGTGGTTTAATGAACCATCATTATTAATTACAAAAAATAATGAAATCTGACTGATAAGACATGTTTTTCCCAGAATCTTATAACAATAAAAAAAAAATCAGTTATATTTACACACCAATATTTCGATAACTTTCTGCAACTGATTATTAATGCACATGTCCACTGTTTTTCTTATCAAAATTGCGTTCGCGTGTTATAGAAAGTTTACGCAATCAAAACAATGATTATTGTAATGAGAGCCGTTGATATTTTTGTAACAATAACGGCTCTTCCCTATGACGTAAATGGGCGCACAGGTCATGTAAATATATTCTAGGGTCGAGCATAACCTCGATTCACTGGCCATTGATACTAAAAATAGTATCGCTTTTCCATTAATATCTAAGTGTGTATTTCACTGACGTAAAATTGATTTTATTTTATTTTTATCGAGCGGGCATTGTTGATAAACGATTGTGTTTATTTTTATTTTCTTGGTGCCTTAAAAGGAAAAAGTAAGGAGAATTGTAGTCGTTCGACTGATAGGAGAATTAAATGATAAGAATTGTTTAAAATACTATTATCAAAATGTAAAACACTTTCAGCCTTATTAATAGAATTACCTCTAATATCATTATAGTTTAATGCTAGTTAATTTCTATGAAACTTGTACAAACATAATATTATCAGTTCCTGTTAATAGAATAAAATCTAGATGTTATTAGTTAATTTGATGACAAAATCACTGATTTGGCAACCCTGCATGAAAATGCGATGTTGCCAGGTTTATTCTATCAATCTGAACTATTGATAGAATGAACGTGGCAACATCGTATTTTCAAGCAGGGTAAATTGTTATTTAAATATTTCCACTCCTTTATATAAAGGCACAGTTAAAGTTTATTCATAGATTCCTCAGTGGAAGATCGCATACGTTGAACGTCCAGTCGCAATCAGCAGATTCTGATGAAATTTGGTTAGATACTTGAAAAAAATAGCTTTCAAAAATGCACCTACCTTATTTTTTAAATATGTTAAAAAAATAAAATAAATAAATAATATTTCTTATTCCCGTAAAACTTCGTTAGAAAGCCTCAAAGTCACAACCCCATCTCTAATATCAATGCTTACTGAGTTAAAGCATAAATTCGAAAAATTGCATTAAAAAAAAACAAAAACGAAAAAAACTTACGACAAATATAGTGTTTTTAATTTAATAACGAAGCAAATAACATATTATTCGGAATCAATGTTACGGTCGACGAAAAAGTATTGCAATGAACAATTGTATTAAATAGCGATTAATAATCTCGACCATTAATCGCCTTTATTAATATACTGGAGCGTTAAATAACTATTACAAATTTATATTTCATCTATGTTTGCTTAAACTGCTCCACGGTAGCTACACCCCTGATTATAGAATAAACATGTTTAAAAATGTGAATGCGTTCTTGAAATCAGTGATTTTGTCATTAAATCTGGTGTTTTCCACTTTCAGACTCAGGCAAATTGTTTGTCATTCAGACGTAGTTCAAATTGATAGAATGAACGTGGCAACAGCGCATTTTCATGCAGGGTTGCCAAACTAGTGATTTTTTCATCAAAAGTGTTTTCCACTTTCAGATTAAGACAAATTGTTTGTCATTCAGACGTAGTTCAAATTGATATAATGAATGTGGCAACATCTCATTTTTATGCAGGGTTGCCAAATCAGTTTTGTCATTAAATCTGGTGTTTTCCTGATTCAGATTCAAACAAATTGTTAATCATTCGGACCTAGAGTTTGTTGAAAGTTTTCAGCGACAATCTAGTGATTTACTGTCATCAAAAAGTGATTAAAGTTTAAACAGTCGAACGTGGAAAAACTGTCAAATCTATCAAAAGTTGGGAAATATTCAGCATATCATTCATAAAATTGTCCATGTCCAAATGGTCGAACATTTGCAAGAGAATCCTTTTTGATTAATTTTGTATGAATCATTCCTAAGGAGTATATTTTAAACGTCGTTTTGAACGCGTGGGGCGCATGAAGTAAAATTTCGAGTTTAGAAAAGCCCCGTGATAATTAGTCGAGGGTCGCTGGCGCGACCCTCGACTAATTTTCTACGCGGTGCTTTTCTGAACTCGAAATTTTACTTCATACTTAGTCTGGGAGTGTACGACACTCGTTCGAAAGTGATAAAATCATAAATCAAAGATTGATGAATTTGAAATTTTTTAATAAGTTTTGATGATTTTTGTCAGATTTGAGATTTTTAACTAAGCATGAAGTAAAATGTCGAGTTTAGAAAAGCCCCGTGAACATTTTCTGGCCTTCTCTAAACTCGAAATTTTACTTCATGCGCCACGCGTATAAAACACAGATTTTAAGTTAAGTTCGAATATACGTAAATTTAACAATATTATAGTGTTTTAGACGCGTGGCGCATGAAATAAAATTTCGAGTTTAGAAAAACCCAGAAAATTTGTCTTTTTCTTTTAAAAATCAACGAATGTCAGAAAATTAACAGCTAAAATAATCAATAAACAATTAAATCAGAAAAGCCCAGAAAATTTGTCACTTTTGTTCACTTTTTTGTAGAGGGAACAATTCTAAATTTACTAATGTTCACACTTAACACTTTACGTTTCTCTAAAATAAAATAATTAAGAAAAAGTAATGTGGTTTTATAAAAATAATTAAATACCATGGAATTGATACAACAATTGCGGATATTCCCTGTTTTTTAAGTTCAATTTAAAGCTTTAAAGAAGTGTTTTCCACTCCCAAACTAAGCATGAAGTAAAATTTCGAGTTTAGAAAAGCCCCGCGGAGAAAATTTGTCGAGGGTCGCGCAGCGACCCGAGACAAATTTTCGCGGGGCTTTTCTAAACTCGAAATTTTACTTCATGCGCCACGCGTATAAAACACTATAATATTGTAAAATTAATGTATATTCGAGCTTCACTTAAAATCTCTGTTTTATACGCGTGGCGCATGAAGTAAATTTTCGAGTTTAGAAAAGCCCAGAAAATTTTTTTTTCTTTTAAAAATCAACGAATGTCAGAAAATTAACAGCTAAAATAAACAATAAACAATCAAATCAGAAAAACCCAGACAATTTGTCTCGGGTCGCTGCGCGACCCTCTACAAATGTTCACGGGGCTTTTCTAAACTCGAAATTTTACTTCATTCTTAGTCTGGGAGTGGAAAACACTTGTTTAAAGCTTTAAATTAAACATTAAAAAAAACGGGGAATATCCACAATTGTTGTATCAATTCCATGGTATGTCCTTATTTTTATAAAATCACATTACTTTTTTTTCATTATTTTAACTTAGAGAAACGGCAAGTGTTAAGTGTGAACGTTAATAAATTTAGAATTTTTCCCTCTACAAAAAAAGTGAAATACATTTTGTCTCTAAAATAAATAGGGAAGCCAATATTGGAATACTTTAAAATTAACATGCGATTTCCTATGTTGCGTCCGCCAAGTCAATACCCGGTATATGTAGAGCCAGAAGAAGTTAAAGTAGAAAACGTCATGTTATAAAGATGGAAAATGTCATCTCATAAGACTATTTTTGATTATTCTGTGTTGTTAAGATCAATAAAGTGTTTTGAAAATTTCATACTAAATCAGTGTTTAATACGCCTGGCGGATGAAGTAGATATTTCGAGCTAAGAAAAGCCTTCGTTGAGCAATTAATCCAAATTTTCAGGCATTTATAAACTCGAAATATTTACGTCATGCTTAATACAGGAATGGAAAAAAATGGAATATTTTTGAACACCTAAATTAAAATGGAGATATAAAAATAATAAATCAAACTAAATACATATTTAAATTTACTTTAATAATTGTTCACTTAATTTCAAGAAAACTTACTTGTTTATCAAAATTATTAAGCCACAATTAAATTTGATTTGCAAAGAAAATGGTTCTTATGGAGAACGGGAATGTTTTATTTCTTGAATAACTTTCTCAATTATCACTGGGTGAAACATATTGAAATAATATTAAAAGATAAATTAAAAAACACTTGGTTTGTTTCACTATTTGTGGGAATGTTTTGTTTGAAAAATACTCGAAAAATCAACAGAATCGACATAAAGTTTAATTACTTAACACAAAAATGAATACTTTAAACAGAATTCAAATATCTTTACTAGGTCAAAAATTCAATGCTAAATCCTTTTGCTAAATAGTTTTTTTTTTGGTTTGGCTTTTGTCTGGCCTTAGTCTCTTGACTATTAGCCAACATCAATTTTTAATTTTGTATCAATATTTATTTAACTTATTTCAAGTTATATAACATGTATATTTGGACGTCACAACACATTCACACAACACCCAGGGACACGACGAGATATTATTTTTAAATAACATCTCCCCGTGCACGGGAATCGAACCCGTTCTATGGCTCGCCGAGTGATATACCGTCCGGCGACGTTACCGCTCGGCCACCACCTGCCCGCTAAATAGTTTTAAAAATGTAAAAAACCGAAAGATTATTTAATCTTTAACTTTTTTATGGGCATTTAGAAACTAAAAAACAACTGCAATTGATATGAAATTGAAAAAAATAGTATAAAATATGTGCAAAATTAAGAGATTATAAAACTCACTGAATTTGCACAGAATTTAATAACTAAGACAAAGTCAAAATTTTAACTAGTTTTTCATATACATTGTCTCTTATTGTTAAAGAAACATTGCTGTATGAGGATTCAAAATATAATAAATTAAGTAAATCGTCGAGGAGTAAACTGTTTGTGCATTTTATTTAATTTGGTAGAAATTTTCTTTGTTTTAAATTAATTAATTCTCTATAATATATTAAAAAAATATATTTTATTTATATGCACTAGTATTTTAAAATGCAGATAAACTTTGGTACTAAATTTATTGAAACTACTAGAGAATTAGTTGGAAATCATAAATGAAAAAATGTAAGAGAAAATTATTTAATTTAATGTCATATTGTCGAATTAACAAACCAAAAATCGAATACACTATTTTAGTATGGGGTTGCAGTCCATGCAGTAATAATGTCTTCATTTTACAAAAAAAGGCAATAAGAATACTAGCCAAATTAAGCATGAAGGAGAGTTGTAGAGGACACTTTATTCAGCTTAACATATGTACTGTCCCAGCACTATATGTCTTTGCTTGTTTGTTATACATGTTTGATAAAAAACCATCACATCACTGTAATAAAGACCTGCATAATTACAATACCAGAAAAAAGGCTGATATACACATGCCTATACATCGACTAAGCAAAACACATAAAAGCTTCTTAATTCAAGCTGTTAAATTCTACAACCATGTGCCCTATGCTCTTAAAGACCTCTCGAGGAAAGAATTCAAGTATAAAATTCTGAAAGTTTTAGTATCGGCTGAATTATATTGTATTGATGATTTCTTTAACACTGTGATATCTTAAAAACATCACCACAAGCTATGGACGGAAAGAAATATAAATATTTTACACTATACGTATGTGTATGTTTGTGTTAATATTTTATGTTTTTTATTGTGTCACTATTTAGTGAATACCTGTAAACTTTTTTATATTATATTGTACTTTTATCAATTTTTCATGACATATCCTAACTATATTTCTGTACACAAATTTAGGATCAATAAATTTACTTACTTACTTACTTACTTACTTACGTTCTATAAATCTAAATTCATTTGTTGATTGTTAGGATTATCTTCCAAATCCTGAAAAAAGTACCTTCATTTCGAAACCAGTTTTCGTAACTTCTGGGGTTCCTCAAGGTACCCATTTTAGGCCAATATTTTTATACTTTTTGTGAACAAAACTGCTAACAAGTGTTTCCACTCCTTGATTAAGCATGAAGTAAAGTTTAGAATTTTTAAAACCTTGAACATAATTTGCCGGCACACGAGGGAAGCAAATTCAAATTTTCAACTTTTCAAAATTCGAAATGTAACTTCATGCGCTAGGCGTATAAAACTCTGATTTAATGCAAAGTTCAAAATATACCGCTTAGGATGTGTACCTTTACTTTTACAGAGTATACAGTTTTCAAATTATTTTTATTGTATATACCGGGTGTTGACTTGGCGGACGCAACAAAGGAAATCGCATGTTAATTTTAAAGTGTTCAAATATTGGCTTTCCTATTTATTTTAGAGACAAAATATATTTCACTTTTTTGTAGAGGGAACAATTCTAAATTTACTAATGTTCACACTTAACACTTTACGTTTCTCTAGGTTAAAATAATTAAGAAAAAGTAATGTGGTTTTATAAAAATAATGAAATACCATGGAATTGATACAACAATTGCGGATATTCCCTGTTTTTTTTTAAGTTCAATTTAAAACTTTAAAGAAGTGTTTCCACTCCCAGACTAAGCATGAAGTAAAATTTCGAGTTTAGAAAAGCCCCGAGGGTCGCGCAGCGTCCCGAGACAAATTTTCTGGGCTTTTCTAAACTCGAAATTTTACTTCATGCGCCACGCGTATAAAACACTATAATATTGTAAAATTTATGTATATTCGAACTTCACTTAAAATCTGTGTTTTATACGCATGGCGCATTAAGTAAAATTTCGAGTTTAGAAAAGCCCAGAAAATTTGTCTCGGGTCGCTGCGCGACCCTCGACAAATTTTCTGGGCTTTTCTAAACTCGAAATTTTACTTTATGCGCCACGCGCATAAAACACTAAAATATTGTGAAATTTATGTATATTCGAACTTCACTTGACCTGTGTTTTTTACGCGTGGCGCATTAAGTAAAATTTCGAGTTTAGGAAAGCCCAGAAAATTTCACAGGGCTTTTCTAAACTCGAAATTTTACTCCATGCTTAGTCTGGGAGTGGAAACACACGTTTAAAGATTCAAATTTAACTTAAAAAAAAACAACGAATGTCTAAAGATATAAAGAAAATAAGCTGAATTTGGAATACGTATATTTAAAGAGAAACTCCCTGTATAGGCTATCGAGGATGTGCAGTTGTGCAAAATATATGTAGGCTTTTAATTCTTACTTCTGTTTTACGCGTGTCGTCAATTTTTTTATGTTATCTTACAATAAACATGTGAAAGCAAGCACTGTTGGCTGAAATTAATATTAAATGCTGCTTGTTTCACTTTTAAATGTAGTTTTAGATACATTTTTGCCTTTTCTGTTACACTAACAATTAACAAATTTTGTATTGTATAAAGAAAAATAAATAGTGTTACACCCCGTTAATACGTTTTTTGTTCACGACAATCTTATAATATGTGCAATATTTAATTGTGTAGGCAGCACAAATGGGGTGCATTTAACACTCAAGTACTTTAAACCACGGGACATGCGTGTTTAATGTGGTTTTTTAACACGACTATAAATAATTGCCTAGTTTGATGTTTTGCCGCTATGCAGTAACAGCGTTGTGCTAGTCAAATCAGCTTCTTTTGTCTTACATTTCACCATGGTGGTGATGACGTCATCGACGCGATTTTGTTAAAGTACGAAGTAATCGCGTCAACATCTCCGCCGTTCTATCTAGTTTAACACGCAAATAACAAATTTTTGTTGTAATTTCAGATGGAAAATAGGTGTAACATTTTCAAAAATTGGGTACATTTTTGAAAATGTTACACCTATTTTCCATCTGAAATTACAAAAAGCAAAAAACAAACAAATAACGTTACATAAACATTTTAGCAACATTAAACGTTGTTTTAATGTTGATGAAACATTACTTACACGTGTTTGCTCAGTGGGTAATATGTATGCCCACTTTGACCACTTTAATCAGTGATTAGTACTGTTAGGGTTAGAATTTTGACTTAATCTAAGGTTCAATCAATTATTAGTGGATGATTAAAGTTAATCAGTCATGGTGCAAATACTGCGGTATTTTTGCCAACTAATCACAAATATGATAATATTCTTGGCAACAAGCTTTTCTCATAAATCCAATATACTAATACAAGTCACACTAAAATATGTAAATTATTCTCATTACTTCGTTTTACCTGCGAACAGTTGTGAAATTAGAGCTCGGTTCAAGCAATACTAATTCATCTTTTCATGTGCGATAAGAGCACAAATAAAATCAATGTCAAATTGACGCAGTTTACAGTGAATTAGTAAATGCTAGATAATTTGCGGTAACCTGTGTGAACGTTACAGGATAAAGGATATTGGTTTTCTGATATGTATACGTTATCTAGCGGATGCCAAAATATTTTCAACACAATAGCGCTTTCCTCTTTCATCAGAAATTACGGCGGAAATTCAGGAGTATATCGGATAAATCTAGTTATTTCAATGTTAAAGAATTCCGATTTTAACACATTGGCTTTCGTATGAATCAAGTACGATTTACACTAAACTTGATAAATGAGCCTCGTGAATCGCACCTCCGTTTAACCTTTTCTTTTGTAAACTACGATTCACACTAAACTTTAAAAATGAGCCTCGTGAATCGCAAAAAAAGTTAAATGGTGAACCTTTTTTTGTAAACTAATCAAAATCACTTGGTGTGTTTAACTGCTATTATTTATTTATTATACTGTCATTTTTTTTTTCTCGAAGTAATTTCTCATCTGGCACTTGGTGAAACATATTAGAGTATGTAAAGTTATTTAAATAAAAAACACTTGGTAATGTTTCACAAATTAAAACTTTATTTCGATTTGTTAGACCATTTTCAAAGGAATGTGCCATTATCAACGAATGTGCTGATTTTCCAAAAACTTTTTTTACAACAAAAAACAAAGTGGCTACTTAAAAAAGGTAAAAAAGGAAGTTATGCTTGTATAACAAAATAAAAAATGATTTATTCCTAAGTAATAGTAGTAAATACCGGATGTTGACGTAACGGACGCAACAGGAAATCCCATGTAAATTTTGAAATGTTCAAATTTTGGCTCCCTTATTTATTTTAGAAACAAAATGTATTTACCTTTTTTGTAGAGGGAAAAATTCTGAATTCATTCGTTTTAACGTTTATTACTTTACGTTTTTCTAAGTTAAAATAATTAAGAAAAAATCATGTGATTTTATAAAAATAATGATATGCCATGGAATTGAAACAACAACTGCGGATGTCAAAATAACAAAAGATATCGTAGTCACTTGATTAAAGTGAATGTTTTTAAAATGATTTACACTATACAAGAAAAATGTCATTATTTTTATAAAATCACATTACTTTTTCTTAATTATTTTAGCTGTTAATTTTCTGACATTCGTTGATTTTTAAAAGAGTTCAATTTGAAGCTTTAAACGAGTGTTTTCTACTCCCAGACTAAGCATGAAGTAAAATTTCGAGTTTAGAAAAGCCCCGTGAAAATTTGTCGAGGGTCGCGCAGCGACCCGAGACAAATTTTCTGGGCTTTTCTAAACTCGAAATTTTACTTAATGCGCCACGCGTATAAAACACAGATTTTAAGTGAAGTTCGAATATACATAAATTTTACAATATTATAGTGTTTTATACGCGTGGCGTAAATCGTCAAAATCGTCAACAATAATTCCAATTAATTGTGAGGATTAACATGAAAATTTTGTTTTGTGTGTTTTTCAATTTCTCGTTAAATCACGTATAAAACCGTGGCGCATGAAGTAAAATTTCGAGTTTAGAAAAGCCCCGCGTAGAAAATTTGTCAAGGGTCGCGCAGCGACCCGAGACAAATTTTCACGGGGCTTTTCTAAACTCGAAATTTTCATGTTAATCCTCACAATTAATTGGAATTATTGTTGACGATTTAAATCCTTTTGTGAGTATTCGAAACCTTTTGTAATATTCGAATCCTTGTATAAATATTCGAATCCTTTTATAAATATTCGAATTCTTTTAGGATGATTCGAATCACCCTCATTTGGATTCGAATACGAATTCTCTTAAAAAAATGTAACGAATCCGGATCACAAATCCAGTTTAACTAAAGTATTCGAATGCCTCTTTTGAATCCTCTAAAAGGATTCGAATCCAGGATGCAAATCCTGAATGATTCGAATCCTGCTCAGCTCTATTACACGCTTATCTGGCTTAACACGCTTACCTCCTTACCTACCATAACATTTTGAAATGATTTTGTATTTGACATGCACCAAATATATCTTTGACAAATCTGAATTAATCAAATAATTTTAGCCAATGAAAAATATGTTGAAAACATTTATTTTGATGAAGTTGACAGTTGTCATGACAATCTTTCATGCGACAATCTATTAGAATGATAAATGATTTGAACTCAGTGAATTTTACTCAGAATCTTCTATAAACATCACAAAAGTGTTGAAAAAACGTAATTTTATAATGTTGTCAATTGTCCATCGTTCAGAATCATAGTTGACTAGAATTGTACGGACCATAAAACATATAGAAAACCTTTTTCAGAGATTCACATACAGTAACATTATAAAACACAGCCTATGCGCGCTTTTTCGATTATTTGGCCCCACTGTGCGCCGTAGGCGAGTGCCCCAAATGCTGAATGATATATAAACCATTCCACTCTTAATATACTAAATTGTTCCTATTAACTACTAGGAACTTTATTAGAAGGTGGAAACCACGTCTCTAAGTTTAATGTGAAGCGGTAAGAAAAGAATTTTAATTTTAGAAATTAAAGGCTTAGAAATAACGTTTTCTGGACAAGAAATTAATTGTTTTTAAGATGCCAGTTCTTGTTTGCTCTACTATCCCAAACGTATAAAAACATGAATATTACAATATACAATCCATATACGTAATAATGTTATCACTAGATTGTTTACAATCTCCCCCATGTCGACATTTTCACTCATTTATTAAAATAAAAATTTGTACTAAACAACATGTTGACAATTGAACAAAACGAATATATTGGCAACAATTAATATCATAGCCTGCTTAATTTCAGAAGAAAAAATTGAGTGTCTTCTGAAATTAAGCAGGCTATGATATTGGTTGTTACTAATATATTTGTTTTGTTCAACAGTTGAACGAACGTAACATAGTAGGTGTTTGAAAAAATTGTCTTGTTTATGACAATTTTTTCTTCTGAAATTAAGCAGGCTATGGTGGTTGCCAATATATTTGTTTTGTTAGGGCAGCTGGTGGCCGAGCGGTGGTGACCGTCGCCGGGCTGTATCGCTCGGCGAGCCACAATTCGGGTTCGATTCCCGTGCACGGCGAGACTTTATTTAAATAATAATTTCTTGTCGTGACCCTGGGTGTGGTATGAATGTGAGTGTTTGTCCGTATGAAATAATAGCGTACTACAAATTGTAATCTTAACAATTAATACAAATGCCCGCGTATTACACGTAGCTGGTTATTTGTTTCCAGAATTCAAAAAGGCGTCCCTCCCCTGGAAGTTCAAAACTATATAGTAGACAAAACACGTTCTTTTGTACATGATATCCCAGCCAAGCAAATTATTATCGAAGAATTGGAACCCAGATTCAAGAATGGCGATTACGCGTCATTCAAAATTGGCATCCCTCATGAATTCTCAGACATAATTATTCAGCCCGAATTCTGGCCCGACCATGCTTTCATAAATCGGTTCTACATTCGGAAACCCGGCAACTCCACCCACAAAAATTTTCAGACGTCTCCACCACCCATACAAACGATATAAATAAAAAAAAACAATAGTTACGATCGGTTACTACTTAATATTAGATCTATAAATGATAATAAATTAAACCAAATTGTAATAGACTACGGCCAGTATAATCTAAATTTTATTTGTCTCACTGAGACATGGATTAAATACGATGATCTAGCTTGCAAAAACATAGAAACCTTTTCATTAGGATCGCATTACTGCCGCTCCGGTCGCGGTGGTGGTGTGGCCATCTGGTACAAACAAAATCTAAACGTCACCATGCTCGATTTCGATAAATTTAGTGCCGACGGCATCATAGAGATCTGTGGCGTCTTATGGAAAACTAAACGCGGAAAAAACATATTAATTGTCACATGCTACCGACCACCAGCGGGCAATTTCCAGTCATTCGTTACCTCATTACAAAACACCCTACACCACATTCATGATACTAAAACTAAAATAGTACTCAATGGCGACTTCAATATAAACTACGATCCGCGATGTAATAATTTCGTAATATTAAAAAATCTGCTTTTATCATACGATCTACACCTAATAAATAATGTACATACGAGATGCACAACAACCTCTGCATCGTGTATAGATCATATATACACAAACTTGTCTTCCACAGACACTCACAATAACAAACACCATATCTGATCATAAATCGGTATTATACAAATTTAATATTTGTCACATTGTAGACAAAAATACAACTATCACTCGCAATTATAATGATCACAACATATATAACTTTTTCAAAGATTTATCTTCTGAATCATGGTCAAATATGTATGAAGTAAATGACTTCAATACTAAATTTAATAACTTTCATTTTTCCTTCAGTCAACACTTCAATACAAATTTTCCGCTACAGAAAAAGAAGGTCTTAAAAAACAAACCAAGGGTGAATTCTGTAGTCATATCATCAAGTCAAAAACTACGCGATTTATTTATTCTCAAATCAAAACATCCTCAGTTAACTCCAGCATACAACAATTTAAGAAAACAACATTACAGATTAGTATCTACAACAAAAAAAACATTTTATCAAAATAGAATAAGACAATCCGATAACATGGCGCGATCTGTTTGACAAATAACCAACGAAATCACAAATAAAACAACTCCGCGGAAAAATATCAATCTTAAATACGAAAACATTCACGTAAAAAATCCTGAAACAATAGCAACACTATTCAACGATTTCTTCAGCAACGAACCTTTAAATCTAGTGAGCAATATCAGAACAACTCCACCGATAACACAACAGTACAACACACAAAGGCAATCCATATTTTTGAGACCTTATGAAGAAAATGAAATTTTGATCATGATAAATAAATTAAAAAATAAAAAATCGCATGGCTTTAACAACATTCCTGACTTCATAATAAAAACATCAGCATTACAGATATTAAAACCAATAACACATTTAGTAAATATATCGCTTGAATACGGAATTTTCCCAGATAAACTGAAAGAATCAATAATTATTCCAATTTATAAAAAAAACAACAACGAGCACATCCAAAACTATAGACCAATAGCCTTAGTATCTACCTTTTTCAAACTGTTTGAATTATGCATGCACAATAGATTAACAGAATACCTAAACAAATTCAACATCATCACACCAGCACAGCACGGGTTTCGAAGAACATTTTCGACCACCACTGCACTCAATTCCTTTTATTCAATAATTACAGAACTTCTTGAAGCAGGTAATCAACCCGTTGGTATCTTCATCGACCTCAGCCGTGCTTTCGATTGCTTAGATATTGATCTTTTACTAGACAAACTGTATACATACGGTATACGAGGTACAGCATATAACTGGTTCAATTCATATCTCTCTAATAGACGACAACGAGTAAAAATAACTGACTATGAACATGATACCCCCTATAACATAAATTCACACTACGTAATAACCAATATAGGTGTTCCTCAAGGATCCATCCTCGGACCTCTATTATTTTTAATCTATATCAATGATATTGTCAATCACATTTCCAACGCTTCGATTCTCATGTATGCTGATGATACCTCAGCTATTGTAAGCCATCATGAATCTCCTATTTTAGAGAACTCTTGTAATGCTACATTAAATAATTTATCCCATTGGTTTGCCTTCAACAAACTTTCTATAAATTTATCAAAAACTGCGTACATTAGATTTAGTACCAAACAAACTAAGAAAGACTTGACACTAAATATTACACTAGATACCCACCAGCTGGCGCCAGTTGATAATACAAAGTTTCTAGGAGTATATATTGATCAAAATCTCGACTGGAATATACACTGCGGAAAATTTGCTTCAACAATTAACAAATATTGTTATAACATACGTATTCTCAAAAATTATCTTACTTTATGTCAGCTTAAACATTTCTTTTATGCCGTCATTTAGTCTCGATTGAGATACGGAGTCTGCTTTTGGGGAATGTCTAGTTCATGGCGAGAAGTGTTCATTGCCCAAAAGAGAGTTCTTCGAGCGATGGCTGGTATAGGTAGAACAGATTCCTGTAAAGACTATTTTAAGACGCTTGGTATACTAACACTACCATCTCTAATTATTTACGAACTATGTCTGTACGTCTATAAAAACAAAATGATCCTGCATTTGTATTAAACAAACAAATACATAACTACCCTACGAGGACAGCTGATAATCTTTACATAAAACAGTACAAATTAAATATTTTTAAGAACTCCCCCAATGTACTCGGTGCGCTACTGTTCAACCGACTGCCAGTCGACATAAAATCAAATAGTAGTATGAAAACTTTTTGTAATAAATTACACGCCTTTCTGTTAAATAAATCTATATATAATATAAGCGAATATTTTATTAATTAATTGTTAAGATTACTATATGTATATTGACGTGTCTCATATGTATGTATGTACATTTTCGACTAATAAATATTATTATAAATATAAATAAATGATGTTGGCTAATGGGCAAGTTCCCAAGGCCAAGCAAAAGCCAAAACCCAAAAAAATGGTTGTGTTCAACTGTTGTTGCCTAGTGTTATCATTTCTCTATTACTCCAGCCACTACTAATAATCGCTTCTATTAGTGCATACAAATTTGTTAATTATTGATTAATACATCGATTATCCCCATCACTACAAAAAATCGGGCCGGGCGGAAAGATCAAGCTAATCAAAAAGATCGAGCCGATCGAATAGATTGAAACAATCAAAAAGATGGAGTAGTCGCCTTTTTTTGATCGGTCTTGCCTATCACTACATTTATTCATTAAAGATACAAGTTCATGGTTAACGACTTACAAATTAATGGTAATCAGGCATAAGCACGGCTTCATTAAAGTCCACAATTACCGTTAACATATAAATTGCAATTAATTGCTAGTTAATTATGCATAAACGGCCGATTATGATTTATTACTTTTAATTATATTAATTATTTTCTATCGATTTGACGTGCGTCCGAGATTGTTTACACTCATTTATGTGCAAAAATAACTAAATTTATGCAAAAACGATACCTTCTAAACAGGTATTAACATAACACAACAAAAAACACCTACCATGTTACGTTCGTTAAAACGTTAATGTCCACGTGATGCAAGAAATAAAAATCCTGATTTGTTTATAATTGCATGAAGTAAATATTGCGAGTTCGGAACAGCCTGAAAATTTGGATTGGTCACGCAGCGAAGCTTAGCTTCGCCTGACAAATCAAAATGTTCAGGCTTTTCTGAAACCGAAGTAAATGTTCCGAGCTTGGAAAAGCCTGAAAATTTGGATTGGTCAAGTAACGAAGCTTAGCTTCGCCCGACAAATCTATATTTTCAGGCTTGTCTCAACTCGAAATTTTACTTCATGCTTAATCAAGGAATGCAAGGAATTCGGTTTTGGGACTTTTTTTCAACATCGGGGGTTCGTATAAGAGGCAGTTTTTTTTTGTGGTGTGGGAGGGGAAAATCCATTTATGGACGGAGTGTCGGACTCCTTTCAGTCAAAAGACTGAGAGACTACCGACTAAAAACCCCTCCCACTTTACCGGCGTTTCTTCGTTTCATTTCTGTGTACTATGAATACAATAAATAAATATATATCTTAACTTTAAATAAAATATTCAAAATATACAATTCCATTCCTGCACGTTACACCAATACCAAACTTAAAATGTTATTGGGTAATACTTTTGAAAAACAAGACCAGTTGCTGAATTCAAGGATTTACTCAGTCAATTGCAATAATTGTACTAAATTGTATATTGGAGAAACAAAAAGAAACGTGCACATCAGATTTAAAGAACATATGTACCACATCAAAAGCCAAAACCCTGACAAATCAGCACAAACAGACCACAAATTCAACATAAATAAAGTCAAATTATTAAAAGAATCTAGCAGTTATCAATTAAACATGTTGGAAGCGATAGAAATGATGAAAAATAAGACAGAACTACTCAATTTCGATTTAAGCCCAATAACGAACCCCTTATTAAATTTATTACCCAACAGAAAATTCTCATTAACACCATTGTGAACCCTCCCAAGTCCGAAGCCGATTAATCCCCAACACCCCCATTTCCAAGATACCGCATTCGTTTCAAAATTCAAATTACTTTTTTGGTTTTTCCGCCTAATCCATCTAGGTATATATTGTAAACATTTATCGTTTTATATTCAGTTAGCTATTGATAATGGGTACTTAATACCCGAAATGTACATCTAGCAAGAAAAATAAAAGTGAAGAAAAGAATATAACTGTGTTTAATTAAGTGACTTAACACCTTCACGTAACTCATACAACTACATTAACATACAGAGTCCTAAATGTATCCAAAGAGAACTGTTTGGAAAATCTGTTAATATATCCTAGCGTACAATAAGCTTTACCGGTAACATTTATAAAATGGGGAACAAAGGTCAAATGACTGTCAAACACTACACCTAAATCGCGTACCGTGTCAACACCGGGTAATCTACAATTGTTAATTAAATATTCAAATTAAATACATTTACGGCGACTAAAAGAAATAGATAAACACCAGAAAATTTGTCTCGGGCCGCTGCGCGACCCTCGACAAATTTTCACGGGGCTTTTCTAAACTCGAAATTTTACTTCATGCTTCGTCTGGGAGTAGAAAATACTCGTTTAAAGATTCAAATAGGACTCATTTAAAAAGCAACGAATGTCGGAAAATGTACAGCTTAGGCGTATGTTTACCTAAAAGAAATTATTTTCTTTAAATCTTTGGATATTCGTTGTTTTTTTTTAAGTTCAATTTGAGGCTTTAAACGAGTGTTTTCCACTCCCAGACTAAGCATGAAGTAAAATTTTGAGTTTAGAAAAGCCCCGAGACAAATTTTCTGGGCTTTTCTAAACTCGAAATTTTACTTCATGCGCCACGCGTATAAAACACAGATTTTAAGTGAAGTTCGAATATACATAAATTTCACAATAATATAGTGTTTTATACGCGTGGCGCATGGAGTAAAATTTCAAGTTTAGAAAAGCCCAGAAAATTGGTCTTGGGTCGCTGCTCGACCCTCGACAGATTTCACGGGGCTTTTCTAAACTCGAAATTTTACTTCATGCTTAGTCTGGGAGTGGAAAACACTTGTTCAGAGCTTTAAATTGAGCTTTAAAAAAAACAGGGAATATCCGCAATTGTTCTATCAATTCCATGGTATGTCATTATTTTTATATCACATTACTTTTTCTTAATTATTTTAACTTAGAGAAACGTAAAGTGTTAGGTGTGAACATTAATAAATTTAGAATTTTTCCCTCTACAAAAAAGTGAAATACATTTTGTCTCTAAAATAAATAGGGAAGCCAATATTTAAACACTTTAAAATGAACATGCGATTTCCTATGTTGCGTCCGCCAAGTCAACACCCGGTAGTCAGTCAATGTGTGATCAGTATTGTCAGTATAGTCACATAACAATCAGTCAGTATTTAGTTTAGTTAGTACATTCGGTATAGTCAATGTAGTCAAATGACAGTCAATTACAGTATTTTCAGGATAGTCAATATAGTCTAGCGACTTCTATAAACTTTTGGGAAAAAGCAGCCGAATTAAAAAAATTATAATTCTATTTTTTTAGCCAGAACTTTATTTTAATTAGCCAATATTGCGCTATACATGTGTTAGCTTATTCAGGGCAAAGTTTAAACTAAAATAAATATATACAATGATATTTTATAAAGAGATACATAAAGTTAAGAAGACAAAAAGAAAGAAAACATTATACCTAAACATAATGAAAAATACTTACATATAACTGGGCTTTTTTTATGAAATTAAAATTTGTCAGATATCGACGTGTAATAATTTGTAAATAAATAATTGTTTATTATAAAAAAATTAAAAAACTAACGTTATTGATTTCAAATTTCTAGATGTTGTTTATTTTAATTTTAACAAGTATGAATAGATGGCATGTAAGCCATTTGTATCTGTTTTAAAATTCATACAAGAATTTTGTTGGTCAATGTAGAACATTTCCAAAAAATAATCTTGATTTATAATTTTTCTCCAAATCTAAAATGTTTGTATTATCAAAATCTATTCTGTGGTTTATTGTATTTGAGTGGTTAGCTAGTGCACAAGTATTTTTATTCAATTTAGTATCACTTTTGTGTTTACTTAATCGTGAACGTAGCCATTGGCTTGTCTGACCTACATAAACTAAGGGACATTCTGAACAAGAGATTTTGCATATTATATTGGATTCCAGCAAAGGTGGAGTCTTGTCTTTAACTTTTGAAAAAGGTTAGATATTTTTTTATTGTTGTAAGTAACCATTTTTATTGAGTTATTATTTAATATTTGGATCAGTCTATTCGTCAAAAAGGGAATATTTGGTAATTTTTTAAATTTTGGAGATACATGCAAATCTAAGGGTCGAACAATTTTTTTCTATTTTTACAAAGTTAAATATGTTAGTGAATTAAAGTCAATTAAACAGAATTCATCCGTATTAATAAAATATAACCCTAACGAGTGTTTCCACTCCCAGACTAAGCATGAAGTAAAATTTCGAGTTTAGAAAAGCCTGAAAATTTGGTTTGGTCGCGTAGCGCGAAGCGCGGAGCGACCAAACCAAATTTTCAGGCTTTTCTAAACTCGAAATTTTACTTCATGCGCCATGCGTATAAACACTGATTTATTCTTAATGTTCGGGTCAGACGAGGAATTTTTGTACTCCAAATAATTCCTGTACTTGGACCGAAGCGATTTTAAAAGGTCGGTTCTGGAGAGCATAATTCATGCGTAAACACGCGCGAAATGGTCAACGGTGCCAGCTAGGGGTTGTGCCAGATGGTGTCATGGTGAAGAATTGCCGGGTACCTGCTTCTTGCGTGCGTTAAATCCACCTCCGACGACGAAGATTTACCCCCACTTTGTGAATATTTTGTAAATATTTTCTTGTATATTTGTATCATTAAGTTTGAAAACTCTGTAGAAGAAGGTTGAATAGAAATCCTTAGTAAAGTGTATTTCGTTTTATTTTCGTTGAACAAATGAGTCGATGGTCGTAATAACTAGTCACCTTACAAGTGACACCGTCGCAAAACAATACAAAATTGCACACTTAAGTTCAGAAACAGCTATTTCTTTTTTTATCACCTGAAGTTGTTCATTTGGATAAAGAATAAATACTTCAAATTAAAAGCTAAAAACATGGATTCCCTATTAAAAAGTGCCTGTATAATGTCAAATTTGTAAATGTCTAGATTCAATAGTTTTATATTATAATAAATAAAATGGTATAAAAACATCAAAATCCTGAGTATTTACCAAATGCTGTAAACACGCTGTAATCATATTTAACAAATGCTGTAATCAACATACTTCAAAGAAAAAAATCCTGTATCTATTTTAAATACACATAACTTAAAATTCAAAATGTATTCTTCAAACGACAATAAACGAATAGTCCAATTGAATTCCAACATTTATAGTCAATAAACCGTTTTATTTAAACAAAAACGTTCTAAAAATATGATTTCATAACAAACATTCCTTTTTTAAACACACCAATGACGCGAGTACAATTCTTGGGACTAAAATAAATTCAAATTTTAGATTTTATCTCAATCAACAGACCGGAAACGTGTATTACTATCAAATGGGAAACCGGATTAAAGTAACGGCTACAAACCGTACCGATTGTACAAACACTTGCGGTGATTCATGGCGAATATATCTAAGAAGCCGGTTATGTAAATAAACAGATTTTACTACGACGGTAAAGTGTTCGCATATTGTTTGGGTACTTTTTTTAGGAAATGTTTACAAACGGTAGGAAAACATTACGCAGATGCACGTCCGAGTAAAAAGAAAACCAGCTGGAAGCGAGGAAGATTGGGGAAAAGGAAAAAACCTTATCCGAAAATGTTGTTTGATCAAGATGAGCGTGTAAATACCAAATAAGATAAAAAAAATTCCAGATTTCCAACATTATTTCCTAATAATAGTCATATTACATACAAATCTGTCAGTGTCGTTGATTGAGTGTATTCCCAGATTTAGTATGTAATATCCTAAACATGGTTATAAAAGGTGTTCATTTAAAAACCCGATTGAGAAGGCGTTGCTATTTTGATAGAAGATTTCCAACATTATTTCCTAATAATAGTCATATTACATACAAATCTGTCGGTGTCGTGGATTGAGTGTATTCCCAGATTTAGTATGTAATATCCTAAACATGGTTATAAAAGGTGTTCATTTAAAAACCCGATTGAGAAGGCGTTGCTTTTTTGATAGAAGATTTTTAACATTATTTACTAATAATAGTCATATTACATACAAACATGTCGGTGTCGTTGATTGAGTTTATTCCCAGATTTAGTATGTAATATCCTAAACATGGTTATAAAAGGTGTTCATTTAAAAACCCGATCGAGAAGGCGTTGCTATTTTGATAGAAGATTTCCAACATTATTTCCTAATAATAGTCATATTACATACAAATCTGTCGGTGTCGTTGATTGAGTGTATTCCCAGATTTAGTATGTAATATCCTAAACATGGTTATAAAAGGTGTTCATTTAAAAACCCGATTGAGAAGGCGTTGCTTTTTTGATAAAAGTTTTTTAACATTATTTACTAATAATAGTCATATTACATACAAGCATGTCGGTGTCGTTGATTAAGTTTATTCCCAGATTTAGTATGTAATTTCCTAAATATAGTTACATCAGGTGTTTATGTAAAAACCCGATCGAGAAGGCGTTGCTTTTTTGATAAAAGGAAATGGAACGAAAAAGTGAAGTCGCGGCTTAATTTACGTTTTGTCATATCTGACATAAATTTCAGATTGTTTTAATAAGTAGCTCATGAATTTACCTTGTTCGTATAGTTGCTGTATTAGTTCTTCTTCCTTCGTGGATGGATATTGAAATGCCGCATAAAATTAAAAAAAAAAGATTTATCAAACTAGGTTAGATTAACATTGACAGGAGCGACTGACAAATTTACGTACGGCTTACTTTACAATGGGCCCGTTCACCAGAAAGACAAGTTGGGAACTTACTGCCAACTGTTCGAGAATTCTCTGATGACCGGACAGGTAATCGTGAACGTGTTTGGGATTTTTGCAATCGTACAAAATAGACCAATTAGTGTTAATGATTGGTGTTGGCGGGTTAAAGTTTTTGAAATGGCCGGAGTACCGTTCATTAGATACCAACATACAGCACAAACAAATCCAAACATGTTGAATGCTGAACATTTTGATGAAATTTCACAACCAACTCGGTCGCGTTTTTAACTGAACACCTGTTACATGTATTACAAGTAAATATGACTATTTTAGGAAATTATGTCGGAAATCTTATTTGGTATTTAATACGCATATCTTGACCAAGCAAGATATTTGCACGGGAAGTAGTTTCAATGGATATTTATCGTCTTAAGTTGTCTTATTAATTAAGACATTGTTTGCATTTTCACGAATAACATTTTCGTAATTTTATATATTATTTTTAAAGTGTGCAAACTAGAAGAAGCGTAAGCCTATTTTCTCGAATTTAAATAGTTTTGAATTTGAATTTATCTTGTTTGAACTGTATCGTAAGGTAAATAATAAGGTCTTACATTCTTCATACCTGCTAATGACATAATCCCTTTTTTACCTATAAATACCGACCATATTTTTCAATCATTCCATTTCTATGTACCTGTTCGTTCCACACAGAACACTTTTTCCAAGTAAGTTTATTTTAAATTTATTCCTATTTTTTTTTAAAACGTCATAAGCAAAGCTATACTGAAGAGAGATAAATCTCGAAACACGTCTATTGATGGCCTAAGACATTAGCTTTAATCCAAGTCCTTTCACTTCTAATTTTTTTAATTATTTCTCCTTTCATTTTTAATTTGTATTTGTTAGTTGGTTTAAAGAGAATTTAATCTAAACGTTACATATACTTTAATAGAGCGTTGTAACAAATCAAATTAAATAAGATTTTAAATATTTCATTGTGTAATTCAATATCCGGAGGTGTATTTGCACGGCAAGTAGTTGTTTCAATGGATATTTATCGTCTTGAGTTGTCTTCTTAATTAAGACATTGTTTGCATTTTCACGAATAACATTTTCGTATTTTTATATAATAACATATTTGTATAAGGGTTTTATTCTTTTCCCTAATCTTTTTCGAATACAGGTGGTTTTCTTTGATTGAGTGATTGAATTCCTAAAAGATACACATCTGTGCAATGTTCCTATTATTAGTAAACATTTCCTAAAGAAGGACCCAAACAATTGTTTTTTTTGTATCGAAAATCCTGCTAAAATATTTCTTCTAAATATGGTTGATTGAATGTTTGGAAGACGGTTGTAAAATAACAAAATAAAAACCTTATTCCAACATCTTGTATAATCAAATTATTCCATCTAAATATGGTTTATTACTACATTTAGTAGATTATCTTGGAAATCTGAATTTACTTTTTCTTTTCATCTGAAAAACTGTATCTTGAACAAGTTTCACATCTTTTACGTGGTGAAACATATTTATCTATGATTTAAAAGGAAAACACTTGGTTAAATTTCACTGCTTGAGAATGACTCAAATCAAAACTAGTTGGAATAACAAACTAAAATATTAGTGAAATTTAACCAAGTGTTTTCTATTTTAAATGTGAAAAACTGGTTTGATTAAGATATTCATAAATATGATGGATTGCAATGTGGTTATATTTAGCGAATAATGATGGACATAACCCAGTCCCAGGGTTATTTACTTTATTAGATGTGTATCACTGGCCTGAGGATATAATTATTATTAGATAATAATCATGAGAATACAATATTATTAGATAAGTAGCATTTGTCGGTTGAAATGAGAAACAGGTGCAAGATTTTTTTTCTCAGTAAAGTTTTTAAAAACATAAATACTGTTTTGAAATTATTGTAACTATGTGGTAATACTTAAGATATTTTAATTGAATTGCATTTTATCACAACAAAGTATTATCTGAAATTGACGTTAACCACAATTATATAAATATTATAAATATTTGAATGGGTTATTGAGAAACCTCGAATCAACATCAGAATCACAAATCGATTTTGTAAAAAATCATATTGTTTGGGGATAATTAAAGATGCATTCAGTTGTTACTATGTATTTGAATAATAATTATCGATTAGACTAATACATTTCAAAATATAATCTTCCCTTTTATGTAAATAGAACAGTTCAAAACACTATCAAATACAGGGAGATATGTATACTTAATATTCCAATCACAGCTGTAAATACTTAGATATTCCTGAGTTTTTTTTTTAAAAGAGTTCAATTTGAAGCTTTAATCGACTGTTTTTCACTCCCAGATTAAGCATGAAGTAAAATTTCGAGTTTAGAAAAGCTGAAAATTTGAACCAAACCAAATTTTTAGGCTTTTCTAAACTCAAAATTTTACATCATGCTTGGCCTGGAAGTCGAAAACACTCATTCAAAACTTCAAATAAACTCTTTTAAAAAACAACGAATGTCGAAAAAATTACAGCGAATGCTGTAATTGTACAGTAGACCAGCTAGGATTTTTTCTTAGGGGTGGGCCCAATATAAATCAATATGTACGCGACCAAACCAAATTTTCAGGCTTTTCTAAACTCGAAATTTTACTTCATACGCCACGCGTATAAAACACTGAATTACTGTGAAGTTTACAATATGCTACCAAAGCAGTATGTAAAGACATATTTTGAACTTCACTTAAAACCAGTGGTTTATATGCGAGGCGCATAAAGTAAAATTTCGAGTTTAGAAAGGCTGAAAATTTGAACCAAACCAAATGTTTAGGCTTTTCTAAACTCAAAATGTTACTTCATGCTTGGCCTGTAAGTGGAAAACACTCATTTAAAGCTTCAAATTAAAATTTTTTAAAAAAACAACGAATGTCGAAAAAATTGCAGCGAATGCTGTAATTTTACAGTAGACCAGCTAGGATTTTTTCTTAGGGGTGGGCCCAATATAAATCAAATAAGATCAAGTTTAAAAAAAAATGTCTCTAAATTAATAAAACTATGCGCATACACGGTTTAGAGAATTATGCCAGAACTTTTTTATATTTGAAAATATAATTAAATTTAGGTAATATTCTTGAACACACATCCTTTGGGAAAAAGTATTCCATTTTTTGAAGTTATATGTATATATATATATATATATATATATATATATATATATATATATATACCGGGTGTTGACTTGGCGGATGCAACATAGGAAATCGCATGTTAATTTTAAAGTGTTTAAATATTGGCTTCCCTATTTATTTTAGAGACAAAACGTATTTCACTTTTTTGTAGAGCGAAACATTCTAAATTTATGAATGTTTACACTTAACACTTTACGTTTCTCTAAGTTAAAATAAATAAGAATAAGTAATGTGATTTTATAAAAATAATGACATGCCATGGAATTGATACAACAATTGCCGATATTCCCTGTTTTTTTTTTTAAGTTCAATTTAAAGCTTTAAACAAGTGTTTTCCACTCCCAGACTAAGCATGAAGTAAAATTTCGAGTTTAGAAAAGCCCCGTGAAAATTTGTCGAGGGTCGCGCAGCGACCCGAGACAAATTTTCTGGGCTTTTCTAAACTCGAAATTTTACTTCATGCGCCACGCGTACAATACACAGATTTTAAGTGAAGTTAGAATATACATAAATTTGACAATATTATAGTGTTTTATACGCGTGGCGCATGAAGTAAAATTTCGAGTTTAGAAAAGCCCAGAAAATTTGTCTCGGGTCGCTGCGCGACCCTCGACAAATTTTCACGGGGCTTTTCTAAACTCGAAATTTTACTTCATGCTTAGTCTGGGAGTGGAAACACTCATTTAAAGCTTCAAATTGAACTCTTTTAAAGATCAACGATGTCAGAAAATTTACAGCTAAAATAATTAAGAAAAAGTAATGTGATTTTATAAAAATAATGACATACCATGGAATTGATACAACAATTGCGGATATTCCTTGTTTTTTTAAGTTCAATTTAAACATTTTGGCAGCGATGATTTTTTTTTGGCCAAAAAGGCATACCAATACCAAGGTCGAGGTTTAGCACAGACACCTCGAACATCTGTAATTTTGTTGGGATAATTTAATACACAATGGATTTTGACATGCCTAATTTATGTACTAGCAATCTGAAACGTAAATGCCATCACAGTTCGAAATTGTTTTCATCTTAGCTACATTTTCTGAACTCTTAAGACTTTGGTGACATCTTTGCACTATGTTCATTCTAGTTGGGTTCTATTTTTTTTTTTCAGAATGGTTTGTGTCAGCTAAACAATTCTACTTTTGATTAAACATCCCCCCAAGCATGCTTTCTAATTGATAGTAATCGATTCAGTTGCTTATTTTAAGCCTAACACAAAATGTTATCCCTTATCATTTTCAAACCGGGACGCGACCTGCAAACGGCAGTCCACGTTGTCGTCGATTTACACTCTGTAAAAGCTTAGAGGTTGGGAAACAAGGTAAAACCATTTAACTAACACTCCCCACCACCGATTACACACGAAGATTCTACTCTCAGACCCTTCGGCTTAGCGCAAAAAATCATTCTCTTTACTTTCCGGATAAACCATGTATTTACTTCAAAATTGATGAAGGGTTAAAGAAATTTATCAAAAGTTGACAAATATCTTATAATTTGATAAAAATCTATTCGTATATGACTTACTTTTCTATATTCGTATTTAAATACTCAAATATTAGAAAATATAGCCATATAATTGAAATAGAAATCGTCGAACAAAACTTCTGTTGACCTGTGTTATCTTTCGAATTAATTTAAAATAGTGTAACGTATTAAAATTGAATTTGAGTTTACTATTCCGCTACCAGATACCCACAGGCGCGTTTCGGACTTCAAAGTCCTCTTCAGTGTGGTCCCGACCCAGTGCTGAGGAATACTGAACATTTCTGACTATATCAAGCCAATATGTAAAACTGTTAATGGATTCGATAGCTAACGCCATCTAATGGAGCATTAGCTATCGAATCCATTAATAGTTTTCACATATTCGCTTGATAAAGTTAGAACTGTTCAGTATTCCTCAGCACTGGGTCGGACCACACTGAAGAGAACCGAAACGCGTCTGTGGGTATCTGGTGCTGGAATACTGAACTCAAATTCAATTTTGATACGTTACACTATTTTAAATTAATTAGAAAGATGGCGTTAGCTATCGAATCCATTAATAGTTTAGTCTAACGTATATTTCACTAAAATGATATATTTGAAAAATTTGACCTCCTGGGCAAGAATTAATGCCTTATTTGAATTCAGGGCTTTAAATTTATATGAAATCAGCTCCAAATACCCCGGCTCAAAAACTACTGTTGGCCTGTGTTATTAGTGAATTATGCTAATATTTAATAACTGGCGACGGAAAAAAAACAATGTCCATTTAGAGGATCGTCCTAAAAATAAATATGGTATGATAGGAAAGAGGACACAGGGCCTAAAAATAAATATGGTATGATAAGAAAGAGGACACAGGGCTAGCAACTAGTAAATATTCAGAAAAGGTTTTTTTTATATCGTCGGCTTACGAGTGAACTCAACTAAGTAAATTTTTGGCTGTTATTAGTTAAGTCCACCAAGCTCTTGTACTCATGGTTTTTACATGCTGCTTGTAGAAAACCATGAGGACAAGAGCTTGGTAGACTTAACTTACAACAGCCAAAAACGGACTTAGTGGGTTTCACTTGTAAGCCGGCGATGCAAGAGATTCAGTTTCTAAAGTCCAAAATTAAATTTAAATTTGATTATAAATAAAATACTTACAATTAACAAGAACATGTATAAAATGCTTTGAACTTAATGTCATTTATTAAATTTCTTTATGTTAAACTGTACCGTTAAAGGCGGTATGTCACTCTCTCTTAGGTATCAAATTGTTCGCACCTACTAATGACTTGATCCCTCTACCTATAATAACATCCCTTCATTTTCACTCACCCCAGTTTTATGTACCTGTTTCAACGACATTCCTGTAAGTTTTTCGTTTATTTTAATAATTTTTTTGTATTGGAAGTCTAAACCATAGCTATACTGATGAGGGATAAAAATCGAAACGCGTCTATAGATGGCTTAAGACAATTAATATTCATTCCCTATACTTTTTTCAATTTCTTTTGGATTCATTTAGTTTGGTGAGAGAATAATTTGACCTGATGTGTTGCATTTTGCATATAAATTATGCATAGAACAGTAAAGCTGTCGTGTTACTCAAATATCCATTGTATAATTCAATATCTGTCGGGGTGTTAGCTCGAGAAGTAGTTGTTTGGAGACTTGTCTCAATAAGACTAAATTTTTACAGAAAGTCGATATTCATTTTAATTCGTTTTTATATTTTCATTTATAAATATTTGTACTCTATATTATCTAGTATAAAATAATTTTATTGAAACTAGTTAATTAAATAATTAAAAACCTTCCAATGTTTAATCGAAATTCATCAGTTAAAAGCAGTCGACTGTAGAATTCAATTACTTCATAATGGTTTACAATTATGACTCACTACTGTTGATTTAAAGGTTTTCGTGCTTCGTGAACAACAATCCGTCATTATTTTGTTTTTAATAAGCAACTTGATTTTGACTTCTTCCACACTCGCTAGGCTATTTTTCTGGGGTTTCTATACACTGTGCGCCGCAGCTTCTCTTAGCGCTGAATTGTTTTTACAAAAAAATCAGGAAAAAGTTGGCTGTATTTAAAAAATCCGTTAAATCAAAGTTCCTCTTTTCCGATTACAAACACAATTCCACAACTGTATGTTTTTGAGTTTACGTGAAGTGATTATTACACTATAAAAGACTATTATTCCTTACTTCACTTTTTATTTGTATCGTTAGATTTATATTTCAAGACACAAGATGCTTATTATCAATAACAAACTGAATTCATACAACTATTTGCGCAGTATATACAGGCCTATTCAAATAGAAAGAACAGATTTCAAACATTTATTTCTTTCAAACTACAAAAGGTAGAACTATAATTCCAACGTTCCTGGACAGACAAAAGTTTAAAATTTGATCAGTCCAGGCAGAAGTTCCAACCACGGCCGCAATGGCGCTGTTGCTTGTCATTTTGATTGTAGTAAAATGGAGATACAACACTTTGTGTGCTGCAATTAGCAAAACTATAGACCATTACTGAAGTTCAACGTGCTTTTTACCGCCTCGTCATAAGCAGCTTTACCAGTGGCATCAAAAATTCGTAGACGTTGGTTGCATCTACAAACAGAAAATTACAGGACGTCCACGCACATCAAATGAAAATGTCGAGCGTACTCGTACAGTTTACGAAATGAGCAGAAACAAATCCACAGCACGGGAACCACATGGTGCTCATATTAAATGCATAAAAATTTAAACTCTTCTCTTTCAAGGAACGTTGGAATTGTGTTTCTATCTTTTGTAGTTTGAATTGAAACTGAATTCATATAACTATTTGCGCAGTATATACAGACCTATTCAAATAGAAAGAACAGATTTCAAACATTTATTTCTTTCAAACTACAAAAGGTAGAACTATAATTCCAACGATCCTGGACAGACAAAAGTTTAAAATTTGATCAGTCCAGGCAGAAGTTCCAACCTCGGCCGCAATGGCGCTGTTGCTTGTCATTTTGATTGTAGTAAAATGGAGATACAACACTTTGTGTGCTGCAATTAGCAAAACTAGAGACCATTACTGAAGTTCAACGTGCTTTTTACCGCCTCGTCATAAGCAGCTTTACCAGTGGCATCAAAAATTCGTAGACGATGGTTGCATCTACAAACAGAAAATTACAGGACGTCCACGCACATCAAATGAAAATGTCGAGCGTACTCGTACAGTTTACGAAAGGAGCCCAAACAAATCCACAGCACGGGAACCACATGGTGCTCATATTAAATGCATAAAAATTTGAACTTTTCTCTTTCAAGGAACGTTGGAATTGTGTTTCTATCTTTTGTAGTTTGAATGAAATAAATGTTTAAAATCTGTTCCTTTGTTTTGAATAACCCTGTATATCTAAAAGGATTTAGGAATTCCCCAAATAACTGAGGATTTGTCAGTCTTTTTTTTCTAGAAAACTTTCATTTGCGAAACACTTTTTCCATATGAAGAAAACAATCCGCTGCAGTGTTTCCGATGTGTCCGTTTGTGTGTAATGTAGGTCTTTTAGATCCGTTCCAGATTTCTGACCCGGCGAGCCTCAAAAGTGGAACCGGACGCGGAAAAACGCACGCGGTCTCGTTTATCCGATATAAAGGAATCGCATTCATTATGCGATGACGCAAATGCTGGGCTTAATAACAGAAAATACCGTTTAGCATATTTGGACTTAATTTAATCATACTAAATAGACACACGCCTACGTGCCTACCAAAAAGTAACAGAGATTATACTTACATACAATAGTAGTGAATTAGGTTAATTGAAAGATGGAAACTTACAAAACAAATAAGGTGCGTTGTATAAAAAGAATAATTAGTTAAATTAAATAAATCTCTTTATTTTTGGTAAATAGCGATTATACAGGGCTTATACAGGTTTACAAACAGGATTTTTACATTTTTGTACATTCCTCCTTAAAGATGACCAATGATCGAAACTAGTCGGAGAAAATATAAATCAGTGAAAGAAACCAAAGTTTTAGTTAAACACCTAACTGTGTACTTGCTTACGGATAGCTAACTAACTACCGATTAGATTGATTAAAGTTTACATTAACACGTTCGCTACCAGCGTCACATTGAGTGTCACACAATTTTGTATCTTCTGTATATTTGCAAGTACAAAATCTTACCATAACCAGATTGGTTCACTTTAAATAATGAAACAAGTGAAGGATGTTCTTGGCCAAAGAAAAATTATCTTTTTGTAGGTTTTTAACAATAGTTCAATTTAATAAACAATTATAAAGACAGCTCACAAATAGAAAGACTGTTAGTCCTTACTTCACTTTTTATTTTTATGTTAGATGTACATTTCGAGACACAAGGTGCTCATTATCAATAACAATGTTATTGATAATGAGCACCTTGTGTCTCGAAATGTACATCTAACATAAAAATAAAAAGTGAAGTAAGGAATAACAGTCTTTCTATTTGTGATTAATCACTTCACGTAAACTCAAAACAATACAGTTAGAAAGACAGCTGGTATCGCTAATTTCTTTGAAAGCCTGGTAGCGAACGTGTTAAAGTATTTTTTGATTTGTTTGTATATTTGTATTATTAAAATGTTTTTATAAGACGTTTGTTTATACAGAGTGTCCCGTTAATGTGCGGAAATGGCTTAACCATAGATTCTTGGTATAAAAATATGATGATTTAACACAACGTATCTATATCCGAAAATTTACGGTTACGCCGGAATTAGTCTAAGTTAAAAAAAATATTATTAATTTTATTTGTAACGATTGAGCGTTATATTCGATTTTACAAAAAACTAACATATGTTTTTACAGGCACACCTTTAAAAATTTAAAAAATAGTACCTCAAAGATTGGTTTCTTTGAAAGCTTTTTTGTTTATTAATAATGTTTGATATCTTGTACGGTTTTTCCACAAAAAAAAAAAAAAACAATAAGAATATGGTATCCTCAATTTCCTTGGCAAAATCCTGATACAAGTAACATACAGTATTTTTTTCTTCTAGGTAAACATATGCATAAGCTGTAAATTTGCCGACATTCGTTGTTTATTAAAAGAGTTCAATCCGAAGCTTTTAACGAGTGTTTTCCACTCCCAGACTAAGCATGAAGTAAAATTTCGAGTTTAGAAAAGCCCCGTGAAAATTTGTCGAGGGTCGCGCAACGACCCGAGACAAATTTTCTGGGCTTTTCTAAACTCGAAATTTTACTTCATGCGCCACGCGTATAAAGCACAGATTTCAAGCAAAGTTCGAATATAATAAATTTCACAATATTTTAGTGTTTTATACGCGTGGCGCATGAAGTAAAATTTCGAGTTTAGAAAAGCCCCGTGAAAATTTGTCGAGGGTCGCGCAGCAGAAAAGCAGAAAAGCCCAGAAAATGTGTCTCGGGTCGCTGCGCGACCCTCGACAAATTTTCACGGGGCTTTTCTAAACTCGAAATTTTACTTCATGCTTAGTCTGGGAGTGGAAAACACTCGTTTAAAGCTTCAAATTGAACTTAAAAAAAGTCAAGAAGTATCTAAAGATTTACAGAAGATAGGCAGAATTTGGAATACTTTTACTTAAAAGAAAAACTTCCTGTATCTGTTTGCTCCGGAGGAATATGAATAATTATAAACCATAATAAAGTAACAATTATTTCTCAACGAACACTCGTTAATATTATACACAATTGACGTTTGTTAAACAATGGCGGCGACAAAGAAAATACATGTATTTCTAATCACCCGTAAAACTAGATTTCGTTTTTACTAAATAATACAAAAAAAATGATTTGCATTTTATTTTTTTGTGGCAAAACCGTACAAGATAACAAACATTATTAAGAGACAAAACAGCTTTTGAATGAACTAATCTTTCAAGATGTATTTTTTTAAATCTATATAAGGTGCGCTAAAAAAACATATTTAATTTTTATGTTGTGGTACGATTGTTTTTATACTTCCTGTCAATCAATGATGACTATAATAACTGAAATGATGTGTTATATTATGATAATCCACCATAATAAATTTTAGTCGGATCGAATATAGCGTTCAATTGCTATAAATAAAATTATTAATATTTTGTTGAACTTTGAACACTAATTCGGGCTTAACCGTAAACTTTTGGATACGGAGAAGTTATGGTAAATCATCATATTTTGTTCTCAGAAATTTATGGTTAATAATAATAATAATAATAATAATAATAACTTTATCGCCCAACACCCATTACAGGACAATTACAGGACAAGAAAATAATAATACATAATTCTTATAGTTTTATAAATAACATTATTGTCGGAAACTAATACCTACTTAAGAACTAATAAATTTGATTTGAGAACAACCGCTAATATATATATATATATATATATATATATATATATATATATATATATATAAAAACAGTAGTACAATGAATAACAAATTAAGTAAAAATATCATCAAAAATCTTATTCGCATTTCTACCATGCTGTGGACAGGGGATTTTCCCAGAGCTATGGTTCTGGCAGTAGGAATAAAATAAGTTTTTGCATACCTCGACGCTAACCTGGGTACACAAAAATTATTTCTAGCTAGGAGGTCAGGACAATCTAGACTGTTATGAATTAACTTGTATGTGAATATTGCGCTCATTTCTTCTCTACGTGCTGATAAAGAGGTAGATTCATGTTTTAGCAATAAGCATTCATAATCAACACCCCTCTGTGTGTACGACCGATCAGTTTTAAATGTAAGAAATTTTAGGCACCTCCGTCGGACTTTTTCTAGTAGGAGTGATAAGTACATATAATGAGGGTTCCAAATAAGAGAAGCATACTCTAAGCGACTTCTAACAAACGCGTTGTACAAACACGTAATTACGTCACAGTTATTAAAGTATTTACTATTGCGCATGACAAAACCCATAGTTTTTGAGCTAGATGCGCATACGAATTGAATGTGCTGTTTGAATGAAAGTTCACTATCGAAGAGGATGCCCAAGTCCTTAAATTCAGTTAGTTTCTGCAAGGGCTGCCCGTTTATTTTATAGTAATAAGTTTTCGTGTGCATACGAGCGTGAGCATAAGTGACAGATGCGCATTTTTCTATATTCAGGTTCAGATTATTCTCACGACACCAACGGTATATTCGGTGTAGATTACACTGCAATGAGATGAATATGATAAACATGATAAACAAGAGCGGGCTAAGATTCGAACCCTGAGGCTCCCCCGACGTAGAAGTGAATTCAAAAGATTTGTATCCATTGTAATGTACATAGTTACTTCTGCAAGAGAGATACGATTTCACAAGGTTTTGTGTGCGATGCCCAAACCTAAACGTTGATAGTTTATATAACAAAATCACATGCTCAACACAACCGAACGCACGTGAAAAATCAGTATATAATATATCAGTTTGAGATCGGTTTTCCAGTGATTCACTAATATACTGGGTGACAACTGCAAGGTTCGTAACTGTGGACCGCCCCTTCATAAAACCATGTTGAGACGGAGAGATTAAATGTCGTATATGATTATATAAGGAGGTATATAAGACTTGTTCGAACACTTTAGCGAAATTGGATAAAATTGCTATGGGTCTATAATTACCAACATTGGACCTATCCCCCTTTTTCAAGACTGGAACAAGGCGAGCACGCTTTCACAAATCAGGAAAAGTGTTCGTCTGAACAGCCAAAGTAATGATAGTGATCAGGGGTTTAACAAACATTGATTTAGAATCTTTAATAAAGAAAGTTGGAAGTTGATCATCTCTTACGGTATTATTATTTTTAAGCTTATTTAAAGCAAACAGAATATCACTTTCATTAAAATATGACAGATCAAAGTAATTAGTGTTTATGCATGTATCAGAGTAAGTTAAGTTAGGTTAAGCCATTTCCCCACATTAACGGGACACTCTGTATGTATTATTGAAATGTTTTTATAAGACGTTTGTTTATATAACATTTATATAACAGTAAAAAAAAACAATAAGCATTCTATCATATGGTGAACCAACCACAATAGCTCGGAGAGGAAATAATAGAGCAAGACTGGCCCCAGGTGATATCCACAAGGTTGGGGTCGGCCAGACTGAGACGGCGATACCGGCGTGACGTCAATTGTGACATTCCGCTTTCTGCCTTTTTCTTCTGCGCGCCTTGCGCTCAGTAAACACTTGAGACATGACTTAACTAATTAAAGAGATGTGTGTGTGAGAGAATGCATGAGAACGGATTACCGAATTAACGCTAGTGCGTATGTACATCAAAACGGAAGCCTTGGTATATTATTAATGAGATGTTCAGATTTTATCGCTGGCATTTCGGTTTGCCACTTTATTTTGATGCTAAGAGAGTAATAAACTGAAATATTTGAAAATTAGTACTTATTGCATTTATTATACTTAAAGAGTTCAATTTGAAGCTTTAAACGAGTGTTTTCCACTCCCGAGTTAAGCATGAAGTAAAATTTCTCTCTTACATTTTAATTTTAGCTCGACTTTACGTTACACACCGTGGAATAACATGCATTATTTGCTTTTTGCCGATGATTTAAAATTGTATTATACCGTAAAGAACACAGCAGACTGTATCAAAATTCAAGAAGATATTGACTCGGTCAATAAATGGTGTGCACTGAATGATATGCAGCTGAATATCAATAAATGTAGTTTTATATGTTTTTCGCGTAAGAGGAACGGAATAACATATAATTACAGGTTAAATAACTTAACATTGAGTCAAGTTTATTTAGTAAAGGATCTTGGGATCATGCTCGATTCAAAGCTGTCATTTAAGTCGCACATTGACTTCGTAGTCAATAAAGCAAATAAGGCGTTAGGATTCATTAAACGTGTTACCAAAGATCTGGTCGATGTACGCACTTTTAACATCCTGTATAACTCCCTTGTTCGGTCTCATTTTGATTATTGTAGAACGATTTGGTCGCCCTCATACGTTACATATGTCAACAGGATGGAAAAAGTGCAAACTAAGTTCATTAAGTTTATGTCATATAAATTGACCCAGAAAAATATACACCTAACAACCGAGGAAACGATGGCATACTTAGGACTCACAACTTTGCAACATCGTGGCATGGAATTAGATATGTGTTTTCTTTATAAAATCATAAACTGGAAAATAGATTCAAGTCATATTGTTAGCATGATTAATTATCATGTACCACCTAGACATGCACGTAGCCGCATGCTACTTCATAACGAATTTTGCAGGACAACTTGCAGTTTAAATTGCCCCATGACTCGATTAACGCGCACGGCTAATGACATTTGTAGCGGTATTGACTTTTTTAACTCATCTTTAGGTTTAATTAGGAGGAGTCTCGTGAATGGTGTGCACTAAATGTTATAACCCTATTGTGGTTTACGCAGATTAGCATATGTGTCTTTGTGCATATTTGTGATTCATGTTTTGTGTCTTACATTTTAGTTATATGTTTTTGGCTCTACATTGCAAATGGCTTGTCCGTTAATAAAGAATTATTATTATTATTATTATTATTATATTATAGATTCACACTGTATTGACATATATCACCAATTAAAACAAATAAATTCACTACGGAAATGATAAAAGTTCACTTTTTTTCAAGTTTGAAATTTTGAATAGAAACTTCTATAAAACCTCACTGATTGCTGTTAACCATTGCAATCTTTACTGGAGACATTGGGGAAGTCGAAAGAAATGTTTGTTAAAGAGTTCAATCTAACTTCAACTTAAAGTTAGATTTAACCGAATGACGATTATAACACATTAGCACATTACACTTGGATTCATATGGATTTATAGAATAACTAACATAAATTAATACACTCTTGGAAATTCATTTGGGCCGAATTCTAGTTTGTGACAACGGCTATATTTCGTCGAAAAAATTGTTTGCTTACGTTGAATATTCCACATACTCCTAGGTTAGGTTAGGAGAAAGGTTTGCAATAGAATGAATTGCGTAAATCTCTTTGCGCACGATAATTATTTTACGTACTCCTAGGACCCTATATTTTCAAACTTTTTTTTTTATTTGCGGTCGAAATTAATTGCACATCTAGATAGTACTTTCGAATAATATCATTTTTATCTATAATACCCACGGCGTGTATAGTAAATTGTTACCTTAATTTTAAATGTAATTAAAGATTATGTTCTTTATTTTTACTAAAAATGAGACACACAAAGACGTCAAATTTCTTGGAGAAATATTTGAACTCAATGAATTCTGTGTAAATTTGGTGAAATTTATGTTGTTTTATGCTGAATCACACATTTTTTGCACACATTTTTAAACAAATTTTCTTGCAATTTTCTGTATATTTCATTTTTTCGTAATTTTCTAAGAAAAACATTTTTTAATTGTCTATAAAACAAGTTATAGGCCGATTATTTCTACAAGGAGTTTTTTTTAAAGTATACAAATCCCAATCAAATGATGCAAATGTCTAAAAATTTGCATCATATGATTGGGGTTTGGGATTGATTGGGATTGGGATTTGCATCATATGATTCGTTGTTTTTTGTGTAGAGTTCAATTTGAAGTTTTAAATGAGTGTTTTCCACTCCCAGACTAAGCATGAAGTAAAATTTCGAGTTTAGAAAAGCCCCGCGTAGAAAATTTGTCGAGGGTCGCGCAGCGACCCGAGACAAATTTTCACGGGGCTTTTCTAAACTCGAAATTTTACTTCATGCGCCACGCGTGTGAGACTCTGAATTTACGTGACATTCACTTGTTCACAATATTTGTGTTTGAGTATTAAATTGGCGTGGCGTGGCGCATGAAGTAAAATTTTAAATTTAGAAAAACCTAAAAATTTGGCATTTCGGGCTTTTGAAAACTTTAAATTTTACTTCATTATTAACCTGGAAGTGGAAAACACTTGTTTATAGCTTCAAATTTAACTCTTTAAAAAAAATCGTATGCATATGTATACTTAAAAGAAAAAATCCCTGTGTGTAAATTAATGTTCTTGTTGATTAGGATTAAATAAACCACGCCAAAAAGTATTTATTAACACATTGATTTTTCACAGTTAATAAATGGGCTATGTCTAATATTCGCAATAAATCTCTCTCCGATATTCGCAATAAATAACGGAGTTTGTGGCCGCGGGCCGCACAGAAACCCTTCGAGAGCCGCATGTGGCCCGCCGGTCGTTGGTTGCCCAGCCCTGATTTAGTGTAAAGTTTAAAACAAAAACTTAGTCCAACAATAACATAAAACCAGTATAAAGACATTGATATTTTCTGAATTGATAAATCGACGATTTTAATTTCGGTCCTTGTCATTGATAATTTTATACAGAGTGGGGCATTTAACGTGTTTTTCGCAAATATTTCGAAAACAAAGCATTTCACGCAGAAATGACCTAGGCCAAACGGGAAGCACTCTATCGAAATGACATGGGTTAAACGGGAAGAACTTTTCAGACAAGACTACCAGAGCATAAAAAATCAATCATAAATAACAAACACTGTACAGGGATTTCAAAACATTGTATAAATAACAACCATTTTATAGATGTAAATAATTTTAAAATTTTGTATTCAGGTAATAAGGGACGCAATTTAAACCTCAGAGAAGGCCTAGAAATTAATAGGGCAATAAAAAACGGAAAACACCTCGTCAACGGCAACGAGGAGATTTGGAATTCCCCAATCTTAAAATCCCTTATTACCTGACAATATATAAGCTTATCGGTTTCTTTTGTAATTCACTCCTGATAATGCTGTAAATCGCGAAACTAGTCGAGTAAATAGTAAAGAGAAAATTGTGAAACAAACCAAGTGTAATTTAATTCAAACCTTCATCAATATTTAAAAATGTTTCACCAAGGGATAAGTGAGAAAATTATTTAAGAAATAGAAATGACCTGAATGAAAAATAATCGTACAGGAGGGGGTCATAATTATGTAAAATTGGTTTTCTCACAGGTGGCCCTGTTGTCGCTAAAACAAGGTCAACTCAATTATTTTTAATGGGAACCCCTATTTTTGATTGCAGTTTCGGATTCCGCATAAAAGTTAGGGAAGAATTTACTTAACTTATTTTTTTGTCAGCCTGATAGAAGGCGCTGTAATCATAAGACAGATGAAACATACAAGATGTTCTGGTGTCTCAGAATGAAGCGCTTGTTTTTCTGACAACTCAGCTCCCAGTTTTATTCGACGAAGTCTCTCTGTAAAACCGCTTAACAATGTGGTATCAACAGGATGGATGCCCCGCACATATCGTCCGGGATATTTTGAATCGCCGATTTCCGAACAAGTGGATTGGTCGTGGGGGACCTGTGCCTTGGCCGGCACGTTCCCCGGACCTGACTCCGCCAGACTTCTTCCTGATGATATGTAGCAGCATATTCGCGATGCTTGTGCGAACATCAGCGAGAAGTTCTGACATCATTTGAAAACAGATTCACAAAATGTCTGGAAGTGTATGGCCATCATTTTGAGCACCTGCTCTAGAGATGATTTCAAGTAAGTAAAATACAAGAGCGCACTCTCGAGGCAAATCTACACAATCGGCCCCTTCTGACCAGCCTTCCTCTTCCAGCTTCCAACAAGATGGCCTCCAGTTTGGACATCGTGTTGATCGACCTGGAGAGAGGCTTTTGCCTGTTTCGAAACACTTTCTTTGTTTCTCAGCCAATATATCTCAAATTGAATCTACCTGCAAATTATTCGAACATCCGAACGCATTATGATTTTTCGCAATTATCAGGCTGACAAAAAAATAAGTTAAATAAATTATTCCTATTTTTTTACAAGGAATCTGAATCTGCAATCAAATATAGTTGAAAAAAATGAGACTTTGTTTCGCTACAACAGCGCCACCTGTGAGAAAACCAATACTACATACCTATGGCCCCCTTCTGTACGATTATTTTGCACCAGTGACGGCTCGCCAGGGACAGCAGGGTCGGCCGGGCCGTACCGGTAAATTTGATGGAACAAAAATTATAAATTTTTATTTTCTCAGAAATAAATATTGCGCACTTTTTGTAATAAATATATAGCAGGCTAATATGTAGTAATAATAATAAGCACTCAGCATAAAGCCGATATGTAGAAATTTATTTTAATTCAATATATGTTTACTAAGCAACTTTGTATCCGCAAAATCGGCTAGCCGTAGATTTTCAGATTATGTAAATTAATGCTAGCGCTACGTCGTCACAAGAGTCAATGCAGTTTCTGTCGTTACATTTTCCCTGCAGGGTGAATATACGTCCGCAAATGGTTTACTCGAGTACTGCAAATTTGCTGGGGCTGTACTCGCCGTTCTTCCACACAATTCACCGATGCCTATGTGTCAGAGCTGGGCAGGATTCGAATTATTCAGGATTCGAATCCTTTTAGAGGATTCAAAAGAGGCATTCAAATACTTTAGTTTAACTGGATTCGTGATCCGGATTCCTTAATTTTTTTTAAGAGGATTCGTATTCGAATCCAAATGTGGGTGATTCGAATCCATACAAAAGGATTCGGATATTTATAAAAGGATTCGGATATTTATAAAAGGATTCGAATACTTACAAAAGGATTTGAATCGTCAAAAATAATTCGAATTAATTGTGAGGATTAACATGAAAAATGTCTTTAGTGTGTTTTAAAATTTCTTGTTAAATCCCTGTTTTATACGCGTGGCGCATGAAGTAAAATTTCGAGTTTAGAAAAGCCCAGAAAATTTGTCTCGGGTCGCTACGCGACCCTCGACAAATTTTCACGGGGCTTTTCTAAACTCGAAATTTTACTTCATGCTTAGTCTGGGATTGGAAATCACTCGTTTAAATGAAGACAACCTTATACAAAACTGTCTCAGTTTAAACCGAGTCGACCTTATACAGTAATGACTTTGATTTTGACGTCATGTGAGGATTTCCGCGCGTGAAAAGGTCGGCTCGATTTAAATCGAGACAACCTTTTACAGTAATGATCTTGGTTTTGACGTCACGTAGGGATTTCCACGCGTGACGACATCAACCAAGGTGTGTAAGTAAGTTTGTCATGATTTAAACCGAGCCGATCTTGTATTGTTTAATTACCTTGATTGTTGACGTCACGTGAGGACTTCCACGCGTGACATCAGCAATCACGGTAGTTAGTGCATAAGGTTGTTTTAATTTTAAACCGAGTCGACCTTGTTAGTTTAATTACATTGACGTTTTTCGTCACGCGAGGAATTTCATGTGTTACGGCAGTAAAACTCCATGTATTTCTCGGAACATAAATATTTCTAATAAAATCAAATTGAATTTGCTATGACATTCAAACATAATAAGCAAAAAACAGTATATTTTCAATTTCACAATATTTCAGTGTTTTATCCGTTTGGCTACGCAACTAAACCAAATTTTCAGAATGTTCTTAACTCTATAATTTACTTCTTGCGTAAACAAGGCTAGTAAATTTATGTTAAAAAACAAAAATTAACATTTCTTAAGATATAAACTTTTTGTCTCGTGTAATATAAGGCAAAAGTAATGTCATATGAATTGGCTGCCATTTTTTTAGAAATGAGAAAAATGAGCAATATTTTGACTGAAAGTTAATTTAAAGGTGTAAAATTGATAATATAAAGTTAAAAAAAAGGATATCGGTGAAATGACCATCTCCTGAGTTGATGTTGATTGTGCTCGTTTTACAACATTTTGAATTGTTGTTCGTAAAACATCTGGCTCCAAATTGGTGATTTCTTCTTCAATATTGGCTTTCAAGACTTGCAAGGTTTGTGGTTTGTTGTGGTAAATGCGAAATTTCAAAAAGACACACAGGGAGGGGAAACGCTCGTTCGAAACTTCAAACGGAATGCTTTGATAACAACAATAAATGACTAAAAATGTTTTTTAAGATAATAATCTAGTTTTCAAAATTATGTTTACTATTATTTGAAGTAAAACTGACATGGTAGCCACAATCTGAAATGTTAAATGTTTCCGACATTTCACTGATTCAAGATTTTTTCCCTAGTCTTTTAATATAACTTTCTTCTGTGGGAAACCTCCATTTTGTTAAATTGTTTTCATTGTTTTTGTCAATATTTAAGTTAATTTTATAAATTTTTACGTGTTTTGTAATTTGCCTGCTGTTTTTGGCAAATTTAATAATGTCATATGGCTTTTTAGTTAGTGTTTTGGTCAATTTGAATATAATCATGACTTTTCTCTGACTTTCCCGGTTTTAATGATATTCAGTGAATTTTTTATCTACGTGATTTTCTGGCATTCGTCGATTTTTATAATAGAGTTCAATTTGAAGCTTTAAACGAGTGTTTTCCACTCCCAGACTAAGTATGAAGTAAAATTTCGAGTTTAGAAAAGCCCCGTGAAAATTTGTCTCGGGTCGCGCAGCGACCCGAGACAAATTTTCACGGGGCTTTTCTAAACTCGAAATTTTACTTCATGCGCCACGCGTACAAAACACTGATTTGAAGTGAAGTTCAGAAACACACAAATACATCTTTAATCAAAGTAACAGGGAATCAGATGTTTAGTCTGTTATCAACGATGTTCTGTGTTAATAATAAATAATTAGGTTTTAAATATTTTTGTTAAAACAACTGGTAACGATATTTATATATAAATGGTTGAAAAAAAATAATTAAATCAAATTTATTCTTCAAGGATTTGTATTCGTGATTCGAAAAAAACAGGATTCGAATCTTTGATTTGAATCATATTTATCTCTTACGAATCCTTCATTCGAGTAACCGTGATTCGAATCATAATAGGTGATTCGGATACGTGATTCCAATCCTTTTTACGAGGATTCGTCCCAGCTCGATGCACACTTTAAATTCATTCGGTTACGTTACAGATCACAGATTTTAATTCTAGAACTAGTGGATTTATTTACCAATGTATTTCTAATTACTTTCATATTATTTAATTTAGAAGTAAAATAGGCATTTACTTTAATACAAATTGGTCATTAAGGCCAACAATTAACCGGCATTAAAAAAACAGTTGAAACATAATATTCGTCTTATATTTTATTTAACAAATCAGAACATATCTCGCATTTTCAAATATTGGTAAACAACTGATGTGATTTAAAAATGCAAACAATCATTAAATAGTTACGTAATTGTAATTTACAAAATATTATCTCGGTATTTTAGGAAGATTATCTGAAATATATCAGTGTATAACTATATTTATTTAATTCGTTATAACATTATTATGTATATAACATGTTTAAAAATGTTATTGTAATTCTGAGAATATTCTCTTTCTATTTTTAAAAGTCGGGCGAAATTATTTAATTTAAATTATCGTTCTACCGAAGGTGTATGGTTCGGTACGACTGGCCGTTTAGTCTCAGTGCGCGTGCGCCAAAATACATTCGGCCGACCCACTTCATTAGATCACGAGCCGTCACTGTTTGCACTCAGGTCATTTTTGCGTAAAATGCTTTGTTTTTGAAATATTTCCGAAAAACACGTTAAATTCCCCACCCTGTATTTAAAACCTAATATATAAAAAATAGAATTTAAGTGCTACTATGGACCATAAAAGCTCCTATGATTCTGAAATATTTATTGTGAATTGCGTGCGTGATTTTTTTTTGAAAAATGTATATTCTCGTGTATATACGAGTGGTATGATGAAATTACATGAGCTATGCGCGATGGCAATTATAATTGTATCTTATTATAAATAAATACACATTATGCAATAACAATAATCGTTTCGTGTTTTCAATTCCTGTGTTGGCAACAAGTAATGTTTGATAGGTTATCATCGCGCTTGGCGAAACAAAAAAAGAATGCTCAATTATATCGAAGGCACTCGTTCATCTCGTGAATGGCACGCGTCATCGTCTTAGTTAATTGAAACGAAAACTCTGGTTCGATAAGAAATCGGACCGAATTAGTGTGAAGATAAATGTGTGTTTGGTTTACACTCTTATAATTTCTTGAACAAGTTTCTTATCTTTCACGTAGTAAAAAATATGTAACTATGATTTAAAAAGACAACACTTGGTTAAATTTCACTAATATTAGTAAAATTTAAATGTTTTTTTGTTTTCTTTCTTAAATCTCTTATCTCATTTAAAATTATATTGTAAATAAATATGCATCTAGAATCTAGATAATTCAATTTTAACTAATTTTGAATACCTACAAATCATGTCATGATCTAAAGAAGTTGATGTTACTAACGAGTGTCTATAAACTGTCGGCATCCCAGTAGGTTCTGACTTCAGAAACAAACGTTGTGCTGTGACACTACCCAATGACATCTAATTAAATTTATTTGACGTTTCCAAGATTCACCAACTCGTATGACCTAATCTAAGATATGTAGTTTGTTAAAGGATAAATTATAAAAAAACACTTGGTTTGTTTCGCTATTTGTTTCTATTTACTCGACTAGTTTCGCTTTTTACGGCATTATCAAATGAAATGATGAAAGTTATTCAAGAAATATGTAATTTGTTTTTCAAAGCAACCGAGATGCCGACAGTTTACAGTTTGTTATTTGGGATACAAATTTGTTGCATTTTCAAATATTTTTGAGATGTCTTTAGAGCCGCGTCCATAACAAACGAATATGAAGTTCGCGAATGTTTGCATCAGAATTATTATTTTGTGTGGACGGAACCCACAAACAAAAACGAAAGTTTGTTTGCATTTCCTGGTGTTAATTAAATGTTTGCAGTTATTATACAAAAATAATCATCTTTGTAAACGTTGGCGAATACCATGTTTGTCTGGTATGGACTTGTAGTAAAAAGCGACCTAGGCACATATGAAATTAACAAAATATTGACTATTTTGGCGTTTCTTTTACTATTTTGACGGTTTTTACAGTTACACAAGACAATTACGTGTTTGACATACAACTTGGCATTTATTTTGTCGTCACTTGATAATTCTTTTTATGTAAGGTGGTCGTTGATATTGACGCAACAATTGAATTGATCGAAGGCACGAACGTTGACTTTTTTCGTCACATTCAACAGTTTCTTGTAAACATTGAGAACAATGTCAAAATATAGTCAGTCCGGTAAGCTATTGATAATGATAATGAGTACACAGTACTTGAAATGTACATCTAGCAAAAATAAAAAATATTGTGAAGAAAGTGTTAGTGTTTTCATTCCAATATAGTCAGTCCAGTCAACATGTTTTCATTTATTCAAAGTTACAGTCAATGCAGTATCCGGCTTTAAACTGCTATTTTTTGCGTTCCTATTTTCGTCCCGATTCACTTATTAAAATATATATCGGTTGGGTTCCGGTTTTCTTTCCGGAAAAAAATAACGGATATTTGCGGTTTTCGGTTCAGCTCCAACTGATTTAATTTTTGAAATGTTTTTATTTCATATTAAAAAAAATGTTGAGCGTCCATCATAGCACTGTTATAGTTATACCGGGTGTTTGATTAAGCGTGGCCACCGGCTGCATCTCAGAAACTATGTAGCGTAGCATTTTGGGGTAAAAAATTGTATAATAAAAGTGGCCATCACTGGAAATTAGTTTTAAGTCCCTACCTCCGCCGTTAAAGGGCGTAACTTCTATCGCTAAATATAAAAACAGAGTTTTATCAAAAAACTGCTAAATTGAGCTAGGTTAAAAATATACAAATCGTACTCTGCGCTGAATTTAACTCAATTTTAACTACTCACTTGTTTCTCTATCTCGCACATATGAAGCAAGGAAGAGTGGGAAAGTGTGATCATTAAACTACGTGTAACTTTTGTTAAGATTAACCGAAATTAATCAAGTTAGTCTTATTTGATAGGTAATTGATAGCACTTTAAATCACCGTGTACTCTTGTTTATTGTAGCTCTTATAAAAAGAGCCAGAGGGCGTTTTTTCAACAACCGACATATTTTCTAGATGTTCTTAAAAATTTCAAATTATAACCTATAGTTCTCTTATGCTAGTTTATTACAGGAAGAAATTCTGAGTAAAGTGGTGAAAACCTCATCCTGATACCTTTATCCTAACCAAAGATATAGTAAACAGTCTGGTGGATTTGCCCATTTTCAACCGCGTACCATATAAAAATATATTATAAAATCTAGTAGCCCTTTAGGCTCTTTTGTTTTATGTTTAAGATGTCAAAAACAACAATTTAAAGAAAAGCTTTTCCCCATTTATATGTTTTGGAAAGCGAATATGTAAGGAAATGAGTATTTAAAATCTCAAAATTAAGTAGGCTATGAGATTAGTAGAATGTTTAAAACAGCGTATGTTTAACTACAATTAAAAACACTTATTACAATACTTTATTGGAAAAATAACAAACAAAACAAAAGAAAATAAAACGAATAGAATATATATATATTTTTTTTTATTTTGGGTTTTACGTCATCTATTTCCGCTGCTAGCTTCGCTGGTAGAGGGCGCAATCTCTACCGCAAAGGATGAAAGCAACATGTTATATGGGAAAAATATGTAAATCTTAATATACTCTAAATTTTGCTCGATTTCAATTACCTTCTCGTTTCTTTTGCTTTTACATAAGCTGCAGATGAAAATGGAAAAGTCTAATTATTAAAATGGTTGTAACTTTAGTTAGATTCAACCAAATTTAATAGACTTTAACTAAATTGATAGATCATTGAATGCATTTTTAAACACTAAGTATTCTGATTAGTACAAAATACCCCATTCTGCACAATTTTCAATATACCTCCGGTTAGGGTAAAGATATTGGGATGCGGTTTTCACCAGTGTTTACACTATTTCTTATTTAAATTAACTATCGTAACTTATGTATACCTTCCAATTTGAAAATTTAAAGAAAATGGAGAAAATACGTTGATTTTCTCAATCGTGCCCTCTGGCGCTTAATATCACAACTAAAATAAATCAGAGTGAATTATGTTTTAAAGTGCATTTAATTATCTATCAAATGAGCCCAAGTTTATTAAATTCAGTGGAACCTAACAAAAGTTACAGGCATTTAAATAATTAGACATGTTCGTTCTACCGTGCATCTTATGTGAGACATAAAAAAACGAAAAGTTAGTTAAAATTAGGTAAAATTGACCGTAGATTAAGATTTTCATATTTTTTACATCGCTTAATTTGGAATTTATTTGATAAACATTGTTTTAATCTGTTACCATGGAGATATAGCCCTCTTGCGGCGAAGCTATGAACTTAAAAATAATTTCCAGCGATTTCTCTTAGCCACTTTTACCTTGAATTTTTTTTACCGCAACATGCTACGATGCATAGTTTCTGAGAAACAGCCGATGGCCACGCTTAATCGAACACCCGGTACATAGATATGATAATTTAAATATTAAGACTTTGAAAAAGTGTCTGAAACTGAATTTGTTCTACTTTTATTATTATCATCGTATTTACAAAATATTCACAAAATTTGTTTGCATTTTTTCGCTATATTTTAGTAAATATCTATCACATCTCAGCAGTATATATTTTCAACTTTACTTTAAATCAGTGGTTTATACGCGTGGCGCATGAAGTAAAATTTCGAGTGTAGAAAAGCCCCGTGAAAATTTGTCTCGAGTCGCATTTAAAATGGATAATGTTATAAAACGATTTTTTTTTAAACAAATAGGATCAAATAGTGAATGTTCTCTGGATATCTGCAGATATAAATGTAATAAAAGAGAGGTGAGCTTTCTTTTTATAATAATGCCCGCTGTTCGTAGTATGGGTGAAATTTGAGCGATTGACGTCATAGAATAGTACCAGAAATTTCACCGGCAAGAAAGGCGACGTACTCTCCTTATCTTGCCAAGCAGATGGATGGCTGCGTTTTGGATGACCGCAAAACGGAAGTAGTCTACAAACATTTTTGTTTTTGTCAGTTCCACGAAAATTCTTGAATCGACGAGGCATATGATAAAGAAAATTCCCGGTAGTCACAAATCTGCCAATGACGTAAATCGAAACATAAAAACATCGGAAATTATTCAAATTCGTGAACAATTGTTACAAGATTTCAATCAAATAGTAATTAAACTAAAAATGACTTGAGTGTCTAATTTTACGAATCTAATGCATCTAATTGCGCCAATATTTAACTTCATCTCTTACGTCGCCTATGTAAACGTTATATAATTTCACTTATGCCCGGTATTATAAACGATTAATAAATCATTAGATAACTATTTGTGGAGTAAATTTATTTACCCAGTAAACTAATGGGCAAATAAAATAGCGTATTGTAAAGCTAACCTACCAAATAAATAGCAATTCTAGAAATAAATAATTTAATTAGTAGATTACAGACCAAAATTTTACATTTTCATTGTGGCCATAGCTAGAACCACCAATTTGTTAAATTGAATTGTCAATATTTCAAATTTAATTGTCAATTAAATTGGAAATTTAGTATAATTCCTTATAATTATGGAGAATAACCGTGGAATAGGACAGAATTAAACAGAACAAGAAAACTAAACCTTATTAGAAATTATAAAAGACTTAAACGAGTGTTTTCCAATCCCAGGCTAAGCATGAAGTAAAATTTCGAGTTTAGAAAAGCCTGAAAATTTGGTTTGGTCGCGTAGCGCGAAGCGCGGAGCGGCCAAACCAAATTTTCAGGCTTTTCTAAACTCGAAATTTTACTTCATGCGCCACGCGTACAAGACACTGATTTCAAGTGAAGTTCACGTGTTCACAATATTTCAGTGCTTTCAGTGTTGAATACGCGTGGCGCATGAAGTAAAATTTCAAGTTCAGAAAAGCCTGAAAATTTGGTTTGGTCGCTCCGCGCTTCGCGCTACGTGACCAAACCAAATTTTCAGGCTTTTCTAAACTCAAAATTTTACTTCATGCTTAGTCTGGGAGTGGAAAAAACTCGTTTAAAATTTTAAATGGAACTAATTTAAAAAAAGCATACATACGCTTTAAGTATAATAATCCCTGGTTATGTCTGACTTGAAAAACTCTATGTATTCGACTCCTTAGAATGTCTTGTGGTTCGAATTAATCACTCTCAGGGAAGATACTATGAGCTAACTTAAATCTGACATGAATGATATGGTAGACATGATAACCGTAATGAAATTAATAAATACAAGTAGTAAAATCTAAAGTAATTATAATAATACAGTTTTGACTTTTAACTGTCAAATTATTTAGAGAATAAAATTTACTTGGTAGAAAAACAAACAAATAATTTACTGGGGAGATTTATTAGCCAAATAAAGTTATTTTGTGTTTATAATACCGAAGTCTTTGGAATAAATTAATTTATTCCTAAAGTAAATTTTATTTAGGGAATAAAACGTTTTATAATACCGGGCATTAGATTAATGCCCGTTTGCACCCAAGTCGATTAACTTAATCAGTGATTAGTACTTTTTAAAAACACTACAATTGTATTTACAAATTGTTTACACAATTGCATATTGATGAAAGAGACATATTTAGGATGTCTTACAAATTTATAACATTCTTATGTTCTAGAAATTTAACTTAATCAGAGGTTTAATCAATGATTAGTGGATAATGAAGGCTAATCGGTCGAGGTGCAAATGTACCTTAGTAACATACGTTCATGGGCGCAGCCAAGGTTAGCAGGGAGGACACTGCCTTCCCTGGACATCAAGTAATCATACATTTTTGCAGATTTGAACAAAAATTATGTGAATTTGACATAACAAGAATGTTTATCGAGATATACTTTTTACTATTCGACAGAGGTTTATACTAGCGGTGCGAAAACTTGTTCAATTTGGGAGCCCATATTTCTGTGTAGATAGTAGATCAGTGGTTCCTAAAAGGGGGGCAATTTAGTTATAACCAAATGCATCAAAATCAACAAAATATTTATTTATGCTATGATTCATAAATCTACACACATAATCAAACTATTTTAAATTTCACTTGAAATCAGTGTTTTATACGGGTGGCGCATGAAGTAAAATTTCGAGTTATGAATTTTACTTCATGCTTAATCTGGGATTGGAAACACTCGTTCGGAGCTTCAAATAAAAATATTTTATAAATGCAACGAATGTCTGAAAACTTGGATCGAAAAATCTAGATATGTACACCTATAAGAAAAATTCTGTCATAAACATGTATTTATGAATAAAAATGTGAATGATTATTTCTATTTAAAACAAACTAGGATCTTATTTCAAACACTTTGTTCTTGGGCTATTATACAAATCTCGAGCGATATTTGTGACGTCTGTGACACATCAAAATCGACTTTTACATATTAAAACAATTGACGTGTCGTATATGTCAGTGTATGTGAATAAGTTAAATTAAATTAAAACAATATTGTTTTTTATTTTTAAATATTTTAATCGGTTATCTAACGATGAATTGTTTTTACGAGTTTAAATAAAATATTTTCCAACACCGAGATAATTAATTATTAATTTCAATACATTGTCGCTTTTATTAAAATCTGACGTTTTAAGTGTTTATTATAATTAAAGAAAGAAAACAAAACTAAAGTAACCTTTTAGATACAGTATTTTTATATCATTAAAAATTAATTTTACCAAAATAAGAACAATAAGCATAAAATATACACTACATTAGAAATATACAAAAGACAAACCATATACAACAAATAAAATGTCTACAAACCGCTTTATGGATAGTGATGATGATACCATCGACAAAGGATCTTGGAAAAGACATGCTGAAGAAGAGCAACACAACCCTTTCGCTAAAAATCAGAAAGTATTACGAACGCCATCAAAAAAATATGCAAAGACCGGAGATTAAATGGATACAATTATCGATATGATGAAAAATCTTACCGTAGAGATGGAAAACATAAGAACAGAAATGCATAAGCTATATGAAGAACAAAAAGAAACCAATAAAGGAACTAAAAGAAGAAAACGAAACATTAAAACTTAACAACGAGAAATTAAAACAAGAAATAGAAACAATTAAAAATAGCACTGGAAGCATTATTCAACGAGTAAATAAACTAGAAAAAGAAAAGAGAATGAAGAATATAGTCATAACAGCAATAGAAATAAACACAAATGATGAAACGGTAATTATAAATACAATGAAAAGCTTTATAGAAAATGAAATAAAAGTGAAAACCGAGATTAAGGCGGCCTATAAACTGGGACCAAATACCTGCCTACTAGAATTAGATAACATGGATGAAAAGAAACAGATAATGGAGAAAAAAAGTGTATTAACAAACGGCAACAAGAAAGGAATATACATCAACGACGACTTAACGCCAGAAGAAAGAAATATAGCTAGACAATTTAGAAAGATTGCAAAAGAAGAGAGCGAGAGAAAGGCAAACATGTTAAGATCGGCTATAGCAAACTAACAATAGATAATAGAATATTTAGATGGAATAATCTAACAAATGAATTGGGGGAAATTGAAAACAAAACAACAAAAAACTAAGAAAGAAAATGAAACAAAAGATTAAATCAAAGAACACGGCGACAAAAAAGGACATGATATCACAAAAATTACGCTAATTGAAACTGAAGCTAGATTTGAAAATGTAGGTATAAGCGGTTATGAGAAATGTATAGAAAACAAAATTAAAAAGAAAAAATAATAAAAAGAAAGATAATTAAAATATGCACTTGGAACATTAGAACAATGCTAGAGCCGTCAAAGATGGAAAACATTGTAACAGAACTAAAAAAATATAGAATAGACCTAGCAGCAGTACAAGAAACCAGATGGGGAGGACAAGGAATAACAAAAAAACGAAAAATTAAACTATTATACTCTGGCAAAGAGAAACAAGGAACACATGGTATAGCATTCATTGTCTGTAAAAATATGAAAGATAAAATAATTGAATTTAAACCAGTAAATGAAAGAATTCCATACCTGAGAATAGAAGAAAAACCCTCTAACCTATCACTAGTTAATGTATACACGCCAACAGAAACATCGGAGTAAAAAGAAAAAGAATTGTTCTATCAGGAAGTGGAAGATCTAATTTCAACCATACCAAAAGAAGATACATTGATAGTACTAGGAGATTTTAATACGCAGGTAGGCAAAGAGGATCACAATAAACATGTAGCAGGAAAACAAACCATACACGAAAAAACAAATGAAAACGGAAACCGACTTTGTAACTTAGGAGCAATAAATAATATGGTGATAAGCAGTACAAAATATATACACCCAAAATGGCACAAAGTAACCTGGATGTCACCTGGTCAGAAGTACTATAACCAAATAGATCATGTACTAATAACAAAACGCCGACAATCATCCATATTAGATGTAAGAACATATAGAGGACCATGTGCAGATTCTGATCATTTCATGGTGGTAGCAACCTTAAAACAAAAAATAAAAGCAAATAACAAACAAAGAACTAAAAAGACTAAATGGAATACACATAAACTAAATGATGCTGATACAAGAAAATAATATGAAACATACATAACTCAACAAATTCAAGACAAGACCAACGGTAGAAACCAAGCGCAAATGAGGTGGAGCAATATAGAGGAATGTATAAATAACGCTGCAATAGTAAAGATAGGTGTGAGTAAAAATAAATCGAACGAAAAATGGCTCAACGAAAGTTGTCAAATACCGGTAGAAGAAAAGAAAAAAGCCTGGATAAGATGGATAAAACACAATAGAACGGAAGACAAGCTCAAATATAACAAATTCGAAAGGAATAAAAAAAAATTGTGAGAGAAAGACAGAGAAATTGGATGAATAATAAAATAAAAGAAATAGAAAAACAAAATAGCAATAGAAACTCAAAAAGTTTTTATCAACAAATACAGGAACGAAATAGAACTTATAAAAGTAAAACAATAAGAATAAAAAACAAGCAAGGAAAACTGACCGAAAATGACGAGGAATATAGAGAAGTGTGGATGGAATACTTAAAAGATCTATTGTATAAAGAAGACGAAAGCGAGCTTTTAGATGAAAGCGAAAACGAGGAAGAGGACAATAAAGACGAAAATATTAAACCTAAAGAAGTGATGGAAATCATAAGCAAATGCCAGAATGGAAGATCACCTGGTTGTGACGGAATTCATATAGAATTGATCAAATATACAGGAAATATACTAAATGAACAAATTTATGAAATAATTAAAGAAATATGGAATAAAGAACAGATGCCAAATGAGTGGAGAATAGGTCAAATAATAACGATACACAAGAAAAGAGATCAGCATATATTCAAAAATTACAGGGGCTTGACACTATTAAATACGGCATATAAAATCCTATCAGCACTAATACAGAAAAGACTTGCAGACACAACAAACAAGATAATAAGTAAATATCAATGTGGATTTATAAAAGGAAAATCAACAATCGAAGCCATTCACACTGTAAAACAGATCATTGAAAAAGCACATGAGTATAACCTTCAAATAAATATGTTATTTAAAGATTTCCGACAGGCTCTCGATACGATATACAGATCACAGCTAGTAAAGGCTTTGCAGGAAATGAACATTGATAATAAATTAATGGGGCTCATTAAAATGACAATGGAAAACACAGAAGTCCTTATCAAAACATCAAAAGGAGATACTAACACTTTCAAAAAGAATAAGGGACTAAGACAAGGAGACGCACTATCTGCAACTTTATTTAACATTGCACTTAATTACATATTACGAAAAATAGATAAAGGGAACTTACGAACAAGGGGAGGACAAATTATAGCATATGCCGACGATGTAGTAATGGCTTCAAAAAACATTAAAATTATGGAGAGAATTCTGATGGAACTGGTGGACAAGGGAAGGAGAATGAGACTTCAAATAAACTATGAAAAAACGAAACTAATCAGAGTTGGAAAACAGATTGGAAATAAATACGTCAAAATAGGAGAACACCAATTTGAACAAGTCAACAAAATTAAATACCTAGGAGTTATAATAGGAAATGAAGACAGAACAACGGAAGTAAAAGAAAAAATCATGTCAACATATAAAACGTATTACGCCAACAATAAGCTATTAAAAAGCAATTACCTTAGTAAACATTCTAAAGTAAAGATATACCAAACAATAATAAGACCAACTACTATGTACGGAGCAAAAACACTATCGATGACCAAAAGACAGGAAGAAGATCTAAGAATTCAAGAAAGAAGAATACTAAGATACGATACATATTGGGACCAATAAAAGTGACAGACAGCGAATACAGAAGGAGAACAAATGAAGAGTTAAATAGAGAAATAGAAACGGACGCAAAATAAAAGAACAACGGATTAAATGGCTAGGACATGTATGGAGAGCAGGACCAACCAACAGCATTCACACAATATTAGAATGGAAGCCAGCCGGAAAGTGAAGATGAGGAATACCGAGACTGACGTGGCTGAAGGAAGTAGAAAATTGACTGTTACATTTTCAATTTAAAATAAGAATTTGTAAATTAAACCCAATTATAATTTGTCGATTTTATTAAAATTTGACGTTTTAAGTATTTATTATAATTAACTAAAGAAAACAAAACTAAAGTAACTTTTCAGATACAGTACTTTTATTTCGAATGTGTCGACTTTATAATATCCAAAATAAATTACTGTTGCAGTTTTTATTTAATAAAACGATTTTTAAATGAAACCTAATTATAATTATTTTAGTTTTTAGTTTTTTATATTCAATAAATGAAGCACTTTAGTCCTCTTAAATTAATTAGAATAAAATTTGGCTCAAAATTACACCATCAGGTAAATATTTAAAAAATATTTGCTGATTACTATACTCATATCACTTGTAACATCGATCAATTGAAAATTATCCAACATCCAACACAAAGCTGAATACAGGCTTACGAGTATAAAGTTAATATTGTTTATAAAATCTAAAAATATTGGCAGAAATTATTACACTATTTTAAATGAGATAAATAAGTTGAAATAAATCATGAATTTTCAATAAAATCAATAAATCAGAACCAATGTTTTTATTGAAGTCCTTATACCGTTCTAACGAGGGTCTTCCACTCCTTGATTAAGCATGAAGTAAAATTTCGAGTTTAGAAAAACCTGAAAATTTGGATTTGGGCGCTAATCCAAATTTTCAGGTTTGTCTAAACTCAAATTTTACTTCATTCGCCAGGCGTATAAACAATGATCTGTAATAAGTTTAAAAGCAGCTAATTAACAATTAGTATTGTTATAAGTGTAGTTAAATATGTGAAATAAATAAAGGATAAAGTTGTAATCCAAAATTAAAAAAAAAAATCTGTTACAATTCATGTGACTCAAAGGTGGTGAAAAAAACGTTTTTTTTTTCATTTTAATTAAAACGAACAGTTTTTTTTACAAAACGTGTTTTTTTTTCATTGAAACAGCGTTTTAAAACATTAACCATTAAAAATATTTTTAAAACGTGCTTGAAACATGTTTAAAAAACGTGTTGAAAACAGAATATACAGAGCATTTTTATTTTGGGTATACATATTCGGATAATTACAGTGTTTTTTAAATTTGCGGGAATTCGATGTTTCAAAGCGGTTAATTTGAGACGTTTAACGAGTGTTTTCCACTCCCAGACTAAGCATGAAGTAAAATTTCGAGTTTAGAAAAGCCTAAGAATTTGGATTGGCCGCGTAGCGAAGCGGAGCGGCCAATCCAAATTAGGCTTTTCTAAACTCGAAATTTTACTTCATGCGCCACGCTTAAAAACACTGATTTACAGTGATGTTCAAGAAACACACATATACAACAACGATTATTATAGACTTTTTTAAACAATTTGTTCAGCGTAGAATTTGACTCACGTTTTATTCATATCTACATGTTAGATTGCTAAAGCCGTATATTTGAAACTTTACGATATTTCAGTGTTTTATACGTGGCGCATGAAGTAAAATTTCGAGTTTAGAAAAGCCTAATTTGGATTGGCCGCTCCGCTTCGCTACGCGGCCAATCCAAATTTTCAGGCTTTTCTAAACTCGAAATTTTACTTCATGCTTAGTCTGGGAGTGGAAAACCCTCGTTTAGAGATTCACATTGAAATCTTTTAAAAGAACAACGAATGTCCTAATATTTACAGTGGATTCATGGATTCATATGTATACCCTGTATTTAAAAATCAAATTTATATTTTATTGTAATAAAATGTTCTGTTTAATAATGTAATTTGAAATGTAATTTTAAAACAAAGTGAAACATAACAACCCTGACCCAAAGTAATTGTCTTCATATGTCCAGTAAAAAAATATGTACATGGGGGGTCATGAGGGCATTTGAAGTTATAAGGAGCATGGCTAAAAAAGATTGGAAAACACTGCAGTAGACGTTTTATTTATTAATCAAATGAATTACTTTGAAATTGGCGATTAGAGAACACTGGAGCATGGTTAAAATAGATTGGGAAATACTGCAGTAGACGTCTTATTTATTAATTATATTTTTTTATCAAATGAATTACTTAGAAATTGGCGATTGGAAAACACTCGAAAGTTTTTATTCTCTCAAAAAAAAGTTGCTTATGTTGATATTCAAGTTTGTAATAATGTCTGTTTATTTCTTATGTTAAAAAAAGTTTAGGGATAGTTTTTTTTTTCATTTATGAAAATAATTATGTAAATATTGATTATGCAACATACACGCCCATTAAAATTAATAATCACCAATGCCTAACATATCAACCTTTCCAATTATAACACAACATCCCAAATTGACTTTTCCCATGCGTAACTCTATGACGTCGGGTATTTTATCCATTTCTAAGGCACTAACCTTAACTGACCTACAACAACAATGATGCAATACCCGGGAAGGTGAAGCAACTCGATCTAACCAGAACGTCGCGTTTTCCGGATGCAGCTTGAATGCTTTTACCAGATTCTTGAACCGAATGGAAAGTAAATATGCAGCCAAACACGTGCGTAGATTTGTTCCAGAATTCCCGAATTTGTCAATGGGAAGATATTTATGTTTAATTTTCACACAATTGTGTATTTCTGTTAATAAATATTTCAAATGTTTATGATTGAAGTGCTTTGTTATCTTGGATCAATATTGCGTGTTGGGTTTAAATTTCGTATCCAAATATTTGTGAGTCTAAGAGCCGTGATATCCACCTTCTAATAAAGTAAGTAGTTAATAGGAGCATAATAAATAGCATATTGTAAAACGAGAGTGGATAATATGACAATATCTAACAAAGGCAAGGTTGGGGCACGACGCCCCACACTGGTCGAAATGCTCATTCTAGCTGAACATTTCGCTATAAAGCGATTAAGTCTACTTTAAATTGTTCGGAGTCGAAGAAAATATTTGATTAAAAATATAAATTACTCAATATTAAATACTTCTTCCCTTCTACCCTTCACCACCCCCATTTTAATTTTATATTTTTTTACGAAAAATTGTTAAAATAAAATTTTAAGATAATGTCATTATTTGAATTTTTGTTACACAATTTTTATCTAAAAATAGTAATTATATTACAACCCTTTTCCATGTTATATTTAATTATAAAATTATTCAAATAGAAACAAAAATTAAAAATTACACACATATCTATAAATATGAATATACAATATACAGGGTGCCCGTATATCGACAGAATGTATGGGGATCTCAGTTATTTAAAGAGATAGAGAGTCGATTAAATTGGGCCAAAGTTGCGTATTTTAGGGCGTAAGAATAATCGAAAAACAAATTTGAAATATCTTATTTTTGTTTTCGAGATATCAACAAAATACTGATTTGTTGAAAAATCGTTTTTATTTTTTATTCAAAAACTACTGAATCTGGACTTTTATAACTCTGACAATATACAGGCACTTTTTAATAAGGAATTCAGTAGCTTTTTTTTGATAACTATGACATTTACCGGGGGACCATAGCCAACTTTTGTTTTTCTTATGGGCGTCATTTTGGATTTTCATATATTTTGGAAGAATATTTTGTTCTGAACTCAGTGATGTACCACACTCATAATTTATTTTAGATTTGATATTTAAAATTATGATATTTTCTTTTTTGCAAAGAGTGCCTTGGAAACAATCACGTCATACCTGATAATCAATAAAATCTCAACAGCTGTTAATCATTGTTAACACTCAAAATTAATTAATAACTGTCAATCTTTTATAATAAATATAAGTATCGGTTATCTCATAAAAGTTGTACAAACCAAATTTATTCTACTTTTATTATTATTATTTCAAAACTCTTCACAAAACAAGTAATTTTTGCATTTTTTTTAACATCTATTTTTAACTTTACTGTTAATCAGTGGTTTATACGCGTGACGCATGAAGTAAAATTTCGAGTTTAGAAAAGCCCCGTGAAAATTTGTCTCGGGTCGCTGCGCGACCCTCGACAAATTTTCTACGCGGGGCTTTTCTAAACTCGAAATTTTACTTCATGCTTAGTCTGGGAGTGGACAACACTCGTTCTTAGGAGTTTCAAATTGAAGCATCCTTCTAGATTACTAAGTTTATTACCATTTTACAAAGGCTACAGCTCGAAGGACCAATCATGGTCTTCAAACACCGAAGGACTACAGGGAATTGAAGTTTTTTTACAAGAAAACAACGACTATCAGAAGATTTACAGCATGGCTAGGAAAGAAAACATCGAATTTTGAAAGAATATCGAAGTTGGGTTGGTTTTCAGTGCATTTTTAACTTGACTTTAAATCAGTGTTTTATACGCGTGGCGCATGAACTAAAATTTCGAGCTTAGAAAAGCCCCGTGAAAATTTGTCTCGGGTCGCTGCGCGACCCTCGACAAATTTCTACGCGGGGCTTTTCTAAACTCGAAATTTTACTTCATGCTTATTCTGGGAGTGGAAGACACTCGTTACTTTAAAATACATCACAACCGTTAAAATATGTATCGTCGGATGCCCGTCTTCAGGGGTGATATGTAAGCAAATTATTTGTCCTAGGAGTTGCCAAATAAGTGAGTTACTCAACTGTTTCCAAGGTACTCTTTACAAAAAACAAAATATTAAAATTTTACATATAAAATGTACAAACTATAAGTGTGATACATCATTGAATTCAGAAAAAAAAATCTTTCAATAATATGAAAATCCAAAATGGCGCCCATAAGAAAAACTAAAGTTGGCTAAGGTCCCTGGGTAAATGTTATAGTTATCTTAAAATAAAATATGTTACTAGATTAATCGTTAAAAAGTGCCTCTATAATGTCAAAGTGTAAATGTGTGGATTCAATAGTTTTTGAATAAAAAAATAAAAACGAAATTTCAAAAAATCCGACAATATTTCAAAACCGAAAAAAGGTATATTAAATTTGTTTTTAGATTATTCCTAAATTACACAACTTTGCCCCAATTTAACCGATTCTTCAAATAACCGAAATTCTCATACATTTTGTTGAAATACAGACACCCTGTATACAGTATAAAGAATCTAGGTACATCATATAAACAATTTACACCAAAGCCAGAATTTATTCGGAGTCAGAATCCTCTGGTAAAGATGCTTGTTCTGGTTCTACTAATAACTTTAACACCTCTGTGTTCAAGTTTTGAATGGCAAGCGGTCGAGAAACCTCTGGATTTACCACTAGAACATCCAGGTTGGGGCCCATTTAGTTAACCTTCAGTAGAGAACACATCCAGTCCGTTTAGCCACTTAGAATATTTATTTTCAAAATTTAAAATTGTTCTATGCGAGGTTCGCCATTTGATTGTCAATTGTGAAAATTATTTATTTTATGTATTAATAAACCTAAAGTTTCAGTGTGCGATACAATTTCAATATTCATAATGTCAATCACAAAGAGATAGACTGCTTTATTTTTTTGTTCTAGCGTTTTTTGAGTGCGCAAAGCATTGAAAATGTTCTCCGAGAAATTGTCACGCTACCTAAAAAATATCACTGCTTGTAAACTGTCAAAAACGGGCAGCTAAATATTATTTATATATTAAAGTAATTAGTTATTATGTATAAAAAATAAAGATTCATTATTAAGAACGGCTAAGAATGTATACTTTAACCTTTTTCAAGTTTAACTTTGTAAAATTTTACTATAGGATTCATTACTTAATTTAAATTAGTATATCTATCTGTTGACTAAAGTTATATGAAAAATATTTAAAACTATGTTTTATATATACCACTAGAATATATATTCATCCTTAAATTATATTTTTCACGAAACACAAATGTAAAAAACGAAATGAAACTTGGGCGTTTTTTTTTGGGTCTGGCTTTAGTATTATGACTATTAGCCAACATCAATCTATATCTATATTTGTTTTTGTATTAATATTTATTTTAACTTATTCGAAGTTATATGCACATGTATATTTGGACGTCAAAACGCATTCACACAACACCCAGGGTCACGACGAGATATTATTTTTAAATAACATCTCCCCGTGCACGGGAATCGAACCCGGTCTGCGGCTCGCCGTGCGATATACCGTCCGGCGACGTTACCGCTCGGCCACCACCTGCCCTACTTGGACATTTGGAGCGCGTAATATCCACAACTGAATGACGTAAACGATGCGTGCACTTTGGGTACTGATAACTACTGGACCAAAGGTCGGAGGGGTTTATGACTTTACCTGCGCACCCTCTGGACATTAAGCTGCCCATATTCCAAGAAAAAATCTGTTTTCTAAACAGTTGATTTTCGGCGAAATATTCAGCTAGAATGAGCAGTTCAACCAGTGTGCGCCGTAGGCGAGTGCAATAAATGCCGAGTGAGATATAAGCCATATCTACTTTTTTTTTAACAATATACCATAATGTTCCTATTAACTACTAGGAACTTTATTAGAAGGTGGATATCACGGCCGTTTGACTAACAAAAATTTGGATATGAAATTTAAACCCAACACACAATATCACGGCCCTAAGATGTTTGAGGATGATATTGGATTTTTTTATAATGACATGTCTTTTAATTCTTGAATCTTTGAGGCGTTCACTTTGTGGTACATTTTCAATTTTGATATAAAGAAAACACTGACCTTATTTATACCACTTTTATGACTAGTTTCAATTACACGGTAATCATTATCAAACTAAGTTTGATAATGGTTACCGTGTAACTGAAACTATTCACAACAGTTAAATAATAGTGGTATAAAAACGAGATCTAGAGTTTTATTTAGGGAAAAAAATCATAGAACTGCGTACGGTGGCAATAATCCTTTGTCCAGATTAATGCATTCGGCCAACTGCTTGCTCTCATCCCCGAATTTCGATCCATTTGCGAACATTTTTTTATGTTTTCGAAGAGCACTGGTGGTCATTAATCTGGATAAAACTTTTTAAGATTATGTTAGAATTAGCAATGTAGTTATCATAACGTATGTGTGTAGTCATTCTGCGGCTCTTAAACTTTTGTTATTTCTTATTTTGTATTATTTCAATGTTAAAGAGGTATCTCGTGAATAAATAACTAATGTAAATAATAATGTAAATAAAAAAGTTAAGTATTTTCTTTATATCAAAATAAATCTTTTGGTCTTTTCAAAGCAGATGAAATCAATTTATTTCCACTTTATTGATATATTTACAATAATACTGGAAACTTAAAACTACTTGAGTATTCTTGAACAAGTTTCTCATCTTTCACGTGGTGAAACATATTTAACTATGATTTGAAAAAGAAAACACTTGGTTAAATTTCTGTTTTTGATTCCAACTAGTTTCGACTTTAAATCATTCTGACTCAGGAAAATGACTCAAAGTCGTCAATGGTTAAATTTCAATAATATTTTTGTTTTTTATTCCAACTAGTTTCGACTGTGGGTCATTCTTAAGGAGAATGACTCAAAGTCGAAACTAGTTGGAATAAGAAACCAAAATATTAGTGAAATTTAACCAAGTGTTTTCTTTTTTAAATCATACTTGAGTATTTTAAAAAATACTCTGTTCAAGAGATATCTGTAATCAGTTTGAACAAAGTTACAAACATGCAATTCATTAATAACATAGAAATTACTATATTTACTTTATTAATCACAATACCCAGGAAACACACCAACAAGTCATCCGATTTCTCCTTACTTTTTGAATCTCACGGTATCATTAATACAACAAATGATCCGTTAAATTATTACTACTTATAACAAAATCCAAACAATGATTCAGATTATCATACAGTCGATGTCGTGCAAGTGAATCATTAATGAAACTATCATGTAGAATTTTATTTTTAGTAAAGAGTGTAATTTGAATGACTCGCCTCGTTCAGAGAATGCTACAAACACACAATTGGCTTACGGAAAGATACTGGAGCGGCATTTTTCGCATATTCTCCAGAATGTAATCTATGTCAGTTATTAGTGGATATCAGTAATAACGAATACCTTGCAAAGCCCATCAGATGCTCATAAAAAAATCATTCCGTTAGTTGCGTAAGTCAGAGTAGTTTATGTAAATTTATTGAACTGGTTAGCAAGTGTTTGATGCATAAAATATATGTTTCTGGTCAATTCTAGATAATAATAATAATAATAATCTTTATTTTATACAAATACACAAAAAAATACATTTGGGTGTAATGTAAAAATAGTGTCACATGAGACAGTGTTCTCTATAATTTAAATTTAAAGAATTCCTCAATAGTGTAAGGTTGTATTTTACAAACAAGATCATAAATTAAATGTTTATATGTTACATAATCCTGTTCTTGCTGAGTATGTTTAGGTAGGTGATTATAAAAACGCAAACAAGCATATTGGACACCTTTTTGGGTAAATAAGCGATTTAAAATCGGGTATCGCATATTTTGTTTATTGCGGGTATTAAAATTGTATAGCATTTTATGGGATACAAATCTATTTTTATATTTTGCCAGAAACAGAAGACATCCATAGTTATAAATCCCTGTTGCTGTCAAGATATTTTGAGTAGAAAATTTAGTTCTGCATGATTCCCTAGGTTTCAATTGAAGAATAATTCGCATGGCACGTTATTGAATAACTAAGACTCTAAATAATTCTAACGAGCCACCCCAGTGAATAATTCCAAACCTTATAATTGATTCAAAATTAGCAAAATACACTGTTTTTACCAATTGTACATGTAACAGATGCTACTCAACCTATGACAAACAGCATCAATGTGTTGTTTCCACCTCAGGCCAGAGTCAAGATTAATGCCGAGCACTTTTGATGATGGTGTTAAGTCATAATTTAAGTTGTTAATATGTAAAGTGCTCGGATCTTGTTTATGTGAAATAGAACGAATTGCGATTTATCTTTATTCAGTAAGAGTTTATTATCGTTAAACCAATTTTCTAAGTACCTTAAGATACGTGTTGCATTTTCTTCGAGCTCTGGAAAGTCATGGCCTCGTGCTGCCACATTTGTATCGTCTGCGTAGTTTATGACAGTACATTTGTTATTTGTCACTTCACAGAACAAATCATTTATGAATAATATAAATAATGAGGGCCCTAAAATACTACCTAGAGGAAGTCCTAATGTTATATTTAGAGGCGCGGATTCATAATTTTTATTGTCATGCGTTATTTTTACGACTTGTTGTTTGTCTGAGAGGTAGGATCTAAGCCATGCATTTGCATGTCTCTTTAAAGTTAAATATTCACCTGTATATGCATTTGTTTTCTATTTTTTAGTTATTTGAAACTATTTAATGCTGTAATTTTTTAAACGTTTTATACACATATATTGTACTTAATTTTGTCCTGTAATTGGTTATCTGTTGGGAAAATAAAGTTATTATTATTATTGTTAAGCGTTATCGGGCTTATTCGTAACTCAGTGTGGGGTCCAAGGAAAAGTCCAACGATGTTCAACAAACTCACATTTATTTACACGTTATATACAAAACAACTCACTGGTACCGTGGCACCAATCGATCTCTGTGTTTAGGGTGTTACCACCCTTGAAGAAATCACCGATAAGCGGAGACAGGGGGGGCGCGTGCAAGCGCTAACAATTATTATTATTATTATTATTATTTGCTGTATTCCATATGAATTCAGTTTATCTAATAGACGGTCATGCGATACATAGTTATTATAAATTGTAAAATATATTTTAAGATCAATTCTTTAATAATAGCACAACTTAAACATAATATCTAATGATAACACATATGTTATATAAAGTAGAAATCTACGTCCATATAAAACTAGGGTTATGTTTAGTTTACAAAAGCATTAGCTGTGTTTCTTGAAGTACCTTTCTATTTAAAACTAGGGCTGGGAATTTGAATATTCGCAAATATTCAAATACCACATTACTTATGTTTAATTAATTTCTCACCTAACCCGTGGTGAAAGATTTTTGAATATAATTCTGGATATTTAATTAAAACACTCACTGATCATCTTTAAGGAGGAATGTGGAGATGTAAAGATGACCAATGGTCACAGCTAGTTTGGTTATATTTGACATTACCTAATGTTTGATTTGTCCCAACATTTTATATCTACCGATGGTATTTAATAGAGTAGTTATATAAACAAAGTTCAAAAGTGTTTCATTTTTAAATTAATATAGAGAATTTTTCTTTTAAGTATACATATGCAGTTATTCTGACTTGTAAATTTTTAGACATTCGATGTTATTGAAAATCATTCAGTTTAAAGCCTTTAACGATTGTTTCCACTCCCAGACTAAGCATGAAGTAAAATTTAGAGTTTAGAAAAGCCCCGCGTAGAAAATTTGTCGAGGGTCGCGCAGCGACCCGAGACAAATTTTCACGGGGCTTTTCTAAACTCGAAATTTTACTTCATGCGCCACGCGTATAAAACACTGATTTCAAGTAAAGTTTAAAATATACTGCTTATAATGCTGCTTAAGCGCTATATTTTAACTTCACGATATTTGAGTGTTTTATACGCGTGGCGCATGAAGTAAAATTTCGAGTTTAGAAAAGCCTGAAAATTTGGTTTGGCCACTCCGCTTCGCGGAGCGACCAAACCAAATTTTCAGCCTTTTCTAAACTCGAAATTTTACTTCATGCTTAATCTGGGAGTGGAAACAATCGTTAGGAGCTTCAAATTAAATAGTTTTCAAAATCAACGAATGCCTAAACATTTACAATGTATATAACGAGGTGTGTATAATTTAAAGAAAAATTCCCTGTATTTGTTCACGTATACTGTTGTTTCGGTAAAATTAGGATAACTTCTACAGTTGCATTTGAATATTTTTAATAAACATACTAATTATTTTATCCTGTATAACAAGCAAATATATTCGTAAAGCAATAAACTAAAAAAAATGTAGTTGCGTTTCTACGAAACATGTAATAGTATTTTACGCAACGAGAGTGGTATGCATCATACTACATATGAGCGGATATGTTGCGCACGAGCCGCGCAGCGGCGAGTGCAGTATTCCGCGAGTATGTAATTGCCATACCACTCGAGAAACGTACGATACTTTACCTACGCCCTAACAAAATAAACAATGAGCATGAAAGAACTACTTATGTATTGTAATAATTTTTAATAGTACCATGACAATGATGAAAACTAAATTACTACTTGATCAATATACAAGGAATAAAGCTGTACATTTTCCGACATTCGTTGTTTTTTTAAAAGAGTTCAATTTGAAGCTTTAAACGAGTGTTTTCCACTCCCAGACTAAGCATGAAGTAAAATTTCGAGTTTAGAAAAGCCCGTGAAAATTTGTCTCGGGTCGCGCAGCGACCCGAGACAAATTTTCTGGGCTTTTCTAAACTCGAAATTTTACTTCATGCGCCACGCGTATAAAACACTGATTTCAAGTGAGATTCAAATATACATAGAGTTCACAGTATTTTAGTGTTTTATACGCGTGGCGCATGAAGTAAAATTTCGAGTTTAGAAAAGCCCAGAAAATTTGTCTCGGGTCGCTGCGCGACCCTTGACAAATTTTCACGGGGCTTTTCTAAACTCGAAATTTTACTTCATGCTTAGTCTGGGAGTGGAAAACACTCGTTTAAAGCTTCAAACTGAACTCTTAAAAAAAACAACGAATAACTAAAGATTTAAAGAAAATAAGCTGAATTTAGAATACGTATACTTTAAAGAAAAACTCCCTGTACATCAAAGAAATGTCATTTGGTTGTACGGTAAACAATCAGCTGTTCAGCTGTCAGCACGTAATGTACTTGTCAAAGCTATTACGTACATGTGTACGTAATGTCAATCATACTTGTCAAGATAACAGTGTGGTATGATGCGGTTACTAGATAGGGCGTAGGTAAAATAACTTTTTACATCTACACTTTATCGGCTAGTTTTTAGAGACAGTTTAAAATAATTGTATTTCCTTTTAACAAGAGCTGAAAATAATTAGGATTTAAAATCATTTTATTTGTATGTACTCTTTTAGCAATCTCAGTAATCTACGTTAAACTCGGGTTTTACTGAAATTCTAGGTAAAATGATGATTTTGCTTGGATTTTTGTTTGAAAATTCGTAAAATGTTTTACTTTAGAGCTTTCAAAACTTGGAATTAATCGTTGAAATAATCAGAGTTTAAGACTATATGAGCACAAACTAAATCCGAGAATTAGAAAAGTATTCACAGCTATCGACATAGAGATTTTTTTAAAATTTATTAAATGTTTATTGATCTGGTGTTTTAAAATTGGTAGAAAATTCTATTTTCGCTCTAAAGCTCAGAATTATTCGTAAAAATGATTAGAAGTAAGATGTAATACGAGTATTTTAAATATTTTATCATCTTTCTTAAAAGTGATGATAAAGAAAGGGTAGAAAGATGGACCTCCTGGAGTCTTTGGAGATTCACAGAGCCCGCGCTAATCGGGAAATTCCCGTAATTAACGACCAGCTTGACCTTAAATGTATAACGAAGTAGAAGCCTCTATAGTCAGTGGATAAAATATTGACTGCCATTGACTACTATTGACTGCTATTTGAGAACCATTGAGAACCATTTTTCTAAACGCAAGTAGTTAAACCCCCTGTTAACTGCTATTGCGTTTAGCTATATTGATTATATCTTACTAGAACTAAAATTGCAAACAGTCAAATTTAACTAAAATATGTATAGTATTTTTTTCATCTATTTTCTAATTTCAAATCTTAAGAAATGTTTTAAAGTCCTAAAGATGAAGAAGAAAATTTGTGAACTTTACAAATTTTCTTCTCCATCTTTAGGACTTTGAAACACTAATGGAAATGGAAATGGACATTTCTTAAGATTTTAAATTAGAAAATCTAAGAATGTTTGTACAAATTTATGAAAAAAATCAAAAACAACATAGTATGAGTAATTTTTAAATATAAAAAAATCATTTTTTTGTTCCAATTACATCGAAACAATTAAAGATGTGAAAGCAAATATCCTGATTAGCGTTTCACATATTTGTTTCTGACTTTATTTTTCAGTGCTATATCCTGGGACAATCCGTATATCATTACAAATATTCGGCTTGGTAACAAAACAAAAAAACATATTTGTTGACAAAATATTATAACACAATTAATCGGACGCAATTACAAGAGTAGGTCATTAAAACATTTCAAAATAATCGTGCGAGGAAAAAAGACCATTATGGTTGTTTACAAGTGGAAGAAGAGCTGACGATAAAGAAATTGAGTTAGAATTTTCCACGGAGCGATACGACGCGTGTTAACGAACTCGCCGACGACGACTTGGCAATTAATCGAGATTTAGAAGGATTGCTTTACACAAAAAGAAAGAGAATGCCATCGGAAATGTACTGAAAGCAATTAACGCAGTCGCATCGTTGATGCAATTTATCGGCAAAGAACAAACGCCACTGTGTCTCTAAATGCAAACCACATTTTTGTCGTGTTCTGTATAATTGTAATGTTGTGTATATATTACAGTTGTTAATTACCTGTCTGAAATTGGTAATAAAATGTAATTAGATATGAGGACCCTAGAAGCCAAGGTATGTAAGTGCAAATTTTAGAAAATTGGAGTTACAAGTGTGGAAATGGATTTTTAGATACATTCCCACTGAACAAACTCATTCAAGTAATGTCTCATCAACATTAATACAACGTTTAATGTTGCTAAAATGTTGATATAACGTTATTTGTTGGTGTTTTCAATCATGTTGGCAACAGGATATTGCTGATATTGGTTAATAAAAGGTAATTCTAATTTAATATAAGACATTGAGTGCAAATTTTCCGTAGTTTACTCTCTTTTCTCAACTTCCAAATTATTTGTTCACAAATCTATTTGTATGCACTTGTATCTCTTGGCTTCTAGGGTCCTCATATGTAAGCCAAGTGCAACTACAAAGAATTACGTAGGTTAAATGTCAGTTAAGTCCATCTTAAACTTCCGTTAGATACCAAGTAGGTTAGGTTAAGTTAGTTGCCGGTTTCATATACGGATATCATAAATTGTAGGAGATTTAGGTTTGATGTAAGTATACACAATTCCATCTGACTTAACTGTCATAGTGATTACAGATGCGAGTATACACAACCTAATTTAGTATATAGATACCAGTTAGGTTAGGTTACATACCATAAACGTTTGGTATGTAACCTAATCTAACTGCCATATATATACCAAGTTAGGTTAGATATTAGTTGTGTACACAAGCATACGGGGAATTTTTCCTTTAAGTATACTACATATCCTGATTTTTCAATTTTTAAGTATTCGTTGTCAGCACCGCAGTAAGGAAATCCAAACCCTCAGGCTTTTCTAAACTTAAAATTTTACTTCATGCTTAGTCTGGGAGTGGAAAACACTTGGTAAAGGTAAATCTTTAAATTCTATTAATTATCCACGTAACGTATTTAATGAATTTTACTCCTGTACAACGATATCATGATTCCCCGGTAAGTTATCGGTAAACTGGTTTAGATTCACTAATTTATTGAATCACTGGTAATTTACAGTTCTTAATAAGAATAAAAAAAATTTACGAATCAAATCAAAGCGTATTTAGTCATTAATCAATAAGTTTAAACAAAATTAAATAAATGAGCGTTAGTTTTGAATCTTTAAACGAGTGTTTTCCACTCCCAGACAAAGCATGAAGTAAAATTTCGAGTTTAGAAAAGCCTGAACGTTTGAATTTGGACGCGTAGCGTCCAAATCCAAACTCAGACTTTTTTAAACTCAAAATTTTACTTCATGCGCCACGCGTACGGAACGCTGATTCAGTAGGAAGTTTTAAATTTAGATGCTTGCGATTTATGGCGCCCAACTAGGGGCCACAGCGTTAGTGTGGCTCCACGTTGGGCACCAAAAAACCTCAAATGCAACCGTTGTAAGTATTTTTAAACGAGTGTTCTCCGCTTCCAAATTGCGCATGAAGTAAAATGTTGAGTTTAGAAAAGCCCGAGCGTTTGGATTTAGACCCGTAGCGTCCAAACTCAATCTTAATCTTGAAATTTTACTTCATACCCCACGCGTACGAAACACTAATTTACTATGTTAGTGGTAATTTACGTTGGTAATTACCACCGATAATGTACCGTACATTACGGTACATTACCTAGCTGTTTCGGTAACATTGGTGAAATTATTTCGAGCGCATGCGTAATAGATAAAAAAGGTAAAAAAAATCCTTTTCCAGAAAAGTACCATTTTATTTTTATTTACTGTTATATAATGATAATTATTGAAATGGTTTATTTTAAAATATTTAATAATAGTCTATTTTTAACTTCACATCAAATCAGTGTTGTACACGCGTAAAAATTTGGATTTGCCAAATTTTCAGGCTTTTCTAAACTCTAAATTTTAATTCATGCGCCACGCGTATTAAACACTGATTCCAAGTAAACTTCACCTGTTCACAATACTTTAGTGTATTCAGTGTTTTATACGCGTAGCGCATGAAGTAAAATTTTGAGTTTAGAAAAGCCCCGTGAAAATTTGTCGAACGTCGCTGCGCGACCCTCCACTAATTTTCTACGCGGGGCTTTTCTAAACTCGACATTTTACTTCATGCTTAGTCTGGGAGTGGAAAACACTCGTTAAATTACTGTTTAAATATTATTATTTAGAGAAAGTAATATTAATCTTTATGATGAAGTAATTAAGCACATGGTAACCATGTAGAACATATAACCTCAAATTTATTTTAAAAGCAAAAGTCAGAATTACAACCAGAGTATCCAACCAAATATCTAACATTATAAATAAATCACCAGATCTGGTTGGCAAAAAAAAACCGAATATAGGTTAGTATATAGTTAGTATTTGTCGTATATGTAATGTCGTTGGAAGAAGCTTTAAATTGATATTAAGATTAACCTAAACTGTCATGTTTTCTTTTAATGTCAGTATGCACAACTAACATATGAGTCGCCTATTTCCAAAAACCCCTAAATCCATGGTTTTCAAATGGATTTAGGGGTTTTTGGATTTGCCATTTTTTTTTGTGTTTTTGGAAATATGCGACTCGTATAACCTTCTCTAAACACTTTCTACCAACCTAACCTAGCTGACATCGAACCTAAACAATTAAGTCACGTAAATCTAGAGATTAACATTTTAACATCTTTATTATTTGAATTAATCGTAACATATGATTTTTTTTCTTTCACGTGGAAAACTATGAATAATTTTTCTTTTTCTTGTTTGTTTCAGGTATGCATTTTTCTTCTGGATATATATTTTTTGTATGAAATTAATTATATATCCTTTCTGGTAAGTAATACTCTTCCAGAATTTTATTAAACACAACACGTTTAAATAATAAAATTACAACAGTTACTAAATACTTAGAAGAAATAAATATTTTTAAATAAATATTATTAATGTGAGATCAAACTTAAGCAGCGTATTTTGAACTTCACTTTAAATCAGTATTTTATATGTGTAGCGCATGAAGTAAAATTTCTTGTTGAGAAAACCATACAAATTTTAATTGGTCGCTCCACTTCATGCTAACCCAGAAAGGAAACACTAGTTGGAAGCTTTACATTGACTTTTTATAATAACAACGAATTTAATTTACCAAACGTTGTAATTATCGTAATACAGGGAATTTTTTATTTCGGTATTGACTTGGCGGACGCAACATAGGAAATCCCATATAAATTTTGAAATTTTCAAATTTTGGCTCCTCTATTTTAGAAACAAAATGTATTTACCTTTTTTGTAGAGGAACAAATTCGGAATTCATTCGTGTTAACGTTTACCACTTTAGGGTTCTCTAAGTTAAAATAATTAAGAAAAAATATTTTGATTTTATAAAAATCCATGCCATGGAATTGAAACAACAACTGCGGATGTCAAAATGGCAAAAAATATGGTAGTCACTTGATTAATGTAAATGTTTTCGAAATGATTTACATTATACAAGAAAAGTATCATTATTTTTATAAAATCACATTACTTTTTCTTAATTATTTTAGCTGTTAATTTTCTGACATTCGTTGATTTTTAAAAGAGTTCAATTTAAAGCTGTAAACGAGTGTTTTCCACTCCCAGACTAAGCATGCAGTAAAATTTCGAGTTTAAAAAAGCCCCGTGAAAATTTGTCAAGGGTCGCGCAGCGACCCGAGACAAATTTTCTGGGCTTTTCTAAACTCGAAATTTTACTTCACGCGCCACGCGTATATAACATAGATTTAAAGTGAATTTCGAATATACATAAATTTGATAATATTATAGTGTTTTATACGCGTGGCGCATGAAGTAAAATTTCAAGTTTAGAAAAGCCCAGAAAATTTGTCTCGGCTCGCTGCGCGACCCTCGACAAATTTTCACGGGGCTTTTCTAAACTCGAAATTTTACTTCATGCTTAGTCTGGAAGTGGAAAACACTTGTTTAAAGCTTTAAATTGAACTTAAAAAAAACAGGAACTATCCGCAATTGTTATAACAATTCCATGGCATGTCATTATTTTTATAAAATCACATTACTTGTTCTTAATTATTTTAGTGGTAAATTTTCTGACATTCGTTAATTTTAAAAGAGTTCAATTTAAAGCTTTAAACGAGTGTTTTCCATTTCCAGACTAAGCATGAAGTAACATTTCGAGTTTAGGAAAGCCCCGTGAAAATTTGTCTCGGGTCGCTGCACGACCCGAGACAAATTCTCACGGGGCTTTTCTTTTTACTTCATGCCCCACGCGTATAGAAAACATAGATTTTAAGTGAAGTTCGAATATACATAAATTTGACAATATTATAGTCTTTTATACGCGTGGCGCATGAAGTAAAATTTCGAGTTTAGAAAAGCCCAGAAAATTTGTCTCGGGTCGTTGCGGGACCCTCGACAAATTTTCGCGGGGCTTTTCTAAACTCGAAATTTTACTTCATGCTTAGTCTGGGAGTGGAAAACACTTGTTTAAAGCTTTAAATTAAACTTAACCTATACCTAACAATTTAACCAATCGTGCCAACTTGACACGAGTTTGAATTGAACTGTAATGAGATCGCCATGTTATTGTTTTTCTTTGTGACAGTTATGATACACATTTTAATAGTTGTGATGTATTTTAAATTAACGAGTGTCTTCCACTCCCGGACTAAGCATGAAGTAAAATTTCGAGTTTAGAAACGCCCCGCGTAGAAAATTTGTCGACAAATTTTCATGGGGTTTTTCTAAACTCGAAATTTTACTTCATGCGCCACGCGTATAAATCACTGATTTAAAGTAACGTTGAAAATATATACTGCTAAGATGTGATAGATATTGACCAAGATATAGCGAACAAATGCTGTTTTGCATTTGTTCGCTATATCTTGGTCAATATCTATCACATCTTAGCAGTATATATTTTCATATTTATTGTGTCAACTTGACATCAGTCGCCGTCAGCCGACATTAGTCTATCCTGTGAACTTGAAATTATATTTAGTGCAATGTATCAAACTTGACACAAATCGGCATTAGCCGACTATTGTCAATTTGAGACTATTATTTGAATACATTATTAGATGGTCGTGTTATTGTTTTTCTTTGTGACACTTGCGACACACATTTTAGTTGTGATATATTTTAAAGTAACGAGTGTCTCCCACGCCCAGACTAAGCATGAAGTAAAATTTCGAGTTTAGAAAAGCCCCGCGAAAATTTGTCGAGGGTCCCGCAACGACCCGAGACAAATTTTCTGGGCTTTTCTAAACTCGAAATTTTACTTTTTGCGCCACGCGTATAAAACATAGATTTTAAGTGAAGTTCGAATATACATAAATTTGACAATATTATCGTCTTTTATACGCGTGGCGCATGAAGTCAAATTTCGAGTTTAGAAAAGCCCAGAAAATTTGTCTCGGGTCGTTGCGGGACCCTCGACAAATTTTCGCGGGGCTTTTCTAAACTCGAAATTTTACTTCATGCTTAGTCTGGGAGTGGAAAACACTTGTTTAAAGCTTTAAATTAAACTTAAAAAAAACAGGGAATATCCGCAATTGTTGTATCAATTCCATGGTATGTCATTATTTTTATAAAATCACATTACTTTTTCTTAATTATTTTAACTTAGAGAAACGTAAAGTGTTAGGTGTGAACATTAATAAATTTAGAATTTCCCCTCTACAAAAAAGTGAAATACATTTTGCCTTGAAAATAAATAGGGAAGCCAATATTTGAACACTTTAAAATTAACATGCGATTTAATATATTGCGTCCGCCAAGTCAACACCCGGTAGAAATCCCTATGTATACCCAGAAAAAAATGCATTGGAACGTTCGTGTGTACTATGCTTTATGTTGTGATTGTAGGCAATTAAACTTACGCATTTAAACGTCAGTAATAACATTTGTTTCTATTTCGTACGTGTTAATGTTTCAAGTAGTAATATATTCCAATAAAGAAAAAGTTGAAATAGCAACCTGGCATTGCAATGATAACATTTTAATCATTTTAAATTCTAATCCTAATTTTAATGTATTTGATAACTCGATTATTATTAGATTTAAGAATCGTTTGCGGCTTATAGATTTAAATATTTGTTTGTAACACTGATTTTTTTATACTTTATTATCGTTATATTATTTCTTTTATTTTATTTTTATTATATTATTATTACCTCCATTTTTCTCATTTTTCCTGTTTTTGCTACTTTTAGAAAAATTAAAATTACTACTTTCAATTATCTAGTTTTCCTGCAAACTTTTGTTGAATATTATTTAGTTTAAATGTGCATTTGAATTTAGTTTCTATAAATATATATATTTTTTGTATATTGTTTACTTATACTATTTCTTTTCAATGAAATAAAATACTTTAACTTTGTTTGTATAACACACTATTTTTATTTTCGTGACTGCAGTTTCGGCAATTCAACTTGCCATTATCAAACAGAGTAACTTAAATTACGGTATGGTACAGGTATATATACACAAAATGGTTATTTACAAAATAGCATTAAAAATGGGGTATACACTAGATCGACCTGGTCGTTAATTAGGGGGATTCCCGGATTAGCGCGGGCTTTCTGTATCTCCAGGGATTCTAGGAGGTTCATTTTTCGGCCCTTTTCGGCATAATGGATGATCTTAAGTACATCCTCGCCAAAAGAATGGTTTTCATCGATTAGATGTTTGGCGAAATTTGATTTTTCTATTTGATTAAGCCGAAAAGAGCGCTGATGTTCTTTGAGCCGAGTGCTAAAATTACGACCAGATTGACCAATGTATACTCCTTCACAATCGGGACAAACAAGTTTATATATACCGGATTTACTAAGATTACAATGTTTTGTTTTGTTATTAAAAATGTGGTTTTCTGTTTTACAATATGTTTTAAAAGCAACGTTAACATTATGTTTTTTAAGGATGTTTTTAATTTGTAGGCTAATATTACCGAAATATGTAATTGATCGGAAAGGTGTTTTCAATGTTGATGGATTACCAGCATATAATAATTTTTCGATTTTCTTGATATTATGTTTTCTCAACATTTCAATTAAATTAGAGTTGTAACCATTGTTAGTTGCAATCTGTTTTATGGTATTAATTTCTTTGTTTAACGAAACAGCTGATAATGGGATGCTTAAGGCTCTGTGGATCATTGTGTTGAATGCGGCTGTTTTGTGTTTAAGGGGATGTCTAGAGTTATTAGGAATGGGGGAATCTGTAAAAGTAGGTTTTCTATAAATATCAAAAGAGAATGAGTTATTGACTCTAGTAATGGAAATATCTAAATATTTAATATTATTGTTAACTTCTGTTTCTGCGGTGAATTTAATATTAGGGTGAAAGTTGTTGATAAAATCAATAAACTGTTTTAATTGTCTATGCGTGCCTACAAAGCAAGCTAAGATATCGTCGACATAACGGTGCCACATTTTAATGTTTTTATGGGCTAATGGTGAATTTCTTTTGGCGAGGATGTACTAAAGATCATCCATTATGCCGAAAAGGGCCGAAAAATGAACCTCCTAGAATCCCTGGAGATACAGAAAGCCCGCGCTAATCCGGGAATCCCCCTAATTAACGACCAGGTCGATCTAGTGTATACCCCCATTTTTAATGCTATTTAGTAAATAACCATTTTGTGTATATATACCTGTACCATACCGAAATTTAAGTTACTCTGTTTGATAATGGCAAGTTGAATTGCCGAAACTGCAGTCACGAAAATAAAATAGTGTGTTATACAAACAAAGTTAAAGTGTTTTATTTCATTGAATTAACATGTATAACGAAGTAGAAGCCTCCACAGTTCATAATTTACTCTTTCTTTTGTATATTTTATTATAATAGGTGATTATCCGTCAATACACTAAACTAAACTAAACAACTTGAGGAGTGTAAAAGACCAATTTTCTGCAAAAAATGACAAGATGGCAACATTTTAACAATGTTGATTATAATAAATACTCTTTCTAAATTATTTAATTTAAACCATTATTTTGTTTAATTGTGTTACAATTATTTTAAATTGAAATTTGATTTGATTACTTTTTGACATTTTAGTATGTGTATCTTTACTGGTCACTGTGGACTAAACGGGCACCTCTATAGGATGGGGATAGTTGACTCCCCATCTTGTAGAGGTTGCAGCATAGAAGACGAGACTGCATGGCATTTTCTTTGTGAATGCCTGGCACTATCGTCAATCAGGGAGTCCATATTGGGTGATAGATGACCTACAATGGCCTACATAAGAGATCTACCCACCTCAGCTATGCTAGAATACCTAAACAAGGTGGGCTGGCTAAACTGAGGATGGGTGATCTACGGGAGGTGGCACAATGGGCCTAAGTGCAGTGCAGAACTGCACACTCCCCTTTGCACCAGAACCAACCAGTATGTGTATGAAAGTTTGGTTGCCTATAATCGAAACATAAAGCATAGTAGACACGAACGTTCCAATGCGTTTTTTATATGGGTATACATAGGAAAATGTAAACCTGAAAGAAAAATTCCCTGTATGTATACTTTATAGAAAAATTCCTTGTAAACTATTAGTTTAGTATTTTTCATAACAACTGTGACATGTTAAATTGAATAACAAATTAAAATGTTTACATTGTATGCATTTTATTCCGAAAAAGTAAACATGTCAAAAAATTTTAAATAGGTCTTAATATCATTGTTTGTCTTTTTGGGCCCATTAGTCCCGAAGAAATCGACGAAGATGAATCGAAGGCCACTAACGGAGCCAATAACACATCGTAAATACGGAAAATTACAACAAAAGTTGAAATACTTGAACCCACCGATGGTTCTTTTTGTTCTTCAGTTTTCGACAAGTGATAAATCGATAATTAACAAGTTCACGTGGTTTTCAGCGGTTCGGCTTTTTATTGCGCCGTGATGGAATTTTTTCCGGCCAATTCACCTGGTTGTAATTAGGTCTGTTTTATCCAATAAAAATTTCATAAAAAAATAACGTAATTTTTTGATATTGGCATAAATTGTTTGTTTACGGACACCTGCAATGAAAATTAAATTAGTCGGCGACTGATTCTTGATTACATTTTAATTATTTCTTACTTATAAATTTTAAATTTGTTTATTATCATGGGCGTAAATCAATATTTCTATTTTCGTTTCGATTTGTCAGCTTTTGAAATGCACCGTGCGATCATTTAAAACGTGATTTAGAGTAGGCTTTGAATTTTAAATTAGTTTGGCACTACTGACTATTAACACATAGTTTACCATAACCTCAAATTCATTCCATCATTCAATTAGCATTCTGGGTAACTGCACAAAAAAATGCCTCTTACTCTATATTATGATTTAAATCCTGAGTCTCCAAACTATCTTCTTCGCGGGCCACAAATACAATTCTACATAATAAAGTCGGCCAAGATCCGATTAATTTTAAAAAATTATGAATTATTATTTATTTAAGGAACAATTGTTACACTATTTCAAAATATGACATTTACAAAAAAAAAAAACAATCGCGGGCCGGATTCATGCAAGTCGCGGGCCGCATTTGGCCCGCGGGCCGTAGTTTGGAGACCACTGATTTAAATGATCACGCGGTATTAACGTGAGATCAAAAATTAAATTAAACGTGAGATCAAAAATTAAAAAAAATTAAATCAAGCCGAGTCGGTTAGAAATCATAAAAGTATACATATATAGGGAATGTCTCTCCAGATGCATATGCATTTTTTTTGCACGATTGACCCTTCTTTAATACTTGAATTTTGGAGGCGTTCACTTCGTGGTACATTTTCAATTTTGATATAAAGAAAACACTTAACTTTTTTATACCACTTTTATTTTACTTTTCAAACTAAGTACTTAAAACACGGGTTACACAGGTATATATACTAAATCTAAAAAGCTTCGAAGAGAGGAGTGTACATCAGGTCAACCTGGTCGTTAATACTCACCATATGGTGAGTATTAACGACCAGGTTGACCTGATGTACACCCCTCTCTTCGAAGCTGTTACAAAGACAGTAGGTTGTGTTTGCTATGAATAAGAAATCGGCAAATGAAACCTAAGTTTTACTAACAGTTCAGAGAACGGTAAATAAAACTAAAACTTACTATTCATGGCAATTGATAAAAAAAAACTCAATTAGAATTGAGAGGAGTCAAATTTCAGTAATCAAATTTGACAAACTTTATTGACATTTTCGTAATAACTGCGAAAAAATGTTGTCCTCTTTTGCGATCATGCAAAAAACGTCTCAAGCTTTTTAAACAATAGGTACAATACCGGTCTCAGACAATAACTGGAGTCGTCGCTCGCTCCGCTCGCTCCTCCTCCAAACAATTGTCTTTGACCGGTAACAAAATCTTACTGGTTTCGATACTTGGTATACTATGAAGTAGCGGTTCTCAAAGTATTTTGTGTGGCGGACTAGTATTTAAAAAAAAAACGACAAATATATACTTAAAGAAAACTTCTTTGTATGTGGGCCGTAAACATATGAGGCCGGTTTACAGTGCGGCCAAATGATGATATTTTGTACAAAAGTCTATACCCGAATCAAAAATGAATATTATTTTCACTTTCATTTAATTCATATTTAAAATGACAAAAACTGAATATATTAAGAATAACAAGATAAATTCAAATTCAAAACTATTTGAATTTGAGAAAATAAGCTTACGCTTCTTATAATTCCATTTCTGTATACATGTTCATTCCACACACAACACTTTTTCCAAGTAAGTTTATTTTAAATTTATTCCTATATTTTTTAAACGTCATAAGCAAAGCTATACTGAAGAGAGATACATCTCGAATCGTGTCTATAGATGGCCTAAGACATTAGCTTTAATCCAAGTCCTTTCACTTCTAATTTTTTATTATTTCTCCTTTCATTTTAAATTTGTATTTGTTAGTTGGTTTGGAGAGAATTTGACCTAAACGTTACATATACTTTAATAGAGCGTCGTAACAAATCAAATTAAATAAGATTTTAAATATTTCATTGTATAATTCAATATCCGGAGGTGTATTTGCACGGGAAGTAGTTGTTTCAATGGATATTTATCGTCTTAAGTTGTCTTATTACTTAAGACATTGTTTGCATTTTCACGAATAACGTTTTCGTAATTTTATATATTATATTAAGCATATTTCAACTATTATTATTATTATTATTATTATAAAATTTTGTGTTATTACAGTAGTTTACACACGTCAGAGTTCAAACCTTTAACATGTTTTGATCTATAAAAATAGACAATCAACATGAACATGTATATATGTATATATATATGGACAGATAAAAGAAAAACAATTACACAAAATCTAGGAACTTATAATATCGTATGTTCAATTAAAACAAACCTCCAGAGTGCCATGGAAAAAATTGTAGATTGGTAACTCTAAAACTATATATTAAAATTATTATGTCTGATGTTTTATATGTAAATTCCCAAAGCGTGTAGCTAACTTAAATTTAATAAAAGATAAAATCGTAACACTCTTGAGGTTTTTTCTATTGAACATACGATAATTATGTGCATATCAAACAACTACATTTAATTTTCCGGAATTGAAGAATAGGTTAAACATTATATTAAATGGTAATTAGTTAAGTTATTCCTTTATTCCTTTTACTTCACTTTTTTATTTTATTTTAATTCTATATGTACATTTCGGGTACAATGTACCCTTTATCAATAGAAAAAACTAATTGACATTTTCGTAAATAAATAAAAATTATTATGTCTGATTTTTATTTATTTACGAAAATGTCAATTAGTTTTTTCTATTGATAAAGGGTACATTGTACCCGAAATGTACATATAGAATTAAAATAAAATAAAAAAGTGAAGTAAAAGGAATAAAGGAATAACTTAACTAATTACCATTAAACTAACCTTCACGTAACTCAAACAAGAATATCTTAGATTATATTAAATATTAGAAAAATGCTAATGTGTTCATCATAGCACTTTCCCTGTTAAAGATATGATGATTTAAATGTCAACAATATGGAAAATTTGCTCAAACTAAATTTATTCTACTTTTATTATTATTATTATTCTATTCACAAAAAAGAAATTCTTGCTACATCTCGGTAAATATTGATCACCATCACATCTAAGCGTTATATATTTTTAACTTTACTGTAAATCACTGGTTTATACGCGTGGCGCATGAAGTAAAATTTCGAGTTTAGAAAAGCCCCGTGAAAATTTGTCTCGGGTCGCTGGCGCGACCCTCAACAAATTTTCTACGCGGGGCTTTTCTAAACTCGAAATTTTACTTCATGCTTAGTCTGGGCGTGGAAGACACTCGTTACTTTAAAATATATCACAACTAAAATGTGTGTCGCAAGTGTCACAAAGAAAAACAATAACACGATCATCTAATAATATATTCAAATAATAGTCTCAAATTGACAATAGTCGGCTAATGCCGATTTGTGTCAAGTTTGATACATTGCACTAAATGTCATTTCAAGTTCACAGGATAGACTAATGTCGGCTGACGGCGACTCATGTCAAGTTGACACAATAAATATTTTTTGCATATGTTCGCTATATCTTGGTCAATATCTATCACATCTTAGCAGTATATATTTTCAACGTTACTTTAAATCAGTGGTTTATACGCGTGGCGCATGAAGTAAAATTTCGAGTTTAGAAAAGCCCCGTGAAAATTTGTCGACCCTCGACAAATTTTCACGGGGCTTTTCTAAACTCGAAATTTTACTTCATGCGCCACGCGTATAAACTTAGTATTGATACAATAATGACATGTATTGAATATCTTTATTGAATGATCAATAGTATTCAATATTGAAACAATATTGTGCATGGATTGAATATCTATATTGGAGGATCAATGATATTCATTATTAACCCATTAACGACCAAGCAGTTATAGAGTGACTTTAAAGTTGACTTTAGGTAAAATTCGTCGGCACTTCTTTTTATGATTTCTATGAATGACTTATTATATTGAATACTGGGAATTTTTCTTTTAAATATACATAATGTATACGCTGCACAGTGTGGCCGATTGATGGCAGCGCGGCCACGGTTTGCGCGGGGATGTAATTCTCAACATTAAATGTTTAAAAAACTAGGTACTGCATCATGTTCCTCATACTTCAGAACACCGAAGTATAGATTTTCAACAAATTAGTGTTTATAATTAACGAGTAATAAATTAATAAACATCGTCAATTTTCAGATGTGAATTTATAACGAAAATCGATGTGCGGTTAAGAAGTTATATTTTCGTAATGGCTCGAAATATTTATCTACTGTTTTTTTATGTAAAAGCAAATGACCTGTGCTTCAGATACATAAAAACCCAAATTAATATCTTGATTAGCTAATGAATTATTATGATTTCAATTTTCATAATTTTTAAACATAAATTTAAACTTTGCGAGCCCCGCACAAACGCAATTCAAATTTGTCCAACCTGTAATTACTACCAAATTATAGCCCCAAGTTTTCTCTACAACAGGAATTCTACATTTTAAAAATATCAAACCAACTTTTTGAGAAAAAAATTTATTTATGTCGCAAGTCACCTCAAAACGTCTTTTGCGCGCAGGCAGCTAGTTCGGCTGGAAAATGATCGCGCGGCCGCACGTTCTTTATAAAATTCTATGATTTGGTAGTAATTATAAGTTGGACAAATAAGAATTTAGTTTTTCCAGGTCTCGCAAAGTTTAAATTTATATTTACAAATTATGAAAATTGTAAAATGATAATTCATTAACTAATCAAGATATTAATTTGGTTTTTCATGTGTCTAAAGCACAGGTCATTTGTTTTTACATAAAAAAAAAACAGTTGATGAATATTTCGAGCAGCTACAAAAATATACTCAATGACATTAGAAGCGTAACACCAAGAAGGAATGATTTTTTTGAATTCATATTTTAGCAACAGAGTGACTATATTTAAAGCATACATTGATAACAATTTCAACCTTGTACCTTTTATATTTATTGTGAAAAAAAAAATATTTCACTTTTTCTTTTTTGATAAAACTATTTATATGAGCTGTTTAGTACAGATGTTTTTAGTTTTCGTGTTTCCGTTGAGTGTGTTAAGCTTAAATAAAATGCCTCGAGTCCGAAGACGTCCACAATATCACCATTTGAGCGATTTTGACCGGGGTCGAGTTGTTGCTTTGAACGAGATGCCTCAAGAAGACATCGACCATCTCATTTTGTCGATGCCCAGACGTCTACAGGAGTGTATACAGCAAAGGGGTCGCCAAACACATTATTAATTTTTCTTAGATTGTTTTTTAATAAAATTTCTTGAAAATGTAATCATTTTATTCTTGATGTAAGACTACGATACTGGCAAAAAATCAAGTTAAAATAATAACTCCTTTTGGGTGTTACGCTTCTAATGTCATTGAGTATATATCTATTTAACCGTGCATCGATTTTTGTTATAAATTCACATATGAAAATTGACAATGTTTATAAATTAATTACTCGTTAATTACACACACTATTTTTTTGAAAATCTATACTTCAGGGTTTTAAAGTATGAGGAACATGATGCAGTACCTAGTTTTTTAAACATTTAAAGTTGAAAATTACCTCCCCGCGCACACCCGTTACCGCGCTGCCTTCAATCGGCCACACTGTGCGCTGTAAATTTTCAGGCATTCGTCAATTTTGTTAAAGCAATTAGTTTGAAGTTTCGAACGAGTGTTTCCACTCCCAGATTAAGCATGAAGTAAAATTTCGAGTTTAGAAAAGCCTGAAAATTTGGTTTGGTCGCGTAGCGCGAAATTTTACTTCATGCGCCACGCGTATTAAACACTGAAATATTGCGAAGATAGACATACACTTAAAAATACTTTTTCAAAATGAGTAGTAATCAAAATATTTAAATAACAAAATATTTACATGTTTCTTCACACATTGTCAAGTCGGGTTTGGCGACTAATGGCGATTAATGGGTTAATACAATATTGTACATGTATTGAATATCTATATTGATGAATCAATGGTGTTCATAATTGAAACAACATTGTACATGGATAAAATATCTATATTGAATGTTAAATGGTATTCATTATTAATACAATATTGTACATGGATTTAAGTAATTTTAAATATACACAATGTAGACGCTGTACATTTTCAGGCATTCGTCGATTTTGTTAAAGCAATTAGTTTGAAGTTTCGAACGAGTGTTTCCACTCCCACATTAAGCATGAAGTAAAATTTAGAGTTTAGATAAGCCTGGAAATTTGGTTTGGTCGCGTAGCGCGAAGCGCGGGGCGACCAAACCAAATTTTCAGGCTTTTCTAAACTCGAAATTTTACTTCATGCGCCACGCGTATTAAACACTGAAATATTGCGAAGATAGAAATACACTTAAAAATACTTTTTAAAAATAAGTAGTAATCAAAATAAAATAACAAAATATTTAAATTTTTCTTCACACATTGTCAAGTCAGGTCAGGCGACTAATGGCGATTAACGGGTTAATACAATATTGTACATGGATTATATATCTATATTGATAGATCAATGATGTTCATTATTGATACAATATTGTGCATGGACCAAATATCCATGAATTGAAGGATCAATGGTATTTATTTTTGATACAATACTGTACATGCATTAAATATCTATATTGAACGATCAATAGTAAATATTATTGATACAATATTGTACAGGTATTGAATATTTATTATTGAGTGTTCAATTATATTTATTATTGACACAATATTGTAGAGAAATTGAATATCTATCATTGATTGTCATTGTAGATACAATATTGAAAACTGAATTACTTTTATACTGGATTTATACAATACTGTATCTATAATAAATATTAATATAATATCAATAAACGTAAATTAGATTGTAACAATATTTTTTGTTTTATTGTATAATTTTAAGTTTACGTTTTATCAATTTTTTATATTCTACATTTTGTATTTTTTATATGTTACCTTGTAATTAGGATTAGTTTCCTGTGGGTAATAAATATATTATTATTATTATTACTATTTACAATTTCAAGATATGAACATTGAGTGTTCAATTATATTTATTATTGACACAATATTGTATAGAAATTGAATATCTATCATTGATTTTTATTGTAGATACAATATTGAAAACTAAATTACTTTTATACCGGATTTATACAATATTATATCTATAATAAATATTAATATAGTATCAATAAACGCAATTTAGATTGTAAAAATATTGTGTGTTCATTGATTAACAATTTCAAGATATAAATATAGACACAATATTGCTATAACGTAAACTCAAAACTCATTTCTAATAGGGATTGTTGATGATGTTGATAAAAGGTTTAACGGGAGCGATGGCAGTCCTTCCAATTCTTTTTTAAACCTGAACAGTACCTTTCTCAAAATGAGACAAATTATTTTGCACTTACTTCTGTTAACTGTTTGCCGTTTCTGCTAAAAACCTGTGCTTCGAATAAATCTGATTTTATGGTATTTTGACGTTGACCTAAATAAGAAATCATAGAGTTTCAATCTATAAGGTGTGAATAATCGTATAAAATTGAAAACACGGGATATATTGAGTCAAACTTTCTAAAAGCTTAATGAAAGTTATGGAACATCATTAGGCCTGTTCATCAAAATATTCAACATTCAACATGTTTGGATTTGTTTGTGCTGTATGTAGGTGTCTAATAAACGGTACTCCGGTCGGTCTATTTTTTAAATTGCAAAAAATCCCAAACATATTCACGATTAACAATCCGCTAATCAGAAAATTTCCCAAAAGTTGCCAATAAACTCCCAACTGTTGTCTTTGATGAAGGGGCCCATTGATATTTTATTAATTTTCCTGTGCATTATAGTATAAATCATACCCTAATATCTGTCTGACAGTTGTATTTTCACCCAAAAACTAAAAGTACATACTTTGGTGGGTATTTTCCATCACTTAAAGATAATAATAAGATTTACACAAGCACTCACATCCAGACTCAATTCGTAAATGAATAGATGCGTCATTGAGCTTTAACTATTAGGGCACTTTAAACGCTGTGTAAACATTTTGTGGGTGTTTTTTTTTTTTTAATAATAAGATTTCCGATAAATTCAACTGTTTCTCTCTACGTATATTTGGTTTAAAATTGTAGAAAAAATAGATTTTTCGACTTTTGTCCATTGTTGGCCACACTGTGCGGTTCCTCCATTCTTTTAAAGAGCCAGTTCGCCCCTGTATTTAAAACAAATACATAATTTTACTGATAAATTAAATAATAAATATGTATAATAAATAATAATAATAATCATATTTTTTGACTTAGCATTATTTAGTTTAATTTGATTATATAGCCAAATAAAGCCAAGTTTAAAGAGGCATGTTAATTTAACAATAAAACACTTTATACTTATTTACTACACTTTTGATAATAATGGCATGCTAAAGTTGCCGAAACTGCAGTCACGAAAAATAAAGAAGTATTATACAAACAAAGTGTAAAGTGTTTTATTATTGTTATTATTATTAATCAAAGGGATTTATTTTATTCCACAACCGATCAAATAAAACGGATATCCGTCCAGTGATTAACCTAAACCCATTATCAATGCATAGTACAATAAAAAAAATGTTCACGTTATCTTTATTTTCTAGACCTTTCAAAACAGATAATAATTTTTATGGATATTCCCGAAATATCTCGAGGCCTTCTTTGATATTTTTATCACTGACTGGTAAGAGCAAAATCGAGTGATAACGAGCGGTTTTCCTTCATTCATGACTTATCATCTTGCTTATGCACCTTGAAGTCAATTTCCATTAGTGATAATATCAACACCTATTGTTGATACCGGCGTTATCAATATTTGCATAAGGTCGAAAATTAAAAAAAAGATGTTTCATCGCATATAGGTAAATTTAAGAGTCGAAGATGGTTAAGGCTCTTAATTTTTGCTAAAATCCATGATCTCTTAATTAAAATACTTAAAATAGTTGAAACTTGACAGTGATAGTTAGTGAACAGAGAGTGTCACTAACAGTAGACAGTCAAAACAGTAGATTCACTGTCAAAACACCTGCCGTTTTGACAGTGAATCCACTGTTTTGATACTTGTGCTACTATTTTACTATTTACAACAATGATTCTTAACCGAGAATTCTGACCTCTTGTCAGATTTTCGTCTATCATATACCATGCTATCGTTTAAATTATGATTTAGAGTAGGCGGCATTTTTTTTGTGCAGTTTCCCAGAATGCTAGTTCAATAATGGAATAAATTTGAGGTTATGGCAAATTATGTGTTAACAGTCAGTACCAACAGAGTAAAAAGGATTCACGAATCACGACTCCGAATCGCCTCGAATCACGAATACTCGAATAAAGGATTAGATTTTCGTCTATCATATACCGTGCGATCGTATAAATTATGATTTAGAGTAGGCGGCATTTTTTTTGTGCGGTTGCCCAGAATGCTAATTCAATAATGGAATAAATTTGAGATTATGGCAAACTATGTGTTAAAAGTCAGTACCAACAGAGCTGGGACGAATCCTCGTAAAAAGGATTCACGAATCACGACTCCGAATCACCTAATATGATTCGAATCACGAATACTCCAATAAAGGATTAGATTTTCGTCTATCATACACCGTGCGATCGTTTAAATTATGGTTTAGAGTAGGCGGCATTTTTTTTTGTGCGGTTGCCCAGAATGCTAATTCAATAATGGAATAAATTTGAGGTTATGGCAAACTATGTGTTAACAGTCAGTTCAACAGAGCTGGGACGAATCCTTGTGAAAAGGATTCACGAATCACGAATCCGAATCACCTAATATGATTAGAATCACGAATACTCGAATAAAGGATTCGTAAGAGACAAATATGATTCGAATCAAAGATTCGAATCCTGTTTTTTCGAATCACGAATACAAATCCTTTAAGAATTAATTTGATTTTATAATTTTTTGCCACCATTAACATATAAATATCGTTATCAGTTGTTTTAACAGAAATATTCAAAACCTAATTATTTATTATTAACACTGAACATCGTTGACAACAGACGAAATATCTGTGTTACTCCGATTAAAGATGTATTTGTGTGTTTCGAACTTCACTTCAAATCAGTGTCTTGTACGCGTGGCGCATGAAGTAAAATTTTGAGTTTAGAAAAGCTCGTGAAAATTTGTTTTTATTTATGTATTTATTTACGGAAAAATCCATTTTTATACATTTAAATATGTTCGTTACATTTTTTAAGAAGATTCGAATATTTATAAAAGGATTTGAATATAAGTTTTCGAAGCCTTTTGTAAGCAAAAGGATTTGAATACTTACAAAAGGATTTGAATCGTCGAAAATAATTTTAATTAATTGTGAGGATTAATATGAAAAATTTTGTTTGTGTGTTTTTAAATTTTTCGTTAAATCACTGTTTCATACGCGTGGCGCATGAAGTAAAATTTCGAGTTTAGAAAAGCCCCGTGAAAATTTGTCTCGGGTCGCTGCGCGACCCTCGACAAATTTTCTACTCGGGGCTTTTCTAAACTCGAAATTTTACTTCATGCTTAGCCTGGGAGTGGAAACACTCGTTCAAAACTTCAAATTGAACTCTATTATAAAATCGACGAATGCCCAAAAATTATGTAAAGAAAAAATTCACTGAAATGTCGAAAAACTTTAACATTTTAGATTGTGGCTACCATGTCAGTTGTAATGTACCCATCTGTATATTTATTTCATTTATATAATTTAATACTTTAGTATCGTGCATTTTTGATAATCATATTTAAAGTTATTTATGTTTGTTTCACTTATTGGTGTTTGTTGTTTATTTTTACTTAAATATTATTCATTGCTAAATGTTATTATCAGAATGCATTTGCTAATGCTAGAGCACAGATAAGCCTGGGAAGAATAAATAGTTAATTAGAATTTGTACTTAATGGAAAAATCCGCTAAAGATGATAAAGTTCAACCCGGCCTATGCGTGCTCTTTCTTACGCATTGTTTGCTTAACGAAGAACCATTATTCATTACTATTAGATTTTATTTCGGGCACTTCTGATTTGACTCTCGAACGCAAGACAGTAAAAATATTACTTACTCCGATTAAATTCAATAAACTTCGTTAAGCCAGCTAGTTAAAGTTTCTAAATATATTGTATTGTAATATTCACAAGTTTCTCAGTTAAGAAAATAGAATTGATATTCGTTATATAAAAACATCAAGTTATTTTAACCTCACCCAGAATAAAAGAACCTACTTAATATTTAAATAAGTGTTAAATATTGAAAATACCAAATAATTAACATTACACAGTTTTACTTCAAATGATGTTAAACAAAATTTTCGAAATTAGATTATCATCTTTAAAAACATTTATAATCATTTAATGTTCTTATTAAAGCAATCAGTTTGAACTTTCGAACGAGCGTTTCCACTCCCAGACTAAGCATGAAGTAAAATTTCGAGTTTAGAAAAGCCCCGCGTAGAAAATTTGTCGAGGGGCGCGCAGCGACCCGAGACAAATTTTCACGGGGCTTTTCTAAACTCGAAATTTTACTTCATGCGCCACGCGTATAAAACAGTGATTTAACGAGAAATTTAAAAACACACAAAACAAATTTAGTATGTTAATCCTCACAATTAATTTGAATTACTTTGGACGATTCAGATCCTTTTGTAACTATTCGAATCCTTTTGTAAGTATTCGAATCCTTTTATAAATATTCGAACCTTTTATGAGGATTCGAATCATCCGCATTTGGATTCGAATACGAATCTTTTTAAAAAATGTAACGAATCCGGATCACGAATCGAGTTTAACTAAAAATAATTTATTGAATTTCGATTTGGGGCCCTTAAATAATCCGCTTTTAAATTTGTTACCGCCATAAACATAACTCAATAAAATCCAAATGTGAACCCACCCTAGGTCTTCCCTTAATCCTGGTTTTTCCCTTTAATCCACTGTAGGTGTAAAGAAGCCGGACAGCAGTTGTTATTGATAATGAGTGCTTAGTATTCGAATCCTTTTAGAGGATTCAGAAGAGGCATTCGAATACTTTAGTTAACCTGGATGATTCGTGATCCGGATTCGTTACATTTTTTTAAGAGGATTCGTATTTGAATCCCAATCTAATTTAAAATTCAAAGCCTACTCTAAATCATGTTTTAAATGATCGCACAGTACGTTGATCTATTTATTCCTAGCGCCCGATTGTAGTTTGTTTCTGATTTTATTAAATTTTTAAAACATTATGACCCACCTTGTATATTGAATTACATTTATTTGGTCCTGATTCTTATGAAAAAGAAAAACACCATCTGATTATATTCCGTGTATTTTATATGCACGTGCAAAATAAAAATGTACAAAGTATTACAATAAAGAACGATTGTTCATATACAATAAAATCCACGTAAACGCTCCATTAAAATATTCTATTATACCGTGACTCACTTCATTCAATATTAATGCAAAGCAAGTTTATTTTTAATCAGAAAAAAAAACAAGAACAATGGCACTGCCGATTGAATTATGTGAATATTGTGTTCGCGTTCAACTTTTAAATTGGAATCGATGTTTTTCGCATCTCACGTACGTTTGCATCCGCTTACGAAAACGTAAATAGCACGATTTAAAAGTCATGAATCCATCAAAAAACTTTACATATACATATATACTGAATGCTGTGAGATGTTTACGAATTTAAGTATTTACTGTTAATTGAATAAATAAACTTAATAAAACAGTAACACTTTCTTCAATAAAAAAAATAGTTTCGCTAATTGTACATTTCGAACACTACGTGCTCATGATCAATAGCTTAATTGAATGTTTAAATCAGTGGTTCCTAACCAGTGGTTCGCGATAAATAAAATATTTAAGGAACATTCCATCAAGATTTTAAAAAATGTTGATTACAATTAGTGACGGGAATATTCGAGATATTTTAATAATCGTTTATTTTGGATCGAGATATTTTAGTAATCCATTTCTAGATCGATTATTTTTACTAATAGTATAGTAAAATCGATTATTTTATTGAAATAATAGCCGTTTTTTCTGCATTTTACTTCTACTCTGGTGGTGATATAATTCGAATAAAAATCATCTATTATTACGATTATAAAATGAATCGAATGCTTTGAGATTCCTCAAATGATTTGATTATTCGCTCTATAAATAACCCACTGAGCAAATCCATTTAAGTAATGTTTCATCAACATTAAAACAACGTTTAATGTTGCTACAATGTTGATATAACGTTATTTGTTTGTTTTTTGCACAGTGGGAAAAGAAATATTACACTATTCAGATTAAATCAGAACCAACCAAGCGAATTTAAATTTAAAACCTAAATTTAAATTTAAAACAAAAAAGAAAGCTCCCTGGCTAACTGACACCATAAAAGATATGATGAAAGTACGCAATAACAGTTACACTAAATTTAAAACAACGAAAAGTCCAAATGATTTCACTTACTATAAACGCTTAAGAAATATTGTGAACTCTGCTGTTACCCATGAAAAAAAAGCTTATTTTACACATATCATTAATACCAACAGGAAAAATATGTGGTCATGTTTTAAAAGTAATGATGTTGTTGTAAAAAAACGAACTGCCATTCCAAATAATTTAAAGGACGTTAATGGCTACAACAATTACCTTATTAACTCGGTAAAAAGTCAACCGAATGACTCTCTTATTACTTACTATTGTCAAAATATCCACCCCAACGTCTCAAGTCATTTTTCTTTAAAACTAGTCAATAAGGAGATCATTGAAGATATTATCTGTCATATAAAAACAAAGGCTGTTGGTTCTGATGAAATAAACATCAACAGGATTAGATTATGCTTTCCCTATATTATCCCATACATAACACATATAGTTAATTGCTGTCTTGAACAATCAGTCTTTCCGACCATATGGAAGCACGGTAAAATCCTACCCATTCCTAAAACAACCCCTCCTAATAGTTTCAAAGATCTCAGACCAATCTGCATTCTACCGACCTTATCAAAGATTTTAGAACGCATAATAAAAAATCAACTTCTGGATTTTCTTGACAAGCACCAACTCATTCCTTCAGCTCAATCCGGTTTTAGGCCAAATTATAGCTGTACAACTGTTTTACTTAATGTCACAGACGACATAATTTCCTCATCGGATAATGGCGTACTCACATCAATCGTACTGCTAGATTATAGTAAGGCTTTTGACACTATCAATCACGATATCCTTATAGCTAAACTTCACTATCTAGGACTTACTAATTCATCAATAAACTTGATTAGTTCTTTTCTAAAAGGTCGTACCCAGTTTGTACAGATAGACGACGCAATCTCAAATACATGTAGTGTGGAGGCGGGTGTTCCTCAGGGATCCATCTTAGGACCAGTTTTATTTTGTGTTTATACTTCCTCTCTACCGTCAGTATTAAATCATTGCTCCGTAAATGTATACGCTGATGACACACAACTATCATACGCATTCAATATTAATGATATATCCACCGCTAACCTCAACATTAACTCTGACATCAGTAAGCTAGTCGATACATCGCACAATCATTGACTTATAATAAATCATCATCTAAATCATCAGCTATGCTTTTCGGTCCAAAAAAATTAATTCAAATAGCAAAATCAAAATTAAAAATCAAAATAGGTAATGCAATACTCCCTTTCGTTGACTCTGTACGAAACCTAGGTCTAGTAATTGATGATAAGCTACGGTTCAAATTACACATCAATAAATGCATATCTCGTGCATATATTAATTTAAAAATGATTTACTCTAACCGTAATGTGTTGACCCTAAAAACTAAGCGACTGCTATGCGACACTTTGGTACTTAGCCACTTCAACTTTGCGGATGCCGTATACAATGCCTGCCTAGACTCTGTAACAACGAAACGCATACAAAAGGTCCAGAATGCCTGTATTAGACTTATTTTTGGCATACGCAAATTTGACTACATCTCAAGTAAACTTGAAGAGCTGAACTGGCTAGATATGGCGGAGCGCAGATTGTTACATTGCTGTGTGATATATAAGAAAATTGTTGAGAACCGCACACCCCCCTACCTCTACAACAAGATTGTTTATCGGCTGATGTCCACAATATCAATTTGAGGTTTAGAGGAACCATCTCACCTCCTAAATTCAAAACCACCTTTTTTAAGAGGTGTTTTAAATACAATATATACAAAATTTTTAATAAAATTCCCTCTCACCTCAAACAACTGTCACCCTTTACTTTTAAAAAAGCCATGTCCCGACAAATTAGATCTAAAATTCTAGGTATCTGATTTGATTGGAATTTTTTTTTTCATTTAATTAAAGTTGTATCTTTTGTTTGTTCATTTAATTTTTAAGACTTATTATTATAATTATGTACTCCTCTATGGATTATCTTTCTTACCGAAGCAGGTTAAGTGGAAGAGCAACTAAAGTCATACAGACTGGTTGAACTTCACCTGCACTACTGTATGCTATTCTCTTTTGTAATATTCCTGAATTTTTGAATAAAGACAATTTATTATTATTATTATTATATATTAAATCAGAAGTTTATGTAACGCGAGATCAAACGTAAAATAAACTTGAATTGGATGTGGAACTTAAATATATGTAATTAGTATATGTTTTTGAACTTCACAATATTTCAGTATCTTTTACGTCTGGCCCATTAAAAATTCGGAATGCGAACATTATTTATATATGACCTACATCTTGTTCATTATCATCACTATCAGATTAATTATGAATAACCAATGGACTTTAAAATATACTAGTGTTTTACGTAGTTGGCGCATGAAGTAAAATTTCAATTTTCTGGCTTTTGAAACTCGAAATTTTACAGACATGCTTAATACTTTCATGCTTAATAAAGAAGTAGAAATACTCGCTCAGCAAATTTTAATTGCATTAATACAAATACTAACTGCGTAAAAACGTATTCATTTTATCAAATAATTGACTTATGTCCGCTTCGATTTAGAATAGAATCATACGACTAAAAAAACTGAAAAATTAAATGTAGCTACATTAGTATTTTCTTAAATTAATTTCTCATCTGGCACTTAGTGAAACATTACAATATGTAAAGTTATTTTAGTTAAAAAAACACTTGGTATTGTTTCACAAATTAAAACTTTATTCTGACTAGTTCCGCACTGTTAGACCATCTTTAAAGGAATGTACAGACAAAATTATTGTCTAGATATATATACAAATATTTTTGTTTTTGGTAATAAGGGAAGTCGAAATTGGGAAATTCCAAATCTTCTCGTGAAACAATACCAAGTGTTTTTTTTTAATTTAAATAACTTTACATACTTTAGAATATTTTATTTTATGTTATATGCGCATTTCGAACACAATAAAATATAGTGAAGTAAGGAATAAAGCAATTAAATATACTTAAAACAACTTTATGTAGCTAAAAAAAGAATATCTAGTAGATTTCGATTTGAAATATCAGTAAGACGTAACTGCTCGATGATTTTGTAGCTTAGTTCAAAGGTTACTGAAATGGTTTAAATATTTATTTATTTCGAAAGCGGAAAATCTCTAATTTTATACATTGATTACAAAATCTAACTTATATCTAATTCCTAAATTCTATTTACTGAAAAATAGGTATATTATACACAATAATGAGGAAAACAAAATATTGAAGTGATTGAGTTATATCGTTAGAAGTTTATTCATTTCTTAACCTGCATAACTTAACTAGCGATCAGTTTTATTTTAAAAACTGAAAGCATATTGAGAAATTTTGGAGATAATAGGTTTTGTTTCAAACAGCAAAACAGTTCAAACAAAGAAAAACAATAGTGTTTATTGTTTTTTGTTTAAACTGTGTTGCTGTTTGAATCAAAACTTATTTACAATTAAATGGTCATTGAGAATTTTATGAAAAAATGACAAACGGTTATTTTTTATTTTCTCTGAACATTAATTTCTTCTTGATATCACACTCTGTCCTAAAAAAGACTGTCAAATCAGAACTGTAATTTTGTTGGACTTTTGGAATTTAAATCTAAAATCGATTAACTAGAAGTTGAAGTATGAAGAAAATTGAATTTAGAAAATAGTAATTTAATATTTTTTACAGAAAGTAATCAATCAATTAAGTAGTAATTATTTTGCCTTCTGTGTTTTTTTTTTTTTTGTAAAAGCATTCAATAATATCCTAGAGAGTGTTTCCTTGATTAGGCATGAAGTAAAATTTCGAGTATAGAAAAGTCTGCAAATTTGGTTTGGTCGCGTAGCGCGTAGCGTTTTAACAATATAGAACATTCTCGGTCAATAAAACGACAATAAACTTATTGCGTTAACTTTCAATGGTTTTAATGATTAAACAAACGAGTGTCTTCCACTCCCAGGTTAAGCATGAAGTAAAATTTCGAGTTTAGAAAAGCCTGAAAATTTGGCTCGGGCGCGTAGCGAAGCGAAGCGACCGAGCCAAATTAGGCTTTTCTAAACTCGAAATTTTACTTCATGCGCCACGCGTATAAATCGCTGATTTAGTCTAAAGTTCAAAATCATACACATACATCAACTTAAATTACAATGAAATACGTCTTAATAAATACATTTTTGTTCAATTATTTGACGAGAAAAATACACAAAAACAAAACATCAAGAGTTTTTGACATAAATTGACATTACATTTCTCTGTAATTAACGGTATCAATTATTGAGAAAAGTAATGTAATTTTGTAGCAAAAACGATTGACGTTTTATGTACTTTTCACGTCAAATTATAAAACAAACATGTATTTTTTGCGAAGAAATTAATAAATAAATTATTGATGAAATTACCATTAATTATTATAATACAGGGTGAGTCACTAAGCGGAAATCGGTCTATAGTGGGCGTATCGTTGAAAATAGCAAAAAAAGTTCAAATAAAAGTTGTTCAGAATCAAATTTTTCATAACTTAAAATTATTGCTAAATATGGCGGCCTTGCGGTTATGCCGGAAGTAAACACCAACTTCCTTATTTTGAACATTGAGTCTCAGTTGAACCGTTTTCGAGTTATTTCTTTTTTTTGGATAAATTTGACGATTTCAGAGCTCGACGCAATTAACAATATCTTCAAAACGAAATAAGTCAGAGTTGTGCGGCTGACGGTTTTGGATTCGGAAAGAAATGTAGTATTTGCTTAAGTTTTTGCCATCAGTCAGATTTTCTAAATTGTTTTGAAGATATTATTAATGGCGTCGAGCTCTGAAATCGTCAAATTTATCAAAAAAATGAAATAACTCGAATAAGGTTCAACTGAGACCCAATGTTTTGTGAATAAACTCATGTTTATTTTTAACGAGCAACCCAAATATGTAAAAATATATAGGGTGTTCTATTTAAAATAAGAAAGTTGGTGTTTACTTCCGGTATAACCGCAAGGCCGCCATATTTAGCAATAATTTTGGGTTATGAAAAACTTGATTCTGAACAACTTTTGTTTGAAACTTTTTTTGCTATTTTCAACGATACGCCCACTATAGACCGATTTCCGCTTAGTGACTCACCCTGTATAACGAGTGTCTGTAAACTGTTGGCATCTCGGTTGCAAAACAAATTACATATCTTAGATTAAGTCATACGATCCAGTGAATCTCGGAAACGTCAAATAAATTTAATAATATGTCTGATTACGACGTATGTTTCTGAAGTCAGTACCTACTGGGATGCCGACAGTTTATAGACACTCGTCGGAATAAAGATTTAATTGTGAAACAATACCAAGTGCCTTTCCTTAAAATTATTGCTAAATATGGCGGCCTTGCGGTTATGCCGGAAGTAAACACCAACTTCCTTATTTTGAATGGAACACCCTATATATTTTTACATTTTTGAATTGCTCGTTAAAAATAAACATAAGTTTATTCACACAACATTGAGTCTCAGTTGAACCGTTTTCGAGTTATTTCTTTTTTTTTTGATAAATTTGACGATTTCAGAGCTCGACGCAATTAACAATATCTTCAAAACGAAATAAGTCAGAGTTGTGCGGCTGACGGTTTTGGATTCGGATAGAAATGTAGTATTTGTTTAAGTTTTTGCCATTAGTCAGATTTTCTAAATTGTTTTGAAGATATTAATGGCGTCGAGCTCTGAAATCGTCAAATTTATCAAAAAAATGAAATAACTCGAATACGGCTCAACTAAGACCCAATGTTTTGTGAATAAACCCTTGTTTATTTTTAACGAGCAACCCAAAAATGTAAAAATATATAGGGTGTTGGTGTTTACTTCCGGTATAACCGCAAGGCCGCCATATTTAGCGATAATTTTGGGTTATGAAAAACTTCATTCTGAACAACTTTTGTTTGAAACTTTTTTTACTATTTTCAACGATACGCCCACTATAGACCGATTTCCGCTTAGTGACTCACTCTGTATAACGAGTGTGAAAAACAAATTACATATCTTAGATTAAGTGATACGATCCAGTGAATCTCGGAAACGTCAAATAAATTTAATAATATGTCTGATTACGACGTATGTTTCTGAAGTCAATACCTACTGGGATGCCGACAGTTTATAGTTATTTTGTATTATATTAGTATTAATAATTATCTTTTTACGAAGTGTACATATTTTAAATGACTCGTTAGAAATGCAAAGTAATTGTCAAATGTTATACAGGGTCAAGGCCGTCGCTAGAAAAACAAATTCGGGGCGGAATATCAACATTTCGGGGGAGGTTACTGCTAAAAATATTGTTTTTTCTCTTTCAGGGGCGCTTTTACATACCAAAATTTAACATTTTGAAAATTTCGGGGGTGGGGGGGGTTAAACCCTCTTATCCCCCCCCCGACTAGGGCCTTGTACAGGGTGTTAAATTTTATGAGATGTGACAATACATTTTAATATAACATATAACCCTAAGTTTCGAACAAAAATTTCTGTTCTGTTCAATTGTGTAAAAATTGAATCTTGTTGCCATAAGAAAAATTGAACTTTGATATCGTATTTTTTAAATGGGACACCCTGTACAAAGTTTGTTCATTTTTTCATTTTCCTCGGATGTTATTTGGGGTACATTTTAAATTTAAGCTCGTTATCGTTCTAATAAATAAAATAATAGAAAAATAAATACTTTGGACGATTTTTAATTTTATCGCCATATCTTGAAAATAAATGACGCTAGATGCAATTTGTTAACGTAGTTTTATTTAGTAATAAAAACGAGAATTGTATCTAGTACTACCATAAGTAAACCACCGCTCCGCTGGAACTACCTGCGGGTACCAAGCTAAAGCCCGCACAAAGCGTGAGGGATTGTTAAAATCAAAATTATTTTTTTTTTCAAAATATCCAAGGGGCACCCCCCCACTCCTTGATTCGAAATTTAACATTGAAACCCGCATAAGTCTGTCCTTTTCCCACTCATAGCTTTTGATAGCCAGTGCATCCAAAATATTCCTAAATTGCTGAAAACTAAAAAATATTTATTGCTCCGGTCCTACTTGAGATAGATCAATGAATTTTTTAGCATTTATAGAGATTTTTATTACCTATTCATTGTTTAACTTCCAATTGTTGTACTATAAATAATAGCGGAGCTAAAAAATAAAAATTGTATTTTTAATTCGCCGTTTCAGCCTGAAAAGCGGTTTTGCAGCGCAGGAAAAAATACCAATTTTCGTCCTAATAGAGCTGGATCAATAAAACTTTAGCATTTATGCAGATTCGTATTGCCCATTTATAGTCCAACTTCCATTGTTCTACTATAATTATGACCGAAGTAAAAAAATAAAAATGGTCGTTTTTCGTGATTTCGAAATATTTTAGCAAATATCCAAAAGATAAGAAGCGATCCGAGGTATATTAAAGGTACTACCCCAAAGTACATTCGATTAAAATTTCAGCCCTCTACGATAAACTCAGAGGGAATGGTGAATTTTTTTCTTCGATTTTTCGGTAAAAAATGCCATTTTAAAAATTTTGAAAATTATTAAACTTTGTGAATTTTTGACGGACCCCCTGGGCTCCTCAGTAAGGGCGCATGGGGCACACCTTAATGAGTGACCTATTGGTGTGAGTATTTTTTTCAATCGGATAAATCATCGCGTAGGCGAACAAAATTTCGAAGAACCAGACCGGATATTTTCTCGATTATAATGAGGCCCCGGTAAAAAGTTCGGACATCAATGGGCTACAAGATTCGAATATTTTTTTGGAGCTTTCGTTCGGCCGCTATATTACTTCAAAGTTAAGGGATATTTTGGTTTCAAAAAACCGTTGCCACCCCCGAGAAGGAGATCGGAGGCGCGGCTGGTATAATTCTTGTAGAGCACGCCAAGAACTACAGTTTGCTGGAAAAAAAAGTCAACGTAGCTCATCGCATAAAGCCGTTATTAAGGTCCAAAGTTTAAAATTGTTTTAAATAATTGCTCGCCCCCGGGGGGCGGCAGAAGTCCGATTAAAAATGTATTTGAAGGCAAATTGCAAGGCGCATCCGATGCCGTTGATTGCAATTCGATCGGACGTCGCAGCTCGAAGCTACGGCGAAAAATGTGAACATTTGGAAAACGGCTCCCAAATTACATCGTTTTTTTTTCTCCGCCCCCAGTGGACCGATTTTATTCTGCTTGTCCGCTTGCAATGTAAAACAGTTGGGACTACTACCTGATTTTTTTTAGTGGCCGTAATGTCTATGGTTTCGACAGTGACCTCACCGTCCCTTCCGCGTTTTTGCGAAAATGTCGACGTTTTTTTTCTTTTTTTCATCCCGCCCCTGGGGGCGGTAGAATTTCTTGTAAAAAATCCTCGTTCATAGACTTTTTTGCGCTCTTTCCAAATCTGAAAACCGCGATTTTTTTATCTCCGGCCGTTTTGGCGGAAAAAATTTGCAAAGTCGCGAGTTTGCCCCCGCCCCTACGGGGGATAGTTTTCAGAGTTCTGATAGTTTTGCCTCGGGGTGCCTGCGGCCCCCCTTGCAAAAGGAGAAGACTGAAACGGCTCTGGAAGTACGTTTTTGCAAAAAAAAAATATGGATACTTTTGTCTAGTTTAACCGTCTTCGCGTCTCTAATACTTTACGAAATCACAATGGTGAGCACGATAAAACAAACGAACGGTATACAATTTTGTTTCTACATTAAATATTAATATAGTAACAATATATGCAATCTATATTGTATGCACATTGAATATATATTATCCTTATTTTGAATAAAGACGGTATGGTTTCTATCTTGAATATTAATATAGGAGCAATATATGCAGTCTATAATGTTTTTGTATTAAATATTATTATAGTAACAATATTTGCAATCTATATTGTTTCTGTGCACATTCTATGCACATTGAATACCAGTTTTGATGTAATAATCAAGATATCGATATAGATATAATATTACTTCAAGATTCATTCCTACTAGGGTTTTTGAATGATTTGTATTCTAACTCCTTTCAATTTCAATTTTATTTATTTCCAAAAAGAATAAGTACATAGCATTCATGGGTGTCATTTGGTTGCGATGGTTGTAAACGATAATATTTAGTAAACATAAAATTAGAACCTATCATCTAGCATATAAATGTTGCAGAGGTAAAAATACATATCAATAAATATAAAACTTAATATCTAGGGCTAAAGCAAATAATAAATATAAAACTTAATATCTAGGGGTAAAGCAATAATTATTTAAAATACAATTGAATAGACTTAGTGTCTATTAGTAAAAGTATTAAAAAACATTGTATAAGGACAGTGCACAAAATAATTTAGTTTAAAATGTAATAGATTAAAAACTTAATATTTACATAACAAAACTTATGATCTAAAAAAAAACATATTAAAAGATTTAAAATAAAAATCAATGTTTAGGTATTTGTTTTCTCTAAAAAGTAATTTAATTCATTTCAAGTTAATTACATTTAATGACTTACCCTTAACGAGTGTTTTCCACTCCTAGATTGAGCATGAAGCAAAATTTCGAGTTTAGAAAAGCCTGAGAATTTGGTTTGGTCGCGTAGCGCGTAGCGCTACGCGACCAAACCAAATTTTCAGGCTTTTCTAAACTCGAAATTTTACTTCATGCGCCACCTGTATAAAATACTGATTTAAAGTAAAATTTTTCAGCACATACATTCATAAATATACGTAATTAGATATCCAATTTAGTATTTCTAAGTAAATGGTCTTACAAAGACTATATTGGTTTAATGTGGATATCTAATTGAGTATAATTATGAATGTTTGTGCGTCGATTTTGTTCGTTCTGCCTTTAAAACAAGTATTACTAATTTTTAACTAATCCTTGTAAGTTGTCTTCACATATCTTGTAAATGTTTGTATTTGTGCGCGTCCATAACAAACGAACATTTGCAAATACTATTATTTTTGTATGTGGATAGTAACTGCAAACACGAACGAATGTTTATACGCGTAGAACATGGGAAAATACAAATAAACATTCAATTCTGTTTGCAGTTTCAATCCAGATAAATCCAGATAAACATAATCCAGTTTGTAAATATTCGCGTTCGTTTGGTATAGACACACCTTTATTTTTAGATTATAATTTCTTCATGATTATCTCTCAATAACCTTTTTTTTCGTCTTATATTTAATTACACATTTCTTAATGTGTGACTATTTGCTTATTATTTCTTAATGTGTAATCACTGTTTGTTTTATGATAATCTCATTGATTTTTTTATGAATTTATAAAACTCAAGCATTCAGAATGTCCATAATTGTCCTATAGTTGTGAAGTTGGGTCAGGTTGAGTTCGACACCTGGGAGTGGAAAACACTCGTTCTGAATAAGTCATTAAATGTAATTAACTTGAAATGTATTAAATTACTTTTTAGATAAAACAACTATCTAAACACTGATTTTTATTTTAAAGATGTTAAAAACGCTAGTAGAAATGAATCTTGTAGCAATATAGTATCTATATTGGTTGTCTATCATATAACCTAAGATTAGCTAAATTTTTATATTAGGTTAGGTCATATGTTACTAATATTAAGTTATCAATTTTGTCAGGTTAAATTAGTCAGCCCAGCCACCAGTTAGATACTTAGGTTAATTCATAAGGCGATAAATTTGAAACTTCTAACGAGAGTCTTCCACTCCTTGATTAAGCATGAAGGAAACTTTCCATTTTAGAAAAGCCTTTAAATTTGGATTTGCCGACGCGTGGGCGAAGCGAGTCGCCCCGGCAAATATAAATTTTCAGGCTTTTCTAAACTCGAAATTTACGCCAGGCGTATAAAACACTGAAATATCGTGAAGTTCAAAATAGACTGCTTAAGCAGAATTCTGAAGCAGTATATTCGGAACTTCACTTGAAATCAGTGTTTTATACGCGTGGCGCATGAAGTAAAATTTCGAGTTTAGAAAAGCCTGAAAATTTGGTTTGGTCGCTCCGCGCTTCGCGCTACGCGACCCAACCAAATTTTCAGGCTTTCCTAAACTCGAAATTTTACTTCATGCTTAATCTGGGAGTGGAGCTTCAAAGCTTCAAATTAAATGTTATTCAAAAGCATCGAATGTTATAAATCGAGATATGTAAAGTTAAAATAAGAATTCAGTATGCATACATTAAGGATTTATTTAAAAAAAAACTTCAAATTCTATGAAAATATTTTTTTTATTGCAGCTTTAATGTTTTTAATATATTTATAAACAATTTCTTTAATTCACTTACGCAAATACAATTACTATATTTCAACGAAAATTGTAAATACTACACACGCACACACATACACACATAAATATCCGTTTCAATGAAAAATATTCCAAATAAATAGCATCATACTTGTGTTATTATGCGAACTTTCGCGATAGTATTGCAAAAAAACGTGGTCTAACCCGGATATTCTGGTGTGCACATACAAATTACTGCGATTTAACGGAATTTGAGTAAGTGTTTGAGTACAGCGGTTATTCTCAGAAATCAAACATGCCTAATGCATATTATTAGTTATTGTTATTACTAATCCATACCGCAGGTTTATTAATATTTGTAACTCGCTGACGTCTGAATTTTATTAAAATGTTATTCGTTCATCATACACTAATAAACAAAACAAATAAATTCGTCATTACATTTTTATTTGTCAAGTACTTGAATATAATTAATTAGCAAAGCCTCAAAATTCGGAATTGCCGGCGCGCTATGCTCAAAAAAATTGTCTTGGGTCGCTGCGCGGCCCCCGACAAATTTTCACGGGGCTTTTCTAAACTCCAAATTTTACTTCATGCGCCACGCTTATAAAACACAGATTTCAAGTGAAGTTTGGTAATACATAAATTTCGCAATATTTGCAAATTATACCGAAAACTAATCAATTTTATTTATTAGTATTTTAGTCCAATTTTCAGTGCAACGGTTATACTGTGCGCCGCCGCAGTTTGGTCGCAGGAAAAGCAGAGTGTTAAACACGTTTTGAACACTGCATTGCATGCTCATACCTTGCATTTACTCGCCCTGCGGACTCGTAAACGCAATTTGCTATTCGCATGCAATACGAAGCTTTCAAAAATTGTCAAACAATCTACTATTAAATAAATGTAATTATCTGTTTCAGGTTTAATTTATTAAATTAATAAAAAACATGATATTACTTCAATGCTTGTCACTCCGTAAATACATATTATTGACAACAATTTCATAATTATCATTGTCCTCCAAATCGCGAGCCTTGACATAAAAATACATCTATTTATAATGTAATCACACAGGAACACAAATCAAATTTCAGATATAATTGCTGGTTCCGTTTTTTCAGTATTAATTTCTTTTTGATAATAGGTTACTTAGAGACATTGAACCAACATTTTGTGATAAATACATTTAGCGGACTAATTATGCAAATAGTTCAAACTTTTCAGCGTAGTTTATTATTGATTTATAATTGCGTCAATGATATTTGATGTAATGAAGTTATAAATTTAATACAATGTGTAGTGTGTAATTATTGAAAGATTTTTAATTGAGGAAATGTCATATTTATGAGATGTATGACATTGATTATTAAATGAATACCTATTCTTCTTTAGTTAGTATAATATATGGTTGTTTTAAAGGTACATATTAAGGAATTGATTGATAGGGCTGATAAATGTTGAAAGTTTATCTTTACTTTTATATAAATAAAACAATTTAAACACTTTCAAATATGTATTGTATAACGCTACAATTGTTTCACCACACTGTGGCTTCTTCAGGCGAAGAAATGATAAATAAAATTTGCCGGTTCGGGTATATATACAATGTGTATGAGGGGCTGGGTTTTTAAAAAAAAAATGTAAATTTCATTTCTTCGCCTGAAGAAACACAGTACGTGTTTCGCCCGAACCAGCAAATTTTATTTATCATTTCTTCGCCTGAAGAAGCCACAGTGTGGCGAACAATTGTAGCGTTATACACTACATATTTGCAAGGAAACCCTAATGGTGCTGATGAATACCCACTTTCCCTCCGACTCTGGTAGGAAAGGGAAGGGAATTACAGATAGCCTCAGATATTATAAATCCCTGGTTGGAAGTAATATTTGAAGCCTGCCTAACTCTATCGTACACCCCCCAGAGATGAAAAGAGACAAATGTGGTGTTCATACCCCAAGCAGGGAAAATAAAGCACTTATCACCAAAGGACTCAAGAGGTTGGAGAGAGTAGTTGAAGCGTACATAAAGGAACGCATCAATCCAAACCTTTGGTCAACTAGCCAAGACGCTTATACTAAGGGCAGATCAGTGGACACGGCGCTGGACACCCTCATTAGCCAAGTTGAGAAGTCCATGTGCAATAAGGAGTTTACGTTGGCGGTATTTCTGGATATCGAAGGAGCCTGCAACTTTGTGCAGCCAGAAGCAATTCTGCCTGCCCTCAGAAACCTGCACATGGACGAGTCGATATGCCTCTTCATAGGGGAGCTGCTGACGGGGAGGCACGTTGTCTCCTCGCTGGGTGGCTCACACTCAAGAAGAGAGGTTAATAGGAGTACCGCTCAAGGGGGAGTCCTCTCTCCGCTACTATGGAACGTAGTCATAAATGACCTACTGAAAGAACTAGAGTCTGTAGGGTATACGGCAATCGCCTACGCTGACGATGTGACTCTTACGGTCTCTGACAAACACTTAAACATCCTATCCGAACTTATGGAGCAGGCACTCCGCTAGGTAACCCGCTGGAGTGAGAACTGTGGACTAGGGGTAAATCCCCTCAAAACTGAGCTTGTACTCTTGACCAGAATGCATAAAGTACCGAACTTTAAAGTTCCTACTCTAAACGGCACGCAACTGGTGGTAAAAGAGCAAGCTAAATATTTGGGCATTCTAATAGACAGAAAGCTTAGTTGGAAGCCCAATATCCAGGAGAGAGCACGGAAAGCGCTCGTCGCGCTGTACTTCTGTTAAAAAGCAGTGGGCAAAGACTGGGGACTTAAACAAACCGTTATTCACTGGATGTACACGGCCGTGGTAAGGCCCATTTTGTTCTACGGGGCCGCAGTCTAGTGGACTGCCCTGGACAAAAGGATCCACCAAACTGCACTCGGCAAGGCTCAGAGAGCCGGCGAATTGCTCATAACGGGGGCGGTCAGGTCCACCCTCTCCAAAACGCTAGATATAATACTAAATCTAGCTCCAGTCGATCTCTACTGCAGATATGCTGCAGCTACCACAGCGATCAGAATCAACTCAGTTGGGATATGGAGCACTAGCAAACAGGGCCATGGAAGGATCCTGAATGAGCTTGACGACATCTCCCTGAAGACTGACAACTGCACTCCAGAACCTAATTTTGAAAATAAGTTCTCCACTTCCATCCCGGACAAGACCAAATGGTTAGAGGGCAAGATAGTTCAAGGCAAGGACGTCTGGCTCTTTACGGATGGTTCCAAGTCTGAAAACAGAGTAGGGGTAGGAATCTTCTCACAAGATTTCAACCTCAAAAAGTCTTTTAGACTCCCAAACCACTGTAACATTCTCCAGGCAAAGGTCATGGCCATCCGAGTGGCAGTGGACTGGATCTACAAAAATAACCTTCAGCAGAACCACATCAGGTTCATTACTGATAGCCAAGCCTCCATTAAGATACTGAATAGTACGTACTGCACGTCGAAGGTGGTCAGAGACTGTAAAAAATCGCTAAATAGGCTTGCAAATAACTGTAACGTGGGACTCATGTGGGTACCTAGTCACAGTGATATCAATTCAATTGCCGACAACCTTGCAAGGAAGGGGGCAAGAATGAAGGACCTGTCTACTGAACTCTCCACTCACATTCCTCTTGTGGAATGCAAGAGACTACTTAGGGACCAGATGATAGCATCGATCAACCATAGGTGGAGAGAAGAAGATACGTGTCTCATAACAAGGCAGCTATGGCTTATATGGGATACTATAAACAGCAGCAGATTAATTGCACTTAGCAGAATCGACATAAAGAAGGCGGTAGGCATCGTCACGGGCCACTGCCTCCTAGGCAGACATGCACAAAAGATGGGTCTTGAGCACAACGACTTTTGTAGAGGATGCCTGAATGTGGAGGAGGAAGAGACGGTACTCCACTATCTGGGACAATGCCCTGCTCGCGAAGGGAAAAGGATAAAGTATCTTGGTATGCACTACGCGACTGGACTAACGGACCTCGCACCTCTAGTGGTGAGAAATCGGATCGGGTTCATTAGGTGCTCGGATTGGTTGGTAGAGGTGGGGAGGGAGGGGAGATCTGACTCCTTTTCACCCTTATGGTATCACAAGTGGCCCTTTGGGCTTAAATGGGCGGTCTAACTGCTGCCATTGGAACCTAACCTAACCTTCGCCTGAAGAAGCCACAGTGTGGCGAAACAATTGTAGCGTTATACAATACATATTTGAAAGTGTTTAAATTCTTTTATTTATAAAAAAAGTGAACATATTAAGGGATTCAAAAAATTTAAATACTCGAATTAGTTATTGAATATTTCAACCACTATATTATTCACATATTTAAATATTCGAATATCCGAGTATTTGAGTATTCGACTATTGATAAAATTATGGTATATTTTAAACTTCTCTTGAAATCAGTGTTTTGTACGCGTGGCAGTGGCGTAGATAGATTTTTGTGGTAAGGGGGATTTGAGTTAGTGTTTTGTTTCACTATACAAAAACAAGTAAAAAAAATGATGATGTGTCCATCATACATACTTTTCCTGTCATTTAAACAATTGATGATTGACGTACTTAACGTATTTCACTTATTAATTGGTTAAAGACAATTTCACATTAAATCAGCGTTTTACGCGTGGCGCATGAAGTAAAATTTCGAGTTTAGAAAAGCCTAATTTGGCTCGGTCGCTTCGCTTCGCTACGCGACCGAGCCAAATTTTCAGGCTTTTCTAAACTCGAAATTTTACCTCATGCTTAATCTGGGATTGGAAACACTCGTTAAACGATCAATCGGATTTTTTTTTAAATTGTAAAATTTATGACTAAAATTAATAGAGTTGATGTTTTAGTCAACTTTTCCTTCCAGTTTGACCAATTTTCAATTTGATAACGTTGGAATAATAGTAACAGTAATTTTTGTGAATTTCATACAAGTAAACCTGAAGTTAACTTTTACATAATCTACACTTCTATGCAATAAAATTAAGCACACAAAATATGCTGTAGTTTAAAACGGACATAATGAGTTTCCTAGTTACAAAAATATGTAAATATGTCAATTTCCTTATTGTTAAAAAGCTGCGTCATTTAGACAACAATTCAAAACTTCGAATTCAAACTAAAACAGAAGATGGTTTTTCTATTTCGGCTTTGTTGTATTTATTACAAGCGTTTTTTTTTTTTTTCAATAGGTCTTAGTCTTCGTTTTTTAATAAAGGTGTTATTTTCAGCCGTAATACCACTCGTTATGATTATTATCGATGATATTTTGGAGTTGAAACCGAGCTGCAGATTCAACGAGTGCACAGCACGAGTTGAATGTGCTGCTTCGGTTTCAAGGACAAAATATCATCGATAATTAATCATATCACGAGTTATATTTAGCGAGAGAATATAACGTTCTAGTAGGCTATGAGTTATATTCTCAAGTTATCGTGTTTCATCATTTATTGAAACTGCTGCTAGGCAATTAACACAGGCCCGATTATACAACTAAAATATTGTGAAAATAGTTAAATGACTTGTGCTTAGTTTTATTGCACAGAAGTGTATTTGAAAATCAAAAATTACCATTTTTCATTATTTAGTCCAGAAAACGTTAATATTATATCGTAAATTAAAGTTGTGAGACCTCCAAATTCAACATTTTAATTCAAAGACTTACCAAAATCTTATCGATAGTCGATTTCATTCAAAACTCTTAAGATTCACTAAGAAATAAGCATATTTTAATACTCGAAACCAAACAATATATAATTCTTTCACGTCTTAAAATTATGAGACCCTAAAGTAGATTTACAATAATGAAAATAAAATATATAATTCCTTCATGTCTTAAAGTTATAAGACCCTAAAGTAGATTTACATTCATGAAAATAATAGATTTTCTGTTATACATTTTTTATATTTGTATTTGTTTATTTATTACAGAATCTCCAATTAAACACTATACATTAAAAACATAGACAGATCAAGAAAACGTGTTAAAATTAAATAAAGGGAAGATTTCTTTTAAGTATAAATATGCATACTCTTCTTTAAAAGAGTTCAATTTGAAGCTTTAAACGAGCGTTTTCCACTCCCAGATTAAGCATGAAGTAAAATTCCTAGTTTAGAAAAGTCTGAAAATTTGGCTCGGTCGCGTAGCGAAGCAAAGCGACCGAGCCAAATTAGGCTTTTCTAAACTCGAAATTTTACTTCATGCGCCACGCGTATTAAACACTAATTTCAAGTGAAGTTCAAAATATACTGCTTATCAAATCTTTCAAAATTCGGTGGCCTCAACTAATTTACTTATGTTGTGTTGGTATACTTAAAAGAGAAAATGCCTCTGGGTAATTCCATGTTAATTCAACCTAGTCTTTAACCTTAGCATCTCAGATTTTTTAAATTTTATTCTCCTATTGCCGTTATACAGAAAAAGAAAAATATTTAATTTTTACGATAAAATGTCAAGCCGTTTTGAAAATATACGCATCTAAATTTCAGAAAAATGAGTCAAAATCGCTAAATTTTAAAATTACGATTATTGGTCTCCAAATTGAGCTAGAGCTGTGCTTATTACTTTAACTTATCACATTTTGTAGCATTTTTCATTTTATTCATTTTTTATAATATACAACACACAAAACTGCATTTTTTTCAATGTTTTTATTTAAAGTCAAAATTTTGATGAATTTTTAAATTACGATTATTAGTCTCCAAATCGAGCTGGAGATGTGAAACTTATCTCATTTTGTAGCATTTTTCATGAACTTTTTATAATATACAACACACAAAACTGCATTTTTTTTCAATTTTTTTTAATTCAAAATCTGAAATTTTGACTTTAAATAAAAAAATTAAAAAAAGAAACTGCAGTTTTGTGTGTTCCATATTATAAAAAAGTTCATGAAAAATGCTACAAAATAAGATAAGTTTCACATCTCTAGCTCAATTTGGAGACCAATAATCGTAATTAAAAAATGTAGCGATTTGCGATTTTGACTCATTTTTTGAAATTAAAATTTCGAATTATTGTGTTGTATATCATAGAGAAGTTTTAAATCGAACGTTTTTATGAAAACAATGAATTCCCGCAAATTTAGTAAAAATATCGAAAATATGTTTCGTTTTTCTATATTACTGTTGAACGATGGTGTGGGGAGGTGGGGCTGAGCGTTAACCCCACAAAGACTGCGGTCATCCCATTCACTAAAAGAAGGAAATGTGTGGGCCTCAAACCCCCAGCCTTCTTTAACCCAACTCTACAGTTTACCAGTGAGGTCAAATATCTAGGTATCTACCTAGATACAACACTCACATGGAACCGACAATTAAAACACGCAACCGACAAAGCAAAAATGACGCTAATGACAACAAAGGGAAAAACGTGGGGCCTCAACCCAAAAATGACTATGTGAATATATAATACAGTAGTAAAACCCATGATCACCTACGGATGCACCATATGGTGGCCGAAAGTAGATCAAAGTACTGCGCAGACAGCTCTCTCTAGAGTACAGCGACTAGCCTGCTTATGCATAACTGGCGCTCTGCGTACAACACCAACTGCCTCAATGGAGACCCTACTAAACCTCCAACCACTAGATCTAGTGGTTAAAAGTGAGGCCAGACTAGGGGCATATAGGTCGAGGACAACTGGAAACTGGCACCCCACAGGAAACCACTCCAGAATAGAACAGGTAGTTACCAAACCTCTACTGCAAATGGGAAGTGATTACATGATACCACGCTACTGCCTTAATAGACCCTTCACAATACAGTGTGAAGGGCACAAGGAGAACCCTGATCTGGTACACCGATGGATCAAGCAAAGAAGGTGGAGCTGGCGCTGGAATCCACGGCGTAACCCCAAAATATGACATCTTTGTGTCTCTGGGGAAGATGGCAACTGCACATCAAGCCGAAATCTTCGCAATTAACAAATGTATTATGAAAAACCTGCGACGGGGATATAGGAGGCAAAAGATCTTGATCTCACAGACAGCCAAGCTGCTCTAAGAGCACTTGATAGCTACAAGATCCAATCTAAGCTAACATGAGAGTGCATTCAAAACCTGACGAAACTAGCGACCGTAAACACCGTAACTCTACGGTGGACGCCAGGACACACAGGGAAGGATGGCAACGAGAAAGCCGACGAATTGGCAACGATTGGATCACGTAGACCCTACATTGGACCAGAACCGATGCTACCGATCCACAAAAAGTCAATAAGACCAAGCGTAAGAGAGTGGACTCTGGAAAGACACATCAAGCGCTGGAAAAACCTGACAGGGCATAGACACAGTAAACTACTGATGCAAAAACCCCGCCAAGAACTAGCAACTGAGGCCCTCAGACTCAGTAGAAACAACCTTAGAATGGTCACAGGAATTATAACTAGACACTGCACCCTAAGGAAACATCTGCATAACATGAAACTACAGAAGATCCAATATGCAGACTATACTATGAAGATGATGCCTCACATGTACTATTCGAGTGCGAGACACCTACTACCTGGAGGGAAGCAAACCTTGTCCAAGGGAATTTAACCCACTTCCCGAAGGAAACGATTATTGAAAAGCTACTGGAATTAGCTAATGAAACAGAGCTCTTTGATTAACTACGGAAACGGAAGAAGTACAATAAGCCACACGGCTGCGGTGCTAGGGCAGAAATAACCCTAACTTCCGTTCCTTGCCCCTTAAAAAAATATATATATGTTACTGTTCAAAATAACAATAAATCAGCTATTTAAATTAGTTTTCTTTTGTAACATGCATAGATAATTTATGCGCATAATTATATAACTCTTCAACGGATTTACATTTTTTTTGAGTTATGTAAGCAATCTTAGCTATGCAACATTAGTTATTACAAAAACGTGTCCTATTTAGTCATCGAATATTCAAAAGTGCTAGAACGTTTGTGACTCACGTTGGATACAATTTATGATAAAAAAACGTGCGCTAGTTATTTTGTTTATAATTATTTTATTTAAATAAAGTACTTTATTTACCATTTAAAAATGCTTATAAAAATAGCTAGAAAATTTGGATTGGTCGCTCTTCTAAACTCGAAATGTTACTTCATGCTTTATTGAAAAGGATTAAATAGGATTAATGAATAATAGTGAAAATTAAATATACCTACAGTGATGTATATACATCTCGATTCGTACACTGTTAAAATTTAAACATTAATTGTTTTTTTTTAAGTTAAACTTTTAACACGTGAGTCCTGCGATCTAAAAGTTTTAAATTGAACATAAAGCGTTCAATTTAAAACTTTTAGCACGCAGGACTTACGTGTTAAAAGTTCAACCTAAAAAAAACAATTAATGCCTAAATTTTAACAGTGTATGAATCGAGATGTACAGGGTGGTGCATTTTGCAGCTGCTACATATGGAAAACTTTTATATTTAAAGAGATATTGAAAAACCGTTTTCGCGAGCCAGAGTCACTTTTTCGTGTTTTAATCAATGGCAAAAACCAAATTGATCTATCTTTAACCGTTTCGGCTCTATAACCGAAAGTTGTTTTTCTGAAGTTAATGTAACTTATTTGTTTTTAAAGTTATAACCAAACTGTAAAAACTTTCTTATGGCAACGTTTTACGCCCTTTAAAATGACGTGCCTGGTTTATTTCAAGGACGTTTCGTTTTTGTTTTCTTATGTCAAAATCACATTTTTCTTACGGGCGCATATGGAGATATACACGATTCCATTTGTTTCTGGATCTCGCATAGCTATGGAAAAGTGACAGTTTAAGTATTGTAAATGGGGCTGGTTGTGTTTTAAATCAGGGTTTTTAAATGTCACTGTCAGATGTTCAATTTTAAGGTTATAATTTCTGACTATTGTGATCTTACACTGTTGCCTGTTTTACAAATTTTCAGATATAAAAGGATAATAATATGCAGTTTTAAGATTAACAAAATTTACTACTTGGTTTTTGTACATACAAACACAGCAATAATATTGTATATAACAAATATAATGAATTCGGCTCTGCAAACTTATTTCGTCATCCATTTGTATTTCTCGCTTGGGTCTTCCCGTTAACACATTTTGATCAACTCCATCCATCCACCTTAATTTTGGTCATTCTCTCTTCTGTTGGCCCTCAGTATTTTTTTGTAGAATTGCAAATTTATTCCCACCCTCTTGTGATACTGATAATTTTCATGTCAAACAATTTTTAAGGCCTCATTCCACTTTTATTATTTAGTCAAGAGAACCTGCATCTAAATCTTCTGATGTTTGTTCTGTGCCTGAAATTATTTTTCACTTTGACATTGACACAGCATTGCAACACTAGATTAATTTAATTTATTAATAAAATGCTCGAAGAAGCGACCGCGTGGCGAAATAATTGTTGCAAGATTAACAATAAACCTCTTGAAAATTAAAAAGAGGATTACTTATGATATCATAAATTATTGCAACACTGTTAAAATAAGGAATCAGGAGTGGCAACTAATAAAAAATGTAAATGTTGATACTGCAACATAACAACACGAAAGCATGGCTAGGCGAGATCCAGAAACAAATGGAATGGTGTATATACATATCATTGAACAGCATTTTTAACCCTGATTTCAAAGATGTGTCACATGCATACTTTTGTCAAAAAAAGTCATTAGCAAAGTTGCCATGACAACCAATAAACAATTTCGTTACTAAGTGATGCTTGCAATTTGTTTGAAAACATGACTACTATCGATATGGTAATTTTTTTCAATTCCAAATAAATAAGTTTTGATTGACATAAACTGCTACTTTGCTTGTCGTATATAACAAAAAATATATTTTTTACAAAGGTACACAAGTGGCACATCGTCATCAAAAATGCTGTTCAATGATATGCATATCCCCATATGCGCCCTTAAGAAAACAGTGAGTTTGGTGTAGGAAAACGAAAACGAAACGTCCTTGAAATAAACCACACACATCATTTTAATGGGCGTAAAAAGTTGCCAAAAAAAAGTTTTTACAGTTTGCTTACAACTTTAAAAACAAATGAGTTACATTCATTTCAGAAAAACGACATCTTATCAACTTCCGGTTATAGAGAGGAAACAGTTAAAAATAGATCAATTGTCTTTTCGCCATTAATAAAAACACGAAAAAGTGACTCTGGCTTTTTTTTTGTTTGTTTGTTTGGCCTTGGTATCTAGACCATTAGCCATCAATCTATTTATAAGTTTAACATTTTTAATGTATTTTAACCAATTCTAATTTCGATAAATAACCATTTACTCCTGAAACAACACAAACTCATTCATACTACATCCATGGACCCGGATGGAATAATTTATTATTCATAAATTATCCACCGGACGGGATTCGAACCCGCGACCTCTTGGTCTGTGAGCAGGGTCTCTACCCACTCGGCCACCGAGGCCCCTGACTCTGGCTTGCGAAAACGGTTTTTCAATATCTCTTTAAATAAACAAGTTTTCCATATATGGCACCTTCAAAATGCACCACCCTGTATATACTTGAAAAAAAAAATCAGTGTAGGTATTCTTAATTTTCATTATTATGTATCACACACAGACTTTTCTATTTTTAATGGAATATAAGCTCAATGCAAGAAAAACAAACACAGAAACGACAAAAGAACAAAAAATAATTTTCTGGGCATGAAAAATCTAGATGAAGCCAAATAAAATTACAAGGAAATTTTTGTTTTAGATAAGTGTAGCCCGGGCCATCCCCTAGACTCCAAGAAATCATATGTTTTAAAATTGTTGCAGGCAGATATAAAGAATATTATTTTCGACGAACCAAATTTTCGCGTTCTAAACTCGAAATTTCACGTTTCTTTCGCTGATTTATTTCATTGAATTTTATGTCTAACGAATGATTCCACTCTCAGACTAAGCATGAAGTAAAATTTCGAGTTTAGAAAAGCCTGAAAATTTGGTTTGGTCGCGTAGCGCGAAGCGCGGAGCGACCAAACCAAATTTTTAGGCTTTTCTAAATTCGAAATTTTACTTCATGCTTAGTCTGGGAATGGAATCATTCGTTAGATATAAAATCTAATGAAATAATTCGGCGGAAGAAACATAAAATTTCATGTTTAATGCACAATATTAATATCATCCTTAGAACCGTGTGAAAGCTGTATGCTTAGACGTTTAGCATACAGCTTTAACACGGTTCTAAGGATGATATTAACATTGTGCATTAATTAGGCTGCTAGAGTTTTAACAAAATCTGAGCTTTATTTCTAAGAGATTTAAATAAAATTCAGGTTAAATTGAATAAAACTGAGTAGTTTTTTTTGCCGTCAAGTTATACCCTGAAGAAGCTGACAAAAGTTCAGCAAAATATTCGCTAAATAAAAATAAAGTTCTGGCTAAAAAAATAAACTATAATTTTTTAATTCTGCCGCTTTTCCCCAAAAAAGTTTAGAGAAGTTTTTGTTAATTGAATATACAAAATAAATAACTTTAATCAAAAATTACATAACTTTAATCACTAGGTAATCATACTTCCAGGTACGAAGTCTGCAATATAATTTAATTATTACCCACATTACTATCAATTAATAACCAAAACTTATCACCGGCTGATTTGATTAAGGCGCAATTAATTCATTGCAATATTTACTTACAAACTTTCTATAAATAAACAGCCAAACAAACCCATGATCTCGGACTTTGAACGCGAATCCATCGCCGAATTATTCATAATTATCGAACTGATAACGCCGCAAATGATTTTGTTTGTGCTAGTCAAGGGAAATTTCGCTACTGTTTATAAAAAAAAATAATTGCTGCGACTATAATAATTTGCATTAATGAAATCACCGGAGTTACTCACTCATTTAAAATTGGGACAGGTAGAGGTTTTGCAAAATTCCCGGTGATTGTGCACAGAAATAGATGTTTTTTTTAATTATTAATAATTGAACACTTTAACCAATTTCGTTTCAACCTCCTTATTTGAATCAAGTACAGAAGATATCAATATCCTCTATATATATATATATATATATATATATATATATATATATATATATATATATATATATATATATATTGAATAATATAATATATATATATATAATATATAAATTATGTATATATAATGTAAATTTGTCTGTAAATAACATCATTAACATTCTTTACCTGAAGAAGCTACAGCGTAGCAAAACAATTGTAGTGAAAATAAATACAAAAAAGTTGAAAATCAGAAATATTTTATTTATTAATTTATTAAAGAAATCATGGATTTTCAAAAATTAAGTGCCTCAGCAATCAACAATATCCTCTATTTCCACTTAAAACGTTCGATTACGATTTCAAAAATATTTTAAAAAAATACAACAATCGTCTGCCTTATTAATAGACCTTAGCATGCAGCTTTAACACTGTACTAATTATATTGGCACTACTGACTGTTAACACATAGTTTACGATAACCTCAAATTTATTCCACCACTCAATTAGCATTCTATGCAACCGCAACAAAAAATGCCCCCTACTCTAAATTATATTTAGTGAAACATTTTAGTAGATAACTATTGTTAGTTACAACTTATAGTTTATTAAAATGGTACTCCTACTTTAAGGTTGCGATTTATTATAGGAAAATCCAATGTTTTTGGTAGTCACTAGTTCCATCACCATTCATGTTTTGATTATGGGACAATATTACATGATACATCAAAATAAACCTAAAACTTGGGGGATTTTAATGTCACCAATTTAAAACGATTAAGATATTTGGTTTTTTGTAAAAAAATCCTGAAAATAAGAATAGAAGAGGCTTTGAATTTTAAATTATATTTACACTACTGACTGTTAACACATTGGGCCCGTTCATCAAAATATTCAACATTCAATATGTTTGGATTTGTTTGTGATGTATTTTGGTATCTAATAAACGGCACGCTGGTCGGTCTCTTTTGTACGATTGCAAAAAACGCAAACACGTTCACGATTAACAATCCGGTCATCAAAGAATTCCCCAAGAGTTGGCAGTAAACTCTCAACTGTTGTCTCTGATGAACGGGCCCATAGTTTACCATAACCTCAATTTTATTCCACCTCTCAATTAGCATTCTGGGCAACCGCATAAAAAAACTACTAAACTACTCTAAATCACAATTTAAACGATCGCACGGTATTTAATTATAATGCTCTTAATGTATTTAACATTTGTAAATGTACACACCTAAGAAGTATATTTTGAACGTCACTTGAAATCAGTGTTGTATACGCGTGGCGCATGAAGTAAAATTTCGAGTTTAGAAAAGCCTGAAAATTTGGTTTGATCGCTCCGCGCTTCGCGCTGCGCGACCAAACCAAATTTTCAGGCTTTTCTAAACTCGAAATTTTACTTCATGCTTAGTCTGGGAGTGGAATCATTCGTTAGACGTAAAATTCAATGAAATAATTTAGCGGAAGAAACATGTTCACATGTTTTTTTTTTTTAGTACAATCACCAGCAAATTTCAAATTTGTACCTGCTTTAGTTATTTTTTATTAATCATTTAAAAAATCTGCACCTGTACAGTTTCGCACATTGCTCGGATAATTAATACTAAAACAAACATTTTTTAAATTCATGTTATACCTATGGATAATTAGGAAAGTTATACATTTTGTAAATTTCCCCACTGATTACACAAAAATGGAATTTTAGAATTATTAATAATAATTGGGCTTAAGTCACGGGTTTCCTCGGGTTTCTCATTGGGAACACTTTTGCGTTAGTGCAATTCAAAATAATTGGCGTGAACGAGATTCCGTGTTTGATTGGAAATTTAATGGGCTTGGTTTTTTTATAATTATTTAATTTATTTGCAGTTATGTATATAATTAGTTTTTTAAATAAGATTGATAATATCTAAAAATCTGAAAATACCCTATTAATAGTTTTTGAGTTATTTCCAATAGAACGTAAAAATAGATTATTTTTATGCGATTTTTTGCGAAGATGAACATTTTAAAGATTCATATCTTGATAACTTTTTAGAATATCCATGTGAAATTTTGTGTGGATATTAAGTAAATATTGCTTTTTGAAAATGTGTAAAAATCTGAAAATACGCTATCAATCGTTTTTGAGTTATTTCGAATTGAACGTTAAAATACATTAATTTAAGCGATTTTTGGGAAGATAAACATTTAAAATATTCATATCTTGATATTTTTTTGGAAAATCCGTGTGAAATTTTGTGTGGATATTAGGTAAACTGTGCTGTTTAAAAATGTGTAAAAATCTGAAAATACCCTATCAATAGTTTCTGAGTTATTTCCAATTGAACGTAAAAATAGATTAATTTTATGCAAAGATGAACATTTCGAATATTCATATCTTGATAACTTTTTGGAATATTCATGTGAAATTTTGTGTGGATATTAAGTAAACATTGCTCTTTGAAAATGTGTAAAAATCTGAAAATACCCTGTCAATAGTTTTTGAGTTATTTCTATTTGAATGTAAAAATACATTAATTTAAGCGATTTTTTGGGAAGTGAACATTTAAGATTCATATCTTGATAATTTTTTTAGGTGTCTATGTGAAATTGTGGGTGGATATCAAGTAAACATTGCTCTTTAAAAATAGGTAAAAATCTGAAAATACCCTATTAATAGTTTTTGTTTTTTCCAATTGAACGTTAAAATACATTAATTTAAGCGAGTTTTTGGAAAGATAACCAACCATTTCAAAGATTCATATCTTGATAATGTTTTGGAATATCCGTGTGAAATATTATGTGGATATTAAGTAAACATTGTTCTTTAAAAATGTGTAAAAATCAGAAAATACCCTATCAATAGTTTTTGAGTTATTTCCAATTGAACGTAAAAATAGATTAATTTTATGTAGGAAATAAAACACGATCGTTTGAGAATTTTCAGTTTTTAATGTCGAACACTGCGACAATTGTTTCGCCACACAGTGGCTTCATCAGGCAGATGAGTAATGATTACATGAAACTACAATCCAATATTTAATTTTATGCGATTTTTGGGAAGATGAACATTTTAAAGATTAATATCTTGATAATTTTTTGGAATATCTGTGTGAAGTTTTGAGTGGAGATTAAATAAACATTGCTCTTTGAAAATGTGTGAAAATCTAAAAACACCCTATCGATAGTTTTTGAGATATTTCCAACTAAACGTAAAAATAGATTAATTTTATGGAATTTTTTGGGAAGATGAACATTTCAAAGATTTATATATTGATAATTTTTGTAATATCCGTGTGAAACTTTGTGTGGATACTAAGTAAACATTGTTTTTTAAATATCTGTAAAAATCTAAAAATACCCTATCAATAGTTTTTGAATTATTTATTGAGCGTAAAAATAGATTAATTTTGTGCAATTTTTTGAGAAGATTAGAACATTTCAATGATTTATATTTTGATAATTTTTTGGAATATCCGTGTTAAATTTTGTGTGTATATTAGGTAAACATTGCTCTTTGAAAATGTGTAAAAATCTGAAAATACCGTATCAATAATTTTTGAATTATTTACAATTCAACTTAAAAATAAATTAATTTTATACAATTTTTTGGGAAGATGAACATTTCAAAGATTCATATCTTGATAATTTTTTGGAATATCCGTGTGAAATTTTGTGTGGATATTAAGTAAACATTGCTCTTTAAAAATGTGTAAAAACCTCAAAATTCCCTATCAATAGTTTTTGAGTTATTTCCAATTGAACATAAAAATAGATTAATTTTATGCGATTTTTGGCAAAGATGAACATTTTAAAGATTCATATCTTAATAATTTTTTGGAATATCCATGTGAAATTTTGTGTGGATATTAAGTAAACATTGCTCTTTAAAAATGTGTACAAATCTGAAAATACCCTATCAATAGTTTTTGAGTTATTTCCAATTGAACGTTAAAATACATTAATTTAAGCGAATTTTTGGGAATATGAACATTGAAAAGATTCATATCTTAATAATTTTTTGGAATATCCGTGTGAAATTTTGTGTGGATATTAAGTAAACATTGCTCTTTGAAAATGTGTAAAAACCTCAAAATACCCTTTCAATAGTTTTTGAGTTATTTCCAATTGAACGTAAAAATAGATTAATTTTATGCGATTTTTTGCGAAGATGAACATTTTAAAGATTCATTTCTTGTAAATTTTTTGGAATATCCGTGTGAAATTTTATGTGGATATTAAGTAAACATTGTTCTGTGAAAATGTGTAAATCTGAAAACATCCTATTAATAGTTTTTGAGTTATTTCCAATTAAACGTAAAAATTGATTAGAGATATTTTAGCATAAGCTAATACTCTATACCAGTGATGGGGAAACTACGGCCCGCGGGCCAAGTCCGGCCCGCGGAAAGGTTTAATCCGGCCCGTTTAAGAGTGCCGTCGTGAGAATGTTTGAACGCGTTCTTACTTCGTAATGTGACGACCCGTATAAAAACTACCTACCTACGATTAAGCATTATTCTTTGGCCCGCTACGATTGTCTGGTTATTACAAATGGCCCGTCTTAAAAAAAGTTTCCCCACCACTGCTCTATACAATATCGTAAGTGCTTATGGGGTCATATGTACTTAATGACTTTAAACCATGGCCATATTTGCACTGATGAATGAATCGTCATAGTCATGATTTTTCAAAAATCGTAAATGTGCCTATATTAAAAATAAAATATATTCAGCCCGATTCGGTACACGAAATGTTAAATTTAACATTCATGTTATTCCACAACATCACTGTCTAAGCGCGTTTAGTACTTGATATGTAAACTTAGATTGTGAGGGTATTAATAACGTATACGTTAAATTTAACATTTCGCGTACGAAATCGGGGGGATTATTGTAATTGAATCGATCCTTTTGAAAAGGAGTCATCTCCTAAATTTGAAAGAATCACTTTTTGCAAAATTCTTTCCTTAGTATCTCTACTTATCTATTCCATATGAAAACGGGCCAGAACTACGAAGGCTGATCAAAAAGTAAGGTTACAACATGTACATTTACATGTAATTTATCTATTTACTTTAATATTCTGTCCCAATATACAATATTTTTAATAATATGAAAGAATATATTAAAAACACTTGGTTTGTTTCACTATTGATTTTGTTTTGTTTCAAATAGTGAAACAAACCAAGTGTTTTTAATTTATCCTTTAATATTATTTCAAAATGTTTCACTAAGTGATAAATGAGAAAGTTATTCAAGAAACAATATTTTTAATCTGTAAATTATTTATTTTAATGTTGTGGTACATTTCATTCATTTATTATTGTTCTGTCCCCATCTACACTGTTTTTAATATGTACTATTAATAATAATAATATTACTTAATTTATCTATTAATCTTTGTTATAATTTAATGCTTTTTATCTATACATTTTTTGTTTAACCTTATTGTTCTGTCCCAATATACACTGTTTTTATCTGTAATTTGTTTATTTATTTGTCTTAGTATTTATTTATATTATTACATTTGCTTCAAGTTAGGAATTTACTATTACAAAAACAAGTCTGTCTGCTATAAAAGGAGTCGATATTTTTACTAAAGTTCATACTTTTTATATCAACCACTATAACTATAACCCCCATTTTTACCACTCCATTTTTACCACCGTCCCTTTTTTACCACCAATTATTTTTACCACCAACGTATTTACCACCGTATTCTTTTTACCACCAATATTTTACCGCTATTTAAAATCGAATTACAATAACAACTGACAACTTCAATTCGTAACCTGTCAATGTCATTATCGGTTTGTCATTCACCTAAATCGTTGGTCACTCGTCAAAATTTGCATCGTTCTGTAAATCATGGCAAGTTATCAAACTGTTGAGTTATTACAAGGCGTAAAAAATCCATTCCTCCATATCGATGGATATATGTATCACAAAACGGAAGAAAAAAAAGGAAGAATATTTTGGAGATGCAAGCAGTATCCGGAAAACACCGACACCGAGGCAATGTTCCGGGAATTGGACCTTGGGCGAAAAATTAAACGTACGGAAAACCTTGCCAGAATTAAAACTGAGGATAGGATTACAAATATAGTCCGAGATTACGATGTCAGAAAAGAAGAAGGGGAAATTGCAGAATACTTAAGGGCGATCGGTCACAACATACAATTTTGAATAAAACTGATTTTATTTGTAAAAAAGTGTTTTATTGTATAATTATAGGTACAAATATTAGTGGTAAAACTGTATAGGGGTGAAAAAGTATAGTGGTAAAAATGCGGTGGTAAAAATGGATTGGTAAATTTGGAGTGGTAAAACATATTTGTTATTAGCACGAATAAAGATTTTATGATTTTACACGTTTCATTACAGCCTTTGTAAACTTACTTTTTGATCACCCCTCGTACTATGCTTAAGATGCCATATAAACGTAAACAAATTTACGTTGACCTAACTAATAATGAATGGAACTTGAGACAGTTTTTTAATTGAAATGAATTGAATTTCATTTATACTTGTGTTTGAACGGTAACGTGACCGCCAGTCTAAGGTGTCAAATTGTTTAGAAGGAATGGCAAAGCTATACTGATGAGAGATAAATCTCGAAACGCGTCTATAGATGGCCTGAATAGTTTGACCCAAATTGTTACATTTGCAGTAGGTTACTGTATGTAACAGCAAACACTTGTTGTATAATTCAATGTCCGTCGGGGCATTAGCTCGGGAATTAGTTTTAATAAGTGTTTGATATAGTCTTTATAAGACTAACTTGTTGTAGATTGCGAAAATAATCGCACTTTTAATGTTTAAAGTATTCTGCAACCAAGAATTGGCAATTTCATTTATACTTTTGTTTGAACGGTAACGTAACCGCCAATCTAAGGTGTCAAATTGTTTAGAGGGAATTTCAAAGCTATACTGATGAGATAAATCTCGAAACGCGTCTGTAGATGGCCTGAATAATTTGACCCAAATTGTTACATTTGCAGTAGGTTACTGTATGTAACAGCAAACACTTGTTGTATAATTCAATGTCCGTCGGGGCATTAGCTCGGGAAGTAGTTTTTTTCAATAAGTGTTTCATATAGTCTTTGTAAGACTAACTTGTTGTAGGTTGCGAAAAGAATCGCACTTTTAATGTTTGAAAACTGTCAAATTGCGGAGGTAGTCCTGTTTCAAAAAACCGATTCAATTACGCTTTATATTTGAATAAAATTGTTACGTCAACAAATGTTTGCAAAACCATATCTTATGTATATTAAAAAAGGTTATTACAATAATTATTAATAATCATTTCAATGACTGAGTGAAATTAGTTTTTTTTCATTATCTAAAACATTCGCACTCAATTATTTCCCAACTGCGAAGGTTGTACACGTACATTGTTTGTTATTAAAACATTTTTTTACAACTATTCGTTTGTCGCTTTGTACAATGAAAATATCCACCTACGTAAGAGGCCTTATTGAGAGTTTTATCAGCGGGAGAGTGCAGCGAATCGGAAACAATTGGGTTTTTTTTCCGTTAATTGACCAGGTTGGAATATATCGTGATAAGCTAGCTTGGGCAACACGCAAACGTATAAATCTCGTGTATTAAGTAAATACGCGATGTGTAGAAACATATGTTGATAAAGTATGGAACAATAACACAGTACGATTTGCTCACGTGCACTTTGCAAATATGTGTATTTGTCTTGCTTAGAGAGAAATGGTCTACTGGTTTTGAAATGATTATTGCTTTTGTTTAAGTAGAAGTGGTTTTGAATAATATAAATATTATTAATGTAAGATAACAATGACAAATTCTAACAATAAAACATAAATTATATAAAATTCGTATTACTATTTTTATTTAAAGGAAAACAAGGATTTTTCATTTAAATATACTTACATACTCCAAAGCAAATTGCTCCAAGCGTTCAATTTAAATGAAATATATACTTGTAAAATTAATTAACGCGAGTTCAAATATAGGCGGTATATTTTGAACTTTACTTCAAATCAGTGTTGTATGCGCTTGGCGCATGAAGTAAAATTTCGAGTTTAGAAAAGCCTGAAAATTTGGTTTGGTCGCTCCGCTTCGCGGAGCGACCAAACCAAATTTTCAGGCTTTTCTAAACTCGAAATTTTACTTCATGCTTAATCCGGGAGTGGTAAACACTCGTTTGGAAAGTTCAATTTGAAATATTTGGAATAACAACGAATATCTGATGATTTACAGCGTATACAGTTTATTGAGATACAGGGAATTTTTTTTTAAGTAAACATGCATAAGCTGTAAATTTGTTGGCATTCGTTGTTTTTTAAAAGAGTTCAATTTGAAGCTTTAAACAAGTGTTTTCCACTCCCAGACTAAGCATGAAATAAAATTTCGAGTTTAGAAAAGCCCAGACGGAGCTTTTTTAAACTCGAAATTTTACTTCATGCTTAGTCTGGGAGTGAAAAACACTTGTTTACAGCTTCAATTTGAACTTAAAAAAGGGAATATCTAAAGATTTACAGAAAAAGGGCTCAATTATGTAATTATGTAATTATATTGTTTTTGTTAAAAAAGGGAATTCCCGTCAATAAATAAATAAATAAATAAATGTACTTTTAAGAAAAACGCCCTGTATGTATACTTAAAAGAAAAACTCTTTGTATTTCTGAGATAGTAATAAATAATATGCAGTGTACAAAACATTTTCGTGGGCACCAGAATAATTTCAGGGCTGAAAGGGTTGAGATAAAAAATCCCTGTATGTAGATTTTAGACACGATATCATTATACTTGCTACTGATGAAGGACACATTGTTTCAAAAATGCATATATCATATGTTCAATAGAAAAAATCTCTAGAGTGCCAGGGAAAATATTGTAGGTTGGCAACTCTCAAATTATATATTATAAATATTATGTCTGACGTTTTATATGCCAATTCCTAAAGCGTGTAGCCAACCTAAATCTAAAAAAAGATAAAATCATGGCACTCTACAGGTTTTGTTTTCTATTGAACATACGATATATTTATTAAATAAAAGAGAAATGTAAGAAATGCAGATTTAATATACATTATAAAATACTTCACGTAACTAAAATAAGTATGCTGACTACAAAACGTGTTTCTTTTTTTTTTAGTAATAGCTGTCCTTTACATAATTAAAACAATTTTCTTGAATTGTTTACTCTTTATCATTGTATGGCATTATGGAAAAGTTCACATTGGCAAGCATTGCCTGCAAATGGCATGTTTTATTGCTATCAAAACGAACCAGTTAAAACCAAAACATGTTTGCAGAGATTTGCATACTTATTGTATGTATTATCGTGGATTTGCATAATTTTGAAATTAGCGTTATGTCTTCTCCACTAAAATGTAATTAAAACTTTACTTTTTGTTAATATATAGAGTGTAGTCAAATAGTCTAGAACACTTAAAACATCTTGCAAACTACTGTTTTGTGGCAAAAACGTTTAGAGGGTTTAAATTTACTTTCTATTGAAATACGTTAGAACTATGTACAGTGGCGTACGTCCGCAGGGTCAACGGCAGTGCATTTTTTAAATGACATCCCTTATTTTTTGTTCGATAAAGGGAAAATATGTTGCCTAAAATAAAATAATAGAATATAATACACAGCTGACATAGCTGTCAGTTTAAACACAATCAATCTGGGATTAAACAACATCAAATTAAGAAAAAGTAATTTCAACATAATATATAAAATTACAAAAACTCGTCTAAAATGCAAACAATACGTCTTAATTAATAAAACAACTTAAGACAATAAATACCCGTTCTCTTATTAATTAAGACGTTTTGTTTGCATTTTACGCGAATGTAACTTTATATATATATTAAAAGTGCAATTCTTTTCGCAATCTACAACAACTTAGTCTTACAAAGACTATATCAAACACTCATTAAAACAACTACTTCCCGGGCTAATACCCCGACGGACATTGAATTATACAACAAGTGTTTGCTGTTACATACAGTAACCTACTGCAAATGTAACAATTTGGGTCAAATTATTGAGGCCATCTATAGACGCGTTTCGAGATTTATCTCTCATCAGTATAGCTTTGCCATTCCCTCTAAACAAACCCAAATTGTTACATTTGCAGTAGGTTACTGTATGTAACAGCAAACACTTGTTGTATAATTCAATGTCCGTCGGGGTATTAGCCCGGGAAGTAGTTGTTTCAATGAGTGTTTGATATAGTCTTTGTAAGACTAACTTGTTGTAGATTGCGAAAAGAATCGCACTTTTAATGTTTGAAGTATTCTGCAACCAAGAATTGGCAATTTCATTTATACTTCGTAACTTTATATATTATATAACTTTAATTTGGTTCTCATTGATCACTTGATGAAAGATTTTAACTAATATTTGAATTTGAATTAAAGGCACTTGGTTTGTTTCACGAATTTCTTTATTATCCAACTAGTTTCGACTTATCGTCATTCTCAAGAAATATATACATTATTCCTTGAGAATAACGATAAGTCGAAACTAGTTGGATAATAAAGAAATTCGTGAAACAAACCAAGTGCCTTTAATTCAAATTCAAATATTTATATATTATGTTTAAAGTGTGCAAACTACAGGGCTATTCAAAAAAAGGAACAGGTTTTAAACATTAATTTCTTCCAAACTACAAAAGGTAGAAACACAATTCCAACGTTCCTGGAAAGAGAAAAGTTCAAATTTTTATGCATTCAATATGAGCACTGTGTATTACACGTGCTTTGATTTTTTTGGGCTCCTTTCGAAATACGAATACGCTCGAGATTTTCATTTGATGTGCGTGAACGTCCCGTGCTTTTCTGTTTACAGATGCAACCATCTATGCCCCTGGTAAATCTGCTTATGACGAGGGGGTTGTTTATTAAACGTGCCTTCAAACTTTAGTAATGGACTCTAGTGTTGCTAATTGCATCACACGAAATGCTTTTTCCTGTTGTGTAGCCATTTTACTACAGACAATTAACATGACAAGCAACAGCGCCCATGCGGCCGTGGTTGGAACTTCTGCCTAAACTGCTCAAATTTTAAACTTTCGTCTGTCCAGGAACATTGGAATTATGGTTCTACTTCTTCTGGTTTGGAAGTAATAAATGTTTGAAATCTGTTCCTTTATTTTGAATAATCCTGTATAAGAAGCGTAAGCTTATTTTCTCTAATTAAAATAGTTTTAAATTTGAATTATTGTTGTTTGAAGAAATTTCAAATTGGGATCAAATAAATAATATTTAAGCAAAAAATTGTATCTTCTAAATTTAGAGCATTGAGAATGTATTTTCAAACTTATCGACATACAGGGAATTTTTCTTTTAAGTATGCATATTCCGATGTGTATTTTGTAAGTTTTTAAATATTCGTCATTCTTAAAAAGCGTTCAATTTCAAACTTCTAACGAGTGCAACTTGTGGTATCTGATCAGACTTGTCTTCTTTGATCTTTGATTAAATTTGGACCAAGCTGATATGTTTTGTCAATTGTGTTATATAAGGGGAACAGTTTAAATAAATCATTGGTTCACGTTTTTTAATTTTGTTTTGTGTTGTTTATAAAGTAATCCATTTTTCCAAGTAAAACTTTATTTGCATTTTTCTAGAAAAAAAAATGTATGCAACATAATAATATGTCCAATACCCAAAAAACGTGCTTTTTCGCCATTGTACATGGCATTAAAATACTTGCTGACCTCTCCAAGTGTTTTTGCCACAAAACAGTACGTTGCAAGATATTCCAGGTGTTCCAGACTTTTTGAAAACACTATTTTTTTTAACCACGCCAAAATTGTTCACCTTTAAGAGCTGCATAACCTAAAAATATTTTCAGCTATGCAAGGTGCGCTATTAAGACAGTAGCTGGTTCATCTTGCTGATTTTAAATGGACAAATCTGTATATAATTTGATCATTAAGATGCAGTTTTGATGTGCATATTCATTTTCTTGAATGGATATGCGCCCACGGTTGCATTATACAGGGTGCCCGTATTTCAACAAAATGTATGGGGATCTCGGTTATTTAAAGAGATAGAGAGTCGGTTATCATTAAGATGCAGTTTTGATGTACATATTCATTTTCTTGAATGGATATGCTCCCACGGTTGCATTATACAGGGTGCCCGTGTTTCAACAAAATGTATGGGGATCTCGGTTATTTAAAGAGATAGAAAGGCGGTTAAATTGGGGCAAAGTTGCGTAATTTAGGGCCAAATAATAATCTAAAAACAAATTTGAAATATCTTCTTTCGTTTTTGAGATATTGTCTAAAAACGGGATTTTTTGAAATTTCGTTTTTATTTTTTATTCAAAAACTATTGAATCCAGACATTTACAACTTTGACATTATAGAGGCATTTTTTAACGATAAATCTAGTAACATATTTTACCCAAGAACCATAGCCAACTTTTGTTTTTCTTATGGGCGCCATATTGGAAATTTATATTTTTTGGAATAATATTTGTTTTTTCTAAATTCAATGACGTATCACACTTATAGTTTATAGTATATTTTATATGTAAAATTTTAATCTTTTGTTATTTGTTAAGAGTGCCTTAGAAATAATTGAGTAACTCACTTATTTGACAACTCCTAGAACCCATAATTTGCTTACATATCACCCCTGAAGACGGGCATCCGACGATACATATTTTAAGTTTTTTATTTTATTTATTTATTGAATAAACGTATAAACTTTTACAATTTTACAGAAATTATATTACTTTTAGACAAATATATTAAAAGAAAAAAATTAACAATAATAATATCGCATGCATGCTGAATTATGGCTAAAATATTATTAAATTAACTTAACTAGAAAAATACAACAAAAAATGAATATATGAATTTATCAAAGACGCCGCCAAAAAGCAACGTTTCCGAAATACATTACGTGATAAATTAAATAAATCAATGTAATTGGGCAATGAATTGTATGTGCGCATTGCTCTAGAAATTGGATTATTGTAACCGTAATTGGTCGAGTGGTATGGAATCCTAAGTAAATGTTGATGTCTCCGTAGTTGTGGAGGTACTAAAATTTAACTGGGCTATCAGATCACTACAGTTTAGAAATTCGTTAATTACATTACATAAAACACACAAATCAGCTACTAATCTACGTGTTCGCAAATGTGGTATACTTAATATTATACTAATATCGGTTCTGTCGTGATCGCTGAATCCTACACGGTAAGAATAAATTTTGAAAAATTTTAATTGCACACTTTCTAACTTAAGGATGTCATAGGAGAAGCGTATTCCAACACTGGTCGGACTAGAGTTAAATATAAAAGTCGTAATGTGTGTGGAGAAAAGTTGAAAGAAAAACGTCTGACAAACCCTAGCCTTTTTTTGCCCTACATACTATTGAAGCTATTTGATTTTTAAATGACACTTTACTATCAAATAGTACTCCTACATCATGTATAACTTCAACATTGGCAAGAATATTATTGTTGATCACATAGTCATAGGGAACATTGTTCTTTTTACGAGAGAAAGTGATTTTACTACATTTTTTAATATTGAAATATAGCTTGTTAGTCAAACATCATTGTTCCAAAGACGACAAATCTTCTTGTAATGCTTTACAGTCATTCAAATTTGAAATAGTTCTAAATATTTTCAGATCATCGGCATACATGAGAAAACTGGAGGTGTTTAAATACAGTGCAATATCATTAATAAAAATTCAAAAGAACAATGGTCCACAGTGTGAGCCTTGAGGCACACCAGACGAGACATTCATACATTTAGAAATGCAATTATCCACTTCAACAAATTGTGTTCTTTCACATAGAAAACTTTTAATCCACTTGATCGTATTATAGGTCAGACCTACGTTGCATAGTTTCTCTAGTAATATTTCATGATGCACCCGGTCGAAAGCCTTTGAGAAGTCTGTATATATAGAATCCGTCTGTAAGCCGGCTTCCGAAGCATTTATTAAAGATGTGTTGATAATTAGTAAGTTCGTTAGAGTTGAATGTCCACTGCAGAATCCATGTTGTTGAGGGATTAATAAGTTCTTGCATGTCCATTTTAACTGTATAGCGACAAGATTGTCCAATAATTTTGCAATTGTTGATTGTATGGAGATGCCCCTATAGTTCCTGATATCCCCACGATCGCCTGATATGGATAGAGGTGCAATGTAGCTTGATTTCCACGATGTAGGAAATGTTTCAGTTTCTGACGATTTTTTAAATAACGTCGTGATGGGCTGAGTTAATGTATAAATACATTTCTTCAAGAAGAATGGTGGAATACCATCAGGGCCAAGGGCGAAGCAGTCTTTTAAAGTATTAATACCGTTAAAAACATCAATCGTTGAGACTGATAAATGTATAATATATAAAATTACGAAAAAACTATTCGTGAAAATGCAAACAATGTCTTAATTAATAAGACAACTTAAGACGATAAATATCCATTGAAACAACTACTTCCCGTGCAAATACACCTCCGGATATTGAATTATACAATGAAATATTTAAAATCTTATTTAATTTGATTTGTTACAGCGCTCTATTAAAGTATATGTAACGTTTAGGTCAAATTCTCTTCAAACCAACTAACAATACAAATTTAAAATGAAAGGAGAGATAGCAACAAATTAGAAGCTATCTCTCCTTTTATTTTAAATTTGTATTGTTAGTTGGTTTGAAGAGAATTTGACCTAAACGTTACATATACTTTAATAGAGCGTTGTAACAAATCAAATTAAATAAGATTTTAAATATTTCATTGTATAATTCAATATCCGGAGGTATATTTGCACGGGAAATAGTTGTTTCAATGGATATTTATCGTCTTAAGTTGTTTTATTAATTAAGACATTGTTTGCATTTTCACGAATAGTTTTTTCGTAATTTTATATATTATGTTTAAAGTGTGCAAACTATAAGAAGCGTAAGCTTATATTCTCGAATTCAAATAGTTTTGAATTTGAATTTATCTTGTTTGAACTGATAAATGTATACAGTTTCCAGACACATCTTTAGGTATAATATGCGTTGTTGGCAAATTTTCAATTAAATAAACCGACGAAAAAAAGATTGCAAATTAGTTGGTAATATGCTCGATATTATCGGATTTGTCTCCATCGAGAAACATGCATTTTGGAAATCCGCTTGTCTTACGCGAGTCGTTTACAAAAGACCAAAATCGTCTTGGTTTGAGATTAATATTTCCTTCGACTTTAATTAAGTAGGCCTCGTGTAATCTTTTACTTAAAATATTACATTCTGATCTTAATATCGCAAAACGTTCGTAATCAAATGGATTTAAAGTGCGTTTATATTGAATGTGTGCAAGTTTCTTCGCACGAACTAAATGAATCAGTTCAGAGTTGAAACAAGGTGGATATTGACTGTTTTTCACTCTAATTTTAGGTACGAACATATCTATAACAATATAAAGAATTTCATAAAACATAGATGTTGCATTATCAACATTAGCATTATTTAACAATAAGGTCCAATCGGTGCTGACAAGGTAGTTATTGATTGAAATATAATCACCATTTTTAAAGTCGTATGTAATGAAGAATTTTCTTGCAGAGTAAGGGGAACACTAATGTCGTAAGCAATGTGATGAATAGAATTGGCGCAAATAGCATCGCAGCTGGAATATATGAGTACGTTCTCAATATTTGAGAAACATAAATCAAGTAAAACATTGCGAGAATTAGGTAGTGAATTTATTTGAAAAATGTTATGGTATACTCAATGACATTAGAAGCGTAACGCCCAGAAGGAGTTATTATTTTAACTTGAATTTTTGCCAGTATGGTAGTCTTACATCAAGAATAAAATGAAATAAATTGGAGACCCAGGGTCTAAAGCATAGCTATACTGATAAGGGATAAATCTCGAAACGCGTCTATAGATGGCTTAAGGCAATTAAAATTCATTCCCTGTAATTTTTTCAATTTATTTCAATTTCCTGTTGTTTCATTTAGTTTGGTGAGAGAATAATTTGACCTGATGTTGCATTTTGCATATAAATTATGCATAGAACAGTAGAGCTGTAGTGTAACTCAAATATTCATTGTATAATTCAATATCTGTCGGGGTATTAGCTCGAGAAGTAGTTGTTTCAATGAATATTTGGAGACTTGTCTCAATGGGACAAACATTTTGCAGAAAGTCGATATTAATTTTAATTCGTTTTTATATTTTTTAAAAATAGTTGAATTGTATACATTAAGCATCATTTTACTTTTTCAAATGGAACCATTTGAAGATTTTATTTAAAATAGTAAAAATTATTTAAACTTTGTGATTCTTGTCGAATATTGACACACAGGGATTCATATAAACATTTATAAAATTAATGACCATGTGATCAAACCTAAGCAGTATATTTTAAACTTCACTTTAAATCAGTGTTTTATACGCGTGGCGCATGAAGTAAAATTTCGAGTTTAGAAAAGCCTAAAAATTTGGTTTGGTCGCTCCGCTGCGTGGAGCGACCAAACCAAATTTTAAGGCTTTTCTAAACTCGAAATTTTACTTCATGCTTAACCTGGGATTGGAAACACTCATTAAACTTCAAATTGAAACTTTTTAATAAAATAACGAATGTCTGAAAATTTACATCGAAAAATCGAGATATGTCTAATAGAAATATTCTCTGTATTTATCTTTTCATTTTATTGATTTCAAAATTTCTATATAAGAGCATAATTGTACAATAATCACCTTAATTAATGTTTGAAAATAATCTACAAGTTACCCACATTTTTATATTACTCCATTTAATTAACCTGTGTTCAATTAATCACAAAAATTAGATAACGTTAAATCGATAGAAACACTTAATTTTATTTTAATCCAATTAATTTTCTGTCATCGCCTATTTTGAACAGGTTTTATGATAATTGTATTATGTACACAAACAGTTAAACGCAATAGCTACGGGAGGCTAAGCTGCTTTTAATGCTTCTCAATTAGGTGCGTTACGTTACGGAATATTAAATATTCAAAAATTGTGCAAAATTATGATACTAACGGTAATTAAGTGCAATATATTTCCGGGCTTAATGTGATTTAAAAATATTTTTACTTGAACTCGAGTAAACCATGAAATGTATCATTGATTTTATTTATACAGGGTGTCACAGAATAACTATTCCTAATTTTCATAAATGTTAGAGGACAGCGAAATAAACAATTTTTTTAATAATAAACTAGTGTCCGGAAATTCCTCGGTGTCACTGACCGAAAAAAAGTTGTTTCCGCTACATCGCCAAATCAGTTAATAAAACATGAAAAGAAAAGATCATAGCCAACTCTGTCTCAAAAAGAAATTGCAATATCGATAGTATTGACCCACTAAGCAAAAAACAAACAAATAACGTTAAATCAACATTGTAGCAACATTAAACGTTGTTTTAATGTTGATGAAACATTACTTAATTGTGTTTGTTCAGTGGGGATATATCGGATTAAAATGCCGATAATTTTAATGAGAACATTAAAATACGAAAACTTACAACTATGAACTTATTTTATTATTTAATTTTATAGATTTGTAGATACGAAGAAATAAAATGTCAGATTGATCTTCACTATTATATCAATCTATTATCAAATTCAATTATATTAGAAATATTTATACTAGATTAAAAACAAATAAAATAACAATCTGTTTTGTTTTGATGGCATATTATATAATTTTTATATTTGTTCAAAGACGTCTGGATCCGCTCCTCATTCATCGGGATATCTATACTTAAAAGAACATTTACCTGTATATACAGTTGCGAGAGAAAAAAATGGTGATGTGTCCATCATAGTACTTTCCCCCGTAAATTGCGTATTAAATCACTTTTAAAATATTTGTAGCATTATTATTTTCAAAATGTCTTCAACTTTTTGATAACTACAACTTGTATTTGAAACATTTTTCAATTGGATCAACACATACTGACACAAACCAATGACTAGATAAAAAATATTATTTATTGAATATCTCAAAAACTAAGAGTGCTATGACAAAAAATGAAGATACAAAAAATCTTTAATATTTTATTACCTACAACTTTTATTTGAAACATTTTCCAATTGTATCAACACACACACTGACACAAATCAATGACTAGATAAAAAACACTATTTATTAAATATCTCAAAAACTAAGAGTGCTATGAAAAAAAGTAAGTGAACAATACATCTTCATTTTGTTATTATCTACAACTTTTATTTGAAAGAATTTTTTGTTTGATGAACATTTATTGAAAAAATCTGAAAAAACTGAAAAACGCTAAGAGTAAAGTACCACTTCCGGTTTTCCGATTTTCACCAAAAGCTTTTCAGTTCTTCCAATTGTAATAAAAAGCTTAAGTTTGCGGTACAGCGCACACAGACACACAGACAGACAGACAGACAGACATTTTTCAAAAATGTTCTTATTCGACTCAGGGGACCTCAAAACAGATATTTCCGTTAAAATTTTTGATTCGAAAATTTTCACGAAAACAATACTTTCCCTTTGTATTACATACGGGGGAAAGTAAAAACTAGTACTGCACTTCTAAAATATCGTAGACGGTGCTTTTGTGACATGTACTTCATTAAACTTTAATAAAAGTGGCAAAACAAAGATAAGTGTTTTAATTAAATTGAAATTTACTTAACTTCGACATGCGTCAACTAACTGAAACGCAAAAAGCGATAAAAACGACCCATTTAGAGACGGTATTAGCATTAGAGACATTGTAATGCTAATTCCGTCTCTAAACGGGTCGTTATTATCGCTTTTTGCGTTTGAGTCAGTTGAGGCATGTCGAAGTAAATTTTAATTTAATTAAAACACTTAACTTTGTTTTATCACTTTTATTTTACTTTTTAGTGACTATAGTTTCGACTACAAGCTAGTCATTATTAAACTATCACTTTTTTTGATAATGACTAGCTTGTAGTCGAAACTATAGTCACTGAAAAATAAAATAAAAGTGGTAAAAGAAAGTTAAGTGTTTTAATTAAATTGTTATAAAGATGTACCACAAAGTGAACGCCAAATAAATCAAAGATTTAACATTTCCTCAGATTTATCAATTTAATTGAAAATTTGAAAAATCAAACTGAGTCTAGTGCACATAGCCAAATATTTTGCTGTACTACTTTTTTTCTCTCGCAACTGTACATCGTGTCGAATTATTTCTAATTATGTATATCATTATTTATCAACGATATTTGTTTTACAATCAATTTAAGAAAAATAAACTCGCCAGAAAACGAAAAACTTTACAGATTACAACCAAATCTAATCCATTATAGCTACATGTACGGATTTGTTTTAAGCCTCCTTATCATCGCATTATCACCGAATTAGCTCGTTTCCACCAATTGTTTCGGGTATTTTTCGTGTTTCCGAAATGTGACACGGCGGTTGCAATTGCGTCAATGCGATTCGTCGAAAACGTGAAAACTTGACTTTTTTCGATACGAAAGGTATTGTACGAAATCTTGTTACGCGGCTATGTTTTATTTTTGTGTAATTACCTTCGAATAGGTTAATGAGGTCAATTCACTACCAACATTTACATACCTATCATAAAATTAGTGAATGAGCATTTGACCAATCATTTGTGCATATACAGGGTGTCCTGTGGCAAATTTCCGGTTTTTAAGTGAAATAACTTTTTTATTCTTTAACATTTTTTATTCAGGAACATTTCTAATCAAAATTTATTCTTTGGGAACTTATTTGTAAAACACATCATTCAAATGACCTTCACAGCGGATGAGTTCTTCTAAACGGATCCTAAAATTTTGCAACGACCGGTACGTCGGTGCAGCGCCGCTGTAAGGAAAAACGGCGCCTGGGGCCAAATATCCAATTGCCCCAAACTCCCCCCCCCCCCCTCTTCATTCAATAAAGTCAGTCACATTTGCGCCTGGCCTTTATGATGCGTCTCTTTTACTTTACGTTTTAATTCACGATTAGACGCGCTCTAACATAAATGGCGACGAAACCTGTTCAGTGAACGCAATCACAAACTAATACAATTCTTTATATTTTCGAAACAAAGCGTATTTAATCATTAATCAATAAGTTAAAAAACACTTTCTACATATTTACTTGTTTTACATTAGATAACAATTTTTATATTATTAGATAACTTTTTTGACATTATTACTGATTTTAACTGAAATTTTCGTTTTTGTAAGAACGTTTTTGTCAAACTATCACGTACTGACATAAAATGATAATTTTAACGTAAATCGATTTTATCAGCACGCCAAATTTTTGACGTTTTTGATATTTTTTATATTTACGAGATGACATTTTGGTCATTTTGTTTTTGGCAATTTTAAATAATTTTGACATATTTTGATAACTTTTAAAACTGAAAACAGTTTTAATATGTTTTTATATTTTTAACTTTACTTGAAATCAGTGTTTAATACGCGTGGCGCATGAAGTAAAATTTCGAGTTTAGAAAAGCCCCGTGAAAATTTGTCTCGGGTCGCTGCGCGACCCTCGACAAATTTTCTACGCGGGGCTTTTCTAAACTCGAAATTTTACTTCATGCTTAGTCTGGGAGTGGAGACACTCGTTCGTAAATTTTCGAATTATCATAAAGTTGTGTATTTATTTTCAAAAAAAAAATCTTTCTCGGTTTATTGAACAAAAACAAAAGAACTGAGGTGAAAAGTGTTTAGGTAAAAGTGGTTTATTTTTTCGTTGGCTACAACTTTTGTTTTAGATTTAGACGTCGAAAGCCATAATCGGTGAGTTGTTGATGTCCACTAGATTTTTTAGTTTCTAATTCAGCCCCGTGAAAATTTGTATCGGGTCGCTGCGCGACCCTCGACAAATTTTCTACTCGGGGCTTTTCTAAACTCGAAATTTTACTTCATGCTTAGTCTGGGAGTGGAGACACTCGTTCGTACATTTTCGAATTATCATAAAGTTGTGTATTTATTTTCAAAAAAAAAATCTTTCTCATTTTATTGAACAAAAGCAAAAGAGCTGAGGTGAAAAGTGTTTAGGTAAAAGTGGTTTATTTTTTCGTTGGCTACAACTTTTGTTTTAGATTTAGACGTCGAAAGCCATAATCGGTGAGTTGTTGATGTCCACTAGATTTTTTAGTTTCTAATTCAGCCCCGTGAAAATTTGTATCGGGTCGCTGCGCGACCCTCGACAAATTTTCTAGTCGGGGCTTTTCTAAACTCGAAATTTTACTTCATGATTAGTCTGGGAGTGGAGACACTCGTTCGTAAATTTTCGAATTATCATAAAGTTGTGTATTTATTTTCAAAAAAAAATCTTTCTCGGTTTATTGAACAAAAACAAAAGAGCTGAGGTGAAAAGTGTTTAGGTAAAGGAGGTATATTTTTTTGTTGGCTACAACTTTTGTATCAAACATTTTTTGACTTAGACGTCGAAAGCCATAGTGGAATTCGTTTAATCAAAAAACATCTAATGATTTCTGGTGATTTTCATCGCAAGACTTTTAGACATTTGATGGTATAATTAATATTGAATTAAGTATTTATTTTTAATATATTCGTAAATATAACAATGTAAAATATTTATTTAATTAAAATATTTAGAAAATAACAATACAATAAATTTTATATTATTATTATTATTATACTGGGTGTCCGTATTTCAACAGAAAGTATGGGGATTTCGGTTATTTAAAGAAATAGAGAGTCGGTTAAATTGGGGCAAAGTTGCATAATTTAGGGCCCAATAATAACCCAAAAACAAGTTTGAAATATCTTATTTCCTTAATGAGATATTGTCAAAAAACGTATTTTTGAAAATTCGTTTTTATTTTTTTATTCAAAAACTATTGAATCCAGGCATTTACAACTTTGACATTATAGGCACTTTTTAACGATAAATCCAGTAACATATTTTATTCTAAGATAACTATAACATTTACCTAGAGACCATAGCTAACTTTTGTTTTTCTTATGAGCGCTATTTTGGATTTTGATATTTTTTGGAAGAATATTTTTTACTGAATTCAATGATGTACCAAACTTATAGTTTATTGTACATTTTATATGTAAAATTTTAATCTTTTGGTTTCACAAAGTGTGCCTTGGAAACAGTTGAGTAACTCACTTATTTGGCAACTCCTAGGACCCATAATTTGCTTACACATCACCTCTGAAGACGGGCATCCGACGATACATACTTTAACAGTTGTGACATAATTTAAAGTAACGAGTGTCTTCCACTCCCAGACTAAGCATGAAGTAAAATTTCGAGTTTAGAAAAGCCCCGCGTAGAAAATTTGTCGAGGGTCGCGCAGCGACCCGAGACAAATTTTCACGGGGCTTTTCTAAACTCTAAATTTTACTTCATGCGCCACGCGTATAAACCATTGATTTGAAGTGTAGTTCAAAAACACACAAATACATCACAGAAATGTAGTCTGTTATCAACGATGTTCAGTGTTAATAATAAATAATTAGGTTGTGAATATTTTTGTTAAAACAACTGATAACGATATTTATATGTTAATGGTTGTAAAAAACTAATATACTCAAATTTATTCTTAAACGATTTGTATTCGTGATTCGAAAAAACAGGATTCGAATCTTTGATTCGAATCATATTTATCTCTTACGAATCCTTTATTCGAGTATTCCTGATTCGAATCATATCAGGTGATTCGGATTCGTGATTCGAATCCTTTTAACGAGGATTCGTCCCAGCTCTGTTCTAGACATATTTTATGTACAATGTCCTATATCTACCTTCAACTGGTGCGGAAATATTAAGTGTTTTCAGATTTATCGAAAAAATTAACCAAAAAAAAATAAAAAATTATTAGATTACAGAAATTCGCTACAGCACACAATTTAAGCATTTTTGCATTTAAAAGTCCTACCAACAAAAAAATGTTCAGAATGTTAAAAATGATAAAAGTTGAGAAGTTCTACTGTGCCCAAAAAAAAATCGTAGCTCTACTTCAAAAAAGCGCAACAAAATTCCATCATTTTCCTTTGAAATAAGCGAAAAATCATGTCGCTCCAATGATTTGGCTCGAAGTTATGGCAGTTTTTTTAAAAAGAAAAATTTAGCGTTCCAAAAACTCAAAAATTCATCAAATTTCATCCACATCGACCGAAGTTATGGCTGTTTGAATATTCACGAATAAACGTGAATTTTCAAGTGGCGCGTTTTTTGCGGTCGAGTGTACATACTACACGAAAAGGTATGGCTAACCTTCAGGAAACATTCCGCACACATAGAGGAAGAAAATATGTTATATAGCAGGGGTGTTCAACCTTTTGTCATACGCGAGCTACTTTTGCATATCAAGTTATTTGGCGATCGACAGGTTATAGATAATAAAAACAAATAAAACAGTATATAATTTTTTTCTTATAAGTATTCCCTAAAATTTATTGTAAATTGCTTGAATTTTGATAGCGATTTGGTTGAAATTTATTAAACATAAGCAGTATACCTCCAACTACACAATATAGTCAGTGTTTTATACGCGTGGCGCATGAAGTAAAATTTCGAGTTTAGAAAAGCCCCGTGAAAATTTGTCTCTGGTCTGGCTGCGCGACCCGAGACAAATTTTCTACGCGGGGCTTTCTAAACTCGAAATTTTACTTCATGCTTAGTCTAGGAGTGGAAAATACTTGGTAAAGGCAAATCTTTAAATTCTATTATCCACGTAACGTATTTAATGAATTTTACCCCTGAAACAATGATATGATTTCCCGGTGAATTATCGGTAAACCGGTTTAGATTCACTAATTTATTGAATCACGGGTAATTTACAGTTCTTAATAAGTATATTAAATATTTTACGAATCAAATTAAAGCGTATTGTCATTAATTAAAAAGTTTAAAAAGAAAGAATAAGCATTTATTTTGAAGCTTAAACGAGTGCTTTCCACTCCCAGACAAAGCATGAAGTAAAATTTCGAGTATAGAAAAGCCTGAGCGTTTGGATTTGGACGCGTAGCGTCCAAATCCAAACTCAGCCTTTTCTAAACTCGAAATTTTACTTCAAGCGCCACGCGTACGAAACGCTGATTCAATGGGAAGTTTTAAATTTAGATGCTTGCGATTTATGGCGCCAAACTAGGGGCCACAGCGTTAGCCTGGCTCCATGTTGGGCGCCAAAAAACCTCAAATGCAAGCATTTTAGGTATTTTTAAACGAGTGTTCTCCACTCCCCGCTTAAGCATAAAGTAACATTTTGAGTTTTTGTTTTAACTCATCGAAATTCAAAATTCTCGTACACTTTAGATTTGAGGTGTATTCTTCCGTTTCTTGTCGTTGTGGTACCTGTTTTTGCTTTTTTAATTTTAACCCAACTTTTGATCATTTTTTCTGAAGGAGCACGATTACCGTTTCATAAGCCATGATGCGTCGAAAAAAATATTCGGCAAAGGGAAAATTGCTATTTTTGTAATACGCTTTTTCAAAGCGTATTACAAAAATAGCAAAAAGCGGCTTTTATGCAGAGCACGGTTTTTAGTCGTGAAGCGTTGCTATACCATCTGATTTCCCAAAGCATGGTATTCAATATGCGTACGGACCAAAAAATGTCGCGCAATCTAATTTCGAGTTATTTCACCTAAAAATCGGAAATTCGCCACAGAAATAAAATATATTTTGAACAGTATTTTTCTTAAAGTCTGTAAATTATTATAAGATTAACAGAATGAAATCGAATTTAGGTCAAAATTGTGTATACGATATTTAATAATAATAATAAAAATATTAATTTATGACCACAGGTACATACGTCACAAAAGCAGAAATATATATGCATATAATTATTAATCACTTAAATCTAACAAAGTATTCATCCAGAGAATAATAGGCGTTAAGCAGTAACATATTTTTTATTTCGTGCTTAAAATTAACGAAATTCAATTTCGTATACCTGGAAGGAAGGGCATTGTATAATTTAATGCCGTGAAAACGCGTACTATTTTGAGTGCGTTTTAATCTATTATATGGAGTCCGGATTGCGTTCGCATTTCTTGTTTTGAATATTCTTTAAAAGCATTCAATTTTAAAGAAAACCTGCTAGCTTTTTAATAATTAAACAGACTATTGAATTTTACAACTTTTCAAAATCAACTTCTTCATAAATGGGCTTATTTTTTTTAACTTTGGCACAAAATTATTTGATGAAATTAGCTGATGTATTTAAAATATTGTTTTTATAAAGAAGAGTCTGATTATGAAAGTGATTTTGAATGCTGAATGTTTGGAAAATTTCAACATCAATGTCCTCTTAAATTGAGCTATTTCTTCGAGAATACAACTCATAGCCTACTAAAACGAATTTTAAACCAATGAGATGCAAGGAAAGCCGTAGGTACATGTCTATCACCGCGATGATAAAAAACAAAAGAAGCGGTGGGTGATAAGTTGTCCTGTCATTCGAAACGTCAAAATAGGTAAAGTTTCGTACAGTGATATCAATAGAAAAGTGAAAAGTGCGACGCCAAAAAACACCGTCATGAACAAAGAATCACAGTGGCGGCAGTTTACGAACTTTTGTGCGGTTAAAAAATTCTCAATTAATAGGGAAACAACAATATCTCATCTATCGATAATGTTAAGGGACTCACATTATTTTATTCGTTATATTCTCTCACTAAATATAACTCGTGATATGATTAATTATCGATGATATTTTGTCGTTGAAACCGAAGCAGCACATTCAACCCGCCCTTTGGGCTCGTTGAATCTGCAGCTCGGTTTCAACTCCAAAATATCATCGATAATAATCATACCACTCGTTATATTACGGTTGAAAATAATTCAACTTTTGCTCTAAATACAGAATAATAAAGTGATTTGAAAAAATGTATTTTCAAGATGAATAACAGCGTATCATATTTTATGTATACATTTTGAAAATGATTGGTAGAAAATCGTAAATATTAAAAATTATTAAAACTATTACAATATTTAAAATAAGATAAATAATGTAAAAATCAATACAAAAAAAAAATAAATACTAAGAATTATCTTTTAGGTATACATATCACGATTTTTTCAAAGTAAATTTGCAGACATTCGTTCTTTTATTAAAAACTTCCAATTTGAAGCCTCTCACGAGTGTTTCCAATTCCAGATTAAGCACGAAGTAAAATTTTGAGTTTAGAAAAGCCTGAAAATTTGTGAAATAGTAAAAAATAAGAGTAAATCATTAAATAAATTAAACAGAACTAATGTTTTTATTAAAATTCTTAATATCATTCTAACTAGTGTCTTTCAATCCTTGATTAAGCATGAAGTGAATATTTCGAGTTTAGAAAAGCCTGAAGATTTGGATTGGTCGCGTAGCGAAGCGAAGCGACCAATCCTAAGTTTCAGGCTTTTCTAAACTTACTTCATGCGCCAGGCATATAAATCACTGATTTATTCTGAAGTTAAATAAAAGAGCTATTTCAAATTAAATAAAGTAAACGTTCATTTTATCTAACCTAATTTTGAGCCTTTAAAATTCGAGCAGACCTCGATTCAAAATTTAGTCTATGGAAAATTTTCTGCACAATTAACCGGATAATTACGCTTGTTGTCTAACAACTCCATTAATATTAAACACGCAAAAAATTATCTTTAAAAAAAACAATGTTTGTTATTGCTTACAATAAACTAAAATAACTTTTAGTATACGTGACTTCGTACAAGTAGCAGAATGTTTGCGAAGTATATCGAATACTTTTTTATCTTCTTTCGAAGAAATCATGGGATGCGATGTACTTGAGATAAACCGTTTCATCATCCTCAGTTGGAAATTGGGTTTACCCGATTACGATGGTTACAGTTCAGAAATCGCCGGAAATGCTTCGTGCGAATAATTTCTCTTGGTTTTTCGTGGAACGAAAAAAGTTCATTGGACTCAAAAAATCACAAACTTACTAAACTACAAAATGTTTTATATTAGAAGAAGACAATCGTTTTTAATAATCTGCATGTATTATGAACTAATTCTAAGATATAAGCCTTTTATCAGCCAAATTAAAAATTGCCTCTTTATTAGAAGAACTGAAAAAAAAATCGGAGTTTTAGGACCAAAGATCAACTGCTTTAATTTAACTCTTATAAAGTATGCATCCTCATATACAATGATTTTAATATGTTAGTTAGTCTATAAGTTTTCTCACTATATTGTCCCTTTTTACAATTTTTAATGTGTTTCCTATTAGGAATTAGGTTTTATTATATATTCGTTTTAATTTCATTTATATCCGGTGCTGTCCATTTATAAAATGTTTTCAATGTGTTTTATTAGCAATTACGTTTACACTCCATACTCGTTTTAGCCTTACTAGGCTCTATTATAAGAAGAGGAAAACGATAGAAGAAATCTAAAAAGAGATTCATAAATGGGATTGAATAAAGTCCATTTTAAGCCAATATTGCATATTTTTCTAAACTTGGAATCTAAGGTAATGACTTCATCGAATATTTTTTCCCAGAAACATAGCTATATTTTTGGATATTTAAAAAGAGCTAATTTTTCTGAATAAACTTTGTACAGAAAAAATTTGCTATGTTCTTCCGGTGAAAAATTACAAACAAACTTTAAAATAAGTATTATTAAAAATTCACAATTGTTACGACTTAAACAAGTAGGCTACTTATTTGAAAGCAAATAACAAAGTCGCATCTGTCAATAATTAAACTAATAGTTGACAAATATTGTTTTGTTGTCATTGGATTTTGAAAAATGTTTACGCACAACGAAAATGTCGACATGTTATTTGTTTATGGAGAATCTCAAAATATCCCTAGAAGAGCAGTTCAGTTATACGCCCAGAGATACCCTGAACATGTTATTCCAACCTTAAAAATATTTGCAAGATTAGAACGCAATTTACGTGCAAACAACGAGGCATTTTCTGCTCGAAAGGGAAGACAAATTGCTAAAAGGATCAATTCTTACAACAATATTGTTGCCACTGTTTTGCAGTATTTTTAAGACCATCCAAGGAACTTGATTCGGCAAGTCTGTCGTGAGTTGAATTTAAAATAGAATAGAATAGAATAGAATAGAATAGAATAGAATAGAATAGAATAGAATAGAATAGAATAGAATAGAATAGAATAGAATAGAATAGAATAGAATAGAATAGAATAGAATAGAATAGAATAGAATAGAATAGAATAGAATAGAATAGAATAGAATAGAATAGAATAGAATAGAATAGAATAGAATAGAATAGAATAGAATAGAATAGAATAGAATAGAATAGAATAGAATAGAATAGAATAGAATAGAATAGAATAGAATAGAATAGAATAGAATAATTTATTGATGTTAAGGATCACAGATCTTACATAGGTCAGTACAAAAACATAGAACACATTAAAATATTAAAAAAAAATCAGAGGGTTACAGTTTTAAGGACAGAAACTCATCCCAGTCATAAAAGGCACCATCCAACAAGATTGCTTTAATTTTTGTTTTAAAAGGTTTCAGTGGTAGGACACGTAGATCAAGTGGTAGGATGTTATAGAATTTGATTCCGAAATAATTGACGCTTATTTGGCATCTAGTTAACCTTAACTGTGGCTGGCATAGATTACTTTTTGTTCTAGTGTCATGATCATGATTTAAAATATGACTCGTATATTTATGAATATTTTTCCTGATGTAAATGAGGCATTCTAATATATAAATGCAAGGAACTGTTAATATGCCCATTTCCCTAAACATATCCCTACACTCCTCACGATACCCCAGCGCTGCAATGATCCTAATTACACGACGTTGTAATGCAAATAATCTGTGTCGGGCAGTGGAGTGGCCCCAAACTAGAATGCCGTATCTCAGATGTGATTCACACAAGGAGAAGTAAGCTGTTCGTACAACATACTGGGATGCTCTTTCACGCAGGTTTCTAATTAATTTTTTTGGCTTTTCATCAGTGTGAATTTTCCACAGTAGGGCATGATCGATATGAACTCCCAGAAATGTTGTTGATTTAGTTGAAACCTCAAGGCCGTGAATGTTAAGAGTAAATAACATTGAAATGGTTTTTTCATTGTTAAGAGAAAGTTTGTTCGCAAGAAACCATGTTGCTGCTCTACGTTTGGCTGCCTCATTCATCAGCACACAGTCCTCTATCGTATTTGTTGATGTTAATACCGATGTATCATCAGCATACATAATCGATTTAACTGGTTGCATATAGGCATCAAAGTCGTTAACAAAGATTAAAAATAATAATGGTCCTCGAATTGACCCTTGAGGGATCCCACATGAAATATGGAGCCGGCTGGAAGCTTCATTATTATGATGGACATATTGCAGTCTACCAGTTAAATACGACATTATGAGTTTACAACTACTCGGCTCAAAATTGTATATGTAAAGTTTCCGCAGCAGTTGACTATGCGAAACGCAGTCAAATGCTTTGGATAAATCAAAAAAAGTTGCTAAAGTAAATTCATGCCTTTCGAACGATTCGACGATATTTTCAATCAATTTAACAACAGCTGAGCTAGTAGACAAGCCTTCTCTGAAGCCAAACTGATGCAGAGAAAATAGCTTGTGTTTCTCGAAAAACTCCATTATTTGATTGAATAATATTCGTTCAATTATTTTTGAGAAAGCAGGCAGGATAGAAATAGGTCTATAGTTACCGCAGCCGTCTTTGTCGCCCTTTTTGTATATGGGTATTACTTTAGCCACTTTTAGGATTTTCGGGAAAATGCCAGAAGCTATTGTGCTATTGATTAATTTAGTGAGGGGCTTGATGCTTCCGTAACTCTTTTGATAACCTCACAGGTCAGTCCTAAGACGTCCTTACTTTTATTATTTTTTAAAGAATTAATTGTATCTCTTACCACCACGCTTGAAACGCTTTTAAAAGAAAATAACGGAACATTGTCCATTGATATATGTTAACATGCCAGTGTAATGGGATCAGTTACACAAGAGTCCATATTGTCTATTATTTTATTAGCGATATTTACAAAAAATATATTAAATTCGTCAGCCGTAATGGAACCAGTTGCCTAGGGTGGCTCTTTGCAAGATTTAATGACATGCCACATGGCCCTGGACTTATTTGCTGAAGTATTTATATAATTGTCATTTGCCTTAGTTTATATTGTTTAGTACGACAAAATTTGAAAGGAAATGGTTACTACGATTATAAACTTTACAACTTAGAACACTTGTCAGATCAACATCAACGAAGAATAAATTATTGTGTCCAAGTGATGGTAAACTTAGAGATCAATGACAATCGATTTTTCCAGCGTGTGTTTTGGACGGATGAAAGCTGTTTTGTTAGTAACGGTAAGCCCAATAAAAAAAATGAACATTTGTGGGCTACTGAAAAAACGCATTTAATCAATCCGATTGAAAACCAAGGACACTTCGGTATTAACATTTGGTGTGATATTATTTATGGGCATTTGATTGGTCCATATTTTTACGAAGGAGTTTTACGCAATGAGCAATATTTGCAATTTCTCCAAGAACAACTTCCTGTGCTTCTCGAAAATGTGCCATTACAGCTGGGAGCAAACATGTGTTTTCAGCATGATGGAGCTCCACCGCATAAAGCACGAGTTGTCTAACAATATTTAAATGAAACTTATGGAGCAAATTGGATGGGTATAAATGGACCGATACAGTGGGCGCCTATATCACCGGACTTGACCCCAATAGACTTCTCCTTGTGGGAAACTTACAAGTTTACAAAACTTGGAACATTTAAAAGAAAAAATCAGACATGCCTGCGATGAACTATCTAGAGAAATGTTACGTAAGGCTCTAGTAATAGAAGTAAGGCGGAGATTGGATAAGTGTTTAGAAGCATGGTTGTTATGTTTAAAACACTTTGTTTTAAAACAGTATTTTAAACATGTTTAAAAACAGCCGTCGTGTATTAAACGGTTTTGTTTCAAATCTTAAATTTGTTTAAAACATGTTTTAAACGTTAATTTTGTTTAAAACGTTTTCCTTATTATCCTAAATTTGCTAAATTATATTTTTTTTAAGATTTTTTGTTTACATTTTTAAATTTTAACTAAAGTGTTGAAGATATTTCAAACTATATTAATAAACTTAACATTTTATTACAATAAACTATCACAACGCACACACAGTAATGTGATTTTTAAATACGGGGATATTTTTTCAGGTGTACATATGCATACACTAAATTTTACGACATTCGATGCTTTTTTCAATTTGAATCTTTAAACGAGGGTTTTCCACTCCCAGACTAAGCATGAAGTAAAATTTCGAGTTTAGAAAAGCCTGAAAATTTGGATTGGCCGCGTAGCGAAGCGGAGCGGCCAATCCAAATCAGGCTTTTCTAAACTCGAAATTTTACTTCATGCGCCACACGTATAAAACACTGAAATATCGGTAAGTTTAAAATATACGGCTTTAGCAATCTAATATGTAGATGTGAATAAAACGTAAGTCAAATTCTGCGCTGAACGAATTGTTTAAAACAGTGATTATAGGCAACCCAATAACTCTAACGTATATTAGGTTGCCTATAATTGTTGTTGTATGTGTGTGTTCTGAACTTCACTGTAAATAAGTGTTTTTAAGCGTGGCGCATGAAGTAAAATTTCGAGTTTAGAAAAGCCTAATTTGGATTGGCCGCTCCGCTTCGCTACGCGGCCAATCCAAATTCTTAGGCTTTTCTAAACTCGAAATTTTACTTCATGCTTAGTCTGGGAGTGGAAAACACTCGTTAAAAGCCCCAAATTAACCGCTATGAAACAACGATTTCCCGCAAGATAAAAAAAAAACGCTGTTATTATCGGGATATGTATACTCAAAAGAAAAATGCCCTGTTGCTTTGTTTTAAACACGTTTTAAACGTGTTTTTAGTCGTTAAAGTTTTAAATGCTGTTTTGATGGAAAAACACGTTTTGTTTTGTTTGTTTTAATTAAAATAAAAAAAAAAAAACGTTTTTTAACAACTCTGCTTAGAAGTTACATAAAAATTTTGTTGTAGTGATTACCTACATACTTTGTTACTTTCTGTATAAATTTGTTTAGTGTTTTTTGTTTAGTGCTAAGCGCGATATTTATTTATTGTAACTTATGCGTAGTATTATTTTGTTTTTTATATTTTTTGTAATGTTGTAAAGGAGAAATCCACTTTCTGTATAAATTTGTTTAGTGTTTTTTGTTTAGTGCTAAGCGCGATATTTATTTATTGTAACTTATGCGTAGTATTATTTTGTTTTTTTATATTTTTTGTAATGTTGTAAAGGAGAAATCCATAGATTATTAAATAAATAATAGTAATATAGTAACATAGTATGTGTTTTTTAATGTCTAATTAACGATAATTAATAATACTAATTAATAATGTTCCATTACTGACAGATACGACTTTAATATTTGCTTCCAAAGGCTACTTGTTTAAATCGTGAAAATTGTGAATTTTTGATAATACTTTCTTTTAAGATTGCTTATAATTTTTTTAACGGAAGAAGATAGCAATTTTCTTCTGTACTAAGTTTATTCACAAAAATCAGTTCTTTTTAGATATCCAAAAATATAGGTATGTTTCTGGGAAAAAAATATTCGATGACATCATTACTTCAGTTTCCAAATTGAGAAAAATATGCAATTTTGGCTTAAAATGGACCTTACTCAATCCCATTTATGAACCGCTTTTCAGATTTTTTCTATCGTTTTTCCTTTTCTTATAATAGAGCTGAGACATCGAGTTTCGCTCACCCTGTACACACGTACACTATTTTTAAGATGATGTTTCTATTATTATTATTTTACTATGTTATGTAAACTCCTGACCAACCGATGAATGAATTAAATTATATCTCACATTCTTTTTGAAAATAAACTAAACTAAACTAAACTCGCGTTTAATGCTCAATTACACCAATGGGCGCCTACACATATGGAAGGAGGGCCACTTCAAAATAAAAATTAAATCATTCATGAGAATATTCATTCTTGTACATCAAGTATAATGAATTAGAAAAAAAATGCATTTAAGATGTTAGGAAATCACATTTTGTATAATTCGTGTGATTTTTTCGTCGCACAAATATCACACTGATTACACGAAATCAGTATAAATATATATTTAAGTGTCGGCATTTTTAAAATTTTTTCCACATATAAATAATTTTGTAGAACCAATGATATCAAATCACTTATTTCTAACCGCAGACGTTAAAACCCGAAATCAACATCGAGTCTTTCTTTTACAACTAAACATAAATCGTTTGTAATTGTAATTCTGATTAATTACAAGTTTTCCTGCTCGGTGCAATTTGGAATTTCAATTCCGATGAGGATGTTTCCCGATGTGTGAGAACTTTGTGATGTAATTAGAGTAGTGGATTTTACTTATATAATTAAACTGTTAATTAGAAGACCGTAATTACAATTAATGGAGAGTAATTTCCCATTTATTTTTATGAACATCCGTGATTCATGTGAAATTATTTTTGTGCAGTGTTATTTGGGTTTTTTTTTTAATCAAATAGTCCGACGCTTGAAAATGTATTAAGATTCGGCAAGAATAAGAAGTAATCCAAAAAATAAGAAACTAGTTAATTCTTGAATTAAAATGTAATAAGAAAATATTACTTGAAATACTTTATATATCAATATCTTAGTTGTCGAATTTATAAATATTTAGAGTAGAATAATATCATATGTTCAATAAAAAAAAAACCTCTAGAGTGCCGTGATTTAATATTTTTTTTTAAATTTAAGTTGGCTACACACTTAAGGAATTAACATATAAAACGTCAGACATAATATAATGTATATTTTCAGAGTTGCCAACCTAGAATATTTTCCATGGCCCTTTATAGATTTTTTTTAATTGAACTTACGTAATAGATTGTAGAAATATTTTTTTATTATTTATTTTTTTTAAGTCATCTCTATAGCCTAGGCCAGAAACCACGCGAATAGCTCGCCGTTGTAGCCTGAATATGTCCGACGTTATCGGAGAGTGACCCCACAATGTAATGCCATACGCTATATGCGTGTGGATACAAGAGTAGTATGCATTTAATAACATTTTATTGTTTACTGACCGGGACAAATTTCTTAATAAATACACATTCCGTGCCAATTTTGACTCAAGTTGAATACCATGTGGTTCCCATGTCAAATGTGTGTCTATAACTGCACCTAAAAACCTTACAGACATTTTCTCTGCTGGTTCACTACGTTTTAATGAAAATGTTATACAAAAATACAAAAATTATATAGTATACATATCCCAATACACTGTAAACGCTGTAAATTTTCAGATATTCGTTTTTTTTTAATAGCTCAAATTAAAGCTTTAAATGTGTGTTTTCCACTCCCAGATTAAGCATTAAGTAACATTTTGAGTTTAGAAAAGCCTGAAAATTTGGATTTGCCGGGGCGTGCGAGCGGAACGAGTCGCGCCCCGGCAAATCCAAATTTTCAGGCTTTTCTAAACTCGAAATTTTACTTCATGCGCCACGCGTATAAATCACTGATTTTAGGTGAAGTTCAAAATATACTACTAAAGCAATATGCTAACGACGTATAATTTAAACTTTACAATAATTCAGTGTTTTACAGGGGAGGCGCATGAAGTAAAATGTAATCTTAGTTAATAGACTTTTATTTTTATTTTATTTTATTTGTCAAATTAACGGAAGCCGTTTACAAAAATACATAAATATAAACATGAATTACAATAGTAAAAGTATAAAACTTTAACTTAAATTTAATAACTAAGGCTCAAAAAATGTCACCATTCGATTCTGTATATTTTGTTAACTCGTATATATATATAAATCTATATTGGCAGATTGTACAATAAATAATTAACATAAAAATAATTCTGATGGCTAAAATAACAAATAAATTCTTCTGCCAATGTTAAACTCGTATTTTGTCCTAATTTCCTTTTTAAATTCAAAATACACTAATTTATATTAAAATAAATGCTTGTTGTAGGAGTAACACTGATAAATGTTTAAATTGTACAGAACAAGAATGTGTTAATAGTAAAAACAATCTGTTTGTACAAATTATAAGTCCAATTATCACCCATAAAATTTAATTTGTTTTTGGTTTAATAATAACCGAGAATATTCTTTTACTTATTTGTCTGATTTATTTTTTGAACTAAGAAATAATTATCACTTTTTGTTTTTTGTTAATATTAACTGAGATTTATTTATTTATTTGCCTGCACGGAATAATAATTAATTATTAATAAAATTCGATAACCCACTTTTTGGTTTATAAAACTCAATTTATTTCTTTTATTTTATAAGCAAAATAAACTATTTTTAATTCAACAAACATACTAAAACGTGTTTGTCGAATAAAAATTAGTTTATTTTTTTAAGCGAAGACCGATATGTGTTGATGGCTAAAATAATTTGTTATGAATAAATGATGAGTGTAATCGAGATGCAAAACCAGCCATACGTGTTTTGAAAAACGTGTGGCAAAATGACAAAAACTGATTTTACAGCGCCTTTTAAATAAATGAAAATAGTGTCTAATAGTATAGTAAAAATAGTATCTTTTATGCGTTGTATAGAATGGGGACAAAAAAATGATGTAAAACTAAGTAAACAGTTAGCAGGTTTTGCAATTGAAAACATACATTTGCTTTAGTTTGAGAAATATAGCAGGCTTTGCATTGTACAGGATTTTTCAAACTTAATTTTATAGGGTCTAGGATGTATCTTTATTTTTGTAATTGTAACCTTCGACGAGTAGAATCCAAGGATACCAAAATCTCAAAATAAAAAAAAAGTGTATGACTGGTTTTGCATCTGGGCGACTCAATTATTATCCATAAAATTTCAATATTTTTACGTTCAAAACACTTAAAAACATTCTGTTTATTTATTTTGCATGATTAGATCAGACATCAGCTTCATTATTAATTGAACCTCTCAAAAAATAAGAAATTTAACAAATTAACGAAATAATTGGCATAAATACTTTAAAACGCCAAAATAGCGAATCAATATTTACAATTAATCCATTTTTTAGAGGACAAACTTGAGAGTATAAAGAGTATAATATAAATTGTTTGATTTGAGTTATGTGGAGTATTTAATCACAATGAAAAAACTGTTTTTAAAATTGTGCTTAGCACTCGAAATGTACATCTAACACATAAAAATAAAAGTGAAGTAAGGAATAAAAACAGTTTTTTCATTGTGAGTATCATATAAAGTTCATTCATATCAAGATATAAAATTAAACCTTTTTTTAAATCTGTAACCGTCTTATCAACCCGTACTGATAGGATTAAAGGTTACTTCTTACTTATTTAATTCGAAGGACCAAAAGTAAAGTATATAAATAACTTCACTTTAAAGATTATGAGTTTAAAAAATGTATATTGAATATAACCAAAAAATGTACAAGTTACAATTTACAGTGACAACAGATAAAAAAATGTCGGTGATGTTAGCAGTTGGACGGTTTGTTGTTATCTCTCCGTTTTCTTCTGCTCCAGTGTTCCTCCAAGAGATTAAGGGTGGAGCTTAAGGGGTAAGTGGTGGTAACGAGGCGACTCTAATTGGTTGCGTTGATTAAACGTTTTTCCCACGCTTACCGCCACTTTGCAGCGTTGCCAAACCTCTGATGGACAGGCCAACACGAGCTGTGTTTCGGCCTGTTTTCCAAATTCCGAGAAATCCCTCGGGGTACTTTATTGCCATATTGTTTGGGCTCGCACCCTTCGTTTTGTCCTCCGGATGACGAAACTGACCGTTTATGGCTCTATTTTTAAACGCACAGACCTAAACGCGCACTGGACATGTTTCCGCATAACTTAAAAAATATAATCAAAAATGACAATACTGGCCGAGTCCTTTCATCGACTTGGTCCACTCCTAATAACATGCAAATGTGTTAGGGCGGTTCAGGTACCGGCGTAACAAAATCTTTAATTAATTTCTCACCTAATCCGCGGTGAAACATTTTAAATAACTATAAACTATTCATTAAAACACTTGGTATTGTTAAATCAGTAAAATAATACCAAGTGTTTTAATTAATAGTTCACAGTTTTGATTTATTTATCAAACCTTGTAAAACATAATTTACCATCTTACAATAATTAAAATTCCCCCAGCAGAATAAAATTGGGTAAATTGACATGTTATCATTTTAAATACATTAAAATAATATCATTTGCAATTAAAACACAAACAATTTAAAGAATGTACTATTTAACCATTAATATTAAATAACAAGCGTTCTCTTACGTACATTTCCAGCTAAATTTTTGTCTACAGTATTTTCAGAACGATATTGTTTAGTATACAACATTTTTCGTATTTGTTATTCCTGTGACTTGTATACACATGCTCGATTTTTTTTTAAATCCGCGACAAAAAAGTACCAACAACAAATTAATTACTAAGTCGGAATTATTTCATTAACCCATTAAGCAAATCAATAGCGCTTAATAGATGAATGAAATAATTCCGACTTTGTAATTATTTTATTGTATAAAATATAAAAACGAATTAAAATTAATATTGTGTTTCTGAAAAAATTTTGTCTCATTGAGACAAGTCTCCAAATATTCATTGAAACAATACTTCTTGAGCTAATACCCCGACAGGTATTGAATTATACAATCACTTGTCTCAATGAGACAAAATGTTTGCAGAAAGTCGATATTAATTTTAATTCGTTTTTATATTTTGTAAATATTCTGCAAACGATTGGAAAACTCAATTTTTCGTTATGTTATTTGTTGTATGTACTTTTGTGTTTTGATAATGATTTTGATAATATTATAAATTTTTTGATAAGTATTCATTAAATTACTAAATAAGTTAATTTGATACATTGTATTATTCAACCTGATTTGAGAATGTATGAAGAAAGGTGTAAATATTTTGTTATTTAAATATATCGATTATTGCTCTTTCTTTAAGAGTGTTTTCAGTGTATTTCTAATTTCACAATATTCCAGTGTTTTATACGCGTGACAGGGCCCCTCCAAAATATCTAAACCAGCAAATTTTGAAGAGAGACCTTCTACAAGCGCGAAAGTATAATAGAAGAAAAGAAACCTAAATTTATAGGGTGTTGATGTTACAATTTATGACCTTATCTGAATAGCAGGTAGTTTCCCTTTTTTCCCTTTTTAGTAGAGCGTTTTAAACGGTCGTTCGCGACTAGACCAAAAACTCTAAAATCTTCCGATTTCTATCTCTTTCCTAAAATGTTGGAGGGTAAGGGGAAAGAGACCGAGCACTCAAGGGGCAATCCATTATGAACACCAACCGCATTTTTTTGGGTGTCAATGACAACCCGATATTAGCAGGTAGTAAGAAGTCCATCTGTTTTCAGCCGGCGCGTGGTGTTATCTTTTGTCCGGCTTGGGGTGGTTTTGATAAGAAGATTTATTTGATATTTATGAAATAATTTAAAATGTACTTATAATTAATACGACATTTGTAAAATAAAGTCGAGAATTATGTCTACGTGTACAATTTTAACTTTACTGTAAATCAGTGGTTTATACGCGTGGCGCATGAAGTAAAATTTCGAGTTTAGAAAAGCCCCGTGAAAATTTGTCTCGGGTCGCTGCGCGACCCTCGACAAATTTTCTACGCGGGGCTTTTCTAAACTCGAAATTTTACTTCATGCTTAGTCTGGGAGTGGACAACACTCGTTCTTAGAAGTTTCAAATTGAAGGATCACTCTAGATGACTAAGTTTATTACCATTTTACAAAGGCTACAGCTCGAAGGACCAATCATGGTCTTCGGAGACCGAAGGACTGCATGGAATCAAAGTTTTTTTACAAGAAAATAACGAATATCTGAAGGTTTACAGCATGGATAGAAAAGAACACCTCCAATTTTGAAAAATATCGAAGTTGGGTTGGTTTTCAGTGCGTTTTTAACTTCACTTTAAATCAGTGTTTTATACGCGTGGTGCATGAAGTAAAATTTTGAGTTTAGAAAAGCCCCGTGAAAATTTTCTACGCGGGGTTTTTCTAAACTCGAAATTTTACTTCATGCTTAATCTGGGATTGGAAACACTCGTTATATGATCAATCATAACCAGGGTTGTTATGTTTAAAACACTTTGTTTTAAAACAGTGTTTTAAATATGTTTAAAAATAGCCGTCGTGTTTTAAACGGTTTCGTTGTAAACATGTTTTAAATCTTAAATTTGTATAAAACATGTTTTAAACGTTGTATTTGTTTAAAACCGTTTTTTTATTATCTTAGCTGCTAAAAATAAATATTTGCTAAATTATATTTTATATTAATTCATTAACATTTTTTGTTTGTTTTTAAATGTTAGCTAAATTGTTCAAGATATTTCAAATTACATTATCAAACACAACATTTTATTACAATAAAACTGTGTGTGCATAAATGTGGTTTTTAAATATAGGGATTTTTTCTTTCAGGTATACATAAGCATACACTGTACATTTTTCGACGTTCGTTGTTTTTTGTTCAAGATTTCAATTTGAATCTTTAAACGAGGGTTTTCCACTCCCAGACTAAGCATGAAGTAAAATTTCGAGTTTAGAAAAGCCTGAAAATTTGGATTGGCCGCGTAGCGAAGCGGAGCGGCCAATCCAAATTAGGCTTTTCTAAACTCGAAATTTTACTTCATGCGCCACGCGTATAAAACACTGAAATATCGTAAAGTTTAAAATATACGGCTTTAGCAATCTAATATGTAAATGTGGATAAAACGTGAGTCAAATTCTGCGCTGGAAAAATTGTTTAAAGCAGTGATTATAGGCAACCCAATAACTCTAACGTATATTAGGTTGCCTATAACCGTTGTTGTAAGTGTGTGTTTTTTTAACTTCACTGTAAATCAGTGTTTTTAAGCGTGGCGCATGAAGTAAAATTTCGAGTTTAGAAAAGCCTAATTTGGATTGGCCGCTTCGCTTCGCTACGCGGCCAATCCAAATTCTTAGGCTTTTCTAAACTCGAAATTTTACTTCATGCTTAGTCTGGGAGTGGATAACACTCGTTTAAAGCCTCAAATTAACCGCATTAAAACATCGATTTCCCACAACTTTAAAAAACGCTGTAATTATCGGGATATGTACACTCAAAACAAAAATGCCCTGTATATTCTGTTTTAAACACGTTTTAAACGTTATTTAAACATGTTTGAAACACGTTTTAGACCCAGATCATAACCTTATTTTGCATTTTTTTTATTGCTATTAACGTGCTCTATTTAATCGATTTGATTAAAACGTAACCAAATAATACCATTGCATAACATATTGATTAATGAGTTAAATTGTTGGAGTCACAAATGAACATGAACGACCGTTTAAAACACTTTAAAAAGGGAAAAAAGGGAAACTACCTGCTATTCTAACAGATAAAGTCATAAATTGTAACATCAACACACCATAAATTGTGGTTTCTTTTCTTCCATTATACTCCCACGCTTATAGAGGGTGTCTCTCTTCAAAATTTGCTGGTTTAGATATTTTCGAGAGGCCCTGGTCGTTCATGTTTATTTGATGACTCCAACAATTTAACACATTATTCAATATGTTATGCAATGATATTATTTGGTTACGTTTTAATCGAATCAATTAAATAAAGCACGCTAATCTAGCAATAAAAAATATGCAAAATAAGGTTTTGATTGATCATCTAACGAGTTTCCAATCCCAGATTAAGCATGAAGTGAAATTTTGAGTTTTGACTCGTATAAAACGCTGATTTAATGTGAAATGGTCTATAACCAACCAATTAACAAGTGAAATACGTTTAGTATGCCAATCATCAATTGTTTAAATGAGGGAAAATGTGCTAAAATGAACATAAGTTCATTTTTGTACTTGTTTTTGTATAACTTCAGAAAAATAAATTAATGAAACAACATACTAACTCAAATCCCCCCCCCCAATCACAAAAAGCTATCTACGCCACTAAAACAAGGTATGTATGATCGTATTTATTAAAAACAAATAATAGCAATATACTTTAACAGTGGTTAATTACCGTGGTTAATTTTACGTTTTATTATATTCTTATAACGGGTTTAAAGCTTACCTTAGTTCTAAGAGTGTTTTAATATAAATTAAGATCACACAAGGAGGGTGGAAGGTTCTTGATGGTCTTTAAAAACTAGATTTGCGAACATTTTAGAGATATTATTTTTTTAATTAGAAAATCCTCATTTATAAAGTCAAATTTCTCAAAAAATATAGGTTTAATCCAAAATAATGATTGAGCATTACTCATTGAACTCTTCGCATTCGAAAAATCAAACAAAACAACTTTTATTTATAAAAAAACTTGCCATTTACATTATTTGAACATGGGGATCTCGGTTATTTGAAAAGATAGAGAGTCGGTTAAATTGGAGCAAAGTTGCGTAAATATTGAAATATCTTCTTTCGTTTTTGAGGTATTGTCAAAAAACGGATGTTTTGGAATTTCGTTTTTTTTTATTCAAAAACTATTGAATTCAGAGGGCGCCATTTTGGATATTCATATTTTTTGGAAGAATATTTTTTTCTGAATTCAATGATGTATCACACTATAGTTTTTAGTGCAATTTAAAGTCAATTTAAAGTTAAAGAAAACTAACCATCTTAATCCATTTTAATAGTTTCATATGTAATTTACATTTAATTAAAGACATGAACACCATCTACTGTCAATAGCAATAACGATACTGCTCAAAAATTGGCAGCAGATGGCGTTCACATCGTCAATTTATATGTAAATTACACAGACTACTAAAATGGTTATAGATGTTTACTTTTCTTCTGGATTTTAAAATGCACAATCAATTTACATTCATAATAGTCATTCTGTGAGTACAATAGACAAGACTATTGACAGTAGATGGCGTTCACGTCGTCGACCTAAATGTAAATTACATATGACTATTAAAATTGTCAATTTATAGTGCAATTTGAAATCCAGAAGAAAACAAACCATCTTTATTCATTTTAATAATAATAATAATAATAATAATAATAATAATAATGTTTATTGCCCAACAGGAAACAAATTCCCAATTACAAGACAATTTAGTATAAACAAACAAGTTTTAAAACTATGAACTAAAAATAATAACATTTTACTTCTAAATTAACAAAATTCTAATAAGGATGTCAATGGTTGAAAAAAACGTCACAAGTTGGTGGAAGTTGATTAAACGAATTGCAGATCACATTAATAGGCGATTTTAATCCAAAATTTGTTCTATTATACATAATATTAAATGTGGTCTTATATCTACTATTGAAAGATGGAATATGCAAGCCAACTAGCTTTAAAATATCAGGGCTGTCAATTCTATCACGCAGAAGCTTGTGTAAGAAGGTGATGCTTTGTCTGTGACGTCGGCATTCAAGAGATTCTACATTAAATTTATCTAGCAGTAGTAAATGATCACAGCCTCTGTCAGGATAAAATCCCTCAACTTTCAAGTGCAAAAACTTCAGGAACTTACGTTGAACACTTTCTACTAGGTTAATCTGAAGTTGAATTTGAGGATACCAAATTAAAGATGCATATTCCAACTAGGAACGGACATAAACATTAAATAGAGATTTGAAAGCAGTAGGATTTCGCAAATTTGTAGAATTTCGAAGTATAAATCCTAATGCTTTAAAGGAATTCTTTACGAGTGTTTGAACATGAGGATTAAATGTAAAATTGTCATCAAACCAAATCCCTAAATCTTTGAAGACTGTGACTTGCTCAATAGAATTATTGCTAACTATATAATTAAATGAGATTGGTTTAGATTTTTTGGTAAAGGATATGAATTTGCTCTTATTGCTATTTAAATTAAGATTATTAATACTACACCAATTCGAGATAACATCAAGTTGATTTTGTAAGCGTTGACAGTCAGCAATGTTAACAATTGTTGAGTAAATCTTTAGGTCGTCCGCGTATAAGAGGTGTTTCCACTTTGATAAATCAGAAAGATCATTTATAAAAAGGTTAAAAAGTAAGGGACCCAAAATCGAGCCTTGGGGTACCCCTGAACTTGGAAAGTATGAGTCCGATTTAAAGTTATTTATTATTGCGACATACGTTTCACGATCTGTAAGATAAGATGCTATAAGCAAGGTTGAATTGTCACAAAAACCAAAGTAGCTAAGTTTACCTATTAACAATTGATGGTCCACCCTCTCAAACGATTTTGACATATCAGTATATATTACATCAATTTGCCCCGCTGAATCTCTTGATTTGGCTATATCATGCGTAATAATGGTCAAATTAGTTACTGTAGAACGTTTTGGAATAAAGCCATGCTGTTGAGAAGATAGGTATGGAGAAACGTCGAAAAAGAGTTGATTATAGAGAGTTTTCTCGAATATTTTAGCGATGTGAGACAGTATTGCTATTGGACGGTAGTTTGTTATATTCCGTTGATTAAGTGACGTTTTTGGGATGGGACAAATCGATGCAATTTTTAATTTACTAGGAAATTCAGATGTTTTTATAGATAGGTTAAATATTATTTAGAGCGGGTAGCATAGAATAGAAGCACAATCTTTTAATATAAAGGCTGGTACATTATCATTGCTTGATGAAAATGTATTTGGTAATTGCTTTAAAAATGTAAATACAGTTTTATCGGATATTTGCGCAAATGAAAAAGAAGGGATATTGTTAACGTTCGGAACTGTGGTTCCTACAGATGGCATTATGAAAACTGATTGAAAGTATTTTCGAAATCCATTAGCAATATGTTCAGGTGTTTGATAAGCCTCATCCTCATAAATAAGTTCTGCAGGTATTCTTGAAGGATTAGATTTTTTACAATTAATATATGACCAAAATTGTTTTGGATTGCTAGTAAGCTGTGACTCTATGTTTAAAATATAGTCTCTATGTGCTGAATTAATTTTATTCTTAATAAGTGGTCTAAGTTTTTTAAATCGTCCCCCTAGCGTAGAGTCGCGCTTAACATTTTTACGGCAGTAATTTTTCTCCTTAATAAGCAGTATAATATCATTATCAAACCATGGAGGATATTTTCGTTTTTGTTTAAATTTACGTTGCGGAATAAATTTGAAAAATGCTTCATGAAGAACTTTATAGAACTGATCCAGAGCCAAACTAGCGTCAGAACACTTTAAAAGAAAACTCCAATCAACAGAACCTAAATAAGAATACAAAGACAAGTAATTTCCTTTTCTGAAGTTTAGTTTGGTAACATCTATGTTCATAGGAGACATGTTAGAGGTACATTGTAACGATATTGAGATAGAAGGATGATATGTGTCCTCGTGTACTAACGGATCGAGTTCTCTTTGAATGCTACAGTCTATATTGGAAGATATCAAATCAAGAATGTTACCAGAACAATTTTTAATCACATAATTGTTGCAATCCCAGAAACGTACACGCATTTGAAATAGTTTGTGCTTTTTCTGTCATAACGACTTTTTATTATTCACATCTTCACTGCCGCAGTTTAAAAACCGATTAAAGCGCATTAAGTTGACAAATTTCATACAATGACCAGTGATCATAATTATTTATATTTATCTTTTAATTCAATATTTTATTCCTACATGTTATTTATTGCTTTAATGTTGTTAATTTCAATTGTAAAAAAGGTGAATTCCGTAAATAAAGAATAATAATAATAATAATAATATTACCCATCAAATGAAATAGACAATTAAAATCTCCAGTAAACAGCATGGGGCTATCGTTAAAATCAAGTTCGATTAATAAATCAAAAAATAATTTAATATCCGTTTTTACTGTATCAGGTGGTATATAAACTAGAATTATATATAAACAAATAGAATTAATTATAATTTTACAAACTAAAAGGTCAATAATTGGAACTTAAGTTTTAATATGTTCAGTAGGGTTAATAATAATAATTCAGTAGTTTTAATATGTTAATAGTCTCATATATAATTTACATATAAATTAAAGACGTGAACGCCATCTACTGTCAATAGCTGTAACGATACTACTCAAAAATTGGCAGGAGATGGCGTTCATATCGTCAATTTATATGAAAATTACATATGACTACTAAAATGGTTATAGAAGTTCAGTTTTCTTCTGGATTTCAAAATGCTCAATCAATTGACATTTATAATAGTCATTCTGTGAGTACCATCGACAATGCTATTTTTTTCTGAATTCAATGATGTATCACACATATAATTTATTGTACAGGGTGAGCGACACTCGATGTCTCAGCTCTATTATATGAAAAGGAAAAACGATAGAAAAACTCTGAAATCTAAAATCAAATGACAACAAAACAATATTTGTCAACCATTAGTTTAATTATTGATAGGTGCGGCTTTGTTATTTGCTTCCAAAGGCTACTTGTTTAAGTCGTGACAATTGTGAATTTTTGATAATACTTTTTTTTAAGTTTGCTTTTAATTTTTTAACGAAAGAAGATACAACATTTTTTTTGTACAAAGTTTATTCAGAAAAATTAGCTTTTTTGAAATATCCAAAAGGTATGTTTTTGGGGAAAAAATTTTCGATGACGTCATTACTTCAGTTTCAAAATTTAAAAAAATATGCAATTTTGGATTAAAATGGACCTGACTCAATCCCATTTATGAACCTCTTTTCAGATTTTTTCTATCGTTTTTCTTTTCTTTTAATAGAGCTGACACATCAAGTGTCGCTCACCCTGTACATTTTATATGTAAAATGTTAATCTTTTGTTCTTTGTAAAGAGTGCCTTAGAAACAGTTGAGTAACTCACTTATTTGACAACTCCTAAGACCCAGAATTTGCTTACATATCACCCCTGATGCTCATCTTCAACGATATATATTTTACCAATTGTGATGTAATTTAAACTAACGAGTGTCTTCCACTCCCAGACTGAGCATGAAGTAAAATTTCGAGTTTAGAAAAGCCCCGCGTAGAAAATTTGTCGAGGGTCGCGCAGCGACCCGAGACAAATTTTCACGGGGCTTTTCTAAACTCGAAATTTTACTTCATGCGCCACGCGTATAAAACACTGATTTAAAGTGAAGTTAAAAACGCACTGAAAACCAACCCAACTTCGATATATTTTAAAATTGGATGTGTTCTTTTCTATTCATGCTGCAAACCTTCAGATATTCGTTATTTTCTTGTAAAAAAACTTTGATTCCATGTAGTCCTTCGGTCTCCGAGAACCATGATTGGTCCTTCGAGCTGTAGCCTTTGTAAAATGGTAATAAACTTAGTAATCTAGAGTGATCCTTCAATTTGAAACTTCTAACAACGAGTGTTGTCCACTCCCAGACTAAGCATGAAGTAAAATTTCGAGTTTAGAAAAGCCCCGCGTAGAAAATTTGTCGAGGGTCGCGCAGCGACCCGAGACAAATTTTCACGGGGCTTTTCTAAACTCGAAATTTTACTTCATGCGCCACGCGTACAAAACACTGATTTACAGTAAAGTTAAAAATTGTTTAAAATTTGTAATAAAATTATAATTTATTGAATTATTTTTTTTATCGTTTCGCACTTGGTAAAACATATTGTACGTGCTAATATGGAATATAAAATATACTTCATCAAACTTGGTTATAGAACATTTTAACCATGTAAAAGAGGGCCTCTCCAAAATATCTAAACCAGCAAATTTTGAAGAGATTCCATGTAGTCCTGGGGTCTCCGAGAACCATGATTGGTCCTTCGAGCTGTAGCCTTTGTAAAATGGTAATAAACTTAGTAATCTAGAGTGATCCTTCAATTTGAAACTTCTAACAACGAGTCTTGTCCACTCCCAGACTAAGCATGAAGTAAAATTTCGAGTTTAGAAAAGCCCCGCGTAGAAAATTTGTCGAGGGTCGCGCAGCGACCCGAGACAAATTTTCACGGGGCTTTTCTAAACTCGAAATTTTACTTCATGCGCCAAGCGTACAAAACACTGATTTACAGTAAAGTTAAAAATATATAACGCTTAGATGTGATGATGATCAATATTTACCAAGATGTAAACGTCAGATACGTTTTAAAACAATTTAGTGACCTAAATTTGTACACGTAGACATAATTCTCGACTTTATTTTACAAATGTCGTATTATTTATAATTACATTTAAAATAATTTCATAAATATCAAATAAGTCTTCCTATTAAAACCACCCCAAACCGGACAAAAGATAACGCCACGCGGCGGCTGAAAACAGATGGACTTCTTACTACCTGCTAATATCGGGTTGACATTGACACCCAAAAAATGCGGTTGGTGTTTATAATGGATTACCCCTTAAGTGCTCGGTCTCTTTCCCCTTACCCTCCAACATTTTAGGAAAGAGATAGAAATCGGAAGATTTTAGACTTTTTGGTCTGGTCGCCGCGTGACCAGTGGCGGCCCTAACAATAGTTTTAGGTGGCGGCCCTCCCCCCCCCCCCTTTCGTGTTTAGAAAAGTCTAAAAATTTAGTTTTTTAAATCAAGGTACCTGCACAAAATTTTAAGTCAAAATTAAAAAAAACAAAGCAAAGCGATATTTAATGGTGCCAACACGAACTGAACTAACCTTTGTTGTTCGAATATTAATTCAGTAATGGGGAAAGGGCAGCTACTAATTATACCATGTATAATTTAAGTACATTTACGTTAACGCAAATATTTTAATTAGAAGGTATTTAAGTATAGTCTTTGTAATAATATACTAGTTTTGTTATCGCTTGAATATTTTTAAGTAGCCTGTAAAAATTATACTGGTTGTTTTAATTATATTAGGTATAATTGCATGGGGCAAATGACTATCTATATTTGACATTAGTGGAAAATTTATGATATAGTGATACCTAATTAGTTTTATTAAAATAATATGTATGGAGCAATAATATAATTGTTTTGTGAAAAAACGTTTCTGTTTTTAAAAATTAAAATAATCTAGATTCTATTTTTTATTTTGTTCGGAAATAAAGATTTACTTATTAATAGACGTTAGCTTACAGCTAATTATAATATGAACATTTTTGTGTTGAACCATTAACCGCCGTGTAATTATAAAATTAACTCTAAAATACTGTATAGTTGAGGCTGTTAGTTGTTGAAACTCCATAATTTCACTTTAATAAAACACTTAATTTGTTTAGGTTTCAAAATTATATTTATTGTACTACATCAATTGTTTCACCACACTGTGGCTTCATCAGATTAACTCTAAAAGATTGAATATCTTTATTATTTATAAGATTTGTGTTATTTATGTCTTCTATAGTTATTTTTTATAGAGAAAATTACAGAGAAGGAGATCTCACAGTTAATCCTTTTATTATATTAGTTTATATATTTGTTTTATCAATAATATTATTAAAAAAATTGATTGATAAGGCTGATAAATGTTGAAAGTTCATATTCACTTTTATATAAATAAAACAATTTAAACACTTTCAAATATATATTGTATTAACGCTACAATTGTTTCGCGAAACAATTGTAGCGTTAATACAATATATATTTGAAAGTGTTTAAATTGTTTTATTTATATAAAAGTGAATAATATTATTAATTATTAGGCCCAATTTGATTAGAATTTTATTAGGATGGGATGGGTTAGGACTTGTTTCTTATTGTTTAGTAATTTATTATCAAAATATTAAATCTTTTAATGCAGGTATGATTACTGCTTTAACAAATCGTATTGGTGATGTAGCTTTATTAATGGCAATTGCTTGAATAATAAATTATGGAAGTTGAAATTATATTTATTATTTAGACTTTATAAAAAATGATTATATATCAATACAAATTATTTCATATTTTATTGTTTTAGCGGCAATAACAAAGAGGGCTCTGATCCCTTTTTCTTCACAAATAGAAAGACTGTTATTCCTTACTTCACTTTTTATTTTTATGTTAGATGTACATTTCGAGACACAAGGTGCTCATTATCAATAACAAACTAAGTTTGTTATTGATAATGAGCACCTTGTGTCTCGAAATGTACATCTAACATAAAAATAAAAAGTGAAGTAAGGAACAACAGTCTTTCTATTTGTGATTAATCACTTCACGTAAACTCAAAACAATACAGTTATCCCTTTTTCTTCATGACTCCCCGCAGCTATAGCTGCTCCAACTCCTGTATCTTCTCTCGTTCATTCTTCTACTTTAGTAACTGCTGGGGTGTATTTATTAATTCGTTTTAATTCTTTGATATCTATAAATTTAATAATAATTCTATTATTTATTGGAAGAATAACAATATTTATAGCTGGGTTAGGGGCTAACTTTGAATTTGATTTAAAAAAAATTATTGCTTTATCTACATTAAGACAATTAGGTTTAATAATAAGAATTTTAGCTTTAGGAGAATATGAATTAGCTTTTTTTCATCTGTTAACTCATGCCTTATTTAAAGCAACATTATTTATATGTGCGGGATGTATTATTCATAATTTAAATAATTGTCAGGATTTAGGTAAAATTCTACATTTCTTTTATGATTTCAAAGAATGACTTCTTGTATTACATATTGGGCATTTTTCTTTTAAATATACATTATGTATCTTTAATAAGTTTCTCATCTTTCATGTAGTGAAACATATTTAACTATGATTTAAAAAAAAAACACTTGGTTATATTTCACTAATATTAGTGAAATTTAACCAAGTGTTTTCTTTGTCAAATCATACATAATGTATACGCTGTACATTTTCAGGCACTCGTCGATTTTATAAAAGAGTCCAATTTAAAGTTTCGAACGCGCTACGCGACCAAACCAAATTTTCAGGCTTTTCTAAACTCGAAATTTTACATCATGCGCCACCGGTAGAAAACACTGACATTTTACGAAGTTTAAAACACACTGCTAAACTTTACATTAAATCAGTGTTGTGTGCTGGTGGCGCATGAAGTAAAATTTCGAGTTTAGAAAAGGCTGAAAATTTGGTTTGGCCGCTCCGCGCTTCGCGCTACGCGACCAAACCAAATTTTCAGGCTTTTCTAAACTCGAAATTTTACTTCATGCGCCACGCATATAAAGCACTGATTTTCGGTAAAGTTCAGACTATTTTACTAAAGCTCTAAACATCAAATCACATCAGTGTTTAGTACGCGTGGCGTATGGAGTAAAATTTCTAGTTTAGAAGCTTCAAATTGAACACTTTTTGAAGCTTGCTTCTTTAGAATGAAACTTATTAACAATATTCATTCCTTAATATTTTATTTATAAACATTGTAATATGAGATCATTTGTTTAATACATTTAAATATGTTAAATATATTAATTCAATGTTCAGAAAAGTTGACTTGAGTTATGTGGCGGTAAAATTGCAGCCATTGTATATATTCATGTAACAACAAAAAGGAGCAAAAAATGTATAAATAAATTCGAAATATGCAAAACACGTTGCGAATATTTTTATTTTATACATGCGTTAAAAATAGACACCACGTGTTGGTGGATGTAAAATTCTTAACGGAGATTATAATAGATTGTGGCTTCAAGGTGAAGGAAAGTGTTCTTATGAATTGTTTAAAATTTTTAATAAAATTATAATTTATTGAATTATTTTTTTTTATCGTTTCGCACTTGGTAAAACATATTGTACGTACTAATATGGAATATAAAATATACTTCATCAAACTTGGTTATAGAATATTTTAACTATGTAAAAGAGGGCCTCTCCAAAATATCTAAACCAGCAAATTTTGAAGAGAGACAGACACCCTATACAAGCGCGAAAGTATAATGGAAGAAAAGAAACCCCAACTTATGGGGTGTTGATGTTACAATTTATGACCTTATCTGAATAGCAGGTAGTTTCCCTTTTTTTCCCTTTTTAGAGCGTTTTAAACGGTCGTTCATGTTTATTTGATGACTCCAACAATTTAACACATTAATCAATATGTTATGAACATGGTATTATTTGGTTACGTTTTAATCAAATGAATTAAATAAAGCACGCTAATTTAGCAATAAAAAAATGCAAAATAAGGTTATGATTGATCATCTAACGAGTATTTCCAATCCCAGATTAAGCATGAAGTAAAATTTTGAGTTTTACTTCATGCGAGACGCGTATAAAACGCTGATTTAATGTGAAATGGTCTATAACCAACCAATTAACAAGTGAAATACGTTTAGTATGCCAATCATCAATTGTTTAAATGAGGGAAAGTGCTACAATGAACATAAGAAGCGTACCTTAGTTCAAAGAGTGTTTTAATATAAATTAGGATCACACAAGAAGGGGGGAAAGGTTCTTGATGGTCTTTCAAAAATAGATCTGCAAACATTTTCGAGATATTATTTTTTTAATTAGAAAATCCTCATTTATAAACTCAAATTTCTTAAAAAATATAGGTTTTATCCAAAATAATTATTGAGCATTAATCACTGAACTCTTCGCATTCTAATCGAAAAATCGAACAAAACAACTTTTATTTATAGAAAAAAACTTGCCATTTACGTTTTCTATATATTTGAACAAAATGTATGGGGATCTCGGTTATTTAAAGAGATAGAGAGTCGGTTAAATTGGGGCAAAGGTATGTAATTTAGGGCCCAATAATAATCTAAAAACAAATTTGAAACATCTTCTTTCGTTTTTGAGGTATTGTCAAAAAACGGATTTTTTAAATTTCGTTTTTTTTATTTATTTAGAAAATATTGAATTCAGACATTTACAACTTTGACATTACACCATAGCCAACTTTGACATTACACCATAGCCAACTTTTGTTTTTTTATGGACGCCATTTTGGATTTTCATATTTTTTGGAAGAATATTTTTTTCTGAATTCAATGATGTACCACACTTATAGTCCTTAGTGCAATTTAAAGTCAATTTAAAGTTAAAGAAAACTAACCATCTTAATCCATTTTAATAGTTTCATATGTAATGTACATTTAAATTAACGACGTGAACTCCATCTACTGTCAATAGCAGTAACGATACTACTCAAAAATTGGCAGCAGATGGCGTTCACATTGTCAATTTTATGTAAATTACACATGACTACTAAAATGGTTGTAGATGTTTAGTTTTCTTCTGGATTTTAAAATGCACAATCAATTGACATTTATAATAGTCATTCTGTGAGTACAATAGACAAGACTATTGACAGTAGATGGCGTCCACGTTGTCAACTTAAATGTAAATTACATATGACTATTAAAATTATCAATTTATAGTGCAATTTGAAATCCAGAAGAAAACTAACCATCTTTATTTTAATAGTCTCATATGTAATTTACATTTAAATTAACGACGTGAACGCCATCTACTGTCAATAGCTGTAACTTAAAAATTGGCAGCAGATGGCGTTCACATCGTTAATTTATATGAAAATTACATATGACTACTAAAATGGTTATAGAAGTTCAGTTTTCTTCTGGATTTCAAAATGCACAATCAATTGAAATTTATAATAGTCATTCTGTGAGTACCATTGACAATGCTATTTTTTTCTGAATTCAATGATGTATCACTCATATAGTTTATTGTACAGGGTGAGCGAAACTCGATGTCTCAGCTCTATTATACTCACTAGCAATTGGAATTTCTCGGCGCATATTAATGTAATTACGTCAAAAGCGTTTCAAATGCTAGGTTTTTTTAAAAAGAAACTGCATAGAGTTTGAAAACCCCTTTACAGTGATCAAACTTTATGTAGCATTAGAAGAACAATATACTAGATGGGGTCGTACATCTAGTATATTGTTCTTTGTTTTGGAGTCCTTATACCGCCATCGATGTTTATAAAATCGAAAGAGTTCAGCGTAAATTCTTAAGCTATTTACGTTTCAAATTTGGATTCGAAGATAGCTACAGCAACATATTAGTAGCACTCAATTTGCACACTTTAGAGCACAGACGATATAGTTCTGATGTTATTTTTGTGTACAAACTTATAAATGGACACATTAATTCACCCGTGCTACTTAATAGTATTAGTTTACACGTACCTTCTAGGACTTTAAGAAACTGTTACATGTTCTCTGTGCCCACAAAAAGAACTGAGTACGCCAAACAGTTCGGAACAGCGCGTTTGCTTTATAATTGTAACGCTGTCTCTGTCGATTTATTTAATATCACTCTTAAGAAATTAAGGAACTATATTTTTAATTTAAATAACTTTGTAGTGTGTAAAAGAAATATTGATGTATCTTTTCTGTAATATTTTAATAAGTTTTGTGCGTTATTTTGTGTATATTTATTGTAATCTTACTTGTTTTAGGATCTATTACCAGTTTGTCTCATATTTTGTATTGTAAAATGGTTATCCGTAAATAAACTATATATATATTATATGAAAAGGAAAAACGATAGAAAAAATCTGAAATCTATAATCAAATGACAACAAAACAATATTTGTCAACCATTAGTGTAATTATTGACAGATTCGGCTTTGTTATTTGCTTCCAAAGGCTACTTGTTTAAGTGGTGACAATTGTGAATTTTTGATAATACTTTCTTTTAAATTCTGTATTGTGGAGGCTTCTACTTCGTTATACATGTTAATTACACAATGAAACACTTTTAACTTTGTTTGTATAACACGTTTTATTTATTCTTTTAAGTTTGCTTTTAATTTTTTAACGAAAGAAGATAGCAATTTGTTTTCTCTACAAAGTTTATTCAGAAAAATTAGCTCTTTTGAAATATCCAAATATATAGATATGTTTCTGGGGAAAAAAAATCGATGACGTCATTACTTCAGTTTCAAAATTTAGAAAAATATGAAATTTTGGATTAAAATGGACCTTACTCAATCCCATTTATAAACCTCTTTTCAGATTTTTTCTATCGTTTTTCCTTTTCTTATAATAGAGCTGAGACATCAAGTTTCGCACACCCTGTAAATTTTATATGTAAAATCTCAATCTTTTGTTTTTTGTAAAGAATGCCTTAGAAACAGTTGAGTAACTCACTTATTTGACAACTCCTAAGACCCGTAATTTGCTTACACATCACCCCTGAAGACGGGCATCCAACGATATATATTTTACCAATTGTGATGTATTTTAAACTAACGAGTGTCTTCCACTCACAGACTAAGCATGAAGTAAAATTTCGAGTTTAGAAAAGCCCCGCGTAGAAAATTTGTCGAGGGTCGCGCAGCGACCCGAGACAAATTTTCACGGGGCTTTTCTAAACTCGAAATTTTACTTCATGCGCCACGCGTATAAACCACTGATTTACAGTAAAGTTAAAAATATATAACGCTTAGATGTGATGATGATCAATATTTACCAAGATTTAAACGTCAGTATTGTAATATATACAATAAGAAAAAGTATAGTGAAATTCCTGACCATTTAAATAACGCTAACGAGATAAATAGTTTTTATGTTAATTCCACCATGTCATATGAAAATACAGAGTTAATTGAATTTTATAACAAACAAAATAACAAAATGTGTTCAGAAAATGTTATGTTTAAAGAAGTAACTGAAATAACAATTTCTAAGTACATTTGCTCTACTAAATCTAAAGCAGTGGGACATGATGGAATTGACATAAGATTTGTTAGATTATGCTGTCCATACCTATTACCATACTTGACACATATTATTTATTATTGTTTAGTACATTTCGGTTTTTCCCGAAACATGGAAAATTGCATATGTTAAACCACTTCCTAAAGTTAACAACCCCATAGAGTTTAAGGATTTAAGGCCGGTTAGTGTTTTACCTGTTTTATCAAAAATTATTGAAAAATCCATAAAAGAACAATTGGAATCATTTGTTTGCAAACATAATATATTACCCGCTACACAATCTGGCTTCAGAAGTGGAGATAACACTTGTACAGCTCTTTTAAATGTGGTCGATAACATAATTAGACAGACTGATAATGATAAGTTAACAATATTGATATTGCTTGATTTTTCAAATGCCTTTAATACAATAAATCATAATCTTTTGTTGGCTATTTTGAATTACGTTGGCTTAAGTTCTTCAGCCATATTATTAGTAAAAAACTACTTGTTAAATCGCTGTCAAATGGTCGTAACTAAAAATGATATTTCCTTACCACTATCAGTCTGTAGTGGGGTACCGCAGGGGTCTATTTTAGGCCCTTTGTTATATATAGTATATACATCAGTTTTACCTCAAATTCTGAAATATTGTTCAGCACAATATTACACTGATGATACACAGGTATATTTTTCTTTCAAAAAAGATGACGCCGGCCTGGCCTGCGAATATGTAAATATAGACCTGCAAGGGTTATATGAAAATTGTTATAAGCATTCCTTATTTTTAAATCCGAATAAATCTTGCGCTAATTTGTTTGGAAGAAAGAAGACGAGAGAATTAACATTAGGCAATGTTAATGGGAAAATTGTTATTAACAATGTCCCCATAAAAATGGAAAATGAAGTTACAATTCTTGGTATTACTGTGGATACTGATCTTCGTTTTAAAAAGTACATATCTAAATGTTGCCAAAGAGCTTTTTATCAACTAAAATGACTATATAGTTCCGGGAATGTGTTGTCCAAAAAATATAAAATAATTTTGTGTAATTCTCTTGTGCTTTCAATTTTTTCATATTGTGACACCTTATATGCACCATGCTTGGATACCGTAACCGCGAGGAAAATACAAAAAATACAAAATAGCTGCATAAGATTTATTTTTGGAATACCTAGAAGACAACATGTATCAGCAAAAAGGAATGAAATAGGTTGGTTGGACATGAATGAGAGGAGAAAGTTACACCAAGCGGTATTATTTAATAAAATAGTTACGAATAAGTGCCCAAAATACCTACATGACAAAATTTCATACAGAGGGGACGTGCATAATATTAATATTAGATTTAAGGGTACTCTATCACCACCTGCACATAAGACGGCTTTATTCTTGCGATCTTTTACGTACCAAATAGCGAAAGTTTTAAATCATTGCCCACGGAATATTTTAGGTTTGGCGAAAAATACATTCAAAAAAGCATATAAAGTAATTATTATAAAAAAAACCAATAAATAATTGTATTTAATTACTAAATTGTGTTAGCAAAATTGTAAAACAAAATTTTCTTTTCTTTATTTTTATTTTTAGGATGATTTTTATGTTAACGATTTCTTTTTTTTTATGTAATTCTATGGTCAAGTTGAAAAACAGCAAACATATTATGTTATGCTGAACTTCGCCATATTCAATAATGATGTAATTGTAAAATAGATGTAATTTATTGATGTATGTTTGATTATTGAATAAAAGACGTTTATTATTATTATTATTATTATTAGATACGTTTTAAAACAATTTATTGACCTAAAATTGTACACGTAGACATAATTCTCGACTTTATTTTACAAATGTCGTATTAATTATAATTGCATTTTAAATAATTTCATAAATATCAAATAAATTTTCCTATCAAAACCACCTTAAACCGGACAAAAGATAACGCCACGCGCCGGCTGAAAACAGGTGGACTTCTTACTACCTGCTAATATCGGGTTGACATTGACACCCAAAAAATCAGTTGGTGTTCATAATGGATTACCCCTTGACTGCTCGATCTCTTTCCCCTTACGCTCCAACATTTTAGGAAAGAGATAGAAATCGGAAGATTTTAGACTTTTTGGTCTGGTCGCTGTAAAAGTATTTAAACGCGGAGTAGAGTGTTATTTTTTTAAAACAATCGACTTGTTTTTTTTTTACTTTCCCCTTATGTTTACTCATTGCGCTGTTCAGATGTTTCTTAGTATTTTGTTAAATGTTGATCGTATCAAAAATTCTTTCAAATAAAAGTTGTAGGTCTCGTTAAAATCTTTTGAAATCTGTTATTAAACTGATGAGTTCGTGAATAAAATCCACAGGCTTTGTTTCGGCCGTTTATTAATTTTTGTTTGTACAAATTTCGTCGGGTAGTTCGCAGGGGTTCACAAGTTGTTTTTAATGTGAAATCTTTGCTGGTCTCGAGAGTGAGCGCTCGTACCCTTGCAGGTACACCCCTGGTTGTAGGAGGGATGAAACTTACCCCCCATCAACAGAGGCAATTGAGCACATGGGCCGTGCTCAATTGCCTCTGTTGATGGGGGGTAAGTTTCATCCCTCCCACAACCATTATATTAATAAATATAATTTTGAATAACAAATATGAAGTAACAAAATCCATATATTATACTTTTCTGTAGCTCTTTTATTATTTTGATTTTGTAAAAGCGATCTGACGTTCTGTTTTTACAAAATCCATTACGGCCGAAGAAAATCTGACAACGTCAGAATTATCTAAACTTTGCGCGTTCTGTGGGGGTCATTCCCGCCGCTGAAGGATTAGGATGTTCCGATTCTAAAAAAAATATCGATTGGATATCGATTATGTCGTATCGCCAACTATCAATATGGTAAAGTATCCTTGCATAAGGTGCCCAGCAAAACGGGTCTTATTACGCGCGAGGGCTCTCCGGGAGGGGTCTGTCAACTTGGCCCCCCCAACTCAAAATTTTCAAATAAAAAATATTGCGCCCGAAAGGTCTTAACTTGCGCTTACTTGCGCCCAAATATTAAAACTTGCGCTGTTAAGGGTAGAAAGTTATAGCGATTTGAAAATAGGGGGGGCTAAGTTGACGCCAGCCCCCCCATCTCGGAATTTTTAACTTTTTCTTTCATAAATACATTCTATGGAACTTGCGCTGTCGATACCACCTAATTTTACAAGTTGCGCTGCAAAAATACACCCCCTATAAACGAAATAAAGGAGGGTGCCAGCCCCTCCACTTTACATTTTTTAAGTTTTATTGCATTGTACACAAAGCTTAGAAGTTGCGCTCACTTGCGCCATCGAAATTTCTTCAATATCAGTTCTCATGAAAAAGTTATGGCATATTTTATATATACTCGAATCCAGTGCGCGTATTCCCATAATTTCCATGCAACTACAGAAGAGTAATACAATGAACATACTTAACTCACAACCACTGTCCATCTTCGTCGAAAAGCATACATTATACAACCAAAACAGTAATTTTCTATAATATTTGCATATTTATTCCAGTGCCGTATCATGGTGGAAATATATATTTTTATTATTACTTAAATAATTTTATTTCCAAAACAAATAACAATAATTCGATTCAATTATTAAATATAACTTTAACAATGTATTTAAAATGCATTTCTGCTGATTACAAAAATTGCGCTGTTTTCCCAGTAGCGTTACAAATAATTTATTATTTAATTTAATTAAATATTTTCAAAACCAAACGTGAAAATTTAAATTTTTTAAGTGATTTTACTTAAACAATGCATAAGAAATGCATTTATGCTAATGAGAAAAGTTGCGCTGTTTTCCCAGTGGCGTCACAATTAATTTATTATTATTTAATTAAATTAAATATTTTTCAAACCAAACGGAAAATTTTGAATTTTCTAAGTGATATTACTTTAACAATGCATAGGAAATGCATTTATGCTAATGAGAAAGGTTGCGCTGTTTTCCCAGTGGCGTCACAATTAATTTATTATTATTGAATTAAATTAAATATTTTCAAAACCAAACAGAAAATTTTGAATTTTCTAAGTGATATTACTTTAACAATGCATAGGAAATGCATTTATGCTAATGAGAAAAGTTGCGCTGTTTTCCCAGTGGCGTCAGTGATCATTCCCAAAAACAGATGGTTCCCGTCGGTCACCCTACATTGTATATAGCAACATATTAACCTCTACTTCTTTTGATCTTGAACAATGATTTTTGCTTGGAAGCAAGTCATTGTATTCCTCCCATAAGCCATTATGTCTTCTGCAAAATGCTATAAAATGACCCGGTATAAAACCCACAACACCACGTAAAATAAACAGTTTGTTCTGTACATTTAGTTTAAACGGAATATTTTCTAAATTAGTTACTAAGTTCAATGTTTTACTGTCCGTGTTAACGGGTTCTATGAATATGAAATTGTTTAACTGTGTTTCAAATAACAATTTATTATTACACAAACCGCAATTTTGTTTTGTTTTTGTTTTTTGTTTTCTCCACTGGGAAAACAGCGCAACTTTTCTCATTAGCATAAATGCATTTCCTATGCATTGTTAAAGTAATATCACTTAGAAAATTCAAAATTTTCTGTTTGGTTTTAAAATATTTAATTTAATTCAATAATAATAAATTAATTGTGACGCCACTGGGAAAACAGCGCAACTTTTCTCATTAGCATAAATGCATTTCCTATGCATTGTTAAAGTAATATCACTTAGAAAATTCAAAATTTTCCGTTTGGTTTGAAAAATATTTAATATAATTAAATAATAATAAATTAATTGTGACGCCACTGGGAAAACAGCGCAACTTTTCTCATTGGCATAGATGCATTTCTTATGCATTGTTTAAGCATAATCACTTAAAAAATTTAAATTTTCACGTTTGGTTTTGAAAATATTTAATTAAATTAAATAATAAATTATTTGTAACGTTACTGGGAAAACAGCGCAACTTTTCTAATCAGCAGAAATGCATTTTAAATACATTGTTAAAGTTATATTTATTAATTGAATCGAATTATTGTTATTTGTTTTGGAAATAAAATTATTTAAGTAATAATAAAAATATATATTTCCACCATGATACGGCACTGGAATAAATATGCAAATATTATAGAAAATTACTGTTTTGGTTGTATAATGTATGCTTTTCGACGAAGATGGACAGTGGTTGTGAATTAAGTATGTTTACTGTATTACTCTTCTGTAGTTGCATAGAGATTATGGGAATACGCGCACTGGATTCGAGTATATATAAAATATGCCATAACTTTTTCATAAGAACTGATATTGAAGAAATTTCGATGGCGCAAGTGAGCGCAACTTCTAAGCTTTGTGTACAATGCAATAAAACTTATAAAATGTAAAGTGGAGGGGCTGGCACCCTCCTTTATTTCGTTTATAGGGGGTGTATTTTTGCAGCTCAACTTGTAAAATTAGGTGGTATCGACAGCGCAAGTTTCATAGAATGTATTTATGAAAGAAAAAGTTAAAAATTCCGAGATGGGGGGGCTGGCGTCAACTTAGCCCCCCCCCCTATTTTCAAATCGCTATAACTTTCTACCCTTAACAGCGCAAGTTTTAATATTTGGGTGCAAGTGAGCGCAAGTTAAGACCTTTCGGGTGGAATATTTTTTATTTGAAAATTTTGAGTTGGGGGGGGCCAAGTTGACAGACCCCTCCGGGGGCTGAATAGAAAAGCACTGAGTGTTCACTTTGCCCCTCGATAGCGCGCTTATTAGCGCGTTTCGCAAGTTGCTACTTCGGCCAACTTGTAGCCAAAACTCTAGTTGTTTCTCTAAATAAATAATATTTACTATGTGATATCAGTATCTTCCAAAATGCTGATATAACATATTTTTTGATAAAACGAGTTAATAATAATTAATACAAGCAATAAATCAATGACGATTTTTGTTACATTTTGTGGCGCGATCAAATTTGCTTTCTGAAAAAAAAACTTATCGGTCATACACTCATTTAGTGCTATCGGTCAATGTAATTCTGAAAATAAAATAAGCATAAAACCAACAAAGCACTTCTCTTAAATATTATACTTTACCGTATAAGTATCATATTTAAGATCATTTAAAATACCCATATCTTTCTTTTCTTGAACTAAATATGATTGTTGTTATTATTCTACTTCCTTTTGCCATTTATAGAGCTTTGAAAAAATATGATTTAAAATAATAGCACACTTAATTAAAAAACTGAGTCTCCTTTTTTACAAAACAAATATGCGAAGAAAGAAGACTCAAATATATTGGTTTTTAAAATAAATTCACTTGTTTTTGTTTCACTTATACAGAGAGTTTTATATAACACCGAACATTTTCATCCAATACAACTTGACACCTTTAATTTTTAAGTTATGTGTAAATTGGGAAGCCTATATGACCATTAAGAATTCTTGCCAATCAATTGCAATTAATGCCTTTATTTGTCTCTCATTTGTAAACGTCAATTTATCAATAGACAGTATTAAACAAGTAAGGTTATGTTTTCAAGCTACTGACTTGTAAAATTTTAACAAGTCAGTATACTAACTTGTTAAAATTTAACAAGTTAGTACTGGAATAGTAATTTATGGTTTTTCGTGAATTGAATTTATTAAAGAAATTCAATTTGATTAAATTTACCAAATAATTGTATTTTAATTAATTACAAATGATTGACAAATAAAATATATAACAATATACGCAAGTTAACGGGTTTTACTGGCTCCAGAAGGTGACTGGCTCGTCTAGTCATATCCTTCTGTCCGCCAGTAAAAACCGTTTTAACAATACTAATAATGTTAAATACTATAACTTGTACATACAGGGAGTTTTTCTTTCAAGTATGTCCCAATTACAGCGTATATGTCGTAAATCTTTAGATACTCATTGTTTTTTTTAAGAGTTCAATTTGAAACTTGAAATGAGTGTGTTCCACTCCCAGACTAAGCATGAAGTAAAATTTCGAGTTTAGAAAAGCCTGAAAATTTGGTTTGGTCGCGTAGCGCGAAGCGCGGAGCGGCCAAACCAAATTTTCAGGCTTTTCTAAACTCGAAATTTTACTTCATGCGCCACTAGCACAAAACACTGACATATTACGAAGATTAAAACACATCGCTAAACTTTACAATGCATCAGTGTTTTGTACCGGTGGCGCATGAAGTAAAATTTCGAGTTTAGAAAAGCCTGAAAATTTGGTTTGGCCGCTCCGCGCTTCGCGCTACGCGACCAAACCAAATTTTCAGGCTTTTCTAAACTCGAAATTTTACTTCATGCTTAGCCTGGGAGTGGAAAACACTCGTTTAAAGCTTCTAATTAAATTCTTTTAATAAACCGAGCATCGGCAAATATACAACGTATGCTTATGTATACTTAAAAGAAAAATTCTCGTTATGAAAATGTTCGGTGTTACATAAAACTCTCTGTATGTATTTTATTTTCTACTAGTTTCGGCTTAATGCCATTATCAAGAATGATGTACAAATTGCTTGGAAGCAAGTCATTGTATTCCTCCCATAAGCCATTATGTCTTCTGCAAAATGCTATAAAATGACCCGGTATAAAACCCACAACACCACGTAAAATAAACAGTTTGTTCTGTACATTTAGTTTAAACGGAATATTTTCTAAATTAGTTACTAAGTTCAATGTTTTACTGTCCGTGTTAACAGGTTCTATGAATATGAAATTGTTTAACTGTGTTTCAAATAATAATTTATTATTACACAAACTGCAATTTTGTTTTGTTTTTGTTTTTTGTTTTCGCTACTGGGAAAACAGCGCAACTTTTCTCATTAGCATAAATGCATTTCCTATGCATTGTTAAAGTAATATCACTTAATTACAGCGTATATGTCGTAAGTCTTTAGATACTCATTGTTTTTTTTAAGAGTTCAATTTGAAAGTTGAAATGAGTGTGTTCCACTCCCAGACTAAGCATGAAGTAAAATTTCGAGTTTAGAAAAGCCTGAAAATTTGGTTTGGTCGCGTAGCGCGAAGCGCGGAGCGGCCAAACCAAATTTTCAGGCTTTTCTAAACTCGAAATTTTACTTTATGCGCCACTAGCACAAAACACTGACATATTACGAAGATTAAAACACATCGCTAAACTTTACACTGCGTCAGTGTTTTGTACCGGTGGCGCATGAAGTAAAATTTCGAGTTTAGAAAAGCCTGAAAATTTGGTTTGGCCGCTCCGCGCTTCGCGCTACGCGACCAAACCAAATTTTCAGGCTTTTCTAAACTCGAAATTTTACTTCATGCTTAGCCTGGGAGTGGAAAACACTCGTTTAAAGCTTCAAATTAAATTCTTTCAATAAACCGAACATCGGCAAATGCACAAGGTATGCTTATGTATACTTAAAAGAAAAATTCTCATTATGAAAATGTTCGGTGTTACATAAAACTCTCTGTATGTATTTTATTTTCTACTAGTTTCGGCTTAATGCCATTATCAAGAATGGTGTACAAATGGATTTTTTTGGGAATATATACAGTTTTGTGTTTATTGGGTAAAAGGGCATTAAATATCGGGGAATTAAATAGGTCTTCGTTGTCGTTAACCACATTTTTACTAGCCCTTGAGGCTTTTGAAATTTCTAAACATTCCCGATAATTACGCGAAAGAAGACTCAGTTTTTGCGCTAGTATCCATATACAAGGCGGCGTATAGAAACGGGAACATATGAAATAATTAGAAAACATTTCTCTGCACCACCATGTACATATCATCTGAGTGATAGATTTAAAGACTCAACACCTAATTTAATTATTAATGATTTCGATAGCTAACGCCATCTAATGCTTCATAGTGGCATAATTTAATTATATGAATCATAATGCTAAATAATGTTTAAATCAAGATTTGTCCGAAAATATCAATTTTATTCTTAATATCAAAAAGTAAAGTTTATGTTTAAAATAAGCATGTCTTACCTCTAAAAAGTGATGTTCTCTGGGCTGCATTCTTAATAATTTCTTATAACTGTCATACAACACGATACCACAAATGCATTTTTTTGCGGATATCTGGTCACAATAGACATCATTATTATTAGAATAATTTCAAAGTGTCTGACCAATTTCATGAGATATAGATAGCTTTGGATGCTTCACTAACGAAGATAAATTGAATAATGGCAAATTTGGAAATGTAAACTTTCACTTTCACTCGGAAGGAGAGTTTCTAAAAATAATGAACATTCGTGTAGGTACATAATAATAATATTATCACCTCAGAGTTCTATTTTTAGTGAATCTCTTTACCTTGTTTCTAATTCTGAATACCTCACCGTTGGTATCTAAAGATAAACTTCAAATTTTTTAGTACGCAATATCTCGCATTGTCGACATGTAAACTCTATTTTTAATATGACCAAACTTAGGGTGTATTTACTGCGAATAGTTGCAGTCGTGTTTAAACAGTAGGGTATTTTAAACATCAAATTTTGAGATGTTGGTAAATGATTATCAATGTGACAAATAAATCATAATTTCTCAAATAAATTGTCACGATCCAGAGAGTTTTAAAATAGAGAACGCTACAACTCGCAACTTTACAACACAAAGGGGCATTTTTTCTTTTAAGTATACTTTCACATATTTCTTATAAACATTTGTAAAATTAATGAACATGTGATCAAAACTAAGCAGTATATTTGTAACTTCACTTTAAATCAGTATTTTATACGCGTGGCGCATGAAGTAAAATTTCGAGTTTAGAAAAGCTTAATTTGGCTTGGTCGCTCCGCTGCGCTACGCGACCAAGCCAAATTTTCAAGCCTTTCCAAACTCGAAATTTTACTTCATGCGCCACGCGTATAAAATACTGATTTAACGTGAAGTTTCAAATATACTGCTTAGTTTTGATCACATGTCCAAATCCTAACTCAGGCTTTTCTAAACTCGAAATTTTACTTTATGCGCCATGCGAATAAAACACTGACCATTTTATGAAGTTTATACTGCTCATGTTTAATGAATTTTAACCAAATCTCGCGCTATCAAAATTCGAGCAATTCACAATAAATTTTAAGGAATACTCATAAGATTTTTTTATATACTGTTTTTTATTTTTTTTTACTATCTATAACCTGTCGATCGCCAAATAATTGGTATGCAAAAGTAGCTCGCGTATGACAAAAGGTTGAACACCCCTGCTATATAACATATTTTCTTCCTCTATGTATGTGGAATGTTTTCTAAAGATTTGGCCATACCTTTTCGTTCACCCTGTGTACCATTTCAAAATTTTACTTCATGCTCAATCTGGGAGTGAAAAACAAATAGAAACGCTTGGATTTGAAGTTTTTGGCTCCCAACGTGTGGCCAGGCTAACACTGTGGTCCTTAGGTGGGCGCCATAAATCGCGAGCGTCCAGATTTAACGCTTGGCCCTTGTTGGGCGCCATAAATTGCGAGAGTAAAAGTTGAAAACTTCCCACTGAATCAGCACTTTGTACGCGTGGCGCATAAAGTAAAATTTCGAGTTTAGAAAAGTTTGAATCCAAATCCAAATTTTAAGGAATACTCATAAGATTTTTTTTATATACTGTTTTTTATTTTTTTTTACTATCTATAACCTGTCGATCGCCAAATAACTTGGTATGCAAAAGTAGCTCGCGTATGACAAAAGGTTGAACACCCCTTCTATATAACATATTTTCTTCCTCTATGTATGTGGAATGTTTCCTAAAGATTTGGCGATACCTTTTCGTTCACCCTGTGTACCATTCCAAAATTTTACTTCATACTTAATCTGGGAGTGAAAAACAAATAGAAACGCTTGGATTTGAAGTTTTTTGGCTCCCAACGTGTGGCCAGGCTAACACTGTGGTCCTTCGTTGGGCGCCATAAATCGCGAGCGTCCAAATTTAACGCTTGGCCCTTGTTGGGCGCCATAAATTGCGAGAGTAAAAGTTGAAAACTTCCCACTGAATCAGCGCTTTGTACGCGTGGCGCATAAAGTAAAATTTCGAGTTTAGAAAAGTTTGAATCCAAATCCAAACGCTCAGACTTTTCTAAACTCGAAATTTTACTTCATGCTTTGTCTAGGAGTGGAAAACACTATTAAAAGCTTCAAAATGCCAATTGGATATTTGGCCAGAGGCGCTGTTTTTCCTTACTGCGGCGCTAATTGGACTATATTTTTCAAGACAGCTTGTGTAAATCCACAAAAAAAAAATTGTAAATAACCCACTGAGCAAATCTATTTAAGTAATGTTTCAACAACATTAAAACAACGTTTAATGTTGCTACAATGTTGATATAACGTTTATTTTTTGCTTAGTGGGAACATTAACATCAAGTCCGATATAAATCCAGAATAATAAATTTTAAACACCGTATAATAATACCAAAGTCATTATTTGTTTATTATGCATTTTAAATTACGTTGGTAAAATACGTGAGATTAGTTGTAATTACAAAAAAAAATGGGAAACTTGACTTCCGTCACACGAACCCGGCTAACATCATCGAAACGATGATGATACCAAGTCCAATTCATAAACGTCGGAAAAATCGAATCACAATTACCCAGAAAACCTACGCGAAATCGCGGAAATCTCACATACCGTCCATTCCCGCTAATACAACGTAAATGCTGACAAATCGCCGATCCTCGACACGAAACACCGACGACGACGACGAGAGAGTGGTAGTGGCTTGACGTCAACATTCTCGACCAATATCTAGATGTCCGAGTGGTAGGAGACTCCAGTCGAACACGAACCCCACACACTCACACACGAATGCGCAGCAATTGCTATTCAGAAAACAGAAAGAAAAAAAAGAGTTTCAGTTCCAGAAACCGCGTGTTCGAGATTACATAACGATCTTCGGTTGTTTTGGTTGATAATGTGCGTGAACCATTCCACGATGGTACCAGCAGTAGTTAATCTCGTGTCCAGTAAAGGAAAAGACTCTTATTCCGGATTTATATCGGACTTAATGTGCATCAAGTGCAAGACCTTGTCGGTACGTTGTGCTGATAATTGTTTCTTTATTGTTTTTGTGTTCATGTGATCGATTTCTTGGATTTACCATTAAAGAAGTGATTCGTTTTTTTTTTTGGGATTGTGTTTAGTGTGTAATGTGTCTGAAGCAAAATTTTCATGGGCAAAACGGTTTTAGATTAGAATTAGGAAACTTTACGAATGTTGATTTTTTCTGCTAAATTTTTGAATAAGAAAGAAAAAAGTTGATCAACTTTAGTTCATCAGCGTTTTTGGATAAAGAAAAAAAAGTTGATGAACAAATTGATCAACTTATAAAACTTAAGCAAAGTCTGAACATCTTTATTGGAGACATTAAAATTTTACTTTAGGCACACTTTTGATGAACCTTAACATCAAATGTGTCCCCAAGGTAAAAATTTTAGACATTCAATGCTTTTTTTAAAAGCGTTCAATTTTAAATTTCGAACGAGTGCTTAAAATCCCAGACTAAGCATGAAGTAAAATTTCGAGTTTAGAAAAGCCTGAAAATTTGGTTTGGTCGCGTAGCGAAGCGAAGCGACCAAACCAAATTTTCAGGCTTTTCTAAACTCGAAATTTTACTTCATGCGCCACGCGTATAAAACACTGAAGTAATGTAAAATTAAAAATACATTACTAAATCAGTTTTAAAAATAAACTTCTAAAGTAGGGTTCAAAATATACTGCTAAATAAGAATATTTTGAAATGTTCGATGTTTCAGCGTTTTATACGCCTGGCGCACGAAGTAAAATTTAGAGTTTAGAAAAGCCTGATTTTTCAGATTTTTCTAAACTCGAAATTTTACTTCATACTTAATCGAGGATTGGAAACACTCGTTAGCAGCTTATTTAATTTTTAAGTCAAGAACAAACTGTATCAAGAAATTGTTGATCAAAATGTTTGATTTTATTTTCTTGAATAATTCTCATATTGCATTTTACTTTGCAATGGTTAATTTTTAGATCAACAGCAAATTGTATCAAGAAATGATTGATCAACATTTTTGATTTTATTTTCTTGAATAATTACAATCTATTTTATGATTCGGATTAAATTTAGCTAAAGTACAATTTGTAATAAATTCCTTCGTAATTATCGTCTCCCAACAACAATAAATGTTCTGTAATAAAGTGTTTTTTGAAAATTCCTAAACATTGAATAATATTTTACCTAATCACAATTTTAAGCAATAACATCAAGCAAAATTAACTGCGCTCATCGCTAAATTAAAATGGCTACTGAAAAAAAAGTTGGACTGAATCATTTCAGAGCTGAAAATCTAAAAACCGAAAAATCTCTAAACTGAAATCTCTGGAGACGCGAATTGCTTCAAAAAAAGCGTAACAAAGTACATTTACCAACTGATACTTTAGAGACCAGTTACACTAAAAAAACTAAAGTCTAAGGACCAATTGCATCACAAATGAAATCTGAATCAATTGTTGATTTCCAGTTCAATTTCAAATACTAACAGAAATCATAAACTGATCCAAAAATGGAGATTCCGTTAATAAATAAATAAAAAGCTTGATCAATTGTTGATCTCCAGTTTGATATCAAATTCTAACAGAAATCATAAACTGATCTAAGTAGCTTGATCAATTGTTCTCCAGTTCAATTTCGAATTCTAACAAAAATCATACACTGATCTAAGTAGCTTGATCAATAGTTGATCTCCAGTTCGATCTCAAATTCTAACAAAAATCATAAACTGATCCAAGTAGCTTGATTAATTGTTGACCTCCAGTTCAATCTTAAATTCTAAATCAAGTCAAAACTGAACTGAAATCGCAGGCGCGAGTTGCTGCAAATCAAATTGAGCAAAGTTCATCTCCTAACTAATATTTTAAAGACCAATTACACTAAAAAAAAAAAACAATTGAACTGTATGAAATCTTAGAGTGATATAAACTCAATTTAGTAGCTTGAAAATCAAGTCAAAACCTTCGACTCAAAATTCATAACAGTACGATTTTCAGTTCCGATTAGAGGCCCAAAAAGTATCACAACATGTCCTCGATCAACAAACCCATTCACCCAACCATCTTCAAAATCTGACCAACTTACAAAACTCACTTTCACCAGCACAAATCGACAAAACGATTTCCCAACGCCGACGCACGCAACCACAAAAACACCCACGCGCGATTCGATAAGATTAAAATTACAAAACCTCCCCACTCTCGCAATCTTGCACTCGCTCCAGCGATAAGCTATCTGTCTGAAACGACAAAAAATTCATTGTACGTGACGTTGGGTTGGCCGAGCGATAAATCGCACTAATTTGGAAGTTTTCCGACTACCTGGAATAAAAGAAATGTGCAATTAGTAAAATTAGTGAGGCAATTAACAGGCGGCTGTGGAATAATACTGTTGGCGTTCGAAAATAGTTTTTTGATTAACAGTGGATGTTGTTTTATTGTCGCTCGAGGAAGTGCCGCGTGGAGCGTATTGATTGAATCATGTGCTGTGATTTGTTTGTTGCGACTTGATTTTTGAGCGATGAAAAATTTGGTTGTTGCCCCAAGTCCAGTTTTGGTTCATCTATGCTGTGCTTAAAATTGACTTATTGCGATGTATGTTCATGTTTTATTAGTAATGTGGGTCAAAATATGACTTGATTTTTGATGTGATAAAAAATGTGGTTGATGCCCAAAAATTGAAGACCAATTTTTGTATAGATGCACCAAAATTGGTCTTCAATTTTTGGGCATTAACCACATTTTTTATCACATAAAAAATCAAGTCATATGTTGTACTTAAATTAAAATTAACTTATTGCGATGTATGTTCATGTTTTTTTTTAGAAATGTAAGACAACATATTTTCGAAAACATTGGGCCCGTTCATCAAAATGTTCAACATTCAACATGTTTGGATTTGTGTGTGATGAATGTTGGTACCTAATGAACGGTACTCCGGTCGGTCTATTTCGTACGATTGCAAAAATCTTGAATACGTTCACGATTAACAATCCGGGCATCAGAGAATTCCGCAACAGTTGGCAGTAAACTCCCTACTGTTGTCTCTGATGAACGGGCCCATTCTTACAATAGCCATGCTAAGTTTATTGAACTCAATTTAGAGAATTATAAATAACCATCAACCTAATTAAGTCTTTTAGAATTTACATGCTGACTTTTTGTATTCAGACATTTGCTGTAAGTTTACCTAATTATGTCTTTCAGAATTCTCATGTTGACTTTTTCTGATTGCTGTAATTTTACAGATCGCGTCTTTTTTGGTAAATCCTATTTTCGAGCTCATTGGCATCTAATAAAAAAAAAACATTAATCAAAATTTGTGATTCGATCAAAACTAATCTATTTAATTGCAGTTTTTATTACAGACCGCTGAAAAAGACCTCGACGATGTGTTCAAATCTAGACACCACGCCAAAGCTTCAGTGCGGTCGGAATCGCCCAGAAACGCCTTCAAGAGGTGGAGGAGAAATCACAGCATCAAAGCCCAACAATCACAAAACATCAAAGACTATAACGACAAGGACGAAGAAATGTCTCTACTAAAGTTCCTAGCTATTGTAAGTATTAATTTTTCTTATAAATCGACAAAAATAACGAAATATCCTAGTCCAAGTTTATCTTTGCCCAAGAATATCAATTATTGTCCAGGAATTTTATTGTTTGTAGAAGAATATCAATCTCTGTCCAAGAATATAAATCCTTGCTCAAGAATGTCTGAAAATGTACAATAAACCTATAGTTCGTGGTATGCATACTTAGAAGACAAATTCCCTGTATAGTTCAGAACATTCTAAACACGCGCGTTCGCAAATTTTCCAAAATTGTTTGCATTCTACCCAAAACAACAATTCATTGTTTTTTATTATGATTTGTTTGTTGAGGAAGATAATGAAGCGGTAAACACAGTTGGAGGTAAAGTTCGCCAAAACAAATTACGAATGTCAATACGGTTCCGAATAGGGAAGGAAGGCTCACGTTCTAAAGGGAAGCCATAAAAATTCCATCCTTGAAACAATTGCGCGTCTCGGCCTCGAAGTATGATCTGCATATTGATGGCGGGATTAAAATTCGCGGCGTTTTGCGCTTTCGCGAATATTGAATTTCAGTCACACGGGTTTGTGTCAAAACACCGGAAGTGATATCAGGAGGAAAGTTATTGGTGTACTTGTTTTGGAATCGTTTTATTATCTAAACTAAGTTGGGAGAGAAAAACAAACAATACTTTTGTTATTCCTAGTATTCGATTGTGAATGTTGATGTGTTTATTGTTTGAAACACATTAAAGCAAAGAAAAATATTAAATTAATAATGTTACCAAAAACATAATTAGTGTCTTAACCCCGTTACACACGACCCGCAATATTTTATACACAAACATAGGAAACGCAACCGCAGAGCGAACTGTGTTCAAGTCTGAACTGGCTGCAGTTACATTAAAATCAGTCGCATCAAAACATCTGAACTGCCTTATTATTGTTTTGATTGCTAGCTACAAAAAAATGTACTCATCTTTTCGTTTTCTATTGTTTCAGAATGCATTAGACTTAAGTGCGCCGGCCAGTGATGTATTGCTGAAAAGCCGAAGTTCAAACTGGTTCCAACTTTCCGGACATCCCGACAGTTTGGCACCGGCGGGTCCCGGAACTGTTTGGAAAAAGCGTTCCGGATGCGACGACATCGAAAAGAAGGCCTACGAAGCCCTTTCCCAGGACCACCTGGTCCGCGACATCATTCCCAAGTACTACCGAGAAGTCGAGTACCAGGGGGAGAAGTTCATCGAACTACAAGACTTACTCCATGGCTTTAAGGTAATTAAGTTCGAAATGTTCGAAATTGATACTGTCACAAAAAACAGTACTGTGGTACTATTTCCAGAAGAGTACTAACATGTGGTACAAGCTATAAAGTTAAATCAAATTTTGATAAATACTTCCCAAAAAACATTGTCAGTTATAAATTGGACGTTTTTACACATCAGTGTATGTATACTTAAAACCCAAATTCCCTGTGTGCTGTTGAAGCAAAAACTGTTGTTACAATCACTTCCATTGTGCCCAACTTTTTTCTTTTCTAAAAAGCCCGTTCCTTCTTTTCAGGATCCCTATGTGATAGACATCAAAATGGGAACCCGCACCTTCCTCGAATCGGAAGTCAGCAAAAAAACAGCAAGAAGCGATCTCTACCAGAAAATGGTGTCGATCGACCCCAGCGCTCCCACACCCGAAGAACACGAAGCTCAGGCAGTCACGAAGCTTCGCTACATGCAATTCCGCGAACAACAATCCTCCACGTGCAGTCACGGCTTCAGGATAGAAGCAATGAAATGCCGCGGATCGCCGCCAGTCACCGATTTGAAGAAGGTCAAATCGATCGAGCAAGTGATCAACACTTTGGACATGTTCCTCAATGGAAAGGAAGATGTGAAACAGAGACTTTTGAACAGATTGAACGATATGCGCGGGAAAATTGAACAATCCGAGTTTTTCAAAACGCGCGAAGTCATCGGCAGCAGTGTTTTTATGATTTATGATAATACTAAGGTTGGAGTTTGGCTGATTGATTTCGCCAAGACTATTCAAGTGCCTGATGGTATGACGGTGAATCACAGAAAGGAGTGGATTCAGGGGAATCGCGAGGAAGGCTTCCTCTATGGATTCGATCAACTGATTAATGTAAGTATCAATCAATATTTCGAACTCGAATAGTTACAAGTAAAATCTTAAGCGCCAGTTGCATAAATTCATCTCTGAACTGCCCAAATTAAAAATTACATTAATAGATGCTTAGTTTATCTCTGAACTGTAGTTCAAAATGAGCTTCCAACAATCAAAAATGTAATTTAAAGAGTAGTTCAGAGATAAATTCAATTCATAACATCATGAGACCAATCAACAATGTTTGCAGTTCAGAGATAAACTTAATTCATCATGAGATGAACTTTAATCATTATGTTATGAATTAAGTGTATCTCTGAATTGCAAATTACAATCAAAAATATTATTTTGAACAACAGTACAACTGGTGCAAATTTTTTTCCGATATTCATTTATTTTATGTATACTTACCTAAATATTAAATACATTGAAACTAATCATCTTATTTTCTATTGTTACAGGTGATAGAATCAGTGAACACGAAATCGAAACGCAACGACAACCTTCAAAAATCCCTGACAACAGTAACAGTCAAATCCTGAAGAGGTCTACTCGCTGAACATCCGCCCGTTCCTGAAAAGTTTGGGCGGAAATGTGGAGTCCACTCAATTTTTTTTTACATTCACCTTTTGCGCCCGCTTCCCGGGACGTTAAAGAGAAGTTTTTGTAGTGAACAAAACGACGAAAAAAAAAACAAGAACGATGCCGTGTTTCTGTATCACTGCTATGTAATCATCTAGTCAAAACTGCTTGTTTATATATGTGTATATGACGCCTGTGTATTCATAAAGGCAGTAACTCATTGTATGTCCTTCTTCGGCTTTTTTAGTGTGTATTAAGTATTAAAATGTTTTGTACATAACGACTTTTTTTTGTATATGATTTTGTCTAGTCATGTCATATTTTTGTAATCAAAATGTATATAGATTATTTATATTGACTTTTTTCTACTCATGTGTAAAAATGGCTTTATCACTTTATGTGTACTTATATATTAAAAAAAAACTTGAATTTTGAAAATTGCGTTTTCTTTCATTTACTTTAAAATGTGCAAATCAAAAATATGAACTCATGTGTAACTCATGATTTTAAATTAAGGGGAATATAACAGTGGTCTGAAATTTAATGTTAGGTTTATTTAAAAACTAAAGGTCCTAGAAAGTTGAAATTTTGACAGCGTATATTAAGCCCAATTATCTAGTAAAATATCGAAGTACTTTCTTTTTTAACAATTTGCTTTCAGAGGTATGAAAAAAATAATGTTATATTTTTCAAAATTAAAAAAAATATTCCCATATCTTACTAGTTTATACTATAAGGAATATAATGTGAACATTTCATAAAGATGCGATAACTCATGCCCGAGTCAGGTTAAAATAAAAATCTTGAAAAATAAGACCGTAAAATACCGCCGCCTTGCGGATCTTCTCTTAGTTGAACGCATTGTACACTCATCTGCACAATTATTGGAGGGGCGAGCAGCATGCGGCCAGCGTTTAGGCCCGCCGCATATTGACCGCAGCGCAGGGGCAGCAGAGACGTAGGAAAACCCGTGCTGCGGAGCGGGCTGTGCTGCGCCTCCGAGGCATCAGCGCATATTGAGCACAGTATCTCCGGCGCAGTCTCGAAGAGTTCAGTTTCGTTGCAATGGACATGAACGCTATGCAACTTTTGTTAGACTTCGAGTCCGAATCAGATGAAGAAAACTTACAATATATATCTTCACTATTTCTTAAAAAACGGAAGAGAGGAAAAACAAGCGCGTTTTAAGAAAACGGGAGACGCATGGCGAATTTAATACTATGTAAATTTCGGCCACTTCTAATAAATTTAATTTTTTACTGTTTGAACAGTTATGTAGTAATTTAATATCTTTCATCTCGGGAAATTTATGATTAGATTCTAGTGAATGATTAGAAAACGAACTAGAATTTTGTTTTAATCTGAATTCCCGAAAATGTTCTTCAAAACATTTCTCCAAACTTCTAATTGTTTGTCCTATATATATTTTATACATTCGGGACATGTTAATTTATACACCCCAGATTTTTTATATTCTTTAAAAAGATATAATTAATGGTGCCTGTGCACTAATGTTATATATTTCACCTAGCAAAATTAAATTTAGTTACGTGGGTATAAAGAATTAAAAGCCAATTCTGTACTTCTAGAAACAATAAAGTCCTTACCATTTTCCATATTAAGTTCTTTTGCAATTTCTGCCCAAAGAACATCTTTTAATTTCGTCCTCATATAATCCGGGTGGCACGTATCGTACAACACCGGATGAGATTCCACTAATACAATTAAATTCTCCATACGCATATTGAGCGCAGCGCAGGGGCAGCAGAGAAGTAGCGCAGGCACAGGGAAATCTGTAAACCACACGTTCTTATGCAGCGCCGCAAATTGAACACAGCATAGGCGCAGCCGAGACAGAGGCTCTGTCTTCCCTCCGCGCGTTTGTGTTTGCAACACAGTTTCCTGCCTCCTCTGTACATAGCACGTGTGTATTTCACAGATCACGGAGTGGCGCCAGAGCAGCGCACTCAAAAAAAATAGTATGGAGAATTTAATTGTATTAGTGGAATCTCATCCGGCGTTGTACGATACGTGCCACCCGGATTATATGAGGACGAAATTAAAAGATGTTCTTTGGGCAGAAATTGCAAAAGAACTTAATATGGAAAATGGTAAGGACTTTATTGTTTCTAGAAGTACAGAATTGGCTTTTAATTCTTTATACCCACGTAACTAAATTTAATTTTGCTAAGTGAAATATATAACATTAGTGCACAGGCACCATTAATTATATCTTTTTAAAGAATATAAAAAATCTGGGGTGTATAAATTAACATGTCCCGAATGTAATAAAATATATATAGGACAAACAATTAGAAGTTTGGAGAAATGTTTTGAAGAACATTTTCGGGAATTCAGATTAAAACAAAATTCTAGTTCGTTTTCTAATCATTCACTAGAATCTAATCATAAATTTCCCGAGATGAAAGATATTAAATTACTACATAACTGTTCAAACAGTAAAAAATTAAATTTATTAGAAGCGGCCGAAATTTACATAGTAATAATCCAAAATTTAAAGTACGAAATGAACAAACAGATGTCAACTTTTCTCCACTCTTCCAACTGTTTAAATATACTTTGAAACTTTTTGTTTCTATTTTATTTAATGTATACGTTTTATGTAAAATTTAGTAACCTAATGTTTTGTTTATAAAAAATTTGTTTGATTTGAAAATGACAAGAAATTTGTAGAAACTCGAGTCATTCTCTAAAATAAAGTGGTAAAACAGCAAATAAAAAATCATTTATTAAATAAACAAAAAGAAAATAGTTATAAATAAACAACATTTTCTGTAAACGTGCCCCAGAAAGCAATACAAAGCGTTATTTTTTTCTTTTAATTTTCAAAAGTATTTTATTTGATTTATTTCAAAATAAGTTTTTAAATGATATTGCATTTGGATTTTTTACATACATGAATTTTTGAGGGTGGTTTTGGGGTGATTTTATACATTTTGAAAAAATCGGCGAGGTGATTGGGGCATTTTTGTGGGTTTGGTGGGGTTTTAATTTTGGCTTTTTCAAAAAATCGTCTGTCCAAGTTATATTTGCCATGCTGTAGTTAATGTATCCTAATAATTATTAATTAGTATAAGATGTTTTATAAGTAAAAATATTTTATTTTTTCGTAATAAAAAAAATAATTAAAATTGAAATAAATAACTACTTAAATTTCATTATACAGAATCACCCATTTTCTATGGTTTTAAGGTTCTAAGTTAGTATTAGAAATAAAAGGATGCGTTTTTCGCATTACTGTACTACTTTGAATAGATCGTCGGGAATCTCACTTAAAGTATTAAATTCGCCATGCGTCTCCCGTTTTCTTAAAAACGCGCTTGTTTTTCCTCTCTTCCGTTTTTTAAGAAATAGTGAAGATATATATTGTAAGTTTTCTTCATCTGATTCGGACTCGAAGTCTAACAAAAGTTGCATAGCGTTCATGTCCATTGCAACGAAACTGAACTCTGCGAGACTGCGCCGGAGATACTGTGCTCAATATGCGCTGATGTCTCGGAGGCGCAGCACAGCCCGCTCAGCAGCACGGGTTTTCCTACGTCTCTGCTGCCCCTGCGCTGCGGTCAATATGCGGCGGACCTTATCCCTGGGCCGGTGAACGCTGCGCGGCTTCGCGTTTGTTTTTCTTTTCTTTTCTCAATCATAGTTAACAAAAACAGCTCGCGTCGTGAGCATTTGTTCTCGTAAAATTAATATTTCCCAATTATAATCGATTTTTTATTGTACTAGTGTTTTATTTTTATGCTTTCTGACTACTAATGGAATAAGTATTTTTTTATACTGCATGTTCACTAACATAAAAAACACGAAATGTTTCACTAATTTAAATAAAGATGTGTAATATACCTTTAATATTGGCTTCCCTAATTATTTGACAGTGTCGGTATTATTAAATTATTTTTAAAGTTTTTTAAGCTGATTAATAAGCCAGAAGCAATCGAATAACAATCAGTCTTGTTCAAATCATTATTTCATCTTAAATCTTTCGTTGTTAAAGCAGTTGTTAAATGCCGTTAAACTTCTCGCAATAAAACTATTAAAGTAAATTGTAAAGTTTCTAGCAACCAGACCTATTTGAACCAACTGCGACTTCATGAACGAATCAATGATATCAAAACTATAAGAATAGTAAGAATAACGTCACAAATATGACGTTGTTGTTACAAATCAACTATTTTTTACTGAGCACAGGTAATATATGTTTGACGAATGTTTAAAAAAATGGAGGATTTAACTGCGTGCATATTCATTGTTAATTATTTTAGAAAAAATAGAACTAGAATAATAATAAGGTAGTTATTATAACGTATTTCAAATAACAAGCTTCTTGCTCAACATTGCACCGAGCCAAATATATTTTTTAAGGCTCGACTTGGCCCGACCCGGTCATAAAATAAGAGAGATTGAGTTTTGCCTGACCCGGCCCGGTCAACATTTCAGGTCTAAATAAATAAACGGATGGTTATCAATTTGAACATTTACTTTAATCTTTAATTTTTGATGTATACTTTAAATATTAATTTTTGTAGATTTGTTAAATTTATGATTATTATTAAATTAAACACTTGTTTGATCCATTGTTGCCAAATTTACATTTCTTTAAATTGGCTCGTGAGGAGTTATAAGCCACAATACAATATTTTTTTACTTAAATTTTCTGCTTGAAATTAATCAATGAACCACTCTACCTGAAGATTATCACACCTTTTCTGGCCACCTTGTATATTAGTCATTTTTTTGATTCCTCGATTAAATTGCAACATATTTTATTCAAATATATGTACACTTATCTCTTATAGTTTTGAAGCAAAAAAAAATATTTCTAAGATTTTGACCTCTAAAAGGCATCTTAAAATCTGTCTGTAACTTATCTTAAGAATAAGATAAAAATATGATTTAAATCTCTACTTGTACCCATAGGCGTAGCGAAGGCAAAATTCTGGGGGGGGGCTATAGGCCCATTGCTGAATGTAAAACGGGCGAAAATCTAATTCAAGAGAAAATTGATTTATTTTTATCTTAGTGGTATTAGTATTCGCAAATAATAATAATTATATATTACTATTTCTTAAACATGTCCACTTACGGTATTTAATGTTGAATTCACCTATCTATACGAAATATATCAACCATTTTTCATTATACGGTCTGAAATGAGTTTGTAAAATAACTGTTTTTGTGAGCTTGAACTAAAAAGGGCATATTAACTGTATCTATCATTTACGAATATTTTGTTTAGAATGAATAACTTATTTTCTATATAAACTGTAAGTTAAACATTTAAGTTTCATAAGCATACATGTAATTATATATTTTTAATGTAGTTTTTATCATTGAAATAAGAAAATGGACAAAAGAGTTTTGAAAAATCGCTATTTATATCGTCATTATAATATTCGGAGAAAATTATACTTGTTAATTATACAATATATTTTTTATTGAAATAAATAATAAATGAGTCTAACATTTTACAAACCTATAAATTTTAATATAAAATAATAAATAAACAATACTAATATAAAGAAGAAGAAATTGTTGTTCATAATTTGTGAATTATTGTTTTGAGTGGTGTCTTCATAGACTACAACATGGAAACCAAACCCATACTGAAAATTGAAAAAAATTACTGCAGGATGTTTTCATGTTTTATATACTATAACTTATATCTTACTTTATTTACACCAGATGGCGGCGTGCCTTTGCTGACTTAAATTTGGAAGTTAATATAGATAAATCCAGCTTTTTAACTAGGTCTCCCTCTATATGTAGAATAGCGCAAACACTGAACCTCTCTTGGCTCATTGTAGTTCTGAGATAAGTTTTCACACGTCTCATTGCGCTGAAGCTTCTTTCCGCGGATGCAGATGAGACTGGGACAGTTCTAGCAATTTGCCAGAACTTATAGAGATTAGGTACAAGTTTTTCATTTATATGTAACTTTAATTCATCCAGAGAGTGTCTTTCTGCACTCATAAAGTTTTTCATAACTTTCATTTCTGATTCTAATATATCCATATCTACGGGAAATAATTGTTTGTAGAATTCAACGAAAAATCTGCCGCCATTGAAATGAAATTTGAGGAAATTGTCTAACGACGACGCGAAATCAGTTGATTGGAATCTGGTTTCCATATTATTAATTATTTGATCCAATACTTGAAAGTAAATTCGGCGCCAATAACCTTCATCTTCAACTGGTTCCTCGGTGTTGCCAGGAATGTGGGATTCAACGATAAAATCAGCATATTTGACATTTTGAACAAATTTTCTTTTTTTTGATAACCTGGGAATTGTTAAAGAAATATCTCTTTCCTCTGAAAATTTCAAAATTTTTTCCCACATTGGTTTAAAATCTTCCCGTTGTTGTTTCAATGTGGAAAGAACACCAATTATCAATACATTTGCACTGCCCAACGTTATGTCTTTTTTTTGTAGATAATTACTCAGTATGTTTAAATTCGTTAATATTTCTTGGAAAATAAATAATGTTACCACAAATGTAGCAGATGTGATGGAGATTAATATTCCCCGTGCCTCTACTGCATCTTTATCTTTTCTTTCTCTAATTTCATATTCTAGGTCATTGCAAATGGCATCAAAGTTTTCTTTTATTGCTACACAATTTTGGTATCTACACGACCATCTTGTAGTACTTAAGCTGTTAATTGCTTTATGTGTTATGCCTAATGTGGCCTGAAGATCTTTGAGCCGTTTATGATTGGCTGGTTTTCCATAATGATTGTAAATAGCTTCTATAGTATTAAAAAAATCTATAGCTGTTGGAATGTTTTGACAGCTATTCACAATATCTAAATTTAATTTGTGTGCTAAACAATGAGTATAAACAGCACAGGGGTGGTTTTGCTTTACTACTGCTTGAACACCTTTATGTTTTCCGGACATAACAGAGGCACCATCATATGATTGGGCAATTATAGGAATGTCATGAATATTAAGTTTTTTCAAATTTTCATTTAAAAGGCGAACTAAATTCTCTGCATCGCGCGATTCGGAGCAATTTATAAACCCAATAAAATGTTCTTCTATATCTAAGTCTTTAGGATACCTTAATATTATTGACATTTGCTCTTCTTTAAAACATCGAGCTTCGTCCATAATAACTACCACTGCTCCACCCTGACGAATCTCCTTTGAAACGGTTAACAGCACTTCAGACGATATAATTGATAACATCTCATTTTGTATTTGGGGGCTCAAATACATTTTTTTGGAAAAATATGTTTCAAAAAATGTATCGTATTTGGATAACAATTCCCCTGTTTCTAAAAACAATCCTTTATTGACGGATGTTTTAGTTTTATCATGCCCCCTGAAAGGATAACCAGTACGACCCAGTAATATTACTACATCGAAAAACTTTTTTACATAATCTTCTTTTTCCATATTCTCTTCTTTGCTTTTATTTTGCACTAGACTAAGCACATTTGATTGTTTTGCTTCTTGCTGTTTATATGTAAGCCACTTATTCTGGCATTGTCGATGATTTATGGAAGATGCGTGTTTTTCAAATAATTCCTTTTGTTTTTTCCACGAATTAAATCCTTTTTTTATAAAAACTTCGTTTTGTTCTCGTATGTTCCTAAAACAAAAATGTCTGCATGCGAAACAGAATACTCTGTCTTGCCTAATACTATATTCTAGCCATTTAAATTCATTCAAATATTTACAATTAAAAGATCGGTTTTGGCCACTCATAAAACTGTTTGGGTACTTTAGCAATTTCGGTTGAATTGGACCCGCATCAATGGTGCCTAAATCGTCAACTAAAGATAATATTTGTGATGATGCTGCTATATCACTGTCAAGAGATTTCGAAGTACTCGCCACAGGTTCATTCTGAATGTTTTCTTTATTGCATTCTGGAGTAAGACTGACGTAAGATTTTGAGCTACTAGCGACAGGTTCATTGTCCACTACACGTTTAGTCGGTTTAGTATCTTTAGGAGTAGGACTGTTCTGTTCCGTAAGAGATGGAGATTTGGATTTCTTGAAATATTTTCGTATATCAAAACTCATTTTAAAAATGTTTTTAAACACACAAATGTGTCCAAAGGAAAAATATTTACACAAATAATTCCAACACAACTTCAAGTTCAGTTCAACAAAATTTCCACAAACACTATTGGTAATATTATTTAATTATTACTACTTATTATTAGTTTATTAGCTGCAATAATATTAAACACTTTCTATTTAGATACTTTCAACACTTATTTGTTTACAAGAAAAAAACTGCGATGTTTCTTCCAAATCACGCGGTTCGGGTTTAACGTAAACAGCGCGGCGCACATACGGGTATTTGAAAGATTTAGGGGGCCAAAAGTATTCTTCTCTATTTGTATATAAAAAACGGGGTTTTCTATTGTTTTATGATATAAGAAGTGGTTTGTGGTACAAATAAATAAAAATATATAAACTAATTCGGTTAAAACTTTGTAATTTATATTAAAAAAACTGAATAAAATTTATATATACTACAAAACATATTTATCTTATAACTACATTGCAAACATAAATTAAGATGAAGATGAGTGGGATGATTCTTCATCAGAGCTGACGTATTCTTCATCTGAAGACTCTTCAGTGTTCGAGTCAGTTTTCTCTTGGAGCGGCTCAGCGGGTAATAACATTTCCAACGACTCTTTTAAAAATGGTTCGGTTCTTTTTTTTGGAGGTGGTCTGATGCTCGTTATAAGGGGATCAGAAGTTAACAGTAGCCTGTTAATTATATCCAGATTGCAAGACTCTCTTGAAAATTTTCTCGCGAAGTTCTGTCTGTATTGTCTGAAATGTTTATTGCGAGCTTCCGCAGCTTCTTCAGACAATTGCCCTATAGGCAACAATGCATGATTAATTACATCTGCACTATGTATTAGGATCTTGTGCATGGTTGGTGTCATCGGATGCCACGCATACAAACTTACATATAGATTTGCAGTTTCATATCCATATTTTGCAAATTTCTCTATGTTGATTTTGTGGCCACTTGATAATACTTGTAGAATTACTTTAAATCGGAAAATTAAGTCGAAATCGATTCCTGTAATTTCCGCAGCTAATTTAGGGTCGCCAAAAAATCTCCTGCTGGTATTTCCATCATTGGTGTTACCAAACCCAGCTTTTGGAACATCCACAATTAAACCGGTCTCTTGCCTAAATTTCTTTTGGATTTCAATCTTCCGTCCTTTTACGATGTCTTTTTCATTTTGTGTTCTAATCTGCCATTTTTTTACAGGGAGTTTGTATGCCAGATGCAAAATGCTTTCGAATATACGTATCCTAGTATGCAAGACAGATAGACCAAATCTTAATGATTCTGGTTTTACATTTTGTTTTAAGGTTAAATCGTTAAAATCTTTAGATAAAGCACCGCAAATATAACACCTCAAAGTTGATGTAGTTTGTGTTGCAGCATTACACACTTTCGCATCTACCATTGTAAGCAGCATGGCATGCTTCACTGAAAAGGTTTTTTCTCCTAGTATCACCTTTGTCTGTTGCAAGGACTTGGTTGCATTATCTACGTAATTAATTTCTTCATTCGTGGTCTGTGCAGTTTCTTTAACAAAACTTATTTTAATGGGACGACAATATCGTGGTGAAGATGGAGTCGGGTTCTGCCAAAGTGTTTTTTCTCCACTTTTGCCACAAATTAGGCGTACAGGCACAAGAGAACTTTGGAAAATGTTGGCATCATCTGATTCACTGTCAATAATTTGTTTAAATTGTTCTTGTCGGGAACCATCACAGCCCCATTTACATATCAGCTCCAATGTATCTCTTTCCTCTTCACTCACACAGTTTAAGAGTTCTCCCAAATAGGTCAAGAGTCGGGTGACTGTATGATTTAATAAATCTTGCAGATTTATCTCGGCAGTAGTTGCAGTAACTCTATAAGAAGATTTAGGTGGATAACATTCTTTCTTCGCTTTTTGCAGCACACTGTAGCATGGATAAAATTGTTTATTGGTCCCTCTGACAATCTCATATTGTCGCCTGGAAAAATCGGCTTCTACAAACATTGATAGTGCCTGTATTGGTGTCAGTTGTTTCTTCACAGCCTTTTGAGCATTGGAGTACGCCAGCCTGTATTTTCCAGCACGCTTTGGAGAGTTAGTGATCTCTTTCAAAATTCTGGAAGCATCTCTCTTTCCAGAAGATTGTAACTTTATCCGTGTTGCATGTGTTAATATCTCTTCGTCGATGTTTCGAAGCTCTGCTGTTTTTCTTCTTTTTGTCCTTTCGCTTGAATTTTCGAACGATTTTATTGGCCGACCTGTACGTTGAACTCCCTTCGGCAGCTCGAAGGTCTTTTGTAACCATTCCTTATTGGTTTTTTTCAAATGCAGCTGGTTTTTTTATGCGCAGCTAACCATCTTTGCTTAAATTGAGTCTTCAAATAAGAAAAATTGTGCTTTATCTCCTTAATTTGATCTTCGGAATGGTGGTCGGATGTAAGAAGATATGTTTGAATATATTCTAATTTTAGTTCAAAACTTGGCAAATTTTGTTGTTGCATTTTGTTATACAACTCTTGACGGGTTACTACTCGGACACCAGATGATCCTGAAAGGAAATCATTGCTATTATAAACAAAAGCAGTATAATGAGTATAGGGCGTATTTTTTTGCTTCTTACAGAAATTTAAGCAGTTTGTAACAAAATATCCGATTTATAAAATAGTAGATTCTGACACTACTTTTATTCAGCTTTGGTCTGCTACTTGTCAGTCTTTTTACCTATTTTAAAATTTTTCTTCAGGTTATAAACACTTTTTTAAAACACTTATGAAGACACAAATAAAAGCTTAAAAATCCGCCCTCTAAATTAATGACCTCATAATATTAAAAACCACGGCTATCCGCGGCTAAATTTTTAACTAATCTTTGCTAGAGACCTTTGACTTTGTGAAAAACTAAAAATAATAGCTGGGACGCACCCTGAAGTAGAACAAATCCCCTTGTATTTGGCAAAAAATTGTATAAAAATTGTACAAATTGTATTTATTTCGAAAATGCTACGTTATTAAATGAAATCAAATAACTACAACTAATACCATAAAAATATATGCTCACTTACCAGCTTGATCACGTTCCATAATAATTTTCTTGATATTATTACTCAAAGTAAAAATATTTACAGTTCTAATTAACACAGCCGAAAACTAGAGAAAATACACTTGTGCACTCAGAAAGACGCTCTGTTTATGACTGTCACAATCCATCGAGAGATCGCGGAAGCGACGGATAACAACTACCTATTGTTCCCAGACCCTTTACCTGGGGTAGGCAACTGTTTATTTCTACCTGGGGTGAATTTTAGGAAATCGACTTATGGCCGCCTAGATCGTTCAAATACCCGTATGTGCGGCGTTAAGATTTGTGGCCGACAAATGTAAATTGCCAAAAACACGCAGTTAGGCGGCAAAAAGTAAGGTCTAGTACAGTACGTATTTTGCTGAGTCTAGTTAAAATATCGGAAAGTTTTATTGCCGCTTGCGGTGAATCTCAAAGAGATACATACAAACGAAACACCGCCGCGCGGCGGCAGCGGGCACCCTCAAAAGATTTGGATCAGTGTATGTTCGACACAAGATTGTAAAAAAATACTGTCGGAGATTTTAATTTATCATATTATTTTCGAGTTTTATTGCAATGTTTTATGTGGTTGTACAAATATATTTCGTAATTAATTATTGTAAAGTTATTAAAATGCCATTTTATGTGGGAAATGATAAACGAATAATATTAACTTTGTAATAACGATAATTGATTTTGGTAATGACATTTATGAAAAATTAGAAAATAAATATTTTTATTTTTGTCTCGAATACTAGTCCATATGGCCAGCTAAGCCCCCCCCCCAGGCCATAGGACGCTACGCCTATGCTTGTACCTAGGGGATGCCTCTATAGGTATATTAATTCGCAACTGAATTTTAGTAGGCAAGTAGTAATGTTTTTGTTTTGTCGCGTATGTAATGCAAAATGTCAAATAATAACAGTATATTACGTAACCAGAGTAGTATCCAGTTTATTACATATGAGCGGACATGTTGCGCACGAGCCGCGCAGCGGCGAGTGCAGTATTCCGCGAGTATGTAATTGCCATACCACTCGAGAAACGTACGATACTTTACCTACGCCCTAACAAAATAAACAATGAGCATTAAAGAACAACTTATTTATTGTAATAATTTTTAATAGTACTATGACAATGATGGAAACTAAATTACTACTTGAATAATATACAGGGAATAAAGCTGTACATTTTCCGACATTCGTTGTTTTTTAAAAGAGTTCAATTTGAAGCTTTAAACGAGTGTTTTCCACTCCCAGACTAAGCATGAAGTAAAATTTCGAGTTTAGAAAAGCCCCTTGAAAATTTGTCGAGGGTCGCGCAGCGACCCGAGACAAATTTTCTTAGCTTTTCTAAACTCGAAATTTTACTTCATGCGCCACGCGTATAAGACACTAAAATATTGTGAAATTTATTTATATTCGAACTTCAGTTGAAATCTGTGTTTTATACGCGTGGCGCATGAAGTAAAATTTCGAGTTTAGAAAAGCCCAGAAAATTTGTCTCGGGTCGCTGCGCGACCCGAGACAAATTTTCAAGGGGCTTTTCTAAACTCGAAATTTTACTTCATGCTTAGTCTGGGAGTGGAAAACACTCGTTTAGAGCTTCAAATTGAACCATTAAAAAAAACAACGAATAACTAAAGATTTAAAGAAAACAAGCTGAATTTGGTATACGTATATTTTAAAGAAAAAATTTGGTATACATATACATCAAAGAAATGTCATTACCCTGCATAAATGCGACGAAAAAAGAATTTTTCTTTTTTAAAGATCATATCTTACTATTTTCCCGTAAATCACTTACCTACGTAAATAGAACACTATTACAAATCACCAACACGCTACAAAAGGCAAACGCAAGTAACTAAAGAAAATATCCTCATATAATAACAAACTAAAACTTGATTTTTTACATCTCTTTTTTATTAATAATTCCTAAAATACATTTCGCAACTTTGCTTCATTTGAGCCATTTGACAATTGACCACACAGATTTGATTGAACATTTGCTGAATTTTTACTTCAATCATCTCCAAATTATACAATTGCCTCATTAAAATCCTAGCAATCAGTTCACTCTAAAAGAAACCAAGTTTATTCAAACATAAATCCTGTTGACCATTATTTTTGTATACTAACAGGATCCTGTGTGTACTCTCTGTCACTTTTAATAATACCTATAGTCAAATCATCAGCCATTCGCTGATTACTTTGTAATATCTCATCAATTTTCTCCACCGTTGCATACCTGCAATTATTATTTGTATATATTTTATAATTAATTTACTTTAATTTTAACTATATTGTCTTATTATTAGGATAACTTTACATGATTGTTATCTCAGTTTTACAAATAATTAAACCCGGCTGCATTTAATTAATACACTAATAATAAAATTATGCAATTTAATCATGACGTAAAATAAAATTGATAGACATACATTTTGTCTCTGATCTTATCTTTAGGTATTGTTGCTCTATACAAGTCTAAAATTTTCTGTTCCATAGACAAAACCAATTCCTCGAATTTTGCTTGATATTCTTGACAAGTTGTCAAAATGTAATGAAGATGATTATAAACGCATTTCACTCGATTTAGAGTGTTGTTTAGAGCTTCACACTAAAAACAAATACCATAGATGAATTTAACTTTAAATTCAAGCTTACCCACTGAGCAAACACATTGCAATGTTACTTCGTTATAACGTCGATACAACGTTATTTGTTTGCTTTTTGCTCAGTTTGTAATAATTTTCCACAATTTATAATTTCCTACAGATTACCTTCATATCGTGAATCGCAACTTGTTTTGTTATCAACTTTAGTTCATCTGATTGATTGATAAATCGACACTGAAGTTCACTAGTTTCATAAATCCAGTCGTTAATCAAAACATCGAGTTCCGCGAAAGTTATGTTGTCTATGTTGGTTTTCTCCTTGAAACTCATTTTAGATTGTTTGGCAAACGTGAAATTTTTGCAAGACATTTTGGAATTATTATTTAGAAAGTTTTCAGTAAATTTTGTCAATGTCAAAAATATTAAGAATGTAAAATTTTATCAATATACAGGGTGTATATGAATTACTGAACCATATATGGGGCAATGTTTTAAAAAACGATATCTACAATTGAAATGTTCATACCTTTAATACAAGTTTTAAAAAAGTCTCTGATGATCGAGACCAATGTCTTAAATAAAAAAAAAGCTGCAAATTAAAATATTAAGATTCTATATTATAAACATATACAAAATAAAAAGAAACAACTTATATATATAAAACTATGTCCGCTTAGAAAACATGAACCTATCCAGCTTCCTCTGTTTTTCCTTTCCTTTGTCAAGTGGTGAAGTTTCAGGTTTCTTTCTTTTTTCTGCACCCTATATAAATGAACAACAAATATCAGATTCCTTTCGTTTACCATCTATTAAATAAACATCGAAAAACCATTCTTGAATGTAATATTTGCTAACCGAATCTTGATACACAAAAAATTAATTTGATTTGTACCATTCATTTGATAAAACCTCTTTAGGTACCTCATAATGCAATATTCAGCCCGATTTCGTACACGAAATGTTAAATTTAATTTTTTAACATCACAGTCTAAGCGTGTTTAATATGTAAACTTAGATTGTGAGGGTAATAATAATAACGTGTAGGTTAAATTCAACATTTTGCATATGGAATCGGGGGGATTGTACGTATTTTCAGAGAATTACATCAAATGTTTTAATCGAGTTTCTTTTCAAACCGTTCAAAATAACATTCATTTTATTGTTCTAAGGCTATTAGAACTGAACTCGGTGGAAACATTCTTGCAGCCAACATATTGTAAACTATGGAACAGCTGCACCAGAAATAAACTGAGTTTATCTCTGAACTGTCTAAATGTTCTAAATGGTAATTTTCTGTTCTTTCATCATTAGCTCAGAGGTGAACCATTTTCTTTTTTCAACAAATGGCGCTGTTTTTTTTTTCTTAAACTTTCAATAAGCTTGTATAGAGCAATTCTTTCAATTCAAAATCATTTTGCTTAATTTTTCATACCTCATTTCCAGCCTTGTTTTCTTTCTCTTTTTCGACTTCAACCCCTGCAAACTTATCAGTCAAACTGAGTGGATTGTACGTTGTGGTCTTCGGTGTTTTGAAATTTTTTAAAAATGGATTTTTTGGCTCGTCGCCCAAAATAGACAGCGATTGAGTGTTGAGTGTGCTGCTCGTTTTTGAGCACGTAGGTGTGCTCATTGTGTCCTGTAAAAAATTATATACAGTTTTATTCAAGTAAATATTAAGTAAACATAAAAAAGTAATAGGTATAAAAAAATATTTTTTACTTTGAAAATGTACCACGAAGTCTACACCTCCAAGATTCAAAATTTGATTAAAGTATATAGAATGAAAAAAAAAACTGTAAAACAATAGCAAATATCTTCCTCTCAATAATTTTACATAGTGTAACGAGATTTTAAATACCTGCAAACTATCATTTGTGCTTTGTACTGGTGTTGATGATTGTGTATTATTTTTCGGTGTTAACTGTATAAAAAAAAACAAAAAATTGTATAAGTTATAATAAATGATAAAGGGTGTTTAAATACTCTCATATTTGAAGTAAGTTATGATTCAATAAATATATGTGTTAATAAGTATTAATATCACAACAAAACATCTATTATGCCATTATTATAAAATAAAACATGAAGACTTACGTTTGCATAATCACAGAATACTTCAAACATGCCGGTAGTATTCAAACAATCTTTATTATTGAAGCCATAGGGTTAAATCAATATTACCTACAAATACTGTGTCCCTAAATGTTAATCATACTAAAATTTGATAGCGGCTGTCGCCATCTATTGCTCATTGGTCAAATGTTAGTATACATTTGTGTCACACCATTATAGTTATTGTAATAAAAGATAGAGGAAATAATAATTGACATCCAAGTCTTATTTAATATATAAATACGACCCACAACGAAATCAGGTGTTCATTTAATCACTTGGCATTGTGGCAACATGGTTGAATAATTTTTTAAGTACTGTAATTAAATTAAATTAAACTTGATAAATAAATGTTAACGATCTCTGGAGTTCTTTCGTGAGGTGTGATTTTGTCACTTTTGCTCAATATTAAAGTCTTATTTCGTTTTTTTTTTTTTTTAAATGAAACTTCAGCTGATCACAACAAAATGGAAATAGGACAGCATTTTTAATAACATTCACATTTCTCAGCACCGACAAGTTAATGTATGTTATGTACAATTTTTGACAACATTTATTGCATTTTTACTATTAATTAATGAAGTAATCAATTTTAATGAAGACACAGATCCTTTTGTTTTGACTGGGACAATGTATGTTAAAATACCACTACCCACTACTCATGCAATTACATTATCAACATTACTTACTCCCTTCTGTTTAGCCAGTATTTTATTTGCAGAGCTAATAAACAACTTTTTATTTGGTTTTATTACATTAGTTGGTGTTGAAATCGTTATGTCCTGAAAATATTTTACACATAAAAGAAAACATAATTTTCGGCCAATTGCAAATGAGATGATTCTGAGCATTAATGAAGTAATGAAAGGTCATGCAACATTAAGATTATTCAAATCAAAATTAATCAAAGAATTTGTATTCGTCCATTTTCTTATAACTAGCAGATTTGGTATAAAGTTATGGCAAAGCCATAACCAGAAAAAAAATTTGGAGGTGGTTATAAAAATTTCGGAGGGGGGCTTTTATGGTAAATATATTGTTTTTGCTCTTGCTCTTCCGCCTTTACATACAAAAATTTAAAACCTTAAAAATTTTGGGGAGGGTTTGAACCCCCATATCCCCCCCCGGCTACGGCCTTGAGTTATGGTCACCAGATATTCTTGGTTATCTACTTCGATGAAATTAGTTTTTTTTGTAATTAATACAGGTAATATGAAAAAACTTCAATAACAAATAATTAATTGATATTGATAAAAAAAAATTACTCCTTTATCCGTTCCATTGCTTTCATCTTCCGGGTCCAATTGGGCAAGAACGTCTCTCAACCTCTCTATCAGTCGATTTTTATTCATCTTTACAGCATACTTCATGGCCAAGTTTACGATCTGGTGATTTCCCAGCATTTCCGCGAATTCCACAGCCCTCTGATCCAAATTATTCTTCGCTGCCAACTATAAAGAAAGAGTAGTATTTACAATAATTAATAAATTCCAGAAATTAATTTGAGTCAAAGAAACTTTGCTAAACATCTGAAATGCTGTTTAAAACAAAACACTTACAACAAATGTTTTCAATGCAGTCTCTTTGTACTTCTTCTCTGTATTTTCAATTTGCAGGTTCGTCCACGTGAAGAGATTCGACTCGAACTGAGCCTTTTCGGTGCTCAGTTCAACAAACGGCGATTGGATGTTGAGTTCGGTGACCGTAGGTCGTGGGGTGAAACTCGGATATATGCTCCCCCTGCACCTTATACCTCTAACAGTCCCATATGTCTCGTAAACGGCCGTGACAAAGAAACCGTCCATGGGACCGGGTCTCTAAATAAATTTAAAAAAAACAAGTCAAACTATAAAGAAATTGGTATTGTTTTAAAAAATACCAACTTCTTTGGTAGTATCACAGAAAGGTAACCATAGATTTGCTTGCAATGGATATAAATAAACCATTCCAGCGGAGTCCATCATGGCAGGTGTTCCCAAATCGGAAAATCCCATCCATTGTAATTTTGAGCCGGGTGATAGAGCTGATTTTATGTAATGATTTTCAACTGAAAACCCTGAAATACAATGGTTGATGTATTGAATAATTACATTTTCTTATAATAAACAAAATTTGTTCCTAAAATAAGGTCCATTTATTTATTATACATTGACGTACCCTGAAATTTGATGAGCATTACGTCCACACACTGGTCATTCTTTCTTGCTGAAGCCGCGTGGTAGGCAACCATCAACACCTGACTACACGCCGACATACAAACAATTGGTCCAGGGATTGAAACAACGCCCTTCTGTGTTCCATAAATACTGCACACGTGCACTAAATTACTCTCCAAACCAAAACAGACTAGATTTTGAGATGTTGCAATGCAAATGATTTCCTCATTTTCGGGTAAATTCAAGTGCCACTCTTTTGTAGATGAACCCAACGGCACAACATTTATCATACTAAAAAAAACAACGCCATAAGAAATAAAATTAATAAAAAAGACACAACATTTATCTATTACCAAGAAACCGTATAATACCAGTTGCTTATGCTTATGGGCAAAAGTATAACAAAATTTAGAAACATTTTTAATCGACAGTCGTCAACTATTCTTTAATTGTAACAACATTTGTTTACACTACAGGCCTCTTCTTTTTGAAATAGAAATATTTAAATATTAATTTAAAAAAATATTCAAATATTCGAATTTTTAAATATTTGAATACTTCAAATATATATTCGAATTTGAATATTCAAATATTTTAATATGATTTTGAATAAATATTCAATTACTTCAATTTAAAAAAAAAGCCTTACTATTTACCAGTGGAGATTTTTCCAGTGGGCATTTTTCGATTTGACTATTAATAATAATAATAATAATAATAATAATAATGGTCTTTATTTACAATAACAATTACATAATATACAATTGTGTACGTAAATGCGTCAGACAATATGGAAGGATATTAAGAAAATATGTAATATAGATAAAATAAACAAATATAGAACAAATATATACAGGACATAAGTACAATTTAAAATTTATGTATATCTACTAAAATATTCCGACATACTATACGGCTCCATTTTTACTAGGTATTCATACAAGTGACTTGTGCGTTTCTTATATGTTTCAATATTTTTTATGCTTGCTAGCAAATGATTGTATAGTTTTATGGCTGAGTAGAAACATCCTTGCTCGTATTTTTTTAGACGATGGTGAGGCAGGTTGTAGATTTGACCATTTCTTTTAGGGTATATAGAGTTTGTAAAAATTTGATCAAAATAGTTGTTATGTTTCCAAAGAAACTTCAGACACTCATATATGTAAATGCCATATACGGTCAATACATTTGCATTTCTAAATTCCCCTCTACAGCTTTGACTGAATTTTAACTTATGGAGAATTCTTATTGCTTTTTTTTGTACCACAAATATTTTGTTTATATCGACAGATCCCCCCCCCCAAAATATTGTGCCATATTTTAGGTGAGAATATATATTGGCAAAATAAAAGTTTTGAAATATTGATTGATGCTAATTTTGTTAAAATACGCAAACCAAAACAAGCGCTACTTACTTTATTACATAGTTTGCATATATGTTCAGAGAAAGTAAGTGTATCGTCTATTGTAATCCCAAGGACTTTTACAGAATTTGTTAGATTGTATATATTATTATTTAATTTGATGCTATCAGGTGTTACTAATCCTTGATTGGTTTTGAATAGGACACAAGATGTTTTACTTGTGTTCAAAACTAATTTATTTCTTTGAAACCAATTTTCCATCATATTCATGTTTATGTTTCCATCACTAATTGTATCTGGCAATGTAGATCTCTTTAATAAAAGGTTAGTATCGTCAGCATAATTAATCAGTTTACAGTCTGGAGATGTTATATAAGGAATGTCGTTAATATATATTATAAAAAGTAAAGGGCCAAGGATACTGCCCTGCGGTATGCCCTTTGTTGCTTTCAAAGGATCTGATAGTATAATTGTTCCGTCCTTAGTGTCCTTTAATCTTGTATAATGTATTAGAATTATTTGTATTCGAATCACGGCCTTAAGTATTAGTGCCTAGAAGAATCCTTAATTCATGTAACTGCTCTGGCTCAAAAGACAAAAGGGAGGCTTTGATTCTTCTTCTTGTTTAATGATAACTAGGCCCTTTAAACCAATAGTAGGCTTAGGTTACACTTTCCAATACACAATACACAAAGACAATATAGAGCGAATACAAATTAATAAAACTACATACCTATTATTTGCCACTGCCAATGCCGCTGTACTAACGGAGCCCATTGTGTATCCCTGATAATTGCCCATCATCATGCTGTTATGCAAAGTGGAATCATGAAACTCGACTTCGATCGACTTGGATCCATCTTCGCTGTCTAAATGACCTCCGTAACACCTAATAACACCGACGTCGTTCCAAGCCATGTACCGAGGATCTAAATGTTCGGGTGTTGAAGATGGCATGAAAGCCTGTTGAAGAGGAACTTCTGGTGTTCTTGGCCTTGCCAATGAAGACGGCGATCTCGACGATACTAATTTAAATAACAATATCTTAGATTTAAACAAGACAAGAGTTATAAAAAAAGTTAAACTAATAATTTTCTTGAGTTAATTTACTCATTTGGCACTTAGTGAAACATATTAAACTGTGACTTGACTTTTTATTATACGTATCTAAAACCATTTTCATTACCCGTACAGAAACAGATTATTCCGTGCTTGCATGACTTACCCTGCTTGGCTACGCCTCACACGGGAAATGTCACGCGCGCACGTAAAAATTCGACTTTCTCAATTGGTAATGAAATATACTATTACATGGACTAATAATTTAATTTAAATTTATCCACTTACGTTTATCGTCATCTTCATTTGCTTCAAAATCCAGTCCCATTGTATCTTTTTTTAGTTTCTCCAAAGAAATGGCGTTTTCATTATCTTCATCATCTTCTTCAATCTGAACATCTCCAAAATCGATGTTATCATCATCGTCCTCCATTCTGATATCCCCACCTATACCCATACCTTGGTCAACAGAAGACTTAACTTCCCTATGCTCCGATACATCGGCATTTGTACATCTAGTCGCCAGACCGATGTAACCCTCACTATCGCTAAATGCCAAATCCCCGTTTTCTAAAAGTGATATTCATTACAGAAAAGGATCCATTAAAAAGTGATACCTATATTTTATTTATTTGGATTTGCCGGGCGGAGCGAAGCGAGCCCGGCAAATCCAAATTTTCAGGCTTTTCTAAACTCGAAATTTCACTTTATGCGCCAGTCGTATAAAACACTGATTCACCATAAAGTTCAAGAACACATAAATCATCTTTAATTAGAATAACACTGAATCAGATAGTTAGTATGTTCAGTGTTAATAATAAATAATTAGGTTCCTAACCATTTTGATAAAAACTGGTATTAAAAGTTTTTCGAATCATAGGTACAAATTCTTTAAAAATAAATTATTTTTTTTTGCAACCATTAAAGTTGCAAAACAAATCAAATTGTGAATCCTCTCAATCTCTTATGAATCCTTTATTCGAGTATTCGTGATTCGAACCATTTTTTTGAGGATTCGTCCTAGCTCTGCCACAAAAGTACTTTAACTTTAAAAAAGAAATGTCTAATTTTAACACACTCAAGATATAACTCTACTTTTTCATTAAAGCCAACTCTGAAACACAATTTTCTGACTCACCCCTTACTCTATTAATTCAATTACCTTTTGGATTCCAATTAATAGATGTGATGGCGATTTCTTTAGGATGCTTTTTGTGACCGACTAAATTATAAGACCGCAAATTCCACACTACGATATCCCCTTTCAGTGTTACACCAGCAATATAATTGCCGCAGTGTGAAAACGAGGTAATGGAAAACGATTCGGTAACATCGTCAGCGCTTAAAGTGTGAGCCTCTGACCAATCGCCTATATTCAATATGACTATAGTATTCTTATCGGGATAGGCAAAATACTTGTTGTGTTTTTGATCAAAAGAGACACGACCTAAAATAATCCGCATTTATTGTTAAGAATTAATGGAATGTAAATAACGATTGTGAACTTACACAGTAATTTTGCATTGATGAAACTGTTGGCTTTCGGTACAACGTTTAATTCTTTAATAACCGATTCATCTTCAGCGTTGTAAATTCTTAATTTTCCATCACCGCAACTTATTGCTAAATACTTTGCATTTAAACACAGTGAAACACTTAACGGTGGGCCGTTTAGATCGGAAAATGTTTTCGTTGTTTTTGTGGTGATGTCCATGAGTTTTACAGTCATGTCATCGGAAGCCAAAGCAACCCACTATAAGAAAAACGGTATTGAAAAATCATATGTAAATGCCTTTCGGAAAGATTAATGGGAAATCTTAGTAATGATTCTTAGAATATCAAAATTCTTTTTAATAAGAAAAGAATAAAACTGTTTTATATTATACAAATACAAATATTTCCTACAAATTTGACACATATTTTGTGCATTCGTCTTTTACATATTAATATCAACACCTCTTTAGATTCGTGTTTCGCAGCAATGATGTAGAGCATAGGTCTCCAAACTACAGCTCACAAGCTAAATATGGCTAGCGACCAGCAGTAACAATATACAAAGTGTATAATACAATCCCGGTCCATTTAAAAAAATTAAATCTACACCAATTTAAACGCCAGTATAAGCTTCATTTAAATAGATAATCGTTTTTTTTTATTTGCAATTATAATGGATCAGTAATATCGTGTAAATGTAAATGTGTTATTTAGGAAGGAAAAATTATTAAATTCATATAATTATATATATTACCTTTAATAGTGTCTAGGTTAAGATGGAAGAACAGTTGGGTATGTATTACCCGATACTGAATCTCACCTCGTGATTTGTGTACCATGATTTTATAGTTTTTTCATTAGAGTACCTTTATGTTACTGAGTATACAAATAAAGTTATTATTATTATTATTATTATTATTATTATTTTGAGTGAGTCATATTTTCATCTTTCTTTCGAATGGTTATAAAAATTGTTTAATCTTGGCCCACTTGATTATGTAGAATTGTATACGTGACACACGAAGTAAAAAAAGCAATTGGCCTTAAAAGTCTCTTGCTTCAAAAATGACTATTTAATAATAATTTGTATTGTGAAGGCTTCTACTTTGTTATACAGGTTAATATATCAATAAAAAATGCTTTAACTTTGTATAACACTATTTATTTTGACGTGACTGCAGCTTCGGCAAATTTAGCTTCCAACTATTAAACATGAAGTGTTTTCGACTCCTTGATTAAACATCATGTTTGATAATGGCAAGCTAAATTTGCCGAAACTGCAGTCACGTAAAAATAAATAGTGTTATACAAACGAAGTTAAAACGTTTATTATTGATTTCCCATTGAGCAAAAAACAAACAAATAACGTTATATCAACATTGTAGCATATCAACATTGTAGCAACAACGTTATTTTAATGTTGATGAAATATTACTTAAATGGATTTGCTCAGTTGGTTAATATTATTCTAGACCTATTAATTTTTCCGAAAGTCGTAATGACAAAACACTAAAACTTATTTACGCACAAGGTAATAAATAACAATGTTCTTAATTGTAAAAACTTCTTTATACACTTACGTTGTGATTTTTTCCCACAGCAATGTGATTAACGTGTGCGGTAAATCTTGTGAGAATACCATCACGTTCGCCAGAAGGGTATTGTAATAATTGTATGCTATTGTTATCCGTCCCGACGAGAATGTGCTCATTTTTGTGTTGGACGCACAGCACGAATTCTCCAAGGCATGTCTGAACAGGATCATCATCATCGAATCCATTCCAGATTCTCACATCTCCGTCTCCACCGCAGGAGATTAATTTACTAAGATAACAAATAAATTACTTCAAATTTTACACTTACTAGATCATGCTAAGTGTGTGTCATTATTTTCTTTATCTATCGTAAACTTGGCAGAGTTTAAATTGTAGTATTATAAATTAACGATACCCCAGTTTAGCATGCTAATACAGATTTGATTATATATTAAATGGTAATTAACACATTCGGTAAATATAAATAAATAACAAATTCGGTTGAACTCTTGACTCTCACTTTATAAAACCATTTATTTTAAATTGGGGTGTTTTAAATTATTAAATATTGTTACTCACGTTCCATCAGAAGAGTAACAAATATCTGTGTGTCCATTCGAGTGGCCATATTGCAAAGGCTGAATTTCAATCACCATTTTATCTAAAACACCAAATACTGCTTCACCTTACCAGTTTAAAGCCACAATAAATAAAAGTACGGACATAACCAATAACACCAAAAAGCATAGCCAAAAAGGACCTGACAGTTAAAAGCGCGCCAAAAGTCTATGAAAAACTTTGTAAAATCTGTAATTCCTATTTTACCCACCGAACAAAAAGGCTCGTTCGTAGATCATGGAGTTACGATCTACGAACGAGCCTCTTTTACTCGATCGATAAAATAGAAATTACAGATTTTATAAAAATTTCATAAAATGTTATGATTAAAAAGTAAAATATTTATTTAAATACTAGTGTGTGGGTAATTCGTTTATTTATTTATAAATAAAATGGTTATTATATATATATATATAATCAGTATTCCCTTTTACCATATGGTGTCGGGTGGTTATTTTTTTAAATATTATAATTAATTATAAAATCATGTTTTACCGAAGAATAAAAAAGGACATTCCAAGGACGGTCGAGTATACGGTAAGAAGGATCGACAGAATTGCAGATTTTGGAGTAGGGGTAGAGACCACTTACGACACAAATGCGCGCTTAATTTAAATGTGGTTACATCATAGTAAACTTTAGGTAAACATGCATAAGCTATAAAATTTCTGACATTCGTTGTTATTTAAAAGAGTTCAATTTGAAATTTTAAACAAGTATTGTCCACTCCCAGACTAAGCATGAAGTAAAATTTCGAGTTTAGAAAAGCCCCGTGAAAATTTGTCGAGGGTCGCGCAGCGACCCGAGACAAATTTTCTGGGCTTTTCTAAACTCGAAATTTTTCTTCATGCGCCACGCTTATAATACACAGATTTCACGCGAAATTCGAATATACGTAAATTTCACAATATTTTAGTGTTATATACGCGTGGCGCATGAAGTAAAATTTCGAGTTTAGAAAAGCCCCGTGAAAATTTGTCTCGGGTCGCTGCGCGACCCTCGACAAATTTTCACGGGGCTTTTCTAAACTCGAAATTTTACTTCTTGCTTAGTCTGGGAGTGGAAAACACTTGTTTAAAGCTTCAAATTAAACTTTAAAAAGAAACAGGGAAAATCTAAAGATTTACAGAAAAATAGGCTGAATTTGGAATAAGTATACTTTAAAGAAAAACTCCCTGTTTAATGTAAATACGAAAACGAAATACGTGCGAAAAGGGGAAATTAATATTTAAAACATGTTAATAGCAGCTGAGCAAATACATTTAAATAATGTTTTACCAACATTAAAACAACATTTAATGTTGTTACAATATTGATAAACAAATAATATTAAAAAATCTATCTATGAAAGTACAGCGAAACCGGTAAGAGAAGTTATGATAAACTCAAAAACGTAACCAAATACAACGTCATTATTCTCTCTCGCAGGAACTAAGGTCTGCGGGGAAAGGGGTAGGGGAAAACATGGAAAGATCCAATTCTATCATACCTTGTAACACACATGTGTTACGCCCATCGACGTACCTTGGTACATTCGTAGTCCAGATCCAAGGACGGTCGAGTATACGGTAAGAAGGATCAACAGAATCGAAAATCGAAGAGATATGGCCTAACATATGAAGCTACCTCCGAAAAAAAACAAAAGAAAAATTCATATCTCAAAACCCATCCATAAAACAAAAGGTGGCACGGGTCTGAGTATAAGTCGGCACTGCAACCCAAAACGTGCTTGTTAGACAAGTGCATATTGAAGGATGATTTATAAGCTACTGTGATGCGTGGGTCACAGTGTGTCCAGGTTCCAAATAGTGATGGGCAAGATCGATCAAAAAAGATCGACGGCTCGATCCTTAGAAGTGATCGAGCCGCTCGATCCCTTTGAACGGCTCGATCTTTTTGATCGGCTCGATCATTTCAGACCGCTCGATCTTTTTGATCGGCTCGATCATTTCAGACAGCTCGATCTTTTTGATCGGCTCGATCTTTTCGATCGGCTCGATCTTTGCAAACGGGTCGAGCTGATCAATGTGATCAATCGGCTCGATCAGATTAATCACATTGATCGGCTCGAGTATATTGATCATTTTACGCGGCTCGAGCAGTTTGATCTTTTCGACTGGATCGATCGGCTTAGGAGTGATCGTTTATTGAACAATCACACTATTTTTGAATTATTCTGTTTTACAGAGACAGCCTTAATAAAAAAAAATATTCAGAAAAAAACAGGGGAAAATACATTTTTCTCGGCCTCTTTTTAAAAGACGTAAAGAGAGTAAAAATATTAGGTAAGTTTTTTTTTTATAGAGATACTAGATGTATACTCTCCTTCCCCAACATATCAAACAAAATAAAAAAAAATTCTCACAACTTTCAAAATCTTATATCTTTGAAAATTATCCTCAATTCTCAAAAATATTAGAATAATAAACACATATCATATATTTATTTTTCGGTACTCATTATGTAAACTAAAACAACATTTATGTATCATATATTGCACAAAATTTCTAAGAACTTCATGTCAGCACGCTACAAGTGTTCACTCACTTAGGTGCTTTGAACTATTATTGTTACATCTGGATATTCATTACGTTGAGCAGAACACTGTTCAATATAAAAGAAATATATTATAGAACGGATGTTAATTTGTTGAAAATATATGTACTCATGTTATGTAATAATAATAATAATAAATAAATAAATAAATAAAAAATAGATTTATGATCTGTTTATGTTGGTTTACCACAAAACTAGTGTATGATTTCAAGCCGGCTCTTCAGGGGTGCGCTTTTGTTGTTAGGCCGACGCGGACGGTTGGAGTACGTCGTCACTTTAATTCTTTGTTTAAATTATTCGATTCTCAAGTTATTAGTTTATCGGCGAAGAGTTTATTTTATCATTATTTATGTACCACTTACACAAGTATCCAAACATCGTAGCATTGTGTTTCTATAATAGGATAGACAATAATACATTTTGCTGCACTAATCTTTACACTAAAAATGATGACGCTTAAACTGTTTTACACTTAAAATTAGAAACGTGCTCTGCTGAGAAAAAGTGGTAGGCCTTTAATAAGAAATGTTGATGAATATTTATTTAGATTTTCAATTCCGTCGACATTATTTTGTTATAAAATGAACATAAAACCCATTGAGTATCTAAATTAAATACCTGCTTTCTTTCTTTTTCTTTATAAACTATGTCGATTGGAATTAAAACAGTAAATGTATACCTATTTATCTCAGTCAGTAACTCTTTCTCTAGGAACTCGGGCGTACATAGTTGCGATAAAATCCGGAAAATTGAGGCACTTTTCGTGTATTTAATTGTAATGTTTATAATAAAAAATAAACAAAATAATGTCATTTATAAGAGTTTCTTAGGACGTGTAATTTTATTGTCTGTAATAATTATTTTTATTATACTTATCTGAAAACACTATGTTTCCAGATGCCTCTAGAGCAGTGGTCTCCAAACTACGGCCCGCAGGCCAAATCCGGCCCGCGACTTGCATGAATCCGGCCCGCGATTGTTTGTAATTTTTTTTGTAAACATATTTTGAAATATTGTAACAATTGTTCCTTAAATTTTTCATAAATTTATAAAATTAATCGGATCTTGGCCGAATTTATTATGTAGAATTGTATTTGTGGCCCACGAAGAAGATAGTTTGGAGACCCAGGCTCTAGAGTAATGAAAACGTCACTTTTTCAAATCACCGCACAGAAAACATTTGTTTGTGCGCTCATTTCATGCGCCTACGAAATATAACCATAGCAACGGTTAACGTTTGACTTTTCTTTTTCCGTCATTGAAATAATCCATTAGATTGTTTAAATCCTGATGTAGCTGATATTCCTGATGAGATATTGGAGCAAGCGGCACAAGTTAGTGCAGATTTACTACCGGCCAAATCAAGATCCAGGTACGAACAAGAATATAAAATTTTTAATGAATGGCGGACTCAGAAGAATATAAAAAGTGTGAGTGACGATGTACTACTAGTATATTTTTTTGAAAAGTTCAAATCTTTAAAATCGTCAACTTTGTGGAGTCGATTCTCGATGATAAGAAGTTTGGCTATAAAAGAAAATACCGATCCGAACAATTTTCGAAAAACGGTTGCTTTTTTGAAGCGTCAAACTGTAGGTTATGTACCAAAAAAGTTTGGAGTTCTTACAACAGAACAAGTTACCAAATTTGTATGCGAAGCTTCAGATGAGCAATATCTATTAGCAAAAGTTATATTAGTGTTTGGAATCTTCGGTGCGTGCCGTCGAGATGATTTAATACGTTTGAGTTTAGATGATGTGGAAGATAATGGCCGTTTTCTTATCGTGTTTTTGGGAGATGGAAAAAATCATAAGTCAAGAAGTTTCATGATTACAAATGAAGAATGTACATTCGAGCCCTGCACACTTTTCCGCAAATATGCAGATTTACGGCCTAAACAAATGGAGAGCAGAAGATTATTTGTTGCATACCGAAACCGCAAATGTTAATGCTATTCCGAAACTTATTGCAAAATACCTAAAACTAAAAGATCCTGAAAAATATACCGGACACGGGCTAAGACGTTCTTCGGCAACCATATTGGTCAAAAGCGGTGGTGATTTGCTCACTGAAAAGGCACGAAGGATGGTGATTCTCTAATGTAGCAGAAGGATACATAGAAGAATCTATACATAGAAAAATAGAAGTGTCAGGGAAATTGTTTAACCCTTCTCATGCGGAAAATACATCTGCAAAAATAACACAGGACTATGAAATGCTAAAGGGAATAAACTTTAGCAATAATACTAATTGTATGATAAACCTTACTATTAATAATAACAGTTCCAATTATTTCTTGAATAATTTTCTCATTTATCACTTGGTGAAACATTTTTAAATATTGATAATGAAGGTTTAAATTAAATTACACTTGGTTTGTTTCACAATTTTTTACTTTACTATTTACTCGACTAGTTTCGCGTTTTACAGCATTATCAGGAGTTCCAATTAAATTTGATTTTTGATGATGAAAATATTTGGTTCTTTATTGTTGTTTTCAGATAAGTATAATAAAAAATTGCGTTCATTACGCCCAGAAATAGATTTTTCCGTGCTTACATGACTTCCCGTGTTCGGCTACGCCTCACACGAGAAATGTCATGCGCGCACGGAAAAATCCCTTTTTCTGGACTCCTAATGAAATATACTATTTTATGCACACTTGATTTAAGTCAATGAAAAATTAAAATTAATTCAATCATAATTTTGGTAATTATACCAAATATGATATAATAAAACATATCAGTAAACATATAAATATTCTATTTCATATTTCACATATCAATAACTCGTCTTTAGAATAATTATCACACTTATATTTTTAACCAAATTTAGTTCTTTTTCAGTATACTCAATCATTACATTTATCCGTTCATTCCGGTCACAAACGATTTACTCATTATTATAAATTAAGCAATTTAGAATGTAAATATTGTATTGTAGCTAGTCGGGGAAATTCTAGTCTGCAATTTATTTATTAATCCTTATTTTTTCGTATTTCCACGACTTTAAAATTACAAATTCAAAATTAATTATAATTAGATCGAAAAGCATACTTTAAATTTATTATATTATTTCACTGAATCATTAAGTAGCGAGTATTTAAATGACCAGTTTTTTTTTTTTGTAGTGATGATTAAATTAGATCGACTGCTTGATCTTTGCAATTGATCGATCCCCTCGATCTTTGCAATTGATTTATCGGCTCGTTCTTTGCTACCGGCTCGATCTTTCCGAGCGGCTCGATCATTTTGATCAGCTCGATCTTTTTGATCGGCTCGATCTTTGCGAGCGGCTCGATCTTTTTGATCAGATCGACCTTTTGATTGATCTGCTCGATACTTCAACTAATCGGTCATTGATCTTGATCTTGCCCATCACTAGTTCCAAACTTACAACATAATTTTCCAACGGGTCTGTCAGACTCAACACTACTACTGGAGTGTTAAATGCATTAGCCCCCTGTACGACCTGTGATGAGCTCTCCCAAAAACGTCAGCCCAATCCTAAAACCAATTACTTAGTACATGCCTAGTTTAAAACAATTAAGATTTGACTAGAAACAACAATACTAGTATTGTTCCATTACTCAAACTAGTCATCTGCATGGTAGAACAACATTTCCCGAACAGAGGCTAGACCGTTCCAAAAACGTTGTACTGTAGATGCACCATTGGGCCCGTTCATCAAAATGTTCCAACATGTTTGAATTTGTTTGTGATGTATGTTGGTACCTTATGAACGGTGCTCCGGTCGGTCTATTTTGTACGATTGCAAAAATCCCAAACACGTTCACGATTAACAATCCGGTCATCAGAGAATTCTCCAACAGTTGGCAAGTAACTCCCAACTGTTGTCTCTGCTGAACGGGTCCATTGATATCTCAAAGGAGCGCTGTATGATGGAAAACTCGTAATGTACATAAGTTTCTTTCGTTTAAATAAATGAGGGCCCAACGTTGTCAGCTTTTACTTTTCGAGCAGCGGTGATATACGAACATCATTTGTTCTGCCCACTGATGTACCTAATTTTGATAATCCGGCTATAATTAAAGATGTTGGTAAAAAAAGTGCTAATGCACATTTTGTGTGGGTAAATTGAACTGACTGTGCCATTAAATTAACTATGAGTTGCGTTCCCTTAGTCTAGTAATAAACTAAATGCATAAAGAATTTATGCATTAGCACTATCTTCTATCTATCTAATCCCTTCAATTGTTTTGTATTCTATTGAATTAATGTTGAACAATTATTGTTTCAACTTTACTTATGGCTAAAATGCATTCACAGTTTTTTACTCTGAAAAGGTGGTCGAGTCGTTATGTACAGGATGATGAAATAAAAACAAATGCGAATATTTTTTAAGGTATTTATTCAAAATTTGTGGAAGTCCAATAGCCCTACATTTTTTTTGTTTGTCATGCTGTCGCTATTTTTATTTCCAGTGGTATTGAAAAGTTCTGCGTTAACAATGCATATTACTGATTTTTGTTTCTTCATTATTATTATTATTAATATTTCAGACAAGTCTCAACGTCAAATAAAATTTGTATTGCAGTTGGTGAACCATTTTCCATTTACTTTATAAATTGTTCTAAAAATGGCGATTATAAAAATATACTTAGTAAAATAGCACACCGCAACTGTTGCCTCTTTTTAGATGGATGAGTAATTTGTCGATTTCAGTGAGAGAAATTGGGGAGGAGGAGAAAGGGTCTAAAAATGGCTGGAATGTACATTCATCATGATGCGTGGAAATAAATATTTCGATTTTAGAAAAGATTGAAAATTTTGATTGGCCGTTGGTTGCAAGTAGAAATTTTCATAATTTTCTATAATTGACATAAAGGGTGATCAAATACTCTCATATTTGGAGTAGGTTGTTTTTTACTTAGTTAGATATAAACAAAGATGAACATCAAAATAAAGAACTTATTCATTTGACCAAGTGAAAGTAAAGGTTACTTACAATAATTATTGATAAAGGAAAGTAAATATTATTTACGTCAGTCCGAATGCACCAATTTGATTCTGTATTCTGTGAACTGTCGTGCCAATTTCTGTGGCTGTGTGTAAATGCTACCATATAGCCCAGACTTTATTATTTGTCGGACATTTCGGCACGACGAAAAGTGTCCTGTGTAAATACGCTCTCAATCTAAGTAAAGAAATATGTTTATTAGATCACAGCTTACTCCAAACGTCAGAGTATTTGAATACTCTTTATTTACTTCAGGATGCGATTGTTTTATTTATTTTATTATTTCGATTTTTCTTTTAATTAGAGAGAAAATAGAGAGAAAAGTAATATGCTTTGTTTGTTGTTTTTTTTTATAATTAGTATGTATTTATAGCATCAGTTTTTTTGTTTCAAAATATGGTCACTGTAATTAGTCACAAATATTACTAATTTTACTAAAAAAAAAAGAAATGCTACGTTATATGAAAACAAACCTTAAATTTTCGCGCACTGACACCTCACTTGTTTTAGTCTCTAGTTTTATATTAATAATAATTTTTACCAACACGCTTTAACATCGTGTAAAATTGTCTTTCATATATATTTATATATAATTATAGTATTTATTTCCTAAGTTTTAAACATAAAAAGTTTGGGCTATTACTTTTTTTTGTATCATCAATCATTCAAAATTGTACAAGGGCGCTTTCCACAGCAATTGTTTTTTAAAGAGGGCTACCCCGATTGCGGTGAGAAGCGCCATTCGCACCATCCAACATGCATACTTTATAATGCACTTATGTATTAAAAAAATAATGAACGAAGAATTTTAAATGTCGAGCATGGAAAACATGATATGAAAAAAAAACTGGGGGTGATTTTTTTAGAGAAATCAATTTAATCAATCAAACACACGACATGGAAAATCCTTCAATCAATGCACTAACCTAAAAAATGTACGGGAGATTTTGTGATTGTACACTTACCGATTGTTTTATTAATGTGAATCGAAAATACGAAAATAATTTTCTTTTGGCGAGTCACAGAATGTGCCGTACATTTAGAAGAAAAAGCGTTGTAATTTTTTTACAAATATATCAATTAAGAAAAAATTATTTTTTTATAAGTAGAATTTTTTTTAATTATCATACAAGAGTCGTAGGACGTTTCGATAACATCTTTTTTTTCTTCTTCATATTTTGATTATTATTCATCAATCACATTCATTATTACAAAAATATAAAATTGGCTCACTGTAATATATACATAAATGAAGGGAAAAAAAAGAATGAAAAAAAACATACACAACATATAAAACATACTTCTTTTTTGTTTTGTTTACTAAACATTTATATTTATAAATTCAGAAGTTATGGAAACGCCGTCTTTGTTTTTCATTTTACACCTATTTTATTCTGTTTTTGTTTTACGACTTCAATTATAACAATGTGATGTATCATCTTTCAGCTGTTTTGCATTTTTTTGTAATAATTTTTTTTATAATATATACGAAAATCCACGATATGTATAACTTTTAAGAACAAAATTAACATATAATGCATTGAATAGTGTGACACGCATTCATTCTTTCCTATGTCCAGAACACACACATTTTTACGCAAGCCCCTCAATCGCGCGGCTTTCACCCACGGTGTTAGTGGACCTCTGATGGTTCTGGCTTCGCAGCGTGATGGTTTGTTGGGTCCGGTGTGCTCATAGGCTGAAATTATAAAATATTACATATTAATTCAAAATCAACAATGTTTTGTAGATACATAACCAACAATTATGTGTTTATGTATAGGTTATTTTAGAGTAGGAAAACTATTCAACATAGGTAAATCAAACTTTAACCCATTCAGGACGGCCAATGATTGATATCGCCACTTGTGCTGGCCGAGCTCAGGAATATGCTATCGCGTCGACCGAGTTGCATAACCTGATCTCTAAAACTATTAATTTTTAATCCATTTATAATTTTGCGTACGTTATAATTGTATTTGTACAGGTGTTAAATTTGAGTTATACTCATATATGCAACTGAGAGTACAGTCGTGTTTACCTAGTTTCAGAGCGTGGTTCTTTAACCTATTACCTTTTATATAAATAAAACAATTTAAACACTTTCAAATATATATTGTAATAACGCTACAATTGTTTCGCCACACTGTGGCTTCTTCAGGCGAAAGAAAATTTCTTCGCCTGAAGAAGCCACAGTGTGGCGAAACAATTGTAGCGTTATTACAATATATATTTGATAGTGTTTAAATTGTTTTATTTATATAAAAGTGAATATGAACTTTCAACATTTATCAGCCTTATCAATCAATTCTTTTTAACCTATTAATTAATTTTCTAACCTATTTGCAATTTTATTTGCACACACGTGTTTTGTTCAATAATAAAGTGTGAGTAACAATTTGTGAAAATGACTAGACCGCTCACCGATAAGGAGATCCAGGAGGAGGTAAATCTAATTATGAATGAGGATACCGATAACGAATTGCTACAGGAATACAGTGAAAGCGAACATTATTCTTCGAGTGAATGTGAAGACGACATTCTTATAGCCGATGTCAATTCTTCGAGTGACGATGAAGAAGAAGATATACCAAGACGTCCAGCCAAGATGCCTCGAAGAAATGTTCCATCGCAACAATTTATTTGGAAATTCAATGAAGAATTTACACCTATGCAATTTATGTTCGATTCAAGTAAGTCTGGCGTTACATCAAATTTCACATTAGCAACAGAACAGAATATGAATATTTTACACTATTTTTTGATGAAGCTATAATGAATCAAATTGTTACCGAAACAAATATTTACGCTAATCAAGTTAGGGATTCAAGAATATCGAATACTAATTGGGTCGATACAGATATATCGGAAATATATTGTTTTTTAGCAACATCAATTCTGATGGGAATTTTGCAAAAACCTACACTAAAGGACTACTGGTCAAAGAATACAGCCATTGAAACACCATATTTTGCTAAAATATTTACGCGTGATAGATATTTGAACTTGCTTTATAACCTGCATTTTATGAACAATACTAAAGCAAATAAAGAAGACCCGCTAAGAAAAATTAGGTACATCTTTGATGGAGTAAAAAAAAAATTGCTGATATGTTTTATCCATTTCAAGAGATAGCAATTGATGAAAGCCTTATATTATGGAAAGGAAGACTATCCTTCAAACAGTATATTCCGTCTAAACGGCACAGATTCGGTATAAAATTGTTTGAAGCCTATGATGCTGAAACTGGGTATATTCTGAACATAATTATTTATACAGGTTCAAAAACTGAATTGGACGAAGATGGGAAAGTTTATGGAACTTCTGGAGCAATAGTCAAAACGTTGATAAAACAATATCTAAATCAACAACATGTTTTGTATGTGGACAATTGATACAGCAGTCCCTCATTATTTCAACATTTATTGGATCAAAATACAGGGGCTTGTGGGACCGTACGGTCAAATAGGAAAGGAATGCCTCAATTTCCTTGCAGGGTAAACAAGGGTGAAAGTGTAACAGCTTGTACACATTCCATGCTTGCTCTAAAGTGGTGTGACAAGAAACTGGTAAAATAAGTCACAAAACAAAAAAAAAGTTTCAAACCAGAATGCATTATTGAGTATAATATGAAAATGGGTGCAGTTGACAAAGTTGACATGCAAGTTAGTTTTGTTGATTGTGCTCGAAAAACTTTGAAGTGATACAAGAAGCTATTTTTTCACCTTGTGGATTTATCATTGTACAATGCATTTATCTGGAAAAAAAACATCCTTTTCAGATTTTCGACTAAATGTGGTAACTCAGATAATAGAAAAATATCACACCGTTACGTCAAAGCGTCCATCAGTTGCAACTGTCGATTATCCATTACGACTTATTGAAAAACATTTTATATCTCCAGTTCCTCAAACAGAAGCACAAGGGCCTCGAACACAACGAAGATGTCATGTTTGCAGCACATCTAAAATTCAAAAAAGGCAGCGACGCGATACAAGGTTTATGTGTGTAGAATGCAGTGTTGTATTGTGCGTACATCCATGTTTCAGACTTTATCACACCATAAAAAAATATTGATTCATACAAGTTTATAAAATATAATGCAAATGTTATGTTTATTTGTTTTCTTTGAATGAATTCATCAATAAAAAGATATAAAAAATAATTATAAATTTATTTATTATACATTTTCCGTACAGGTAAGACAAATTTAAACATTTTAAATTTTCCGTACTGGTACGGCATCCGGATTCCAAATTATAAACCTTTAACTTACGGGTACGTGAATAACGTAGCGAGATAGAAAACTAAATTTGTAAATGTACGGCACCCGGCTGGCAACTAGGCGTCAAGCCTGACGTACGCGAACGGCGACCGTCCTGAATGGGTTAAGGTTTTCTTCTTTTTCTGTGTAATTAATGGTCTTGGTAACTATAATCTGTTTAATAACTAGGAGGAGCGTTTTAAATTTCACGCGCCAAAACCTACAACTCTGATTGGCCAAGAGCGCGCCCATTTTACACTATGCTAATTTCGTTATTATTAGACGCAACAGCTGACATAACCTTAATTCGAAACGTTACCGAGTTGCAACTTTGTCTGTTTCGTAATAACCTTTTGTGCGGTGTTTCTTTAGCATAGTTAAAAATTAGTTTTGTTTATATTGTTGTGATGGATTATGGACCCAGTACAAGTTCGGTGATAATTACACCTTCACCTCCAAAAAAGCGTAAGAAGTTGGATTTGGGTCATTTATATCTGTCTGAAAAACAGTGCATAATAAATATGTATAAGCAGATGTAACAGATGATCCACATATAAAAATGACTGCTGTTGTATCAGACATTGTTGGTGCAGTAGGTGAGATATCAAATAGCATAAGAATATGCATCAAATAATAAAATATTTAATTTTCAGGAGTTGTAAATTCTACTGTCTATCGTACTATTAGCGAATATAAGAAATCCAAAGAGATTTGTAGCTCTAAACAGCTTGGAGGACATAATTACAAGTTTTGATGACGTAGTGAAGAGATCCGTGCATAGTGTTTTCTATAAAAATGAACTGCCAACTTTGAAGAAAAGAAGTAAACGATCATGCAGGCATGCCGAAGATCAGTCGTTCTACCTTGTATAGTTTTATGAAACAAATCAATTTTAAGTAAGATAGAGACCAGAGCTGGGCAGGATTCGAATCATTCAGGATTCGAATCTTGAATTCAAATCCTTTTAGAGGATTCAAAAGAGGCATTCGAATACTTTAGTTCAACTGGATTCGTTACATTATTTTTAAGAGGATTCGTATTCGAGTTTAAATGTGGGTGATTCGAATCCTTATAAAAGGATTCGAATCCTTGTAAAAGGATTCGAATACTTACAAATGGATTTGAATCGTCAAAAATATTTCGAATTAATTGTGAGAATAACATGAAAAATGTTTTGTGTGTGTTTTTAAATTTCACGTTAAATCACTGTTTTATGTGCGTGGCGCATGACGTAAAATTTCGAGTTTAGAAAAGCCCAGAAAATTTGTCTCGGGTCGCTGCGCGACCCTCGACAAATTTTCACGGGGCTTTTCTAAACTCGAAATTTTACTTCATGCTTAGTCTGGGAGTGGAAACGCTCGTTCGAAACTTCAAAGTGAATGCTTTGATAAGAACATTAAATGATTGAAAATATTTTTAAAGATAATAATCAGATTTTCAAAATTTTGTTTAATATTGTTTGAAGTAAAACTGATCTGGTAGCCACAATCTAACATGTTAAATTTTTCTGACATTTCCCTAGCTAAAGATTTTTGCTATGACCTTTTAATATAACTTTCTTCTGCGGAAAACCCCCATTCTGTTTAATAGTTTTCATTGTTTTTGCCAATTTTTAAGTTAATTTTATAAATTTGTACGTGTTTTGTAATTTTCCTGCTGATTTTGACAAATTTAATAATATCATATCACTTTTTTGTTAGTGTTTTGGTCAATTTGAATATAATTCCATGACTTTTCTCTGACTTTCCCGGTTTTATGATATTCAGTGAATTTTCTATTTACGTAAATTTCAGGCATCAGTCGATTTTATAATAGAGTTCAATTTGAAGTTTTGAACGAGTGTTTCCACTCCCAGGCTGAGCATGAAGTAAAATTTCGAGTTTAGAAAAGCCCCGTGAAAATTTGTCGAGGGTCGCGCAGCGACCCTCGACAAATTTTCGGGCTTTTCTAAACTCGAAATTTTACTTCATGCGCCACGCGTACAAAACACTGATTTGAAGTGGAGTTCAGAAACACACAAATGCAACTTTAAGCAGAGTAACAGGGAGTCAGATATTTAGTCTGTTATCAACGATGTTCAGTAGTAATAATAAATAATTAGGTTTTGAATATTTTTGTTAAAACAACTGGTAACGATATTTATATATTAATGGTTGCAAAAAAAATAATAAAATCAAATTTATTCTTAAAGGATTTGTATTCGTGATTCGAAAAAACAGGATTCGAATCTTCGATTCTATTCATATTTATCTCTTACGAATCCTTTATTCGAGTATTTGTAATTCGAATCATATTAGGTGATTTGGATTCGTGATTCGAATCCTTTTTACGAGGATTCGTCCCAGCTCTAATAGAGGCACATTATTATGCAAAATGGATATTTGATTTTATTTAAAGAGTAATTATGAAATTATTTAAAATTGCCGCCAAATTTATCTAGTGATATTTCTGGTAACTTTTTATAGTGTAAATTGGGCTTTGGTACTTACTCCTTCTAGTTTTTAAACAGACTATAGGCTCTGTTGACTAGTCATAGTAATTTTAAATAATTTAATAAATAGAGTTACGCTATCCCCGAGGAAAAGAAAGGGATTTACAGAAAATACCAGCGGCAGCTCAGCCTAATTTCAGGGAGACCCAAGGTAATATGTATCCGTTATTGAAAGGTGACTTTGTTCTGCAATTCCTTGTATTTATAATGCGCGATCCTAACCTCAAAATTGGTGTGCCTTGGCGCTGTGGCCTACCCTGAAGTTAGGCTGCGAGCCGCCGCTGGAAAATACACACGTGGTTGTAAGGATGGGTAATAAATGAATAGATTTTCAGGATATAGGTGATTGTAAAGGATAAAATAAATAGATTGAAAAAGGATTTGTGAAACAACCATGTGTGGGTCAAACGCGAGCTGGGATGAAACCATTGATTAAATAATATATAAGATAGGAAACGCAATGCATTAAAAACGTGACCCCAAAAATTGTCCAGCTTTGGCGTCGACACCAAGTAGGCGGTCAACTGAACTACACTATTTAAAATCTTACAGATATCTATTTTGTGTAGAAGTTGAAGACCGCGAGATATTTATGCGCTCCTGATACTCTCCTCGAGCGGAGCGGTTAGCAAGTAGGTGCGGACGTCCCGGGGAAGTGAGGGTTTTTTTTTGCGTGAACAAGCAGACGGCCAGCGATTCTTTTAATAGTTTTCAAAATGAATGTAAAACGTAATAATTGCGTTTATATTAATTGTCATATAAACAGACACAAAAATCCAGAAATATCATTCTTTAAATTTCCAAAAAAAAGATGAAAGTAGACAAAAAATATGGATTGAGAATAGCGGTAATATAAACTTATTACAGTTAAAAAACAATAAACTGCATACGAGTGTTATATGCGAAAAACATTTCGCTTCAAAATATATTATGAAAAATGGTGCTAGGAAAAATGTTTCTAAGACAGCTGAACCGTTTGACTTCCGCGAAATCCCTTCAACTTCAGAAGAAAACGTATTTAAATTGATGTTGCCAATAAGAAAGTGCTATGGAAAATTATCAATAAACGAAAATGAAATTTCTACTGTGGAGATAGTGAGTTTTTAATATTCAGGACCGGCGTGTGCGGGACAAAATAGACGTAAGAAAAAAAAAAGGGGGGGGGGTTGTTTTACCGCTTGTAGTGCCCAAAACATATTTAATAATAGGCTTAATTAATGACAGGGATTCGCGAAAAAAAATCTTAAGGTGTCCGTTTTTAGAGTTGCTCTATGGGTGATCGCAGTGACGGATCCAGAGAGCAATTTACGGGGGGAGGGGTATTGACAATTATCTGTTGTATTGTTTCAAAATATACAGGGTGCCCGTTTTTCGAGCTGCACTATCTCGCTTATTTGAAGAGATAGAGAATCGGTTAAATGGAGGCAAAGTTGTGTATTTTAGTGGATACTAATAATTTGCTTTCACATTTCATATATCTGTAATTGTTTCGATATAATTTGAAAAAAAAAGAAATTTTCGATATTTCAAAATTGATCATATGTCATTTGTAATTTTTTCCAAAATTTCTAAAAACATTCTTGTAGCCCGATTTATGAACTTACCTCATAAACAAATTAAATCTGCAAACGATTCGTTTTTGTTTTTCCAAACACGACTTTTGTCTTTGTTATGGGCGCATATGGAGATATGCATATCATTGAACAGCATTTTTACTTTCCCCCGTATGTAATACAAAGGGAAAGTATTGTTTTCGTGAAAATTTTCAAATCAAAAATTTTAGCGGAAATATCCGTTTTGAGGTCCCCTGAGTCGAATAAGACCATTTTTGAAAAATGTCTGTCTGTCTGTCTGTCTGTCTGTGTGCGCTGTACAGCAAAAACCGCTAAAGATATCGAGATGAAACTTGAAACTTAAGCTTTTTGTCACAATCGGAAGAACTGAAAAGCTTTTGGTGAAAATCGGAAAACCGGAAGTGGTACTTTACTCTTAGCGTTTTTCAGTTTTTTCAGATTTGTTCAATAAATGTTCATCAAACAAAAAATTCTTTCAAATAAAAGTTGTAGATAATAACAAAATGAAGATGTATTGTTCACTTACTTTTTGTTATAGCACTCTTAGTTTTTGAGATATTTAATAAATAGTGTTTTTTATCTAGTCATTGATTTGTGTCAGTGTGTGTGTTGATACAATTGGAAAATGTTTCAAATAAAAGTTGTAGGTAATAAAATATTAAAGATTTTTTGTATCTTCACTTTTTGTCATAGCACTCTTAGTTTTTGAGATATTCAATAAATAGTGTTTTTTATCTAGTCATTGGTTTGTCAGTATGTGTTGATCCAATTGAAAAATGTTTTAAATAAAAGTTGTAGTTATCAAAAAGTTGAAGACATTTTGAAAATAATAATGCTACAAATATTCTAAAAGTGATTTAATACGCAATTTATGGGGGAAAGTACTATGATGGACACATCACCATTTTTACGCTGATTTCAATGATGAGCTACATATCGACTTTTGAAAAATGTATTGTTATTATGATATGTAACCATTGAAACAATTAAGCAATGTCCACAAAAACTATTTGTTTGTATAAGAAAATGTAACCAATTATTAGTAGACTTCCGTGTAAATAGCATTTCAACTACTCCATAGCAACTTGATATTTTTTGGTTGACATCACAGTTATCTGACACTTAAAAACATGGAATATCTGTGAATATGATTTCATTGCAAACCTTTGTTTAAATTCAAAATAATTGTAAAGTTTTTTGGCAATTTTCTCGGTAAATACTTTTCTTAAATTATTGAATAAATTAATAAGTCATTAAGCTTAATACGCTTTAAAAATAATGTAATAAGACCGGTACTGTCAAATAATTAGAGGAGCCAATATCAACACCCGGTATACATCCCAAAACTCAATTGTCTATCATTTATATTGGCGGAGTATGTATGTTAAATTTAATATTTCACTCACGGAATACCCCAGTGTTTTTCTATACGGGCAATAATCCGGAACCACGCTGTATAATAAATATGTCGCCCACCTATGTTTGAAAGAATTTAATCACATATATTCTATTTTACATCTCGAAATCATTTTTTAGGAAAATATACCAAATGAAATTCGCATATTGACACCACCACCACCATCACCGGAGTTGTCGCAAGGTTCCGCGACATTTAAATCGATTTAAATAGCGACTTTTGATACAATAATAGTACTACCTATTGTGCGTTCGTTCGTCTCAAAATTTGTATTAATAAACTGATTTTAACAAAAATAGAAATGATTATTTTCTTTTCTTTATTATTTAACAGAATATTAAATATATTATACCGTACGTTTTTATCGTGGGCCATAGGATTTTACATGCTAAAAATGATACCTTGTGTTAATGTATTTTATCATATAATTTTGAAGCAAATTTTTATTGTTAGTAATTAATACATTATTTTTCTTCACGATGCGCTTAATAAGAATAACTTAAACATGTTTTATTCCATGTAAAAATAAAATAAATAACTGTGCAAAAATAATGAAAGTGCCTAGAATTTGAGATTGATTAGTAAGATGATTAATTAAACATGTATACTGTTGAAGAACGAGTGGAATTTGTAATGGCAATTATAAGAGGTTTGTCCGTTTTCGAGCAAAGGCATTTCAAACAATTTCTGTGATATTTTTTTGGATTTTCGTTATTGTTCTATTTCTATTATCTGGTAACTTATTAAATATATTTTTTTAATGGAATAAAACATGTTTATATTATTCTAATTAAGCGCATCATGTAGAAAAATAATTGATTCATTACTAACAATAAAAATTTGCTTCAAAGTTATATGATAAAATACATTAACACAAGGTATAATTTTTAGCATGTAAAATACTATGGCCCGCGATAAAAAAAAAGATAATATATAACTAAAAGTGACCGTTTTCTTATTATTGCAAAGAATACGGCCACTATCAAGGGACATAAAAAATAGGCATAAAAACGCAGCGCGATGAACAAGCGATCTTTGTGCGCCACGTGACATTCGAAGCAAGTATCAGGAGAGCATAACGAGCACAACTGCACAGTTAGTTCTATAATACGTCGTTCATATGAGTGGTGTCTCCAGCTGACTGAGACGTGTGAGGCGTGCAAGGGTGGTTGTATATAGTTTTCATGAGCACGTTATTATCCATACAGTTTCGCTTCTTATACTACTTATTCAATGATGAAACACACTACTCTTGCTCAACGTCCGCTTTGTTCTGGGTCCAGAACGGAACTCTCAACTTTTAGGTTATAATTATGACACTTACTGAGGCGATTTTGCAACTTTATGATCTACCTTGTTAGACATTAGAGGACAGGTTTAAGCATTACTTATAAAAAAAACTGTGTTGTAACTTTTATAAATAAGACAGCTGTACGTTTAAAAAAACAAATGTCTCAAAAATCTTCTGTATATTTTTGTTTTAAGTATACACATTCGGATACACAGCATTGATTTTAGGACATTTGTTTTTTTAATGCGTTCAATTTGAAAATACTAACGAGTTTTTTCAGTCCTTGTTTAAGCATGAAGTAAAATTTTGAGTAAATAACAACTGTCAGTGAATTCTGTTTTAACATAACATAGGAATACATATCATGATTTGATTATCATGAGACTTAGTATTTAGTTTTATAAATGTTCATAATGTGAAATCTAAAATGTCAAATATACAGATGTCAAATGAGCTTAATGTGAAATGACAAGTACGCAAATAACAAATGTCAAGTATGCAGATGTTAAATAAACTTAATGTAAAATGTCAATGTGAAATGTCCATGTTGAATGTAAAATGCTAATGTCAAATGTTAAATGTGTAATGACAAGTATGTAGATATCAAATTAACTTTATGTAAAATGTCAAATTGTCAATGTTGAATGTAAAATGTCAAATGTGTAATGAACTTCACGTAAAATCAGTGTTTAGTACGGGTGGCGCACGAAGTAAAATTTCGAGTTTAGAAAAGCCCCCGCATAGAAAATTTTCTATGCGGGGGCTTTTCTAAACTCGAAATTTTACTTCATGCTTAGTTTGGGATTGGAAACACTCGTTCAAAGGTAATAAGTGTCAATGTCGATTCATGAAATGTCAATGTCGAATGTCACACGTGTCACTGTCGATTGACTGATATGTCATGCGTTGGTGTCGAATGTGTAATGTCAATATCAAATTTGTAATGACAAGTATGCAGATATCAAATGCCAAGTATGCAGATGTCAAATTTTAAATTAACTTTATGTAAAATGTCAATGTAAACATGTCAAATTGTCAATGTTGAATGTAAAATGTCAATGTTAAATGTCACACTAAATAATTTAATATAAAAACCAGTATATTTACTGTTTGAAACTGTTTAGAAACCACAATTTCATAATTAAAATGAAACTGTATGGGTAGCATCAAAATTAGATACTTACTAGGGCGTGGGAAGGGATGACGGGTCCTGTTGGTGGCTGAGGTTGAGGTGTTGGCGGCGCCGTTGTGGGTGCTACCGTGTGCGGAGCTTCGTGGGGCGTCGTCGAATGAGCCTGCTGGACGGGTAAAGCACCACTTTGATAATATCCTCCGTTTACTCCAGCTGGTGAAACTATTTGAAAATAAAGCACATGTATATTCATATAAACAAGACATAAAATAATGTTTTAAAAAAAATGATATTAACGTTAGTAACGCAGAAATTAACGAAACATTAGTTAAATATTTAAAGCAATTCCAGCAGACACGTAACAGCATCACTAGCAGATGTCACAATATCAGCGTCGGTCACCAGGGGCTGCCCGCAGGGGGGGGGGTCCTATCCCCACTCCTGTGGACACTCTTGGTGGACGAACTGATCACAAAACTCAACATCCAGGGGTTCTACACTGTAGGATACGCGGATGACATAGCAATACTCCTCAACGGGAAATACGAGAACTTCCTATGCAACAGAATGCAGGAAGCACTAAAAACAGTGGAAGACTGGTGCAACACCAACCAGTTATCGGTTAACCCCACAAAAACAGAAGTAGTGATGTTTACAAAGAAACATAAGATAGAAACTCACACACTACCAAAACTATTCAAGACCCAATTGAAGCTATCAAAGGAAGTCAAATACCTAGGAATCTATCTAGACTCAAAACTTAACTGGGCCAAACACCTAGAACACAAAACTGAGAAAGCAAGCAGGGCTTTCTGGCAATGCAGAAGGGCCATTGGCAATACCTGGGGACTATCTCCAAAGATAGCGTTGTGGATATACACAGGTATTATCAGACCAGCGCTCGAATACGGAGCCCTAGTCTGGTGGTCACGGACTAACCAACAAGGAGCAAAACTGAAATTAAATCACGTACAAAGGCTGGCATGTACGTGCACAACCGGAGCCTTCAGAACAACACCAACCGCTGCAATGGAAATAATACTAAGTCTCCCACCTCTTGATATCCACATCAAGAGCACGGCGAGACTAACCGCAGAAAGACTGAGAGCCATGAACACATGGTCAGACCAAACTACGCCCGACGGCCACGGAAGCATACTCAAATGGGGACCACCCATGCTGAGAAGCAAAATAGACCAGAAGATACCCCAATACATCTTCAAAAAGAAATACGTCGTGAACACGGACCCACAAACAACACCACCGGACTATGTAGTGTTCACAGACGGATCCAAGACTAAGACAGGCTGTGGAGCAGGGATATACTCAGAGGACTTAGCTGTGCGAAAACGTCTTCCGATAACAGCACATGCTACTGCAACACAGACTGAAATTTACGCAATCCTAGAGAGTGCTAAAATTATAAAAGACAGAAACATCAATGACCAGAATATAACTATCGTCACTGACAGCAAAGCCGCACTGGCAGCTCTAGACAAGTTCAGAATAACATCTGAACTAATACATAAATGCGTAGAAACCTTGAACAAAGTAGCAAATTCCAACCGCATAACACTAACGTGGACGAAAGGACACGATAACAGCCAGGGCAACAATAACGCAGACGAACTAGCACGAGAAGCATCGAAAATTACAACAAACCGTGCAGAAATAGGACTATCCCCTAGGTCCTTAGCCAAACGCATGCTAGAGTTCAATACTGCGAAACATAAAGAGAGATGGACAAACCTCACAACATGCAGCCAAACAAAGACATACCTGTTGGAACCCGACGGCCAAACAACAAAGAAGTTTCTAAAACTCACAAAACAGAAACTACGAATCCTAACCGGCTACATTACTGGTCACTACAACTTCCAGCATCACCTCGCAAAAATGGGAATCACCAGTGATGACATTTGTCGAGGATGCAACGAAGAAGAAGAAACAGCGAGACACATTCTTCACGCGTGTCCGGCACTGTCAAAAATAAGAACCACGTTACTAAGGGAAGAAGCCCCAAATCGTGAAGGACCCGGATGGCAATGGTCACCCGCACAGATCCTGGCAATTGCCGACTGTGCGGGGTGGGTCTAACCATCAGGGGGGAGGCACTACAATGGGCCCGACTGCGGCCTAAGTGGGTGCAGCCGCTGCTGCCCTCCCGCCAAATAATCCTTAATCCTTAAAGCAATTCCAAATTTTGCTACTGATCTGAATTGTCTTAGGATAGGTGGAATGATGTATAAACCTTTTACTGTGCATTTTAGGGGCCACAGAATGGTCTAGTATGTAGGAAATTTTACAATAACGCTTTTTGTAAAATATTTTCTAGTAAAATAAACAATCAGTGGTAATGTTAATTAACAGCATTAAGGGCCAGTTGCACCAAACAAGTTGAACTGGTTCAACTCTGAACTTCAGTTCAAAATGACAGTAGTACAATAGGAACCGTTATCTTGAACTCAAGTTCAGCTTGAACTCGGGTTTAACATTTTTGGTGCAACTGGGCCTAAGAATAACGTAAACAACAATTTTTTATTACCTGAAGTTCAGAAATGCCTGTTATAAACATGTTAGCTGTAATTATGAACCAAGACCAATTCACACTAAATGAAAATCTCCACATGTAATTTTTTTTGCAACAGTCAACGTGTCATGCTCGTTTCATTTAACTAGGCGAGAAATTAAAAAATATTTGTGCATAAAACCAAACACCCTTAGAAATGACTTGTTTAACTTATCAAAAGTGCATTACGGCATCGAAATGTCGAAGTGGCAAATCAGTTAATTAGTCACACAAATAAACTTCATCATAGATAACTTTAAAGATAAAAAGTTGTCCGCATTTCTTGCCCAATTAAATGAAATGAGATACACAATTATTATTGAATAGAGTTATGACAGGTAAAGGGTGTCTCAAAATGATGTGACATTTTAAATTGCAGGCCATTTTTTTTGTGGCAACATAGAGTACTAATCTTTGACAACTGGCATCAGGAAGTATTGAGGTTTAGTCGTGAATGATTACACGATCAAATCAAATGTTGCAGAGACGGTTCGAAAGGTCTGCACGTCTTTTGGTCATCATAACGCACTATCTCGCAACATTGTGGTGCATTTAATAAAAAAAATTAATGTTAGTGGTTCAATTCTAACCGTGAAAAGCAGTGGCCGTTTTCGTACCGGTCGGTATGAAAACATAGCCGCAGTGAGTGCGAGTGTTGAAGAAATTGGTCAGCAATTGGACAGTTCTGTGCAGCGAATTTTGACTAAAGATCGGCATTTGCATGCTTACAAAATCCAATTGACACAAAACCTGCAGCCAGCAGACCATACGCAGCGCCATACATTCGCCAATTGGATAGTGGAGCATCAACAAACCGATGGTGATTTTTCGAAGAAAATCATCTTCAACTTAATGGATACGTGAATAAACAAAACTGTAGAATTTGGGGGACCGAAAATCCACAAGTGATCCAACAGCTTCCCATGCATCCACCACGAGTCACTGGAGCGAATTTTGGGTTGGAGGAGTGATTAGGCCGTACTTTTTCGAAAATGCTGCGGGAAATGTGGTTACCGTCAATGGTGTTCGTTATCGTAACATGATAACCATCTTTTTATGGAATGAATTGAACGGCATGGACTTGGAAGACATGCAACAAGATGGTGCAACCTGCCACACTGCGAACGAAACAATGTAGTTATTGCAGTTCCATGGTCGTGTTATTTCGCACCGCGGCGATGTGAATTGTCCACCAAGATCGTGCGATTTGACCTTTATATTAAAATAAAAACATTCGTACTTCTCTAATAAATAATATGTTTTATTAATAAATTGAAATGTCAGCTCATTTTAAGACACCCTGTATAAAGATAATACGAATTAAATTTGTGTTTTATTACCGTTTTTCTTTTGTTGCACCAACTCTATAAATGCAAAAATTGAAATGAAATACGAGCATATGGCAGTAATCTCACTGCAAATATCAATTTCATAAATGTACAGATATGTTGTTCGATTAATAAAATCAGGTCAGACTGCATTTCATATATGCACTTTATCATGCTCTATTGAAAAGGGATTCTGTTTCACATAAATAATAATTCATACATAAATGCAATGGTAAAATGAAACTGCAGAAAATATATGAAACAGGTTAAGTGAGAAATTAATTAATTAAAATACAAATTGTTGGTTTGATGATTATCTTTCAAAGACAGTTTTAAGACAGGTTAAATTTCACTTTGGAATTTACATTTTTGCTGATTTGGTAAATTATAAAATTTTTGTCAATATGCCTCTTTTCCCACGGATCCGCACCTGTTCAAGGGCCCCGCAGCTTAAGTTTGCACCAGGCCCCGCTTTTGTTTGGGCAGACCCTGGTTGCGACTGGAAGCTGCAATCAACGCATGAGTTCTGTTGCAGCATCTAGTTGCATTAAGGTTTACCATTCTCCACCATTACTAGACAAATACAGTGAGTTTTTCTTTAAAGTATACATATTCCAAATTAAGCTTATTTTCTTTAAATCTTTAGATATTTGCAGTTTTTTAAAAGAGTTCAATTACGCGTGGTGCATGAAGCTTTAAGTAGGTGTTTTCCACTCCCAGACTAAGCATGAAGTAAAATTTCGAGTTTAGAAAAGCCCCGTGAAAATTTGTCGAGGATCGCGCAGCAACCCGACACAAATTTTCTGGGCTTTTCTAAACTCGAAATTTTATTTCATGCGCCACACGTTAAAACACTAGAATATTGTGAAATTTATCTATATTTAAACCTCACTTGAAATCAGCGTTTAATACGCGTGGCGCATGAAGTAAAATTTCGAGTTTAGAAAAGCTAAAAAAATTGTCTCGGGTCGCGCAAATTCTTCTAAACTCGAAATGTTACATCATGCTTAGTATCATGTCGCATGCGTTCTGTTGCAGAATCTAGTCGCATAAACTGACCTTAAGGTTTAACATTCTCCACCATTACTAGACAAATGCAGGGAGTTTTTCTTTAAAGTATACGTATTCCAAATTCAGCTTATTTTCTTTAAATGTTTAGATATTTGTTGTTTTTTAAAAGAGTTCAATTTGAAGCTTTAAGCAAGTGTTCTCCACTCCCAGACTGAGCATGAAGTTAAATTCCGAGTTTAGAAAAGCCCCGTGACAAATTTTCTGGGCTTTTCTAAACTCGAAATTTTACTTCATGCATAGTCTGGGAGTGCAAAACACTCGTTTAAAGCTTAAAATTGAACTCTTTTAAAAAACAACGGATGTCGGAAAATTTACAGCTTTTGCATTTGTTTACCTACCTAAAAGAAAAATTCCCTGTATAAAGGTGCACTCTAAATTACAATTTACTACTTGGAATATTCTTAACAAAAGTGTCAAGTCGATAAGTTTCAAACTGAAATATCTTGGTAATACAATTGACACACACATCTGGTACCTTGCATGCATGTGTTCGAATTGTGCGTGACACGGGCAACCTATGCCTAATGATATTGGTTAAAGTGTCTCTAGACAATTTGATATGGCAATCATTTAAATATTCTTAACAAAAGTGTCAAGTAGATAAGTTTTAAACTGAACTATCTTGCATCCATCTGTTCGAATTGTATGTGACACGGGCAACCTATGCCTAATGATATTGGTCAAAGTGTCTCTAGCCAATTTGATATAGCAATCATTCAAGATTGTTTACTTACTTGTGATCATTGCGTGTCACCGTAGCGTTCATTTGATGACACAATGGTTCAAAAGACTCCAATGGGAAAATAAAGGGATCAAGATCGATGGATCGTATCTGAATAACCTTCGGTTCGCGGATGACATTGTGCTGATATCAAGTGACATGATAAGAGATATGCTATTAGAACTTAGCAAGAAAGCACAAAAAAGTGGGTCAAAAAATGACCTTGAAGAAGACAAATTTATGAGCCCAGTAAATACACAAGTTGTATTCGTTCACGGTTTCAATTGCGATGTTTCCTAGGTGTGGAAACATCGCAATTGAAACCGTGAGCGAATACAACATCTAGGACATGTTAAAATGCTTGAAAAAAGAAAATAAATCAAGGGAAGTGACAAAAAGATCATGGATGGCGTTCGGAAAACTTTCCCACATACTAAGAGACGGAAAGATACCCATAAACCTGAAAGTATTTAATGCATGTACGAGGAGGATCCGATATTAAAGGTACAGGCCAAAATTAACTAACATATATTTTTAAAGAAAATATTTAATACGTTCTAAAAAAAAAACTAAAGTATATAGTTTTTTTTAGAATGTATTAAATATTTTGGTTATTTCTCGACACATTCTCCATAAAGATTGAGACATTTATACCAGCGTGACAGTAGTTTGAACATCCCTCCATGGCAGTGTTGCCTGTCAAGTCGATTAAAGTAGTCTACCTTTAATATCGGACCCCCCTAGAAACCCTTGCCAAAACACAGACAACTATAAATAGATTTTGAGTAATGGAGAGGGCAACGGAGAGAGCAATGCTCGGTATCAGTCTAAGAGACAAACTAATAAACGAAAAAATTCGACGACCCGGAGTCAAGGATATAGTCGAAACAATCGCCGAACAAAAATGGCAATTTCCCGCCCGTTGCCATTTTTGTTCGGCGATTGTTTCAACTATATCCTTGACTCCGATATAGTCGAAACAATCGCCGAACAAAAATGGCAATGGGCGGGAGATGTGGCGCGACAAACCAGTGAAAGGTGGACCTCAAACATGGTATTCTGGCGACCGAGAGAAACAAAACGAAGCATAGGTAGACTAGCAACAAGATGGGTCAAGGATATTAAGCAAAGGAGAGGGAAAAACTGGCACCAGGAAGCCAGAGATAGAAGTCAGTGGAAAGAACTAGGAAAGGCGAAGATAGGCTAATAAAAAGAGAAGAAGAATGGTGCAACGGATTGCTTATTTTAATCCGTATCATAGACGAGTGTCATGAAAATAATCATGATACGAATAGATGACACGGGAATGCCAACGAGTAATTTGTAAACATTCGTGGTTAATCGGCAGGCAAATAAAAAGTTACTGCATTGATACGTCTGCCCGTCCCCGTAACGTGTCAATTCCTTTGATACAACGGGCAAAAACTGCCAACTGGCCGATCGGCTCCGTTGCTTTGCACCGTATCTTGATTTGTAACGGTGCAACGCAACGCTTCCTAGTCCCCACACCTGGTGGGGAATGGGGCAACGGGTAAATGTTCTAGTCCATACGAGCCTTAACATGTTTCATTAGATGCAAATTCGGAGGCAATAAATAAATTCCAATCTGGTATACTTCCACGGAATACATTTCATTAGATTGTTCCGTGGTTAGGAAATGGTTGGTGACCTCAGCAGTATCAGCTGGAGCTAATGTTGATGAGCTAACTGTTTATCAGAACTTAATAGATAATGGGGTCATTCATCAAAATGTTCAACATTCAACATGTTTGGATTTGTTTGTGATGTATGTTGGTATCTAATGAACGGTACACCGGTTGGTCTATTTTGTACGATTGCAAACATTCCAAACACATTCACGATTAACAATCCGGTCAACAGAGCATTCTCCAATAGTTGGCAGAAAACTCCCAACTGTTGTCTCTGATGAACGGGCCCAATGTAGCCTGAATACTGTCATTGGCAATTAGATCATCCATACCGAAACCAGGCAGGCTGGCTGAGCTGAGGTTGGGTAATCGACGGGAGGAAGCACAATGGGCCTAATGAGGCCTAGGTGCAGTGCAGAAATGCGCACTTCCCAAAGAAGCAGAACCAGAACCACACCAAAACAACATCGTGTTTACAAACGTTCGCAAACGCCATATTCGTTTGGTATGGAGGTGTCTTTAGGGTGTGCTTGTATTGTTAAAAATATAATGATTTGCAAAATGATCAGTGTAATTGATGATATAGAATAGTATGAAAGATAGAAAGAGAGAGTAAGCATATTACCTGTACCTTCAGGATAGGCAGTCGCCCCCAAGAAGTACTCCTTGTTAACACAGTTCCTCAGGCACTCGGGAATTCGGCCCATGATGGCTCTCCTGATTTCCGAGGCGGCCATCTCTCTGAGTTCGGTGGCGGAGGCGTCACTGTAAAAGGCAGCGTGGGGTGTGCACAGAAGATTGGGTGCCTCCTTCAATGGTCCGGTGAAGACGTTGTAGGGCTCGTTTTCGTGAACGTCGAGCGCCGCTGCGCGGATCCTCCCCTGTTTGAGAGCGGTAGCGAGGGCGTCGTCGTCGACGAGGCCACCGCGCGCCGTGTTGACCAGGAAAGCGCCCGGCCTCATCTGCTTGATTGTGAACTCGTTGATGAGATGGTGGTTGTGCTCGTTAAGAGTACAGTGTAGCGACACACAGTCGGACTGAAAGAGGAGGTCCTGTAACGTGTACACTCGCGTCAAACCCAGGCTCTTCTCGATGCCGTCGGGCAGATAGGGATCGTAAAAAATAACATTGAAGCCGAACGCTTTGGCACGCAACGCGACCGCTGACCCGATACGGCCCAAACCAACAATACCTAACGTGTCGCCCCTTATCCTGGCACATCCCTGGGCGGCTTCCCGCACTTGTTCTGGTCCTGTGAATTTTTTACCCTCCCTCACCATATTCGCCAGCCAGTACGTGCGTCTGTACAGGTTGAGGATGAGGCATAAAGTGGTGTCTGCCACCTCTTCGACCCCATAACCCGGCACATTACAAACGGCAATACCTAGTTCCCCGGCGGCCTTAACGTCTATATTATCAACCCCCGAACCGATCCGCACAATAATGCGCAACGTCTTGAACTTCTCCAAGTCCTCTTTCGTTAAAATAATCGTGTGCCACATCAAGGCGCCAACCGCCTCGTTCAGGACCTTCTCGTGGATCTCACTCGTGCTCTGCGCGTCGCAGAACGCCACCGTCGCGACGTCCTTCAGTATGGGCATCTCTATCGAGCAGTCACGGCCGTCGAGCAGCGCTACCAGCGGACGGGACTGCATCGGTCCATTCGAGATGGGACCGCGTATGTTTTCAACACGAGGCCTTTTTGCCAACATTTTACGTTTGTCCATCGGATGTATATCCACCGTTTATAACTAACCACATGCAACAGTCAGTTGCGTTCGGCACTAAGAGGTTGCTTCACCACCCACCAACACTCGCACGTGCTGGTGCGCGCTATTCTTTCTACCGCACAAAACACTCACTTTAGGTTACACTCCTTGACGGCTCACTGTATAATCCATTGTTACACATTAAGATGTCCCGTTTCTGAAATTCAAAATAAAAACAATATTAGTATACAATACAAAACATAATAAACACAACACTAAATCAATAAACTTTGATCACCAATTGATTTAATTGAGTCGTCTATTTCCAAAAACCAATAAATCCATTTGAAAAAAAAATGGATTTAGGGGTTTTTGGAAATAGACGAGTCAATTAAACCTTTCGTCGATTCAAAATACCTGATTACTTAACCAATAACGAGCGTTTGTATTAAGCCAGATGTTGACATAATTGTCAAAATATCATGAAAAGATTGATCGATTTATTAGAAGTGACATAAATGGATACAGGTCATAATCCTAGCATTATCATAACTAGTGATGCGAGTAGGCGCACGCTTGCGGTGGCACGTGCGTAAGTCCTGTAAAAATTGGCACATTTTAGTTTATCGCACGGGATCTGGAGTACTGTACTGCATGTAGCGCACACCGACCACTATGTTCATTTGTATGGATGCGTCTTTGGTGGGCATTTTCATGGGCGTGTGCCAGTTGGTATAATTGTGCCAATTAGTATGTCAGATCTAAGTGAAGAACCTAGCAATTTCTGTCCTGATATAACAATTCACTTTGCTGGTTGGCTAGTGTAGCCAGGGAAGGTATTCCTGAAATTGATCGCACGATCAGTCGCCCGCCAACTATCAAATCCACATGTTAAATCCCTTTATAAATGACAGATTTCGTGCGACGGAATCGTACAACCAATCTCGGGTATACCGGCCCAGCATCAGTTATGATTAGTGATGCGCGTAACGCTCGCTTGCGGTAGTCCGAGCGCAAGTCCTGTTAAAATTGGCACATTTCAATTTTTGTTTGTTTATTTGTTTGGCATAGGTTTTCACCATTCAGCCACCAACGTTGATTTATATTAACATATATTTCGACTAATTTGGACGTCACAACACATTCACACACATCCATGGAACCGGAGACGAGTATTTTTTCGTTAGAAAAATTACTCGCCTCCGCTGGGAATCGAACCCAGATCACCCCCGTGACCGATTTGGCGAAACCGGCGGCTCAACCGCTCGGCCACGGCGGGCCCACATTTCAATTTGTCGCACGGAATGAAGCACTGCACGTAGCGCACATTGGCCTGATGTATGCGCCAAATCCATACGAAATGTGATAAATGCATTTGACACAAATCGTGTGTCCCAAAATCGGCCCACTTTCTGACTCAAAGCGATGACGCATTAGGACATACGAGGTGTGACAATGTATTTGTCACATTATGTATGGATTTGGCGCATACATCAGGCGGTGTGCGCTACGTGCAGTGCTTCATCCCGTGCGACAAATTAAAATGTGCGAATTTGAACAGGATTTGCGCTCGGGCTATTGCAAGCGTACGCCTACTCGCATTACTAATCATAACTGATGCTGGCTACCAGCAAAGTGAATTATTATATCAGGACAGACATGGTTAGGCTCTTCACTTAGATCTGGCATACTTATTGGCACAATTATACCACTTAGCACGCGCCCATGAAAATGCCTAGACATAGGCGCGTCCATACAAACGAACATGTGGATTAGAACGTTTTCAAACACCATTACCATTTGTTCTAGACGGTAACCGCAATAAGAACAAATGTTCAAGTATACATGTGCATACGCTGATCATTCTCCGACTTTTGTTGTCGTTTAAACGAGTGTTTTCCACTCCCAGATTAAGCATGAAGTAAAATTTCGAGTTTAGAAAAACCTAAAAATTTGGTTTGGTCGCGTAGCGCTACGCGACCAAACCAAATTTTTAGGTTTTTCTAAACTCGAAATTTCACTTCATGCGGCACGCGTATAAAACACTGTTCTTTAGTGAAGTTCAAAATATACGTCTTTAGCATGCTGCTTTAGTAGCATATTGAGCAGAGCTGGGCAGGATTCGAATCCTGGATTCGAATCCTTTTAGAGGATTCAAAAGAGGCATTCGAATACTTTAGTTCAACTGGATTCGTGATCCGGATTCGTCACATTTTTTTAAGAAGATTCGTATTCGAATCTAAATGTGGGTGATTCGAATCCTTATAAAAGGATTCGAATATTTATAAAAGGATTCGAATCCTTATAAAAGGATTTGAATATTTATAAAAGGATTCGAATACTTACGTAAGGCTTTAAATCGTCAAAAATTATTCGGATTGTGAGGATTAACATGAAAATGTGTCTTTTGTGTTTTTAAATTTCTCGTTAAATCACTGTTTTATACGCGTGGCGCATGAAGTAAAATTTCGAGTTTAGAAAAGCCCGAAAATTTGTCTCGGGTCGCTGCGCGACCCTCGACAAATTTTCACGGGGCTTTTCTAAACTCGAAATTTTACTTCATGCTTAGTCTGGGAGTGGAAACGCTCGTTCGAAACTTCAAATTGAATGACTTGATAACAACATTAAATGTTCAACATTGTTTAATATTATTTGAAGTAAAACTGACATAGCAGCCACAATCTGAAATGTTACATTTTTTTCGACATTTTCCTGATTCAGGATTTTTTTCCCTGGTCTTTTAATTAAACTTTCTTTTGCGGGAAATCCTCATTTTTCAACTTGTTTTCGTTGTTTTTGTCAATATTTAAGTTAATTTTATACATTTTTATGCTTTGTAATTTGCCTGCTGATTTTGACAAATCTAGTAATGTCATATGGCTTTTTTGCCAGTGTTTTGATCAGTTTGAATATAATTCCATGACTTTTCTCTGACTTTCCCGGATTTAATGATATACAGTGATTTTTGTATTTACTTAATTTTCAGCCATTCGTCGATTTTATAATAGAGTTCAATTTGAAGTTTTGAACATGTGTTTCCACTCCCAGGCTAAGCATGAAGTAAAATTTCGAGTTTAGAAAAGCCCCGTGAAAATTTGGCGAGGGTCGCGCAGCGACCCGAGACAAATTTTCGGGCTTTTCTAAACTCGAAATTTTACTTCATGCGCCACGCGTACAAAACACTGATTTAAAGTGAAGTTCAGAAACACACAAATACATCTTTAATCAGAGTAACATGGAATCAGATATTTAGTCTGTTATCAACGATATTCTGTGTTAATAATAAATAATTAGGATTTGAATATTTTTATTAAAACAACTGGTAACGATATTTATATATTAATGGTTGCAAAAAAATAATAAAATCAAATTTATTCTTAAAGGCTTTGTATTCTTGATTCGAAAAAACAGGATTCGAATCATATTTATCTCTTACGAATCCTTTATTCGAGGATTCGTGATTCGAATCATATTAGGTGATTCGGATTCGTGATTCGAATCCTTTTTACAAGGATTCGTCCCAGCTCTGATATTGAGCACTTCGCAATACTTTAGTGTTTTAGACGCGTGGCGCATGAAGTAAAATTTCGAGCTTAGAAAAACCTGAAAATTTAGTTTGGTCGCGTAGCGCGAAGCAAATTTTCAGGCTTTTCTAAACTCGAAATTTTACGTCATGCGCCACGCGTCTAAAACACTAAAGTATTGCGAAGTGCGAAGTTCCTTTTTAAAGGAAAACTCCTTGTATAATTAATAAATAATATAAATATTAATACTTATAAACAAGAATAATTATCAAGAAGTTGATATAAATCCGATATTTTGATATTTGTATAAATTTCACGATAAATACATTATTAAATCATTCACTTTTTCACATATTTGATTAATTTAGATATTTAAATATTTAAATAAATTAGTGTTAGAAAATGTTGAATATATTTTGTAAAACTAAACAATTTATAAATTCAAATAGTTTGTTTAAATATTTGACTAATTTGAATATTTCATATTTGAACAATCACGAATATTCAAATTCCCAGCCCCACTTAAAACTTCACATTAAATCGGTGTTTTATACGCGTGGCGCATGAAGTAAAATTTCGAGTTTAGAAAAGCCCCGAGAAAATTTGTCTCGGGTCGCTGCGAGACCCTCGACAAATTATCTACGCGGGGCTTTTCTAAACTCGAAATTTTACTTTATGCTTAGTCTGGGAGTGGAAACCTACGTAAAAAAATATAATGTTAATTATTCGTGACATTTATTTATTAAGATTATAAGGAAACGTAACTCACACAGGCATAATTACAAACTTTTCGCCACGTTTGCCAAAAATAGACTAATTCCTATTATTACAACACTTTTTATTATATTTTATTTCTAACTACCAACAAAATGTCGGAAATGTATCATAATTGTATAATGTATAATAATAATTTTTTATTTTATTTGCGCTATCATGCAGTTAATTGCGCAAAATTTAATCCAATATGCAGAATGATGAGTTACTGTAACGAATTAAACAATAACAATAATTTTTTATTACATCATTCTTCATTTTCAACATTTAAGGCTAATTTGAAACGAATCAATTTATCCGCTATTGTTAATAATGTTTTATCTTAATTTTAATTACTTAGTTTGTGAACTCATATAATTTTAATTCGATATTATATTATACAATCTAGTTTTTACTGTGATATTTTGCTCATCAATTACTAATATTAATTTCAATATGTTATTTGTACAATTTATTAGTTGTTTATGTATTTGTCTTTGTACCGATTTGTTGATTTTATCTCTAAATAATGTATTCACTCTTTAGTATTTTTTTTATAATTATCATTTTAACTTGCGTGAAGTAAGAGTAACATGAACATGTCTAATACAATTGTTATTTTTCTGTTATCCACTCTGTATACATAAATATACTAATATTATAAATTTATGTAAAAGGAGATTCCGTAAATAAATGAAATGAAATGAAATAAATATAAGATTACTAATCACGAAAAACGTAACGTATCAAAATAAAATATCGCAAAAACCGAAATAAATCACAATTAATACAATATTGTCAAATAATGCCAATTTATATGTCGAAAATGACATTCCATTTCAGTCAGAGAAGTTCATTATTAACTTAGATTGATGATATTTCTGTTACTGTCAACAATGAAAATATGAAATAATTATATACAATACTGTCAAGAATTCCAGTCACAGAAAGGCTATTATAATTGTCAAAAACTTTCCAAAACTATCGTACAAATATCAAAAAGATACTAATTTTTATATAAATCGTCATCATTCTGATGTGTGTGCTTCGTATGTGTGTGTCTTTAAAAACTGCCAAAATAGAAAAACAAACAAGTCCGATGTGGTCCAAGTAAACCAATGAATGCAACCAATCGATAATGATTGTGTAATGTAATTAAAACTGTAACAAGTTAATAATTGAATACTGTCATGTTTTAAAATGGTCATTATTTTGTTAAATATATCCGGAATACTCTGCTTTCGTTGCTGTTGTTGTTTCCACAATTTTTACGCTTGTTTCTTACCGACGAGAAGTTAGCATTAAAAACTCAGCATTAAATTGGCGCCTCCACCAAAAAGGCTAGAATCATTATTTCATTAAATATTGTGTTTTTCAAAACCCAGCTCGACAAAACTGGCACGGAATATAGATTAGAGTATATAACATTAGGCTAAATAAATAAATTTATCAATATGTAGAAAATAAACTCGAAAGTTCAACGGAAACTTGCAACAAATTCTATAATTAGATTAGAAATGTTCCTTACCCTTAATCATTTTGAAACTCACAGGAGTTGTTAACGAATGATTTACCAACAAAATATAAAAATAAAATTTAACCACATATTTTTTGTTTTTTATTTACAAGCTTAGCATTAAATTATAATACTGATAAACGATAATTATATAATCAAAAATTTAAATGGGGATGTTTCTCACCCTTAATCATTTTGAAACTCACAGGAGTTGTTTACGAATGTTTTACCAACAAAATATAAAAATAAAATTTAACCACATATTTTTTGTTTTTTATTCACAAGTTTAGCATTAAATTATAATACTGATTAACGATAATTATATAATCAAAAATTTAAATGGGGATGTTCCTCACCCTTAATCATTTTGAAACTCACAAAGACAAGTTATGAATTAACATGTTACTTTTGACATGGTATTTAAGAACGTCAATTACATAGATTGCGTATAAGGTGAAGTTAAACTTAAAGTCATTCTTTTAAATAAAACACTTAATGATTTTCAACTAATTAGTTGAAAATCATAAGTGTTTTATTTAAGTGATCATGGATTATCAAACATTAAGTGCCTCAAATATCTACGATAAAGTCATTTGTTTTGTTTTACATTATTGACAGTTTATCTTTGTATTTGTCAAGATTGTGACGTGCGCACAAACCTGACATTTTTACGCATGTTTCGTATTTTTTTGTACATATTTTTGACTGCTGACACTTTTGAGAGTTGACGTTTATTGGACATAAGTCGGCGTCGACAGTGGATATTAGCATTTGTCAATAGTGCTAATTTAATATTAGTTAACATTTAGTTTATAATGACAAATGACATTTATTATGACTGTCAAGATGGGGGCGCCAATTGGATTTTTGGCCCCAGGCGCAAGCTGTCCTTACTGCGGCGCTGAGTATATAATAAAATGTCTTAAGATAGACATTTTATTCAGTAGCCAGTTGAACTAGGCTACTTGTCACGGTCAATAAGAGGAAGAAACATTTTGACCTATTCTGTAAAATAAATGTGATGAATAATAACATTCCGACAGTTTTAAGACGATAGCAATGATAGGCAACCAAGGCTGGTAGAATCGAACATAAAAATAGTTTGGTCCATATCCGCGCATACGCACTAGTAACTGTCAGTGGGTAGAAATATAATAATACCAAATTTTCAGGCTTTTCTAAACTCGAAAGTTTTCTTCATGCGCCACAATAAAACACTGGTTTTAAGTGAAGGTTAAAATATACGTCTTCAGCATACTGCTTTAGTAGCATATTGCAAACTTTACAATATTTTCGTGGCGCATGAAGTAAAATTTCGAGTTTAGACATACCTGAAATTTGGTTTGGTCTTTGGGCGAAATCCTGGCTGCGCCAATGCTCTTAAAATTGTACCCAAATTATAGTATTGTTACAGAATTCTAGACAGTACTGATATTAGGTGTAATTAAATAAATAAATAATGTTTATGCGAGGGCTGCTCAGATTATTTTTAATTATATCGTTCAATAAAAAAAAAACCTCTAGAGTGCCATGGAAAATATTATAGGTTGACAACTCTGAAATTTGACAATTAAACTTAAACCGCCTTTGTCATTCTGCAAGTTTTAGATATTTGAGTTGACGAGTTTTTTTCTGTTGTGTACTCAACTTAAATTAAAAAAAATATATTAAATCATTGCACTCTAGAGGGTTTATTTATTGAAAATAGATATAAAGGGTGTCCCAACAAGAGCGCCGGATTTAAATTTGCCGCCATTTTGTTAATAAGAGTTGTACGGTGATTTTTTTTACAGTTGTCAAGTACAGACCACGCGATTTAAGAATATGGAGAAGTATTCAAACGAACAACGTTTAATTATTGTAAAAACACATTACAAAAAAGGTGAAAGTTTTGCGAAAACAATTCTCATATTACGTCAAGTTTTCGGTCGCCATTATGCGCCAAATGAATCGACAGTGAGGCGTTTAATTACAAAATTTGAGACCAAATTCAACCCGACGGATACGTAAATAAACAAAACTGTCGGATTTGGGGTGCTGAAAATCCTTGTGTGGTACTCAAACAGCCAATGCATCCACCGCGAGTAACGGTTTGGTGCGCATTTTGGGCTGGCGGAGTGATTGGGCCGTATTTCTTTGAAAATGCGGCTGGAAATGCGCTAACTGTTACTGGTGTGCGGTATCGGGAAATGTTAACGGAGTTTTTGTGGCCCGAATTGGATGTAATTGATGTGGAGCACATGTTTTTCCAACAAGACGGTGCGACCTGCCACACAGCACGTGAAACAATGGTATTACTGCAGACCAAATTTCCAGGCCGTGTCATTTCTCGATTTGGCGATCAACATTGGCCACCAAGATCGTGCGATCTAACGCCGATGGACTTTTTTCTTTGGGGCTATGTGAAGCAAGTAAGCAAGATGCAAGTAAGCCTGAAACAGTTCAACATCTTAAAGAGGAAATCCGGCGCGTTATTGGTGAAATACAGCCACATTTATGCGAAAACGTTATTCAAAATTTCAACAAAAGAATAACCCTGTGCCAGAGGTTTCGTGGTGGCCATTTGCCTGATGTTGTATTTCATGTTTAATCGGAACTATTTTTCTTTATGTTGAAACAAAAATGTTTGCTTAATTCAAAAAATAAATATGTTTTTCTTTATAATTAAATCCGGCGCTCTTGTTGGGACACCCTTTATAAAGAGATAACTAAGGGCCGGTTGCACCAGCTTGATTTGAACTTAAGTTCAGTTGAATTTTCAATCATCCTGAACTGGAGTTCAACGAGGCGCGTTTTGCACCGAATGGCGTTTAGTTGAACCGGTTCATTTATAATTTTTTTCAAGTTGCCAGTCTTAAATCTAGGGAATTTTGGGTTTAAACCATCCATTTGACGCACGTGATCGTTTATAATCAAGCGCGAGAAATGTTTATTCGTTATTTATTACAACAAAATCAACATCTACGAAGTTAATAACAGCTGATTTCTACTAATCACATGTAAAAATATGTTATTTTCAACAAATTATTTCTTTCTAATGGGATTATTATAATTATTAAAAATATGTGTGGTTATGTTTGACTAAACAGTTAACCGGACGATTGCGACAGGTTAACTTTTTAGTCAAACATAACCTCACATTTGTATTATGAGCGACTTGAACAAGTTCAATTGAATGGTGCAACAGAAAATGTATGTTGAACTAGTTCAAAAGATGAACTTAAGGTTAACTAATATGGTGCAACCGGCCCTACGAGATTAAAGTTGACGAGTTTTTTTGTTGTTTTTCGTTTAAAGGTTGTCCGACGTTTTATATGTCAATTCCTAAAGCGTGTAGCCAACTTAAATTGAAAAAAATATATTAAATCATTGCACTCTAGAGGATTTTTTTATTAAACATAGATATATAAAGAGATAACTTAGATATAATAGGTCCTTTTTATTTAAATTAATGGTTACAAATAATCTTATCAGTCTCTAATTGACAAACCACATTAAAAAGACATTTCACGTTATATTTAATGATCAATAAAATTAAGCGCTGTGTGGGTTAGTCCAGCTTTTAAAAGGCAGAGAATGTATCATTAAGCCCGCGCAAATATTTTCAAAGCAGCCCATCCATCACTCCAAATCCACAATGACTAATTGATCCGGCGCTTAGATTAAATGCGAAAAACTTGACAAAAGCGCGATCGAGCGCAATAATAATAACACCCCCCGCCGGAAAGTTTTAATGTAATAGCATTATTATCGGCGCGCGGGGGAAAAGGTGGGCAAATAAAGCAAAAAAAGTGAAAGGAGCGTGGGGTGTTTCGTTAATTAAACTATATCAACGCGAGATTAAAGTTTGCTCGCGAGAAAGGAACATCGGAATGAAATACGCGACGGAGATGTAAATATGAAATTAGAGCGCGCTAGACAAGGAAACGCGGGCCCGTTTTAAAAGTCGGAAACTTTTAACTAGTCCCCCCGACATGGCGAAACTTCGCTCCCGAACTAAAGTTGTTACAAAAGTGTAAGTTTATATACTTTATGGCAAAAGTTAGTTTTAGGAGGAGAAAACTTTCGGTCGATATAACAAAGTTTGAGCGTCGGGCTGTATAGGTTCTGCGACTACACTTTTCAAACGTTTTCCTCTATTTTTGTTTCCAATCTTAACAATTTTCTCACCCCACATATTTACACACATACACACACCCCCATCCCACCACAAACAAATTACGGTTATAAAAGTTTTTTTTCTCCGCCCTTGTTTTCCTCTTTAGTTATGTAAATTGTTTTCCACCCTCAAGGGAAACATAAATTAATTTCCAAGCTACTATTTTTTAGTGCGTACACAAAAAAAAAATATTTCACAACAACCTCCGTTGTGAAAGTAAAATATAAAACAAAGACATTATATCAGGTGCGCGTGCACACCAATCTTTTTACAATAACGATCGCGTGATGGATCAATCAGAGAGTTCTTCTTCATTCGAATCGAGTATGTAAACTAGTCCGAGTTAAATGTCAAGGCTGAACATTGTAGAAGATGTTATTCTCTTTGTAGATTCTCGCGCCTTTTCGAGGATAAAAGGTGCAATTTATCTCACCTGTCTGTTCTGAGGTGTTACGAAACTGTGACGGTAATTTATTGATGGATTATAATTAAGGTCGTTTTGATATAATGATGCCAATTATAGAAATATTGTAATGGCGGGCATATTTCGAAATTAAAAACGCACCTAAAACATTTCAAATTAGAAATTTGATGCATAAATTATTGATTTAATATTGCGAGGATTACTTTTCCAAATGAGGCGTATTATTAAAAGTCATTAAATGCTATCGTTTAATGACGAATCATAAAAGAATACAACTCTCATGTGTGTTTTTCGCGTTTCGGTAAATTCATGCCGACTAAGTGGCGCCATTTGTTTGTCTGACGGTAAACTAATATTTTCAAATTTCGCAAAACGAAACAGAACTATATAATAAAAAATCATTTTCGCACCTAAAACATTTCAAATTAGAAATTTGATGCATAAATTATTGATTTAATATTGCGAGGATTACTTTTGCAAAAGAGGCGTATTATTAAAAGTCATTAAATGCTATCGTTTAATGACGAATCATAAAAGAATACAACTCTCATGTGCTTTTCGCGTTGCGGTAAATTCATGCCGACTAAGTGGCGTCATCTGTTTGTCTGACGGTAAACTAATATTTTCAAATTTCGCAAAACGAAACAGAACTATATAATAAAAAATCAGGGAAAAGTCATGGGATTTTATTCGTTGAGAAAAGTCTGGAAAATTTGGCCTTTTTAGCTAACAGTCGGGGAATTTTTAATCTAATAGTTCAACATACAGGAAGTTTTTTTGGAAGTATAAGTATTCCAAAAACACTAAAATATTGTGAAATTTATGTATATTTGCATCTCACTTGAAATTTTACACGCGTGGCGTTTACACGAAGTAAAATTTCGAGTTTAGAAAAGCCCAGAAAATTTGTCTCGAGTCGCTGCGCGACCCTCGATAAATTTTCACGGGGCTTTTCTAAACTCGAAATTTTACTTCATGCTTAGTCTGGGAGTGGAAAATACTCGTTAGAAGCTTCAAAATGAACTCTTTATAAAAAAAAACAACGAATATCTAAAGCTTTAAAGAAAAGAAGCTGAATTTAGAAAACGTATACTTTAAAGAAAAACTCCCTGTATAAAAAGTATAATAGATTTTCTAAAAATGTTCAAGACACGACAATAAAGGAATTTTTCTGTTAAGTACTTACACATACCTCGATGTTCACCGTGTAATCTTTCAGGTATTCGTTGATTTTATAAAAGAGTTCATTTCGAAATTTGTAACGAGTGTCGTCCACTCCCAGACTAAGCATGAAGTAAAATTTCGAGTTTAGAAAAGCCTGAAAATTTGGTTTGGTCGCGTAGCGCGAAGCGCGAAGCGGCCAAACCAAATTTTCAGGCTTTTCTAAACTCGAAATTTTACTTCATGCGCCACGCGTATAAAACATTGACAATATTGTGAAGTTCAAAATATACTGCTTATGTTTGATTTCGCGTTAGTAAATTGTAGAAAAGTATTATAAAATATTGCTATTTCTAAATTCATGCTTTATAATATGTTTTATTTCCGCCTCTTAATACAGGGTTATTCAAAATTAAGGAACATATTTCAAACATCTATTTCTTCCAAACTACAAAAGATAGAAGAACAATTCCAACGTTTCGGGAAAGAGAAAAGTTGAATTTTTGATGCATTCAATATGAGCACCATGTATTACACGACAAATATCAAAACGGTGGCTCATTTCTTGCCACACACGAATCTCTAGTTATCAAATTCACAGCGTCAACAATTCGATGTCACAGATTTTTAAGAGTGTCAGGCATAGGGGGGATAAAAACACGGTCTTTTACGTAACCCCACATATACAAATCACAAGGAAATGCTGTTTCTTGTTGTGTCCCCATTTTATTACAGACAATCAACATGACAAGCAACAGCGCCAATGCGGCCGTGGTTGGAAATTCTGCCTGGGCTATTCAAGTTTTAAACTTTTGTCTGTCCAGGAACGTTGGAATTATGGTTCTACCTTTTGTAGTTTGGAACAAACAAATGTTTGAAACCTGTTCCTTCTTTTTGAATAACCCTGTTTAACTTGAATCACTTTTTTCTTCCCTATATTTGGTTTGGTTATATGAAATTATTTAAAGGGGTCAGGGAAAAAAATCTGGCATCAGGGAAGAGTCAAAGAAAATTCAGGGAAATTTAACATTTCAAGTTGGTCGCCACCTTGTGTAAAAATCGTTCAATTTGAAACTCCTACCAAATGTTTTCACTCCTTGACTAAGAAGTAAAGTTTAGAAATGCCTGAAAGTATGGATTTGCCGGCATAAATATTTCTTCGTAATATTGCAGTCGAAATTTGGATCCAATGTCCAGGTTTTCATAATTACCTATCGCGTGAAATAAATAAACGTATAACCAAGGCCGTAGCAAGAAAAAAAAATCTAAAATTTTGGAAGGAGATCTACAAATTTCGGGGGGAGAGGTATAATGGTAAAAAAATTGTTTTTAACCTAACGGGGGGCGGCTTTTACATAGTAAAATTTAACATTTTGATAATTTTAGAGGGGTCCGAATCCCCATAACCTCCCACTGGCTACGGCCTTGCGAACAACTAAAAACATTACTGTTGTATTTTTTAAGTAATCACCAATTACTAATTTATTCTATTTTACGGCTTGTAGAAAATATAATAAAATGTGTTGAGCACGTTCTTTTCGCTGTTATTTAACAACACTCTGAAATAGTTATTAAGAACAATTTTAGCATATTATTGCCGGTGATTATGATGATAAATAATTAACATAAACAAGCTATTCGGTATGCAAATAGGATGTAAATTATGTAAATTTCGAATGTGAGGTTAGAATGATACTCATAACATCAAAGCCAGTAGTTAGTTTAATGTATTACTGAATAAATTCACATAATGAACTAAACCAGTGATTAAGTAAAAACATTTGTATTATTTGTTTGGAATGTAGTGTTAATTATCAATAATAAAAGTATATTGGATACTTTTATTAGAAACCCTATCAAAACATCCACACTATTTTTGTCATCCGCAATGCTGATCTTCTATCTACTTTTTTGGTATAACTTTAATAACCTCCTTTAAATCAAAATTTAAGTACATACTGGTATGTACTAACTTTTAGAAATTTAAAGAAGTACAATATTTTGTAGTTTCTTCATTAAAATATGCTATTTACATTAATAATTGTGTGCTACATGTTAAACGAATTGTAAAGATTTTCTTTAAAACCAATCGGTTGGTTTTGTTTTTAAAGTCAACTTTGCTAAAACAAAAGAATTACTCCTCGCACCCCCTTGCCACTACTGCTGACAGCCTTGGTTTAGAAAGGGCTACCCATAATACTTATAAGTCTTGATTTAAAATTATCCGAAAAGTTATGATAAATATATGGGAATAAATTAGTTATAATCTAGCAAAGGTGTTAATACTAATGTAAATGAGAGAAATAACTTTGCATGCAATTTATAAACAAAATGTATACAATTCACGATAGTACAAGTAAATTAGTTGTTTGTATGCATAATGACGAATACATGAATATAACTCGTCGCGCGGAAACTGGGAGACGGGGCGGCGGCCGCCATTAAATTTAGTGGATTTAGCTATCACATGTCGCAGACAAAATTACGACACCGGTCGGGTTTAAATTTTAACAAAACAAAGATAAATGTCATTATGAACTAAGTTAGCAGCGGTAAACATTGAAGCAATTGGAGTATTAGCTCGAAGTTAGTTTCTCGGACAACTAGAGTTAAACTAATTCCAACTCGACAACGGGCGAAGTTGCCAACTATTATTGCGCGATGTTTGGTTTCGAGGAAAGTTGAAAATGTGTTTTGGAATATATATGTATGTGTGCTAGTATATAGCGCGTAGACGACGGAGAAGTTCGCATATTTTCATAAATAATACAATACAGCGCGCTGGGCGTAGATTTAAATGAAGAAGGAAACGACGTTATCAAATCTTCAAACTTTACGACATTACCATCTCTTGCCGTTAATCACGGTCCTGGAAAGTTTCGGATTGCTGGATTTCTCGAGGGCGGATTGTAGCTGGATGTTCTGCAGGAATGGGGAGATGTGTATGCAAACGGGGGTAGTTGGAAGTCCAGGGACGTGCACCGGATATAATCGATAAGAAAGTTCACGGATTTTCCCCTACATTGACACAAATATTGGAAAGTTCAGAAGAATTTAAGGCATTTCTTTTAGATAATTCAACAAGGAAGTACCATACCAAAACATGCACCAAATGTGTATTATATACACTGCGCCGCAAAATTAACGCAAAATTCGAAATTTCGTTTAAAAATTAATTTTATTGTTTTTTATTTTTTTTTCTTCATTTTTTTCCCGAAGTGGTTCCTAATAGATACTTATTAAAACTAATTTGCTTATTTGTGAACAAAAAATGAGAAAATAAACAACAAACTGCAATAATACAAAAAAATAATGATTCTTCTGATCCGCAAAATAGCGTGTAACAGTCGTACAGTTGGTCTTAATAGCGAGTATTGCTTCCTCGAGCATTGGTGACAGCTCGCATCCTTCGTGGCATACTGTCAATAAAACTTCTGACTTCTTGCTGCTCAATTTCTTCCCACACTTGCGTTAATCTGAGTGTTAACTCTGGAAGATTTGCAGGAGGTTGCTGCAAGTCTCTAATCTTCTGCCCTACAATGTCCCACAGATGCTCTATGGGATTGAGGTCGGGACTTCGTGCTGGCCAGTTCATACGAACAATTCCCACATGGTCAAAGTACTGGTTCACAATTCCTGCGATATGCGGCCTGGCGTTATCTTGCATAAAAAGGAAATGATCCCTAATACATGGGGCAAATGGTCCAACATGATACTCAAGCACCTCTTCGATTTATCGATGTGCATTTAACCGACCACCATTAATGTGTACCAACGCTGATGTTGCTTGCGACGTGATGCCTGCCCATACCATGACAGAGCCTCCACCATATTGCACCGTTCCTCGTATGCACGCCTGGCTGTATCTTTCACCAGGACGTCGATATACTCTTCTACGGCGGTCGTCACTATACAGACAAAATCTGGACTCGTCACTAAACATTACTCTACCCCAATCAGCATTGTTCCAATTAAGATGTTCCTGTGCAAACCTTAAGCGCTCTCGTCGGTGCTCTCTGGTTAACAAAGGACCTTTAGCGGCTTGATAGGGTCGAAGATCAACTTCAGCAAGTCTTCTTCTGACCGTATCCTGACTTAGTCGACGACCATAGGTTAGAACAAATTGTTGTTGCAGGTAAGTGCTCGTTAGGAATCGTTGCCTTAAACTTTGAAGTTGCATAAATCTGTCTTCTCTCGGCGTTGTCATTCTTTTTCGACCCTGGCCGCGTCTTCTTTCGTGACGTCCTGTTTCTCTGAAGCGGGAAAGAACTCGCGATATTGTGGAATTAGCAACATGCAAACGTTGGGCAATGTAAGTTGCAGTAAACCCTTCTTCTTGCAGCGCCACTACAACAGCACATTCTTCACGTGTAATATTTCTTGAAACTCGTCCAGCGGGATTCATTTTTGTTTGTTTTTACAATTTTCTAAATAAACTTCCAGAAATCAAAGAACTTACTTATCAAACGATACTCGCCTTTTTTAACAAGAAAATAAAGACCTGTTTGGCAGATAATAAGGTTTGTTTTTAGCCTACTAATACATATTTCCAGTTTTTGTGATAAACAGAAAAAGAGAAGAAGGCTTAATTCAGGAAAAACAATAAAATTATTTTTTTTAAACGAAATTTCGAATTTTGCGTTAATTTTGCGGCGCAGTGTATTTGTTGATATTTTTAATTAGTAATGTAAAATTTCCGGTAATTTAAAATTGAGTAATACATATTCTTGGTAATATTCATGGGCGTAGTCAAGGGGGGCAGGGGGTGTCCGGGGCACCCCCTATATATATATATATATATAAGGCACTGCACTCCTAAGTGGAGTTTCGCCGCTTCATCCTTGAAGCCCTAACAATCCCTTTTTCGGGGTGGATTAATCCCTATTATACAGTTTATTTTATGTCTACGTCCTATTGGTTTTCATTTTCTTCGCTATATCTCTCCAAGCTTTTCTGTCTTCTGCTTTCGATTTCCAGTTTGTAATTCCCAGGCATATTATATCTTCTTTTACCTCGTCTAGACACCTGCTTCTTGGTCTACCTCTTCCCCTCTTTTCATTTGGTTGCCATTCCATTATTGTTCTTACGGTATTTTTTCTCCAGATCTCCAAACGTGTACTATCTATTTTATTCGAGATGCTTTAAATGTGTTTGCTATATCTTCTCCTCCAAGTGCTTCTACTATTTCTCTGTTTGTTCTTCGCCTTATTTCATCCTCTCCTAATCTAAGTGGTCCTAGTATTCTCATTATCTTTCTCTCAAAAACTAACAGTTTATTTTGATCCCTAACTCCAAGAAATAATTTTAAAATGATTGAAGGCATATATGAGTAAAAATATGTGTGTTTTTACAAGTATTCAAATCAAATACGAACATTCAGAACATCGATGCATTTTCTCATCGATGACTTGTCATCACAATGACGTCATTTTACTCTACATGGTTTGGTAAATTCTTCCCACAATGACGGCATTTCAAAGCGACTTCTTACCGATGCCAAATTGCATGTGTTCTTGGTCTGGTTTTTAATTGTTTTAACAAAATTCACCATCATGTCCATCATAGCACTTTTTCCGTCAGTTATGTACTGAATTTAGTGGAGGCTGGTGGCCAAGTTCATGTGAAACTAAAACGCCAAGGAGGGCTATTCACAACACCGTAAAAACTTAGGGGGATATTTACAACACCGATGCAACTTGTCATCGGTGAGAAGTAGCACTGAAATTACGTCATTTTGGGAAGAATTGTCCAAACTGTAGAGATTAAAATGACGTCATTTTACTGCGACTTCTCAGCGATGACAAATTGCATCAGTGTTGTAAATCCCCCGAAGTTTTGAAGATAATTAAGATGTGTCTAATTATTTGAATTATTTACTTATTCAATTTATTTGAGTATTGACAAAAGGTACACGATATTTATCAATAATTTAGAAATTAACAACATTGAGGACAATCTTATGAATCAAATGAAAATCTCAACACTTCGAAAATATATGAAATGTCAATTTATGTCGTAAAATGTAATTTTTTATGTAAAACGTCAGTCTCGTGTTTCGCAAATGTCAATTGTGCTGCAAAATGTCAATCTTGCGCCATGGGTATAAAACACTGATATCTTGTGAAGTTCAAAATATACTTTTTGGGTTTGGTTTTTTGTTGATTTATGCTAAAGACGTATATTCTGAACTTCACTAAAATTCAAAATAAAATAATGGGGATGCATCTGTCATAGCACTGTCCCCGTTAAAGATATATATGATTTAAATATTAAAAACATGGAAAAGTGTCTTAAACTAAATTCATTCTACTTTCGTTATTATTATTTTAAAAATATCAAAAAAAGTAATTTTTGCCTATTTTCGCTGTATCTCGATAAATATTGATCACATCTCAGCAGTATATAATTTCAGCTTTATTTTAAACCAATGTTTTATACGCGTGGCGCATGAAGTAAAATTCGGGACCAAACCAAGTTTTCAGGCTCTTCTAAACTCGAAATTTTACTTCATGCTTAATCTGGGAATAGAAAACACTCGTTTAAAGCTTTAAATTGAACTCTTACGTATGTGTACTTGAAAGAAAAATTCCCTGTATATTTTCTTTATATATTAGGAATTTTTCTTTTAAGTATACATATGCATACGTTTTTTTTAAGAGTTCATTTTGAAGCTTAAACGAGTGTTTTCCACTCCCAGACTAAGCATGAAGTAAAATTTCGAGTTTACAAAAGCCTGAAAATTTGGTTGTAAAATTTTCAGGCTTTTCTAAACTCGAAATTTTACTTCATGCGCCACGCGTATTAAACACTGAAAACACCGAAATATTGTGAACAAGTGGACTTTACATGAAATTAGTGTCTTGTACGCGTGGCGCATGAAGTAAAATTTCGAGTTTAGAAAAGCCTGAAATTTGGTTTGGCCGCTCCGCTTCGCGGAGCGACCAAACCAAATTTTCAGGCTTTTCTAAACTCGAAATTTTACTTCATGCTTAGTCTGGGAGTGGAAAACACTCGATTAAAGCATAAAATTGAACTCTTTAAAAAAAACAACGAATATCTAAAAGTTTACAGCACAAAGTTGGGACATGTATATTTAAAAAAAAAAGTCCCTGTATGAAATACAGGGAGTTTATCTTTAAAGTATACGTATTCCAAATTCAGCTTATTTTCTTTAAATCTTTAGATATTCGTTGTTTTTAAAAGAGTTCAATTTGAAGCTTTAAACGAGTGTTTTCCAATCCCAGACTAAGCATGAAGTCAAATTTCGCAGCGACACGAGACAAATTTTCTGGGCTTTTCTAAACTCGAAATTTTACTTCATGCGCCACGCGGATAAAACACTAAAATATTGTGAAATTTATGTATATTTAAGCCTCACTTGAAATCAGTGTCTTATACGCGTGGCGCATGAAGTAAAATTTCGAGTTTAGAAAAGCCCACGGGGCTTTTACTTCATGCTTAGTCTGGGAGTGGAAAACACTCGTTAGAAGCTTCAAATTGAACTCTTTTTAAAAAAACAACGAAAATCTAAAGACTTGAAGAAAAGAGGCTGAATTTAGAAAACGTATACTTTAAAGATTTGAAAAAAAGAAGCTGAATTTAGAAAACGTTTACTTTAAAGAAAAACTCCCTGTATAACAAATATTGTTTGAAAAAAGTAAATCACATTTAAAATGAATTGCTCATTTAAACACTGGCGCTAAAAAGTAGAGTTTCACGCGTATTAATCGATGCATAAATTAAGCTTTTTTGGCGAGGTCGTAGGTAAACATAACAATTATTTTAGATGTCTACACGCGATATACATGGAAGAAACAAAACAAGTACATTGCATACAAATATTTTACAAACCTTCAATTATATCCAACAGCAAATAAAAGTTTCCGTTTTAACATTTCACGGAGTAACTAAGCTAAAAACATTGTTATTAGTTACACGAAACGTACTGTTTTTGCAAAAAGCAATAAATTCCATACAACAATTCCCGGCGAGTGAAATGATGAAAAGCGCGAGCGGGAAAGTTGACTCGCGCTCGCAAATTAATTAGCGGCAGTTTGGAAAAACAAACTTTTGCGGTCGCCGCTTTTCGCGGCCCGCCCTCGATAATAAAATTGCAGCCCATTCAAATGCGAATGGATACATTTAATTAACATCGTATCAACGTACCTAACTTGGCCATTAACTCTCGTCTGGTCGCGGGAATAAAACAACCAAGTTATGTGTAATTATTTGGAAATGATCGCGCGGCACTGTTGCTGCCGCCGCGAGGGGGGTAATCATATTTAATATTTATGGGGAGCGCATTGTTCCGCACTCAAAACTTTACTTGTAGTCAGCATGGTTTTCCCATTATTGGTCGGATTGTGCACGGTGTCATTGTCGGAATGGGTTTGTATTAGTCACTAGAGGGTGGAAATGCCAATTAGGATATATGGATTCAATTTAATCCTGTTTTACATTACACCTCGAAGGTTTAACAACAAAAAAATTGAATATGATAAATGGTTGACAGGGCTGTGGTAATAAGATTTTACAAGTAATACGTAAAATATATTTTGTTCACGACAATCTTATAATATGTGTATTATTTAATTGTGTGGGCAGCATAAATAGGGTGCATTTAACACTCAAGTACATTAAACACGGGACTTGCGTGATAAATGTGGTTGTTTAACACGAATATAAATAATTGCCTAGTTCGATTTTTTGCCGCTGTGCAGTAACAGCGCTGTGCTAGTCAAATCAGCTTCTTTTGTCTTACATTTGACCATGGTGGTGATGACGTCGTCGACGCATTTTGTTAAAGTACGAAGTAAAGCGTCAACATCTCCGCCGTTCTCACTAGTTTAACCCGCGTAAAGCGCGTTTGTAAACATAAATCATTCTCAAACCGGTTAAAAAATTCCGTCGCGAGTGTTTTTTAAAGCGGTACAAACGTGAAAACTCCATCAAAACGGAAGAGTTCGTTTTTTGTGCAAAGAGCGTGTTTCTATGTAACTTAGGTGAAAGGGTAGACTGTGTGAATAGTATTTGTTGTTGAACGATTGTTCATATTTGTGTTAAAGTGGAATTAACCCTATTACACATTCAAATCATAGTACCGCAATCAGTCATCATTTATCTGTCAAATTTATTATTAAAAAAAATCGACCTTTAGGACTGACGCGTATTTGATACATATATGTAATAAATGTTGTGTTGTATATTGTTGTCGTGAACAAAGTATAGTGTGTAACTTGCATATAATGGCTATTAATCACACGAACGACTTGCTCCACTCGCCTTCGGCTTCGCTATCATTATATGCTCGTTGTACAATATACTAATTGTGCCTAGAACTTTGAGTTATTTTTTATTATTTTATTATTATATCCACTAACAATTCTACATAAACCTTTTCACGAACAAAGTATAGTGTGTAACTCGCATATAATGGCTATTAATCACACGAACGACTTGCTCCACTCGCCTTCGGCTTCGCTATCATTATATGCTCGTTGTACAATATACTAATTGTGCCTAGAACTTTGAGTTATTTTTTTATTATTTTATTATTATATCCACTAACATTTCTACATAAACCTTTTCACGAACCACTTTTCCTTTGTATTATTATGGTGGCGACCAATTTGCAATGTTAAACATCCTTGACTTTTCCTGATTCCAGATTTTTTTCCCTGACACCTTAAAATAACTTTATATAACTACAATTCATATAAAGGGTGGGCCATATGATGGTTTCTTTTTGGAATTGCTGATAAAACTACATCTTTAAATATTTTTAAATGATTGTTGCTGTATTCAAGAAAGTACACATTCCCATTATTTATGGAAAACAATTTCAGTTAAATCGCCGCCGCGGCTAGCTTGACGGTAGTCCATCGTTTACACCCAATTTTGTTGTACATTTATGATTGTTTGTGGCTCTATTTGGCGAACAGTTCCACGAATGTTTTCCTTCAATGCGTCAATTGTTTGTGGATCGTTAAAGTAACAAGTCCTTAACATACCCCCCACAAAAAATAGTCCAACAGCGACAAATCTCAGCTGCGCGATGGCCAATTAATGTCTCCAAAACGACTGATAACACGGTTACCAAACTTATGTATGTGCGCAAAAGATCGATAGTTTTACGTCTGGTGTAGCATACTGCTCCATCCTGCTGGAACCAAAGCTGGTCCAAGTCGAATTCGTCTAATTTTGGCTACAAAAATCAGTTAGCATGTATCTGTAGCGCACTTTATTGTGTCACAACACACTTTGAAAATAAATTATTTTTAAAGTGTGTTGTGTTCTACAGTGAGAGCCAAAATGATTAGTTCATTTTTAATAGGCAATAACAAATATAACTATTTATTAATCGCTATATTACTGATAACAATTTGAAAGAGGAGACTTTAGAGATATTTTGCCAGTTGTTAAAATGGTGCGTTGGAACATACAGCAACGCATATTTTGTGTTGAAAAATCTCTTAAATTAAGTTCAATTATTCAAACTCAACGTTTATTTCGTCTACATTTTAATGTCCGTGATGTTCCGGCTCGAACTGTTATTTCGTATTGGGTAAGGAAGTGGCGAAATCATGGGTCAGTTGAGAGAAGAAAATCAGCCGGGAGGATTCGCTCTGCATGCAATCCTGAAAATGTGGAACGGGTGAGACAATCAATTCTGCGTAGCCCAAATCGATCAGTTCGGCGGCATGCGGCAGCGTTAAATTTATCTGCAACAAGTACCCGAAGAATGCTGCACAAAATGAAGTTTCATCCATACAAAATATCAGTGGTGCAGAAGGTAACTGATCGTGATAAACAAAGCCGTGTTGAGTTTTGTCAACGTTTTTTGGAGTTAAGCAATGAGGAACCCGATGTCGCACAACATCTTTTCATGAGCGACGAAGCACACTTTACTTTACATGGCTTGGTAAATAAACATAATTTTCGATACTGGGCTACCGAAAACCCGTGTGAAATTTATGAAAGACCCTTACATTCCCCAAAAGTGACTGTTTGGTGTGCTGTATCATCGTCAAAAATCATCGGTCCATATTTTTTTGAAGAAAACGGCGAAACAGTCACAGTCAATTCTCAACGGTATGCACATATGCTCCAGACATTTTTTATACCGCAAATTGAAGAAGAAGAAAGAAATCACTTTTTTCAACAAGACGGTGCGACCTGTCATACTGCAAGAATAAGTATGGAGATCCCGCGACAGACATTTCCGAATAGACTAATTTCTCGAAACGGTGATTTTAATTGGCCCCCGAGATATCCCGATATTACTGTTCCAGACTTTTTTCTTTGGGGATATTTAAAGAGTAGAGTGTTCAAGAGTAAACCTAGAAATATAGAGGAGCTCAAAAGAAATATCCGACAAGAAATTGAAGCTATTCCACAGGATATGCTTCAACGAGTTATGGCAGATTTCGTCCGTCGTTTAGAAGAGTGTGTGGAGAAGGGTGGCGGACATTTAACACACACTATATTCAAAAAGTAAAACTCCCATTATTACTTTTCAAGATGTCATTTATATTATTTCTGCATTTAAAATAATTCATGTGTTATTTCCTATTAAAAATGAACAAATCATTTTGGCTCTCATTGTATATTTCCCAGCGTTGTTCCAGATTAAAACGATTCATATCTTACAGCGGAAGTTTGACACTACATTTATGTTAATATGTCAAGCGCGTAAGTGCTGCCAATGTGAAAATAACACCCCGTTCAAAAAGGCACTAATAGATGGCTCACCCTTTATATCCAGTTTCTATATAAAATTTAGTTTGACACTACATTTATCTTAATATGTCAAGCACGTCAGTCTTGCCAATGTGGAAATAACACTCCGTTCAAAAAGGCACTAATAGATGGCGGACCCTTTATATCCAGTTAGACAGTCTCTACAGAAAATTTGGTAACCGCGTTTGGATGCTGCATCCAGAAGCGAGTGCGGTGATTGGTGTATATAGTCAAGACAGACGACTACCTCACATCCTGACCATAGTCTCTCCTTTTCTACTCGATTTCAAGTTCTCCCATATGCATTCGCTTCCCTTGATATAACCAAACCAAATATAGGATAGAAAGAAGTTATTCACTATTCCAGAGGTCGGCAATTTTAAAGTGCCTGCCGTTAAAATATCTAAATTCTAAGATTTTTGAACACACTCGGAGTGCAGTGGCGGATAATTTAAGAGGTGAAAAGAAAACATATTATAAAGAACGAGTTTAGGAATGGCAAGATTTGATAATACTTTTCTCGAATTTATTAACGCGAAATCAAACATAAGCAGTATATTTTGAACTTCATAATATTGTTAATGTTTTATGCGCGTGGCGCATGAAGTAACATTTCGAGTTTAGAAAAAGCCTGAGTTTGGATTTGGACGTCAAAATCTAAACGCTCAGGCTTTTATAAACTCGAAATTTTTCTTCGTGCTTAGTCTGGGAGTGGAAAACACTTGGTAAAGGTAAGTCTTTAAATTCTATTAATTATCCACGTAACGTATTTATTGAATTTTACCCCTGAAACAACTATATCATGATTTACCGGTGAATTATCGGTAAACCGGTTTAGATTCACTAATTTATTGAATCACGGGTAATTTAGAATTCTTAATAGGTATATAAAAAAATTTACGAGTCAAATTAAAGCGTATTTAGTCATTAATGAATTAAGTTTAAAAAAAAATTAATAAGTATTCATTTTGAAGCTTAAACTAGTGTTTTCCACTCCCAGACAAAGCATGAAGTAAAATTTCGAGTTTAGAAAAGCCCCGTGAAAATTTGTCGAGGGTCGCGCAGCGACCCGAGACAAATTTTCTGGGCTTTTCTAAACTCGAAATTTTACTTCATGCACCACGCGTACGAAACGCTGATTCAGTGGGAAGTTTTAAATTTAGATGCTTGCGATTTATGGCGTCCAACCAGGGGCCACAGCTTTAGCCTGGCCCCACGTTGGGCGCCAAAAAACTCGATTTTTTCAAAAAAAGTCATTAAATTCCAAACTACTAACAGCAACAAAAAAAACCTCGATATTAAATCAAGCTTCGAAAAACGCTTACATTTATTACAGCCGAGTAATAAAGGTTTATGGAGTGTATTCAGAACGCAACAAATGAACGACCATCAATCTTCGCTGAAAACCGCAACGGTTGAGTTATAATTTTGATGGAGAGTCCAGTCCACCTACGGTGCCGACCTTTGACCTGATTGGTTTTTAATTGCTCGCAGCGCGTGATTGAATTCCGCTCGGGATGATTTCGCTTTTTGCCCACCTGGAATCGGGAGCCGGAGATGTTGCTATAAATAAACGCACTTTAAATATTTGAATAGTCTAGTCGATCTCATATTTACTGCTCTCTCACGGCGATGATGCGTTTATTAAAAGCGTGCGCGAGAATGTATATGCTGATTTTGGACCCCGGAAACAATGAAGCTGCAATGAAGACTGGTTATGCCGCGGATGAGGCGGGATGATCACATTTTTTGTTGTTTGTGAATATTAATACATAAATCTACAACAACTTTAATGGCTCAAAAGGTGTTTAAACAACATTTTTAAGGAGATACAAGGGTGATCGAGGGTTGAGTCGTTAGACTAGACCAGTGGTCTCCAAACTACGGCCCGTGGGCCAAATCCGGCCCGCGACTTGCATGAATCCGGCCCGCGATTGTTTGTAATTTTTTTTGTAAATGTCATATTTTGAAATATTGTAACAATTGTTCCTTAAATTTTTCATAATTTTATAAAATTAATCGGATCTTGCCTGACTTTATTATGTAGAATTGTATTTGTGGCCCGCGAAGAAGATAGTTTGGAGACCCAGGGACTAGACCAATCGTCCACTGCAGAAATGCGAGTTCGAGTCTTGCCTGGGCGGATAATTTTTCTAACGAAAAATATTCGTCTCGGATGCCATGGGTGTTAATTGTGTTGTCCACATTTTCTATAATATGAAAAATTAGAATAGTAAACTAGTGGTGACTGGATGGCTAACCGCCTAATATTCCCTAATATTCATCTCATCCCCTAACCCGATTTTCATCCATCACCCTCCTTTTAAAAAAAAGAGATACAAATAAAATGATAGAGAAAACTGAAGAACCCCAAAAAACGAAACAGCTGATTCGAGTATTTGTATATTATCAGCAGTTTTCGTTATTTGCAGTGATCCCATTGCTAACTTTACCCAATTATCTCTCTTCTGTAAAAATTACAATCTTGCAATTAAAACTAGTACACATCACATAAAAATTACGAATATTATTTTAATCCAACTCGCCAACATCCTGATTTCGCTTTGAAGCCCGGTGAATCCTTTGACGGGCGAAAACAGCGAGCGATTCGAACGTGTGTATCGTTGGGAAAGCTGCATCCATATGCATGGCCGGAATCCGCTTCTACATCCCATATTTAATAATTAGCGGTAATATGCAAATACGCAGTTTGCATGAATACTATTACCGCAAAACAATTAAATTCGTGGGAAACGAATTAATAAAACATGACGTCGTCGGCGCCGTAAAAAATGCGGAATCACCGGCACGCGGGGAAGATTTCAGAAGCGGAATTGATGAAATTCGCGTTTTAATTATGCAATTTTTAATTACTTTAGCGTAATTTTAATAAGTCCTGCACTGTTCGCTTTGATAATTTGATAATCGTATAATTTATGTTTTTGAAGCTTGAATATTGTAAAAGCTTAGAAAACATAATTTGACATGCAATTTAAGCAATATTGTTCACAATTAAATTAGAAAATTTATAAAATAAATACCACGGAAAAATTAGTTCTTGAGAAAATATCGAAAGCCTTAGTACATCCAACATTCCTAATGCTATCCGAGTCTTAATAGCCGGGTAGTTTTATACCAGGGGTGCTCAACCCATCGATCGCGACCGGCCGGTCGATCGCTGGATCATAGCCAACTTTTGTTTTTCTTATAGGCGCCATTTTGGATTTTCGTATTTTTTGGAAGATTTTTTTTTTAATTCAATCATGGTACCATACTTATAGTTTATTGTACATTTTATATGAAAAATTTTAATATTTTGTTTTGTAAAGAGTGCCTCGGAAACAGTTGAGTAACTCACTTGATAACTTCTAGGGCTTATAATTTGCTTATATATCACCCCTGAAGACGGGCATCCAACGATACATATTTTACCAGTTGTCATGTATTTTAAACTAATGAGTGTCTTTCACTCCCAGACTAAGCATGAAGTAAAATTTCGAGTTTAGAGAAGCCCACGTAGAATGTTTTCGCTACATCTCGGTAAATATTGATCACCATTACATCTAATCGTTATATATTTTGAACTTTACTGTAAATCAATGGTTTATACGCTTAGCGCATGAAGTAATATTTAGAGTTTAGAAAAGCCCCGTTGTCGAGGGTCGGGCATTTGTCGAACGACTTGCTCCACTCGCCTTCGGCTCGTTTCGCAAACATAGTTCTCGTGATTAATAGCCATTATATGCGAGTTATACATTATACTTTGTTCACGACAACAACAATATATAACACAACATTTATTATATATATTTATCAAATACGCGTCAGTTTTAATGGTCGGTTTTGTTTTATATTAATTTAACAGATAAATTATGACAGATTGCGGTATAATGATTTGAATGTGTAATAGGGTTAATTCCACTTTAACACAAATATGAACAATCGTTGAACAACAAATAATACTCACACGCCTAAGTTACATAGAAAAACGCTCGTTGCACAAAAAACGAACTTATTCATTTGGATGGAGTTTTCACGGTGGTAACGTTTGTTCCGGTTTAAAAAACAATCGGATAGAAGCACAATTGTTTAACTCATTGAGAATGATTTATGTTTACAGACGCGTTTTACGCGGGTTAAACTAGTGAGAACGGCGAAGATGTTGACGCGATTACCTGGTACTTTAACAAAATGGCGTCGACGACGTCATAACCACCATGATCAAATGTAAGACAGAAGAAGCTGATTTGTCTAGCACAGCGCTGTTACTGCATAGCGGCGAAAAGCGAAATAGGCAATTATTTATATTCGTGTTAAAAAACACATTTAACAAGCAAATCTCGTGTTAAATGTACTTGAGTATTAAATGCACCCCATTTATGCTGCCCACACAATTAAATAAGCACATATTATAACATTGTGAACAAATGAATATTATACGAGTTTTCTTGTAATTTTACATTTAATATTTAATGTTCTGCAAACTAAAAGCGTAAGCAAGTTTTTTCGAATTCAAAATAGTTTTAACTTCGAAACATACTTATGGTTTAATAGGTAAAGTTAAAGTTATAGTTTAAAACGTAAAGTTATTAACTAATCAAATTTCTAGCTATCCAATTTTCTTTTCAAACAACTAAAATTTAGTCTCTCTACTAATTGAGGTTTATACGATGTTTTTGATTATACACTGTTCACAATTTGTAATTATAGTGCTATTGGTTTATTTTTCAAATTGCGTTTTCAAGCGAACAATAATAATACTTCAAAAAACGTTATCGACCGTTTGAGTTTTATTACACTTGCAGTTCAAGGATAATTGTGTTGATTGTAAATAATGTTTTATGCGATGTGTGTGTGTTGGTGTGTAATTTGTAGTGCTGCTAATTTCCGTTAATAAGGGAATTCAATTAAGGCGTGTAAGATCTTTGAGTAATAAACTGTTTTACGGTTGTTGTCGTGCTTAGCGACATTTATAACAATTACAGGTAATTACCTAATGTCCTCAGAGTTAATATTAAATACTAACCCGCTTCTTCAACCAACATCATACCAATATTTTACCTGTATACGGTAAAAAAATAGTTAAAAATATCAACACTAAAAATAATAATAAAGTTCGTCTGTTTTATTGTGCTTACCATTGGGATTTCGTAAAGTATTAGAGATTTAAATTAGACAAAAGTTTCAATTTCGTTTACTAAATAAAACTGCGATAACAAATTGCATTTAGCGAATAATGGCGTTTCTCGAGCAACAAGCTTGTCCTAGATAAGCAAGGATCTCTCCGAGATTTAGATATTTGCCACTTTGCGAATAATATTTATGTCAGACGATTGTTTCACTAAAGCGAACAATACATATAATGGCGCTTTGTTTTTTGACGTATCCTACCTAGGGCATTATTATGCTCGGCCATTTGTTCTGCGCTATTATTACATGCACGATGTGTTTTACGGACGCCATACATTTTACATGGACTTCATCAGCGATATATAATAAAATTAATAATGGTAACACTGTTCGTTCAAATGGACATAATAAAAACTTATTGTGTCATTATCTGCTTAGATATATTACACACATTCATAATTAATAAAATGTCACATACAATAATCCTAATATATGTTAGAGTATAGCGTATTATGCTTAAGGTCGAAAATTCACATGTTATTTGGCCATAAGAACGAACAACGATTAATATTCCACCATAATGAAAATAGATATATATTGCACATTGAAGCTTTGCGAATAAATTGACACTATTATTTTTTTTTAAATGTTTCCTAAATTGTTTGGTGTTGTAGGCGTTCACTTTGTGGTACATCTTAAATACACTTGTAAATAAAACACTTTTTACTTTGTTTAACCACTGGATCTTACATTTAATTGAGTGACTAGTTTCGACTATCTAGTAGTCATTCTCAATTAGGTCAATAGATAATTAACATTTTAAAACAATCAGCTACTATGGTACAATAAGTTGTAAAATTAAAAACATCCTTAAAAAATGTAACATTAATGTAATATTAAAAACGCCCCATAAACTTAATAATATAATTTTCAACCCAAAAACAAAACTTAATCCCCTAGTTAGATCAGGCATTTATAAATTGAACTGCGAAAATTGTAAAGGTGTGTACATTGGACAATCTGGTCGTAGAATCGAAATAAGGTTGAAAGAACACGAGCGAGCCTTTAGATTAAAACATAATAGTTCTACCTATGCTAACCATCTTTTAGAAGAGAATCACACTTTTGGCGAGGATGTACTTTCAGTAATCCATTTTGCCGAAAAAGATCGTAAAATGGATTTACTGGAAGCACTAGAAATACACAAGGCCCGAATTAATCCCGGAATTTCCCTTCTTAATGACCAGGTTGACCTAATGTACACCCCTCTCTTCGAAGCCGTATAAATAGTTTTTAACGTGTAATTTGTATTTACTTTAGTTTGAGAATGACTACTAGATATTCGAAACTAGTCACACAATTAAATGTAAGATCCAGTGGTTAAACAAAGTAAAAAGTGTTTTATTTACAAGTTTCCTAAATTATATATAAATCAAATAATGGAACACTCTTAAATGATCATATAAATCCGAGCAATACTTCCATTGAAAACATTATTTCTTCTTCATATTGCTTTAATTTATTGAAGTAATTATTATAAACATGTTGTATTAAATAGATTAATCTAAAATAAATGATATATAAAATAAATCGTTGCTTAGAAATCTCCATAAGAGCAATGTAAATTTTGATTATGCTTTTAATAAATAGGGGGCAGCATCGTGCTATTTTACTAATATCTTAAAATTATACTGTAATTTCCGAAAACATGTGAAAAGAAATTGGGTTTGATATGTAGAATTCGTGTACGGCACTTGTCGCGACACGGGATCCCAGTGCGCGGCCTTGAATTCCGAATATAATTTTTCTGCCGCGGACTGTTTATTGATTATGTTGTTGATACACAACAAAGAAAGACATTATTAAAATATTTCCTAATACATTCTTTAAATATAAGTGCATTTCTGGATTCATGTTTTGAATAGGAATGTGGAATGCAAGTATGTTGATTCAAGAGATGAGTCGGAAAAATTCCGTTTTCATTCATTTAGCAAATTAAATGTGCGACACTCGGCGATTTGATTACCGAGGCAGTTAGTCAGTTTAGCGTCTAGAGTTCGAATTGGGTTATTGTAATTTCTCATTTTCTGTACGGCTTAGCCTACTCAGCTTGAAGTGTCGCCTACCCAGCTTAGAGGGTGAGACCTCCTCTTGTGTTCGCACGCATCCATTCCTTTTATGTGTTTCATTGCAATTTACCAAATTAAGGAGCGCAGCACGCGACAGTCATGTATAATATTTGATTTTTGATAGTAATCATTTAAATCACTTATGTAGTTGCAAATAACATGAATATATATTTTATGTTGCCAGAATTTAACTGTTTGTCTACAATATAAATACAGAGTATTTTTCTTTTATATAAACATATTGCATAAGCTGTAAATTTTCCGACATCCGTTGTTTTTTTAAAAGAGTTCATATTGAAGCTTTAAACAAGTGTTTTCCACTCCCAGACTAAGAATAAGTAAAATTTCGAGTTTAGAAAAGCCCCGTGAAAAATTGTCCAATTTGAAACTTTAAACGAGTGTTTTTCACTCCCAGACTAAGCATGAAGTAACATTTCGAGTTTAGAAAAGCCCCGTGAAAATTTGTCGAGGCAAATTTTCTGGGCTTTTCTAAATTATAAATTTTACTTCATGCGCCACGCGTATAAAATACTGATTTTAACTGAGGTTCAAATATACATACATTCCACAGTATTTTAGTGTTTTATACGCGTGGCGCATAAAGTAAAATTTCGAGTTTAGAAAAGCCTCGACAAATTTTCACGGGCCTTTTCTAAACTTCATTACTTCATGCTTAGTCTGAGAGTGAAAAACACTCGTTTAAAGTTTCAAATTGAACTCCTTTAAAAAACAACGAATATCTAAATATTCAAAGAAAATATCTGAATTTAGAATACAAGTATACGTACATAAAGAAAAAACTCCCTGTATATACTCATATGGAATGTCAAACTAAAATCATTAATGGTGAAGGCATCTGTTTTGTTATATATTTATATGTATGTCGATAGAAATTAAAATCGTGAATATTTATCCAGTTTACTTGTGTCTTCTGTAATTCAATACCCATTCATTCATTCGCACGGCGCTTTGTAAACAAATAAACAACGCGTTCCGCACTCATCATTTTTATTATTCGTTGTGATAAAATTCGGCGGGCACTATAAACCAATACATAGTCAAAACTACTTTCTGCAGTTTTGCTATTTCTGCGCCATCTCGTATCTCAGAAAACACACAACCAGCAAAAATTGGCCCTATTAAAATGTACTACTCTAACAAATAATGTTTATTTGTCCATAAAGAATTTTAGTAAACAAATATATTTGTAATCACGATAAATGAAAATAATACATTAATTTGATTATAAATCACTTAAGGAATGATTTCTCGGATTATTCGCTCTATACACAAATCAAATTATATCAGTAATTTTTTATTATAACCTGAGATCAAACATAAAATCAAGCTGAGTTGGCTGCGAAATATAAACATGGAGGGAATTTTTCTTTTAAGTTTAAAAATAAAAAAAAATAAGTTTGGTTTGATTGTTTTGGTGGAATTCTAGCAAATACAAGATTTCCACTCTTGCCAAAAAAAAATCAGTTAAGGATTCGCTAAAGCTCGAATTATTATCGTATTTTTGTTTAAAATATTTGATGTTTTATTATTGTTATATTGCACATAAATTTAGAAAAGGTAAACAAATCTGCACCTTAAATTACTTTTTGTTGAAACACGCTCCCTATTACTCAATCAAAAACTTTCCCAGCAAGCCCAAAAAAGAACTTTTAATAAGAAAAGTTTAATCCTCCCTTCGAAACGTACACTCCTAATAGTCCTTTAACAAATGAACACATTTCGCATAACCGTAATTAAAACTTGGACCGCATCTGCATCAAATTCACGGAATTAGTTTAGCATCAGCGGCAAAATCCCCCGGCGCTGTAACATCGGGCCAGGTATTTATTGATTGTCCACGATGTCCAGCGCCAGACTGAGATCGTGTTAAGGGGGCGAGAGAAAAGGACCCGGATCTTCCGCCGGGAGTCGGAGTGAGAAGCGGCGATCGCGATCCGTCTTTCTCCGACGAGGACGGAGAATATCCGGACTCCAGTATTGAGTGTTTGGCTTAGGGACTCGACTCCACTCCAAAACGGTGGAATCAATTCAACTTCTGGCAACACTATAACGTGTATTTAGTTACGACTTCGTGAAACTGTCCAAAAAAAGTAAAAAAAGAAAAAATATGTTGCCGTCAAATGTAAAGCACTAGATGGCGTTCTCAATATTTATGATTACCAACACATGCGTTTAAATAGTGCCCACGGTCATTTATGCCGGCAATTACAACTGGTAATTTACCGTAAATTACAGTATACTATCCAGGTGTTTCGGTAACATTGGTACCATTAATATTACCATTAAATTGTATTTAGTTACGACTTCGTGAAACTATTCAAAAAAGTAAAGAGCGAAAAAATATGTTGGCGTCAAATTTGATGCACTAGATGGCGCTCTCAATATTTAAGATTATTTACGCCGGTAATTACAACTGGTAATATACAGAGAGTTTTATGTAATACCGAACATTTTCATAACGACAATTTTTCTTTAAAGTATCCATATGCATACTGTTGCGACTTTACCTGGTTCGCCGCAACCCCGACCCTCCACATTTGCATTTTATTATTTTGACCAAGGTCCGTTCTGAGTAACGGCCCTTATTGTATATTTTACTGCGTGTATATAGTTTTGAAAGGACGGCTTAGTGTTATGGTGTTTACGCGAAAGTGCGCCAGCGGACAATGCGTCATAAAACGGCTTAAGAAGGATTCCGACTTAGCGGGAAGTCTAAACAGCTGCGATGCAGCCCCGGACACGCCGAGTTGTGGTTGCAGAAGTTTGGCAACAGTGTTGGGGTGGTGGTAATCACGGTTTATCGATAACCAATCAGAAGAGATCACATTACCACCACCCAACCTTAGACACCACCCTCAACCCCGGGGAGGAAGTGCTCGAGGAGAAGAGACCAGAGATGAACTGAAGACTTCATCAAGTAAACTTCGACTACGCGACGCGAATAATAACATATGTAAATTGTATATATTTATATATTTTGGTGTTTTCAATATACGAACATTTCTGAGTATTCAAAGTATTCATTATTTGTAATTCTACATTACAAATTGGTCCTTCGAAACATAAGTCAAATAAGTAGTAACACATACGTTGCACATTTTTCGATGCTTGGTTTATTAAACGAATTTAATTTGAAGCTTTAAGTGAGTGTTTTCCACTCCCAGGCTAAGCATGAAGTAAAATTTCGAGTTTAGAAAAGCCTGAAAATTTGGTTTAGTCGCGTACATATAACAACATAACAACTTCTTCATCCAAAACAAAGGATTAGCCATGGGTAATCCCCTCAGTCCGTTACTTGCCGAAATTTTCATGAATTCATTAGAAGAAATAATTAGTAAACACCCACTGTTTAATAAATGCCTATACTGGTTTAGATATGTTGATGATATTCTCACCTGTTTCACAGGAACGGAGAGACAGTTAGATCAACTTTTAAATTTCATTAATTCAATTCATAAGGATATTTCATTCACTAGGGAGATCGAATCTAATAAATCTATTAATTTTTTAGACTTAACAATTTCACATCCAGGTCAAAAACATGAATTCAATATTTTTCACAAGCCGACCCATACAGATACTACGATCCATAGCACATCATTCCATCCTATGCAACATAAACTAGCAGCTTACCATTCCATGTTGCATAGGCTAACCACTATCCCCCTATCAATTAATAATTTTAATAATGAGCTCAACAGAATTCTCATAATAGCTAATAACAACGGCTTTCGTCAAAAGCTCATCTTAGACATCCTTTTTAAAAAACAAAAACAACAAGCCCTGAAATTAGTATATCCCACCAATTTTCAAAATCAGAATAATAAATATTGCTCATTAACATTTAACGGTCCCCCTTCGATTGCCATCAGCAAAAAACTCAAATCCTTAAACCTAACTCCTTCTTTTAGAACGGTCAATTCACTTAATAAATTCATCAATAATTCTAAAGACAAATCTGATAAAACGACGAACTCTGGCGCTAAGGTATACGTTGGACAAACTGGACGTAGCTTCCCAGATCGCATTCCAGAACATCAAAAATGCTTTCAATTTAAGAAAACCTCTTCAACCTACGCCAATCATTTAATCGAATACCAACATAACTTCAACCCTAAATTCAAAATTTTGCACGAATGTAACAAAAGTCGTAAATTAAACTTATTAGAAGAATTAGAAATTAATAAATATAACAAAAAAGGTATTCTATTAAATGACCAAATAGAAGTAAACAACTCACCCCTAATCAATATTTAGTCGCTCAAAATTGTTTGCATTAGTTTCAGCCTAATTGCCTCATTGCCCCCCCCCCCCCCTTCTATTGACTTAATTGCATTAGTATATAAGCTTTTACCTGTACTTTGTAAAATCATTATTTCATCTGCCTGATGAAGCCACTGTGTGGTGAAACATGTTGCAGTGTTCAACAATAAAAGTGAAACCCTCCCAACTGTGTTGTTTTATTTCAAATAGTATTATGGAGTTTCATCATGTATCCGCCTCATCAATTAAATATTTAAATAAATATAATTTTGTTAGTACGTCCTTGTCTGGGCTATCGACCATAAGTTTTTCTGCCCTCCTACAACTGGTAATTTACCGTAAATTACAGTATACTATCCAGGTATTATCATATATGCTCGTTGTACAATATACTATGTTCTTGTAATTCCTCATTCTTGTTCATTGTTTGTAAGTTGGTTTAAAGAAAAAATTGACCTAAAAGTTGCGTTTACTATTGGTAGCGATGAAACAAATCTAACAATCTTAGTATATTGTTAGATATTTTGAAAAAGAGGCGTTGTCTGATACGAGAGGAAACAAATTAAACCATAACAGAACTTCACTTGTGAATCACGCCGTCACTTTAATTCTGTCTGGTAATATTGTAATAGTTCCACATTGTTCGAGCGTCGGACCGCCATTAAATCAATGGACTCAACTTTGTAACACGTTTACCGCCGAAACTGACAACCTCCTAAATTATTAAAACAACCACCCCGAACTTTATTCAGCTCCGAAATACGACTACTACGAACGCTTGGGTTGATTAATTTATAAACTCGTTAGACTAATTAAATATTTGCGGGAGTTTCGATTTTTATTTATTTTACACCAATGAATGAAAAAATGTTAATTTAATAGATGTGTTTTTTTTTCTATACCTTGGTCTCATTGATAGACGTTCGATGAATATTTGAATTAGTCTTAAAAAGACAAATTAGTTTTTGGTAGCCACTAGTTCCAGCACCATTCTTGTTCTGATTAAGAGACAATATTACATGATACATCAAAATGATCCTAAAGCAAATTCGTTTTTGGTAATCACTAGTTCCAGCATCATTCTCATGTTCTGATTAAGGGACAATATAACATGATACATCAAAATGGTCCTAAAGCAAATTAGTTTTTGGTAGTCACTAGTTCCAGCACCATGCATGTTCTGATTAAGGAATAATATTACATGATACATCAAAATGATCCTAAAGCAAATAACTTTTTGGTAGGGACAATATAACATGATACATAAAAATTGTCCTAAAGCAAATTAGTTTTTGGTAGTCACTAGTTCCAGCACCATTCATGTTCTGATTAAGAGACAATATTACATGATACATCAAAATGATCCTAAAGCAAATTCGTTTTTGGTAATCACTAGTTCCAGCACCATTCATGTTCTGATTAAGGGACAATATTACATGCTACATCAAAATGATCTTAAAGCAAATTAGTTTTTGGTAGTCACTAGTTCCAGCACCATTCATGTTCTGATTAAGAGACAATATTACATGATACATCAAAATGATCCTAAAGCAAATTCGTTTTTGGTAGTCACTAGTTCCAGCACCATTCATGTTCTGATTAAGAGACAATATTACATGATACATCAAAATGATCCTAAAGCAAATTCGTTTTTGGTAATCACTAGTTCCAGCACCATTCATGTTCTGATTAAGGGACAATATTACATGCTACATCAAAATGATCTTAAAGCAAATTAGTTTTTGGTAGTCACTAGTTCCAGCACCATTCATGTTCTGATTAAGAGACAATATTACATGATACATCAAAATGATCCTAAAGCAAATTCGTTTTTGGTAGTCACTAGTTCCAGCACCATTCATGTTCTGATTAAAGGACAATATTACATGATACATCAAAATGATCCTAAAACTTGGGGGATTTTAATGTCACCAATTTAAAACGATTAAGATATTTAGTTTTTTGTTAAAAAATCCTAAAAATAGCTATTTTTGTCATTTATTTACTCCGTTTTAGGCAACAAAAACGTGTACTACGTAAATTTCAAGGGTGTCTGTACATTCTGCATTCAATCAGCTCAACATTTATTAAAAAAAATGTCCATGATATATATTACGTTTACCTTTTTATGCTGGAAATAGAAATATAGGTCTATATCACTCTAGCAAATGGCTGGGCAGAGTCTGTTTCACTCTAGTAAACCGCAACCTTAAGGCAAACCTTTTGTCGTTTATAAAGCTGTCAATTATATCTGTTGTGAAAAATTGCCGTAAAACCATTTTAACTTTTTAAAATACTCTAACAAATTTGTGCCAAAACTTTTGAGACATACGTTATGTATAAGACAAATATTTCCTAACTCATATCAGTGACTCTTATCAACATATCACAAACAAATAAGATTTCGCTCTATTTATTAATGGACAGGATTATAAATACACGATTTTCATTCATGTTTTGTAATCGTTAAACGTACATCATTTCCGAAAACGCCGGTGATTATCGAACAACTGACCGTGACATTGCACGAGTCCGAACGTAAACGGTTGACCATTAAATTTTTATAATGAGTTCTCTCTTTTTCACTCCCATACGTTTACTTTCCCGATGAAATCTACAATTAAAAACGGCGAACTGTTAACACCGAAACATTTATCAAATGAACGATTCGAACGAGTCACGCGAATGGAAAAATAATAAAAGCGGTTTAAATATTTATTTTATTTATAAACTGTCATGCCTTTTCAATGTTACAAACTAGATTCATAAAAATATTACAACTAAATCAAATATAAATAGGTCCATACAAATACAATAGAACAACACTTACATACAAAAAAAAAACAATATAAATTATATATAAAAGTTTACAATACAAACAATTACCTATAGTCCTAGTAAAAAAGTGGTGATGTTTAGGGATTGTAAACTTACCAACGTTTTTAATGTTTGAAAATGTTTTTATATGATCTTTTTTAAGATTGTGTACTTCTGGTTTCCGCATTTTCACCAAAAGTTGATCGAATACTACTATTGTGATAAAAAGTTCAAGTTTATTACATTTTTAAAAAATAAAATAAGTGTGCCTTGGAAAAATATTCAAATACATAAATTTTAAAAGTTCTGACTTCTCTTTGAACCAATGTTTTATGCCTGTGGCGCATGAAGTAAAATTTCGAGTTTAGAAAAGCCCCGTGAAAATTTGTCTCGGGTCGCTGCGCGACCCTCGACAAATTTTCTACGCGGGGCTTTTCTAAACTCGAAATTTTACTTCATGCTTAGTCTGGAAGTGGAAAACACTCATTTAATCGTTAGACATTATTTTTCTAAATACAATAATGCGCAATATGTTGTTTTTCAAAAATATTGTTGTAGAAACCAAATTAAAACAAACCTTGGAAAAAAAGTGACCAATGTGATTTATTGTGAGGTTATGTCTAACCATTCTGGTTTAATATAACACATCAGTTCACATAGTTGATGTAAGCAAACAGGATTTAACAAACCTACACATTTGATGTAAATAAACAAGATTTAACCAATCTAACCTACAAATTTTATGTTAACAAGCAAGATTTAACAATCGTAAACTCCGAATTTGATGTAATCCAACTGGATTCAAGAAATATAACCTCAAAGATTGATGTAAACAAACAAGATTTTACACTTTAATATAATAATAATAGTAAACTATTTATGATGTTTAACTTTTTATTAAATTCACTACAATTATTTCGCCACACTTTAGCTTGTTCAGGTAAAGAAATACAATACAAACATTTTACAAACTTATTTACATTATATACAGATTTCAGAAGTGTGGGTGGGGGGTTTTCTTCAGTTCTTCAGGTTTTTATTTATTTCTAAATTTTCCAGCAATTTTAGTTTTCGTCCTTTATTGGATTTAATTTAAACACTCGAAATTTTAACGATAGGCATTATGCGGCATTTGAACTATAGTGACAGTTGACATAAGTTTGCATGAGCCGATATTTAGTCCACAACCTAACCTCATATGACCAAGGCCGTAGCCAGGGCCTTGTAAGAGCGAAAACAATATTTTTACCACTAAACCCCCTCCCCCCGAAATTTTTATAACCCACTCCGAAAATCTTTTCTGGCTACGGCCTTGCCTATAACAGAGTTTCATCGCTTTTTAACGTACTATCCATATTGTATGTCACTTTTTGAAATTACGAACGCATTGCTTGTGTTTTGACTCAACTAGATTTCCTAAATTATTGACTCAATGTTGAACATATGAAAATGCGAACAGATTTTCCTTTTAAATGTTAATTTAGTAAATCAAAATAAATAAAGTTAGACTAACTGCCAAGCGACCAGACCAAAAACTCTAAAATCTTCCGATTTCTATCTCTTTCCTAAAATGTTAGAAGGTACGGGGAAAGAGACCGAGCACTCAAGGGGTAATCCGTTATGAACACCACCCGCATTTTTTTGGTGTTAATGTCAACCCGATATTAGCTCTTTGATGTGTTATGTCAAACCTGAATGGTTAGACATAATCTTACAATAAATGACATTTGTCACTTTTTTTCCAAGGCATACTAATTATAATTGTTGAATAATATAATTTCAAAAAAAAGGTTTGTTTTAATTTTGTTTCGACAATAATATTTTTAAAAAACAACTTATTGCGCATTATTGGGTACAGAAAAATAATGTCTAATGATTAAACGAGTGTTTTCCACTCCTAGACTAAGCATGAAGTAAAATATCGAGTTCAGAAAAGCCCCGGATAGAAAATTTGTCGAGGGCCAGCGACCCTCGACAAATTTTCACGGGGCTTTTCTAAACTCGAAATTGTACTTCATGCGCCAGGGGTAAAACATTGGTTCAAAGAGAAGTCCAAACCTTTAAAAATTATGTATTCCAATATCTTTTCAAAGGCACACTCATTTTATTTTAAAAAAATATAAGTTTAAATAGAAGATTTATTTCAATTTATTTTCGACGAAAATATTTTCGAAAAACAACATATTGGGCATTGTTGGATTCAAAAAAATAATGTCTAATGTAATAAAAATAAAAAAATACAGGCAGCCGTTTAAAAAAATTAAGTTGGTTATTATTTAAAAATAAAGTTATTATTGAAAAAAATCGATATAAATGTCATTACTTAGTATTTAAACGGCCATTGCCTTTTGCTTTTAGTTCAATAAAATCGGTCAATAAATAAAAGAGCTATCGCGTTAGGCGCTTTTTATCGAACACCCGGTATACACTTTCAAATAAAATCAGCTCTATGTTTTCATAACATATCAAAAACTGCAAAAATGTCTTTCAATGTAGGCCGAGAAGTTGTCAGACTGCCCTCGTATATACACTCTTAAAGAAAATCAGCTCTATGTTTTCATAACACATCAAAAACAGCAAAAATGTCTTTTAATTTTAGGCCGAGATGTTGTCAGACTGCCCTCGTATATACACTTTCAATGAAAATCGGCTCTATGTTTTCATAACATATCAACAACTGCAAAAATGTCTTTCAATGTCAGGTCGAGAAATTACCAGACTGCCCTCGTATATACACTTTCAAGTAAAATCAGCTCTACGTTTTCATAACATATCAAAAACTGCATAAACATAAATATTCGTACATCATCTTAACAGACACATTGGTTGCATCCGTATTCGGTAGGCGTGGGCGAGACTGTAAACATTTATTTAAACCTTTCCACACAATAACTCACACATCTTAATCCATTGTTCCGCGCCGGCAATAATTTCTCTTTTCTGCATCGATTAGCATTTGTGTCTCTCGGATAGGAAACACATAAAACGGTTCAAAAATAGGCTTTCGAGCGCACCGGCCATTAATAAATAATTCATCGAGCACACACACCGAATAATTATTATAGACTAATGCAGCGGTATGGAAATTGACTTTAATTGATCGAAAGTTGCTACCGAACGAAATATAAATGTATACTCTGGTTTAAAAGGTAAACGTAATTAAGTACATACGAATATATTAAGACATTGCCTTTAGATAAAGGTACTGTTTTAACTGTCTATATATTAGGCAACAAAGTAAGCCGCTTCTAATTCATACGAATCAACGTCTTCGATGTGTATTTGACGTGAAATTACGTTGATTTATTGCCTGGGAAAATAATTAATAATTTGAACAATAAGCTTTGTTTAAACAACATTGAGAAAAGGCGAATTTAAGCTGACTAGAACTTAGACTTGATTTAAGCCATCGTCCAAGTAAGCACTATTGAACTTAGACTTGATCTAAGCCATCGTCCAAGTAAGCACTATTGAACTTAGACTTGATCTAGGCCATCGTTCAAGTAAGCACTATTGAACTTAGACTTGATTTAAGCCATCGTCTAACTAAGCACTATTGAACTTAGACTTGATCTAAGCCATCGTCCAAGTAAGCACTATTGAACTTAGACTTGATCTAGGCCATCGTTCAAGTAAGCACTATTGAACTTAGACTTGATCTAAGCCATCGTCCAAGTAAGCACTATTGAACTTAGACTTGATTTAAGCTATCGTCCAAGTAAGCACTATTGAACTTATACTTGATCTAAGCCATCGTCCAAGTAAGCACTATTGAACTTAGACTTGATCTAGGCCATCGTTCAAGTAAGCACTATTGAACTTAGACTTGATCTAAGCCATCGTCCAAGTAAGCACTATTGAACTTAGACTTGATTTAAGCCATCGTTTAAGTAAGCAATATTGAACCTGGACTTGATTTAGGCCATCGTCAGCAGCTATTGAAAGACTTGATTTAAGCCATCGTCCAAGTAAGCACTATTGACCTAACCTCTTTTACCGTTATTGACATTTTATATTAAAGCTTTGTAATTTGTAACATTTAACGTAAACATAATCTCAACTCATTTGTATGTGCATAATATTTAAATGTGAATTGAGCTTTATGCTTCTATATGCATATTTTTTTAGAATCTGCATGAATAAAATGAGTTCCGGTTGTTGTTCGTATTGTTTATTTTTTGTTTTAGTTGGCGCCGATGATTCACGTGGTATCAAATATTTCGTATTATTAACCCGAAATTCCGGCCATGAATAAGCGAAATTGCACTTGGCTAGAAGTTCGGCTCGAAATTGAGAGCGTTCCGGTCCATAAAATGTTATACGTTATAGCCTGTGTATTTAGTTTTATTCCAATAACAATTTCTGATAAGATTTCACTGTGTTTGCACAAAAAGATAAATCAATTCCACGAAAAAGAAACATTTGAATTTATAATTGTAAATTTCATCATTTTATACTTTGAATCATATCGTGCCAAGAATTAGTTTGAAAATCGTCAAGTGGCTTAAAATCAAGTGAAGAAGCTTTAAATCAAGTCAGGTAATTTGAAAACAACTGATATAGTTTAAAACCAAGTGAGAAAGCTTACAATCAAATCAAGTAGCTTGAAAACCTATAAATTTAGTACTGATCAACCCTACTTTCATCTTTTGACGACTATTGACTTTCGCAGCCTTAAATAAAGGCGTGTAGAAGCTGACATTAAGTTAGTATTCAACTACTCAATGGGTATTTGGATTGCCCTAATCTGTTGGAATTAGTTGGTATACGGGTTCCACCGCGCTCTCTTCGGTCTGACAGTACATTCCATATTGTCTACAGGCGCACGGATTATGCGAAATATTCCGCTTCTGTTCGTGTTTTGCGTCACGCCAATGTTTTGAAATTTGACTATTTTAATGGGTCTTTTTCATTGTTAAAGAGCCATTTAAAAAAATGTAACTTATTTTGTTTAGATTGAAGTATATATATATATATATATATATATATATATATATATATATATATATATATATATATATGTTTTTTCGTATATTGTATTTTTCATGTAAATGGCACGCCATTGAAATAAATAAATAAATAAAACAAGTCAAGTAGCTTGAAAACAATTCAATTCGCTTGAAATCAAGTCAAATGAAGTAGCTAGAAAATTAAGTCAAACAGATTGAAATTAAAGTTAAGAGAGTATTCCTAAAATCACTTACTGATTTTCAACTATTTAAATGATCATGGATTTTCAAAAATTAAGTGCCTCAACTATCTACGATCTGAAACAATTAATTATATAAAACAAAATATAAAAACGAATTAAAATTAATATCGACTTTCTGCAAACATTTAGTCTCGTTGAGACTTTTTCAAATATTCAACTACTTCTTGAGCTAATACCCCGACAGATGAATTGTACAATGAATATTTGAATTATACGACAGATTTACTGCTCTATGCACATTTTATATGCAAAATGCAACATCAGGTCAAATTATTCTCTCACCAAACTAAATGAACCAACAGGAAATTGTAATAAATTAAATATTACAGAGAGGAAAAAAAAAATCATTATATGTATTAGAGCTGTACCGAATCCCGTAAAAAGGATTGGAATCACGAATCCGAATCACCTAATATAATTCGAATCACGAATACTCGAATAAAGGATTCGTAAGAGATCAATGATTCGTATGAAAGATTTAAATCCTGTTTTTTCAAATCAGGAATACAAATCCTTCAAGAATAAATTTGATGTTATTTTATGTGTTTGCAACCATACACATAAATATCGTTACCAGTTGTTTTAACAAAAATATTAAAAACCTAATTATGTATTATTAACACTGAACATCGTTGATAACAGACTAAATATCTGATTCCGTGTTACTCTGATTAAAGATGTATTTGTGTGTTTTTAAACTTCCATCAAATAAGTGTTTTGTACGCGTGGCGAATGAAGTAAAATTTCGAGTTTACAAAAGCCTAAACATTTCAGGCTTTTCTAAACTCGAAATTTTACTTCATGCTTAACCTGGGAGTGGAATCACTCGTTCAAAACTACAAATTGAACTCTATTATAACATCGACGAATGCCTGAAAATTACGTAAATAAAAAATGGTTAATTTGAATTTAATTCTATGACTTATCTTTGACTTTCCCGGTTTTGATGATATTCAGTGATATCATTAAAACCGGGAAAGTCAAAGATAAGTCATAGAATTATATTCAAATTAACCAAAACAGTAACAAATAAGCTATATGATGTTATTAAATTTGTCAAAATCACGTAAAATTTTATAAAACCAACTTAAATATTGACAAAAACAATGAAAATGGAGGTTTCCCCAGAAGAAAGTTGTGTCAAAAGGTCAGGGAAAAAAATCTTGAATCAGTAAAATGCCGCAAAATTTTACATTTTAGATTGTGGCTACCATGTCAGTTTTACTTCAAATAATATTAAACAAAATTTTAAAAATTAGATTATTATCTTTAAAACCATTTTCAGCCATTTAATGTTCTTATCAAAGTATTCAATTTGAAGTTTCGAACGAGCGTTTCAACTCCCAGACTAAGCATGAAGTAAAATTTCGAGTTTAGAAAAGCCCCGCGTAGAAAATTTGTCGAGGGTCGCGCAGCGACCCGAGACAAATTTTCACGGGGCTTTTCTAAACTCGAAATTTTACTTCATGCGCCACGCGTATAAAACACTAATTTAACGAGGAATTTAAAAACACACAAAACAATTTTTTATGTTAATCCTCACAATTAATTCGAGTTATTTTTGACGATTCAAATCCTTTTGTAAGTATTCGAATCCTTTTGTAAGTATTTAAATCCTTTTGTAAATATTTGAATCATTTTATAAATATTCGAATCATTTTATAAATATTCGAATCATTTTATAAATATTCGAATCATTTTATAAATATTCGAATCATTTTATAAATATTCGAATCATTTAATAAATATTCGAATCATTTTATAAATATTCGAATCATTTTATAAATATTCGAATCATTTTATAAATATTCGAATCATTTTATAAATATTCGAATCATTTTATGAGGATTCGAATCACTCGCATTTGGATTCGAATACAAATCCTCTTAAAACAATGTAACGAATCCGGGTCACGAATCCAGTTGAACTAAAGTATTCGAATGTCTCTTTTGAATCCTCTAAACGGATTAGAATCCTGATTGAATCGAATTCTGCCTAGCTCTGATATGTATCCGTTAAATTCATAACTATAAATTCGACACTCAAGAAAACTATTTCCTATAACAATAGATGCGTACCTCGCTTCTAAAAGGCTGGCGGTGTGAGTCGATAAAAGACGTGTTTGTGCAAAGGCATGCAAGGGGATGAATCTGAAGTTTGAATGGGAGCCGGGGAAGTCAATTAAAGTTACTGGAGCTCATTACCATTAGCGTGTAACATGTACAACATTCTATAAGTACTAAGTGTAATGTGTAACCAGTAGTAATGTTATGTACGAGAAATGTACGTTCACGTACAGAATGGAAGTTTCGGAATTTTAGAACTTTGACGGATTAAATTGAGATAATGGCAAGTAAATGGGAAATTTAATCATTGCGCAGTATATTTTAACGAAGGTTAATTCACAAATACAGATAATTTTTCGTTTAAATATACATATAACGATGATTTGTAAATTCATAGACATTCGTTGTTTTAAAAAGCGTTCACTTCAAAAAAAAAAAATTCGAAGTTAGAAAACCCTGAAAATTTGGTTGTCGCGACTAGACCATATTTTAAAGCTTTTGTAAACTTTAAAAAACTGAAATATTGTCAAGTCAACAAATGCACGGTATAAGAAATAATCTTTATGTGATTCAATATACCTAAATATATGAAAAATAAAATACTTCCGTGCCGGTAAAAATAAGCTATAATATGATCTTGAAGCATGTTGTTGGAATCTTTGACAAATGGCCGAAGTACTACAGAGTTTATTAATGAATATTTTGTGAAGATTTCTATTTTCTGTGGAGCAGTAGCAAGTAAACTTGTTATTGTTTATGTGGTCATGGTGGTTTACGTTAAATAATAATAATACCAAACCGAGAATTAAATGGTTATTGTGCTCGCTCTGACATTTATCTATATTATTATGAATAAACATTTTAGTTCGATTTGCACTGACCCTACAACAATTCAAGACAAATAAGTATCAGTAGCTCAGGTTCAATCTTTCTCTATCCTGTAACCGAAATCGAAGTAAGTAATATAATAAGTACCTTAAAGAATACCACCTCCAAAGATTTAGATGATATATCTATCAATGTCTTAAAATTTACAAAACAAGAAATTATTAAACCACTAACATTTGCTATTAACCAGTCGCTATGCAATGGTATATTTCCGAAAGCTCTTAAAGCGGGAAAAATTGTCCCACTTTACAAAAAAGGAGATGCCCATCTCGTAAATAATTACAGGCCAATTTCAATTTTACCAGCATTCTCAAGAGTATATGAACGAGTTATATACAACAGGATAATGAACTATTTAGAAAATAATAATATATTGAGTCCAAAGCAATATGGGTTTAGAAAGGGCCTAACAACAACGCATGCGATTTTCGGTTTTATTGATTTTGTCCTCAAGAATCTGGAAAACAATAAACAAGTGTACTCTATTTTTATTGACCTAACGAAAGCGTTTGACAGTGTTCCATACGATATTCTATTAAGTAAATTATTTGACTACGGAATAAGAGGAAACTGCCTGAATCTGATTAAAACTTATCTTTCTGAAAGAATACAGATAACAAAAATGCAGTTCAACAACATTCATTACACATCATCCGCAGCCACTCCGAAGACTGGTGTTCCACAGGGAAGCGTATTAGAGCCACTTCTTTTCCTAATATTTGTAAATGACATGCCACTCAATATTAATGGACACATTACAATGTTCGCAGACGATACCACCATTAACATGGAAAGCTACCGTCTAGATGAACTTAATAAAGCAACAAATGATGTGCTTGTTGAACTACATTCTTGGCTAACCAATAACAATTTAAAGGCTAATGTTTCAAAAACTCATATTATGCACTATAAAGCACCAACAGGATACACAAATATACAATTTAATGGCGAAACACTACATGAAAGGGATGAAGTAAAATTTCTTGGTATTACTATAAAAAATGATCTAAAGTGGGATACACAAGTTCAACAAGTGTCAATGCAAATATCAAAATATGCATACCTTATATTTGCAACACGCAAAGATGTGCACGAAGAAGCGGCTAGAATAACCTACATGGCTTACTGTCAATCGCAACTCACATATGGAATCATCTTTTGGGGCTGTACAACAAAAATAACTTTGCAAAAGGTATTTGTTGCTAAAAAAAGATTAGTAAGGGCTATTGCAAATACAAAACCATATAGCAGCTGTCGAAGCTTATTTAAACAACTCTAAATAATGCCTTTGGCAAGCCTCTACATCTACGAGTCTCTTAAATTCGTCAAGAACAATGAATATCTATCAAGGAATAACCAAGTACATCACGAACACAATACCAGAACAAAAACTATAAGACTTCCAAAACACAGTCATGCATTTTACCACAATTCATGTATAGTGCAGTCCTTAAAATTATATATCGTTGTGCCTGATAGAATAAAACAATTACCAAAGAAACAATTCAAAAAAAGGGGTAAGGAAATATTATTAACTCACTGCTGCTATACAGTAGATGAATTTATTAACGTGTGCGGCATTATATGACTGTACTTTAAATTTATATTGTAAACGTAATTTTATATTTTAAACTTATATTTTAATCTTATATCAGACCTTGTATTATATTTATTTAATTTATTTCCTAATTTTTTAACTAGAAATAAGTTTTAATATGTTTGATTGTATCAATTTTAATATGTTTGTAGTGTCCTTATTTCCACCACATTTATTATTTATTTACTGTAACTGATTTTTAACTATATATAAGTTTTAATATGTTTGATAGTATCAATTTTAATATGTTTGTAGTGTCCTTATTTACACCTCATTTATTATTTATTTACAGTAACTGATTTTTAACTAGATATAAGTTTTAATATGTTTGATTGTATCAATTTTAATATGTTTGTAGTGTCTTTATTTACACCACATTTACTATTTATTTACTGTAACTGACCCACCCACGAATGTCTGTATATTCATACTGGAAATAAATGAATTATTTATTTATTATTTATTTATAATTAAATAATTGGACTTACCCAGTTATATTGTATAAAAGGTTGGCCATAGAAAATACACACCTGAAAAAAAAACACGCAATTTAATGAAAGAAATCATCATTTTACCTAAAACTATTAGAGTACTGTGTGTAAGTTAAGTTGCTTATAATAAGTCGTGTATTAGATTTATAGGCAACTTAATGTACATACATCTTAAAACTAGAACACATTCACTGATTACAACTAAAATTACAGTCATATTTAAGTGACTAATAAAAAATAATCGTATTCATTGAAAATATTACTGTATTTTGTTGATGTGTGTGTACCAGGGTTGTTAAAAAATTAATATAATTATTTTGTTTGTCTCTCCCATCCAGAAACTGGGAGCATAATTTGTCGTATGTTTTTGCAGATTAAGCAGGTAATAAATTGTTTGCGATTCCTGTAGCTTGTTCCACAATTTCTGGAGGAGTTAATTCTCAAGCACCCTCTACACCCTTATTGGACGAGCCGCCACTGACATATTAATCATAATTTGTTCAAAAGTGACTTAAATCAATTTTATCTTAATCTCCATTTAAATGACATTTACCCCAATGCGATTTAAAGTAAGCTTACGGTTGCGATTTATGACTGATAACGATTTGGGTAGTCACTAGTTCTAGCAATATTAATGTTCTGATTATGGGACAACATTGCATGATACATTAAAATAATAACTTCTAGAATTTTAATGTCACCAATTTAAAACGATTAAAATATTTGTGATATCCGGGTAGGGGATGTTGGAGTAGGTTTAAAAGTTAAAAGCACTACTACACTATGACACTATTTATTACCCAAAAATAAACTAAATACAAATTAACAACTCCCCCAAAAACCGTTTCGCTCTTTCGCTGCCGGATACATACTGGCGCATACGCAGGTGTTAATCACATGCGCAGACGCATCATGTATAAGTACATTACAATATTGTTTTTTTGTAAAAAAATACTAAAAACAGCTATTTTTGAGTCATTTATTTACTCATTTTTAGGCAACAAAAGCTTCTTCAAGGGTGTCTCTAAATTCTGCATTCAATTAGCTCAACATTCATTTAAAAAAATCTTTATATCTTACGTTTACGTTTTTATGCTGGAAATGGTAATATAGACCTCTCTCACTCTAGCTAACGGCTGGACAGAGTCTCTCGTACTCTAGTAAACCGCAACCTTAAGTTAATCCCCTATTGAACAATGACCCGAAGAGTTTCATAAAATGCAGCATAGTATATACTCCCTTAAACTTCTGGACCCTGTAAGAATACAGGTAGCGACGTGGCAAGGATTATTGCTTTATATGCGACTTGCTCACATATTTAACAAAACTTCTCTTCAATCATTACAAATTCCCTGTCAGTGAAAATACCTATGCACTCTCAAAAATCAATTTATCCATATGTAACACGATATTGTGTAATCAGTTAAAGCCTCTTGGCAAACGCGCACGTTATAACATAATATATAATTAATCAGTGATTCGTTATGCAACAACGGCAGAAATATGGTAGTTCGCGTTAATGAAGCGGTTTCGGGTAATTAGAAACAATTTATTGCAGCCATTAGCGGATCTACGCACGGGAATAAATTAATTCCATAAAAGGGACCAGGAGAATCGGTGCGGCCTACGGATTATGGTATCACTGTCAAAAAGGGGGACTCGGAACGGCCATCATTTATTTCCGGTTTAATTACCAAAGGAGGGTAGTAGGATACATAAGAGATATTGCGAACGTGTGTGTATGAGAGAGACAGAAGATGGTTTGGTGAAATTCTTAATTGATTGAATTGTTTTTGGGGGTCGTTTTAAGTACTATTACAATGTAAATTATTATTTTATGCGGGTCTGTTTGCAAGACGTTTGCAGGCTGACGGATAGATGATGATAATATTACATTAATAAAAAAATACAAAAATCCATGTATAAAAGTTAATTCATTTTAAAACTAACCAACCAAAATAGCAGTGCAATTGAGCAGAGCTTAAGAAATGCGCTAGGTAACTGTACCTATCAATGAAAGCTCTTTTTTTGTAGTTAACAAAATAACTCTTTCCCTTGCCTAACCTCCAATTTATAAAAATTCTTACTTGCACCCTTTTGCTTCTGAGTGCCTCATATGCAGTTGTACGTTTAAAATGGTTTACTATAATGTCATCAAAAATTAAATCGTGATCTGTTATATGCAAACTTTGTGTGCCAAGGTTTTTTTTATTAAATTAGAGTTTATTATTATAATTACATCTATAAGTGTGTGATTATTTGAAACAATTCTAGTATTCGCGTCTATCATTTGTGTAAGACCAAATGAGCCCAAAAGAGATTTAAAGGATATTGTTAATAAGTTTGTATTATTATATAAGTTTATATTGAAATCTCCCACACATACAGTGCGATTATTTAGAACATGATTTTGAGTAGGCTTTGAATTTTAAATTAGATTGTCACAACTGACTTTTAACACATAGTTTACCATAACCTTAAATGTATTCCTTCATTCAATTAGCTTTCTGAGCAACCGCACAAAAAAATGCCGCCTACTCTAAATCATCATTTAAACGATCGCACGGTACAATTTCATCATTAGTTGGTAAAAGTTCAGATAATGTTACATCAAACTCATTCAAAAACATCTTGATTAAAATTTGAGGGCGATATACTGGATGTTGACTTAGCAGACGCAACATAGGAAATCGCATGTTTAATTAAAAGTGTTCAAATATTGGCTTCCCTATTTATCTTAGAGACAAAATGTATTTAACTTCTTTGTAAAGGGAAAAATTCTAAATTTATGAATGTTCACACTTAACACTTTACGTTTCTCTAAGTTAAAATAATTAAGAAAAAGTAATGTGATTTTATAATAATAATGACATACCATGGAATTGATACAACAATTGCGGATATTCCCTGTATTTTTTTAAATTCAATTTAAAGCTATAAACAAGTGTTTTCCACTCCCAGAGTAAGCTTGAAGTAAAATTTCGAGTTTAGAAAAGCCCTGTGAAAATTTGTCTCAGGTCGCGCAGCGACCTGAGACAAATTTTCTGGGCTTTTCTAAACTCGAAATTTTACTTCATGCGCCACGCGTATAAAACACTATAATATTGTCAAATTTATGTATGTTCGAACTTCACTTAAAATCTGTGTTTTATACGCGTGGCGCATGAAGTAAAATTTCGAGTTTAGAAAAGTCCAGAAAATTTGTCTCGGGTCGCTGCGCGACCCTTGACAAATTTTCACGGGGCTTTTCTAAACTCGAAATTTTACTTCATGCTTAGTCTAGGAGTGGAAAACACTCGTTTAAAGCTTCAAGTTGAACTCTTTTAAAAATCAACGAATGTCAGAAAATTTACATCTAAAATAATTAAGAAAAAGTAATGTGATTTTATAAAAATAATAATATACCATAGAATTGATACAACAATTGCGGATATTCCCTGTTTTTTTTTAAGTTCAATTTAAAGCTTCAAACAAGTATTTTCCACTCCCAGACTAAGCATGAAGTAAAATTTCGAGTTTAGAAAAGCCCCGTGAAAATTTATCGAGGGTCGCGCAGCGACCCGAGACAAATTTTCTGGGCTTTTCTAAACTCGAAATTTTACTTCATGCGCCACGCGTATAAAACACTATAACATTGTGAAATGTATGTATATTCGAACTTCAATTAAAATCTGTGTTTTATGCGCGTGGCGCATGAAGTAAAATTTCGAGTTTAGAAAAGCCCAGAAAATTTGTAGCGAAAACTGGCATCCATATTGATGCCTTTAGGCGCCAAATTTAAACTAAATCAAATTAACGCGCGTCAATCATTATAGAATATGATTGGATTAGTTTAAATTTGGCGCCTAAAGGCGTCAATATAAATGCCAGTTTGCGCTACTCTCTTAAATACAGGGACATTAAGGTATCCTAGTGTCCCTGTATTTAAGAGAGTAGCGCAAACTGGCATCCATATTGATGCCAAATTCAAACTAAATCAAATAACAGGACGCGCGCCAATCAATATAGAATATGATTGGTTTAGTTTGAATTTGGCGCCTAAAGGCGTCAAGATGGATGCCAGCTTGGGCTACTCTCTTAAATACAGGGATACTTAGGTGTCCCAATACATGCGCCGGATTTAGTTTATGAATTAAACACATTGTTTATTTGAAAAGTCATAATATTTTTATATATGGAATAAAATGTCAGAAAAATGTAAACCACGGCTCTCTTGTAAACTCTTGCTCTTTTGATGAAATTTTTGATATCTTGAATTTGCATAATTGTGGTTCGATTGTGGCAATGACATGTTAGACATCCACCTTAAACTTTTGTTTTTTTTCACAGGAGGTGGTGTCGCTTAGCGTCCCTGCACTGCGGTCTCCGTGGTCCTTTCGTGCGCCTCTGGATGGTTTACTCCCTGTGTACTCCTGTGTCTTCTATGAAGTTCAGTAGTTTCAGCCAGGGCATTTTCTTGAGCACTATTTCAGGAAGCACAGGCTTCCCGAATTGCTCCGTACGTTGCCTTTTATAGGCTTCGCATGTGCATAGTGGGTGTTGGGGAGTTTCAAAACACCAACGTAATAGGGGGCTTTTCTCAATTCCTATCCTATGTTAGTGTTTATTCAAGTCACAGTGTCCAGTGACTAGTCCTGTGGTTCTTCATAGTTTCATTCTATTCAGTCCTGACAACGTCAATGTGCTGCTAGGTACCGAACCATCTAGAAAGGGTCTTGTGTGCCTCATTCTCTTTTAAACATTAAAAGTGCGATTCTTTTCGCAATCTACAACAAGTTAATCTTACAAAGACTATATCAAACACTCATTGAAACAACTACTTCCCGAGCTAATACCCCGACGGACATTGAATTATACAACAAGCGTTTGCCGTTACATACAGTAACCTACTGCAAATGTAACAATTTGGGTCAAATTATTCAGGCCATCTATCTAACTTGTTGTAGATTGCGAAAAGAATCGCACTTTTAATGTTTGAAGTGTTCTGCAACCAAGAATTGGCAATTTCATTTATACTCATTCTCGTTCAGGTCCTATAAATTCCCCTGATGGCCCTTGTTTAGCCAGCAACTCGGCTCCCAAGTGTCCAATAATTCTTTGGACCTTGGGTATCCCTACTAGCTTTGTTTTTACTGTTGTCGACAGTGCGTCCAGCCTTAAGCCTTAAGCTTAGTAAATGTTTGTGGCTTATTAGCATGTACACGTGACTTCAAAAAAACTCAGAAAGAAGTCGCATGGGGTCGAATCACACGATCTTGCAAGCCAATTCTGATCCGCAATTACTTGAAATTATGCGACTAGGAAATGTTCCGTGCAAGAGCAAAATTGTTTCATTCGCAGTGTGACGTGTTGCGGCGTCCTGCTGAAACCAAATTTCTTTAAGATCCAAATTAATCAATTTTGGCGAAAAGAAGTTGCTTATCATCGTTTTGTAACACTCGGTATTCACTGTAACCAACTTATATTTCCAACTTCATTTTTAAAGAATTACTACGGCCAAAACACTCCTCTAGCCTAAAAAGCACACCAAACAGAGACGCATAATGGATGCATTAGGTTCTCCATACCAGTGGTGCGCAAACTATGGGGTCGTGACCACCTGAGGGTTCGCGAAACATTTTTTCGGCGTCGTCAATATCAAAGAAATTTATTTGACAAAAAAATACAAGGCTTTTCTTCGAAACGTATACAAATCGTAACTAATTCGAAAAGCGTGAGAACCAAATTATTAAACGTTTCTAAACTCAAAATGTCACTTCATGTTTCACCAAAGAATGGAAATACTTGTAAGAAGAATGCAGAATAAAGAATGAAGAATTTAGAATAAATAAATTTCAAATACAAAAACTATTTTGTTTCTCATATTTGGATACAAACTTACAAATAAAATTCCATGCTTGTTTTTAATAAATTCCAACTGCATGCACGTGATTGTGCGCATAAATGCAAATACATCGTGTTTTGTTCTCTGACCAATTAAGAATGAATTATTACGCGATGGATGCGATCGAGCAAGACCGGTTTCTGGCAAATGACAAAAGAAATGGTTTCTATTAAAACTGGAACGGACGCGATTGTGCCAAGGTATTTGTTTATTTATAAATGTGTGTGTGTAAGGCATGCGATTTATTTGGAACGGGTTTTTAGATTGAAATAACATTATTTATGCAGAATGTCGTGAATTATTTTCTAGCGCCCGACGATCGCACAGGTATTTTTGGCGCGACTGCAGAATCTCGCGTTCGAATCATATTTTATCCATTGGTAAATAAAACAAGATGTAAAACGCAAGTGTTTTGGTTTTCACTGCATATTTATTAATACAAATTAATTTATGGGCACAAAGTCTTTCGAGTATTATTTTTTTCTGATGGATAAATTAAACAGATAGAACTGTTAAAACATATATAATGGAAGTCATATTAAATGCAGGAAGTTTTTCTTTCAAGTATACATATCCCAACTACAGCGTATTCTTAAATCTTAAAAATATGTATTATCTTGTTTGCAAATTATGCCACCAAAAATGTTCTTAACGACGTTAAAACCGACGATAACTGCAATAGGGGGGAACTTCATTAAACTATTAAACTATCATTGGAAGCAGTGAGTAACGCGTTAGTGAAGTCAATCTCTGTGGGCGTTTTGCGTGTATGTGTGTGTGAAACTTCAAAGTCGCCTATTATATGCACGAGACGCAATAAATAATTACGATCCGGCGGTGGTTGGAAGCGAGTGTAGAATAAAGTTTAGCCAACTTCAAACTCAATTAGTAATGCTTTCATCGGCGTAAACGTTGAATTTCAAAAAGTTTAAAACTCGCCTGTTTGCGTCGCATTTAATTACGGGAATCAATACGTAACTAGTAAAGTTGCGAGAACTTAAATTATACTCAGTTTAAAGTTGGGTTCGGGGGCGGAAAGTTTTACTTTTGCGCACCCGACATGAAACCCGTTGCCCATTTCGCGTAATTCCACTTGCGAAAATTGTTCATTAAAAATAAAACACAGGTGGGGGAATTGTGTTGGTGTTTTGTTGCAACTTAACTTTCCTGGTGATATCTAATTATTTCTAATGAATTTCAGTTTTCATAACTATATAAACTTATTGAATACTTATGTTGAAATGCAACATAACAGTATAATTTATTATTATTATTTCTTTTTAAAAATAAACTTACTAGAATGTTACGCGTAAAAGAGTTTCTCAAATTTTCGGAAAATCCAATGTCGCGTGATATCTGCGAGTTTCTAGTATAGAAATAAATTACAAATCTTTGCAAAGGTACATTTTCCAAAATATTTTATAGATATTGCAGAAAAACATAAAATTTAAGGTGTGATTGCGCAAGTTAATGGTTGATATTTTTTCAACGAAATATCGGACAAAGTAGGTGACATTTTATTGAGACAATCACAAAGTTTGCATATAAATAACTGATTTTAATTCGTTTTTATATTTTACAAAGTTTGCACTTTCCACTGAAGTATACATATCATTCACTGATTTTATAAAAGCATTAAATATAAAGCTTCTGACGAGTGTTTCCACTCCTTGATTAAGTTTTGACACTTTGAAAATAAAGACATATTACTAAGCCCTCTAATATTCTCACTCGTACTAGACGGAGCCATAAAAATTGCAAAAACTAAGATGCGGCCAATCAAAGTAGGACATTGGAAAATGAATAAAATAGAGATAGGGGAACTTATGTTTGCTGATGATATGGCCATTCTAGCAGAAACGGAAACAGACCTCCAATATAACATAGACATACTAGCAAACGAACTAAACAAAATTAACATGAAAATAAATACGGTAAAAACCAAAACGATGATAATCTCGAGACAAGACAAAACACACAACATACAAATACAAGGGGAACGAGTAAAACAAGTGCATAGGTATAAATATTTAGGGACAATAATATCAAAAAATGGAAAGATACATGATGAGATTAAGGACAAAATAGGGAAAGCAGGTAAATTATTTAATATGACAAAAACCACCTTCTTCGGAAATAAAGAAATACCCAGCAGAATCAAAACTGAAATCGTAAAAAAATAATAGACCAACAATAAGGTACAGCAGCGAAGCGTGGACGATAACAAAGAATCAGCAGACAAAAATTAATGCTAGCGAAATGAGGTTCCTCAGGAAAATCGAAAACAAAACAAGAAAAGACAGAATAAGGAACGAAACGTACAGACAAAATTTAGAGATCGGAGATATAAACGAAAAAATAATCGAGGGACAACTAAGATGGTTCGGACATATATGTCGAATGGAGGACACGAGAACGACAAAAAAAATATTTGAAGCTCGAACAACAGGAAAAAACTATAAAGGAAGACCAAGAAAAACATGGATTGATGGAGTTAAAGAAGGAGCAGAAAAGAAAGGTATACCGTGGAAAGGAATAAAGGACAAAACACAAGACAGGAAACAATGGAGAGAATTGTACTCGGCAACACAATAAAAGACATAAATTCATGCCTTACACCGAAAGGTATAAAAGGCTAAAGATTAAAAAAAAATTACTACTATTATTATTAAGCATGAAGTAAAATTTCGAGTTTAGAGAAGCCTGAAAATTTGGTTTGTTAGCTGCGCGACCAAACCAGATTTTCAGGCTTTTCTAAACTCGAAATGTTACTTCATTCTTATAATTCTGAAGTGGAAACATTTGTTAGAAGTTTCAAATTGAACGCTTTTTAAAAACGACGATTGTCTGAAAAATTATTGCACATCGGCATATGTACACTTAGAAGAAAAAAGTGGAGTCTATGTGTGGGTGAATATAAGTTTTTTGCATTTCTAATTTACACATTAACACATCTACAAGTACACCAAGAGATTATGTGCGCTTAGTTAGTGATAGTTGGGAGCAATACCAAGAGATGGCCCTCAAAATCGAAAAATAGGATGTCAACCACCTGGTGACGGTTTTAAAAATTGTATCTAAAATTCCTTACAAAGGGGGTTAATTAAAAATGGATATTATCTCTTTAAGTCATAACAAGCTAGACTGTCCTGACCTTCTAGCAAGAATTAACTTTTGCATGCTCAGGCTAGCGTCGACAAGTAAACACTTTTTTTTATTCTAGCTGCCAGAACCATAGCTCTGCATAAATCCCCCGTCTACAACATGTGTTGAAATGAGAATATGCTTTTGGACGACATTTTTATTTAGTTTGCTATTAATTTTACTAGTTTTTACTGTTGTTATTTTATTTTAGCGGTTGTTCTTACACTCAATTAATTAATTCTTAAGTAGATATTAGTTCCGACTATGACTTCATTTATATACCTTCAAGAATTTTGAATTATTATTTTCTTGTCCTGTAATGGGTGTTTACATTTATCCGGATATTAGTCCCAGACCATACCACCATTTCACCTATTATATTTAAACTATATTTAGACGCCACAAACACATTCACACACATCCATGGACCCAGGTGGAATCATTTTGTACTTTAAAATAACCCCACCTGGCGACCCCTGGGTTAGGAGGCAGGGCCTCTACCCACTACCCCACCGGGTTACCCAAGTTATTATTATTTTTATTAAAACAAATGAAAACTGGAGGGAATTCTACATAAATTTTATCTGAATATTTCGCTCTAACTGTCGAAACAAACGAGATCTAGGACGTTTTTGGTCAAAATTTTATTTTTCCTCCTTATACTTCCAGAATTTCGTTTTTTCAAAATTCCTTGGTACAGGGTCAAGGTCGTGAACGGGGAGAACTTATAGGGGTGGACCTATACAATCATATATAGGTAACACATAAAGTTTACATCCAAAATCAGGGGAGGGGAGAACTTGAAGAGCAGCGAAGAAACGATTCTAAAAATCAGTTAGTTTTTGGACGGGAACGAGGATCAAATGCCATTTATAAACAAACAGCTTGAATGTGCAGTAGAATATTATATTTTAGGAGATACCGACATTCTCGGGATTTTTTTTTTTACGGATAACTAGAAACACATAAATTATCTTTAGAATTCCTGCTCAAAAAATCCCGGCAGCTACGGAATGCACAGTCGGTAAACACCACTGATTTAGAGTTTGGGCCTTCAGTCAAGGGTTTAGGCTCCAGACTGCTAGAGATTAGTGTCAAGAAACTAACTAGAGTAGGCATAGTCTGGAGATTAGAGTTGTACAAATAATCTACAGACTAGTGTAAAGAATTCAGAGTCCAGAAACCGGTCACCCAGACGACAAAGTCCACAGGAAAAATAGAGCCCTAAAAACTTTTCTAGAGATTGAAGAGACCATAGACTACAGTGTAGTCTTCACTCGAGCACCTAGAGTCCAGAATCTAGAGTCTAGGTCGACCACCTAGTCCATAGACTACAGTTCAGTCTTTACCGAACATCTAGAATCCAGAATCTAGAGTCTAGATCGACAACCTAAACTCCATAATCTAGTATCTTGAACAAGTTTTTCATCTTTCACGTGGTGAAACATATTTACCTATGATTTGAAAACACTTTGTAAATTTCACTAATATTTTTCAAATCCATAATCTTGGGTTTAGTGCGCCTAGTTAATATAGTCTATAGACCAGTTTAGAGCCATGATCGACCACTTAAGTCTTTATACTAGAGATTATAGTCCAAATTGGAGTCTACAGACCAAAGGTAAGTATATACTTTCTAGACTCCAGTTCAGAGCCTTAATCAACCGCCTGGGTCTAGATTCTAGCGATTATAGTCCAGATTGGAGTCTACAAACTAGAGGCAAGTCTATACTTTCTTGAGACCAGTTCAGAGCCTTAATCAACCGCCTAGGTCCAGATTCTAGTGATTATAATCCAGATTAGATTCTACAAACTAGAGGTAAGTTTATACTTTCTAGAGACTCCAGTTCAGAGCCTTAATTAACCGCCTGGGTCCAGATTCTAGTGATTATAGTCCAGATTGGATTCTACAAACTACAGCTAAGTCTATATTTTCTAGAGACTCCAGTTCAGAGCCTTAATCAACCGCTTGGGTCCATATTCTAGTAGTTATACTCCAGATTGGAGTCTACAAACTAGAGGTAAGCCTATACTTTTTAGAGACTCCAGTTCAGAGCCTTAATCAACTGCCTGGGTCCAGATTCTAGTGATTATAGTCAAAATTGGAGTCTACAGACTAGAGAGAAGAATCTAGACTTTCTAGAGACTCCAGTTTAGAGATCTGATCGACCGCCTAGGTCCAGATTCTAGTGATTATAGTCCATATTGAAATCTACAGACTAGAGGCAAAAGTCTGGACTTTCATGAAACTCCAGTTTAAGAGCCTAGATATGAACTCTGAACTTTAATACTGATCTACAGTTCAAATAGAAACAATAGTTCAAGAGCAGGATTGACATTCAACTTCAATTAGACATAAATTACAGATTACAGGTCTGACATTTGCCATTTGCAATTTAGATATAATATGCAGATCATATACAAACTCCTTCCCACGTCACAGTTTTTAAAAATTCACTTACTAGGACCACAACACTTCAAATGCAAAAATATTTTGATATATTTGTAATATTTAAGTCCGCTATATACAGGGAGTATTTCTTCTAAGTATAGATACCTCAATATACTGAATAAGCTGTAAATTTTCAGATATTCGTCATATTCGAAAAAAATTCAAATTGAAGCTATAAATGAGTGTTTTCCACTGTCAGATTAAACATGAAGTAAAATGTTGAGTTTAGAAAAGCCTGAAAATTTGGTTTGGTCGTTCCACGAAGCGGAGCGACCAAACCAAATTTTTAGGCTTTTCTAAACTCGAAATTTTACTTCATGCGCCACGCGTATAAAACACTGATTTCAAGTGAAGTTCAAAATATACTTCTAAAGCAGTATGGTGAAGGTATATATTTTGAACTTTACAATATTTTAGTGTTGTATACGCGTGGCGCATGAAGTAAAATTTATTTTACATTCAACTGCACATCTGCAACTCAGATATACACCACAGATCGTGATGATATTTGATATTAATCTATACTTCAGAGAAAACTACATGTTATATACCTATAAATTCAACAAAGTTTAAAAGAAAATAAGATTAAATTTATTTTAAGTAATTATGCAATAAAAGTATGTTTTTATTGTAAAATTATTGTTTAGTTCAGGATCGGTAATTAAAAAACTCATTAAATTTACAATTCCTATACCTAACCTTTTCCCTGGCACCGACTCACTCTATCTCTCTAAACAACAAAAATTCCAATAAATTCTAACGAAATTCAGACACCCTGTATACATTTTTTTAGAGTTTACTCTCTCGGGCAAGAGGAAACCCAAATACGAAAAGTTGGTATTTAATTTTAATTCGATGTAAAACGAAAATCTTGAGGGGTGAATTGGAGAGACAACAAACTTTTGAAAACGGCGAGGGCGAGGGATGAAAAGGGACGCTCTGGCAATTTATACATTTAATGAGGATACAATCCGCCCCTCATTCTCCTAATTTTAAAACGGATCAATAGCGTATTTTGGTCGCTCCGCTACATCAAACTCAAATATGGATTATTTTAATATCAAAGCAAAGATCGCCGAGTTTGAACAAGATGAAATCTAATTAGTGAATTTACTACGAGTATATTATAGAGAGGATTTAACCGAGTGTTTAATATTTAAATTCATTATTATTATTCTGTTTGCATTGCACATCACAGGGATTGTTTCTTTTAAGTACACCTATCCCGATTATGATAGCGTTTGGTAAGTTTGCAGGAATTCATTGTTTTTTAAAAAAAAAGGTCAATATTAACATTCCAACGTTCATTGTTTTTTTTAAAAAAGGTCAATATTAACATTCTAACGAGTGTTTCCACTCCTTCATTAGGCATGAAGTAAAATTTCGAGTTTAGAAAAGCCTAAAAATTTGGATTTGGTCGCGCAGCGACCAAATCCAAATTCAGGCTTTTCTAAACTCGAAATTTTACTTCATGCGCCACGCGTACAAAACACTGATTTACTGTGAGAATGATTTTTACCCGAAAGCAATATTGACAGACTAATGTCACGATTGTCAACTGTCCAATTGACGAGTGAAATATGTTTAGTATGTCAATTATTTAAATGGCGGGGAAAGTGCTATGATGGACACATCAACATTTTTTTGCTAATCGGATATTGTAGGTGACAAAACTATTTGTTTTTTGCTGATCACTTCTAGTATAAATACATTTCTGGGATTAGGCGCCGATTGATAAGAATTCCTGCTTCTAATATTTTTTTCAGAAAATCTCTAATCGATAATCCAAAAATGTTTTTGTTCGCAAACTGCATCTCGGCCATTCCATAAATAAGTGCACACTTGTTGGGGGTACATCAGGGATTTTAGCGAATATGTGAAATATGTTAAACAATGAATAAATGAAGTTCTCTTGGTTTTTTAAGCGAAACTCGCAACGCACACCGCGATCCGGGCCATTAACACCAATGGCGGAAGCGCCTCATGTCTATGCAGCGCTCGGGTAAAAAAATCTTATCTCAAAAAGTTTAAAAGTGCCCATACTTTTGAAAACGGAAACATTCTTAGGAATGATCGGGGTATAACATATAATTTTTGTAAGAAAATTAAAACATGAGTATTTGATTATTTTTTGAGATTTTTTATTTATTAAAACAAATCTATCTAAATAAAGTTTTTTCGTTTTGGAAACAAATGTATTTTGAACTTTGAACATTCAAGCACAAAAAAGTAGAGAATATTTTTTTTTTGTAAAGGTAACAGTTTACGATATTTTTGAGTTCAAAATAAAAGTATACTAAAAGTTTATATTGTTATAACTTTTGACACAATCGTTTGTTTAACCTCTAGTAACAACCAAAAGTCATGTTTTGATAGCCTGTATAATATACAGAGAGTTTTATGTAACACCGAACATGCTAAAATGTACAAAATGTTAATTTTCTTATGTTCGATGTGTACTGGGACGCATTGAGTGCGTTGTGATTGGCTAAGATTTCTAATTGTAATATAGGCAACCCAATTTATAATCTTCCATTTAAAAATAAATGAAATCTGTCAGTTATTGCAATACAATAGTTTGTTTAGATAAATTTCACAAGCGAGGAGTGAGAATTATCGGAAGAGATGAAATTAAACAATAATAATAATATCGTTACTATTGCAAAATCATTTAATATTTAAAAATCCTCTGTACATAAGAGTTCTACAAGAATTTAAGTTTAGGTCTTACAAATTCCAACATTACTAGTTGCTGTATGACAAAATTAAGCGATAAAATGTTTGTAAAATTAAATACAGTAGAACCTCGTTATACCGGGATGGCTTTTGGCTATACCTAGCACGATATAAGGAAAACACGGTATATCCGAATATATGTAATTTGTATAATAGTCACATACACACACGCGCATATATATACAGAGAGTTTTATGTAACACCGAACATTTTCATAAAAAGAATTTTTCTTTTAAGTATACATATGCATACGTCGTACATTTCAGACGCTCGGTTTATTGAAATAATTTAATTTTAAGCTTTAAACGAGTGTTTTCCACTCCCAGGCTAAGCATGAAGTAAAATTTCGAGTTTAGAAAAGCCTGAAAATTTGGTTTGGACGCGTAGCGCGAAGCGCGGAGCGGCCAAACCAAATTTTCAGGCTTTTCTAAACTCGAAATTTTACTTCATGCGCCACCGGTACACAACATTGATTCAATGTAAAGTTTAGCGGTGTGTTTTAAACTTCGTAATATGTCAGTGTTATGTACCGGTGGCGCATGAAGTAAAATTTCGAGTTTAGAAAAGCCTGAAAATTTGGTTTGGCCGCTCCGCGCTTCGCGCTACGCGACCAAACCAAATTTTCAGGCTTTTCTAAACTCGAAATTTTACTTCATGCTTAGCCTGGGAGTGGAAAACACTCGTTTAAAGCTTCAAATTAAATTCTTTTAATAAACCGAGCGTTGGGAAATGTACAACGTATGCATATGTATACTTAAATGAAAAATTCTCTTTATGAAAATGTTCGGTGTTACATAAAACTCTCTGTAAGATTTAATTGTGAAACAATACCAAGTGCCTTTCCTTTAATTAACTTTACATCTCTGTATATATATATATATATATATATATATATATATATACATATGTGCAGTAGCCACCTACATAACAAGACATACTATATAATACAATAATGACGCCGGAACGTTTTACCTGATCAGGGCGGTACGCAGTCAATTGTTAAAATTAACATCTTAAAAAAACGTCGTACATTTCAGACGCTCGGTTTATTAAAATAATTTAATTTAAAGCTTTAAACGAGTGTTTTCCACTCCCAGGCTAAGCATGAAGTGAAATTTCGAGTTTAGAAAAGCCTGAAAATTTGGTTTGGTCGCGTAGCGCGAAGCGCGGTGCGGCCAAACCAAATTTTCAGGCTTTTCTAAACTCGAAATTTTACTTCATACGCCACCGGTACACAACATTGATTCAATGTAAAGTTTAGCGGTGTGTTTTAAACTTCGTAATATGTCAGTGTTTTGTACCGGTGGCGCATGAAGTAAAATTTCGAGTTTAGAAAAGCCTGAAAATTTGGTTTGGCCGCTCCGCGCTTCGCGCTACGCGACCAAACCAAATTTTCAGGCTTTTCTAAACTCGAAATTTTACTTCATGCTTAGCCTGGGAGTGGAAAATACTCGTTTAAAGCTTCAAATTAAATTCTTTTAATAAACCGAGCGTTGGGAAATGTACAACGTATGCATATGTATACTTAAATGAAAAATTCTCTGTATGAAAATGTTCGGTGTTACATAAAACTCTCTGTAAGATTTAATTGTGAAACAATACCAAGTGTCTTTCCTTTAATTAACTTTACATCTCTGTATATATATATATATATATATATATTTTTAGGTTTTCGCGAGCAAAATATAACTTGCTTGAGTTTTTGGGCTGCTTTCTCGCGTTGATTGGTTTATTTGCGCTCTACGTTTCGGCAGCATCACTTCTGCCATCCTCAGGAGCTTTTTTGTATACTGAGTGATGGATGTCACGTTCACTGTCAGTACATTTGTTTTGTAAACTAGGGACTTGTAGTCTAGATCTGCTGCGTGTTATTGGTCCACTCGATGTAGAAGGTGCTAAAATTTTAGCACCTTCTACATCGAGTGGACCAATGCTAAAATTTTAGCACCTTCTACATCGAGTGGACCAATAACACGCAGCAGATCTAGACTACAAGTCCCTAGTTTACAAAACAAATGTACTGACAGTGAACGTGACATCCATCACTCAGTATACAAAAAAGCTCCTGAGGATGGCAGAAGTGATGCTGCCGAAACGTAGAGCGCAAATAAACCAATCAACGCGAGAAAGCAGCCCAAAAAACTCAAGCAAGTTATATATATATATATATATATATATATATATATATATATATATATATATATATATATATATACACATATATATATACATATATATATACATATACATATATATATATACATATATATATATATACATATATATATATACATATATATATATATACATATATATATATATACATATGTGCAGTAGCCACCTACATAACAAGACATACTATATAATACAATAATGACGCCGGAACGTTTTACCTAATCAGGGCGGTACGCAGTCAATTGTTAAAATTAACATCTTTAAAAAAAAAGAAACCTGAAAAATGACCCCGTTATATCCGAATCACGGTATCTCGAGGCTCGGTATAGCGAGGTTCTACTGTATATTGAATTAAACAACGAAATGTTGCGAAAAATTGTGTTACTGATGAAGCGTTTATATCTTCTTAACTTCTTTAACTAGTATTTTACTGATTTAAAATGTAACAAAAGTTGATAAGCATTCCTTTAAACTAAAATATTTATAATACAACATATTGTGGTTGACATAATAATTGACAAATTTAATTTATTTTTGACGGGAAGAGTGTACATTGGGTTGACTTTATTACCATTAGAAATTGTACACATCACATCGTACTCAATACTTTGATGCGTCCCAGTACACATCGAACATAGGAAACTTTTAACATTGAGTACATTCTAGCATGTTCGGTGTTACATAAAACTCTCTGTATGTGAAATTCGTTAAAATCCCTGATGTACTCTTAAAAAGTGTGCACTTATTATATATCTAACAAACAAGTCACAAATCCGGAATTGCATGTTTGTGATTCGGTTTCCAGTTACGTATATGTAATATGTATCAAACATACGTGACAAGAATCCGGATCATTATTCACGAGAACCGGCCGGAGACTGTAATGCCCCGAAGATTATTCCATTAAAGCACAATGCGCCATCGGTGTGACAAATACGTCGAGTTGTTTAATTTAATTTGGTCAAGCCGACGCTGCGCCGGGAACTTTTTAATGTTTGCTCCGACAAAGCGAGAGGGAAAGAGAAAAAAAACGCCAACTTCGCCGAAAGTTCTTTCACATGTTCCAAAGTCGGCGTTTTATTCGGAAAGAGAAGGAAACTTGTTCGGGAGTTGGTTTTTTTTTTAGGGGGGAGAGAGAAACTTTTCCGCCCGTATTAATTTTATTAAGGGAAATGAAACGCTACGCTTTCTGATTTGGATTGTTGTTAATTTTAATTTTGTAGGAATTTCGAGTACTTCGGAAAGTAAAAAGTAAATTTTAAATAAAAAAACAACGTCAAAATAAGTTTTGACATTTGTCTGACGAGGGTTTGCACTCCTTGATTAAGCATAGAGTAAAATTTCGAGTTTAGAAAGCCTGAAAAAGATTAGTATTTGATTGAAAAATTGTTTACCAAAAACAATGAGAAATTTTATTTGAACAATAGATCATTCGGAAGCGCGTGTGATTCAAAGATAGGGGACGCTTGGAGTAGTTGCGGCGATTTATGGTAAAAGTTGACGAAATTCCACGTCGCACAATGTGCCAAATCGGAGCGCGAGCGCCAGGGGGGGATTTTGAGGAAAAAAATTAAATTAAAAATTTCGAGAAAAGAACATATCCACTCCATTGTAGATTCATAAAACCCTTCTAATCTTGCATGTTTATATTTTTCAACCCCCTATATTATTAACAATTAACGCTTAAAGTTGAGCGATTTAAAAAACATCAATTTTACGGCATTTCACTCGCAAGTTTAAATAATTTATTACATGGATAGTAGACGTACTATCAATATAACATTATACACTATTGTTTATAACATAATACTGTATATTATGGTTGAAAAATCAAGTCTCTAAATATTTTAGAACAAAAGTTTAAAAAAAATTGAATATGAAATATATTTTAAATATAAATTTTAACTTTAGAAAGTGTTATAAAAAAAATGTCAACTCGATGAGGTCTGGGACTATCACTAAAAATTAGTTCTATGTTTTCTCTAACTACCCTCAAAATTTCGTATCTCCACCGGTGCGTTTTTGGGGTCTTTTTATTTTTTTTATTTGACGCCACCAATTAAAGTTGGGTCGGGCGAGGCCCGTGTGCGGTGAGTATCGTGGAGTCGAGCGCGCGCTATTCTCGAGCAGCACGCAACATGATTTTTACGTTGGCCCCGAACAAAAAATAATAAAAACGCACATGTAAAAATTCAAAAAAATTAGGGCAGTTACAGAAAATATTAACAAATGTTTATATGATAAAAAAAATAATATAATAATAATTCAAGGCAGCAAAATTATATACAATTGTTATAATCATTACATAGGTTGTGACTTTCACCAAAAACTGTGGTATGTTTTTAAATGCCCTAAAAACTTCGTAACTCTACATGTGCGTTTTGTCAGGTTTTTGCGAATGACCGAGTCGATTTTTATCGGTTGCGCCTAATAAAAAATAAAGCACCTCAAAAAACGTACAAATGTGAAAAGTATCTGCTGTAGTTTAAAAATAATTTAATCTGTTGTTTAAAATATGATTTTTTAATCAGAATATACATTACATTTTTCTGATTTTGCACAACGAAGTTATGTATTTTATACTGTTTTATTTACTTACTTTTTTAAAATGAAAAATTGTTAGTATCCTCATCAGTCTGTTCGTTTTCGCTGTCACTTGTGTCCGTTTCGCAAATAACTAATTTTTTAGCGTCTGCAGGTAGTTGTTTTTTATGAATTTTTACATCGCTTCTCAAAGAAGAAATTATTGGATCAGAACATACAAGAAGCATATTAAATAAATCTCGAATTGTATTAAGCCTAATAAAAATGTAAACACAAACCAGATGACCTTTATCAGTAACAGATGTACACCCTTATATATCAATAAGAAAAAAACCCATAAAACTATTTTTGTAAATGTGATTTAAATGCTGCAAAAAATACTCAGAGAAGAAATAATTTCCCTATGATATATACCTGTATATTAGAAAAATTGTAGATTGTGAGGATTATGACTATTATATAAACATTTTTCAATATTTTCTGTAACAGCCCTAATTTTTTTGAATTTTTACATGTGCGTTTTAAGTGCGTTTTTATTATTTTTTTGTTCGGGGCCAACGTAGAAATAATGTTGCGTGCTGCTCGAGAATAGCGCGCTCGACTCCGCGATGCCACCGCACACGGGCCTCGCCAGACCCAATTTTAATTGGTGGCGTCGAATAAAAAAATTAAAAAGACCCCAAAAACGCACCGGTGGAGATACGAAATTTTGAGGGTAGTTAGAGAAAACATAGAACTAATTTTTAGTGATAGTCACAGACCTCATCGAGTTGGCATTTTTTTTATAACACTTTCTAAAGTTAAAATTTATATTTAAAATATATTTCATATTCAAATTTTTTTAACTTTTTTTCTAAAATATTTAGAGAGTAGATCTTTCAACCATAATATACAGTATTATGTTATAAACAGTAGTGTATAATGTTATATTTATAGTACGCCTACTATCCATGTAATAAATTATTTAAACTTGCGAATGAAATGCCGTAAAATCGATGTTTTCTAAATTGCTCAACTTTAAGCGTTAATTGTTAATAATATAGGGGGTTAAAAAATATAAACATGCAAGATTATAAGGGTTTCATGTATCTACAATGGAGTGGATATGTTTTTTTCTCGAAATTTTTAATTTAATTTTTTTCCTCCAAATCCCCCCCTGGCGCTCGCGCTCGGATTTGGCACATTGTGCGTCGGCGCCCATTTAACCGAGAACAACTTTTATTTTATACACCATAAAAGTTGCTATCTAAATACAAAAACGGCCTTAAATTACGTTTATGTGTGCTGCGACATTTTTTCCCCTTCCACTACTGAAAACCATTATTGATACAATAAACTTTCGGGGAACACAATAAATTTTTTTAAACACTTTATTATTTATGCGATTATTTACATCGTCGCCTGTATAGTTCTCTCCCCCCGGCTGCAGGGTGGAATTCAGCCGTCTGAGGTCGAATATCATCGATCCGCAACCCTTCTTGACACCCTTACCGGGCTGCTATGTAGCGTACAGCCCACACACACCCCCGCAACCCCCGTTTACATTGTGTCTGACTTCAACATCCAGCGGAAATTCGGGTTTGCTGTACGGACTAAAACTAAAACTACCCTCTGTCGACGAAAAGGGCGGCCCAACAGATATATTAATTAGTAATGGAATTGATTATAATCAAACACTGAGAAGGGATTTAATTACTAGGATAGTATTTATATTGTAAACTTTAAATACGCAAAACAACTAATTGAATCAACTCTGAAATAACGCAGAAACCCTAACGGTTAATAGATTGATTACAAACCAAACTTCCGAAAAGGTCAACTTATAATCGCCCTTCCCCAAAAACTTTTTTAAATTACCCCAATCTATTATTATCTCCCACGAAGAATATTAATTCCCGAACTTCCCAAACTTTATATTTTTTTATTCCCGGCTAAGAATGAATAATTGAAAACCGATACCCGCGAAGAACAACGAGATGGTTATCGGGTAGCGCCCATTCATTCCTTTTCAGCGGAGGGAAAGAAGAGAGTCCGGCGATAGTTTCAGTTTTAAAGTGTTATTAGCAAAGTTCGCCTCAATTAACCTACAAGTTCCTAGCGTCCGGAGTTTCTTGTTATCGTAAGTAACTTTGATAAAGTTGTTTGAATAATAGAAAAGGGTTTTATGGAAATTATGCTTTAGGGTTATCGGATGAATTATTTAGACGCTGAGAGGCCCGACGAATTTTACGTGTGTTGCGGCGCCGATGTTGGAAGTTTTCATGTGGTTATTTGCATCCATTAAAACGAGGGGAAAAAGTTTAAGTTTGTAGCGATGCATTATAACTTGCTAGTAATTGTTGGGAAGTTTGTTGAAATTAAAGATTGTGGTCGGTACCTCGACGTCATGTTAACTACATTTCTTTTGTTTACACGCGAGATTATGACTTCTTGAGGTTTCTAAGCCGTTTTGTTCAGCCATAAAAGTGTTGTGTCAAATGGTAATAACATGCAAAGGGTATTATGATGGAAGAGATTTGTTATATCATCATTAGGTGTTTCGAAAGAGGTTAGTGTTTTTCTTTAAAAAATACTACTGAAATTATACAAAATGACTATACTTCTTGTCACATTAGGTTGTACTCAATAAAAGATAAGGACTGTTCAGTCTCTAGTTGGTCGAAGACGAAGACAAATTCACACATGAGCCAATTTTGGAGTCGTTTTATTAGCCTACAAATAGATGATAAATGATCAAAATTATATGTTACTTAAATAAATAAATCAAAGAATACCTATACTGATATTTTGAGATACAGCGTTTTTATATTGCATTTCACTTTATATCGAGTATGTATCCCTTTATCTCAATAGTATATTGTACAATGAGCATGGAATGATGACATTTCTCCCGAGTATGAAACTTGCTGCACGAGCCGCAGGCGAGTGCAGCAATTCATACGAGTGGGAAATGATTATTCTATGCGAATTTTACACTGTACTTTTTCTACGGCTAAACACTGTATTCAAAAATGACTTTTATTTATTATCAAAACGAAATCTAACATAATTTTATAATATATACGTTTTATTTATTAACGAAATTAAACGTAATATTAGTGCAACTATTAAAGACCATTTTTGGAGATTGTGTAAATGGGCTGTTAATTGTACTTTCCGTTTTTTCAAAAAAAAAAAAAATAATTTTTGAACTAGATGAAATGTTAGTTTTTGAAGTGGACGGCGGTTCACTTGTTTCTATAGAGTTTATAATTTTATCAGCTACATGGATTTTAATTTTCGAAGATTCCTTAATGTATCCTTCAGCGACTGAAGTGGATTTCCACTCTCCGTGTCGTTTTGAAGATGTTGTCTTCGCCACTGTCTACAAGAATTGTTGCAGAAGATCTGCGAAAGCAATGTCCAGTATATAATTCCGGATTAGGAAGTTTTAAGAAAACAGCAATCTGTTTCCCCGAGTTTCCAAATTTGTTTATTCCGATTCTCTGGGTGGTGTATTTTCCTTTTTGAAACAGGTTTGCTGAGCATTTTGCGGACGAAGATCGGCATATCTTTTATAAATGTCATAAAAGTGTCCTGTTATTGTAAATTTTCTGGAAACGTTTGTTTTTGTATTTGGGATGCCGTCCATTTAGACACTGTTTAAATGAGCCAAACAAACGAAACTTACACGGTAACCAAATGGGGCTGTAAAGTGGATGTACTAAGACTTTCCATTTCATATGCTCAAGCAGATTTTGAACTGTATGCTAAATGCATTTTTTTACAAATGCGTCACTAGTACTTAAACAAACAAAAAACTTAAATGGCGAGGACGTCACCGATATCCCGATAAAACGTGTTTCTATCGAACAACCCATATAATTTATCTTTTTAAAAATATGTAACAATCTAGTTTTATGTAAGCTATTACATTTTTTTTTTATTCGGGTTAACACTTTCTTTTAAAGCCAAATATCTTTTTAACATGGCGAATCGAGACCATAAGGTGGACGATGATTTCATGAATTTGGCCATTCGGGACAAATAAATTCATTACTGATAGTAATTCTACGCTCACGTTTACCACTTTATATATCAGCCGGAATATCGGCTACAAAATCAATTTCTTCTGAGTGTGAGTACATTTTAACCAAACTTACGTATTTTACTGACGGAAAATAAATCGTCAGTAAAAAATACACCGTTGCTATGAAAACATTTGGTCAGCGCACGGAAAGAGCGCACAAACAAACTTTTTCCATGCGGTGAACTGAAAAAGTGACATTTATATTATTTTATTAGAGCAGGGGTTCTCAACCGGTGGGCGAGCCACAATGGGAGGGCGCGGCAAGATATCAGGGGGGGGGGGGAGGCGCAGCAAGATATCAGGCGGGGGGGCGTGACAGACTTCCTAAAAAGTAGGTGAAGTAAATTAAGGTTATAATGGTGTTTCAATCTAACTAAAAATATATCAAATTGAATCTTTAATCGAGTGTTTTCCAATCTCAGATTAACCATGGAATAGAATTTCGAGTTTAGAAAAGCCTGGAAATGTTCGACCTGAAAAACATTGATGAATTTCGACAGCTATGCCATCTAATGATCAATGGCACAATCACACAAAATGTACATACAGGCCACTGTTTCGTCCACGAAAGAGCAACTATGTTTCTAAAACCAGAAAACTAATATCAAAATTGAATCTGTGTTCAGTATTCATTAATACTTTTCACATATTGGCTTCATATACAGAGAGTTTTTCCTTTAAGTATACATATCCTAATTACAGCGTATTGTGCTGTAATCTTAAGATAGTCGTTGTTTTTTTAAAAGAGTTCAATTTGAAGCTTTAAACGAGTGTTTTCCACTCCCAGATTAAGCATGAAGTAAAATTTCGAGTTTAGAAAAGCCTGAACATTTGGTTTGGTCGCTCCGCGAAGCGGAGCGACCAAACCAAATGTTCAGGCTTTTCTAAACTCGAAATTTTACTTTATGCGCCACGCGTATAAAACACTAAAATATGGTGAAGTAGCCGTATATTTTGAACTTCACTTAAACCCAGTGTTTTATGCGCGTGGTGCACGTAGTAATATTTCTAGTTTAGAAAAGCCTTAAAATTTTCAGGCTTTCCTAAACTCGAAATTTTACTTTATGTTTAATATGGGAGTGAAAAACATTCATTTAAAGCTTCAAATTAAACACTTTTAAAAAACAACGAATGTTGAAACATTTGTACTGTAAACGTAAAAGAAACATTTTCTGTAGTCAGAAATGTTCAGTATTCCTCAGCACTGGGTCGAGACCACACTGACGAGAACCCTGAAGTCCAAAACGCATCTGTGGGTATCCGGTGCCGGAATACTAAACACAGATTCAATTTTAAATATAAACATACTTTAGATGAATTAAATAGTAGACCCAAATATTATAATTATAACTTTTCCCTAGATTTAAATTTTTCAACAAAAAAATTACTAGATTACTTTATTCTAGCTGTGTAAATCAAGTTTCTGGTTAGTTCATTCTTATTTGACTTACACAATAGTTAAATTTTGTTCAAATGGGCTTTTGAAAACCTAAGAGTCTCTTTTTTAATATTCTTCGGTCAATTCACAAATTTAAGGTTAAAATAGAATTCCAACAATATTAGAATATATCCCTAGAGTTAAATTTTGCAACAAAGAAATTACTAGATTTTTTCATTCTGGCTGTGTAAATCAGGTTTCTGGTTAGTTCATTCTTATTTGACATAGACTATAGTTAAATTTTGTTCAAATGGGCCTTTGAAAATCTAAGTTTCTTTTTTAATATTCTTCGATCAATCCACAAATTTAAGGTTAAAATAGAATGTCAACAATATTAGAATCTATCCCTAGATTTAAATTTTTCAATGAAGAAGTTACTAGATTCTTTCATTCTAACTGTGTAAATCAGATTTCTGGTTAGTTCATTCTTATTTGACATAAACTATAGTTAAATTTTGTTCAAATGGGCCTTTGAAAATGTAAGAGCCTCCTTTTTAATATTCTTCTATCAATCCACTCATTTATGGGTAAAATAGAATGCTAACAATATTAGAGAGTTTTCGTTTACCGTATCAGAATGCACGATAATGATATCATGATTTTAGAAGTAGGGCATGGCCAACAAAATATTGGGAAGCACTGGTCTGGGCGCTATTTCAGATCAGAGTCCATACAGCAATTAAAAATCATTTTTTCTAAAAATCCTACATTATGACCTTAGGCTTAGATTATCAACATTTAGATTATCAACATCAATCACTCAAAAATTACAAAAAAAAAACACGTATGCAATTTCACGAATCGTTTTCCCAATAAGTGTCAGAAAAAAAATAGTGATGCCCGCGCGAAAATCCCGAAATAGACATGATAATAATTCGCCGATAAAAGTTCGCTGAGCACGCAAAAGAACGGAATGAATGGGAATTAGGCGCAGTGGCAGACTGCCACGGAATATTTGAGCCTGCCGTTTCACAACATAATTCATGTTCCGTGACACACGAGATAATGAAACCGCATCTTGTTGGCAATAGTTGAAGATTAAGAAACTTCGAAGTTCGCGCGAAATGCACGAATAGTTTTGCACGGGGTGTCGTTAATATTAAATTCGCGAATTTTGAAGAATCCGTTCGAACGATTTCTGAGATACTTATCAGTTGCGACAGTGGCGTAACTACATATGCGGCGTAATGGAGTAAATAAAAAAGAATGCGCCGCTTGTATGACTGAAAAATGGAAACTTCTTATAAGTGTTTTCACTACTTGATTAAGCATGAAGTAAAATAGTAATAATTCACCGTAATATAAATCAACGTTGGTTTAAACTCCCTATCATTATAACACCTAAAAAGGAAAACAAAATAAATGCACCCCAACAGTTGTTTTGCTACCTAATTGTATACTTGGCTTAAACATCATTTTTTGCTAATCTACCACAGCCAGTTATATTTACCTTCAAAATACTGAAACAATACTGGATACGTTTCCAATTAAAAAACACCCGCTGCTGTATCAGTGACATTTTCATTCGGAATTATAATAGGCAATTATTGGTGTTTTTGCACAATGACTATTGATTCGCGAGAGGCGCAGCGCACCGCTCGATAAAACGGAATAAAAAGGGTGTTCTTTTCGCTGCTCCAAATAAAATATGTGCGCTTTTCAGGCCCTAATGAAGCATGAAAATATACTGCTTATATCTGGCAGTGGCGAACGGTCGGGGGCTCCCTTCTCTTTCTCTATTTACCAGAGTCGATATCACGAATGGCTGCAAAGCGAACGCTGGGTGAGAAGGGGGTCGTTATTTATTATCTTTCTTGTGTGTGTGTGTGTGTGTATCTGGTTCTGAAATTGTTTGTCTTGGATTTTTTTTAGTGTGTTTACAACTTACAAAAATGGTAAGCATTGTTATAGTTACATACAATTTTTTTTATGCGCCTGGCGCATGAAGTACAATTTCGAGTTTAGAAAAGCCTAAAAATTTGGATTCGTCGCTAGGCGACCAAACCAAATTTTCAGGTTTCTTGAAACTCGAAATTTTACTTCGTGCTTAATCAAGTGCTTACTGTGGTGCTTAATCAAGTGGAAACACTCGTTTGAAGCTTAAAATTTAGCGCTTTTAAAAAAACAACTAATTCCTGGAAATTTACAACATGTACAGTCGACGCAACCCAAATGTGAACGCTCTTTGGTTGTTATGGTATTTGTTACTGAAATTCATTCCTGTAATTCTGGCTGGGAAAAATTATTGTTAAACATGACAATCATTTTTGAGAGCTGTCAAATTTATTTGCGACGAACGACTATGATGCAAAGTGTAAATTACACCATTAAATTTTGGCGTTCAGATTTGAGTTGCGCCGACTGTACTTAAAAGAAGAAAAATTCATTGTGGTTATAATACATAATAAGCTACGAATTGTCATATTTACATGAAAGCTGATAGTAAATCGCAAATATAGTTCGATTTTACTTGTGCCCTCACATTAGTATCACTCTCTTCCGCATCCACACTTATTGGTCTCATGTAAAAACTGTTACTGTTAATACTGTTAATGATGCTAAATACGTTACTTGATATACAAAGCCTGTGTGTACTTAGATAGTAGCCTAATTTCTATATGATGAGAAAAGCTCTATCTGTTTTCATGTACAGTAAGTGTGTGCTTAATGTTTGGAGAATTTACAATTAGGCAGTTGTTTTTTGCGTAAACATCCATTATACGTTTAATTTACAGCCAGGGGTTGCGAATTCATAATCACTTATTCATTTAAACGCGGCCCTTTCCGCGCGCTCCTGTTTCCGCAAACAGATGCTATCGCCTAAGTGCTTTATTTTATGTTTTTGCACAAAAGGGAGTCAACGCTGGATCGCTTTTCCTAAATAACGTCAAACCTTGAAAGGCGTTCTTTTGTATTAGCTTTTTTTTCTAATCGAAGAGTTTTGACATTAAAAGTTCCGCATCACGAAAAATTCAAGAGTTCGTGTAATCCACTTAACTCTATAGAAAATTTTATTCACTTATGCAATTTTAATAATGTATATTTCAAAAAATATAAAAATAATTATAATGTACATATAACACTTTATTTTTAATAAACACACAAATCAACATGTATAAATTGTAAATATATATATAAAAAAACGAAATATATCATACATATCTGTGTAGTTTCCTGGATAGGGTCTTCAGAAGAAGAAACACACCTGAAATAATAAAAAAGCAAAAATTAGTACACTAAATCAACAAGATAAATTCAAATTCAAAACTATTTGAATTCGAGAAAATAAGCTTACGCTTCTTATAGTTTGCACACTTTAAACATAATATATAAAATTACGAAAAAACTATTCGTGAAAATGCAAACAGTGTCTTAATTAATAAGACAATTTAAGACGATAAATATCCATTGAATAGATAGCTATCTCTCCTTTCATTTTAAATTGTATTGTTAGTTGGTTTGAAGAGAATTTGACCTAAACGTTACATATGCTTTAATAGAGCGTTGTAACAAATCAAATTAAATAAGATTTTAAATATTTCATTGTATAATTCAATATCCGGAGGTGTATTTGCGCGGGAAGTAGTTGTTTCAATGGATATTTATCGTCTTAAATTGTCTTATTAATTAAGACACTGTTTGCATTTTCACGAATAGTTTTTTCGTAATTTTATATATTACACTAAATCAACAAAAAAACTTAATTTAAACAATAATGTAACCTTTGAGAATGATCTGGAAAGACCGAAACACGTGTCAGGAAACTGAAAATAAAATCATGGAATAAAACAAGTGTTTTTCTTCACCAAATTAATTATTTACTGTGGTGTAAAACTGAATTACCTAGAACCAAGGGGTGTAAGTGACTAATACAAAAATGGAGAAATGCAGTTTTAAAGTTAAATGACTTATCCCTTTACCTATAAATAACATCCCATCATTTTCACTCGCCCCAGTTTTGTGTACCTGTTTCAACGACACACTTCAACATTCCTGTAAGTTTTCTGTTTATTTTAATTTTTTTTTTGTATTGAAAGTGTAAAGCATAGCTATACTGATGAGGAATAAATCTCGAAACGCCTCTATAGATGGCTTAAGACAATTAATATTCATTCCCTGTATTTTTTCAATTTATTTCAATTTCCTGTTGGTTCATTTAGTTCGGTGAGAGAATATTTTGACGTAATGTTGCATTTTGCATATAAATTATGCATAGAATAGTAAATCTGTCGTGTAACTCAAATATTCATTGTATAATTCAATATCTGTCGGGGTATTAGCTCGAAAAGTAGTTGTTTCAATGAATATTTGGAGACTTGTCTTAATGAGACAACATTTTTGCAGAAAGTCGATATTAATTTTAATTCGTTTTTATATTTTTTAAAACTCAAGTTAGCAGTCCATATCAATAAAATCTCATTGCTAGTTAACAAAAAAAAAACTGTTCTAGATGCAAGGGAAACAGTTTTTTTTTGTTAACTACCAAAATTTTTCAAATTGGTTCTTACGCCCCTTTAATTTAAAATTTGATAAAATTCTTGTTAGTATATGGTGTTTTATATAGTAAGCAATTTTTTTATTTGAGGGGGCTTTTTGTTTAAAGTTTAACAGCACTATTCCTACCATTTCCGTTATCTACTGTCACTCCGATTAGAAGACCATTTATCATGTTTACATTTAGTAGCCAGCCATGGAGCGGTTTAATAACGAGCAAGCATTTCACTGGAGGAAATGGAAGATGACGGAATTGATAATTGAATGTGGTTTCAGCGGGACGGAGCTCAATGTCACACATCCCGGGGTTCAATTTCTTTGCTTGGTGAAAACAATTCTGATCGTCGAATCTCGCTTCGTGGAGTTAACTAAAAATAGCCTGCAAAGTCAGGTGACCTCACTCCTTATTTTATGGGATAAGTGAACATGCCGAGTTTTCAATGTTTAGATAGCGGCATACTACCTCCTGATATAGATGTATTATTTCATGCGTATATGTGTGTGTTTGTATGCACATATATATAAATTAATTTTCTTTCCTTTTGTATTTTTACTGTTCATTGCAACTTATGCTGTTTTTTTTTTATTTAGAATTTATCTACTTAGTATTTATTTGAAATTTAAGGTTAACAGATTTTGCTTTAATTGGATCATTTTTGTTTTAAATATTTATTTATTAACGGAATCTCCATTTTATTACATAAGTGTACATATACATATTGTAATATATGACAAAAATAACAAAAAACATATATATATATATATATATATATATATATATATATATACTTAATAATTAATTTTCTATACTTTTTGTATTTATAATGATCACTATAATTTATCCTGTTTTTATTTTTCTAAATTTCTCTATTTAGTTTATAATTTATTTACATATGTATTTTATATTTGATTTTTCTTTACATTCTGTATTTATAAAGATCAATGTAATTTGTCCTGTTTTGGTTTTTCCGTTGGACAATAAAGACTATATTATTATTATATATTATTATTACTCAAATTAAGAACTTGCGCGGTAGACTAGCATTTCCCGAACGCAGGCAAGACAGACCTGAAAACGTTGGGCCGTAAATGTACCATTCGGCGCTGGCTCTCGCAGAGATAACATTATTGAAATCCCGAAGGGTCCTCGTTCGATGAACCACCTGGCATGTGCGCGTGAGTTCCTTTCTTTCAAATAAATGTGCGCCCAACGTAGTCAGGTTCCACTGTTTCATTTTTTAAGCAGCGGATATACACGAACGGCGCTCTTGAGAGTGCCTGATTTGAAAAATTCCACTATACGATTGACGAACTGAAGATTAAAATCTAAGAGGGAATTGGCGAAATGAACAGACTTCAGCGAAGAATTATTGTTAATTTCAACAGTCGGATCTGCACTAAAAGTAGTGATGGGCATATAATCCCGAAATAGACATGATATAATCAATTTTCATTAATTACCTGTAATATCCGGCGAATTTTTCTTTCAAATATACATAGTGATGTTAGTGGTAATTTACGTCGGTAACTACCATTGGTAATTTACCGTAAATTACAGACGTGTCAGTAACATGCATTCGTGTGCATGCGCAAGATATAACATTTCCCATTTCTTTTAAAAACCAAATTATCAGGCTTCTCTAAATTCGAACAAAACCAAATGTTCAGGTTGTTCTAAACTCGAAATTTTACTTCATGATTAATAAAGGAGTGGATGTACTCGTTAGTAACTTTAAATTAAACTCTTTTAAAAAAACAACGAATACCTCAACATTTACAGCGATAACATGGAATATGTATACTGCCTTTCAAAAAAATCAGAACACCATGTATTTATTGCACGATTTTAATAAAATTTACACAATTTGATCATGTAAACGAACTGTATCGATGATCAAAAAATCAACTTGAAAAACAAAAAAACAAATGAATAAAAATTAATAATGTGTTGGGCCTCAACGATTTCCCAAACACTCATTAACACGTCAAGGCATGCTAGAAATCAGGCTGTCAATATCAACTTGGGGTATTTCATTCCAAACTTCGATAATTTGACCTCTAAGTTCCATTACAGTGTTAGCGGGGCGCTGTAAGTTACTTATTCTAACACCTATCATATCCCAAACATGTTCTATTGGCGATAGATCTGGAGAACGAGATGGTCAAGGTAACAAATTGATTTCGGCACTATCAAAAAACTGTCTTGTAATGGCCGCTGTGTGAGGTCGAGCATTATCTTGCTGAAAAATGGGGTTCTACAAGCCATTTACATAGGGCACTAACACTGGCCGTAAAATGTTGTCAATATACTGAATCGCGTTAAGACTTGCTTCTAAAAAAACTAGAGGAGACCGACTACCATATGCTATCGCCCCCCAAACCATAACTCCCTGTGCAAGAGCCGTATGTCTTTCAACAGCAAATTGTAAAATTCTGCGTTCACCGCGTCGACGTCTAACTCTTCTGCGACCATCATGAGCCCATAAACAGAACCGAGACTCATCGCTGAAGATAATGTTATTCCATTCATGGGTCCAATGGTGTCTTTCCCTGCACCAATCAAGTCTTGCTCTGCGATGTTGCGGAGTAAGAGGTAGACACAATTGTGGACGGTAGGATCTTATACCAAAACTGCGGAATCTTCTGTAAACAGTAGCCATGGACACTCTTTGGCCATTTAGAGCCAACCAGTCATTTCCCAATGCCCGCGACGTTGTAAATCTGTCCCTTAAAGTTGTAAGACGAAGAGCTCCGTCTTCACGCTCAGTGGTGCTTCTTGGACGTCCTGATCCAAGTCTACGTCGATTCTCCCCAGCTTCGGACCATCTAGACCAGCAGCGTACGATCACCGATACACTACGGCCTACCCTTTCAGCAATAGCACGAACCGAAAAACCCGCTTCTCGCATTCCAATAATGCGACCCCTTTCAAATTCACTTAGATGATGATATTGTGCACGCCGACGAACACGGGGCATCTTTTTATGTTTTACAAACTGAAACGTCAAACTACTCAGAGGCTACTTGGATATTAGAAGCAATTACATTAAAAAATCAGCAGCTCTTCATAATGGTGAAATCAAGGAAAAATACCATTAAATTGTAACCAAAACAATTGATTTTTTGATCATCGATGCAGTTCATTTACATGATCAAATTCTGTAAATTTCATTAAAATCGTCCAATAAATACTGTGTTCTGATTTTTTTGAAAGGCAGTATATATCCCCATAAGGTATGGGCAGTCGCTCCAATCATTTAAAAGATTGAAGCCTAGCATTGCATCTGCATTCCTTCGTCTCTGCTCCAACGTATTCATTCCTACGTCTCTCAGAATTTCTTTGTAAAAACCAGAAATGTGAAACTTATACGCGATAAACCGTATAAATTTGATCTGGGCCCTTTCAAGTAAATCTATCTCAGACCTGGTATAGGGATTCCATACCACACAACAGTACTCCAAATGCGGTCTCACAAGAGAAGAATATAATTTAAGTAGGGTACTGATGTTAGTAAACTCTTTAGAGTTTCGTTTTATAAAACCTAGCATACGATGAGCATTAGACGATACATTAGTTAGATGCCAGTTTAACTTCCATTGTTGAGACAATGTAACGCCTAAGTCCTTGACCGACGAGACACGCAACAAGTGTGAATTATTAAGATAATAATTTCTCACAGCAGTTGCTCTTCTCTTAGAAAAATGAATAGTGTTACATTTCCTCAAGTTCAATTTCATGTCATTGATTACACACCAAGCCTCGAATCTATTCAAACAGCCCTGCATTAAAAATGTCGAATTATCTGATATTTTAGTGAAGTCTTTAATATCATCAGCGAATAACAAGCATTCTGCATGCAGTAACATCGTTAATGAAAATGTTAAACAGTAGAGGCCCTAGGTGTCACCCCTGAGGAACCCCAGAAGTTACAGCTATTTCAGATGATACAACCCTACCTATTCGTACTGCCTAAGTCCTCCCGGTCAGATATGAACGGACCCATTGAAGCAGGGTCAGAGAAACAAATCTGGAATACATTCTGGCTTCAATTTTAAAAAGGACGAAAGTGGTAATCTCGTTAGCACACATGTTGCATAAAATTGCATTTAACAGAAGCAGAAGAGGCCCTAGGTGTGACCCCTGAGGAACCCCAGAAGTTACAGCTATTTCAGATGATACAACACCTATTAGCACTGCCTGAATCCTCCCGGTCAGATATGAACGGATCCATTAAAGCAGGGTCAGGGAAACAAATCTAGAATACATTTTGGCTTTAAATTAAAAAAAGGAAGAACGTGTTAATCTCGTTAGCACACATGCTGCATAAAATTGAATTTATTGCAAAATTTAGATTTACAACTTTCAGATATTCACCATAAATACATACTGAACATTTCATGGCTATTACTACTCGTATAATATACTTACAATTTTATATGCAAATAAAAACATACACTCCCTCTATCCACCTTTAAATCTCATTAATCTTTAATAGAAATTCTACTAAGTGCAGATATATTATATTATATATTTCATTTAAATACAATAATAAATTCATTTTACTAAATGTAAATTTGCGCATATCGTTTTATAAATGAGCTTTAACAACACAACAAATTATTCGAGATTTTATCGCTTGTAGCGCCCTGTTGAGCGAACTTTTACGATACGAGTGTAAAATAAACATGTAATCCCAGAGGTATAAAAAAATACAGTTTTGCATGGTTTTAAAATGCGATTTTACAAGCGCGAATCGGAAGGAATGCAATCGGCTGAACGGATGTTTCGAATATTTGGCGCCTGGCTCTCTCGCCTTTCTAAAATTTGATGTATGTTGCGCGTCCGCACAAATCTAGTAACGGTAGTTTATGATCATTAAGCAATAAAAACTTCCATATAAATTATGTCATAAAATATGTTGAAGTAAATATTTGCAGTGTTCAACAAACGAGTAAAACCTTTTGGGCTTAAATTGCATTTCGATATACAAATAATACGAACAGGCAGGCGTATATCGGTGGCATTACGAGCTAGTAGTAGTAACCAGAGCTGGGACGAATCCTCAAAAAAAGGATTCGAACGAACAATCGTAAAATTGTTTATATACTTTTTACTTACCGTTCGCTGAACGGTAAGTACATACTAATTCACTGATTATAGAGGCTTCTACTTCGTTATACATTGTTGAACATAAATAAAACACTGTTTATCACTTTGTTTGTATAACAATTGGTTTATTTGGTGACTATAGTTTCGATACTACACGTATCATACTAACGGTTTGATAATGATACGTGTAGTATCGAAACTATAGTCACCAAATAAACCAATTGTTATACAAACAAAGTGATAAACAGTCTTTTATTTAAGTACATACTAACCGTTTTGTTATTCAATACAACCTACCGTCCTGGAAACCAGAGCTGGGACGAATCCTCGTAAAAAGATTCCAATCACAAATCCGAATAACCTAATATGATTCAAATCACGAATATTCGAATAAAGGATTCGTAAGAGGTAAATATGATTCGAATTAAAGATTCGAACCCTGTTTTTTCGAATCACGAATACTAATCCTTCAAGAATAAATTTGATTCTATTATTTTTTTTGCAACCATTAACATATAAATATCGTTATCAGTTGTTTTAACAAAAATATTCAAAACCTAATTATTCATTATTAACACTGAACATCGTTGATAACAGACTAAATATCTGTGTTACTCTGATCAAAGATATATTTGGGTGTTTTTAACTTCACTTCAAATCCGTGTTTTGGACGCATGGCGCATGAAGTAAAATTTCGAGTTTAGAAAAGCCCCGTGAAAATTTGTCTCGGGTCGCTGCGCGACCCTCGACAAATTTTCTACGCGGGGCTTTTCTAAACTCGAAATTTTACTTCATGCTTAGTCTGGGAGTGGAAACGCACGCTCAAAACTTGAAATTGAACTCTATTATAAAATCGACAAATGCCTGAAAAATTACGTAAATATAAAATTCACTGAGTATCATTAAAACCGGAAAAGTCAGAGAAAAGTCATAGAATTGTATTCAAATCGACCGAAACACTTACAAAAAAGCCATATGATATTATTAAATTTGTCAAAATCAACAGGCATCATAAAAATTGCAAAACACGCAAAAATTTATAAAACCAACTTAAATATTGACAAAAACAATTCAACAAAATGGGGTTTCCCCACAGAAGAAAGTTATATTAAAAGGTCAGAGAAAAAAATCTTGAATCAGGGAAATGTCGGAAAACTTTTCAGATTATGGCTACCATGTCAGTTTTATTTTGAATAAAGTTAAACAAAATTTTGGAAACTAGATTATTATCTTTAAAAATATTTTCAGTCATTTAATGTTTTTATCAAAGCAATCAGTTTGAAGTTTCGAACGAGCGTTTCCACTCCCAGACTAAGCATGAAGTAAAATTTCGAGTTTAGAAAAGCCCCGCGTAGAAAATTTGTCGAGGGTCGCGCAGCGACCCGAGACAAATTTTCACGGGGCTTTTCTAAACTCGAAATTTTACTTCATGCGCCACGCGTATAAAACAGTGATTTAATTGAAATTTGAAAACACACAAAACACATTTTTCATGTTAATCCTCACAATTAATTCGAATTATTTTTGACGATTCGAATCCTTTTGTTAAGTATTCGAATCCTTTTATAAATATTCGAATCACCCGCATTTGGATTGGAATACGAATCTTCTTTAAGGCGGTATTACCATTCGGAAGTTTTAAAAAATTCATTATTTTTTGCATGTATTGATACTTGATAGTATCTAGTTTCATGTCCGAAAGCCGTTTTACAATAGGCGAATTCGTTAGTTAGATTTTTGCTTGTTGAAGTAAACAATGCTGAGTAGGTGGCTGGGTGGAAATACGCAGAACTCAAACGAAAGTTTGAATGCTTGTGTCTGGAAGCTGGCTTCGAAGCACCTCAACTGTGGTGCAAAAACCGTCGCTATCGCGTCTTTCATAGCTACCAGCATTTTCAACGACGGATACTCCGCAGTTTTTAAGACGATAGAGACACTGGGAATCCATATCGGCCTGCAAGCCAAGGCTTTCCGGTGCGGACCGACGCGGAGCGCGAGATGTGGGACGAATTTTGCCTGACTCCAGCAACTCATAAGGCCATCCAACAACGCTGGCAGGAGTAAATCATTCAAACCCGGTTTTTAGAGGAAGAGGAGGGCCTAGTGTACGGAGCTGGCATAGCTGACTAAAGCCAAAAATCTCCAAAAAATAGTTAAAACTTGTGTCAAAACTTTAAACGCGTTTTTCTCGAAACCACTTTTTTTTCGCTGGCCGGAAACTTTCTTTTCAAACTATGAAACGGATTGACTTGAGCTTTTAGTGTTCGGTTCTCCACATTTTCCTCTGGAGTTTAAACCACCGTCATTCAAATATATTAACATTTGATATTTTTCATAGAGCCTTAAAGTCAGAAAAAGGGGGGCAAAAAGCGACCACTTTTTTCGAATGGCCTCCATTTTGTTATTTATCGAGATTATTTATTGTCGGTGGTTCAAACTCCAGATAATTTAATACAGATTAATGACTACTACTTCATTTTACGTTTCAAATCACAGAATCGAAAAAATCTTTCCGGCCATGAGGAAAAACACGGCGGACACGGCCTTATTTGAGGCCAGATTTAGAGGTTTAGCCGGAAGATTGAAAAGAATTAAAATTCATTTTTTATAGTTTATGAATCTATAAACAAGTTGCAAGAAACCGCAAGATCGCATGTATTAAATTTCCCAAAAATAAAAATTCTGAAAAACCGTAAAAAAAAACGCTGTCCTAGTGGTAATACCCCCTTAAGAAATGTAACGAAAGTATTCGAATGCCTCTTATGAATCCTCTAAAAGGATTCGAATCCAGGATCCGAATCCTGAATGATTCGAATACAGGATTCGAATCCTGCCCAGCTCTGCTGGAAACGCATATGGTAAGTACATAAAAATGGTCGATCTTGCAAAAAAAAACATTCATTACAATTTCTCGCGAAGCAAACTTTCGAACAACTCTAAAAATAGACAAAAATCTGGAAAACACCCCCTCGCTACTTTCACCTCACTTTCGGGGAAACCACCTGCTGTGATCCGCGAAACGGGGGCGCCAAGTGCGGAGGCCAAACTCTGAAAAATAATTTTAATCTAACTTTAATTCAGTCCGCAAAACTTTGATGAAATATGTATCAAAGTCGAATGCATTTTTAATGATTATCTTATATTTCCGAGAAAACAATTAAACTTTCGGCCGTGGTGGAACTAAGTGGAGGGGGGTCGGGGAAGGCGGGGGCGGCGGCAGCTCCGTCCGCCGCTCGAAAAGTTTGAAAAACTTCAGAAGTTATAACTTGGCTCATACTTTAGTATAATTTTTTCCCTCCTAACGAATTAAAAACTTTTCTTTTTCCATGGGAATACAATTTAAAGTTTTGACTACGGCTTCGGCGGCAGCAGCGCGATGTCGCGTTTTCTCCGTGTTATTTATTTCGAAAACACTCAATACTTTCAGTTTTACTATGCTTGTTTTATTATTATATTATTATTATATTATTATTATATTATTATTATATTATTATATTCGTATTAATATTTAAACGTAATATTGCATAGAAAAATAGCAAAGAATGATTTTTATTTAATTCGAAACATTCAATGATGCTTATGATTACATCACAATTTAAAGTGGTAAATTAAATTTGGTTTGGATCAAACTTAATTTTCAGGCTTTTCTAAACTTTCAAAATCATGCGCCACGCGTTTAATACGGTGGTTTTAAGTGAAGTTTAAAATATACATCTTTAGTATACTGCTTTAGTAGCGTATTGTGAACTTTATAATGATTCAGTATTTTAGACGCGTGGCGCATGAAGTAAAATTTCGAGTTTAGAAAAGCCTGAAAATTTGGTTTGGCCGCTCCGCTTCGCGGAGCGACCAAACCAAATTTTAAGGCTTTTCTAAACTCGAAATTTTACTTCATGCTTAGTCTGGGAGTGGAAAACACTCGATTAAAGCTTCAAATATTTTTTTTTTAAAAACAAGCATGTATGCTGTTGATTGGGACATGTATACTTGATTGGGACATGTATACTTAAAAGAAAAACTCCCTGTATAATTAATAAATATTAAAAATTATTAATAATTACCAAGAAGTTAATATATTTCGGATATATATCCGATATTTTGATATTTATATAAATATAATATTTCCGAACCCCGAGTATTGATATTTAAATAATGATCCCATATTTAAATATTGAGGTAAAAATTGCACTAAATAAATTTACACAGCAAAGCTTCCATTTTACATATTTGCAATAGAGGTGTTGTGGAAATATTCATTTTTATCACAAATACAATAATCTCACAGGCAATCAACAACCTGTGAACAATGAAATTTTCATTATAAATAAACAATAAATCATTATAAAATTTATTGAAACTTTTTCAATTGCCAACACAACCACAGAGTTATCAATGGATTCAATTTAAAATGTTAATTTATTTTGTTGAACAATTTATGTCAATATAATAAAATATTGATAATACAGAGAGGAAAATCATAAATTCAGTAAAAAAAACGACCTTATCAGTCGAGTGACGTTTCAGCAATTAAAGAAAGTATTTGTTCAACTAAGTTACTTTTCCGTGCAGAAATTAGCGAACATACCGGGAACTTTTCTTTTAAGTATACATATCCCAATATACTGTATGTGCTGTAAATCTTCAGATACTCGTTATTTTTTTTTTTTAAAGAGTTTAAATTGAATCTTTAAACGAGTGTTTTCCACGCCCAGATTAAGCATGAAGTAAAATTTCGAGTATAGAAAAGCCCCGCGTAGAAAATTTGTCGAGGGTCGCGCAGCGACCCGAGACAAATTTTCACGGAGTTTTTCTAAACTCGAAATTTTACTTCATGCGCCACGCGTATAAATCACTGATTTTAAGTGATGTTAAAAATACACTATTAATGCCCGTTTGCACCCAAGTCGATTAACTTAATCAGTGATTAGTACTTCTGAAAAACACAATAATTTTATTTACAAATAGTTTCTTCAATCGCATATTGATTAAAGATTCATGTTTAGGATATCTTGCAAATTAATAGCATTCCGCTATTCTAGAATGTTTACCTAATCAGAGGTTTAATCAATGATTACTAGATAATTAAAGTTAAACATAAATAAAACACTGTTTATCACTTTGTTTGTATAACAATTGGTTTATTTGGTGACTATAGTTTCGATACTACACGTATCATTATCAAACCGTTAGTAACAAAAATGATAATGATAATGATACGTGTAGTATCGAAACTATAGTCACCAAATAAACCAATTGTTATACAAACAAAGTGATAAACAGTGTTTTATTTATGTTCAACAATGTATAACGAAGTAGAAGCCTCTATAATCAGTGAATTAAAGTTAATTCGATGTGCAAATGGACCTATAGCTAAATATGTATATTTTAAACTCTACAATAAACCAGTGGATTATACTAGTGGCGCATAAAAGTAAAATTTTCAGTTTTATATAAATAAAACAATTTAAACACTTTCAAATATATATTGTGCATTCGCTACAATTGTTCCGCCACACTGTGGCTTCTTCAGGCGAAGAAATGATAAATAACACTTGTCGGGTCAGGTATATACATATATATACAGAGAGTTTTATGTAACACCGAACATGCTAAAATGAACTCAATGTAAATTTTCCTATGTTCGATGTGTACTGGGACGCATCAAAGCATTGAGTGGGATGTGATTGGCTACGATTTCTAATTGCAATATAGTCAACCCAATTTACACCTTCCCTTCAAAAATATATGTACCCTGTCAGTTATCGCAAGCAAATGATATTTGCTCTTCTAGCACTTGAAGCAGACGTAGACGAAGAACGGAGAGTTGAACATATCAATAATATTTACAAAGAAGGAAAAGATTTTTCTGGTAAACTTATACTATGGAGAAAACAGTTCAAGAAATTCCCATGAATCATTTACTGTAAAATTTTCTGATTGACTAATACCATTTATTTCAACCATTTCGAATCCTATAAAACAGTTTGTTTGGATACATTTCAAGAGCGAGGAGTTAGAAGCCCGTCGATATTATTGGAAGAGATGAAATTAAACAATCTATGTTATGTCGAAGAGTATCCAATAAAATCCTTACTATTGCAAAATCATTTAGTATTTAAAAATTGTCTGTACATAAGAGTTCTACAAGAATTTAAGTTTAGGTGCTACAAATTCCAACATTATTAGTTGCCGTATGATAAAATTAAGCGATAAAATGTTTATAAAATTATATTTAATATGTTAAATTAAACAACGAAATGTTGCAAAAAATTATGTTTGCTGATGAAGCGTTTATATCTTCATACCTTCTTTAATTAATATTTTACTGATTAAAAATACAACAAAAATTGATAAGCATCCCGTTGAACTAAAATATTCAAAATACAAAATATTGTGGTTGATATAATAATTGACAAATTAAATTTATTTTTGACAGGAAGAGTGTACATTGGGTTGACTATATTACCATTAGAAATCGTAGCCAATCACATCGTACTCAATGCTTGATGCAGTACACATCCAACATGAGAAAATTTACATTGAGTACATTCTAGCATGTTCGGTGTTACATAAAACTCTCTGTACAATGGTTATGGGGGGTGGGTTTTTTCAAAAAATTAATATTTAAGAGGGGCGAATTTGTTAAGTCCGTTTGGTCGTTGAGAAGATATCCCGTGTATTTTCTTTTATTAATTTCCATGGACTCCATAATGTTGAGTTTTCAGCCTTTTCTTTCTTGATGTAGGACTTTAAAGTTTTCATCGAAGTGGTGTTTTCTTCTATGAGGTGGTTAGAGTATGTGGAGTTAGTTTTGAAAAAAATTATTATGAGATCAATATTTTGCGATTTTCATAAATTTATAAAATGTCCATGTAGATTTCAATATTTCGAGATTTTAGTAAACTTTTCAAGTTTTGTCGATTTATAAAACTTTAATGAGATTTTTAATATATCGAGATTTTTGTATGATTATCGGTATTTAGAGATTTTTGTCATATCATAAAATTTTTATGAGATTTTCAATATTTCAAGATTTTCAATTTATAAAATCTTAATGAGATTATCGATATGTCGAGATTTTCGTCAAATTATAAAAATTTAACATAGACATTTTCGTAAGATTTTCGATATTTCGATATTTCTTTTTTCAGCTCTGTATATAAATAATCGATTATTATTTCTTGAGTAATGAAACCACTTTTTCTAATTTATTAATGAATAATGTTATGATAGGTTACGAATTGTAAAAATAATATAGTTCTTAAATAATACTGAAAAATATTGTAAAAAGGAATTATTTGATATTCAAAGAAACAATTAACTTTAAATAATGTTGCTTAACGGCTTTATTTGATTACTTTTCTTTTAAAAATTAATTTTGATCTAATCGACTTCGCATCAACATACGTTTCTTCTAAATTTTAAATTCCGCGTCCAAAAATGTCAGCAGATTCCACCCCTGTGAAGTTGGCCCCCCAACTTTCAAATTTCTTAAAAATTATTAGAGTTCTGATTGCCCCCCACATGGTTCTAGAGTTCCCTATACATTTAAAAAATAGTTCTGCCCTTTTAACCTCGCAAAAATCAAATTAAATTAGAGGGGGGCCAACTTCACGCTCATGTTATTTTAGAACGTTATAACTACTTTATTTTTGACTTTACAGCAAAAATGCATCTGAATAATTGATAGAACTCTTTGGGGGGCAACTAGAACTCTAATCAAATTTAAAAAAAACACCCCTCTCGAACTTGTAAAAATTAAATATTATAAAAGTTTAAGCAATCAGAACTTTTTTGTTATTAATAATAAATAATTATTTCATCAAAATAATCTACCAAACTCGTTGGGGGGCAACCAGAACTCCAGTCAAATTTACAAAAACTTGAAAAAAATCATCCTCTTATGACTTAGTAATTTTAATATTACAAAAGTTTAAGTAGCCAGAACTTTTTTATTAATGATAATAGAGAATTAATTTATAAGAATAATTTGCAGAACTCGTTGAAGGGCAAGTAGAACTGGTCAGATTTACAAAAATAAAAAAAATATCCCCTTAGGACTTTATAATTTTAATATTACAAAAGTTTAAGTAACCAGAACTTTTTTATTTATGATAATACAGAATTCATTTATAAAAATAATTTGCAGAACTCGTTGGGGGGCAAGTAGAACTCTGGCCAGATTTACAAAAATAAAAAAAATCATCCCCTTAGGATTTTATAATTTTAATATTACAAAAGTTTAAGTAACCAGAACTTTTTTATTAATGATAATAAAGAATTAATTTATAAGAATAATTTGCAGAACTCGTTGGGGGTCAAGTAGAACTCTGGTCAGATTTACAAAAATAAAAAAAAATCATCCCCTTAGGACTTTATAATTTTAATATTACAAAAGTTTAAGTAACCAGAACTTTTATATTAATGATAATAGAGAATTAATTTATGAGAAAAATTTACAGAACTCGTTGGGGGGCAAGTAGAACTCTGGCCACATTTACAAAAATAAAAATAAAAATCATCCCCTTAGGACTTTATAACTTTAATATTACAAAAGTTTAAGTAACCAGGACTTTGTTAATAATGATAATAGAGAATTAATTTATAAAAATAATCTGCAGAACTCGTGGGGGGGGGGGGGCAACCAGAACTATGGCGAGATTTACAAAAATAAAAAAAAAATCATCCCCTTAGGACTTTATAATTTTAATATTACAAAAGTTTAAGTAGCCAGAACTTCTTATTAATGATAATAGAGAATTAATTTATAAGAATAATCTGCAGAACTCGTTAGGGGGCAAGTAGAACTCTGGCCAGATTTACAAAAATAAAAAAAATCATCCCCTTAGGACTTTATAATTTTAATATTACAAAAGTTTAAGTAAATCTGACTAGAGTTCTAGTTGCCCCCCAGCTACTTCTGCAGATTATTCTTATAAATTAATTCTCTATGATCATTCATAAAAAAGTTCTGGCTAGTTAAACTTGGGCAATAATAAAATTATAAAGTCCTAAGGGGATGATTTTTTTTATTTTTGTAAATATGGCCAGAGTTCTACTTGCCCCCCAACGAGTCCTGCAGATTATTCTTATAAATTAATTCTCTATTATCATTAATAAAAGAGTTCTGGCTACTTAAACTTTTGTAATATTAAAATTACTAAGTCCTAAGAGGATGATTTTTTTCAAGTTTTTGTAAATTCGACTGGAGTTCTGGTTGCCCCCCAACAAGTTTTGTAGATTATTTTGGTGAAATAATTATTTATTATTAATAACATAAAAGTTCTGATTGCTTAAACTTTTATAATATTTAATTTTTACAAGTCCCAGAGGGGTGTTTTTTTCGTTTTTTTAAATTTGATTAGAGTTCTAGTTGCCCCCCAAAGAGTTCTATCAATTATTCAGATGCATTTTTGCTGTAAAGTCAATAATAAAGTTGTTATAACGTTCTAAAATAACATGAGCGTGAAGTTGGCCCACCTCTAATTTAATTTGATTTTTGCGAGGTTAAAAGGGCAGAACTATTTTTTATATGTATAGGGAACTATAGAACTATGTGGGGGGCAATCAGAACTCTAATAATATTTAAGAAATTTGAAAATTGGGGGACCAACTTCACAGGGGTCCAGATTCATTTACATTTTTTTTTAAATTAATGCAGTATAAGTCCGGATATTTACATATTTTAACTGTAGTTCATCTTTGTCAAATATCTATTATAGAGTTCAGATATGAACTAACTACAATTCTGACTATGGCAGATAACCACTCGCGGTCCCTGATGACCGACGTGTAACCTGCCCAGCAGGCCATTGACGTCATAAGTGCACTATGCGAAATTAATGCATTTTAAAAATTGCATTTTTAAAAATCTGCACGTTCGCTAATTTGTTTAATTGGACGTTACTATTACGATAATTATAAATATCAATACAGCATTTGGTTTTACATCATCACACTGTTCTACATTATTTTATTTAGTTCATATATCACTATATTTGTACACATTAGTTTGTACGAAGAGTAGGATTTCGCCGTAAACGAAAAGATAACTGTTTATACAAGTGAGAGGATGCGTTCATTCGGCGTAACTCGCAGCTAAAATTTCTTCCTCCAACCGTTATCTCGAAGGAGAGGAATTAGCATAAATAATAGGCGATAACTCGTTATGAAGAGTTTGTAGCGAAGCGTGTTCATAAAAGAGAAATGATGAAACCTGTTAGCATCGGTACTACAATAAATAAGATTGTAGCTCTCGAGGGAAAACGGCGAGAGTTGCTTTTTCTGCAGCTGAATACGAAATTGCTTTATTAGTCTACAAAACATGGGAATTATTTTTAATATTGGATTATCCATATTGTATTGGAATGCGCGAAGGGGATTAAACAAACCAACTGGTTTTATGGAATTGAGTATAAATTCGGTTTAAGAAAAGTTTGTAAACGTTTAATTTCTTTTCATATATGTACTAACTAATAACTATATGTTTCTTTCCTAGGTTCCTTTTAACTCAGTGGTTCCCAATCTTTTATTTGCAACCAGTCCAAATGTTCAGAGTTTTCTTGAAATATTTACTTCATGCTTAGTCAAGAAGTGGAAGACGCTTGTTGACATAGTATTGAGGACTTCAATAAAGACATACAGGGAATTTTTCTTTCAGGTATACATTTCGCTATGTATACCCATCTAAAAAACGCACTGAAACGTTCGTGTGTGTTATGCATATTGTTTCGATTATAGGCAACCAAACTTTCATACACATACTAAAATGTCAAAAAGTAATCAAATCAAATTGCAATTTAAAATAATTGCAACACAATTAAACAAAATAGTGGTTTGAATTTAACAATTTAGGAAGAGTATTTATTATAACCAACATTGTTAAAATGCTGCTATCTTATAAAAATATTGATTAATTTATTTCAGGTAGCTGTAATTAATAGACATCAGAAGGTAGTTATCGGATTTTATTAAGCATCTTAGATAATGCTTAGTGGGGCATTAAAACTTATTTTTACATCTAATAATAAGACATATATTGTCTAAGAGAAAAATGTAATGTAATAAGTTATAAGTACAATTTTATTTTGAAATTGGAAATGACCACTGCATATTTCTGTAGTTTTAAATACCGAACTTTAGGATAATTTCTTGTAGTGCAGAAACAGGGTTTTCTTGCACAAAATATTTCATTTTAACTCATCACTTAAAACGTGATTCAATTTTTTCCACTTTGAGTGCAAATTAATTACAGAGCCTTTGGAAGAAAATCTTGTGATGATCTTTTGGATTTTTCTTATACACGAAATTGGTCGTTCGGGACATTTTGCAGAAAATAGGTCCCTTACACTCCTTAAGTTGTCACCATTGTGATGCCAGGTTACTGTATCAATTCTTTTTTCTATGATATACATTACTACTGGGAACTTTCCCGCGTACGAAATAGAAACATTTTATTACTAATTGACGTTTTAATACGTACGTTTGGTTGCCTACAATCACAACATAAAGCATGGTATACATGAATGTTCCAATGCGTTTTTTATCCGGGTATACATAGGAATTCGTATACCGATATAAAAAATTCCCTGTATTAATTCCGTTATACAATTTTATTAAAAATTTATCATTCTATTTTGTTTTTACAAATTCTTGTTAGTTATTTTAATTAAAATATTGTGACGGTTAAGAAGTGCAAATACTTTGTTTTACGTTGAGAAAATGTTTTCATTTTAAATACATTAAAAAAATCAAGTGACCATCAGAATTTGATGATACTTATAGCGTTTTATTAATAGATGAACAAGATTTATTTTTATGCTGGGAAAAATATAATTAAGCACATGTTAGTAAAATTATAGAAACTTCTCAAAATTTACTTATTTATTGACGAACTGTTATATTCACTGGTCGCATTTATTACTGTGCTTTTTAGCGATTTTCCCGGTCTAGCAGCCCGGAAAGTTAGCTAAAAGTGCGCAACATTTCAGAAAATTTATGATTTTGATAAACATCTCAGCGATTTTTTTAAATACAAAACATATGTCAAATTTAGTTGAAAACATATGAAATGTGAATTGATTTCATATGAAACGTCAAAAACTAACAATTGAAGCGTCATTCGAATAAAAAAGGTGTATAAAATCGGTGTTTTCCTGTCTTTCATTAAGCATAAAGTAAAATTTCGAGTTTAGAAAAGCCTGAAAATTTGGATTTGCCGGACGCGAAGCGCCCGGCAAATCCAAATTTTCAGGCTTTCTTAAACCACTGTGGGCCACTGAAACACTGGGACGGGACACCAATGGTGTGTGACCTTCGGAAAGACGAAGAAAGTCTTTTCACCAGTCACGCTATCGCGAATGAACTATAATGTGCATTTGGTTGCATAAATGAACTGTAATGAGTTGGATAAAACTCTCTACATCAAATTAATGTTAGTTTAGTTAACGAAACGCAAAGTTAAAAACGTCCTTTATAACGTAAATACTTCATAAACAATCAATAAAAAATATGTTGATGTCTGAATGTCGACTTTGCGAATTAATTGTGTAATATGAAAACACGGGGCACGTATATTGTTCCGAATATGAAACGTTTACTGGAAATTAGCTAAACATCGCTCGGCTCCTTTCATGTTGGATGTTGTCGACCTCAAACAAAACAGTAAACTTTAGATAGCACACAATCCGGGCCCCGGCTCCACTGCCACCGGGCTGAACTTCAACCTGAAAAGCCAACTTAAACTTAATAATAATTTCCACGATCCTCCTCTCTCGCTCGACGAAACTCGCTCTTCTTTGTACGCACAATGAGGAGATAATAATTCCGAATGAACTTTATTTTCAGAAATAAACAGCGACTTAATTTAATTTTAAGAATAATTAGAAATTATATTGTTCTAATTAAAATTGTAATATCTTCAATAAAAAAAAAAAAAACAAACACTGAAAATTATAATTAAATTAGTTGTTGAGTTATGTGAAGATGATATACACAATTAATTAAATAAATAAATTATTGTAACCATCACAAATAAATAATTAATACTTTTATATATATATAAAACAATTTAAACACTTTCAAATATATATTGTAATAACGCTACAATTGTTTCGCCACACTGTGGCTTCTTCAGGCAAAGAAATGATAAATACAATTTGTCGGGTCGGGTATATATACAATGTTTATGGAGGGGTGGGTTTTTCAAAAAAATGTAAATTTAAGAGGGGCGAATTAGTTAAATCTGTTTGATCGTTGAGAAGATGTCCTGAAAATGTTCTTTTATTGATTTCTAAACACTCCATGATGTTGAGTTTCCGACCTTTCCTTTCTAGATGTAGGACTTGGAAATTTTCATCGAAGTGGTGGTTTTCTTCGATGAGGTGGTTGGAGTATGTGGAGTTTGTTTTCTTTTGTTTGAAGCTGGTTAAATGTTCTTTTATCCTCTCTTGAAACGATCTTCCGGTTTGTCCTACATATTTCTTGGAGCAGTCTTTGCAAGTTAGTAAATAGACGCCACTTTGTTGAGTTTTATTATTTTTGTCTTTATTGTTTTTAATTATTTTTCCTAAGGTGTTATTTGTTCTGTATGCTATATTAATATTCATTTTTCCTAACATTTTCCCGATTTTAATACTATTGTTTCCTGTGAATGTTAATGAAGAGTAGTTTTTTTATAGATTTGTTTTTGATAATTGAGTAAATGGAATGTATTAATTTATTTCTTTGTTTTTTCTGTACTAATTTTTCTATTATTGATTTTTTAAATCCGTTTTTGTACAAATCTTAATCTTCCACAACAATAATTGCACATTGAAGCTTTGCGAATAAATTGACACTATTCTATTTTTTAAAATGTTTCTTAAATTATATATAAATCAACTAATGGAACACTTTTAAATGATCACATAAATCCGTGCAATACTTCCATAGAAAACATTATTTCTTCTTCATATTGCTTTAATTTATTGAAGTTATTATTATAAACATGTTGTATTAAATTGATTAATCTAAAATAAATGATAAATAAAATTAATCGTTGCTTAGAAATCTCCATAAGAGCAATGTAAATTTTGATTATGCTTTTAATAAATAGGAGACAGTATCGTGCTATTTTAGTAATATCTTAAAATTATACTGTAGTTTCCAAAAACATGTGAAAAGATATTAATTGGGTTTGATATGTAGAATTCGTGTACGACATTTGTCGCGACACGGGTTCCCGGTGCGCGGCCTTGAAGTCCGAATGTAATGTCGCGGACTGTTCATTGATTATGTTGTCTATACACAACAAAGAAAGACATTATTCAAATATTTCCCAATACATTCTTTAAATATAAGTGCATTTCTGGATTCCTGTTTAGAATAGGAACGTGGAATGCCGGTATATGTTGATGTAAGTGATGAGTCGAAAAAAATCCTTTTTCATTTATTTACCAAATTGAATGTGCGACACTCGGCGATTTGATTACCGAGGCACTTAGTCAGCTTAGCGTCTAGAGTTCGAATTGGGTTATTGTAATTTCTCATTTTTTGTACGGCTTAGCCTACTCAGCTTGAAGTGTCGCCTGCCCAGCTTAGAGGGTAGACCTCTTCTCGTGTTCGCATCTATTCCTTTTGTGTGCTTCATTGCAATTTACCGAATTAAGGAGTGCAGCACGCGACAGTCATGTACGATATTTGAATTTTGATAGTAATCAATTAAATCACTTATATAGTTGCAAATAACATGAATATATAATTTATGTTGAAAGAATTTAACTGTTTGTCTACAATATAAATAAATACAGGGAATTTTTCTTTTAGGTAAACATGTACATAACTGTAAATTTTCCGACATGCGTTGTTTTTTTAAAAGAGTTTAATTTGAAGCTTTAAACGAGTGTTTTCCACTCCCAGACTAAGCATGAAGTAAAATTTCGAGTTTATAAAAGCCCGTGAAAATTTGTCGAGGGTCGCGCAGCGACCCGAGACAAATTTTCTGGACTTTTCTAAACTCGAAATTTTACTTCATGCGCCACGCTTATAAAACACTAATTTCAAGGGAGGTTCAAATATACATAAATTTCGCAGTATTTTAGTGTTTTACTTCATGCTTAGTCTGGGAGTGGAAAACACTCGTTCAAAGCTTTAAATTGAACTCTTTTAAAAAATAACGAATATCTAAATATTCAAAGAAAATAATCTGAATTTAGAATACGTATATTTTAAAGAAAAACGCCCTGTATATTCTCATATGGAATATCAAACTAAAAAGGCATCTGTTTCGTTATACAGTTGTATGTATGTCGATAGAAATGAAAATCGTGAATATTTATCCAGTTTACTTGTGTCTTCTGTAATTCAATACCCATTCATTCATTCGCACGGCGCTATGTAAACAAACAAACGCGCTCCGCACTCATCATTTTTTATTATTCGTTGTGATAAAATTTGGCAGGCACTATAAACCAATGCATAGTCAAAAGTACTTTCTGCAATTTTGCTATTTCTGCGCCATATCGTATCCCAGAAACACATAACCAGCAAAAATTGGCCCTCTTAAATAAAAAATGTCTATGAAAATGCATCGGCATATGAATACTTCAAAGACACATTCTTTGTATCGTGCGATCGTTTAAATTATGATTTAGAGGAGGCGGTGTTTTATTTTGTGCGGTTTTCCAGAATGCGAATTGAATGATTGAATAAATTTGAGGTTATGGTTAACTATGTGTTAACAGTAAGTAGTGCCAACTAATTTAAAATTTAAAGCCTACTCTAAATCATGTTTTAAATCGCACGGTACTAGTTTGTGAAAAAACCTTAGTGTGATAAAGAGAGTAAAGATGGATACAGTTAAGTTAAGAAATTGATCGGGGTCAGATGGTAGCTGGAAAACGAAACGAAAACGGCGACTCCGTCTGAAGTCGCCTTCTCGCCGGCTCAGCGCATTTTTTCCCATCCATCCCCAACAGCCCGGATTCGGAATGACTGTGATCGGTCAGCGCGTTTCGTTTTTTCGCTGACTGCGCTTTTGTTTATTACTCAATTATTCGGACAGAAAAAATCGCGCTCGTTCCATTGGCTGCCGAGCTGCTAGTCGTCGTGTGTCTGTTCAGCATTTCGCGGGAGGATCCATCGCGAACATGCAGCGTCGTCTCTGCTCTTTAGACGCTCCTCTTTTTTTTGCCCTGTACACACTCCGAATATTCAGCCGAGGCCGATAACGACTTGCTGCGTACGCTACTATCTGTTTTCTTGTTTAGCTTGCGCTTTTTCCCTGTATTGCTACGTGGGGCTTCATCAGATTAAAATGTGCAAAACGGATTTTCTGCCTAACAGATAACGCGATTTTTTTGTGACTTTTAATCCTGTTGCTCGCACGTATAATACGTAACAATATAATTGCAATATATGCAAAAATATACACTGGCTGCACTTTTTTCACTCCGCCCTCAGCATATTCTACTTTGTATTAATCGGTATTATACAAGCAGTTACTACTAATCTTTTATGTATTTATTAGATAATATAACTGTTATTATTGATATACATACATCGTTCGTTTGTTTTATCGTACTCACTATTAAAATCTCGTAAAGTAACGAAGATGGTTAAGTTAAATTAGACAAAAATTAACAAAAATGAAACTTTTGTCTAATTTAACGTAACCATCTTCGTATACTTTACGAGATTACAATAGTGAGTACGATACAAAAGAAAACTACGTTAACAAATTTCAACTTGCGTCATTTGTTTAGCAAATTAGAGCAATTTATTTTTTAAATATGTAGACCAACAGTATAGTAAGCCCCCATATCCTAACTCGGACCCCAGGCCACGTTGCACAGTGGTGCCAAATCCCGGAAAATTGAAAAAACCTCATATCCATTAAATAAACTGTTCTAAAACAATCTTTTTGGTATCGTGGAATTCAAGTCCATTGGTTTTTAGTAAACAAATAGAGGAAATATAATTTTAGGTTGTCATAATTTAGTTTTGACTTTACAATAAGTTTGATTTACAACTTGATATACGGCAGTTTTTCTTTTAAGTATACATACCCCAATTATGTGCTGTACATGTTTAGATATTCGTTGTTTTTATTTTTTAATGGGTTCAATTTGAAGCTTGAAACGAGTGTTTTCCACTCCCAGGCTAAGCATGAAGTAAAATTTCGAGTTTAGAAAAGCCCCGTGAAAATTTGTCGAGGGTAGCGCAGCGACCCGAGACAAATTTTCTGTGCTTTTCTAAACTCGAAATTTTACTTCATGCGCCACGCGTATAAATCACTAAAATATTGTGAAATTTAGGTATATTCGAACTTTGCTTAAAATCTGTGATTATAAGCGTGGCGTATGAAGTAAAATTTTGAGTTTAGAAAAGCCCAGAAAATTTGTCTTGGGTCGTTGCGCCACCCTCGACAAATTTTCACGGAGCTTTTCTAAACTCGAAATTTTGCTTCATGTTTAGTCTGGGAGTGGACAACACTCGTTTAAAGCTTCAAATTGAACTCTTTTAAAAAAAATAACGAATGTCAGAAAATGTACAGCTTGTGCATGTTTACCTAAAGTTTTCCATGAAGTAACCACATTTAAATTCAGCGCGCATTTGTGACGTAAGCGTTCTCTACCCCCCACTCAATGATTAATGTTATTTATTATTGATACAATATTGAATGTCTATATTCAATAATATTATTGATACAATATTGTACACGTATTGAATATTTATATTAGTGATGGGCAATATCGAGCCTCTCAAGGATCGATCAAGCAATGATCGATCAGTTAAAGTATCGAGCAGATCGATCAAAAGATCGATCGGATCAAAAAGATCGAGCCGCTCGGAAAGATCGAGTCGCTCGGAAAGATCGAGCCGATCAAAAAGATCGAGCCGCTCGGAAAGATCGAGCCAATCAAAAAGATCGAACCGCTCGGAAAGATCGAGCCGCTGGGAAAGATCGAGCCACTCGTAAAGATCGAAAAGATCAAGCCCATCAAAAAGATCGAGCCCATTAAAAAAAAAAACAAGCCAATCGAAAAGTGCGAGCGGCTCGATCATTTGCAAGGATCGAGCGGATCGAGCAGTCGATCTTATTTGATCAAAAAAATACTTGTTATTTAAACACTCGTTACTTAATGAATTAATATAATAAATGTAAATTATGCTTTTTAGTGTAATTACAATTAATATTAAATTTGTAATTAAAAATTGTACAAATACGAAAAAGTGAGGATTAATAAATAAATTGCAGACTAGAATTTTCCCGACCTGCCACAATACAATATTTACATCAGGCCTGGCCAACACAAATTGCTTCGAGGGCCAAAATTAACACTTAGAATGTTTCAAGGGCCGCATCACAGATTTTCTTTTGCTAAATCAATTTCTTTTGATATTCAATTTTTCATTCAGAAATGTTAAAGAATGGTTTTGGCATTTTTGACATTATTAAAAGTTCAGGAATCTAAAATTCCGTTTTGATTGTTTATTTTTGTACAGGGAATTTTTCTTTTCTGTATAGATATTCCTGCGCATATGCTGAAAATTGTTCAAACAAGATTCACGTATGAAATAAGTAGTATATTTTAAACTTCAATTTAAATTAGTGTTTTGTGCGCGTGGCGCATAAAGTAAAATTTCGCGTTTAGAAAAGCCTGAAAATTTGGATTGACTGCTTCGCTTCGCTACGCGATCAATCCATATTTTCAGGCTTCTCTAAACTCGAAATTTTACTTTATGCTTAATCTCGGAGTGGAAAACACTCGTTCAAAGCTTCAAATCGAATTCTTTTAGAAAAACAACGAATATGTATACTTTAAAGAAATCTCCCTGTGCACAGTGATTTTTTTTAGGTCAACATATGCATAAGCTGTAAATGTTGCTACATTCGTTAATACGCTTTGATTAAAACACTTGGTTTGTTTCACTGATTTTAAATCAGTGAAACAAACCAAGTGTTTTAATCAAAGCTGATTTTAAATCAGTGAAACAAACCAAGTGTTTTAATCAAAGCGTATTAATTAAATATGTTTCACCACGGGTTAAGTGAGAAATTAATTCATCATACATTCGTTGTTTTTGAATGAGTTCAATTTGAAGCTTATACAAGTGTTTTCCACTTCCAGACTAAGCATGAAGTAAAATTTCGAGTTTAGAAAAGCCCCGTGAAAATTATTAACAGATTTCAAGTAAAGTTCGAATATGCATAAATTTCACAAAATGTTAGTGTTTAATACGCGTGGCGCATGAAGTAAAATTTCGAGTTTAGAAAAGCCCAGAAAATTTGTCTCGGGTCGCTGCGCGACCCTCGACAAATTTTCACGGGGCTTTTCTAAACTCGAAATTTTACTTCATGCTTAGTCTGGGAGTGGAAATACTCGTTTAAAGCTTCAAATTGAACTTAAAAAAAACCAAGGAATATCTAAAGATTTACAATGGCCTGAATTTGGAATACGTATACTTAACAGAAAAACTCTCTGTACATTATTTTCTGTTTCTACATTATTTTTATTTTATAGAAACAGAATATAATGTACAGGGAGTTTTTCTATTAAGTATACGTGTTCCAAAACATTTTATTTTCTGTGTATATTATAATTAACAAAATAAAATGTTTATGTGATTTTCTGTATACATTTTGCCTGCAAATGTTAAATAATAGACGCAAAATAAAAGTAATTTATTTACTTTGAAAGTTTACGAATTACCTATTTAGTCAAACTAAATAATGTGATCGTTCAATGATACCTCCTAGGCCGATCGATTCGCTCGAAAATAGCTCAAAATCGCTCTATAGCATGCAGCTAGAGTACCTCAAACCGTATAACTTGAACAATTGTTTCGAGCCGACCGATTTGATCAATCTGCTCGGGCTGATTGATCAATCGACTAGCTCGACACATTCGAAAAGATGGAGCTGCCTGAAACGATCGAGTCGCTCGAAAAGATCGAGCCGATCGACACGATCAAGAAGATCGAACCGATTAGAAAGATCGAATTGATCAAAAAGATCGAGCCGAGCAGAAAGATCGAGCCGATCGACAAGATCGAGCCGATCAAATAGATCGAGCGGCTCGATCGCTTGCAAGGATCGATCAATCGATCTTTTTTGATCGATCTTGCCCATCACTAATTTATATTGACGGATGAATGATATTACATATAAGTTTATTAATTTCCAATTACAAATAAAAACATTCCTGGATGAGTCATATCAAACCAAACAAAATTTTCTTGGCTTTTCTAAACTCGAAATTTTACTTCTACGCGACCAAACCAAATTTTAAGGCTGTTCTAAACACGAAATTTTACTTCATGCTCAACCTGGGAGTAAAAAACACACGTTTGAAGCCTAAATTGAACTATTAAAAAAAATGTATGCACATGCATACTTAAAAGAAAACATCGTTGTATATGTAGGTTATATGAGTGTAGGTCTTAGAAGAAGTGGTTATATATTTTGAGATATACATTTAAATAAATGACAAAATAAATAAAATTTCACTTCATTTAAACAAACTTTAATAACTTTCAAGGTTGCAAAAAGTTGCACGTGAGTTTTTGAGGGTTTGTAGATTAAACCCCAAATTCTTTAAAATTAAGGAGTCTTGTTATATTGTCTAGTGAACCTGCATTAAAAGATTTATTTTAGATGTTTTTGAACGAAAGAATACCTTAGATTATGCACAATAAAAATGTAAACAACGCATTATATAGAAACATCACGTAAAACTATAGGAATATTTTGAAAATACATGTAAAAATCTAGTTCATTTAAGTATTTATTAACGGATAATTCCATTGTTATTACAAAAAAATACAAATATGATATAACCAATATTACTATAACTAAACTATAATTATTAATATGATCAGCGAACATATCTAAAATAAAAATAAACATGTAATATAATAAGAAACGAACGTTTACAAAAATGAATTAAACTAAATTAAATTTTGAAAGTATTCGGCAATTGTTAAAGTATTCGGCAGCGTGTCAAATAAAGGGGTATGCTGAGCTAATAAAACAATATTTTAATTATTAGAAGATTTCTCTGCGTCATTCTAAACATTACAAACTACAAATAAAATGAAACTACTTCTTAAAAAAGCCACGTTCATAATTCGGGTTTTTTCCACCTCGGCACCACTTCGTGTTGTCTAACGGGCTTCCCATCTTAGGGATGAGGACAGCATGATACCAATAAAAAAAATGGTGATGTCTTTTTGTGTTAGAGATATGATGTGATTTAAATATTAACAATATGGAAGAGTCTCAAACAAAATTTGCTTTAACTACTTTTTTTATTATTATTAAAATATTTACAATAGTTATTTTTGCATTTTTTTTATTATTCTCGGTAAATATTTATCCATCATATCTCAGTAGTTTTAACTTTACTTGAAATTAGTGTTTTATACACGCATGAAGTAAAATTTCGAGTTTAGCAAAAACCTGAAAGTTTGGTTTGGTCGCGTAGCGCTAAACATAACCTATTTTATTCTCGCTCTAATGTATGTCGTAAATAGCTCAATATTTGACAGTTTTCGAAGTATGACATACGTTTAAATGTTCCTCATATTTTGACGTTATTACTCTCCAACCCTAGTTACGTTGTTTCTTCATCTCATTTTATCTTTGTCCTTGTAGTGATTTCATTGGCTACTAATGCAAGTCTATATATTTATCAATCGATTCTCTTGTCTCTAGTTTTTTTAATTAATATTATTAGCTTTTCTGCTCGATTCTGACTCTGTCCTACAACATAAATATTAGTTGGACACAGTCACAATAAAGCAGAAAAAAAATATTTATAGTAAAATTTCTACCTTATGCACTGTAGAAAAAATGTTGTTTGTATTTTGTGCGAAAAATCAGTATGTTATTTTGATGCAAATGCAGTCTTGATGCGTCAAAAAACACTGATTTTGCGCACATAATATAAAAAAATCATTTCACGGAGTCAGATTTGAGCTGAATAGTTGAAAAAGTGCTAATTGCTGCTCGGGTGGCTGAAAAAAAAAACGATTGGAGAAAGTAGCGTGACCGCCAACATTCGATATTATAATTTCTATTTTAATTGCTAATTATCGTTTTATTGGCGCCAAGACCATTTCATGTCTAATTATCAGACATGAACTTTTATCCGCTTGAAGAAACGATCAATTGAAAATACTTGTCCGTCCGGCTAGCGGCTGGGGACCTGTTTCCCACGAGTCTCTCTACCTCTGTGTCAACATGAAGGCGAATTGTATTTTTCAATTTCAATTTTCGAGGTAATGAAATAAATAATGTGTGTACAATATAATGACATTAATTATAGGAAGCTTATAATAATAATGATGTAACTTTTATCTTCATGTCTTATCAATTTCAAATATACCTCAAAATTTATTATACAGGGATTTTTTTTTAATTATACATATCCTGATGTTTATGCTGTATAAAAATACAAAAGCACCAATATAGAACAGAATTGAATTTGAATTTAAACTCTGTTCGTGAAACCAGAAAACAAATATCAAAATTGAATTTGTGTTCAGTATTCCGACACCAAAGAAGAGGTGCTAGAAACTACAATTAGGGAGTGGCAACACGAATGGGAAATAGATACAGGGAAAGCGAACTGGACTAAAAGAATTATAAAAAACATAGGGGCCTAGATCAGAAGAAAACATGGGAACACAGACTACTACCTGACGCAACTCCTAGGGGGCCATGGAAGCAACGGTGTCTATCTCCGGAGATTCCAACTCCGAGAAGAAGAAGACTGTCCGTATTGTAAGGAGAGAGACTTTGTTGAGCATGCTTTCTTTCAGTGCCCTAGATGGTAGAAATAAAGGGCAGAAATAGAGGAAATGGGACGTTTCATCGCCGGGCCAGTTCATCGCCTGGCCAGTTCATCGCCGGGCCAGTTCATCGCCGGCTGTTTCATCGCCAGGCCAGTTCATCGCCAGGCCAGTTCATCGCCAAGCCAATTACGATAAGATATGTCAGGATAGGTCAGGATAGGTTAGGATACGTTAGGATAGGTTAGGATAGGTTAGGATAGATTAGGATAGGTCACGATAGGTTAGGATAGGTCAGGATAGGTTAGGATAGGTTAGGATAGGTTAGGATAGGTCAGGATAGATCAGGATAGGTTAGGATAGGTTAGGATACGTCCTACGTGGTCACACCGCCAAAATTTAACACATTGGTCAGACTTACTGTTTTTGTCAAAAATATACATATGTCCCCCGTGGATAAACTTTTCTTTCATTCTTTTGGTCAAAATTTGTGTTTCCATACTTGCGAATAGTAAACCTTAATCTGAGTTGCACTCAATGACATATATCAAAAAATGACAGGATTCTCATTCGATTTTTATTAAGTTTGAGTAACGATTACTTGGTTATAAAACCTAATATTAAATTAGTGGACAATTTCCAGAATTGGATAATATTTGAAATTATATCATTAGATATGATCTTTCTTTCAAAATTTATTTTATAAAAATATTGGCGATGAACAGGCCTGGCGATGAAACGGCCGGCGATGAACTGGCCCGGCGATGAAACGGCGGCGATGAATCGGTGGCGATGAATCGGCGGCGATGAAACGTCCTAGACCGAGAAATAGAGGCATATACAAATGCACAGCTTATTCCATAGTCGAAACCATGCTAGAAAAGGAAGAAAACTGGAAAAAGATACACCAATGGGTGAGGAAATGTGTAAGGGAAAAAAAGAAAAAGAGCAAGACGTCAAGAAAAAAAAAACGGAATAAAAAGAAAAGAAAAAGGAATGAAGTTATTGCCATTAGGAATTTCTGTCAAACGGTTTTTTTTAGTGCGGTCGGGCGAACCCTAACTCGGGCAAGCACCAATCCCACTCTTAGAGCCTTAGGCGGAGTCAGAATACTCCCCACAGACGGACTTTAAGGTCCTCGTCAGTGAGGTCCCGACCCAGTGCTAAGGAACATTATCGTCATTGACGATGCCACTATGGAGCATTAGATGGCGTTAGCTATCGAATCTATTAATAGTTTTCACATATTGGCTTGATAGAGTCAGAAATGTTCAGTATTCCTCAGCACTGGGTCGGGACCACATTGACGAGGACCTTGAAGTCAGAAACGCGTTTGTGGGTACCTAGTGCCGGAATACTGAACAAACAGAGTTTAGCTCGTTCGTGGACGAAACAGTGACCTCTATATGCACATTGTGCATTCGTGTCATTGATGATGCCACTATGGAGCATTAGATGCCACTATGGAGCATATGGATTGCTCAATTGATCAATCTAGGTTAAATAATGTGTCCGATCATCAGATGTGCTTGGATGATTCTTAGTAACTTAGCTTTAATTATACCAGTATAAACATATTTTGTATGTTCTGCAATCTTAAAGGCTCAAATTAGAAAATCACTAAACTTCGTGTAAGCTGTGTAAAAAAAAAAGTTCAATGCTTTTTTCTTCCATCCTTAATCTGATTTTTGCTTATGCTATCTTTCTATTCTGGGAAATTAATATATTATCAATTTTTCATTGTTTTATTCACCGGTCTATATATATTTTTAATAATAGTACCCTCGACAAAACGCTTTAATATCCGCTTCCGGCGGTCTACGCGTTACTAAATCGCTCCTGATTGTCACATTTAAAACCGTCATGCTCGAAAATCCCACCAAATGGAAAAACTTGGCAGTGTTTCCTGGTTAATGTGCGTGTCACTATGTGATGTCGAACACTTGAAAATAATTACTTTTGCATAAAAACAAAAACAAAATAGATTTTTTCATATATAGTTCCAGGTGAATAATCTCTTTAGATAATAATAGGTCTTTATTTCCACAATGTTACAATTTTTATATGATAATTAGAGCTTAAATAATAAATTAGAATTATTAAAAATCATATGCCATTTTATACAGTCGTATTCCAGTGCTGAGAGTCGAACTCAAACATATTTGTATGTACTGTTATTACCTCTTGCATTATAGTCTATTTCTTTCTTCTTGCACTTCATATGTGACTCTAAGGCGAATATTTTTAAATACTATACAATACACAATTAGATCGACATTTATCTTTATGCAGCATTATCTTTGGGTGCAGCTATTTTTTATAACATCGTTGCCATAGTCAGTGTGAACGCTGATGGTGGGCTCACGGGGGTGGTTCTCAAGAAGGCGAGAAGAGGTTAAAGTAACGGGTTTATTTACACTTATACAGAGAGTTTTATGTAACACCGAACATACTAAAATGTACTCAATGTTAATTTTCCTATGTTCGATGTGTACTGGGACGCATCAAAGCATTGAGTGCGATGTGATTGACTACGATTTCTAATTGTAATATAGTCAACCTAATTTACACTCTTCCCTTCAAAAATAAATGAAATCTGTCAGTTATCGCAAGCAATATTTGCTGTTCTAGAACTTGAAGCAGACGTAGACGAGAGAGACGGAGAGTTAAACATATCAATATTGTATACAAAGGAGGAAAATATTATTCTGGTAAACTTATACCATGGAAAAAACAGTTCAAGAAATTCCCATGATTTATTTTCTGTTCAATCAGACTACCATTTATTTCAACCATTTCGAACCTTCCAGAACAGTTTGTTTGGATAAATTTCACAAGCGAGGAGTTAGAATTCCGTCGATATTATCGAGAGAGATGAAATTAAACAATTTCTGTTATGTCGAAGTGTCTACTAATATGCTATTGCAAAATCATTTAATATTTAAAAATCCTTTGTACTTAGGAGTTCTACAAGAATTTAAGTTTAGATAACACAAATTCCAACATTACTAGTTGCTGTATAAAAACATTAAACGATAACATTTTTGTAAAATTGTATTCAATATGTTAAATTAAACAACGAAATGTTGCCAAAAATTGTGTTTACTGATGAAGCGTTTATATCTTCTTACCTTCTTTAACTAGTATTTTACTGATTAAAAATATAATAAAAGTTGATAAACATTCCGTTGTACTAAAATATTCATAATATAACATATTGTGGTTGACATAATAATTGACAAATTTAATTTATTTTTGACGTGAAGAGTCTACATTGGGGTTGACTATATTACCATTAGAAATCCTAGCCAATCACATCGTACTCAATGCTTTGATGCGTCCCAGTACACATCGAATATAGGAAAATTAACATTAAGTACATTTTAGTATGTTCGGTGTTCCATAAAACTCTCTGTATATACAGTCGATCTTTACAATGTGGTAGTCGAGGAGCCCTACAATCAGTGCGCACCAAGGGTGGCACATGCGCTTTGACAGTCAGGTTTTAGAAATCTATGACTGGTTATATTATATGTTCTTCGTTTCCAGAGACGACTTAAGTTAGTTTGACCCTAACATTTTAAATTTAGAATATCATTTTAATCACATTAAAACTGCATATTTCCAAGTGGAAATGGCAAACTATATGCAACACAAATTACTTAGAACTAATCCAACGGAGCCGACCTCATTCACTCACATAAACAAAATATTCAATACTCCACAAACAAACTTCTCTGCGAAATTTTCCCGCGATCCATCACAAGTTTGCATTATAAATACGAAAACTTTCCGCTCTGCCGTTATTTTATTTTTTCGCTCTGCGGGCGTATGTAAATTACGCGCTAGCTGCCGTAATGACACATTCCGGGCAAAACTTTCAAATCCGCGCTTTTATAACGCCCTCGACAAAAGTTGAGAAACTGCGCGCCAATCTTTAATTACGCCTCCCCATCGATTAACCACTTGGGATAATTACTTCGATCGGCCAGGTTGTGTGTTGTGCCATTGTGCAAAGATAACGAGACGCATAAAATATCACGGTTACGGCTTTTAGCTGCAATAAACCGAGCAGCGCCTATCGGGGAAGTTTACAGCGTATCAAAACCAATATCGCCAGATAAGTTTGAATGCGGCGCTGCAGTGAGAAATGGGCAGTGATTAGCTTCAGTGCATAAAGCTAACAGAGTATTGAATTAACTGAGAACTATGTACCTATAGATAATGTATCAGGTTAAATTGTCGTGATATAGTAAAAACTTTCAAAATGTGTTTATTTGTTCATTATGCCATTCATATATTATGAAAATTGAAATATACCTGTAAAAGTAACGGGAATTTCCTTATAACTTTTTTATTAATCAATATTTTCACACCAAATTTCGATCACCTTCAAAGTAATTCCGATTGACTGTAATCAAGGGGAGCCAATGCTTATGGGAGAACTGGAAATCGAGTAGAAAAGGATGGACTATGGTCAGCATATGGGGCATGTGTAAGACAGACGACTATATACACCAATCACCGGTCTCGATTCTGGATGCAGCATCCAAACGAAGTTACCAAATTTTATACAGAGACTGGCTAACTAGATATATATGAACTGGTTTACCGTAGCGTTGGGTTAATTGTGACGATCGTGTGATCAATCCATAAGCCGTAATTTGGGAGTTTATAGTGTGCAAAATGCAGAGATTGTGAATTTAAATATATCATGTCATATGCAGCGTGTTGATGAATTGTAGGGACACACTTCTAGGGCTTGCAAAACACAACAAAGGTAACAACTTTTGTTAATAAATGTGAGTCAATGTTTATGGGAGAGGAGAAAAGGAGAGACTATGGTCAGAATGTGGGCTACGAGTAAGACAGATAGACCAATCACAGGTCTCGATTCGGGATGTAGCATCCAAACGCAGTTACCACATTTTATACAGAGATTGGCTAGCTGGATATATCGTTTTTCCATTATTTAAAACAGTTAGTAAATTCACTTATTGTTATGTTCTTTAGTCCTTCCAGCGATATTTGTTTCACCTCCTCTACAATCCCAAAACGTTTTCCTTTTATGTCCCTTTTGAGTCTAGGGAACAAAAAGAAGTCACAGGGGGCCACAGGTCTGTATTCACAAACCTGCGGCCTATTCAGGGGGCAATTGGTGTCATGTCGTTTTTTTTTTTCCCACAGACAGGGCAGTGTGGGTAGGTGCGATGTCGGGGTATAAGAACCAATATCCTGTGCATTAAAGATCCGCCCTTTTCTTCCAGATTTACTCCCTCAGCCTTCTCAAAAGCACTAAGTAGAATTGTTGATTGGCCGTTTGGCCTGGAAGAACAAACTCCGCGTGCACAACTCCTCTGCAATCAAAGAAACCAATGAGCATTGTCTTGATGTTTGATTTTTTAGGTCAAGACAGGCCTGAAGTCGACACTTCCTTTGGTCGTCAGTGAGAAGGCGAGGAACAAGTTTGGTTGCACCTCTCCTCATGTGCAAATCTTCAGATAAAAACCTCTGAATTGAACTCCATGAAACTCCGGACATCTCACAAAGTTAATCAATGACAACGGTCTTCACAAACAAGAGTGTTGATTCTTTTAACATTGTTGTCGCCCAGAACGAGGTTAGACTTCAATCGATATCTCTAAATTCTTGAAACGCGAAAACTAGTCGTAGACACGTGTTATACTTATGGCATCATCCCCATACGCTGTTTTAAGCATCACAAGGGTATCCGCTGGCATTTTCCCTAACAGAAAATAAAATTTCACAGCCGCGCGTTGCTCCCGGCAGTCAGTCATCTTACGTTTTCGCCGGAACGGAAAAAGTTGTTTTACTGACAAAAATCCCATGGATAAGGGTAGCACTCACAGCGACCAGACTTCGCACACTGACTCAGGGAGAGTCACTGCTAAGAACCCTATCCCTTACTGCGCCTTGCCCACAACGCCCCATTTCCGTTACTTTTGGCCCCCCCTTCGTATATACACCTTAGATGTTATAATATTCTAGCTTCAACAGCTAATATCTGTGCAATATATCGGCAGTAAAAAGTTAGATATACCTTAGGTATCAAAAGTTTCTAGGTCCATCAGCTTGTATCTGTGGCATCTATGGAGAGTATTAGTGGTGTAATCCCGGGATCCCGTTAAAAAAAACCCGAGATTTAAAAGTCCTAATCCCGGGATCTCGTAATAAATTACAAAAATCAAAAATACTCTTTTTATTGACAATAATTGTTTTTATTTTTTTTAATAATACAAATTATTTTATTATTATTATTTATCGCAAGACTTGGCAACTCCGCGGTGTTCGAGTCCGCACAATGGCTGATATACAGGGAATTTTTCTTTTAAGTATCGATATGCACACCCTTTTTTTAAAGAGTTTAATTTAAAGCTTAAAAGAGTGTTTTCACTCCCTAAGCATGAAGTAAAATTCCGAGTTTAGAGAAGCCTGAAAATTTGGTTTGGTCGCTTTTCAGGCTTTTCTAAACTCGAAATTTTACTTCATGCACCACGCGTATTAAACACTGAAAACACTAAGATCTTGTGAGCAAGTGAACTTCACTTGAAATCAGTGTCTTGTACGCGTGGCGCATGAAGTAAAATTTCGAGTTTAGAAAAGCCTGAAAATTTGGTTTGGTCGCTCCGCGCTTCGCGCCACGCAACCAAACCAAATTTTCAGGCTTTTCTAAACTGGAAATATTACTTCATGCTTAACCTGGGAGTGGAAAACACTCGTTTAAAGCTCAAATTAAAGCCTTTTAAAAAACAACGAATATTGGAACGTTTACAGCATATAATTGGGATATGTATACTTAAAAGAAAAACTCCCTGAATGTATGGTATTCGGTAATTAACCGGATTTGTTATTTGTTTTATATAGAGAGTTGATTTTCAAAGAATAAGAATGGATTTGTAGATTTATGTTTGAATCATGTGAACTCATGTGCTGATTCTGTAATTGTAAATTGAAACCTTTCTTTCATACATATCATTTCAAATGTTATTGGTTATGTTACCATTATTTGTGTATTTTATATTTGAATCGCTTATTGCTAAAAGGGACCATGCGATTGTTTGAAACATTTGTACTAATGGTTTTAATTTTTCGGGACTAGTCCCGGGATCCTGAGATTACTTGACCATTGTTTCGAAAATCCCGGGATTGGCACCCCTAGTGAGTATACAAATATAAATCATTAAAATGCATAGGGAAGTTAATAGCTATTACTTTTAAACTAGCGATTTACAGATTAGTTCTTAAGAATTCATGTTTCACGTGTTTCCTAGTTCGTCCCTTGATCTGCAGTATTGAGAAAGCAAGTCATTTCGACAAGCATACCATCTGATCCTAGGTTTAAATCGTTGATATATGTGATCGAAAAAATAAAGGTCAAACTGGGAGCCACTCCGGCAAGTTGAGTATGTAAGGCGAGCATCTTGCCGTTGAATGCATTGTCGGAAGATAGCACAAGCAGAAGCTAGAGGCACCATCCCTGCCTGAATAATACAAACGCTCGCCGCCCAAGTATTCAGCGCGCTTGTCAAATGCTTAACTTTTCAGTGGCTCATTACGAATCACTTTATTCCGATGCAGGAGCATAGAAGTAGTGGAATGAAATGTTTTAGTATAAAACAACTAAAATTCCCACAAAAGAGTACACACTGAAAATAGGTGCGAAGAAGTTCTTTTAATGGAAGGACTACTGACATAATTACAACAGTCACCTTCGGGCATAGTATTAATGGATTTCTCAGCAGGATCCCCGTCAGAATTGGGAGAATATTGAGCTATATACATCATCTTTATTCAGACATAACTTATATACTGTACATAGAAATAAATATAATAAATGAATTTGTTAGTACGTCCGTGTCTGGGCTATCGACCATAAGTCTTTCTGCCGAGAAATTAATTTTCATAGATTTGATTAGATGTTCTGATAAAATTATATGTAGGCCAAAAAATTAATCGTCATCAATTCTTTCGACATCATTCCCCCATTTTTCCCATCCGAATAGATACATTAATACCCGCTGATCTATCGATCCCCTTCCACTTCCAGCCGACGCAGCGAAAACCCCCTTATAAACGACTTGATTTATACGAATTATAATCCACCCCCGAAATTTATTAAATATAAATTCCCGTTTATCTCCCCCGCGCTCTCCGCAGACGTAAGGGCGCCGATATACTTGCGAATCCGGCGGCGTCCCTTAACTTATCAGACGCGCGGCATGAATACGCGAACACTTTCCGCAGATGAACTTGCCGCTATGTCATAGTTATATCATTTGCTCGGCACACGGTTTTATCGTAGGCCATACGTTGCAGACTGCGGGCCCAGAATTTCGGATCGGGGGCGCGGGTCGGATTCCGGACGGGTCGCATTTTCGCGCCGGTGTCACGTGCATAAAGTTTTCCGGAATACTGGCGGTAGTAAGTAATAACTTCGTTTTATTTGCGCCGCTGACACATTTTATCTTCGTGACAAAATGAAAAACGTTCCACAGTACCGCAGTAAAATGCAAAGTGAATTGTTGATAACTTCTGTAGGGGAAATGTAAAAATGTTTCTCTTTCATTGTAACATGATAAAATGTTTATTTAAGGTACAAGATAATAAATTTGAGAGTAATTCACAATAATTATACAAATAAATAACAGAGCTGGGCAGGATTCGAATCATTCAGGATTCGATTCCCGGATTCGAATCCTTTTAGAGGATTCAACAGAGGTATTCGAATACTTTAGTGAAAACGGATTCATGATCCGGATTCTTTACATTTTTTTAAAAGGATTCGTATTCGAATCCAGACGTAGATGATTCGAATCCTTATAAAAGGCTTCGAATTCTTATAAAAGGATTCGAATCCTTATAAAAGGATTCGAATTCTTATAAAAGGATTCGAATCCTTATAAAAGGAATCGAATCCTTATAAAAGCATTCGAATCCTCATACACGGATTGAAATCCTCCTAAATAATTCGAATCATCGCTATTCAGGCTGGGATTCGAATTCGATTAATTCAAATAGTTAAATATTCTAATATGAATATTTAAATCACTTAATTATTCATATTTGAATATAAATATTGAAATTTTCGAATAATTTAAATATTTGTGAATGGATATTTGGTTACTTAACCATGAAAAATATCCAACGTTAATAGTATATTTTTAACTTCACTTGGAATCAGTGTTCTATACGCGTGGCGCATGAAGTAAAATTTCGAGTTTAGAAAAGCCCCGTGAAAATTTGTCTCAGGTCGCTGCGCGACCTGAGACAAATTTTCTACGCGGGGTTTTTCTAAACTCGAAATTTTACTTCATGCTTAGTCTGGGAGTGGACAACACTGGTTCTTAGAAGTTTCAAATTGAAGGATCACTCTAGATTACTAAGTTTATTACCATTTTACAAAGGCTACAGCTCGAAGGACCAACCATGGTCTTCGGAGACCGAAGGACTGCAGGGAATCGAAGATTTTTTACAAGAAAACAACGAATATCTGAAGGTTTACAGCGCGTGGCGCATGAAGTAAAATTTCGAGTTTAAAAATAAATTTGAATCTATTATTTGCAACCAGTAATATTTTATTCCATCAGTTTCTATTAACAAAAATGTACATTTACCGACTAAATATCTGATTACATAATGATTTTAATTAATGACGATATATGTGTTATTGAACTTCATTTTAAATCTGTGTTTTATACGCGTGGCGCATGAAGTAAAATTTCGAGTTTAGAAAAGCCCCGTGAAAATTTGTCTCGGGTCGCTGCGCGACCCTCGACAAATTTTCTACGCGGGGCTTTTCTAAACTCGAAATTTTACTTCATGCTTAGTCTGGGAGTGGACAACACTCGTTCTTAGAAGTTTCAAATTAAAGGATCACTCTAGATTACTAAGTTTATTACCATTTTACAAAGGCTACAGCTCGAAGGACCAATCATGGTCTTCAGAGACCGAAGGACTACAGGGAATCGAAGTTTATTTACAAGAAAACAACGAATATCTTAAGGTTTACAGCATGGATAGGAAAGAAAACATCCAATTTTGAAAAAATATCGAAGTTGTGTTGATTTTCAGTGCGTTTTCAACTTCACTTTAAATCAGTGTTTTATACGCGTGGCGCATGAAGTAAAATTTCGAGTTTAGAAAAGCCCCGTGAAAATTTGTCGAGGGTCGCTGCGCGACCCTCGACAAATTTTCTACGCGGGGCTTTTCTAAACTCGAAATTTTACTTCATGCCTAGTCTGGGAGTGGACAACACTCGTTTGAATTTTAAATTTAACTTTTTTAAAAAACCGACGTATGTAATAAATCATTCATTGAAATCATAGAAAAAGATTCAAAATTTTATCTAAAATTAACGTTTAGAGTTAACTTTATAATTTGGTCGGCGCTTAATGGGTGAATATTCTATTCCTAAAAAAAACCGTTTTTATTTAATATTAAAGATGCATTTAATACAATACAAATTGTGAATAAATCGACATAAATCTAGAAATATCGAAAATCTCGACATGTAGAAAATCTTGACGGTCCACTCCCAGACTAAGCATGAAGTAAAATTTTGAGTTTAGAAAAGCCCCGCGTAGAAAATTTGTCGAGGGTCGCGCAGCGACCCTCGACAAATTTTCACGGGGCTTTTCTAAACTCGAAATTTTACTTCATGCGCCACGCGTATAAAACACTGATTTGAAGTGAAGTTGAAAACGCACTGAAAATCAACACAACTTCGATATTTTTTCAAAATTGGATGTTTTCTTTCCTATCCATGCTGTAAACCTTAAGATATTCGTTGTTTTCTTGTAAATAAACTTCGATTCCCTGTAGTCCTTCGGTCTTTGAAGACCATGATTGGTCCTTCGAGCTGTAGCCTTTGTAAAATGGTAATAAACTTAGTAATCTAGAGTGATCCTTTAATTTGAAACTTCTAAGAACGAGTGTTGTCCACTGACAGACTAAGCATGAAGTAAAATTTCGAGTTTAGAAAAGCCCCGCGTAGAAAATTTTCACGGGGCTTTTCTAAACTCGAAATTTTACTTCATGCGCCACGCGTATAAAACACAGATTTAAAATGAAGTTCAATAACACATATATCGTCATTAATTAAAATCATTATATAATCAGATATTTAGTCGGTAAATGTACATTTTTGTTAATAGAAACTGATGGAATAAAATATTACTGGTTGCAAATAATAGATTCAAATTTATTTTTAAAGGATTTGTATCCGTGATTCAAAAATGAGGATTCGAATCTTTGATTCGAATCATATTTTTCACTTACGAATCCTTTATTCGAGTATTCGTGATTCGAATCATATTAGGTGATTCGAATCCTGTTTTTGAGGATTCATCCCAGCTCTGATAAATAATTACATCCTTAACTAATTACATAATTACTGTTAGTTGTTGAAACTCCATAATATCACTTTAATAAAACACTAAACAACTAAACAAATTAAGTGTTTTATTAAAGTGAAATTACATAATTATTACATGGTGGCGACCAATTTCAAATGTTCAAAGGAAAAACTCAGGGAAATTTCACGTTTCAGATTAGTCGCCACCATGTATGATGTACACATCACCATTTTTTAAGTTGTTTATCATATTTGGTATCAGAGCTGAACAAGAATCGAATCATTTAGGATTCGATTCCCGGATTCGAATCCTTTTCGAGGATTCAAAAGAGGTATTCGAGTACTTTAGTAAAAACGAATTCGTGATCTGGTTCTATTAAAAGGATTCGTATGTGAATCCAGAGGTAGGTGATTCGAATCCTTATAAAAGGATTCGAATCCTCATAAAGGATTCAAATCCTCCCAAATAATCGCTAATAAGACTGGTATTCGAATCCGATTAATTTAAATAGTCGAATATTCTAATATGAATACTTGAATCACAAAATTATTCATATTTAAATATGTTTTTTAACGCATAATGAATTATCGAAAATTTAAATATTTGAAATTTTCGAATAATTCAATATATGTGAATCCATATTCGGTTACTCAAACTTGAAAATGTTCTGCCCTTATAGTATATTCTTAACTTTACTTGAAACCAGTGTTTCATACGCGTGGCACATGAAGTACTATTTCGTTTTTCATTTTTAATATAGCCGTCAGTTTTTAATAACCAAAATGTTCAAAACCTAATTATTTACAGATTAAATATCTGATTATTTAATTTTAGTAAATAATGATATATGAGTTATTGAACTTCAGGATAAATCAGTGTTTTATACGCGTGGCGCATGAAGTAAAATTTCGAGTTTAGAAAAGCCTCGTGAAAATTTGTTTTCATGCTTAACCCGGGTAGTGGAAACACTCATCAGAGTTTTAAATATTTTATTAATACCCTATATCTGATAAACCTCTGAAAAATGGTTACATTCTGTTGTAAAACCATCTAGATCAGTGGTCTCCAAACTACGGCCCGCGGGCCAAATCCGGCCCGCGACTTGCATGAATCCGGCCCGCCATTGTTTGTAATTTTTTTGTAAATGTCATATTTTGAAATATTGTAACAATTGTTCCTTAAATTTTTCATAATTTTATAAAATTAATCGGATCTTGGCCGACTTTATTATGTAGAATTGTATTTGTGGCCCGCGAAGAAGATAGTTTGGAGACCCAGGATCTAGATGATTTTATATAGAGTAATATTTTCTCGTAAAGTTGAAAATAAAAAAGTGTTCCACCTATCCTGGGACAATCTGTATGTATACTTAACAGAAAATTATTTGTACACTTGGTTACCATACTTTCTTGTCATGTGTAAGATATTTATATCATAACATTATTAAATTAACAAAATTGATCTTTTTGGGTATACTTTTAAGTAGCGATTCTTTTCAAGTAATTTCAGTTGTAGAATGAACTTATATTTTAATTATTTTCAATTTGTAAACATATTTTGTCCTTAAATAAATAACCAACAGATTTTAAATTTTTCTACAAGTCTGGGTCTTGGTAATAAACAATTAAAGTCGAGTTTATTTTTATCCGTCCACTTGTAAAAGGTGAATATTGATAATTTCGTAACCGTCATTAAACTAGTCTTGGCAATAATATCAATCTTAGGTGAAGGCCTTTAAAAAATAATTTACAGCAATAAATAATTGTGAAAATTAAATCTAAAATATCTGGTATGGAAAATTACTAATATTTTTAATATTGATACTTTTCACTATGATGTGATGTATTTAAACTAACAAGTGTCTTCCACTCCCAGACTAAGCATAAAGTAAAATTTCGAGTTTAGAAAAGCCCCGCGTAGAAAATTTGTCTCGGGTCGCGCAGCGACCCGAGACAAATTTTCACGGGGCTTTTCTAAACTCGAAATTTTACTTCATGCGCCACGCGTATAAAACACTGATTTATCCTGAAGTTCAATAACTCATATCATCATTTACTGAAATTAATTAATCAGATATTTAATCTGTAAATAATTAGGTTTTGGACATTTTTGTTATTAAAAACTGACGGCGATATTAAAAATGTTAATGGTTGCAAATAATAGATTCAAATTTATTTTTAAAGGATTTGTATCCGTGATTCAAAAATGAGGATTCGAATCATATTTTTCTTTTAAGAATTCTTTATTCGAATCATATTAGGTGATTCGGACTCGTAATTTGAATCGTGTTTTTGAGGATCTATCCCAGCTCTGTTTGGTATCATGCTGCCCTTAACCCTAAGATATCATTACTTTATTGGCAGCTGCTCTAAAGAGCAGTTCGTCCGAAACATTGCCTAAGGTTCTTCCTTCAACCACGACGTTCTTCTTCTTGGGCACCGCTATTCTTTGATTTGTCCTTGTATTAAGGTATTTAGCTGGTTGTCTTATTACATGACTGAAATAGGATAATTTTCTGATTTTCAAGGTATTGAAAATGTGATGGGTTACTATAATACTCAAGTGTATTATAATAAATATCTAATCATAAATCATTGTATTCCTAATAATACAAAATCCAATCAATGTTATAAATGTTGGAATTTAACCCTAATAGTTATAAATATTGTGCTGCTTTATCTTTGCTGCAGCTCCTTTAATAAATAATGATGTTGGAAGCACTCACTTCATTATAAAAGTTGTATACTATTCATTACCTACATGAAAATTACAAAATTTTAAACTTTTCTACATTACCCATGAAAATAACATAAATAACCTTTACATCCAAAAAGGTCAGAAACAGACGGTTATCATGGGACCGATTCAGAAATTCCGAAAACGAGCGCTAGGTTTTCACTTCGGTCCCACAGCACGCATCTTATCATAACAGACATGAATAAATAAATAACAGACGGTGCGTATGCATTTATAAATCCTCCAAAATTGATTTGCATGATTTATACGCGCATTCCGAAAGAAGAAATAAGTTATAATTAAACAGTCGGGGCCGAGGTACTAAAGCGTAATGTTGCAACGGCCTGCATAAATATTCATGGGGCTCTTTGAATTAATCCGGGGGAAATAAATTTGTTCGCGACGGAGAGGAAAAAATAAAGAAGAGCGATCGATGGCTCTCGCGCGCTCTTACTCGGGAAAATTGTATTTGGGATGACGTATATGTTTTCGAAGAACGTAAAAAGCGTAGTAAATAATTTTGTACATGTATTATGTACATTTTTGAATCGAGTTTCAGCGTGCTGACTCCCACGCGGCCACACCATTCAACCAAGGGGAGCCAATGCTTATGGGAGAACTGGGAATCGAGTAGAAAAGGAAAGAGTACGGTCAAGATGTGGGGCACGAGTAAGACAGACGACTATATACCCCAATCACCGATCTCGATTCTGGATGCAGCACCCAAACGATGCTACCAATTTTTATACAGAGACTGGATATATATGAACTGTGGTTCAACGTAGATTTGGGTTAATTGTGAGGATGGTGTGATCAATCCATAAGTTGTAATTTGGGAGTTTATGGTGTGCAAAATGCAGTGATTGTGAATTTAAATATATCATGTCAAGTGCAGCGTGTTATTGAATTGTAGGAACAGAATTCTATGGCTTGCAAAACACAACAAAGCAACTTTTGTTAATAAATTTGTAGTCAAAAGTGTTTCAGTTAGAAAGTGGAGCCTCTTAAAGATTATTTAATAAAGACCTGAAATAAGGCAACCCAAATTGCATTTTTAACTATTTTCTAAAGGACACACGAAATTTAATGTCATTTTAAACTCAGTTACAGTGCTCGCCTAATCGTATTCGCAATTATTCAGTAAATATCTTTTAAAGAATTATCAAAGATCATCTGGCATCGATGCAGTCGCGTCCGAACTATCAGGTATTATTTATTTTATTATATTTTATTTTATTATATTATATTTCAATAATTTAAAAAATGTGATTGACTTTAGTTCTAAACTAACCCGACCCACCCTCCACACCTCTCCCAGTCGAACCACTCAAACAGTTATGCAACATCAGCAAACTAGATTTTCATTCAACTTCCTACTCCAATCAATTTTCCAAACGCGTAATCATTCCGCCCAAAAGAACCCAGCGCCGGGCATGAACAGTATGCAAAATAATTAAATTACCTCCCAACCCTTTCAGCACTTGTCTCTGCAATTAAACACCAATTACGAACCTCCATTCGGCCCCGAACAAAACCTTATTAACAACAATCCCGGCTGCAAATAGCAATAATAATGAAAACAAAAAAAAAGCGACAGCGAGAGAGGCACGGTTTCATCGCGACCTCCGTTTACGGTATTTATGCGACAATGAATAAATTACGTAACGCGTGAGGGGAAACATATCATACTTTCTCTCTATGTGCGCCCGACAGAGTTATTGCGATTGTTTTAAAAGTTCCCGTCGTCGTCGGTGGAACACGGCTCAATAATTTTAACTTTCGTTTCATTGCAGCCTGAATGGGCTTTTGTTTATTTAATTTATTGTTTTCCAAGATGATTGGGCATGGTTAAAAGGCGAAAGAAGATTATGTTTCTTTTGGAATTTATTCTTATTATTATTTAGGATCGTTACTAGGTGGATCAAAAAGTTTGGAACAATCCTAAGAGATGGCACTAATATGAACCATACACAACAAGCTTCATCCTTCATTTAGACGTCTGTCAACATTTCAGCCATTTATGTTTAAGCATTTACAAGTTACAGCAGTGAGAAGCAACCAACCTCCGTGTTATTTTTTTTTTTTTTTTTTTTTTTTTAATGGAAAAATCTGAGTTTCGTGTACTGATTTAACACTATTATTTACGCAAGAAAATGATAACCAAGACTAAAGCCAAGCTAGATAAGTATTGTCCGGACTCTGCACCCTCGATGAAGATGATTCAAAAGTGGTTTTCTGACTTTTGTTGTGGCCGTACAAGCACCAATGACGCTAAACGATCTGGACGCCTAAAAGACGTCAGAACGCCAGAAAACGTGGAAAAAAACCATATTATGTTTAACGACCCAAACGTGAAATTGAGGGAGCTAGCTGATACCACAAAGATGTCGTATGGCAGTGTGTCCAATATCATACATGATATTTTGGGTAAGAAGAAGCTATGCGGGCGATGGGTGCCGCGTTTGTTCACAGTGGACCAAAAACGAATCCGTGTTACGACTTCCCAGAAGAATTTAGCAATGTTTACGCGAAATCCAACGGAGTTTTTGCACCGATTAAAAACCATAGATAAAACATGGATCCATTTCTACACACCAGAGCCCTTGCAACAGTCAAAACAATCGGTTTCTCCGGATGAAAGTGCTCCAAAGCGTCCAAAAACGCAACAATGGACCGGAAAGGTTATGGGATCCGTATTTTGGGTTGCGCGTGGAATAATATTCATCGACTATCTTTAAAAAGGTAAAAGCATAACTGGCGCATATTATTTATTATTATTGGATCGTTTGAAAACTGAAATCGCAGAAAAGCGGCCGTATTTGAAAAATCGTCTATCATCATGACAATGCGCATCTTATCATTCATCGTTAGTTGCGCAAGCAAAACTGCACGCGATTGGGTTTGAACTGGTTCCTCAGCCACCGTATTCACCAGACCTGGCCCTCCCTCAGCGACTTTTACCTGTTTCCAAACCTGAAGAGATGGCCCACCGGTAAGCGACTTTACTCAAATGAGGAACTCATAACTGAAACTGAGGCTGGAGAAACTGGAAACTGGAGAGCTTCCAAAGGACTAATTTTCGGACGGGATAAAAAAGTTAGACTCGCTGTATACTTAAAAAGAATGTATGTTGAAAAATAAAACCGAATTTGACAAAAAAAAATGTTTTTTCTTTCCAAACTTTTTCTTCCACAAGTACAAGTGTAAATTGGAATATATACTAAATACAATTAATTCCATAATTTTTAGTGAATAACGGATTAACACGCCGCGGCTGCGCTTGACCCCTCTAATCACCGGCTCCCGGGCTAGCACCCTGTCAGGACCCCCTTGTGGGGGCTGTAGCAAAATCAAATTAAACGCAATCGACGGAAAATCTAATTTAAAAAAAAACATGTTTTCATCACATTTCTATAAATCGAAATTTAATGTATTCATCCACTTTAAAAGCTTCTTGTATTGATATTTAGCGATTTTTAGATAAATTGTAAAAAAAAACTTCATGTTACTTTGCAAGTAGATTATTTTCGTACAAAAAAACTTAAATAATGATTGAAACATACCTTTAATCCAAACTCGTGAAATATTAAGCAAATATTTGTATTTGCACAAGCGATAGCACACCTATTCCCACCCCAGATAGTTGCGAAACGGCACATTTTTCCGCTCCGGCAAATTTAAAATATTCCATTCATCTTTCCATAATTAATTCCCAACTAGCGGCGGTTTACATATTTCAGGGAGGGAAGTTATAATAGCTTGATCGATCCGATCCGCTCGCCCTATTTCTCTCCCTCTCGCTCTCGTGAAATATTTACGACGGATACATTCATTCCGCCGAGAAGAAATATCATTCGAGTGGACTAGTTTCGCAGTTCCCAAGTAGAGGAGCGTTTCCCCCGGCCAGTCGGAGGCATTCAGGTAAAGAACGGAAAGTGGCGCGCATTACGGCGATTGAGTGGCAATAAAAGGACCGGGCGCGCGGTGAGAGTTATGTTCTGCATTTCAATCATCATTAGAGAGCATTTAATGCATGAAAAGTTCGCCTTCGGTTTATGTAAATCACGGGTAAAAAGTAATACGTGTAGTTTTCCAAGTTCCATTTTGGACGGAGAGCTCCTTATTATGTCGAAAACAGAATTATGATAATCGGTGTGTAATTTGGTAGTTATACTAGATGGAGCAAAAGTCATCACCCTATCTTAAGATGCTATAATTTTTGCCAATGACGGCAAATGTCAATTCTGCTTTAACATTTGTGAAGTAAACAGATACAAAATACACGTCAACAAGACATGAATCACATACTCCTCATGAAATCGGAATAATTAAATAATTGACTTTTCGGGTCGCCTAATCTCTCGTTTTGGTGATTTGCACTGGCCGGCAAGATCGCTTGATTTAACAGCTCTAGACTTATTTTTGTGGGGTTTCTTGAAGTCACGAGTCTATGTCAATAAGCCTCAGACTCTTAATGCTCTCAAAGAGAATATCCGTCAAGAATGCGAGAACCTATCGACGGAAGTTCCGGCATGAGTGATGGAAAATGCCATAAATTGGACCCGTATGGTCATCAATTTTGCCGGCGGCCGCTTGGTCGATATCATTTTCTCGTCTTAATGGAAACAAAATTAAGACATCAAAGAAACACAATCCAAAAGCAGAACCAAAGTTTTCTATTCATAAAAAAACTACAGCCAAAGAACATCGGGTGACAACTTTCATGCTACCTTGTGTATTTTGAATGTTTCCTTCGGCTACAAAATATTGCCTTATGGCTTTAGATTATAATTAACTGTTATTATTGTGTTCCTCCTCTTTTCTTCAAAAAGTTAGTTGCTCTCTCAAGGTGTAGGCTTAACACGGCCGCTAGGTTGGGCGCCATTTGTTAATGTGAGGGAAGGTACCTAAGCTGAAGCTGGGTGGTCGACGGGAAGAAGCACAATGGGCCTAATGAGACCTAATTGCAGTGCAGAAATGCGCACTCCTCAAAGAACCAGAACTATTGAATCAATTAATTTTACTTACTATTGAAGATATAAACGGAGGCTCGTAGTAAATACACACCTGGAAACAAAAAAATAGTTAAAATTAGTGATATCGCACACAAAATTAAAGCTTCTACAAGAGTTTGATTCGGAAAGACAAGTATACGAATCACTATAAACAAATGAGTCGCCTATTTCCAAAAACCCCAAAATCCATTGTTTTTAAATAGATTTATGAGTTTTTGGAAATAGGCGACTCAAATATTGAAGTAGAACAAACTTCTTTGAAATGCAACGTTTAATTGCGACCACAACGATCCGGTCAAACATTCCGAAATTTATCTCTTTCTTTCTTTTCTATTCTAGTATTGCTTTAGCCAAATAATAAGCAAGCATGTACAAAGAGATGGTGGGTGGTTTCTCTTTAGACAATACGGCTCTTGTTCGCTTTGGAGAGGCCCTGTCTAATTTGAAAGATAACCTCGTCATTGCCGCAAGCAAACCGTTAGAAATAGCATGTACGTTATCCCTTACGTGTCATATTAAAAGTGTTCAAATAGGTACAGGGTGGGACATTAAATGGAAAGATTTGATAGCAACATAAGATAATCAAAAAATGTTTTTTCTTTACTTTTATTTCGACCGCACACTAATGTGTAAGGGAGGTATTGTGATCGGTCCAAAATTGACCCCTTTATTTTTGTTATGAAAATATACAAATAGTGAAACAAACCAAGTGTTTTTAATATATCCTTTAATATTATTGGAAATATACGTTTTGGGGTCCCAGGAACCCGAATCAAATGCTACCTCAATGGTGGCGATTTGTCTTTCTGTCGCTCAATTTCAGCGAAAACGGCTTAAATGATTGTGATCAAATTTTGTATTTGGGTTCTACTCTACAAAATCTGGAAATTAAAAACTTTTGAGTTAAATGCGGAAACCGGAGGTTTATGTTTACTCTTAGGATTTTCTTCGTATCTCGGTAAGTTATTAATATTTAATTTGTACAATCGCCCAAACTCCAATTGCAACGAAAAGCCATAAACCAGAGCGAATTTTGACCTTATTGAAAAAGGATGTTTGGGAATGTTTTGGTGATCGTAAATCTACCTGTCTGTTTTACGAACCATGGTCAAGTATTTATATAATGGGGATTCAACCGAAGTTTCTACATGAAATTAGGAATTAGGCATTTTAAAAACACCAACGTTTACTAGAAACGCAACTAAAATATTAAATTCTTATTTCTAATTAAAAGTTTTACATTTTGATAGTTGTGACATATTTTAAACTAACGAGTATTTTCTACTCCCAGACTAAGCATGAAGTCAAATTTCGAGTTTAGAAAAGCCCTGCGTAGAAAATTTGTCTCGGGTCGCTGTGCGACCCTCGACAAATTTTCTACGCAGGGCTTTTCTAAACTTGAAATTTTACTTCATGCGCCACGCGTATAGACCACTGAATTAAAGTAAAGTTAGAAATATATACTGCTGGGATCTTAGATAGTTACTAAGATATAGCGAACAAATGCAAAAAAACAATTATTTTGTGAATATTTTGTAAATGTCATAATAATAATAAAAGTAGAACAAATTTAGTTTGAGACACTTTTTCATAGTCTTAATATTTAAATCATCATATCTATAACAAGGGCAGTGCTAATCTCTTGTTCATCTCTTTTTTGTTTTTAAACTTTAGTTCATTTCTAGGACTCGGATTGTATAGGTGGGGAGGGAGGGGAGATCTGACTCCCTTTTACCCTTGTGGTTTCACAAGGGGCCTTTTGGGCCTAAGTGAGCGGTCTAATTGCTGCCAGTGAAACCTAACCTAACCTAACCTAAGACTCGGTGTAGAATGCAATTATACATTACTTTTAACTTGTAAACATTTTTTGTTACAATAAACGGAGTTAATAGTTTTAAATAGGTTCGAACTCTTCAATATTCACGATCAAACTTAACAGGGATACAAAAAAGTGTTGCATATATTTTTTAATGTTATCTGCTCAAAATGAATTAACGAATTGCGCTACGTAAAGCTTTTGACACAGTTATTGTTATATTAGTGCTCGCGGTGGAGAGCCGATTATCACCCCTTAGAAAAAAAATACCTACCAATCGTATAATGCAAATCAGTTGCAATGCCCAAATGTCCGTAAGGCTCTCGTAAAAAAAGTGTGTTGCATTTCGAGTTTGGCCGATTGTACAAAGCGGAGTTGAAGTTGTGCGCGGATTCGTGCGAACGAAATAATCATCCGATTCGGGCGGATTCAGATTTAGATCGCATGTACAAAGCGGAATTGAAGGTGTGCGCGGATTCGAGCGAACGAATCAGTCATCCGATTCGGACGGATTCAGACCGCATGTATAAATCCGAATCGAGAATATAATACACGCATACGGCTATGTAATTAATCTATTTTACATATTGTCTTGTAATTGGGATGTAATTTTCCTGTTGGGCAATAAAGACTTATTATTATTATTATAATACCGCTGGAAGAAAATCGTTCGGTTGGTCGTCTCGAGTGAATGAATCATTAACGAATCAATTCTTCTTAAAATACGGAATCAGTTCATTCAAATCACCGTACAGAATCGTTCTTTTAAAACGAATCATTCACGAACGATCCATATCTACTATGAAGCACTTAACCATCATCCGATTCGGGCGGATTCAGATTCAGATCGTATGTACAAAGCGGAGTTGAAGTTATGCGCGGATTTGAGCGAACGAATTAGTCATTTAATTTAGGCGGATTCAGACCGCATGTATAAATCCGAATCGGGAATACGATTCCGTTCGGCCAAAATCGTTCGGTCGGTCGACTCGAGTGAATGAATCATTAACGAATCAATTTCAATTCTTCTTGAAATAACGAATCAGTTGACTCAAATCACCGTACAAAATCGTTCCTTTCGAACGAATTATTCACGAACGACCCATATCTACTATGAACCACTGGAGAGACCCAAACGTCGATGTGTTGGTGTCGGGTTTAAACGTTAGTACGAAGGTCAGTCATTTTACTTTGCGACAAAATAGCACTAAATTTAAATATAGTAAATTATTAATTAATTTAGAGAATCATAGATAAGTTGATACGTCATCGGTGCGTCCGTTAGAAAAATATTTAACAGTTGGCAAAACCGCTCAACTGATAAACACAAATTATTCAAACCCGCTTAGTATAGCTGCAGTAAATAATTAATTAATTTAGAGAGATAGATAAGTTGATACGTCATGACACTTTCCCTGTGTTGACTTTCATCGGTGCGTCCGTTAGAAAAATCTTCAACAGTTGGCAAAACCGCTTAACTGATAAACACAATTAATTCAAACCCGCTTTTTATAGCTGCCTGGCGCATTGTGTAAACATTTAAAAATACCGTGTGTGATTATCTTGTATTTCTCATGTCCAATTCAGAAACAACATTTAGTGGCTCACCCATAATTACACAAGAACGCGCTTTTGGCCATTTTCATCAATTGCAACAGATTAATAAAACGAAATTATGCGATAGAATCAACGAACAAAATTTCGATTATCATCATTATTTATTGATATAAGCTCAACAGATAAGCAAGAAAGAGGCCGTTTGTGTAATTTGTATAGATGATCCCTCAATTTGAATTAATTACACACAACGTTGAATGAGGAGTAATTAAAACGTGTGTTTTTATATAGCTGGTACGGGCGCATAAAAAGAAGTAATTAATATTAATTACTTTTTGATGTATTTCGGACAGGTGTGATGTATGTCGGTAAAAAATGAGTATCCGCGATTGATCGAGGTATTTGCATATTTAATTGATTACATAAAGTGCTTCGAATAAATTAGATAAATTCGGATTTTAATAACTGTCTTTATAGTTTTATAACATACAGGGAAATTTTGTTTAAGAGGGCCAATTTTTGCTGGTTGTGTGTTTCTGGGATACGAGATGGCGCAGAAATAGCAAAATTGCAGAAATTAGTTTTGGTTTATAGTGCCTGCCGAATATTATCACAACGAATAATAAAAATGATGAGTGCGGAGCGCGTTGTTTGTTTACATAGCGCCATGCGAATGAATGAATGGGTATTGAGTTACAGAAGACACAAGTAAACTGGATAAATATTCACGATTTTCATTTCTATCGACATACATACAACTGTATAACGAAACAGATGCCTTTTTAGTTTAATATTCCATATGAGTATATACAGGAAGTATTTCTTGATATCTAGATATTCGTTGTTTTTTAAAAGTTTAATCTTAAGCTTTAAACGAGTGTTTTCCACTCGCAGACTAAGCATAAAGTAAAATTTCGAGTTTAGAAAATCCCCGTGAACATTTTTCTGGGCTTTTCTAAACTAGAAATTTTACTTCATGCGCCACGCGTATAAAATACTAAAACACTTGAAATCAGTGTTTTATACGCGTGGCGCATGAAGTAAAATTTCGAGTTTAGAAAAGCCCAGAAAAATTGGATGGGTCGCTCCGCTTTGCTACGCAACCAATCCAAATTTGTAGGCTTTTCTAAACTCGAAATTTTTCTTCGTGCTTTATCAAGGATTGGAAACACGTTTTAGAAGCTTTAAATTAAACGCTGAACAAACCGCATGAACATTTCAGTAGTCAGTCAGTAGTCAGTCAGTAGTCAGTCAGTAGTCAGCCAGTAGTCAGTCAGTAGTCAGTCAGGAGTCAGTCAGTAGTCAGTCAGTAGTCAGTCAGTAGTCAGTCAGTCAGTAGTCAGTCAGTCAGTAGTCAGTCAGTCAGTAGTCAGTCAGTCAGTAGTCAGTCAGTCAGTAGTCAGTCAGTCAGTAGTCAGTCAGTCAGTAGTCAGTCAGTCAGTAGTCAGTCAGTCAGTAGTCAGTCAGTCAGTAGTCAGTCAGTCAGTAGTCAGTCAGTAGTCAGTCTATCATTTCAATTTATATTTAAAGAATGATTTGGGAAATATTTTAATAATGTCTTTCTTTATTGTGTATCAACAGCATAATCAATGAACAGTCCGCGGCAGAAAAATTACATTCGCAATTTAAGGCCGCGCACCGGGAACCCGTGTCGCGATACGAATTTTACTTATCAAACCCAATTTCTTTTCACATGTTTTTGGAAATTACAGTATAATTTTAAGATATTACTAAAATAGGACGATGCTATTTATTAAAAGCATAATCAAAATTTACATTGCTCTTATGGAGATTCATAAGCAACGATTAATTTTATTTATCATTTATTTTAGATTAATCTATTTAATACAATATGTTTATAATAATTACTTCCATCAGTTAAAGTAATATGAAGAAGAAATAATATTTTCTATGGAAGTATTGCATGGATTTATGTGATCATTTAAGAGTGTTTCATTAGTTGATTTATATATAATTTAAGAAACATTAAAAAAAAAAAGAATAGTGTCAATTTATTCGCAAAGCTTCAATGTGCAATATGTATAAGTTTCAAAGGTCTATTTTCATTATTGTGGAAGATTAATCGGTATTTGTTCTTATAGCCAAATAACATGTGAATTTCCGACCTTAAAGGATACAAAACTCGATAATGACATCGTTTGGTAAATTGGCAGGAATTTGTTGTTTCTATAAAAGTAAATGTGTAGCTTCTAACGAGTGTTTCCAATCCTTGATTAAGCATAAAGTAATATTTCGAGTTTAGAAAAGCCTGAAATTTTACATCGTGCTTAATCAAGGATTGGAAACACTTTATAGAAGCTTTAAATTGAAAGCTGAACAAACCGCATGAACATTTCAGTATATGAATTAAAAGTCGGCATGTTATTTTTCGGGATGATTGTTTATTTTAAATTTAAAAAAGAATTCCTCATCATTTACATAAAACAATTAATGTTTTATTTCCTTCTCGGTATGCGTATATTTGCATGTTTCGTGTGCGGCATATAAAAATTACACTGTTAAGCGTATGCAAATACGGACGAGTGGAAATAATTTAGCCGTGCGCTCTTATCTCCTGGAAGTATTGCGCATAGTGTATCTGTATTTACATTCCAGATAACCTAGAATTTGTTTGTTTTAATGTGTCGTACATGAAATCGCGTTTCGTATTTACGTTTGAAAACCGCCGGGCGCGGTACGTTCAAAATAAACGGCCGCTGAAAGATCAAACGGCGCTCGCGAAATGCAACGAAAAAATGCTGGCAAATTGTTTTGGCTTGTTTCAAGTGTGTGCGATGCAGATTAATAATACAATGTGTCATAATTTATAGTTGTTCATTGTTTACGCTATGAAATGTTTTCCAAATTACCGCGTGATTTATCTTCAAAATATTTAGTTTTAAAATGTCCATGTTTTAACCTAAAATTATAGTTAATTTAAAAAAAATAAGCTCTCTATACAAGGTGATTTAAAATAGGTCTAAAACAATTCACATATTGTTCAGAAGCTCATTTGAAGGCAAATAAATCGCAAAGATGTTTACATAAATATTTACATAACACATTGGTCCGATTTTCATTATTTACAAAACTACAACTGATTTGAAGTATGTAAAATAAAGGGAATTATTATTTAATACAATTTAAAAGGAACACGAAATAAACTTTTGTAATATACACCGTGTTCAAGATAAGAATGCACAGCATGGGGATCTTGCAAACGGTAAAAGATACAGGATGGCTTAAATTAGGAAAAAGTTGCGCTATTTAGAGTATGTTTACATGCCGATGGCAGAAATTCATGATTGTTTATCGTTTACGAAATTTTCCAAAAAGTGCAATTTTTCGATTTTTTTATTTTGTCAATTTTTGTATTAATTTTAAAAGATATTAAAAAGCTAATGGCATTTCATCATTGTCGCTTTTTAAGCTCTACAAAATGGCTTCTTCAAATTTTGTATCCGATGTTTCATCTCCGAGAAATCATCATCAACTTCATTTTTTTGTATGGCCACACAAAAGTACCTTGTAAACGGTAGCATTTTTTATTACAATTTCAACGATGTATCACACATTATGCTTCCAATGCAGAAAAAAAACAGAGAAAAATAAATTTTAATATATTTCTTTTTTGACTTTTGAAAATTCACAAAATACTGAAAATCTCATAAAATTTTTAGAAAAATGTATGTGAACTGTACATACATTTTTCTAAAAATTTTATGAGATTTTCAGTATTTTGTGAATTTTCGTCAAAAAAGAAATATATTAAAATTTATTTTGTAATATTTATTTTGTATCCGAGAATGGAAGCAATATCTAGTTGTTTTCATTGCCATTCCGACATCTCTAAACTAACTAAACACAACGTTAAAGCAAGCGTTAAATATATGACGTTTTGTTGGTAATACCTCACAGCGTTGCCGCTTCACCACTCGTAATAAATCCAGGCGAAAAGTCCGAGTTCGAGGAAGAGTAAATTTGTTACAACATTTCAATGCACGTTCAAATTCATATTGATTATGTTATTTGGTGTGGATCTGGGCCCTCTCCTTGCTGCATCACTACAGCTTAACCATAATTCACCACTTTTAACCCATTCATAACTCAACGTTAGGCATCTAGCACCAAACGTTTTCGGGCGGGTTTTTAGGTTATGTTGAATGTTTATATGTACTCTTGGCAACAATGCGGGGACTTTAAACCCATTAACATATTGCTTGGATTCTTGGATATACTATATGTTGAAAATTTTATAAATCCACCAAAATCCTGAAATATCGAAAATCTGATGAAAATCTCATGAAATATTTATAAATCGACGAAACTCTCGAAATATTGAAAATCTCATGAGACTTTTATAAATCGACCAAAATCTCGATATGTTGAAAATCTCATTAAAATTTTATAAATCGACAAAACGAGTGTCGTCCACTCCCAGACTAAGCATGAAGTAAAATTTCGAGTTTAGAAAAGCCCCAAGAGAAAATTTGTCGAGGGTCGCGCAGCGACCCGAGACAAATTTTCGGGGCTTTTCTAAAATCGAAATTTTAATTAATGCGCCACCCGTATAAAACAATAATCTCACATTTGGTATTAACATTTCATATTTCAAATTTGACAGTTGATATTTAGTATTTGACAAACTCTCGAAATATTGAAAATCTCATGAGACTTTTATAAATCAACCAAAATCTCGATATGTTGAAAATCTCATTAAAATTTTATAAATCGACAAAACGAGTGTCGTCCACTCCCAGACTAAGCATGAAGTAAAATTTCGAGTTTAGAAAAGCCCCAAGAGAAAATTTGTCGAGGGTCGCGCAGCGACCCGAGACAAATTTTCGGGGCTTTTCTAAACTCGAAATTTTACTTCATGCGCCACCCGTATAAAACAATAATCTCACATTTGGTATTGACATTTCATATTTCAAATTTGACAGTTGATATTTAGTATTTGACATTTGCCGTATTGAGACAGATTGACTTTTTTTATATTTTATTGAAAATTTCTTTAAACGTCATTTTCGAGTGTATATTATTAAATAAAAACTAAGATATCTCGGAGTATTAAAATGTCATGAAATTTTTGTAAATCGACAAAAATCTTGAAATATTTTAAAGATTTTTATAATTCGACCAAAAATTTCGATATGTTGAAGATCTCATCTGATGAATCTAATGAAAATCTCGAAATATTAAAAATCTCATGAAATTTTTATAAATCGACGAAAATCTTGAAATATTGAAAATCTCATGAGACTTTTATAAATCGACCAAAATCTCGATATGTTGAAAATCTCATTAAAATTTTATAAATCGACAATACGAGTGTCGTCCACTCCCAGACTAAACATGAAGTAAAATTTCGAGTTTAGAAAAGCCCCAAGAGAAAATTTGTCGACCCGAGACACATTTTCCGGACTTCCTAAACTCGAAATTTTACTTCATGCGCCACCTGCATAAAACAATATTCTCACATTTACTATTGACATTTCATATTTCAAATTTGACATTTTGTATTTGACATTTGCCGTATTTAGACAGATTGACTTTTTTTACATTTTATTGAACATTTCATTAAACGTCATTTTTGAGTGTATATTATTGAATAAAAATTAACATATTTCAGAGTATTAAAAATCTTACAAAATTTTTATAAATCGACGAAAATCTCGAAATATTGAAGATCTATCTTATAAGATTTTTTTAAATCGACCAAAAATTTCGATATTTTGAAAATCTCATTAAAATTTTATAAATCGACAAAACGAGTGCGTCCAGTCCCAGACTAAGCATGAAGTAAAATTTCGAGTATAGAAAAGCCCCAAGAGAAAATTTGTCGAGGGTCGCGCAGCGACCCGAGACAAATTTTCGGGGCTTTTCTAAACTCGAAATTTTACTTCATGCGCCACCCGTATAAAACAATAATTTCATAATTTGACATTTGATATTGACATTTCAAATTTCACATTTGGCATTTGCCGTATTTTCACAAATAGACTTATTTTTTTACATTTTATTAAAACTATCTTTAATCGTCATTTTTGAGTGTATATTATTAAATAAAAATTAACAAAATATTACATAAATTTTGAATCAAAAAATGTTCAGCATTCAATGTTTTAAATTAAATAATGAAAACACATCATATATTTAAGAACAATTAGTAATTAGCAATCTACCCATGGGCATTCATCTAATGGTTTAAAGTACATTTCAACTGCGTGAGGTTAAGGTCTAACCTCACGCAGTTGAAATGTACTTTAAACCATTAGATGAATGCCCATGGGTAGATTGCTAATTACTAAAGGTGTTAAATAAAAAAAAAAAGCATTCAATGTTTGGATTTGTTTGTAATGTATGGTGGTATTTAATGAACGGCACTCCGGTCGGTCTATTTTGTACGATTGCAAAAATCCCAAACACGTTCACGATTAACAATCCGGTCATCAAAGAATTCCCCAACAGTTGATAGTACACTGCAAACTGTTGTCTCTGATAAACGGGCCCTATGTCTGCAGCCCCACCGATAAAAAATACCCTTGAACCTCCACTGGTCAAAGCATAGTGAGGAGCTAGAATCTTGATGTGGACTGGTGGAGAGCAGGAAGAAACCCCCTTAACTCCCCGCCTATGGATACCAACACTTTTTAAATACTTGTTTAAATAGATATCCGGTATTTCGTGATAAAACACTTGTCTCATTTAAATATTTAATAGCCTTTCGTAATACTTAATCAACTCTCATTAATTTCAAATTCAAAAAATGCAGGTGTAAATGTAATATTTAACGCAGGTGCGAATGTACATCGTTTTCTTATACAGTGCGATCATTTAAAGCATGATTTAGAGTAGGCTTTGAATTTCAAATTGAAAGATTGGCACTACTGACTGTTAACACATAGTTTACCATAACCACAGTTTATATTTATCCAGTTAGCCAGTCTCTATATAAAATTTGGTAACCGCGTTTGGATGCTGCATCCAGAATTGGTGTAAACAGTCTTACTCTTACCCCACATCCCACTTCAACATTAAATTCTTCTACTCGATTTTCAGTTCTCCCATAAACATAGTATCTCCTTTTCTACTCTATTTCCAGTTCTTGAGGTCGGTTCTGGTACGCTTTTGATTTAACATATCCCCACAAAAAGTAATGTGCATACGAGAAATCAGGAGAGCGCGCACACCACGGCTGATCTAAACGCTGAGATAGCAGACGACCCGGAAAAATCTCTCGCTGTACTTCCATAGATAAATTTGACACATGGGGCCTTGCACCGTCTTGTTGAAACCATGTAACATCTAATGGTAATCGGAGTTAATCGATGGCATCCACTAAAAACATTTCCACATATCATTCACTGTTAACAACTATTGCATTTCCTAATTCATTATCGAAAAAATATGGGTCCTGAGGTTTCAAATCCACAACTGATCCCCTATGGTAGTGATGGGGAAACTACGGCCCGCGGGCCAAGTCCGGCCCGCGGAAAGGTTTAATCCGGCCCGTTTAAGAGTGCCGTCGTGAGAATGTTTGAACGCGTTCTTACTTCGTAATGTGACGACCCGCATAAAAACTACCTACCTACGATTAAGCATTATTCTTTGGCCCGCTACGATTGTCTGGTTATTACAAATGGCCCGTCTTAAAAAAAGTTTCCCCACCACTGCCCTATGGTGATAGTTTGTGACCTATCTTCTAATTGTCTTACGAGAAGGAACCACTTCAACATTAAATTCTTCTACTCGATTTCCAGTTCTCCGATAAGCATTGGCTCCTGTTGCTATAACCTCAAATTTATTCAATTAGCATTCTGGGCAACCCTCACAAAAAAAAAACCGCCTACTTTGAATCATAATTTAAACGATCGCACGGTACATACATATACATTTATACAGATAAATAAGAGAACAATCAATTATCCCTTCAGCGCTCCCACTTGTGTACTACATAAACTCCGGGAAAAGTTTCTCGAATTTATTCAGCGGTAATTCTAATAACGCTTTTGTTCTCCTAAGTTCATTACTTCTTTTAACTTGTTCTTATCTCGCGAGAGATTGTTTCCGCGCGGCGCGGAGTTCGTGAAAAGTTCGCGCGGCGAAACAAGCGGAAAGTGGTGATTTGATGATGTTAGGGAGAGTTGTTATTTATGCTCTTCTCTGTTGGCGGGTGGCGAGATAAATAGGCGTCTTGTTCTGCAGCGAGTGGATTTAGGGAATCATTTTTCAAAAAGATGTTAATGACCGGCCATTTTTCAGAGTGTGCACCGAGAGCAGCTGGAGTTCTTAAAAATTATGACCGTTACACCATTTATTTGGTGATTGTTTCTTCATCGGTTGTTTATTTATAATAAGTGCATTCATATATCAAATGCTATGTTTTCTATAGTAATGTGAATTTACCATTTATTGGTGATTGTTTCTTCATCGGTTGTTTATTTATAATAAGTGCATTCATATATCAAATGCTATGATTTCTATAGTAATGTGAATTTTATTTACGTGTATTAGGTGTGAGCACCATATTAAAACAACACGATTTATTTCAATTTATATGTATACAATCGTATGTGCCGGCTATTGTAAGATAGAAATTTCCATTTCTCCAATTCCCAATTTCGCACACAAATGCATTTGCCGTCGATTTACTCGGGAAAACTCGAGTTGTAAATAAGTGGGAAACAAACTAAAAACTCGCAAGTCTGCATATTGTTGCAGGCAGGGGCGCGTCTTGTAACTTTGCGCGTTTCCACCGATGGCGGAAACCCGATTTTCCCCAGCACTCGACGTAAGAATGGGCGCGCTTTTGTGTAATTTGCACGATTTAACATTATCTAGAGCCGTGTCCCACATAGACGCCGCGCTGTGCACTCCCGCCGCCATCATTGTGCGTTTTGTTTTGAATGGATGTCAAATAATCTTTGAGATAATGTTGAATAATAATTTGATGTACGGGAATAAACAATGTGATAATTTATCATCTTAAAGACAGTCCATGTAAATGAACGGACTGATTTGATCACAAAAAAAGCATTTATAGTAAATAATTCACTTATGAAGATACTGAAATATGTGGGTAATCACAATAAGGTACCAAAATATCATTTTATAAAAACAAATACTTTGCTACCTGTTATAGATGCTGTAACTTTATTTATTTCCTGTTAATACGTATAGCAGATTAAGGAGCTAGATTCGAAAATGAGTAGTTATTTAATATATATACTTACTTAGCTTTCTTAAAAACACTAACCACTTCCATATTCTGATAGTAGGGGAGGCAAGATTGACACTCTACAGGCTGCAGCTATCATCAGTCAACATAAGAGTTGAGGTCGGACCTTATGACAGTCAGATATCTTGAAAACGCACTCTTTAAAGTCACTACTCCAGACCGCAACGAATGGAACGACTTTAAAGAAGAAGATATTCGCAATTATAGAATATGCAAGAACCAACATAGAGGACTGTCGTGACAGGCAAATCTATATTATGACCGATAGCCAGGCGGCACTGAAGGCTCTAAAGAGCCAAAAGACTTCATCTAAACTGGTGATGGACTGCTTCGACACACTGAATCACCTGGCGAGACAGAACAAGGTCACGCTTGTCTGGACGCCGAGTCATTTAGGTATCGAGGGAAATGAAAAAGCTGACGAGCTAGCAAGGCAGGGAGCTACCATATCATTTATGGGACCTGAGCCTGTCTTGGGCATCACAAAAAAGTCGAGTCGCCTAGAAGTCAGAAAGTGGATTCGCAACAAACACAAGGAATGCTGGGTAAACAGACCAGGCCTTAACCACAGTAAGGCCATTATAAATGGACCCAGCTCTAACCAAGCTGCAGAACTACTAACACTAAGTAGGGCACAGGTAAAAACAACCATAGGACTACTAACAGGCCACATGACTGTTAAAGAGCACCTAAGGAAAACCGGTCTATACAGCGGCGACACCAGTTGTCGGCTCTGTGATATGGCACCGGAAACAACAATTCACATTCTGTGTAGCTGCAATGCGCTGGAAAACTAAAGACAGCTCATATTACCATTTGACTGTCAAATGGTACTCCACACGCAACCCCTGAAGGACCTGCACAAGCTAGTGTAGAGGATCGAGTTTGGAATAATTGCGTGAGTAAGACCATATGGGGTAGTACAAAAAGCCACCTAGGCTGCAGTGCATCTGGATCCGCAAGAAAGATGGCCTCCACAGGAAGAAACAAAAAACACAAAATTACCATATATTTTAATGAATATAATACTTTCTCAGAATCGCCAACAATAAGACAACAACAAATATTATAAAAAGGGCCCGCCTAGCAATACCATGACGAGATGTCTGGGTTAGGGATGTTCCGATCCCAAAAAAATATCGATATTGAACAAAAAACACAAAATTACCATATATTTAAATGAATATAATACTTTCTCAGAATCGCCAACAATAAGACAACAACAAATATTATAAAAAGGGCCCGCCTAGCAATACCATGGCGAGATGTCTGGGTTAGGGATGTTCCGATCCCAAAAACATATCGATATTGAGTATCGATTATATCGTATATCAAAGTATCGATACGGTCAAATACTGTAATGAAATATCGTATCATTTCCTTTGATACGACGGGCAAAACCGCTAAATGACCGATCGGCTCTGTTACGATTCATTGTATCAATATTTTTATTTTTTTTTATTTTGGGTTTTACGTCATCTATTTCCGCTGCTAAGGCCAATCATGACGCCGGAGATTAGGTCTACAGCTATCCGGGAATTTTGCCGAACCCGGTGGGAGTTCCAACCCACCGGTAGGGATCTTTAACGTGCACGCAATATCCAGGCAGTACACGAGTCCTACATGCATTTAACGTCATATCCGAGAAGACAGAGTGTTTGGCATTTTTATCCTAACCTATATAAATGCAGACAACTTGTTAGGCCGGTATTTGAACCCCGGTCCGTGGCGTGGCAGTACAACACTCTAACCACTACATCACCAAGCTGCCCCATTGTATCAATAGTTGATAAGATAATTCGCAACGATTCCAGTATCCACTTAATACAATAGGATGCGTTTCGGCAACACGTAAGGGCTAAGCGCAACGAATGGATAACGGACTTTAATGCGGAAGTTTTTTAACCCCAACTATTAATTAGGTAATTTTGTTAGAAAAGGCTCGTTATTGATTAACCTAATTATGTTCTATTTATCTAAAGATAATGTCTATACAATTAATAAATTAGATTACCTTGTATACTTTGTTTCAGCGGTTATACGAAAAGTAAACAAACAAAATATAAATTAGGAAATCCATCGGTCTTTTTTGACACACTTGATGCTTCATCGCTATCAAATTAAAAATGTATGACTTAATTCCATTACAATATTGATTCCTCTTGAAATAAAAACAAAAACACCGCCCCGCATCCATAAACAAAATTAAACTGACCATTGATCATGACGCTGTACATTCCTTTAATGAAAAACGCCGACAGTCGGCCCTATCAAGTTCAACGCTCAAATTACCCCCCCGTATTCGGTAATTGCCCGGTCAGACAAAACAAACAGATGCAGGCGAATACCAAATTGCCACCGTCTCCTATCGTCAAATAAGTAATTGCCCACCGTCATTATGTTTAGTGTTTCTAATGCGGCTGGGTAATTGGGACGAGGAACTCGTGGATTAATTATTCGATTTGGCAGCGGGGGAATCGCTTTACGTCGATCGATGCCCGGCCTGTGTGTACGCTCGGACGAAAGTAATGGCGGATTATTAATTATTAATAACGGTAATTCTAGTTTGGTGTGTGCATGTGACTGTATGTGTGGGTATAATTTTACGTGAAGGACGCCAGTGTTTTTTTAATAACAGAGATGGATTGCTGGGTTAATAATGATGATGAGTTAAGTCATCACGAATCAACAAGTTTTTTTTTTCTTGATTTATTGTTTGAAATTAAGACAGAACAAATTGTTAGTCACTAATTATAATTTGTCATAAATTAATTTGCATGAAACAAGAAATATATAAATACAGAATGCCATTTTGAATACCGTTGCCTAAACCTAATAAAATTCATATATATTTTTAACAAGTTTTATTTAAGTCACTACTTTTTATGACATCAACGTTATTAAATCCTTTAAAATGTTGGAAGTCCAACATTTAAAACGGCGCCTTATTAAAATCGGTTTTTAAAACCGGTATCCATTACTTACCAGAGCTGGACAGGATTCTAATGATTTAGAATTCGAATCCTTTTAGAGGATTCAAAAGAGGCATTCGAATACTTTAGTTCAACTGGATTCATGATCCGAGTTCGTTAATTTTTTTTAAGAGGATTCGTATTCGGATCCAAATGCGGGTGATTCGAGTCCCTATAAAAAAATTCGAATATTTATAGAAGGATTAGATTACTTAAAAAAAGATTCGATTACTTAAAAAAGGATTCGAATACTTACAAAAGGATTTGAATCGTCAAAAATAATTTGATCTAATTGTGAGGATTACCATGAAAAATTTCGTTTGTGTGTTTTTAAATTTTTCGTTAAATCACTGTTTTATACGCGTGGCGCATGAAGTAAAATTTCGAGTTTAGAAAAGCCTAAAAATTTGGTTTGATCGCGTAGCGCTACGCGACCAAACCAAATTTTTAGAGTCTTCTAAACTCGAAATTTTATTTCATGCTTAGTCTGGGAGTGGAAACACTTGTTCGAAACTTTAAACTGAATACTTTGATAAAAACATTAAATGACTGAAAATGTTTTTAAAGATAATAATCTAGTTTTCAAACCTGTTGATATTTTCTTTTGAATTGTCGCTATTTTAGATTTGTATTGGTGTTAATTTTGCTCTATAGTTACTGTACAATAGAGCGTCTATAATGATACGATGGGGAGAGTTGAGATGAAGACAGCTGAGTAGAATATTCAAAAAAAGGATTCGAATCCTCTCATTTAATATGATTCGAATTACGAATCCCCATATAAACAGATGATAAAATATGATCCGAATTAAAGGATTCGAATCCTAATTTTCAAATTAGGAATACAAATACTTTTTAAGTATCATTCTTTATTTAAATAAATGACATCGACTAATCGTAATTTTTATTAAAATTAATTAAAGAATGCAACAACTAGAGATGGGTAACTCCTGAGCGAATCGACTCAAAGAGTCAGCTTAGCGAGGTGAACTGGTGAGCCATGTGACTGAGTTTCAAATGTGCATCTCTTTTTGAGCCATGACTCATTTTGATTCGCTTGCTCTTCTTGAGTGAATGTAGATTCGCAATATATTAACAGATCTTGTTTTTCACGCGGCTCGTGGGTTGACAGGCCCGATTCTCTCAGCGTTGCTGAACATGCACTTTGTACTTTTTGCATTTGTACTCGTTCACTACTCAATTAACTTCTAAAAACTGAATATTTTTCACGGCAGTTTCTAAACCTGAGTTATTCGTTTATTTAGGCAGATTCCGAGTTAACACATACTACAATTTAAAATATCATAAGCAAACACCGTTGTTTACTATCTAGTAAATATCACAAGTGTAATTTTTCATTCGTGACCTTTTTGTACCCAAATTGTACATTTAATAAATGTTTTTTATTGTAGTAAAAAAATAGGCATCGTTATATTTTTATCGTATTATTGCAGCGTTATCGATTCGAATTACGACGCGTGGGAATGGAGTTAAATAAACCAATTGAATTGGCGAATCGACTCTAAAAGAGTCACGGCGGCTCTTGAATCCGACTGAGCGGACTGAGCTAGCTCACTTTTCGGAATCCAACTCCGCGGTTCGGAGTTGGATCGCGATGATTCAAGACGGCTATTGAATTCTACTCAACCAACTTTTTTTACGGAGCGCTTATATCCGTTGAATCCGACTGAGCTAGCTCACTCATCGCGATCCAACTCCGAGTGTTTTTATAGGCGCACACACGTATTTAATATATTTAAATACACTTGAAGTGTAATCGCACGAAATGAATACGCGTTTACTATAATTTTGATTAAATATTCACTCTTACGTTTTAATATAAATTATGATTAAATTATTGCAATAATTGTATAACCGAAATAATTAATCACCGTGTCGCTCAATTTAATGAGTTGGCGAATCAGATGGATTTCTAAGTCAAAACTCTCGACGCATCGCTAGCTCGTAACTCTTTTGAGCTGGCCACTAAACCAGCTCATTAGAAGTGTCAGATCTTGTGACCCAGTTCACTGAAAAGAGCCGTTTCGCCCATCTCTACAACAAACATATTGAAGAATTGCACTTTTAATGTTTGAAGTATTCTGCAATCAAGAATTGGCAATTTTATTTACACTTATGTTTGAACGGTAACGTAACTGCCAGTCTAAGGTGTCAAATTGTTTCGAGGAAATGGCAAAGCTATACTAATGAGAGATAAATCTCTAAATTGTTGCATTTGCAGTACGTTACTGTATGTAACAGCAAACACTTGTTGTATAATTCAATGTCCGTCGGGGTATTAGCTTGGGAAGTAGTGGTTTCAATGAGTGTTTGATATAGTCTTTGTAAGACTAACTTGTTGTAGATTGCGAAAAGAATCGCGGTTTTAATGTTTGAAGTATTCTGCAACCAAGAATTGGCAATTTCATTTATATTGTGATGTGTTCATTTACTACAGAGGGTGGTGCATTTTTTAGGTGCCACACATGAAAAACTTTTTCATTTGAAGAGATATTAAAAAACCGTTTTCGTGAGCCAAAGTCATTTTTCTGTGTTTTAATCAATAGCGAAAAGAAAATTGATTTATCTCTAACCGTTTCCGCTATATAACAGGAAGTTGATAAAACATCAGATAACGAATTCTTTTTCAAAAAAATATTCGAATGTCTCTTTCGAGTCCTCTAAAAGTATTCGAATCCTAATTGATTCGAATCCTGAATGATTCAAATCCTACCCAGCTCTTTGCTTGGCGGAGTGACGAATGATACGATAATAGGATATCACAAAGTATGAAATTATCCGACGAAAAATGATTGCCTAAATTGCTAGCCATCTGCAGCAAGGAACATTATTTACGAAACCCGTTATGAATAATTTCAGAACAGATCAAATTTATCATCACAGATGTTGCAACCTCTATCAAATCATATTAATTTTAATCAGTATTTGAACAAATCTTCATGTATATTACAGCAGGATCCCTCTTTCCTTATTAATTAATCTTCGCCCTGGGTGCACCTGCATTAGAGGTTATGAACCCTTCCTGAATTAATAGCGGACGGTAAATTAGCGGCTCACGAATTGTGAGGAATTTTTAGGTCAGAGAGGAGAACGTGAACTTTTAATATAATCTAAAGAAGGCAAAAAAGGATGCCTTCACATTTTCTCATCATGACCCTCGTTTGCGGTTGATATTTATACTAGGCCTCTCTGCGATAAACTACTAAAGACCACACTGGATGATGTAGTTATAAAGGCTATTTAATAAATAATTACGGGAGGCCGTAAACGCTCGGTCTTTCCTATCTTGATCGGCGTGTTAAGTTTTAATGCTCCGTGTTTTTTAGTTTATTTATTGCTTGTATAAATTAAGTTGGAACTTAGTAGCTGCTGATTCGTGTCTTTATATTATTAATTCGTTGGGGAGAGATTAACATACCTGAAAGTCTTCATAAAAAAAAAAAAACAGCAACCAATACCACCAATAAGCCGCTCAGAGTAATGTACTTCTATATCAGGGGACGTTATAAAAAAACGTGTACGATATCAACCAGGTAACGTTTTTTTATACAAGGGTTTTTGGAGCTCAAGCATGGGGATCTCGGTTATTTAAGAAGATGCAAGGTTGGTTAAATTAGGGCAAAGTTGCCCAATCTGCAGTATAACATAATGCCGTTTTCAAACTAAAAATATTCCCACTACTTCCGAACATATATGAAAAAATCTATTTAAAAAAAAAGTTTTTATTTTTTGCGAAACTATTTGAAGAGATCCTTCAAAACAATTACACTTGATCATTGCCAGTTTGTGCGCTCTACAACGTGGTGATATCATAATAAAAATTCGACTTTCGGCAGACATCATCAACTTTGATTTTTTCTTATGGGCGCCATCTTGGATTTTTACATTTTCAAATACAGTTTGGTCTAGCAGTTTGATGGAAATGCCAAAAATTCTGTTTTTGCATAGAGTGCCTTGCAAATGACAGCTATACTTTTGTTTAATAAAGTAATTTATTTACTTTACTTTATCTACTAATTTAAACAATACAAAACTACACTAAAAAAGACTGTTATTCCTTACTTCACTTTTTATTTGTAGCGTTAGATGTACATTTCGAGATACAAGGTGCTCATTATCAATAACAAACTGTGTGTTATTGATAATGAGCACTTTGTGTCTCGAAATGTACATCTAACGAAACAAATAAAAAGTGAAGTAAGGAGTAACAGTCTTTTCTAGTGTAATAATTACTTCACGTAAACTCAAAAACATACAGTTAATACAAAACTAACGCAAAATTGTTTTCTATTCCTATTGCATTATAAGATATAAAATGTAGAAAAATATTGTTCAAATTCATAACATAGAATAAAACTAGAGCATGAGAAACAATTCTTCGGAGTTATACTGAGTTATACTGTAGACTCTGTAGAGGAATGTTATCTTAATAAAATTAGTGAAAAAAAAAAGGATGTATGACAAAGATGCAGAAACTGTTTATGAAATCTGTGCATAGAAGTACTCGAGCGCTTTTGCGGTGGACGGTCGCGCTGAATAAAAAAAATAAAAAAGCCCCTTAAACGGATCGATACAAATTTGATTTTGATGGAGTGTGATAGAGGAAAGTTTGAGCTATTTTTTGGTGGTGAGCCCTACCCTCCGCGGTTCGATAAAATTTATATAGGCCACTTAGAAGTTGAAATACAATAAATTAAAGTTGCTACGTTTAAATAATTATAACTATCGGTAAACGTTATCGATTAATTAATACTTAGTGGTATATTATAGAGAAATGTATGTTTAATAAACGCTAAAAAGACTGTATTGATATATTAGGTGAGTGCGATGTAATCAATTATCAAAACTCATCCACTTTTCGCGTGTTGTTCGCGATCTGAAATTGATCAACTTTAAACATTAATTGCACAATAGGTGTGTGTCCAAAAAATTGCAAACTTGAAATTTTATGAGGTTTTGAGTATCTACAATATAATAGTATTTTATTTATTCGTCAACTTTGACATTTATTTTTCCTTCCCGAACTACCGCTCAGATCGGCCACATTGTGCCACGTCTTCTTAGATTAGAAAATGCTCCAAACTCAGCTAGAAATTTAGCTGAGGTTGGAATCAGAAAATAATTTTGAGCAGGATGTTGTCTTTCTGGATACCGCTGAAGGTATGTTTCCGAAGTAACTTGCACATTTCGATGCGATGCGTGATAAAGTTCTAGCATATCGCGTTTTTCTTCACTTGAAAACGGCATTTTGTTATAAATTTTCTACGCCGGGCTTTTCTAAACTCGAAATTTTTCTTCATGCTTCGTCTGGGAGTGGAAGACACTGGTTAGCTTAAAATACATCAATACTTTTAATTGATGTATTTTAAACTAACGCGTGTCTTCCACTCCCAGACTAAGCATGAAGTAAAATTTCAAGTTTAGAAAAGCCCCGGGTAGAAAATTTTCACGGGACTTTTCTAAACTCGAAATTTTACTTCATGCGCCACGCGTATTAACCACTAAGGCATTGAAAAGTTTAAAATTTACTGCAACAATATACTAAAACTGTATATTTGAAACTTCACTTTAAATCAGAGTTTTATACGCGTGGCGCATGAAGTAAAATTTCGAGTTTATAAAAGCCCCGTGAAAATTTGTCTCGGGTCGCTGCGCGACCCTCGGCAAATTTTCTACGCAGGGCTTTTCTAAACTCGAAATTTTACTTCATGCTTAATCTGGGAGCGGAAAACACTCGTTAGTTTAAAATACATGAATACTGTTAATTGATGTCTGACAGTATTGCAAGATCGGTATCTAAAGATACGTGCCTAAGAACTATTTTAAAAATGAGATACCGTTTTTATAAAGTAAGTTTGAGCGCACAACTTTATTAAAATTACAAATTTTTATACTGCAGGCAAAAGAAAAACCCAAGGTATTCATGGGCAAAGCAAAAAAGAGCAAAGTATTCATGGACAAAAGAAATAAAAAATTGCACTCAACAACAATGGGATTCCATAATTTGGAGCGATGAATCTAAATTTGAAGTGTGTTGGCGATTCAAGGAGTATAGTGTTGCGATTGCAAGGGGAAGCATATCACCGGGATTGTCTTTAAAGGAATGTTAAGTTTCCGTCCTCTGTAATGGTGTGGGGGTGCATGTCATCACAAGGAGTTGGGTAACTTTGTTTTATTGACAGAACGGTAAATGCTGCAAAATATAAAACAATTCTTCAAGAAGAATTATTACCCTCAATTGTGAATCTGCAATCACCAGAAGGGGATTTCATATATCGGACAAATTTTTCTCATTAATCACTTGGTAAAACATTTTAAAATATAATGGTTTGTAAATTAAATTCACTTGGTTTGGTAATAAAATACATATAAGTGAAACAAAACCAAGGGAATTTCATGTTTCAGCAAGATGGTGCAGCTTGCCACACTGCTAAAACTATAACACTTTGGTTACAAGAAATGAATATCACCGTTATTCAGTGGCCTAGTAGTCTACACTTATCGCCAATCGAAACTCTTTGGCATGAAATGAAGAAAACTCTTCGAACTTCGCCTGTACGGACAATCCCGGAATTAAAAATAAAAACTGTAAGTGTTTAGTAGACACTATGCCTCGGCGCATTAGTGCTGTTTTGAAACAGAAAGGTGACTGTACTCAATGGTAGTAGATTGATAAAATAAAATGGTACAATTTATCTGCGCCAGACTTACTTTTAGTTAGTAATTTAGTTATCCTAATGTTAACAACTTATTTGTTCATAAATTAAGTCAATTTGTTGTTCATATATAGGTAATATCGTATATTCAATAAAATAAAACCTCTAGAGTGCCATGGAAAATATTGTAGGTTGGCAACTCTGAAACTATACATTATAATTATTATGTCTGACGTTTTATATGTCAATTCCTAAAACGTGTAGCCTACTTAGATTTAAAAGAAGATAAAATCATGGCACACTAGAGGTTTTTTTTATTGAACATATGATATAATATACACTTAGTTTTAGTTTTTGAAGTTATTTTATAATAATAAATTTGATATTAAAAAAATAATTTCTCCTTGCAGTTTGTTCTGGTCCAATTCATGTGCGACGGAGCTGGTATTTCCATTTTACAAAATTGTACAAGATTCGCGTTTGGTCATATTTTGTGTATTACACCATGATAGAAAATAGTATACTAATTTCTTGTACAAGAAAATAGTGTCGTCTAATACATGCTTTAATGAACAAACAAATCTGTCGAACGTCGAATGTTATCAAGAGCTGAGACAGTTATTTAAACAAAAAAAAAACACTCTTCTACATTTTAATACAAACTTCTTTGTAAATTTGATTTGCGTAACAATACGTACACCTCGTGGCATTCGTGGAAACGACGCGCGATTGACGTACGAGTTTTAGCAGCAACGGCGAAAAACAAAGAACAAACTGGTTTATTCAAAATAGTAAGTAGATCCCTGTGGCCGGAGTGCGCGCCGACGTTCGCGCGAAACTTTCGTTCGGCTTTCATGTAAATGCACGAGGAAACTGAATGGCAGCCAGCCTTCCGCAAATGCGGGTCATTGCCATTACGTATTCACTCGCTCTGCGAAATACTAGTCGCAAAGAAAGCACACAGGACGCTAGCTTTCGCATGCGGATAATTGTCCTCTAATTTGTATGGAAGAAAAAAAAACTGATAAGCGGTGTTGTGCAATAGAACTGTGTGTAACTGTTTGTCTTATCTAATTTGCATACGCGAGTATATGTATGAGCAAGGGAATACGTTTTTATTCCTATAACCTGACCTAGTATTATTAGAATCTTGTAAAGTGACATAATGTTATTGCTATCTTGATGAGCTTGTAATAAAAATGAAGGTTATTGTCGATGCATGTTAACCACAAGAATACAAACTGCACCTGTTGATCTTTGTTGATTAAAAAAAAAAGACAACTTTTATACAATCAGCACAATGCAATCAATATTCGTGTTCTATAGAAATATATCGGAGAGATTAACCGGTTCGTGAAACTACGGTAAATAAATGGTAACTGGAAATTAAAACCATTTTGCACTTTTAAGAATCAATATAAATATAGACAAGGAATATCTTGAACAAGTTTTTCATCTTTTACGTAGTGAAACATATTTAATTATGATTTAAAACTCCTTGAGAATGACTTAAAGTCGAAACTAGTTGGAATAAAAAACCGAAATATTAATGAAATTTAACCAAGTGTTTTCTTTTTAAAATCATAGTAAATCATAGACAAGGAAGTTTCTTTAAACATGGTGGCGACTAATTCGTTAGTTCAGAAAAAGCCACAAAGCAATTATAAAATTCCTGCCGCTCCAATACCAAAATTTTAAATTTTAGATATTTGAACAATAAACACTATTAGTTACAGTGGCAGATAATATAAGAGGTGAAAATTAAACATATTACAAACCACGAATTTAGAAATTGCAAGATTTGACTATAATTTTCTAAAATTTATTAACGCGATATCAAACATACACACCCTGTATTACTTAACCCTAAACTTTTGGATATTAATAAGTTATGTTAAATCATCGTATTTTGATCCTAGGAATCTATGGTTAAGCCATTTCCCCACTTTAACGAGACACCCTGTATAAAATAATTTCATCTACCAAATATAGGGGGGAAAAAGTTATTCGTTAGTTAAGAAAAAGCCACAAAGCAATTATAAAATTCCTGCCACTCCAATATCAAAATTTTAAATTTTAGATATTTGAACAATAAACACTATTAGTTACAGTGGCAGATAATTTAAGAGGTGAAAATTAAACATATTACAAAGCACGAATTTAGAAATTGCAAGATTTGACTCTAATTTTCTAAAATTTATTAACGCGATATCAAACATACACACCCTGTATTACTTAACCCTAAACTTTTGCATATTAATAAGTTATGTTAAATCATCATATTTTGATCCTAGGAATCTATGGTTAAGCCATTTCCCCACTTTAACCCTGTATATATTTTTAACTTCACACTAAATCAGTGTTTTACACGCGTGGCGCATGAAGTAAAATTTCGAGTTTAGAAAAGCCCCGTGAAAATTTGTCTCGGGTCGCTACGCGACCCGAGACAAATTTTCTACGCTGGGCTTTTCTAAACTCGAAATTTTACTTCATGCTTAATCTGGGAATGAAAAACAGTGGTGTAAAGCTTCAGTTTGAACTTTTTTCAAATACGACGAAAATCTCAAAATGTACAGCATATTCAGTATATTTTGCAATGTATACATAAAAGAAAAACTCCCCAGAACTAAAACTCCCCAGACTAATTAACAAGGAACTAAAAATAATTACGGTTTCGGTGTCAGAGGCGTGAGAAAATATCATTCGATGATTAGAACTTTGGAAGTGATTTTTTCTAAAATGGAATGGAAATTGTAAGACATTTTTATAATATGCATATTTTTAATTGCATTCGCCTTTTTTAGCTCTAACCAAGTTTTATATTTTCAAGAACTTTAAATTCGAACATTTTAAGTAGTGTAACTTCTCGATATTAGCATACATTATTTAAAATACATTAAAAACTACAAAACATTAAATAACAAGATCATAACTTAATTATAGTTAACATTTATTTTCCTAATTTTTAAAAAAAACTTATAGAAGACGCTTAAACTTTTTACCAGATTCAAAAACATTCATTTAAAATTATTTTTGCAATGAAGCGTTACGTCAACACAAAATATATTTCCTTTTTAATTAGTCTGGGGAGTTTTAGGTAAAACACCCTGTATAGAGGACCTAAATGTTAAAATACAGGGAATTATTCTTTTAGGTATACACTGAAAATTTTTCGACATTTGTTGTTTTTTTAAAAGATTTCAATTTGGATATTTAAACGAGGGTTTTCCACTCCCAGACTAAGCATGAAGTAAAATTTCGAGTTTAGAAAAGCCTAAAAATTTGGATTGGCCGCGTAGCGAAGCGGAGCGGCCAATTCAAATTAGGCTTTTCTAAACTCGAAATTTTACTTCATGCGCCACGCGTATAAAGCACTGAAATGTCGTAAAGTTTAAAATATACGGCTTTAGCAATCTAATATGTAAATGTGCATAAAACGTGAGTCAAATTCTGCGCTGAACCAATTATTTACAACAGTAAATATAGGCAGCCCAATAACTCTAACGTATATTGGGTTGCGTGTGTGTTTTTTTAACTTCACTGTAAACCAGTGTCTTTTAGCGTGGCGCATGAAGTAAAATTTCGAGTTTAGAAAAGCCTAATTTGGATTGGCCGCTCCGCTTCGCTACGCGGCTAATCCAAATTTTTAGGCTTTTCTAAACTCGAAATTATACTTTATGCTTAGCCTGGGAGTAGAAAACACTTGTTAAAAGACTCAACTTAACCGCTTTGAAACAACGAATTCCCGGAAGTTTAAAAAACGCTGAAATTATCGGGATATGGATACTCAAAATAAAAATGCCCTGTATACAAAATATACAGGGTGTCCTACGAGATAATAGACACGCAATATCTCATATACGGTTAATAGTACAAATATAAAATTTGGAACATTTAAATGGCTCAAAGTGGTGAATAATTCTGTATCGTTAGATTTTTTTTTCCAACTCCTTATTTCCCAAGAAATGTCACCAACTTTAAAAATTTAAATGGGACACCCTGTAAATCTATATATTTTTAAAAAAATAATTGCAAGAGAAATTTAATAATTCCAAATTATATGAAATATAATGCAGTAATAATTAAATATGTAAAATAATCATTGTCGCATCTATTAAGAAAATAATATACAAATCTAAAAAAACTAACAAGCAACATAATAAATTAAAATTTTACACACTCAAACCATAATAATAATAATAATAAGTATTTATTGCCCAACAGGAAATTTCCCAATTACAAGACAATGATAATACAATAAACAATGTATGTATGTACATAAATAAATTTAAATCTAAACAATATGAAGACGCTCGTGAGTGTGACAGCTATTTGACAGATTGTTCATCAACGATTTAACATAATCCATAAGATGTTTAAACTGATTTCCACTTTCATTCATACAAAATTCAAATCTCGTCAAAAGATTTCGAGTACACGAGGCTTTCTAAGCAACAAACAATTCACAATTGACAACAAACAATTCACATGAATATTTGACATTTATGATATCGTATGTTTAATAAAATAAAACCTCTAGAGTGCCATGGAATATATTGTAGGTTGGCAACTCTGAAATTATACATTATAATTATTATGTCTGACGTTTTATATGACAATTTCTAAAGCGTGTAGCCAACTTAAATATAAAAAAAATATTAAATCATGGCACCCTAGAGGTTTTTTTTTATTGAACATACGATAGTTTTTCTTTTGTTAATCCATTACAGTGATTATTTATGATTTTTCGAATTAACAACAAAAAAAAATCATATTAGACGTAATATTGTTATGATTGTTTTTTCTTTCGTTAGTCCATCTCTAAGTGATTATTTAATTTAATCATTACTGCAATGTGTATCAATGAAACCCCATATAATTTGGTATCTTTAAATTTGTCTTCTACTTATATTTATAAAAATCTATAAATATACAGGGTGTCCCATTTAAATTTTTAAAGTTAGTGTCAATTCTTTGGAAATGAAGAGTAAGAAAAAATTGAACTCTATAGAAATATTCTCCAACTTGAACCATTCAAATTTTCAAATATGCTCTGAATTTGTATGTTCAGAGATTTAAAAAAATGCATTGTATATTGACTGTCTATATCTTGACAATATTGACTGCAATACTGTACTAAAAATTCAAATCGCATATTGACTCTACAAGAATCAATAAGATGTCAATTAATAGTATCCAAATTTCATGTTGGTACTATTAACCGTTTATGAGATATTGCGTGTCTACTATCTCGTGGGACACCCTGTATATTTTGTATAAAGGGCATTTTTATTTTGAGTATCTATATCCCGATAATTACGGCGTGTTTTTAAATTCGTTGTTTAAAAGCGGTTAAGTTAAGGCTTTTAACGAGTGTTTTCCACTCCCAGACTAAGCATGAAGTAACATTTCGAGTTTAGAAAAGCCTAAGAATTTGATTGGCCGCGTAGCGAAGCGGAGCGGCCAATCCAAATTAGGCTTTTCTAAACTCGAAATGTTACTTCATGCGTCACGCTTAAAAAAACAGATTTACAGTGAAGTTCAAAAAACACACATGCAACAACGATTATAGACAACTCAATTTACGTTGGAGTTATTGGGTTGCCTATAATCACTGTCTTAAATAATTGGTTCAGCGCAGAATTTGACTTACGTTTTATGCACATTTCCATATTAGATTTCTAAAGCCCTATATTTTAAATAATTGTTGTAAATAATTGGTTCAGCCCAGAATTTGCCATATCTGGTATGGCCTGTCTAATATCTCGTAGGACACCCTGTATACAGGCGGGGCCCGTAGTAAATTGAAAAAAAGTTTTAATTTATTGATAATGGTCACTTTGTGTCCGAAATGTACATTTGGTAATTTAAATAAGTGTGAAGAAAGGTTATTATTAGTGCTTTATTTGTCAATTTAATTTGATCTTCACGTAACTCAATCAATCAATTTAATTTAAAAATAAAGGTTAATTGATTTATAATAATAAATTAACTGACAGTGGAAATGTATCGAGGAAAAAATCAATAATCATTTCATTAAAAAGCATGCACCATATTTGATTTATATTGTAAATACCCGCATCATCCCACTGACCTTTGCATTGTTATTGTAGTTTTTTAATTACTTGCCACGCAATCGTTTTTTAATTATCTCGCGCGCCAATAAAAATGCGAGTTCTGCATTAAAAATCGTGTCAAGTTTGCGACTGGCGAGCAGATTCTAATATGAAATTACCATAACATTTGCAATTTTAATGAAATCGCTGGTAGTGGATTTTGAAGAATCGGAGGAGAGATAGATACGAGAATTAATATTTCGCTTACGATTAGGATTTTATTACAAATGTATACATAATAACATTACGAATGCATCAAAATTCGAAAATATGTTGATGAGTGGGAGTATTGTATGTTCATCAGTATTTCGTCATTTTAAAACTAAAAGTATTTGATAGCACTCGTTTCGCACGCGCGCTCCGGCAAATCCAAATTTTCAGGCGTTTCTAAACTTGAAATTTTACTTCATGCACCAGGCGTTTACCGGGTTGACTTGGCGGACGCAACATAGGAAATCCCATGTAAATTTTGAAATGTTCGAATTTTGGCTCCCCTATTTATTTTAGAAACGAAATGTATTTACCTTTTTTGTAGAGGAAAAAATTCTGAATTCATTCGTGTTAACGTTTATCACTTTACGTTTCTTTAAGTTAAAATAATTAAGAAAAAGTAATGTGATTTTCTAAAAATAATGACATGCCGTGGAATTGAAACAACAATTGCGGATGTCAAAATGGCAAAAGATATCGCAGTTACTTGATTAAAGTAAATGTTTTCGAAATGATTTACACTATACAAAAAAAAATCCTTTTAATAAAGTGTTATTATGCAGACCCCAGTTATCACGATGCTTGCCTTATGTTTTTTGTCGTTAATTAAGTAACAGCAATATCTTGTGCTATTTTGACATCCGCAATTATTGTATCAATTCCATGGTATGTCATTATTTTTATAAAATCACATTACTTTTTCTTAATTATTTTAGCTGTAAATTTTCTGACATTCGTTGATTTTTAAAAGAGGTCAATTTGAAGCTTTAAACGAGTGATTTCCACTCCCAGACTAAGCATGAAGTAAAATTTCGAGTTTAGAAAAGCCCCGTGAAAATTTGTCGTGGGTCGCGCAGCGCCCCGAGACAAATTTTCTGGGCTTTTCTAAACTCGAAATTTTACTTCATGCGCCACGCGTACAAAACAAAATTTTTGTGAATTTACGTATATTTGAACCTCACTTAAAATTAGTGTTTTATACGCGTGGCGCATGAAGTAAAATTTCGGGTTTAGAAAAGCCCAGAAAATTTGTCACTGGGCTTTTCTAAACTCGAAATTTTACTTCATGCTTAGTCTGGGAGTGGAAAACACTTGTTTAAAGCTTTAAATTGAACTTAAAAAAAAACAGGGAATATCTCAGTATTTACAGAAAATAGGGTGAATTTGGAATACGTACACTTTAAAAAAAACTCTCTGTATAATGTAAATACATATTTAAGGAAGGTGCGAAAAGGGGAAATTAATATTTAAAACACTATACAAGAAAAAATCACAATAATAAAGTGGTTTTAAGCAGACCACAGTTATCACGATGTTTGCTTTATGTTTTCTGTCGATAATCAAGTGACAGCAATATCTTGTGCTATTTTGACATCCGCAATTGTTGTATCAATTCCATGGTATGTCATTATTTTTATAAAATCACATTACTTTTTCTTAATTATTTTAACTTAAAGGAACGTAAAGTGTTAAGTCTGAACATTCATAAATTTAGAATTTTTCCCTCTACAAAAAAGTGAAATACATTTTGTCTTGAAAATAAAGAGGGAAGCCAATATTTGAACACTTCAAAATTAACATGCGATTTCCTATGTTGCGTCCGCCAAGTCAACACCCAGTTTATCATTTAATCATTTATTTATTGTGTTATGAGCCTAAGCCTTACACTTGTCATTACATGTTAAAAGCTTAAAAGTAAGTATTAAAATATATAATCAGATAGAAACAATGTATAGTTAGATAAAAATAACAGATTTAAGTGGCACGTGGTATTGAGGTATTGAATACATACAAATCTATAAAAATAGGTAAAAATAAATCAATAATAATAATAAATAAAACAAAGTACAATTAAAAATAGCACACACTAAAAGCTACAGATAAGTCACTTAATAAAATACATAAAAAAGAAAAAAGGTATACATCACATGATTTCTAACACTAACTTTAATTGAAATCTCCAACTATATATTTATATATAAATAAACTACTTGGTTAGAATTAGGGGTACCGATCCTAAGCCATTTTTCCAATCCCGGGATTTTCGGAACAATGGTCAAGTAATCCCAGGATTCCGGGACTAGCCCCGAAAAAAATAAAAATACAAATGTTTAATTTTAGAAAAAATTTTTAATTTATTAAACTTAATTATTATTTATTAATTTAAAATGAACGAAGAAAACATATGACCATATATACAGGGTGACCCAGAATCAACGCCCTTGATTGAAAGGGCAAAATCCAGGTGAGATATTGTAAGAAATTGTTTCTTGCTTATGTAGAATTCCCGCTCTGATTAGATATCTTCAAGCGCGAACAACGTTTTTAATATACGTATTACGAGATCCCGGAATTAGGACCTTTTAATCCCGGGTTTTTTGGATCATTTTTTTAACGGGATTTCGGAATCCCGGGATTGACACCCCTAATTTTCCAATTTAGAATGAAATAAATTTAGTATGTCAATTATCAGTTGTTCAAATTACAGGGGAAGTGGTATACAACGATGGACACCACCATTTTTTTTAATTTAATATTATTTAATGTATCAAATTTGTGCTCCGTACAGAACTAACAATTTGTCAATTCTTTAATCGTATTATTTGCATATTTATTTTTATTAATAATGTAAAAATTCCCTGACTTTTCGCTAAAAAGGCCGAATTTCCTTGACTTTTCCTGATGAATAAAATCTCCTGACTTTCCCGGTTTTCCCAGTTGGTCCCCACTTAATAATTAGGTGATTCGAATCTTTTTTTGAGGATTCACTGCAGCGTTTCCTAGCAACACTAAATTCTCAATTTTCATTTTAGATTACCACTAATTTTCGGCTTAAATGTAAAAGTCAGTAAGTACTATTAATATTAAATATTTCCGGAGTTTCACTTCTAAACTAAACATTTATAGATTTACCTCTTTTCTAATAGATTGTGCATTTTTTGAAACGACAGTTGTGTCATTTATCGTGCGGTTGTTATCAAAACCCTCCCCTCCCCCTAACACAATCGATAGAATTCCCATTTTGTTTTCTTTTTGTCATCGACCCCATTTTTTAGTCGCCACTCGTTCTAAAAATTTCCATATTTTCCGGTGTGAAAAGGGTCGAAGGGGGAGGGCCACCTGGGCTAAGTTTGGACCGCAAGGACCGGTTTGTTGTGCAGGTCAAATATACTAAGTATAATCATGTATGTGGGGGTTCTGAGCAGAGAAAATGTACTGGAAGTATCAACAAAAAAACTGTGAATTTATGTATATTTTAACCTCACTTAAAATCAGTGCTTCATACGCGTGGCGCATGAAGTAAAATTTCGAGTTTAGAAAAGCCCCGTGAAAAATTCTTTTCTGAACTCGAAATTTTACTTCATGCTTAGTCTAGGAGTGGAAAACACTCGTTAAAAGTTTCAAATTAAGCTCTTTATAAATGAGCCGGATGTCGGAAAATTTACAGCTCATGCATATGTTTACCTAAAAGAAAAATGTTTACGTTGTGTTTTTTAGTCGAGTTCAATTTGAAGCTATAAACGAGACTGAACATGAAGTAAAATTTCAAGTTTAGAAAAGCCCCGTGAAAATTTTCTGGGCTTTTCCAAACTCGAAATTTTACTTCATGCGCCACGTGTACAAAACAAAAATATTGCGAATTTATGTATATTTGGCCCTCACTTGAAATCAGTGTTTTATACGCGTGGCGCATGAAGTAAAATTTCTAGTTTAGAAAAGCCCAGAAAATTTGTCTCGGGTCGCTGCGCGACCCTCGACAAATTTTCACGGGGCTTTTCTAAACTCGAAATTTTACTTCATGCTTAGTCTGGGAGTGGAAAACACCCGTTTAAAGTTTCAAATTAAGCTCTTTCGAAAAACAACGGATGTCGAAAAATGTATAGCCTATGCATATGTTTACCTAAAAGAAAAATTCCCTGTATAACCAAACAAGTGTTTTATAAAACGACACACGAACGAACTGACTGCAAAAATTAGAGGTTATAATTCAGTGTTACCTACTTGTAAATATGAAATTTAACAAAACGCCATATACAATCTATTGCCAACAGATCTTAAAATGACATTTACTTAAAACTGTGGTTTTGAGAAAAAAAAACAGTTAAGTCACTTTTTTGGTCAAATTGAGTTAAGTGCGGACTTAAATACTTATTCATCTAGATTTTTATTTTCTGACCTCGATACAATGTTATCTGACATAGTTTTCGCGTAATTTGGACAGAACCTAACCCAGTGGTGGGGAAACTTTTTTTAAGACGGGCCATTTGTAATAACCAGACAATCGTAGCGGGCCAAAGAATAATGCTTAATCGTAGGTAGGTAGTTTTTATGCGGGTCGTCACATTACGAAGTAAGAACGCGTTCAAACATTCTCACCACGGCACTCTTAAACGGGCCGGATTGAACCTTTCCGCAGGCCGGACTTGGCCCGCGGGCCGTAGTTTCCCCATCACTGGCCTAACCAGTGAGGTGTCATTTTTGAGGAAAAAACCAGTTGTGATATTTTTTTGCGGAAACACAGTTATGTTTCATTTAGATGCACGTTAAACTAAAAACAAATATTTTTACAAGTTAAACATGAATTGTAAAATATAAATGATATGAAATAGATATTTGGAGCTATTTTAAGGTACTTAAGAAGTTGACTTATAAAACTTTAAATCCAAATAACTCGAAATCATGAAAAAGTGACTTAACTGGTTTTTCCTCAAAACCACAGAAAAATCCTTTATAAAGATGCATAATACACATGACAATTTTAAATGTACCTTTAACCTAAATATAATATAAAAATAATGTTAAAGGTTTATTCGCTAAATAAAGTATTATTATTATGAATGAACAATTAAAAAATATTTCGTTGAATAGTAGAAAATATTCAACTAAAGTTTAAGAACACCTTCAAATGAAAGATTAGAAATGTTTAACAAGAGTTTTAATCAAACTTTCGAGAGCTTTTTAAAACTGCAGTGTTTTTACCGCGCGTTGTACTGGTTTTTAAATAAAAAAGTGTTTTATAAACTCTAATATTTATTTCATGCTTACTCAAGGAGTGGAAAACACTTGTTCCAATATTACTGTACACTTAAATAAATATGAAGATATGAAATTAAACTAAATACTTTCTTAATTTTATATTAAATATAATTTAATATCAATTTTTAGTGGATTTAATGAAAATTAACGATCAATAAATGTCCAAACTCTATAAAATTTTGTATTGTTTTAACTTCATTTTAGATAAAAAAACATCTCGACACGATTTTTTTTAAATAAACTAGAATTGATATGTTGAAGTGAATTAAAAGACAATTAGCACAAAATACGAGTTGAAAAAATGTGCAATATTAAAAGATTATTCAGTCATAAAATTCACTGAATTTACACAGCATTTAATCAATTTTAACATTCTTCAAATAAAAATGAACTGTCTCAACTATTTTTTTTTTCAGTTTGCGCGTTCTGGTTCATAAATTCTAAAGTTTCAAATATTCGTTGTTATATAAAAGCGTTCAATTTAAAGCTTTTAACGAGTGTTTATAATCCTTACTTAAAGTAAAATTTAGAGTTTAGAAAAACTTAAAAATTTGGAAAACTATTTCATGAAGTAAAATTTAGAGTTTATAAAAGCTTGAAAATTTGGATAACCATTTTAAGCTTTTAGGCTTTTCTGAACTAGAAATGTGTTTTTTTATGCGCCACACTTATTTTAAGTGCTGCTTAAGTTTGATCTCACCTTAATAAATTTTACAAATGTTTACTTTGTCTGAACAATTTGCTTAGGTATGATTACAATTTCTGTCTTTAAATTATTAAAGACAAAATGTAAACTCATTCAAATTTTATAAGTTGAAGAATTATGAAGAAATTTTACGCTCGCGTCGAAGAGAATCTTGAAAAAAAAATTGTTTTGACATTAGCCCATGTACTGAGTGCTCTAGTTCTATTGCGCATATTTTGACGGATAATATAATACAGTTTAAAAATCGGGACACCGCCATGATGTCACAGCACAGTCTCAGTGTGCACCGATTCTGTTAAAACAATGCTTTGTTGTTCGTCGGTGTATTAGTCAGTGAAGTAGTTGTTTCAAAGATTGAAACAGTGTGATCATTTAAATTATGATTCAGAGTAGGCAGCATTTTTTGTGTGGTTGCTCAGAATGCTATAATCTGTTTAATAACTAGGAGGAGCGTATTAAATTTCACGCGCCAAAACCTACAACTCTGATTGGACGAGAGCGCGCCCATTTTACACTATGCTGATTACGTCATTATTAGACGCAACAGCTGACATAACCTTAATTCGAAGTGTTACCGAGTTGCAACTTTCTCGGTTTCGTAATAACCTTTTGTGCGATGTTTCTTTAGCATAGTTAAAAGTTAGTTTTGTTTATATTGTTGTGATGGATTATGGACCCAGTACAAGCTCGGTGATAATATCACCTTCATCTCCAAAAAAGCGCAAGAAGTTGGATTTGGGTCATTTATATTTGTCTGAAAAACAGTGCATAATAAATATGTATAAGCAGATAACAGATGATCCACATGTGAAAATGACTGCTGTTGTATCAGACATTGTTGGTGCAGTAGGTGAGATATCAAATAGCATAAGAATATGCATCAAATAATAAAATGTTTAATATTTAGGAGTTGTAAATTCCACTGTCTATCGTACCATTAGCGAATATAAAAAATCCGGAGAGATTTTTAGCCCTAAACAGCTTAGAGGACATAATTACAAGTTTTGATGACGTAGTGAAGAGATCCATGCATAGTTTCTTCTATAAAAATGTACTGCCAACTTTGAATAAAGTTTTAAAAGAAGTAAACGATCATGCAGGCATGCCTAGGATGAGTCGTTCTACCTTGTATAGTTTTATGAAACAAATCAATTTTAGGTAAGATAGAGACCAGAGCTGGGCAGGATTCGAATCCTTTTAGAGGATTCAAAAGAGGCATAACAATGCTTTACTTAAACTGGATTCGTGATCCGGATTCCTTACATTTTTTAAGAGGATTCGTATTCGAGTCTAAATGTGGGTGATTCGAATCCTTATAAAAGGATTCAAATCCTTGTAAAAGGATTCGAATACTTACAAAAGGATTTGATTCGTCAAAAATAATTCGAATTAACTGTGAGGAATAACATGAAAAATGTTTATGTGTGTTTTTAAATTTCACGTTAAATCACTGTTTTATGTGCGTGGCGCATGACGTAAAATTTCGAGTTTAGAAAAGCCCAGAAAATTTGTCTCGGGTCGCTGCGCGACCCTCGACAAATTTTCACGGGGCTTTTCTAAACTCGAAATTTTACTTCATGCTTAGTCTGGGAGTGGAAACGCTCGTTCGAAACTTCAAAGTGAATGCTTTGATAAGAACATTAAATGATTGAAAATGTTTTTAAAGATAATAATCTAGTTTTCAAAATTTTGTTTAATATTATTTGAAGTAAAACTGACATGGTAGCAATCTGAAAGGTTAAATTTTTCCGACATTTCTTGACTAAAGATTTTTTCCCTGGCCTTTTAATATAACTTTCTTCCGTGGGAAACCCCCATTCTGTTTAATAGTTTTCATTGTTTTTGCCAATATTTAAGTTAATTTTATAAATGTTTACGTGTTTTGTAAATTGCTGATTTTGACAAATTTAATAATATTATATGGCTTTTTTGTTAGTGTTTTGGTCAATTTGAATATAATTCCATGACTTTTCTCTGACTTTTCCGGTTTTAATGATATTAAGTGAATTTTTTATTTACGTAAATTTCAGGCATTAGTCGATTTCATAATAGATTTCAATTTGAAGTTTTGAACGAATGTTTCCACTCCCAGGCTAAGCATGAAGTAAAATTTCGAGTTTAGAAAAGCCCCGTGAAAATTTGTCGAGGGTCGCGCAGCGACCCGAGACAAATTTTCGGGCTTTTCTAAACTCGAAATTTTACTTCATGCGCCACGCGTACAAAATACTGATTCAAGTATTCGTGATTCGAATTATATTAGGTGATTCGGATTCGTGATTCGAATCCTTTTTACGAGGATTCGTCCCAGCTCTAATAGAGACACATTATTATATAAATTCCATATTATATTATGAACATAATGTAAATATGTTTTATTTCAAAGATATATGGCGAGATGCCGTATAAGCATTTTAATTGAACTGACGATATCGTACGATGGAAAAGAAAATACCTAACCACAATTAAGAAGCACAAAATGGATATTTGATTTTATTTAAAGGGTAATTATGAAATTATTTAAAATTGCCGCCAAATTTATCTAGTGATATTTCTGGTAACTTTTTATAGTGTAAATTGGGCTTTGGCACTTACTCCTTCTAGTTTTTAAACAGACTATAGTTGAATGCTGGAATACATTTGAGGTTATGGTAAACTACGTGTTAACAGTCAGTAGTGCCAACCTAATTTAAAATTCAAAGCCCACTCTAAATAATGTTTTTAACGATCGCACGGTATTATTCGTAGGTTTATAGATAGTGAAAATGTTTACATTTCTAATAATGACGTATCTATGTTGGATTTCTTTAATCAAAACTCTTAACAACTTTGTTATCATTTAATACGTGTTTCCAAATATTTCTGTCAGCTTTTTATTATCACAACTCCTAACAATTTTGTTATCCCTTAATTCATGTTTCCAAATATCTCTGTTGGCTCTCCATTATCAAAGCCCAAAAAAATTTAATCCATGAATTGACGTTTGCAAATATCTCTGTTGGCTCTTTATTATTAAATCTCTAAAAAATTTCATTATGCCCACATTACATGGCAAAATTCAGGTTCGCGTTTCGAGCAGATGCGAAAACGACGTGAAATATTGCGGCAATGGAGGGGGGCATTTATGTGCCACTCGAAAGCGAACAGAGTTTGTTTAGTTTAATCTAATTTCCGGATGACATATGGTTGCAGCAGAATTCAGCAGCCTAATTACACGGAACAATAGCGATGTGTACGCAATCTATATCTCGGTGCAACACTAAAATTAATTAACATTCCGTATGAGTTAATTAATTTGAACAAGTGCGTTTTTAAAACCGGCAACGCGCTTATCGCCAAAGCGACCGATATTTTCAGTCACGATTAATGTGCACTACCGTATACCCAAATATGCATATTTTCAAAACATTTCCAGTAGAGCACAATTGTTGGTTTGGTATCCATCGAAATGTTAATAACAGAAAAATATGAGTTTTACTTTATCAATCATCTACATACTATTTGTTTTTCTCTATTAAAGTAAGGTGATAAAATACATGTATAAGTATATCAATAATCCAACAAACAGGCAATATCTCTTTTAGGTATACATAGTTATGTTAGTGGTAATTTATCGTAAATTACGGTATATCACCAAGCTGTTTCGGTAACATTAGTATCAATTTTACATGAATCAAGTTGTTATTATCCTTCTGTGCGCATTTGCAGGATAAGATTAAAGGTAAAAACATATATTCCTAGAAAAATAAAAATTGATTTAATTTATTGTTACATAATGATATCGTATGTTCAATTAAGAAAAAAACCTCTAGGGTGCAATGGAAAATATTGTAGGTTAACAACTCTGAAATTTGACAATTAAACTTAAACCGCCTTTTTCGTTTATGTCTTTCCGCAAGTTTTATGCCGAATTTCACCAACATCAGTTGAATCGACCAATGCATTTGGTCGACTATTGGTCGATTCATCTGACGTTGGTGAAACTCGGCATAAAACTTGCGGAATGACATACAGGAAAAAGGCGGTTGAAGTTTAATTGTCAAATTTCAGAGTTGCCAACCTACAATATTTTCCATGGCACCCTAGTTTTTATTTTATTATTAAACGATATCATTATGCAACAATAAATTAAATCAAGTTTTATTTTCTCTAGGAAAATATGTTTTTACCTTTAATCGTATACTGCATTCATCGATTAAAATCTAGTAATAGTTACATAGATGCCTAAAAGTCAACAAATTTACATGACGTTGATGTTTATGGCTTGGAAAATGTCTATTCCAATCGACAAACAAAATTAATCAACGAATAAAATTTAATTGAAGTTGGTGAAACCGGACATTAGTGATCAGAGTTATTGAGTTTTTTGTTGTTTACAGTTTTGAGGTTATGTCTGAAGTTTTATCTCAATTCCTAAAGCGCGTAGCCAACTTAAATTGAAAAAAAAAAGATAAAATCATGGCGCTCTATTTTTTTTATATTCTGAACATACGATATATGTATAATACATATACTTATTAAATGATTTATTTATAAATACTCAATAACCGTCTATTATCAACTTCACATCAAATCGGTTTTTTTACACGCCTGACGCATGAAGTAAAATTTCGAGTTTAGAAAAGCCTGAAAATTTGGTTTGGTCGCCCCGCTTCGCGGAGCGACCAAACCAAATTTTCAGGCTTTTCTAAACTCGAAATTTTACTTCATGCTTAATCAAGGAATGGACAACACTTGTTAAAGCAAGTCATTAAATTAAATGCCTTCTTTTTATGTCAATTGAAATTATAAAGATTTTTATGATTTTATTATATTGAGTGTATCAATTTGGACAAATTTTGTTGAAATTAAAAATTGTTGATGGTTTTGGTTAGTAGCTTTACCATTTGCCATTGGTAATTCTTTTTTAGTCTTTTTAACATTTATATTTCGAAAGTTTCTACGTCATTCATTAACTTTTAATTATAATAAAAACCTAACACAAGATACTTTTTAAATTCTCCTTGAAATAAAATGTTAAATATTTATCACAGTGTGCAATATTGTATTGATATATTTTCATCAAATCTGTATACATTTTCATACGAGGGTTGCCTTTTATATTTCAGGATTGGGCAACCCTACTGTTGCAATCTGGCAACTGAGAGCTCTATCGTAAAGTTTGACATTTTTGAGGTTATACGTACTCAGAACGTTTTGACATATGAGCGTTATTTATGTCGTTTACACTAACTTAAAAGATTTATCTCGGCCAAAGAATGGAATTAAATCGTGAACATTTTCGTGCGATTATTTTTTACATCTTTCGACGTGGATTAACTCAACAACAGTGCATGGATGAACTTAATTCAATTTTTGGCGATGAAGCTCCATCAAGGACCAGTCGTAGGTCGTAGTTCACTCCAAGACGAATTTCGTGGAGGTCGTCCAAAATCAGTTGTTGTTCCGGAAACCATTGATGCTGTGCGCAAACAAATATTGCAAGATCGTCATGTGACCTATCGTGAGATTGAGACAACCTTAGGCATTAGTGGGACCAGCATACATTCAATATTGCATGAACATTTGACTGTCAAAAAAATTTGTTCGCGTTGGATCCCAATTTGTCAATCGCTCAAAAAATGGCTCGTGTCGATTGGTGCAAAGAAATGCTAAAAAAATACGATTGCGGTGCTTCGAAACACGTCTATGACATCGTGACAGGTGATGAATCATGGATTTACGCGTATGAGCCCGAAAGTAAACAGCAGTTGACCGTATGGGTGTTTCAAGATGAGCCAAATCCAACAAAAGTTGTTCGCGCACGAAGCACTTCCAAGCAAATGGTCTCCTGTTTTTTCGGAAAAACTGGACATGTCGCAACCGTACCACTAGAACAACGCAGAACAGTCAATTCTGAGTGGTACACAACCATTTGTTTGCCGGATCACTCTTCACCACGACAATGCGAGCTCTCACACATCGGCAACTGCATTTTTGAGCACGCAAAACATCGATTTGATGAGTCATCCGCCATATAGTCCTGACTTGGCACCGAATGACATCTTTTTATTCCCATCCGTAAAAAATAAAATGAGAGGTCAACGTTTTTCGACACCTGAAGAAGCGGTTGATGCGTTCAGAATGCATGTTTTGGAGATACCTCAATCAGAGTGGCAAAAGTGCTTCGACAATTGGTTCAAACGCATGCAAAAGTGTATAGATCTTAATGGGGAATATTTTGAAAAACAATAAAGCGATTTTCAATGATTAATATTTATTTTTGTTCTCTAATCCCGAAATATAAAAGGCAACCCTCGTACGATTTGAAAAACAATTTAAGCGTTATTTGTTGGAACATGTTTCTTTTTCGTTTTTATTTTGTTTGTATCTATTTCACATTATTGTTTCTCATTATTTTGTATCTAAGATTACCTACATATCTTCCCCTGTAATTAGATATTTTCAGTCAACAAATGAATAAATAAATGTGTGATTTTATTATTAAAATTGGTTCTTTGGTAGTTTATTTATTAAGCTTTATTTTACATAATTTCGGTATAATTTAAACTTTTCCAAATTGTTCGTCAAAGTTTAGAACACATAAATAATGCACACGAATTTGTTTTTGTTTTAAATTTGAACTAAAAAAATAACATCAACTCTATTTTTTTATTTCATAAAAGAAACTGCAAAATAAGTGTCTGATTGATCGTCTAACGAGGGTTTGCACTCCCAGATTAAGCATGAAGTAAAATTTCGAGTTTAGAAAAGCCTGAAAATTCGGATTTGCTGGGGCGCGCGAGCAAAGCGAGTCGCGCCCTAGCAAATCCAAATTTTCAGGCTTTTCTAAACTCGAAATTTTACTTTATACGCCACGCGTATAAATCACTAACTTCAAGTGAAATCTTTGACTGCTTAATTAGAGTGAAATATATATAGTATGTCAATTATCAATTGTTCAAATTATGAGGAAAGTGAAGGAAAATTAAGTGTCAAATTCGTGCTCCGAACAGAACTAACAATTTGTCTTCAATCGCATTATTTGCATATTTAACTGTTTTGTGCTGTAAGTGTTCACTTAGATACACTTGTAAATAAAACAGTTTTTACTATGCTTAACCACTATATATTTTGCACTTAATTTGTGACTGTAGATTCGACTCTCTAGTAAATAGTTTGCAACATGTAATTTTTATTTACTTTTAGTTTGATAATGACTACTAGATAGTCGAAACTATAGTCACAAATTAAGTGCAAAATATAGTGGTTAAACAAACTAAACAGTGTTTAGTTTACATTTGTATATTTATTAAAAATTCCCTGACTTTTCGCTAAAAAGGCCAAATTTTCCTGACACAAAAAAAAATCAATGATTTGCAATCTACAGAGAAATTTTCTTTTAGGTATACATATCCCGATATATCCGCTGTAAATTTGCAGGAATTCGTTGTTTGGGGAGCCTCGTGGGTTAGTGAGTAGAGCTCCTGCTCTTGCGCCAGAAGGTCGTGGGTTCGAATTCCACCGGGGGGTGCTACTTTCTTATAGTGAAATTAGCACCCTCTAGAGCCATGGATATGTTTGAATGTGTTGTGCTGTCCTAAATTAATAAGATAAGCGTGTTATAAGTAAAAATACGAAATTAAATGAATAAGTTCAAAAATATAATAGATAGATGACTGTATGGCTACGAGCCGAGGTCAAAAACAAATTTGATGTTTTTTATAAAGGCGTCCAATTTTATCCTTCTACGTTATTCTTCATTTAACCCGCCACAGTTTCCGTTCTGTTTATTTGCTGCAATAAAAAGTCTCTTCACCCTTATTTCCAACATATCTTCAAATAAATTGATAACACTAGCAAAAAATCAGCAAGTCAATATAAACGAATCGATAACAATGCATTTTTATAATCACGAACACGAACAATACCGTTAATTACCGATTGCGCCATGTGATGAAAGAGAAAATTGCTTTTCTAAAAAACGCCAACAATACGCAGCACGATTGGCATTGTGAATGGGCGCACACACACACACACACACACACACACACAAATCTATCCTTCGCAGTTTCATTCTAAAATAATCCCAAACAATGTTTCGCAAAAATAAACTATTTTTAGAGTCTCGCATTCTATTTCAATTTCTCCTGGCATGCACAGAGAATATTATGACACATTTTTTCGACACTTTCCTCCAGGCGGCGGCGGTGGCGCGTTAAACGGATTAATGGTCGGAAAATAGCTGGTAATTATTTATGAAAACGCAAATTGATTTCTTTTACAAAGAAAGAAAAAAAAAGCAATACATACCTACCTATATTCAGTTAATAATAACAGACAATAGATTCAGCTAAAGGGAAATAAACAATAATTACTTGATCTATTTAGATCCAGTTGCACCAAAAACGTTGAACTCGAGTTCAAGCTGAACTTAAATTCAAAACGACAACTCCTTTTGTTTTAATGTTACTTTGAACTCGAGTTCAGAGTTGAACCAGTTCAACGTATTTGGTGCGACTCACCCTTAATGTTTATAAAACTGATTATACAGTGTGATTTAGAATTATTGTTCCAGTTGGAAGTACTGAATTTTGTTTGAAATTGGCAACACTGTGGATTCAACCATTTACGGCCTTGTGCATAGTCCGCTAATCGCGACTAACGTGTGACTAACTAAGGTTTAGTGATATAGCCTAATAATTTCTGTTCATCGTACCATCGGTGGAAACAAAATGTTGGGACACGTAAAAATTTGTTAGTGTTTGTCAAACTTTGGACTTGTCAGTTAATTGTCATTTGATGTGTCAAAAAATGAAAATCTTTCTTTTTTGATAATTCCTTTCATTTGCATATGTTCATTGTCCGTCAATATTATAACCTCTCTTTAAAAAACCTAACTTAACCGATATAAATTTGGTTATGTTTGACATTATCCAATTTTTGATTTGTCCCAACATTTTATGTCCACCGATGGAACGTATAGAGTATTGTCTTTCACAGAGAAAGCGCACGTTTTTCTGCTCGTTCAAGAACTTTACAACACTAGTTCAAATCACTATGAGATCTATGCTGAATAGTAACCTATTGAAAGCTATAACAGTTAATCAAAATCCACAATTGGTAATTGAATATTGCTAATTCCACGCTGAAAAATTTGTTATAGTGTAAATAAGTTGGCGATATTGGCACAGAGAGCGTAGCAATACTTGTTACATAGATAAATATCGTAAATACATCTATATAATTGCTCGTCTATGATTCCATTTGACATGGAAATGACAGAAAAAGCAGTGTTGCCGATACGAGCGACTAAAGATAGGCGCTACTAACAAGTATGCGTTAAAACATGACTATGCATACGGCGTACTAGTAACACCTTAATCGCGATTAGTTAATTACACGTGAGTAACAGTTTAATCACAGGACTATGTATACAGCCGTTATTGGGCCCGTTCATCAAAATGTTCAACATTCAACATGTTTAGATATGTTTGTGGTGTATGGTGGTATCTAATAAACGATACTGCGGTCGGTCTGTTTTGTACGATTGCAAAAATTCCAAACACGTTCAGGATTAACAATCCGGTCATCAGAGAATTCTCCAACAGTTGGCAGTAAACTCCTATAATCTGTTTAATAACTAGGAGGAGCGTTTCAAATTTCACGCGCCAAAACCTACAACTCTGATTGGCCGAGAGCGCGCCCTTTTACACTATGCTAATTACGTCATTATTAGACGCAACAGCTGACATAACCTTAATTCGAAGCGTTACCGAGTTGCAACTTTGTCTGTTTCGTAATAACCTTTTGTGCGGTGTTTCTTTAGCATGGTTAAAAAATAGTTTTGTTTATATTGTTGTGATGGATTATGGACCCAGTACAAGCTCGGTGATATCACCTTCACCTCCAAAAAAAGTGTAAGAAGTTGGATTTGGGTCATTTATATCTGTCTGAAAAACAGTGCATAATAAATATGTATAAGCAGATGATAACAGATGATCCACGTATGAAAATGACTGCTGTTGTATCAATTTGAATATAATTCCATGATTTTTCTCTGACTTTTCCGGTTTGAATGATATTCAGTGAATTTTTTATTTACGTAAATTTCAGGCATTGGTCGATTTTATAATAGAGTTCAATTTGAACTTTTGAACGAGTGTTTCCACTCCCAGGCTAAGCATGAAGTAAAATTTCGAGTTTAGAAAAGCCCCTTGAAAATTTGTCAAGGGTCGCGCAGCGACCCGAGACAAATTTTCGGGCTTTTCTAAACTCGAAATTTTACTTCATACGCCACGCGTACAAAACACTGATTTGAAGTGAAGTTCAGAAACACATAAATACATCTTTAATTAGAAAAACAGGGAGTCAGATATTTAGTCTGTTATCAACGATGTTCAGTGGTAATAATAAATAATTAGGTTTTCAATATTTTTGCTAAAACAACTGGTAACGATATTTATATATTAATAGTTGCAAAAAAATAATATACGAACATTTATTTTTAAAGGATTTGTATTCGTGATTCGAAAAAAACAGGATTCGCATCATAGTTATCTCTTACGAATCCTTTATTCGAGTAGTCATGATTCGAATCATATTAGGTGATTCGGATTCGTGATTCGAATTCTTTTTACGAGGATTCGTCCCAGCTCTGATAAAGTTTTATTTCATAGATATATGGCGAGATGCTGTATAAGCATTTTAATTAAACTGATGATATCGTACGATGAAAAAGAAAATACCGAACCACAATTAAGAAGTACAAAATGGATATTTGATTTTATTTAAAGAGTAATTATGAAATTATTTAAAATTGCCGCCAAATTTATCTAGTGATATATTTGGTAACTTTTCATAGTGTAAATTGGATTTTGGCACTTACTCCTTCTAGTTTTTAAACAGACTATAACTGTTATCTCCGATGAACGGGCCTAAGGGGACCTTTGACAGTTGTTTGTGTGGGGTCTAAAAATAAATGTTTATTGTTCCTATATAAGCGTTTTCACAAAAAGGTAAATCAAAACCATGATATCTTGATAACTTTATCTTAATTCATACTATAAGCTTATAAGACAGGGCTTTCAAGCCAAAGCCATTAAATTCACAAAAGAAGAAAACCTAGTGTTTGTACAGTTTAGAAAAAATAAAATTAAAAGCAAAACATTCAATCAACTTGACATTAATCTCTGAAGTACACATTATAGCACAGCGAAACAAACATTTCAAATGTTTAAGTATTTACTTATTGTCACAGCTAACAACTACTAAACTACTAAACAAACATGAGGAAATTAATATTTATTTAAAATAAGAACGCGAAATATTAACAATAAGATATTTACTCGGTGCATTAGTGAGTTTAAATAAACAAAAAACTATTGAAACATAAATAAATTATGCGAAACTAATTGATGGGAATGTAAGTTGTGCGAGGACAAGGTGAAAACGTTCAAAGTACACAATAACTTCAGTATCTATAAATGGTAGGTAATTGTGGATGTACAATTTCAGGTATCTGTAAACGTTAAAATAATAATTGTTTTTATGTTTATAATGGCAGTTAAAAATATGCGATTGAAAAATAGATGAATCAGGAGTTAAAATGATTCATAGTAATTTCAAGTAAATTGTGAATTATTAAAGGGTTTTTGGTATTTGTGTTATAAACTTTGCTGAGAGCGCAAACTCTGATAGTTAATAACACAAATACCAAAACCCTTTAATAATTCATAATTTAATTGATTGATAAGGCTGATAAATGTTGAAAGTTCATCTTCACTTTTATATAAATAAAATAAAATAATTTAAAACTTTCAAATATATATTGTAAACTCGCTACAATTGTTTCGCCACACTGTGGCTTCTTCAGGCGAAGAAATGATAAATTACATTTGTCAGTACAGGTATATATACAATGTTTATGGGGGGGGGTTCAGCGAAATTTAAATTTAGGAGTGGTGAGTTTGTTAAGTCTAATTGGTCGTTCAAAAGTTGTCCTGTGTATTTTCTTTTATTAATTTCCATGCTCTCCAAGATGTTAAGTTTCCGGCCTTTTTCTTCTCTGTGAAGCACTTTGAAGTTTTCGTCGAAGTGGTAGTTTTCTTCGATGAGGTGGTTGGAGTATGTGGAGTTGGTTTTCCTTTGTTCATAAGAGGTTTTGTGCTCTTTGATTCTTTCTTTGAACGACCTTCCGGTTTGTCCTACATATGTCTTAGGACAGTCTTTGCAATTTAGCAAATAGACTCCACTTTGTTGAGTTATACAGGTTTTATCTTTGTTATTTTTAATTATTTTCCCTATTGTATTATTTGTTTTGAATGCTACCTTAATATTTATTTTTTCCAACATTTTCGCGACTTTATTGCTTATTTCTCCTGTGTATGTTAGTGATGAATAGTTTTTTATAGATTTGTCTTTGATAATAGGGTAAATAGAATTAATTGTTTTATGTCTTTGTTTTGTTTGTACTATTTTTTCAATTATAGATTTTTTGAAACCGTTTTTGTATGCAATTTGAAAAATAATGTTTAATTCTTTATTATAATTATGTTGTGTCATTGGGATTGATAGTAACCTATGTACCATACTATGGTAAGCAGCTAATTTGTGTGAGATTGGATGGTTGGATTTATAATTAATCGTAGTGTCTGTATGTGTTGGTTTGTGAAAAATTGAAAAATCATGTCTATTATTAATTCTTTTTATGGTTAAGTCTAAAAAATTTATGGAACCCTCTGTTTCTATTTCATTTGTAAATTGTATTTTATTATGTTGTGAATTTAACAGATTTAAAAATGAATCTAATTGTCTGTCGGTGCCATTGAACGCTAAAATAACATCATCGACGTACCTGAACCAATAAACGCATTTCTTAAAGACCGGCAACTGAGATAATCCCTCTTCAAAGTTATCCATAAATATCTCCGCCATGAGGGGGCTTAGTGGGTTTCCCATGGCCAAGCCTTCCTTCTGGCGAAAACATTTATTATCAAACTGTAAATAGTTCTGCGAGAGGCAGATTTCCAAAAGGTTCAGAATTTCCGATTTTATTACGGGATTTGTGTTGTTTTTTATTAGCCTATCTTTAATCAATGCGAAAACTTCGGTCGGAGGCACGTTCGTGAATAAATTCTTAACATCAAATGACACTAGTTTTGTTGTGTTAGGTAAATATATGTCTTTGATTTTATTAATTAATTCTATGCTATTTTTAATTGAAAACTTTGATTTGAATTTAGTGTGTTCTATAATAATGTTGTTTAACTTCTTAGCTAGTCGGGTACATGGGGCATTAACATATGACACAACCGGTCTAATTGGGCTGTTCTCTTTATGGAGTTGAATTAATCCATATAACTTAGGGGCTTGCGGGTTCATACATGTCAAAAAGTATTTTTCTTTTTCAGAGAACAATGCGTTAGAGTTATTTATTGCTGCTTTTAAATTTTTTTGGAATTGTTTAGTCGGATTTTTAGTGATTAATGTGATTTTATTATCCGTGAAAAAGGTTTCTATTTTTTTGATGTATTCATTCTTATCTATTGCTATTACCGTGTTACCTTTATCAGCTTTAGTAAAAATTAAATTATGTAGTTTTGACAGTTCTATAATTGATTTCGCTATTTTAATTTCATTATTATAATGATTAACACATTTGATATTATTTTTGTTCTTCAGGTAATTCGCGAATTTATATTTTTCTAGGAAAGTATTATCTATTTTATTTAACGCAAGTTCGGTTTCTGTTGCTAATAGTTCAATTTGTTTAATATTTTGATTTTGTTTAATATTGTATTTGAAACCTTTTTCTAACAATTCTATTTGATTTTTGTTGAAATTGACCTTTGATAAATTTATGAATCTATTGAAAAAAATATGTTCTTGTACATATTGTTCGGTTATTTGATGAGTTGATTTTTGTTTTATTAATCGTTTAATTTTGTCGTTTTGAATTCTACTTTTTGAAAATGTAATTTGATTGACTTTATCTCTAATGTCTCTATCTATAATATCAAACTCAACATTGTGTAATCTATTCGCTAATTCACTCTGACATACCTTTAAGTAGGCGGACAGCATATCTCTTTTGGCGTTGAGGATGGCGATTTCGTCACGTAACCATCTTCGTTGTCCTATGTTTTGGCCGTTCTTCGCGGCTAAAAAACTATTCATCACTAACATACACAGGAGAAATAAGCAATAAAGTCGCGAAAATGTTGGAAAAAATAAATATTAAGGTAGCATTCAAAACAAACAATACAATAGGGAAAATAATTAAAAATAACAAAGATAAAACCTGTATAACTCAACAAAGTGGAGTCTATTTGCTAAATTGCAAAGACTGTCCTAAGACATATGTAGGACAAACCGGAAGGTCGTTCAAAGAAAGAATCAAAGAGCACAAAACCTCTTATGAACAAAGGAAAACCAACTCCACATACTCCAACCACCTCATCGAAGAAAACCACCACTTCGACGAAAACTTCAAAGTGCTTCACAGAGAAGAAAAAGGCCGGAAACTTAACATCTTGGAGAGCATGGAAATTAATAAAAGAAAATACACAGGACAATTTTTGAACGACCAATTAGACTTAACAAACTCACCACTCCTAAATTTAAATTTCGCTGAAACCCCCCCCCCCCCCCCCATAAACATTGTATATATACCTGTACTGACAAATGTAATTTATTATTTCTTCGCCTGAAGAAGCCACAGTGTGGCGAAACAATTGTAGCGAGTTTGCAATATATATTTGAAAGTTTTAAATTATTTTATTTTATTTATATAAAAGTGAAAAAATTCACAATTTATTTGAAATTACTATAAATCATTCTAACTCCTGATACATTTATTTTTTAATCGCATATTTTTAATATGCGTTTTATTGACGATTAGTATTAATTTACAGAAATTATCAAAGCTTTTTACAGCGAATGTTTAAAAGGACCTAATTGCCAACGTCATTAACCCTCTACGGCCCGTGTAACTCCCAAGTCACACACTAATATATCGATATATAATCAAATAATTGAACTTGTTTCCACAAGATGACATTACGTCTTGTTGTACAATGTATCATATGTTCAAAAAAACAAACCTCTAGAGTGCCATGGAAAATATTGTAGGTTGGCAACTCTAAAATTATATATAATAAATATTATGTTTGACGTTTTATATGCCAATTCCTAAAGCGTGTAGCCTAACCTAAATTTAAAAAAAGATAAAATCATGGCACTTTAGAGATTTTATTTTATTGAACATGCCATATATTGATAGTTAAATACTGCCTAAAATGTCAAAATATTTGAATAGCGTCGAAACACAATGATTTAAATCAATATTAAAAATGTGCACTTACAATTAATGAAATATTCCCATAATGTGATTTTTGCAATTTTTTACTGTAGCTCAATAAGTATTGATCCCATTTTATCTAACCAGTATATTTTGAACTTGACTGTAAATCAGTATTTTTATACGCATGGCGCATGAAGTAAAATTTCGAGTTGAGAAAAGCCCGAATTTGGATTTGGAGGCTGCGCGTCCAAATCCAAATTCTTAGGGCTTTTTTCAACCTGAAAGTTCATGCTTAGTCTGGGAGTGGAAGACACTCGTTAGACATTGGTTAGTTGCTTATTTTGTTTCATTCTGGTTTATACAAAAAAATTTATAACATATTAAAAAAGCCGTGAAATGATAAATATTGAGAAAAGATATGAAACTTTTTATAAATGAAAAAAAAGTATAATTTTTATTGAACATAGGATATAATTAAAACTGCTAATAATAAATTGCCTTATTAATACCCATTAAGCTCCATTGATGCCATACCGCATTATTATTAATTTTTTATCAATTAAATTACTAAATATGTTAATTTAATACATTGTATTATTTGACCTGACTTGAAAATGTGTGGAGAAAAGTGTAAATATTTTGTTATTTAAATATTTCGCTTATTGCTCATTTAAAAAAAATGTTTTCAGTGTATTTCTAACTTCACAATATTTCAGCGTTTTATACACGTGGCGCATGAAGTAAAATGTCGAGTTTAGAAAAGCCTGAATATTTGGTTTGGCCGCGACCAAACCAAATTTTAAGGATTTTCTAAACTCGAAATTTTACATCATGCTTAATCTGGGAATGGAAACACTCACTCGAATCTTAAATTAACCACTTTTATAAAATCGACGAATGCCTAAAAATTTACAGCGTATACATTATGTATATTTAGGAAAAAAAATTCCAATATGTAACACCAGGGTTCGGAAATATCATGATATTTATATAAATATCAAAATATCGGATATATATCGATATTTATCCAGTAAATATCAACTTCTTGATAAATATTGTTGTTCATAAATATTAATATTTATATTATTTATTAATTGTACAGGAAGTTTATCTTTTAAGTATACATGTCCTAGTTACAGCGTATATGCTGTAAATCTCCAGATATTAGTTGTTTTTTTTTTAAAGTTTAATTTGAAGATTTAACGTGTTGTAAACTCCCAGACTAAGCATGAAGTAAAATTTCGAGTTTAGAAAAGCCTGAAAATTTTGTTTGGCTTTTCTAAACTCGAAATTTTGCTTCATGCGCCACGCGTCTAAAACGCTGAACTATTGTTAAATTTACAATATGCTACTAAAGCAGTATGATAAAGACGTGTATTTTGAACTTCACTTGAAACCATTGATGTGAGAATTGGCATTTTATTATAAAAATAACATTTTATATAATAATTTATGTGTACATTTCTATTCAACTTCACATCATTGACAATTTTTTTTTGTAAAATCAGCGGAACCCATTTACAAAAACACATAAATATAAACATTAATTACAACAGTTTAAATATAAAACTTAAAACCAACTTAAATCTAATAATTGATCGCCTGAAGAAGCCACAGTGTAGCGAAACAATTGTAGCGAGATTACAATAGACATTGAAAAACAAAATAATGATATTTAATATAAGTTAAATCTAATAATTAAGATAAAATTTGAAATAAAAATACTTGGTTTGTTTCACTAACGTTTTACTTATTATTCCGACTAGTTTCGGCTTCTAGCCATTATCAAGGAATGTACAGAGAATACTTTTTTACACGATATTTATATACAGAATCAGGTAATAATTAAGGGTTAAATATGAACGAAGATATTTTAAATTTCCATTGAATAAATGAAAGTCAGTGTTATTAAAATTTGCTCATAACCCGATTAATATTCACGTTTATCGTCAATTTAGCTAATATATGTCATACAAGATAGAATATTTCAAATAGAGACATTATCGACATCAAAGTTGACATTCAACAGCTCATTTGACATTTTCTATAAACAAAAAATACTAATTAAAATTTTACTGCGTACATTGACAATGTCCTTGCAATAACTGATTTGACTTGAGTTAACCTAACTAATTGTGAAATTAGGTTATGTCAAATGCAACTGTTTTAAATTAGGTTGGTTGTCAGTTAGTCAGGTTAAGTTAGTTACCAGTTACTTAGGTTAGTTTATAAAATCGTTCATTTTGAAACTTTTAACGAGTGTTTCCACTCCTATATTAGGCATAAAGTAACATTTCGAGTTTTGAAAAGCCAGAAAATTTACTTCATGCGCCACGTGTATAAAACACTGACTTAGTGTTAAGTTCAAAATATACTGGTTAGGTTGGTTTTATGATTCATGCAAGATCGTTAAAAAAAATATTATCTCCTTAAGATACTCAATTTTGACCATCGCTAATAAATCAATCGGTTTTTTAAATTTTGATTGCACCAAGCCAAATGCGTGCCGCAATTCTTTAAGTAATTAAAAAAAAAAACTACAACTAGGAACATTCCAGAAACGGTCGACGCGCAATTTAATGGTTTTGTGGATTTCATAAATATCAATGATATATACCCTAGTTTATAAATATCGATATATATCATGATAAATATCCTGATAGATATCTGATGATATATATTTAACATTTCGTGTACGAAATAGCCCAAAATATCATTGCAGAATAATTTCTACTAGACCTGTACAATCACGGTACTAATATTTGATAATAAGAAAACAAAATCTACATGCTATTAGTTGGTGCTGAACTATTGAAAAAATTAACGTGACAACATCGCATTTTCATGTGTTCCAACTTCACTTTAGTTAAATTTGGAGTAATTTAGAGGTCGCATTACATTATTTCTGTTTGCCTTTCTGAAAATGTGTTTCTTCTGCTGAAGTATTTAAATGAAATTTACTACGAACGAGTGTTTCCACTCCTAGATTTAGCATGAAGTAAAATTTCGAGTTTAGAAAAGCCTGAAAATTTGGTTTGGTCGCTCCGCGAAGCGGAGCGGCCAAACCAAATTTTCAGGCTTTTCTAAACTCGAAATTTTACTTCATGCGCCACGCGTAAAACACTGATTTCGACTAAAGTTCAATGATTATTTATTTACATGTTTTATAGCATTACAATTGATTAAATTCTAAATATCATAAATATCAATGATATATACCCTAGTTTATAAATATCGATATATATCATGATAAATATCCTGATAGATATCTGATGATATATATTTAACATTTCGTGTACGAAATAGTCCTAAATATCATTGCAGAATCATTTCTACTAGACCTGTACAATCACGATACTAATATTTGATAATAAGGAAACAATATCTACATGCTATTAGTTGGTGCTGAACTATTGAAAAAATTAACGTGACAACATCGCATTTTCATGTGTTCCAACTTCACTTTAGTTAAATTTGGAGTAATTTACAGGTCGCATTACATTATTTTTGTTTGCCTTTCTGAAAATGTGTTTCTTCTGCTGAAGTATTTAAGTGAAATTTACTACGAACGAGTGTTTCCACTCCTAGATTTAGCATGAAGTCAAATTTCGAGTTTAGAAAAGCCTGAAAATTTGGTTTGGTCGCTCCGCGAAGCGTAGCGGCCAAACCAAATTTTCAGGCTTTTCTAAACTCGAAATTTTACTTCATGCGCCACGCGTAAAACACTGATTTCGACTAAAGTTCAAAATATACCTACTGATTATTTATTTACATGTTTTATAGCATTACAATTGATAAAATTCTAAATATCGCGCCTTAAACTATTGCTCTGTAATTATTAGTTGCAAACTAACAATAGTAATTTACTAAAATGTGACATTAATACAAACATGTTAATATCATCTTTAGAACCGCGTTAAAGCCGTATACTAACGTCTATAAATAAGACTAACAGATATTAATAAATTGTCAAATTTAACAACAATTATTAAAATCATAAGACAGTTTATTAAATTTAACAACACAAACCTTTCTCTAAACAGAAATCTTTAAATTAAAAATAGTCTAAACGCTCACTTTCATTTACACAATGTATTTATGGTAAGTAGGTCATGTTTATTGCTACCTATATGAACTACATTTAATAAAAATACATTTACCATCACCAATTAGTTTTAGATTTAATTAATTACCTCACAATATAATCATTAAAATATGAATTTCACACAATTTATTTGAGAGAAAACAAATTTGTTCAAAATTTTAGGAACCTTCCCATTATTTTCAGACTGAATTCGTTATTAGAGGTAAACAAACAGTAGATAGACAGAAAAACAATGATTATAACAGCCGAGTCAGTTGGCCATAAACGACAGACAGATAAAACATTGAAATAAATGAATGTCAATTTTTAACGAACAAGCTGTTTAAGCAAATAAATATTGTAATAATTTGAGAGAAAACAAATTTGTTCACAATTTTAGGAACCTTCCCATTATTTTCAGACTGAATTCGTAATTAGAGGTAAACAAACAGTAGATAGACAGAAAAACAATGATTATAACAGCTGAGTCAGTTGGTCATAAACGACAGACAGATAAAACATTGAAATAAATGAATGTCAATTTTTAACGAACAAGCTGTTTAAGCAAATAAATATTGTAATAAAATATGTACACTTATATTGACATACAATGTCTGATTTCAAATAACACTTTTGGCACACTTCGAAACAATCTTTTGCGGATCACTCATTATCACAATATTAGGCGACGGTAAACATTTCCAAGTCAAATAAACTTGTACAAAAATAAACTATTTTAATCAACGTTAGGGTATGGCAATAATGTTGACTCCGCGTAATGTACTTAATAACAGATGGTCATAAAAACTACCAAGTTTAACTGGATGAAAATGTGAATAATTGAGTCGCCTATTTCCAAAAACCCCTAAATCATTTGTTTTTGGAAATAAGCGTCTCAAATATTTACATGTGGAGCTTTGTAACAATGTTTTCATAATTCTGAAAGAGTGCATTAGAAATTTGGTAGCAACTCACAATAGAAATTAACGAGTGGATTAAATAACTTATGAAATTTCTAAGAATTATAATCCATCCAAGATGATTAGCATACTTTTCGCAGGTGAACAAAGGGTGGCGAATTTCTGGTTTGTCCAGTCGCGAAAATCGGCGTCACAAACATGCGGGTTAAGAATGGTCAGGGGACACGAACGGAAACGCAATGCACGCGTAATCCAAAGACGCGTCCTCGCGGCCCGAGCCGTCAGCGACGTTTCGAGCCCCCGCGAAACCGCGATCAGTTCCGCGTTTCGACACAATCACACAAACATCCCAGGCAAAAATGCCGCGAAAACGACGGCTCGCCGAAGGACTCGTCTCGAAACGCCGGTAAAAACACAAACATGTTTGGCATACCGAATGAGCCTGCCCAAGCGCTTTATTTTCAAATGCAAATGCGTTAGCACGAACGCCCCCCGCAGCACCGACCCAGCGATTGTTTCTCCACGGGAGAAAAAAACCGCGGATTCCGCCCGTTTTCCAAAACGACGTCGTCGGCGTCTTCGTGTGGCTTACCTTAAATGAAACTGTGACAGAAACAAAGACGAGCGATGTTGTGTAGCCACGCTGGTGGATTAGAACAAGCACGGCCCTTATTTCGGCGTTTTACTCACAAAACGGTCGCACTTTTTACTACGGATTATCCACTGGCACGCGTATTACCCGAATAGCACACACTCCTGTTAAATTTTCGGGATTTTCGAGCCACTTTTCGTTAAAATTCTAGCACAGCGTTAGACAGTCACTCCATCCCCACTTCTACACATCAAAATGGCGGACGCGAACTGCTCAAACTTCCAGCGTGCGGCGTTGCCGGTAACGCTACTCCTTAAAAAAGCCAACATTTTTTCACCAATTAAATTCAAAGAATGAATACAAATTATATAAATTAACCCTAATATAAACTTAATACAATCTACGCTTGCTAATAAACTGATTAAATTAAAAGAAACAAAAAGAAAAGATGACATTGATTCACATCAACTCGCGCAAATAACAATGAAGTTGCAAACGTAAAACAAAATTAAATAAAACACAACATTTTAACAATAATCACAACAAAATTTATATTATGTTATCGGAAAACAATTATTTTAAAATGGCGGGATATTCTCTGAATAAAATTATTATTAAAATTAATAAATAATAATTATTTTTTCGTAAATATTTATAATCGGTATTACCAAACAATAAGTTTAATTTATTATTTATTTTAAATAAGGTATTGTAGTTACTTTTTTTATAGAAATGAAATAATTACCTGCTAAGCGCGGCAACGCTGAGACAATAACGGAAAAAGGCGCGTGTAATGGGCCCTGTCTTACCAACAAGCCGCACTTTATTAATTCATATTAAATCCACCAGTTGACGCTAGCTTAGCAACTATTTTTGTAAATTAATTAATTTTGCTTAAGTAAGTAGGACTTTAATTAATTCTCGGTGAATTATGATCTTTATTGTATAGAGAACTTTTTATTTGAGTCTACATATCCCGATAATTATGCGATTGGTGAATTTGCAGGAGTTCGTTGTTTCTATTAAATCCGTTGAGTGAGGAATGAAATTCCTCATTCTACGTAAACGCGGTAATCCTTTTTTATTATATTGCAAATTAATTGTTTTAATTTTGTTTATAAAAATGTTTAAAACAAAAAATGCATTATCCCCTTCAAATTCGTTCTTTAGAGAACTGTGCAAAATTTCAAGTTAAAATATTGGTGGGTTTTAAATTATCCATCAAATTTAAATAAGATGACTTCACAATACCCTTAAAACTATACCGCGTGTTTCAAGAAAAATCTAAACGATTTCTTATAAATTATAATTATATACCCCAAAAAAATTGTTAAAGCGCATCATTTGGTTAGACCAGTGGTGGGGAAACTTTTTTTAAGACGGGCCACTTGTAATAACCAGACAATCGTAGCGGACCAAAGAATAATGCTTAATCGTAGGTAGGTAGTATTTATGCGGGTCGTCACATTACGAAGTAAGAACGCGTTCAAACATTCTCACGACGGCACTCTTAAACGGGCCGGATTAAACCTTTCTGCGGGCCGGACTTGGCCCGCGGGACGTAGTTTCCCCATCACTGGGTTAGACGAATATTTGTAAAACTAATTAAATAATTATTAAATATACTGCTTAAGTTTGATAAGCAGTATATTTTGAACTTAACTTTTAATCGGAGTTTTATACACCTGGCGCATGAAATAACATTTCGAGTTTAAAAAATCCTGAAATTGGTCGTTCCGCTCCGTTCAGGCTTTCCTAAACCCCAAATTTTACTTAGTGTTTAAACAAAAAGTGGGAACACTCGTTATAAACTTTAAATTAAACGCGTTATTTATTATTTTTTATATAATTTAGCTAGTTTAAAGTTTTAAAATTGCATTGCTGTGTTATTAAATAATTAGTGGAATATCTTCAATACTTAAAGCTGCAAATAATAATTAAATCTACTCGTTTTGTTTCACTATGTAATAAAACATTTATTACATCTTTCGACCATTTTAAATACGAAAGCTGTTTTATTAATACAATAAAACATTTACTAGGAATAAGTAAAACTAAAGTTTAAAATATGCTTTGTAGAGTCTAAGTTCGAAATTTGGATAGATAAATTCGTTATCATGATAAATCAAGTTGGACACTCTCTCGAGTTCAAATGATATGAGATTTTAACTGTAATTTTTTAAATAAAATTAAATTAATACAGCCACGGCTCGCAGCCTAACATCAGGGTAGGCCACAGCGCCAAGGCACACAAAATTTATTTGAGGTTGGGGTCGCGCCTTATAAATGCAAAGAATTACACAACAAAGTCACCTTTCAAATAACAGATACATATTACCTTGGGTCTCTGGCCTACCCTGAAGTTAGGCTGCGAGCCGCCGCTGGATTAATGTTATAGTTTCAAGAAATCTTAAAACTGTGTTAAAATTCATTAAAAGCAGTAATTGAATAACCATAAGATAATTGATTATTTTAGTTGCAATGTAGAAGACAACATTTGTAGATTGGTCAAAGATTTCGTGAAAGTGCAGAGAAATACAAAATTGTTTTTCTGTATTAAAATCATATATTTAATAATAAGTATATGAAGTTAGGCTGCGAGCCGCCGCTGGATTAATGTTATAGTTTCAAGAAATCTTAAAACTGTGTTAAAATTCATTCAAAGCAGTAATTGAATAACCATAAGATAATTGATTATTTTAGTTGGAATTTAGAAGACAACATTTGTAGATTGGCTAAAGATTTCGTGAAAGTGCAGAGAAATACAAAATTGTTTTTCTGTATTAAAATCATATATTTATTAATAAGTATATGAATAAAATGGACAAAGCGGTTAAATTCTTTAAGAAAGTAGTCTAAAGCATAGGCAACCTAAATAACACATTATATTGTCGATATCCTTGGAGTGAGCGCGAAGAATGTAACGAAAATTTCACATTTCTTAACAGGATCACAAGAAATAGCAGAGGTATTCGGGAGAAATTTTAATACAATGCAGGTAAAGATGGAATCTGTACCATTTTATTGACTTTCCATTACACTGTCCGCTACTCGCTCAAAGATGGCGCGCATACATAAAATAAATTTGAATTTACTATTTTTTACACTGGTTCTCATAATTCTGAAAGAATGCATTAGAAATTTGGTAGCTACTCACAAGAGCTGGGCAGGATTCGAATCATTCAGGATTCGAATCCTTTTAGAGGATTCAAAAGAGGCATTCGAATACTTTAGATAAACTGGATTCGTGAATCGGATTCGTTACATTTTTGTAAGAAGATTCGTATTCGAATCCAAATGCGGGTGATTCGAATCCTCATAAAAGGATTCGAATACTCACAAAGGATTCGAATACTTACAAAAGGATTTGAATCATAAAAAATAATTCGAAATAATTGTGAGGATTAACAAGAAAAATGTCTTTTGTGTCTTTTTAAATTTCTCGTTAAATCACTGTTTTATACGCGTGGCGCATGAAGTAAAATTTCGAGTTTAGAAAAGCCCAGAAAATTTGTCTCGGGTCGCTGCGCGACCCTCGACAAATTTTCACGGGGCTTTTCTAAACTCGAAATTTTACTTCATGCTTAGTCTGGGAGTGGAAAGCACTCCTTTGAAGCTTCAAATTGAACTCTTTAAAAAAAGCGTGTGCATACTCGTTAATAGTTTTAAATTAAGCTCTTTTGAAAAACAACCGATGTCGGATAATTTACAGCTTATGCATATGTTTACCTAAAAGAAAAATGTTTACGTTGGTTTTTTTAGAAGAGGTTAATTTGAAGCTATAAACGAGTGTTTTCTACTCCCAGACTAAGCATGAAGTAAAATTTCGAGTTATGAAAAGCCCCGTGAAAATTCGCCGACGGTCGCACAGCGACCCGAGACAAATTTTCTGGCCTTTTCTAAACTCGAAATTCTACTTCATGCGCCACAGGTACAAAACAAAAATATTGTGAATTTATGTAAATTATTTTTCTCGTGATTAAACTTGAGTTTTTAAAAAGGATTTTATTATCAAGACTACGTCTTACATCAAGCAGAACAAATACAAGACTGAATAATTATATTATGAATAACAATACGGTACACTTATCTAAAGAGAGTAATATAAGAAGCTGATTACATTATGCTGATGCATGCGTGCATATGCATCCTAGACAAAGGAAATAAGAATAATTATATAAGAGAATTATATAGGGTGAGCGATAGCTAACTCCTCCCCCCTTAAATTTAGGACCCCCCCGGAAGATGGAAATCGATTGATGTATCTTCTGGTGGTTGTGTCGTCTTCGGCAGCGTCTTCTTTCTTGATTGGATCCAGCGTGATAGTAGGTATCCTGAACCAACCAAAATAAACAGGTATAGGATCGACGTCCAGATACTTGGAGTGTAGATATGTTGGTTTTCCGTAATTATCGGAATTTGTTGTAGTACAGGGATTTCTTGAAGATTCAGTTTTCGTAGAGATATCTTGAATGTTGTGAAGTTAATTTTGTTGAAATGTAGTTCGCTGCTCCTTATTATGGCTGGACTGCCAAAGGTCGCGTCTTGATAAGAGATTTGATGTCCTCTGAAGAATACTTCGCAGTTTGCTTTTTGTATTAGATAAATACCGATTATATTTTTATTTTCGGTTCCATGTTTACAGCTTATTTTGATGTCTTCTTTAACGGGAAATACAGCTAGGTATTGATTTATGAAGGGTAGAATTTCCAGATGATTTTCTTCGATGTGCAGAGTAGTATATTGACAATTTTTGTTATTTCCGGTCAGCAGAATTTGTTTTTCACATTCGGCCTTATGGCTTGTGAGCAAGTGCCTTGGACATTCGTAATAATTTATACCTTTTATACATAAGCGGTCTAGAGGCCAAATCTTATCGTCTTTTGATTTTAATAAGGTATTTACGTTAGGTATGATTGTTATAAATTTATTCTCAAACTTCGTAGGAATAGAATTTAAGTAATACAATTCAAATTCAGTTTCATAGTATATTGGAATTGATAGGAAATAACTAATTTTTGTTGATTCGATTTTACAATTTACTTTAATAATTGATTCAAAATCTAGTACGTTTTCATATTTTAATTCAAATGGCAATTGTTTATTATAATAAGTGGAAATTCTTTTAAGTTCAGAAAATAAATCCTTGGGGTTTAGGACGCTAGGGTGAAGTGATCCTAGTTTACAGAACGTGATTGAATTTTCAATATTTTCTATAATTTTTAAGATTGAATTATATAAAATAATTAATTGATTGAACAAGTCTTTAGCAAACAATAAATTTTGATGATCTAAGTCTTCAACTAGTATAACACTTAATTGTTTAATTCTGGCTTGCAGAATATCTTCGTTATGTGCAATATTTTCGACAGTTTCATTAATTCTTTTAATAAATTCGTTATTGAGGCTATAGCCAAATTGAATTTGATTTTTAAGGAGATTTTGGTTTTGTTGTAAGTGATTCAAAATTTCGTCTATTCTCTTACCGTCGTTGGCATCTAAATTTCCTGAAATTATTTCAAATGGTTTTAATTTGGTTACAGAGTGTACAGAGTTATTGTACGCGAGAAGAGCATAATTAATTTTTATTTCAATAGGTTCCTTTTTATAATTATCTTGATTATTTAATAATCTAATATGTTCAATTATTGTTGAATGTATTCGTTCAACTACGCCATTGGATTCTGGGTGTTGCGAGCTTATAAAATGTAAATTTACTTTATGTAATTCGAGCAACTCTTTAATTACGGAATTCTTGAATTCCAAATGATTATCAGCGATAATCGTATTAGGTACACCGTGATGGGTAAAGAATTTGATTAAATTATTAGCAATTTCTATTGCTTGATACGAATTTAGTCTATACATCTGTGTGTATTTAGAAAAAGAATCTATAATAGTTAAAAACTTTGCACCTTCTAATGCGATGCTATCGATGTGGACAATTTCAAAAGGTCTTACAGCAGTTGGGGTTAAATTAAATTTTGTTTTTATAGGGTTTCTCTCATATTTACATACTAAACATATTTGACATTCATTTATATAATTTTGGATAGTACGCCTCATATCTGGCCAGTAAAATTTTCTTTTTAATTGAGACTCTGTCTCATCGATTCCGCGGTGATTAGTTTTGCTTTCGTGATATAATTGAATAGTATTTGTAATTTCTTCGTCGCTTTCGACATCGGCTAATTTCGTTACACATTTGACAAAATCGTATCCTGAATTTTTAAAATATTTTTGTAAGATTACACAAAATTGCTCATAAACTGGGCTTTCAAAATAAATATAATATTTTACTTTAGGGACGATATATTCTTTAATTAAATCTATTACATCTTTTTCAAAGTTATTTTTACTTAATTGAATGTGTAAGCGCATTTTCCTTTTATTAAAGAGATAAGTAATTTTCGGTTTGGTTGGATTATAGTTTATTTCCGAAATTATTAATTGGTTATTGCCAATATTTACAGGTTTTTCAACAATTGGTATACTGAATATTGGATCCTCTTCGTTTGAATGCATAGTTACGGAATCAGAGTGACAATGATTATTTATCTCTTCATTATCTAGTTCTTTCGCGGTTTTTAAACTACCTGTTTCCACTATTTGAGATTCGTTATCCACGAATACATTTTCATCGAAATGTTTTAAATAAAAATCATACTCATCATTTACATTTAGTTCTATGCGTGACAATGCGTCAGCATTTACGTTTTGCGTTCCCTTTTTATACTCTATTTTATAGTCGTATTCTAACAATTTAAGTCTCCATCTAACAAGTCTAGTGTTAGGTTCTTTTACATTCATCAGCCACTTGAGAGGTTGATGATCGGATATGATTTTGAATTGCCTACCAAATAAGTATGGCCTAAAATATTTTACGGCCCATACAATCGCAAGAAGCTCCTTTTCCGTTGTGGAATAATTACTTTCGGAATCATTAAGAGTACGGCTTGCGTACGCAATGGGTAAATCAGAGCCTATATTGCCCTGTGATAAAATAGCGCCAACAGCAAAATTGCTAGCATCTGTTGTGAGAACAAAAGGTTTAGAGAAATCTGGGTATTGAAGAAGTGGTTCGTTTGTTAAAATATTTTTACATGTGTTAAAGCAATTTTGATATTCAGAGTTTGTGATATCTATGATAGCATTCTTTTTTAGGCACTTTGTAAGTGGTTTTGTTAAACTAGCAAAATTTTTAATGAATTTTCTATAGTATCCCAGGAGTCCTAGGAATCCTTTAATTTGTTTTGTGGTTTTTGGTATGGGGAAATTTTCGATTGCCCTAATTTTGTCGGGATTCGGTTTTACACCTTCTGGCGTAATAACATGGCCTAAATACGCAACTTCCTTTCTCAGAAATTCGGATTTATCTATTTGAATTTTGAAGTTCGACTTACGGAGTCGATTAAAAACTTCTCTTAAATTTTGGATGTGTTCTTGTAGGCTAGTACTAAATATAATTATGTCATCCATGTAGACGAGACATTTTTCGTTTTGAATGCCACGTAGGACATTATCCATAGCTCGTTGAAAAGTAGCAGGAGCATTTTTCAATCCAAACGGCATACGTAAGAATTCGTAATGGCCGTTTTGTGTATTGAAGGCTGTTTTCGGAATATCTTTTTCATCGATTTCAATTTGATGAAATCCGGAAGCTAAGTCGAGGGTCGAGAAATATTGACAACGCCCTAATTTGTCTAACAAATCTTCGATATTGGGTAAAGGGTAACGGTCGCCTATTGTTTTCTCGTTCAATTTGCGGTAGTCAATTACTACGCGCCACTTGCGCTTCTGGGACGCATCGAGCTTCTTTGGTACCACCCAGATCGGTGACGACCAAGGGCTATGAGATGGTCGGATAATATTTTGATTGAGCATATCTTGGATTTGATTTTGTACTTCTACCCTGTGGATTTCTGGGTATCTGTACGTTTTTGTGTAGACGGGAATTTCGTCACTAGTAATTATATTATGTTTCACATTATTTGTGAAAGTTAACTTATTATTTTTCACATGAAAAATATCTGAATATTCTTTGATTAAATTCATAATTGCACATTTCTCTTCTTCGTTCATATGTTCTGTGCGAACTTCATTAATATCGAATTTGATATTCGATTCTAAATTATTTAGATTATTATTATTATTATTATTTAAATTAAAGTTGTCGAGTGTTTCGACAATAAATGGTTTTTTAAATAAAATAATTCTATCTTCATTAGAATTATTTGTAATAGAAATAAGTGCTTTATTATTACGCACGCTCGTTACGCATTGTGGAACTTCACAATCTTTAAGTTTCATATAAGGAATAATTACATCTCCGTTGTCGATATTAGACACTTCGATTTGAACTATTTCTTGAACTCTACCAGGAATGGTAATTTGTTTTATTTTCTTCGTGTGATTATTATTACAATAAAGCGGAAATATGGCTTTAGGGGTTTTTAATATATTATTAGGAAAATCTACTACTGCTTGAAGAATTTTTAAATTATCGAGTCCGATCAATATATCGAAACTAGAATGGAAATCGAATAAATGAAATTTCATAACTAAATTATTATCGGTATTAAAAGTATCCTTAAAATTAATCATAGTACTATATTTTTGTACAGAGTTGCCATGTGCAGTGGCAATCTGGAATGGATCGTACTTTATTTTATTTTTATAAAACTTATTAGCAATATTGGGGTTGACAAAGGAGTGTGTACTCGCTGAGTCGATTAACATTTTTAGTTGTGTATGCGGGTCGATAATGTATGGGAGTTGGCTTTGATTATTTATTATGCCAAATAATTCAATTAATTTTGGATCCCCGAGGCGATTTCGCCTAAAAAATCTTCATTTCCGGGTTCTTCAATATTTTGTAATGCACCAGGGTACATTGTTCTAGCGGTATGATTTGTTGAAAGAGACATTGGTGTTGGTAAATTTTGATTGTTATTATTTCGATAATTATTATTCGTATATTGATTATTACGAGTTTGATTTGGTTGACGTTGAATGTTTTGATTAATTGTTTGGGGAGCACGATATTGTGGTCTTACGTTATGAAAAGTATTTGGATTAGGTCTATTTGGTGTGTAATTGTTATTGAAATGTTGGTGTTGAAAATTTCTATTAAAGGGTGTAACGAAACGAGCTCTCGTCGGTACATTATTACGTGGGGTAGCATTTTGTTTTTGCACCAAGTTGATACTGTCAACTCTATTATTTGAAACATCTAATTGGAAATCGTTCGTGAGCATTGATAATGCCACATCTAAATCTGCGGGATTTTTCACTCGCATTTGAGCTCCGATTGGATCTCTAAGTCCTTTCAATAATACTCTCAAGGCATTTTTTCTTAAGAAGGTATTCATAATGTTTCGTTCGTTGGCGTCGCCAGAATGGTTGGCTAGCCATGATACTTGGAGATTTAGCAAGCTTTGTATTTTATTATAATAATCAAACGGTGACTCACCAATGGACTGTTTGCACATGCCTAACTCGTGATTTAAGCTAAACAAATCGCGTTTATCGCCATAAGAATTAATTAAACAATTTTTTAGATCTACAAAAGTGTTAATTACACTTGATGAAATATTTACGGCGGCATCGCCCTTTATTTTAGAAAATATTGACGATATCAAATATTCATTTTGAAAATCGTTTACATCATGTTGATTATAAAATCTACTAACTAGTTTTTCACTAACTGCAAGAAATCTTGCTAATAATTCAGGCTCGCCCCGAAACTCGGGCAGCATATTTAAATATTCCGGTTTTAACACAGGAATTTGTTGAACGACTAGGGGTGCAACTGGGGGTACAACTGGTACACCAGCAGCATGGGAATTAGGATTAGCCATTTTTCTTATTTTACTTTTCTTAAATATATTCCTAATCAGTTTGAGTTTGATTGTTCTAAGTTGACTATTTCGTGATTTTGACGATTTAGCAACGCGCTTGACCTCTAAAAGACTTAAGTACTTACAGATAATAAATCCTGTCCATGAGCTCTCGATGATTCGCTAGCTGCAGGGACGATGTTGAACTTGTAGACGGGACGGATGGCGGATGTCTTGATTTTTTAAGAGTCCGTTATCACAAGTCACAAAGTTCACAAAATTCGTTCTCCCGATAAATCGTTAACACGAACCAAATTGATATTCACTCAAATTGATCGGAAGATCCTACCGACTGCGCCAATTATTTTTCTCGTGATTAAACTTGAGTTTTTAAAAAGGATTTTATTATCAAGACTACGTCTTACATCAAGCAGAACAAATACAAGACTGAATAATTATATTATGAATAACAATACGGTACACTTATCTAAAGAGAGTAATATAAGAAGCTGATTACATTATGCTGATGCATGCGTGCATATGCATCCTAGACAAAGGAAATAAGAATAATTATATAAGAGAATTATATAGGGTGAGCGATAGCTAACTTGTATGTATGTTGGAATCTCACTTGAAATCAGTGTTTTATACGCGAAGCGAATGAAGTAACATTGTGAGTTTAGAAAAGCCCAGAAAATTTGTCTCGGGTCGCTGCGCGACCTCAACAAATTTTCACGGGGCTTTCCTTTTTTTTTGTTTGTTTGGTGGAATAGATGCAAGGTGAGATAATATCTCATCCAGCATTTAAACCCCCATTTTTATTATTACATAGTGTAATATGTTTCACCAAGTGCCAGATGAGAAATTAATTCAATAAAAAAAAAAAAAAAAATTATTATTAGAATTTATCTCCAACAGAAATTGATTTAAAATAAAACAATTCTGGTACTGGAGAATTTCTCTAGATTAGTAAAATTATACATATATACACATACAGTTTATGATGTTGGAGTGATTATGATGATGATGGCTGATCGATATGTAATGATTTTTTTTTATAAAATGAATCTTAGCTTTATCCTTGAACTTGTTTGTGTCCTTTAATTGCTTTATTGTGGTAGGTAAGTTGTTATAATACTTTATTCCCGAAACAAACATACTATTTTTTAAGATATCGGTTGAATTTTGTTGGATGATAAGATCACTTTTCCTGCGTGTATTGTGGTCATGTATTTCTTTGTTTTTTTTTTATCTCAATGTTTGAATTCTCGCTATTTATGATTTTATGTATAGCTATGCATCTTTCTAAGATAGTTCTGTCGGTTATAGTTAATTCAGGTATAATTTCATACAGTTGTTTTGTAGGCGTGTATCTATCGAGGTTGTATACATTTTTAACATTTTATTCTGCTGTCTTTGAATTGTATTGATGTTATAAGCACTTGTTCCACCCCATATGCAACATAAATAATTTACTCTGGATGTAAATAGAGTGTTATATATGCTCTTTTTTGAGTGTAATGGTATAAGATTGTGTGCTCTATATATAACACCAGTCGCTGCACTTGTCTTTTTTGTTAAGAGCTCTATGTGTTTGTCCCATTTGAAATCGTCTGTTATTGTTAGTCCTAAATATTTAACTTCTGTTGTTTTGTTAATGGTGGTGTTTTGTACTTTCATGCTTAAGTCTCGTTTAGCTTTGTTTTTTTGTGCAAGAAGCATGTATGTTGTTTTGGTACTATTTATTGTCAAGTTATTATCTGAGAACCATTTTGTTACAACATCTAATTCCTCATTGGCCTTACGTTCTAATTGATTTAGGTCTTTTCCATTAAAGAGGATGCATGTATCATCAGCGTAAACATATATGTTGCCAGTAATGTTCAACTCGAATATATCGTTGATGTACGTGATATACAATGTCGGCGGTAGCACTGCACCTTGTGGTAGTCCATATTCTGGGGTTTGTGAGTCACTGAGAGTGTTGTTTACTTTTGTTTGCTGTCTTCTTCCTTTTAAGTAGGTATTTATAATGTTGAGTTCTTTTCCTCGGATCCCAAGTTGATTTAATTTATCTACTAGAAGTGTTAGTGCGATAGTATCGAAGGCTTTTTTAAATCAATAAAAATTATAAGCACGTAGTTATGTTGGTGGAGCTCAGTTAGTATTTTATATATTATGTTTATGCATGCTGTTGTAGTTCCGCGTTTTTTTTTTGATAAGCATATTGCTTTGGGCTTATGATTTTGTGACGGTAGATATGATTTTGTAGTCGCGTCAGTATTATGTTTTCTGTTATTTTTGCTATAGCTGATGATAGTGCAATCGGTCGGTAGTTTTCAGGGTTGGATAGGTTGCCTTTTTTGTAGATTGGTGTAATGACTACTTCTTTCAATTCATTTGGATATAAACCTGATGATAATATTGTGTTTATTAGTTTGCATAGTATGGGAGCAATTTCATCTGCGAGGTGTTTTATCAAAACATTTGTAATTCCGTCTTTACCGGGCGCTGAGTATGTTTTAAGGTTGTTAATAATTCCTAGTATCTCCTCTTCAGTACTGTCTTTGAATTTGGCGTTTGTTAATATGTGTTTTCGCAGAGTATTTTGCTGTAAGTGAAACTGTTTTGCGAGATTTTTTTCAATTGTAGCGAAGTATGTGTTAATTTCGTTTGCTATATCTTTGTCGTCTTTTAGTATTGTTCCACTAGAGTCTGCTATTTCAGATATACTATTGCCTTTAGTTTTGTTTGATTTATTCAAAATTTTATTGATTTCATACCATGTTTTCTTTTGATTTCCTCCTGCAGTTTTTATTTTGTTCTCATAGTATGTTCTTTTTCTATGCTTAATTAAAGCAAGAGTAGCATTTTTTTGTTGTATGTAAGATGTCTTCAGCACTTCATTATCAGGGTTATTTTTGTGTCTTTTGTACAACTTTTCTCTTTCTCGAATGGATACTACAATTTTTTTATTTACCCATTCATTATTAGGTCTTCTTTTAAAAGTAGATATTTTGGTTTCGTTTCTGATTAACGTTGTTAAACAGTTTATTAAGTCTTTAAATGTGAGTATTGATTTTTTGTTGATATTTTTAAACTTGGATTTTATTTTATCATAGTTTATTTTAATTTTATTCACTTTTTCATATAGAGGTTTTGGTGTATTTGTTATCCATTCGCAGATGATTGCGTTATGATCAGATATTAATGTGTTTTGTATGTTACATTTAATATGTTGATTGTTTTTTGTAGTTAATATGTGATCTAGTATTGCATTTTCCCTAGTTTGGTTTTGTGAATTAATGGTGTTTACTACAGTGTACCCTTGTTCTTGTATTATTTGTTGATATGTTTTGGTGACGTTATTGTTTTGCAGCAGGTTTATGTTAAAGTCGCCCATCATTATATGATTACTTTTTTCTATTAAGATATGTTGCTCTAGTAGATTCCACAAATTATTGCAATTTATAATAGGTGGTTTATATATAAGTGTTATATGTGAGTTGCATGAACTTAAAAATATTTTTATAATTTCTATGCCTAATATTGCGGCTTCTATTGTGATTTTGAATTGAATATTGTTTTTTATATATAATACAAGACCACCACCCCTTGATTCTCTACAATTGAAAACAGCGTTGTAGTCGGTTAAATTAAAGTACGCAGTCTCTTCATCGTGAAGCCAGGTTTCTGTAATAGCAATAATATCTAAGTTGTTATATAGTAAAGGTAAAGTTTTGATATGATCGAATTTGTTTTTTAAACTTCTAATATTTAGTAAATATAAAGTATGGACCGCCATCTTGATAATATTTTTTTTTAATACGAGAAATTATACATTTTATTAGCCGCTTAACCTTGTTTTTTAATGTTTTCAATATCAGAAATTTTCTTAATTTGTATGATTTTAGTTTGTTCATCTTCTCTTACAAAAATTTTCCCATTTTTTTTACCAAACAAACCTATAACCCTTATCTTTCAATCCACGTGCTTCATAAAAGAGCTTGCTTATATAGCTTTTTAGTAGTTCATTAAAGTATATCACATTGTTTTGACCATTTCGCTTACATTCTGCTACTTTAATGGATTTAATTTGTTTTCTTTTTTCAAGAACATTATCTCTTATTTGCTGAGATTTGAATTTAATAACAATAGGACTATCGTCTTTTCCTTTTCTATAAGTTTCTTCTATGTCAGTGTTTCCAATTCTGTAGTTTATGGCTTTCATAACTTTTTTTGTTATTTCCTCGACATCCTAAACTTCTTCTTTATTACCTTGGTTTGGTATTCCATTTAAAGTGATACTTTTGTTTAGATGTGCTTGCTCAAGTTCGCCACATCTACCTTCTAACTCGGTTACCTTTCTTCTTAATTTTTCATTTTCGGATTTAAATTCTTTTAGTAATTCTTTCAATTCTTCGTTCTGTTTTGAATTTTCAAATTTATTTGACATATACTCCACGCTCTCTTTTAATTTTCTGAATTCTTTTATTAAATCTGTCATGTTTTTTATATCGTTTTCCGCGTCGCTATCATTTAAGTCCTTTTTCTTTCCAGGTCCTCCCATTGTGTATGTAGTTTAATTTTTACAGTAACGCAGAAAGAAAGACAGGGATATTTATTGCACCTAGGGGCCTGTCAAGGTGACTTGAAAAAACACACAATTCGGGCCACGGATTAGGGTTTATGTGTTAAGACAGAGGAGTTAGCAATACATAAATTTATATTATTATGTTAATTTAATTGTATTAATTTTAGTATGCACTTTCAATTGTCCTAAACTCGAAACTAAATGCTTTGATAAGAACATTAAATAACTGAAAATGTTTTTAAAGATAATAATCTAGTTTTTAAAATTTGGTTCAATATTATTTGAAGTAGAACTTACATTGTAGCCACAATCTTAAATGTTTTTCCTGGCCTTTTAATATAACATTTTTCTGTGGGAAACCTCCATTTTGTTAAATTGTTTTCATTGTTTTTGTCAATATTTAAGTTGGTTGTATAAATGTTTACGTGTTTTGTAATTTTTATGATGCCTGTTGATTTCGACAAATTTAATAATATCACATGGCTTTTTTGTTAGTGCTTTGGTCAATTTGAATAAAATTCCATGAATTTTCTCTAACTTTCCCGGTTTTAATGATTATCACTGAATTTTTTTATAAACGTAATTTTCAGGCATTCGTCGATTTTATAATAGAGTTCAATTTGAAGCTTTAAACGAGTGTTTTCCACTCCCAGACTAAGCATGAAGTAAAATTTCGAGTTTAGAAAAGCCCCGTGAAAATTTGTCGAGGGTCGCGCAGCGACCCGAGACAAATTTTCGGGATTTTCTAAACTCGAAATTTTACTTCATGCGCCACGCGCACAAAACACTGATTTGAAGTGAAGTTTACAAACACATGAATACATCTGTAATCAGAGTAACAGGGAATCAGATATTTAGTCTGTTATCAACGATGTTCAGTGTTAATAATAAATAATTAGGTTTTGAATATTTTTGCTAAAACAACTGGTAACGATAGTTATTTTATAATGGTTGCAAAAAAATTATAAAATCAAATTTCTTCTTAAAGGATTTGTATTCGTGATTCGAAAAAAACAGGATTCGAATCATATTTATCTCTTACGAATCCTGTATTCGAGTATTCGTGGTTCGAATCATATTACGTGATTCGGATTCGTGATTCGAATCCTTTCTACGAGGATTCATCCCAGCTCTGCTACTCACAATACAAATTAACGACTGGATTAATTAACTTATGAAATTTCTAAGAATTATAATCTATCTAAGATGATTAGCATACTTTTCGCAGGTGAACAAAGAGTGGCGAATTTCTGGTTTGTCCAGTCGCGATAATCGGCGTCACAAACATGCGGGTTAAGAGGTATTCGAGAGAAATTACAATACAATGCAGTTAAGGATGGAATCTGTACCATTTTATTGACTTTTCGATTATACTCTTTGCTACTCGCTCAAAGACGGCGCGCGTGTGCACGAAATAAATTTAAATTTATTATTTTTAACATTGGTTCTAATAACACAAAAAAATTATCAGTAATATATGAATTAGTACTATTATATTTTAGAAATGAAAAATAGGAAACCTACCGAACTTGTGAAACGTGTAGAGATTTCTTTTCTGCTTACAAATGACCAATGAAAATCTAAAAAAATCTTTGAAAATGTGAAATTTATATTTATTCAATATTTCAGTTCTCTTGGATATTTGTTGTTTTAGCAAAATCATATAGCTGTTGGTAAAAATTGTGTGTATATTTAATAGTTACTGAGATCTCTTCATTACATTATATCAATATTTTTTGATTAAAAAACTCTTAGAACCTTTCTTCAATACTTTATTTTGTAACCAAATGTACATTTCGGACAGGAAGTGTCCATTATCAATGGTTTGATACGTATTAGTATCAAACCATTGATAATGGACACTTCGTGTCCGAAATGTACATTTGGTTACAAAATAAAGTATTGAAGAAAGGTTCTAAGAGTTTTTTAATCAAAGTATAATTATCTTCAAGTAACTCAATCAATCCAAATATCAATATTTTTGACAAATTTATTTATAAGAAAATTAAAAATTATTTAATTGTCGTAATCCTTGAACTGTTTTAAATATTGTCGACTAAAAATCCTGTATGTAAGATATCATATAGGAAGTTCGTCATCTATACAATAATACGAGGAAAAAAACATGAAAAAAGAAACTAAATTCCCTAGAATTCTCTAGAAGTTTGCGTGCTATCTTTATTATTTCTCTATGGTGCAACAGAAATCCGTCGATTAAAGTTAGCAATGGTTAGTAAGTCAAGATAGCAACTGAGGCCCTCAGACTCAGTAGAAACAACCTTAGAATAGTCACAGGACTGATAACTGGACACTGTGCCCTAAGGAAGCACCTGCATAACATGAAACTGTTCACAGAAGATCCAATATGCAGACTATGCCTGGAAGAGGATAAAGACGCCTCACATGTACTATTCGAGTGCGAGGCACTTTCCACCTGGAGGGAAGCAAACCTTGTCCAAGGGAATCCAAGCCACTTCCCGAAGGGAAAGATGATCGAAAGGCTGCTGGGACTAGCCAAGGAGACAGAGCTTTTTGATTAACTACGGTAACGGAAGAAGTACAATAAGCCACACGGCTGCGGTGCTAGGGCAGAAATAACCCTAACTTCCGTTTCCTGCCCCTAAAAAAAAAAAAAAAAGTCCAGATAGTTAATCAGGGCCTGTGAAAGTGGGCATTCTTGTGCTTGTTATTGTCTTCAATAAAAAAAAAAAAGTGAGGAAGAACCCCATTGCAGCGACGGCTAGCAGCCTAACTTCAGGGTAGGCCACAGCGCCAAGGCACACAAAATTTGAGGTTGGAATCGCGCTTTACAAATAAAAGGAATTGCACAACAAAGTCACCTTTCAATAACGGATACATATTACCTTGGTTCTCTAGCCTACCCTGAAGTTAGGCTGCGAGCCGCCGCTGCTCCATTGCATACCCTAGAAAAATGAACTCTATTGTTGAATATCTTACTGCAAAAATCCACTTTATTAAAAATTATTACAGTTATCTATGAGATTTACAGGTTAAAAGTCAAGGATGATCGAGTATACGGTAAGAAGGATCGACAGAATCGAAGATTTTGGAGTAGGGGTAGAGATCGCTTACGTCACAAATGCGCGCTGAATTTATATGTGATTACTTCATGGTAAACTTAAGGTAAACATGCATAAGCTGTAAATTTTCTGACATTCGTTGTTTTTTAAAAGAGTTCAATTTGAAGCTGTAAACGAGTGTTGTCCACTCCCAGACTGGGAGTGGACAACACTGGGCTTTTCTAAACTCGAAATTTTACTTCATGCTTAGTCTGGAAGTGGAAAGCACTTGTTTAAAGCTTCAAATTGAACTTAAAAAAAACAGGGAATACTAAAGATTTATAGAAAATACGCAGAATTTAGAATACGTATACTTTTAAGAAAAACTCCCTGTATAATGTAAATACATATTTAAGGAAGGTGAGAAAAGGGGAAATTAATATTTGAAACATCCCACTGAACAAAAAACAAACAAATTACGTTTTATCAACATTATAACAAAATTAAACGTTGTTTTATTATTGAAGAAACATTACTTGAATGTGTTTGCTCAAAAGTAAAATAAAACCAGGCGGAAATAGCTGTATATATTTTCGCATGTTATTATTGATGTACTTTTCTTTCATAATGTTTGGTTAACCATATACTTAATGTATCAGCTATGTCTTCAGATGACCATATAACCTTCTTTTTATTAGGTAATTTTTATCAAAGCAAATTTTCTCGATTATTTTATAATTTAGTAGGTTTTCCATCGTATGTAGAAAATTATTCCTTTCTCAAATATAAAAATATTTAATTTCCATTTATAAACATGATAAGGGCTACAAGGGACACCCTATATATGTGCTTAAAATAAACGCAACTAAAAATAAAAATTGACCCGTCCGAGAGTTGTTTCTAATAATTCTTAGTTTACATTTTAATGAATTTATCCATTCAAAAAATAAGGATAATTTATTAAACTTCGATTTGAATTGTTTAAAATATTATATTTTATATTTAATGAATTAATACACTTTTTCCATTAATTTTATAATGATGAAATGTCTAAATTATATTATTATTTATTTTGAAAATCTTAGTTCTTCAAATAAAAAAAAACAATTTTTGGAAATGCATGTTTTAATAATTTCCAGAAAAAAGTGAAATATGGTTCATATGATTTTTTACAAAGTAAATAAACTAAGTTAAAGATTTAAGTTAGCACATACTCTTAAATTTAATAAAAAATGCGACAAAATATTCAAAATTTGGTCCACTCCATATTACTCAGCAAAATAACCGGTTATCTGTTCTATCTGTTCTAGCATTAGTAATTTTTTAAATTAGATGAGCATTACATTTTAAATTAGGTGAGCATAAATAAACTCTTAAATGACGAGACATAATAATTATATATTTTGAATGTAAAATAAATGTTTGTAAATAGGAATCAACGTCTTTATTTTAGTACGCTGTGTTAATAATTTTATTTATTTACAATTTATAACATTTTCTCTTCTTTGCATTTTATTTTATTTAAGAGATTTTGCATTTAAAATCTTTGTTATTTTTAAAACTTAATATTAGTATAAATAATTAACACCGTTGTATCCTTTCTTCACACTTTATTTATTTAAAGTGTGAAGAAAGGACACAACAGTGTTAATTATTTATGATTATACTCTTCACGAAACTCAAAAACAAATATCGGTTAATATTAGTAATTTGAATAATTAATTCTCATAAATAATCATTGTTTCAAATATGATTTTATTATAACCCAATTAACTTAACATATTTTTTTAAATTTAATAACACGTAACTCAAACTATTATTTTAATTATACTTAACACTAATACAAAGTGTTATTTTAATAACACTTATTTTTAACACATATAAAAGAATCTATAAAAGTACAGCAAAACCGGAAAGAGAGGTTATGATAGACTCAAAAACCTAACCAAATACAACGTCATTATTCTCTCTCGCACGAACTACGGCCTGCGGGGAAAGGGGTAGGAAAAAACATAGAAAGATTCAATTCGGTCATACCTTGTAACACATATGTTTTACGCCCATCGACGTATCTTGGTTAAAAGGACAATTATTACAGCCATCTGCGTTATGGACACAATTATAGAAATCTGTAATATTAATAATTACAGAACACTTCTGACAATAATTATAGAAAACTGTAATTGTTATTTGAACGGAATCTGTATTATAAATATTTACAGAAATCTACATACAATCATTACAGAAAACGATAATCCTAATTTAACTTAACGTCGCTAAGCAGTAATCTTCATTATCGTCCTTGATAAATAACCCGAAACGTTTGTTTGTAAGTAATGTATTTTATTTGCAATTACATAAATTATAATCATCCTGGCAGAATCACCCTCTTATTTCGCCTAGAACTCCTCGACCCGACCGGATTTCCACCTAACTCGTTCTGTATTTGCATCAACGTCTTCCCCTTGGACTCGATCACGAATATAAAGTTGAAAATAATCCCCACAAAAGACACACCAGTAAGGACCAAATAGTTGATCCAGGTAGTATGATCGTCGATACCAATTGTGATAATTATTATGACCATTAAGTATATACACAACCACCGGAAAGACATCTGCAAAAGTTTGACCCACGGATATACTTGAAAAGGAAGGTAATCGTATAAGATAACGCTGGGAGTTAAGTTGTAGCCGATGTCGTAAGAAAAAATAATGTAGCAATTTACGAGTATCTTGAGGTGCTCGTATGATTTGGGGACTATAAAGAGTACGTCGTTGAGGTAAAAAAATATGGTCATAAGTATAAGACCAATCGTGGTCATGATGCTGCTTGTCAGTATCGGTGTGCGCACGCCGTAATTACCACGGCCTAAAATAAAACAGCTTAGTACTCGAGATATATAGAAAAATAAGCCTAAGATTAATCCATCTTCAAATTTCCCGTAAACGTCAATGGGGGTTTTATCATCCTCTCCCCCCTGTTCACTCAAAATAGTCAAACCAAAAGCCAGCAAAGCGTAGTACCCGCTGAATTCGCTGAAGAACGTCACGCCTAGTATGATTAAGACGGCTTTGTAAACGACACGTTTTATAAACATGTATTTTGCTGAGATGTCGATGGACCGTAATTCGTAATCCTTTTTAATGTGCCTCATATCGTCGTAGATGTTGGTTTCACCTCGTAAGAAAGTCAACGCCTTTTCGGCTTTAAGCGGGTTCTTCCCATAGAGAAAAACCGGGCTTTCAGGAATGAAAAAGTACATAATGAAAGTTATCGTGACTAAAATAGCGCCCGCAACGGAGAAATAAGTCGCTTCATTTACTTTCAAGCCGATTATGTAAGAAATCAACACTCCTAGAGTTGTGCTCGATTCGAACAGGACCCTAAAAGAGCTGGAGTATCCGGTGTGCACCGAGTCCCAAAGGAGCGTTTCCCCGCATAAAATAAACCCAATAGACAAGAGCCCGGAACAGAAAATCATCCACTTGTATACTGATTCACTTTTTACGGATGCTATTATAATCCAAACCGTCACCTGAATAGGGCAAATCACCAAAACTACGGTCTTGGGCCCCCTTCTTTCACTCAACACCTGGAGTAACGCACACCCGATGCTCGCTCCCAATGGGGCCAAACCAGCAACTGCGGGAAACGACGTGTCATTGGTATGTTTTTCTAATTGTTGTCTTATCGCAGGGCACGACCAGCCGAGGACTATGCCGAAGCAGACGGCACCTAAGGATACTGTTTTTTTGACAATTGGTTGATAATTCTCTTTTGTAAAGTGTACCTGTTAGAGCGCAGTAAAGTTGGGGTGCATATGAGCCTCTGTTGACCGTCAAGGCGCGCAGGCGGAGCTTCTCCTCAGTCATCGAGTAGGGGTCTTCGGAGAATTCTTGGCTTTCTGTCGGTAAGCTCGAGATATCCGTTGTGTTATCCATCGTGTGGAACGATTAGGTAGGTGATTATGGTCCAAGCAAAATTCCTGTCAATTTTGGCAATTATTTGAAGTTCCATAAAGAATTAACCTCTATTGATGGCGTTGAGGTTTTTGTTAGGATTCGACTGACAGCACTTGATCGGAGTGGATGTGGATGTTAATTCAGGGGCGGATGGGCGGCACATTAGCGACCTGGGAAATACTTTTCATGGGCCTATTAGAGAGAAACTTCGATTCTGTCAATTTAGTCTTGAATGTCTCTCTGCTGCATTTCATTCCATGAATAATAATAATACGAGGGTTGCCTTTTATATTTCGGGATTGGGCAACTCTAGTGTTGCAATCTGGCAACTGAGAGCTCTATCGTAAAGTTTGACATTTTTGAGGTTATAGGTACTCAGAACGTTTTGACATTTGAGCGTTATTTGTGTCGTTTACACTAACTTAAAAGATTTATCTCGACCAAAGAATGAAATTAAATCGTGAACATTTTTGTGCGATTATTTTTTACAACTTTCGACGTGGATTAACTCAAGAACAGTGCATGGATGAACTTAATTCAATTTTTGGCGATGAAGCTCCATCAAGGACCAGTGTTTATCGATGGTATGGTGAATTCAACCGAGGTCGTTGTTCACTCCAAGACGAATTTCGTGGAGGTCGTCCAAAATCAGTTGTTGTTCCGGAAACCATTGATGCTGTGCGCAAACAAATATTGCAAGATCGTCATGTGACCTATCGTGAGATTGAGACAACCTTAGGCATTAGTGGGACCAGCATACATTCAATATTGCATGAACATTTGACTGTCAAAAAAAATTGTTCGCGTTGGATCCCACACAATTTGTCAATCGCTCAAAAAAAGGCTCATGTCGATTGGTGCAAAGAAATGCTAAAAAAATACGATTGCGGTGATTCGAAACACGTCTATGACATCGTGACAGGTGATGAATCATGGATTTACGCGTATGAGCCCAAAAGTAAACAGCAGTCGACCGTATGGGTGTTTCAAGATGAGCCAAATCCAACAAAAGTTGTTCGCGCACGAAGCACTTCCAAGCAAATGGTCGCCTGTTTTTTCGGAAAAACTGGACATGTCGCAACCGTACAACTAGAACAACGCAGAACAGTCAATTCTGAGTGGTACACAACCATTTGTTTGCCAGTTGTCATCCAAGAAATCAGGAAAACCAACCGCCGAGAACGGATCACTCTTCACCACGACAATGCGAGCTCTCACACATCGGCTCAAACAACTGCATTTTTGAGCACGCAAAACATCGATTTGATGAGTCATCCGCCATATAGTCCTGACTTGGCACCGAATGACTTCTTTTTATTCCCATCCGTAAAAAATAAAATGAGAGGTCAACGTTTTTCGACACCTGAAGAAGCGGTTGATGCGTTCAGAATGCATGTTTTGGAGATACCTCAATCAGAGTGGCAAAAGTGCTTCGACAATTGGTTCAAACGCATGGAAAAGTGTATAGATCTTAATGGGGAATAGTTTGAAAAACAATAAAGTGATTTTCAATGATTAATATTTATTTTTGTTCTCTAATCCCGAATTATAAAAGGCAACCCTCGTATGTGTAATACAATGTTTATTTTTCTGTAATTCACTCTGTATATAAAAATATACTATAATCTGTTCAAAACTAGAAGGAGCGTTTTAAATTTCACGCGCCAAAACATACAACTCTGATTGGCCGAGAGCGCGCCCATTTTACACTATGCTAATTACGTCATTATTAGACGCAACAGCTGACATAACCTTAATTCAAAGCGTTACCGAGTTGCAAATTTGTCTGTTTCGTAACCTTTTGTGCGGTGTTTCTTTAGCATAGTTAAAAGTGAGTTTTGTTTATATTGTTGTGATGGATTATGGACCCAGTACCAGCTCGGTGATAATATCACCTTCACCTCCAAAAAACAGTCCATAATAAATATGTATAAGCAGATGATAACAGATGATCCACATATGAAAATGACTTCTGTTGTATCACACATTGTTGGTGCAGTAGGTAAGATATCAAATAGCATAAGAATATGCATCAAATAATAAAATGTTTAATTTTTAGGAGTTGTAAATTCTACTATCTATCGTACCATTAGCCAATATAAGAAATCTGGAGAGATTTGTAGCCCTAAACAGCTTGGAGGACATAATTACAAGTTTTGATGACGTAGTGAAGAGATCCGTGCATAGTTTCTTCTCTAAAAATGAACTGCCAACTTTGAATAAAGTTTTAAAAGAAGTGAACGATCATGCAGGCATGCCGAAGATGAGTCGTTCTACCTTGTATAGTTTTATGAAACAAATCAATTTTAAGTAAGATAGAGACCAGAGCTGGTAGGATTCGAATCATTCAGGATTCGAATCCTAGATTCAAATCCTTTTAGAGGGTTCAAAAGAGGCATTCGAATACTTTAGTTCAACTGGATTCGTGATCCGGATTGGTTACATTTTTTTAAGAGGGTTCGTATTCGAGTCTAAATGTGGGTGACTCGAATCCTTATGAAAGGATTCGAATCCTTGTAAAAGGATTCGAATACTTACAAACGGATTTGAATCGTCCAAAATAATTCGAATTAATTGTGAGGAATAACATGAAAAATGTTTTTTTGTGTGTTTTTAAATTCCTCGTCAAATCACTGTTTTATACGCGTGGCGCATTACGTAAAATTTCGAGTTTAGCCCAGAAAATTTGTCTCGGGTCGCTGCTCGACCCTCGACAAATTTTCACGGGGCTTTTCTAAACGTGATATTTTACTTCATGCTTAGTCTGGGAGTGGAAACGCTCGTTCGAAGCTTTAAAGTGAATTCAAAGCATTCACTTTAAAGCTTCGAACGAGCGTTTCCACTCCCAGACTATAAAGATAAAAAACTAGTTTTCAAAATTTTGTTTAATATTGTTTGAAGTAAAACTGACATGGTAGCCACACTATGAAATCTTAAATTTTTCCGACATTTCCCTGACTAAAGATTTTTTCCCTGGCCTTTTAATATAACTTTCTTCTGTGGGAAACCCCTATTCTGTTTAATAGTTTTCATTGTTTTTGCCAATATTTAAATTAATTTTAAAAAGTTTTACGTGTTTTGAAATTTGCCTGCTGATTTCGACAAATTTAATAATATCATATGGCTTTTTTGTTAGTGTTTTGGTCAATTTGAATTTAATTCCATGACTTTCCTCTGACTTTCCCGATTTTAATAATATTCAGTGAATTTTTTATTTACGTAAATTTCAGGCATTAGTCGATTTTATAATAGAGTTCCATTTGAAGTTTTGAACGAGTGTTTCCACTCCCAGGCTAAGCATGAAGTAAAATTTCGAGTTTAGAAAAGCCCCGTGAAAATTTGTCGAGGGTCGCGCAGCGACCCGAGACAAATTTTCGGGCTTTTCTAAACTCGAAATTTTACTTCATGCGCCACGCGTACAAAACACTGATTTAAAGTGGAGTTCAGAAACACACAAATTCATCTTTAACCAGAGTAACAGGGAGTCAGATATTTAGTCTGTTATCAACGATGTTCAGTGGTAATAATAAATAATTAGGTTTTGAATATTTTTGTTAAAATAACTGGTAACGATATTTATATAGTTATGTAATGGTATCCACATACCAAAATGCTGAGAAGACAGTTCCCAGGAATGATGCGCCTTATCGCAGGCACGTTCCAGAGCGTCCCATTCTTCATCATGGACAATTATCTCATGCATGAATTAATTACAATCGTACTTTCGTTCGGAAAGCATCTCCGTGTCCTTTATCGTTAGAACCGTTGCGACAAATGAAATACCTTTGTAACTCAATTAATTAAGTGAAATAAAAAACTTTTTAAAAAAATTAAAATTTCAAATCGTGAAATTTAACTATATATTAATGGTTGCAAAAAAATAATAAAATCAAATTTATTTTTGAAGGATTTGTATTCGTGATTCGAAAAAACAGGATTCGAATCTTCGATTCGAATCATATTTATCTCTTACGAATCCTTTATTGGAGTATTCGTGATTCGAATCATATTAGGTGATTCGGATTCCTGATTCCAATCCTTTTTACGAGGATTCGTCCCAGCTCTGATACAGACACATTATTATATAAATTCCATATTAAATTATGAACATAATGTAAATATGTTTTATTTCAAAGATATATGGCGAGATGCCGCATAAGCATTTTAATTGAACTGACGATATCGTACGATGGAAAAGAAAATACTTAACCTCAATTAAGAAGTTCAAAATGGATATTTGATTTTATTTAAAGAGTATTTATGATATTATCTAATTATTATTCATATAAAAAGAAATATCATGACGCCTTAAAGAGAGCTAAACTATCTGCCAATGTAAATTATATTCAAAATTCACAAAACAGTACGCGTGCTATGTGGACTATCGTGAATGGAAAACGTGGTAAAATGGTAAGTGATAAAACCTGTATCCTAGACCCAAAAAATCTCAATACCTTCTTTGCCAATATAGCAGATACACTCATTAAAAATATATCTTCTGAAGAGGATGATCCCATAATGCTAATGGCTCAACATGGGAACTGTCGTATTCAAAATCTGAGAAACAACTTTTATCGAGATCAGAGACTCTATTCGGAGTCTGAAGAGTTCTACATGTAGAGACATCTATGGATTAACATCTCTCCTTATTAAATCAGTAGATGATGTCATTGCATTCCCGTCACGAAATAAATTAACCTCTGTATATCACAAGGAAAATTTCCAAGTACTTTAAAGAACGCGAAAGTAACTCCAATTTACAAAAAGGGAGCCATTTCTTAATTTTTATAAATGATTTACCATCTATATCTGCAGACGCGTCAATTTTGTTATATGCGGACGACACCTTAATTGCAAATAAATCAACAGATTTGACTATATGTTTAAACAAAAATGAGTCTACCAAACTAAAGGTTCTTAACTGGTTTGCAAGTAACAAACTCACAATCAACAAAGACAAAACAGTTGATCTCCTGTTTTCGCTAAGATCTCCTCTTCTTTACACCGAAATAGGAACAAAATTCCTTGGTGTCTACCTAGACAATAAATTAACGTGGAACATACACGGCGATGAAGTAGCAAGTAAATTATGTCGAAATATATATCTTCTACGACATCCTACCTTCTAAATTTCTACGCGGTATATATTTTTCTCTATGCGAATCTCATCTATAGTATGGGATAATTACTTGGGGTCACTCTACAGTTATGCAGAGACTATTCGGTTTGTAAAGAAGAGCAATAAGAGTAATATCGGATCTGGGCTACAGAGACGATTGCAGAAATGAATTTATCAAACAGCAAATTCTAACGCTTCCACCAATATACAGGGTGTCTCAGACCGCTCGTACCAGCCTTTTATTTCCACAACGCTTGGTCGAATGTGACTCGGACAAAAAAATTTATTATCAAAGTGAACCCAAGGAATCCACTGATGAATTTATTTTTTACCGGAATAATCCGGAAGTACCCGGAACCGGAAGTAACTTTAAAATTTCAAATGGCAACATAGGTCGAGTATGGTGTTAATTGATAGGTCTTTTTAAAAGAAACAACTTTTATTAAAATGTTTATTGAATATTTTGCATATTTACAAAAATAAACAAAAAAAACTAAATTGAAAACTAGTTATCCATTCAACACTCAATTTCCTCAAGTAGGCTTTGCTTTTTTGTTATGTCAAAATAATTGATGTTCGTGAATATTTTAAGTAAAATAAATTATTATTATCAAAGTATTGAATGTGTCAACATGATTTTAACAAACCTTGAAGGTTTTGATATGCTGATGATATTAGGTGAATGTGGCCAAAACTATCGTGCTGCTGAGCGAATTTATGTTGAGCGATACCCTCAACGAGCCAGTCAAAAAATGTTTTTCGGCGCCTTGCAGAATGAGTTAAGACAACTGGTAAGCTACAGCCCAGCCACAACAAAGGTCGAAGTATCAGAAAACGTGAACCAGATGAAAGAGCACCAGATATTCTTGCAGTAATTGCTCTGAACCCGAACATCTCGACTAGAAGAATTGAAATCGATGCTGGAATAAGTCGCTCCACTGCTTGGAGAGTTTTAAAAACAAACAAATTCGATCTACACCATATCTTTTTACACCAGAAACTTGAAGAGCGGGATTTTCAAGATAGGTTGAATTTTTGTGAATGGATGTCTCATAAAAATGATAATTTCCATTACAACATTTTATGGACAGATGAGGCGACATTCAAAAGGAACGGAGTTGGTAATTTACAGAATGCTCACTACTGGATTAATGAAAACCCTTATTAATTAAGAGAAGTTGATAATCAACACCTGTGGACCCTTAATGTTTGGTGTGGTATTTTAAGAAACCAAATAATTGGTCCGCATTTTCACCTAATATCATCAGCATATGAAACCTTCGAGGTGTGTAAAAACCATGTTGACACATTCAATACTTTGATAATAATAATTTATTTTACTTCAAATATTCACGAACATCAATTATTTTGACATAACAAAAAAGCAAAGCATACTTGAGAAAATTGAGTGTTGAATGGATAACTCATTATCAATTTAGTTTTTTTAGTTTATATTTGTAATTATGTAAAATATTAAAAAAACATTTAAATAAAAGTTGTTTCTTTTAGAAAGACCTATCAATTAATACCATACTCGACCTATGTTGCTATTTGAAATTTTAAAGTTACTTCCGGTTCCAGGTACTTCCGGATTATTCCGGTAAAAAAAAATCATTAGTGGATTCCTTGGGTTCACTTTGGTAATAAATTTTTTTGTCCCAGTCATATTCGACCAAGCGTTGTCGAAATAAAAGGCTGGTACGGGTGGTCTGAGACACCCTGTATATACTAAATTGCCTCGTCCATATTCGCAAAAACATTGACTCTTATCGTTTTCATAACGAAGTTCACACCTACAATACAAGACATAGTGGTCACATATATCTATACGGGTCACGTTTAAGTAAAACAGAAACCGGAGTAAGCTACTATGGGCCAAAAATATTTAATAAATTACCTGAACCGATGAAAGTTTAAAACTGTTCTTAAAAAGTATCTCCTAAAAAAGGGTATTATAGTATTGAGGAACTATTGCTTGACAATTATAAAATATAGCAGAACATCAGACGATTGTCTAAGTACATTATACATTATTAGTGAAGGACCGTACAGTGTGAAGAGTGCCCTTGTTTGTTTTCTTATATCCGTTATCCCTACTTGATCATTTTCGTTTATCTAACGTATCCTTATAATGGGCGATATTACAAACAAAGATTTACTGACGCAGATGTCAATTGAAATGGCACGTCTTAAAACTGAAATAACTAATGAATTAACCAGCCACTTCGCCACGTTAATTAATAATATAATTGAGCCTCTACGTAAGGAGAATGAAAATTTAAAATCTCAACTTGATCTTCTGAAAAAAGAACATCAGGATGTTCGGAATGCTCTCAATCATATTGATAAACAGCAAAGAGCGAATAACCTAATAATTGAAGGACTACCCGAAAAGGATAACGAGGACACTTGTACTTTAATTAATGAATTGCTGATTAATAAATTGGATTTGTTATTATCACCTACTGACATCTCCAGTGCCTATAGATTAGGGCGACCCGTGACTTCTAGACATCGTCCAGTATTAGTTAAATTTATTAAAGCCGATAAAAGAATCGAAGCTCTTAAAAATGCCAATAAGCTTAAAGGCACTGGTATCTTTATCAATAAAGATCTCACAAGTGATGAGCGTATTATCAGGAGTTTGCTGTGGAAACATCTTAAGCGAGCACGTGATGCTGGTCGACGTGCAATTATTGGAAACACACTAAAAGTGGGTGACAAAATTTATTCCATCGATGACTTGGACGAAGATCGCGAGTTCCCATCGATCCCGGAACCGAAGCAGGATGGATTGGAACTGAATAAAAATCTGGACAGTTCCTCAAACCAACAGTGCATGTTGGGTCATGCCGATTCTCCTGTACCTACGTTCAATCGTCGCTACAACATGCGTAATAATTGTAAAATATCAACTTTTCATAACAAATAATTCGGATATTAATATTTATTATCAGAACGTTCGCGGGCTCAACTCTAAATGTAATGAAATTTTTTGGAATAGTGCTGTCAGTGACTTCCCGATACTTGCTTTTACCGAGACTTGGCTTAGTGATAGTGTGAATAGTTGTGAGCTTTTTGTTGACAAATATAATGTTTTTCGTAATGATCGAAACTGTATTTTATCTAATAAGAAATGCGGAGGGGGGGTTTTAATTGCTGTTGATTCTGCCCTAAATGCTACGGAAATAACATTTGATCACTCTTTGCTTGCTTTGAATAAAATTGAGTTATTAATGGTAAAAGTAATCTTTGTCAATGTTACTGTATATATTATTAATGTATATATATGTCCACCAGTAAATTTAAATCAATTAGTTACTATTACTGATTTATTGGAGAACTTAGCGGTCCTCTACGATAGTAATTTAGTCATTGTAGGTGATTTTAATCTAAGTGAATATGTCACAAACCCAATGTTAAACTCCTCTTGCACCTGGTTATATAATAGCTTTCAATTTTTGGGGTTAGATCAATATAATAATATTAATAATCTGTTTAATCGTACTCTTGACTTAGTTTTTAGTAACATGCATTGCAAAGTAAATCGTTTTGAAGATCCTATTACTCAAGAAGATAAATACCACCCTGCACTTGTAGTGAATATTACCATTCCATTGACTGAGGGTTCTAGTTCATCTTCAACTTTTGAAAGTAATACTCACACTCGTTCTTTTAATTTTAAGAAAGCGAATTATATTAATCTGTATGAGTCAATTGCTTTAATTGATTGGTCTGATATTCTGAATACGGATTCCATTGAAGATTCGTGTACACTTTTTTATAATAAGTTATTTGAAGTATTTCATGACCATGTTCCCTTAGTATCCGGAAGTAAATGTAAATTCCCTTCGTGGTTCTCGGATAAACTTAAAAAGAAAATTCGAGAAAAAAATAAATTCCTCAAAATAAAAAAAAAGAATCCCTTATCCCAATTTACTAAGCAAAGATTTAATAAGTTGCGGACTCAAGTAAGATTACTCTCTGCAGCTGATTTTAAGTTATTTATCATGAACACTGAAGATAAGGTTTCCAAAGAACCGGGCAAGTTCTGGAATTTTATTAATATTTTGCGTAATGAGTCCTCAATTCCTCCATATATGGAATATAACGACATAAAATTATCATCCCCACATGAAATAGTCAATGCCTTTGCTACGCACTTTTCCAAATCTTATGCAGGATCATCTTCACGAAAAGTTGACGAAATAAATGATGTATCTTACGATAACTTTGATTACTTAAATATATGTAAAGTCAGTACTTGTGTAGTAATTGAAGCACTCGGGAAGTTAAATAACAAGTTAAGTGCGGGCCCGGATGGAATTCCAGCTCTAATAATAAAAGATTGTCGTGATATTATTGCTAGACCTTTAACGCATATCTTTAACTTATGCCTGACCTATAGCAAAGTTCCATTATGTTGGAAAAGTGCACGTATTGTACCCGTCTTTAAATCGGGCAATAAAAGGGACGTTCCGAACTATCGCCCTATTGCTATTATCTCTAACGTTGCAAAGTGTTTTGAACTTATTCTTTGTAAATATATTAATCCTTACGTTAATAATAAATTGTCCTCATATCAATATGGCTTCAGGCCCATGAAATCAACTGTGTCAAATATTTTATTGAAAACCCAATTTATTTCAAAATTTATGGATAATCGTACTCAGGTGGACGTCATTTACACTGACATATCGAAAGCTTTCGATAGAATTGATCATGGGATCCTGATAAATAAATTAAAACGGCTTGGGTTTTCCACTGGTTTATGTGATTTATTTCAGAGTTATCTTAGTAACAGACATTTAGTTGTGGAATATCAGTCAAATCAATTTATCGCATCCTCAGGTGTCCCGCAGGGATCCAACCTTGGACCTGTCTTATTTAATTGCTTCATAAATGATATAGCTGATAAAATATCACATAACATCTTGATATTTGCAGATGACCTAAAATTGTTTAATCCAATATTTACTGTGAATGATTGCCAATATTTACAGGATAGTCTTGAGATAATAATTAACTGGTGTAGGGATAACAATGTCTCATTGAATGTAGACAAATGCAAGGTTATGTCATATACTAAAAACAAATCAAAAATCACTTATGATTATAGCATCAATGGTACAGTGTTGTCCCGTGCAGTATTGTTTAAAGATTTGGGTGTGATATTCGACGATCATTTATCTTTCAATGATCATATTATGAAAATTGTCTCAACCGCCAACCGTTCCTTAGGTTTTATAATACGGAATTGTAAGTCATTTAGGAATATTGGTGCAATAAAAACCCTTTATTTTGCATTTGTGCGTAGTAAGCTGGAGTATGCTTCAAGTGTTTGGGATCCACACTACTCTAAGTACTCCTCGACGATTGAAGCTATACAAAAGAGGTTTGTTAAGGGGATTATTGCAGTGTAACACGCCGATCGTGTTGGAAAGACCCACATAGTTTAGAGTAGCTTATCCGATGCCAAATTTACAGGACAAGTGGGGCGAATACAGTCAGACAGAAAAGCGGCAGCTCGCTGTGCATTTGTGCTTTGCTCCTTGGCATGAACGGATGGGGTCTCGCGTCGCGTGGAATAGACGAAAAAAAGCGTATAAAAAAGACGGATCTAAAGAAAGTGTCGATTCGTATTATTTAAACACGCTGATAATACATACAAGCTATGTATTGTTTTTAATACGTTAGAAAGCGTTATCGGATCCTGTGTTATTTTTCGGTATTTACAAAACCGATGATTCTTATTCTTGTCATTATAACACATTATTTTTTCTTTTAAGACTCCAGTTTCGACAGCCAAATAAACTATGTGTTTTATTTTATTAAATAGAGATTATTTCTTAAAAATATAATAATAAAATAATTCATGTTCATAAGGTCCTTGTAAATATTTATATGCCGGATATATACAGGGTGTCTACGCTAAACCATTCGTTAAAAGTTTATGGGGTTGCCGTTGCACTAAAAATTTGAAAACAATCCTTGGCATATGGTTGAACCAGTTCTCATCATGTGAAATATTTCAACTTTATATCACTTCCGGTTCCACCGGAAGTAGCACCAAATTTGATATTTTAAATAGAACACCCTACATATTAGTATTTTTTTGGGTTTCTCGTTTAAATTGCAACATATTTTATTCAAACATATGTACACTTATCTCTTATAGTTTTCAAGAAAAAAAAATATTTCTAAAATTTTGACCTTTTAAAGTCATCTCAAAATCTGTTTGTAACTTCTCTTAAGAATAAGATAAAAATATGATTTATATCTCTACTTGTACCTAGAGAATGCCTCTATGAGTAAATTAATTGGAAACTGTCAATTTTGACCATAAGTGTTCTTAAAATGTCAATATTTAAGTGCTCTCTTCAATATCAAGTAATTTATTTTTTTAATGGAATGATCCAATTTTTATCACGTAGTACGATTAGAGGGGAAATTTCCTACAAAAAAGTATTATACAAATATACTTCTAAAGCGAGTAGTTTTCGAATTATTTCGAAAATTCGTTTTTCGTCGCATTTATGCAGGGTACTGACATTTATTTGATGTACAGGGAGTTTTTCTTTAAAATATAACATACGTATACCAAATTCAGCTTGTTTTCTTTAAATCTTTAGTTATTCGTTGTTTTTTTTAATGGTTCAATTTGAAGCTCTAAACGAGTGTTTTCCACTCCCAGACTAAGCATGAAGTAAAATTTCGAGTTTAGAAAAGCCCCTTGAAAATTTGTCGAGGGTCGCGCAGCGACCCGAGACAAATTTTCTGGGCTTTTCTAAACTCGAAATTTTACTTCATGCGCCACGCGTATAAAACACAGATTTTAAGTGAAGTTCGAATATAAATACATTTCACAATATTTTAGTGTTTTATACGCGTGGCGCATGAAGTAAAATTTCGAGTTTAGAAAAGCCCAGAAAATTTGTCTCGGGTCGCTGCGCGACCCTCGACAAATTTTCAAGGGGCTTTTCTAAACTCGAAATTTTACTTCATGCTTAGTCTGGGAGTGGAAAACACTCGTTTAAAGCTTCAAATTGAACTCTTTTAAAAAACAACGAATGTCGGAAAATGTACAGCTTTATTCCCTAAATATTATTCAAGTAGTAATTCAGTTCCATCATTGTCATGGTACTATTAAAAATTATTACAATAAATAAGTTGTTCTTTAATACTCATTGTTTATTTTGTTAGGGCGTAGGTAAAGTATCGTACGTTTCTCGAGTGGTATGGCAATTACATACTCGCGGAATACTGCACTCGCCGCTGCGCGGCTCGTGCGCAACATGTCCGCTCATATGTAATATACTGGATACTACTCTGGTTACGTAATATACTGTTATTATTTGACATTTTGCATTACATACGCGACAAAACAAACACATTACTACTTGCCTACTAAAATTCAGTTGCGACTTATGCGCGCATTATTCCCTCCATAAATGCGACGAAAAACAAATCTTCGAAATAAGGATTTTTTTCAAATTTTTAGTGCAACGGCAACCCCATAAACTTTTAACGAACGGTTTACCGTAGACACCCTGTATAGGATTTTCAATGATTTTTTTTATATAGGAATATTATCTTTCCTAACTGCTATGGCCATGAAAATAATGTGTATTAATTTGGCCTCTGCCAAATTGGGTAAATACCCCAAATTTTCGGGAGAATTTCAATTTTTATTTTATCAAATATTCTAGTTTTTATGAATGCAACAAATAAATAATAAAATGACTTCAGGCAGACATTTTATACTCAACAAAAAAAATATTTGAGATTTGTCATCTAAAATATTTTGGGGAAGATATGTCAATTGGAGCACTGCACGGGCCTAAATTTTTCTTAGGCGATTTTCCCGTATCATATTCAATATTTAAATTATCTTAATTTTATATATTTTTTTTTACTTTTTCTAAAAACTATGCCTATAATCAGATAAGTATATTTTTTATTTATTTAGACCTTAAATGTTGACCGGGCCGGGTCAGGCAAAACTCAATCTCTCTTATTTTATGACCGGGTCGGGCCAAGCCGGGCCTTAAAAAATATATTGGGCTTGGTGCAATGTTGAGCAAGAAGCTTGTTATTTAAAATGCATTATAATAACTACCTTATTATTATTGTAGATCTATTTTTTCTAAAATAATTAACAATGAATATGCACGCAGTTAAACCCTACATTTTTTTAAACATTCGTCAAACATATATTACCTGTGCTCAGTAAAAAATAGTTCATTTGTAACATTAATCTACGACAACGTCATATTAGTGACGTTATTCTTACTATTCTTATAGTTTTGATATCATTGATTCGTGGATGAAGTCGCAGTTGGTTCAAATAGGTCTGATTGCTAGAAACTTTACAATTTACTTTAATAGTTTTATTGCAAGAAGTTTAATGGCATTTAACAACTGCTTTAACAACGAAAGATTTAAGACGAAATAATGATTTGAACAAGACTGATTGTTATTTGATTGCTTCTGGCTTATTAATCAAAAAAAAACTTTAAAAATAATTTAATAATACCGACACTGTCAAATAATTAGGGAAGCCAACATTAAAGGTATATTACACATCTTTATTTAAATTAGTGAAACATTTCGTGTTTTCTATATTAGTGAACATGCAGTATAAAAAAATACTTATTCTATTAGTAGTCAGAAAGCATACAAATAAAACACTAGTACAATAAAAAATCGATTATAATTGGGAAATATTAATTTTACGAGAACAAATGCTAACGACGCGAGCCGTTTTTGTTAACTATGATTGAGAAAAGAAAAGAAAAACAAACGCGAAGCCGCACAGCGTTCACCGGCCCAGTGATAAACGCTGGCCGCATGCTGCTCGCCCCTCCAATAATTGTGCAGATGAGTGTACAGCGCGTTCAACTAAGAGAAGATCCGCAAGGCGGCGGTATTTTACGGTCTTATTTTTCAAGATTTTTATTTTAACCTGACTCGGGCATGAGTTATCGCATCTTTATGAAATGTTCACATTATATTCCTTATAGTATACACTAGTAAGATATGGGAATATTTTTTTTAATTTTGAAAAATATAACATTATTTTTTTCATACCTCTAAAAGCAAATTGTTAAAAAAAAAGTACTTCGATATTTTACTAGATAATTGGGCTTAATATACGCTGTCAAAATTTCAACTTTCTAGGACCTTTAGTTTTTAAATAAACCTAACATTAAATTTCAGACCACTGTTATATTCCCCTTAAGTATCTCCATTTTAAGAAGTACGGGGCTTATCCTGATTTTAATTACGATTATGCTGCGTTGTTAGATGAATTTGAAATGCACTCCTTAGGATGTCGCCGTAAGGCGAATTTAGTGACAACGCTGTTTAAGGTACTCAATGGTCAAATTGATTGCCCTGAATTGTTGGAGCAACTGAATATATTGGTGCCCTGTAGTGTAAGAACTAAACGTCTATTTCAGCTACCAATACCCAAAACGAACGTACTGGTCAGATCGCCGATGTATTCTATGTGCGCTACGTACAACCAACTCTTTAATACAAATACAGATGTGGATATATTCAACTTTAAATCAGCGAAAGAATTCTTCAATGTGATCATTGAGTATCTTTCTTAGTTTATTTTTTTAGTTTATTTTCTTAGTTTTTTTTACTTTTAGTTTATTTCTTGTTATTAGCTTAGTAACCTGAAAATTTCGTTTATGTACAATGTTAATTTTCTTTAATTAAAAAGTTTTTTCTTTATTTGTATTAACTTCAATCTGTAATTGGACCTTGTTCCGTTGGTTGAATAAATAAATAAATAAATAAATAAATAAATAAATTATTTTACTGATTATGGTTGTGTCATTTTATATGTCTTTTCCTGTATATATTTTAATGTGTATTTTTAATTTACAACTTATATCCTATTATTTATTGTCTTATAATGTAAATGTAATTTATACATGCATGTAATATTTCGACTTGTGTAAACTGATGTACTCACACTAATGATTAAATAAATTGTCGCCAAATTTATCTAGTGATATTTCTGGTAATTTTTTATAATGTAAATTGGGCTTTGGCACTTACTCCTTCTAGTTTGTAAACAGACTATAATTGTCATATATTTGAAGTTATACTAATATTGTAAATGTATGTAAAAGGAGATTCCGTAAATAAATGAAATGAAATGAATATTGATTGACAGACTTATATCAATAGGCAAAAGTGAAATAAGGACAAAATACGAGTTACAAAAATTGCAAAATTAATAAATAATTCAGTTATAAAATTCACCGAGTTTATACAGAATTCAATCAATTTTAACATTCTTTAAAGAAAAGTTGTACATTTTCAAAAATTCGTTGTTTCTATAAAAGCGTTCAATTTGAAGCTTAAAACGAGTGTTATCTACTAACAGATTAAGCATGGAGTAAAATTTCGAGTTTAGAAAAGTCAGAAAATTTGGTTTTTCAGGCTTATCTAAACTTGAAATTTTACTTCATGCGCCACGCGTATAAAACACTGATTTATTCTAAAGTTTAAAATGTACCGATGCAATTTGTCATCGGTGAGAAGTTGAAATGACGTCATTTTGGGAAGAATTTACCCAACCGTTTGGAGTAAAACGTAAAACGTCATTTCAGTGCAACTTCTTACCGATAACAAATTGTATCAATATTGTTAATACGAGCCCAGGGGGGCAAGTGCCACCCCTTGCCCATATGTGCGGGCGCCCAAGAACGCTACCCAATTAAAATAAACACAAAAAGTACATAAAATCCGCATAAAAAACACGCGAGCGTAAAGAATTTACTACATGAACTTAATTTTCTTTTAAACATTCCGAGCGAAATTAGTATTTGAATCACCGCCGGCGAAATCCGACAACACCGTACGGTGAGGTGAAGGAAGACCGCCGTGTTCGCTGTGTTTTGTTTGACGTCTTGTGTGATTTGTGGCTACGTGACAATAAATGGCTCGGTTTATTGCAATTCGCCGTGTAAATTTTGTTCATCAGTGCGATTTCAATTAATTTTGGTAAGTTTCCCATTTTCGCGTACGTTTCCATTCGTAATGGGTAAAATTTGCGTCCGGTTTAAGCGTCCCCGGTAAACATAACCTATACCAATTATGTGTCGCATTCCATCCCAGTTACATATTAGATGGCAATTGTTTTAATTTTATAATTCGAATTTATTGTTGTTTGAGGGAAAATATAACTTGGATAATTCTCTCCGGAGATTTTCATAACTCATCATGGTACATATTCATAACAATTTATTTAAAACACTTAACCTTGTTTTACCACTTTTATCTTATAAAAGTGGTAAAACAAAGTTAAGTGTTTTAATTAAATCATCTATGGATTTTTTTTAAATGTTGTAATATGTTGTAATATAAGTATTTTCTTAAAATCAACATTGGCAAATAATGAGTTCATAGTTGTTCCATCGGATTAGTTCGAGTTACCCAGATCAACAAAACAGACGTTCAAGAAGTCCATTGGATTAAAAAGATTGAGTTTATAAATTAAATCGGAACTTGCTACCAAAGTGATTCGATAACTAATAACTAACCCCAATCAATCCGTATGGTTGACAGGATTAGCTAAGATAGATTGTTTATGTCCCTGTTTATTAATTGAAATTGCAATCCACATATTTTGACAGATAATCGAGCTGATCTACTATGTGAACCAATTGAATTTTTGTAAATGCCTTAAGTCTTCCAAGTATCATAATCAGGGCTATTCCGTACACAAAATGTTAAATTTAACGTACATGTTATTCTTTAACATCGCAGTTTAAGTGCGTTTAGTAGATTGTATATATACTTAGATTGTGAGGGTAATTAATAACGTATCCATTAAATTTAACATTTCGCGTACGGAATAGCCCTGATTATGATACTTGGATGACTTAAGTCATTTACAAAAATTCAACTGGATCACATAGTAGATCAGCTCGATTACCTGTTAAAATATGTAGATTGCAATTTCAATATCTAAATAATATTTGTTGTGATAAAAATAATACCCACCGTGGATTAATTTAAGCGTCACCATCTATTTCAATTTAAACCACTATCTACAGCAGTGATGGGGAAACTACGGCCCGCGGGCCAAGTCCGGCCCGCGGAAAGGTTTAATCCGGCCCGTTTAAGAGTGCCGTTGTGAGAATGTTTGAACGCGTTCTTACATCGTAATGTGACAACCCGCATAAAAACTACCTACCTACGATTAAGCATTATTCTTTGGCCCGCTACGATTGTCTAGTTATTATAAATGGCCCGTCTTAAAAAAAGTTTCCCCACCACTGATCTACAGGATCTGGAAATAATTGGTTTAAGAAAATAATGTGAAAGTAGTGATTCTTTTATTTATTTTTGAATAATCAAATTTGTTTAATTATGTACCCAACACATCTAAACCAGTGGCATAGATGAGGGGATCTAGGGGATCAATTCTCCCCATGAGTCTACGTAAAATGGAAGAATTAAATAAAAAGCTCATTTTTGGTAGCAATTTATTGTGTTATTATTTTTATATTATGTTAATACACATATAAGTGATAATTCAAACCATATTTTGTACTTTTTTTTTGTAGATCTTTAGTAAAATAAATTTATGTAACTAAATACATATCACCACTAATCCAAACTATAGAGTAATAATGTTAACTAATTGTTCAATTATTTTAAACTTTGAATATATGAATAATAGAACTAGAAATGGAATACTAATCCTATACTTAAAGCAGTTTAACGTTGGCCTGGGGGCAGTTATTTATTTATTTATAGGTATCTCTATTTCAGATTTTGGAGATTAGTGTTGCATCATAAAACTTAAATAAACGTGAACAATTACAAAAATAAATATCCTTGAACTTTAATTTATGTTCCTTTGTTTTTAAATCTCGGTGTGTGATTATGAATTATGAAGAAATGCTGAAAGTGTTGTTTTTAAATCATAGCATTGACCTCTTCAGTAATAACACAAACATAAGTAATAATTAAGAAACAATAATATTGAACAAATATTCAGTTTTAGTTAACTTTTCATCACCTGAATTCTATTCTGCTAAGCTTAATATTTGTGTCACAAAAAAACAATTGTGTATCTCCAATATTTGCATTTTTTGTCGCAGTACAGTGGGCACACCTCCACACCGTGATATGATAGCTTCACAGTATGTTTTTTTCAGAGAAATAAAGACCCAACTCTGAACTTGCAATAATTAACAGTTAACCTCAGCAGAGGCTCGCAGCCTAACTTCAGGGTAGGCCAGAGACCCAAGGTAATATGTATCCGTTATTGAAAGGTGACTTTGTTGTACAATTTCTTGTATTTATAAAGCGCGATTCCAACCTCAAATTTTGTGTACCTTGGCGCTGTGGCCGACCCTGAAGTTAGGCTGCAAGCCGTCGCTGCTAAACCTAGTGATATTTCATCGATTCATATTTCTACAGCATCGGGTCAGGTGACTCGCTTTTTCAAAGATATACAGTGTCTCGGGAGGAATCTGTCAAACTTCAGCGGTATATTACTTATGTCATTTTAAGTAAAAAAAGTTATATCAAGAAAGGTCCGATTTGGAAAGGTTAGTGAAGTATTATTGAAGAAAACTGTTCACAATTGCAAGAATGAATCTGCTAAACTTCAGGGGTGTATTACTTAGGTCATTTTAAGCAAAAGAAGTTATATCAACATAGGTCCGATTCCGAAAAGTTAGTAAATTATGGTTTGTTGAAAAAAAATTTCAAAATTGTACAGAATAGACTTTGGAAAGCATTGCTTCACAATTATTCTGCTTTTGCCTTAAACGTTTACTAATGAAGAATATACAGATATTCATTTTATTTACGGCTTTTGTAATGGTAAAACTAGAGCTGCCGTGCTGGAATATCATCGGCATTTCCCACATTACGCTACTAAATCGACAGATATTTATCGATACACCATTACAAAAGCCACAACTAAAATTAATATCTGCATATTTTTCATTGGTAAACGTTAAAGGCATGTTTAAAATAATCACATTTACCAGTTAGGTTAACTTAGAAGTGACAGCAAAACAAATAATAATAATAATATTAATAAAACAAAACACTTTAACTTTGTTTGTATAACAATATTTTTTATTTTTGTGGCTGCGGTTTTGGCAACTCAACTTGCCATTATCAAACGGAGTGATTTAAATTACGGTATGGTACATGTATACAGGGTTGGCCATTTTAATCAATCCACGCAAATAACTCCGAAGATATATTCTATAGCAAAAATTGACCATAACAAAGGTTATATGGCTGGTAGGGGGACATCCGATGATGGCCTTTAAATTGACCTTGAAGTTGACTTTCAAGGTCATCTGAAGACCAACTTACAAATTCTAAATGGCAACCCTGCTTTTTCAATGTTTATTTTGAAAGAGGGTCATCATGTTAGTATGGCTGCTTAAATATTTTAATACCTCACATAAGAAAATTTTCGAGAAAAGAAAAACTTAAAGAAAATTTTACTAATAGACTTTAATTCAAAAGTTCAATACTTCACTCAAAGTTCTGCCCATTGGCAAAACTCTACGCGCTTCCTCATATCATTGGGTGTAAGCGCTTGTGTTAGCGAGATATGATAGGGGTGATAACGTAGGCTCTTCAATATTCTCAGTGAAGTACGTCTGGGTATGCCAGATTCTCTTTCAATATCATAGCTGCTAATACGAGGATTAATGTGAACCATTCCCAGAACAGTTATTGCACTAACGTCATTTTGGTTATAAATATGTCTTGGTTTAACACGTCGTAAATGTCCTTGTCGGGCTTTCAGATGGATGTTTCGAATTACAGAGTGATTGGGGTGACGTCTTTGAAGATATCGATTCCGATACAAGATAGCAGCTTGTCGATAGTTACCTCCACATTCTCCTAGAATCAACAGCATATCGACTCTCTCTACCGCCGGATAGTCAGCCATATTTTATTTGATTTGCAGAAGATATCTTGTCCAAGTGTTTTACTTCTTTAAATGAAATTTCCATTGAAAAATGAACGAATGCATTTTGTAGTGAAATTTTGATTGACACGATTTATTTGCATGACAACCTCAACGACCAATTGTTTATCGCCCCTAAGCTCACGAACAACACTCATTTTTGAATTTTTATTTAAAATATTGATCATAATGTAGTACAATTACATATCTAGTTTAATTTTTGAGTTTTTTGAATTAGAATAAGTGAAGTAGGTATTGAAATGATATGTTGGTGGCAGGAAATATCGTTTAGTTTTCTTATTTAATGAAGTATTGAACTTTTGAATTGAAGTCTATTAGTAAAATTTTCTTCAAGTTTTTTCTCGAAAATTTTCTTATGTGAAGTATTAAAGTTTTTATGCAGCCGTACTAACATGATGACCCTCTTTCAAAATAAATATTAAAAAAGTAGGGTTGCCATTTAAAATTTGGAAGTTGGCCTTCAAATGACCTTGAAAGACAATTTCAAGGTCAGTTTAAAGGCGATCATCGAATGTCCCCCTACCAGCCATACAACATTTGTTATGGTCAATTTTCGCTATCGAATATATCTTCGGAGTTATTTGCGTGGATTGATTAAAATGGCCTACCCTGTATATACAAGAATGGTTATTTACAAAATAGCATTAAAAATGGGGGTATACACTAAATCAACCTGGTCGTTAATTAGGGGAATTTCTGGATTAGTGCGGGCTTTCTGTATTCCCAATGAACCTTTTAGAATCGTTGGAAATACAGAAAGCCCACGCTAATCCGGAAATTCTCCTAATTAACGACCAGGTTGATTTAGTGTATACCCCCATTTTTAATGCCATTTTGTAAATAACCATTAACCTGTACCATACCGTAATTTAAATCATTCCGTTTGACAATCGCAAGTTGCCGAAACTGCAGTCACAAAAATAAAAAATGTTGTGTTATACAAAGTTAAAGTGTTTTATTTTATTGAATTAACATGTATAACGAAGTAGAAGCCTTCACCATTCATAAAATAATATTATCAAACTTAAAACACTTCAAGTTTGATAATGACTAGATGATAGTCAAAACTATAGTCACAAATTAAGTGCAAAATACAGTGGTTAAACAATGTAAAAAGTGTTTTATTTACAAGTGTATTTAAGATGTACCACAAAGGGAACACCTACAATACAAAACAGTTTTTTATGAATTCATTTAAAATCTAAATAACTTGACCAATATCAAAAGATAAAATCCATGTCAGTTTTATTTATATCTTCCTGCTGATTGAGTGTTTTCCGTTGTATTGTATCCGATAATCATGTGGGATGCAGGATGTTAAATTGAAAATAAAAAAAATCCAGCTATTCCAACACCAGTTGAATGCTAAGTAGCCCTGCCAAGGGGAATTCATCGACTCCGTCCGTCTCGCTCCGTTGCCTCCGAACCCACATCGACGCGTCTCCGTCTAAAAATCACGCGATCCCGCACCGAGGTTGGGGATTGGCCAACTCCTAGGCTCGCAGACGCGTTCGTTTGGTTTGTGCCGCATTGTCGTTTTATTTTTCTCATCTGCCTTTCGGGCCCCTCGCCTCCCTTATGATCGCATGCCCGTGTAATTAAGACGCCCGCTGAAACGCGCCCGCCATGCTGGTAGGCGTCGCTTACCTACATTAAATTGTTTATTTTGTGAATGAGTAGCCTTTTACGAATGGTGATTTTTTTCAAGAAAATACGGCTAGGTATTTATTTTTTTAAGTTATTTTTCGTGTTCATATCTTGTATTGAAAACTAGGTTTTCACTGTTATTAGATTAGGATTATTGTTAACATTTAGTACACTTGCATAAAAACTAGTGATAGGCCAAAAACCATCAACTACTCTATTCTTGCAAGTGATCGAGCTGCTTCTTGATCTTTTGAAGCAGCTGGATCCAAAATTCAGTTTTTCCTAGACTCGAAATTTTACTTCATGCGCCACACGTACACAACAAAAATATTGTGAATTTATGTATATTTGAACCTCACTTGAAATCAGTGTTTTATACGCGTGGCGCATGAAGTAAAATTTCGAGTTTAGAAAAGCCCAGGAAATTTAAAACACTGATTTCAAGTAAGGTTCAAATATAAATAAATTTCACAATATTTTAGTGTTTTATACGCGTGGCGCATAAAGAAAAATTTCGAGTTTAGAAAAGCCCAGAAAATTTGTCTCGGGTCGCTGCTCGACCCTCGACAAATTTTCGCGGGGCTTTTCTAAACTCGAAATTTTACTTCATGCTTAGCCTGGGAGTGGAAAACACTCGTTTATAGCTTCCAATTAAACTCTTCTAAAAAAAAACAACGTGAACATTTTCTTTTAGGTAAACATATGCATAAGCTGTAAATTTTCCGACATCCGTTGTTTTTCAAAAGAGCTTAATTTAAAACTTAACGAGTGTTTTCCACTCCCAGACTAAGCATGAAGTAAAATTTCGAGTTTAGAAAAGCCCCGTGAAAATTTGTCGAGGGTCGCGCAGCGACCCGAGACAAATTTTCTGGGCTTTTCTAAACTCGAAATTTTACTTCATGCGCCACGCGTATAAAACACTGATTTCAAGTAAGGTTCAAATATAAATAAATTTCACAATATTTTAGTGTTTTATACGCGTGGCGCAGAAAGTAAAATTTCGAGTTTAGAAAAGCCCAGAAAATTTGTCTCGGGTCGCTGCGCGACCCGAGACAAATTTTCGCGGGGCTTTTCTAAACTCGAAATTTTACTTCATGCTTAGCCTGGGAGTGGAAAACACTCGTTTATAGCTTCCAATTAAACTCTTCTAAAAAAAAACAACGTGAACATTTTCTTTTAGGTAAACATATGCATAAGCTGTAAATTTTCCGACATCCGTTGTTTTTCAAAAGAGCTTAATTTAAAACTTAACGAGTGTTTTCCACTCCCAGACTAAGCATGAAGTAAAATTTCGAGTTTAGAAAAGCCCCGTGAAAATTTGTCGAGGGTCGCGCAGCGACCCGAGACAAATTTTCTGGGCTTTTCTAAACTCGAAATTTTACTTCATGCGCCACGCGTATAAAACACTGATTTCAAGTAAGGTTCAAATATAAATAAATTTCACAATATTTTAGTGTTTTATACGCGTGGCGCAGAAAGTAAAATTTCGAGTTTAGAAAAGCCCAGAAAATTTGTCTCGGGTCGCTGCGCGACCCACGACAAATTATCGCGGGGCTTTTCTAAACTCGAAATTTTACTTCATGCTTAGCCTGGGAGTGGAAAACACTCGTTTATAGCTTCCAATTAAACTCTTCTAAAAAAAAACAACGTGAACATTTTCTTTTAGGTAAACATATGCATAAGCTGTAAATTTTCCGACATCCGTTGTTTTTCAAAAGAGCTCAATTTAAAACTTAACGAGTGTTTTCCACTCCCAGACTAAGCATGAAGTAAAATTTCGAGTTTAGAAAAGCCCCGTGAAAATTTGTCGAGGGTCGCGCAGCGACCCGAGACAAATTTTCTGGGCTTTTCTAAACTCGAAATTTTATTTCATGCGCCACGCGTATAAAACACTGATTTCAAGTAAGGTTCAAATATAAATAAATTTCACAATATTTTAGTGTTTTATACGCGTGGCGCATAAAGTAAAATTTCGAGTTTAGAAAAGCCCAGAAAATTTGTCTCGGGTCGCTGCGCGACCCTCGACAAATTTTCACGGGGCTTTATAGCTTCCAATTAAACTCTTCTAAAAAAAACAACGTGAACATTTTCTTTTAGGTAAACATATGCATAAGCTGTACATTTTCCGACATCCGTTGTTTTTCAAAAGAGCTTAATTTAAAACTTAACGAGTGTTTTCCACTCCCAGACTAAGCATGAAGTAAAATTTCGAGTTTAGAAAAGCCCCGTGAAAATTTGTCGAGAGTCGCGCAGCGACCCGAGACACATTTTCTGGGCTTTTCTAAACTCGAAATTTTACTTCATGCGCCACGCGTATAAAACACTGATTTCAAGTAAGGTTCAAATATAAATAAATTTCACAATATTTTAGTGTTTTATACGCGTGGCGCATAAAGTAAAATTTCGAGTTTAGAAAAGCCCAGAAAATTTGTCTCGGGTCGCTGCGCGACCCTCGACAAATTTTCACGGGGCTTTTCTAAACTCGAAATTTTACTTCATGCTTAGTCTGGGAGTGGAAAACTCTCGTTTAAGCCTTTAAATTGAACTCTAAAACAAAGTATGCATATGTATAGAAAATTTGTCTAGGGTTGATTCCACGTGAGATCAAAAATAAATTCAAGATGAGTTGGCTATGAATCATAAACGTACATACAAAAAACTTTTCTATTAAGTATACATACAGGGACATTTTTTTAAGTATACATATGCATACTTCTTTTTATAGTTTAATTTGAAGGCTTAAACGAGTGTTTTCCACTCCCAGACTAAGCATGAAGTAAAATTTCGAGTTAAGAAAAGCCCCGTGAAAATTTGGTTTGCTCGCTCCAAACCAAATTTTCAGGCTTTTCTAAACTCGAAATTTTTCTTCATGCGCCAAGCGTATTAAACACTGAAAACACTGAAATATTGTGAACAAAAGAACTTTACTTGAAATCAGTGTCTAGTACGCGTGGCGCATGAAGTAAAATTTCGAGTTTAGAAAAGCCTGAAAATTTGGTTTGGTCGCTTTGCTTCGCTACGCGACCAAACGAAATTTTCAGGCTTTTCTAAACTCGAAATTTTACTTCATGCTTAATCTGAGAGTGGAAAACACTCGTTTAAAGCTTTAAATTAAACTCTTTAAAAATAACAACGAATATCTGAAAATCTACAGCACATAATTGAGATTGTATAATTACAAAAAAAACTCCCTGTATCTGAGCAGTATACAGGGAATTTTTCTTTTAAGTGTACATATCCCGATTTTTAGAGTGTTTGGTAAATTTTCAGGAATTTGTTGTTTTTATAGAAGTGATAATTTCGAAAATGAGTGGAAAATTAAAACGTGTGTCAAACTTCGAAAATATTGGCAGTATTAACAACGTACATAAGGGCGAGAATAAAATAGGTACTGTTTGGAGGGTTACTGTGCCGCACTTTTACATATTTAAGAATTTTCTGGGCTTTTCTAAACTCGAAATTTTACTTCATGCGCCACGCGTATAAAACACTGATTCTAAGTGAGGTTTAAATATACATCAATTCACAATATTTTTGTTTTGTACGCGTGGCGCATGAAGTAAAATTTCGTATTACTGAGGTGGGCAAATCCCTGATGATGTCCATTGTCGGCCGTCTTTCACCCAGCATGGATCCTCACGATTACATACTATTGGCGCAACTATTTAATAATGTCTACGAGACCGAAAAATCACCTGGAGAATAGCTGAAATCGGTCTTTGTGTCGCTTTTAAAGAAAAATCAAGCAAACGGATGTAGTGACCACAGGCTAAGCTCTATGAGTCATTTCTTAAAGCTATTACTACGCATTGTATGTAACAGAATTTGTAACAAATGCGAAGAACATCTAGAAGTGACACAATTCGGTCTCAGAAACCCATATAGAAGTAATACGTTAAGGACGAATAGAGCTTCATCATTGTTTGCGTAGTTGCAATGTGAGTCCGTCTTGTCTTCTCTATTATCTTGGAATAGTTCCGTGAAATGCCGTAACCAACGCAAAGACATAATATAAGCTTGCTTGATAGACTATGAAAAAGCATTTGATAGTATACAACATGATAAGCTCATACACATATTACAAAATTCCGGTATAGATACCAAAGGTCTTAGAATAATTAAGAACTTTTATTGGTGACAAAAATTCTGTGTCAACGTAGGAGACAGATGAGCTTAGTATCCAACGCGATGTACGGCAGGGATGTATACTATACATCCCTGCCGTACATAATTGTTAATTAACCTAAATTCCGCAGATATTTATACTATCCCTATTGTTATTTAACCTAAATTCTGAACTTATTTAAAACAACCATCAAAGGTGCATTAAAGTGAACGGCGAATTAATAAACACGATCAGATATGCCGCCGATACTGCATTCTATCACACAGCCTAATAGGATTACAGCAGTTGTTACATAATATTGATGAAGCAGGACAATAATTAGGACTAAGCATGCATGTTGATAAAACAAAGCACCCAAATGTGGTACAGCAGCAAAATAATCGTCAAATTGAAAGAGTTAAATACTTTAAATAACTGGGAACCTGCATTACTGACCAACTGGATCCAGAGAAAGAGATCAAGCGTGTTAGAACTGGCACGATCAACATTCGCTAAGTAGAAACACTTTTCTGCAATGATTCCCTTAGTTTAAAACGTAGGCAAAGAATGGTTAAAGATTATATCTGGTCCATGTTGTTATATTAGGTTGGCTAATAAGTCACGGCGTTTTTTCTTTTTAATATTTTAATGTTTATTTTTCAATAAAAATGAGGAACAAATGAATCAATAATGTATTCCCTTTGTTATTTACCACTTCTTCCCAATGTACAACAAGTGTTTAAATTCCTCGGCGGTAGTAATCGCCTGGTTTTGACTCGGAAAATTCGTCCATCGTCAATATTGAACAAAACGACGATGCATTTGAGAGAGATCGGAACAGATGGAAATCTAAAGGCGCCAAGTTCGGAGAATACGGAGGATGTGGTAGCACTTTCCAGCCAAGCGCTTGAATGGCTTCCTTGGTCATGTAGGTGATGTGAGGGCGGAAATTGTCGTGATGCAGAAGAACGCCATGTTGCCTATCATGTCATTTTTACTGGATAGCGTTGTTAAGTCGATACTTTTGTTGGATGTAAAGGTCCGAATTCACTGTTTGGTTCCGATCAAGCAATGCATAATAGATGATGCCTTCCCAGTCCCACCAAACGCACAGCATCGTGGAGGTCTTGTTTTGCTCGCGGTGTCGCTTGTTTCTTTGGACTGAGCCATTCCTTGCGCTGCTTCATGTTGATGTACAGGTACCATGTTTACAAATAAATACCAGTAACGATACGATAAAGGAATCTTTGCTTGTGTCCATGAGTTGCGCGACGACGGGCAAGCAAATTGCGGTGTCGCTTGTTTCTTTGGACTGAGCCATTCCTTGCGCTGCTTCATGTTGATGTACAGGCACCATTTTTACAAATAAATACCAGTAACGATACGATAAAGGAATCTTTGCTTGTGTCCATGATTTGCGCGACGACGGGCAAGCAAATTGCAGCAATAATCGAACGTTGGTTTTTGTTGTTGTCGTTCAAAGCATGTGGAACCCATGCGCCAAACTGTTGAACCTTTCCCATGGAGTGAAGGTGGCTCTCTATTGTACCGTGGACCCATTTTTTTCCACCAATTCCCTCGTCGTTTGACGCGGATCTTCGTGAAGAAGTTGATTCAATCGCTCCTCATCAAACTGCACAGAGCCACGTCTTTGAGGTCAAAATTGCCATCTTTAAATCGCTTGAACCAATTCTAAGCCGTTCTCTTTGGCATAGCTTTATCTCCGTACACGGCGTAAATCTCGCCATTTTCAATTTAAAAAACCGCCATGACTTATTAGCCAACCTGATATAGTACCGAAATATGGATCCCTAGATGTATCCCCCGTAAACCGTTTGCAGGTCTTCGAAGTGTGGATTTGTCGACGGAGGTTACGCATATCGTACGCAGAGCAAATGTTTCATAGAAGGGACACGCCTTGCGGTGGCAACCGTTACGAAATATTACAACTGATCATAAAGAGGAAACTGTTTAATATGAAACTTCCAACAGGTATTTCCCTGGTTAAGCATGAAGTAAAATTTCAGTTACTGAAAAGATAGATTCGCATTAGTGATTGCCAACGTTAAGGAGACCGGATAAGGCACATAGAAGAATAAGAAGGTTAGGTAAACTAATCTGTGATCAACTAATTTGACTTCAAGAACTGACGGCCAACTTAATTTAGCTAAAGTTAAGTTGGGATATACAGCGTGTAATCGAACTAATGTACATCCTCTTAAGGGCGTATACACAAAATATTTTGACACCAATTGCAGCAAAAATAAAATCGGAAAAAAAATATAGGATTTTTCATAATTTTTCATGCATTTTTTACTTTTTGAGAACTTCTGGTTACCTGTGTTCATGATATTTTTCGTGGATGCGTAAGTTGTTGTATTTTTTATTTACTTTTACTACTGCGAGGCGCATAAATCACTTCGCACGCTGTCTCGAATGACTAGATGAAACTAGGTCACTCATTTGTGGTATTGTTTATTTACTGTTACTACTGCGAGACGTATAAATCACTTAGCACGCACTACACACACACACACTGTCTAGAATTACTAGATGAAACTGGGTCACGTATAAAAAAAATCACAATAAGTGATCAAATTGACGTCCGCCGCACTCAATGCAAATTTGGGCTCTACGTATCTAATTTGCACGAACAGTAGCAAACATTTCACGAGGTTTTTCACGAATGGTATTAGCCGCGGCGTTTACTCGTTGTATCAGCATTTCAGCATTGTCAATTTCCGTAATGTAGACTTCACTTTTAAAGTATCCCCAAAGAAAAAAATCTAAGGGGTTTAAATCCGGACTTCTTGGAGGCCATGGTACAGGGCCTCCACGACCAACCCAACGTCCTGGAAACTCATCATCCAAATATCTTCTAACGCGCCTTTCATAGTGAGCTGGCGCACCATCTTGCAAATACCACATTCTTCTAAGAACTGCTAAGGGTACATTTTCTAGAAGATCTAAAAGGTCATCTTGCAAAAATCGTAAATATCGTTCTCCATTCAAATTAAATGGGAACATAAATGGCCCAATTAATTGATCATTTAAAATACCTGCCCAGATATTAAGGGAGAAGCGATGCTGGAAATGAGTTCTACGCGTAACACGAGGATTTTCTATTGCATAAACATGCATATTATGGAAATTAAAACTTCCATTACGCGTAAAGCACGATTCGTCGGTCACTAAAATGTCTTTGGTAAAGTTAGGATTTTGAACATTTTGTGCCAAAATCCATTGACAAAATGCAATTCTTTTGGGAAAATCATGGGGTTGAAGATGTTGTACACGCTGGTAGTGATACGGATAAAAATTATTGTCTCGTATAACACTGCTGACAAATGTGTGCGATACATTTAGCAAAGCGGCGATAATACGGGTACTTAAATCAGGATCCGCTTCCAACAGATTCAAAATTTCATCTTCCGCTCGCAAATATCGCATTGGACGGTCACCACCTCCGGCGGCTCCGGCGACGGGCTGCAAACTTCCAGTGTCGCGTGCTCTTTGTAATAAATTTCTAAATCGGTTTGGCGGTGGTAAGTGTCGTTCAGGAAATCGCTCTTGATACATTTTTACAGCTTCCGCGGAATTACACCGAGTTTCACCGTAAATAAGAAACATGTCAGCCAATTCAATGTTTGAATAAACGTATCGCGCCATGTTACAAAATGTAGATGTTTCATGGAATAAGTTTCACCATAGATTAAACAGCAAACTATTTTTACGTTTAAAAATCATCCACCCTCGCCGCTCTTATCTAAACATTTTAATAAGAGTGGAGATAAAGTGAAGTGTGAACCTAATAAGGAAAAATATTGAATTTCATTAACACGTTTAGAAAATATTCGGAATTTAGTCAGCAATGGGTACTTATGAAAACGATAACATAGACATAATTCTTCACAATTTGACCCACTTTTCTCTGGATAGTGTAATTCGATATCCAAATCGTTTAAAAACTACCAGTCTATGTGGAATCTCTCTTAAAATACGCAATGTGCGCGTATACCAGATACCACAAACATGTGGCCTATTATTATTAATTATTTTTAATAATTATTTGTGAGCTATCTACTAAAGGTATGGTAATTTCAAATGCATGTATTGTTTATTTAAACGCTGCCCCTTATGTGGTAGAGAGCCTGTACAGTAGTTCGTTTACACGCTGTATAACCTAACTGCTTTTAACTGTTTGGTGTTGTAGGCCCCCTCTTTTCGAAGCCGTATAAATAGTTTTTAACTTGTAATTTGTATTTACTTTAGTTTGAGAATGATTACTAGATAGTCGAAACTAGTCACACAATTAAATGTAAGATTCAGTGGTTAAACAAAGTAAAAAGTGTTTTATTTAAAAGTGTAACTGCTTTTAGGTTTAAGTAGTCCCAGTTACTACGTTTTTTTATAAACGTGTTTAATATGAAATGTCCAACAAGTATTTGCCTGGTTAAGCATGAAGTAGAATTTCAATTTCTAATAAGCGTGAAAATTTGGCTTGGTCGTGTAGCGTAGCAGAGCGGCCAATCCAACTTTTAAGGCTTTTGGAAACTCGAAATTTTACTTCAGGCGCCAGAGGTATAGAACAATAATTAAATTGAAGTTTAGAATATACTCCTTATGTTTGATTTCACGTTAATAAATTTTGTTTAACCTCACAATGGATTAGAATTATTTTTGACGATTCGAATCCTTTTTGGGGATTGGATTTTTTTTTTTGGTGGATTTGAATCCGTTTGTAAGTAAATCATTTTATAAGGATTCCAATCACCGATTCGAATACCTCTTTTGAATCCTAAGGATTCGATTCCTGATTGATTCGAATCCCGCCCAGCTCTGCACCAAACTTTTAGACATCTTTGTTTCAAAAATCTTTGGGATTCATGTTTTCAAAACTTAAATAAAACTTTTTAGTTTTCCCTGTCAGATATTCGTGTCCATATTTTATCTTTGTTGGTTTCAACAATCTTTGGGATTCATGTTTCCAAAACTCAAATAAAACTTTTCAGTTTTTCGTGTCAGATGTTCGCGTCCATATTTTATCTTTGTTGGTCAACGCGATTTTTGAATAAACATAAGTAATGTAATTTTGTCCATCGTTCGATTTTAATACGGAATTCGTAAGATGACACTCATTGTTGTCGCGAAAACAATTTTACTAAAAATATTAATCAGAGATAAGTCGACCAATAAACCTTGAACTGACACTGAATCACAAAGGCGTATCAATCTCTGGATACAGGCATTGAATTGTTTTCTCTTATCTGAAGTACGTTTTGTAATAATAGATGAACTGAACGGTGTGTGGATCAGGAAACGGACGGTGATTTGCTTTTTTTGTTGGCCAATTAAAATTTGCGATATGATAAGGATGTTTGGAGCGTGGAGAAAAAATAAATGATTTTTTTTTGTTTTGTTTCATTGGCCTCGGATTTCTCCATACAGCCATCTACCATTGCATTATTATTTTAATTAATTAACTAATGCTCACATTTATTCAATTCGTTTTCACGCCACAATACATTCACACTACATCCATGGACCCGGATGGAATAATTTATTATTCATAAATTATTCCACCGGACGGGATTCGAACCCGCGACCCCTTGGTCTGTGGGCAGGGTCTCTACCCACTCGGCCACCGAGGCCCCTAAAAATAAATGATTACTGGAGCTTTTATTCAAACGTCGGAGTTGCGGACCTTATCTATCCATGAGACTTTAGATATTTTAATATAGCACTACATCTCGAAGGCCTCCATTCGCGTGACTTCGTTTTTGTTGATCGTCTAGGCCCTGGGTCTCCAAACTATCTTCTTCGCGGGCCACAAATACAATTCTACATAATAAAGTCGACCAAGATCCGATTAATTTTATAAAATTATGAAAAATTTAATGAACAATTGTTACAATATTTCAAAATATGACATTTACAAAAAAAATTACAAACAATCGCGGGCCGGATTCATGCAAGTCGCGGGCCGTAGTTTGGAGACCACTGGTCTAGGCCATAGGTTTTTAACCTTATTTTGCCCACCATCTACTTACAGGGATTTTTTGTTTTTGGTATACATATCCCGATTATATGCTGTAAATTATTGTAGATGCTTTGTTTTCTTTTAAGTTCAATTGGAAGCGTTAAACGAGTATTTTCCACTCCCAGGTTAAGCATGAAGTAAAATTTCGAGTTTAGAAAAGCCTGAAAATTTGGCTCGGGCGCGTAGTGAAGCGGATCGACCGATCCAAATTAGGCTTTTCTAAACTCGAAATTTTACTTCATGCACCACGCGTATAAGACATTGATTTCAAGTAAAGTTCACTGGTTAACAATATTTCAGTGTTTTAAGCGTTTAATACGCGTGGCGCATGAAGTAAAATTTCGAGTTTAGAAAAGCCCAGAAAATTTGTCTCGGGTCGCTGCGCGACCCTCGACAAATTTTCACGGGGCTTTTCTAAACTCGAAATTTTACTTCATGCTTAGTCTGGGAGTGGACAATACTCGTTTAAAGCTTCAAATTGAACTATTTTAGAAAAAGCGTATGCACAGGGTGGTCGAAATTGGATGTTATTATAGGGAATCTCGGTTATTAGAAGAGATAGAAAAAAATCGATGGCGCATCCTCGAGCTTTTTTTTCGAGACAAACTCAGTGCCGAAAACAGAAATTAGCTATCGTCTTTTGTTTTCAATTTATAGCCAAAAATTCAATATTTTCCATTTTAGATTTTTATTAATATCTCAGTCATTTATTATTTTATCAAGATAAGAATTGTATGTTCTATAGGTACTTTTTTGAGGAGAATCGAATGGAATTTACAGCTTATTTCTATTTTCATTAATAAAAAAAAATACAGCCCAAAGTTATATTTTTTTAAATAGAACTCATAGTTGGCTGTGCTATTAAAATAATTGTTATTTTTTCCCTTTTCATTGATATATAATATGTTGATGCTTTATTTGAAATTTATTGATATATATTATATTTTATTAAATTTTAAATATTCTCATTAATCGCAGTAGGCATGTTTAATATTAAATTAATAATTGCTGGAATTTAAGTAGGCTTATATTAGGATGTGATAATAATTACAATTATTTCGAAAAAAATTAAATGAAAATAAATGGATATTATACCTAGGTTTTGTTTATTGACCAACCAGATTTCAGATTTATTTTTCTTAGGTTCTTTGATTATTTGTCATGAATTATTTGACAAAAAGTGGGATTAATAAATGTAACTTGTTCCGCCGCGAAATTAATCTTTACGACAGGGTAATTAAGCACATGGCAACCATCTGTAAACATAACCTCAAATTTATTTTGAAGACAAAAGTCATAATTACAACCAGAGTATCCAACCAATTATCCAACTTTATTAAAAAAATCACCAAATCTGGTTGGTCAATACAAAAAAAACAACAATTATACTAAAGATTGTCAGAAAAATTACAATAAATGCTCAAATTGATTGCCATTGTTCAAAATGCATGAGTTACATCTATTTATGACACTTCTGCATGCATTATAAATCAAACATTAAAAGTGCGATTCTTTTCGCAATCTACAACCCAAATTGACCCAAATTGTTACATTTGCAGTAGGTTACTGTATGTAACAGCAAACACTTGTTGTATAATTCAATGTCCGTCGGGGTATTAGCCCGGGAAGTAGTTGTTTTAATGAGTGTTTGATATAGTCTTTGTAATACTAACTTGTTGTAGATTGCGAAAAGAATCGCACTTTTAATGTTTGAAGTATTCTGCAACCAAGAATTGGCAATTTCATTTATACTTATGTTTGAACGGTAACGTGACCGCCAGTCTAAGGTGTCGAATTGTTTGGAGGGAGTGGCAAAGCTATACTGATGAGAGATAAATCTCGAAACGCGTCTATAGATGGCCTGAATAATTTGACCCAAATTGTTACATTTGCAGTAGGTTACTGTATGTAACAGCAAACACTTGTTGTATAATTCAATGTCCGTCGGGGTATTAGCCCGGGAAGTAGTTGTTTTAATGAGTGTTTGATATAGTCTTTGTAAGACTAACTTGTTGTAGATTGCGAAAAGAATCGCACTTTTAATGTTATAAATATGAATATGAGATATAGAATTTACAATATTAATAAAATTATGTCGTAAAATATTGATATTGTTGTTATTTAATGTATATAAACTGTCCTTTATATAGCCCCAAAAAAATAAGTCCAGCGGTGTTAGGTCCGGAGATCGCAGAGGCCATTTTACCGGTCTATTCGTGCCTAACTATTTTGCTCCAAAATTAACATTTAATAAATTAATCACTTCTCTGCAATTATGGGGAGGTGCGCCATCTTGTTGGAAATACAAATGTTCCCCTTGAACTAATGGCAAATTGTCCAAATAGTTCTCAATAATATTTTGTTGTAAAATGTCTGTATATTTCCGTCCATTCAAGTTTCCCTCGTAAATTTTGTAACACAAGATTCGGTTTCCCAGTAGAGCACACCAAACACTAAAACCAAATCTACCTTGTGCCTTAACATCAACGGTCTGATAAGGGTTAGAATAGGCCCAATAATAGGCATTGTCCCTATTAAATATTCCCGCGGAGCTTATGTCTGCCTCGTCGGTCCAAATAATGTCGTAAAAGTTCGGATTTGTTAAACATCTAGCTTTGTACCAATTACAAAATTCTAATCTTCGTTCAAAATCCTCAGGGTTCAAATGGTGTCTTTTTCGAATCTTGTAAGGACGGATTTTTTTTTCAGAATCCTTAAGTCACGATTGCTTTAAATTCTTTGTTCGTCTTCTATTTGTCTACTTGATATTTCTGGATTTTCAATTACAGCCCCAATAACACTAAATCCAGCATCTTCTGCGTCTAATATATTATATTCTCTGGATCTCGGGATAGTAAAGGAACCGTGGTTGATAAGATTCGTCTGCAACCGCTAGAATATGGATTTATCGGGCTGTCTTCTCTCCGGATATCGAGTATAATATGTTTCCAATGCAATATTAGAATTACTGTTGCTTTGAATAAAGCATTCTAACATATTAAACTTTTCGTAATTTTCGTACTTCATGTTTAAACACTTAGTTTATTAATACACAACGCAATACAAAAAACAACTAATATAATAACAACGTTGTTGTTTTTTGTTTCATGCGTAACAGGCATCATTTTATTTACAAGCCTACTGCGTTTAATGAGAAAATATAATATATCTCAATAAATTGCAAAATATAACATCAATATATTATATATATATAAATAGAGAAAAAAATAACAAATTTATTAATAGCACAGCCAAGCACAGCCAACTATAACTTCTATTTAAAAAATATAACTTTAGGCTGTATCTCTTTTATGAATCAAGATAGAAATAATCTGTAAATTGCATTCGATTCTCCTTGAAAAAGTGCTTGTAGAACATACAATTCTTATCTTGATAAAACAATAAATGACTGAGATATTAATAAAAATCGAATATGGAAAATATTGAATTTTTGGCTATAACTTGAAAACAAAAGACGATAGCTAATTTCTGTTTTCGACATTGAGTTTTCCTCGAAAAAAGAGCTCGAGGATGTGCCATCGATTTTTTCTATCTCTTCTAATAAACGAGATTCCCTATAGTAACATCCAATTTGGGCCACCCTGTACATATGTATACTTAAAAAACATTCCTGTATATTTTTTACCAAATCCCCTCAATTTTACTTACCATCTGTCGCGAATCTGAAACAGCTATTGCCACTATTATATTTAAACGTGTAATATTATACGCCCCCTAATTTTCCCTGGGTTTTCTACTGCTCCCCTGAAAGTGTCAAACTCCCACAGGGGGGCGTTATCGCCCACGTTGAGAACCTATGGTCTAGGCCTCTACACCGTAGAGCACCAGGGAAAATACATAAAAGCGTAGTAGGCGAATTCTAAAGGGTAGTTTAAGATCTCTACTGCCTAGGACCTTCGTCATTTTAAGGGATAGCGAGCCTGTTAAATGCGTGATTTAATGTTGTCCTTATTATCTCCTGCGCTGTTTATTCGACATCCAAGATATCTGATTAGGCTAACTTAAGTATACATGTAATCGTCCAAAACTTGTCTAAACCAGAGGTGTCCAAACTTTCTTCTTGGTGGGCCACATATACAATTCGAAGGATTAACGTAGGTCGCGGGCCGTAGTTTCAAGACCCCTGGTCTAGACTAACAAGACTCCAACGTTTATAAAAAAAAAACAGATTAAGAATTAGTTACGATATTTAAACTAATGTAAGTTTTAAACTATTCTAATCAGTGCTTTTCTTTACATTTATCGACGGTTTTTGCTGGTCTGCCAAATTTACCACGATGTTTAGCAAACATTTCGTTATTTCATGTTAGTTTTATCTTATTTTCTAATAATTTCTCTAAAATTTAACATTATTAGCCCGGCGAGAGGGCGCCAGGGAGGCATGAGAGATAGTCACTGTCACTGTCACTGTCTTGACGCCTTTAGGCGCCAAATTCAAACAAAACCAATCATATTCTATAATGATTAAAGCGCCTCCTGTTCATTTAATATAGTTTGAATTTTGCGCCTAAAGGCGTCAAGATAGATGCCAGTTTGCGCTACTTTCTTAAATACAGTGACACTTATGAGAGATAAAGTATTTTTCACGAATGTTGGCAGTCACGTCATCAATTTATGTGCGTATCAAAGACAAGCAGTTATTCTACCATTTTATACTATTATATGCGCATCATCGTAGTAAATAATAGAAACGTGACTCCTGATACAAGTACCGACAACAGTGCTCACCGCTCGGAAACGTAAGGCGATGGATTAGACAAAGACGCCATTATAGTGCATGTCTACCCCAGCACAACGCTTCCCAGAAACGTCAGTAGCGTCACTATCCGTTCCAAGTTTTCAAGTTTCTAAGTATTTCTGTTTGTTTTAGTTTTTCGTGTTTTTTCATAGTGTGGATTAGTTTAATTTTAGTGTAAGTAAATGTAGAGACAACTCAAAATGCCTGGAAAAAGGCTTACTGGATATGTAATATATAAAGTAATGGACTATTTCAACCAGGAAAAATGCAATGGAGGTCCCCTTTTACCTTTGGATACAGTCTATGGGGTAAATTGTTAAAATAAGGAGAGCTGTCGGTGAGGGAAAGCGATTCGTTATTTTGCATGCTGGTCAGAGTACAAGTTTCGTGGAGAATGCTTCCCTTATTTATCCAACAACTTCAAAACTTTCAGACTGGCATAGTGACATAAATGGCGATGTATTTATGAAGTGGGTTAAGCACAAAATTCTCCCAAATTTAGAAGAGCCGTCACTTAAAGTTATGGATAATGCACCTTACCACAGCGTATTGGTAGAAAAGCAGCCTAAAACTTCTTGGACGAAGGCACAAATCACACATTGGCTACAATATAGCAATAAACCTGTGGAAGGTAACAAGTTCAAGGCGGAACTTTTAGCCCTAGCCAAACGATATGCATGTGGTAGACGAATATCTGCTCGAACATGGCCATGAAGTATTGCGACTCTTACCATATCACTGCGAATTTAACGCCATAGAACTAATATGGGCACAGGCAAAGAATGGTATGAAGGACAACGAAGTATTGGTAATGTGGCACAAATCCTTGGAAAAATGTACTCCGGAAAGGTGGGACTTTGTTGTTAGACACAAAGAATCAATTGTCGACAGATGGTACATCAGCCAAAACGTTCTGGATAATGTACCAGAATTTATTATTCGTATTGGGGATGGGAGTAGTTCAGACGATGATGTAACAGACAGTGATAATGATTAATTCAACTTCCACCAAATTACCGGGTGTTGATTCGATCAAGTATACGTAGGGATTTATCATGTAATACCACATTTATGCATTTTCCTGCTTCTCGGGTCATTTTAGAGAAAAGATCGCTATTTGGTTAACATCCAACGTTGTTAACTATTTTTAATCATGGTTTGAAAATTAGATAATTTAAAATAAATAACCGCATGAACACTTACACAAACAAGATTTCTATCGCGTCCATTTCAAAAATTATAAACGAAGATTCATAGTTTTTGAAATGGACACGATAGAAATAAAAATAAATAATTTTATATTAAAATTAATTGTATTGCATTTTATTATTATTGTACATGGAATAATGTCAATCTCGTAACAGTAATCATTCTTTCAGGATTTCTTTTTGTAAGTGCATTCTAATAACGTATTCATTGGCATGAGTTCTTCCTAAGATTACATGTTGAAATGTAATTTCAAGGGTTTCAATGCAGGATTCAGCAAAAAAATTAAACTTTTATATAAAGAAAACAATTTAAACACTTTCAAATATATTGTAATAACGCTATGTTTCGCCACACTGTGGCTTCTTCAGGCACCATTTCTTCGCCTGAAGAAGCCACAGTGTGGCGAAACAATTGTAGCGTTATTACAATATATATTTGAAAGTGTTTAAATTGTTTTATTTATATAAAAGTGAATATGAACTTTCAACATTTATCAGCCTTATCAATCAATTTTTTCAAAAAAATTAAACACAAAACCCATTTTTAACGTTACGCCAATGCGCGCAATTACATATGACCTTGAACAGATTGATTCGAAATTTTATAATTAATGACGTGAATGTAAACATTCATGAAATAGACTGTAGTGTCCCTGTATTTAAGAGAGTAGCGCAAACTGGTATCCATCTTGAAGATTTTAGGCGCCAAATTTAAAGTAAATCATTGTACACTACATTAAAACATAATTTTTACTACCCGTAGTAATAGGGTAGATGAATTATGTGTGAAAAGAACCTCTAAATCTCCAATTACGAAAATTACGTTTGTACATGACGTTTGTCGAAGCATAGTGTTCCAAGTAATGTTGGACAATTACAAATTATGAACATTTCATCAAATAATAAATCGTAATGATTATTTATTTATTAATTTTTGTTAAGAATTGCGAATTTGGTTTTAAATACATTCTTCTATTAATAAATATAATGCACCTAATGTTTTACTGGACATGCACACGACTGTTTCAGGCGTTGTGATGAAACAGTCATGACGTCATGTTGACTTTGGTCTTATCAATTGCGGTACTCTCTTACATTAAAAGACAGTAATGAGAGAAGGGCCAGCACGCCCATGGATATGTATACTTAAAAGAAAGTTTTTATCAAAAAATAATGGGATAATTTTTTGACCAAAAATTCAAAAATAATGTGATTATTTTTTGACCAGAAATTCAAAATTAATGTGTGCGTGAATTGGTTAATCTCTAAAAGTCTGCACTTATTGCAACAACTGACAATGACCAGGATGTTTTAATTCCTAAGGCTTTAAGCAAAATTATAACTATTCACAGGTGAGTATCTTTGAATCGTTGCAAGTGCCTCGAATAACAAACGCAAACGATCGACAAAACGGCGAGCTTCTGGTTTGAAGTTTAAACAATTTGCTTTCATTAAATGACGTACAGTGGCGAAACCAATTGCGACTTGATCGTTTCGAGTTGACACTTCCCTCCCTCTGGGACTGCGTCAACCAAAGTGCTCTAAACGCGACGCATGTTTACCTTTTGTACAATCCGCGAACCATGCATAACTGCTCGACACTAACCAACCAACCGCCTCTGACCTGAGCTTTTCTCTTCACTCATCCCGAAGTGTTTGTTTTTCCAGAACTGTTATACAAGGGCATGGACGGGATAATAGAGTTACTGTTTTTTACGTGGATCTTATACTGGGTCTTCCCCGGATATTTTTCGGAAGGATTTTCAAGGTCAGTTTTATTTACTTTTTTTTTATAAATTAATTTTTAATTTAAATTAAAGTTAGAGCATGCGGAAGGTGATTTTGTAGTTCGGACGAGTTCCGATTGGATAATCGAACGGTCGTTGGTTGTTTTGTTTCGCAATCCTACTTTCTTTTTGTAAATAGTTATTTATGCGTCACGTGTTTCGGATTAATTGCATTTTTTGTTGTTAGAGTATTGCGTGTGATTTTCATGTTGTGTTTTATAATTGGTCGTATCATTGATTTTTTTTTATTGCAAGTCGATCAGGTGATGGTTTGGAGGATGTGCGTTTTTACTGTTCGAGTAATTAACATTTGTATAAATAGGAGAGCGGTGTGATTTGATCAATTATTGTATGTTAATAGAGTAGTACAAAAATCTAGAAAACTGAATTTTTTAAAATTTATTTGTCGAGTTAATGCTTTTATCAGTGGTCTAGCTACATGCGGGGAATTTTCTTTTAAGTATACATATCCCGATAATTACAGTTTTTTTATATATATTTACTATTATTTTGGAATAAATTATTTTCTATTTGTAATACAAACAATAATTTCCTTTCTTTACTTTATTTGCGAAACCACGGCGGAGGGCTTTACTGTGCTCCTGACAACATTTGTTATTTATAATTCTTGACTACCTAGGAGCTTTAAATCCTATAAAAGTATTCAACATTTCTATGAATTGGCGAAACAACCTTTTTTTGAGTGATACAATAATGAGCAATATTGCCTTGGTTACGATATGTCATAACATACTCATATCTCCCTAGAGAAATATGAAACTTTTTGACAATCCATATTTCCCTAGGGAATTGGTGAAACAACCTTTTTTTGAGTGATACAATGAGTAATATTGCCTTGGTTACGATATGTTATAACATACTCATATCTCCCTAAAGAAATATGAAACTTTTTAACAATCCATATTTCCCTAGGGAACTGGTGAAACAACCTCTTTTGAGAGATACAATAATGAGTAATATTGCCTTGGTTACGATATGTCATTACATACTCATATCTCCCTAAAAAAATATGAAACTTTTTAACAATCCATATTTCCCTAAGGAATTGGTGAAATAACCTTTTTTTGAGTGATACAATAATGAGTAATATTGCCTTGGTTACGATATGTCATAACATACTCATATCTCCTTAGGGAAATATTAAACTTTTTGACAAACTATTTTTCCCTAGGGAAATATGGATTGTCAAAAAGTGACAAGAAAATGTTTTCCTTGATACCGTTTACATGTTGAGCGAATTCACACTAGCCACTTTTTGTTGCGCCACAAACGCCCGACAGATGACGAAGGTTGCATGTAAATAGTAGGTAGCATTCACACACAGTGCGCCACAAAATGTGGCGCGATTGCTCACAAAGTACAGAATCAAATTGACGCGTTCGTAATATACACGTACGCGCGTTTTTAATGGCTTATAGTAGCCGCGTGTGGACACTCTTTTTCTTTCAAATGTAATATTAATCTTAGCATTGGGCCCGGTTATCAAAATGTTCAACATTCAACCTATTTGGATTTGTTTCTGATGAATGTTCGTATCTAATGAACGGTACTCCGATCGGTCTATTTTGTACGATTGCAAAAATCCCAAACACGTTCACGATTAACAATCCGGTTATCAGAGAATTCCCCAACAGTTGGCAGTAAACTCCCAACTGTTATACAACAGTTGGGAGACGTCACAAAAAAACAAAACACAGCATCACAAACGCATGTTTATTTTTTTGTTTGATTTTATTACTTCATTTATTGGTCAAATTATCTATATACAGGAAATTTTTCTTTTAGGTACACATATGCATACGATGTTAATTTTCCGACATGTCTTATTTACAGATATTACTTGTTTTAATGTTAAATTTAAAGCTTTAAACGAGTGTTTTCCACTCCCAGGTTAAGCATGAAGTAAAATTTCGTGTTTAGAAAAGCCCCGTGAAAATTTGTCGTGGGCCGCAGCGACCCGAGACAAATTTTCTGTGCTTTTCTAAACTCGAAATTTTACTTCATGCGCCACGCGTATAAAACATTTATTCAGAGTAAAGTTCGTAATATACTGCCTAAGCTTAATCAGTATTTTATACGCGTGGCGCATGAAGTAAAATTTCGAGTTTAGAAAAGCCAGAAAATTTGGTTTGGTCGCTCCGCGCTTCGCGCTACGCGACCAAACCAAGTTTTCTGGCTTTTCTAAACTCGAAATTTTACTTCATGCTTAACCTGGGATTGGAAAACACTTGCTTAAAGCTTTGAATTTAACACTAAAACAACTAATAGCTACAAATTTAAAGTATAAATTCTGTAATTGAGATATGTATCATAAAAGAAAAACTTTCCAATATTTTCCTATTTTCAGAAAGAGGTATTGCTTTAATCAGAAACAAAAAACTATTGATTACAACACGGGAAATAAGAAATATTTTCCTTGGTTGGCTATACATACCTCTGGCTTCGCCGTCAGGATGTAACTAGCCAACCTCGGGAAATAATCTCTTTATATTTCCCTAGTTGTAATAATAATTATTTGTTTTTGCTTTTATCATAGAAATATTTCCCTTAGTAGGCTATACATACCTCCGGCTTTGCCGTCGGGATGAACTAGCCAACCTCTAGAAATAATCTCTTCATATTTCCCTAGATGTAATAATTATTTGTTTTTGCTTTTATCGTAGAAATATGAAATATTTCCCTTGGTTAGCTATACATCCCTCCGGCTTCGCCTCGAGATGTAACTAGCCAACCTCGGAAATTAATCTCTTCATATTTCCCTAGATGTAATAATAAATATTTTTGTTATTGCTTTTATCGTAGAATTTACAAATGTTGTCCTACTTTAATTGCCACTCACTTTAATTTTATCCACTTGAAAGATAACTAAAAAATATATAATGACTAAGGTATACATAACTTCAATATGCATTTCAAAAAAACAAACCAAAGTGTTTTTAAAGGTCGTAATTAAAATAACCTTTAAACTGTATTGTTCGTTCATCTATACTCACGTACTTGAATCAATTGTCATCCTAATTATAGTTTAGATAAAAAAATCCAGTTTTTAGAGGAAATTGATTCGATCCATTAATATTTGTATTTCATGAGGACAAAGGTTTTATTAGCATAATAATAAGTTTATCAGTGGAACACGATTTTTAGTTTTACGAGTACATCGGCACGCGTCTCTTAAGTAAATATTTATTTAAATGACATGCGCAGTGTGGTAAAAAACATAAAATTGAATTTACATCTTTGTACTAAAATTGAGAAGTTATAATTAATAATACTGTCGGGATCTTGACTACAAATCACTCGTTATAAAAGAATTAGAAATGATAAGAAATAATGTGATGTGGCCAACAAAGGTACCGGACTAAAATAATATAGGATTATTAAATTGATTATTCCAATTACTTATTATTAATGCTTACTCAGATAGAGCATTCATAATTTAAACATTAAAATTAGAAAATCCACCATGTTGAAGACAATTTTGAAACGAAAAGAGCTAAGAGAAAAGTATATGCACATTAAATGATTATTTTTGATTCTCTACAACTTTCATTTATAGGGATTTTTCGATTATGTTAATAATTTACGAGATTCGAAGAAAAGGCTAATAGTAAAGGCCAATCAAAACGGTAACGGAAACGGGAACCGGAAGCAAGTTGAATCATAGGGTTTACATGTTAACATGCAGAATGCCCGAGAAAGGGAAGCGCCCGGGAACCAGAACGAGAAGCGTGGTCAACTTCTTTCCCGTTCTCGGGCGCTCTTATTTTTAAGCCTGCTCGTATTGGGACCCTATCAAAACATCCACACTATTTTGGCCAGCGGTAATGCTGGTCTTCTATCTACTTGTTTGGCATAATTTTGATAATTTGTTTTAAGTACAAATTGAAGTAGTTATTCGTATGTACTAACTTTTAGAAATTTAAATACCTGTAATATTTTACAGTTTCGCCATTAAAATATGCAATTTACATTAAAAATAGTATGCTTAATGTTTCGCGAATTGTAAATATTTTCTTTAAAACCAATCGTGTTGGTTTTGTTTCCAAAGCTCACTTTGCTTGGACAAAGGAATTGATTTTGTACAAGAAATATCTGCTCTTTAAAATTTCATTTTTAGGCATTCTTCATTATACAAATCGAACGCCGTTTAAGCGTTAGAGGTTATGTTATTGTTTACAAGTGTGTTATCTTGGAGTTTGTAAAATGGATCAAATTATTAATGAGGAAATGTTAATGACAAACAAAATAAATGGTATACGGATGAGCAAATGAAGGAAAATTCCTGGATTTTCATTGAAAACAAAATTGCGCAATAGATCATCACTAGAAGAATTCATACTTTGGATAAAATAATTAAATAAGCAGGTTACTTTGATATAAACAAACACTGCAAATTTCAGAATAAAACATCAAAACTCCCTAAATCGACATAAATGTTTCTAGTCCTTCTTGGTCGGTTCCCGTTTTGTTGTGAAGCTGGGGTTCTCGTTCTAGTTCCCGTGTCCCGCCTCGTTTCCGTTCCCGTTTCCGTTCTCGTTCCCGTTTTGGTTGTGAATCGGCCTTAAAACATGCACTTCCGATTTCCGGTTTTCACCCAAAAATTATCTTCTCGTGATATTATGATATAAAACCTGATTTTTGAAATGACCTGTGATTTTTGAAAAGTGCCCCATGTTAAAACCTGCCCTACTCTACCTTACATAATTTACACAAAATAGTACGACTTTATAAACCCATAAACGATCAGTTTTATTAACACAAAACATAAATAATATACGGTTTGATTGAAGCCGAATTTTCATGAACACGTTTTATATGTATGTTCATAAGACAAAGAAACCGAAATGATTATTACTTAAAGAAAATAGTTAACAGGCGTAGTAATGAGTAATAAAGAGAACGCATTGCTCATTGGAAAATGATAACTTATCATAACCTTTGTAGTTCCGCAAAGTAAAGTCCAAATTGAGTATGTGTGCTTCGTCATAAGGCCAAAAAATCGGCTGATCCGTTGACTTAATTGTATTTGTATAATTAAAATTCATTTATGTAAAATCGTAGACACTTTCGGAAAAATTATACATATGCAAGTTTTAAGTCGCGTTTTAATTTTTAGATAATGTCTATATATTAGCGTGCGTAAGCCAGTTTGAGTAAATGTACTATGTTTAATTAAAAAAACCTCTAGCGTGCCATGATTTAATCTTATTTTTAAATTGAAGTTGGCTACACGCTTTAGGAATTGACAAATACAACTTCAGGCATAATAATTATAATGTATAATTTCAGAGTTGCCAACCTACAATATTTTCCATGGTACTCTAGAGGTTTTTTTTTCATTGAACTTTCGATATGTTTTAAATGTGTAGACTAAAATTGAACATTTGCACAGTTACAACAATTCGTTTAGATCAAAGTGAGTTGTTTCCAAAACTGTTTTTCAAAACATACCCGGCCCCTTTGCATAGTCCACTAATCGCGACTAACGCGTGACTAACTAAGGTTTAGTAATAATTTAGAATATGTCATATACAAAGTCCAATTTTAGAAGCGATTAGCGCTAGTCACTGACTAAATTTTTAATCACGCCATACCCCTGGTTTTACATGTGATTATATCAGCGACTGCTCGCAGCCTAATTTCAGGGTAGGTCACAGCGCCAAGGCACACAAAATTTGAGGTTGGGATCGCGCTTTGTAAATAATACAAATAAAAATTGCCTTGGCGCTGTGGCCGACCCTGAAGTTAGCCTGCGAGCCGTCGCTGTTGCTTATTTTACATTTTATTAATACACATTTAAGTGTAAAATAAGCAATATCGAATTACCAATTGTGTATATTAATACATTAGTTGACGACATTGGCATTCGTTACATAGATAAATCCCAGCGGCGGCTCGCAGCCTAACTTCAGGGTAGGCCAGAGACCCAAGGTAATGTGCCTTGGCGCTGTGGCCTTCGCTGAAGTTAGGCTGCGAGCCGCCGCTGATAAATACGTAATATTGTTTTTGGTCTCTGATTCCATTTAACATGGAAATGACAGGAAAAGCAATGTTGCCGATACAAGCGACTAAAGTTAGGCGCTACTAACAAGTGAGTGGTCTAATTACAAAACTCACATTCTTCACTTTTTAAAAATGTCAGCAAATTGCAAAAAAAAACACGTCTACTTTAACATGGCGAACATGAAAAACCCGCTTATTGATAAAAATATTGGTTGTGCTCTTTCAGGGCCGCTTTAGATACAAAAATTTAACATTTTAAAAATTTAGGGGGTGTTTGAACCCCCCATATTCCCCCCTGGGTATGGCCTTGGGTACAGCTATCTAGCAGGCACACCGCGAACGTACGTCGTGCAATGCGCCAACACTTGCGATCAGCTGTAATATTCTAAGATCAATCTGTTTGATTGGGATTTCTTCTTGCATAAATATAATGTTTTAATTTGAACTTAGAAACAAAACAAGGAGTCCGAACGTGAATAACTAAACCTAACCACACACACGAGGCAAATAACACAAGGATGACAGAACCGTTGGTGCACTGTACGACATACGTTTGGATTTTAAGTAAAGTTGGCTAGCCTGAGAACGGAGGTCAACTGTACCCGCCGAAGTGTTGCATATTTTTTATTTACAATTTAAAACATATATCCCTCATTTACAGCAAATTTGTTCGTTCCAGACATTGAATAATGAATTATATTTAGTATATCAGAGCAATTGAATTCTTAAATATGTAAAAGTACGGTACAGTAACCCTCCAAACAGTACCTATTTTATTCTCGCCCTTATGTACGTTGTTAATACTGCCAATATTTTCGAAGTTTGACACACGTTTTAATTTTCCACTCATTTTTGAAGTTATCACTTCTATAAAAACAACAAATTTCTGAAACTTTACCAAACACTCTAAAAATCGGGATATGTACACTTAAAAGAAAAATTCCCTGTATACTGCTCAGATACAGGGAGTTTTTTTTGTAAGTATACAATCTCAATTATGTGCTGTAGATTTTCAGATATTCGTTGTTATTTTTAAAGAGTTTAATTTAAAGCTTTAAACGAGTGTTTTCCACTCTCAGATTAAGTATGAAGTAAAATTTCGAGTTTAGAAAAGCCTGAAAATTTGGTTTGGTCGCGTAGCGAAGCGAAGCGACCAAACCAATTTTTCAGGCTTTTCTAAACTCGAAATTTTACTTCATGCGCCACGCGTACAAGACACTGAGTTCAAGTAAAGTTCTTTTGTTCACAATATTTCAGTGTTTTCAGTGTTTAATACGCTTGGCGCATGAAGTAAAATTTCGAGTTTAGAAAAGCCTGATAATTTGGTTTGCCCGCGACCAAACCAAATTTTCACGGGGCTTTTCTAAACCCGGAATTTCACTTCATGCTTAGTCTGGAAGTGAAAAACACTCGTTTAAGCCTTCAAATTAAACTATAAAAAGAAGTATGCATACGTATACTTAAAAAAATGTCCCTGTATGTATACTTAATAGAAATGTTTTTTGTATGTACGTTTATGATTCATAGCCACCTTATCTTGAATTTATTTTTGATCTCATGTGAATCAACCCTAGACAAATTTTCTATACATACGCATACTTTGTTTTAGAGTTCAATTTAAAGGCTTAAACGAGAGTTTTCCACTCCCAGACTAAGCATGAAGTAAAATTTCGAGTTTAGAAATGCCCCGTGAAAATTTGTCGAGGGTCGCGCAGCGACCCGAGACAAATTTTCTGGGCTTTTCTAAACTCGAAATTATACTTCATGCGCCACGCGTATAAAACACTGATTTCAAGTAAGGTTCAAATATACATAAATTTTACAATATTTTAGTGTTTTATACGCGTGGCGCATAAAGTAAAATTTCGAGTTTAGAAAAGCCCAGAAAATTTGTCTCGGGTCGCTGCGCGACCCTCGACAAATTTTCACGGGGCTTTTCTAAACTCGAAATTTTACTTCATGCTTAGTCTGGGAGTGGAAAACAGTCGTTAGAAGCTTCAAATTGAACTCCTTTTAAAAATACAACGAATATCTAAAGATTTAAAGATAAGAAGCTATATTTAGAAAACGTATACTTTTTAGAAAAACTCCTTGTATAAAAAGTATAATAGATTTTCTAAATATGTTTCCTTTGTTGGACATTTCTCAATTGTTGACGTCTAGACACGACGATCAAGAAATTTTTCTGTTAAGAACTTATACATATCTTGATGGACACCGTGTAATTTTTCAGGTATTCTTTAATTTTATAAATGTGTTCAATTCGAAATTTGTAACGAGTGTCGTCCACTCCCAGACTAAGCATGAAGTAAAATTTCGAGTTTAGAAAAGCCTGAAAATTTGGATTTGCGGGGGCGCGCGAGCGAAGCGAGTCGCGCCCCGGCAAATCCAAATTTTCAGGCTTTTCTAAACTCGAAATTTTACTTCATGCGCCACGCGTATAAAACATCGACAATATTGTGAAGTTCAAAATATACTCCTTATGTTTGATTTCGCGTTAATAAATTTAGGAAAAGTATTATCAAATATTGCTATTTCAAAATTTTCCACTTCACTTGAAATCCGTGTTTTATACGCGTGGCGCATGAAGTAACATTTCGAGTTTAGAAAAGCCCCTAAAATTTGTCTCGGGTCGCTACGCGACCCTCGACAAATTTTCACGGGGCTTTTCTAAACTCGAAATTTTACTTCATGCTTAGTCTGGGAGTGGGAAACACTCGTTTAAGCCTTCAAATTGAACTCTAAAAAAAGTATGCATATGTATACTTTAATAGAGACAGTCCCTGTATGTATACTTAATAAAAACGTTTTTTGTATGTACGTTTATGATTCATAGCCAACTCATCTTGAATTTATTTTTGATCTCACGTGAATCAACTTTACAATTGTTTATTTCGTCTAAACTAATTTTGCACCTTCAACTGTTCTACTGTGCCGTAGGCCTTAGAACGTCTGTACCTAAAATAACAATTGTTCCAAATCTGTAATTTGCCTTAATTACTCATCTATTTCCCATTAATACCAATAACTTACTACTCACTAACTGAATTTAAAACTAGAAAGTATCGCCATCGTTACTGAACAAATCAAAAAGGTCACTTCTTAGTCCAACTCGAACGGTTCATTGAAACGAATCACGTCCGAAACGTACGTGCACGCGTTATAAGTTCAATTCAACAACGTTCATTCTTTTTTAATTCTTGGCCAGCGATTTTTGCATTCATGAAGCACGCTAAAAGGTTAGTACAGAATAGGCAACCTTCGTGAAAAATTTGAAACACCCGTGTCTATGTGTCACGGTTGGGGTGTTGGGCAACACTCGCGTAGGACATGTTAGTGAACTAAGCGAACGCGTGATTCTTGTGAACTATGACCTAGGAGGTATCACGCGATTTTGTTTCCATTTTTTTTCTTCTCGTGTGGAATCGTTGATAACAGTTGTTTGTTGTGTTTATCTTTGGACGGTTCAGTCCTTTTTGTAGAATCGCGTGATGATGTAATGTTGGTCTAGATTGTTTCATTTCTTGTTCGATAGGAAAAGGAAATAATCACGATTAATTGTTGACCGTTAAATTTGACTAATTATGGTTTAGATATAAACAAAACACTTAACTTTTTTATACTACTTGTATTTTACGTTTGTGACTAGTTTCAATTACACGGTAATCATTATCAAACTAAGTACTTAAAATACGAGTTACACAGGTATATTTATTTATTTATTGATTCAGTCAGCTACATATAATATAGATTGAACATGTCAGGTGGTATATATTAAAAATACACAAAATACAAATGAAAAATATAAAAATATAAGAAACATAAGCGTGGGTACAATCACACATTAAAATTATAAATGCGATATAAAATCATTGAGCAAGGAATTCTTCAAATTCTGAGATTGTATAACAGCATTTTGCAATCAACATATCTTTTAATTTCTTTTTGAAAGACTGTAGAGATTTGCTATCTTTAAAATCTCTAGGTAGTTTGTTAAATAATCGACAGCCAGCATAGATCGGGGCTTTCTTATAAAAACTATGATAGTGTTTGGTTAAATAAATATTATTTTTTTGCCTAGTGTTATGATCATGTATGTATTTACTTTTGTTAAATTCAGTTATATTTCGAAAAACATGGCATAATAGTTTAAATATGTAAATTGAGCATACGGTTAGAAGTTTTTCTTTAATGAAAATTTCACGACAGGAGTCCATAAAAGTAATGTTAAATATTAATCGTAAAATTCTTTTTTGCTGTATAAAAACTCGAGATGCTTCTGTCAATTGACCGTACAACACAATGTTAAACGAAATATGCGAGTATACGGATGCATAGTAAACATTGAGTAGTGCTGTCATAGACACATTGTATTTTAAAGTTTTAATCATATAGAAACTTTTATTTAGCAAATTACAGACATGCTGCACATTTTCTCTCCAGCTCAAACGATCATCAATAAAAGTTCCTAAAAACTTAAATGATGACGATGTTTTCAGTTTATGGTTGGGTAGTTTTATATTCAGTTTGGCCCTATTTATATTACTAAATTTAACTAATATGCTTTTCGATTGATTCACAATTAGCCGATTTTTTGTGCACCAGTTTACAAATTCAGTCATCGCTTGCAGTACTTTTTCTTTTAGTTTAATGGAACATCGATCTGAGATAACAATACCCACATCATCCGCATACATAAATGTGTCTCCACATGAGATATTCAATGGTAGATCATTCACATACATAAGGAATATTAACGGGCCTAGTGTACTGCCTTGTGGAGTGCCCATTGATGTTTCATATTGAGAGCATATGAATTGATTAATTTTTACTACTAGTTTTCTTTTCTTAAGATATGATAATCTCAAATCATTTAGGTTTCCGCGAATTCCTAAGGAATATATTTTGTCTTTTACAAATTTATGGCATACGGTATCAAAGGCTTTTGTCAAGTCAAAAGCAATTGTTACTACATACTCACCAATTTCTAGCTTATTATTAATGTATTGTATAAAATTTATTAAGCTACATTCGGTTGAGAAGCCAGGCCGAAACCCGTATTGATTATTAGCGAGTATATTATATTTATCCAAAAATAAGTATATTTTGTTAGCGACAATTTTTTCTATGATTTTAGAAAAAGTACTGAGCAGCGCGATGGGCCTATAGTTATTTAAACTGTTATCTCCTTTTTTATGAATGGGTACAATAGCCGCCGTTTTTAAACAATCAGGAAACTTTCCGATTTCTAATGATGCGTTTATTAGCTCAGCTATTATAGGTGATATTTCTACCGCACACGATTTAACAAGACTGGATGATATGTTATCGAAGCCAGTCGATTGTATTTTTCAGGTCGCGTATCGCATTAACAACATCAGATTCTAGAATGTGATCAATAAATAGAGAATTTCTTATGCCAGAAGAGGTAGTGCAACTATCTGATAAGTGGCTGTGAAAGTGATTATCTACGGTTTCTTTAATACTAGTTGAAAAATATTTTCCGAATATATTGACAATTTTGTGGCTATCTTCCACAACTTCATTGTTATAAATAACTTTGTAGTCAAACTTAGAATCTGATTTACCTTGTATTTTATTAATTATTTTCCAACTTGTTTTGGATTTATTTTCAGAATTATTTATCATTTTATTAAAGTATTTTTTCTTTTCCTTAGAAACTTCAGTATTAATTTCTTTTTTTAAGTGTTTGTATACGTGATTAATATCGTCAGATGGAATTGATTTACGTAGCCAATTTAGATTTTTTAATTGTTGAATTTTTTGTTTAAGAGTTTCAGGGAATAATATTTTGTATGAAGTTTCCAATTTTTTTATTGTCAATGATTTATTTCTCTTGAATACTAATTCATAAGACCATATAAAGTGTTCAATAAACTGTTCAGATATGTCGTCAATCTTGTCTAATTCAAGGTGATTGTGTCTGTACATATTTAAATTTTGTTTGAAATCTGTAATTCTGTTAGAATTTATATTTTTATAATTATTTATCATTTGCACATTTACTGTTGTCGGAGGAATGCAAGTTTGGTGATATGAAACAAGTTGGCCATAGTGATCCGATATTCCTATATCCCAGTTTTTACAATTGATGTTATCAGGAACATTGGATAAGATGTAATCAATTTGGCTGGGATTATTATGAATACTTACTCTAGTGGGCCCTGTTACTAAGGAAACTAATTGAAATGAATTCAAAATATCATAGAGGATTCTTAAATTTAGGGAATTTACTGAAGCATCTATATTAAAATCACCACAACTTATGATCGATTTGAACTGGAGAGAGGAATGCAATAATATATTATTTAATTGAATAAAAAACAGGGGTTATTCAAAAAGAAGAAAGAGATTTCAAACATTTATCGCTTCCAAACTACAAAAGGTAGAATCCAACGTTCCTGGACAGACAAAAGTTTAAAGTTTGAACAGTCTAGGCATAAGTTCCAATCACGGCCGCATTGGCGCTGTTGCTTGTCATGCTGATTGCCTGTAGTAAAATGGCGACACAACAAGAAAAAGCATTTGTGTGCTGCAGTTAGCAAAACTAGAGCCCATCGTCATAAGCAAATTAACCAGTGGGATCATAAGCAAATTAACCAGTGGCATCGAAAATTCGTAGACCTGTAAACAAAAAGCACGGGACGTGCACGCACATCAAATGAAAATGTCGAGCAATTTCCTACAGTTTACGAAAGGAGCACAAAAAATCCACAGCACGTGTAACACATGGTGCTTATATTGAATGCATGAAAAATTGAACTTTTCTCATTCCAGGAACGTCGGAATTGTGTTTCCAACTTTTGTAGTTTGGAAGAAATAAATGTTTGAAATCTGTTCCTTTATTTTGAATAGTCCTGTATATTAAATCTAGAAATCGTCAAAGGTTCGCCACAAAAGTAAAATACCATAATTGGTATAAAAAAGTTATGTTTTTTTTATTTCAAAATTGAAAATGTACCACGAAGTGAAGGCCTCCAAGATTTAAGTATTATGGCTTAATTGCTTTAAGCAATTGATTTTCAAGCTACCTAATTTTATTGTTTACTCTCAAAACCGGTTGCATTGTTGATCTAGCAAAAGTAAACATGTTATTAGTTGCGAAAAAAACAAATCTAGTTTGTCTTTAAAGAATTTGTATCCGTGATTCAAAAACAGGATTCGAATCCTTTATTCAAATAATATGTTTTTCTTTCGGATTCAGATCCGTGATTTAAATCTTTTTTTCTAGGATTCGTCCCAGCTCTGGTGACATGAGCTAGGATGAATCCTGTCGACATACTGTTTGAAAAATTTGAACCACACATTCCAAATTGACGAGCCTTAGGACATTTCTCCCGAATCCTACTATATCTACGTCATTGTGTATTATTAGGCAGGACTTTAGCACAGAGTAAGTAACTAATGGGTGTTTCAACAAGAGCGCCGGAATTAATTTATAAGAAAAACACATTTTTTTCGAATTAAGCAAATATTTATATTTCAACGTGAAGAGCAGTGGAGGTCCTAGCTACATTTTTAGGTGCTTCGAGATCTAATGTTGGCGCTACTCCAAATTAAAAAATTAGAGATCTTATTCGTTTTGCTGTTTTCGGCGCTGTCCCATGATGGCGACCGATACGGTCGCACCGCTCGCACCGTCCTAGGGCCCCCGCTGGTGAAGAGGAATAACGGGTGGGCCATCTAGTGGTTTCTTTTTAAAAATGCAATAAAAAGAACAAAATTATTTTTTTCCAAGTATTATGGCTTTATTAGTAAGAGCAAACATTCCCATTAATTATGGAACACAACTTCGTTCAAGTGGCTGCCTCGTCTAGCTTCGCAGTAGCGCATTCTGTCACTCCAATTTTCCAAGACCTTGTTGATGGTTTCGAGCTGTAGCTCACGGATTGCTTGGATGATATTGGCCTGAAGTGCTTGAATCGTTTCTGGATTGTTGGCATAACATCGGTCCTTCACGGTTCCCCACAAAAAAAATCCAAAGGGGTTAAATCGCAGCTCCGAGGCGGCCAATTGACATCGCCAAAACGGCTGATAGCACGATTTGGGAATTTTAGGGCATGGGCTGTGTGGCATGAACCAGCATGAACCAGAGGTCGTCCAAATCCATGTCTTCAATTTCATTTAAAAAATAGTCGGATAACATGGCTCTGTAACTCTCACCGTTGACCGAAACGTTGTTTCCAGCCTCATTTTCGAAGAAAAATGGTCCAATGATGCCACTACTCCACAATCCGCACCAAACTGTCATTCTCCGGGGATGCATTGGCTTCTCGACAATAACGTGCGGGTTTTCCAAGCCCCAGATGCGGCAATTTTGTTTGTTAACGTAGCAGCCAAGATGAATATGAGCCTCGTCAGAAAAGATCATTTTTCGCCCAAAATCGTTGTCCAATTCAAGCTGCTCTAAGGCCCAAACTGCGAAGCGATAACGAAACGGATGGTTATGCGCCTTCAATTGCTGAATCCGAGATCTTTGTGCAGAATTCTCCTCAGGCTAGTGCGTGCAATGTTGAGCTGTTGAGATCGACGGTGAGTTAATGTTCGTGGATTGAGTCTCATACTCTCGGTTACAGCAGCCACATTCTCGTCTGTGCGCACCGTACGAGAACGAGGACAATGAGTGTTGTCCACTAGCATGCCAGTCTCACAATCTTTTTGCACAAACTTGCGTACAGCAGGCGGTGGGTGATTCATTTCGGCCAAAACTTCTTTTCAACCAACGCACTGTTTGGGCTACACAGCACTCACTTTGGAAATAAGTTTGCAATATTTCCCCGACTTTCTGTCAAGATTTCGAGCGGGAAAAAGATGTCAGTGTCAAAATAACCTATGATTTAAAAAGAAACCACTAGATGGCCCACCCTTTAGTTGCGATTAAACATGAAATAGGACATACGGCAAATGGCTACTATGAGATCGCTGGCACAGCGTTATTCTTTTCTTGAAATTCTGGATAACGTTTTTGCATAATTGTGGCTCTATTTCGCCAATATCGCGCCGTATCTCTTATTTAAAGTATTCAACTGTTTGTGGCTTGTACTCATACAACCTTTCCTTCACGTAGCCCCAAAGAAAGAAGTCCATCGACGTTAAATCGCACGATCTTGGTAGACAATTTTGAACGCCAAACCGAGAGATGACACGGTCTGGAAACTTGGTCCGCATGCTGTATGGCATCTGGCCCGTCTTGTTAGAAAAACATATCCTCCGCATCAATTCGATCCAATTCGGGCCACAATTGTGAAACAAACACCGCAAACGAATTATTGCCATCATATGTATGTTTAGTCAGGTTGAGAAAACTTTTGCACGATGTCGCAAGACCCCACACGTCAAATTTAACCAAGGAGTGGTTGACACAGCAGAACTGGGAGGTTCTCTAATATCCGCCATATAGTCCCGATCTGGCCCCCTCCGATTTTTATTTATTCGGACCCCTGAAGACATTTTTGGAGGAGAAGCGCTTTGCAAATCAACAGGAACTGCAAGACACAGTTGTGGACTACGTTAATCGATTTGACAGGCAACACTACCATGAAGGGATGTTCAAACTACTGTCACGCTGGGATAAATGTCTCAATCTTTATAGAGAATATGTCGAAAAATAAACAAAAGTATATAGTTTTTTGTAGAATGTATTAACTATTTTCTTTAAAAATATGTTAGTACATTTTGGCCTGTACCTTTCACCCCCCTCGTATAAATATTAGCTTAATTCGAAAAAAATGTGTTTTTCTTAAAAATTAAATCCGGTGATACCCTTTATAATGACTATTTGCTTATAAAAGTTTCCAAATACCCAAATAAATATGTAACCGTAAATGGTAATGAGCAATGGCGAATTAGGTTGCTAATACGCACGTTGGAGTGTTTTTCTAAAAATTGAATATGAATCACGTTTTTAAACATCAAATAGTGGAAGACCTACATACCCGTTGTCGATGACGATCTGATGTGTTTTCCGGTAGTAAAAGGCTGGCAAAGTGTAAGTAGGATCCTAAATTACTTCACCCCCGTGTATTGTGTTTGGGTTTTGAAGCGAGGCGTGAGCAAATCCAAAATCATCGAATGCTCATTCCGAAATCCCTCGATTAAAAAATTAAACTTTGTTCGTTTAAAAAGATATTGTACCGGGTGGGCAAATAAGCGAGATAAGGTTGGTCACAACTGTCATAATTACAAGAAACCAAGAAATGCTCTTTTCAATGATACCAAATTTATCCAAATCCATTATGCCGTTTCAAAGTTACAGGCATTTATTTAAAACAACATTCAAATACCCTCCACCACTTTATTTCGAAAGATAGAGAAAAATTGTTTTTACAAAAAATGTTCCACTTTAAGTTAACATTAAAACGCAAATCCTTTTTTGTTATATTCATTGGGGAAAATCGCGAGAAACGTAACTTTATGCAATTCAAGATGGTGGAAACGCCCACTGGCAGCCATCTTGGAAACTTGAAAATAATTTCCAGCATTTTCCCTTGCCCACTTTACCTATACATTTTTTTACCGTAACTCTCTACGATCGTTAGTTTCTGAGATACAGCCGCTTACCTCGCTTATTTGCCCACCCGGTATTTTTCCGTGTTTACACAATTAAAGGCACTCGCTTCATCATCGCTCGTGCTTTAAAAAACGAGTTCACCCGGTAAATTTGTTTTCTCGCACTTGGTTCGCAAATCACTGTTTCAATATTATTAATAATTAATATTAGGTAATTTTAAATTAATACACTTGTTTGGTTTCATATTTTCATATTCAGAATATAATAATATGAAACCAAACAAGTGTTTTAATGTGAACAAAGTATTTACTGTATTAACAGGCTGGCAACCAACTTTTTAGCGATGTCAGGGAATTTTTGAATAAATAATAATATTAAATATGCAAATAATACTATTAAAGAATTGACCAATTGTTCTGTTCAGAGCACGAATTTGAAACATTAAATTATATTAAACAAAATAAAAAAAATTGTGATGTGTCCATCATAGCACTTTCCCCGTAGTTTGAATAATCGATAATTGACATAATAATTTATTTCACTCTAACCAATTGGTTGAAAATTTCACTCGAAGTTAGTGGTTTGTACGCGTGGCGCATCAAGTAAAATTTCGAGTTTAGAAAAGCCTGAAAATTTGGATTTGCTAGGGCGCGACTCGCTTCGCTCGCGCGCCCCAGCAAATCCAAATTTTCAGGCTTTTCTAAACTCGAAATTTTACTTCATGTTTAATCTGGGAGTGGAAACCCTCGTTAGACGATCAATCAGACATTTATTTTGCAGTTTCCTTTATTGTCAAATTTATGACAAAATAAATAGAGTTGATGTTATTTTCTAGTTCAAATTTGAAACAAAAACAATTTGGTATGCATTATTTGTGAGTTAGTAAACTTTGACGAACAATGTGTTGAATTAATTTCTCACTTAACCCGTCTTGAAACCTATTTAATTAATAGTAAAACTTTGATTAAAATACTTGGTTTGTTTCACTAAATTAAATCAGTGAAACAAACCAAGTGTTTTAATCAAAGTTCTATTTGACGAACAAGTTGCAAAAGCTTAAATTATACCGAAATTATGTAAAATAACGCTTCATAAATAAACTACCAAAGCACCAATTTTAATAATAAAATCACAGATAAATAAATTATTCATTTATTGTAACGTTGAAAAAAGAAAAATTTAAATCGATCAGTTTTTAACAAAAGTGCAAAAGTTTAAAATGGAATTATTAATAATGATTAGAATTTACTTTATTAGAAATAATAAACATTTTATAAATTAATGAAAATCTCGATAAGTTGAGAATCTAACGAAAATTAAACTAGTGTCGTCTAGTACCAGATTGAGTATGAAGTAAAATTTCGAGTTTAGAAAAGCACCGCGTAGAAAATTTGTCTCGGATCGCGTAGCGACCCGAGACAAATTTTCACGGGGCTATTTTAAACTCGAAATTTTACTTCATGCGCCACGCGTATAAACCACTGATTTAAAGTAAAGTTCAAATACTTCCTTCCTTTGGTTTGAAAATATATAGGCAAAAATTGTATACAAATCAATAGATTGTTCAATTAATGTAAATTTACAATGTTCGAAAAAAATTATAACTCTTTTAAATTAAGAAAATCATCAAAAACGACAATACAAACATTTATTGTAAATCAAGTAATTATTTAAATTAAGAAAATTATACATTTTAATGATTTTTCTAAATATGTTGGAGAGAGAATCATCAAAATGTGTTAATATTGAGATAATTGGCACGAATATTGAAAAATGCTCGATGGTTTTGTTATGAAAAAGTTCAATTTAAAGTTATACCGAGTGTTTTCCACTCCCAGATTAAGAACGAAGTAAAATTTTGAGTTTAGAAAAGCCTTAAAATTTAGTTTTTTTAATTGAACATACGATATATTTCACAAAGGAGTAATATTTTCAATTCTAATTTTATTTTGAAGACAGTTTAGAGATGAACCCAATTCAAAATCTTTATGAAATTTGTCTGATTTAATCAAATACTTAATAGAAGACTAAATTCCTATGCTAGATTATGCGATTGTATTGCTAACACATGTTTATAATAATAAATCAAAATATGAAGATAAATAAACTTAACGCGCGGTATTAAATTTATTGTTTGGATTTTGTTTTATTACAATTATGATTGATAATTACGTTTGGCTATTATCTAATGAAAAGGAAATAATAATTACGTATTAGGTGTCAAAACACCTTTAAATAATTCATTGTATTATTCATATAATAATAATAATGAGTTTTTTTCGCATGTAAAAGTCACGCCACTTCGATTGTTTATAAATACATTCTGTGGATACATTGCGATGTCATTGTATACTAGAATAATTTATTGTGATTCAATTAGTCATTTTGTGTTAAATGAATAATTTTTTGGAATAAATTTACCACACGTATGCTTCTTTAAGAAATTATAAACATAAGCAACTTGAAATATTGCAATAGGTAAATTTTATTTGCCTTATGCAAAATGAATATCGTCGGCTCACCTGTAATACCTTCTAAGTCCAGGTTTTGGCTATTTTGCTTTTTTACGGAAATAATTGTATTAAATTATAAAAAAATATAAAACAAATTATTTTGTTCATTATAACTGAAATAACATGGAAGTGATATGGCATAAAAAAATCTATAAACAGGCTTCGAAAATAGTTTTTTTGTCTCTCTTGAAAAGTTTTGTTTCTCATACTTAAAAGGATTTACAGGTAAGCCAACGATGTATTAATTAGGATCAATATTTATTTGTATTTACTAATTTGTTAGTATACCTAGAAATTTAATTAATATTTCTTATTTTTGCTTCCAATTATTCATTCTGTTGGATATGAAGGTATCCTTACTTGTTCGTAGAGCAAAATGATGGCTGACAAATAACGTCGATGACGAAAATATTGTAATTCTCGATATGTTGAAAATCTAATGAAAATTAAAGGTGTGTCGTCCACTCCCAGACTGAGCATGAAGTAAAATTTCGAGTTTAGAAAAGCCCCGCGTAGAAAATTGGTCGAGGGTCGCGCAGCGACCCGAGACAAATTTTCACGGGGCTTTTCTAAACTCGAAATTTTACTTCATGCGCCACGCGTTTAAACCACTGATTTAAAGTAAAGTTGTAAATATTTACAGCTGAAAAAAATATTTATTTGTATTTACTTATTTGTTAGTATAGCTAGAAATTTGATTAATATTACTTAATTTTGCTTCCAATTATTCATTCTGTTAGGTATGAAGGTATCCTTACTTGCTCGTAGAGCAAAATAATGGCTTACAAATAACGTCGATGACGGAAATATTAAACATTTCATGAACATTTTATAAATTAATGAAGATCTCCATATGTTAAAAATCTAACAAGAATTTAAGGAGTGTCGTCCCCTCCCAGACTGAGCATTAAGTAAAATTTCGAGTTTAGAAAAGCCCCGCGTAGAAAATTTGTCTCGGGTCGCTGCGCGACGCTCGACAAATTTTCACGGGGCTTTTCTAAACTCGAAATTTTACTTCATGCGTCACGCGTATAAACCACTGATTTAAAGTAAAGTTGAAAATATTTACAGCTGAAAAAAATATTTATTTATATTTACTTATTTGTTAGTATAGGGTGGTCCATCTAGCGGTTTCTTTTTAAAAATGCTATAAAATAAACTCGGATCAATATTTTTAAAAATGTTAGTGCTTTGTTGGCAAGAGCAATCCTTCCTATTAATAATTGAATACAATTTCACTCATGTGGCTGCCTCGGCTGGCATGACAGAAACCAATCTTGTCAACCCAATGTTTTAGCTTCTTGAATTAATTTCTCATCTGACACTTGGTGAAACATATTAGAATATGTAAAGTTATTTAAATTAAGAAAAAATTTGGTATTGTTTCACAAATTAAAACTTTATTCCGACTAGTTTTGGAAACTAGTCGGGGTAAAGTTTTAATTTGTGAAACAATACCAAGTGTTTTTTAATTTAAAAAACTTTACATATTCCAATCTTTTAGTACATTTTCGATGGTTAAGGGCTCGATCTCACGATTAGCTCGACTAATATTATGCTTAAGCGCCTGAATCGTTTGTGGATTGTCTGCATAACATAGATATTTAACAGCACCCTATACAAAAATAGTCCAAAGGCATCAACTCGCAGCAGCGTGAAGGCCAATTGATATCACCAAAACGACTAATTACGCGATTACCGCCCTTAGTGCACAAAGGATCGATTGTTTGATTGGCCGTGGTATGTCGCGCCATCCTGCTGAAACCAAAGATAGTGTAAGTCCATTTCCTCAATTTCTAGCCACATAAGTCGATAATCATGTGCTCCCCGTTGACGGTATATTTTGAACTTCACTTTAAATTGGTGTATTATAAGTGTGACGCATAAAGTAAAATAAGAAAAAATTAATCAACCAACCAAATTTTTCAAGCTTTCTAAACTTCAAATTTTACTTCATGCCTAATCAAGGAGTGGAAACACTCATTAGAAGTTTAAAATTGAACGCTTCTATGAAACTAATGTATGTCTAAAATGTAAAATCCCCTGTATACGAGCATTTATTGTTGGAGTTTGGCCAAGTAATCAAGTATTTATATTTTTATCGCCAATCGGCACTAAATACATCTATTATTATCGCCATTTGCGGCACTAAACCGTCCCATTATTTTACTACTTTCAACAAGTAACATTATGGGACAATACTAACAAAATCTAAGGAGGTCGAATCCTGTCAGTTTAGTTGTCAAAAAAAAACATGAGTAGTGAAGAGTTTGAAATACCATGTACTCCACCAGAAATACGCGAAAGAGCGATAGAAACAACGCTCGAAATTCTTCCAAGTAAGTCTAGACATATTTATAATCGTCAACACGATTTATTCACAAGTTGGTGTGACAGAAATAACATTAAAAAAATTAGCGAAAACGTTCTCTTGACATATTTTTCTGAAAAATCCAAGGAATATAAAGCAGCAACATTATGGTCATATTATTCTATGTTAAAAGCATCTCTTTCGGTAAAAAACGACGTTGATATAAGCCAATATAAGAAACTTACGGCGTTTTTAAAACAGAAATCAAAAAATTATACGGCAAAAAAATCGAAAGTTCTCACACAAGAAGAAATAATACAGTTTCTATTGAATGCACCAAATGAAATATATTTAATGATGAAGGTAAGATAGTAATCAATTATCGAAGCATATTTGTTATTAATGTAGATATTATTTTAGATTTGTGTTATTTTTGGCGTTGCTGGAGCCTGCCGTAATAATGAATTAGTAAATCTTAAAGTTGATGATATAGAAGACAAGGATACTGTATTGATTGTGCATATAAGACACACGAAAACTAATAAACCAAGAGTATTTGTCGTAACATCAGAGTTCGAAGGACACGTTAAACCGATTGAGTTATATAAAAAATATGCCAAACTTCGTCCCGCACAGACCAAACATGATAGATTTTTTATTACATATAGAAAAAGTAAATGCACAGTGCAGCCTGTGGGTATCCACACTTTTGGAAACATACCATGTAAAATTGCGAACTATTTAAATTTGCCAAATCCGTCAGAATATACTGGTCATTGTTTTCGGAGGTCGTCTGCTACTTTGTTTGCTAATGCAGGGGGCAGCAAAGAAAATTTGAAACGTCATGGAGGGTGGAAGAGTGATACCGTTGCTGAGTCCTATGTTGAGGAATCAATATTGAACAAAACGAAGATTGCAAAAACGATTTTGGGTAGTGATCAAATTGCGCACCGTTTTGATATCAATGACAACACTGCCACAACTTTACATCAAAATGAAAATATTCATTTTCCACAAAATTTTTCCGTTGATGGGTCAACATCAGGAATAAATTTAAATAATGCCACAGGATGCACCATCAATTTCCACATATACAACAAATAGAGTGGTTTAATATCTTGATTAATTCGTAGTGTTTGTTTAAATAATAATACATATTTTCTATTTTTTTTTTTAATTTAAATAAAAAAAGATATCAGTAAAATATCTTTATCGAACTCGTCTTTATTCACCTCGCTCGCTCCGCTCGCTCGTCTCATAACCTCAGACTCGTTCGATAAAGTCTTATTTTACTGACTTGGTACATAAATAATTATTATTAGGGGCGTGCATGTGCAGTGAGTGAAGATATTTTGCAATAAGCTAACGGTCTATTTATATTTTTATCACACAACTCTTATATCGACATTTTTAAGTGAATTGTGCTATAATAAAAATGGGTCGATCCACTTTTATAAATTGTAAACAATTTTCTTGAAAATATTCGATAATGGATATATGATTTTATTTTGTGTGATATTCAATTCTTTTACAAGTTTTTTAGTGTTTTTTTGTATTGTAGAATAAACACTGTCAAATATTCAATATTCAATCAGGGGTCGTTTTTATATTCCCGGACTACCAAGCAGTTTTTAATTTGAATACAGTTTTCCTTGTTATGTTAATTACATGTGCCGCCTATTTCCAAAACCCCCTAAATCCATTGTTTTTAAATGGATTTAGGGGTTTTTGGAAATAGGCGACTCACCTATGCCTTCGAAATGCGTGTGACAAGTTACAAAACAATTGCCGCAATATTAGTTCTATTATTTATTATTAGTACGATACGGTTGTCGTGAATGCTTTGCACATTTTAAATGCATGTCCTGATAGAGACAAGTGAACAATTCTTGACGCTATGTGGAGATAAACCAGATTGGATCATGAATCTAGTTACCACTGGAGATGAAACTTGGGTTCATCATTTTGATCCTGAGTCGAAACAGTAATCGAGCAATTAAGGGTTCCAACCCTCCCAAGAAGTTTAAAGTCTCCCCATCTTCAACCGTTTTTTGGAACGGCCAAGGAATGTTAATGATTAATTATCAGAGAGTCTATCGAACTGAAACAATTTTAACAGGGTCGGAAAGTGATTCAAACGTAAGTCATACTTCGAAAACACTGTCAAAGTATTGGCAAACTTATTTCTTGAAGTTAGTGAATATTTTCGAACCTTGTTTGGAGTTCGGAAGCGACAGATTTCTGACTGATTCTGAATTAAATAATACCTAATTTTTGTAAAGTTTTGAATAACTGCATTTATAATTTATCTCATGGATGTGTAAGTTTGTTGTAGAAAGAGCGTTTATTACTTCGTAATTATGATGCTTCTTAACATATTAATAGTGTTACTGGTTTTAGCAGCAGTAGGTTAATTGAAAATTTGAATTTGAGAATTTGCCCTAAAGAAGCCAACAATCATTTGCGAAATATTAGCATATATACTTTTAAAAAAATGATTTTTAAAAATCAATTACATACTACGAGGGTCATTTTTAAAGTAAGAACCGTTGGCGCCCCCTTTCCGCGCATAGCGTTCTCCGCGATCGTTTAACCTATTAACGTCTTCTCTGGTCATTTGTCAACGCTGTCAGTTAGTCTCAAGTTGCTAGCGAAAGTAAAAGATATTGTGCAGCAATTCAATATCAGCTATGTCCATTACAAATTCCGCCGATTGCGAAGTTCGCGCTGTAATTCGATTTTTATATGCAAAAATCATTCGTTATGTTGAAATCCATCGGAACTCGTAGAAGTGTCTGATGAATGAAGGGAATGTGCGAAAGTGGTGCCGTTTATTTAATGGTGGAAGAACAAATATCTATGATGAGGAACGTTCAGACCGCCTAACCGTAATCACGGACGTACTGAAAGCAACCGTCGATGCACACATTTAGCAAAACAGGCGCTTCACTATCGACGAACTGCATAACAATTTTCAACATGTTTCCCTATCTGTTCTCTAGGACATTGTCAGCAACCACTTGCATTATTCAAAGATTTGTGCCAGGTGGGTTCCAAGAATGCAACCGCAGGATATCGTCAGAGTTAACGGTTGGCTAAATGGATTGGCGGTCGACATCTACGTTGAGGGGATCGTCAAACTCATCTCCCGTTCAGAAAAATGCCTCGAACCGAACGGGGACTACGTCAAACAATAGGGAAAGGATGTTGGTTATTCTAGAAATAGTTTTTTTGAAAAAAAAACGGTGATTGAATTTACTTCAAACCAAAACTGTTTTTACTTTCAAAATGACCCTCGTATATATATATATATCCATATATATATATATATATATATATATATATATATATATCCATATATATATATATATATATATATATATATATATATATCCATATATATATATATATATATATATATATATATATATCCATATATATATATATATATATATATATATATATATCCATATATATATATATATATATATATATATATATATCCATATATATATATATATATATATATATATATATATATATATATATATATATATCCATATATATATATATATATATATATATATATATATATCCATATATATATATATATATATATATATATATATATATATCCATATATATATATATATATATATATATATATATATCCATATATATATATATATATATCCATATATATATATATATATATATATCCATATATATATATATATATATATATATATATAATCTTTCCTCGTTTCCCTATACAGTCAGCAGCTATTTGTATTATTATTTTTCGATTTTTTTTTTAAATTAACTTTTATCCACATACACACGTTATATAACTCGTATGGACGTCACAACTCATTCATACAACATCCATGGCTCCAGAGGGTGCCAATTTCCCCATAAGAAAGTGACACCCCCCGGTGGGATTCGAACCCACGACCCTCTGGCCCAAGAGCAGGAGCTCTACTCACTGACCCAGGAGGGTCCCCAACTAATGTTTTTGCGTCGTTCCATATCCAACCATTCTGTTTTAGTATTCGCCTATTTCTTTATTCCATACTCTTCGTAATTACATACTATTTTACAATAAAGTCTCCTTTTTAATTTCTGAATTATTCTACCTCCGCTAAAACTAATAACACTATTAATATTATCAACTTGGCGGCAAAAAAATGATTCTCAACATAAATATCACTTGTATCTGACCTACATTTCAAATATCTAAAACCCTTACCACAGGTATATTAACACGGTAGATTGATTTCTTAATTTATCTAATTAATCAATGTACTATGTATTTTTAAGTTTAATTGTCATTTATCTATTTATTTTTCCTATTAAATATATTGACCATTGACTGGTAGTAATGCATTTATAAATGTGCAATTTAGCTAATAAGTAATACGCAGTACCATTGCTTGTGAGTAATAACGATACTTGAATTAGCAATCCACAATACCGTCCAAAATTAATCTGCGTGTTTTATCTTTGTCTGTAATAGTCATCATTATTCCCTCATTGAAAAATATACTATTAGTGCTATTATACATCACATGTAAAATTATTCGGTCCACTTAGATACTGTATATCAATTCAAGTCGAGTACACCAATTACTAATTACCCTGTCATGCTTTCAACAGTTTCTGACAAGCCATTTGTATAATTTTCCATGTATTAACGTATAATTGGTAATAGCAGTAATTTGCATATTATAATTCTTTAAAACATTCTTTTTAAGACGTATATTTGTTGTTTACGTTTTACTCAAGTGCGTATTATTTTAACTCGTCTTCATTTAAGCGGAGCGCATTTTTTTATTATTTCTTATTTCACTGCGTAATTGGGAAAGTAGTTCAGAAGGCCAAAGTCATTGCCAATTAATAATAAAAGACAATTGCACCAGCCGTCATTGGGTAGACCAAGCTGCTGGTGATTAGAATTTCAATAGAATAATTTGATGAAACAGAATAAAATAAAACAATGCTTCAATATAATTTCATATGTATAACATTGTTTTAAATAAATTTACTTTATACATATGAAATGATATTAAAGATTTGTACTGATTTTGTGTTACTATGTTACATAGATGGCAAAAAAGGCACGGAATCTAATTCACATAGCCACCTCAATACTATTTCTTTTGGTATTTTTCAAGCTTTTATTTGCGTACTCACAGGCAGACTGATTATAAAAGGGGAAACCCCGGTTTTGACATTAAATTGGTTGTTAATATTAGAGTTCACTTTTCTTCTTCTTCTTCTTGCAAACTTCTTAAACACTTTTATACGCTACATAATTTCAAACTGTTAACGGTGGAGGCTTCTACTTCGTTATACATCATAATTCACAATTGAAACTCGATTTTACCTTTGTTTGTATAACTGAGACGTTATTAACCGTTAGCGGTCACCTGGGGTATTTTAGTACCCCAGACGAAAAGAAAAATGTAATTTAATCATTCAAAATCTTTGAAAACGATACTAATCCCGATTTTTACGGACAGTGGACCAATTTAACTTTCTCATGCGATAAATACTAGAAATAATTTAGCTTTACCAGCGCCACACGTGACAAATTTCAACAGCATCATTTTTCCATAAAAGTTAAATATATTTTCTGCAAGAATCTAAAATTTTAGCTCTTTATTTTTTTAATTATAAGAGTTATGATTTTTTTTTCAAAAGATGTCTGTTGTGTCGTTTATATCCATATATTTTTTTTGACACCGAAATCAACATATAACTCATTCCAAACTGCAAATATAGTAAAAGAACATGTTAATAATGGTCCATGAATTTTCTCGCAATATATATAGCATATAAACATTTTAAGATCGGCTTTTTCGCGTGGGGTATTAAAGTACCCCATATGGCCGCAACGTTACAGGAGTGAAGTGTGGCCGCTATGGGTTGGGTGACTATAGTTTCGACAACTTAGGCTTGAAATTTTTAAACTCAAAGTTGAGTTTAAAAATGACAAACTATAGTTACTAATAAATTCTCAGTTATACAAGGTTAAAATCGTGTTTCAATTGTACATAATTTCAGTATAATTTGAACTTCTACAATTTTTTCGATCATTTATTAATTTTATCAAAATTCATATTTTTAATATATTTTTTTTAATTTACAAGACAATGCTTATTTTTCAAGAGCTTTGCATGCTTTTAGGTAGTTTTTACCGTTTGCAATTGTGTTATAGTTGTTAGTTTGTCAATTTCTCTATAATCTCTGTAATTTTGATTAAAATCAATTATTTACTTTATAATTTATTTTTTTAAGATATCCGACCGCGAGCTCAATTTTATTTTTCACTTTTTATAATTTCAGTTTACTTTAAGTAAATATTAAATTTACAAAATAATATCTTGAACAAGTTTCTCATCCTTCACGTGGTGAAACATATTTAACTATGATTTGAAAAAGAAAACATTTGATGAAATTTCACTAATATTTTGTTTTTTTTTTATTCCAACTAGTTTAGACTTTAAGTCATTCTCAAACAAATATTTTTAGCAAATGTTGAAAGATAATTGTTCTGTATAAGCCAAATATTAAAATACAGGGAATTTTTCTTTTAAGTTAACATGCATAAGCTGTGAATTTTCTGACATTCGTTGTGTTTTAAAAAAGTTCAATTTAAAGCTTTAAACAAGTGTTTTCCTCTCCCAGACTAAGGATGATGTAAAATTTCGAGTTTAGAAAAGTCCCGTGAAATTTTCTGGGCTTTTCTAAACTCGAAATTTTACTTCATGCGCCACGCGTATAAAACACAGATATTAAGTGAAGTTCGAATATACATAAATTTCACAATATGTTAGTGTTTTATACGCGTGGCGCATGAAGTAAAATTTCGAGTTTAGAAAAGCCAAGAAAATTTGTCTCGGGTCGCTGCGCGACTCGAGACAAATTTTCACGGAGCTTTTCTAAACTCGATATGTTACTTTATGGTTAGTCTGGGAGTGTAAAACACTGGGTAAAGGTAAATCTTTAAATTCTATTAATTATCCACGGAACGTATTTAATGAATTTTACCCCTGAAACAACGATATCATGATTTCCCGGTGAATTATCGGTAAACCGATTGAGATTCACTAATTTATTAAATCACGGGTAATTTACAATTCTTAATAAATATATAAAACATTTTACGACTCAAATTAAAGCGTATTTAGTCATTTATCAATAAGTTTAAAAAAATAAAGTTAATCGTTCATTTTGAAGCTTAAACGAGTGCTTTCCACTCCAAGACAAAGCATGAAGTAAAATTTCGAGTTTACAAAAGCCTGAGCGTTTGGATTTGGATTTGGCGTAGCGTCCAAAACCAAACTCAGGCTTTTCTAAACTCGAAATTTTACTTCATGCGCCACGCGTACGAAACGCTGATTCAGAGGGACGTTTTAAATTTAGATGCTTGCGATTTATGGCGCCCAACTAGGGGTAACAGCGTTAGCCTGGCCCCACGTTGGGCGCTAAAAAACCTCAAATCCAAACGTTTTAAGTATTTTAAAACGAGTGTTCTCCACTCCCAGCTTAAGCATGAGGTAAAATTATGAGTTTAGAAAAGCCTGAGCGTTTTAATTTAGACCCGTAGCGTCCAAACTCAATCTTTTCTAAATTTGAAATTTTACTTCATGCGACACGCGTACGAAACACTAACGAAACACTGGAGTTTTTAACTTTTACTTTCGCAATTTATGGGGCCCAGCGTTAGTATGGCCCCACGTTGGGCGCAAAAAACCTCAAATCTATGCAAGTATTGAACAATTTCTAGATAATTAAGAACACACTTACACCTTTTAAGATGTTGGTCAATTTGTAGATGACAAAGAATTACTGACGTGGGACAATCTACATAACAAAGAATTTACTCCTTACCTTAAGTTATGGTTTAGTAAAAAGATTGTAATATTTGAAAGTAATCTTGTTTAGAAATCTAAATAAATCATGAATAAAAGCGTGCCACATGCAAAAGGTCGTAAGTACCAAATATTTTACAGGAGAAACATAATACGTGAATGAAAGTACTATGACACTTATAATGTGTTGATAATTGAATCCCTATTTCACTTGTAGTAGCAATATCGCCCGGCATTTTATCTTAAATCTTCAACTACTAGTGTCAAATATCTAAAGTTTAGAACTTAGATATGTTAACGGCGGGCACTTTAAAATTGCTTCGCGTTGTCGACCTCTGAACTAGTGAATAACTTTTGTCTTTACTATATTTTGCTGTTTTACTAAATAAAGTTTTTTTAAAGAGTCAGGGAAAATATCTGAAATCAGGGAAGAGTCAGGGAAAAGTCAGAGAAATTTAACATTTCAAATTAGTTGCCACCATGTAGAACATAGGTTCTCAACCTTATTTTGCCCACCGCCCACTTTGAGAATTTTTTCTCTAGAGCCCTCCATTTTTCTTTATTTACCATCTGTTGCGAATCTGAAACAGCTATTGCCACAATTATATTTAAACGTGTAATATTATACGCCCCCTTATTTTCTCTGGGTTTTCCACTGCCCCCCTGAAAGTCTAAAACGCCCACAGGGGAGCTTTATCGGTCAAGTTAAGAACCTATGATGTAGAAGCTTTAAGTCAAACTTAATGAATGCCTAAAAAATTATAGCAAAACGTCAGAATATGTATAGAGAAAAGAAAAATTCACTATGTTTTCTATTATCACATAAAACCAGTCACGACCCCTGTCCTACAACTGTCCAACACAATACACACCGATTACAAGTGCACATTTACATTTCACACCATTGTACCAATAAGTAAAGCACGCGCACTATCGCAATACATTCAGCACACAACAAATACATAGCAATTTTCCTATCCGATTAATGCAATTATTACATCTATCTCTGAACCCAGTGCACTTGTTCACACCGACCTGAGTACACAGGGTAATCTAATCTATCGATAGATTACATTAGAACTTTGTTCGTATCAGTGTATCTTCGATTTTCGACCTCGTTACCGCACAACGTATGCAATACCCTAATTACGAATAAATGGCATACAATTAGGAAATAGGCTGTTAAGAGTTCTTGAAAGCCGCAAAAACCTCAAATTGCTCCGCTTCTACACCAAAATGTTTTTTTGTTTATCTCAGTTTGGTCATAGTAATCGTATCGGGATATAGATACATAAATACATAAATTTTCCTTTTGAGCATGACGCGTTTATTTCACAATAGCGCTGTCAATCTACGCCAATGAGCTATATAACAGCTTTATTTTATCAATGACCTGTGGCCATTGAAGACGATCTTTTATTATTATGTTTCCGATTGTGCTTTATTAGTGTGTTAGCTACCGTAATGCGTTCGACATGTTTCTCCAGTAATGCAGTGCTGCGCGCCGCGCGATCGCTTCCACATGGTACTACTACTTGTTTGTGTTCCTGAGGATGTCGCCAATTATTTCGCCCGGGATTTTAGGACAATAAATGGGAGCACGTGATTCGCGACTTCAAGTGTTTGTTACTGTTTTTTTTTCGATTTTACGGATAATAGGCATCTTCATGTTTTATCTTAAAAATCGGAAATTATCTGATTGTGCACTTATAAAAAAGATTGTCCCCGGCGTTTGTGTACTTTAAAAGCGGTGGTTGTGTTCGACGGTTTATGCAGTGTGAGTGTGTGTGGTGATAATTTTGTGAAACTATCAACTTAAACCCTGGGAAGATGGGGTTGTTCAGCACCCTGTATGCTGCTTTTCAGTTGACCACTGTAGTGTTTTTCGTTTATGTGGTGCTCTTTGTTAAAGGGTTAGTACCTACTTAACTAAACTTTAATTCATTATTTTTATAAAATTTTAATTATTTTGTGAACTGAAAATTTCAATACTACAGTTTAGTGAGCATATGATTGGCCATAAGAACCACTAAAGAAAACCCGGTGGGCAGTGGCTTGTAGAGGGGACCCATTCAAAACATCCACACAATTTTTGCCACCCGTTACGCTGGTCTTCGTCCACGTGTTTACATCATTTTGATAAATTGTATAAATAAAAAAAAGTACTTACTCGTATGTACTGAGTTTTAGAAATCCAAATATTGGTCAAAATTTCGCAGTTTCTTCATTCAAAAAAGCAATTTTCGAACTGTAAGCATTTTATTTAAAACCAATCCTGTTGATTTTATTTTTAAAAACCCACATCAGATCTATTTTGTGCAATAAATCTCCGCTCTTTAAAATTTCATTCTTGGGCATTCTTTTGACAAACTCCGTGGATGTTTTGATCGGGTCCTCTTGTAGGGTTCACTGGTCCTTTAACCCTTTCGCTACGCAGTTTGAATTTTAAACGCGTGTCCCGTGTACGTTGCTCGAAAACACAATGCTTATCCGTACGTATTTCGTACCCCGGCCTCATACCGTGTGTAATCATTTCATAGGCTTGCAGTACATTTTCTTTGAGGAAAATGCAAAAAACAAAACAAACAGAAGTTGGCCATGGGTTTTTTTTTTAATTATACACTGTATAGACTCATTCAAGAGGTACACAAACTTCGTGCGCTCTCCGCTCACGATTTACAGGCTTTTCAAAATATACGCTCTTCGCACATGGAGCACATAAAAACTATGGTATGGCGTATGGATACGCTCCTCGTAGCGAAAGGGTTAATTTCAATTTTATTATTATAAATTTCGGTGTACTGATAGGATAAAGGATCTTTTTTATTTTAACTTGCGTGTAAACCACAAATCCTGTCCATTAAAAAATAGGGTTATTTAAAATTAATTTAACCCAGCGTTTCTCAGCGGGATCGGTGAAGTTTGGCAGAAGGGCGATGATTGGCAAATGGTCGATGGTGGTCAGGGAGTCGATTGTGTGTCAGTGATCGTCAACACCCAAATATAACAACATGAAAACCGACATTGTCGAAATTAATAAGGGCCAGTTGCACTAAACATGTTGAACTTGTTCAACTCTGAACTCGAGTTCAAAGTGACATTAGAACAATAGCAACTGTCATCTTGAACTAAAATTCAGCTTGAATTCGAGTTCAACGTTTTTGGTGCAACTGGCCCTAAATGCAACTAAAATATTGATTATCATTAAATATAATTAAGCTCTGGATGTTTAATTAAAACATTTGGTTTGTTTCACTGATTTATATTTTCTCTTGGAAAAAATATAAATCAGTGAAACAAACCAAGTTCGTTAATTAAATATCCAGAATTAGATCCAAAAATGTTTCACCGCGGGTTAAGTGATAAATTAATTAAACATACAGAGAGTTTTATGTAACACCGAACATGCCTGAAAATATTCAATGTAAATTTTCCTATGTTCGATGTGTTCTGGGACGCATCAAAGCATTGAGTGCGATTTCATTGGCTCTGATTTTAGTAGTTCTAACGCAACTTACATTTAACGTTAAAATGAAATGTGTCATGAAAAGAAAAATGAGAAAGAGGAAAACAGATTTAGCCTAAATGCATAAGTAATAGAAAAACAGATTCCTGTTACTTCCGTTTGCTAATATTTCAAGATAAGTTTATACATTGCTTAAATTTCACTGAAGATTATTAAGTACTTCGATTCAGCGAATTGTGTAAACCATTTGATCAGGACCACCCCAATTGCGTTGCTTTGGGTATACCAGCAAAAATGCCGTCACAAAACTGCCCTTCGGCAGTTTTAAATATAACTATTCCAGATTTGAAGAACGTGGCGAGGCAGGTTTGAAAGTACCGCACCTTGGTCTGCTGCCAGCACAACAACACTGGGGTGTTAGGTGTGCTGCTTCATTTGGCAAACATTTTAGTTTTCATTTATTTGTTAACATAATACTCAATAGAGATAATGTAGGTGTATTTATTAATTTATTGAATGCGTAACTTACAATGAATTGATTTTTTTCTTTAGGTAAACATGCATAAGCTATCAATTTTCCGACATTCGTTGTTTCTTAAAAGAGTTCAATTTAAAGCTTTAAACGAGTGTTTTCCACTCGCAGACTAAGCATGAAGAAACATTTTGAGTTTAGAAAAGCCCCGTGAAAACTTGTCGATACTTTTTTATCCAAAGCAAGACATTGGCATTTCAAGACAATCAAGATTAATACTGTCGTGAAACATACAGGGAGTTTTTCTTTTAAGTATACGTATTCCAAATTCAGCCAATTTTCTGTAAATCTTTAGATATTCCTTGTTTTTTTAAGTTTAATTTGAAGCTTTGAACGAGTGTTTTCCACTCCCAGACTAAGCATGAAGTAAAATTTCGAGTTTAGAAAAGCCCCGTGAAAATTTGTCGAGGGTCGCGCAGCGACCCGAGACAAATTTTCTGGGCTTTTCTAAACTCGAAATTTTACTTCATGCGCCACGCGTATAAAACACAGATTTCAAGTGCAGTTCGAATATACATAAATTTCACAATATTTTAGTGTTTTATACGCGTGGCGCATGAAGTAAAATTTCGAGTTTAGAAAAGCCCAGAAAATTTGTCTCGGGTCGCTGCGCGACCCTCGACAAATTTTCACGGGGCTTTTCTAAACTCGAAATTTTACTTCATGCTTAGTCTGGGAGTGGAAAACACTCGTTTAAAGCTTCAAATTAAACTTAAAAAACAAGGAATATCTAAAGATGTAAATCTTTAGATATTCCTTGTTTTTTTAAGTTTAATTTGAAGCTTTAAACGAGTGTTTTCCACTCCCAGACTAAGCATGAAGTAAAATTTCGAGTTTAGAAAAGCCCCGTGAAAATTTGTCGAGGGTCGCGCAGCGACCCGAGACAAATTTTCTGGGCTTTTCTATGTTGGCTGAATTTGAAAATTTGGAAAGATAAACTCCTTATAAGTTTCACGACAGTATTAATCTTGATTGTCTTGAAATGCCAATGTCTTGCTTTGGATAAAAAAGTATGTTCCATATTCCCACACACTGCACTTACCATAAACGTACAAGATTTAATAACTGACATATTTTATTTTGACGTTACATGTACCCTATTTACATTAGTCCTAATTTGCATTAGAACTACTAAAAATCGTAACCAATGAAATCGCACCCAGAAGAATGTAAATTGGGTTGACTATATTACTATTGGAAATCGTAGCCAATCACATTGCACTCAATGCTTTGATGCGTCCTAGAACAAATCGAACATAGGATAATTTATAATGGACATTTTCTGGCATGTTCGGTGTTACTTAAAACTCTCTGTATATAATCGAGTGTTATAAGTAATTTTAAAGTCAAATATTGTGTAAACTACGGATAATATTGAGTAATTTTGAACCTAATATTTCTTTAATATTATCTAAGGAATCTTCTTACTAACAAATTTTCATTTTTACTTGTGTCAATTGTCGTTGTTCAAATGTCGGCTAACGCCGACTAGTGTCAACTGTCATTGTTAGTTAAAATATCGGCGCGACTTGTGTCAAGTGTAATTTATGTTAAAAGGTTGGCTGGAGCCGACTAATATCTACTGTCTCGATAAACTTATGACTGACTCGATAAATGTCAAAAATGACGTACCAAATGGAAAATGTGAAAACTGTCAAACATTTCGATAAGTGAGGATATGTCAACAATCCTTAAAAAATGCGACTATTGTTAAAAAAGTGTTTAAAAATTTCAATTATTTCGATTTTAATTGATGCGCATATTATATTATTTTTTTATGAAATGAGAAGAATATTTTAAACTTTAGAATAAATCAGTGTTTTTATACGCGTGGCGCATGAAGTAAAATTTCGAATTGAGAAAAGCCAGAATTTGGATTTGGACCCTGCGCGCCCAAATCCAAATTCTTTGGGCTTTTCTCAACTCGAAATTTCACTTCATTTTTAGTCTGGGAATAGAAGACACTCATTCGGCAATTGTCAATAGCTTATTTTGTGTTTTTTGTTTTATATACAAAAAAATGCGATATTAAGAAAAGTTGTGAAATGCTTAATATTAAGTAAAGCTATGACATTTGTTAACACTGAAAGAACAAGCTATAGTTTTTTCCATTAAAAGTTGAAATCATCAAGTTTTATAAAAATCGATCAAAATCTTGTAAATCGAAATCTTGAAATTTCATGTAATAAAATGTCCTAGAATTTTAAAATCAACAAAAATCTATGAAATTCACGAAAATTGCATTCTGTTTTATAAAAATCTTAGATAAAATCATAAAAGGCGTCAAATTCTCACATTTTGGAAATTTGCAAAAGATGTCGAAATTTTAAAGATTAACGGAAAGATTAAAAATTCACGCAAACCGACAAATTTTCAAAAATTGATTATAAAATCGTCGACAATTTTAAAATTAACTAAGAGCGTGGACATTTATAAAGATTGTCTACGTTTTTATATTTTATGAAAGTTTAGGAAATGCACAAAAACTTAGGAGATTTTAAAAATTTATGAAAAGTCATAAAAATGCCCAAATTTTTAAAATTAAAGACTAATATCTGCTGTCTTGATGAACTTATGCCTGAACCGATTATTGTCCAAAATTACATATTAAATGTAAAAATTAATGAAAATGTCAAAATTGGCAAACGTTTCGAAAAGTAATGAAATGTCAACAATTCTTAAACGATGCAACAATTGTTCAAACAGTGTTTACAAATTTCAATAATATCAGTTTTAATTGAAGCGCATTTTTTTATGAAATGAGAAGAATATTTTAAACTTAAGGGGGTCTTCCGGTATAATTGACCCAAACTTTGGATTTTTTTTCCAGGGAACTGGTAAGAGTTAGAGACCTGTTTTTTTTTTTTAAATCTTTATTCATCCTTGCTCTACAATTGGGATTTTTGTCGAGTCGAAAAAATCAAAATGGCGTCCAATATGACGGCTGCCCGGCGGAAATGTTCCAAAACTGCGAGCAACCTAGGGGTCGCTATTCGTCACCTAGAAACAATATCAGCTCAGTTTCTTGAAGAGTATAGTTCAGAGAATGGAATGAATTACGAAATTTTGAAAAAAACTCAAAATTTGACAAAATGGCGGGCATTTGAAAAAAAAGTCGTGTTTTTCGGTCGATTTTTTGACTTTGACAGGCTGTAAAAGATCTTTAAAATTGCAAATTGCACCGGGAGGTTAGTTCATTCCATGAAGAAAAGTGTTTTCAATAACGGAAGCAAAGAACGAAGTCAATTGGTTGAACCGTTCAAACGCTAGAATGCTCGCAGTTTTGAAAAATGTAGTTTCGAGAAAAACGCGTTTAAAGTTTGCGAAACATTTTTTCTGTGTAATTCAAAGTATTCGGCGGAAAATTCGCAAACAGTAGTTTTCGGGGTCGCTGAATACGAATCTGAGGTCAAATTTGAAAAATTCAAAATGGCGGATCCAATATGGCGGACCAAAAAACTCATACTCATCAAAATTTATGAAATTCGAGATTAAAGTTATACCTGCGCGACCTGCTCGGGACGGCGATGCATTCAAAGGCCTGTAGCGACGTAAATATTTGCCGGATCGAAATATCCTTTTACCCACATATTCTAGACATGTTTAGCTTTGATTTCATACAAAAAATCGATTTTTTGAAAAAATTATACCGAAAGACCCCCTTAAGAATGAAGCAGTGTTTTTATACGCGTGGCGCATGAAGTAAAATTTCGAGTTGAGAAAAACCAGAATTTGGATTTGGACGCTGCGCGTCCAAATCCAAATTCTTTGGGCTTTTCTCAACTCGAAATTTTACTTCATGCTTAGTCTGGGAGTGGAAGATACTCGTTCGGCAATTGTCAATAGCTTATTTTGGGTTTTTTTATATATACAAAAAAATGCGATATTATGAAAAGTCGTGAAATGGTAAATATTGAGAAAAGCTATGAAATTTGTTAACAATGAAAGAACCAACTATATTTTTTTCCGTTAAAAGTTGAAACCATCAATATTTCTAAAAATCTTGTAAATTCACGAAAAGCGTCAACATTTAAAAAATCGAGATCTAGAAAAATCATGCAAATCGTCCTACAATTTGAAAATCAACAAATGTCTATGAAATTCACGAAAATTGTCAAGATACATTTTTTTTAAATCTAAAAAAATCATAAAAGGCATTAAATTGTTACATCTTGGAAATTTGCAAAAGATGACGAAATTTTAAAGATTAACGGAAATCTTAAAAATGTACGCAAACCGACAAATTTTCAAAAATTGACTAAAAAATCGTCGACAATTTGAAAATTATCAATCAATCAATCAGTTTATTTGTGTTTATACAAAAGTTTACACACGTCATAATCTATATCGTAATGAAAATCTAATGTATTGAGTACATAATGAATTAATTATAATATTAAACAACTCACAAAAAATATAAAGAACATCATATTATAAAATACAAACAACACATTAAAATGACACAGTAAAAGCTATGAGATATTAAATCATAACATTATAAACTACAAACAACAACAAATGAACACATTAAAAGCAGCGAGCTAAAACAACATCAACTATAATTTAAAATTTAATATAATAAATAATTAACCACCTACCACCTACATATTAAAATCTCATAATAAAAAATTATAAGTTAAAAATTCGTCAATATTATAAAAAGCTTTCTTAATTAATACGTGTTTTATACATTTAATGAACATTTTACAATTGTGCTGTTTTATCTCTTGTGGAAGTTTGTTGTACAATTTAGGCGCATAATATCGGGTTCCGTTCTGGGATAAGGTTAGTCTGTTAACTAAAAGCGTGGACATTTATGAAGATCGTCTACGTTTTTAAATTTTACGAAAGTTTAGGAAATGCCATAAAAATACCGCAAATTTTTAAAATTGAAACAAATCGTCAAGACTAATATCTGCTGTCTCAATGAACTTATGTCTGAGTCGATTATTGTCAAAAATAACGTATCAAATGTAAACATTATTAAAAATTGATAAACATTTCGAAAAGTGATGAAATGTCAATAATCCTTAAATAATGCGACTGTTAAAAAAGTGTTTACAAATTTCAATAAACTCAATTTTAATTGATGCACATTTGTTTTATGAAATGAGAAAAATATTTTAAACTTTAGAATAAATCAGTGTTTTTATACGCGTGGCGCATGAAGTAAAATTTCGAGTTGAGAAAAGCCAGAATTTGGATTTGGACGCTGCGCGTCCAAATCCAAATTCTTTGGGCTTTTCTCAACTCGAAATTTTACTTCATGCTTAGTCTGGGAGTGGAAGACACTCGTTCGACAATTGTCAACAGTTTATTTTGTGTTTTTTTTGTCTGATACAATAAAATGCGATATTAAGAAAAGTCGTGATATGCAAATATTAAGAAAAGCTATGAAATTTGTTAACAGTGAGAGAACAAACTATATTTTTTGCCGTTAAAAGTTGAAACCATCACTTTTTATAAAAATCGAGAAAAATCTTGTAAGTTCACGAAAAGCTTTTTAAAAATCGAAATCTTGAAATTTTATGTAAAACATCCTAGAATTTAAAAATCAACATAAATCTATGAAATTCACGATACTCGTTAAGATTAATTTGCTCTGTAAACCTTCGAAGTAATTGTGAAAAAACTGAACTATACGATTTTCAAAAATACCTCATATCTTTCTTATTTGTAATTTTATTCAAAATCTGTAACAAAATGCTACAGCGCAACAGATAGTGATCGATTTTAATTTATTTGGCGAATTTTTGTTTTATTAATATCAACTTTTGTTTTTCAAATGGGAACATAAGGTGATATGCATATCATTAAACTGATGCGTAATACCTGTACAGTTTTTTTTATTTTATATTTTAAATTGTTTTCAAACAATTCAATTGTTACTTTAGTTAACTGTATTGTTTCGAGTTTACGTGAAGTGATTAATCACAAATAGAAATACTGTTATACCTTACTTCACTTTTTATTTTTATCTTAGATGTACATTTCGAGACACAAGGTGCTCATTATCAATAACAAACTCCAGTTTGTTATTGATAATGAGCACCTTGTGTCTCGAAATGTACATCTATCATAAAAATAAAAAGTGAAGTAAGGAATAACAGTCTTTCTATTTGTGTTACTTTAGTTGCTAAGATACATATGATACCTTATTTGAACAAAATATGACTATCGATTGGTTGTAATTTGTTTTGTTAAATGCTGTTTTTGATTGGATAAAGTGTTTGTTGCCATGGTTACATACCATAAACAAATACATTTGTGAAAAACTGCATGTGTGGCACACCGTTGCAATTGTATATTTCATTAGGAGTCTAGATAAAGGGATTTTTCCGTGCGCGCGTGACGGAAAGTCACGCAAGCACGGAAAAATCCATTTCTGGGCGTGCAATGAACGCAATTTTTTGTTATACTTATGTAAAAACTTAAATTATTTTTTTATTTTCAAACTAGTAATTTTTATGGTAGTGAAAAAATACAACTAATTCAAAAGAAAATGAAACTGAATACCAGTTTTTCGAAATTTGATTGAGTTAGCACTTTTTTTTAAAGCCAAACATCCTTTTATCGTGGCGAATCAACACCAAGGTATACGATTGTGCGGATTTGACTTTTTCAGAAAAATAAAATAGAGTTATACCTCGTCACTCATAATTTTTGTGTTTTTTCACAGTTCCCATTGCGCCTGTGTTCGTGTCTATATCGGGATTTTACCAGCAGCCATTCTACGCTTACTTGTGCCGCTTGGGTTAATATATTATGCGAAATATGATCTACAAAATCAATTTTTTCTATGTCTGCGTACGTTTCAACCAAACTTACGTATTTCACTGACGGAAAATAAAACTTCAGTGACAAATACATTGTTGCTATGGAAACATTTCCGAGCGCACGGAAAGGCGCACAAACAAACGTTTTCCGTGCGGTGGCTTTAAAAAGCGACGTTTTCATTATTCTATTTGGAAACGAAGTGTTTTCATATAATATAAGTATAATAAAAATACAATTTAATGATGCATATCACCATATGTTCGCATTTGAAAAAAAAGTTGATATTTATAAAACTAAAACTAATCGCCAGATAAATGAATATTCACAAATAGAAAGACTGTTATTCCTTACTTCACTTTTTATTTTTATGTTAGATGTACATTTCGAGACACAAGGTGCTCATTATCAATAACAAACCAGTTTGTTATTGATAATGAGCACCTTGTGTCTCGAAATGTACATCTAACATAAAAATAAAAAGTGAAGTAAGGAATAACAGTCTTTCTATTTGTGATTAATCACTTCACGTAAACTCGAAACAATACAGTTAAATGAATATTGATTACTATCTGATGTGTCATAACAATTACTTTGGAAAAGTTTTTACAGATTTCAAAAATACTCACTAATAAGGTAGATATGAACGGTTTTTAGTTATTTCACAAAAACTTGAAAGTTTTCCTATTTTTTAAATGTTTCTATGTAAACTCTGAATAAGCACATATAACTACACAACTTTGCCCATTTAACCGAATCTCTATCATAATTAATAACAAAGTTACCCATACTGTCCTAGTTAAAATAGGACACCCTATATTAATAACTTTAAATTTATAATTATTCAGCTTGTATTGACTAATTAAACACCAGAGCTGGGACGAATCCTCGTTAAAAGGATTCGAATCACGAATCCGAATCACCTAATATGATTCGAATCAGGAATACTCGAATAAAGGATTCGTAAGAGATAAATATGATTCGAATCAAAGATTCGAATCCTGTTTTTTCGAATCACGAATACAAATCGTTAAAGAATAAATTTGATTTTATTATTTTTTTACCACCATTAACATATAAATATCGTTATCAGTTGTTTTAACAAAACTATTCACAACCTAATTATTTAATATTAACACTGAACATCGTTGATAACAGACTAAATTTCTGTGTTACTCTGATTAAAGATGTATTTGTGTGTTTTTGAACTACACTTCAAATCAATGGTTTATACGCGTGGCGCATGAAGTAAAATTTCGAGTTTAGAAAAGCCCCGTGAAAATTTGTCTCGGGTCGCTGCGCGACCCTCGACAAATTTTCTATGCGGGGCTTTTCTAAACTCGAAATTTTACTTCATGCTTAGTCTGGGAGTAGAAGACACTCGTTACTTTAAAATATGTCACAACTGTTAAAGTATGTATCGTCGGATGCCCGTCTTCAGGGGTGATATGTAAGCAAATTATTGGTCCTAGGAGTTGCTAAATAAGTGAGTTACTCAACTGTTTCCAAGGCACTCTTTGAAAAACCAAAAGATAAAAATTTTACATATAAAATGTACAATGAACTATAAGTGTGATACATCATTGAATTCAGTACAAAATATTCTTCCAAAAAGTATCAAAATCCAAAAAGGCGCCCATAAGAAAAACAACAGTTAGGTATGGTCCCTAGTTATCTTAAAATAAAATATGTTACTAGATTTATCGTTAAAAAGTGCCTATAATGTCAAAGTTGTAAATGTCTGGATTCAATAGTTTTTGAATAAAAAAATAAAAACGAATTTTCAAAAATACGTTTTTTGACAATATCTCATTAAGGAAATAAGATATTTCAAACTTGTTTTTGGGTTATTATTAGGCCCTAAATTATGCAACTTTGCCCCAATTTAACCAACTCTCTATCTCTTTAAATAACCGACACCCCCATACATTCTGTTGAAATACGGACACCCAGTATAATAATAATAATAATATAAAATTTATTGTATTGTTATTTTCTAAATATTTTAATTAAATAAATATTTTACATTGTTTACCGTATATTTACGAATATATTAAAAATAAATACTTATTTCAGTAATTCAATATTAATTATACCATCAAATGTCTAAAAGTCTTGCGTTAAAAATCACCAGAAATCATTAGATGTTTTTTTTTTAAACAATTTTCACTATGGCTTTCGATGTCTAAGTCAAAAAATGTTTGAAACAAAAGTTGTAGCCAACGAAAAAATATACCTCTTTTACCTAAACACTTTTCACCTCAGCTCTTTTGTTTTTGAATTAGAAACTAAAAAAACTAGTGGACATCAACAACTCACCGATTATGGCTTTCGACGTCTAAATCAAAAAATGTTTCAAACAAAAGTTGTAGCCAACGAAAAAATAAACCACTTTTACCTAAACACTTTTCACCTCAGCTCTTTTGTTTTTGTTCAATAAACCGAGAAAGATTTTTTTGAAAATAAATACACAACTTTATGATAATTCGAAAATTTACGAATGAGTGTCTCCACTCCCAGACTAAGCATGAAGTAAAATTTCGAGTTTAGAAAAGCCCCGCGTAGAAAATTTGTCGAGGGTCGCGCAGCGACCCGAGACAAATTTTCACGGGGCTTTTCTAAACTCGAAATTTTACTTCATGCGCCACGCGTATTAAACACTGATTTCAAGTAAAGTTAAAAATATTACAACATATTGAAACTGTTTTCAGTTTTAAAAGTTATCAAGATATGTCAAAATTATTTAAATTTGCCAAAAACATCAAAATGACCAAAATGTCATCTCGTAAATATAAAAAATATCAAAAACGTCAATAATTCGGCGTGTTGATAAAATCGATTTACGTCAAAACTATCATTTTATGTCAGTACGTGAAAGTTTGACAAAAACGTTCTTACAAAAACGAAAATTTCTGTTAAAATCAGTAATAATGTCAAAAGAGTTATCTAATAATATAAAAATTGTTATCTAATGCAAAACAAGTACATATGTAATATCAAAAACATCAAATGTCAAAATTGTCGTCTAATGTCAAAAAACTAAAAAAATATAAAATGTCAGAACTGCCATCTAATGTCAAATACGTCATTTAATGTCAACATGTTTATCAAAAGTAACATCTAATGTGAAACATGTCATCTAATGTCAAAAACGTAGTCTAATATCAAGAATATAATCTATTGTCAAAAATGACATCTCAAAAGGTAAAAAAATATTAAAAATGTCATTCAATGTCAAAATTGATTAAATATGTCTTTTGAAAAAAAAGAAATCTTAAATTTGTGTGTTCAAATAATGATTCAATAATTTTTGAAAATCGTTACATATCTGAATAAAAATGTTGAAAATCTTACATATAAACATTTTACATATTTGACGAGAAAATCTCGAAATATCGAAAATTTCATCAAAATTTTATAAATCGATAAAAATGACAAAATATCAAAAATCAAGATATGTTTAAAATCTGATAAACATTTTCATAAATTAATTAAAAATCTCGAAATATTGAAAATTTCATCAACATTCGATAAATTAAGGAAAATTGAGGAAATATTGCAAAATCTGATAAAAATTTGATTAATCGACGAAAATCTCGAAATAATGATAATTTTATGAAAATATCGATTTGTTGAAAATCTTATAAAAATGTTATAAATCGACATGTTAGGTGTAAAAATTTGATTCGGAATGTCAATGTTATATTTGGCGAAATTACCGAAAAACAATTAAAAATCTCAAATCTGGCAAAAATCATCAAAATTTATCAAAATGTCAAATTTTTCACAAATCATTAATTTAATTGATTTTATCACTTACAAACGAGTGTCGTTCACTTCCAGACTAAACATGAAGTAACATTTCGAGTTTAGAAAAGCCCCGCGTAGAAAATTTGTCGAGGGTCGCGCAGCGACCCGAAGCAAATTTTCACGGGGCTTTTCTAAACTCGAAATTTTACTTCATGCGCCACGCGTATAAAACAGTGATTTAACGAGAAATTTAGAAACATACAAAACAAATTTTTAATGTTAATCCTTACGATTAATTCGTATTATTTTTGACGATTCGAATCCTTTTGTAACTATTCGAATCCTTTTATAAATATTCGAATCCTTTTATGAGGATTCGAATCCTTTTATGAAGATTCGAATCCTTTTATGAGTATTCGAATACTTTTACGAGGATTCGAATCCTTTTACGAGGAATCGAATCCTTTTAAGGATTCGAATACTTTTACGAGGATTTGAATACTTTTACGTGGATTCGAATCCTTTTATGAGGATTCGAATCCTTTTACGAGGATTCGAATCCTTTTATGAGGATTCGAATCTTCAGCATTTGGATTCGAATACGAATTCTTTTAAAAAAGTGTAACGAATCCGGTTTAACTAAAGTATTCGAATACCTCTTTTGAATCCTCTAAAAGGATTCGAATCCTGAATGATTCGAATCCTGCCCAGCTCTGTTAAACACATAAGGCCGTTTTTCTACAATTATAACAAAATAGTTGGTGGTCTGTTTCTAGAGTTTCAATCTTGACCTTATTTTAAAACTAATTGACCACTTGTTTGAAATATCACTAAGTTTAAATTAAATAATTTGTGAAACCGTGGATTCATAGTGAAGAATTGCAAAATGAGTACCTCCAAGATTCTAGAATTAATTTATTTCTACTCGCCGTGACTTCATGTGATTACGTCTTAAGTTATTAATTTCACGATAAATTTATGATATAGAAGTAAATAACATTGCATTTAAAATCCCAGATTACTTGGATTTGGAATGCAATGTTATTTACTTCTATATCATAAATTTATCGTGAAATTAACAGTTAACAGTTTAGTCAAATGATTATTTCTTAGCATTACTTTTTTATTATTGTTATCACATGAAATTGTGCAAAGTTCAAATCAAGTAATTCTAGAATCTTGGAGGTGTTCGAATATTTATATGTAAATTTTAAAATGATCATCAATCTACTAAATATTAGACATAAAAAGACTGCTATTCCTTACTTCACTTTTTGTTTGTATCGTTAGGTGTTCATTTCGAGACACAAGGTGCTCATTATCAATAACAAACAGTTTGTTATTGATAATGAGCACCTTGTGTCTCGAAATGCACATCTAACGATACAAATAAATAGTGAAGTAAGGAATAAGTCTTTTTATGTGTAATAATCACTCGACGTAAACTTAAAAACATGCAGCTACTAAATATTGATAACACTTCAATTTTCCTCGATTTCACAAGTTTTTAGTTTTATAGTTCAAACTACGTGCTCACAAACATTTATCAAGAACTTATTGCATACAAATTTAACTGCTGGTCACCGCTAATTCTATTGTCATATCAATTACACATAAAAAGACTGTTATTCCTTACTTCACTTTTTATTTGTATCGTTAGATGTGCATTTCCGCACAAAAATTGACATTAGTCTGAAGTCCAAAAATAAATTCAGGAGCAAACCAAACATTGTCTTGTTTTAACTTCCAGGTAAGATCATTTCCAAGTTTATTTAATAAAAGAAATGCCATAATATAACATAAATTACCTAGATTTTAATGTTACAGTTTCTTACAGCCTTGATAGTTTATCAGAAAAACAAAATTTGACGTCGAATATAACACAACCGACAAAAAATAATATAATATGAAAGTGTGCTAATCAATTACAGTTCAACATTTTTAAGCAACTGGACCTTAACGTTTTAATTAATTTTGGAAATAACGTACTGATTATTGTCTAATTTTGCTATTAAACACGATAAGCAAGTATTACTAATTTTTTATTATGCTTTCAAAGTTCAAGTTCATATGTGTAATAAAGATAATGATTTTGCCATAGAATATTCTGATATCTCGCCTTCGTAAAATTATGCAATTTATGTTTTACTGCCAGAAAAAAAGAACATGTTTGTTCCCTTTCTTTGCTTTGGTTTACCAAATTATAACTAATTATATCGCAACTGAATTAGTTTTTAAACTATAAAGAGAGTTTTTTATGAGTATACACAGCCCAATTACAGCGTGTATGCTGTAATATACAGGGAGTTTTTCTTTACGGTATACATACCCCCAATATCCGGTATCCGCTGTAAATTTTCAGATATTCGTCGTATTTAAAATCGTTCAAATTGAAGTTTTAAACGAGTGTTTTCCACTCCCAGATTAACCATGAAGTAACATTTCGAGTTCAGAAAAGCCTGAAAATTTGGAAACCGCACGGAAAACGCTTGTTTGTGCGCCTTTCCGTGCGCTCGGAAATGTTTCCATAGCAACAATGTATTTGTCACTGAAGTTTTATTTTCCGTCAGTGAAATACGTAAGTTTGGTTGAAACGTACGCAGACATAGAAGAAATTGATTTTGTAGATGATATTTCGCATAATATATTAACCCAAGCGGCACAAGTAAGCGTAGAATGACTGCTGGTAAAATCCCGATATAGACACGAACACAGGCGCAATGGGAACTGTGAAAAAACACAAAAATTATGAGTGACGAGGTATAACTCTATTTTATTTTTCTGAAAAAGTCAAATCCGCACAATCGTACACCTTATTGTGTTGATTCGCCACGATAAAGCGCTACGCGATCAAACCAAATTTTCAGGCTTTTCTAAACTCGAAATTTTACTTCATGCGCCACGCGTATAAAACACTGATTTTGGATGAAGCTAAAAATATTCTACTAAAACAGTATTCTAAAAACGTGTATTCTGAACATCACATTACATCAGTGTTTAGTACGCGTGGGGCATGAAGTAAAGTTTTGAGTTTAGAAAAGCCTGAAAATTTGGTTTGGTCGCTTTGCGCTTCGCGTTACGCGACCAAACCAAATTTTCAGGCTTATCTAAACTCGAAATTTTACTTCATGCTTAATGTGGGAGTGGAAAACACTGGTTTAAAACTTCTTTTTTAAATACGACGAATATCTGAAAATTTACAGCGGATACAGGATATTGGGGGTATGTATACCTTAAAGAAGAACTCCCTGTATATTACTTCTAAAGGAAATATTTCATTGATTTAAAAGGAAAAGTAATTAAGTCTCTTACATTGGATATCAATAACATTTAGAGCTAGTTGTTCAATAGTGGCTTACTTGAAGCTCAAATAAAATTACATATATAGGAAATTGTATGTATGTATATCCCGATGCATGCGCTATAATTGTTTAGGCATTCGTTGTTTTTGAAAAAGTTTAATTTGCTGTTTCAACCGAGTGTTTTCCACTCCCAATTTTCACGGGGCTTTTCTAAACTCGAAATTTTACTTCATGCTTAGCCTGGGAGTGGAAAACACTCGTTTAAAGCTTCAAATTGAACTCTTAAAAAAACAACGAATATTTGAAGATTTACAGAATAACTGGGATATGTATACTTAAAAGAATAATTTCAGTTTGATACGAGTAACTTAAACTTATTTAAGGTATTTACAAAAAATTTAATTTTTATTATATGTTCATTTTTATTAGCTAAATATCACCAAATTTGATGACAAGTTAATCATAGGTTGCGAACCTATGATGTACCTAGATTACCGTTTGAAAAGAAAACTAGTTATTTTTCATATTTTGGCGCAAAGTTATTTTATCCCTTACACCGCTTGAAATTTATGTTTGCTTAATATTAAGTACCTTGTCTTTATCAGGAATTTAATTTGCATTCTGTAGATTATTTTTTATTACTGTATGTTTTAATTACCATAAGTATTTTAATGTGCTATTTGGTTGCTTGTTTACAATGAATATTAGTCACCGTATTCTTCTTACTCGTTTGAAAATAGTGGTATTATATTTCAAGTAACGTGATTAAAGCATTATCATCTTCTATAAATTTATCAATTGCTCATTCAAATTATAGCACGTGTCAAGTCTTAACAGTTTAATAATTATTATTAAGTTGCTCATTATTGATTTTTTTTTATCTAACTTAGATGAGTTTATTCAAACACAGAGTGCAAGTAACAATATAGAGATTTTTTTCTTTTAAGTATACATATCCTGCTGCAAGGCCGTAGCCAGGGGGAGGAGTTCAACCCCCCCCCCCCATTTTCAAAATGTTAAATTTTTGTATGTAAAAGCGGCCCTGAAAGAGCAAAAACAATATTTTTACTAGTAATGTTTGATCTTATATCTGGTGTTTATTTAATAACCCGATCGAGAAGGCGTTGTTTTTTTGATAGAAGAATATGGAACGAAAAAGTGAAATCGCAGCTTAATTTACGTTTTGTCATAGCTGACATAAATGTCAGGTTGTGTTAATCAGTAGCTCATAAGTTTACCTTGTTCTTATTGTTGTTGTGTTATTTGTTTTTATAAATCAACTGTTTTCACAGCGAAATAAGCAATGACAATTGCAATATAGAATAAAATAAAAAACTTTTATAAAACTGGGTTAAAAAATTTAATAGCTGACGCTGTTACTTGGTGAAATTCCATATTAACACTTTTAGTAAATGACACACTTGGTTAAGATTTCACTGTTTATTAATTAACACTGCAACAATTGTTTTGCCACACAGTGGCTTCGTCAGGCAAATGAATGATGGATCATTAATCTGCCTGATTGTTGCAGTGTCAACTAATAAACAGTGAAATCTTAACTCAGTGCGGTATTTACTAAAAGTGTTAAACTGGGTTAGATTAACATTGACAGGAGTGAATGCAGCGACGGCTCGCGGCCTTACTTCAGGGTAGGCCACAGCGTCAAAGCACACAAAATTTGAGGTTGGGATCGCGCTTTATAAATACAAGGAATTGCACAACAAAGTCACCTTTCAATAACGGATACGTATTACCTTGGGTCTCTGGCCTACCCTGAAGTTAGGCTGCGAGCCGCCGCTGAGTGAATGACAAATTCACATACGACTTACTTCACAATCTTTTGAAAATTACACAGCCAACTCGATCGGGTTTTTAACTGAACACCTGATATTAATACATATTAAAAACGTTTATTTCGTCTAATAAATTCTTCCCCTTTCAAAATTCAAGCTTGGTACAATTTACTTAGAATGTACTATGGAGGTCATACTAAAAACTAATAATCCCGAAACAAAACACGAAATTGGACAAAACGCGTTTTGTCTAAACAAAACGCGAAATGTCAACTGCTCACAGACATTAAAACATACTTTTGGGTTTCGTCCAGACAAATCGCGTTTTGTCCGCATGAATTTGGACAAGTCCTAACCTAATATTTATTTTATTATGCTGGTAAAGAGGAGCGTCCATGATAAATGCGCCCCACACAAGCGCTTACGATAAACACCCACAACAAAAGCGCCTTACACAAGCGCTTACGACAAACGCCCACAACAAAAGCGCTCACGAAATAAATGCTTACCATTAGCGTAAGTGTTAATAAAAAAATCGTAGTTTATTCTACGAGTATTGCAAACCTTAATCTTATCTACTGATGTAAAATAGCAGGTAATTAAACATTGAGTCATTTTCTCGGTAATATTACCAGTAACGTGGTAATCATGGCTAATGTAAAGTTTAAAATATTATATATATATATATATATATATATATATATATATATATTTTAAACTTTACATTAGGCATGATTACCACGTTAATCATGGCTAATGTAAAGTTTAAAATACAACAAATACGACAAATTGCTAAAGTTGTAATAACAGAAGCTTAAAGTTAACCGAAATTATTAAAAATGTATCAGAGAATTGTGCTGTATTTTGAAACTCGCAAAAAAGTCAAAGAAATAATAAAAAAACAAATGGCAAGGAAATTATTTGGCTTTGTGTTTATGTAAAAAAGATACAAGAAAATTGAGCCAATATGACTAGAGAATCTAAAAGATGTTACTGAATTAGGGAAAATACGCTTTAGTCCGAAATTATAAAATAAATCGATCAAACATTACATTATGTCATAAAGTAACATAACATTAACGCCCAGTTGCACCAAAAACGTTAAACTGGGTTCATCTCTGAACTCGAGTTTAAGATGACACTTCCTAATGCTGGTTCAGAGATGGACCAGTTCAAGGTGTTTAGTGCAACTGGCCCTAACTTTTGAATGTGATATAACACGTCGACTGTGTTAAGAGTTAAATTAGGTTAGGTGCCACATTTAGGCTAGAACTTAACCTAATTTGACAGTGTAACATCTAACCTGTCCTAACTTTTGACACAAGCGACGTTATCGCTATGTCAAATTAGGTTATATCGTCAAGGTTAATTGTGTTAGGTTAGGTTGACACATTCGACGTTGTCACCGTGTCAAATTAATTTATACCGTCAATGTTTGTTAAGTTAGGTGCCACTCCGTCAAGTTAGGTTAGGTAGTATCTCATTTTGTAGACTAAATGTCTGACATCAACTGCCATTATAGTTCAGATATCACAGTCTAAGCGCGTTTAATACTTGATATGTATCCTTAGATAGTGAAGGCGAACGTATATATTAAATTTAACATTTCGCGTACGGAATCGGGGGGTATATCACTACTTATATCGTTTAATTCGATCAATTTTACTTGCTACGCTAATAAATACTATTTTGTATTAATAATTACCATTTAGTTTTAATTTCCCGCATTTAGAACGCCAACTTCACATCGCTTAGAAAACATATGTTAACTGTCTTTATGGATTAACACAACCTAAATTACTAGCAGCAATTAACATACTAAATTAACCTGAAAGTTTCTTAAGTTAGATTTACTGTAACTGGCAAATAATGTAATTTAAAAATTGTTAATCATGATAATTAAAACAAATGATTAAGAGGGTCGCAGTTCCTGAGCAATAATGTTGTTTGTTATTATAATTGCTGTTTGTTACTTTTTTGGTTCCACTTTGTTCATACTTTATTCATTCATAATATACGTAACAATTTGCCATCATCATTTCATAAATGTAACTACTATTGTTTGTTATACCGGGTGTTGACTTGGCGGACGCAACATAGGAAATCGCATGTTAATTATAAAGTGTTCAAATATTGGCTTCCCTATTTATTTTAGAGACAACAATGTATTTCACTTTTTTGTAGAGGGAAAAATTCTAAATTTATTAATGTTCACACTTAACACTTTACGTTTCTCTAAGTTAAAATAATTAAGAAAAAGTAATGTGATTTTATAAAAATAATGACATACCATGGAATTGATACAATTGCGGATATTCCCTGTTTTTTTTAAGTTCAATTTAAAGCTTTAAACAAGTGTTTTCCACTCCCAGATTAAGCATGAAGTAAAATTTCGACTTAAGAAAAGCACCCGCTTTTCTAAACTCGAAATTTTACTTTATGCGCCACGCGTGTAAAACACTATAATATTGTCAAATTTATGTATATTCGAACTTCACTTAAAATCTGTGTTTTATACGCGTGGCGCATGAAGTAAAATTTCGAAATTTTACTTCATGCTTAGTCTGGGAGTGGAAAACACTCGTTTAAAGCTTCAAATTGAACTCTTTTAAAAATCAACGAATGTTAGAAACTTAACAGCTAAAATAATTGAGAAAAAGTAATGTAATTTTATAAAAATAATGACATTTTTCTTGTATAGTGTAAATCATTTCGAAAATATTTAATCAAGTGAGTACGATATCTTTTGCCATTTTGACATCCGCAGTTGTTGGTTCAATTCCATGGTATGTCATTATTTTTATAAAATCACATTGTTTTTTCTTAATTATTTTAACTTAGAGAAACGTAAAGTGATAAACGTTAACACGAATGAATTCAGAATGTTTCCCTCTACAAAAAAGGTAAATACATTTTGTTTCTAAAATAGGGGAGCCAAAATTTAAACATTTCAAAATTTACATGGAATTTCCTATGTTGCGTCCGCCAAGTCAACACCCGGTATACCATAATTATGTTATGTTAAGTTTACACTATTTATATTATTTTTATTGTTATTTGTTGTTATTTATTACTTGTTAATTGTAATTAGATACTATTTTGGGACTTATCCTGTCTGTATCTTATCATTTTCTTAAATAAATAAATAAATGACCTAACCTAATTTCACGCCATTTCTCCCGTGAAAAAACTAATGAATAGTTTTTAAAAAACTAATGAATAACTTTAAATGCCGTCGCTTGGCGAGTTTCTGCAATGAGCACATTATTTAGCTACAAATTGGATATACTTAAAGGTTCGAATCTAGAGGAATTTGAGCATTTAATGGTTTAAATAGTAATAATTTAAAACCATTAATTTTCTGTCATGTTGGCGCTTAACGGGTTATTGAAATAAATGATTCAACTATCAGCTAGTTAAATTAGTAGCTAAGTACTTGGTTTGCTGAACCCGAGGTTAGTTACTTAGGGTAGTTGTTCTTTAGGGTATAACTGGCAGTATAGCATTCTAAATAGCTCAGCCTATAAAACTTAACTTAATATACTATCTGATCTAAGTAAGTGGTAACTCTAGTATCGAAAAAAATAACCTAATTTTAGTAAGTCATCTAAAATAGCATTAAAGTGGGTAGCCCTAAATTATGTTTCTGAAAAGTGGGTCGAAATGTTTAAAAGGTTATGAACCGCTGCGTTAGGTAGACAATTCCCGTTTCAAAGTTTAAGAACTGCTGCCTTAGACAATTCCCGTTTTATCCGCATTATCTTTGAACTTCACGTAATTTCCGTGTTTTATACGCGTAGCGCATGAAGTAAAATTTCGAGTTTAAAAAAAAATGGATTTGGCGGCGCGCTACGCTTAGGTACGCGCCGGCAAATCTAAAATTTCAAGCCTATCTAAACCTAAAATTGTACTGCATGCTTAATCAAGAAGTGGAAGCAATTTTTAAAGACCTGAAATTGAACGTTTTTAAATAATAATAAATGCCTGAACATTTATATCGGGATATTAAAGAAAAATTCGCTGTATGAAAAGCAGGTTTATTGAATTCTGACACATTTTGAAGTTTGTTGGCTTGAAGTTTCAAAAAAACCTTCCTGATGTTCACAAAAGTGTTGTATGTTTGAATCAGCAATACCAAATCTAACTTCTTTCAAGTAGATTAGTGGGGTTTACCTTTATACCTTGGAACCAAGCAGATGTAAGTACAACATTTACATGTTCTGAGTTTGGAGCATTTTGTGTTTAACATTTTTATTGTGATGTTATAAAAAATCGGATATAAAAGTAGAATGTGTAAGTTTCAGCCAATTTTAGAGAAATGTGGTAAGGCATTGAATGTCCAACGTCCCAATTAATTTGAAATAAAATTTATTCATCTTCCTGATAGAACCACTGTGTGGGGAAACATTTTGCAGTGTTCGACAATAAAGTGAAACCCTCCCAACTCAGTTTCAAGTGTTAATATGGAGTTTCATCATTTAACAGCCTTATCAATTAAATATTAAAAAATCCCAATTTTTCTGTTTAACGATTTCATTCTGTTTCGAGCCGTGATGTTATATAAAATCGTATATAAAAGTAGAATGTGTAAATCTCAGCCAATTTTAGAGAAATGGGGCAAGGCATTAAATGTCCAATATCCCAATTAATTTGAACACTAAAATATTGTGAAATTTACTTACATTTCAACTTCACTTGAAATCAGTGTTATACGCGTGGCGCATGAAGTAATATTTCGAGTTCAGAAAAGCCCAAAAAATTTGTCTCGGGTCATTATTTTTATAAAATCACATTACTTTTTCTTAATTATTTTAACTTAGAGAAACGTGAAGTGTTAAGTGTGAACATTCATAAATTTAGAATTTTGCCCTCTACAAAAAAGTGTAATACATTTTGTCTCTAAAATAAATAGGGAAGCCAATATTTCAACACTTTAAAATTAACATGCGATTACCTATGTTGCGTCCGCCAAGTCAGCACCCGGTATGAATTATTGAATATTATTTTGATCTAATCTGCTTAGAGTTAATTTAGATATTAACTTACTTTTCTGAAGAAATTATTTTAATATATGTTTTTGTACAAATTGTTAAATGGATATATTAGCTGTTCCTTGCTATTAGGAGGCCTTGATTTTGAGCACGAAAAATGCAGAACGTTCGACAAGACAATTGATATTAATTAGGGAAAAATTCATCACTCTACGTAAGGGAATTTTTGTTTTACGATTTTACTATACACATTTTTAAAATTTGTTGTTTTATTAAAATCGTTCAATTTGAAGCCTCTAAACGTGGGTTTCCAATCCCAGACTAAGCATGAAGTAAAATTTCGAGTTTAGAAAAGCCCCGTGAAAGCCCCGAGACAAATTTTCTGGGCATTTCTAAACTCGAATTAAACGCTGATTTAAAGTGAAGTTCAAAATGTACTACTTACGTTTGATTACATGTTCATACATTTTAGAAATATGTATATGGAATATGTGAAAGTATACTTAAAAGAAAAAATGTCTGTATGTCAGTAACAATCTATTATCCCGATTAATCCACACCGTCTGAACTTACTTACTTCTGTCATTAAACCTTGATTTATTTGCCAATAATTATTCCAGCTTTTGTAAAGTTCATTTAGTTTAAGTTCTTTGGTAGACATGTAAATGAAATATTCTAATTTAATGCATAAAATTGTTTTCAGCTCTTTCTTACATTAATTTTCCATTTGTAAAGAAATTAGAGATCATATGTTCGAAGGGTAAACGCCATCTAATGCCCATTAGCTTAATTCGGTGAATGAATGAGTACTAAACACAAATTCATATTCTTGAAATTAAAGATCGTTAATCCTTGTTTTGTAGCCAGACCAGAGCAAACACCAAGTGTGAGTAGAAACGTGACCTGCTCATGCTTTGCCCACACGTGGTTGTTTTTCAAATTTACGTTCATCTTTTTTATCTATTGCATCCTTTACAATCACCTGTCTTCAAGGTCGTGCCAGGGGGGGATATGGTGGTTCAAACCCCCCACGAAGTTTTCAATATGTTAAATTTTTCTATGTAAATGCTGCCCTGTTAGGTCAAAAACAAAATTTTTACTATTAACTCCCACCCTAAAATGTTTATATCCCCTCCCCCGATTTTTCTCTAGTTACGGCCTTGCCTGTCTCCTCAAAATCCTTTTATTTATTACAAATCCTTACAACCATTTTACATAAAATCCATTTTCCCTCTCCTCTCGGAAGACAACACTCTGTTTATTAAATTATTTTAAAAACTGTGAATTGTCGAAAGAGCCTTGTAGCTAAGGCTAAACGTTTATTTAAAAAGAGGAAGAAGAAAGATCTTTAATGAATACATAAATAAATAATTTGATACACGTTTCATCTTTATTGTAATTTTTATGACATGTTTCCTTTCATATTAAATATTAATTTTATTTATTTTCTTTTACAGACTGAACAAAATGGTAGACGTCCTCTCCAGGCGTATCATCGATACATTCAACAGATACACACCGGGCGACAGCAATCGAAACGATTCATTGGCGAGCATAGCAAGCTTGAAGAGATTTTCTTTGGATCAGAAATATAGGAGATACAAAGACGCAACAGCAGTATGTATTGATTTTTTCTTTAGTATTGTGCGCTTTAATTTTATTTCAAAAGTGGCTGCGGTGGCCGAACGGTACAGTCGTTAGACTGGACCAATCGTCTACTGCAGAAATGCGAGTTCGGGTCTCGCCTGGAGCGAATAGTTTTTCTAACGAAAAAATATTCATCCCGGATACCATAGGTGGTAATTGTGTTGTCCACATTGTCATTTTTTTTTTAATTGTCCTTGGTAACTATGGCCATTAGCCATCAATCTATATATATTTCATGTTTTTGACCAATTCTGATATCGAAATTACATCTAGGACGCCACAACACATTCACACACAGACTCGAACCCGCGGCCTCTAGGTTTGTGAGCAGGGTCTCTACCCACTTGGCCACTGAGACCCCGCATTTTCATTTATGTGAAAAATTAAAAATAGTTAAACTGGTCGTGACTGAATGACTAACCGCCTAAGTCAATTTCGCAATATTCATCTCATCCCTCAACCCGATTTCCATCCATCGCCCTTCCTTAAAAAAAACAAAAAATTATTTCAAAGAAGAATCTTAAGAATAATAATATTTATTATTACTAACTGATGAATAGACTGTGGAAAGAAGAAAAAATACCAAAAGAGTGGGAAATAGGAATGATAGTGCCCATATACAAAGCTGGGAACAAAGCAGATTGTAACAACTATAGAGGCATTACACTAATTGGTACGACAACAAAAATATACGAAAAAATTGTAGAAAAAAGAATCAGAAAAATAGTAGAAAACAAAATATCAGAAGCACAGAGCGGATTCAGATCAAGGAAAAGTGCACAAGACCACATATTTACACTGAAAACGATAATCAATAGGACACTGGAAACACAGAACTCTATATTTATAGCATACCTGGATATGGAAAAAGCATTCGATAAAGTGCCAAGAAGAAAAATTTGGGATGACCTAAGAAAAATGAACGTCAATAAGAAACTAATAAGGGTGACACAGAGTATTTACAAAGAAACAACAAATATACTGCCTTTCAAAAAAATCAGAACACAAAGTATTTATTGGACGATTTTAATGAAATTTACAGAATTTGATCATGTAAATGAACTGCATCGATGATCAAAAAATCAATTGTTTTGGTTACTATTTAATGGTATTTTTCCTTGATTTCACCATTATGAAGAGCTGCTGATTTTTTAATGTAATTGCTTCTAATATCCAAGTAGCCTCTGAGTAGTTTGACGTTTCAGTTTGTAAAACATAAAAAGATGCCCCGTGTTCGTCGGCGTGCACAATATCATCATCTAAGTGAATTTGAAAGGGGTCGCATTATTGGAATGCGAGAAGCGGGTTTTTCGGTTCGTGCTGTTGCTGAAAGGGTAGGCCGTAGTGTATCGGTGATCGTACGCTGCTGGTCTAGATGGTCCGAAGCTGGGGAGAATCGACGTAGACTTGGATCAGGACGTCCAAGAAGCACCACTGAGCGTGAAGATCGAGCTGTTCGTCTTACAACTTTAAGGGACAGATTTACAACGTCGCGGGCATTCGGAAATGACTGATTGGCTCTAAATGGCCAAAGAGTATCCATGGCTACTGTTTACAGAAGAATCCGCAGTTTTGGTATAAGATCCTACCGTCCACAATTGTGTCTACCTCTTACTCCGCAGCATCGCAGAGCAAGACTTGATTGGTGCAGGGAAAGACAACATTGGACCCATGAATGGAATAACATTATCTTCAGCGATGAGTCTCGGTTCTGTTTATGGGCTCATGATGGTCACAGAAGAGTGAGACGTCGACGCGGTGAACGCAGAATTTTACAATTTGCTGTTGAAAGACATACGGCTCTTACACAGGGAGTTATGGTTTGGGGGGCGATAGCATATGGTAGTCGGTCTCCTCTAGTTTTTTTAGAAGCAAGTCTTAACGCGATTCGGTATATTGACAACATTTTACGGCCAGTGTTAGTGCCCTATGTAAATGGCTTGCAGAACCCCATTTTTCAGCAAGATAATGCTCGACCTCACACAGCGGCCATTACAAGACAGTTTTTTGATAGTGCCGAAATCAATTTGTTACCTTGGCCATCTCGTTCTCCAGATCTATCGCCAATAGAACATGTTTGGGATATGATAGGTGTTAGAATAAGTAACTTACAGCGCCCCGCTAATACTGTAATGGAACTTAGAGGTCAAATTATCGAAGTTTGGAATGAAATACCCCAAGTCGATATTGACAGCCTGATTTCTAGCATGCCTCGACGTGTTAATGAGTGTTTGGGAAATCGTGGAGGCCTAACACATTATTAATTTTTATTCATTTGTTTTTTTGTTTTTCAAGTTGATTTTTTGATCATCGATACAGTTCGTTTACATGATCAAATTGTGTAAATTTTATTAAAATCGTGCAATAAATACTTGGTGTTCTGATTTTTTTGAAAGGCAGTATATAATAATAGCTAGAAACAAAAAATCAGAAGAATTTAGAACCAAACAAGGAGTGAGACAGGGAGGAAGCCTAAGCCCGTTGTTATTCATAATATACATGGACCAAATAATAAGGGAAGTTAACAACGAAACAAGACCTACAAACATTGGTTACATAGACATGAAAAGAATTGGAATACAGCAATGTGCATTTGCAGATGACATTGCAATAATAGCACACCGGCAAGAAGAACTCCAGGAAAAGTTACTAATATGGAGTAAGACATTACAAAAATATGGAATGAAAATGAACACCAGGAAAACCAAAGTGATGGCAATATCTGACCAAGAAATAAAAATGAACATTAAAATAGAGAACAATACAATAGAGCAAGTGAGACAATACAAATACCTAGGAGTGATCATGCAAGACGCAGGTATGCAAGAAGCGGATATAAATAACAGAATAAACAATACAAACAAATTGTACTACACCCTGAATAAATATATAACAGGAAAAAGAGAAATTAAGATGAGCACAAAAATAAAAGTATGCAAATCTATATATAGACCAGTACTAACATATGGAAGTGAGACATGGATACTGAATGAAAGACAAAAAAGTAAAATAAGAGCAGTAGAAATGAGATATCTGAGAAGAGCGTACGGCGTCACAATAATGGACAAAATGAGGAGCGAAAGAATAAAGAGAAGAACTACAAATAAGAAGTATAGAGGAATACATAGAAGAGACACAATTAGGATGGTGGGGACATTTACAGAGGATGGACAAAAACGAACAAACCAGAAAAGTATGGGAAGCTAGAACACAAGGAAAGAGAAAAAGAGGGCGACCAAGAAAGACATGGGAAGGAACAATAAACGAGATACTAGAGAAAAGGGGCATCATACGACAAGAAGCAATAAAAATGTCTAAAGACCGAAAGACCTGGAAGGAATTTATAAAGAAATAAAAATAGAACAAACACAAAACCCCACACCCATGCGGGTAGAGCGGGTCATTGAATATATATATATATATATATATTACTAAACGAACATTATTTAGATTTATACGCTCATTTAATTTAAGTAGCTATATTTCTTTGAGTTAAGTCATAATTTAAATTAGATTTGTACTTTTTTATACAGGGAAATTTTCTTTTAAGTATACATATCCTAAAGCATAATACTCTGTAAATGTTCACACATTCGTTAATTTTATAAAAGTGGTTAATTTGCAAATTCTAACGAGTGTCTCTACTCGTTGATTAAGCATGAAGTAAAATTTCGAGTTTAGAAAAGCCTGAACATTTGGCTCGGGCGCGTAGCGAAGCGGAGCGACCGAGCCAAATTAGGCTTTTCTAAACTCGAAATTTTACTTCATGCACCACGCGTATAAAACACTGAAATATTGTCAAGTTAGAAATACACTGACATTTTTTTTTAAATGAGTAAAAATTGAAATATTTAAATAACAAAATATTTACTTTTTTCTTCATACTGTTTCAAGTCAGGTCAAATAATATTACATATCAAATTAACTTATGTACAAATTTAATTAACAAAAAATTAATAATGTTGCATGTATAATCTGTTTTTTTTAATACGACCAATCAAATTTGACATTTCAAGAATTTAGTGGTGTGATGCAGGCTGTGTGGCTTAGGTTAGGACAAGATTAATCACATGGTATGTTGTAAATCAACTTTTAATTTGTAGGTTATGTGAAGGGAAGTCTGACATTAATATGACAATTCAATTAACTCACAATGATTACGATTACAAATGTATTTACCTATCACCGCCTCAAATTAAAGTTCATCCGAGAATGCAAGCAATATCTAGTTGTTTTCATTGCCGTTCCAAGATCTCCAAACTCCCTAAACACAACGATAAAGCAAGCGTTAAATATATGACGTTTTGCTGGTAATACCCCACAGCGTTGCCGCTTCACCACTCGTAATAAATCCAGGCGAAAACTCCGAGTCGGTGGAAGAGTAAATCCTAATAAATATATTGTAATAAAAATAAAACTTTAATTAAGAAAAAACTTTCATCAATCTTCCTTTATATCGAACATTCTAACAAAAGAAACATAACTTTCAAAGAGACCCTCATGGTATTATTATTATTGCAGTGGAAGGGGTCCGAATCATAGTCGCATCATATTGATGCCAATTAGTACAAACATTTCAATGCACGTTCAAATTCATATTGATAAATGGCAGTTTTATGTTATTTGCTACGTCACTATAGCTAAACCATAATTCACTACTTTTTAACCATTCATAACTCAACGTTAGGCAACTAGCACCTAATGTTTTCGGACGGGTTTTTAGGTTGTGTTGAATGTTTACATGTACTCTTGGCAACAATGTGGGGACTTTAAACCCTTTAACATATTGCCTGGATTCTTTGATATTTGTATCTGCTACCAATTTAATAAAGTGTCTCTGAGGATCGGGTAGGATAGGAGGATCAGGTTATATTCCTTGCTCAGGAATATATGTCTTCTTTATTATCTGCCCATTTATATGTTCAAATTTTAAAAAAAGTTCACAATACAAGGAATTTTTCATTCAGGTATACACTTTAAGATTTTTCAATGTAAATTTTCAGACATTAGTGATCTTATTAAAAACTGTAAATTCAAAAACCCTAACGAGTGTTTTCCACTCCCAGACTAAGCATGAAGTAAAATTTCGAGTTTAGAAAAGCCTGAAAATTTGGCTTGTTCGCGTAGCGCAGCGGAGCGACCAAGCCAAATCAGGCTTTTCTAAACTCGAAATTTTACTTCATGCGCCACGCGTATAAAAAACTGATTTAAAGTGAAGTTCAAAAATACTTCAACTTAGTTTTGTTTCGTTCATTAATTTTACAAATGTTTATAAGGAATGTGTGAAAGTATACTTAGAAGAAAAAATCTCTGTATGTGTTTCTATTGTTTGGGGTTGGTGATCTCACACTTCTTCTCACATCTGACATCTGTTTTTTATTTTTTTTAATTTTTTGTCACATAGGTATAGATATTATTATTCATATTTATGATTATTATATATATTGTTACTACTATTTTTATATTATATGTATTATTGACGTGTGTAAAACAATAGTTAAAGCACTAAAAAAAAAAAAAGTTGCAAGTTGTAGCATTCTCTTTTTTGAAAATCTCTGCATCGTGACAACTTGTTTGACAAATTATAATTTATTTGTCACATTGATAATCATTTACCAGCATCTCATATTTGATGTTTAAAATACCCTACTGTTAAAGCAGAACTGCAACTGTTTGCAGTAAATACACTCTAAATTTGGTCATATTAAAAAAAACAGAGTTTATGTATTAATGGCGCTGAATGGGCTAATAAATATATTTCGAATTCAAAACTAGGCAGAATATACGAATATTTTATCATACGTGCGTGTTGTTCATTGGTAATGCACATAATGATTTTTACCTTGAAACTGATAATATATTACTTAATTAAAATGCAGTTATATTCCTTTCTTCACTTTTATATAAAAGTGGAGAAAGGAATATAACTCCGTTTTAATTAAGTGACCTAACATCTTCACGTAACTCAAATAACTAAATTAATGACAATATATCGATTGAAGTAAACACTTCAATCGATATATTGTCATTAATTTAGTTATTAGTTATTGTCATTAATTTAGTTATTTATTAACTATAGCTCGCTATTAAACAATAGGGAGTTATAGTTAATTAATACAAAAATAATGACGAGAAGAACCTTTTTGCAATAACTTGATGATTTTTACCTTTACTGAGGATATAATTACTTAAATTTTCAGAATGATGAGAATCTTTTTGCGATCAAAGAAGACACGACACCGCTGATTATCCCTGAAAGGAAATACACCAATGGATTGAGCTGCTATTGTACAAAAACATCATCAGCCAATATCTGTGTAAGTTTCTCTCTTAAAATAAAAGAAATAAAATAACTGCTATTTATAAATCATGCGCACTAATCACAGATTTCATGACAGATAAGTTCGATAGGTATGCATAAAAATAGAGCACAGTTTATTTATAAAACCGAAAAAAAAAACATACATTTTATTCCTCTCGGATGATAAGCGAAGTTCAAGTACGAATCTGTTAAGTGCAGCAAGAAAACCCACACACGCACTCATTGAAATAATTTAAAAATAACTGTGGGAGAAACTAGCAACCTGCTATTTATAGTGGACGGCACCGAAAAGGCTCCAATAAGAAGTATGCAGTTTAAGTTTCGAGGTTATAATGATCCTCCGTGGGTAAATGAATACACAATTTGTTTATTCTTGAGCTGGCTTCCGTAAATTATTTTTTCTGTAATACCTTTGGCTAAAAGTTGTGCGATCTGTTATCTAACATATGCTGCAAGGCTTATTAAACATAACCTATTTATTCATTTTAAATTTTTGTTTGATGGATATTTTGGATTGGGGACAGCGCTCTTTCGATACAGGTAAAATACTCGGCCACTGACTACAATTACTCTACACAAAATGTACTCGAGTACAAGTACAAGTGCATAATAATAAGTAATTGGATACCAGAGCTGGGCAGGATTCGAATCATTCAGGATTCGAATCCTGGATTCGAATCCTTTTAGAAGATTCAAAAGAGGTATTCGAATACTTTAGTTAAACTGGATTCGTGATCCGGATTCGTTACACTTTTTTAAAAGGATTCGTATTCGAATCCAAATGCTGGTGATTCGAATCCTCATAAAAGGATTCGCATCCTCGTAAAAGGATTCGAATCCTCATAAAAGGATTCGAATATTTATAAAAGGATTCGAATAGTTACAAAAGGATTCGAATCGTCAAAAATAATATGAATTAATCATAAGGATTAACATGAAAAATTTGTTTTATATGTTTTTAAATTTCTCGTTAAATCACTGTTTTATACGCGTGGCGCATGAAGTAAAATTTCGAGTTTAGAAAAGCCCTGTGAAAATTTGTCTCGGGTCGCTGCGCGACCCTCGACAAATTTTCTATGCGGGGCTTTTCTAAACTCGAAATTTTACTTCATGCTTAGTCTGGGAGTGGAGACACTTGTTCGTAAATTTTCGAATTATTATAAAGTTGTGTATTTATTTTCAAAAAAATCTTTCTCGGTTTATTGAACAAAAACAAAAGAGCTGAGGTGAAAAGTGTTTAGATAAAAGTGGTTTATTTTTTCTTTGGCTACAACTTTTGTTTGAAACATTTTTTCATTTAGACGTCGAAAGCCATAATCGGTGAGTTGTTGATGTCCACTAGATTTTTTAGTTTCTAATTCAAAAACAAAAGAGCTGAGGTGAAAAGTGTTAAGGAAAAAGAGGTATATTTTTTCGTTGGCTACAACTTTTGTTTCAAACATTTTTTGACTTAGACGTCGAAAGCCATAGTGAAATTCGTTTAATAAAAAAACATCTAATGATTTCTAGTGATTTTTAACGCAAGACTTTTAGACATTTGATGGTATAATTAATATTGAATTACTGAAATAAGTATTTATTTTTAATAGAGTCGTAAATATACGGTAAACAATGTAAAATATTTATTTAATTAAAATATTTAGAAAATAACAATACAATAAATTTTATATTATTATTATTATACTGGGTGTCAGTTTTTAAACGGAATGTATGGGGATCTCGGTTATATAAAGAGATAGAGAGTCGGTTAAAATGGGGCAAAGTTGCATAATTTAGGGCCCAATAATAACCCAAAAACAAGTTTGAAATATATTATTTCCTTAATGAGATATTGTCAAAAAACGTATTTTTGAAAATTCGTTATTATTTTTTTATTCAAAAACTATTGAATCTAGACATTTACAACTTTGACATTATAGGCACTTTTTAACGATAAATCTATTAACATATTTTATTTTAAGATAACTAACATTTTCCTAGGGACCATAGCTAACTTTTGTTTTTCTTATGGGCGCCATTTTGGATTTTGATATTTTTTGGAAGAATATTTTTTACTGAATTCAATGATGTATCACACTTATAGTTTATTGTACATTTTATATGTAAAATTTTAATCTTTTGGTTTTTCAAAGAGTGCCTTGGAGACAGTTAAGTAACTCACTTATTTGGCAACTCCTAGGACCCATAATTTGCTTACATATCACCCCTGAAGACGGGCATCCGACGATACATACTTTAACAGTTGTGACATATTTTAAAGTAACGAGTGTCTTCCACTCCCAGACTAAGCATGAAGTAAAATTTCGAGTTTAGAAAAGCCCCGCGTAGAAAATTTGTCGAGGGTCGCGCAGCGACCCGAGACAAATTTTCACGGGGCTTTTCTAAACTCGAAATTTTACTTCATGCGCCACGTGTATAAACCATTGATTTGAAGTGTAGTTCAAAAACACACAAATACATCTTTAACCAGAGTAACACAGAAATTTAGTCTGTTATCAACGATGTTCAGTGTTAATAATAAATAATTAGGTTGTGAATATTTTTCTTAAAACAACTGATAACGATATTTATATGTTAATGGTTGAAAAAAAAAAATCAAATTTATTTTTAAACGATTTGTCTTCGTGATTCGAAAATACAGGATTCGAATTTTTGATTCGAATCATATTTAACTCTTACGAATCCTTTATTCGAGTATTCGTGATTCGAATCATATTAGGTGATTCGGATTCGTGATTCGAATCCTTTTCACGAGGATTCGTCCCAGCTCTGTTGGATACTTATAAGAGTACGAAGTATTGAGTACATCAAGTGACTAAAGAATATGGCAACAATAAATAAATACAGGAAAAAGCACAATCTTTGGTAACAAAAATGTTTTCTATATTTTGATTTCACATTAAATTAGTGTTCTATACACGTGGCGCGTGAAGTAAAATTTCGAGTTTAGAAAAGCCTGACAATTTGGATTTGCCGAGCTCGCTTCGCTTCGCCCGGCAAATCCAATTCACGCTTTTCCAAACTCTAAATTTTACTTCATTCTTAGTCTAGGAGTGGAAAACACTTGTTAGTATAATGCTGGGAGATTTAAATTATAGTGGAATAAAATTTAAAAAAATGTCACTTGGATCTGATTGAACATAACTTAGATTATGATTAGAAATATGCAACCCAAGTCTACAAAGTGACATCTAACCCAATTCAACAATATTTATTCTAACCTAACTCCATAAAATGACCTAAAACCGTTAATAGAGGAGTGAAAAACACTCGTTAGTAGTTTCAAATTGAACAATATCATGGTGATTTTATATGAATTCATGCCAACGTTGTCGTTTTAAGCTAATATGGCATCAAAACTGTCATTCCTTTTTATGTCATACCATACCAGCAATAATGACAACCTAAGGCATGATAACACGAATGATTATTACCATAAATTATTATTTTTTTATTTTTAGATAAAACTGTTATTCTTTGTCAGTTATTTCACTTTAAAACATCAATTTATCTTGTTACGTTAAAATATGGGTTAAATTAGATTAAGGTTAGATATACTATGGTTAATTGGGTCAGATTACTTGCGAATCTAAGGTTAGGTTAGGGCAGATATATGTTGATTAAGTTGATCTAACCTAATAGGTTAGATACAACTTACAACTGTTGTTAATGTTAGGTTATTATTTATTTTTATTTATTTATTTATTTATTCATATTCAACGGGAAACCCCTTTTACAAAAACAAGTTAATGCTTAAATATATCATGTATAAACTATACTAAATTTAAAATACACAATGTAGACAATCTAGATAGTAATGCAATGTATTTGAAATAAATCTAAAACTAAAACTAAATAATTATATTATGCTCACTAAAAAGCAGTTATTTTTTATTGTATAAAACACCGAAATCATGCAAAAAAAAAAAAAATTAACAACACTAATCAAACAATAAATATGAATTATCGCACAGTTTATCGGCTATTTGTTAAAAACCTCTAAGTGGGTTAGATGATTCTTAAATGTAACTAAATTGGATCCGAATAACGATATAAATTCCGTGTCCAAACTATTCGCAGCTCGCATCATCCTTGCAATGGGATTATTATGACCATAATTAGATGAAAACGTCCTCAGGCGAAAAATTAGGTTAGACCTTAGACTACGATCATGGCAGGGTACGTAGAAGTCAAGCATGGATAAAATCTCTGGACAATCAATCGCTCCGTTTACAATTTTATGTAGATAAATTAAGTCGTTAATTGTGCGACGATCTTCTAGGGTTTTCATTTTTAATTCAGCCATTATATCTGAATAAGAGCCAAGTGAATGGTATTTAACCAACTTGTACTCCATCGTACGAAAGAACTTCTTTTGTATGGTTTCTAATCTGTTGGTGAGACCCGATGTATGCGGTGACCAAATTATTGATGCGTATTCCAAGTTAGAACGAACCATAGAACAATATAAAGTTTTCAAACACGATGGACTCAGAATTCTACAAATTCTCCACACGAAACCCCACATCTTTAATGATTTGTTGCATATATTAGTTATATGAGATATAAAAGATAACTTGCTGTCGAAAATAACACCCAAATCTTTCATTTCATTCACTTCGGGAATGATATTTTGACCAATTCTATAAGAATAATTAATAACTGAATGCTTCCGAGAGAAAGAAATTTTAGTACACTTATTTATATTTAAATAAAGCTTGTTATTCAAGCACCAGTCATGAATTTTATCCAAATCTTCTTGTAAATATTTACAGTCTTCTAAGGTGTTAATAATTCTAAATATTTTTATATCATCTGCATATAAAAGTATTTCGCTATTGCAAATGCTTCGTTCAATATCATTAATGAATAATAAAAACAAAATTGGCCCCAAATGTGTGCCTTGTGGGACCCCCGAAGTAACAGATATAGGTTTTGATATAAAGTTATTGATTTTTACCATTTGTGTTCTATTATTCAAAAAATCAGCGAGCCATCCAATCGTAAGTGCATTAAACCCAAGTAATACTAATTTCTCTAATAAGATAGAGTGATCTACTCTATCAAAAGCCTTCGAAAAATCTAGATAAATGGAATCTACTTGATAGTTATCATGAAAAGCGTTAACTAAGTATTGGTGGTAACATAGCAAATTTGTGGCTGTCGATCGATTGGATATAAAGCCATGTTGTTTATTAGAGAGAACGGATTTAGCCATCCAGTAAATCTGATTGCAAACCAATTTATCTAGAATTTTTGAAATAGGAGACTGAAGGCAAACACCTCTATAATTAGAAATCATATTACGATCACCAGATTTATAAATTGGGTTAATAAAGCTCATCTTCCACATTGATGGAAATACTCCAGAAGATAAAGATTTAGAAAAAATATCAAATAAGGGGCTACAAAGTGAATAAATGCAATTTAACAGAATATAAGTTGAGATTCCATCAGGACCTGGGGCCTTGCTTACTTTCAGATGTAAGATTTCATTAAATATATCTTCCATAGATAATGAAATATTACTGACAGTAGTCTAACCTAACCTAACCTAACCGTTTACTAATGGCACACAATATGAAATTTCTCATATTATTGACAGTTTTGATGTTTTATGTTAGTGACTGTCATTTAACATAATCATACGATATCTAATCTAACCTAAACTATACTTACTAATGGCACAATATGACAAACGTTTTATATTTTTGACAGTTTTTACATTTTACGTTAAAAGTGATACCACCCAGTCTCTAAGTGACCGTCGTGTAACTCAATCATACGATATCTAACCTAAGCTAACCCAAGAAACCAACTAATGCCTAAATGCAACATGTTATATTAAATATTTTTGACAGTATTGACGTTTTACGTTAATGTTGACATAATGTTACTTTTTGACAGTTTATATCGTGTGAAATATATTCATTGACAAAATTGACGATAAATGTGAAAATTTATAGACTGTCATTGATGTCAAGTTGAAAATAAAATTTATAAATTGTCATCGATGTCAAGTTAAAAGTTAAATGTTACCTTTGTCATAAACTGTTTTTACAGTTGGAGCCAAATGTACTCGAGTTTATTTTGCGGTCTACAAATACATCGAATACAAGTACAAGTACTTCAAAAATAAAGTACTCATAGACTGAGTACCGGGTACATGAAAAGTACTTGAAAGTACAAATTTTGAGTACTTGTATTCGAGTACCGCCCATCTCTAATTGGGGATGACGATAAACTAGGCGTTATAATTTGTTTGTCTAGAATATATTTTCTTAAATCAAGTGCATATTGCATATGGATTTTTACTAAATAATATTTGAAGTATCGTCTAATAGAATAATTACACGACACTTTAAAACTTAAAGTGAATACTCGTTTCATGTGATTAATTTTGTTATCTAATAAATCAAAGTGTAAAGTAATATGGTCTCATTGGTGGTCAGCAAATTCAAGCTTTACATTTATGAATAACAACTCTATTTTTTTCTATTTTAATGATATTTATTGACACAGAAGATCAGACGCTCAAATCGTGCTTTGTCTGTTTATGAAATTTTTTAAAGAGTAAATAATCATTCCTCCTCTGCTTCTGGAAATTTATTAAAGTGCAATCATTGTTTATGATACAAGGGTGAACAGAGGGGAAACTCCTAACGGGGCTGTTACTTCTTGCTGTCATATGACATTCTATGATTCTTTACAATGGGCTCTAACCATGTTATCTCTGGGTTACATGTGAATTCAAATATTTCTTAACAGAGAGATTAAAACAGAAAATTGCCAATTTTATTTGATAGTTTGCCCCTCGTTTTATTCAGAATATGTAACAAACTTTTTGGGGTTTAGGATGTTTCATCGCCGGGCCAGTTCATCGTCGGGCCAGTTCATCGTCGGGCCAGTTCATCGGGGGTCAGTTCATCGCCGGCCGATCGATGAAATTGCCAATTTTATTTGATACTTTACCCCTCATTTTATTCAGAAAATGTAACTCTAACTTTTTGAGGTTTAGGATGTTTCATCGCCGGGCCAGTTTATCGTCTGTGTCAGTTCATCGCCAGGCCAGTTCATTGTCAGGTTAGTTCATCGCCGGTCGTTTCATCGCTAGATGAACTGGCTCGGCGATGAACTGGCCCAGCGATCAAATGTCCCATTCTTAACTTTTTGTGATCCAATAATTTGTTTCGTTCAATTATGTTGTTAACCCAAACTGAAGCTGAATATTATAAGTGTTATACCTGTTCTTTTTTTTTTTTTGTAGGATACGCAATCGAAAGCCACAAACCTAGCGTTGAAAAACATCCTGAACTACACACCGGCACAAAAGAATTACAATCTCCTGCACAAGATTTTCAACCATCTGTCTCAAGTGTACGAGTTGAAAAAGTACAATTACCCGCAAGTCGAAGGTGTCGTCATCAAAGATGATCGGGTCAAGATCGCCATCGACAGGACGGCCTACCAGCAGTTCAAAGACTGCGACGGTAATGACGACACAGTTTACCAGCAGTTCGTGCAAAACAATCGAATTAGGGCTTCCAAGTTATTGCACGACATGCGATCGAAACTCTCCGACTTTTTACTTAGGTTAGTGAACAGCTTTTCGTTTATTGTCTCATCCTTAACATCGGAAATCTGTATATTGTGTTAAAATTCATTATGTACTATTAATTTTAGATGTACTTAATTACAAATAATACTTATTGATTGTGATATTTTTAATAGATTATTTTTCTTTACAGGTTTACCTCCTGGGTTCTATATAAACTATTTCCTTGTTTCCTAAAAGCGGTGGTGGTCCATCCAACTCACGTTGAAATGTTAAAAGAGGCCAGTAAATCAAACCTACCGATGATATTTTTGCCGCTCCACCGTTCTCACCTTGATTATATCCTCATGTCTTTCATCCTTCTCAACAATAATATCCGATCCCCTCTCGTAGCTTCCGGTGACAACTTGAGAATTCCATTCTTTGGGTAAGTTCCAAAATATCTTCTAATTCTTACTTTCTACTGGGTTAAAAAGTCTCAATTTTCATGTTTGTTATAGAAACAGTTACAAGACTATTTTGTTATTTTGACAATTAACATTCAAAATCCTCCATTCAACTGTCTTTCATCAATATTTTTTGATATTAGAGATTTTATCATTGCTTTTTAAAATTCAGATCGCTACTTCGCGGATTGGGAGCGTTCTTCATCAAACGCCGCGTCGACCCGATAATGGGCAGAAAAGACCACCTCTACAAGGCCATTCTCCACACATACATGAACGAGTGTCTACGCGCTGGTCACAACATTGAATTTTTCCTGGAGGGTGGGAGGACCCGCACCGGAAAACCCTGCATGCCTAAATACGGTATTTTGAGCGTGATCGTTGAGGCCGTCATGGATGGTACTATTGAAGACGCCTTGTTGGTTCCCGTCAGTATTAACTACGAGAAATTGATCGATGGTAACTTTATCCACGAGCAGTTGGGCCAGCCAAAACAAATGGAGACGTTTGGATCGGCCATGAAGGCAATATGGCATGTGCTTAATAGTAATTATGGGACGACTAGAGTAGATTTTAATAAACCATTTTCGTTAAGGGTAAGGTTAACAAATAATACTAATAATAAGCAATTCAGTTTGTGTGTCAGTGCATAACCTCAAAATACTGTTTTGCATTGTCGATAGCCACAATAATTTATAATACATCACATATTATTTCACTCCATCGTTCTTCATCAATGAGCCATAAGCCACTTGCTGATATTTTTAAACAAAAAGCCGATACAGTAAAGCGGCGATAATCTGGACGCCAAAAATCTGGATCTTCGATAAGCCGGATTCAATTCTGGTGAACAAAAAATACATACTTGTCAAACAAAAGCTTTGATGCGACAGGCTGGGCTATATTCTTTCTATTATTTGAAGTGTCGAAACTATGAGAAGCGTAAGCTTATTTTCACAAATTCAAATATTTTCGAATTGGAATTCTATATTCTTTCATTAAAGTACATTATAAATTCATATTAATTAATGGTTTTATTTATATGCTCTAATTATTTAACCACTAAATTGAATTATGAACGGTTTTAGCAAGTTTTCTTTTTGTTATGAACTCAAACGACCTTTTTTGGTTCGTTTTGAAAATCCGGACATTTTTATAATCGGGCAGGGTCCGGTCACAATTAATCCGGATTATCGACGCTCTACTGTATATTCTTGTATTTGTGAAACATGAATAATTTTTACAGACATTAATTAAAACATTCAATACCAATGGAAAAGTCCCACCAACGTTTAACAAAAAACTGAAATCAAATCCATCCACAACCAGTTTATACGGCACTGATGTCGTCTCTGATGAACACAAGAGCATTGTGGAAAGCATATCGAAGCATGTTCTATATGGTACGTTTATAATTCGCCATTTAAATAACTAGTTTTAAAAACAACTATTTTGTTTGCAGATTGCGCACACACACAAGCGATCATGTCTACAAATGCAGTCGCTTTCCTATTATTAAACAAATTTAGACACGGTGCTAAAGTCCACGAGCTGGTCGATGCACTAGCAGAGCTCAAGAAGCAACTCATCGCCAAAGATAGGGAGATCGGTTTTACAGGAGATTACTTAGATGTTATAAATTATTCTGTAAGTATACACTTAAAATTACTACAAAAATCATAACAGTTGGTTTAACCACTTCATGTACATGCTCGCGTCTGTGACGGTCACTGTTTTTTTTTTTTTTTTTTTTTGGCATCGGTTTTACCATCAGCCACTAACGATGATTATATTATATATATTTTACATAGATTTGAACGTCACAACACATTCACACTACACCCAGGGACACGACAAGTTATTATTTTTAAATAACAATTCCCCGTGCACGGGAATCGAACCCGGTTTGTGACTCGCCGAGCAATATACCGTCCGGCGACGTTACCGCTCGGCCACCACCTGCCCACGGGCGCTGCTCACTGGCAATTTTACACGCGCTCGTGTCTGTCACGGGCGCCATTATATCTGCTCAACAAATTCTACCTGCTCATTTTTGCTTTGAACAATATTTTTATCAAAAAATGTGATCATTTTTTGATCAGAAATTCAAAATTGAATTTGAATGAAGTTTTTAAATACTTGTGCGTTGGAAGAAAAAGACTTTTAGTTTAATAATGGCAATTTAAAGTTGCTGAATAAAAACCTACGCGAGGATCATCGAATCCAAATTTTAAAATAAAGTTGTCGAAACTATAGTCACAATAATCAACCTCAGTTATACAAAGTTTGTCTTATTTGTGTTAATAATGATGTATAACGAAGTAGAAGCCTCCTCAGTTAAGAATAGTTTTAGTGTTTACTGTATATCTAAACAGAATAAACGAATACTTATTTTGCTTGTTTTCGAGGATCATTGTTTAAAAAAAATCGAAGTTGCTTGAAGACAAAACGAAAAAATCTGTTTACACACCAAGTAACTTTCATATCATTTAAATTTTTGTAAATCGTGAATTTTCCACCCATACCACACGAACATTAACAATTGCATATTTTATTCTAGGTGGACATCTTGGGACCTGCTCTAGTGAGGAAAGAAAAAATCAACAACGAGGAGATTGTGAAACCCGTTTCAATGTTACCGAACGTTATAGAACTGGCGTATTACAGTAATTCCACCCTGAACTGTTACAGCCTGGATTCCGTCGTAGCGATTGCATTGTGCTCACTAGATTTAAGTTCTGGCTACGTCTGTAGAGACGATTTGGTCCAAGCCAGCCTCGAACTGTGCGAGTACCTGGAGTACGAGTTCATCTTCTGCAAACCGTGTCAAAGTCTAGAGGCCAACATCGTCGATGCCATCGAATCACTGACAGCAATGCATGAAGTGTTTTCAGTTGTAAGTTCACAATTTATGACTTGTTAAGTCAAACTTTTGTGGTACAATTGACATATACCAGAGCCCCCCCCAAGACTAACTTAATTGTAGTAATTCGACGTATATACCCAAGACCGACCCCTTAAGACAAATTTCTGGGTGCACGCCTGTACCAAGCCAACATTGTTAATTTAATAGTGGGTTCACTAAATTTAGCAAATGTTACAGCCTTAATAATCATGTTTTAACATAAAATACCAGTTTGATGTTTTAGAAATTTTGTACTCATTTGAAAATACTAAATCAAAGCCTATCACAAACATTCATAAACGAGGTATAAACAATAACCTCACTTTTTTTTTATTTAATCATGGAATTAACTGTGAAAATATTCAGTTTTTTTTGTTTCTTTTCTTAGGAAGATACGAATAATGATGAATTGAGGAGGCGGACCTATTTGAATATCGACGATGAGGACTATCAGGAGCCTGAAAAGTCGATAAAATATTACCTCAACTCTAAAGGCAAAGAGCATCTGTTGTTCCTGAGGTCGTTGCTGATGCCCCTGATCGAGGGTTATACAGTGACGGCTTCCTATCTGGATAGCCTGGTGGGAAGGACGCTTTTGGAAAACGAGCTAGTCAGTGATATTATTGAGTCGATGAAGACGCAACTAAAGAATGGTTCTCTATTATATGGTAAGTAGTATGATAAAAAATTTGATTGAAAGATTGTTAATTGTCTAAACACTTAGAAATATATTAACAGATAACCCCAAACCGTAGTGCTAAAATGTTGTTAAAGAGTTGGATCAATTTTAATTTGATAAAATGGTTAAATAATGACATTCTAGATATTTTCACATCAGGGCAGATTTTGTAAGCAAAATGTTGAATGTAACATACAGGGAATTTTTCTTTTTGGGATACATGCCTCGATAAGTACATTGTACATTTCGGGCATTCATTGTTAGGAAAGCGTTTAATTTGAGCTTCTAAAGAGTGTTTTCACTCCATGATTGAAGCTCCTTATGAGTGTTTCCACTCCCAGACTAAGTATGAAGTAAAATTTCGAGTTTAGAAAGGCCTAAAAATTTGGTTTGGTCACGTAGCGAAGCGACCAAACCAAATTTTCAGGCTTTTCTAAACTAGAAATTTTACTTCATGCGCCACGCGTATTAAATACTGAAGTGTCCTGAAGTTCAAAATATACTGCTTAAACAGTATTCTAAAGCAGTATATTTTGAACTTCACTTGAAATCAGTATTTTATACGCGTGGCGCATGAAGTAAAATTTCGAGTTTAGAAAAGCCTGAAATTTTACTTCATGCTTAGTCTGGGAGTGGAAACACTTGTTAGATGCTTTAAATTAAACACTTTTCGAACACACGAAACGTTTTAAAATATACAACTCGAGATATATATATATTTATAAGAAAAATTCCCTGTATATAATATTTATTAATCTCACATTTTAACTATACATAACAAATACAAAATCCGCTTAGACATTATTAACAAGAATCATAGAAAAAGTAAAGTTTATCGAAATGAGATGAATAAAAATTATCAAGATAAAATCCTAGTTATTGAACTTTTATTCTAAAATATGATTGCATTGTTTTGGAAATACTGATGTATTCTTGTTTGTTTCAACAGAGGAGAGTGTATCTGTAGATCCAGTGAAAAACGCCCTGAAACTCTATCAGAAAATGGACATACTGGAAGTGCACCAGGAGAAGAAGATTAAAGTGTACTACCTTAAAGAGAACTATGACAGCACGGAGAGTGTGAAAAGTGTGTACGACAGAGTAAACGTTTACAGGAGAGTACAAAACTTCGAAAAGGATATATTCGACAAACTGCAAGAATAGTGCCTTTGATAATTAACAGTTGCAGTAAAAACATTTGATTGAATTTCTTATTTGAGAATTGATTACAAAAAAAGAAAACACTTACATACAAACAGTTCCATTTTGAGAGTTTAGAAATGAATATTTTAGTTTACTTATTTCATATTAAAAGATTGATCTTAGTATTATTAATTTCGAGTTTTCCAAATATATTTTTTCTTTGGTTTTGTTTACTAATAATTTGTGAAAATTAATAAATACAAATGAATGTACTATTTTCTGGAGTAATTGATAGCTTATTTGAAAGTCTGTAAAATAATTTTCCAAAAAAAGTAAAATTTGCATTAATTTTTTTTTTGTTGAGAATGAATATTTGCAATAAACAATAATCTCAATAAGGAATCGATTGATCGAAACTGTAAAATCCAACTAGATAATCTCATTTTTAAGTTTAGGTATGTAATTTTTTCACTAGATTTGCCCACTAAAAAAAAAATCACTACACACAAAAAATAAAGTCTGATGATATTTTCGTTTTGTTTCAAACTGTAAAGCCAGTACCAGCAGTCGAGTTCTGTGATAGCAAATATGAAATGAAATGTTGATTTGTATATAAGAGGTAAATTATGAAAGTTTTTACCAGAGTTTTATTTTAACCTTGTGTACCATTTAATACGAGAGATGACTTTCTGAACAATTTTTTATCATTAATTAGATCAAGTGATATTTAATGGCATAAGACTGAACGCCACTCACTTTGGACCACCGTCAAAATATTGCTCAATGTGTATGTTTTTAAAATGTCTTTGTTTTTGGCGTTGGTTGAAAATAAGTGGTGTCTTTAGTATCATATTAATGCTATGTTTATAGTCCTATGTTTTATATAAAGTTATATATGGATTTTTATAAGGGATTATGTCATGTTCTGTGAATTTGACAATAATAATATATTTGGTAAATATCGATATGTGTTTTATTTATTTATTTTGTATTTACAGTTATCACATTTAGTAGGTCTTCAGGTGTTGGCTGGTTGCATACGCCAAACACATTGAATTTATTTTCTTTCATTGCAGCTTCTGTTGTCGGTCCAATTGCAATCATCTAAAAGCAAAAGAAGGTTGGAGTCGAGTGTTGGCCCACGCACTACAATCCATTGCGCGTTTATTTTTTTTTATATGTTTAGTAAAATAATTAAATAAACGTAACAAATGATAAATAATTTATAGCAAAAAACCACAAAAATACTGTGCTAATCATATGAGTCACCCAAATGTAAAACCAACCATAATATTTTGACAAATTTGTGGCAAATGACAAAAACTGATTTTGCAGCATCTTTTAAGTGAATTAAAATAGTGTTGAATGAGCGGGTATTGAATGGAAACAAGACAAACTATAAAAAACTAAGTAAAAAATTGACAGATTTTGCAACTGTAAAAATATGTCACCTTTGCACCAAAAAATATAACGGCAATAAAACACTTTTAACATTAAAATTTGAAATAAAAACACTTGGTTTGTTTCACTAACGTTTTACTTATTATTCCGACTAGTTTCGGCTTCTAGCCATTATCAAGGAATGGCTAGAAGCCGAAACTAGTCGGAATAATAAGTAAAACGTTAGTGAAACAAACCAAGTGTTTTTATTTCAAATTTTATTTTAATCATGTTTCACCAAGTGATTAATGAGAACATTGTGAAAGATACTTTTAACATTGTTTGTATAACACTTTTTTTATTTTATGTGACTGCAGTTTCGGCGACTTTAGCTTGCCATTATCAAACGTAGTAAATAAAACTAGATACCAAACAGGTATGTATACAAAAAGCAATTAAACGAATTACAAAACAGCTTTAAAATGGGGGTACAGATTGGGTCAACCTGGTCGTTTATTAGAGGGATTCGGGAATCCCCCTAATCAATGACCGAAGCCATATTAAGAAATGCTAAATTCAGGGTATGAATCACCTGCACAACTTTGCGCATTACGTGTCACTATGTTTTGGAATCTGCTCAATCGGTTTAGACTTTATTGTGGCGACAGGACAGACAGACATTTTTTAAAAACGGTCTTAATTAACTGGATATAATTATTTTGAGGTCCCCTCCTCAAAATAATTATATCCACAAAAATTTTTGATTTGAAAATTTTCGCAAAATTAATACTTTCCCTTTGTTTTACATATGGAGGAAAGTAAAAAGAGTATTAAATTTGTTCATATGCAGATTGTATTTGTATATTTTGTACAATTTTGAAAGACGCTGTAATTTAAAAAAAACAATACCTTTATTTTATCCATAGGTAATCCTTTCAAAAAATCCAAACACCCTCTTAAACCTGACGGACTAAAAAACACCAAAAACTTCGGCAAACCCCGTTCCACAATTGACCTTAATTCTTCCTCGATCCTAGGATTCGTCACAGTATCATAAACGTAAACCTCGCACAACTCCAAATCATTTCCGAACCTACTTTTTAAAATATCCATCTTCAAATTTCCGTGTGGGTACAAAAATGGCTTCCCATATTTTGACCCATCTAAAACAAATCCACTCTAGTAAATCAAACATTTGATCAAATGAACAAATTAACTCGTCAACATTATTTCAGATAAATTATTCGCATTCCCGCTCTCCTTCCCCAAACAAGTTAATCCCAATTCTTCTCGTGCTTGTGCATTTGTCGAAATTCCTACTACGTAATTGTCTTTCTCGTTCCATTTCGGGTTTAATTTTTCTCCGTTAAGAGCTAGTACAGTTGCTTGTACACATCTCGGGCTTGAGAAAATAATCCCGCTATAATCGTCAGGATTATCCAAACATTTTTTATAATCATCCAAATTTCTATACTCAAATGTTAACGTTTTCACTTGTGAAACTTCATAACCATTTTGTTTTAATAGCGTTCCGTATTTGTCTTCGGCGTCCTCAGGTTTTGGGACTTTTAATAATAATACGTGGTTCTCTTTAATCTGCATTTTTATAACTAAAAATTACTAAAAGAAAGATTCGAATGCTTCGTTGGAAAATATTGTTGTGTTAATTTAAATTTGTTATCTATAAAGATGATGATAAATACTTACAATTGTTCTATATATCATATTTTTGCACGTAATTGTTTACTTGTTTGGTGGTTATGAATAGCATAATTTGTTTGCATATAGATTTTGTGGTTAGAATTATTTATTTTCCCATGTAAATGGTCGTTTGGTTGCGTCTAATATTTACGTCAAATCAGTGGCATCTATCTTTCGTAACACATATTATTACAATAGGTTTCTTTTTGGTTGGTAATTTTACAGAAATCTGTTTCGAATGTACAGATTTTTGTGGTATGCAATTTTATAGAAATTTGTTTTGAATGTACAAATTTCTTTATAGTTAACAATTTTATAGAAATCTGCTTCGAATGTACAAATTTCTTTACAGTTAGCAATTTTACAAAAACTTAAAATAAGTAAAAATACAGATTCCTCTTTAATTAGTAATTTCAGGAATCTGTAATTGATTGTACTACGCTGCCATCTATTAGATCAATGTGAAATCACGTTGCAGTTCAGCCGGTAACTAATAGATGGCGCCGGGAGAGTATATAGTAATTCAAAAAGAGTTAAGGTAACCGACTTCAATTTCGACTTACATGAAACAAACTTAGCTATAGTTTTTAGCATAAACCTTTTATTGAATTTTTTTATTTAATTGTGTACAAATAAAATAATTAAATTATTATCTTAATAAAGGCTTATATGTGATTTAAATAGGTATTTTTGCAAGCATTACCAGTGTAGTGCAACAAGCTTATTTTCTTTTAATCTTTTTAAAAGAGTTCAATTTGAAGCTTTAAACGAGTGTTTTCCACTCCCAGACTAAGCTTGAAGTAAAATTACGAGTATAGAAAATTTTTAAACTCGAAATTTTACTTTATGCGCCACGCGTATGAAACACTAAAATATTGTGGAACTTATGTCTATTCGAACTTCGCTTAAAATCTGTGTTTTATACGCGTGGCGCATGAAGTAAAATTTCGAGTTTAGAAAAGCCCAGAAAATTTGTCGCGGGTCGCTGCGCGACCCTCGACAAATTTTCACAGGGCTTTTCTAAACTCGAAATTTTACTTCATGCTTAGTCTGGGAGTGGAAAACACTCGTCCAAAGCTTCAAATTGAACTCTTTTAACAACACAACGAATATTTAAGGATTTAAAGAAAATAAGCTGAATTTGGAATCCCCATACTTTACAATCTATAACTTCTTATAGATTGTTTGTTGTATTCCTACAGCGAATTGGCATAGCCAGGATTCGGACGAGGGAGGAGCAAGAAACATAAAAATATATGTCACACTTGGTTTTAATTTTAAGAAATTTGAATGATTATTTTTTTATTTTATTTTTTAAGATAGATGGTCACCCATTAATTAAGCATGAAGTAGAATTTAGATTTTAAAAAATCTTGTAACTTTAGATATTCGGAGCGTACCTTTAAATTTTACTTCATACACCAGGTGTATAAAACGCTGATTTATTGTGAAACTCAAAATATAAATATTACTTACTTATGTTTAGTTTCAAATTGACAATACGCCTGGTCTCTCACGCCCGACGCGCCCTCATGCGGTCAAAGCTGTAAGTTGTTGACTGGGAGTCACGTTGACAGGCGCAAGCGGTTCGCATGCCGCACAGCTGTGAAACGCGTGTTTTTGTTATTAATAAGCGGCGAAATGAGCAGGAAATCGGAGGGAAAAGTGTGTTGCGTGCCTGGCTGTCCCAACGCGCAGTTGAAAAATGTCGGTTTGACATTTTATACGTTCCCGAATCGTGATTATGAAGTACAGCGGAAGAAGTTGTGGATTGCGCGTGTACGACGAGAAGGGTAAGTAATAATGTTAACATTCCTATTTCACCTGAATAGAACTATTCAATCAATCTGCAATATTAAAATGAAAACAAACCTCATGTTGCCAGCAGCATTCCTAACTTATAAAAGTAACAGTGATAATGCTTGAAGAAAAATAATTTGAATGCAACAATGCGATGTACAGTCATCTTTTAATTGAAGTGTCCTTATTTCAGAGATGAAAATGGACCCTGGGTGCCAACGAAGCACACAAGAATTTGCGCTGAACACTTTGTTGGCGGTGTGAAATCAAATAATCCCACAGAGGAAAATTTTAACCCGACAATCTTCCTCTTTTTCGTTGGTATACCGGAGTTCTATCTTCACTATGTCGGACAGCATGTACTTCTTCGAGAGGTGATCGGCCGTGATTTTTTGCAAATCTGCGTACCTGCAATGATCATCTGAGGCTTTGTCAGTAGAAGGAACCATCTCTCCTACTCTAGCGCCTTTCTTGTACTTCTCCAACTGCACACTGGGGGGACGATTCCAAATCATTGGCTGGTTTGTTTTCGAGCGAGTATTTTCAGCGTTGACATACAGACATACTGCTGCAGCATGTTTGCAGTATCCTTGTCCACCTTTGCAATTGCAGCTCGTATCCTGGATTATCCTGTTAGAATCAACCTTCCCAAAATATATTAATTTTGCATTATAAATATTGAATAAAATTGTTTATGCAGCAACACTTCCTTTTACATTTGAAATACTATCTGATTAAACTTTCTACACTGGCGAAAGAAATTAACGCATCACATTAATTTTTTTAATTTAAAAATAAAGTTTTGATGTTTAAAAACAAAAAAATAACAACAAAACCAACTGAACTATAATAATGATTTTCAACACATTTTCTTTCATTAATGACTAAAATAATGTCATAAATAAAAAGAGGAAAAAAGTTAACATGTGATTATAAGACTTAATATCTAGTGTTTCCTCCTCTTGCTCAAATAACTGCCTGACAGCGACGGCTCATACTGTTAATTAATGATCCAATTTCATCCTGGTTAATATCTTCCCAAATTTCCTGCAATCTTTGTCCAAGCTCTTGTTGATTGCTTGGACGCCGAGGAAGTGCTCTAAGGCGTCTGCCCATCGCGTCCCATAGGTGTTCGATCGGATTAAGATCGGGACTCCTGGCTGGCCATTGCATTGTGTTGATACCCACTAGGTCAAGATACTGTTGTACAATTCGGGCACTGTGTGGTTTTGCATTGTCATGCATAAACAGGAAATCGTTTCCTCCAAAGGGAGCAAAAGGCATTACGGATGGTTCTAAAATGTTTGCAATATAAGACGCTGCCGTGATGCTTCCTCTTGGTATGACCACCAACTCCGTACGAGCCTCTAAAGTGATACCACCCCACACCATAACAGAGCCTCCACCAAACATAACAGTCGGAACAATGTTACACTGCGCATAACGTTCACCTGGCCGTCTGTACACATGCATTCGTCTGTCACTGCCGTAAAGACAAAATCTGGACTCGTCGCTAAACATAACATTAGCCCAATCGGCCTGTAACCAGTTTACATGTTCTTGCGCAAATGTTAACCTGGCTCTGCGATGGTCTGCGGTTAATTGTGGTCGTTTTGCCGCTGTTTTCGGAGTTAAATTAAAACCACGTAACCTTTTTCTGATGGTAACGGAACTTACATGAACATTGTGGATCTCTGCGAGCATATTTTGTAGCCTAGGAGCCGTAATAAACCGTTCGCGTAACGTCTGCATCATTAAAAAACGGTCTTGAACAGCAGTTGTGGCCCTTTTTCTCCCTTGTCCTGGCCTTCTTGAGTATGCCTGAGTTTCCCGATGTCTCTTCAAGACACGGGATACGGTCGATTGATTAACACCAAGACGCTGACTGATGTAACGCTGACTCCTACCTTCTTCTGCAAGTGTAACCACAATCACAGCTTCTTCACTGCTTAAATTAAGATTCGGACGTCTATCCATATTCATTCTTCACTATTTAGCACTTAATTTTAACAATTAGTTGAAAACAAACTCAAAAAGAAATTTTATATGAACCTTTCTTACAGTCAGAATAATGAAAAGTGCTTCATTTTATTTATTGTCAGAAAACCATGAGAACAAAAGACAAAACACAACATGCAAAACAGCATGCTTGATAAGATTTCTTATTGTAAAAATATGTTTGTGTTCAAAGAAAACTCGATTCCAAGATATCAAAAAAATCACAAATGATGCGTTAATTTCTTTCGCCAGTATACTATCAATTCACGAAACAATCTGAAAATATTCTGAAAAAAGAATTTTATTAATTTGTATTAACATTAAATGTTACTAATCAATACTGAATTAACATTAAGAAACGTACTTAAACAACATTGTTATTTTCGAATATCTATTGCATTAAAGCATGCTGTCACAGAAAACCTTGCATTTGACATTGAAACAAAAACATGGGTTGCAACTTATCGATACATTTCCTATAATATAGGTTATATATATAGTACGCTTACCTTGATTTGTATATTGTACAAATTTGTTTTCGATCTAGTGCTTTGAGCACCAGGAGTTTCCCGCAAAACAACTCCCACGATGTCATTGAAATCATCATTTTGGATTGCTTTGACGTCGCTCACGTGGAAGCTATGTGGCAATTTTCGCCCTTTATTTAAGCTTTTCTCGCTAAATATAGATAAATCGACAGCTCGAAATCCGCACTGCACAATAGTTAGCATGTTTTGCCGTCAAAACGGTATGTAACGATGAAAAACCACGATCTGCCGTAACAGGTTTAATCACGACATTTAAACGGCCCCAGTCAACAACTTAGCGGCGCTGCCGCCAGAGCGGCGCTCGAGTCGCGCGGCGAGGAAGAGACCAGGCGTATAGCACACGAAATAAATTTTCTGACATTGATTGATATTTAAAAAAGTTCAATTTGAAGCTTTAAACGAGTGTTGTCCACCCCCAGACTAAGCATGAAGTAAAATTTCGAGTTTAGAAAAGCCTTAAAATTTGGTTTGGTCGCTCCGCTTCACGGCTTTTCTAAACTGGAAATTTTACTTCATGCGCCACGCGTCTAAAACACTGGTTTTAAGTGAAGTTCACAATATTCGTCTTTAGCACACTGCTTTAGTGGCATATTGTGAACTTCACAATATTTCAGTTTTTTAGACGCGTGGCGCATGAAGTAAAATGTCTAGTTTAGAAAAGCATGAGAGTTTTGTTTGGTCGCTTCGCTTTGCTACGCAACCAAATCAAAATTTTAGGCTTTCCTAAACTCGAATTATTAGTAATTAATAATTTTTTTTGCATTACTTAGGTATAATTTAAGAATGTAAATAAATAATATGCAGACAAATTGAATACTAAACTAGAATGCAATAAGCCTTCGAAAATATCGTATCTTCAATAAAAAAAAAACCTCTAGAGTGCCATGATTTCATCTTTTTTTAAATTTAAGTTGGCTACACGCTTTGAGAATTGACATATAAAACGTCAGACATAATTATTTTAATATATAATTTCAGAGTTGCCAACCTACAGTTTTTTCCATGACACTCTAGAGGTTTTTTTAATTGATCATACGATATCATTCTACCCACGGTAATATCGATTACTTTCGCTATTTTAACTCTCAATTGTAAACAATCAGAAATTATATTTTCAGGTAATATTTACTTAATTATTGAAATTTTCTATAGATATATAAAAGTGTTTTTCTTGTTATAATTTTGTATACCCGAAGGATTTCATTTAAATTTATGGCATTTATTGCGGAAATTCGCGAGAGGGTAGATGTAAAGGAAAGTTGGGTCGGGAGTAGAGCAAGAAAAATATATATGTAGCCGTCGGAATACTGTGGGAATTAAAAAATCTGGTGTTTTCCCGCAAGAGAGGGACGGCCGGGACGGCGTCCCGGGGGCGAGAAAGGGACGGCCGACTATCGCTACTTAAGAATTTAAAATTCTTTTACGTAAAATCCTCAAAGTGTAGCACTTACAGAGGATGGAGTCGGATCTATGAAATGGCATTTTAAGTTGGATTAGGTTCAAATTTAAAACACCGCCTATAATACGCAGCCGAACGGAATGAATACCGCGCCAAAAATTGCTTCATTCTTAATTCATATTATGTGTGTGCGACTTGATCCCTCGAGCCGGATTGAATAAATAAGAAAAAAGATCATCCCGTCGAAATTTTTTTTTAATTAAAAATATTGCATTATTCTACATTTTTATACAAATCTTATTAAAAAGTGCATATGTCTATCATAGTACTTTCCCCGTTAGTCATATATCGGTTTTTTTCAGATCTTTAGCTAAATACACAGGGTTTGCAATTATTGTAATATTTATATAAATATCAAAATATCGTATATATATCGATATTTATCCAATATACAAACTTCTTGATAATCATCCCACTGAGCAAAAAAACAAACAAATAACGTTATATTAACTAACATTGTAGGGCAGCTTGGTGGTGTAGTGGTTAGAGTGTTGTACTGCCACGCCACGGACCGCAGTTCAAATACCGGCCTAACAAGTTGTCTGCATTTATATAGGTTAGGATAAAAATGCCAAACACTCCGTCTTCTCGGATATGACGTTAAATGCATGTAGGACCCGTGTACTGCCTGGATGTTGCGTGCACGTTAAAGATCCCTACCGGTGGGTTGGAACTCCCACCGGGTTCGGCAAAATTCCCGGATAGCTGTAGACCTAATCTCCGGCGTCATGATTGGCCTTAGCAGCGGAAATAGATGACGTAAAACCCAAAATAAAAAAAAAAAACTAACATTGTAGAAACATTAAATATTGTATTAATGTTGATGAAACATTACTTGCATGTGTTTGCTCAGTGGGATTCTTGTTCATAAATATTAATATTATATACTGAGTTTTTCTTTTAAGTATACATGTCTCAATTGCAACGTACATACAGAGAGTTTTATGTAACACCGAACATTTTCATAACGATAATTTTTGTTTTAAGTATCTATATGCATACGTTGCACATTTTTCGATGCTCGGTTCATTAAAAATTAATTTGAAGCTTTAAGCGAGTGTTTTCCACCAAATTTTTAGGCTTTTCTAAACTCGAAATTTTACTTCATGCTTAGCCTGGGAGTGGAAAACAGTCGCTTAAAGCTTCAAATTAAATTTTAAATTTTAAAATAAAATAGTAATAAATATGCACATAAAGTTCTGTATCACCCAAGGCGCATGCCCGTGACAGTCTCGTGTATCGTGTTGTAACAAACGTCATCATCAGACACAATTATTATGACAACTATAGTGACAGTTATTGATCTCTCGCTTTTTAGCGTAGTTTGTGATAGTAGTGATTTTTATTCCTTATCTAAATAAGTACAGTCATTCAAGTAAAATATTGATAGAAATTAATTTAAGGTAATAATGATATTACTATTGCTACATTATTAGCTCTTCTCGAAGGATAGGAAAAGAAAAATACACGTACAACTAGTAAGGATTTAATTTAAAAAGGATGTGACCAAAAGGATACAAAAAGATAAGGAAATCTAACGTGTTTGGCTGTGTCAACGATCCTACCATCTCAGGCATGATCAATCGACACCCATTGAACTATAGATATAATCTGGGCCGATTTAGTAAGGAAAACGTTAAAATTAACAAGATCGTTAGCCATCAAGTATTATATTATAAGTAAGTTGTATGCATATCAAACCCACAAATCCATGTGAAGTCGAAGAATGAGATATACGTTAAATTTAACAATTTTGCTTAAAAATCGTCCACATCATATTAAAAACGTCAATTATTTTTGATGTTTAAGGTTATGAATTTAAGCTTTGGACGTTAAGCGATGGCGGTCGGCAAAAACTCCAGTTTAGACCACTGCTTAGCAATAAGCCGTGATGAAAAACACTGAAAAGTATTTAAGCAAGGTTTAAGTCTAAACTCGGCTTAAGCCATGATTTAACAACTGGGCCTAAATATTAAATCAATTTTAAATGGTAAATACAGTTATACATAATCTTATTGTAGTTTTCTAAATTTACAGAGTTTAAGTGAAATCGCTTTTGTTTACATCACAACATGATGTTTTCATCTTGAAGGTTCATTATCGAAGTAAAACTATGAACGAAGATGGCACATGGACATATTCGTTACAATCGTGTCTGAATCAATTTAATCAAGCCTTCTCTGATGTCGACATTCCTTACAAAACATTTACGTTTATTATTTTCAAACACACAAAACCTTAACTTACTTCAATTTAGTTTGTATATTTATTTAAATTTGTAAAAATTAAATATATAGTTATGATTGAATAGTTAATTTATTTTGGGAAAAAAATGGTTGTTACGCCACTGGAAAAGTAATCTATGGAATTTTCTTTTCATATGATCAATTGTACCAATAGGCGTATTAGGTTGCCTATAACCTGTTTAATAACTAGGAGGAGCGTTTTAAATTTCACCCGCCAAAACCTACAACTCTGATTGGCCTAGAGCGCGCCCATTTTACACTATGCTAATTACGTCATTATTAGACGCAACAGCTGACATAACCTTAATTCGAAGCGTTACCGAGTTGCAACTTTGTCTGTTTCGTAATAACCTTCTGTGCGGGGTTTCTTTTGCATAGTTAAAAGTTAGTTTTGTTTATATTGTTGTGATGGATTATGGACATAGTACAAGCTCGGTGATAATACCAGCTTCACCTTCAAAAAAGCGTAAGAAGTTGGATTTGCGTCATTTATATCTGTCTGAAAAACAGTGCATAATAAATATGTATAAGCAGATGATAACAGATGATCCACATATAAAAATGGCTGCTGTTGTATCAGACATTGTTGGTGCAGTAGGTGAGATATCAAATAGCATAAGAAATATTCATCAAATAATAAAATGTTTAATTTTTAGGAGTTGTAAATTCCACTGTCTATCGTACCATTAGCGAATATAAGAAATCCGGAGAGATTTGTAGCCCTAAACAGCTTGGAGCACATGTGCATAGTTTCTTTTATAAAAATGAATTGCCAACTTTGAATAAAGTTTTAAAAAAAGTACACGACAATGCAATTTTAAGTAAGATAGAGACCAGAGCTGGGCAGGATTCGAATCATTCAGGATTCGAATTCTGTATTCAAATCCTTTTAAAAGATTCAAAATTCGATTACTTTAGTTCAACTAGATTCGTGATCCGGATTCGTTACATTTTTTTAAAAGGATTCGTACTTGAGTCTAAATGTGGGTGATTCGAATCCTTATAAAAGGATTCGAATCCTTGTATAAGGATTCGAATACTTACAAAAGGATTTGAATTGTCAAAAATAATTCGAATTAATTGTGAGGAATAACATGAAAAATGTTTTTTTGTGTGTTTTTAAATTTAACGTTTACCCAATGTTTTATGCGCGTGGCGCTTGACGTAATATTTCGAGTTTAGAAAAGCCCAGAAAATTTGTCTCGGGTCGCTGCGAACCCCCGACAAATTTTCACGGGTCTTTTCTAAACTCGAAATTTTACTTCATACTTAGTCTGGGAGTGGAAACGCTCGTTCGAAACTTCAAACTGAATGCTTTGATAAGAACATTAAATGAATGAAAATGTTTTTAGAGATAATAATCTAGTTTTCAATATTTTGTTTAATATTGTTTGAAGTAAAACTAAAATGGTAGCTACAATCTGAAATGTTAAATTTTTTCGACATTTCCCTGACTAAAGATTTTTTCCCTGGCCTTTTAATATAACTTTCTTCTGTGGGAAACCCCCATTCTGATTAATAGTTTTCATTGTTTTAGCCAATATTTAAGTTAATTTTATAAATTTTTACGTGTTTTGTAATTTTTCTGCTGATTTTAACAAATTTAATAATATATGGCTTTCTAGTTAGTGTTTTGGTCAATTTGAATATAATTCCATGACTTTTTTCTGACTTTTCCGGTTATAATAATATTCAGTGATTTTTTTATTTACGTAAATTTCAGGAATTAGTCGATTTTATAATAGAGTTCAATTTGAAGTTTTGAACGAGTGTTTCCACTCCCAGGCTAAGCATGAAGTAAAATTTCGAGTTTAGAAAAGCCCCGTGAAAATTTGTCGAGGGCCGCGCAGCGACCCGAGACAAATTTTCGGGCTTTTCTAAACTCGAAATTTTACTTCATGCGCCACGCGTACTATACACTGATTTGAAGTAGAGTTCAGAACACACAAATACATCTTTAACCAGAGTAACAGGGAGTCAGATATTTAGTCTGTTATCAACGATGTTTAGTGGTAATAATAAATAATTAGGATTTGAATATTTTTTTCAAACAACTGGTAACGATATTTATATATTAATGGTTGCAAAAAAATATAAAATCCAATTTATTCTTAAAGGATTTGTATTGGTAATTCGAAAAAACAGGATTCGAATCAAAATCATATTTATCTCTTACGAATCCTTTATTCGAGTATTTGTGATTCGAATCATATTAGGTGATTCGGATTCGTGATTCGAATCTTTTTCACGAGAATTCGTCCCAGCTCTGATAGAGATACATTATTATATAAAATACTTAACCACAACTAAGAAGAACAAATGGGATATTTGATTTTATTTAGAGCAATTATGAAATTATTTAAAATTGCCGCCAAATTTTTCTAGTGATATTTCTAGTAACTTTTTATAGTGTAAATTGGGCTTTGGCACTTACTCCTTCTAGTTTTTAAACAGACCATACCTATCAATCTGCAACCATTGCGGCTCACTCTGTATGATTTATCCATTCATTTTAAATTTCCCACCCAAAATTCCTACCTGACAAATGGTGGACTGGCTTCGCTTCCGAAAAGCGGTTATGATGTACGTTAGCGATCCATAGGTATAACCAAGGACGGTCGAGTATACGGTAAGAAGGATCGACAGAATCGAAGATTTTGGAGTGGGGGTAGAGATTGCTTATGTCACAAATGCGCGCTGAATTTAAGTTTGGTTACTTCATGGTAAACTTTAGGTAAACATGCATAAGCTGTACATTTTCTGACATTCCTTGTTTTTTAAAAGAGTTCAATTTGAAGCTTTAAACGAGTGTTGTCCACTCCCAGACTAAGCATGAAGTAAAATTTCGAGTTTAGAAAAGCCCCGTGAAAATTTGTCGAGGGTCGCGCAGCGACCCGAGACAAATTTCTGGGCTTTTCTAAACTCGAAATTTTAAATCATGCGCCACGCGTATAAAACACTCGTCAATTTTTCACGGGGCTTTTATAAACTCGAAATTTTACTTCATTCTTAGTCTGGGAGTGGAAAACACTTGTTTAAAGCTTCAAATTGAACATTAAAAAAAAAAAAACAGGGAATATGTAATGATTTATAGAAATTAGGCTGAATTTGGAATATGTATAGTTTAAATTCAATTCAATTCAATTCAATTCAATTCAATTCAATTCAATTCAATTCAATTCAATTCAATTCAATTCAATTCAATTTATTTATTGTGTTATGAGCCTAAGCCTTACACTTGTCATTACATGTTTGAAGCTTAAAAGTAAGTAAGTAAGTATTAAAATATATAAAGGAAAGAAAAAGTCCCTGTATAATGTAAATACATATTTAAGAAAGGTGCTATTATTTTAATTACACTTAACACTAGCACAAAGTCTTACTTTAACAACACATATTTTTAACACAAAATATAAATAATCTATGAAAGTACAGCGAAACCCGAAAGAGAGGTTATGATAGACTCAAAAACGTAACCAAATACAACGTCATTGTTCTCCTCGCACGAACTAGGCCTGCGGGGAAAGGGGTAGGGGAAAACATGGAAAGATCCAATTCTGTCATACCTTGTAACACATATGTGTTCATATGTGTTACGTCCATCGAGGTACCTTGAGGTATAACATCCTTGTGATATACACATCAACATTTTTTTAATATGAAATAAAAACATTTCAAAAATTAAAACAATTACTTGGATCTGAACCGAAAACCGAACGCTGCAAAAATGGTTATTTTTTCTGGAACAAAAACCGGAACCGAACCGATATATATTTTATTAATTGAACCGGAACGAAGACCTGATAGCAAAAAATAACGGTTTGAAGCTCTGATTATTATGAATATGTCACTGACATTTTGTCAAAGATGGTTACTGAAATTTGACTCCTTGAGTTGTTTTTATCAGTTGCCATGAATGGAAGGTTTCATTTATCGTTCTATGAACGGTGGGTAAAACTTTCGTTCCATTTACCAATTTGTTATTTATTGCAACTTGGTAAATACAAGCTACCCACTGAGCAATTCAATTTAAATAATGTTTCATTGACATTAAAACAATGTTTAATGTTACTACAATGTTGATATAAAGTTGTTTGTTTTTTGCTGTGGGTACCGTCCTGGTAACAGATATGGTAACTATTAAAAAAGGTTCGATCGTGCAAAAAACTATTAAATTCATCGGTAAAGTTATTTGTGAGTTTTTTTAGTTAATTTCCGCTTGAGCAAGTCTTATATACCGCGCGATCGCTTAAAACGTGATTTAGAGTAGGCTTTGAATTTTAAATTAGATTGGCACTACTGACTGTTAACACATAGTTTACCATAACCTCAAATTTATTCCATTATTCCATTAAAAAAATGCCGCCTACTCTAAATCATAAATTATCGATAGCATTGTACTTCATTAGCTCAATTTTGTTACCACCAGGTTCTTGTAATGTAAGGACCTTGGCAACCAGGCTCTTTCGACTAGTCTCAGTTTTTTGATTTGGTATCTGCCAGGCACCTCAATCAGTTTAAATCCATCTCATAGTTTACCATAACCTCAAATTTATTCCATTATTCCATTAAAAAAATGCCACCTACTCTAAATCATAAATTATCGATAGCATTGTACTTCATTAGCTCAATTTCGTTACCACAAGGTTCTTGTAATGTAAGTACCTTGGCAACCAGGCTCTTTCGACTAGTCTCAGTTTTTTGATTTGGTATCTGCCAGGCACCTCAATCAGTTTAAATCCATCTCTGAAATGAGTAATTATTAGACTATTTTTGTTATTTAAAGGCAATCGGTTAAATAAACATGTACATTTTTTTATTATCTACAAAACTACAGCTGATTTCATTTCTTTATCACCCTGTATGTAACAATGATAATTCACGCAGTGAATTGATCAATATTTTAATATTTTTCGGTTAAATTACTGGTCTCGACGGAGACACCAGCGAGCAGCGTTTTAAAAATCTCTGTGCGTTTTCTCAGATAAAAAAAGTATAATACAGTTTTAAAAAGTGTTAAGAACACGAGAAAAAATAAAAGGTTTGCCGAGGGGGATCCGATAATAAGCTTTTAAAAAAGTTTGAACGCGGCGATAGTGTTTTGTTGATCCCCAGGGCGAGCGTCGCAACCGCCACCGATTCTCTCTCTCTCCGTCCCGCTCCATCCCTCAGGAACACCCCGAACCACCCACAAAATCCTCCCTCCTTGTCGCACCCGCACAATTTCTGGAAACCGAGACGCCGCAGCATCGCGACGCTCCCATCCGTAACTGGAGCGTCTCCAGGATCCGATTAGTAAGTTAATTAAGTGCTCTTACTTAATTGGAACTCCGATTTATTAATTACCCATTATAATCATATTTATGGAGCTTGCGCTCAATTATAATCCTTTTTCCATCCTACCGGATACAATTTCAGCTCCATCCAACTATTTAATCATTTAATTATCTTAAATAATAAATGAAAACGTCAAAGCGCTTTTTTCTGTTTCTTTTTACTGGAGGAAAATACAAAATGTTGGAACAGTTCAATTTTCCGTTTCATTTAAGGATCGTATAACGTAAACCGTCGCCCGGTTATCGTGAAATACGGTCAAACAATCCCCGTTTATGCATTCCTAATGGCGGCAATCTTGGCGGAAATGATGGAATGTTCTTTTGTCACCACAGGAGCGTTCATTTTCCGGTTGGATTAGTCGCCGATAAAAAAAAAGCGATGGGAAGAGGGACGGAGGGCGCGCGCAAAGAGCATGAAACTGCCGCCCATGAAGACTAGTTTGTTACTTGTTTTGGGTCATTTAGCAGATAAACGTTATGCAGTGGCCTTGCCTTAACGATACCTTACGGCCCTTTAACGACAGTATAGTGTAAACGCCGTTAAATAACCCACCGTTCTTTCTTTTGTGACTTTTTTCTGTTTCAGTTTTAATTAAATTGACTCCATCAGTCATCTACGTAAGTACAGGCCTAGTGATGGAACGACTCAAGTGAGAATAATCGAATCATTCGATTATTAACATCATCGATTATTTAATAATATGTTATTATCATTCGAATGCTAATTCGAATCAAAATTGAATTTGAGTACAGTATTCCGGCACTAGATACCCAGAGATAAGTTTCGGTCCTCTCCAGTGTGGTCCCGACCCAGCGGTGAGGAATACTGAACATTTCTGACTATATCAAGCCAATATGTGAAAACTATTAATGGATTCGATAGCTAACGCCATCTAATGCTCCATAGTGGCATTGTCAATGACACGAATGCACAAAGTGCATATACAGGTCATTGTTTCGTCCACGAACGAGCTATATTCTGTTTGTGAAACAAGAAACAAGTATCAAAATTGAATTTGAGTTCAGTATTCCGGCACCAGATACCCACTTTGCAGTTTGCACTTTGTGCATTCGTGTCATTGACGATGCCACTATAGAGCGTAAGATGGCGTTAGCTATCGAATCCATTAATGGTTATTCCAATGATGATTCGAATGATCATTCAAATTATAGTATCAATGATCATTCAAATGGTAATATAATTGATCAATTGAATGATCATTCAAATGGTTATACATGTGACGTTTATTTTTTTTAATATGTGTTATGGTATTTTATCATTCATTTAACTTGTTAAATTGTCCCTATTAATAATAACTCATCTTTCGCACAATTTAAATCGGGTATAGTTTTGTAAATAATGAAAATCGGACATATGTTTACTTAACCGGTTATATTGTCTTTAAATGAGCCACCTATTTTAAATCACCCTGTATAGTGGAATAAACAATTTTGGACGATCTATGGTAGATTGTTTGACAAGTTTTAACAGCATCGGTTTGCATGCGAGTACCAATTTGCATTTACGAGCCCACAGGGCGAGTAAATGCAAGGTATGAGCACGCAATGTAGCTTTCAGAACGTGTTTAAGAGGGGAAAATTCGTGTCTGAAATTTCGTGTAGCAAATTTCTCGAAAAGAAATCGACATAAAGAAAATATATTTTCTGTATCTTTTTTATCATGACTCAATGCATGTATTGAAAACTTTTAAAGAAAAAATGTTTATTAATAACGGAGAAAATCCATTTTTGAAATTATTTTTTTTTTCAAATTTAAAATTATAAATGTATGTTTTATTAATTTCTCACTTAACACGCGGTGAAATATTTTTGAATTTAATTCTAAATATTTAATTAAAACACTTGGTTTGTTTCACTAATTTAAATTAGTGAAACAAACCAATTAAACATCCAGAATTAAATTAAAAATTTATATCCGTGATTCGAAAAACTGGATACAAATTCTTTTTTTTTGCCAACCAATAAGATTTTTAACACTGCTGCTAGCTTTTATTAACAAAAATGTTCAAAACAGAATTATTTATTATTAACACTGAACATCATTGATAATAGACTAAATATCTGATCCGTGTTATGTTTATTAAAAAGAATGAATGTATTTTTAAACTTCACGAGTTTAGGTAAGCCTGAAAATTCGGTTTGGTCGCGTAGCGCTACGCGCTACGCGACCAAACCAAATTTTCATGCTTTTCTAAACCCGACATTTTACTTAATGCTTAATCTAGGAGTGAAAACATGTGTTAGAAGCTTTAAATTGGTTCAAGGAAAACAACAAATTACTGAAAATGTATCTTAAAAAAATCTATGTTCCACCCAATTGGATGTAATTTATTATCAAACAAGTAAGTTTATATCTGATAATAAATTACTTCCAATTGTGGAACATAACACCTATGTTCCACAATTGGAAGTAATTTATTATGAAATAAGTAAGTTTATAATTGATAATAAATTACTTCCAATTGCGGAACATAGATTTTTTTAAAATAAATTTTCAGTAATTTGTTGTTTTCCTTGAAGCAGTTTAAAGCTTCTAACAAATGTTTCCACTCCTTGGTTAAACATGAAGTAACATTTCGAGTTTAGAAAAGCATGAACATTTGGATTTGCCGTCGCGAGCGAAGCGAGTGACGGCAAATCCAAATTTTCAGGCTTTTCTAAACTCGAAATTCTACTTCATGCACCAGGAGTATAAAACACTCATTAACGTGAAGTTTAAAAACACAAGGATGCAGGATTCGAATCATTTTGTAGGGATTCTAATCACCTAAATCTGCATTTGAATACGGATCCTAAAACAAATTCAACGGATCCGGATCACAATACGATTAGAAGTGATTTTTTTGACGTGTTATTTTATGAAGCACATTAAAAACATCAGTTGCAACCTAACCTAACCTAACTTCGAAGTATGCGGAATCAACAGAATGTCCAAAGATATTTAAGTTATGTATTCTATTGCCAACCTGTCAACTAACCTAACCTAAAAGATGACCAATGGTCGAAACTAGTCGGAGAAAATATAAATTAGTGAAACAAACCAAGTGTTTTTATTAAATATCCAGAATTAACCTAGAAGTATTTGAAATTGCCAGCGTGTACACAAAGACTTAAACAATTTAATCTACTGCAAACCTCTCTTCTTACTTAGTCTAACCTATCCTAGAAGTATGTTGAATCTCTAACGTGCGCAAATAGATGTACTTAATGCGTTTTACTTTTAAAACTAAGATTTCTATTGTGTGGTTCTGGTTCTGGTGCAAAGGGGAGTGTGCAGTTGTGCACTGCACTTAGGCCTCATTAGGCCCATTGTGCCACCTCCCGTAGATCACCCATCCTCAGTGTAGCCAGCCCACCTTGTTTAGGCATTCTAGCATAGCTGAGGTGGGTAGATCTCTTATGTAGGCCATTGTAGGCCATCTATCACCCAATATGGACTCCCTGATTGACGATAGTGCCAGGCATTCACAAAGAAAATGCCATGCAGTCTCGTCTTCCATGCTGCAACCTCTACAAGATGGGGAGTCAACTATCCCCATCCTATAGAGGTGCCCGTTTAGTCCACATTGACCAGTAAGGATGGCAGTTATGCGCCTGAGATTCCCTCTAGCCAGCTGCAGGTACCGTTTCGCTGATCTCTCATTGGGATACACAAGTGTTTCCTTAGAGAGCTTGCAGCCCTCGATATCATCCCAACGCATCCTGAATTTCTCCAGGGCATTGGTTTGTAACATGTTACACAGGGAGAGAGGAGCTAACCGCACTAGCGGCTCCGGTGAGAGTAGATTCATCCCAGCCGCAGCTCTTGCCAGCGCGTCAGCTCTTCCGTTACCTGTGTCTGTATCATGCCCTTTCACCCAGCAGACTTCAATGTTGTTGTGCATTGCTGCCTGTCTGAGTTTCCCGTGGCACTCTATTTCGGTCTCTGACGAAGCATAGGCTTTCTGCAGAGACAGAATCGCTTGCCTGCTATCCGTTAAGATTAGTATGGCTACATTTGTCACCTTGCGGTTTATGATGTACTCAGCCGCAAGTGTTATTCCCATCAGCTCCAGTTGCGTGATGGTTCCATGAATTCCCATCGGAATCTTTGCTTGGATTTTTAGGGTTTTAGAGAAAACTCCAAGGCCCAATCCTTCTCTCCTTTTAGATCCATCTGTGTAGATCCTTATAGCAGGCTCTCTCATCCGCTTAGTGGGTTGAACAGTAACGTTGTAGGGTGTGTTCCGTATTAGTGTTGGTACACAGCAGTCATTAACAGCCTCTAAAAGAGGTATATCTCTACAGACATTCCTCCAGAGGTGTCCTCTAACTTCCCCACAGCTGTTACTGTTCCAAATCCCACTGCACTGAAGGCGAAGTATAGTCGCCATGGCCTCCTTCTCCACGTGGATATCAAGTGGTGGAAGGCATAGCATGACTTCCACCGCCATCGTCGGAGTAGTGTGCATGGCGCCTGTTACACTAAGACAGACTGTCCGCTGCACTTGCGAGAGTTGCTTCCTCGTGGTCTTCTGTTTGGTTCTGGGCCACCAAACTGAAGCTCCGTAAGTCAGCATGGGCCTTATGACAACTGTGTACAACCACAGAGTCGTGCGTGGTTTCAAACCCCAGGTTTTCCCCACTGCCCGACGACATTGCCAGAAGGCCCTTATAGCTTTGTCTGTTTTGATGTCGATGTGTGCTTTCCAGCTCAGTTTCCTGTCGAGAGTGATCTATTGTGTGGTATATTTTAAATTACCCTCGGTGAAAATACGTCCCCTAATGTAAGGATCACACACTATACTTAACTGTGACAATATCAGCAGCGTAAATAAACGTAACTTGTCAAAAACGCAATTTATAATCACAAATTTTTATTTTTGAATAAGCGAAAAAATATGAAAATCAACCTTCTAACCGAGTGAAGTTACTCAAGTGTTTGTTTAGATTAGGAGGGCCCTTGCATGCCGAGTCGTTATTTAAGGCCTGTACGCCCGCACGCCAAGGAAGAAGTTGTCCACTAACTCAGAAATTTTATACCTGACTTTGCCCCTCTTAACACTCTGCTTTTCCTACGACCAAAATCAGTTTTTGTCAATTTGCCACAAGTTTGTCAAAACCCGTATTGCTGGTTTCAGAGCTGGGCAGAATTCGAATCATTCATGATTCGAATCCTGGATTCGAATCCTTTTAGAGGATTCAAAAGAGGTATTTGAATACTTTAGTTCAACTGGATTCGTGATCCGGATTCGTTACATTTTTTTAAGAGGATTCGTATTCAAATCTAAATTCGAATCCTTATAAAAGGATTCGAATATTTATAAAAGGATTCAAATACTTACAAAAGGATTTGAATCTTCAAAAATAATTCGAATTAATTGTGAGGATTAACATGAAACATATCTTTTGTGTTTTTAAATTTTTCGTTAAATCAGTGTTTTATACGCGTGGCGCATGAAGTAAAATTTCGAGTTTAGAAAAGCCCCGTGAAAATTTGTCTCGGGTCGCTGCGCGACCCTCGACAAATTTTCTACGCGGGGCTTTTCTAAACTCGAAATTTTACTTCATGCTTAGCCTGGGAGTGGAAACGCTCGTTCGAAACTTGAAACTGAATGCTTTGATAAGAACATTAAATGACTGAAAATGTTTTTAAAGGTAATAATCCAGTTTTTTTTGTCAATATTTAACTTGGTTTTATAAATGTTTACTTGTTTAAGAATTTTTATGATGCAAGTTGATTTTGGTAAATTTAGTAATATCATATGGCTTTTTTGTTAGTGTTTTTGTCAATTTGAATACAATTCCATGACTTTCTATGACTTTCCCAGTTTTAATGATATTCATTGAATTTTTTACTTATGTAATTTTCAGGCATTCTTCGATTTGAAATAGAGTTCAATTTGAAGTTTTAAACGAGTGATTCCACTCCCAGGTTAAGCATGAAGTAAAATTTCGAGTTTAGAAAAGCCTGAAAGTTTGGTTTGGTCGCTCCGCGAAGCGGAGCGACCAAAACAAACTTTCAGGCTTTTCTAAACTCGAAATTTTACTTCATGCGCCACGCGTACAAAACACTGATTTGAAGTGAAGTTCAAAAACACACAAATACATCTTTAATCAGAGTATCACGGCGTCAGATATTTAGTCTGTTATCAACGATGCTCAGTGTTAATTATAAATAATTAGGTTTTGAATATTTTTGTTAAAACAACTGGTAACGATATTTATATGTTGATGGTAGCAAAAAAAAAAATTAAATCAAATTTATTCTTTAAGGATTTGTATTCGTGATTCGAAAAAACAGGATTTGAATCTTTGGTTCGAATCATATTTATCTCTTACGAATCCTTTATTCGAATATTCGCGATTCGAACCATATTTGTTGATTCGGATTCGTGATTCGAAATTTTTTTACGAGGATTCGTCGTCGCTCTGGCTTGTTTTGCATCTTGGCGACTCAAATATATAATTGACAACTTTCAATGCAAAGGTATTGCGACGATATGTCTGTTTCCCGGAGCGGTCGTAGGAAAAAAAAACTATTCATACTTGTCTAACATAAAGACAATTTAACATAAAGAAAAATTTAGTTTGTCAATAGTTTGCAGAATATTTAAAAAAAATTAAAAATGAATTAAAATGATATCGACTTTCTGCAAAAAATCAATGAGACAAAATTTTTGCAGAAAGTCGATATTAATTTTAATTCGTTTTTATATTTTATTCATACTTGTAATAAATAATAAGAATTTTTTATTATTAACATAGCAATAACATTTATTCGGGACAGTTTCTTCATACAATACAGCCATAACACATTATCAGTATATATTTAAATAAATAACTCTTAATAGCGTATCATTTTCCAGTCCACACAACAAATATTTGCCTCAATTTTTCTTATATTGTAATTTGATGATACGCCTCTGGTTGTGTTCGGGGGAAGTTTCCGAAGAGGAATTGGAAGTTAAGAAGGAAGGAAGGAAAAGGATGTTGGTCCAATTGAAAGGCAATTTATCATCGTCGTGGCAGGATGGGGGGGGACGACAAAAGAAGTCGAATGTTCGCGGGTGCTGCGTGTTTTGTTTAGGCTCGTGTATGTTCATGCCTGTTTGGGGCCGATATCAAGCCGAAGGGGAGGTGGGGAGGAAGGCCCTAATTTCCCTTTCAAAGGGAACCCATACCATAATGACAATATCATTAGACGTAATGCGGAACGTTTTATTTTCACATTATTAGATAATGAGGTTTCATTATATTAGTGGTATTATGTATGAATTGATAACGTTTAAAATTGCATACAAAAAGATTGGTGAGGATTATGTTCATTTAATTATGCTACCATGAGATTAAAGACTGATTTAATTTGAAATTCATAAGTCATAAATTAATTAATATTAATTTTAAAAGAATCTGACTTGGAAATAGTATCCTATGTTCAATAAAATAAAACCTCTAGAGTGCCATGAAAAATATTGCAGATTGGCAACTCTGAAATTATATATTATAATTTTATATCTGAAGTTTTATATGTCAATTCCTAAAGCGTGTAGCCAACTTAAATTAAAAAAAAAGATTAAATTATGACACTAGAGGTTTTTTTATTGGACATAATACAATACTATTTGCACGATCGACTTTTTTTAGGACCTACTTACCAAATCTGTTGCCAGAACGGTTGCTTGTGTTCAGGGCCGGCGCTAGGATCACTGGCGCTCGCCTCCAAAACGAGGTAAAGCACCTTTTATTGTTAAATCAGTTATTTTGTCACAAAATCTGTTGTTTTTCACTTTCGGATTCAGACAAATTGTTTAAGATTCATACATGCTTAATTCCAGTGGTTATTGTAGGGGCTTAGTGACAAATAAAGTAAGAGAAAGGTGAATACATTTTATTATAATGAGAGGACAAAAATCGGCTAATGGATACAGTGATGTAATCTTTTAAGAGAGCAAAGTTTAGCTAAGCGGAATAAACATTTATAAAATAATGTTTGTGAGAACAAGGGCTTTATACGTCTGGCGTATGAAACAAAATAGTAGATTGTTTGACAAGTTTTGAATGCTTCGTATAGCATGCGAATTGCAAATTACACTTACGAGCCCGCAGGGCAAGTAAATGCAACGTATGAGCATGCAATGTAGCTTTCAGAACGTGTTTAAGAGGGGCAAATTCGTGTCTGAAATTTTGTGTAGCAAATTTCTCAAAAACAAATCGAGATAAAGAAAATATATTGTTTGTACCTTTATTATCATGACTAACTGCATGTATTGAAAAATGTTCGAAAACAAATGTTCAATAATTACGGAAAAAATCCATTTTTGAAATTATTTTTTTCTTAAATTTAAAATTAAAAATTTATATCCGTGACTCGAAAAACTGGATACAAATTCCTTTTTTTTTCGGCAACCAATAACATTTTTAACATCGCTGCCAGCTTTTATTAACAAAAATGTTCAAAACAGAATTATTTATTATTAACACTAAACATCATTGATAATAGACTAAATATCTGATCCGTGTCATGTTTATTAAAAAAAGATGAACGTATTTTTAAACTTCACGATAAATCAATGTTCAATACGCCTGGCGCCTGAAGTAAAATTTCGAGTTTAGAAAAGCCCAGAAAATTTGTCTCGGGTCGCTACGCGACCCTCGTCAAATTTTCACGGGGCTTTTCTAAACTCGAAATTTTACTTTATGCTTAGTCTGGGAGTGGAAAACACTCGTTTAAAGCTTCAAATCGAACTATTTTAAAAAAACAACGAATGCCGAAAAAATCACTGCATTTGTGTTCTAAAGACTTCAATTAATAGAAATAGCAGCTTATTTTAACACAAAATTGTAATATTAAAAAAAAAACATTAAATTTCTTGTAGTGAGTATGCTTTTACAAATAAGTTTAATTTTATAATAAACTCACAATGTCAAATTAAAATAGACACTTATTATAAAATATAATTTTATTACTGGTTCACATATGGACCACGAGAGTATGCGCTATTTAGACGTTTTAAATTCTCTCACAAAGTTGTCTTCTTCAAAGTATAATAACTTACTTACTGGTTTTCGCAAATCGAGAGATATAAACACAGCACTCCAAGATATGCTAAAATTAATATTAGGATCTTTGGACAGTGGCAAAGTCGTTTTAGGCCTATTTGTTGACTTAAGCAGAGCCTTCGATTGCGTAAACCATGCTATTCTCCTAAAGAAACTAGAACATATGGGAATTCGGGGAAATCCCTTAAATTGGATTAAATCGTATTTAAAAAATCGTCAACAATTTGTAGAATTGTACAAATACAGATCACCTAAGGAAATTATTGAAGTGGGGATCCCCCAAGGATCAATTCTTGGTCCTACCTTATATATACTCTATGCAAATGATCTGGCAAAGTCCCTTAATATTGGCAACAATGCAATAGTTTCATATGCAGAAATGAAGCTAAAACAATATATGACAAACTTGTACAGTGGATAGATAACAACAAATTAATTCTAAATTCAGAAAAAACATCTTGTATTTTGTTTAAAAATAAGAGATCACGTTTATCTATTCCCAATAACATAAATATTTCGAACCTAACAATTCAGCTGTCATCTAAAACTAAACTGTTAGGAACGACTTTAGACAATCACCTAAGCTGGAATGATCACATCCATGATCTATCTACTAAACTAAGTAAGCAATTGTATGTTCTGCGCATACTTTCAAATCAATGTGATACATTCGCTTTAAAAACATTTTACTCTCTTATAAATTATGCAATTATGTTCTGGGGAAACTCAAATAAAAGTAACATCTTGAGAGTATTTATTTTACAAAAAAGGCGCTACGGATCATTGCTAAATTAAAATACAACGAGTCTTGCATAAGTAGTTTCAGAGAGTATAATATTTTGACTGTTCCGTGTATGTACATCTATGAAATAATAAAATTTGCATATTCTGACAAATTATCTTGTAAGTTAAATTCGGATTTGCACAATTATTAGACTAGACATAGAAATGATATCATCATGCTTGCCCATCTTAATCCTATCTATGAACAATCATTAGCATATAATGGTTGCATATTATACAATCACCTGCCAACTTCTTTAAAAGTCTGTGAGTCTAGATACCACTTTAATAAAAAGTCAAAGAATTGCTCATAAAACACGTATTCTATTCTATAGACGAATTTTTAAATTGTTCATTAGACTAATGTCCACATGTTTTTCTTTTTTCCTTTCTTGACTTGTTCTATAAATGTATATATGTATGTATTTGCTGATGTATGGAATAAATGTACTATTATTATTATTATTACTAAGTTGACGAAAAATTTTAGCAAAAAAGCCTATGCATCTAATCTGAAGTATGCAGAAGTAATTATGAAATATAATTTTGTTTAAGGTAGACGTTTAATTTTGATACCTTTATTGTATTTTTTCCCATTTTCGGGGTTACGGTTACACTGTGCGGCGTTAATTGATCTTTGTCACTATTCATTTCATTTTAATAATTTTGACACTGACGTCCTCTATCTATCTTTACTTTCAAAACTAGTTTTGAAAATTCAATTTTCAAAACTATCATTACTTGTCAAAATACAAATATATCGTATGTTCAATTAAAAGAAAAACCTCTAGAGTGCCATGGAAAAAATTGTAGGTTGGCAACTCTAAAATTATGGATTAAAATTATTATGTCTGTCAGTTCCCAAAGCGTGTGGCCAACTTAAATTTTAAAAAAAGATGAAATCATGGCATTCTAGAGGTTTTATTTTATTGAACATACGATACAATTGACACGTTTCAAGGCACAGTTATAGCGACGAAATGTCAGTTTTTAGTAGCGGTCGTAGAAAAAAATATATTTTTTGTACAAATAGAGGTGATAAAAGTCTATCTAATGCAGTTTCGGAGATCGTTGATGTCTTTAGCAATAGTTTGGCAGACATGTATATAAAAGGGGAGCCCTTTTTGAGATATGGCCGAGCCTAAATCTCCGGCCCATTCGGGGTAATCAAGTGTGCTTATCGTTCCATTTTTGAAACAGGGTTTATAGGTCTTTTGCTCACTTCGGGATCGCATTTTTTATTCGATTAAACCTTAATTGATCGCCGGACGCCTTTATAGACCTCAGATATCCCGCCCAGGAAGTTATATCCGGCACTCCGGCTAGATCCCACCAATTCAATTTCCCCTTTTTCATATAATCCATTTAAATAGTATTAATTGAAAGATTTGTTCTAATATATTTCCTTCTATATAATAAAATATACAGGGTGAGGATACATAAAATATGTTAATACAAGTTGCATGAAATGGTTCTTTTTCAAGATAAAACTATTTTCACATATACGGAGTGTCCAATAATACCTGGACGCATGCAACTTTGTTATTATAAATGTAACACCAGATATATTATTAACTATTTGGTTTTCTTGTTAAAAATGAATGTCAGTTTGCTTGTTTGTTGGGTGTCAATTTATGGCCCGCGGAGCTGGTCCGTTGAACGAAAATGTTAACTTTTACTTCGTGCTTAATCAAGGAGTCTAACAATAGCTTTTAAATAATTTCCAAAGATCCGGCATAAAACCGGAAACAGACGATTTTAAATTTAAAATTACAAAGCATTAACCGAATCGGAATTACAATCACTATCTAAAATGACCAATAACAAAAAACTGTGATTTATCGGCTTGCAATTATATTTAGTTATAACCTAAGTTACAAAATAATTATGTAAAGTGAGAAATATAAACCTGCACATTTTATTCTATTGCATACATTTATGTAAACTTTTCCGTTTGAATAATTCACGTGAACCAAACAGCTATTTGCTTTCAGAAAGCTCTCGGCTTATATTAATAATGGCTAAAACAATTAGTTAAATATTGGGCTGCATTATAGAGCGACTACCGTAATTAACCGCTGAATTAATGATGTTGTATAGAATTAGGTATTAGTTAGAGTTACCGCAATTTCACCGTCTCGTCCTCTGTCTCACTCTGGCGCACATCTGAACTACTCCGCTCATTCGGAAGAGGCGTAAATATTTCAGGGCGAAGGCTGATTGGGTCATTTGACTCAATAAAAACGACGCAAATTGAACGGGACAAATGCCCTCGGGTGGTTTATTATCATTTCATAAGTAGATTTGTTAATTGGTGTCGGTCAAATACGGCAACGCATTCGGCGTAATTTGATTGGAATCTCGTACTTGTTCAACTAGTAAAAATTCAATTCGTGTTTATGGAAGTAATTGGATTTTTGCTGTTTAAATTCAGTGTGTTAAGGTTATATAACCGGCACATGCACCATTTAGTGATAACACATTTTTATTTTCTACCTACGTGACATGTTTTATATACCGGGTATTGCCTTGGCAGACGCAACATAGGTAATCCCACGTAAATTTTGAAATGTTCAAATTTTGGCTCCCCTTTTTATTTTAGAAACAAAATGTATTCACCTTTTTTGTAGAGGGAAAAATTGTGAATTCCTTCGTGTTAACGTTTAATTAAGAAAAAATAATGTGATTTTATAAAAATAATGACATGCCATGGAATCGAAACAACAACTGCCGATGTCAAAATGGCAAAAGATATCGTAGTCACTTGATTAAAGTAAATGTTTCGAAATGATTTACACTATACAAGAAAAATATCATTATTTTTATAAAATCACATTACTATTTCTTAATTATTTTAGCTGTTAATTTTCTGACATTTGTTGATTTTTAAAAGAGTTTATTTTGAAGCTTTAAACGAGTGTTTTCCACTCCCAGACTAAGCATGAAGTAAAATTTCGAGTTTAGAAAAGCCCCGTGAAAATTTGTCGAGGGTCGCGCAGCGACCCGAGACAAATTTTCTGGGCTTTTCTAAACTCGAAATTTTACTTCATGCGCCACGCGTATAAAACACTGATTTCCAGTGAAGTTCAAATATACGTTAATTTCATAACATTTTAGTGTTAGTGCGTGGCGCATGAAGTAAAATTTGGAGTTTAGAAAAGCCCAGAAAATTTGTCTCGGGTCGCTGCGCGACCCTCGACAAATTTTCACGGGGCTTTTCTAAACTCAAAATTTTACTTCATGCTTAGTCTGGGAGTGGAAAACACTTGTTTAAAGTTTAAAATTGAACTTAAAATAAAAACAGGGAATATCCGCAATTGTATCAAATCCATGGTATGTCATTATTTTTATAAAATTACATTACTTTTTCTCAATTATTTTAGCTGTTAATTTTCTGACATTTGTTGATTTTTAAAAGAGTTTATTTAAAAGCTTTAAACGAGTGTTTTCCACTCCCAGACTAAGCATGAAGTAAAATTTCGAGTTTAGAAAAGCCCCGTGAAAATTTGTCGAGGGTCGCGCAGCGACCCGAGACAAATTTTCTGGGCTTTTCTAAACTCGAAATTTTACTTCATGCGCCACGCGTATAAAACACTGATTTCCAGTGAAGTTCAAATATACGTAAATTTCATAACATTTTAGTGTTAGTGCGTGGCGCATGAAGTAAAATTTGGAGTTTAGAAAAGCCCAGAAAATTTGTCTCGGGTCGCTGCGCGACCCTCGACAAATTTTCACGGGGCTTTTCTAAACTCGAAATTTTACTTCATGCTTAGTCTGGGCGTGGAAAACACTTGTTTAAAGTTTAAAATTGAACTTAAAAAAAAAACAGGGAATATCCGCAATTGTATCAAATCCATGGTATGTCATTATTTTTATAAAATCACATTACTTTTTCTCAATTATTTTAGCTGTTAATTTTCTGACATTTGTTGATTTTCAAAAGAGTTCAATTTGAATCTTGAAACGAATGTTTTCCACTCCCAGACTAAGTATGAAGTAAAATTTCGAGTTTAGAAAAGCCCCGTGAAAATTTGTCGAAAGTCGCGCAGCGACCCGAGACAATTTTTCTGGGCTTTTCTAAACTCTAAATGTTACTTCATGCGCCACGCGTACAAAACACAGATTTTAAGTGAAGTTCGAATATACATACATGTGACAATATTATAGTCTTTTATACGCGTAGCGCATGAAGTAATTTTGTAAATTTTCAGCGACCCTCGACAAACTTTCACGGGGCTTTTCTAAACTCGAAATTTTACTTCATGCTTAGTCTGGGAGTGGAAAACACTTGTTTAAAGCTTTAAAGTGAACTCTAAAAAAAATATGGAATATCCGCAATTGTTGTATCAATTCCATGGTATGTCATTATTTTTATAAAATCACATTATTTTTTCTAATTTTTCTTAACTTAGAGAAACGTAAAGTATAAAGTGTGAACATTATTAAATTTAGAATTTTTCCCTCTACAAAAAAGTGACATTTATTTTGTCTCTAAAATAAATAGGCAAGCCAATATTTGAACACTTTAAAATTAACATGCGATTTTCTATGTTGCGTCTGCCAAGTCAACACCCGGTATACACTCAATGCAAATACAGGGGATTTTTTTTTGAGTATTCATATCTTAATGTATACCGGGTGCTCGATAAAAAACGCCCAATGTAATAACTCCGTTATTTATTGTCCGATTTAATTGAACTTAAAACCAAAGTCAATGGCCGTTTAAATACTAAGAAATTACTTTAAAATATTTTTTTGATAATAACTTTATTGCTAAATAATATAATAGCCCACTTAAAATTTGTAAACGGCTGCCTGTAATTTTTTATTTTTATTACAATAGACCTTATTTTTCTAAATTCAGTAAGGCCCAAAATACTGTTTTTCAAAAATACTGTCGTAGAAAATAAACTGAAATAAATCTTCAATTAAAAATTATATACTGAATGACATTAGAAATGCAACACCTGGAAATAACCATTCTTCGTCAACAATTTTTTTTGTGCAAGTTTTATGTGTAAAAAGAATGCTATGATAAAAGTTGCAACCTTTAATCTTTAACATTTTTTTGGAAAAAAAAATCGTATCCATCAGTTTCATATTAAAATACGTTTAAATAGACGATTCAACAACTAATTTCATCAGTTTTTAAATTTAACTGCGTCGACAAGATGCCCAGAGTACGAAGGCCTAGACAATTTCGGCATTTAAGTGATTTTGATCGGGGTAGAATAGTTGGGTGGCGCGATGGTGGTGTTTCGTTCCGGGAAATTGCGCGTCGTTTAAACCGGAACGTATCCACTGCTACGCGAGTGTGGCAAGCATGGACTGAAGAAGGTCGAGAGTCGAGAATAAGGCCTCGTGGACAACCAAGGCGTACTACAGAGCGCCAGGATCGCCGACTGCGACTTATGGCTCTTAGGGACCGATTTTCCACAACTAGGCAGCTTGGTGACCAATGGTTTAATGAACACGGTAGACCAGTTAGTATGCGAACTCTTTATCGACGTATCAGGTCATTTGGGTTCATTTCATATCGCCCTCTGTTAGTCCTACTTTTAACTTATGCACACCGGCGGTAAAGATTGGAGTGGTGCACAGAACGCCAAGGGTGGAGGGAAGAATGGAACAGAGTCGTCTTCAGCGATGAATCGCGATTCACTTTAGGGATGCATGATGGTCGTAGACGGGTAAGGAGACGCCGTGAAGAAAGATCCACTATTGAGTTTGCTGTTGAAAGACATGTACACCGCACTGTAGGTGTAATGGTTTGGGGGGCTATTGCCCATGGCAGCCGATCACCTCTGGTGTTCATCCGCGGCAATATGACAGCAGCTCGTTACGTTAACGATGTCTTACAACCATATCTTGTACCATACCTAGAAGGGCTTGGAAACGTGTTGTTTCAACAAGATAACGCACGTCCTCACACAGCACATCTAACGAGGGACTTCTTGGAAGCTGGTGCCATAAATGTTCTACCTTGGCCGCCCAGATCTCCAGATTTAAACCCAATAGAACATGTCTGGGATATGCTAGGTCGGAGACTGACAAGCTTACCGAACCCTCCACAGACTCTGGCTGAGCTGCAGCAGAAAATTCAGGTTGCTTGGGACGAACTACCTCAGAAGGAAGTCGATCACCTCATCGAATCGATGCCCAGACGTGTTAATGAATGCTTTCGAAATGGAGGTCGCCAAACACATTATTAGGTGTAATATACTTGTTTGTTTTTTGTTTTGATTCAAATTGTTATCATGTATTAATTAACTTAAGACCTAATAAATAAAGATAAAATCAACTGCAAAAAGCCGTTATTTCTAGGTGTTGCATTTATAATGTCATTCAGTATATTTAAATAAAATTAAACTAGTGTGCTTTGGAAAAAATTCGAATGCATCAATTTTAAAAATTCGGACTTAATTTTGAACCAGTGTTTTGTACCCGTGGCGCATAAAGTAAAATTTCGAGTTTAAAAAAGCCCCGTGAGAATTTTCTACGCGGGGCTTTTTAAAACTCGAAATTTTACTTCATGCTTAGTCTGGGAGTGGAAAACACTCGATTATCATTAGACATTATTAATATTATAATAGTCTTCTTATGTGTGATTGACTTATTATTATATTTTTCTGGCATAGATATAAAACTAAAATCAACATACCGGGCATAATTGAATTCAGAAAAACAATATCTAATATAATAAAATAAGAAAGGTACCGGGCTTTCATTAATTCCCGAACCCCACGTGACCAAAAATAATAGGCAACCAAATGTACAAGGTGGTATGGCTCACACAAAAATTCCCTAGATTTAAAAATATTTATTCGCCGGCGTATTTTTATGACGACTGAAAATATTATATTTAAAATGATTAAAAAATAGGCTCATCTTCAAAAATGTAACTAATTTTTATTAATTTTTTCGTTGTAAATACCATTTTCGCAGTATTTGCTTATCCTAGTAAATTGACTCTGCAAAATAAATAGAAATAAAACTCAATGTTTCAGAATAATTAAACAATTTTTGCTTACCTGAAAATTCCGGGCGAATCTTGTAAGATCTCAAAGGTTGGTTTAACGATGCACCGCGCATAAACGTTTATGTCAAATTTGACTTTAGTAACGTTTGGTTACTTTTTTCAAAGCCTCCAACGTACAAATACAATCATTTACGCGGCAATTTTAAATTTAGTCACGTGGGGTTCGGGAATTAATGAAAGCCCTGTATATGCAGCCATTTAAAAATTTAAAGTAGACTATTATTTAGAATAGAAGTTAATTTTCAAAAAAAAAATATAATTATTGTCAATTTATAGTAATAAAACGGCCATTAAGTTTGTTTTTTAGTCCAATAAAATTGGTTAATAAATAACAGAGTTATGACTTTGGGTGTTCTTTATCGAAGACCCGGTATACTGTACACGGTCACCCAAATTCGATGTATTAAATCTTCTATTAAAAATTATATTTTTTAAAAATTAAACTAGTGTGCCTTGGAAAAAAAAAATCGAATGTATCAATTTTAAAAATTCGGACTTAACTTTGAACCAGTGTTTTATATCCGTGGCGCATGAATTAAATTTCGAGTTTAGAAAAGCCCCGTGAAAGTTTGTGACAAATTTTCTACGCAGTGCTTTTTTAAACTCGAAATTTAACTTCATGCTTAGTATGTGAGTGGAGTGAAAAAAAGCCCGCAAGCCTTACAACAGGGCCAAGAACAACAAGAGAAAACTAGACTGGGATGTTTACAAGGATAACCTTCGCATCTACAGAGAAGTCCGTGCAGGACAAAGACAAGCCTGGAGGAAATACTGTGAGGACATAGAGTCCACTAGCATTGCCGCCAGACTCAAAAAGTACTCTCTAAGGATCCCCACTACCTTGAGAGCATAAGAAAAGAAGATGGAGAACTAACATTAAACGAAAAGGAGACCCTCCAACAAATGCTACAAACGCACTTCCCCGGGTGCGAAACACTAGACGTTGATGCACACGATGTCAAGCAAGCTATGAATATAGTTACAAACCAAAACATAACATGGGCAATTAAATCATTCAAACCATACAAGTCCCCAGGACTTGCTCGGGGCCATCTACCGTGGCTGCCTGGAGCTCAGTTACGTACCCAGGTCCTAGAGAATGGTAACAGTAGTGTTTATTTCCAAACCCTGCAGGAATGACTACACGAACGCAACATCATTCAGACCGATCAGCTTATCCTCGTTTATGATAAAAACGCTAGAGAAGCTATGTGATCGCTACATTAGGGATACAATTCTCAAGACCAAACCTATACACCCAAACCAACACGCCTACACACCAGGCAAAAGCACTGAATCTGCCCTACACCTGGCGGTCTCAAGGATTGAACAGGCACTGGCAAACAAAATGACCACACTCGGAACTTTTATTAATATCGAAGGAGCCTTTGACAAAGCATCCTTCCAAAACATACACAAGGCACTCAATCAATCAGGTGTCGATAAAATGCTCTGCAGCTGGATAGGAACTATGCTACACAGCAGACAAATCACAGCATCTCTTGCAGATGTCACGCTAAAGGCAACAGTCACCAGAGGCTGTCCGCGGGGCGGAGTCCTATCACCACTTCTGTGGACACTACTGGTGAATGAACTGATAATGAAAACTAAACATCCAAGGATTCTATGCGGTGGGATACGCGGATGACATACAGTATTTTTCACGAATGTTGGCAGTCACGTCATCAATTTATGTACGTATCAAAGACAAGCAGTTATTCTACCATTTTATACTATTATATGCGCATCACATAGTAAATAATAGAAACGTATGTCTTGTGACTCCTGATACAAGTACCGACAACAGTGCTCACCGTTTGGAAACGTAAGGCGATGCATTAGACAACGACGCCATTATAGTGCTTGTCTACCCCAGCACAACGCTTCCCAGAAACGTCAGTAGCATCACTATCCGTTCCAAGTTTTTAAGTATTTCTGTTTGTTTTAGTTTTTTTGTGAGTTTTTCGTGTTTTTTCATAGTGTAAGTACGTGTAGAATTAATTGTGTTGTGATTAGATCTAGTTTTTTATAACCATAAACTCAAAATGCCTGAAAAAAGACTTACTGAAGTAGCCCGAGATAGGATTATTAAAGTAATGGACTACTTCAACCAGGAAAAATGCAATGGAGGTCCCCTTTTACCTTTAGATGCAGTCTACGAGGTGAATTGTTAAAATAAGGAGAACTGTCGGTGAGGGAAAGCGCTTCGTTATTTTGCATGCTGGTCAGAGTACAGGTTTTGTGGAGAATGCTTCCCTTATTTATGCAACAACTTCAAAACTTGCAGACTGGTTATGGATGCACCTTACCACAGCGTATTCGTAGAAAAGCACCCCAAAATTTCTTGGACGAAGGCACAAATCACACATTGGCTATAAGATAGCAATAAACCTGTGGAAGTAACAAGTTCAAGGCGGAACTGTTAGCCCTAGCCAAACGATATGCTAGACCTAACAGATATGTGGTAGACGAATATCTGCTCGAATATGGCCATGAAATATGAGTTTGTTAACTAGAAGACGTAAAATAAAATTTTTGAGTGAAGTAATGTTATTGTCATAATCATTACCCAAGGTGCAAACCATCAACCCATTTTTATTAGAAAAACATTTTCTGACATTTGTCGGATTAGCGAGTCAAAACAAAATCACCAAACGTCATCAGTATCCTAACGCGATAATACGAAATGTTTTAAAATTTTTACAAAATAGCAAATTTCTCAAAAAACTGTTGGAAGGATATGGCAACAACCCAGTATCAATAAGAAGGAAATTTAATTTCGCATCAGATAAAGTGTCACAAGATAGATAGTTCCATTTTAAAAAATTAAGTTATGCATGTTTGAAGTACTGAAGAATACCGTCGACGGACTCGGTTCAGTTTAGAAAATCTGACTAATAGCAAAAACTTAAACAAATACTACATTTCTTCCCGAATCCAAAACTGTAAGCCGCACAACTCTGACTTATTTCGTTTTGAAATAATTGTTAATGGCGTGGGGCTATGAAATCGTTAAACTTATAAAAAAAAAATGAAATAACTCGAAAACGGTTCAACTGAGACCCAATGTTGTGTGAATAAACTCATGTTTATTCTTAACGAGCAATCCAAAATGTAAAAATATATAGGGTGTTCTATTTAAAATAAGGAAGTTGGTGTTTACTTCCGGTATAACCGCAAGGCCGCAATAATAATAATTTTTAGCAATAATTTTGGGTTATGAAAAACTTGATTCTGAACAACTTTTATTTGAAACTTTTTTTGCTATTTTCAACGATACGCCCACTATAGACCGATTTCCGCTTAGTGACTCACTCTGTAGATAGGAGGGTCTGTGTTTCTTTTTTGGGACTAAAAAAACCGTAAATTTCGTATGAACATTTCTATAGAATTTTGTTTAAAATCGCGATTTTCAAGAAATGTTAGTTCAAGCTGGGTGTTTTAAAAATGTTTACTGGGGAAAATTAACAACCCTTATTGTTTTTATTATCAATTGAAAAGTCTGTACAATTTTTCAATTCTTTATAAATCTTAAAAAAAATTCGTAATTTTTGTTTGAACATTTTTATACAATTTTGTTTGGAATCGCGATTTTTAAGAATTTTTTATTCAAACTGGATGCCTTAGGATTTTTTTTCTGGGGAAAATTAATACCCCAGATTGTTTTTAATATCGATAGGAGGGTCTGTGTTTTTTTCTGAGAATAAAAATAACCGTAACATTTTTATGGAATTTTGTTTAGAATCGCGATTTTCAATAAATTTTAATTTAAATTGGGTGTTTTAAAAATTTTACCTGGGAAAATAAACAACCCTAATTGATTTTAATATTAATAGGAAAAAACTAAAAAAAAAAACAAAACTAGAAGACGTAAAATAAAACCATCAACCCATTCTTATTAGAAAAAACATTTTCTGACATTTGTCGGACTAGCGAGTCAAAACAAAATCACCAAACGTCATCAGTATCCTAACGCGATAATACGAAATGTACTAAAATTTTTACAAAATAGCAAATTTCTCAAAAAATGTTGGAAGGATATGGCAATAAAAAGAAAATTTAATTTCACATCAGATAAAGTGTCACAAGATAGATGGTTCCATTTAAAAAAATTAAGTTATGCTGATTTTTAAGAATTTTTTATTCAAACTGGATGCCTTAGGATTTTTTTTCTGGGAAAATTAATACCCCAGATTGTTTTTAATATCGATAGGAGGTTCTGTGTTTTTTTTTTTGAGAATCAAAATAACCGTAACATTTTTATGGAATTTTGTTTAGAATCGCGATTTTCAATAAATTTTCAATAAACTTTTATTTAAATTGGGTGTTTTAAAAATTTTAACTGGGGAAAATAAACAACCCTAATTGATTTTAATATTAATAGGAAAGTCTGTAATTTAAAAAAAAAAATAAAAATATTAAAAAGAAGTAATTTTCGTTTGAACATTTTTATGGAATTTTGTTTAGATCGCGATTTTCAAGAAATTTTAATTCAAGCTGGGTATTTTAGATATGTTTACTGGGGAAAATATATACAACCCTAATTGTTTTGAATATCAATAAGAAAATCTGTAAATTTGTAGAATTTTTTTTTTTTTTTTTTAAAAAGTCGTAACTTTTGTTTAAACATTTTTATAGAGTTTTGTTTTGAATTGCGATTCTTAAATTTTTTTTATTTAAGCTAGGTGCTTAAATAGAAATTAGAAATTCTTTTCTGGAGAAAATTAATACCCCAGATTGTTTCTAATATCGATGGGAACGTCTGTAACTATTTTGAAAATTAAAAAAAAAAAAGAATTTCAAAATCGTCGATTTTGTTAGAAGAAAATCGCATGTGCATTTTTTGAAAATTCGAAATATCAAAATTGAATTTGTGTTCAGTATTCCGGCACTAGAGACGCGTTTCGGACTTCAAGGTCCTCGTCAGTGTGGTCCCGACCCAGTGCTGAGGAATAGTGAACATTTCTGACTATATCAAGCTAATATGTGAAAACTATTAATAGATTCGATAGCTAACGCCATCTAATGCTCCATATTGGCATCGTCAATGACACGAATGCACAAAGTGCATATACAGGTCACTATTTCGTCCATGAATGAGCTAAACTCTGTTTGTGAAACCAGAAAACAAATATCGAAATTAAATTTGTGTTCTGTATTCCGGCACCAGATTTCCACAGACGGGTTTTGGACTTCAAGGTCCTCGTCAGTGTGGTCCCGACCCAGTTCTGAAGACCTTGAAGTCCGAAACGTGTCTGTGGGTATCTGGTGGCAGAATACTGAACACAAATTCAACTTACAAGTTAAAACGCAATGTGGTATTAATCAAACTTTTTTATTTAACACCTCCCTGGGTGGCAATTGGCTAGCTGCTCATCCGCGATAGCGAATGGAGAAAAAAAGTGTCTCCCTAATAAAATTCTCGGAGGAAAGATAGGAGGAACACGGGTTCAATTTACAAGGCAACATAATGGTGCACACATCGCGCGTATTATACTTTAAAATGAGGTCTGATGGAGATCCGTCCTCATACATGGCGTACGAGCGCGCCGGGTCCATACATTATGGGAAAAGGGCCGCACAGGGTCTGCGGCTCTGGTAATTTGAAAATAATGACTTTATTATCAGTGTTGTGCGAACGCTTAGCTGTGGCGGAGCGGAGATTATCTGGTCGACGGTGATACAACTAAAGCAAACAGTTTCACACAGGGTGTCAACAGAGGGGTAGAGTTTTGATGTATCAGTACATATATGATGTGGTTAAGGGGCGAAGATATATAATTAATTATAATTTTTGCTACAATATTTAAGACTGACTTAAACTCGTTCAAGTTAGAAACATTTTATGAAAATCATGATAATATACTGAATTTATCTGTAAGTAAGAAATCCACAAACGTACCCATCCATTCAAAAGATCAATCTGCATATTATTAGGACGTCTGCGGATGTGTCGGATGCAGAGGATGTAAGGATGTAAGAAAGGGAAAGAAGAGTGTCCTGGCGCAGTGTGTCTAAGCCGGGAGCGATTCAATTTGCCGGTCCCTTGGCCACCAGCGGCGGCGAACTCCTCATTAGACGCTCCATTACTCCAAGAGAAACAAATTACTCTAAATGCTCCCTCCTCCCGTTGCGCCTTGAAAAATAGCTTTATGATAATATCGGATTCCGATATCCGATCGTCCGCTATCCCCCCGGATCCGGCCTCTTCCCCGGCGATCATGTCACATTTATCCGCCACTTTTATCGACAGCGCCTTACAAGCTGCAATCAAAAATAATAGATGGCGAAGAGGTTGTCAGGGTTTATTACACCTATTTCTTACGGGAATCGTAATGACAATATGTTTATGTCATTAAAAGATGTAATATTATAAGCATATACCGTTCGTTCGTTTTATCGTTCTCGTAAACAATTTCGCCATAACTTTGTTAATAAGAAAGATGGAAAATGTTAATGTTTATAAAGGGTATCCCATTTTCAAGATACGACATTGAAGTTCAATTTTTTTTATGGGTGGGGCATTTAACGTGTTTTTCGCAAATATTTCGAAAACAAAAACATTTTACATAGAAATGACCTAAGTGAAAAAAATCGTACAGAAGGGGGCCATAATTATGTAATATTGTTAATGGATTTCGATAGCTAACGCCATCTAATGCTTCATAGTGGCATCGTCAGTGACACGAATGCACAAAGTGCATATACAGGTCACTGTTTCATCCACGAACGAGCAGAACTCTGTTTGTGAAACCAGAAAACAAATATCAGAATTGAATTTGTGTTCAGTATTCCGGCACCAGATACCCACAGACGCGTTTCGGACTTCAAGGTCCTCTTCACTGTGGTCCCGACCCAGTGCGTAGGAATACTGAACATTTCTGACTATTTCAAGCCAATATGTGACCTGTATATGCACTTTGTGAATTCGTTTCACTGACGATGCCACTATGAAGCATTAGATCTCGTTAGCTATCGAAATCCATTAATAGTTTTCACATATTGGCTTGAAATAGTCAGAAATGTTCAGTATTCCTCAGCACTGGGTCGGGACCACACTGAAGAGGACCTTGAAGTCCGAAACGCGTCTGTGGGTATCTGGTGTCGGAATACTGAACACAAATTCAATTTTGATATTTGTTTTCTGGTTTCACAAACAGAGTTCTGCTCGTTCGTGGACGAAACAGTGACCTGTATATGCACTTTGTGCATTCGTGTCACTGACGATGCCACTATGAAGCATTAGATGGCGTTAGCTATCGAAATCCATTAATAGTTTTCACATATTGGCTTGAAATAGTCAGAAATGTTCAATATTCCTCACCACTGGGTCAGGACCACACTGAAGAGGACCTTGAAGTCCGAAACGCGTCTGTGGGTATCTGGTGCCGGAATACTGAACACAAATTCAATTATGTAATATTGGTTTTCTCATAGATGACGCTGTTGTCGCTAAAACAATGCCAACACAATTTTTTTAACGAGGACCCCTATATTTGATTGTAAATTCAGATTTCTCATAAAAAAATTAAAATAATTCATTCAACTCATTTTTTTGTCAGCCTGATAGATGGCGCTGTAATCGCGAAAAATGATAATGCGTTCGGATGTTGGTGTGATTTGCAGGTAGATTCAATCTAAGATATATTGGCTGAAAAATCAAAGACAGGCAGAAGCCTCTCTCCAGGTCGATCAAATCGATGTCCGACCTGGAGGCCATCTTGTAGAAATCTGGAAGAGGAAGGCTGGTCAGAAGGGGCAAATTGTGTACAGGGTGGCCCAAATCGCATGTTACTATAGGGAATCTCGGTTATTAGAAGAGATAGAAAAAAATCGATGGCGCATCCTCGAGCTCTTTTTTCGAGACAAACTCAATGTTGAAAACAAGAAACGATAGCTAATTTCTGTTTTCGACATTGAGTTTTCCTCGAGAAAAGAGCTCGAGGATGCGCCATCGATTTTTTTCTATCTCTTCTAATAACCGAGATTCCCTATAGTAACATCCAATTTGGGCCACCCTGTACATTTGTCTCAAGAGTGCGCGTTCTATTTTACTTACTTGAAATCATCTCTAGAGCAGGTGTTAAAAATGACGGCCATTCACTTCCAGACATTTTATGACCCTATTTTCAAATTATGTCAGGGCAGATTTTCCTTGTCATGTCACAGGATTGTGAATATTTAATAATATTTTGAAAACGGAATCAGGGATATTAGTGGGTCGTGGGCAAAATGAACGTATCCGAAGTCGGTGTCTGACAAAAACTTACCGTTTGGTCACAATTCGCATTCAAAGTTTCAATTTTGAGGTTATAATTGATCCGATTTTCGACAAAATAAGCACATTACGAGTATAAATCGCACACATGATGAAATTAAAACCTTAAAATTAGAACTTTGAATGCGAATTGTGACTAAACGGTAAGTTTTTCTTAGATAGCGACTTCGGATTTATTTATTTTGCCCATGTTTACCCCAAGGTACGTCGATGGGCGTAACACATATGTGTTACAAGGTATGACAGAATTGAACCTTTCCATGTTTTTCCCTACCCCTTCCTCTGCAGGCCGCAGTTCGTGCGAGGAGAACAATGACGTTGTATTTGGCTACGTTTTTGAGTATTTCATAACCTCTCTCTCCGGTTTCGCTGTACTTTCATAGATAGTTTTTTTAACATTTAGTGTTAAAAATAAGTGTTATTAAAATAAGACTTTGTGTTAGTGTTAAGAGTAATTGAAATAATAGTTTGTGTTACGTGTAATTAAATTAAAAAAATATGTTGACGTTGAATGGGTTATATTAAGTACATATTTGAAACAAAGATTATTTATAAGAATTAGTTATTTAAATTACTAATATTAAGTTTTTAAAAATAACAAAGATTTTAAGAGCAAAATCTTTCTGATAAAATAAAATTTAATAAATAAATAAAATTATTAACATGTTTTAAATATTAATTTCCCCTTTTCACACCTTCATTAAATAATTAAATATGTATTTACATTTTATACAGGATTTTTTTCTTTAAAGTTTACGTATTTCAAATTCAGACTATTATCGGTAAATGTTTCTTTTAAAGTTCCATTTGAAGCTTTAAACAAATGTTTTCCACTCCCAGACTAAGCATGAAGTAAAATTTCGAGTTTAGAAAAGCCCCGTGAAAATTTGTCGAGGGTCGCGCAGCGACCCGAGACAAATTTTCTGGGCTTTTCTAAACTCGAAATTTTACTTCATGCGCCACGCGTATAAAACACAGATTTCAAGCGAAGTTCGAATATACATAATTTTAGTGTTTTATATGCGTGGCGCATGAAGTAAAATTTCGAGTTTAGAAAAGCCCCGTGAAAAGGGGCAGAAGCTGTAAATTTTCTGACATTCGCTGTTTTTAAAAAGAGTTCAATTTCAAGCTTTAAACGAGTGTTATCCACTCCCAGACTAAGCATGAAGTAAAATTTCGAGTTTAGAAAAGCCCCGTGAAAATTTGTCGAGGGTCGCGCAGCGACCCGAGACAAATTTTCTGGGCTTTTCTAAACTCGAAATTTTACTTCATGCGCCACGCATATAAAACACTAAAATATTGTGAAATTTATGTATATTCGAACTTCGCATGAAATCTGTGTTTTATACGCGTGGCGCATGAAGTAAAATTTCGAGTTTAGAAAAGCCCCGTGAAAATTTGTCTCGGGGCGCTGCGCGACCCTCGACAAATTTTCACGGGGCTTTTCTAAACTCGAAATTTTACTTACTGGCATTGTTTTAGCGACAACAGCGCCATCTATCGGTAAATGTTTTTTTTAAAGTTCCATTTGAAGCTTTAAACAAATGTTTTCCACTCCCAGACTAAGCATGAAGTAAAATTTCGAGTTTAGAAAAGACCCGTGAAAAGGGGCATAAGCTGTAAATTTTCTGACATTCGCTGTTTTTAAAAAGAGTTCAATTTCAAGCTTTAAACGAGTGTTATCCACTCCCAGACTAAGCATGAAGTAAAATTTCGAGTTTAGAAAAGCCCCGTGAAAATTTGTCGAGGGTCGCGCAGCGACCCGAGACAAATTTTCTGGGCTTTTCTAAACTCGAAATTTTACTTCATGCGCCACGCATATAAAACACTAAAATATTGTGAAATTTATGTATATTCGAACTTCGCTTGAAATCTGTGTTTTATACGCGTGGCGCATGAAGTAAAATTTCGAGTTTAGAAAAGCCCAGAAAATTTGTCTCGGGTCGCTGCGCGACCCTCGACAAATTTTCACGGGACTTTTCTAAACTTGAAATTTTACTTCATGCTTAGTCTGGGAGTGGACAACACTCGTTTAAAGCTTGAAATTGAACTCTTTTTAAAAACAGCGAATGTCAGAAAATTTACAGCTTATGCACGTTTACCTAAAGTTTACCATGAAGTAATCACATTTAAATTCAGCTCGTATTTGTGACGTAAGCGATCTCTACCCTCACTCCAAAATCGTCGATTCTGTCGATCCTTCTTACCGTATACTCGACCGTCCTTGGTTTACCCCCGAATCCGTGACACGATAAGGAACAATTTCCAAGAAATTATCCACAAAACATGCAATATTGCCCAAACTCCAGTTCTTTTTAATAAAGTAAAATGATACAATTTTTAATCGTGAAAATGTTAATTCTGCTTGTTATTTGTACGTGCTGACACTTAAAACAAGCGTTTCATTCTAAGACACCAGAACATCTTTATTGTTTCACCTGTCTCGACTACAGCGTCATCTATCAGGCTGACAAAAAAATAAGTTAAGTAAATTATTCTTATTTTTTAAGAGGAATCCGAAACTGTAAAAAATAGGGGTTCCCATTAAAAAAAAAAAATGAGTTGACCTTGTTTTAGCGACAACAGCGCCACCTGTGAGAAAACCAATATTACATAATTACGGCCCCCTTCTATACGATTATTTTTTACTCAGGTCATTTCTGCGCAAAATGCTTTGTTTTTGAAATATTTGCGAAAAACACGTTAAATGCCCTGCCCTGTATGGTTGCCATAAAAAATGAACTTCAATGTCGTATCTTGAAAATGGGACACTCTATATAAACGGTAATATGTTTGTGGTGTTTATTATTTGTTATATACAGGGTGGGGCCTGTATATAACTTTACATCAGTTTATCAATAAACATATAATTTATGTTTAAACTTTTAAAAAGATCCGTGAAGCGTCAAATCCCACAAAAAAAAAACAACGTTAAGCGTTTGTTTTACGCACAATTTTTAAGCTTCGAAAACATTTTAAAACTCAAATTAAAACTTATTCAATCCTCTATCATACACTTTTTCAATTAATAGTATACGATGAGGATTTTACAAATCAGAGCGATTTGAATGAGGCAAATGATAAAGTCGTAACAGTGAGTATTTTAATAAAAACAATGTTAAAAAATTAATCCCAAGAGAAAATAAAAAAAGCTAAACATAAGGTTATGAAGAATGAAAGAGGCTTTAATTTAAGTTATTTTACGTTTTTGTAACTTGAACTATAAACAGTCAAAGTTAACATTTTGTTTTGAATCGCGATTTTCAAGAAATTTTAAAATATAAAATAAAATAAAATATAATAAAATATTTGGAAAATTCTCAACGAGACAAAGAATGTTTGCATATAAAATAAACTAAAGTTGATATGTTGAAGTGAAATAAAAAGAAAATTAGGACAAAATACGAGTTGATAAAATATGCAGAATCAACAGACTGTATAGGTAACAGTTTTTAAGCCTTAGTTATTAGATTTAAGTTAGTTTTAGGTTTTATACCTTAACTATTGTAATTCATGTTTATATTTATGTATTTTTGTAGCGGTGTATTTTAAAAAAATCGTAAATTTCTTATGAACATTTTTATGGAATTTTGTTTAAAACCGCGATTTACAAGAAATTTTAATTTAAGCTGGGTGTTTTGAGAATTTTTTTCTGAAGAAAATAAACAACCCTAATTGTTTTTAATATCGATGGGAAAGTCTGTGAATCTTTTAACATTTTTTATAAATTTGAAAAAAGGCGTAATTTTTGTTCGAAAATTTGTATGGATTTTTGTTTTGAATCGTGATTTTTAAGAATTGTTTATTTAAGCTGGGTGCTTTAAGCATTCTTTTTTGAGATAAACTAATACCCCAGATTGTTTCTAATATTGATAAGAACGTCTGTAATTTTTTTTAAATTAAAAAAAGAATTTCTAATCGTCGATTTTGTTAGAAGCAAATCGGAGGTGCATTTTTATTTTTTTTTAATTCTCACGAGTGCTGTCCACTCCCAGGTTAAGCATGAAGTAAAATTTCGAGTTTAGAAAAGCCTGAAAATATAGTTTGGTCGCGTAGCGCGAAGCGCGGAGCGGCCAAACCAAATTTTCAGGCTTTTCTAAACTCGAAATTTTACTTCATGCGCCATGCGTACTAAACACTGATGTGATGTGATGTTCAGAATACACAATTTTAGCATACTGCTTTAGTAGAATATTTTGAACTTCACCTAAAATCAGTGTCTTATACGCGTGGCGCATGAAGTAAAATTTCGAGTTCAGATAAGCCTGAAAATTTGGTTTGGTCGCGTAGCGCGAAGCGAAATTTTACTTCATGCTTAACCTTGGAGTGGACAACACTCGTGAGAGTTAAAATAAATGAAAATGAACATCCGATTTCATTCTAACAAAATCGACGATTAGACATTCTTTTTTTAATTTTCAAAAAAATTATACACGTTCTCATCAATATTAGAAACAATCTGGGGTATTAGTTTACCCCAAAAAAGGATTTCTAAAGCACCCAGGTTGAATAAAAACGTCTTAAATGTCGCGATTCCAAACAAAATCCACCCTGACCGTACCAGGAAGCAAATGGACTACTTCAAAAAAATAAAACATCAACTCATTGAAAGGCAATCCAATGGTGAAGAAAATCTTGTTATCAAATTTAAAAACGACATTCCCTATATCACAACGGCAAAACCAACACCAAATACTACAAAAAACTTACAATCTTCTACCAAAACTGTGGCGGCATCAGAACCAAATTAAATAACCGTATGCTTGCAGCTTATAGGAACGACCATGATATAATAATTCTGACTGAAACATGGTTATATAGTGATATATCTAATGCTCAATTGCAGCTAACCAATTATAATGTATTGAGAACAAATCGCACGGTCTCTGGCAATATTAGAGGCGGAGGTATATTAATCGCAATAAAAAAATGTTCACAGTCTTCTCTTATTACATGTAACTCAATAATTGAGCATATTTTCGTAATGTTAAAACTTCCTAATTTAAATATCTTAATCGGTGGCGTTTATATTGTTCCGGGATCGGCTATAGATAATTATGCCAATCACACAATACAATTGGAAAACTTGTTGGATTAACATACTAATGCTAAAGCGATTATTTGTGGTGACTACAATCTACCTACATTAAAACGGAACAAAGACGGGGTAATTCTTCATACCATTAATTCTTCTGATATTAGAGTTAACACGATCATTAATAGTTATAACTTTTTAAACATACCTCAAATAAACACTATTCCAAACTCCAGGGGAGTATTCCTGGATTTGATTTTTACAAATATTTCTGGCTCTCAAGTTTGTCTCTCCGATGACCCTTTATTGAATCTGAGTGAACACCATTCCGCCTATGAGATATTACTATCACACTCAAACTACACGAAACTACACACCACTAAACGCATATACTTATACCATCTTGCTAATTATGATGCCCTTAACACCTATTTCAATTCATTTTTTTACTCTGATGTATGGCTAAGTTTGTTAAAAGATACGAATATAAATATCATTGTTGACAAGTTTTATGATGTATTGCATACTGGCATAAACTCTTATATACCATCCAAATTCATAACGCTTTCGGATACAAGTTACCCAAAATGGATGTCAAACGCTCTCAAAGAAACAATTCGCCGTAAAAAAGAAGCACACAAGCGCTTCAAGCAGACGGGCTTATTGACTACACACATTTCTCCATATTACGCAAAGAATGTAAATCTAAATCTATATCTTGCTACAACGATTACTTATCTGTTGTTGAAAGCAAAATTACTCACGACCCTTCGGGATTCTGGAAATATGTTAGAAATCAAAATAACGAGAACGTCATTCCTTCTCTAATGGAGTACGCAAACAACACTGCTTCAGATGGCGAACACATTGCCAATTTGTTTGCAGATTTTTTTTCGACAGTATATACAACCGATAACACTCAGTCCCCAACTCGTAGTAATGATCACCATGATCAATCTGTAAATGATATTAAAATTTGTGTCTCCAAGTCAGACGTGTTTAATCATATCTCAAAACTCAAATTAAGCAAACACGCTGTACCAGACGGAATCTCGAACTATATCCTAGTAAACTGCATCTACTCTTTATCCAGTCCCATTTATGATCTAATGTCGAAGTCACTTCAGATAGGAATTTTCCCGGAAAGGTGGAAATTAAGTTATGTGTTGCCAATATATAAGTCTGGGGCGCGTAATCTAGTTTCAAATTATAGAGGTGTCTGCATTCAAGCAGCAATTCCCAAAATTCTCGATTCTTTAGTTGCAAATCAATTAGCATACATGTCTTCTCATATTTTTGCCTCACAACAGCATGGTTTCATTGCAAAACGATCTACTGTAACGAATCTCCTCTGCTTTAGACATTATCTGTCCGAATCAATAGACCAAAATGTTCAGGTTGATGCGATATACACCGATTTCGCTTAAGCGTTTGATAGTGTCAATCATCGCATTCTCTTGGACAAATTAGAAGGCCTCGGTTTTAATACCTTAATACTTGCATGGCTTAGTTCATTCTTAGTAAAACGTACACAAAGGGTATGTATTAACAACTTCGTTTCAGACACAATCGATGTATCTTCTGGGGTCACACAGGGCTCTCGTTGTGGTCCTATTTTGTTTTTACTATTTATCAATGATATCCAGTATGTAATTAAGAATTGTAACTTTCTGATGTTTGCTGACGATTTAAAATTGTTTAGAAGGGTAGAAACAACTCAGGACTGCAAACTTATTCAAGAAGACACCAACAACATAAATTATTGGTGTGTACGTAACCAACTTTTATTAAATATAAATATATGTTACGTGATATAATTCTCCCGAAAGTTAACGAAATTTGCTTATACCTACTCTATTGATAGTTCCTCCATTACGCGTGTATCTGAAGTCAAGGATTTGGGAGTTTTGTTTGATGAAGGCTTATCTTTTAAAACACAAATAGCAAAAATCCGCAATAAAGCTTCGAAAATGTGGGGATTTGTCTGGCATGTTGGGAAACAATTTAATGTAAAGTGTTTGAAAACTTTGTATTGTTCCTTAGTTCGTTGTCATCTAGAGTATGCTTGAGTAATATGGTCACCCTATACTATCGCAGACTGCAAATCGCTGGAAATTATCCAAAATAAATTTCTCAGAATAATGGAGCACAAACTAGACAGGACACATAGTCCAGGGAATTACACTGACATAAAGGACCTGTTACAGATGCATACTCTGGAACCCCGCAGACGGATCAACGATCTGAGTACTCTGCATAGCCTCATAAACGGCTCCATTGATTGTCCAGATATTTTAAAATATCTGGATTTTTACTTTTTCGCCAACAGCCGTTTATTACGATCAAGACCGCTATTTCGCGAACGAAAAATCTCCTCGAACTTTGGTCGCAACAACTCCATTGATCGTATAATGAGACTCGCTAATTTATATAACAACTGTGAATGGTTTGATATATTTAACAGTCCTCTAAGGAGTTTTAGATTTGGTACCATGCAAAATATTTTAGGATAATAAATCAATTTCATTATTAGTTTTCCTTATGTTATTATTGTTTTTAGATTTTGTTATTTCTATATAGAATAATTGCTGTAATTATTACCACCATTTATTAAATTTTAGTTATTAATGTTAATACGTTTTATCAATTTTTAAATATTATTGTTATTATTTTGTACATATTCTTTGTAAAAAGGGTTTCCCGTGAGAAAATAAATAAATAAATAAATAAATAAAATTCCATAAAAATGTTCGAACGATAACTAAGACTTTCTTTTTTATTTATAAAAATTCGTAAAACATTCACAGACTTTCCCATCAAAATTTTCAGGTTATTTTAAACTGGAAATTTTACTTCATGCTTAATCTGGGAGTGGAAAACACTCGTTTATGACTTAAAATTAAATTATTTTTAAAAACAAACGATTTCCGGAAAAATTACAGCTCATGCATATATGTGTGTACATTTAAAAAAAAATCCCAGTTTATTTACCAAATTTTAGCATCAGTAAATGCTAAGAGGTTAAATTTAATAATACAGATAGAAATTCAAAATAAAAAATTAACATGGGAATTTCCTACAATGCGTATTAGATGAAATGGTGAATGTGCCGGGTCGCATATTTAACCATTACGTATGAAAAATCTTTGCTGATTATTAAAATGCTTTTAAAACTGCCAACATCGAAATTTTAACATAAAACTAAAATATTTATTTGTGGTAAAGTGAACCAAAATATCTGTGCATTTTAACATAGTTAGATAAAATTAGTAAAACAATGAAATTATATCGTTACATTAATTATATACATGTACGTGTATATTTGTAACTACTCGTCGTTTTTACTTTACATAATTTTGAGATATATTTTGACTGAAAATGACAGTCAAAATTTATAAAAGACAGTCATTTGATTATAGCTATTTTCACGATCTTTGTGATTTTCACCTTTTATCTTTATTTTCATTCAATTTAATGTTCTGCGATTCTCAATATTTTAGTCTATTTAGATATTTTGTTAAATTTTAAGATTTTTATCAATTTACTAAATATTTATGACTTTTGTCTGTCTTCCATCAATTTAATTACAGATTGATGATTTTCGTCACTGTCATAAGATGTATAAGTTTTCAATATTTGGAGATTTAGCAATCTTCAAGATTTTCTTCAATATTGTCAAATTTGATCGTTCCTTCTTGTCAATTTCTAACAAAACCAAAAAAATATTGTTGGCATTTCAAAATTACACAGTAAAATGCTATAAAAAAATAACTTACACATTCATAATTTCTCTTGGTGTAAGAAACTGGAACCAAAAATACCGAAAATAGTTTGGGAATCACTGCTCTAAATGTTTAGGTCTTAAACTATTTCGGTCATTTGACAAAATGATTAAGTATAGTTTTGGGCTTTAATAAAGTTAAATATGATTTCATATAAGTTTATTTGAAGCCTTAGCAAACATGATAATTACAACACCATAGTATCATACGAATAAACTATCTAAATATTTAACTATTTTGGTCATTTGACAAAATGATTGACTATAGCTTTAGGCTTTAATAAAGCTAAACATGATTTCATCTAAGTTTATTTAAAGCCTTAGAAAACTTGATAATTACAACACCATAGTATCATAATAATAAACTAACTAAAGATTTAGTTTAGAAGTAATTAAGAACGTCTCTTTCGCATTGTGGGCAAACCCTATTGAGTCTAGGTATTTAACGTTTGCCATCAGCAGGAACATTTCGCAATTAAAATGTAGTTACTAATTGGACGACTTGTAGACACAGCGAGGTATTCTGAATAAGTTGCTTCTGTGTGATAGGAAAGCTCGCTTGATGTACCCCGAATGGTCTACATCAAACAGGTCACCCGAACGGGGGGTTGAAGAGAGGAAAGGGGATAGCGAACATGGAAAGCAGATAAAGTTGGCAATTATCATCTTCACGACAATATAAACGGCCTGTATAACTCGAACTAATTATAAGTCTTCGGTTCGATTCCCGTCTCGGAGGAGGACACAATGGTGTAGTAGCAGGAGTGGGCGGGAGCGAATGGTAAGCGAGAGAGTGGGAGGGGGATAGGGAAGCAGGACGTGGTTAACTAACCGTGGCGAGCTTATCCTAATTACCGCCGTAATTAGTATAGCGCTGGTGTCGCCACCGCACGATGCTCTTTTGTCACCGACACTCGCCGTTGCTAGGAAACGGTCCGTTGTTGTAGCGCTTGATTCGTCCGCGCGTTTTATAGATTTTTGGATGGCTGCCTTTTTTGACGGTGTAATTAATTATCTTTTCGGGACTGCCTTCGGATACATAATGGGCTCGGGTTCGGTCCCTCTCCTCGGCGCACTAATTATTTAACGGAAACTCTAGGGAATTGCCGGTGTACAAGCATTTTCGGTAGTCGCGCTCATCGGTTTCGCTCGGCAACTTATCTGCCAGCCGAGCATCCTCCGCGTTTATAATTCCCCGCCAATTACCGCACTCTATTACTTCCACTCTAATGTTCATCAATTTTACATACCCACTTTCAACTTCAACACACAATCCGACTATAGAACGTTTGATAATGACACTTTCAATCTTTAATATCACAAATATTAGGAAAACTTCTGAGATAACGAACAATTTGAATAAGCATACAAAATTCCATAACAATAGTTCGATTAACTCCATTATTTATTAGTTGAGATCAGTGGCGTGGGGATATAACTTAGTTACATATGTTCAAAAGCGTAAACGCCATCTAATGCCCATTAGCTTAAGTAGCATCGTCAATAGCTGGCAAACTAAACGTTTGTATACAGTAATTGTTCGTCCACAACATTGCTTTATTTTATAGAATACAAATATCAATAATATTAATTTGTGTTCAGTACTCATTCATTCATCGGATAACTATAAACGACGATGCTACTTAAGCTAATGGGCATTAGATGGCGTTTACGCTTTCGAAAATATGTAAATTGAACAGGCCATAATAAATGGTCAAAGATGTTCAGTATTCTTCAAGCACTGGTTTGGGACTATACTGATGATTACGTTGAAGCCTGAAACGCGTATATAGTTATCCGGTGAATGAATGAGTACTGAACACAAATTCATATTCTTGATACCTTAGTATTTTGTTTTATAAATTTAGTTTTCTTTTCAAAAACAATACAAAAATGGTTTAATTTGGAAATAAACCTTTGCTCTGAAGACTTATTGTCTTAAGCAATACTTTAGAGCAGGGCATACATTTTCATAAATGTTTTGTTATTATGTAAAAAAAAAGTGCGCAATGCGATTATAAAGTATATTTAATATAACAAAGGGTGGTTTAAAGAATAGTTTAAAGCAAATATTGGGTATACAGTTCTTTCTTTTCTTTCATTATTTATAAAACAAATAGGCCATCTGCGGTTTGTAGAAATTAAACCGACGCCCTAATCAATTATAAATCGGGTCTGTTTAATTAGATTTTTTGCTCGGAGCGACAGGAGCAGAAAGAGAGGCACTCGTTAGGAGTCGGAGGTACGTGCATGCATAATGACAGTACAAAATAACAATTGCTGCAACGGTGTTGTGGGGTTACAGAGGGGAGGATCGGTGGTGAAAAACGAGCAAAAAAGGGCAAATTGAAGCCGCAACACGAGGGTTGAAACGGGACCTAATTAAAATAAAAAGTGAAATAGTGGATGGTCTACGGCCGCAGGAATAACCGCAGTTTGCTTGGAACGAGCGCGGAACAGGAACAGATTGCAGGGCTGCGCTGAATATTTCCCTCCACCCCAAAACCATCTCGGTTACAAACCGGCGCAAATATTTGCCCAACTCCGCTCACAAAATTAAGTGGAATTGAAATGGACTCCAAAGGTAAACTGACGGGGCCTCAGCCTTCTGCCTCCGACCCTCCTATACCTCAATAGACGAGCCCGGCACGAGAGATTCACTTTGCCAACAGCATCAAAATTCATATAAAAAAAAAGAATCGAACGCATTGACACATCATTCTTATTTTATACACTCTTACTGATGATAAGTGCTCATTTGTTGAATATATTAAAAATAGCTTACTTCATTTTTCATAATTACATTGTTTATATGTTTTTAAATAATTTAATTCTATTAAAATAATTCTGTTTAGTTTAATTTAAAATAAGGTATAGTATATTATTCAACTTCAGTTCTTGTTTTTATAAAGGGGTTTCCCGTATATAAATAAATAAATAAAAAATGTCTGTACAAAAGTAGATATAGACATTTTTATTAAAACCATCAATACTTCAACATTTTCTTTAAATTTGAAATTAAAATCATCCAATAAATCTAAATATGGATGATGTTCTATTTGTTAAGTTGAATCGAGTTTTGGAGCGAATAATAAGCATGAGCGTGATTGAATAATGATGTTTTGGATACCCTACAATAAAAGCAAGTTTAAAATTGATTGGGTGAGTTACGTAAAGATCAAATTTAATTGACAAATGAAGCTCTAATAACCTTTCTTCACACTTTTATTTGAATTACCAAATATACATTTCGGACAAAAGTGACCGTTATCCATAGATCAATACTGTATTAATCCGTTGATACTGGTCACTTTGTGTCCGAAATGTACATTTGGTAATTCAAATATACGTGTGAAGAAGTGCTGTATTTATCAAGTTTGAAATGATTCATTATTATCCAAGACCCAAAAAGAGATTCTAAAATATGTTGAAACTAGCTGTTATACATGGTTGAGTTTTCCAAGTAACTGATTTTAAGTATTATGTTGTATTTTTGTATAAAATGAAAAGATAAGAATTTATGAATTCATCACTGTAATCACATACCGGGTGTTGACTTGGCGGACGCAACATAGGAAATCTCATGTAAATTTTGAAATGTTCAAATTTTGACTCCCCTATTTATTTTAGAAACAAAATGTATTTACCTTTTTTGTAGAGAGAAAAATTCTAAATTCATTCGTGTTAACGTTTATCACTATAGTTAAAATAATTAAGAAAAAATATTGTGATTTTATAAAAATAATGACATGCCATGGCATTGAAACAACAACTGCGGATGTCAAAATGGCAAAAGATATCGTAGTCACTTGATTAAAGTAAATGTTTTCGAAATGATTTACACTATACAAGAAAAATGTCACTATTTTTCTAAAATTCCTTTACTTTTTCTTAATTATTTTAGCTGTTAATTTTCTGACATTCGTTGATTTTTAAAAGAGTTCAATTTGAAGCTTTAAACGAGTGTTTTTCACTCCTTGTGTTAAGTGTTTTATAAAAATATTTTATCAAGATTTGACGTATTGTTGTTTGACGTTACTTTAACATTGCGTCAAGTCCATATTTCTGTTTTACAAAGCCATTATTAGTGTTAACATCGCGTCAACATTTGATTAAGTCCCTTGTCAGTTAATCAATGCTAAGCCAGTGATTAATGAATAAAGTAAAAGAGCTTATAAAAAATATTTACTAATTTTTTATTTATTATATTAAACCTTAGTTAAAACTTATGTAAGGTGAAGTATTAAAAAAATCATTTTTATTTAAAACTAAGGGTACACATAATTATAGAAAATATCTATATCGAGTTTATCTTCATTGAGTAGCGAAAGCGATGAAGAGCCAAGACCTCTTCGTCAACCGAGGCGGTTTCTCCCAAGGAAGGACCCATTTCAAATTTATAGTGAGGAAGACTTTAAATAGAGATACATGATTAATAAAAATACTTTTGCAGATTTGCATTCATTAATTGGTAACAATATAAAATCACTCACCCTTAGAAATCATGCGATTTCAGCCAAACTAGAAATACTTATTACTCTCCGTTTTTTGGGACTGGATCATTTCAAGAGGTTCTTGCTTATAATGTTAGTATCCATAAATCTTCGATCAGCAGAATTATTAGAAAAGTGAGTCGTCGAATAGCAGTTCTGAAATTATGGTTTATCGTTGTTGTGCCACATTTGTTTTCAATAATATTTTTGTATCTAAATAGAAAAGGATTGAATAAGTAGGAAATTAAGCTGGATGTTTAGAAAAACGTTCATCTAAATTAAGGCTTAGTAATCAGCTGAATAGGATTATCTCTAATAAAAATAATAATGACTTACTTTTCTGTTAGCTCAATAAATCGCATCTTTTCTCTGCGAGAGAAATTAGAGGCACGTTTTGTCATTTTGATGAACACTGCAGTGTAACACAACTCACAAGTCGCACAAGTCTAATGACGAACGTTCAAAACAAACGGAGCAAACGCTCTTTCCGATCGTAAAAATTTGAGGTTATAGCCCGTCTTACACAGCTTACACACACCCGAGGACGAAAACCGAGAAAAAGAAACAAGTTGAAAGGAGTGTGATAGTACATCTTGTAATATTCTCCTTTCCTTTCTCGGAATGTATTTGTAAAACTAAGCCCTAATATTACACAAGTTATAATTTTACATCAATATTCTAGTTCTCTTTTAACAAAGGTTGTAAAACAGGTTTCTGTTGTTACCAACCTTTGTAAACTGGACAAAAAAACCCTAATACATTTTGTCAGCGTTTTGTTAAGCATTGGGCTCGTTCATCAAAATGTTTAACACTCAACATGTTTGAATATGTTTGTGATGTACCTATGTTGATATCTAATGAACCTTACTTCGGTCGGTCTATTTTGTACGATTGCAAAAATCTCAAACACGGTCACGATTAACAATCCGGTAATCAGAGAATTTCCCAACAGTTGGCAGTAAACTCCCAACTGTTGTCTCTGCTGAACGAGCCTATTGATTAGTTAACATCATGTCAAATACTTTTTATAAAACCACATAATATTTGACATAATGTTAACATGTTGTTAAATCTGACAAGATGTTAGCTAACAACGGACTTGACAAAGCTTTATGCAACCGGTCCATAAGGTTTTCCATTAACAGGTCCTATTTTAATTATTTGAAAACAATATTTTTTTTATGTATGGCATTGCCAACATATTTATTTGAAAACTTAGTACAAACAAAATTATATCTGGTAAATGGCCACCTCGGTTTCTTCTGCAAAAGGCTATTCTTTTGAAAAAGTTTTGCATCACATTTTAGCATTTTAACTTTTTCTCTTATTTGACCAATAATTATACATTACCGCTTGAATTGCGGTAATGTTCTCAGCTGACCTGGCGATACGAGTACGAACTGGCAATATTACATCAGTAATTTGTCGATTTTGCTCAAATTTTACAATAGCACGGCGAGAAGGTGATTTATACGAACGCTGCGATCTGTTTAGGCGAAATTTTCACCATATTGATAATGAATTTTCACTATTTCCATACGTTGTTAGAGCGGATATCATTCTATTTTCTCAAATCGGACATTTTTCACTTGAAAAGTGTGAAACAATCAAGGCCCTCTATTTAACAGTTTAGAAATGCCAGGGAATTTAAAATGGGACCTCTTAATGTAAAACCATTTATATTTAAATTTTGAACTATCTTGCCCACAATAATAACCTAATTCTGTATTGTATAACAAATTGGATTTCGTTTTTATGCTACTGGTATGTTGATATAGGTTGAAGTATTCGGATTAAAAAAAAGAAAAGAAAATTAAACCGTTTTGATTTTTCAAAATCATCGGCGCGGGGCCTTCAGAAGCGTTGGGCCGTGTGCGGTCGCACCGTTGGGGCCGTTCTCAGACCGGTCTTGGTCTTATGTATGTTAGAAATTAATAGAAATAGTTTAACATCTGCAGAGCATTTAGTACGGTTTCGTTCCAGAATGTCAGTGAGCACTGAACATAAAGGGTGTAAGCCAGGAAAAAAGTTGACTCGAGCGAGTGAAGAGAGGGACCCCACAAGTCAAAAATAATCTGGCAAATTAGCGTAGATTATTAAGACAATGGGCGGCTTTATCGTCACATGTTTTACTTTAGTTCCGCCAGCGTGCAGCGCTCATCAAAGCCCGTCGACAATGAATCGCCGGCTTTATTTTAAACGTTTCCTGTCTTAAAATAACTATATTTCAGTGGCTAATTAGTGGGCCCCCTTTTGATGGTGTGAAGATAATTCTTGTCCACTCTCAAAGAGGATTTATACATTTACCTTCCGAGGATTTGCGCGTCAAGTTGTTTTCCTTTGATATTCAGGTGGAGGCTTTTTCGTAATTAACGTTTTAAAACGCTAATTAATTCCGACCGTACTAACACACGCAATTACGTCCGAACAACTGTTTCGTTATTGGTCTAAATCCGCACATAAAATTCTATGGACTCTGTGCTTACATTGTGTTTAGTTTCGGACGGATGAAAATAACTACTAGGCTTTTAAATTGGGGATCATTATTTTTTAAATACAGTTTCTAACTTAACTACAAACAAATAAAAGAACAATGTACTTAACAATACAGAAATATAACATTAGAAAGTGTAGAGCAGGGTTTCTCAACCGGGGGGGGGGGGGGGGGGGGCACGCCAGATTCGGGGGGCGCGGCGAGTTGTTAGTGGGGGCGTGACAGGTTTCCTAAAGAGTAGGTGACGTGAAATAAGGCTATAATACTGTTTTAATTTAACTAAAAAACCCAAATTAAATCAGCATGGAGTTATGAGAAGAAGCGCGACCTGAAAAAGGTTGAGAACCCCTGGTGTACAGGTATTTTTTCTTTTAGTATACGTATACGTATTCCTGATGCATGCGCTGTAAAATTTAAGACATCCATTGTTCTCTAAAAGGGTTTAATTTAAACTTGCACTTAATATACAGGGCAATAATAATTTCAGTAATGCCCTGTATATTAAAGTACAGGGTGTTCCGTTGATATAGGGAAATGGCTTAACCATACATTTCCGGGATAAAAATATGATGATTTAACATAACTTATCTATATCCAAAAACGTACGGTTAAGCCGGAATTAGTCTTTAAAGTTCAAAAAATATTATTAATTTTATTTATAACGATTGAGTGCTGTATTCGATTTGACTGAAACTTATTATGGTTGATTATCATAATATAACACATCATTTAAGTTATTATGGTCATCATTGGTTGACAAGAACTATAAAAAACAGTAGTTCCACAGCATAAAAATAAAAATATGTTTTTATTGGCGCATCTTCTAAAATTTGTAAAATATTACTGCATTTAAAAGCTTATTTGTCTGTTAATAATTTTTGATATCTTGTAAGGTTTTGCCACAAAAATATAAAATATGAATATGGTATCCTCAATTTCCTTGGCAAAATCCTAATACAAGCAAGATACAGTGAATTTTTCTTTTAGGTAAACATATGCATAAGCTGTAAATTTTCCGACATTCGTTGTTTTTTAAAAGAGTTCAATTTCAAGCTTTAAACGAGTGTTTTTCACTCCCAGACTAAGCATGAAGTAAAATTTCGAGTTTAGAAAAGCCCCGTGAAAATTTCTCGAGGGTCGACCCGAGACAAATTTTCTGGGCTTTTCTAAACTCGAAATTATATCTTATACGCCACGCGTATAAAACACTATAATATTGTAAAACTTATGTATAATCGAACTGCACTTGAAATCTGTGTTTTATACGCGTGGCGCATGAAGTAAAATTTCGAGTTTAGAAAAGCCCAGAAAATGTGCCTCGGTTCGCTGCGCGACCCTCGACAAATTTTCACGGAGCTTTTCTAAACTCGAAATTTTACTTCATGCTTAGTCTGGCAGTGGAAAACACTCGTTTAAACCTTCAAATTAAACTCATTTAAATTTTACTTTATGCGCCACGCGTATTAAAGACTAAAATATTGTGAAATTTAAGTATATTCAAACTGCCCTTGAAATCTGTGTTTTATACGCGTGGCGCATGAAGTAAAATTTCGAGTTTAGAAAAGCCCAGAACCTTTTTCTCGGGTCGCTGCGCGACGCTCGACAAATTTTCACGTGGCTTTTCTAAACTCGAAATTTTACTTGATGCTTAGTCTGGGAGTGGAAAACACAAAGCTTCAAATTGAATAAAAAAATAATAATAAGGAATATCTAAAGATTTACAGAAAATAGGCTGAATTTGGAATACGTATACTTAAAAGAAAAACGCTCTGTATCTGTTTGCTCCGGAGGAATAAGAATAATTATAAACTATAATAAAGATAACAATTAATTGTCAAAAAACACTCGATAATTAATATTATACACAATTGACGTTTGTTTAACAATGGAGGCGACAAAGAAAATACATGTATTTTAAATGACCAGAAAAACTAGATTTACATCATTTTACCTCATCAAATGAACTATAGATAATAATTATTTTGTAGTTGTAAATTTAGCCTTAGCGATAAAAATGTGCTTGAATTCACTTATTTATTCATTAAAAAACCATTGAGAAAATTCCCCTGTATATCACAATTTAGTAGACATAAGATAGTAAGTAATCAGTCCGTATTTAAGTGCAAGACAAGAAGCATTAATACGATAATGAAAGCAGTTTGTATCCCAAATAGGCCACATATATTTTTGGTGAAGCGGCTGTTTAGTTTTAGTTGCGTGGGGAGATAATACTAGCATCCAGCGTGCGAATAAATGAGTAGACCTAATTGAGACGTTAATTCGGGGCCGGTTATAAGAGAAGGTCTAGCAAATAGAGTCTCTCCGCCGGTGAATAAATAGCACAATAGGCGAGTAATAGGTAAAGTTGGCCGCAATGGCTTAATCTTGTACCGTAATCAATCCACATGCTTAACGTATGGTACGGTTAGTTCACAGGGAACATTTTAATTAAGGTGATTACTCCATTCCCGACTTGTGTACACAAATAAATTAACTTTAAAACTGAATTAATTGCTTCTTGCGTTTAGAAAGGCGGACGGGACTGAATTAACTCCTTCCCTTACGCAAATACCCTCGACTACCCCTTCGCACAGCCACTCCCTTTCAGACTTTGCTATACACTTTTCTCGTCTACTTACTTTTCTAGATAATATACAGAGACTTAATTGTACTATTTATTATTTAACAATGTGTCACTGTGGAACACAGAAAGTGGACATAGAGGACACTATTAGTCCTCAACATGAGCAGAGCTTTGGATTTTTGATAACACACAGATCTACAACAGAAAACATATCAAAATTGAATCTGATTTCAGCATTCAAAGCAACGTGTATCAACAGACAGGTTATGGTCTGTTTGACGACCCACCCGGGCAACTACTCGTCTTTGGAGTAGGAGAGGAGGATCGTAGAATTCTAAATGGCAGGGGAAATCGCTTAAGTTATAGGTTTACCTCCCTAATCTTGAAGGTCAGCAAGAATCCCAAAAATGAAGAGGAGGAGGATGGTGTTGTAACTCAGAGGGCGACTGATGAGGCATCCAACTCACCGCTTCTAAGAAAGATTGCCCCTCAGCAGGCTGAGCACGTGGCTGCTGTATCCATATTGGAGCAGCTACAAATCTCGCCGGTTAGGGAAGAGCCGAGACTGGAGGATGTGCTGATCGAGTCAACTCTAACGTCAGAAAGGACCGACGCCTCCCTAGCTGACTTGGACGAGTCCACACTCGTTAAGTCGAAAGGTGACTGAATTAGGGCCGATCAGTCACCACCAGCGTAATGGCTAATAACAAGGTAATTCATTTGATCCAATGTAACTTGAGTCATTCAAGAGCGGCTACGGCAACACTGTGCCGCCGCCTCGATACGACTAAGGACACTGTGGCCCTCGTACAGGAATCCTGGATCGTAAGATTTAGGATCTGTGGTATGGGCAAGTTAACTGGTAATTTATTTTACAGGCCAAACACGAAACCTAGGACTGCCATCTACGCACCTAGGCAAATATTAGTCCATTTGCTGCCACATTTTTCCGATGGCGACACCACCGTGATAATAGTGGAGCAATGGGCAAAGGGAGAGACGTAGTCCTGGTGGCGATCTACTTACCTGGAGACTCCACCCTTCCACCCCAACAAGGGGAATGAAAGGGCTTGTTGAGTACTGTAGGAGGGAGGGACTACCGCTTATCATAGGCTGCGATACAAATTCGCACCATATCGCACGGGAAAGCAGGACTTCAGATAAAAGAGGCAAGTCCTTGCATGACTTTTTAATACGTAACGATATAGAGATACTTAACCGCGGGACGGAACCTACTTTCGTGAACGCTCGTAGCTAGACGGTGATTGATATCACAATGGCTAGCCTATTTATCTCTAATAAAATAGACAAATGGGAGGTCAGTCGGGAAGCGTCAATGTCTGACCACAGTCCTGGCAAACCCTACCGAAATCCGAGACAAACGGATACATACATTGTGCACTTCGGTGAGGGGCTGCGGGATACAAATACGCAGTACTCTAAGGACTGCGCCAGCCTAGACCTCCTTACAGAGGATGTGTAGGCAAAAATAATTAGGGTTAACAAATTGTCCTGCCAACTCAAAAGGAGGTTGGAGACAGGGAGTGCTACGACATGGTGGACCCCAGATCTCGACTCTCTCAAAGATGATACCAGGAAAGCATATAATAAAGTTAAACGCTCTAAATAGAGCTCTGACTGGGCTTTTTACAAGGCCCGCCTTAAAGACTACAAAAAACTCATAATTCGATGTCAAAGAGCATCATGGCGAGTTTTCTGTGAAAGCATCGAAAGCACGCAAGAGGTTAGCAGACTCAAGAAGGCTTTATTACAAGACCACCAGCAGTCTGTGAGAGTCCTGAGAAAGGAGGACGGCGATATGACCGACGAACTCCTGGAGAGTCTGCAACTGTTGCTCAAGACTCACTTCTCTGGCTGCACCATACTTTCTAAGCAAGTCAGGGGGGAAACTGGAATCGATTCAGGAACAACAGAAGATTGGGAGCTAGCCCAGGAAGTGATAAATGAAGAAAACACCCTAAAGGCATTCAACAGCTTTTCCGCCTTTAAAGCACCCTGACCGGACGGCATCTTTCCCGCCCTGCTACAGTGGGGATAGGAAATACTGCTCGAGCACGTAGTGATGCTGTTCCGATCCAGTCTGGCGTTGGGTTATGTCCCAAAGGCCTGGAAACAAGCTAGGGTAGTATTCATACCGAAACCTGGCAGAGCTGACTACATTGCTCCTAAGGCATATAGGCCTATAACACTTTCTTCGTTTCTTATGAAAGTGCAGGAAAGAATTTGTGAATGGCACATAAAAGCGACAGCTCTAACTAGAAACCCCCTTATAATGTCACAATATATACACATACGGGGAAGATCTACCGACTCTGCCCTACATAACGTAGTGACCAGGATTGAGAGATCACTGGATATCAAGTAATCAGCCCTGCGTGTTTTTGTTGACATTGAAGGCGCGTTTGATAAAAAGACCATACCGAAGATGCTTAACAAGCGTGGAGTACCATCTAAAATGTGTGACTGGATTGGCACTGCACTGGTCAACCGTATAGTCACAGTAGAACATGATGGGGAACGGATCACCTGTAAAATTGACAGAGGCTGTTCACAAGAAGGTGTTACTATGGAACATGGCTCTGGACAGCCTTTTTGAACAACTTCAGCAACTAGGCTTCTGTGTGACAGGCTGATGATCTAGCCATGATTGTAAGTGGAAAATTTGAAGACGTTCTATGTGACCAAAGGCAAGGAGATCTAAATACAGTTTCGCGGTGGTGCAATGATCACTTCATATTGGTAAACCCTACCAAGACGGAGATGGTCATGTTCACCAAGAAAAGAAAGGTGACGAAAAGAGCACCAACATTATTGAATACGAATCTGCAGTACAGCGACGAGGTGAAATACCTGCGCATCACTCCCGACCGGAAACTGAGCTGGAACAAGTACATCGACATCAAAACGGACAAAGCCATAAGGGCCTTTTGACAATGCCGTCGGGCAGTAGGGAAAACCTGGTGGTTGAAACTGCGCACGACGATGTGGTTATACACAGCCATCATAAGGCCTATGCTAACATACGGCGCTTTAATTTGGTGGCCCAGGACCAAACAGCTAACTACGACAAAGCGACTCTCGCAAGTGTTGCGGGCAGTCCGTCTAAGCATAATAGGATCCATGCACACAACTCCAACGATAGCGATGGAGGTCATGCTATGCCTTCCGCCACTTGATATTCACGTGGAGAGGGAGGCCGTGGCGACCATACTTCGCCTTCAAGGCTGTGGGATCTGGAACAGTAACCGCTGTGGGGAAGTCAGGGGACACCTCTAGAGGAGTGTCTGCAAAGACATACCTCTTTTAGAGGCTAGCACTGACTACTGTAGACCGAGACTCATTCGGAATGCACCCTACAAGGTTACCATTCAACCCACTAAACAAATGAGAGAGTTGTCCATAAGGATCTACACAGATGGATCCAAAAGGATTGATAGATCAGCGATTGGAGTCTTCTCCATGCGAAAGCATGCCACCATCACACAATTAGAGACTATGAGTATAACACTTGAGGCTGAGAACATCATAAACCGCAAAGTGTAAAATAAAGCCATACTGATCCTAACAGACAGCAGGCAAACGCTACTGTCTCTGAAGAAATCACATACAACTTCAGAGACAACATTAGAGTGCCACAGAAAACTCAGGCAAGCAGCAATGTATAACAACATTGAAGTCTGCTGGGTGAAGGGGCACGACTTGAACACAGGTAACACGAGAGCTGACGCACTGACAAGAGCAGCGGCTGGGATCGACATTCTCTCACTGGAGCCGCTAGTGCGCCTTGCGCCTCTGTCTCTGTGCAGTATAGTATAAACCAACGCACTGGAGAAATTCAGGAAGCGTTGGGATGACATCGAGGGCTGCAAGCTCTCTAAGGAAACACTATTGTATCCCAACAAGAGATCAGCGAAACAGTACCTGCAGCTGACCAGGGGGAACCTTAGTCGCATAACTTCCGCCCTGACTGGTCACTGCGGGCTAAACTCACACCTATACAGGATGGAGATAGTTGACTTTCTATCCTGCAGAGGGTGTAACATGGAAGACGGGACTGCCGGACACATTCTCAGCGATTGCCCGGCACTCTCGTCAACTAGAGTATCCTTACTGGGTGGAAGATGGCCTGCTCCTATAAGAGCTTTATAGAACAACGGTGAAGTAAATATTAATATGGCATTTCCCTCATCTGGAAAATTAAAATAAAACCAACACAGGATAATAATTGAGGATGCAGTTAGCAGAATTAAACAAACCGACACCGCTTTTTTTTCTAGTTATTCTATCGTATGTTTAATTAAAAAAAAATCTCTAGAGCGCCTTGGAAAATGTTCTAGGTTAGCAACTCTGAAAATATACATTATAATTATTATGTCTGACGTTTTATTATGTGAATATCTAATATGTGTAGCCAAAAAAAAGAAAAAAAGATTAAATCATGGCACTCTAGAGGTTTTTTTTTATTGAACATTTGATAGCTATAAATAAAATTATTAACATGTTTTAAATATTAATTTCCCCTTTTCGCACCTTCCTTAAATATGTATTTAGATTATACAGGGAATTTTTCTTGAAAGTATACGTATTCCGAATTCAGTCTATTTTCTGTAAATCTTTAGATATTTCCTGTTTTTTTTAAAAGTTCAATTTGAAGCTATAAATAAGTGTTTTCCGCTCCCAGACTAAGCATGAAGTAAAATTTCGAGTTTAGAAAAGCCCCGTGAAAATTTGTTGAGGGTCGCGCAGCGAACCGAGACAAATTTTCTGGGCTTTTCTAAACTCGAAATTTTACTTCATGCGCCACGCACTAGCACTCAAATGTTATGAAATTAACGTATATTTGAACTTCACTGGAAATCAGTGTTTTATACGCGTGGCGCATGAAGTAAAATTTCGAGTTTAGAAAAGCCCAGAAAATGTGTCTCGGGTCGCTGCGCGACCCTCGACAAATATTCACGGGGCTTTTCTAAACTCGAAATTTTACATCATGCTTAAAAACACTCGTTTAAAGCTTCAAATTGAACTCTTTTATAAAAACAACGATTGTCAGAAAATGTACAGGTTATATATGTTATATTTCTTGTTTCGTTTAAATTGTTAAATTGTATCTCTGTATATTCCTATAAGAGCTTTATAGAACAATGGTGAAGTTTAATAAATATTAATACGGCATTTCCCTCATCCGGAAAATTAAAATAAAACAAACACAGGTTAATAATTGAGGATGCAGTTAGCAGAATTAAACAAACCAGGACACATTACGTATTGAAATAAAATAGAAAAATAAAAACGAAACGCGCCCTCGAAAAAAAACCCAACAATACAAAAACCACCGCCGAACATAAATACACTCTACAGATAATAAATAGATAAACATAAAAAGGTAAACATAATATGCCCGTTTCGAAATTTATAATTAAATAATTAAAAGGGATCGTTAAAATGTGCCATTCATGGCGAACAAAGCGCCGCACAGTGGGCTGAATTGGAAAATTTTTGGACATTCACTAAAATAGAGCCATTTTAAAGAAATTTCAGCATTAAATTCATGAAATTATATTTTTTACGTAATAAGTAAATATTTAAAACTGTAATAATGAAGGGTGTCACTAATTATTTCTGTTAATTAGTTAAATATTATTTTTTCTTATTAAATTAATTTTTTATTTGAAATTGTTTGTCGAATTTAACGCCTTATCTGTTCAGAATTATATTAATAGTTAAACAAATATAATAATGAGTATGTACAACTGATGTATTTTTAAATAATTTGTAACAATGCATTTCTTAAATAATAAAACATAACTTTCATTAACTGTAAGAAAAATATGGTAATAATATAAACATTTAAATTGAACCTAATATTTACAAAAAGAACAGGTATATATTTTGATGGAGACAGAAAAGAAAATAATTTTAAAACTAATTTTTTTAACATAGAAGAAATAAAATAAAATGGTATTAAAAAAGTATAAAAGTCGCATAGAAATTAGGTTTCTGCTTCTTCCTCTTCTCTTATGCCGAATTCATTATCACCACTATCATCTGCGATATCAGATGAATCTTTAACAAATGTTACATCCGAGTGGTCATCTTTTAACAAAAATTTTGCTTCATGTAATAAACTAAAACTTCTCTTCTTTTTTGATCTATAACTTGATATTAATGGATCAGAGGCAATTAATAGAGCATGAATTAAATCGGTATTATTGTCAATTCGTGAATTTTTTCTGCTATTGAATTCCCGATATCGCCGAAATAACTTGTGGTTAGTTTCTTGTGCATCCTCCGATAATTGACCAATTGGTACAATATGGTTTTTAATAACTTCTGCTCCGTGTAATAATAATTTATGTAACGTGACAGGCATATAAAACCAGCCGTACAAATTGGTATACAATTTCGCTGTTTCAAAGGTATAAATTTTAAAATTGTCTTCATTTATTGCCAATCCTGATGCAATTACCTGTAATATTACATATAATCTTTTAATTAGATCAATATCTAATTCAGTGATTTCAGCAGACAATTTAAAATTTTTAAAGAAAATTCTGGCTGTATTTCCATCATGTGTTTTTCCTGATCCCTGTTTCACAATATCAATTAACAAACCCATTTTGCTTCTAAAAGTATCCTGAATCATTTGTTTCCTTTTATTGCGCAACATTTTTATTCGTTCATCACGAATTGACCATGTTTTAAAAGGTAAGTTATATGATATATGAATAAGGCACTCAAAACACCGAATCCATGCATGAAGCGGCGATAAACCAAACTGGTAATTTTCTTCTATGCATTTTCGATTTTGAACAAATGATAAATTGTTCATCATTTTTGGTGTCGCTTTGCATATAAAGCAACACATAGATGATTTATTGTCCATCAAAACATTGCATATTTTTGTGTCAACCATGGTAAAAATCATTTTATGTATTATAGAACAGTAATTTTGAATTTTAGTCGGCTTGAGTTGTGCAATTTCTTGATTAATTTCATTTACTAACCGTAATGTAGATTCACAAGTTTCTTTCATAAAATGAAATTGTATGGGTCTGCAATAACGTGTGGAAGACGGAGTTTCATTTTGCCACACAGATAATTTTGTTTTTTCATCAAACAATTTTATTGGTACCATACTACAAATAAAAACGGAGGAATCATCACTGCCATTGTTTGCAAATTTAATTTTATATTGTGACTGATTAGAAGACCCATCACAACCCCATTTTGTTATCATTGTTAATTTTGTATATTTTTTTATCTGTGGGTTTACAATTACCAGTCGTTCTGCTGTTTTATTTAATAGGTCTTGAAGAATAATTTTGACATACAATTCATTAATATTTATGGATTCTCGAATAGGATAACATTCATTTTTTAATTTTTGTAGACTATAATAGCTAGGTAAACAGTTACTATACTCATTTAGAGAGCTTCGTATTAGATTGTACTGAAATTTTGATAATTTTGCGTCAACATATAAACTTAAAACTTTTTCTTTTGGCATTGTTTTTTCGCATAAAGTGTTTTTTAGTAATTGCTCACAATATAACTTTATCTTCTTTAGATGCTCTGGGTGATTATTTAGGAAATCATAAATAAATTTCCCTTCGCTGGACATGTTCTTCTTAACCATATATGTTAAATATTCTATCGGAATGTCTTTTAATGATCCTGTTCTTCTTTTCTTCTGTTTTTCACTTAAATTTTGAAACTTTTTCCTTATATTGGGTTCTCCTTTAGAATTCCTTTGAACAAAAACTTCTTTTGGCCAAATAATTTTCATCTCCAACCATTTCATGTTTTTTGATATAAATCTCTTCTCCTGATGTGCACATTCCCTTCTTTTCTTGTTAATTTTATAGCAAAATAGTCGAATTTTCTCCTTCAGCATAACGTTAATATGTTCGTTCATACCTCCGCTTGAAGCACATATTAATGCATCCAACGCAGCAGTTGCATCTTTAAAACCAACGTTCTCTAAAAAATTATACAAATCTCTGTTTGTTTTTATATTTTCCATAACTTTTTAGACTTATTAATTAAATACTGAGATAATTAAATTTCACTGTCAAGGTACTGTCAGATTGTGTTGGGTAAGTTAAGGTGACTTGATAATATAAATATAATTTTACTCAAACTGTAATTCCTTTCATATTTTATTGATTTAAATTGATAAATGGACAAGAATGGAAGAGTTTTTTATAGCACGTAAAAGCTAAAAGTTTGGTTATTACTAAACTATTAACAGAATGTTGGACAAAGTTGGACATTTTTTTAAAACTTAATATAACTTCATACATTACAATTTTTTTATTCTCTTTAAAAATGAGTGTGTTCTCCGGGGGTACACCTCATTGTGTTAAAAGTAATATCCTATTTTGAAGCTAATACAATTGCTTTCCTATGTAAAAGATAAAAAAGCTTTTTTTTTTTCTATTAAATGGCAATGCGCATTGATTATTTAAATCGCTTTTTAGAGGGTTTGTAGATTCAAACATATTGTTTAACTTTGAGTTTATATTACGGCACTATATTTTTTCGTAAAAATAAATTACCCGCAATTTATAAAACTCTATACTATCTATTCCAACTTCTATGTAAAAAAATAATTATATTCCAAAATATGTTTTTTCGTGAATGTCCATATTTTTATATAGAGTCGATCCACTGTGCGCCGGTCGAAAAAAAAAAAATTGCAAACTGACGCAATTACAATCAGGCAACTGATCAATATATGAAAAAAGCGCGCCGTTTCGATAAATAAAATATCAGCCAATAGTCTATTCACGTCAGTTTTTATTAAACTCGGTAATGTAGATTGATTCAATGGCAGATAATATTTGATTTCGGTTTGGTGGGGTTTTTCGTGTTGCAGTTATTTTTTTTCAATAATTTACTACATGTTTTTAATATTGCAGCAGATTATTCACAATCAGTGGAAAAATAAATACAATTTTCTATTTATTGTTTTTTTGATTGTATTACTGCTATATATTATTTTTGATTTATGACCTATACAACGAATGCTGTAACATTGTGAATGGTTAGTTAAATGGCATCTGTTAACATAGACATTTGAGCAGTGGCGGCTCGTCGATAAGGGCCAAGGGGCTGCAGTAGATTGTGTTCTAGATCCTTACTGTTCAAGACCGTAGCCAGGGGGGGAGGATATGGGAGTTCTAACAGTTAAGTTTCACAATTTTCTATTCAAGTTTTTGAAAATGCTTATACAGTTATATATTTGGATCTTGGCCTACTAGATCATGTAGAATTATATATGTGTGATGATATCCTGTTGTTTTAAGTGAATGTTAGAATAATAACAATAATTATAAACAACACTTTAAACATTATTCCAAATAAACATTTGTAAAATTAACGAACATGTGATCAGAACTCAGCAGTATATTTTGAAAATCACTTAAAATCAGTGTTTTATACGCGTGACGCATGAAGTAAAATTTCGAGTTTAGAAAAGCCTGATTTGGCTTGGTCGCTCCGCTGCGCTACGCGACCAAGCCAAATTTTCAGACTTTTCTAAACTCGAAATTTTACTTCATGCTTAGTCTGAGAGTGGAAAACACTCGTTAGAGTTTTTGAATTAATCGTTTTTAATAAGATCACGAATGTCTGAAAATATTCATTGAAAGATCGTAACATACCAAAAAGAAAAATTCCTTGTATTTAGAACTTTTTTAAAATGTGAACATATAAATGGGCAGATAATAAAAGAGACAGATATTCCTGAGCAAGGAATATTACCTGATCCTCCTATCCTACCTGTTCCTCAGAGACACTTTATTAAATTGGTAGCAGATACAAATAATTTGAGACGGTGATAGATAAATAATAATGCAATCGTAATTTTTGTGAGTTAATTGAATTGTCATATTAATGTCAGATTTCCCTTCACATAACCTACAAATTAAAAATTGATTTACAACAAAACGTGATTAATCTTGTCCTAACCTAAAACACACAGCCTGCACCACACCACTAAATTCTTGAAATGTTAAATTTGATTGGTCATATTAAAAAAAAAAAAACTGATTATACACGTTACGTTAGTAAGAAATAAATTTATTGAATATAAGTACATGTCGAAAAGTGCATACACAATCTCAGAAAACGATGAAATATTCGTGCGGAGCAATATTTATCATAACCTCTAGTAAATTTGTAATAAACCTCGGCGATGGCTTAACGCGAAGAGAAAACCCAGCGGTGATATATATTTAATTCCCGATAGCCTCCGAGTGGAAAGCAAAACGGGACGGACGAGCCCCGGACGTCCCTTGGGAGAGGGTATACTTGTACACTGAAATCCCGGCGGCTTGTTGGCTCTCTGCACCGTCATTTGTCTAACAGCTGTTCACATATCATCGAATTACGTCATTACGTGCGATTGTGTCCCCATGGGCCCCCACCCTTTGTTTATATTTTCATTCTACTTGTTTAACTTTTAATTTGTTAATTAATTCGTAAATGCGCACCCGGCCCCGTTTAATGGTTATTTAAATATTGCCCAGGATGACATGTGGCTGGCTGTGTGGACCTTCCTTAAACATCGTATTTGTATTCTATCAAATATTTAGTTAGGCATAAATCCTGTTAGGGTTGTGATTTCTATTTTTTGCGAGGCATATTTAAATCATTTATAATAGTGCTGGCCAACCCAAAACGATTTGACAGCCAAAATCAACACTGAAAATATTTTAATGTATTTTCTATAACCCACTTCAGAAAGTGGTAAATTATTGATTAACATATTTTTAGAGTTGTATATAAAACACTTTTTACTTAGTTTCACCACTGTATTTTGCACTTAATTTGTGACTATAGTTTCGACTATCTAGTAGTCATTATCAAACTTAAAGTTTAATAATGACTATTTAAATAAAACACTTTTTTTACTTAGTTTAACCACTGTATTTTGCACTTAATTTGTGATTATAGTTTCGACTATCTAGCAGTCATTAGCAAACTTAAAGTTTGATAATGACTACTATAATCTGTTTAATAACTAGGAGGAGCGTTTTAAATTTCTTGCGCCAAAACCTACCTACAACTCTGATTGGCCGAAAGTGCGCTCATTTTACACTATGCTAATTACGTCATTATTAGACGCAACAGCTGACATTACCTTAATTCGAAGCGTTACCGAGTTGAAACGTTGTTTATATTCATATTCATATTCATATTTATTGATGTATTAACAAAAGTACATGTTTTACATATGTCACCTTAACCTACGAGTATATAATAATAAAAAATATAATAATAATATAACCTTATAAGCTAGTTTGTATAGTGAGAAACATCGAAGTAAATAAGTAAATAGATCTATAGTCACATATTAAAATAACTTATTAAGAAATAACATATTAAAATAACATATTAAAGTATCATATTAAAACAACGTATTAAAATACCACATTAAAATAACACATTAAAATAACATATTGAAGTAACATACGGACGTTCACAATTTAAAATAAGTTTAAAAATCCGATTTAAGGAATTCTTCCCAGCAGTAAAAACCTTTATCCTCAAGTAGCGTTTTCAGACGATTTGCAAATTGCTTGGGAGGCAATTGCTGTATGTTTTTCGGTAGTGCGTTGAAGAATTTAACAGCGTGGAATCTAGTACCAGTCTTCGCTTTCGAGAGTCTTGTTGTTTGTAGATATATGTTTGATTCTTGGCGAGTATGATACTTATTGTTGTCGCTACAAGTTTGGTAGCTATCCAAATTGTGTCTAATATGAGACAAGCAGGCAAGAATAAATAGTGATGGGAATGTTAATATTCTTAAATCAATGAAAGCTTGTCTGCAGTCATCACAGTAGTTCAGGCCAGCTAACACTCTTACTACCTTTCTCTGAAGACCAAATATTCGGTGTCGAATAGCGGCATGACCCCAAGTAAGTATCCCATATGTGATGTTGGACTGGAATAGCGAAAAATATGTCGTACGAGCTACGTTCCTTGATACTATGGGTGCCAGGATTCTAATAAGATATATACTCGAACTAAGCTTTCTAGCGAGTATATCCCCATGAGTAGTCAAAGATAGAAAGGAATCAATGTGAAAGCCAAGAAATTTAATATATAAAATTACGAAAAAACTATTCGTGAAAATGCAAACAGTGTCTTAATTAATAAGACAATTTAAGACGATAAATATCCATTGAAACAACTACTTCCCGTGCAAATACACCTCCGGATATTGAATTATACAATGAAATATTTAAAATCTTATTTAATTTGATTTGTTATGTGGTGCACCGCTGGATAAATCGGACAGGCGGTGGCCCGCCAGGCGTAACCAACCAACCAAAATAATAAAAATAATAATATAATTATAATAAATCAGAAAACCAAATAAAAAAGTCGTTTTTCGTGCAACCTTTATTGAGACTAATTCCTGTTTTTACTTTTATTGAACGGCGACTCCACTACCACTACAGTTACAACGCTCTATTAAAGTATATGTAACGTTTAGGTCAAATTCTCTTCAAACCAACTAACAATACAATTTAAAATGAAAGGAGAGATAGCAACAAATTAGAAGTGAAAGGATTTGGATTAAAACTAATGTCTTAGGCCATCTATAGACGCTTTTCGAGATTTATCTCTCTTCAGTATAGCTTTGCTTATGACGTTTGAAAAAAATTAGGAATAAAATTAAAACAAACTTACTTGGAAAAAGTGTTGTGTGTGGAATGAACAGGTACACAGAAATGGAATGAGTGAGAATAGTTTTTTCATAATTTTATATATTATGTTTAAAGTGTACAAACTATAAGAAGCGTAAGCTTATTTTCTCGAATTCAAATAGTTTTGAATTTGAATTTATCAAGAAATTTAGTTGATTCATATTTAGTTGATTCATATTTCCTTAATGTGAACGTTAAGGAAGCAGATTTGTTGATATTCAGTTTTAGTCGATTACATATGAACCACTCCGATACCTCCCCGAGTGCTTTATCATACAAATTATTAGCAATAGAGTAATCTTTACATTTGTTAATAACAGTGGTATCGTCTGCATATAATATTGTATTGGTGTTTGGCGTCGCATTAGGTAAGTCATTGATGTATATCAGAAACAACAGAGGCCCAAGAATAGATCTCTGTGGTACACCGTATTTAATGGGCAAGGCCTCAGACATGATTCCATTTGATAGTACCCTCTGAGTCCTTCCAGTGAGGTATGAGAGTAAAATCCTGCAAGTGTCTGGATGAATATTGTAAAAATAGAGTTTGCGCAGTAAAATGTCGTGAGATACGCTGTCAAAAGCCTTAGACAGGTCTAGAAATGTAGCTCTTGCTATAGATCCATCTTCGAAGACATTGATGATTTCTTCAACTAATTTCGATAAAGCGATCCCCGTTTTGTTTCGTAATAACCTTTTGTGCGGTGTTTCCTAAGCAGAGTTAAAAGTTAGTTTTGTTTATATTGTTGTGATGGATTATGGGACCCAGTACAAGCTCGGTGATAATATCACCTTCACCTCCAAAAAAGCGTAAGAAGTTAGATTTGGGTCATTTATATCTGTCTGAAAAACAGTGCATAATAAATATGTACAAGCAGATGATAACAGATGATCCACATATGAAAATGACTGCTGTTGTATCAGACATTGTTGGTGCAGTAGGTGAGATATCAAATAGCATGAAAATATGCATCAAATAATAAAATGTTTAATTTTTAGGAGTTGTAAATTCCACTGTCTATCGTACCATTAGCGAATATAAGAAATCCGGAGAGATTTGTAGCCCTAAACAGCTGGGAGGACATAATTACAAGTTTTTATGACGTAGTTAAGAGATCCGTGCATAGTTTCTTCTATAAAAATAAACTGCCAACTTTGAATAAAGTTTTAAAAGAAGTAAACGATCATGCAGGCATGCCGAAGATGAGTTGTTCTACCTTGTATAGTTTTATGAAACAAATCAATTTTAAGTAAGATAGAGACCAGAGCTGGACAGGATTCGAATCCTTTTAGAAGATTCAAAAGAGGCATTCGAATACTTTAGTTCAACTGGGTTCGTGATCCGGATTCGTTACATTTTTTTAAGAGATTCGTATTCGAGTCTAAATGTGGCTGATTCGAATCCTTATAAAAGGATTTGAATACTTACAAAAGGATTTGAATCATCAAAAATAATTCGAATTAATTGTGAGGAATAACACGAAAAATGTTTTTTTGTGTGTTTTTAAATTTCTCCTTAAATCACTGTTTTATGCGCGTGGTGCATGACGTAAAATTTAGAGTTTAGAAAAGCCCAGAAAATTTGTCTCGGGTCGCTGTGCGACTCTCGACAAATGTTCACAGGGCTTTTCTAAACTCGAAATGTTACTTCATGCTTAGTCCGGGAGTGGAAACGCTCGTTTGAAACTTCAAAGAGAATGCTTTGATAAGAACATTAAATGATTGAAAATGTTTTTAAAGATAATAATCTAGTTTTCAAAATTTTGTTTATTATTGTTTGAAGTAAAACTGACATGCTAGCCAGAACCAGAAATATTAAGTTTTTCTGACATTTCCCTGACTAAAGATTTTTTCCCTGGCTTTTTAATATAACTTTCTTCTGTGGGAAACCCTCATTCTGTTTAATAGTTTTCATTGTTTTGGCCAATATTTAAGTTAATATTATAAATTTTTACGTGTTTTGTAATTTTCCTGTTGATTTTGACAAATTTAATAATATCATATGGCTTTTTTGTTAGTGTTTTGGTCAATTTGAATATAATTCCATGACTTTTCTCTGACTTTCCCGGCTTTAATGATATTCAGTGAATTTTTTATTTACGTAAATTTCAGGCATTAGTCGATTTTATAATAAAGTTCAATTTGAAGTTTTGAACGAGTGTTTCCACTCCCAGGCTAAGCATGAAGTAAAATTTCGAGTTTAGAAAAGCCCCGTGAAAATTTGTCGAGGGTCGCGCAGCGACCCGAGACAAATTTTCGGGCTTTTCTAAACTCGAAATTTTACTTCATGCGCCACGCGTACAAAACACTGATTTGAAGTGGAGTTCAGAAGCACACACATACATCTTTAACCAGAGTAACAGGGAGTCAGATATTTAGTCTGTTATCAACGATTTTCAGTGGTAATAATAAATAATTAGGTTTTGAATATTTTTGTTAAAACAACTGGTACCGATATTTATATATTAATGGTTGCAGAAAAATAATAAAATCAAATTTATTCTTAAAGGATTTGTATTCGTGATTTGAAAAAACAGTATTCGAATCTTCGATTTAAATCATATTTATCTTTTACGAATCGTTTATTCGTTATTCGAATCATATGAGGTGATTCGGATTCGTGATTCGAATCCTTTTTACGAGGATTCGTCCCTGCTCTGAGAGTGACACATGATTATATAAATTCCATATTATATTATGAACATAATGTAAATATGTTTTATTTCACAGATATATGGCAAGATGCCGTATAAGCATTTTAATTAAACTGACGATATCGTACGAAAAGAAAATACTTAACAACAATTAAGAAGTACAAAATGAATATTTGATTTTATTTAAAGAGTAATTATGAAATTATTTAAAATTGCCGTCAAATTTATCTAGTGATAATTCTAGTAACTTTTTATGGTGTAAATTGAGCTTTGGTACCTACTCCTTCTAGTTTTTAAACAGACTATAAATAGTCGAAACTATAGTCACAAATTAAGTGCAAAATACAGTGGTTAAACAAAGTAAAAAGTGTTTAATTTACAAGTGTATCTAAGATGTACCACAAAGTGAACGCCTACAACACAAAACAGATATTTTTATAGAATTGTATTATAATTAACTTTATTAGTTTTATACTAAAATACTTGATTAATCATGTGCATAAAGTGAACAGCAGGAATTATAACAAAATATTTGATTTATTGATATTTACACAAAGCAGACCCTCCCTCCACAATTAAATATCGATAATTCAAACAATCGTAGTGAGCATAATGATATGCACACGCATATATTAATACAATAAATCGAATTTAAAATTGAATAGAAACTGCTCGGGGGAATTATCTACTCGATTGAAATTCAACAAACACGATAATCAATCTCGTGCTAAATATCTATTTAATTTAATTCGTGGAGAGCAGGAGGGGGCGAGAGCGAGGGTGAATTGCGTCAAAATGTTGAATAGGAGTGCCGGACTAGAATTACGATCAATTAAGGCAATGTATTGTAAATCGGTTAGTCACAGATGGTGACCGGAATTTACACACTCGTAATAGGTTTTTGCTTGCCTCTACTCTCTGCACTACATGCTCTAGCCCTATGTCGCCGGACACAAACCCCCTCGACACTACAAACGAGCTTGTGAAGGGGATGCGGAAAAAAATACGTATTTTCGGTCAACTTATTTACAAATAAATGACGTTTGTGGGGTTTTTGCACTGGTGCACCTTTATTATTTTGTCGTAAATTTTGGAAAAGTTCGGATGGGCTTTTGATGAAAAATGGATCGACAATAATATATCCATTTATAGAAAATTGCAACTTATAACCTGAATGAATATTTAAATTGAATGACATTATTTTTGCACAATTGACCAACTTGTTACCACACTTTTTAAAATAATAATAAGTTTATAAAATGGCTCGTAAAGAAGCAATGGAATGTAATCAAAACGTATTGCAATGAATTAGACAACATTGATGATCACCAGAAAGTCCATAACATGTCTGGTTCTGATTCTTTGGGGAGTGAGCATTTCTGCACTGCCCTTAGGCCCCATTAGGCCAAAAATTAACTATAGTTTGCTTAGAGTTAATTTAGATTTATCGACGTTACTTTCCCGCAGAAATTATTTTGATATGTGTTTTTTGTATAAATTAATAAAGGGGTATATTTGCTGTCCCGCGCTGTTGGCAGGTCTTGATTTTTGGCACCAAAGATCGGGACCTTCAACAAGACAGCAAAAATACGTACGTTAGGAACAACCCGTTGTCCAGATTAACCCGCACCGCCAATTGTTTACTACCCTCTGTAAATTTTGACTTATTTGCCGCTAATTATTCATGCTTTCGTAGGGCGGTAGTGGTCGTTAATCTGGATTTAATTTTTATTTAGTTTAAGTCCTTCATTTTGTTATGGGGAAATGTACTTGGTGTTACTTCAGTACGTCATTTTCAATTCTTTGTTGTATTGTAGTAATATTAATTTTATGTTTGTAAAGATATTTTCGTTGATTAAATAAATAAATTAAAAAAATATATTTTTGCACAATTGACCAACTTGTAACCACACTTTTAAAATAATAATAAGTTAATAAAATGGCTCGTAAAGAAGCAATGGAATGTAATCAAAACGTATTGCATTGAATTAGACCACATTGATGATCACCAGAAAGTCCATAACATGTCTGGTTCTGGTTTTGGTTCTTTGGGGAGTACGTATTTCTGCACTGCACTTAGGCCTCATTAGGACTATTGTGCTTCCTCCCGTCGATTACCCCGCCTCAGCTCAGCCAGCCTACCTGGTTAAGGTAGTCTAGCAAAGCCCAGGTGGGTAGATCTCTTATGTAGGCCATTGTAGGCCATCTTTCACCAAGTAAGGTCAGACATAATAATTATAATGTATTTTCAGAGTTGCCAACCTAGAATATTTTCCATGGCACTCTAGAGATTTTTTTAATTGAACATACAATAGAATAGGTAGAAAAAAAAATCGGGGTCGGTTTGTTTCATTCTGCTAACTGCATCCTCAATTATTAAGCTGTGTTTGTTTTATTTTAATTTTCCGGATGAGGGAAATGCCGTATTAATATTTATTAAACTTCACCGTTGTTCTATAAAGCTCTTATAGGAATATAGAGAGATACAATTTAATAATTTAAACGAAACACGAAATAAACATATTTATTAGCTTCTAACAAATCTTTCTTTTAATTTACATAACTTTCATAAAGTTTTAAAAAAAAATCGTGATTTTCAGTAATTTAATAATTGTCGCTAAAATACAACAAATCAGAAATTTCAAATTTGAATTTTTCTTTCAATTTACATAACTTTCATTAAGTTTGAAAAAAATCGTGAATTTCAGTACTTTCAAATTTCAACAAAACTGTAATATCTTCAAATTATTGTTAAATTTTAATTTTTCTTTCAATAAAGATTGTTATCAAAAAAATTGTGAACTTTAGTAATTTGATAATTTTCTAAAAATTACAATATATCTGCAATTTCTTTAAATTTTGGTGAAGTGTGAGTCTTACTTTCAATTTCCATATTTTCACAACGCAATGTATTCGAAAATTCGAATTTCAGTAATTTAATAATTTTCACAATGTATTCGAAACATTTATGAAGTTCAGTAATTACTAAATTATCGTAAAATTTCAATAAATCTGTAATTTCTTAAAATGTAAAATGTTCATAGAGCTATTAGAAAAATCGTTAATTGTTGAATTTTGATAATTTTTCAATTTTATTAAATTTTTGGAAGAGTCGTAAATTAAAATGTTTCTGATAATTCATCAAGCTAAAAAATAATTATCTTCTTCTTTAACTTTTCAATTTTTAAAAATTAAGAAATTTATGAAATTGCACGACTGATAAAATTGATAAAAACTCAAATATTTTGGCAAGAGTAAGTAAATACACAACTTTTCATGAACATTTATTTATTTATTTCTGCATTTATTTATTTATTGAATTAACGCACAAATCCAATTTCAGATTATATAGATAGAAAAAGTGTACTAATTTTAATCAAAACATTAAACAGTAAACTTGAATAATCGTTTGTTGTTTTTCTATAATTTTATTAATATTTCTTAATTATGACGATTTTTTTAAATCGAGTATTTAGTGAATTTTGAGTGATTAAGATAATTTTATTTGTAGACCATCAATTATTTTAATCAATTTATTAATTTTCTTAACTTTTCACGTTATTTCTAAAAATTAGATATTGATAATTTTCGTCCAAAATTATGAATACTTCCAAATTTGTTTATGTTCTAAATTTAACCTAAAAAATAACATCAACTCTATTTATTTAATGTCATAAATTTGACAATAAAGGAAACTGCAAAATACGAGGTGTGGAAATTAAGTGATGAGACTGATTTTTTAAATAAGTTTTATTCGAATAAAATTACAATTGAATGTTGTCTCCTTCAAAGTAATTCCCTTGGGAAGCCACACAGCGTTGGAGACGTTTCTTCCACTCCTCATAGCAGTGCTGGACCTCGGATACTGGGATAGCCTTCAGCTGGTCGGTTACAGCCGTTTTAATGTTTTCGAGTGTCCCAAAATGACGTCCCGTCAGATGAATTTTCAATTTAGGGAAGAGGAAAAAGTCAGCAGGACTCAAGTCAGGTGAGTAAGGAGGCTGAGGAGCCACAGGAATATTTTTATTGGTCAAAAACTGACTTATTGATATTGCTGTGTGACACGGCCATTGTCATGATGCAGGATCCAATTGTTCTTGATGTGTGATCTCACACGAATGATCCTTTTTCGGAGTCTTTCAAGAACCTCGCGGTAAAAGTGTTGATTTACTGTTTGGCCTTGAGGCACAAACTCTTTGTGGACGATTCCCTGGCTATCAAAGAAACAAATCAGCATGCATTTAATTTTTGATTTGCTAATTCTTGCTTTTTTGGGCCTTGGAGAGCCTGGCGCGCATCATTGCATGCTCTGGCGTTTTGTTTCCGGGTCGTATTCAAACACCCAACTCTCGTCACCAGTGATGACATGTTCCAAAAAATGTGGATCATTTTCAATCGATTCCAAAAAGTCAAGGCACCTTTCCCTTCTAATGTCCTTTTGTTCCTGCGAAAGGTTTTTTGGAACCATTTTCGCGCAGATCTTTCTCATCCCCAATTCATTGGTCGAAACGTGATGAACGGTGGCGTGACTCAAATTCAACTGTTCCCCCATCATTCTGATCGTTAACCGATGATCTGAACGCACAAGTTCCCGGATTCTGTCGACATTTTCATCGGTTCTTGTTGTTGCAGGCCGTCCGCTGCGTGATTCATCTTCCATCGACTCTCTTCCTTCTGAAAATGCCTTAAACCATCGAAAAACCTGGGCTCTTGACAAAACACTGTCTGGGTAGGCCTGCTGAAGTTTTGCAAAAGTTTCTGTTGCACTGTACCCAAGTCTCAAGCAAAACCTGATAGCACACCGTTGCTCGAAATTAATATCACTCATTTTTAGAACGCACTTCAAAATACGGTTTCACGAGAACAATGACTACGCACAGCGTAATGACTCGATCAAGTTCAAACTTGTACTGAACGCCTATCGCATGTCCATCTGTCACCCCTCCAAGCCACGTGCTTCCAGTGTTGCCGTATCGAACGCTATGCTGCCAATCTCATCACTTAATTTCCACACCTCATAAGTATCTGATTGATCGTCTAGCGAGGGTTTCCACTCCCAGATTAAGCATGAAGTAAAATTTCGAGTTTAGAAAAGCCTGAAAATTTGGATTTGCTGGGGCGCGCGAGCGAAGCGAGTCGCGCCCCAGCAAATCCAAATTTTCAGGCTTTTCTAAACTCGAAATTTTACTTCATGCGCCACGCGTATAAGTCACTGACATTAAGTGAAGTCTCAAACTACTGTATTACAGTGAAATAAATTGAGTATGTCAGTTATCAGTTTTTTAATTTACAGAGAAAGTGCTATGCTATGATGGACACATCACCATATTTCTTGTAAAATAATATTATTTAATGTGTCAAACTCGTGCTGTGAACATTTATTGATTTATTTCTGCATTTATTAATTTATTCAATTAACGCACAAATCCAATTTCAGATTATATAGATAGAAAAAGTGTACTAATTTTAATCCAAACATTAAACAGTAAACTTGAATAATCGTTTGTTGTTTTTCTATAATTTTAATAATATTTCATAATTATGACGATTTTTTTAAATCGAGTATTTAGTGAATTTTGAGTGATTAATATAATTTTATTTGTAGACCATCAATTATTTTAATCAATTTATTAATTTTCTTAACTTTTCACGTTATTTCTAAATATTAGATATTGATAATTTTCGTTCAAAATTATGAATACTCCCAAATTTGTTTATGTTCTAAATTTAACCTAAATAATAACATAAACTCTATTTATTTAATGTCATAAATTTGACAATAAAGGGAACTGCAAAATAAGTATCTTATTGATCGTCTAACGAGGGTATCCACTCCCAGATTAAGCATGAAGTAAAATTTCGAGTTTAGAAAAGCCTGAAAATTTGGATTTGCTGCGGCGCGCGAGCGAAGCGAGTCGCGCCCCAGCAAATCCAAATTTTCAGGCTTTTCTAAACTCGAAATTTTACTTCATGCGCCACGCGTATAAGTCACTATCTTTAAGTGAAGTCTCAAACTACTTGATTACAGTGAAATAAATTGAGTATGTCAGTTATCAGTTTTTTTAAATTACAGAGAAAGTGCTATGCTATGATGGACACATCACCATATTTCTTGTTAAATAATATTATTTAATGTGTCAAACTCGTGCTGTGAATATTTATTTATTTATTTCTGCATATATTAATTTATTCAACTAACGCACAAATCCAATTTCAGATTATATAGATAGAAAAAGTATACTAATTTTAATCAAAACATTAAACAGTAAACTTGAATAATCGTTTGTTGTTTTTCTATAATTTTATTAATATTTCTTAATTATGACGATTTTTTTAAATGATTTTTGAGTGATTAATATAATTTTATTTGTAGACAATCAATTATTTTAATCAATTTAATAATTTTCTTAACTTTTCACGTTATTTCTAAAAATTAGATATTGATCATTTTCGTCCAAAATTATGAATACTCCCAAATTTGTTTATGTTCTAAATTTAACCTAAATAATAACATCAACTCTATTTATTTAATGTCAAATTTATTTGACAATAAAGGAAACTGCAAAATAAGTATCTGATTGATCGTCTAACGAGGGTTTCCACTCCCAGATTAAGAATGAAGTAAAATTTCGAGTTTAGAAAAGCCTGAAAATTTGGATTTGCTGGGGCTCGCGAGCGAAGCGAGTCGCGCCCCAGCAAATCCAAATTTTCAGGCTTTTCTAAACTCGAAATTTTACTTCATGCGCCACGCGTATAAGTCACTAACTTTAAGTGAAGTCTCAAACTACTTGATTACAGTGAAATAAATTAAGTATGTCAGTTATCAGTTTTTTAAATTACAGAGAAAGTGCTATGCTATGATGGACACATCACCATATTTTTTGTTAAATAATATTATTTAATGTGTCAAACTCGTGCTGTGAACAGAATTAACATTTTTTCAATTCATTAATCGTATTATTTGCATATTTATTATAATTTAAAAACTCCATGACTTTTCGCTAAAAAGGCCGAATTTCCCTGACATATCCAAGACTATTTCAGATGAATAAAATCCCCTGACTTTCCCGGTTTTCCCGGTTGGTCACCACCTTGTCAACGGGAAGATTTAGGGATATTTGTTTTATTATTATTATTAGGTGCTCGGTTGTCAATTTTAGCTTAAACATCGCTTGAACTTGATAGTCACTTTTCATTTCATTTATTTCCAGAAAAATAGTTACATTCATGGGTCATGAGTCAGAAGTATGTATAATGTAAGTTACTAAGACTTAATATCTAAAGTAAAACTGATCTAAATAAATTGAAATCAAATAATAACGTTCAAATTAACAGGGGGCAAGGCACTTGAACTTCTTTTGTCACTTCATAAGATCATATAAGATGGCGGAACATTTAAATTTCGTATATGGAAGCAAAACTATCGTATGTTCAATTAAAAAAAATCTCTAGGGTGTCATGGAAAATATTCTAGGTTGGCAACTTTTAAAATATACATTATAATTATTATGACGTTTTATATCTCAATTCCGGAAGTGTGATTCAAATTTAGATTGGCAAATTTGAAAAAAGATGAAATCGTGGCACTCTTGAGGTTTTTTTTTATTGAACATATGATACTTCGAATCCAGAGAGATTATCGCTTCGTTGTATTGTTTTATATCTTTCATACGCCAATAGTGACCATTATACAATAAACTGGTGAAAATTAAATCTTTATTTGAACTTTTTTTCCATATAAATAATAAATTACTTTATTTATTTATTTATACACGGGATAACCCATTTTTACATTAACTATACAAAAAAATTAATAATGTGAACTGGAATAAAATAAATTGCATAAGTAAAAAGAAATATAACCTAAATGTATAGTGCATAATGTATCAATATGAAATAAAACCAAAAACACCAAAAAATACACAATCCTATAAATAGAAACTTAAAAGATATACATAATAGCATAGAACAACTTACTATCCTAAAACAAAACCAAAACAAAAACAAAAACATGCTGAAAACAATAATAACTACAGATGCCATTCACAATAACTACAGATGCCATTCACATACTTTTAAAAAATATACAAAAAATCAGTTAAATTCAAACTTAATAGGAAACTTCTAAAACGTAAATAATTAAAAAAATTGGGAATGATGCCGTAGAATTTAGTTTATTACCCAATCGCATAATCCTGCCAATGGGGTTATTTTGGCCATAGTTCGTTCTAGAAAACTTAGATCTAAATATAAACTTCGTTCTAGTATGAACATTTGTTGCCCAAAAATTAATTGATTCTAATAATTCATGACAAACAATGCGACTGTTTAACAGGTTGTATAAAAAACAAACATCTGCAATGAAAAGTCTATGCGCAAGTGTAGTAGGAGGAGATATGAAACCCAGCATTCTGAAAGCTTTCTGAGCAATGTTATTGATGTGAGTATAGAAATGCATTTTTGAATTAAGCGTTACGCCAAGATCTTTTATTTGAGTTACACGTTCTAATGGACTATTAATTATGGTGTAATTAAAATCAACGGCTGTTTTGTTTTTTAAGAATGACAAATATTTACATTTTTTAATATTTAAATATAAATTATTCACTTCACACCAATCCGAGATAGCATTTAAATCTTGCTGTAAAAATGTTGTGTCTGTATTATCATCTATAACACGGAATATTTTGATATCATCGGCATAGAGTAAAATACGCGAATAATTTATACGATCAACAATATCATTGATAAAAATATTAAATAAAATTGGGCCTATGTGGGACCCTTGTGGGACACCCGAATGCAAAATTATTTCCTTCGACAACATATCATTGATCTTAACACACTGCTTACGCTGCGAAATGAAACTTTCTATCCAGTTGACAATATTCTCATTAAATCCAAAGGCTCGAAATTTGCCAATAAGTATATTGTGGCTAACCCTGTCAAAAGCCTTCGAAAAGTCGGTATAGACAATATCAACTTGTTTACAATTCTCAAAGGCTTCCAACACAAAGTTTTGCAACAAAAGCAAATTAGTAACTCTAGACTTTCCTTTCTGAAAACCATGCTGCTGTTCCACAATGTTATTACAACACAACCACTGCATTTGCCTGGATATGATTGAGTCCAAGATTTTGGGAATAGCTAACTGTAAACATACACTTTAACTTTAACTTTAACTTTATTTTTATTCACGTATGCCACTTATATACATAAAATACTGCAAACATAAGGTACAACTATTTTACATACAGCGGATGTGAACGTCGCAGATACAATAAAAAAGTATAATACGACAACACATGTAAATAGACCAACAAATAAAATATAAACTTTTGTAATTGTCAAATCAAAATCCAGTCTACTCAGTTTGTCATAAATTCTGATAATGTTTAGTAGTTATGTACAATGAGATGATTTTTTAATGCCCTTTTATAGTTGTTAATATTTGTGATGTCTTTTATCTGAGTTGGCAATTTATTATATATTTTTGTGCAAGAATAGATTGTTCACTTTTCGTATAAGGTACTTCTATGTGTTACTATACTTATTTTGTTAGAATATCTTGTGTTATATTTATGTACGGCTCCATTTCTTATAAATTTGGCATTGTTGTTATACACATATACAGCGCATTTGTAGATATATAATCCCGTAAGTGTAAGTATGTTGTTATTTTTAAAGATATCACGACAAGATTCTGATTGTTTAATATTAAAAATTAATCTAAGTAGCCTTTTCTGTAAAATAAACAGGTTATGCATATTTGAATTGCCCCATACAATAATATTATAAACCAAATGTGGGTAGGCAAAAGAATAATAAACATTGAGAAGTGTTTCTTTGTTCAATATTTTCTTCAATTTTAGAATTGCATAATATGCACTACCTAACTTTGCACATATGTGATCAATTTGCTGATTACACGACAGTTTTTCATCGACAAAACTTCCAAAGAATTTTGTATACTTGCTTGTATTAACCGTTATAGGAGATTTTCTATTATAAAAATGTATTTTTACAGTTTTGTCAGCATTTAGCATCATGACATTAAAATCGCACCATTCTATGATCTCCTTATTTGTTACCTCGATTTTTTACTCAATGAATTTTCCATAATTTTCATCAACTGTTCTTCGGTAAAATTTTGTTTAAACTTTCCGACGTGATACCATGCTTTTTTCTCCGCTGTATAGACCAATTCATTCATCTTATTATTGCTACCAATTATGATTTCATTCAGGTTTGGATGTCCACTCTTTTCATTCTCATTATTCTTTTTTCGGTTTGTTTATTTATATTTCTATTTTTATCGCGATGAGTATCGTTTGGAGTGTTCTTTTTTGTGGATGCGAATTCCGTGTCTTTTTGTTGATTGGAATTGTCGTTAATTATTTGCGTTTCTGTTTTATCTATTGTCGTCAGACTTTCACAACTATTTCGACAATTTATTTCGCTAATAGAGGACGCTGGGCTGGTTGATTTTTCCAGTAGTTTTATGTTTTGTATAAAAATATCGATTTTATCTCTTAGCTCATCAATCATTTCGTCTTTGTGCTCAAGTACAAGTCTCAAATAGCTTACCGTGTTTAAATCTTCTGTGTATCCTGATATCTGAGTGTCTGTACGTTTTGAGGTTAGATCGCAGCAGTGTATTCCTCCGTTTTGATCCACCCACATTCCACATACTTTCACTAAACAGTTTGCGTGGTAGTTCTGGTTACACACAATGCACGACACATAGTTTTTAACATTAACTGAGCACAATTTACACATAATATTTTCTTCGATCGAAACTACTTTCGGCGGCGCCATCTTGCTACACCTCGATAATTTTCGACATCATCAATATTTCCTGATTTAAAAATAGGTGTAATGTAACTACGCTTCCAAAAATCTGGAAATATTTGTTTATTTACAAGTAGAAGTATCTTTTAAACTACTAATTGCTTCGAACACATCAGATGCATTTATTCTAAATGTATAATTATAGTTTACTGATACGTTAGTTACAAAGTGGGGAACTTCAGCAGTATCCGCTGAGTATGCTTCAGAAAAAATTTCAGCAAAGAAATCAACCGTCTGTTGCATATTGCTACTCACTTTACCCTTATATTTCATAAATACCGGAATGCCCTTCACTGCTTTCTTTTCTTTTATAAATGACCAAAAGTTGTTGGAATTATTTTTAATGTTACGTTCTATTTTCATTATGTCGACCTCTAAACAAACAATAAATAAAATAGTTAAAAAATCTGTTTTCGCCATTTTATTACAAAAGGTTCAATGCATATCTTTGTCCCAACATACAAATTTTACATGGTCCCTCTTAAGCGAAAAATATCTGTACATACAGTTATTATTTAAAATTGCTAAAATATTTTCAAAAAATGTTTACACGTTCACTGTAACCAAATGAAAGAAATGTGAGAATAGATTAAATGAAGCATGACGTGAAAATGTTGTTTATTTAAGGAAAGTGATTTGTAAAATATTATCTTATAACAACGCTGGAACCGAAGTCCTAACATACAAATTTTATATGGCCCCTCTTAAGGAAAAAATATCTTCACGTACAGTTATTATTTGAACTTGCTAAAATATTCTCGAAACATGTTTACACGTTCACCGTAACCAAATAAAAGAAATGTGAGAATAGAAGAATGACGTGAAAACGTTATCTATTTAAGGAAAGTAAAGGGTTGTAATAAAATGTTGAGCATGGTTGTGATTATGACGCTTAGGAATTATATTGCAACAGAGTAAATTGATGAGTCAATGAGATGATGGGACATAATATAGAGGGAATGGGTATATTGTGCAAGTGAGAAATGCGGGGGCGGCGTTAAGGGCTCGTTCTGTCCCTAAAGGGAGAGGGGCAGAGCGTGCGAGAGAGGGAGGAATCGGCACCGCGACGGTGCGGAAGGAGGACCGCTGGGCTTCGGGGGTTGTTGCTGGCTGGCGTGTGTACCGTGTATGCGTGTGTTGGAGGGTAGATTGAAAAGAGACGGAGGCACCGGGGCCGAGGGGTGAGACGATTGCCACGCGACCCGTGTAACAGAGCGGAACTAAACTAAATTGAGATCGTATTAGAGCCGGAGAGAGGTCTTATTGCGCATATAATAGACGCTGTTTGTGCTGTTTAACCACTTCCCGAAGAGAGGCGTTCGAATTAGCATTTTAGACGTTCCGTTTCCCGGATTTCTCTCGCTGCGATTTTCTGTTTGTGTTTGGGATGAGGATTCTCATTTTATTTCGATTTCGATTTCCATTTGTGTCGCGATACTCCCTCTTGCCTCCCACCTCCCCTCTGGTTGATCCACTGATTCGTTCTTATGGAATCGAATCGGGACCAGAGAGATATGTCATGTAAAATTTGCACCCCCGGCGCTTCCTTTATTCCATCCTTGCCGCTATTTTCGCACCCACCGCTTGCTCGCTGCAGATTAATCCAGTTATAGAATTATTTATCAAGACCCCATATCAATTTCACAGCTCGACTTCATATCGCATCCGTCAACCGACATCCCATTTACATCACCACTTTTTTTCTTGTTGCTCCATTATTATACAACAAAACCTTGCAAATAAATTGAATATTACCCACATTTGAATTAATCTACGTTAATCGACCCATCAAATATAAACAAGCCTTTATTTTTCACAGGACGTACGTAATAAATAAACATCTAGATTTCAATAAATTACTTTTGTACATAGTATCCTATATATAAAATACATTTTTCCAAAGTTTTGGTAGTTTTCTTAACTCCATTATAGTAGAATGAAGCCCTCCCAGCTTCATTCTACTATACCGCAGTTAAAAAAGCTTCCAAAACTTTGGAAAAATGTATATACAGGGTGTCCGGTTAATGTGGGAAAATGGCTAATTTCGGCTTAACCGTAAATTTTTGGATATAAGTTGTGTTAAATCATTATATTTTTATCCCAGGAATCTATGGTTATTCCTGGGATAAAAATATAATGATTTAACACAACTAATAACCAAAAATTTACGGTTAAGCCGAAATTAGTCTTTAAAGATAAAAAAATATTATTAATTTTATTTGTAACGATTGAGCGCTATGTTCGATTTGTCTGAAATTTATTATAGTTGATTATCATAATATAACACATCATTTGAATTATAAGTCATCAGAAGTGTAAAAACAGTAATACCACAACATAAAAACTAAAATATGTTTTTACTAGTGCGCCTTATAAAAATTTAAAAAAATATTAATTCAAAGATTGGTTCATTTGCAAGCTTTTTTGTTTGTTAATAATGTTTGATATCTTGTACGGTTTTGCCACAAAAATATAAAATATGAATATGGTATCCTCAATTTCCTTGTCAAAATCCTAATAGAAGCAACATACAGTGAATTTTTCTATTAGGTAAACATATGCAAAGTGGTCAATTTGAAGTTTTAAACGAGTGTTTTTCACTCCCAGACTAAGCATGAAGTAAAATTTCGAGTTTAGAAAAGCCCCGTGAAAATTTGTCGAGGGTCGCGCAGCGACCCGAGACAAATTTTCTGGGCTTTTCTAAACTCGAAATTTTACTTCATGCGCCACACGTATAAAACACTGATTTCAAGTGAAGTTTAAATATACATAAGTTCCACAATATTTTAGTGTTTTATACGCTTGGCGCTTGAAGTAAAACTTCGAGTTTAGAAAAGCCCAGAAAATTTGTCTCTGTTCGCTGCGCGACCCTCGACAAATTTTCACGGGAACTCTAAATTTTACTTCATGCTTAGTCTGGGAGTGAAAAACACTAATTCAAAGCTTCAAATTAAACTTACAAAAAAAACATGGAATACCTAAAGATTTACAGAAAATGGGCTGTTTGGAATACGTATACTTAAAAGAAAAACTCCTTGTATCTTTTGCTACGGAGGAATATGAATAATTATAAATCATAATCAAGATAACAATTAATTCTCAAAAAATACTCGTTAATTAATATTATACACAATTGGCGTTTGTTAAACAATGACGGCGACAAAGAAAAAACATGTATTTTTAATCACCCGAAAACTAGATTTCGTTTTTACTAAAAAATAAAAAATAATTTACTCGCATTCTATTTTTTTGTGGCAAAACCGTACGAGATATCAAACATTATTAACATACAAACAAGCTTTTAAATAAACTAATCTTTCAAGATGTGTTGTTTAAATTTTTATAAGGTGCGCCAATAAAAACATATTTTAGTTTTTATGTTGTGGTACTATTGTTTTAATACTTCTTGTTAATCAATGATGACCATAATAACGTAAATGGTGTGTTATAATATGATAATCAACCATAATAAATTTTAGTCAGATCGAATAAAGCGTTCAGTTGTTATAAATAAAATAATTAATATTTTTTTGAACTTTAAAGACTAATTCCGGCTTACCCGTAAACATTTGGATATAGATAAGTTATGTTAAATCATTATATATTGATCCCAGAAATCTAAGGTTAAGCCATTGTCCCACATTAACGGGACACCCTGTATATGTGTATGTAGCTAATAGCGCACAGCCGTTTTCACTCGTAGATAGGACAATCTCGTTTTTTGGGTCGATTCTGAAGCCTAACTTGATCCAGGAGGTAGGAGTAGCAAATTGCGTTGTTGGTTCGACGTCTGTGTAAGAAATCCACCAGGAGGATTCCTCTCCAGTCCCTCAAAAAACCTCTCCAGTAAAAAAATCTTCTCAAACTTTTTATATGAATTGCTATCTTTCCCAAACTAGACCTGCAGTCTGCGGTAAATTTCGACTGATTTCACGTTTTCTTGGGTGAGGAACTTTAGAATTACGCGTTGCGCAAAAGAGACAGGCCCACTGTTCACATTTATTGTTATAGCTAGTAAATAACAGATAGAACAAGTCGGCTGTTGTGGTTCCCCAACTCTAGGCATCTCATCCTAAAGACCTCAACAGCCAAATCATAAATAAATACCATTCCCAACGCTTAGAAGACAGAGGCTTTGTATTTAATCGACCCACGTATTAGTCCATGCATAAGTTTTTGGGTTATTAAATTAAATTGTAAATGACTTATAATTTATTTAACAAAACAATATTAATAATAAATTTAGTGACTACAAGCAAAACTTACAAGCAAATAATTGACTTTGCTGCAAATTCTAAAGTTAATCATAAAGTGAGTGACTACAAGAGTATGTGACTACAAGCAAATTAATTGACAATATGTTAATGCATTGTAAAAATACTATTCATTTACGAAAATTACTAAAATATGACAACATTGATATACTGTATGAAAATGCTTTTTAATTAGTGATGGGCAAGATCGAGTATCTGAAGCAGGGTTCGCACAATATATGAGGGTAGTTTGATAAGTCAGTGACTTTTTGAATTTACCGCTTAATAACATTAAATGTAACACCGCTCACGTCAACTACTATCTGTCAATAGACTTCTGTCAAATTTTGAGCTAGCTGCATCATTTAGTTTGTGTTTGGTAGCTATTGAAACCAAACAATCCCGTGGGAACGTGCACCAAAGAAGGCCAAGGTGGGTCTGTCGGCTAAGAAGGTCATGGCGACAGTTTTCTGGGATGCACGCGGTGTCATTCACGTCGATTACCTTGATAAGGTTAAAACGATCACTGGTAAACACTATTTAGAGCTGTTGAATAGATAGATTTGCTCGTCCGGGACGGCAGGGTCGGCCGTGCCGTACCGTTAGTTAAATTTGATTGAACAAAAATTATAAATTTTTATTTTCTCAGCTCGTCCGGGACGGCAGGGTCGGCCGGGCCGTACCGTTAAATTTGATTGAACAAAAATTATAAATTTTTATTTTCTCAGAAATAAATATTGCGCATTTTTTTGTAATAAATATATAGCAGGCTAATATGTAGTAATAATAATAAGCATTCAGCATAAGACCGATACATGTAATTTTTTTTTAATTTAATATGCGTTTACTAAGCAACTTCGTATATAAAAATATGTAACTTAAAAGATATAATTTCATTTTTCAGAAATTATTTATTTTTTCTATGTTTTTTGTATATTTATTACCATTTATTTATTCAAAATAATTGCATTTCTATCAAATTGTCTCTCTTCAATCAACTAATGGTACCAAGTGTCCCCATATAACTGCCATACCAGATAGGTATACGTTTTTATTATCAATTTTTTAACAAAAAATCATTTGTTATAAAACATTTGCCTCTCTTTAAAATGTTTTTTTTTCGGCGAGGCAAAACGTTTTATAAAAGATGACTTTTTGTAAATCAATTAATAATAAAAAACATTAAACGTGCGATTCTTTTCGCAATCTACAACAAGTTAGTCTTACAAAGACTTTATCAAACACTCATTGAAACAACTACTTCCCGGGCTAATACCCCGACGGACATTGAATTATACAACAAGTGTTTGCTGTTATGTTTTTTTTTTCGGCGAGGCAAAACGTTTTATAAAAGATGACTTTTTGTAAATCAATTAATAATAAAAAACATTAAACGTGCGATTCTTTTCGCAATCTACAACAAGTTAGTCTTACAAAGACTTTATCAAACACTCATTGAAACAACTACTTCCCGGGCTAATACCCCGACGGACATTGAATTATACAACAAGTGTTTGCAACAAGTGTTTGCTGTTACATACACCAGATAGGTATACGTTTTTATTATCAATTTTTTAACAAAAAATCATTTGTTATAAAACATTTGCCTCTCTTTAAAATGTTTTTTTTTTCGGCGAGGCAAAACGTTTTATAAAAGATGACTTTTTGTAAATCAATTAATAATAAAAAACATTAAACGTGCGATTCTTTTCGCAATCTACAACAAGTTAGTCTTACAAAGACTTTATCAAACACTCATTGAAACAACTACTTCCCGGGCTAATACCCCGACGGACATTGAATTATACAACAAGTGTTTGCTGTTATGTTTTTTTTTTTCGGCGAGGCAAAACGTTTTATAAAAGATGACTTTTTGTAAATCAATTAATAATAAAAAACATTAAACGTGCGATTCTTTTCGCAATCTACAACAAGTTAGTCTTACAAAGACTTTATCAAACACTCATTGAAACAACTACTTCCCGGGCTAATACCCCGACGGACATTGAATTATACAACAAGTGTTTGCTGTTACAGTAACCTACTGCAAATGTAACAATTTAGGTCAAATTATTCAGACCATCTATAGACGCGTTTCTAGATTTATAGTCTTTGTAAGACTAACTTGTTGTAGATTGCGAAAAGAATCGCACTTTTAATGTTTGAAGTATTCTGCAACCAAGAATTGGCAATTTCATTTATACTTATGTTTGGACGGTAACGTGACCGCCAGTCTAAGGTGTCAAATTGTTTAGAGGGAATGGCAAAGCTATACTGATGAGAGATAAATCTCGAAACGCGTCTATAGATGGCCTGAATAATTTGACCCAAATTGTTACATTTGCAGTAGGTTACTGTATGTAACAGCAAACACTTGTTGTATAATTCAATGTCCGTCGGGGTATTAGCCCGGGAAGTAGTTGTTTCAATGAGTGTTTAATATAGTCTTTGTAATACTAACTTGTTGTAGATTGCGAAAAGAATCGCACTTCTAATGTTTGGAGTATTCTGCAACCAAGAATTGGCAATTTCATTTATACTTAATAATAAAAAAGTTATACTTATTTGGTATGGCAGTTATATGGGGACACATGGTATACACCATAAAGACATTACAAATCTGATATTAGGGGCTTTACAATGGATACATAAATAAAGATAAATGTTTTTTTTAAGAGAAGCAAAACGTTTTATAAAAGATGACTTTTTGTAAAACAATTAATAATAAAAAAAGTTATACCTATTTGGTAGGGCAGTTATATGGGGACACATGGTATACACCATAAAAACATTACAAATCTGATATTAGGGGCTTTACAATGGATAAATAAATAAAGATAAAGAGAGAGAGAGAGAGAGAGAGAGAGAGAGAGAGAGAGAGAGAGAGAGAGAGAGAGAGAGAGAGAGAAGAGGAGTGGCTTAAATTATGGCTATAGAGAAAAATGGTATCTGACAAAAATGTATTTTTTGATCGTGAATCGCACTTTTAATGTTTTTTATTAATTAAAATATATGGAGAATTTTTATTTTAAGTCTACATATGGATACACTGTAAATTTTCCGACATTCGTTGTTTAAAAAAAAAACTCAATTTAAAGCTTTAAACGAGTGTTTTCCACTCCCAGACTAAGCATGAAGTAAAATTTCGAGTTTAGAAAAGCCTGAAAATTTGGGTTGGTCGCTTTTCATTCTTTTCTAATCTCGAAATTTTACTTCATGCGCCACGCGTAAAAAACACTGGTCTTAAGTGAAGTTGAAAAAATACGTCTGTAGAATACTCCTTTAGTAGCTTCACGAACTTCATAATGTTTGAGTGTTTTATACGGGTGGCGCATGAAGTAAAATTTCGAGTTTAGAAAAGCCTGAAAATTTGGTTTGGTCACTCCGCTTCGCGGAGCGACCAAACCAAATTTTAAAGCTTTTCTAAACTCGAAATTTTACTTCATGCTTAGTCTGGGAGTGGAAAACACTCGTTTAAAGCTTTGAATTCAGTTTTTTTTTAAACAACGAATGTTGGAAAATTTACGAAATTTTACTTTATCCTTAAACCAGGAGTGGAAGAAACTCGCTTAATGATTTACTCTTAAAAGAAAAAAAAAAACGAATACGTGAACTTTTACAGAATAATTGAGATATGTATATTTAAAAGAAAGACTCTCTGTATAGTTTCAGTTTGATATGAGTAACTTAAGTTTATCTAAGATATTTACAAACAATTCAATTCTTATGATATGTTAATTTTTATTCGTTAAATATACCCTAATTTGATGAAAAATTTATAGTTTATTAGAAATACAATTATTTTGATAATTACACGTCAACTATATACGATACATGATTATAAAAATAAATAAATTTAATAAAAATAAAATTGTTTCTATTAAGTTCATATTTTATATGTAAAAATAATTTTCGATTACAAATTACTATTTCAAATATCATCTTTCTCTAAAATTAAAACTAGATGTACTATTCTCTTAGGATAATTTTAGTTGTTCCTTATTTTTTAACGCCCTCTATAGTAAATTTAAGATTTGATAATGAAAATAGTGTTTTCAAGTCATCCAAAACTTTTTGTAAAGAATGACTTTTAGTCAAAAAATGGACAATAAAAAGGTTGTTTCTACCTGGGTAGTAATCCGGGGACACACGGTGTGTTTCGTATAAGAATACAAAAACTAACTCAAAAATCATTTTATTAGGCATAAAAAGTTGCAATGAGAAAGTTTTAAAGTTATGTTCTCACTTATTCGTACAGAAAAACAAACATCTTATATCTTTGATTTGGTTGGCGTTCACTTTGTGGTACATCTTTATAAAATAATATTAAAACACTTAACTTTGTTTTACCACTTTAATTAACTTTTTACAGTGACTATAGTTTCGACTACAAGCTAGTCATTATCAAACTAAGTACCTAAAATACATTGTACATTGTTTTTATAATACAGCATCAAAGAGGGGAGTATACATTATGTCGGTCTGGTCGTTGATGAGGGGAATTTCCAGATTAGCTTTCAACTTGTGAATTTCCAGCGCTTCCAGTAAATCCATTTTTCGGCCTTTGTCCGACACATGGATTTATGCTCTTTTAATCTTATTTCAACAAATAAAATAAATAATAATAAATTTTATCCAATAACATATTTCGGAAACATTAGCAACCAAATTAAAAGAACCCTTGAAAAGTGTAACGTCAACGTAGTTTTTAAACCATTTTCTAAAATAGCAAATATTATTCATAATCTAAAAACAATTATAAATAGAAACAAAAAATCAGGTATTTACAAATTAACTTGCGAAACATGTAAAGGAGCATACATTGGTCAGTCTGGTAGAAGTTTTGAAATAAGATTAAAAGAGCATTTAAATTCAGTCCGTTTAAAGAATAACAAGTCCACTTTTGCAACTCATTTAATAGAAAACAACCACACCTGCACAGAAGACAGCATGCTTTCCGTAATCCATTTGTCGGACAAAGGCCGAAAAATGGATTTACTGGAAGCGCTGGATATTCACAAGTTGAAAGCTAATCTGGAAATTCCCCTCATCAACGACCAGACCGACATAATGTATACTCCCCTCTTTGATGCTGTATTATAAAAACAATGTACAATGTATTTTAGGTACTCAGTTTGATAATGACTAGCTTGAAGTCGAAACTATAGTCACTGTAAAAAGTTAATTAAAGTGGTAAAACAAAGTTAAGTGTTTTAATATTAAACATCTTATAATCGATGTCTTATGATTTTCTAGTTATAGAGCGGAAACAGTATGCAATAGATCTGTTTTTTGAACCAACAGTTGCTTTTATACACGGTGTCCCAATTTTTTTGAAGTAAACAGTTGTCTGTTTTTTTAATCAGGGTGTCCCGTTAATGTAGGGAAATGGCTTAACCATACATTCCTGGGATAAAAATATAATGATTTTACACAACTTATCTATATCCAAAAATTTACGGCTAATCCGAAATTAGTCTTTAAAGTTTAAAAAAATATTATTAATTTTATTTGTAACGATTGAGTGCTATGTTCGATTTGACTGAAATTGGTTATGGTTGATTATCATAATATAACACATCATTTAAGTTATTATGGTCATCATTGATTGACAAGAAGTATAGAAACAGTAGTACCACAACATAGAAACTAAATTATGTTTTTAGTGGCACACCTTATAAAAATTCAGAAAATATTACTTCAAAGATTGGTTCATTTGAAAGCTTTTTTGTCTGTTATTAATGTTTGATATCTTAAACGATTTTGCCACAAAAATATAAAATATGAATATGGTATCTTCAATTTCCTTGGCAAAATCCTAATACACGCAACATACAGTGAATTTTTCTTTTAGGTGAACATATGCATAAGCTGAAAATTTTCAACATTCGTTGTTTTTCTTTAATGAATTCAATTTTTAGTTTTAAACAAGTGTTTTCCACTCCCAGACTAAGCATGAAGTAAAATTTCGAGTTTAGAAAAGCCCCGTGAAAATTTGTCGGGGGTCGCGCAGCGACCCGAGACAAATTTTCTGGGCTTTTCTAAACTCGAAATTTTACTTCATGCGCCACGCGTACAAAACAAAAATATTGTGAATTTATGTATATTTGAACCTCACTTGAAATTAGTGTTTTATACGCGTGGCGCATGATGTAAAATTTCGAGTTTAGAAAAGCCGCGCGACCCTCGACAAATTTTTCGGGGCTTTTCTAAACTCGAAATTTTACTTCTTGCTGTCTGGGAGTGGAAATCACTCGTTTAATGCTTCAAATTTAACTTAAAAAAAGAAAACAAGGAATATCTAAAGATTTACAAAAAATATGCTGAATTTGAAATACGTATACTTAAAGAAAAAACTCCCTGTATCTGTTCGTTCCGGAGGAATATGAATAAATATAAACCATAATGAAGATAACAATTAATTCTCAAAAAAACACTGGATAATTAATATTATACACAATTGACGTTTGTTAAACAATGGCGGCGACAAAGAAAAAACATGTATTTTTAATTATCCGAAAAACTAGATTTCGTTTTTACTAAATAATAAAAAATAATGTATTGGCATTTTATTTTTTTGTTGCAAAACCGTACAAGATATCAAGCATTTGTAAGAGACAAAAAAGCTTTTAAATGAACTAATCTTTCAAGATGTATTTTTAATATACAAAGAGTTTTATGTAATACTGAACATTTTCATAACGAAAATTTTTCTTTGAAGTATCCATATGCATACGTTGCACATTTTTCGATGCGTGGTTTATTAAAAGAATTTAATTTGAAGCTTTAAGCGAGTGTTTTCCACTCCCAGGCTAAGCATGAAGTAAAATTTCGAGTTTAGAAAAGCCTGAAAATTTGGTTTGGTCGCGTAGCGCGAAGCGCGGAGCGGCCAAACCAAATTTTCAGGCTTTTCTAAACTCGAAATTTTACTTCAAGCGCCACCGGTACAAAACACTGACATATAACGAAGTTTAAAACATACCGCTAAACTTTACATTGAATCAATGTTTTGTGCCGGTGGCGCATGAAGTAAAATTTCGAGTTTAGAAAAGCCTGAAAATTTGGTTTGGCCGCTCCGCGCTTCGCGCTACGCGACCAAACTAAATTTTCAGGCTTTTCTAAACTCGAACTTTTACTTCATGCTTAGCCTGGGAGTGGAGAACACTCGCTTAAAGCTTCAAATTGGATTCTTGTAATAAACCGAGCATCGAAAAATGCGCAACTTATGCATATAGATACTAAAGATGTATTTTGTCCATGTTTTTCTGTGATTTAGATTAAATAAAGAATAAAGAAAAATTCAAATTTGGAAAGTTGACTAAATCCGACGAAAGTAATCAGCATTAAAGAATATTGACTAGAATCATCAATATGCATAGACAAATAAGTCTAAGAAAGCACTCGTTATGAAAATGTTCGGTATTACATAAAACTATCTGTATATTTTTTATAAGGTGCGCCAATAAAAACATATTTTAGTTTTTATGTTAGGGTACTATTGTTTTTTATACTTCTTGTCAATCAATGATGACCATAATAACTGAAATGATGTGTTACATGCTGATAATCAACCATAATAAATTTTAGTCGGATCGAATATAGTGTTCAATTGCCATAAATAAAATTAATAATATTTTTTTGAACTTTGACGACTAATTCCGGCTTAGGCGGAAACTTTTAGATATAGATAAGTTATCTTAAATCATTATATTTTGATCCCAGGAGTTTATGGTTAAGCCATTTTCCCACATTAACTGGACACTCTGTATATGACACATGATTTTTAGCTGTAATTTGCTACTTTTTTGTGTAAACATTAAATACGGCTGCTACAAGATAAGTTAGTTTTTAATGTCGTATCTTGAAAATAGTACACTTAGTGTAAGGTTTATTAATTTTCTGTGTATCTCGAATGTTATTCCGGGCATATTTCTAATTTCAGCTCAATATCTTTCTAAATAACAAAGTTAATGCAAAACGAATGTTTTGACGATTTTTACTTTTTTCTTCACATTTAGAGAACAATTTACGCTAGTTGACATTTGTTACCGTAGTCTTATTTTGTTACAAAAATGGAAACGTTTATCTAATTTCACTGACTTTGTATCTCTAATACATTACGAAATTACAATGGCGAGCACGATAAAACAAACGAATGGTACTTTTAAATAACGATTATAAAATAAAAACCGACATTTCAGAGCATTATTTATAAAACTTTCCTCAACAATTTTATAAAACGCATCCGCTACTTTTGGTAAACCCTGTATATTGTTTTGCAGCGCATGCTAATACACACATTAAATATCTTCAGTTTAAAGGTAAAAGCCATTAAGTACCATTAATGTCCAATGCACTTAATGACTTTTAGTTTTAAACCAACAAAATAATTACTACTCTCTCCCCTTTTCCTCCGTAAACTCAGTCAGCCGTCTATTATCAGTAATTTTCACATTGTAGCTTAACGGTTTCCAATAACAATTTTTTGTTGTGCGATCCATTATAAAATCTCTCAATTAGTGTGAAATCCGTATGTGTGTGTTTTGGGCGTTAACGATTCGCCGGTATTTTATAAATTGCGGCCATTGTAAACGCATTAAAACATATCAGTGCGGTCCGACAATTCAATACACGCCGTGTTGTTGATCAGGGAATGATAGAGATTGATAGGGGAAAAAATCGGCCCGGGAAAAAAAATAACGCTGGGAGAAATGGTGAAATAATTGTTAGCCGCGTGCACCGATGTTTGCTTTGCACAGACTCAAAAATGGATTAATATATTTTTAATGCCGAGCTTTCAAACGCAATTGTGTTCCGGGATATGCGATATGTGTTTAGATAGTGAGTGAGCTTTTGGTGTTGGGCTGGATGCGGGGTGACTTAATCATATCTCCCCCTTGTGGCAAGTTTTGTTGACTTAATTGGGTTGTTAGTCCGGGTTTTGATTGCTGTTGTTTTGGTTTAAATTGAACTTCGTTTGAAATTATGGTCGTCATTTATTATTCAGTTTTTGACTCATCATCATATAATGAAGAATTAAAGATATACGCCTATAATCTCCAAAAAGTATAAACGTTGGTTGTTATTTAAGAGAAGACAAATTACTCCATGAGTGGTGTAGTTTATTGACTTTTGTTCACGACAATCTTATAATATGTGCATTAGTTAATTGTGTGGGCAGCATAATTGGGGTGCATTTAACACTCAAGTACATTTAACACGGGATTTGCGTGATAAATGTGTTATTTAACACGAATATAAATAATTGCCTAGTTAGATTTTTTTGTCGCTATGGAGTAACAGCGCTGTGCTAGTCAAATCAGCTTCTTTTGTTTTACATTTGTCTATGGTGGTGATGAAGTCGTCGACGCCATTTTGTTAAAGTACGAGGTAACACGTCAACATCTCCGCCGTTCTCACTAGTTTAACCCACGTAAAACGCGTTTGTAAACATACATTTAGTTATAATATATAAAATTACGAAGAAACTATTCGTGAAAATGCAAACAGTGTCTTAATTAATAAGACAATTTAAGACGATAAATATCCATTGAAACCACTACTTCCCGTGCAAATACACCTCCGGATATTGAATTATACAATGAAATATTTAAAATATTATTTAATTTTAATTGTTACAACGCTCTATTAAAGTATATGTAACGTTTAGGTCAAATTCTCTTCAAACCAACTAACAATACAAATTAAAATGAAAGGAGAGATAGCAACAAATTAGAAGTGAAAGGACTTGGATTAAAACTAATGTCTTAGGCCATCTATAGATGCGTTTCGAGATTTATCTCTCTTCATTTAGTTTATCCGCATAGCGCTTCGCGCCCAAACCAAATTTTCAGGCTTTTCTAAACTCGAAATTTTACTTCATGCTTAATAATTAAACTTCAAATTAAATTATTTTAAAAAACAAACGATTTTTGGAAAAGTTACAACTTATGCATACATGTATGTATATTTAAAAGAAAAATTCCTAGTATATTTACCAAATTTTAGGGGTGGCAAACGTCACCATCAGGGCCGAAAGTGTTAAGTTGGTATTTAGATTTCCTGATATAAATTCAAATAGTGAGCTGTTGTCTCTTATGTTACAGTTAAAATTTGTATAATATCGATCAATAATATCGACCTCGTAAATGCGAAATATGAAATTTGACAGGAGCTTAAAATACTAGATAATTATGAGATGAGCTGCGTAAACCTAACCTTTACCTAATAAGTTATTAGTATGTATTAAAAATAAACAGTAATTACATTTAAAAAAAAAACGATAAGTTACTCAACTTATAAATCTTGAAGCTTGGTATTAGGTAATATGTTTTTAAACTAATTTCTTAATTTATTATTAGAATCTTTTTTCTTCGCTTACCAGCTGACATTTTAAACATGATTTAAACATCTTTCAAGCAATACACTCAGTGCGTATTTTAATCATACGCAGAGGGCGAAAATTATCTTTTCCCTTGATCCTCAAGAGGGTAGAAAAAAAAATACGAAAGAGAAAACAGGAAACATCGCCTTTGACAGCAGTCGCAACCGCCGCCGTCTTGTGAAACTAATTATGATTCCGGGGGCGGTTGTTTTATACTTTGGACAAATTGCGTCTCCGAATTAGGTGTTAAAATTTTATATTTCCAACCGACCTGAAATAAGAAAAGTTTATATTACCTCCGCAGCACTTCATTATGCCTTTATTCTCTTAATAAGGGCAAATTTCAGGAGCTCCGGATTTTATTGTTGTTTGTCTTCCCGTCTATCCCCCTCCCCTCTCTCACTCCGCAAACGTTCAAAACTTTTATGCTTTCTCGTATTATTCGAGGTTTTTTAAAGAGGGTCTTCTTCATTCATTTATTATAATTATTTTCCATGTATTAACAAATAGCAATTTTAGAATGTGATATTAAAAAATAGTATATTGTACAACGAGCATATAATGAAAGTGATTAATCAGGAGAAAGAAGTTTGCGAAACGTGCCGAAGGCGAGTGAAGCAAGTTGTTCGAGTGATTAATAGCCATTATATCCAAGTTATACACTATACTTTGTTCACCAATATACAACACAACAATAACAATATACAACATAACATTATTATTATATATATACAAGGTGGCCAGAAAAGGTGTGATAATCTTCAGGTAGTGTGATTCGTTGATTAATTTTGGATAAAAAATCTAAATAAAAAAATATTGTATTCTTTCTCGTAACATCTCACGATTTCGTTAAAATATTAAACGTATCTCTGGAAATTAATGTTATTTTTTATTATTTTGAAAAAAATCAATAGAACTTACAATCAATTACACAGTTGTAAAATTTAAATGACATAGGTGATAAATAAATTGGAAACTTTAACAAATTAATAACTTCTTCAGAAGCATTTTTTTAATAAAAATAGACCTGGCAACTATGTATTTTCATATGTAACCTTATTAAATTTCACTTGACTTTGACATATACTTGTCATATAATGGTTTGTAGATTAAATTCACTTGGTTTTGTTTCACTTATACTTGTCATAATTTATTTGTGTAAGTTTGTATAAGTTCATCATACTTTTTGAAGATGTACACATTCAACGAGTATGCAGATATGTACATGATATTTGGATTCTGCAATGGTAATGCAACTAGTGCCAAAGATGAGTACCAAAGAAGATATCCAAATGGCCAACAGCCCTGCGTAAATACGTTTAGAAAATTAGACCAAAGGCTACGTACTTTTGGGTCGTTCGTTTATAATAACATAGATGGAGGGAGACCTAGGGAACGTCGCACTGTTCACCTAGAAGAACAGATATTGAATGCAGTTCAAGAAGATCCCAATATTAGTACGAGACAAATAGCTCAACAGTTAAATGTCCCCAGTAAACCAACAGTCGATGAAAGAAAATCGAATGAGTCCATTTCCTGCAAGAAAAGTTCAACCACTGTATGAAAATGATAACGAGCGTAGACGTATGTTTTGTGACAGGATTTTAGATCAAATTCGGGAAGAACCAAATTTTTTATTTAAAATTCTTTGAAGTGATGAATGTACATTCACTAGAGATGGGGTATTTAATTGTCATAATTATCACTTTTGGGCAGAAGAAAATCCTCGGGCGGTTAGAGAAATGGGACATCAAAAGAAATTTTCAGTTAACGTCTGGCTTGGTATTCTAAATTTACGTGTAATTGGGCCTTTTTTTATTCATCAAAGATTAAATGCCTTAAATTATGTAAATATTTTAGAAGAAGTTTTGGAGAATGTTCCACTAAATTTAGTAAACAACATGCTGTACATGCATGATGGTGCACCACCTCATACAGCAAGAATTTCAAGAGAATGGTTGGACGAACATTTTCCAAATAGATGGATTGGGCGCAATGGACCCATACTATGGCCAGCAAGGTCGCCGGATTTGGATCCACTTGATTTTTTCGTTTGGGGATTTTTAAAAGAAAAGATGTATGCAACACCTCCAGCGGACAATGTAGACGTCATGAATAGAATTCGTGTTGCAGTGGAATTAATTACTGAAGAGATGTTGCTCCGAGTAATTAATTCTATCCCACGACAGCTCCAGATCTGCTTAGAAACGGATGGTTATCAATTTGAACATTTACTTTAATCTTTCATTTTTGATGTATACTTCAAATATTAATTTTTGTAGATTTGATAAATTTATGATTATTATTAAATTAAACACTTGTTTGATCCATTGTTGCCAAATTTACATTTCTTTAAATTGGCTCGTGAGGAGTTATAAGCCACACTACAATATTTTTTTACTTAAATTTTCTGCTTGAAATTAATCAATGAACCACTCTACCTGAAGATTATCACACCTTTTATGGCCACCTTGTATATATATATATATATATATATATATATATATACATATTTATCAAATACGCGTCAGTCTTAGGGCCAGTTGCACCAAACAAGTTGAACTGGTTCAACCCTGAACTTCACTTCAAACTGACATTAGAACAATAGCAACTGTTATCTTAAACTTAAGTTCAGCTTGAACTTGGGTTCAACGTTTTTTATGCAACTGGGCCGTAATGGTCGATTTTGTTTTAAAATAATTTGCCAGATAAATGCACAAAAAACGGACTCTTCATTTGGATGGAGTTTTCACGGAGCTACCGTTTGTTCCGCTTTTGAAAAAACACTCGCGACGGATAGAAGCACAATTGTTAAACCGATTTAAGAATGATTTCTGTTTCAAATGCGTTTTACGCGGGTTAAACAAGTGAGAATGGCGGAGATGTTGACGCGTTACTTCGTACTTTAACAAAATGGCGTCGACGATGTCATCACCCCCATAGGCAAATGTAAGACAAAAGAAGCTGATTTGACTAGCACAGCGCTGTTACTGCATAGCGGCAACAAACCGAACTAGGCAATTATTAATATTCGTGTTAAAAAACCACATTTATCACGCAAATCCCGTGTTTAATGTACTTGAGTGTTAAATGCACCCCATTTATGCTGCCCACACAATAAATAATGCACATATTATAAGATTGTCGTGAACAAAATATGTTTATTATTATTATAAATTCAATCTGTCTCTGACAACGTTTAATTTGAAATGTCTTACAAGCGATTCTACTTGCTAATTGAGCGTGAAGTAAAATTTCAGGATTTAAAGTATTGATTCATGTAAATAAATTTGTAATACTTCCAATAAACCACACAATACTATATTTAATAGAAAAGCAAGTGCCATGTGTATAATGGCTTCACGCTTGAGATAAATCACCTTATTAATATCAGAAGCACACACATAAAATAATTCGATACATGCCGGTAACAAGCCATTCTGCAGTCCCCTTTTCTTTTGTGTTCCCCGACCAACAATGGGAGAAATAAATGGCACACGCATGGTGTGCGTTACTCTCTCTGTATGTGCGCCTAATGCCCTCTATTAATAAATTACGCAGAGTACACCCCTGGGCACTAAACGATTGTATTTTGTTATTAGCGCCACGTAATGACATCTATTTATATTATAATTGGGGAATTTTAAATGGCACTACAGTTTATGACTTAGAAAATTGGATACAGATAATGCGTTTTGAAAATTTAACGGTTTTATGCAGGATTTAGCAGGTGTCTGTACAGGGCGAGGATACAATTTTAACATTGCGGAAGGATGTCTCATCGTTTTATTTTATAGTCTACATTACAATTTGTTATTTTAATCAAATTTAAAATGTAAGAAATGTAAGATCCGGGGCAACTGAATTTTTGAAACCATTCAACATTTTAAATACACCACTCTATATTTAGTTTTCCAAAAGAAAGATAAAAAGAGTACAAAAAGTATCGCTAATGACGAAACATAAAAAGTTAAAAAAGAAGAGGTGTATTCTTTTTTAACTTTATCTTCAGGGGAAATGTAAGGTCCGGGGCAACTGAATTTTTGAGCGCATTCAACATTTTAAATACACCACTATAAATTTAGTTTTCAAAAATAGAGATGAAAAGAGTACGAAAAGTATCGCTAATGCCGAAACATACAATACATCTCTTCTTTTTTAACTTTATCAATTGAAAATTTGAACTTGCCAGCGCGAAATGCTTGTTCTTTGCAGCACGCCGACGTAGACATCTTATGTCGGCGCAAACAAAACGACGAAACAACTCATTGCATACGGCACACCATTCGCGAACTTTCTTGAACAGTGTTTCCAAAAGTTTGCTTGACCATGTCCCACCTTTAAAATCCAAATTACTCGACTTGTGAAGACAACTTGTTTGAATGACTTGAATTGTAACAAAGAAAATGCGAGGCCATTCGAAATTTTATATGAATTTGGGCTGCGACTTTAACACAGTATTTATAACAGAATTAGGTCTTTCTCTTCAACATCCTATACTTTTAAATGTATTTCACATCTTTAACTACCCTTTTGGCAACAATAAAATATGAATTGGCTATTTTTAAACAATAGAATAAAACAGTGTTTGTACTTCTGGCGCACAAAGTAAAATGTTAAGTTTAGAAAAGCCTGGACATTTAACTTTATCCCTACTCAAGGACTGAAAGACACTCGTTCGCATAGTATTAAGAATTTTAATAGAAACATTAGTTGATTTTATTGAAAATTCATGATTTTTTAACTACTTTAATTAACCATTGTGTATTTGTCAAATAAATTTGAGATTTATCATTTCACCAACGTCAAATAACGCTTTTTATTGAATAAATTTATCGATTAATCGACTAATAAGGTAATCGTAATTATAATATAAATTATAATCATAATTATTTATGGCAAAATAAACAAATATATTTGTATAATATCAATTACAACATTCGTCATTAAACTTTATTAAAAACATTGAAGTGTATTTAAATTATATGACAAACGAGGCTAATATTTAATATCTTTCAAATTATTTTACACCACTTATGTCCGGTCTCACCAACTTCAATTAAATCTTATTCGTTGATTAAATTTACTTGTAGACATTTTCCATGTCATAAACATCAATTTCATGTGAATTGATTGATTTTTTGACATGTATATACCAGAGTTGGACAGGTTTCAAATCATTTAGGATTCGAATCCTGGATTCGAATCCTTTTATAGGATTTAAAAGAGACATTCGAATACTTTAGTTCAACTGGATTAGTGATCCGGATTCGTTACATTATTTTAAGAGGATTCGTATTCGAATCCAAATGTGGGTGATTCGAATCCTTATAAAAGGATTCGAATACTTATAAAAGGATTCGAATATTTATAAAAGGATTCGAATATTTATAAAATTATTCGAATACTTACAAAAGGATTTGAATCGTAATAAATAATTCGAATTAATTGTGAGGATTAACATGAAAAATGTCTTTTATGTGTTTTTAAATTTCTCGTTACTTCATGCTTAATCTGGGAGTGGAAAACACTAGTTTGAGGCATCGAATTGTGAACTCTTTAAAAAAAGTGTTGGCGTATGTATACTTAAAAGAAAAATTCCCTGTATACAGTGTTCAGCAGATACAAACGTAAAGCGTACAAAAAATCTTAACCCATTGAGGGTAAAATTCTCTGGTAAATGCGCCCATTAATTAATTTTTTTTGTAGTTATTAGATTTTGTTAAAATGTGTTTTGTAAAATGGATCCTCCGTTAAAAAAATTAATAATTGTGCTATTAATACGTTTTTCTACCAAAAATAAATAAAATGAAATGCAAACTTTTCTTCTTTCTTTATTTGAACATAAACAAGATGTTGGGTTTTTGTCAATGAGTGAATTCGCCGACGTTGACATGAAATAAGCCAGAAACAAGGAACTCTTATAATATAAAAAAAAAATGGTGATATCATAATATTTTGTTGTTATATTCCACCAAATTCAGCTGTAGCTGTTTGTGAACATATTCTTTCAACCATAGAAGATATTGCGTCAACACACACCTCTAGCCAAATTTGTGTGGTAGGTGACTTTAATTTACCACGCATTAAGTGGTTGCGCGATGAGGAGTGTATTGGCTTAACACCTTACAATTTAACATCGTCTTGCGAACTCCTATTTTCTGATGGAATGGCAGCGTTGGGCCTTAATCAATTTAATTCAAATATAAATACAATGTTGGGTGATATACGTCACATGGAATAATCGAGTTACATGGATTCAAGCTAATATCTTCAGTGCTATTGAAACACAAATCCAATACAGCCCGGATTTATGTTTCAATAGCACTGAAGATATTAGCTTGAATCCATGTAACTCGATTATTCCATGTGACGTATATCACCCAACATTCACAGTTAATATTAATGCAAGCAGTTATAATGTTACACCAGACTGCATAAATTTTCACTATAATTATAAGAAAGCTGATTACAATAAAATTAATGAATTTCTGTGTGGAGTCGACTGGACAGTTTTACGAAATCGCCATGATGTGAATGAAGTTATAGATATTTTTTATGATACTTTGTACTTTGCAATAGACATGTACATAAGGGTGTCCCAAGGCATTAGGGAGATTTTTTTTCGCGAAATCAGATACGCATACTCTTTATTTTTTTTCTGTTTGACCTCAAAAAAGCAAATAATAAATATTATTGAGATTGGATAAGGATAACCCGTGCCGACTTGATGCCAAACATAAGATATGATCATTTCTGCTGAGTTAACATGGAAGGATTCTAGAACTGAATGTTTATTTGGTAAATAAAACACGAATATGCCCAAATCATGTATCTATTTAATATTTAATATTTAAAAAACATTATTTTTAAATTTTCTTTTCAAAGTTTGTTTTTTACAGTCAGGATAAATCTTCTGATTTTCTTATACGCAACATAATAAAAAATGCTTCTGTTTCTCATTAACCGTGATTAAACCATGAAAGTCTTGCATCAACTTGACCGCTCTTTCAGCTGAATCGTTGACGGCCCTAAGCGTTGAAACCTTCTTTTTGGCTTCTTCAAACGAAGCATTATTTGACCACAAAGTAGGACATTCGTAGAGAAAACTGTCATTAATTTTAAGACGATCAAACAAGGATTTGCTTTTGACCGAATGAAGTCATAGATGTTTTTCTCTGAAATAAAAAAGGTGAAATACAGTTAACAAAATTATCATATAAACAAACAACTAAAAACCAACTTCTATATTTACTTATCAAACTAACCGTATAATGGACTACAAAGTTCTTCCTGCGATGAGATGTAACGTTTACCATGGGTTAACACATTTTCGTTGGTTAAATTTGCAACCATTTTTACTTTCGTTTCTTGGTCCACATCATCGTCAAATAGTGACAAGACAGATACTTCATCAGTCAAATACCACAAATGCTGGCTTAACTTCTGTAAAGCTGCTTTCAAGATAGTTTTATCAACATTTTCGTAAGCCTTCATTGACTTCAAAAAGCACAAATCTTGATAAGGTGCCTTTACAGCCAAAATACATTGGATCCATGGCTTGACGTATGATGTCACGATGAATAGGCACACGTCTAACAGTGCGGTTTTATTCTTGCTTGTAATTTTCAATTGGGCACTAAACAATGACATTTTCAGTGAATAAATTGCTCTCGCCATCCATCGAGCATGGTGCATGGCACCTGGAGGTCGAATTTTAAGTTTTCTCTCTGTGTCTCTATAAATGTAACACAAAGCTCTATCAGCTCTCGATAGTCATTTCTGACTATATCTTTGGTAAGTTCAGTTTGGTAAAACTCAAGCAAATTGTCAATTTCGGAAAAACTCAGGCATGATGTAAGCTTTTCTCTAGAGCACTGTACTTTATCAGTATCAACACATTTCCAGTTATTTCGGAACTTTTTGAAGAACGGATTATCAGGGCTTGTAGTCACAGGACTGAATTTCGCTTCGAACACGCTTTTTAACACCAATTCATATACGTGATGGCGGCAAGCAAAAATAAGCGTTTCTCTATCAAGTTTTTGTTCGAGAAGCACGCAAGTGCCATTAATACGTCCTGTATTTGAAGCTGTAGTATCACAACAAAAAATTTGCACTTTATCTTCAAGATTCCAGTCTACAATCGCGTTCCAAACAGCTTGCGCATGCTCCCTTCCTGAAGAGCTTTCCAACCTTGGCACAGAAATAAGTTGTTCTTTGTTTCCATATGAAATAACTATCGGAAGACGTTCTTCTTTTGATTTCCGAGCATCTAAAGCAGGCAACAGTTTTCCATCCCAGTGAACAGTCACAACATCTGGTACCTCCTTTTGAAAAACAACTTTTATGGCTTCCGCACGCTCTTTCCGTTTAGTCGTACGAATTCTTTGAATTGAGGACTTACTTATTGGAAATTCGTCGGTATTATGTCCAAGTGCCTCAATGGTAGCTTCAAGAATATACACAGAATCTCTCATACTTAGCTGACACCTATCAAGCGCTGCTACTAATTTTGGAGTGATGAAATCTTTCCTCATAGATGTTTTACTAGTTCCGGGTTGTGTGTCTTCGATCAGCGTTGGCAAATTTGCTTGTAAATCCATATTTCCATTAGAATCCGAAGATGAATCATTTTGTAACGGTTCATAAGATGGCGTCAACGAAGTTGGCGCGGAGAAATATTTAGCACGCCGCTTTTCTTCCTCAACAGTTCAAATGCGTGCCCTTTCCTCTTTATCAGCCAGTTTTTTGTCAACCCCAGCTAAGTGGCCAGGTCGGCCTGGTTCTCTCTGGTACTCCAAGAAGGTTCTATCTTCATTTATTTTAATCATTTCAAACGCATCCGCGTGTGCAATATCAAACAGATTATTTAAGTTGTTGATAAACTCTTGTCGGCGCTCCTCAAAGATACCTAGTGTTTTTTGTGCATTTTTTTGCAAGTTTCTCCAAACTTGATATAATTTCACAAGTTTCTTCACGCAATTAGGTAAAGATTTTGCAGGTATTCGTGCCTTTTCCCAAAAGATAATGCACTCGCGAATAGTGAGATTTGCGCTTTCATTAACAGTTAAATTCACTTCACGAATATTGTAAAATAAAACGGCCAGAATTTGTTCATTAGAAGGAAGTATTGAACCCGTTATTTGATGTTTCACGTCCCCTATTAAAAATATACTCTTTTTAGAACTGCGAAATTCCACCGACATGTTGGATTATTGAAAACGAGGAGTTTACTAACGAAATAGCAAGTAATAATAAGCACATCGATGCGTCAGCTCGCGTTCGCTTTAGTCAGCAAGAACAGACATGTATCGATACAAGTTGGCACGGGTTGCCGTGGTCCTGCGTTCACGAAATTTAATTTACAATTGTTTTGACACCAAATAAATATAATAAGAGGGTATGCGTCAAAAAAAAGACTTTAATTTTTTTGGGACACCCTAATGTACACACCTAAGAAACGCACACACAATAGTTCCGTTCTCCTATGGTTTTCAAAGCATGCACTACAACTCGTAAAATTAAAAAAGATTGCTCATAATAATTAGAAAAGTACACGCGATGTGCAGGACTATCATGCATTTTCAGAATTAAGATCTAGGTGTAAGGGTGAAATTTTGCATCCTACAACAGATATGTTCGTAATATCGAAGAGTCCATACCTCATAACGTCAAATCGTTTTGGTCTTTTGTACACAGTAAAAACAAATGCCATAGGATCCCAGTATCTATGAATTACGGTGCTCAGACTGGGGCAACGGCCTCAGATGTAAGCAATTTATTCGGGTACTATTTGGCATCGGTGTACAAATCAAACTCTAATATAAGTATACTATTTTCACCAGATCTGTACTCAAATATTAACAATGTATGTGAGATGATTGAGGACGATAATATTTTTAAGGTTCTATGTTCATTAAAAAATTGTAGTAGTGTAAGTCCCGACAATGTCCCAAATTTATTTTTACGTAATTGTGGCACTGGTTTGGTTAATCCACTTCAATGTATATTTAAATTGTCCCTTAGAACAGGACATTTTCTAATATTTGGAAAGAGTTATTTGTGATTCCAATACACAAGGCTGGTTCTAAATCGAATGCCGAGAATTATCGTCCAATATCAATTTTGAGCGCACTATAGAAGGTATTCGAAAAGCTAATTTACACTGTTCTGTTTAATAACTTCTCCACTATCATCAGCGAGCACCAGCACGGATTTTATTCAACAAGATCCACATTAACAAACTTGTTTATTTATTCACATTATATTTCCAATGCCTTAGAGGAGGGTAGTAAAGTTCATGCAGTTTATTTAGATTTTAGCAAAGCGTTCGACTGCGTCAATCGTTCAATTCTAATACAAAAACTTCAATCATACGGCATAGAAGATCCGCTGTTAACGTGGATTAAATCTTATCTTGCACACAGATCGCAAAGAGTTGCTATTAAGACTAATTTATTTAATCGTATCAATGTAACTTCTGGTGTCCCTCAGGGGTCTCATTTGGGGCCACTGCTGTTTTCATTGTTTATAAATGATCTTAGTAAAATACTTAAGTGTCGACATTTGATGTTCGCTGATTATGTGAAGATTTTCTATAAAGTGCGAACGATTGACGATTGTTTGCTCATTCAGGAGGATTTATCAAGTATAGTTAAATGGTGTGAATTAAATAACATGACACTGAGTGTAAAGAAATGTCAATTTTTATGTTTTAGTAGGTGCAAACAACCGAATAACTTTCAATATTATCTTAATGACAAATTATTAACTAAAGTCAATTTGATTCGCGATCTTGGAGTTTTATTTGACGTTAAGTTGTCATTTAATCCACACATCAATGGTCTTATTAATAAGGCGAACCAAGCACTATATTTCGTTAAACGATTTTTGTCGGATCTAACTAATACGAGGTCTATCACTATTCTGTACAATTCACTCGTTAGATCACAGCTGGAGTAGTGCCGGACCATTTGGTCTCCGTCATACGCAGTTCACATTAACAGATTAGAATCGGTACAGAGAAAATTCATTAAATACGCATCATATAAACTGCATTGTAGTGGATTATTAATACCAAGCAATGACATTGAAATATATTTGGGCCTATCGCCATTGGAGACACGTAGCAAACGGATGGATATATGTTTACTTTATAAGATTTTAAATGGTTGCATTTCGTCTGTCTGGTTAGTTTAATCAATATCCATGTTCCCGCAAGGACTATTCGAAATATTTAAATAATTCAAAATGATTATCATAGAACTACTTACGGGCAACATATTTCTTTGTCGCGTATCTCCAGTCAGTGTAATAATATACAGAGAGTTTTATGTAACACCGATCATTATCAATGTTCATTTTTGTATATTTTATTTATGAAACCAAAGCACGAGTTGGTACCTTTTTTAGGTTATGTGCAAATTGGGATGCCTATATTACCATTACAAATTGTAGCCAATCAATCGCAATCAATGCCTCGACTTGTAAATATAGGGGGTTTTTCTTTCAAGCATACATGTCCCAATTATAAGATAGATAACCGTTGGTTTTTTAAAAGAGTTCAATTCGAAACTTAAAATGAGTGTGTTCCACTCCCAGACTAAGCATGAAGTAAAATTTCGAGTTTAGAAAAGCCTGAAAATTTGGTTTGGTCGCGTAGCGCGAAGCGCGGAGCGACCAAACCAAATTTTCAGGCTTTTCTAAACTCGAAATTTTACTTCATGCGCCACCGGTACAAAAGACTGACATATTACGAAGTTTAAAACACACCGCTAAACTTTACATTGAATCAGTGTTTTGTACCGGTGGCGCATGAAGTAAAATTTCGAGTTTAGAAAAGCCTGAAAATTTGGTTTGGCCGCTCCGCGCTTCGCGCTACGCGACCAAACCAAATTTTCAGGCTTTTCTAAACTCGAAATTTTACTTCATGCTTAGCCTAGGAGTGGAAAACACTGGCTTATGGCTTCAAATTGAGTTCTTTTAATAAACCGAGCGTCGGAAAATGTACAACGTATGCCTATGGATACTAAAAAGAAAAATTCTCGTTATGAAAATGTTCGGTGTTACATAAAACTCTCTATATGTTCTGTCGTCGATTTTTTTGGTGTGCCGTATAACCTATTTAAGCGGCAGCTACATCAATGCTTACCGCAATTACGGTGCTATGTACGTAGCTTAATTTAATTTACGTTAGTTAGTAATTTTTACTTTTTATTTAGTAAAGTTTACTTTTTATCTTTGTAGATTTATGTAAAATAGAGATTCCGTTAAATAAATAAATAAATAAATATTTTATATTGATTTTTTTACTTTGTGGTGAATTCTATTGAAACCAATGTATTGTAATCTTTAATATAAAGCTCATTATTTATTGACTATCGACTTTCTAAAATGTGTATTTATATTATGTATAATAATAATAATAATAATAATAATAATAATAATAATCTTTATTGTCCAACATTCACCAATTACAGGACAATGTAACTAAATATGATTTAAAACACAAATAGGTATGTATATATAAGAAACAAACAAAAAATAAAAGAGAAAACATATTTATAAAACTTAATTACAATACTTAAAGACTAGACGTGTGATTCACTTAACATTCACTCAACAAAAGACATCATCAAAAACTTTATTTGCATTTCTGGACATATAAAATAGTGGTGATTTATGTAGTGTTCGATTTGGCCAATTTTGTGTTGAACGTATTATTATGACGTGATTGAATTCTTGGGACAGATAGGTTGACTTGCGATAATAATTGTGAACAATCTATATCATTATGTAGTAGCTTATACATGAATTTCGCACTATGGAACTCTCTACGTACTGACAAAGATTCTACTTCAAACCTATCCAATAACCGAGCATAAACAATGCCTTGTACAGGATATTCCCCATCTATTATTATTATTATTATTATTGTTTATTAATGCCAATACAGTGGATACAGTTTACACAGGTCAAAAGAAATTAAACATAAAAAACGTACAACAATTACAATTATGTTCTAATCAGAGTAACAATGGTTATATAATATAGCATGATATTTGATCAGAAATGATCGACGAAATTTAAATGCAGCACCAATAAGGTGGACAGACAGTTAAAAATAGTAGGTGTGACAGATTAAAATTATATAAAAATATAAATATAAAAAATGATTAAAACATGACAGACATTTAAATATACAACAGATTAAAATGAAAAAAATATAATATATATAAAGATTAAAATATCGTTAAATAAAATATAGCTAAAATATAAATATAAAACTTTGTATAAATAAAATAAATAAAAACATCGAAATAAATTAACAAACTATCACATCTCAATTCTAGAATTCAGAAACTCGTCCCATGAGTAAAACGCATGATTTAGTAGATGTTTTTTTATATATGATTTGAATTGTTTCAGCGGCAAACACCTTACCTCTGCCGTCAATGTATTGTAGAACTTCGGAGCCCAATAGTTTTTCGCATTTTGTGATTTATGTAGTCTTACCCGTTTTAAGCATATATTATCTTTGTTGCGAGTATTATGACTGTGAACAGACATAGCTAAATTGAACGCAGACAAGTTCTTTTTAACATAAACAAGACATTGAAAGATGTATAGACTCGGTAAGGTAATTATGAGCAGTCTACCCACTATACGTACTGCCCTTCGCTGCAATTTGAATATGCGCTGCCAACATGGCGAATTTCCCCACGTAAGTAAACCATACGACAAGATAGAGTGACATGTGGCGTAATAGGACATTTTTAAGGTATTTGCGGATACACTTTGTGATAGGTTGCGTAGTAAAAATATATTTGTGGCTAATCTGTTTGCCAAGTTATCGCTATGTGCATGCCATTTCATTGAGCAATCAAGATGCACACCCAGAAATTTCACCGATAATGGCATGGGTAATGTATGCTTTTTTAAGGTGAAAGCCAAATGAGTTGTTTTTGTATGGTTTAGTAGCAATTTATTGCTACCAAACCATTCTTTGCATCTAATATTAGCTGTAGTGCTTTTATGCATTGCTTCATCTAGTTCACTCGCCTTATTAATTAACGTGGTGTCATCCGCGTATATCACCTTGAATGTGTTATCAACAAAATCTGGTAGATCGTTAATGTATATTATAAATAAAAGTGGTCCTAAAATAGACCCTTGGGGAACACCATGTTTGACAGGCAGAGCATTCGACTCGCAATTGCCATATTTGACAACTTGTGTCCTATTGGATAAGTATGATTGTATTAATTTACTGCTAGGTTTATCGAAACCGTAGCGCTCTAGTTTGCCAATTAGTACATCATGATTTACACAGTCGAAAGCCCTGCTCAAATCCACAAAAGATGCCATTGCAAAATCCCCTTCTTCGTATGACGACAATAACTCGTCTAATAGAGATATTATAGCATCTGTTGTGGATTTTCCGCTACGAAAACCAAATTGTGATTTGTTAAACAACTCATTATATTCAAAATAATGTTTTATTTGCAGCAGTAATATTTTTTCAAAAACTTTGGAGAAAACTGGGAGTATAGAAATGGGCCTGTAATTGTGTGGATTATTCTTGTCTCCTTTTTTGTAGATAGGCACTACTGTAGCAGCTTTCATAGCATTCGGGACTATGGATTTTTTAATGCATGTATTTATAATATTTGTTAATGGAAATATAATTGATTCTTTGCAAGACTTTAACAGATCAGAAGAGAGTCCATAAATATCTCTGCTTTTGCTACGTTTGATGCTGTTAATTGCATCTCTGACATCAGTCTTGGATATTAATTTAAATGAGAAACTGCTTGATAGTATTAAAGGTACCATGTCTAGAGGATTTATATTTATATCCTTGATGGTACTTATGATATTGTCTATGTAAGATAAAAATTCGTTATTAAATTGTTCACAGCTAATATCACAGGGCTTATCACAGCTACGTTTACTTTTACGACTTGAATTAATAATGTTCCACATTGATTGGGCTTTGTTATTTGAATTTTCGATGTAGTTATCATAAGCTCTGATTTTAGCCTTTTTTATTTCATCTGTATACTTACGTCTGTATGATTTGTAAGTTTTGGCGAGAGATGTATCTTTGCTGATATCCACTGCTTCGTGAATTAAGTTTAAATGTTCACGCATATTGCGAAGATCTTCAGTGTACCAGTGAATCTTTTTAATTTCATTAGTTTTATTACTTACATTTACCTCGGGGAAGCATGAGTGATATGCTGACATGATAATATTTTGAAATATTTCGAATTTTTTATTACATTCGGTCTCATTTGTTATGTCTTTCCAGTCCTGGGATATTAATTCTTGGAAAAAAAAGAATTTTCCTGCTTGCGTAATGGGCCTTATTTTTTTCGTTGTTAACACATCCAAGGATACTTCATGTTGAAAATGAAGTTCGATACCTTTGTGATCTGATGATGTTATACACGGATCTATAGAAAAACCATTGGGCTCAAAATTCATAAAGACATTATCAAGAATATTATTACCTCTAGTTGGGAAATTCACATACTGTCTGAGACCATATGAACAAAACAAATCATATACATCTCTGACTCTTTGGTTGGGGTTATTAAACACAACATTAAAATCCCCTCCAATAACAACATGTTTGTTAACAATGTCTAATAGGTGTAATACAGTAGTTATGGTGTTTAAAAATATGCTAAAATCGCCGTTCGGTGGTCTATATACAACGATAAAGGTTGTATTAGATTCGACTAGGTATATGCCGCACAGTTCACAATGACACTCTATAGATAATAGGTTGATATTATTCAGCACTACAAAGTTGTGTTTTTTATTTACAAGTACTAAGGCACCGCCGCCTGAAGAGTTTTTTCTTGAAAAGTAGGAAGCGCATATCATATTATTTATATGATACTGTTCGCTCTCATTTTGTTTTAGCCAGTGTTCTGTGAGGCATACAACGTCATACTGTTTATCTTCTATCATACTATCTAATTCATTGTATTTATTGCGCACAGATTGAGTATTAATAAATAACGCCTTAAATATCGCCATAAATATAACGTTGTTTTTTCTGTGGGAATTCTTCGTGTTGTGTAGATTATGTTGCTTCTGGTTTTGGAGGTGGCCTTTTAAAAATATATTTGCCGATTTCTATTCCTAAGGGCCAATTTGTTGAATCTATTAGGAGATCGTGTTCAGAAATATCAGCTCCGATCCTGAAACTACTGTATGTTTTTGTTCTGGTTTCCATTTTTTCACACGTAAACGCTTTATGAACTGGTATATTTTTAATGTGGTTTTCCATATCAGCTACTGTAGCGTCGTAATTTACACGATTTATAAAAAGCCAGGTTTTCCGCGGTTCTGCTGATATCACCCCGGCCGAACTACTACCAGTAGTAATTAATTTCTTTTTTCGGTTTTTATTTTTATTGGGTCTTTTTCCTGTGTAGATAGTAAAACCATCCGTATCTTTTTTGTTTAGTTTATTTTGTTGCTCGTTTTTATCGGGCACAGTGATGGTCAGCCCATGACGCGGCGAATGCGAGACTTTGGACTCTTCGCAGGTGGATGGAGGCACGGTTTTATTTACGGTTTTTGTTGGTTTATTGATTTTAGTGGGTTTTATAGATGGTTCTGACACCTGTTGAATGTTTTCGACATCTCTTGGTACATTTTTATTTTTATTTACAGGTTCATGACTTTGCTTATTTTCAAGAGTTAATATTTTTTCCTTCAGAAGACAGTTATTTTCGATGAGAATATCATTTTTGCTTTCAAGCTCTTTAATAAGTTTTCGTAGTAATTTATTTTCCTCCGTAAGAAAATTAAATTGGATAGTACTTGCCGTTACTGAGCCCGGTGACTTAACCTTCATTTCTGGATCGCCAGTTGATATCGGTTGCAGTTTTCCACAAGACTTGCTATGTATTTTTAGGCATGAGGGATGGAAATCCAGTTCGCACACTATACATGGCACAGTATTAACAGTTTTAATTTTGCATTTATTGCACTTATTCTCGGACTCATCCGTCTTAGCACTTGACTCGTCCGCCATTTTAACAGAAAATCTAGTTTGTAAGACAGGTATTTCAGAAATATTCTTTGAATACCCTCAATTGCTATGGATAGGTAAGCATAGTGGGGATGCCATACTACAGAAGCATATTCCAATTTGCTACGCGCAAATGAAAAATAAACTGATTTAAGCAATTCAATAATAAAATGATTATTTGGTATATTGTCCCCCCTGTCCCCTGAAATAACAAGAACACAAAGAACATAAAGAACATAAAGAAAAATTTAACATAAAGAAAAATTAAGTTTGTCAATAGTTTGCAGAATATTTAATATAAGAAATGTTGGAACCGAACATATTTTCACTAGGTTCTCTTTATTTCATTGTTTCACAATGCAGTAATATAAACGATCTCATTAAAAAGGGAATTTAAATTAAGTACATTAATCTCGATAATAAAGTGTGAAAAATGAACGATAAAAGTTAATGACAATTCCGTTAATGCGAAAGTATCAGATGGCGGCGTTTGTGGAGGGGTGGTGTTTTCTTTTTAGCATAGGACCAATTTATCGAATGACATGTTATCCCGGTGGGGTTGCGTCCCGTCCCATCTCGCCTCTCTCATCTCTCATATCCCCATCTCACCGCCGCCGCAACGGCCACTGAAATATGACGTGACGACAATATTACTCCCGGGACTTCATTAATGCCCTGTAAAGTGTCGCCCAAATAAAATTAATAGTGATCTTCCCTCTTGGCTCCGTTACTAAAGCCGCGATAACATCCTCCCATTGTGTTGTTGTTTCCTAACTAAATTCATCCGATCACTTTTAGGGGTTACTTTTAATGAATACACCATTACTGCTAATCTGCGATAACCGACGCGAATTATTGCGGGGTGCTCCTTTTGTTAACATATGGAAGGATATTTTAATTGCGGGCGTAATTTACGCTGTCGCTTTTGTTGCTTGTCTCGCCTTAATTAAAATTATTTATTCCTATTATCTTGACGTTCATAATGATTCCTATTCACCAATTATAAACTTTATCACAAAGACATTCCAATAATAATATAAAATCTTATCATTTATTGTAACTAACTATAAATTGCTATTATACTCCCAGTATCTGTATTATTACAAAATACAAGTAAGCAGTGGCGTAAGTAGTTCAGGAATTTGATATTAATCAATATTTAATAAGTTTCATAAATGTATTATTCTGAAGTTCTTTAAAAACAAGTACCAAAATGGGTTTACTTTTCACTTAGATGAAAATATAAATAAAATTAAATTAATAACCAAATAAATCGCTAACCAGGTTTGTTGTAAATGCTTTTTTTTAATATACATCTCATTATTGAAAAAAAACATTTTATACAAATTAAACGTTTAAAACAAATCACTTATTTATAAACATGTTTAAAACACTGGTTTGAATGGACAGATAAGCTGATTTAAGGCCCTTTAAATTTTTATCACATTTGATAAAAAAATACAAAACCAATTATGATTTACATGTGAAAGAAAAACAAAAACAAAAAAATTACTAACCTATATAAAAATTGATGCGAGATTTGACATCCTGCATATTTATTTGACATCTTTAACTCCACTTTTGACAACAATAAAAGATAAATGAGCTGCTTTTGAACTTTAGAATAAATCAGTATTTTATACGCGTGGCGCATGAAGTAAAATTTTGAGTTTAGAATAGCCTAAAAATTTGGTTTGGTCGCGTAGCGCGTAGCGCTACGCGACCAAACCAAATTTTCAGGCTTTTCTAAACTCAAAATTTTACTTCATGCGCCACGCGTATAAAATACTGATTTATTCTAAAACCAAACCAAATTTTCAGGCTTTTCTTAACTCGAAATTTTACTTCATGCTTAATTTGAGAGTGGAAAACACTGGTTTAAGACTTCATATTAAACTATTTTTAATAACAAACGATTATTAGAAAAGATACAGCTCATGCATACATGTATGTATATTTAAAAGAAAAATTCACAGTATTTTTACCAAATTTTCAAATTTTAGTAGTGGCAAATGTCACCGTCAGGGCCGAAAGGGTTAATCTATTTGTTTGTGGTTATGCTCAATTTAACCTAACCTAACCAAACCAAATTTTAAGGCTTTTCTAAACTCAAAATTTTACTTCATACTTAACCTGGGAGTGGAAGACACTTGTTCGAAATTTTTATATTTTGAAAGGGAAAAAATCCCTTAGCATCAAAACAACAACAAATTTTTATATAGGTTAGTAATTTTGTTTGTTTTTGTTTTTCTTTCACGTGTAAATCATAATTAGTTTTGTGTTTTCTTTATCAAATGGAGATTTCCGTTTATTAATAATATTTGAAATACTATTTTCTAATCGAGATAATTTTATTTTTTATATAAATATGTAATGTTTGTTTGCAATTATGTTTTTTATTTCACATGTAATTTTAATTAGTTTTGTATTTTTTTTATAAAATGGACATTTTTGTAATAAATTGTTTATCAAATATTATTAATAATAACAAAAATAATATTTGAATAAGTTTATAAACAAGATAATTTTAAGATATTATTATTTTTTTAATAGACGTTTCTATGAAATAAATAAATTTAATAGAAATATACAAAAAAATATCTTAAAATTATCTTGTTTATAAATAAAACTATTTTTAATAGAATTACTATGAAATTTGTATAAAATAAGTCTATTTTATATTAATTTGAGAATATAACCCAAGCGTCACATGACTACATTCCCTCCAATCAGAATCGCTTATTTCCATAGCTACATGTTATCACAGCGGTGATAGAATCCTATCACCTTGTTTTGGTCGTTGCTACGAAAATTATTAGTCAAATCTTGCGGTCGATAATTAAAAATGTGAAGGTGAGGTTTCCAAGATGGAAATGTAGTGAAACCGAAGCAGCACATTCAACTCGCCCTTCGGGTTAGTGGAATCTACAGCTCGGTTTCACTCATGAATATTATCGATGATAATCATACCACTTGTTATATTACAGCTGAGAATAACACGAAAAGATTAGATTAGATGTTTGTATATATATTATTTTCAATTAATATATAAGTGAATTTTCACAACATTTTATAAAGATCTCACTCCAAAATTTGATTTTATACTAACAAATAATACATGTTTAACTACAATATAATACAAAATAATATAATAAAAATATTATATAATTGTTAATTCGTATCATCTATAAAAGCATGTTTTCAATTTTCACGTATTCCGAAAGAGCAATATTTTCTTAACACATGCACAAAATTTCATAAAGATTCCATTCTAAATTTTAATTTTATAAGATTTTTAATTTGTGTAATCTATAAAACTTGATTTAAAAACTCACTTTTTGACATTTAGATGGAAACAACTCAAAAACCATTAAAGGCGTGTTTTAAAATTGTTTCATAGTTTGAAACAGCAATTTTTACTTAATATAGATATTAAGTAAAAATTGCTGAAAAGAAAGAAAATGTCATTAGGATATTTCAAAAAGTTATCAAGATATAAATCTTTGAATTTTCTATTTTTCTAATTAATCTATTTATTTATATTCAATTATAAATTACTCGAAAACTATTAACGGGCTTATTTATATATTTATATATATATATATATATATATATATATATATATATATATATATATATATATTATATTTTGAAAGAGCAATGTTTACTTAATATTCGCACACAATATTATAAAGATATTCCTAAAAATTATTAACATAAGAATCTTTGAAATTGTCATCTTCCAAAAAACGCATAAAATTATTCAATTTTCACGTTCAATTGGAAATTACTGAAAAAGTAGTAATGGGGTGTTTTTAGATTTTTATATATTTTGAAAAAGCAATGTTTACTTAATATTCACATACATTTTATAAAGATATTCCTAAAAATTATTAAGATAAGAATATTTGAAATTTTTATTTTCCTAAAGATTCCATAAAATTATTCAATTTTCACGTTCAATTGGAAATTACTCACAAAGTGGTAAAGGGGTGTTTTTAGATTTTTATATATTTTGAAAGAGCAATGTTTACTTAATATTCACAAACAATTTTATAAAGATATTCCTAAAAATTATTAAGATAAGAATCTTTAAAATTGGCATGTTCCTAAAAATCGCATAAAATTAGTCAATTTTCAGGTTCAATTGAAAATTACTCAAAAAGTAATAATAGGGTATTTTTAGATTTTTATATATTTTGAAAAAGCAATGTTTACTCAATATTCACATAACATTTCGTGGGGATAAAGCCACAAATTATCAAGATATGAATCATTGAAATTTTCATTTTCGTAAAAATTTCATAAAATTATTAAGTTTTTTACGTTTAATTAGAAATTACTCAAAAACTATTCATGGGGTATTTTTAGTTTTTTATATATTTTTAAAGAGCAATGTTTGATTATTAAGCATACAGAATTTCATAATGAAATTCTAATAAATCATCAAGATTTAAATCTTTAAAATGTTGCTCTTCCTAAAAATAGCATAAAATTAGTCTATTGGAGATTACTCAAAAACTTCAGATTTTAGTATATTTTTAAAAAATCGAATTTGTCTCCCTCTTCCCCGAGTTTAATTTTCTTATCGACTCTTGTAATTGATAAAGTTCGGAACTAACGCTAACTCTTTAATTAACTCCAATTAAATTTCAAGTCCGGAAATACTTAATTTTTTAACGTTTCGCTATTAGAAAACGGCACGAAAGGTAGACGCGTATCTGTATTTTAAGATTTACATACATTTGGATCTACACACTTGTACGGGCCCCAAACCATCAGCCAGCATAACCAAAACGGACATAACCTCCCCCGGCGAAGAAGGCGTGGTAGAGGTAAACATAAACGCAGAAATTCAAATAAAATACTTAACTGCAATGGTTAAACAATTGGAAGAAATGATGAATCACTACGATCAAATAATCAATCATTAATTACAACAAATAAATATCTATTAGATAGATTTAATAATTTAGAACAAAACGAAGAAATCTATAATTATACTAAAACTGCAATAACAGTTAATAATAGTTCAGAAATGGCTCAAAAGAGGGTGAAACCATAACCTATTGAACCAAAATATGTGAAAGTGATGAATGAAAACAAATCACAATCAAAAGAGGGTCAAGAAGCTCGCGCGATTAACTTGAACGTGAAAGATAATAAGAATTGCACTTCTCAAGTAAACAAATCCATTCAAAAAAAGGATGATCCCGTCGATGAATGGAAACTATCTCAGCCAAGAAGGAAGAGAAAAAGTCAATTAATAATGGGAACTGGCAATAATAACAGCATAGTAGCAGTGCCCAGACTGACGTACTATTTCATAGGGCGAGTAAATCCCAGTACAACAAAAACTGAGATTGAAGGTTACATAAGGAACAATATATGCACGAAGGGACACTTAAATATATCAAAACTTGAAATTCTTAGCAAAAGAGAAGCGGCATTTAAAGTCGAATTTGAGAAAGCGTACGAGGAAGCATTTACCGATGCAAGAAATTGGCCAGAAAACCTAAAAATACAGAGATACTCTTTTTTAGCAGAGCGCAAAAGAATGAAAAATCCAAATCAAGAGCAGTCAGAAATAAGGGAAGACAACCACAACGTATCTCTCTAATTCATCTAAATGTAAGATCCATAAATAATAAAACACTAAACCTTAGCAATATACTTGAAACACATAAAGAATGTCAAATACACGGAATCACTGAGCACTGGCAGACGGACAAAAATCTCAAACAAACAGTTATTGAAAACTTCCATTTGGTAGCAGCATATTGCAGGCCAGAAGAGGCCCGTCGAAACCGCTCATCGACGACAGTGTATGGAGGAGCCGCGGTTTTTGTGCGAAGAGGTTTCCCTTGTCGGGAGCGACTAGACATCAAGAAGATGGCAACATGTGGAATATCTGAAAGCGCTGGAATTGAATGGACTTGGGAAAATAGAAAATATGTTTGTGTCACTATATACCGTGCTCCCGGCCGAAATGCAATAAGTGAATTCTTCTGCAAATTGGAAATACTATTAGTAAGACTTTTAGCCGAGGAGGTGACATATTGTATTGCGGGAGATTTTAATATAGACCTTAACAGTGAATGTGAAGACGCTTTGGATTTCAAGAACTTAATTAAATCATTTAATGCAACTGCAGTAATAGATTGTGCGACACGGCTAACGCTGAATACTCAAACCAATATCGACAACATTATTACTAATATGGCGAACGAGTTTGAAACATTAGTGTTCGAAACACATATATCGGATCACCTCGCCCAAAAAATATCCTGGTCATCAACCAATAGATCGAAAATGAAAGAGCCAAATAGAAAGGTACGCAAGTTAACTACTGCAAATATGAATAAATTCATATATAGTTTAAATAACTCTCTCGAATTGAATAACATGTATTTAATTAGAAATGTTAACCAAGCGTGGTCACACTTTATGATTATAATTAAAGAAGCCTTAGAAACGTCATGCCCTAAGGTTTCCGTATGTTCAACTACAAATACAGTAAACTATAATTCAAATCCTAATATTGCTGATACAAAAAAACTTCTAGATTACTTATACGTTGGTAAAGACTTCAATTTACAAGCCAAATCATTATATTACCATACTATAGCTAAATACGATAAATTATTAACAGAGCAGAAACGAAATGATATCGCGAACAAAATATCAATCAGTGATAACAGGGTCAAAACTACCTGGTCTATCGTTAACAATATGTTAGGTAAAGCTAATAATCAGTCTTCAACAAATATTAATTTGCAGGATAAAGAAAACGAACTTAATGATTATTTCAACAGTGTAGCTGAAATGGAAGTTAGGAATATCCCCGATTATCCATTTAGCTACAATGTGGACCGACAACTTAATACGCTATTTTTCGAACCAGTGTCAGAAACGGAAATATTAAATATTATATTTTCTCTCAAAAATAAAGCATCTGTAGGATTTGATGAATTGCCTACAAAATTGGTTAAAGCAGCAGCAAATACTCTGGTAGATCCACTTGTATACTTAATAAATATGTGCTATGAACAGGGATTATTTCCCGAATGCCTAAAGCAAGGTATTATAATCCCTATATATAAAAAAGGTAATCCAGCGGACTTGAACAATTATCGCCCGGTTACTCTTTTATCAATTTTGTCAAAAATAATTGAGAAAAGCATATCACAAAGAATAATTTCTTTCTTTCAAACACATAACATATTTGATGAGGCCCAGAATGGTTTCTTGGCAAAAAAATCAACTGGCACCGCAATATTTGATTATATAACGAAAGTTATGGTAGCACTTGAGGGGTCGGAAATGCCACTAGGCATATTTCTAGACCTATCAAAGGCTTTCGATACCGTATGTCACAATATTTTACTAGATAAGCTTGAGTATTGCGGTGTTAGAGGCGTGGGGCAACAACTAATCCGATCTTACTTAACAAATAGAACACACAAAACAAAAATTATGAATACATTTTCAAACACAAAAACATTGAATATTGGGATTCCTCAGGGAAGCATTTTGGGCCCTATACTGTTCATAATTTATGTGAATGATTTACCAAGATCGATTAATGACCATAGCACATTCATAACAACTTACGCGGACGACACAACTCTGCTTATATCAAGTGCCAGCGAATCGGAAGTGATAAATAAAGCAAGCGAAGTATTCAAAACCACTCAGCTCTGGATGGCAAAAAATAAATTATCGTTAAATAATAATAAAACAAATACCATAATATTCTCCACAAAAATAAACAAAGTCGAAATGTCATCAATTTAAACAACAAAATCATTAATTTAGATGTGAAATGCAATTTTTTAGGCATGGTAATTGACAAAAATCTAAATTGGTCTCATCATTGTGATCAATTAGAATCAAAATTAAATTCGGCGTGCTATGCAATACGCATGCTCAGAAAAATAGTAGATGTAGAAATACTTATCCTAATCTACAGGGCAAATTTCGAAAGCCTAATAAGATACGGCCTGATCCACTATGGTATGTCGAAATCGGTGAAAAATGTATTTGTTCTGCAAAAACGTGCTCTGCGTATAATTCTAAATTTAAAACAGACAGAGAGTTGTAGGGGAAAATTCAGGAGCGCTGGACTGCTAACCCTCCCAAGTTTATATATATATGAAATTTTAGTTTTCAACATAAAACACAAAAATAAATTTATTCAATTCGAAAGCAACTACATATATAAAACACGAGGTATGGACAAATATGTATACCCCTGTCATAGACTGTCCCTCTTTGAAACCTCACCTGGATACGCTGCATTGAAAGTGTTCAACAAGTTGCCAAAAAATTTACAAAATATTTCGAAAGTAAACGATTTAAAAAAAAAACTGAAAGAATTTCTAGTGCAACAAGAATATTATAGTATCAACGATTATCTTAATAACTAGGTTTGATATACGTCTTGTTGTTACGATGTTGGTTTGACGTATTTAATTAGAGGCTGATCGTGTTACTATGTTCAGTATAGCTTTGTGTTGTAATTTAGCAGATGGCATGTATTATCCCTATATTAAATAAATTTACTCTAAAGAAAAAAAAAAACATTTATATAAAATAATAGTGATGTCTTCATCATAGTACTTTCCCCATTAATTAAAAACACTACGACGAAATGTGTATATACAGGGAGTTTTTCTTTTAAGTATACGTATTCCAAATTCAGCGTATTTTCTGTAAATCTTTAGATATTTCTTTTTTTTTTAAGAGTTCAATGTGAAGCTTTAAACGAGTGTTTTCCACTCCCAGACTAAGCATGAAGTAAAATTTCGAGTTTAGAAAAGCCCCGTGAAAATTTGTCGAGAGTCGCGCAGCGACCCTCGACAAATTTTCTGGGCTTTTCTAATCTCGAAATTTTACTTTATGCGCCACGCGTATAAAACTCAAAAATATTGTGAAATTTATGTATATTCAAACTTCACTTGAAATCTGTGGTTTATAAGCGTGGCGCATGAAGTAAAATTTAGGGGGTAGGAGCAGTCGCGTTGTGAAAATATGACTAAAATAACACGCAAGTAAATATCTACATTACACCAATTGCTTAAAACAATGATTAAAGGCAACCCAATACCGTTGATTGTAAATTTGATTGACACTAACGTCAAATTACTGCCAAATGGGTTGCTTATAATCACTATTTCAAGCAATTGGTTCAATGCACAAAACGTCCTCCTCAACATTTTTTAATTTACCATTAAAAAACCTAAATTATCGATACATTTTGAGTTTCCATTTTTACTGTCTTTTACTCCATTCCATTCCATTCCTGTAAATCGGTAAAACAGGTAACCGGCATATTTAGAGGCCTTAAAATTGAATTGCGCCAGGGGCTTCTGAAGCACTAAATCCGCCACTGCTCTATAGTTAATTAATTACCATTTTTCTGTAAAATTCTTATCACCGACAGTACTCGTAATAGAACAGATTATATTCTACCCTAGTTAATAGTAAAAAAGTAAGCGATATATAAATTCATCAGTCTCCCGTTTTGGTCTTTAACTCCATCCCATTCCAGCAGATGATTGCCTCTCAGTCCGACTCAGTGGCGTCCGTATCGATCAGGCGCAGAGTTTATCCTAATAGGATTTCCTAGTAGTTGATTACCATTTCAATAGAGGGATTTGTCATTTTCAATTAAAGTTGAGTCCTGCATCTCACAGTTCGTCCGCTTTTAGTCGGGACCAAAAGTCCATCGTCCTAACCTAAGTCGTCCGTCTCACTCTCGAACACAGGAGCAGACTGATCCGTCCCTCTCTCTTCATTCTTACGGCCATTACACTCATTGTTCTGATTCATTTGCAAATTAACACTTTGCCATTTGCATTATTTCAACTATAATCCAGGCAATTAATGTACTCGGCACACCTTTTTAATTCAATATCCTACTTCACTTTATTAACAATTAGAATTAAATATTAAAACTTGAAACTGGATTACACATTGAAGAATACAACCACAAATTTAAGCAGGTTTTATTTTTAAACTATAAATAAATTAAACTGTTATGGCGTATTTCCCAAGTCCACAATAACATTTTCCCATTTTTTAGTAGACTATGAACTTTGAAAAACGTCTGTCAGGTTAGTATGGGATTTGAGGAAAACATCTAAAGACATTCGCCCTTAGATGTATCCACATATTGACCTGACAGATGCTTTTCAAATTAAACATGAAACAAGTATTATGGGATCCATGTTTGATAATGGCAAACTACAGGGTGGGCGAAAAAGGCGCTGAGGTTAAAAAAAGAATTTATTGGAAATTTTTTGTATGCAATCAGTTAAAGAACTGATGTATGCAATCAGTTAAAGAGATAAAAATTCAACTAAATAAGTGTTCACAGTGGGAACCAGACGTAGCCACTACGTGTAATAGGCGATTTTCGAACTCTTGAATAACTTTTACCAATGTTTCAGGTTGAATCGCATTCATTTCACTTGAAATTGCTTTCTTTAGCTGATTCAATGTTGTTGGAGGTGTTTTTAATATTTTATCCTTCAAAAATCTCCATAAATAAAAATCTAGAGGATTCAAGTCTGGTGAATAAGGAGGCCATTCCACGCCTCCTCCAGTACGTTTGATCGCATCTAAACCGATAATCCTTTGATCGAAATGCTCCTCAATTGATTCAAATACTTCTGCGGTTCTATGGGGTCTTGCACCATCCTGCATAAACCAAAAATCGTCAATTTTCCCGATTTTTTTCCTCACTATACCATATCTCCAACGTCTCTAATCTCTGTTGCAGTGAATATTTGACCATATTTTACACTGTAGTTCACAAAATCAAAAAACTCAACTGAAAATTAAACTAAGACGGCACAGCTTTCAAAACAAATAAACCCCTAGGTAGTTAACTAGGGACTGTCTACTTACTAAATCAAAAATAAAAAGTACTCGGCGGGACATTCCCGCCACATACAGGGTGGCGAAACTGCAGCCGAAACTGCAGCCACGAAAAAATAAATAGTATTATACAAACACAGTTAAAACGGTTTTTATTGATAAATAAACATACAGGGATTTTTTCAGTGGCCAAATGTTTCAAAATAGCTTAGTTCCGTTTTCGGTGGGCCACCCTGTATGTACTCTTTGAAAATGTCTTAAAAGTTTCAATTTCGAACAAGCCAAATTTATTTATTTATTGATTTATTTAACGGAAAATCCATTTTACAAATTAATATTTAACTAAATATAATTACTACAACAACAACAAAAAATTAATACAAATAATACAATAATAAAATATAAATATAATATAATATAATATAAATTTGACTTATTAAACTAAGAAAAATTACAAATATTTATTCGCTTAAGTCTTGCCATGAATTGTGAGGGTAAGAAAGAGTTGAACATGTCAAAGTTTGGATGTACAGATAATGTATTGGCTGTTCGCATAAACCTTGAAAGTGGGCTATTATATCCGTAATTTGTCTTATGAAGTTGAATACGAAATATAGGTAAATGTCTAGTTGGGCGATTGATTAAATTAATACTGAAATTAATTTGTGATAAAAGATATGGACAATTAACAGCATTACAAATTAATTTATGAAAAAACAACAAGTCGGCATACACCCGGCGACAACATAGTTTATCAATACATTGTTCCGATGATAATATCTCTAAATTTGTGCTAGAATCGAAACCTAACTTGTACGCAAGCACCTTTAAAAATTTGTTTTGTACGTTTTCCAAAGCACTGATATAAACGCGTTGTGATGGTGCCCATACACAAGATCCATACTCTAGATGAGAACGTACAAAAGCGAAATAAACCCGTTTAAATGCTGCTGGCGACAAGTCCTTAGCCATTCTTTTTATATAACCCAACATTTTCAAAGCTCGATTACAAATTGCGTTAATATGACTGGCAAAACATAATTTCCTATCAAAGGTAATACCGAAATCTTTGGTAACATTTAGTTGTTCTAAGTGGTGACCATGAATTGCATAATCAAACCGTACAACAGTTGTTTTTCTGGTGAAAATCATTGTTTTGCATTTTTGAACATTAAAAAACAAATGATTTTGTAGACACCAATTAAAGACAGATGATAAATCATCTTGCAGCAATGAACAATCGTTAACCGATACAATTTCTTTATACAATTTCAGGTCATCGGCAAAGAGCAAAAATGAGGAATGTTTTATAACCCGTGAAATGTCATTAACAAATAGTAAAAACAGCAATGGACCACAACGCGAGCCTTGGGGAACTGCTGAGGGCACTTGAATGGTGTTGGGTATAAAATTCTTAATTTTTACGCACTGCACACGATTGATTAAAAAGCTATATACCCACTTGACAACATCGGCATGGAACCCTAACGCTAATAATTTCGCCACTAAAATTTCGTGATTAACGCGATCAAAAGCCTTGGCAAAATCGGTGAACATGGTATCTACTGAATGGCTAGATTCGAATGCATTAATGATAAATGAAATATAAGTTAGAAGATTTGTTGATGTCGATCAGCCACTACGGAATCCATGCTGTTCCTCTATAACTAGTTTATCAAACAACTTTGGTAACATTTTAACTCCTTCGTGAAATGCTTTCTATTTGACTATGAACTTATATTAGTAGTATATATCTTTTTATACCGAAACATGGTCATAGAGAAATAGCGTTATTAAGAATTTAATATAGGGAATTTTTATTTTAAGTATACACATGCATACGCTTTTCTTTAAAGAGTTCAATTTGATGCCTCAAACGAGTGTTTTCCACTCCCAGGTTAAGCATGAAGAAAAATTTCGAGTTTAGAAAAGCCTGAAAGTTTGGTTTGGTCGCTCCGCAAAGCGGAACGACCATAACAAACTTTCAGGCTTTTCTAAACTCGAAATTTTACTTCATGCGCCACGCGTATTAAACACTGAATACACTGAAATATTGTTAATAAGTGAACTTCACTAGAAATCAGTGTTTTGTACTCGTGGCACATGAAGTAAAATTTCGAGTTTAGAAAAGCCTGAAAATTTGGTTTGGTCGCTCAGCGACATATTCTTATTTTTCTTCTGTCACGCAATACAGGAAATTTTATTTAGATTTTTGATATTATGCCGTAAAAAGCGAAACTAGTCGAGTAGATAGAAAAAAATAGTGAAACAAAACAAGTGTTTTTAATTTATCCTTTAATTTGATATTATACCATTTACAAAAAAAAACATCTTGTAAATGTCGTCCTCCATTGTCAAAACACTGATTCAGTCGAATTCTTAAGTTTCGGTCCACTCTTTCAAGCATCCCGATTGGTATATTGACAGTTTCGGCTCGGATTTTGTCCTGTAGGACTTCCAAGGTTTGTGAATGATTGCTTTAAACTTGGGATTTAAGATTGCTCTACAGGAAATAATCACAGGGATTTAATCAGGCGAGCGTGTCCCTCTCAGGGAGATCAGCCGCACGGGGAAGACCTTTCAACAAATGCATTGAAGTCCTAGGTGTGTGAGTTGTGGCTCTATCTTGCTGAAACCACACACACATTTTAAGATTGCTCTACAGGAAATAATCACAAGGGGTTTAATCAGGCGAGCGTGTCCCTCTCAGGGAGATCAGCCGCACGGGGAAGACTTCTTTCAACAAATGCATTGAAGTCCTAAGTGTGTGAGTTGTGGCCCTATCTTGCTGAAACCACACACCCATTTTTTAGTTCTTCTAAAGCAGGCAAAACTTCTGGATCATTTTCTAATAACAATCTGAATTTACTTTAACCTTCAAAAATAGGTCCGAAGAACAGGCTTTTGCGGTAAAAGCGCGCTGCTCTCTCGACCAAAGCATTTTTGCGACTAAAGTGAATAGGAGCATACAATTCCTATTCTGATCCTTCTATTAAGTCTGGACGCGCCGTTTCGCCGTTTTTTATTACCGCGTCCAGAATCGCACTCCCACCTTTTGATACGTTTCAGAAAACATTCATTTGTAATGTCAGCTGACATAGCAAAAATGTATCGGCAAATATTAAATCCAGACCAAAGATGTTTACAGAGAATTTTATGGAGATATTCACAAAATAACCATCTTTGTTGTTTCGAGTTAAACACAGTGACATACGGCACAGCATCCGCTCCATTTCTAGCAATTTGGAGCTTAAAACAATTATGGCAGTTAAGGTTAAACTGAGATGAGTCCATTCCCAAAGATCTGCATACAAAGTGGATTAGATTCTTAGATAATCTAAATTACCTTAATCACATTCAATTAACCAGACATGTGCTATGTAATAAACCACATGAAATACAGCTTTATGGCTTCTGCGATGCCTCCGAAACCGCCATGGGGCATGCTAGTACTTCAGGTCAATTGACGACCATGGAACAGTACATGTTCAATTATTATGCCCGAAATCTAAAGTAGCTCCACTACATAAAACAAGCATTCCCAGATTAGAATTATGCGGTGCTCTTTTATTAACCAGACTTGTCAATAAGGTTCGGAGCGTATTGGGAATTACAGTTACTAATGAATATATGTAGTGTGATTCTACTATAGTGTTAAGTTGGTTAAGATCACCTTCCAATCGATGGAAAACATTTGTCGCTAACCGCGTTAGTGAAATCCAAACCAACTCTAACATTAGTAATTGGAATCACATCAGAACTCATTTAAATCCAGCTGATTTGATCTCTCGTGGTACAAACCCTAAAATACTATCAACTTTATGTCTTTGGAAACGTAGACCTGATTGCTAATCTCGCATTGTGATACGTGGCCAATTAATTCAATAACTCCTTGTATTGACATTCCTGAGGAACGAAATGACATACATGTTTTTAGTTCCACAGAAGAACGTTTTAACATTTTTGACAACTTTTCCACTTTCACCAAGTTACACCGTACGATTGCTTATTGCCTAAGATTTAAATATAATGTAGAAAATCTAATCGGCGTTCGACGCTATGATTCCTTATCGATAGATGAACTTGACAAGACAACGAAAAAACTAATAAAAACAGCTCAGGAGCAATATTTTGTTACCGAAATTAAAGCATTTGAAGCTAAAAGGGAAATTCCTGCCAAAAACTAATAAAAATAGCTCAGAAGCAATATTTTGTTACCGAAATTAAAGCATTTGAAGCTAAAAGGGAAATTCCTGCCAAAAGTTCTTTGATTGCTGGATAATTATGGAATCTTGAGAGTAGGGGGACGTTTAAGAAACTCATCTTTAAACTTTGATCAAGGTCATCCTATTATTTTACCGGGTAAGCACATATTAACGCAATTAATAGTAACTAACTTTCACATAAAAAACGTTCATTGTGGCCCTGAAATATTGTTAGCAGTAGTTAGAGACCAGTATTGGCCTATAAAAGGTAGAAGTGTATGTAGACGAGTCGTACACAATTGTTTAAAGTGTTTCCGAGCTAATCTAACTCAAAAAAATTACATAATGGGTGATTTACCATCCTCACGAGTGACGCCTTCGCCTCCTTTTCATGTATGTGGTGTGGATTTTGCAGGACCTCTTTTAATAAAAAACAAGCGAGGTAGAGGTGCCAGTACTAATAGAGCTTACAGATATGTGTTTGTTTGTTTTGTTACTAAGGCACTATACCTGGAATTAGTAAGTGATTTAACTTCCGAATGTTTTATAGCAGCAACGCGCAGATTCATTTCAAGGCGCGGAAAACCGCTTCATGTTTATTCCGACAATGGAACTAATTATGTCGGAGCAAATTCAAAATTAACTGAATCGTATAAATTCATTAAACAAAACAATTTTCAAAACAAAATAATTAATGTCGCTACCGAATTTAATATAAATTGGCATTTCATACCTCCTCGATCACCTCATTTTGGTGGCATTGCGGAGGCGGGAATAAAATCCATAAAAACGCACCTAGGAAGACCAGTAGGTAATGCTTTATTAACGTATGAGGAATTTTTGACTTGTTTAGTCCAAATAGAGGCAGTTCTTAATTCGCGTCCATTAACTTCAATCTCAAGTAAACCTGATAATTTCGAGCCTTTAACCCCAGGACATTTTCTAATTGGTCGTCCTTTAACTGGGATTCCAGATCCGGACGTGAGGCAAATTCCAGAAAGCAGGCTTAGTCGATATCAGCTATTGCAGCGGATTGTCCAACAGTTTTGGTCGCGATGGTCCCGAGAATATCTATCTAGATTACAAGAAAGATCAAAATAGAAGCGCGGAAACACAAGCACTAACCTCAATGTCAACGATGTAGTATTTATTCGTGAAAATAATCTACCGCCTCTTCAATGGCGACTTGGACGAATCATCCAGGACATTTTCTAATTGGTCGTCCTTTAACTGGGATTCCTGATCCGGACGTGAGGCAAATTCTAGAAAACAGGCTTAGTCGGTATCAGCTATTGCGGCGGATTGTCCAACAGTTTTGGTCGCGATGGTTCCGAGAATATCTATCTAACCCCAGGACATTTTCTAATTGGTCGTCCTTTAACTGGGATTCCTGATCCGGACGTGAGGCAAATTCTAGAAAACAGGCTTAGTCGGTATCAGCTATTGCGGCGGATTGTCCAACAGTTTTGGTCGCGATGGTCCCGAGAATATCTATCTAGATTACAAGAAAGATCAAAATAGAAGCGCGGAAACACAAGCACTAACCTCAATGTCAACGATGTAGTATTAATTCGTGAAAATAATCTACCGCCTCTTCAATGGCGACTTGGACGAATCATCGAAGTACATCCTGGACAAGATGGGATAGTGCGCGTCGTATCAATTAAAACAATAAATGATGTACAGAAGCGATCTGTAAAATGCTTAAGTGTATTGCCTCAAGACGCCAAAAGCAACACTCACCAGTAAGACCAACAAATAAATGCGCATTGGATTGCTTTCGAAAGACTTATTTGTCTTTCAAGGGGGGCGGTATGGACGCGCCGTTTCGCCGTTATTTATTACCGCGTCCAGAATCGCACTCCCACCTTTCATGTTGTTATAGAAACAATTGATTTTTTGTAAAAAAAATGTCAGTTCTTGATAAATAAAAAAAACACAATAATCTTTTTTTTGGTAATTTGAATTAAGAGTCTAATTAATTCCGAAGTAGTAAAGTACTTCAAATCTAAAACTCCCAGTTGTGTCTGTGAACCAAGACATCGACAACTGGACAAACCAAAGTCCATCCCCACCTTTGTGTTACTCTCACAAACATAGCCTTATAAACTGGATAAAATATTGCCTTATCGCAGATCAAAATATAGCCTTAGTGCAGGTCAACCTTAACCATGGGGGGGTTTATTTGATATCACTCGCAAAAATGCGTTTGCGAATGCTAAAATTTGCACACGAATTGAAAATTTGCTTTGAGTGGCTTATTTGAAATCACATGATTATTGTAATGTTGACATACAAAAGATGCGAAGGGTAGATATGACAACACCGCAAATTTTCTGTAAAATGTAATGTACAAATAATGACAATCAACTGACAAACAGAAATTAACAGATTATCAAAACTATGGAATTTTGAAAGTTGAAAGTTGATTGTCATTATGTGTATAATTAATTCTTTCTATGCTTTACACAATGTGGTAATGCATATAAAGAGCTAAAGAATACACTATTAAACATTTATTATAAATCGGCAGCTTAAAAATGGAAGCATTATTTTCCTTCACAGGTGCCCAGAACTGTAGTAAATGACCGATGGATTATTGAATCTTGTATCGGGAGGTAGTTTCAAATAAATAAATCTAAAGTACATATTAAACTGAAGGAATCATAAGCATGCATATTTACAACTTCACTTAAGATGATTTTGGTTTGGTCGCGTAGCGCTACGCAACCAAACCAAATTTTCAGGTTTTTCTAAACTCTAAATTTTACTTTATGCACCACGCGTATAAAACACTCATCTAAAGTGAAGTTCTTAATATGCATGCTTATGATTTCTTGAGTTTGATATGCACTTTACATTTACGAAACCAAATTTTCAGACTTTTCTAAACTCAAAATTTTACTTCATGCGCTACGCGTGTAAAATACTAAAAATATTGTGAAGTTAGAAATACACTAAGAAAATTTTGTTTCTTTATATAGTCATGAAGAAACAAAATTTTCTTAGTGTATTTCTAACTTCACACTCACTAAATATTTAAATAACAAAATATTTACATTTTTCTTCACACAATTTCAAGTCTAGTCAAATGATACCCAGTATATTAAATTAACTTACGTTATTTAGTAATTTAATTAACAAAAAATTAATAATGTTGCATTATTAACTTTGTCTATTTTTATAAATTTCTTCAGGTAAATAATAATTAATTTAGACACATTTCTAAAAAATGGATGGTATTTGATTTCTCTGTATTTTTACTTATTACTCGTTCTTTTGCAGAAGTTAACTTGTTTTAATAAGTATACAATTAAGTTTAGAAATAACGCAATGTATGACTATTAACTTGTTTTTATTTCAAAAAATAATGTTCTCTACCTAATTAAGAAGTAATGATGGGAAACGTTGGGTATGGTGAATGCGCCGGACTCGATTGCATGTATGTGTGTGTGGAGCTTAAAGTGCGAGGTGAGCAAGCTCGACTGGATAATAATTGCCGAGCGGTTGGTTACCTCTTCACTGGCCCGTGAGAAAATAACGATGGAGGATACCTTTCTAACAGGTTACAAGTTGCAGGTGACAGGTGGATATTTTGGGGTGGATGTATCGCACGATTCATTCGTACAATGAGCCCTCGCCCACTGCTCAATAATTGGCCATTTCGCTGTGTGCGTGCTCGTTCGACAAAAAAATGGACAGTCTCATCGGATTAATTAACGTCCGTATTAATTTCGATGAGATACGTATTAGGGTGTTCATAATGAAGTGTAGCGGTGAATGCACAAATGGACATTCTAATCAGTCTTGTCGCATTTTGTGTAGCCTATGAATTGTAAAGAGTGAATCATAAAAAGCTTTTTGAAAGAACTGATCCAAATTTTTAGGCTTTTCTAAACTCGAAATTTTACTTCATACTTGATCAATGAATGGACTTCAGATTTACTTGTATGAAATTCACAACAATTACTATCACTATTGATCTAACTGTAAGGAAAATCATATACCCCAAAAGTTGACTAAATCAACAACTTTATCTTGTCGCCTATTTCCAAAACCCCCTAAATCCACTTTGATTGATTTCGAGTAATTTAATATTTTTATATTCACTTAATGAATGATGAATAATAAAAATTGCATTGCAGAAATCGCTAGACTTACTTTCATACTTTTTCTTGAATCATTGAAGAACAATTGGATTTACCTGGTTTTGAAAATAAATCTGGATTTAGGGGTTTTTGACTTTTACTCATTCATTTTATTTTTGTGCATTTTATCTAATCACTTAGTTTTATAGAATAGGTAAAACATAAATAAATTAAATGTTATTCTTTAAACATGTAACACAAAACTTATACAGAGAGCTTTATGTAACACCAAACATTTTCATAACGAGAATTTTTCTCTTAAGTATACATAAGCACACGTTGTACATTTGCCGATGCTCGGTTTATTAAAATAATTTAATTTAAAGCTTTAAACGAGTGTTTTTCACTCCTGAGCTAAGCATGAAGTAAAATTTCGAGTTTAGAAAAGCCTGAAAATTTGGTTTGGTCGCGTAGCGCGAAGCGCGGAGCGGCCAAACCAAATTTTCAGGCTTTTCTAAACTCGAAATTTTACTTCATGCGCCACCGGTACAAAACACTGATTCAATGTAAAGTTTAGCGGTGTGTTTTAGGCTTCGTAATATGTCAGTGTTTTGTACCGGTGGCGCATGAAGTAAAATTTCGAGTTTAGAAAAGCCTGAAAATTTGGTTTGGCCGCTCCGCGCTTTGCACTGCGCGACCAAACCAAATTTTCAGGCTTTTCTAAACTCGAAATTTTACTTCATGCTTAGCCTGGGAGTGAACAACACTTGTTTAAAGCTTCAAATTGAATTCTCTTAGTAAACCGAGAGTCGGAAAAAGTACAACGTATGCATATGTATACTTAAAAGAAATATTCTCGTTATGAAAATGTTCGGTGTTACATAAAACTCTCTGTATGTTAAAATATGTTATCTGAAAAATAATTTTTTTCACAAATGTCTTCATTTTCGGTTTCATTAGTAAACAGTCTATTTTAAACTTCACTTGAAATTTGTGTTTTATACGCGTGGTGCATGAAATAAAATTTCGAGTTTAGAAAAGCCTGAAAATTTGGTTTGGGCGTCCAAACCAAATTTTTAGGCTTTTCTAAACTCGAAATTTTACTTCATACTTAATCTGGGAGTGGAAAACACTCGTTAAAGCTTCAAATTAAACTCAAAAACAATGAATGTCGGAAAATTTCCAGAGTATTCACTTAAAAAAATCCTTTAGTTTTTTTGTAAAAAGTCCCTAGTAGAAATGAATCTTTTAGCAATATTATACAGGGAGTTTTCATTTAAAGTGTACGTTTTCTAAATTCAGCTTATTTTCTTTAAATTTTTAGATATTCGTTGTTTTTTGAAACGAGTTCAATTTGAAGGTTCTAACGAGTGTTTTCCACTCCCAGACTAAGCATGAAGTAAAATTTCGAGTTTAGAAAAGCCCTGTGAAAATTTGTCTCGGGTCACGCAGCGCCCAAATCCAAATCCAAATTAGGGTTTTTTAAACTCGAAATTTTACTTCATGTGCCACGCGTAAAATGGTCTTTAACCAATAAGCAAGTAAAGTAGGTTTAGTATGTCAATCATCAATTGTTTAAATGCCAAGGAAAGTGGTCTAATGGACACTTCATCATTTTGTGTACTTGCTTTTGTATAACTTTAGAAAAGTACATTTATGATACAAAATACTAACTCAAATCGGCAGAAACGCTCTGTGGGCGAATTATAATATTATTTAGATTTAAATATTTTATTTACATGGTAATTTAATTAATGTCGTTTCATTTAAGTAGGGTTGGTGATTAAAAAGCAAAAACAACGAAATGCAAAAGTTCGTGATCCCTTTGCCAGATTCAATTTAAAAAGTTACAGTATTAATAATTGATGGGCGTTCGAGTTGGGAGTCGGGCCGAATCAAATAGGAAACTGTAATCCGGGATTAGATAGATTAGGGCGGTGGGTCGTCGCGATTGTTTTTGCCCTTGTTAGGAGATTAGTGAGTGGCTCATCCTTCCTAGGGTTCGATGTGTGAACTAACACACGTCCCATCTGGAAGTGCCCTCACACTCTCCCGCTTCCGTCCCTCGGACCCGCAGAGATGCTGAGAGAGAAAGAGGAGATATTTCCATACTAAAGACTCCATCAATAAACATTGAATAAATAATTGAACGGCATTTACATTTCGGGTCATTCGCCGTTTCGGGGAAAGGCCGTCTAAACTGTACGTCGATATAATTTAACTGCCTCAAACGGCTGAGGGCTTAACTCCCGGATGACGGTTTATTTCACGTTAGCACGAGGATTTACACTAAATTAAATTAAAGGATACATTTCGACAACATTTTGTTGTTAAAATGTATTATTATTTGCCTCCAAGCAGATATTTTGTTTATCTTTATACAAATTCAAAAAATATGCTTCTAGGTTGCCTAACCTATTTTCCCCCAGGTTTTAAATGCAGATGCCCCATGTTTAAGTGAAAACAATTTAACAATTTAGCTTAAGTAAGTGTAAATTGTAACAAAATTGTAAAATTTAATGATAAATTCTGTGGTTTTAAGGAAAAACCAGTTAAGTCGATTTTACATGATTTCGAGTAATTGAAGTTTAAAGTTTCACAGGTCAACTTCATAAATACCTTGTAATGGCTCCGAATACCCATCTAACAGTTTGTATATTAAAACAAAAAGTATATAAAACATGTCCAACGTGTAAATATGACTTTTATTTAGGCAGGAATCAAAGGAAAACAGATAACTAGTTTTTCCTCAAAAAGTCAGATAAAAATCGCAATTTGACTATTATTTCACGTAATTTTAAATAGTTAAGATATATTCGATAATGATTTTGTAAAAAAAATTGTATTACTGGCGTGCCAACAAAATAAATATCTTTATACTTTGTACCGACCGCTGGTATTAAGCACGCCTTCGAGATTTATAAAGTAGCCACCAGTTGGCGGCGTCGACGTTCTGGAGATCCAAGCCCCAAAATTTGACAACGCATAACAGCACAGATCTTTTGATTAAAATGAAAGTGCAAGAACACACAAAAAGCCTGACTTTAAATAACAAATGGATTTAATCCGACAATACTCGAACAGTTCGAAGGAATCGTCCTTGGAATCCCCAGGTTAGTAAATTCACTGTTGGCGTTTTGTAGTGTTGAATTCGACCGCGCTACAAAATGTTCAGTTGGTGCATTATGTTTTTGCTGCTCAAAACTCATTTGCGGAATCTTCAGGTTGGTAAATGTAACTTATCTCGGGCCCTGTTGACAGCGATCAAAAGATAACCTGCTTAAATTTGTTGAGTTCTTTACAGTTGACACTTCGATCGTTTCTGAAGACGAGGAATTGTAGAGAAGTCTTCTTGAAAATGAACTATCGACGGAAAATTTGAGTTTCTCCTCTAAAGATGTGACGTTTCAAGGTGGTCATTTATTTAGAAGTCTATTTCATTGACAGCTTATAACCATTTTATATTCAACAAATTGCAAAATATACTTAAAAATTATTACAATTTCATGACTGTTTCACTAGGTTACGATACAAAGCAGGATTCGAGTACTCTGGTACGTGATGGAGACGACGGAAAATGCGGAAGACCGTTCCGATGTCACGGCGCAAAATGCAGATGTTTAGAAGCTGTGGCGCAAACTGCAGGAGACAATTCAGATGTCGAATATTTAGTAGATTATTCCCGGGGTATGTATATGTCAATAATGTTTATTTTATGAGAATTTACTTCATGCACTATTTACTGAATCAAAACAACATTTGCATGTGAATTGAAACAATTGTTATTTTTTATTCCTTCAGATATTCAACAGTCATAGTCAACTGGATCGGGATCAAACCCTGCCATGCCGGCAAGAAAGCGTCGACAGCGTAAAAATAACCACAGTAAAGCCTACTGAACTTCTAAATGAAAATCTGTTAAAAAGAGAGTCAGATCAAGATTGCCACAATGCCGTGCACAGTGCGCGACTAATATATCAAACGAGGATCTGGCTAGAATTTTGGACTCCTACTGCAGCGATCAAAAGATATCCTGCTTAAATTTGTTGAGTTCTTTACAATTGACACTTCGATCGTTTCTGAAGACGAGGAATTGCAGAGAAGTCTTATTGAAAATGAACTATCGACGGAAATTTTGACTTTCTCCTCTAAAGATGTGACGTTTCAAGGTGGTCATTTATTTAGAAGTCTATTTCATTGATAGCTTACAACCATTTTATATTGAACAAATTGCAAAATATACTTAAAAATTATTACAATTTCATGACTGTTTCACTAGGTTACGATACAAAGCAGAATTCGAGTACTCTAGTACGTGATGGAGACGACGGAAAATGCGGAAGACCGTTCCGATGTCACGGCGCAAAATGCAGACGTTTAGAAGCTGTGGCGCAAACCGCAGGAGACAAATCAGATGTCGAATATTTAGTAGATTATTCCCGGGGTATGTATATGTCAATAATGTTTATTTTATGAGAATTTACTTCATGCACTATTTACTGAATCAAAACAACATTTGCATGTGAATTGAAACAATTGTTATTTTTTTTTCCTTCAGATATTCAACAGTCATAGTCATCTGGATCTGGATCAAACCCTGCCATGCCGGCAAGAAAGCGTCGACAGCGTAAAAATAACCACAGTAAAGCCTACTGAACTTCCAAATGAAAATCTGTTAAAAAGGGAGTCAGATCAAGATTGCCACAATGCCGTGCACAGTGCGCCACTAATATATCAAACGAGGATCTGGCTCGAATTTTGGACTCCTACTGGACGCAGGGAACGTACTTGAAACGACGCGATTTTGTGAAAGGCTTGATAACACTCAAACCTGTAAAAAAGCACGAAGGGAACTTGAGGCGAAAACAATTTATAGCGGTGTATCATTTGCGCAGCGAGTCATCGATCAAAAAGTTTGTCGTCAGTGTTTTTGACTAACTCTTGGCGAGACCGAGTCTTTCATTGAAAATTGTCTGACTCACATGTGGAAGGAGATGGGTCAGTTGCCTTTGTGTGATCGAAGAGGAAAACGAGTTCCCAAAAATGAGATCTCAGACACACTAATTGCAGAAGTTAAAGCTCACATTGACAAGTTTCCGGCTTATGAAAGCCACTATTCGTGTCGTCACACGACAAAAAGGTATTTGCCAATCGGACTGACTGTTCAGAAGATGAACGCTTTGTACAAAGATAAAGTGCAGAAACCTGTTAAGTACTCGATATATTATAATGTGTTCAAGAAAACAGGTCTTAAATTCAAACAACTACGACTTGACAAGTGCCATAAGTGTGACATGTTCCATGCACATGTCATAGGGGGAAGGTACCCCGAATGCACTTCCAGCTAGCTCAGGGGTTTAGGGATGGAGAGCACGAGCAACTAGTCCTTAAAACACCGATCCAAAAACAACAAATTTATTTACACAAGAAAAACACAGCAAAAAAAAAACAGCACAAATAAAACTCAGCAACAAATAATGACTAATACGTGGGCATAGTAGGCGTGGACCGTGGCAGGCTGGTCGTCATAAATGGTGAGTGGCGGTAGCAAAATCCGGACGTAAACGGCAAAGTCACGTATACGACGATAAGGTCCGGACGGCTTTAGAAAAGTCCGGATGTATCCGGAAGGCGTCGACGGAATCCGGAGAGCAAAGATAAAGACCGGCGGCGTCGGAAAAGTCCGGATGGCGTCGTCGAGAGTCGAGCGGTATCGGATAAAGTCCGGAGGGTTCCGGAAAGCATCGACCAAAGGCTGCTTTGGCAGTAACGAAGACCGGAGCGGTGACAGGCGGCACTGGGAGCGATTGCGGTTCTTCTGATTAGTGCAGTTGCACTAATCAAAGACAATTTGACAAAATAAAAACACAACACGAAGTTGTCAAAAAACAAAAAAAAACTTATACACCACAGACTACATTTTACTTAGACTTGTTGTTACTTTTGTTACTGGTTTGCCACTGATGCAGAAGTGCCGTCCTCCATTATTTAAATGCCGAAAACGAGGGTGGGGAGGGGTAATTTTCTTGGTGAACGTGACCAGCCGGCCGAAATTCGTCGAATCCGTATGCAATTACCAGATTCGACGAATCTCGAAAATTTTTGAATCTCATCTAATCCGTTCTTCGGAAATGAGAATGCAAAAGATTACACAAATCCCTTTTCCGAAAAACGGACTGCCGCTGGTCACCAATCCTCCCTCTAGGAGGTCTGCTCGGAGTGCACTCCAGGTGTTCGGTCTCTAGTCATATAAATTACCCGAGATAATCCCCGATCGGTCCTCAGGTAATTGCTAGGGATAAACTCATTTTATATACAAAAAAAATTAAAATTAGAAATTTAATTTTTGTTGCCGACGATTGAAAGAATCGCCGGTAACACACAATTAGGTACGAAACTGAAGAAAATAAACGAAAAAAGACAAGACAACTGCAGAAGGATCACAAAGAAGCAGCAGATACGGCGTGTTCAAGTAAACCTGCTGATAAGAAGGAGGCCAAAACATCCGAGGGCACCCACCTCTTCTACACATTAGACTTGCAACAGTGTTTGCCGACACCTTCCTTGCAAACATCTATAGCTTTCTACAAGAGACAACCTTGGACCTACAACTTGACCGACAACGACAACACGACACCGAAGACGACATGTTACATGTGGCACGAAGGTGACGCGAAAAGAGGTGCCAATGAAGTCGCGTTATGTTTCTATAAATTCTGACCCAAAGGTCGAACACGTGACGTTTTTCTCAGACTCGTGCGGGGGTCAAAATAAGAACAAAATTCTTGCTGCAATATTTTCTGCCGTAGTTGCTAACCATTCGATAGTTAAGAGTGTTGACAATACGTTTCTGGAGACAGGTAATACTCATATGGAGTGCGACAGCGACCACGCAACTATTGAAAGAGCTAAAAAATCTCTAGCATTTCAAGTTCATCACCCAAAAGATCTTTTAGGTCGAGGTAACTTCGAAAGGCCCAGAGGCCACACGACCTACCGACCCCATAACATCACCCAAATGACTGGTATGACCTGGTTCAAAACTTTAAGAAGGAAGTTGTCGTTATCACACAAGAATTGTTTTATGACTGTTCAAAAACGTGTTCATTAACCGGAAAAACAATGCGTCAAATGAACGTTTTTTGTGGCATAACGTAAAATGGATTAGATACCTAAAAGAACAAGGTCTGATTTTCTATAAACACAATTTTCAATATGGAGAGTTCTCTGAATTATATGTACGTAATACTTGTAATATTCAAAACGATAAGTTTCAACCTAGATACACAGAGCCCCACGACATAAGCCGCGAGAAGAAACAAGACTTGCTCTCCATGTTGGATCTTTTGAGACCAGAAGTTCACGACTTTTACAAACTCCTCAGTACGAGTGACATCTCTAGTGCGAAAAATGTTGATCCGGATTTAGACGATGACGATTCAACTGAAGAATTTCCGGAAGCGAATGAAACAAGCAACAGTTTGAAACGGAAGCGTAAAAGTTGTAATCGATCACCTAAAGAACAACCTAAAAAAGTGAAAACTGTACATGCGATTAAAGTTAATATCAGACGATCTAACCGAATTTCTTCACGTCAACCTGTCGATTACTCTTTGATTAATTAGTTACTGTACTGCGTTACCTGATGTGTATAGAAAAATGTAGCCAATTGTTTTTATCTGTAAGACAAAGTTACGTTTATTTCATAATTTCTGTAGCTTATTTTTTCAAACTCTTTTACACCTTGTGTAACTTCCTATTGCAAACATGAAAAATGTTCATATATCATTCGATATATAAATATATTGAATTATAATACTCATATATGTTCTTTCATGAATTATATACACTGAATACGTATAAACGTTAGCCATATATGGTGAAAACTGGATGTTAATACATTTAATATGCATTCAAATGGAACATAACTGGTTTTTCCTCAAAAAATGTCACATAACTGGTTTTACCTTAAAAATGACACTTAACTGGATAGGTTTTGTATACATTGTGCTAAATGTGTAACAGATAATATCATTTGGAGTTTACTAAGTGAAAATAGACGTAAATATCATTGTCCGCACATAACTCAATTTGCCAAAAAAAGTCACTTAACCGTTTTTTCCTCAAAACCACAGAAATATTTTCTATTATTTATAAAAACAAAATCTAGTTTTTCGGGTGATTAAAAATACATGTTTATTCTTTGTCGCCGCCATTGTTTAACAAACATCAATTGTGTATAATATTTATTAACGAGTGTTTTTTTGAGAATTAATTGTTCTCATCATTTATGATTATAGTTATACATATTCCTCCGGAGCAAACAGATACAGGGAGTTTTTCAATTAAGTATACATATTCCAAATTCAGCCTACTTTTTGTAAATCTTTAGATATTCCTTCTTTTTTTTAAGTTGAATTTAAAGCTTTAAGCGAGTGTTTTCCACTCCCTGACTAAGCATGGAGTAAAATTTCGAGTTTAGAAAAGCCCCGTGAAAATTTGTCGAGGGTCGCGCAGCGACCCGAGACAAATTTTCTGGGCTTTTCTAAACTCGAAATTTTACTTCATGCGCCACGCACATAAAACACTTAAATATTGTGACATTTATGTATATGTATTCACTTGAAATCCGTGTTTTATACGCGTGGCGCATGAAGTAAAATTTCGAGTTTAGAATAGCCCAGAAAATTTGTCTGGGGTCGCTGCGCGACCTGAGACAAATGTTTTCGTGGGTTTTCTAAACTTGAAATTTTACTTCACGCTTTGTTTAAGAGTGGCAAACACTCGTTGAAAGCTTCAAATTAATCTATTTTAAAAACAACGAATGTCAAAAAATGTACAGCTTATGCATATGTAATTTTGTTTTTCAAGGCAATCGAGATGCCAATAACTCCGTATAAATTTGTGCTGCAACTTTGAGTACAGGGCTTTAATTTTGTATTTCACATCTTCAACTCCATTCACTCTTGGAGTACAAGAAAAAAGTAAATCAACTCATTTTTCTTACTGTCATAATTCCACCTGCTTTGAACATCAATATTTTGTGTAAATCTTTTGATATTCCTTGTCTTTTTTTAAGTTTAATTTGAAGCTTTAAACGAGTGCTTTCCACTCCCAGACTAAGCATGAAGTAAAATTTCGAGTTTAGAAAAGCCCCGTGAAAATTTGTCTCCGGTCGCGCAGCGACCTGAGACAAATTTTCTGGGCTTTTCTAAACTCAAAATTTTACTTCATGCGCCACGCGTGTATATAACACTAAAATATTGGGAAATTTATGTATATGTATTCACTTGAAATCTGTGTTCTATACGCGTGGCGCCAAAAGTAAAATTTCGAGTTTAGAAAAGCCCAGAAAATTTGTTTCGGGTCGCTGCGCGACCCTCGTCAAATTTTCACGGGGCTTTTCTAAACTCAACATTTTACTTCATGCTTAGTCTGGGAGTGGAAAACACTCGTTAAAAGCTTAAAATTAAACTATTTTAAAAAACAATGATTGTCAAAAAATGTACAGCTTATGCATATGTAATTATTTTTTCAAATTGAACTCAAAAACAACAAATGTTGAAAAATTTCCAGAGCATTTACTTAAAAAAAATCTTTAGTTTTTTTGTAAAGAGTCCCTAGTAGAAATGAATTTGTAGCAATATTATACAGGGATTTTTTATTTAAAAGATACGTTTTCTAAATTCAGCTTCTTTTCTTTAAATCTTTAGATATTCGTTGTATTTTAAAAAGAGTTCAACTTCAAGCTTCTGACGAGTGTTTTCCACTCCCAGAGTAAGCATGAAGTAAAATTTCGAGTTTAGAAAAGCCCCGTGGAAATTTGTCGAGGGTCGCGCAGCGACCCAAAACAAATTTTCTGGGCTTTTCTAAACTCGAAAGTTTACTTCATACGCCACGCGTATAAAACACTAAAATATTGTGAAATTCATGTATATGTATTCACTTAAAATCTGTGTTCTATACGGGTGGCGCATGAAGTAAAATTTCGAGTTTTAGAAAAGCCCAGAAAATTCTCGGGTCGCTGCGCGATTCTCGACAAATTTTCACGGGGCTTTTCTAAACTCGAAATTTTACTTCATGCTTAGTCTGGGAGTGGAAAACACTCGTTTAAAGCTTCAAATTAAACTTAAAAAAAACAACTAAGGGCAGCTTGGTGGTGTATAATCATTTATTAATCTTTACGAATTTTACAGCAATCTTAACAAATAAAATTCAGATTTTCCATTTTTGGCGTATACGCAATCTATAAATACATTTAATACTATGTACATATAAACAAATAAAATAAATATATACATTTTAAACAATACAATTATTAGAGAATAAAAAATTTACATTAAAATAAAGATATATACAAAACAAAATAAAATAAAATATCGGAAACAAACATAAACAAAATAAGTATAAATATATATAAATTTGCATAAAATAAAACTTTGATATTTATTTCGTAATTCTAGAATTTGGTTTAATATGGTAACTTAAGACATAAACATCACAGTTTTGTCCGGTATTTTATAACATTGCCTTAAGGGAGGGTTAATTGTGTTTTAGTATTCGGGTATGTTTTAGGACAATTTGACAGGTTGCCGTGATAACACTATACGCTGCTTTTTCTATCAGACTTTTTATTTTGTATTTTGTCGCTCCCAGTTCCGTTAATATTGGCCTAAAGTTGTTATGCTCCTCCGAATAAAGTATTTCCCCAAACGTACCTATTATCAGCAATCTCAGTTCGGCATTGCATCTGTATTTATTCCGCAGTTCATCCAACAGATTTACATCTCGATGAACTGTGCCAGCATTTTTGTGAGATATCTCTTCGCAAGACTTTCTGCCATACTTAGGTGTAGTGGTTAGAGTGGTGTACTGCCACGCCACGGACCGGGGTTCAAATACCGGCCTAACAAGTTGTCTGCATTTATATAGGTTAGGATAAAAATGCCAAATACTCCGTCTTCTCGGATATGACGTTAAATGCATGTAGGACCCGTGTTCTGCCTGGATGTTGCGTGCACGTTAAAGATCCCTACCGGTGGGTTGGAACTCCCACCGGGTTCGGCAAAATTCCCGGATAGCTGTAGACCTAATCTCCGGCGTCATGAATGCCTTAGCAGCGGAAATAGATGACGTAAATCCCAAAATAAAAAATAAAACAACTAATGTCAAAAATTCCACTCACTCTTGGGGTACAAGAAAAAAGTAAATCCACTCACCTTTTTTACCTGTCATAAATTAATAAACCCACCTGCTTTGATCATCAATATTTTTTTTAATAACCACTTCCAATTATCCTCCTCGTGATTAATAATGTAACCATAACCCGTAGGTAGCACACAGCGCGACGTTTTTCAACCCCAAGGTGCGTAACCGGATTCTGCACGTAAGATAACCATTATTAACGATCAACAGAAACTTCATTTATCCGGTAATCGAACACCCTGCTAATATAAATTATAATTCCAAAATGGTTTTATCCTTGCGCGTTAGTAATTCGACGCCGCTCCCGTTTACAACCCTCCTCGGCTGCCCACGAGGCTCTCTCTTTCAATGAAACCGATACCCTGTTATTGACAGAATCCTGAAATTGCTGTTGGAATTAACTGATTTCGGTTTACGTTACATTAAGATCGAATTAAGTTTGTCTTTATTAAATGTAATTGAGAAATATACGTATTTATTAATTTAACAAAATAGAGTGTTAAATGTATTCGAAGATCACTAACACTATAGTTAAAATTCATATAAGGGTGTCCTAAACTAAATATCGGAAATTTAAAGAGCTGTACCTTACCGATATAGTGGCATTTTAAGGAAATGATTCAGTTTAATTTCGTTGTCTGTAGATTATGCTAGTGCTTGTCAAACAGATGACACTGCATGTACAGTGATAGACAAAATGATATAGAGAAACAATTACACATCTCAAAAGCTTGTTATACTTTTATTTCATTATTCATTGAGTTTTAAATAACTCTGCGCCAATGAATGGCAACAATCAGATGTATATTTGACATTCTGCAACTACACACAAAGAGTTAAAGACAAAAACATAATTTATGTTAGGACAAAAATATATAGACACACAATTTATGATTAATATTTTAATTATAAACAATCGAAAAAGTACACTTGAACAGCAAAGAACGTTAGTTTAGGCTCTTCTTAAATGCCTTGTGGTCTTAAAATCCCCTTTGATACTAAAAAATAAATTAATAAATTATTTTAGTGTGGTTAGTGTCAACACGGACCACGAAACCCATCCAAGAAGAAGAGGATAATGAACGTCTTGATATTACCACATCTAAAGAAAAATATAAATAAACTATCTCTAAATTAAAGAACAGAAAATCACCCGGCATTGACGAAATAACAAATGAAATGATCAAGTATGACGGAGTTGCAATAATAGATGAAATTGAAACTCTTTACAATAAAATTATCAAAAGTATACTATCGCAATGGAAAAGTAGCATACTAATACGAATCTTTAAAAAAGGAGAAAAAGCCAATCTAAATAATTACCGGGGAATTTGCCTATTGAGTTCAATTCTGAAACTCTTAACTAAAATTGTATCAAAAGTAAATAACAGCAACTGGAATCTATGAAGTACAACAAGGTTTCAGGGAAAATAGGTCCACCATACATGCAATTTTTGTCATCCGACAGATAGCTTAAAAGGCCATTGAATTTGGTAAGATAGCCTTCATGTGCTTCGTTGATCTCAAACAGGCCTTTGGCAGGGTGCGACTAGCTGATGTGACTTTGCTTAAAAAACATACGCTCACCTGTGAGTTGAGTACCGGCTGACATGCATTTGTAAGGACTGGGGAGGGACTTACAGAGGCCATCCCAATAGCAACTGGCATCAGACAGGGAGACAGCCTTAGCCCTGCATTGTTCAGCTTAGTAATGGATAAAACAATTGGGGAAACAGTGCGCAGTGGAATAGGATACCAGATGGGAAATAAAGAAATTAAGATCATTTGCTACGCAGACGATGCAACCATAATTACTAAGGACGAAGACAATCTCCCAAGAATGCCGTTTAAATTCGAAAAGGCAGCAGAGAGATATACCATGAAAATCTCAGAAAAGAAAAAAAAAACTCAGTCTCTAACAATAGGAACCTTAATGGTGTAAACTGGCAGTATATAATCAAATCATAGACCAAGTAATGCAATTTAAAAACTTCGGTGCATACATCACAAGCAACAGAGACCTAAGAGAGGATGTCAAAGCACAGACAACAAAAGCAGCACTGGTATCGGGATATCTTCAGGACATCATATGAAGAAATACACACCTAAATACAAGTAGTAAGGTGAGAATCCACAAAACAATAGTATAGCCGGTGATGACATCCGCAATCTAGACAATAACGGAAAACACAACAACCAAAAGGCTCCTCAGAACAACAGAGAGGCGAACCCTTCGAGCAATAACCGGTTAGTCCCTACGAGACCGGATGAGAAACGATGAAATCAGGGACATCTGCGAAGTGCAAGATGTGGTGAGTTGGACCCGAACAAGACGAAGAAAGTGGAGGGATCATGTTGATAGAATGTCCGAAGACCGACTACTCAGAATTGCCAAAGATGGAAAACCACACAACAGCAGACCTCCTGGACGCCCACCAAAGCGATGGTTCGAGAGCTGGAGCTCAGCATCCTAACTCAGACTTCAGTAACGCTAGAAAGAAAGGACAGTCCTACAAGCAGAAGAAGAAGAAGAAGGTAAGCTTCAAATAGAAATTGCAAACAATTTAAATTTTATCCGAAAGCAGTGTGGGCAATTATCAAACAAAAATACAAGTAGGTTCATAGTGTGAAGAAAAATAGAAGTGGTCGTCCCAAAAAGAGGCGTGAGTGATTAAAATAATTTCATTGAGAGATCCTTCTAAGACAATATCTAAATCAAAAGTGAATTGCAAGTTTAGGATTACCTAACATCTCAACAAAAACAATTGAACGAAGATTAATTGCACTGAATTTATTTACAAGACATAAAGTTAAAAAACTTTGCTTTCAAAGTCGCTACGCGACCAAACCAAATTTTCAGGTTTTTCGGAACACAAAATTTTACTTCATGCTTAATCTAGAAGTGGAAAACATCCGTTTAAAAGTTTAATTTGAAATATATGCAAAAACAACGAATATCTGAAGATTTACAGAGTATATAGTATATTGAGATATGTATACTTAAAAGAAAAACTCTTTGATGTCTTAGATAGTAATAAATAATATGCAGTGTACAAAACATTTTTTTGGGCACCAGAAAAATTCCAGGGCTGTAAGGGTTCATTTGTTTGGATCTGATGGCACACGCTATGTTAGATGCCCTGTTAATAAAAGTTAACACCCAAAGTTTACAATACCCACAATAAGACTTTGAGGTGCAACTGTCATAGTTTAGAGTTTCTTTCCCAGGCTTTGAACTACGCACCAAATCAAATTCAAGGCATTATGGATAGGTTCATGTATCGGGATGTATTGAAACATGGATATTTTTCTCTATGTGCAGGATATTATGCTACTACAATCTTCGTTTCAGTATGACAACAACTCCAAATACACGTCCAAATTAGTGAAGCAGTTAAATCATATTTTAAAATAAGACTTTATGAAACTTTATTCAACACTTCCAACCTAAATCCGGTTGAGTATTTGTGGTATCACATAAACAGAAATCTTAGAGATCAATTGAGTCGCCCAGATGTAAAACCAGCCATACGTGTTTTGACAAATTTGTGAAAAATGACAAAAACTGGTGATGCAGCGTCTTTTCAATAAATTAAAATAGTGTTGAATGAGCGTTGAATCGAATCGAGAGAACCCGATCAAAACATCCACACAGCCTCTCTGAAAGACATTGAAAAGAGCGGAGATTTCTTGTACAAAATTGTTTTTTTTTGTTTTAGCAAAATGTTTGTTGAAAACAAAACTAACACAATTGGTTTTAAAGAAAATATTTACAAATCGCTTATCATTAAGTACACTATTTTTAATGTAAATTGCATATTTTAACGGAGAAACTGCCAAATATTACAGGTATTTAAATTTCTAAAAGTTAGTACATACGAATAGGTACTTTAATTTTTTATTTAAAAGAAATTATCAAAACTATGTCAAAAAAGTAGATGACTAGCATTACGGCAGTATTACGGGTGCCAAATATAGTGTGGATGTTTTGATGGGGTCTCGAATGGAGACAAGACAATTTATATAAAACTCAGTAAAAAGTTGTCAGGTTCTGCAACTGAAAAAATATGTCAGCTTTGGTAACCGAGAAATGTAGCAGATTTTGCATTCGACTACATTTTTTTAAACTTCATTTTAAAAGGTTTATTACGGGTTTTAAAGGTCATTATTTCATTTTTTAAACTTCATTTTAAAATGTTTATTACGGGTTTTAAAGGTTATTATTTTTTTTAGACTTAGATTCATATGAATGTATTGTTATGTATTTCTTTTTTGTTCACTGCCTATATTTGTATCTATTTTCTATTTGTTTTTTTATATCATTAAGTATCATGAATTAAATTTATATTGTATTATTAAAAATGGTGATAAGCCGTCAATAAAGTAAATTAAATTAAATTAAAATTTACTTTAAAATTGTAGTCTGAGACGAGTAGAATCCAGGAATACCAAAACCTGAAAATCAAAAAATAAGTGTATGGCTGGTTTTGCATCTGGGCGACTCAATTATAAAATTCACGAATAAGACGGATTAGAAAAGAAATCGAATAGTGTTGATAATGCCTACATTTATAAACTTTTCCCATGGTATTAGTGACAATCTATTTGAATAAATACATGATTCTCATTGTGCTGGTAATTTCTAATCAGTTAAAATTTTAGTTAATAACGTTGATTTGAAAAAAAAAATTACAAACTATGAGGGGCTTACATGACTCTCATTGCGCTGGTAATTTGTAATCAGTTAAAATATTAGTTAATAACGTTGATTTGAAAAAAAAAATCACAAACTATAAGGGGTTTATCAAATGATTAGAAATCCAACCAAGCAGATATATCTATAATTCGATGGATGATTAAAATCGCGCTGCGCAAAATGAATAATAATACCAATAACAATATTAACCCGGGCAAATAATAATATCGGCGCGAGGCAAATAATCCCGGGCTAATGAATGAATATGTATTAATTAATGCAGCATTAGATTATGGTTCTGGCTAATCTGTCATATTTAATTTAGTTACACACCGCCGCGATAATCGCCATCAGCGAACTGATCAAATGGCGGAAGCACTCCTGGCAACGTTAATTGCACCAATTAGTGCCAAACTGTGCCCTTTTATTAAATAATAACAATGTAATACACCGTATTGATTATTATATTAATAATTCACGTCGCGTACCCGTTACACGCTACATTGAGAATGGTCGGTATTAAATTTTCAACGAAATTTTGTGTATTTAGAAAATTAATAATAGATACACAGTTATTCATTTAGTGAAGTAATTAAAGTTTAAAGTTCGATTTCTAAACGTGATTTATACAAAATCGCATTGTAGCTAAGTGTGTAAAATTACAAAAGAAATTCTAACTTATTTATTAAATGTAAAGTGCGATTAGTTAATTTTTTTAAGTATACGAGCCCAGGCTCATAATAGTACGGCCACCTGATATTTTCAAATAGATGTATTATCTTGAACAATTTTCTCATCTTTTACGTGGTGAAACATATTTAACTATGATTTAATAAAGAAAATACTTGGTTAAATTTCACTAATATTTTAATTCATAGATTAATACATATACCTCAAAGCGAACAAAACTTTTTACAAGAAACAAAAATAATAAAAACAATAGCAGTAAATAATGGATATAGTAAGCAATTAATTGATAATATGATAGCAAATAAAAAATCAAAACAGTACCAAAAATATATAAAAATATATCCGAGACAAGAAAGAAAACACAAGTTGGTGTAAGTTAGATTTTGTTAGCGACTTTTCTCAAAAAGTTAAAAAATGTATTAAAGGGCAAGAATTTAACATAATCATGACTAACCCAATAAATTTAGGCAAACTCCTAGTGAATAGTAAACAAAAAACTGATAAATTTAAAAAGTGTGGAGTGTATGAAATCCAGTGCGACGATTGTGACTCAATATACATTGGCCAAACCGGGAGGAATTTCAAAAAACGACTGGAAGAACACAAAGCTTCAATCATAAATAAAAAATATTGTACTGGGTTAGCTAAACACTGCATTGACAATAATCACTTTTTTAATAACCAAACGCTAAAGATTTTATACACAGGCAATAAAGGTCGTCATCTCAACTATCGCGAAGGACTGGAAATCCAGAAAACAATAAAACAGGGAAAACCAATTGTTAATGACATCGAAGATCTGTGGAGCTCACCCATCATGACAGCCCTTATTGCTTAACCATAAAATTTAAATTAACCTCTCTTGTATATAATGTTTGTAAAAATGTAATTTCCTGTACTCCTTGAGAATGACTCAAAGTCGAAACTAGTTGGAATAAAAAACCAAAATATTAGTGAAATTTAACCAAGTGTTTTCTTTATTAAATCATAGATGTATTAGCAAATTATAGAATTTATTCTATCATAATAACAAATGCTTGCAAATATTGTTTTGATTATATCATATGTTCAATAAAAATAAACGTCTAGAGAGCCATGGTTTAATTATTTTTTTAAATTTATGTTAGCTACACACTTTAGGAATTGACGTATAATACGTCAGACGTAATAATTATAATGTATATTTTCAGAGTTACCAACCTAGAAGATTTTCCATGGCACTCTAGAGATTTTTTAATTGAACACACGCTATTATCTGTGCCATTGTGTTAAAGTCCAGTTTAGATATTGGCGAGCTCATTTCAGTCTATTATTTTTTTGGTTTTTTGTTAGTAATGTTTTTCCTTTTGCCAATAGAAAAATTACACAAGCTGAAAGCATGTTTTCCTACGACTGCTACCGAAAACAGGCATTTCGCTATACCTGTGCATTGAATGGTGTCAATTGTATATTAGTATTTTGACAAGTAATGATAGTTTTGAAAATTAAATTTTAAAACTAGTTTCGAAAGTAAAAACGTTTGAGGACGTCAGTGTAAAATTATTGAAATAAAATGAGTAGTGACGAAGAACAATTAACGCCGCAAATTATTCAAACGTTCTTTTTCATACAATATTTATAAAATATTCAATAAAATCCCTAAAAGCTGAAATCTTTCAGTTTAAATATATTTAAATCAAGTATACGGAACCTTATATTACGTGGTGAATTTTAAAGTTGCTGAACTGTACATATTGAATATACTTTAAATTAATAGCTAGACATGGATACCTTGTTTTTGTCCCTTAAAATTAACAGTAGGTTAAGTGGAAGAGCAGCGACAGACATATATACAGAGAGTTCTATGTAACACCGAACATTTTCATAACGAGCATTTTTTAAGTATACATAAGCATACGTTGTGCATGATCCGACGCTCGATTTATTGAAAGATTTAAAGCTTTAAACGAGTGTTTTCCACTCCCAGGCTAAGCATGAAGTAAAATTTCGAGTTTAGAAAAGCCTGAAAATTTGGTTTGGTCGCGTAGCGCGAAGCGCGGAGCGGCCAAACCAAATTTTCAGGCTTTTCTAAACTTGAAATTTAACTTCATGCGCCACCGGTACAAAACACTGATGCAATGTAAGGTTTAGCGGTGTGTTTAAAACTTTGTAATATGTCAGTGTTTTGTACCGGTGGCGCATAAAGTAAAATTTCGAGTTTAGAAAAGCCTGAAAATTTGGTTTGGCCGCTCCGCGCTTCGCGCTACGCGACCAAACCAAATTTTCAGGCTTTTCTAAACTCGAAATTTTACTTCATGCTTAGTCTGGGAGTGGAACACACTCATTTCAAGTTTCAAATTGAACTCTGTTAAAAAACAACGTGTATCTTAAGATTTACGGCATATATGCTGTAATTGGGACGTGTATACTTCAAAGAAAAACTCCCTGTATGTACAAGTTGAGGCATTAATTGCGATTGATTGGCTACAATTTTTAAAGATCATATAGGCAACTCAATTTACATATAACTTAAAAATTAATAGTGTCAAATTGTATTGGATGTAAATGTTCGGTGTTACATAAAACTCTCTGTATGTATGTCTGCCTGAACTTCGCCTACGCAGACTTATATATTTTGTATAATTATAATGTATTACTTATTTTTCTGAATAAAGACATAATAATAATAATAAAGTGTAACCCTAACCCCGAAAATGGCTAAAAATACAATAATGGTATCAAAATTAAACGTCTACCTTAAACAAAATTATATTTCATAATCATTTCTGCATACTTCAGATTAGATGCATAGGCTTTTTTGCTAAGATTTATCGTCAACTTAGTAAGTTATTATACTTTGAAAAAAAACAATTCTGTGAGAGAATTTAAAACGTATAAATAGCTCATACTTTCGTGGTCTATATGTGAACTATCAAGGTAAATAACCAGTAATAGAATTATATTTTATAATAAGTGTCTATTTTGATTTGATAATATTAAAAAATAACCTTAAATTTCTTGTAGTAGTTATGCTTTTTGAAAAATGTTTTAAATATACTCACATATTTAAAACATTTTTCTAAAAGCATAATTACTACAAGAAATTTAAGGTTATTTTTTAATATTACATTTTTGTGTTAAAGAAAGCTGTTATTCCTATTAATTGAAGTCTCTAAAACACATATACAGTGCATTTTTCTTTTAGTTAAACATATGCATAAGCTGTAAATTTTCCGACATTCGTTGTTTTTAAAAGAGTTCAATTTGAAGCTTTAAACAAGTGTTTTCCACTCCCAGACTAAGCATGAAGTAAAATTTCGAGTTTAGAAAAGCTCCGTGAAAATTTGTCAAGGGTCGCGCAGCGACCCTCGACAAATTTTCACGGGGCTTTTCTAAACTCGAAATTTGACTTCATGCGCCACGCGTATAAAACACACATTTTAAATGAAGTTTGAATATACTTAAATTTCTCGATATTTGCAAATTAAACTGAAAATTAATCAACTTTATTTATTTGTATTTTTGTCCCATTTTCAGTGCAACGGTTATACTGTGCGCCGCCGCAGTTTGGTCGTAGGAAAAGCAGAGTGTTAAACACGTTTTGAAAGCTGCATTGCATGCTCATATCTTGCTCGTAAATGCAATTTGCTATTCGCATTCAAAACGAAGCTTTCAAAACTTGGCAAACAATCTACTATTATTTTATCATAATAAAAAACGGTTGCGAATATTGTTTCGATTACATTATTTATTTATTTATTTACGTTTCGACTTTTACAATAATACAAAAATTAAACATATCGATAACAAAAATACAAAAATGGGCGCTTATGCTGGCTTAGATACTACAAAATTATGCAAATAAACTAAAAGTTAAATTATACTTGTATGAGTAACAAAATACCTACGAACTATAAACTATAAAGACACATGTTATTCATTAATAGAGTTTAAGTAGTCTAAACATTTTTTTACGAAACAATGAGATTGGTGAATTAAACAAGTCAATATCATTCGGCAATGTGTTAAATAATCTCATAGTTCTGCATATAGTATTGTTAAATCCGTAATTTGACGAATGGAATTTTATTTTAAAAAGATTATTATGTCTACGTCAATGAGGCGGCAATGTACTAAAATTAAGTTGAACTAACAAATTACTGCATATCAAATCTCCGATAATTAAGTTATATAAAATACATAAATCAGCAACAAGTCTACGTGTGTGTAACAAGGGAATATTTAAAACATTGCGAATGTACAATTTATCATAATTATTCAGTCCACTTCGATAGGCATAAAGTCTAAAGAATTTGTGTCATTGTGTTAAAGTCCAGTTTAGATGTTCGCGATCTCATTTCAGTCTAATCTTTTTTTTGTTTTTTAGTTAATAATGTTTTTTCTTTGGCTATTAAGAACACTTATTGTCAAAATTGATAGTTTTCAATTAATTTACTCCTAGAGGCACCCTCTAGGCACAAGTAGAGATATAAATCATATTTTTATCTTATTCTTAAGAGAAGTTACAGACAGATTTCAAGATGCCTTTTAGAGGTCAAAATTTTAGAAATATTTTTTTTTTCTTGAAAACTATAAGTGTACATATGTTCGAATAAAATATTTTGCAATTTAAACGAGAAATTCAAAAATACTAATATATAGGGTGTTCTATTTAAAATAACAAATTTGGTGGTACTCCCGGTAGAACCGAAAGTGATATAAAGTTGCAAATATTTTACATGAGGAGAACTGATCCAATCGTATGACAAGGATTTTTTTTAAATTTTTAGTGCAACAGTAACCCCATAAACTTTTGACGAATGGTTTAGCGTAGACACCCTGTATATATACTAGTCGATGGTTTAAACTAAAAACCGACACTAACTGTAGAAGCAAAATGAGATCAATGCCCTTATCAATGCAGTAGCATTTATAAATACTGACGTCAATACCGGCTTATGGTTAGCGAAGTCAGTATATATACAACTTCTACATATCAAGTGAGTGTGTATGGGATGATGGATGTGGCGGCCTGAGGAGCTCATAAAAAGAGCGAAACGATCGTCGTCGTCTTCTGTCCTCCTTGCACACTCACTTGATAAAAATAATAACTTTTACATCATGACCTAATGCGCTGTTATTTCTTATTTGGTACTTATAAGCAGGTCGTTAGTTCTAATTTATTTATATATATATATATATATATATATATATAGCACTGCGAGCCAAGTTGGCCCATGGCTTGTTTGATTAATTCTTTTCATATATTTCTATCTAATGCTTTCCTTTTCCAGTCACTAATGTTCAGTATTTGTATATCCTTGTTAATTTAGTCCTTCCATCTTAGTTTAGGTCCTCCTCTCCTTCTTCTTTCCCCAATACTACACTTTAATATTAATTTTGGCGTTCTTGTTGCTGTCATTCTCTCTACATGTCCAACTCACCTTAAACGCTGTGTCTTTATCACTCCCACTATATCTAGTTCTTTATACATATCTCTAATTTTGAAATTCGTTCTTCTTGCCCACATATCATCTATTTTCTTTCCTCGATATATCTTTCTGAGAATCTTTCTTTCCAATATCTCTAGAGTTGTTTGATCTGTTTTGTTTAGCGTCCACGTTTCACAGGCATAAGTCACTTTAGGTCTAATAAGAGTCTGAGAAACTCTTACTTTTTACTTTCTAGGGATATTTTTGTTTTTTAATATATTCGCATCTATTTCCTGCCATTATTCTTGCCTGTATTTCCGTTGTGTCCTTATTAATATAGTTGCGATTAAACATGAATTTATATTGCCTTGCTTAGAATTGTTTTTATTTTAATTTTATGTATATACTGTACCAGTAGCAACTGTGTATCATATTATCGATTACCCTCTTTTAGTCTCGCTGCGTAGTAATTTTTTTGATTAAGCACGCTTGGTACTCGGTGCGTAACAAGTGCACGCGAGTTAGGGGTTGATTTAACGAAGAGGGGGGGTGGCTACCCTCGCCCTGTACATCTCTAGCTGAACTCCCCAGCGGTCTTGCCCCCACGGTTATTACGAACAGTTTGTAATCATTTCCAACACGTTATTAAACCACCACCCATCATTTTACTGCAGTTATAAATTACTCGTTAAATGATCGTGAACGATATTTATGCGCCCCTTTTGCCACCGGACCGACGCGATACAGAAAGAATCGCAGCGACATTTGCAGAAACATGCATTTTTAATGCTGATCTGTGGATTTGATAAGTTTGATTATTAGACCATCTGTTGGATAAGTTCAACAGTATATCTGTTAAATTTATTTAGAATCTAATATATCATGAAGTACAAAAAGTGTATTTCAATTATAAACAATTTATTAAAAAAGACTATTAATGATTTCGATAGCTAACGCCATCTAATGCTTCATAGTGGCATCGTCAGTGACACGAATGCACAAAGTGCATATACAGGTCACTGTTTTATTAAAAAAGAATTATTCTTCAAATACACGTGGGGAAATTTTTTTTAGAATAATCTTGCAACGTTTTTAGGATATTGTGAGGTACATGTGTGGGTCAGTCGCTGTCAAGTGATCCAATGAGTTTTACTGTATACTGATGAATAAAATTATAAAAGTGGGCTCATTTCCAATAATTTTAAAATGATCGAAGGTTATCCCTATACTTACAAGTGAAGTTTGCAGAGGAACTAATAGTATATTATACAACGAGCATATAATGATAGCTATTAATCACGAGAAATATGGTTGAGGGACGAGCCGAAGGCGAGTGGAGCAAGTCGATCGAGTGATTAATAGCCATTATATGCGAGTTATACACTATACCAGTAATGGGGAAACTACGGCCCGCGGGCCAAGTCCGGCCCGCGGAAAGGTTTAATCCGGCCCGTTTAAGAGTGCCGTCGTGAGAATGTTTGAACGCGTTCTTACTTCGTAATGTGACGACCCGCATAAAAACTACCTACCTACGATTAAGCATTATTCTTTTATTCTTTGGCCCGCTACGATTGTCTGGTTATTACAAATGGCCCGTCTTAAAAAAAGTTTCCCCACCACTGCACTATACTCTGTTCACGACAACAACAATATACAACACAACATTTATTATATATATTTATCAAATACGTGTCAGTTTCAGATAAATGATGACAGATTGCGGTATTATAATTTGAATGTGTAATAGGGCTAATTCCACTTTAACACAAATATGAACAATCATTCAACAATAAATAATACTCACACAGTCTACCCTTTCGCCTAAGTTATATAGAAACACGCTCATTGTGGATGAGCAGGATTTTATGCAATAAAACGAACTTTTCCGTTTGGATGAAGTTTTCACGGTGTTAACGTTTGTTCCGTTTTAAATAACACTCGCGACCGATAGAAGCACAATTGTTTAACCAATTTAAGAGTGATTTCTGTTTACAAACGCGTTTTAGGCGGGTTAAACTAGTGAGAACGGCGGAGATGTTGACGCGATTACTTCGTACTTTAACAAAATGGCGTCGACAACGTCATCACCACCATGGTCAAATGTAAGACAAAAGAAGCTGATTTGACTAGCACAGCGCTGTTACTGGATAGCAGCAAAAAATCGAATTAGGCAATTATTATTATTCATGTTAAAAAACCACATTTAACACGCAAATCCTGTGGTTTGAAAAATTTTGAGCTTCAGAGTGTTTCAGTGTTTTACACGGGTGGCGCATGAAGTAAAATTTCGAGTTTAGAAAAACCTGAAAATATGGTTTGGCCGCTCCGCGCTTCGCGCTAAGCGATCAAACCAAATTTTCAGGCTTTTCTAAACTCGAAATTTTACTTCATGCTTAGCCTGGGAGTGGAAAATACTCGTTTAAAGCTTTAAATTGAATTATTTTAATAAACTAATAGTCGGACAATGTACAACGTATGCATGTGAATAGCAACAACATTTTCTGTATTAAAATTAACATTAAAAATGTTCGGTATTACATAAAACTCTCTGTATATAAATGACATGCCAAAACAACTAAGCTCGACCAACGTCATATTATTTGCTGTTGACAATACAGCGATTGTTATAAAGAAAAGTATTGAAAAAGTATCACAAAAAACGAAAATAATGACCTAGAAAACTATACAGTAGTGTGTAGAAAACGGGCTAATGTTGAACGATACAAAAACAAACAAAAAATATCTTTACTTTCAATAGAGTAGATGTTGGTAATGCAGATCAGACTACTTGCTTTCTACTTCATGTTAGTTCAGCCATAAAGTGGGATTGTCACGGTTCCATTTTAGCAAAAAAACTATCCTAAATTACCTTTGTGTTACTTAAAAAATGTGTTTAATACAAGCGCTCAAAGTTAAATTTTGTTGGATGCATTTATTTTGTTCACGACAATGTTATAATATGTGCATTATTTAATTGTGTGGGCAGCATACACGAGGTGCATTTAGCACTCAAATACATTCAATACGAGATTTGCGTGATAAATGTGGTTTTTTTAACACGAATATAAATAATTGCCTAGATGGATATTTTGCCGCTATGCAGTAACAGCGCTGTGCTAGTCAAATCAGCTTCTTTTGTCTTACATTTGACCATAGTGGTGATGACGTCGCGTATGCCATTTTGTTAAAGTACGAAGTAACGCGTCAACATCTCCGCCGTTCTCACTAGTTTAACCCGCGTAAAACGCGTTAGTAAGCAGAAATCATTCTTAAATCGGTTAATCAATTGTGCTTCAATCCGTCGCAAGTGTTTTTTGAGGCGGAACAAACGTTAACACCTTGAAAACTCCATCCAAACGGAAGAGTTCGTTTTTTGTGCAAAGAGCGTGTTTCTATGTAACTTAGGCGAAAGGGTAGACTGTGTGTATTATTTATTGTTGAACGAGTGTTTATATTTGTGTTAATATGGAATTAACCCTGTTACACCTTCAAATTATAGTACCGCAATCTGTCATCATTGATCTGTCAAATTATTATAAAACAAAACCGACCATTAAGACTGAAGCGTATTTGATAAATATATATAATAAATGTTGTGTTATATATTGTTGTTGTCGTGAACAAAGTATAGTGTATAACTCGCATATAATAGCTATTAATTAATCGAACGACTTGCTCCACTCGCCTTCGGCTCGTTCCGCAAATCTCCCTCTTGTGATTAATAGCTATTAATATATGCTCGTTGTACAGGGTGGCCCAAATTCGATGTTTTTGTAGGGTATCTCGGTAACCTGAAGAGTTAGAAAAAAATTGATATAATCGTCATGACCTCTTTTTCTGGGATACTAATAATGACGTAAACAGATCATGGTTAACTTGATTAGTTTGGAAGATTTCAGGCGTTTTTCAATTGTTGGCTATTTTATTTAAGTCTTTATCTCAATAACTATAAGATATATAAAAAAAAGAGTTCAATAATTTTTTATGTAGTTTTTACCGTAGAATGCAGTGGCGTACCTTTATTTATTTGGACTTATAATTTTCGAGTTATGATATGAAGTTGCATTTTTTTAAATGGAACACCCTATATATTTTTATGTCATTGAATAGCATATTAAATTAATTTCACATATTTATACAAATTTTTTATTGTTTTTTTTTTTATTGAAAAAATGTGTTTCTACCTCTGAAGTTTTTAGATAAATATTTGATAATACATACTATTATAATTACTATAATTTTTAAAAAATGAAGGGATCCGTAGACTCAGTAATAATTAATATTTAAACTAACTTTAATATAATCGTTTTTTTCTGCGTATTTTTACGAATTTTTGTTAAATATGTATATCAATGAAAAGCTAATTTAAAATGTTATTTAATAACATACAAACATACAGAGTGTTCTGTTTAAAAAAATTCAACTTTGTGTCATAACTCTCAAATGAAAACTTAAAATGAAAAAATGAGTACACCACTGAATTCTAAGTTGAAAACTGCACAAATAACTATTTAACTATTTATTTGTATATCTTATAGTTATTGAGAAAAAGACATATTTAAAACTAGCCAACAATTGAAAAACGCCCGATATCTCGAAAACTAATCAAGCTAGCTGTGATCTGTTAATGATATTGCTATTTTCTCTGAAAAAGAGGTCATGACGTATATCAGATTTTGTCTCACTATTCGGGTTACTGAGATACAATATAAAAACTTCTAATTTGGGCCACCCTGTACATTCCACGAATTTTAAAAGTGATTCTTTGTAATTTGTAATGTTTAATAGTGTCTGATTTTTTAAAAAGTTTTATTTGCCCTTTAATATATATTATTTATACCCATACCTCAAGGTCACATTTGTAGGGTCCTTCTAGCCTCCGGGAGCAGCCCCGCTGGTGTGTGGAGCCACGCTAATAAATTACATTTTTAGCGACGTTCTTATAATAAAGTCCAATAACTAGTAAATAAATTAGCAAATTAAACTGATATGCGATTATTTATTGATATAAGTGACAAATAAAATGACAATACTTTTGTTACAAATAAACAATCTTTGTAATTCACCAACAGAATTGAAGACAGGATCTTTTGAAGTTAATTGCGTTGTGTGTCTGAAGATTGCGGTACATAAAGAATGTATATTAAGCAATTGTATGAATCGTCGGTCTCGACCTCATCTGCAGCGGTATTTTGTGCGGAGCTTTTAGTGAGCTTTCAGAGAGGCAGGCGGCGACAAGGACGAGTGCAACGGGAAAGAGGAGAGAGTGGAAGAGGCACACGGCGTTTTGTGCACAATATCATCGCTTCCTTATCAAGCTTGCTGGCACGTTGTTACTGATCCCAGAGGACAAATAAACACCATTGTACTCGTAACCATGGTGAAATCATGCGACAGTTTCAAACGGTTTCGGAAACCATTATATGATCTCTCATAGGGCTACCAAATACGGTACATACATACAGTATGATAGTCTGCCCTATTAATATTTAACATGGACACATTTATTTATTAAATTTTAATTTATAAAATTCCATAAACATGTATAATAATAGGTCTTTTATTTTATACAAATGTATATATTAATTATATCAAATTGACGATATATAATTGCTACAAGCACTGTCAATTCATGTACCACAAGCTAACTCTAGGAACCCCTTAACGTTTACATACCCCACACCAAACTGAATTCATCACGCCAACTCTCTAATTATGAAAATGATTCGGGCCTATCGTCATACTCAATATAATATTAATATCGTATGTTCAATAAAATAAAACGTATTTGATTGAAATTCACTTGGTTTGATTTACTAATAAATAATTATTAGTAAAACAAACCAAGTGAATTTCAATCAAATACCTATATATTAATAGAAATGTTTTACCAAGTTATCAATGAGAAACAAGTTAACGATATAAAATAAAACGTCTAGAGTGCCATGGAAAATATTGTAGGTTGGCAACTCTGAAATTATACATTATAATTATTATGTCTGACGTCTAATGTGTCAATTCCTAAAGCGTGTAGCTAACTTAAATTTTAAAAAAGATAAAATCATGGCACTCTAGAGTTGTTTTTTTATTATCCATACGATATTTTCACATGCTTTTAAGAATTCAGAAGAAAGGCTCTAGAATTTTTCTCAGTTGTAGCCCAAGTTTAATTTTAATGCTTATTTTTTACTATTATTATTATTTTTTGTTATTATTATTGTTTATTTTATTAATATTGTGTTAGCTTCAGTTTTACATCTTAAATATTTTGCGCATATATTAACAAACTGCATATGTCATTTGTAATGTAATGTCTGTTGGAAATAAATGGTTATTATAATAATTATTATTATTAACCACCTATGTAAAGAATGATAGCAAAATAAATAGTTAGAAGTTTGTTAAGAAAGGTTTATAGTGTCGAAAACATTTTCGCCGCCCAGATCATTCAAATGCCCCACCGTGCGACAGTTCCACTAACATTGGTAAAATTCGTTTTTTTTGCGCACAGCTAAAAATGTATCAATTTATTGCGACCAAATATTCAGGCTTATCTAAACTCATAACGTTACCTTATGCTTAATCAAGCTGTGGACACGCGTTAGAAGCTGTAAATTGAACTATTAAAAAACGAATTCCCGAAAATTAACAGTGCATACAGCGGGTTAATAAATTGTAGAGACAAACAAAATTCTCAGGCTTTTCTAAACTCTAAATGTTACTGTATGCTTAACTAAGGAGTGGAAAACACACTTGTATAATATCAAAAACTTTGATAAACACTCGCCCTCTTAATTTAGTAAAAAACAATTGACATTTTCTTTTAAATACTTTATGGATCGCCCTGTATAAAAATAAATATGCCTAGCTCATATATCTCGTCGATATAGCCGAAATGCATGTATTATACTTTTCTGTAGCTCAAGTATTTTTTTTTGGGTTATAGCGTGTTTTGTGAAAATTGAAAAATGTAGAGAATTTACGCGAGTACCCTCGTTTTTTTTGTATTTTGCAAAAGTTGCGAATAACGCAATAACTAATGGGAATACGGAAAAATCGTTCAAACAAAATTTTAGACAGTTTTTCTATTTTCAAGTTTTTTCGTAGCTATCTTTTTTCTTAGAGAAAAAAGACAGTTTGTTGAAAGATTCGCAAAAACTTATAATTTTCATAAAATCATGGAATAACGTCTTAGAACTGTTTATTAGACTTTCTGTATGTTTTTGAACTTCGGGACAAACCAGCGTTTTACGCGCGTGGCGCATGAAGTAAAATTTCGAGTTTAGAAAAGCTTCAAAATTTAGCTTTTTTAAACTTGAAATTTTTCTTCATGCTTAGTCTGGGAGTGGAAAACGCTCTTGTATATAATATTAATAACTTTCATAAACACTCGCCTTCTTGATTTAGAAAAAAACAATTGACATTTTCTGTTAGATACTTTATGGATCACCCTGTATAAAAACACGAAATGCATGTATTTTACTTTAGTAGCTTAAGTAGTTTTTGAGTTATAGCATTTTTTTTGTAAAAATTTGAAAATGAGTACGCTCGATGTTTTTGTTTATTGCAAAAGCTGTGAATAACTCAATAACTAAAGGGAATACAGAAAAATGGTTTAAACAAAAGTTTTAGATAATAAAATTTTGGACATTTTTTCTGTCTTTGAGTTTTTTTCGTAGCTATCTTTTTTCTTAAAGAAAAACGACAGTTTGTTGAAAGATTCGCAAAAACTTATTATTTTCATAAAATCATGGAATAACGTTTTAGAACTATTTATTGGAATTTGTGTATATTTTTAAACTTCGGGATAAACCAGCGTTTTACGCGCGCGGTGCATGAAGTAAAATTTCGCGTTTAGAAAAGCCTGAAAATTTGGTTTCGTCGCTTCGCGCTACGCGATCAAACCAAATTTTCAGGCTTTTCTAAACTCGAAATTTTACTTCATGCTTAGTCTGGGAGTGGAAATCGCTCTTGTATATAATATTGATAACTTTGATAAACACTCGCCTTCTTGATTTATAAAAAAACAATTGACATTTTTTTAGATACATTATGATCCACCCTATATAAAAACACATAGGGCTATCTTGTAGATCTCATCGAAATAGCCGAAATGCATGTATTATATTATAGTAGCTTAAGTACTTGTTGAGTTATAGAGTTATTTGTGAAAATTGAAAAATGTCGAGAATTTATGCGAGTACGCTCGCTTTTTTATATTTTGCAAAAGTTGCAAATAACTCAATAACTAATGGGAATACAGAAAATTGTTAAAACAAACATTTTAGATAAAAAATTTTGGACAATTTTTCTATCCTTAAGTTTTATCGTAGCTATTTTTTTTTTTAGAGGAAAGCGACAGTTTGCTGAAAGATTTGCAAAAACCGATAATATTAATAAAATCATGGAATAACGTCTATATTTTAACTATTTATTGGAATTTGTGTATTTTTTGAACTTCAGGATAAACCAGCGTTTTACGCGCGTGGCGCATGAAGTAAAATTTCGAGTTTAGAAAAGCCTGAAAATTTGGTTTCGTCGCGTAGCGCTACGCCTACGCGACCAAACCAAATTTTAAGGCTTTTCTAAACTCGAAATTTTATTTCATGCTTAGTCTGGGAGTGGAAAACGCTCTTGTATATAATATTGATAACATTGATAAACACTCGCCTTCTTGATTTAGAAAAAAAACAATTGACATTTTCTTTTAGATACGTTATGGATCACCCTGTATAAAAACACATACGGCTATCTTGTAGATCTCGTCGAAACAGCCAAAATGCATGTGTTATACTTTAGTAGTCTAAGTAGTTTTTGAGTTATTGCACTTCTTGTGAAAATTGAAAAATGTCGAGAATTTATGCGAGTACACCCGATATTTTTATTTCTTGCAAATGTTGCGAATTACTCAATAACTAATAAGAATACAGAAAAATAGTTCAAACAAAAGTTTAAGATATTAAAATTTTGCACAATTTTTTTATTTCCAAGTTATTTCGTAACTATCTTCGTTCTTAGAGAAACATGACAGTTTGTTGAAAGATTCTAAAAACTTACAAATGTTTTAAAATCATGGAATAGAATTATTTATTGAAATTTGTGTGTGCTCTATGTCTAACTTTAAATTACCAATTGTTACCATGTTTTCAGTATTATTATCTAGAACAGTGGTCTCCAAACTACGGCCCGCGGGCCAAATCCGGCCCGCGACTTGCATGAATCCGGCCCGCGATTGTTTGTAATTTTTTTTGTAAATGTCATATTTTGAAATATTGTAACAATTGTTCTTTAAATTTTTTATAATTTTATAAAATTAATCGGATCCTGACCGACATTATTATGTAGAATTGTATTTGTGGCCCGCGAAGAAGATAGTTTGGAGACCCAGGATCTAGAATAATACCCAATTTTCAATTACCAGTAATTTTATATTATTAATTGTATAATAATTTAAAAAAAATTAACATTAGGGCCCAGTTGCAGTATTTTTAATGTTAACATATTGTTAACTCGAGTTCAAGTTGAACTTTAGTTGAAGATGACAGTTCCTATTGTTCTAATTTCACTTTAAACTCGAGTTCAGAGTTGAACCAGATCAGCGTGTCTGGTTATAAATTATTTCATTTACGCAAAATGTATCCAGGGTCGCGGGCCAGAATCATAATGGCGCGAGATGGATTTGACCCGTAGGCGGTAGTTTGGAGGATTGTGCGACGCAACTTCCACTCCATTTCTTCCACTGACCGTTACTTGCACTAGTTCTTATTTCCACTAACCATCACTTCCACTAGTTCTTTTTTCCACTCCATTTCTTCCACTCCATTTCTTCCACTCCAGTTCTTCCACTCCAGTTCTTCCACTCCAGTTCTTCCACTTACCAATACTTCCACTACACCTTTACTTCCACTAACCACCAATTCCACCATACCTTTTTTCCAATTCAAAATAATTGTACAATTTATTCAAATTACATTATATTATTCCACATTTTATACAGTATAAGAATCACAGAGAGATATTGTGGCCTACAGCTTGTAGGTACTCCAGAATCCTATTTTCTTCGTCGAATTTACTAAATTTTTTGACAATGTTTGCTATTCGTTCCTCGGCTTTAATTTTCGATTGTAATTGCCCTTTTTTGATTTTTTGTCCCAAGTCAAGTTGCTGCATCATCGTCTCTGTATCGCCCTGCTCTTTTTGCACTTCCAAAAGGAATGCATACATGCTGGGATGATTGCGCCCCACCACCACGGAGAATCGGTTGTGCCATCCTTCTGAGGCGTTGTTGGTCCTAGACTCGTCCTGTAATGTGGCGTTGTACTGGTTCCAGAAATCTGGTGTATATAGAGGCTCCGTTGCTTTGCGTCGTCCAACAGCTTTCCTGCCTCGAAAGAACTAGTGGAAGTGATGGTTAGTGGAAATAAGAACTAGTGGAAGTAACGGTCAGTGGAAGAAATGGAGTGGAAGTAAAGGTGTAGTGGAAGTATTGGTAAGTGGAAGAAATGGAGTGGAAGAAATGGCGTGGAAGAAATGGAGTGGAAGAACTGTCCCCCTACGAGTTTGGAGACCCCTGATTTAAAGGATTATTCGAATCATCATTTGAATAATAATAATTAATTATTAAATAATACAGGCTGCACAGTTTTTCAAACATTTACAAGAAATAAAGCAAGATTTGCTTACCATTTCTTTTGATATGCAAAAAATGTGCTTCTCCCAAAAGTTCCTGACCAGATGGCCTACTACAGCAAACAGCTGTATTGTTACAATTTTGCTGTAGTAGTCGAATGAGGATTATAGAATTATTCGATTGCTCAGATCAAGTTGTGGACTTTTGCATTTCATGTTCTGACCAAGTGTAAATATAAATGTTTCTTTTTGTTTAGTTGTGCAGAAGATGGGCCACTTCTGCACACTAAACAAAAAAAAAAGTTTCTATTTACACTTGGTCAGAACATGAAATGCCAAAGTCCTCAACTTGATCTAAACCAGTGGTCTCCAAACTACGGCCCGCGGGCCAAATCCGGCCCGCGACTTGCATGAATCCGGCCCGCGATTGTTTGTAATTTTTTTTTGTAAATGTCATATTTTGAAATATTGTAACAATTTTTCCTTAAATTTTTCATAATTTTATAAAATTAATCGGAACTTGGCCGACTTTATTATGTAGAATTGTATTTGTGGCCCGCGAAGAAGATAGTTTGGAGACCCAGGATCTAAACAATCGAATGATTCGATTATTCTTACTTGAGTCGGCCCATCAATAGTTCATAGAACCGACAATATATGGTTGCATAGCAAAGCGGAGCGATCAAACCAATTTTCAGACATTTCTAAACTCGAAATTTTACTTCATGCTACACGCGTATAAAACACTGAAATACTGTGAAGTTTAAAATATACTGCTTATTATATACAGCTTTTTTTTCTATTAAGCATATTAAAGCAATTTGTTCCAAGCGCTCGAACTTCGGAAGCATTTTCATTTTTAATTTATTAACGTAAAATGTGTTTGATAAGAAGGACATTTTCAACTTCACAATATTTCTGCGCATTAACACAATCCCTGACTATTAGTACGGCCGTTAATGTTAAAATTGCGATGTTTACGTCGGCAAAGACAAAAATGACATTATACGCGAAAAAAATAAATTTACGAAAAGACCGTACCGGCTGATTTAATACAAATTCTTTAATGATTTTCAAGAAAACAGTTGATATTTTGGAAAATTAAGTGAAGATATTTAAATTTCGACAGCAACCAGTTAAAGTTTAAAAACTGTTGGGGAATAAATTCAGTGTTGACGTGTCTGTTTGAACCGAAATGTTGTTTTTCGGTTCAGTTCCGGTTTTCGTTCCGACAAAAACAACAGGTTTCCGGTTTTCGGTTCAGTTCCGGTTCGAAGCCCTGATTTAAAGTTCGAATTATGCAAGTAATTTTTGTTTAAATTTCATACCTATATTGTATTTCCCACTCTCAGATTTTAAAGTCGGCCGACTTATATAGTCAAATAATTATTTATCACTAACGATTTTTTAAATCATTAGACTAAAAAATTAGTCAATGGTCATGACTAACAAATGCAAAATTAGTAATTAGTCTTAGTCTTCAATCGACTAAATTATTAGACTAAAAAACCTAGTCAATAGTCATGACTAATAAAAGCAAAATTAGTAATTAGTCTTAGTTATCAATCGACTAAAAAATGCCCAACTTTGATCTACGAACTTGATTTAGAGTAGGTTTTGACTTTTATATTTGATTGGCACTACTGGCTGTTAACACATAGTTTACCATAACCTCAAATTTATTCTATGATTCAATTAGCATTCTGGGCAACCTCACAAAAAGAATGCCGCCTACTCTAAATCATAATTTAAATGATCTCACGGTATATTAAATGTGCTCAGAAATCAAAAGGATTAAAAATTGTACATGAAACATTATTATAACATTGATCAAACATTACTTAAATGTCATCTTGTACACTGTTGTAATTATTATATTGTCCTGTTTGTGTTTTTTAGGAAACTAGATTTTTTAAAAGACTTCAAACAATTGACCTCTTTAATCTGTGATCACAACAACATTAGATCGACGACAACGATTCCGCACATGCCAAATATGGAATTGCTCTGGTTAAATCATTGCAATGTGAGTTTCAAGTACAAATATAACAAACTCGTGTGGAAAACGTAAATTAGGTCTGTTTCAAGTTAAATGGACGTCAAATCCATGTGATTTAATAATAGAATATGTGTATTTTCTTATACTTACATAGATCTGTATGTTAGTTTGAAAAAATGGTCTGTACTAGCGATTGTAAAACCGGTAATCGCTTAAATTTAGAGATAATTTGCTGATATTTACGCACGATTTTGGCATTAAAATTTTGGGTTTCGCTCCGCGCCCAAATCCAAATGTTCAGCCTTTTCTAAGCTCAAAATTTAACTTCATGCTTAATTTAGGAGAAGAAATACTCGTGAGAAGCATTAAGTTGAACTTTTTGATATAAACAACGAATGCCGACAAATTTACTGTGTACATCAGAATATGTATACTTAAAAGAAAATATCGCTTTATATACTACATTCTTTGAAGTATACATACCCCAATTACAGCGCATATAGGTACTGTAATTGTTCAGAAATTCGTTGTTTTATTTTAAGAGATCAATTTGAAGCTTAAAACGAGTGTTTTCCACTCCCAGACTAAGCATGAAGTAAAATTTCGAGTTTAGAAAAGCCCCGTGAAAATTTGTCGAGGGTCGCGCAGCGACCCGAGACAAATTTTCTGGGCTTTTCTAAACTCGAAATTTTACTTCATGCGCCACGCGTATAAAACACTAAAATATTGTGAAATTCGTAGTATTCTTGTTTAGTAGTACATATTTTAATCTTGCTTTAACAGTTTATTTTTAAAATATAAAAACGAATTAAAATTAATATCGACTTTCTGCAAAAAGTTTGTCTCCAAATATTCATTGAAACAACTACTTCTCGAGCTAATACCCCGACAGATATTGAATTATACAATGAATATTTGCGTTACACGACAGCACTGCTGTTCTATGCATAATTTATATGCAAAATGCAACATCAGGTCAAACTATTCTCTAACCAAACTAAATGAAACAAAAGGAAATTGAAATAAATTGAAAAAAATTGAATTCAAATTTCAATTTTTTTCAATTTATTTCAATTTCCTTTTGTTTCATTTAGTTTGGTTAGAGAATAGTTTGACCTGATGTTGCATTTTGCATATAAATTATGCATAGAACAGCAGTGCTGTCGTGTAACGCAAATATTCATTGTATAATTCAATATCTGTCGGGGTATTAGCTCGAGAAGTAGTTGTTTCAATGAATATTTGGAGACAAACTTTTTGCAGAAAGTCGATATTAATTTTAATTCGTTTTTATATTTTATAAATATTCTGCAACCTATTGACAAACTCAATTTATCTTTATGATAAATTATCTTTAAGTTTATTTTTAATTCTGATTTAGCAGTATATTATATTAATTTCATAATATTTCAATGTTTTATACGCGTGGCGCATGAAGTAACATTTCGAGTTTATAGTGTTTTCCAATCCCAGATTAAGTATGAAGTAAAATATCGAGTTTAGAAAAGCCTACGCGTTTGGATTTGGACGCGAAGCGTCCAAATCCAAACGCAGGCTTGCTAAACTCGAAATTTTACTTCATGCGCCACGCGTATAAAACACTGAAATATTGTGAAATTCATAATATTTTTGTTTAGCAGTATATTTTTTAATCCTGCTTTAGCAGTTTATTTTTAATATTGATTTAGCAGTATATTATTTTAATTCACAATATTTCAATGTTTTATACGTGTGGCGCATGAAATAAAATTTCGAGTTTAGAAAAGCCCAGAAAATTTGTCTCGGGTCGCTGCGCGACCCAAGACACATTTTCACGAGGCTTTTCTAAACTCGAAATTTTACTTCATGCTTAGTCCGGGATTGGAAAACACTCATTCAAAGCTTCAAATTACAGCGTTTGCATACGTATACTTAAAATAAGAATTCTCAGCATTTTAAAATTAAATAATAATGAATATTTTTTATTATACTCGTAACTGTTGTGAACATTAATGACATAATCTGAATGTAGAGAGCCTTAATTAACAAATAGTTCGAGATGCTATGAAATTCAAATTGTTTCAGAAACATATAATAAGCGGGCATAAACAATTAAAATGGCCGTAAAGCGGATCCTGGATGGGAATAGAGAAATGAAGGATTCCATTATGGAGTTGGTAGTATAGTAGTCCTCGGTTGCCGTTTGCAATGAGCCACTTAGCGTTGGCCTACTCGGAAATGCAGCCATGTAATATGTATTAAATAATGTAAGAGCCGGTGTTACATAACAGCACGAGACAAAAATGGCACCTACGAGGATAACCGACTGAATAATTCACACTTAAAGCGCTGACATAACCTAACTCCATTTAATATGAATAGACCGACATCACATGCGGCCCCCTACCGCCTACAATGTTCGTGTCGCTTTTTAAAACTGCCATAAAAACTGTTTATAAGTTGATAGGATTCTATTTAATATTTAACCACCACTTTTTCAACCCCGAGAAAACGGAACAGGACTTTTCTCTCCCCCTGTCTGCCTTTCTCACTCTCTCTTGTTACTTTTCCAACCATGCGAAAAGGGATCAGGATTGCTCTGTCTTATTAGATTTCCAACCCTGGACGTTTTTTTTTGTTACTTACTTTTACCCACGGGGTGTCAACAATCTATGGAATAACTATATGTTTTTGAGTTTACGTGAAGTAATTATTACACTAAAAAACTGTTGTTTCTTACTTCACTTTTATTTGTATCGTTAGATGTACATTTCGAGACACAAGGTGCTCATTATCAATAACAAACTGTTAACTTGTTATTGATAATGAGCAACTTGTGGCTCGAAATGTACATCTAACGATACAAATAACGAGTGAAGTAAGGAATAACAGTATTTTTTAGTGTAATATATGGAATTGTGAAACCAACATTTGTTCCTTGTTTAACACATTCAAATCCCTATAGCTCTATTTCACTGATGCTTTAACCAGGGATTTCGGCGCCGTAGGCGGCGCCACCACAAAATTGTAATAGGAAACTGTAAATATGCAAATCTGATTTAACGAAAATGCACTAGATACACGCGTCTACATCTGTCTGCTTACTTCTAATTTCGTGCTCTACATCCCCACGGAGTCTCAACAATATAACGAATTCTAAGACCAAACTTTCTTCCTTGTCTAGCACATCTAAATGCCTTTAGGTCTTATTCACAAAACGGTTTACCCAAGGATTTCGGCGCCGCTGGCGGCGCCACTGGAAAATCTTGTAACAGGAAACTGTATAAACAATAATCTGTTTTATTAAAAATGCACTAGATGTACATCAAGCTGTCACGTACACGCTCAGGGTTGCCAAATCAGTGATTTTGTCACTGAATCTGGTGGTTTCAACTTTTAGATTCAGAAAAATTGTTTTTGATTGAGACGTGGCTTATTCCTAGTGTTTGTTGGATGCTTTTAGTCACAATCTAGTGATTTACTGTCATCAGAAAGCGATTGAAGATAAAACAGTTGAACATGCCAAAATACTGTCAAAACTATTTACATTTGGAAATATCTATCTTTACATTTAAAAAAAATCTCCATGTCCAAATTAATCATACACTTACATTTCTAAGGAGTATGTTTTAAACTTCACTTGAAATCATTGTTTTGTACGCGGGGCGCAAGAAGTAAAATTTCGAGTTTAGAAAAGCCTGAAAATTTGGTTTGGCTGCTCCGCGCTTCGCGCTACGCGGCCAAACCAAATTTTCAGGCTCTTCTAAACTCGAAATTTTACTTCATGCTTAATCTGGGAGTGGAAACACTCGATAGAAACTTCAATTGAAGGCTTTTATAATCTAACCTAAGTAACTCTTTACTAACTTAACCTGACAAATTGAGAACCACATAACCTAAAAACAGGTAAATATGACATAACCTAACTTACTAATCAAGCTAGTGTTGGGTTAGATCAAATTAGTTGATGAACTTAACCTACGAAATTGATAATTTAACCTAACCTGAAAATAGTTACGCATAACCTAAACTAATTTCACTATATATCATCTAACCTATACCTAGCTCAGATGCCAATTACTTATATTCATTTAATTAGAACAGCTACAAAAGCTCAGCCGTAAGTTAACCTACCCACTGAGTAAAAAAACAAACAAATAACGGTATATCAACATTATAACAACATTAAACGTTGCATTAAAGTTGATGAAACATTACTTCAATGTGTTTGCTCAGTGGGCAACTTTTATAAATGACCTAACTGAACTTAAACTAACTTCACAAACTATCTTCTAACTCAACCCTAGCTCAAATACCAACTACGTATATTCATTTAATTAGAATTGCTACAAAAGCTTAGCCGTAAGTTAACCTAACTTTTGTAACTGTGTCCAAATTTAAATTTGGTGGTTACATGTTATCAAATCTATCCTAAATAAATGCTACTTAAAATAACCTAAACAACTCTCTAAAGTTCTATAAGCTGATAAGAAAGTTACAATAGCCTCCAATAACCATCAGTTAACCCAACTTGTGTAATTATAATTCAATCTAACCTAACTTTTCTGTTATTCAATTTAACCTAACTTATCACCATGTAAAATAGCTAGTTAGATTAGGTTAGATATAATAACATGCACCATATTATTATATTTAACCTAATTTGTTATCTAACTTAACTGTTAGCATTGTCAGATTAAATATTATTAGATACCAGGTTGGGTTAAATTATTTGTTATCTAACCTACATTATTAAATATCATGTTGAGTTAGATATATGAATGGTCTAAGCCCTGGGTCTCCAAACTATCTTCTTCACGGGCCACAAATACAATTCTACATAATAAAGTCGGCCAAGATCCGATTAATTTTATAAAATTATGAAAAATTTAAAGAACGATTGTTGCAATATTTCAAAATATGACATTTACAAAAAAATTACAAACAATCGCGGGCCGGATTCATGCAAGTCGCGGGCCGGATTTGGCCCGCGGGCCGTAGTTTGGAGACCACTGGTCTAAACTGCACAACTCACATTCTGAACTTTTTGTGAAAATTAAGTTGGCGGGTTTTTTTATGTCCGCCATGTTAAAGTACTTGTATTTTCAATTTGCCAAAAGTTTTTAAAATTAGAGAATGTTAATTTTTCAGTAAGACCACTCATATGCTAAATATAAATTGGTATCTATCTCCATGTCGTTTAAGTTTATTAGTAAATATATGGTATATATTCTTATACATACATTTTTTAAGGGGGAATTGGGTTTGAACCCTACGATATTGTTGGTATCACTAAAATTTAGAACATGCTGTCAAACATAACCTAAATTGTCATTTAACCTAAGCAAATGCTATCTAATAATAATAATAATAATAATATTAATAAATTGTCTTTATTAAAAAAATTCAGGAATATTACAAAAGAGAATAACATACAGTAGTGCAGGCGAAGTTCAACCAGCCTGTATGACTTTAGTTGCTCTTAAGGTAAGATAGATAATCCTATATATCAGTGGTCTCCAAACTACGGCCCGCGGGCCAAATCCGGCCCGCCACTTGCATGAATCCGGCCCGCGATTGTTTGTAATTTTTTTTGTAAATGTCATATTTTGAAATATTGTAACAATTGTTCCTTAAATTTTTCATAATTTTATAAAATTAATCGGATCTTGGCCGACTTTATTATGTAGAATTGTATTTGTGGCCCGCGAAGAAGATAGTTTGGAGACCCAGGCTATATATTAATAAGTCTTAAAAATTAAATGAACAAACAAAAGATACAACTTTAATTAAATGAGAAAAAACAAACTCCAATCAAATCAGATACCTAGAATTTTAGATCTAATTTGTCGGGACATGGCTTTTTTAAAAGTAAAGGGTGACAGTTGTTTGAGGTTAGAGGGAATATTATTAAAAATTTTGTATATATTGTATTTAAAACATCTCTTAAAAAAGGTGGTTTTGAATTTAGGCGGTGAGATGGTTCCTCTAAACCTCAAATTGATATTGTGGACATCAGACCGATAAACAATCTTGTTGTAGAGGTAGGGGGGTGTGCGGTTCTCAACAATTTTCTTATATATCACACAGCAATGTAACGATCTGCGCTCCGCCATATCTAGCAAGTTCAGCTCTTCAAGTTTACCTGAGATGTGGTCAAATTTGCGTATGCCAAAAATAAGTCTAATACAGGCATTCTGGACCTTTTGTATGCGTTTCGCTGTTACAGAGTCTAGGCAGGCATTGTATACGGCATCCGCAAAGCTGAAGTGGCTAAGTACCAAAGTGTCGCATAGCAGTCGCTTAGTATTTAGGGTCAACACATTACGGTTAGAGTAAATCATTTTTAAATTAATATATGCATTTATTGATGTGTAGTATTATCAATTACTAGACCTAGGTTTCGTACAGAGTCAACAAACCTACCTATTTTGATTTTGCTATTTGAATTATTTTTTTTTTACCGAAAAGCATAGCTGATGATTTAGATGGATCTAACATAATTAATTTAATACAGATTTATTAAAGATGAACTAAATGTTTATAGCTGTTGAGTCTAAGACATTAAGCTCTATATAGAGTGCCCCATTAGTGCATTCTCATCTTCACCAAAGTTGCTTGGTTTTAAGAGCTGCATAACCTAAACATATTTTTATGTATACAGGGTGCGCCATTAAGACAAGGATCACCTTGTATTCTATTTGGTTTTTGAATCGCTCATGAAAATCGAGTAACCTTTTAATAAAAACATTCGGTCTAAGTCGTACAATTTCGGGTTTATTAAAAGAGCTTTTAAAACTAAGCAACTTCGGCGAATAAACTTTTGCTTCTTTAACATAAATCAAGATATCCTCCGAGAACGCACTAATGGGACACCCTGTACATAATATTGGTATAATTATACTATTATACTATTATAAGAATAGTAAAATTATAGTATTTAACGTTAATGAATAAAAAAACGTATTATAACTAAAGATGCATTAGTTATAATACGTTTTTTATTCATTAACGTTAAATAGTGTTGTTCTGTTAATATGTATTTGTTTTATTTATGTTAAAACAAAACATAAAATCAGGTGATTTCCGGAGACTATTTAGACGAAGTTTTCAGACATCTAGCAGTCTACAGTTGGCAACACTGTACACGCTACGCTATTTGTAATTTACCTTTTTGGTTAGGCTACAAGTTGATTGTTGTTCTTCATTAATAATTGTGAAAAAATAATGTTTTTTTGGCCAAAGAAGGTGTAATATTGGAATATATTGGAGTTTGTACGGAAGGTGCAGTGGTAAATTGTTGTTTATAGTGAATAACCAAATTGTAAGTACATACATCAAAGAATTTACATTTAGAATTAATCATTTCATTGTTATTAATCACAAATTTGTTTATATCTATTACAGTATTATGTTAAATGAAATATTCAACACGTATCTACGGTGAGTGATTTCTTTCGGCTGTGCTGGCCAGGGTTGTTAAAAAAAACGTTTTTTTCATTTCAATTAAAACAAACAGTTTTTTTTTCAACAAAACGTTCATTTTTCATTGAAACAGCGCAATAAAAAACATGTTTAAAATGTGTTTAAAACATGTTTAAAACGTCTTTAAAACAGAACATACAGGGGCCTTTTCTTTTGAGTATACATATCTCGATAATTACAGCGTTTTTTAAATTTGCGGAAATTTGTTGTTAAAAGCGGTTAATTTGAGGCTATTAACGAGTGTTTTCCACTCCCAGACTAAGCATGAAGTAAAATTTCGAGTTTAGAAAAGCCTAAGCGAAGCGGATAATCCAAATTAGGCTTTTCTAAACTCGAAATTCTACTTCATGCGCCACGCTTAAAAACACTGATTTACATTGAAGTTACAAAAATACACACATGCAACAACGATTATAGGCAACCTAATATACGTTAGAGTTATTGGGTTGCTTATAATTGCTGTTAAATAGTTTGATCAGCGCAGAATTTGATTCACGTTTTATTCACATCTACATATTGGATTACCAAAGCCGTATATTTTAAACATTGCGATTTTTCAGTGTTCCATACGTGTGGCGCATGAAGTAAAATTTCGAGTTTAGAAAAGCCTAATTTGGATTGGCCGCTCCGCTTCGCTACGCGGCCAATCCAAATTTTCCGGCTTTTCTAAACTCGAAATTTTACTTCATGCTTAGTCTGGCAGTGGAAAGCCCTCGTCTAAAAACTCAAATTTAGATTTATTGAAATCTAATACCCAATATTTTTAAATAAACCGCCATATTTTGGATTAAGCGACTGTTGCGCCACCATAGTGTGGTTTGCCCTGTTGCTACCGTTTTTTCCCCTAGTTGTGCGTCTGTAGATCTGTGCTTTTATCATTGAGTAACTATGGACCAGGGTTGTTAAAAAAACTACTTTTTTCATTTTAATTAAAACAAACAGTTTTTTTAACAAAACGTGTTTTTTCATTGAAACAGCGTTTAAAACATTAACAATTAAAAACGTGTTTAAAACATGATTAAAACACATTTAAAACGTGTTTAAAACAGAACATACAGGGCATTTTTCATATCCCGATTATTACAGCGTTTTTTTAAAATTTGCGGGAATTCTTTTTTTCGAAGCGGTTAATTTGAGGCTTGTCGAGTGTTTTCCACTCCCAGACTAAGCATGAAGTAAAATTTCGAGTTTAGAAAAGCCTAAGAATTTGGATTGGTCGCATAGCGAAGCGGAGCGGCCAATCCAAATTAGGCTTTTCTAAACTCGAAATTTTACTTCATGCGCCACGCGTAAAAACACTGATTTACAGTGAAGTTAAGAAAACACACCTATACAACAACGATTATAGGCAACCTAATATACGTAAGAGTTATTTGGTTGCCTATAATCACTGTTTTAAACACTTTGTTCAGCGCAGAATTTGACTTATGTTTTATTCGCATCTATATATTAGATTGCTGAAGCCGTATATTTTTTTAAACAAAGTTTTTCACACATAACAACCCTGATTATTACATTTAAATTCGTACTTAGTGCTTTTACAATGAACAGTATTTTTCTTAGTTTATTATATACTCATCCAGTAATAAAACAGAATCAAGATTTCCTTTTCTTTAGCTATTACTAATTCGACCGAAACTCGGGCTGAGGGGGAAATTAAGGGATTTGTTAATTTTTAAATTTTTCGCAGCCGCTCCCCAAATTAAAAGGCGCTCTCGCGCGTTTTTAAGCCGCCCCCGCCTATTAATTATTGAGACGCTTTAATAAGCTACACTTCGCCGGTGCCGGAGCTCGCTTCACTAACTTTATATAATTTTCCGGACTTGGGCGTCCAATTTTTTAAGTACACAATATCTCAGCTTGGATAATTTTATGCACGTAACTCTTTTCAAGTTATATCTTACAACATAAATGATAAATGTGTTCAGAGTTCAATGCAGAGCTAAGCGTTACTCAAGTATAGGGTATTTTTTAAGTGTGAGAATTTCTCATTGGGATAGCTCTGACACCAGTTGTCATTTATTAAAGGTGGGAGATTATTCTGATGATTTTGATTCAGTAAGGTTTGTCATTTCATAATGCAAATATTAACACAAAAGTAACAACTCAATCCTGCCACTTGACGCCTCTGGATTATTTAGTGTACACAAAGTACACAAAGTACTGATTATTTCAAATAAAGTTCAAAAAGTTTGTAAAGTTAGATTCACGCTGTTGTCCATATTATTATAGAACTACATGTTTACAATTTTTTATTAATTTGACCGTCTTTTGTAGATATGGGAAGTTTGAATCATTCAAGTGATTCGAATCAACCGAATCTTTCAAGTGATTCGAATCAATTCTTTCGTTCTTTATGAATCGTTCGTAAAGGAATCACTTATAACAACAATAATAATAATAATGATAATAATAATCCTATATGTTCCTTCCATACCTAACGGCGCCAAAATAGACGACCGACCCAATGATATCAGTTGAACGAGCGAATACCGTTTTAAAGGAATTGACATGTACGGCTTGTATAATTTAAGCAAAGATGATAGGTATTTTCAAAAGATATGTGTCTATAAAAAATAGAGCAAACATACAAGTTTAACTATAATTCAAAATGTTTTATTATATTTATTTTTAAATTATCAAATTCTTTTGTCTTTTCAGTCAAAAGTTTAGTAAAGCTGTTTCAAATAAAAATTCGGTTGCTTGAATTCATCTTACAAATATTTTGTGATTTGTCTCATAAGTAGAGAACAAACATTAGCTGATAAAATTACGCGTCGAGTCGTACAAAATACCAATAAATGCTGGCGCAGCGGGTTCGTTTCTGCAAGTCGTGTAGAATCGTTTCGGGTGGATTCCGACCACATGTACAAAGCGGAGTTGAAGTTATGCGCGGATTCGAGCGAACGAAATAGTCGTGCGATTCGGGCGGATTCAGATTCAGACCGCATGTACAAAGCGGAGTTGAAGTTGTGCTCGCATTCGACCCAACGAATTAGTCATCCGATTCGGGCGGATTCAGATTCAAGAGATTCAGATCGCATGTACAAAGCGAAATTGAGGTTGTGCGCGGATTCGAGCGAACTATTTAGTCATCTGATTTGGGCGGATTCAGATTCAGACCGCATGTACAAAGCGGAGTTGAAGTTGTGCGTGGATTCGAGCGAACGAATTAGTCATCCGATCCGGTCAAATTCAGATTCAGGAGATTCAGATCGCATGTACAAAGCGGAGTTGAGGTTATGCGCGGATTCAAGCGAACTATTTAGTCATCCGATTCGGGCGGATTCAGATTCAGACCGCATGTACAAAGCGGAGTTGAAGTTGTGCGCGGATTCGGGCGAACGAATAAGTCATCCAATTTGGGCTGATTCAGATTCAGGAGACTCAGATCGCATGTACAAAGCGGAGTTGAGGTTGTGCGCGGATTCGAGCGGACTATTTAGTCATCCGATTCGGGCGGATTCAGACCGCATGTATAAATCCGAATCGGAAATACGATTCCGCTTGATCAAAATCGTTCGGTCGGTCGTCGAGAGTGAATCATTAACGAATCAATTCTCCTTGAGTTCATTTAAATCACCGTACAAAATCGTTCCTTTCAAACGAATCATTCACGAACGACTCATATCTAGTCTTTTGGTTCCGGACAGTTATGAGAATTACATATATTGTTTTATTGTTTAGATAAAAAAACTCAAAGTATAAATATTTGTATCTGTCTATCAATGCAATAAAAAAAAGACCTTTATTGGCATCGTACCTCAAAACTAAAAACATAATTCTGACGTTACAATTACACATGCAATTATCTTTAGCACTTTTTAACATACTTATTATCTAATTTTATTTTATGATTGTTGATTTCCAATAAATCTCATAATTTACCAAACTATTCCATAAAATCCTGTATATGAAATGAAGTACAGTGAGGGTTCTCTAGCATAATTCAATTTCATGGTTGGATCCCTCTGCTCGGATCGTTTTATACAGGGTGGCTGGCCCCCCTCTAAACACGCGCCGCGTTCAATAATAACCCCGTTTATATTTAATAGGCTTAAATTATATAATCTACCGGAAAATTGTTTAAAAATTGCCGGAAACTCGCACGCCTCTGGATTTATTACACACGAGATGTTCTGCGGAGAGGAGTATGCTATTAACAAGACTGTATCGACTTTAGTTAATTAATTTAGAAAAGCAGTTTAATACATATGGGATATTATAATTAACTATTCAAATAAACACACTATACAGACAACGAGCATATAATGATAGCTATTAATCACGAGAATAAGGTTTACAAAACGAGCCGAAGGCGAGTGGAGCAAGTCGATCGAGTGATTAATAGTCACTATAGTGTATATAGTTTGTTCACGACAACAACCATATATAACGCAACATTTATTATTTGTATTTATCAAATACGCGTCAGTCTTAATGGTCGGTTTTGTTTTATAATAATTTGACAGATTAATGATGACAGATTACGGTACTATGATTTGAATGTGTAATAGGGTGAATTTCACTTTAACACAAATTTGAACAATCGTTCAACAATAAATAATACTCACACAGTCTACCCTTTCCCCCAAGTTACATAGAAACACGCTCTTTGCACAAAAAAACGAACTCTTTCGTTTGGATGGAGTTTTCACGGTGTTAAACGTGTGTTTCGCTTTAAAAAACACTCGCGACAATTTTTTAACCGATTTAAGAATGATTTGTGTTTACAAATGCGATTTACGCGGGTTAAACTAGTCAGAAAGGTGGAGATTGACGCGTTACTTTGTACTTTAACAAAATGGCGTCGACACCATGGTCAAATGTAAGACAAAAGAAGTTGATTTGACTAGCACAGCGCAGTTACTGCATAGCGGCAAAAAATCTAACTAGGCAATTATTTATATTCGTTTTAAAAAAACACATTTATCACGCAAATCCCCTGTTTAATGTACTTGTGCTGCCCACACAATTAAATAATGCACATATTATAAGATTGGCGTGAACCCATTTCAAAATATGAATGATTACCGTACTACCTAAACATGAGAAAATATTTTTTGCGCCTGTTGCCCGCCGAATGACATATTTGCTTTCTATAAATACGGGCTAGTCCTAAAATAATACCGATGCTAATGATCTAAATGGCTGTTGAAGTCGTTCCGAGCCTACGAAAACACAGAGATTAAAATATTAAAACCGAGGAAAAGGTCTCGGTTTCAAGGAAGTCGTAAATGTGTTAGGTAGCCGGCATTATTCTTTCAGGATAAGTTCACATCAAAGGACATCAAAGAATTGAATTATACCATATTATTTAAAAAACCGTTCGTGAAATTGGAGAGGAAATATAAATCTAGTAAAAGGAAAGAATAAATAATTTCATAATGAATATTGTGTGGATAGTAAATAGATAAATGTAAAGTTAGTTGAAAACGTAGACAGTGTGTTTATTTTGTAATTTAGTTGACATCGAATTATGTGAAGATATTTATCTTCACTTACTTTCATAAAATCTCTTGGCCATGATGCAGTTGATGTATCTGTATAATAATATATTACGTCACGAGAGTTTGTGCAGCATATTACATATGAGCGGATATGTTGCGCACTCGCCGCACAGCGGCGAGTGCAGTCTTCCGCGAGTATGTAACTGCCATACCACTCGAGAAACGTACGATACTTTACCTATGGCCGAACAAAATAAACAATGAGCATGAAAGACCAAATTATTTATTTAATAATTTTCAATAGTAATACATCAAATAAATGTCATTCGGTTGTGCGGTAATCAATCAGCTGTTCAGCTGTCAGGATGTAATATACTTGTCAAAGCTATTACGTGCATGTGTAGGTAATGTCATTATACGTCAAGATGATAGTGTGGTATGATGCGATTATTAGATAGGGTGTAGGTAGAGAAATTAAATATCGAGAATCCCATAATCCAGTTATTATTGATACACTTTTCATTTTTATTTTCTATACACCTAATGGTATTTAACATTAAACTGGTGATTTTGTAAGAAGATTATTACATTTATGCATAATTTTTCCTTGTTATCTTCTCTTACCAAGAATTTATACATAGGGATTTTTTTTAAGTATACGTATGAATACGCTTTTTTTTTAAAGAGTTCAATTTGAAGCTATATACGAGTGTTTTCCACTCCCAGACTAAGCATGAAGTAAAATTTCGAGTTTAGAAAAGCCCCGTGAAAATTTGTCAAGGGTCGCGTAGCGACCCCAGACAAATTTTCTGGGCTTTTCTAAACTCGAAATTTTACTTCATGCGCCACGCGTATAAAACACTAAAATATTGTGAAATTTATGCATATTCGAACTTCACTTGAAATCCATGTTTTATACGCGTGGCGCATGAAGTAAAATTTCGAGTTTAGAAAAGCACAAAAAATTTTCACGGGGGCTTTTCTAAACTCGAAATTTTACTTCATGCTTAGTCTGGGAGTGAAAAACATTCGTTTAAAACTTCAAATTGAACTCTTAAATAATACGACGAATATCTGAAAATGTACAGCACATAATTCTACTATGTATACTTAAAAGAAAAAATCCCTGTATATTTCTTTTTGCTCGGGAGGTGTACTTTAATAGACACATTCTATTAAATCAAAATAATAAAAGTAGATTCCAGTTTTATAATAAGTAAGATAGATAGTTAGTAGTGATTGCTGTAACTGTACTTATTAATTAGTATAAGAGGTGGTATCAATTTAATTCATGTATGTGTAGTTAGTTAGCATGATGGGAAGTATGCGGAACGTGAAAGGTGTCGGAAAGGGTTGAACGCGCAAGGATATAAGAGAAAAGGGGTATTAGATCTGAACTTAAGTATGTTAATTTTCACATGAGGACATTACGAGGAGTCCTTGCCTGCAGTGTGAATGTTTAATGGATCCAGGAGTGATGCGGTGGAGGTCTCTTACGGGCGCACTCTGCTTGCGGTCTACATCAGATTTAGATTCTCTCATTCTCATTCTCTCTACTCTCATCTCATCAATTCCCATTCCACACATTTATACATACTATATATACACTTACTTTATATACGTATATACACATATAAATTTGAAGTTATTTATGCTTTAAATACTTGTGTTCACGACAATCTTATAATATGTGCATTATTTGATTGTGTGGGCAGCATAAATAGGGTGAATTTAACACTTAAGTACATTAAACACGGGAATTGCGTGATAAATGTGATTTTTTAACACGAATATAAATAATAGCCTAGTTAGATTTTTTGCCGCTACGCAGTAAGAGCGCTGTGCTAGTCAAATCAGCTTCTTTTGTCTTACTTTTGACCATGATGGTGGTGACGTCGTTGACGTCGTTTTGTTAAAGTACGAACCAACGCTTCAACATCTCCGCCGTTCTCACAGAAATCGTTTGTAAACAGAAATCATTCTTAAATCGGTTATACAATTGTGCTTCTATCCATCGCGAGTGTTTATTTTTAGAGCGGAGCAAACGTTAACACCGCGAAAACTCCATCCAAATGGAATAGTTCGTTTTTTTGTGCAAACAGCGTGTTTCTATGTAACTTAGGCGAAAGGGTAGACTGTGTGAGTATTATTTATTGTTGAACGATTGTTCATATTTGTGTTAAAGTGGAAATAACCCTATTACATAATTAAATTAATTAATATTCCGATGAAATTCCACAGAACAAATACTCACTATTCATTGAACCTGTTACTGAAACAGACGTTTTTAATATCGTAACTTCTTTAAAAAACAATAATTCAGCAAGATACATACGATGAAATACCTCTTAAAGTGATCAAATATGTAATAGATGGAATTACACGGCCTTTGACTCATTTAATTAATACTTTAATCGAATCAGGTATATTTCCAAGCATTTTAAAACAATCAATAGTAACACCTGTTTTCAAGAAAGGAGATCCAAACGTTCTTGATAATTATCGCCCAATTAGTGTTATATCTTGGTTTTCAAAAATACTAGAAAGTGTATTAAATAACAGACTCCTCAATTTCTTGAATAAATTTAATATTCTTACAACCTTTCAACACGGCTTCAGGAAACAAAGATCAGTTATTACCGCGTTGCATGACTGCATTCATGAGGTAATGTCGTCACTAGAAGGAAACGATATTCCTTTAGGTGTGCTACTGGATATGTCAAAAGCGTTCGATACATTGGACCATAACATCTTGCTAAACAAGTTAAATAAATACGGAATTCGTGGTATAGCCTCCAATCTAATTAAGAGCTATTTAGAAAATCGTAGACAGTGTGTAAAAGTTGGAAATACAATCTCTGAAAGTCTCGTTGTCTCTAAAGCGTTACCTCAAGGCAGTATATTGGGCCCTTTGCTTTTTATCATCTACATAAACGATTTAGCGTCTGTATTCAGTAACACTGGTAGTTCCATTGGTATGTACGATGATGACACTAATATACTAATACGCTGTGAAAGTATAGAAAATGTTGTTGATAAATATAGTGAAATTCTCTCGGTGTGTGATCAATGGTTATCCAAAAACATGTTATTCCTAAATACTGACAAGACTGTATTCATATTTTTTAAAACAAATCGTTCGAGGATACGATATCCAGAAAATATAGCAATAGTTAACAGAAACTATACTCTAAAGCAACATGTCAGGTTTCTCGGCATAACCATTGATGACACCATGAACGGAGCCTCACACATAACAAAAATAGAGAAGGAACTAAGTTCCGTCTGCTACATGCTGCGCATTGTAAAACAGTCAGGAGCACCTCGGGATGTTTTAAAACTAGTGTACCATTCCCTCTTTTGCTATAAACTTCGATTTGGAATTACATACTATGGGTCCAGTTACCACCTAAACAGAATATTTTCTCTTCAAAAAAAAGCCGTTAGAATTATATTTGATTTGAAGTACCTTGAATCGTGTAGGGGTCACTTCAGATCAAATAATCTATTAACTGCACACAGCATGTACATTTATGAGTTGATTTTAAACAGAAAACAATCAGACTCAGGTACTGCACACAATCACAAATATAATACACGATTTTATAACAATTATGCACTCCCGTCACGCCGTTTAACTATATATGAAAGAGACCCACAATATGCTATGAAATACTATAACAGTTTACCAGGTCAATTAAAGTCACTGAATAAGAACTATAAGCGTTTCAAACAGTCTTTGTTTCAACATCTTTGTGAAAAGGAGTTATACTCCATTACAGATTATTGTAACACTTCTTGAAAACTTGTATTTACTCACTTTTATGTACTACTTTATTTTCTTCTACTATGACACGTTCTCTCTAATATGTAACTGTTCTGTACTCTATATGCATATTTTATAAGAATAAAGAATATTAAAAAGAAACAAATTAATACCGCAATCTGTCATCATTGATCTGTCAAATTATTATAAAACAAAATCGACCATTAAGACTCTCGCGTATTTGATAAATACATATAATAAATGTTGTGTTATATATTGTTGTTGTTGTGAACAAAGTATAGTGTATACCTCGCATATAATGGCTAATATTCACTCGAATGACTTGCTCCACTCGCCTTCGGCTCGTTCCGCAAACATCGTTCTCGTGATTAATAGCTATCATTATATGCTCGTTGTACAATATACTATTTACAAGTAATACGTTAAACATATTATTCTGAATAGAACTTTAAGTTATTTTTTTATTTTTTTAAAATTATTTTATTATTATATCCACTAACATTTCTACATAAACCTTATTACGAAACCACTTTCCCTTTGTATTATCATGGTGGCGACCAATTTGAAATGTTAAACATCCCTGACTCTTCCTGATTCCAGTTTTTTTATATAACCACAATTCATATAGAGGGTGGGCCATATAATGGTTTCTTTTTGAAATTGCTAATAAAACTACACCTTTGAATATTTTTAAATGTTGCTGTATTCAAAAAAGTACACCTTCCGATTATTAATGGAAAACAATTTTAGTTAAATGTCCGCCGCGGCTAGCTTGACAGTAGTCCATCCTTTTCACACAATTTCGCTGTATAGTCCCCCACAAATAGTTTAACGGCGACAAATTGCAGCTGCGCGATGGCCAATGAATGTCTCCAAAACGACTGATAACACGGTTACCAAACTTAGTGTGCAAAAGATCGATAGTTTTACGTCTGGTGTGGCATACTGCTCCATCTTGCTGGAACCACAGCTCATAAATATACGTATTCCAAATTCTGCAAATTTTCTGTAAATCTTTAGATATTCCTTGTATTTTTCAAGTTTAATTTGAAGCTTTAAACGAGTGTTTTCTACTCCCAGACTAAGCATGAAGTAAAATTTCGAGTTTAGAAAAGCCCCGTGAAAATTTGTCTCGGGTCGCTGCACGGGGCTTTTCTAAACTCGAAATTTTACTTCATGCGCCACGCGTATAAAACACTAAAATATTGTGATATTTATGTATATTCAGACTACTCTTAAAAATCTGTGTTTTATACGCGTGGCGCAAGAAGTAAAATTTTGAGTTTAGAAAAGCCCAGAAAATTTGTCTCGGGTCGCTGCGCGATCCTCGACAAATTTTCACGGGGCTTTTCTAAACTTGAAATTTTACTTCATGCTTAGTCTGGGAGTGGAAAACACTCGTTCAAAGCTTCAAATTGAACTCTTCGTCTAATTTCGGCTACAAAAATAATCGCTACATACTCATTCGCTATTTTATAAAAGGGTTTACTTTGAAATCTGAACCGAACATTTAGATTTGCCGGCACGAAGGGATCCGCAAATAAAAATTCTCAGAATTTTCTAACCCTGAAATTTTACTTTATGCGTCAAGCGTAATAAAACACTGATATATTGCGAATTTTATAATATACTCTCCCACAGCCGACCGAAGCAGATTAATTTTATGTTTGATCTCTTATAATTAAATTCTACAAATGGTTAAAAATTGCTCTTTTGATTTGCTCTTGATTTATTTGACATTTATTCACATCAAACTTAGTAACAATTTCGGACTTTCTGTCTCTCATAAGTGTAGTCTGTTAGGCACAATTATGAGAAGAACGACTTTTTTCTACTCGCATCTGTAAAACATTAATTATTGCATATCTCTCCATGAAACTAAGTGATCTATTAAATCCACATTCGAAAAGCCGTAGGATCGTGCGTTTTAACAATGGGGTGAAGTTAGGAACAGATTTTTAACCATGAGCTGAAGCAAGCTTTGAGTTATTAGTTATCACATGTCAAACATTTCAACGCGACGCGGTATGAAAACGCGAAATGTACTTTATTTTTATTGCAAAACTGATTTGCAATAAAAATAAAGTACATTTCGTGTGAATAATGAACAACAGTGAATTCCCCCTAAATGATTCAAGCAGCAGCATCGACAACTGCTAGTTTGCTGTCGCCGAAATCAAAAAACCAATACATTTTTGTCGTCTGCTTCAGATAAATAATACCTATTTACAAAAGTAAAATGCAAAACCAAATGAAATACAATGTTGGGTTATTTTCGGCATAATGCGAGCTTGCCGGAGAACAGAATTGATGAAAATTGAAACAAGTTATATTGAAGGCCTCAAATCTGCTATCTTAGTTTACATGCCCGATACAAAGATAAAAACGGAACGTCAGTTTGTTACCGGAGGTAAGTTCTATTATACCTTCAAGAAATATATGGAACTTTGACCTCCAAACCCGACAAGTACTCGATTTTTCGGAAATTACCAGAAAGGAAAATCTACATAACAGCCATACTATCAACTTAAATAAAATAAATAACACACAGCACCAAAGAAATGTAAGAGAATCAATTATTTCCTTTAGCAATTGCCATAATGTCTCTAATGTGGGTGTTAATTTATATTTACCCAAGTAGACTTATTTAATAATATACCATACCATGTTCGTTTAAGATAATAAAATAATTTAAAAATTTTTGCATTTTAGTCGTAGAAAAAGTATAGTATGCAATTCGTGTTATAAAGTTCTCTAAACACTCGTATTATCAAGGAGAGCCAGTGCTTATGGGAGAACTGGAAATCGAGTAGAAAAGAAGAGACTATGGTCAAGATTGGCGGACGAGTAAGACAGACGACTATATACGCCAATAACCGGTCTCGCTTTTGGATGCAGCCTCCAAATGCTGTAACCAAATTTTATACAGTGACTGGCTAACTGGATATATATGAACTGTGGTATTATTAAACACTCGCTCCGCTGCGCTCCGCTCGTGTCTAATAAACTCGTGACTAAAGTGCAGTTTATAACACTTGTTGCATAATATACAATTTTACTTTAGTCGTATCTAACAGTCATATAATTTTTTTATGCAATTATGCAACGTAATGACATTTTAACAAAATTTATGCCGGGTTCTGTGTTGCCAGGTCTACTATTTTAAAAGTAAATCTACTGTTATGAAGTTTGTATGACTGAAACTTTTCTATGTGAATTATCCGATTAGAGTAGGTACTAATAGTTTTTTTTTAAACAATATTAAAATAAACGATAGATCAATCTTAATCAGGCGATTAGTAATTGGATGCTATTTGCATGCTAATTAACAAACGCGCCGATTGATTCCGGATGAGTGTATGAAAACCGAGGCCGATACCGATTTATGCATACATGCAAATCGAATATAATTGGTTAATATTTTGACTGCAACTTAGCGATTTACATTTAAATGGCGATCAGTGAAAACCAATTTAAAGTTGTCAACCGTCTGGGTGCGTCCTTTGTCATTCCGTTCCCGCTGCGCCCCTAATCGCCTGGGCTGCAGATGCTTCTTCACATACATTCGATTATTCGCAAAAACGCGCACGGCTTTTTCACCCTCTCGTTCAAACAAAAATAATCACTTAATCCATAATTATTAATTAATTAGATTAGTACATCCGATTCACAGTTATTTGGGAGAAAAATTGATAAAACTGTTCACTGTGGAGGCTTCTACTTCGTTATACATCATTATTTACACAAATAAGACAATTAACTTTGTTTGTATAACTGAGTAATCTAGAGTGATCACTCAATTTGAAACTTCTATGAACGAGTGTTGTCCACTCCCAGACTAAGCATGAAGTAAAATTTCGAGTTTAGAAAAGCCCCGTGTAGAAAATTTGTCTCGGGTCGCGGAGCGACCCTCGACAAATTTTCACGGGGCTTTTCTAAACTCGAAATTTTACTTCATGCGCCACGCGTATAAAACACTGATTTAGAATAAAGTTCAATAACACATATATCATAATTAATTAAAATCATTATTTAATCAGATATTTAGTCGTTAAATGAACATTTTTCTTAATAGAAACTGATGGAATATAATGTTACTGGTTGCAAATGATAGATTCAAATTCATTTTTAAAGGATTTGTATCCGTGATTCAAAAATGAGGATTCGAATCTTTGATTCGAATCATATTTTTCACTCACGAATCCTTTATTCGAGTATTCGTGGTTCGAATCATATTAGGTGATTCGGATTCGTGATTCGAATCCTGTTTTTGAGGATTCATCCCAGCTCTGAGAACTAACTAAATTATTGGACTATTTGTGTTCATTATGAATCCTAATTTAAATTAAAACAAATAGAGATCCTAATAAAAGAAAACAATATAAAATCCCATATTTTCCAATATTATTAACACCTCCCATGTGGTTCTGAAACACGTTTCGGAATAATTTGCTGAATGGTCTGGGCGTGACGTCGGCGTCGGCTCCTTTTTGACTTCGGACAGATGTGTTAAATATTCCCAGAGACCTTTGATATATAATATCTCCGTTAATATTCTTACTGCCAGTGCATATTTCTATAAGTCACACTCAATTTCAGAGCTTCGGAGGAGAGGACAAGAAGAAGAAGAAAAAAAACGATGTATAAAACGGCATCATCTGTCTCTTTGTACTTATATTTAGAACAATAAAATGCGAATGCGAGAGGCATTTACATAAAGCACACACCATTTGATACGACTTCAAATTATAGAGATACAGACGTATTCGCTTTCATGTCGCCGCTTTTCCGCGATCCGATTCGAGTGCGTTAATTGACGTGGAAGTTTTGTTCAAAAACGATTTTCCATGGTTTGTTAAGTTTGGTATGTGGTAATTATATTAATGCTATTTTAATCTGCTAAATTAAAACAGATAAATCTGCTAGACATATTTTACTTTATTGGTAATTCGTAAATTAAATCACTAAATAATTTGATCCAGTGGACGCCAGAGCTGTTCCGAGTACAAAAATGTACTCGAGTATTGAGTACAAGTACTCCACGCAAATTGTACTCGAGTACTAAGTACAAATACGTAATTACGATTACTGAAGTACAATTATGAGTACAAAGTACTGAGTACAATAAATGAAAATACAAAAAACTATAATTCAATGTTTTTATATATTTACTTGAAATCAGTGTTTTATACGCGTAGCGCATGAAGTAAATTTTCAAGTTTAGAAGAGCCTGAAAATTTAAACTGCAAAGTTTCAGGCTTTTCTAAACTCGAAATTTTACTTTATGCTTAACTAAGGATTGGATGACACTCGTTTGAATGGCGTTAAGGACTTTAATAGAAAGATTTGTTCAGTTTTATTGATTTTATTGAAAATTCAAGATTATCTTGAACTATTTCACTTATTTCTACAAATTCGTATTATACATATATTCCAGTTTTAGTATTGTAATAGTTTTCAATATTTACGACTTTCTAAAATCGATTCAATACAACTTGAAATTTTTAAGACTTTTACTTCGAAAATGACAAGTGAAAGTTGTCAAAACTATAGTTACTTAATAACTTAATAGGAGCTAAAGTTTTAAGTGGCAGTACACGATTCAAGTACAAAATAAGAGTCATACAAAATAATATACTGGGAGTTTTTCAGTTTAATATACACATCCCAATTGTACGCTGTAAATTATCAGATATTTCTTTTTTTAAGTTCAATTTTAAGTGTTAAACAAGTGTTTTCCACTCCCAAGTTAAGCATGAAGTAAAATTTCGAGTTTAGAAAAGCCTGAAAATTTGGTTTGGTCGCGTAGCGCGAAGCGCGAACGGGGGCTTTTCTAAACTCGAAATTTTACTTCATGCTTAGTCTGGGAGTGGAAAATACTCGTTAAAAGCTTTAAATTGAACTCGTTTAGAGAAAGCGTATTGCGAAGAAAATATAGCTCCCGAATCATCCGACGTCGGCGGGATGGGGAAAATAAGTAGTGTGGGCATTGGAGCAGTGTTATTACAAATTCAAGATGGATGTGAGAAGGTAATCAGCTATTTTAGTAAGACCTTATCAAGGCCGGAGAGAAATGACTGCGTTACTAGGAAAGAATTATTATCCGTAGTAAAAGCAGTAGATCACTTCTATAAGTATCTGTATGGAAGAACATTTTTAGTGAGAACTGATCATGCCGCCCTTACATGGCTCCTACAGTTTAAGAATCCAGAAGGTCAGGTGGCTAGATGGATAGAAAGACTTTAAGAGTTTGATTTTGATACTGAACATCGAACCGGTTTGATCCACAAAAATGCTGATGCCTTGTCTCGAAGACCTTGTCCATTTGACTGCAAACACTGTACTAAGCAAGAATCAAAGGACGGCCATATTCTTCGAACATCAATAGAGGTTGATAACTGGCATCCGAGTGACATTCAACGAGCCCAAAAAATGACCCCTGTTTAAAACTCATCATCGATTGGAAGAAAATGGACAATAGACCGAAGTGGGGCCAAATTGCCAGCTACTCACCTTTAATAAAATCTTATTGGACACAATGGCATACCATTGTACTAGATAATGGAATATTGAAACGCATCTTTAAAGGTGCAGATGGTCAAGAGGAACGCGACAAGTAATTATTCCCAAGTCTAGAATAACTGAGGTATTACAAGAGATCTATAACGGGAACTCCGGTGGACATTTTGGTATATCCAAAACACTTGGCAAATTAAGAGCGAGGTTTTACTGGGTCAACTGCAAAGTGGACGTCAAGGAATGGTGTTAGAAATGTGATATCTGTGCCGCAAGCAATGGACGAAAAGCACCCATGTACAACGTAGGCAGTCCGTTTGAGAGATTAGCCATTGATGTTGCCGGACCATTTCCCGAGTCTCTAGAAGGAAATAAGTACATAGTTGTCGTAATGGACTAATTCAGCAAGTGGGTAGATGCCTTTCCATTGCCAAATCAAGAAGCTTCGACCTTTGCAGAAGTATTGATTAAGGAATGGATCTGCCGTTTTGGCGTGCCCATGGAGCTACATTCGGATCAGGGATGAAACGTTGAGTCAAACTTTTCCAGACCATGTGTAAGGTTATGAAAATTCACAAGACGAGGACAACGGCATTGCACCCACAATCAGATGGCATGGTTGAACAAATGAATAGGACCATCAATAGATACTTGGCGAAGATAGTTTCCGACCATCAGCGAGAATGGGATCGTTATATTCCTCTATTTCTGTTGGCATACAGATTGTTAGTACATGAAACTACCGGACAAACTCCAGCAAGCATCATCATGGGACGAGAGTTACGTCTTCCTTGCGATTTGAAGTTTTGTTGCCCACCTGAAGAAAACGTGGCCGGAGACTATGTTAGCGACCTTCGAAGAAGAATGTATACAATACACGACCGAGTCCGCCTGAATATTGAAATAGCCAGCGACCGAATGAAAGAGACTTACGACATCGGAGCAGAAAATGGTGGATATCGAACCGGAGACATGGTATGGTTGTTTAACCCACAGCGGCGTCGCGGCTCTTCTCCAAAGCTGAAAATATTATGGGAGGGTCCGTATAAAATCATAGATAGACTTAACGATGTCGTATACCGGATTTAGAAAACACCACGAAGGTAACCTAGGGCTGTCCACTTTAATCGGTTAACAACCTATTCGCGTACGACTGAAAACGCAGTGGTTCAGAATGTTAATCACCAACAAATTAATGCTCCAGTACGAGATTCTGTTAATCGAGAAAAAGAAACACAGGAATATGAATTGCTTTGAGACCAAACTATTTTAAGGAGGGAGCAGTGTAACGTGCGAAGAAAATATAGCTCCCGAATCATCCGACGTCGACGGGATAGGAAAATCAAGAAAGCGGGGGAACAATTGATGTAGAGGTGTCGGGGTGACAGATATAATAAGTGGTACTTGAGGAAATATAAAAGTTCATAATCGTTCATAGTGAATAATTTCGCATCTAACGAATTCACGAGAATTCTACAGTATGTATATGTATATTAAAAAAAAATTCTCTGTATAAATATTTTCACTGAAATGCCTTTACATTTTCTGCATTTAACGCCCAGTTTTTTGATTCACATTTTGTAATGTACTGAGCTTGTTTTGGTTTAATTTGGTTGAATATAATGTTATATAGATTAATAATAATTATAATAATAATCCTTTATTTGCATAATAATAACATTCAACAAAAAAAATATATAAAGGTACATATAAGTGTAAAATTAGGAAAAATTGAATGTAACAAAATGCGCATCATAAGGCGGGATTCAGTGTTGGAGTAATCCCCAAACTGTTCTACCATCCAAACCTTCAATTAAATTAAATATTTACTTTATATGTGGAATACACTTCGTATCTACAAATTAAACAAACATGAACAAATACTCTATACATATATATTTTGTGTTACATACATTGAAAATCTAGCCATCACGATTGTTATTAGCACTTCTGTAAATGTATTTTAACTGCCAACTTAAACTTGCTCAAATTAAGATTTTTAAATTCATTTGGAATTTCATTATACATCCTGTATATTTGATAAGAAAATGACCGTTCATATAGAGAGGTGCGGTGTTTAGGAGGAGATAGGCGCCCTTTAAATCGAGTATTTAATGTATGCACATCATCTCGAAATGTAATTTTATTATAGAGGTATTGTGGTGATTTATTTATTATCACTTTATGAAATAAACACAACGTCTGACATTCTCGCCTAGCAGCCATATTTAGCCACCCTGTTTCAATAAGTTTATATGAAATTCTGTCAAACTTTCTGATTCCAAATATAAAACGCAGGCATGAGTTTTGGACTTTTTGTATGCGATTATTAGTTATTCTATCAATAGCAGAGTTATATATTGGTGAACTGTATGTGAATTGCGACAAGACAAATGCATTACATAGCATGATCTTCATTTCTATGGATAGGCATGAACGGTGAGGATACAATCTTTTTAGGTTAATATAGGCTGTGCTAATATATCTATTGATATGTTTTTTATATCTAAAAGAATTATCGATAATTACGCCTAGATTTTTAGCTTCTGTAACATAAGGAATATCAGCACCATTAATTGTTAAACTAATTTGGGAATGGATAAGGTTACAGGTTTTATGCTTTTCAAACAGCAGAAATGAAGATTTGGTAGGATTTAGCCTTAGATCCAACATGCAAGAATGTTCGTAAATTCTTTGCAAGTCGGAATTTACATACATTTCAGCCTGGCGAAAAGATTCAGGTTTAAAAGAAAGGTATAGTTGGCTATCATCTGCATACATATGACCATGGCAAAATTTCAATTGTGAGAGTATATTAAATGTATAGATGGAAAATAAAAGAGGGCCTAGCACAGAACCTTGCGGCACCCCTTGCCTAATGTCTAAGAAATTTGATTTGCTTTTATTCAGTTGCACACATTGTTTACGTCCACTAACGTAGCTAGTTAGTAGCGAGACAGCAGATTTTTCTACCCCTATGTACTGCAGTATTAGCTTAAGTGTATCATACCTGACAGTGTCGAAGGCCTTACTGTAATCTAAAAGTACCAAAATTGTTAAATGTCCATTGTCTGTGGCTGATAAAATATCGTCCGTAATTTTTAATAATGCTGTCTCACAACTATAGCCTACTCTAAACCCAGATTGTAATTGTGGCAAGATTGTATTTTTTTCAACGTACTCTAGTAATTGCTGTTTTATCATTTTTTCAAATAATTGAGAAAGAGCTGGCAAAATACTGATAGGTCTTAGGTCCTTCATCTCAGTAGGTTTATTTACTTTGGGTATGGGTTTTATTATGGCAAGCTTCCAGCAATCTGAAAATACCCCGCCTAAAATGCAGCAATTTATAATATGAGTGATAACGATGGAGGAAGGGGCAGTGGTAGACTCGATCTATACCGACTTTAGTAAGGCGTTTGACAGAGTTAGCCACTGTAGGCTTTTATACAAACTTCGAATGTATGGTGTTGCTGGGTCCATGATTGAGTGGCTCCGGTCGTTCATAAGTTGTAGACAACATGTGGTGAAAATAAATGATGCAGTTTCTGGTTCTGTAATAAATGCAACTTCAGGTGTGCCGCAGGGTTCTCACCTTGGACCATTGCTATTTCTCATCTTTATCAATGATATTGGTAAAGACATTCAATCAAATGTTTTGCTTTATGCAGATGATATGAAGCTGTATCGTAAAATCACCACCAGTGACGATTGTCGCATCTTGCAGAATGATCTGGACCAGCTTATTATATGGTGCTTCAGTAATGATTTGCATTTGAACACAACTAAATGCAAATATATTCGTTTTTCAAGAAAACAAGGGATCTATTTACCGGCTATCTATTTTCTAGATAGTAATCTTTTAGAGAGGGTTTATAAATCAATGATTTAGGCGTTCTACTTGACTGTAAATTTTAATTTCATGAGCACTTAGATTTAATTATTGCAAAAGCATTCCAAAGAATTGGTTTCTCATACGGCGTATTACTATACATTTCAAATCTATCCGTACTTTAATGACATTATACTCCACCTTAGTCATACCAATTCTAGACTATTGCTGCATAATTTGGTCACCGCACTATCAATGTCACATTGATAGATTAGAACGTGTACAACGTAAAATGATAAAACTCATTTGCTACCGGTCAAACCTTTCGTACGATAGTAATAATTATGACCTACTTCGTACATACCTCGGTTTGTTGTCTCTTGAAAAACGAAGGATTTATTTTATGCTATGCTTCGCATATCGTATACTGAATGGACTGATACTTTGCCCATCCATTTTGTCGTCTATTGGCATTAACGTTCCAGTTCGCTCAACCAGACAACAAAAACTTCTTGCTGACGTACACCACGTTACTCTGTATGGCTATAACAGCCCACAAAACAATTTAATAAGATATGTTAATTCTTATGGCGAGTCAATAGATTTTTTTGGTGTCTCGTTGAACCGTTTTAAAAGACTTTCTTTAAGATCGATTAACTCCTCTTAAGGTCCTTTATATAATTATTTATTTGGTCCTCTTTTATTAGATGTAACTTCTGTCTCTGACTGTATTCATTTGTACATTTTTTGTTTGTTTTTGTATTGTTTTGTGATTATTGTGTATATATTGTTGTATTTTTAATGGTCTACCGTAATAAAGAATATAATATATATATATATATATATATATATATATATATATATATATGTATCACTGTTTCTTCGGGTTTGGTCCCGCGTATTTTCTTGGCTCTGGTCCATTATATTTTTAATTCGACGTTTCGATGACGTCGCAGTCATCATCGTCAGGAATAACTATCAAAATTCCATTGCTCTAGCAACCACTTGTTTGACTTTTACGTACTACTTGATGCGTAAATTTCTTGTTTGGCTTCGTGTTACTCTTCTGTTTTGTTCTTCTAATGATGTAGTAGTGACAATTTCAATATTATTTTCGGAAGGGGTTGATAAACAAACAAGTGGTTGCTAGAGCAATGGAATTTTGATAGTTATTCCTGACGATGATGACTGCGACGTCATCGAAACGTCGAATTAAAAATATAATGGACCAGAGCCAAGAAAATATGCGGGACCAAACCCGAAGAAACAGTGATACATGTTACGCCCGCGAAAATCTACGTTTTAACATATATATATATATATATATATATATATATATATATATATATATATATATATATATATATATATATATATATATATATATATATATATATATATATATAACTGGCACGATATGAGGAAAGCACATTTGTAGCATTACAGTATTAATATTATCGTGTCCAGTGGAAGATGATTTAATTTGGAATAAGAATATTGTTACAGTGTCGTCATTTACCAATTTGAAATTAAACGGAACTGCAGATGGGTGGGACTTATCTGCAAAATATGAGTTGACATGCATCGTTTGACTGTTTGAAGAAGGAATAATCTCTTGAAAATAAGAATTAATGGCATCTACGTTATGCAACGATTCAGGGATATTAACAGTTTTTTTCTTAAGACTTAGCGTTTCTAGGTGTTTCCACAAAAAATGTTTACCTCTATTATTTGAAATATGTAAAAAGTATGCCCTTTTTCGTTTTTGATATAATAATAACACTGATCATTTTATTCTCATCTAAAACCTGAAACAATCTGATTTTCTGGTGATTATTTGTCTCTCCCATTTTCTAGGTTTTGCACACTTCCACTCGAAAACGGGCGACACATTTTAAGTATACAATCCATAGATATAAACATCCTTCCTTTTCTTATAATTATAATTACAAAGAAATTCAATGACTTTTCTCATAATTACGTTTACAACATTTTTTAAAACCTTCAAAAGCTTATATTTTTGAATTGGAATTATTCCTATTACTTATTGATGTTCTTATCTTTGAATAATTCCTAAATTCATTAGAAGTATTAAATATTTTAAGCATCAACTCACTGTAATTACCTCAAATTAATCAACAAATCTGCGCATTACTCGCTCATAAATAAACAAACAATCGTCTGCTTTATTAATCTAATTGCGTTGCCCTTTTCGACATTAATTGCACTGCCGATGGCAATTAGTAATTCATCCTCGAATCGGACCAACTGGAAAAGGGACGCGGGGGTCGGGAGAGAGGGAAAGGGGGTTAAATATTGGACTAATTAAATTAAAACAAACACACACTTCTACAGAAATTAAAACGTATAATGTCATTAGCTTGTTACAATATGTACATTTTCGGAATATATTACACAAAAGATATTGTGAAAAGTAAAAAAAAAGCATATACAAAATATACAAGAATAAAAACAATGAAACGGAAATAATGTAACATGAAATAGGTGTGTATGTTGTGGATTTGTTATTTATTTTTTATAATTGGCTTTATACAAAATTAAAAAGCATCAAATTGTATGAATTATTTGCATATACGCTCTAATATTTTGATTCAAGAGGGGTCTGAAATGCGTGTAGAAAATTTCTCAAAAATAAATCGAGATAAAAAAATATGTTTTCTGTATCTTTTTTTCACGACTCACTGCTTCTATTGAAAAATATTGAAAAAAAATTGTTTATAAAATACAGAGAAAATTTATTTTTAAAATTGAATTTGTTTTATTTTCAATAAAATTAAGGCTCGACTTTACTTTACACCCCGTAAAATAAAATGCATTATAATATGCATTCACACTGTATTAACATATATCACCAATTAAAATCAATAAATTCACTACGGAAATGATATAAGTTCACTTTTTTCAACTTTGAAATTTTGACTAGAAACTTCTATAAAACCTCACTGATTGCTGTTAACTATTGCAATATTTACTGGAGACATTGGGGAAATCGAAAGATATGTTTGTTAAAGACAACTTTAACTTAAAGTTAGATTTAACCGTATGACGATTTTAACACATTAGTACACTCATATGGATTTATAGAATAACTAACATAAATTAATACGCTCTTGGAAATTCATTTGGGCTGAATTCTAGTTTGTGTCAAAATGTTTGCTCGTGTTGAATATTCCACATACTTCTAGGTTAGGTTAGGTTAGGAGAAAGGTGTGCAATAGAATAAATTGCGTAAATGAAATAAAACACTTTAACTTTGTTTGTATAACACACTATTTTTATTTTCGTGACTGCAGTTTCGGCAATTCAACTTGCCATTATCAAACAGAGTAACTTAAATTGCGTAAATCTTTTTGCGCACGATGATTATTTTACATACTGCTAGGACTCAATATTTTCAATATTAGCCGACTTGAATTTCATGTATGGTGGTGCTAGTGGGATTGCCACCGAAGCGCCAAATTCCTTCACATCGTATGTTTGAAAGAATTCACCAGATTGTGTGATATCGGTTCATTTCGCAAACAGTGCTATCTCTTCGGCAGACCAAGATTGGTGTCTACTACTAGAACAGAACAAGAAATTCTAGTACGGATAGAGCGTAATCCCCGGACGAATGTGCGGAGAATATCAGTCGAAGTAGGAATTAGTGCTCCTCTTGATTTGAGAATCCTCCACGAGCAGCTGCTTTACTCGTACCATGTACAATGAGTACAGGCCTTAAATCTACTTGATCATTAAGCACCTTTGTTTTTTTGCCGCTAGTTTCTACGCAAGGATGCTGAGAACCCGCAGTTTCTTGCCAATATTCTTTTTACGGATGAAATGGAGTTGTTAATTTTTACAATGCGTATGTTCGGGCCGACAAAAATCCTCATGCTGTAAAAGAATCTCGACATCAGACACGTTTTTTTATTAAACATTGGATGGGTATTGTAGGCGACAGGTTTTTAGGTCCTCTTGTTTTATCAAACTGATTATCAGGCGCTGCTTATCTAAACTTTAAGCGGAACACAATGTACGTGGGTCGATTGTATATAAACGAGCCTTCGTATTCTGAGCATTGGGAATGGTATTTATTTGTGATTGGGCTGTTAAGGTTGGGATGTCTAGAGTTAGGGAACCACACCAGCCGGCTTGTTCTGTCCTTCATTTTGTTGCCGTAACAATAAGTGTGAAGAGTGAAGAGTGAGAGGCTTGTCACTTTTGCGCAACACATTATTCTAAAATTCTTCACCCGTGAAAACATGAAATCAGTTGAAATTTACCGTAGACTATAGGTCCAGTCTGGGAAAGATACCTTTCATGGAAAAGAAGGTTTGATGCATCGAAATCAAGCGAAAAGTAACGGTCAAGGGAAACCTGTGAACGACAACGTTCGTTTGTCCGAGTTGCCCACCATTTTTATAGGTTGGGATGTCTAGAGTTAGGGAACCACACCAGCCGGCTTGTTCTGTCCTTCATTTTGTTGCCGTAACAATAAGTGTGAAGAGTAGGCTTTTCACTTTTGCGCACACGTTATTCTAAAATTCTTCACCCGTGAAAACATGAAATCAGTTGAAATTTACCGTAGACTGCAGCTCCAGTCTGGGAAAGATATCTTTCATGAAAAAGAAGGTTTGATGCATCGAAATCAAGAGAAAAGCAACGGTCAAGGGAAACCTGTGAACGCCAATGTTCGATTGTCCGAGTTGCCCACCATTTTTTTTTTTGGACTAGAGAAGGATCCACATAATAAATTCGTTACACCAAGAACTAACAACGCAATTTACTAGTGCTGCCTTCTGGACTAAGTTAAGCTTTAAAATCGACACAAAAGACAAAATTGTCCCATCCGTGAAGTATTGCTCCTCCATGACAATGCTAGGCCCTACAGAAGAGCTGTAAGGCAGCATAAATTGATGGAAAATACGTAGTAAACACTTAAACATCAACTTTATAGGCCAGTACTATCTCCATGCGATTTCCACTTGTTTGGACCCCTAAAAGAAGCACTTGGAGGCAAGCGATTTTACAGCAACGAGGAAGTGGAAACGTTTGTGCGCAATTGGTTATATACCCGCCCAGCTTAATTCTATGATAACGGAGTTAAAAAACTTCCAAAACTTTGGAGAAAATGTATTTTAAATAGAGAAAATTTTAAAATGTTAAATTTTTTAATGTAAAGACGGTCCTGAAAGAGCAAAAATAATATTTGTACCAGTGGCTTCGCGGAGCGACCAAACCAAATTTTCAGGCTTTTCTAAACTCAAAATTTTACTTCTTGCTTAGTCTGAGAGTGGAAACAATCAATTAAAGCTTCAAATTGAACGGTTTTCAAAAACAACGAATGCCTAAAAATGTAAAATATAAATATCGAGGTATGTAAACTCTAAAGAAAAAATTCCTGTATATATAAAATGGAAGTGACTCACGCAGATAAGAATGAAGCTGTTAAAGTATATGGAACATCTTATCAAGTAGTCAAATCTTTAACTAATAATAAATAAACTGTAAATAGATAAAACACAATTTGTTTTAGTTATTAAATTATTATCTTTTTAAATTCAAACAATTTTTTTGGTGTATTTTACATTTATGCGGTTAAATACTATCTAATTTTCTACTTGTGAGTTAAAAAGCGAATAAATATAATAAGGCATATTTCTATCATTAGCATCACAGTAATAATTAAATAATTCTTATTTTCAATTCCATTTTCGCGGTAAACTGAACCAATTTTCAGTATATTTGCACCAAGTATTAAAAAGTTGATCATAACTGCAGGACTAATATTATGCAAAGAGCATAGAAACAAATGTTAATAATCAAAATTGTAAACATTTAAAATTTAATTTACGCAATCTTCAATAATTAATTATATAATATACAAAGCCTTTTAGAAACAATCTAAGGACAAGGGCAGATGATATTTTTAACGCTCTAGGTATAACCAGCAGAAAAGTGAAGAGCAAAAAAGATAAGATATTGCAGCTCATAAAAATGTTATGTCTATTTATTAAAAACATTCTGCATTAGTCATATCATATATTTATGAATAAATATGATATTTGCAGTGGTTTCGTAAGCCGATAATCAGGGCTACCCCTACACCTCAAACATTAAGTTTAACAGTTGACTGTTATGTTAACATAAAGGTTGAATATAACAGGCGTAGTGACGTTTGTGTATTCCGTATCGATATACATGTCAACGTTAAAAAAGAAGATAGTTTTGATATCCCCTTAGAGATAGAGAGAGGGTGTTAGTATTTTCACCTAGTAAAGCAAGACAACAAACTTAAACATTCCACCGACTCTCGGACGTAATATCACATCAGATAATCAATTTATTATAATAGATTTGTTACGTTTTTACTATTACCTGAAATATGACATGTTAGTAAAATAATTAGTAACTTTTTTTCACAAGTGACAAATTCACGCAAGTTCAACTGACTTAGTCCACTGTAAAAATAAACATTTACTCAATATAGTCCAATGTCACGACAACTAACTTAATCAAACACTGCAAGTGTATTAATTTAGCAAATATTGTTTTGGATTACGGTAGTGTAAACACATGTAACACGAAGTAATTGATATACTCATTTTTCAAATTCTTAACTTAGGCAATTTTTATAATCACCTGCACACTTACAAAGTAACAATAACTATCTACTACAATATGTAATTAATACAAAAATGTTAATATCATCTCTACAGCCGTGTTAAACCTGTATGCCGATGTTAACGCCGGTTCATCTTTAAATTATGGTACATTTTTAAATAGTGAAATATTATATTTTGTTCACGACAATCTTATAATATGTGCATTATTTAATTGTGTGAGCAGCCTAAATAGGGTGCATTTAACACTCAAGTATATTTAACACGGGATTTGAGTGATAAATGTGTTTTTTAATACGAATATAAATAATTGCCTAGTTAGATTTTTTGTCGCTATGCAGTAACCGCGCTATGCTAATCAAATCAGCTTCTTTTGTCTTACTTTTGACCATGGTGGTGATGATGTAGTCGACGCCATTTTGTTAAAATACGTCAACATTTCCGCCGTTCTTACTAGTTCAACCCGCGTAAAACGCGTTTGTAAACATAAATCATTCTCAAATCGTTTAAACAATTGTGCTTTTATCCGTCGCGAGTGTTTTTTAAAGCGGGACAAACGTTAACACCGTGAAAACTCCATCTAAACGGAAGAGTTCATTTTTTGTGCACAGAGCGTGTTTCTTTGTAACTTAGGCGAAAGGGTAGAGTGTGTGAGTATTATTTATTGTTGAACGATTATATGTGTTAAAGTGGAATTAACCCAATTACACATTCAAATCATAGTACCGCAATCTGTCGTCATTTATCTGTCAAATTTTTATATAACAAAACCGACCGTTAAGACTGATGCGTATCTGATAAATATATATAATAAATGTGTTGTATACTGTTATTGTCGTGAACAAAGTATAGTGTATAACTCGCATATAATGGCTATTAATCACTCGAACGACTTGCTCCACTCGCCTTCGGCTCGTTCCGTAAACCTCGTTCTCGTGAGTAATAGCTATCATTATATGCTCGTTGTACAAGATACTATTACGTTATTGTTTAATTCGATGGAATATTAAAACTCAATTGCTAGTTTAAATAACATGTGATGGGATAATGTTAGTAAAACGTTGGTTTTTATAGTACTTGTAATATTTATTTTGCGGAAATTGCACAAATATTCACATTTTTAATGTTTCAGAAGGTTGTTTTCATTAACTAACTTTAAGGTAAAAACAATAATTAAAAAAATCAAATTTTGTTGACATTCCTTACTATTATAATTCCTTATTTATAATAATCAGTCATATATTTTTTTACAACTCATCTGATTAAATTCAACCTGTACACAATAAATATATACAAAAAACTTACACATAAATAAATAATAATAAACTGTATATTACATAAATACAATTGGTAATAGTACGTCGTTTCAACCCACCCCCGGATTTACTTTCAAGAGCCCAAACTGTGTCCGTGATTAGCTAAATGAAAATAAGGTGTGTAACTGCCGGAACCCGTCGCTTGTAAGGGGTAAACACCCCCGTAAGGTACGTGATGCGAGTACAAAAGTCCGGAGTGCGTGTGATGGCCCGGAAACGCCGGAAACGACCCGGAAGCGCCGACGTTGGGGGGCGGCACCGTCGGGGAGTTCACGTCCATGCCTGGATTTTGTTTCTTCCACTTCGTCCGCCGATTTTGAAACCAGATTTTCACCTGGGTTTCCGTCAGGCTTAAGCTGAGGGCGAGGTTGAGGCGTTCGCAGACACTTAAGTAGCGGGTGGTTTTGAATTTGTTTTCCAGGGCGACTAGTTGTTCGTAAGTGAAGGCCGTCCGCGCTCGCCTGGGTTTGCCGGTGTTTTGGGATTTTGAGTCGGATTTTTTCTTTTTCGAATTGGGATCTTTGAGGTCGTCGCTGATATCGCTCTGCATGTCGTCGTCATCGTCTGAGTGGTGTTCTTTTCCTGAAACAAATAAATAGCCAATAATTAGAAATGTTCACAATAAAAACGTTTGAGCAAAAAGATAATCAATTTATACTTGTTCTACAAAGAGTAAAACATGTAATATGATGATTTAAATAAGAATATGGAAACGTGTCTCAAACTAAATTTGTTCTACTTTTATTATTATTATCACTTTTACAAAATATTCACAAAGTGAGATAATGAAAGTTTAACTAACATATTTTATTATACAGTTGTATTAAATGTTTAAGTAGAAACTGCAACTTATATTTGCACATTAAATTGATTCTTTTTTGGTTAATAAGGCTTAAAACGGAATCTACAGTAAAAAATATTAGCGAAATATTTTAATACTATTCAGCTTCGACAGTTATTACTATATTTATCTTGAGTTGATAAAATTAACTCTTGTTTATTACCTGATTTAAATTTGGCCATATTTTAACTATTCAGCCAAGCATTAAATTTTATGTTTTATTGCATCAACGCAAGTTATTTAAATTCGAGGTCAATTTCATCGAATTTTGTGTTTAAAATATAAATATAATACTTAAGTTAAGTACTGATGCTTTCGTAGATAGATTTTATTAACAATTACTAAAATGTTATAATTATTGCTAATTGTATGAAATGAATTATTAAAACAGAATGACTGTCCTCCAGGAATTTATTTTATACATTTAAACATAAATTATTTGATTTGTTATTTTGCGTCTGCAAATAATTGTGTTAAATGTTGCTGTTCATTATTCTGCGGCGTTTGCCAAATCGCCATTAGGCGTCGCTTGTTTACAAGCGGCGTGGGATTTTAATTGCTTTTTGGCAAAGTGCAACGTTTCAATTTCACAGCTGAAATAAATAACGAGGACTTTTAAACAACCACGAATTCTCAAAAAACATCGAATCCTGCGATAAATGTCAAGAACCAATGTCCAACGAAATAAATTATTGTTTTGTTACATTTTTAAAACTATTGTATATTTTGCAATTATGTATCAATAACATTTTGACAGTTAACTGAGTTGAACAATGTTTGCGCACAAGTTAAATTTCCCGCCGAAAAATCTGGGAAATTTGATCGCTCCAAGTTCACGCCAAGGAAAATTTATTAAAGAGTAACTATTGTGTAACCATTGTGTTCATAAATTCTTCGAATTTAGTTATTTTACCTTCTGTTTCACAGACATCAGTTCTTTTCAAGATCACTTTGCGTAAATCTTTGTTTTGTGGTAAGTGATTTGCTATTTTTAAGGTTAGAAAATTATAAAATTTAAGTTTCATTCTAAATTTACAGAGTTTAAGTGAAATCGCCTTTGTGTACCGTGATTTTTACACCACAACATGATGTTTTCATCTTGAAGGCTTATTATCGAAGTAGAACTATGAATGAAGATGGCACAAGGACATATTCGTTACAATCGTGTCTGAATCAATTTGATCAAGCTTTTCCGGATTTCGACATTCCTTACAAAACATTGACGTTTATTATTTTCAAATACACAAAACCATAACTTACTTCAATTTACTTTGTATATTTGATAAAAATTGTAAAAATTAAATATATAATTATGATTAAATTGTTAATTTATTTTGGGAAAAATTTGCTACGCCATTGGAAAAGTAATCTAGGGGATTTTATTGTCATATGATCAGTTGCACCAACATGCGTACTTGGTTGCCTACTTATCAATCTACAACCATTGTTGCTCATTGTATACAATTTTTGTAAATTACTTGAATTGAATTGCCGAGCAGTTATAGTTAACTTTAAAGGTTGATTTTAGGTAAAATTCTTCGGCACTTCATTTTTATAATTTCCATGAATGACTTATTGTATTACCTGCTGTGAATTTTTCTTTTAAATAAACATAATGTATACGCTGTAAATGTTAAGGCAATCGTCGATTTTATATAAAAACGTGCAATATGAAGTTTAGGACGAATGTTTTCACTCCCAGACTAAGCACGAAGTAAAATTTCGAGTTTAGAAAATCCCCGCATAGAAAATTTGTCGAGTGTCGCGCAGCGACCCGAGCCAAATTTTCATGGGTTTTTCTAAACTCGAAATTTTACTTCAGGCGCCACGCGTATAAAACACTGAAACATTGTGAAGTTAGAAATAGGCTCACATTTTTTATTAAATGAGTAATGATCGAAATATTAAAATAACAAAATATTTACATTTTTCTTTATACATTTTCAAGTCAGGTCAAATAATATATTATATCAAAGTAACTTATTTAGTGATTTAATTAAAAAAAATTAATAATGTTGCGTGTATGCATCAATGGCGCTTAATGGGTTAAGTACACATATCTTGATTTACACGCTGTATTTGTTGAGGCATTTGGTGTTTTAAAAATCGTTCAATCTAAAGCTTCTAACGAGTGTGTCCACTCTTTGTTTAAGCATGAAGTAAAATTTCGAGTTTAGTAAAGCCTAAAAATTTGGTTTAGTTGCGTAGCGAAGCGGATAATTTTAAAAATTTGAACTAAATTAGAATATTTGATGAAAAAACCTTATTTTCAAATGTAGAAGTTTCTATAAAAACATATAATACTATTTCAAATTTTGATATAAATTTACTTCTTATGTCAATTGTCTAATTGTTTACCAATAAAAGCACTACGCGTTTTATATTTTTTTTTCAGTCACTGTCATATGATGCATCATCACTTAAGGTCACTCACCAATATCACAACGATAGTTTGGATTGCAAGCAGGAGTTTATTAACCTAGGCATTTTAACTGTTCCCTCAAGATATGTTTTAAACTGTTTACTTTATGTTAGAAAAAACATTGCATCGTATCGCCGACATATTGATATGCATGCGCCTAATACTCGTAGACGTGGTGATATTTGCTTGACTAAAGTCTGTTTCTCAAAAGGCCAAAATGGGAATAATTATGGTCCAAAAATATATAATAAGCTGCCTAAGACAATCAAAACAGCTGACATAAAAATGTTAAAAACCATCCTTAAGGGACCTCTTAGATGGACGTTTTAAACGCGAGGCGGAACGTGAGCGGGCGCAAGCGTTTGCGTTTTAACACATAGGTTTATATGAGAGTCCGTAGACGGACGGGTGCGAGGCGGAGAAAACGCCAGCACTCACGTTTGTTTAAATTTAGGGCGCTCTTATATGGACGTTTTAAACGCGAGGCGGAACGGAAGCGTTTGCGTTTTAGCACATAGGTTTATATGAGAGTCCGTATACGGACGGGTGCGAGGCGGAGAAAACGCCAGCACCCGCCCGTCTAGCAGAGCTGGGACGAATCCTCGTAAAAAGGATTCGAATCACGAATCCTAACCACCCAATATGATTCGAATCACGAATACTCGAATAAAGGATTCGTAAGAGATAAATATGATTCGAATCAAAGATTCGAATCCTGTTTTTTCGAATCACGAATACAAATCCTTTAAGAATAAATTTGATTTTATTATTGTTTTACAAACATTAATATATAAATATCGTTACCAGTTGTTTTAACAAAAATATTTTAAACCTAATTAATTATTATTAACACTGAACATTTTTGATAACAGACTAAACATCTGATTCCCTGTTACTCTGGTTAAAGATGTATTTGTGTGTTTCTGAACTTCACTTCAAATCAGTGTTTTGTACGCGTGGCGCATGAAGTAAAATTTCGAGTTTAGAAAAGCCCGAAAATTTGTCTCGGGTCGCTGCGCGACCCGAGACAAATTTTCACGGGGCTTTTCTAAACTCGAAATTTTACTTCATGCTTAGCCTGGGAGTGGAAAACACTCACTTAAAGCTGCAAATTGATCTTTAAAAAAACAAGGAATATATAATGATTTACAGAAAGTAGGCTAAATTTGGAATACGTATACTTAAAAGAAAAACTCCCTGTATCTGTTTGCTCCGAAGAAATATGAATAAGTATAAACCATAATGAAGATAACAATTCATTATCAAAAACACTCGTTAATTAATATTATACACAATTGACGTTTGTTAAACAATGGCGGCGACAAAGAAAAAACATGTATTTTTAATCTTCTAGTAGAAATGCGTTTTGTGTTAAAAGAAGTAAACTATCCATCTTTCAGCTAGTAGTACAAATTCTTTCTGCTAGCAGCAATCGTACTTTTAGTAGTAGATTAAATAATTACTATTTTGTTCTTTCTACTATTACTAGGACTTTCTGTAACTAGTTGTAGAACAGGCTCTGTCTGCTGGTGGCAAGACACGATAAGCCAGAACCATCTGAACTAGATGTTCTTTTAATAGCAGTAGTTCTTTCTGCTAGTAGAAATGGTGTTTTTTGCTATGAAAAAAACGACTGCTAGGTCTTTCTGCTACTAGTAGTAGTACAGGCTCCATCCGCCGGTGGCAAGATTTGAAGCTAGAACCATCTGAGCAAGAAGCCCTATCTGCCAATAGCGGTAGTTGTTTCTGCTAGTAGAAATAGCCTGTTCTGATAAAACGTAAACGTTTCTATCAGTAGTAGTAGTTATTTCAGCTAGTAGTACAATTTCTTTGTGCTTCTAGCGTTCGTCCTTTCAGTAGTAGAAAAAACAACTACTATTTTATTCCTTCTACTACGAATAGGTCGTTCTACTACTAGTACGAACGGAACCTGTACTACAGATTTCGTCTGCTGATGGCAAGACATCTGAAGCTAGAACCACCTGAACTAGAAGCTCCGTTAATAGCGGTAGTCTTTCTGCTGTAGTAATTCGTTTAGCTAGTAGCAGTTGTTCTCAAGACCGTAGCCGGGGGGCGGGGGATGTGAGGGGTTCAAACCCCCCTTGAAATTTTCAAAATGATAAATTTTTGTATGTAAAAGCGGAACTGTAAGAGCAAAAACAATATTTTTTCCTAAGCCTCCTCCCACGAAATTTGTATAACCCTCTACGATTTTTTTTTCTGGCTGCGGCCTTGGTCGTTCTTTCAGCTTAATAGTAGTTTTTTATTTTACTACCACTAGTTTTTTCTGCAATTAGTAGTAATACAGGCTCCGTCTACGGAACAATTAGTAGTAATACAGGCTCCGTCTACGGAACTAGAAGCTCTGTCTGCTAATAGCGGCAGTTCTTTCTGCTAGTGGATAAATCGTTTTTAACCGAAAAAAGTAAACGTTACAGTTTGTAGTAGTGGTTCTTTCGGCTAATAGTACTTAGTAGTACTAGTACAGGCCTCGTCTGCAGGTAGCAAGATATCTGAAGCTTCAACCGTCTGAGCTAGAAGTTCTGGCTGGTAATAGTGCTAGTTGTTTCTGCTTGTAGAAATAGTGTTTTCCGCAAAACAGCCTATTTTCTGTAAATCTTTAAATATTCCTTGTTTTTTATTTAAGTTCAATTCGAAGCTTTAAACGATTGTTTTCCACTCCCAGACTAAGCATGAAGTAAAATTTCGAGTTTAGAAAAGCCCCGTGAAAATTTGTCTCGGGTCGCGCAGCGACCCGAGACAAATTTTCTGGGCTTTTCTAAACTCGAAATTTTACTTCATGCGCCACTCGTATAAAACAGGATTTAACCAGAAATTTAAAAACACACAATAGACATTTTTCATGTTAATCGTCACAATTAATTCGAATTATTTTTGACGATTCAAATCCTTTTATAAGTATTCGAATCCTTTTATAAATGTTCGAATCCTATTATAAACATAAGGATTCGAATCACCCACATTTGGATTCGAATACGAATCCTCTTAAAAATACGTAACGAATCCGGATCACGAATCCAGTTGAACTAAAGTATTCGAATGCCTCTTTTGAATCCTCTAAACGGATTCGAATCCTGAATGATTCGAATCCTGCCCAGCTCTGCCGTCTAGGAACTCCCATATATATCCATGTGTTAAAACGCAAACGCTTGCGCCCGCTCCCGTTCCGCCTCGCGTTCAAAACGTCCCCCTTTTCAAAACGTTTAAAGGGGCTCTTATAGCCCCTTTAAACGGAGGGGGACGGACGCGTTTTTCAGTTTGAACACATGGTTTCTTATGCGCCTTCTTATACGGGCGGGTGAAACGCGTTTGCAAAGCGGGCGTTTTTTGCAATATTTTTGTAAAAAATCGGCCAATGCAAGTTAAATTTGTAATATTTTCCTTACAATATTTAGTCGTAACGCAAAAATAAATATTTTTGCGTTTAGATAAGAGTCCAAAAATAAAAAAAAAATAAACAAAAAATATAAATTAAAAGTTTTTAGGTAAACTTCCATCTCTAAGATATCAGTATAATTTTATTTAATATTAAAAAAAATCTTTGATATTTTCTAGAAATTTGTGAAAAATAAAATAACTAACAATTTAAAATCACCCCCAATCTCCTGTAAAAATAGTGTGATGAGAACAAAATAATTAAATGAATTAATAATCATTTTTTTGAGAGCGGTCTCTGTGCTCGTAAATTTTGTACCGCCAGCAGCTTCTCTTTTCCCGGACTCTCCACTTGGCCAACATACTAGGGAAATGCCCATTTCACAGTCTATTTTTAATATGCAGGTTATTACCCATGAAAGTGTGTGAAATTTTTGACAGAAATTTGTATACCGGTTACGGGTTAAATAAAAGGAAAAAAGTGATTGTCTATATCCTAGCGCTAAAACGTGATTTTATAAGTATGTTTGATACAGAAAGTTTTATCTTAGAAATTCAGGCACCGCCCAAGGAACAAATCCATTTAAGTAATATTTCATCAACATTAAAACAACGTTTAATGTTGCTGCACTGTTGATATACCGTTATTTGTTTGTTATTTGCTCAGTGGGCGGAGTGCATGGGGAATTTAGGTAAGTAATATTTATATTTATAAAGCATTAAATACATAAATACAGTAACGTCTATGAATAATAAAGGATAAATAAATAATAATATTTAATTGATGAGGCGGATACATGATGAAACTCCATAATACTATTTGAAATAAAACAACACAGTTGGGAGGGTTTCACTTTAATTGTTGAACACTGCAACATGTTTCACCACACAGTGGCTTCATCAGGCAGATGAAATAATTATTTCATCTGCCTGATGAAGCCACTGTGTGGTGAAACATGTTGCAGTGTTCAACAATTAAAGTGAAACCCTCCCAACTGTGTTGTTTTATTTCAAATAATAAATAATAATATGACGCAATTAAATCTATTTCGTCCATGCTTATTACTCAGCGTAGCACAACTGAATGATAGACGGCACCGAAGGCTCGGCGGCGAACTCGCCTAGCACCCGCTTATAAAACGCGTTCAATCCGCTCCGTATAAGAGCTAAAAGCGGAGCGGAAAAAAAAGATCCGTCCCGCTCCGCTATCGCGCTAAAAACGTCCATCTAAGACCGCCCTAAATCATACCCACTGAGCAAAGAAACGTTGCATGACACGTTGCACCAATGTTGCCGCTTAACACGAGACGTTGTTTTAAGTTGCATTAATGTTGAAAAAATATTGCATACAAAATATTGCAACGCTCATGCAACATAAGCGATTACTCTTATTTGTATGCAATCCAACATACAAATGTATGTATGTTAAGTTTCATACGATAAATGCATAGAATCCATATTGTATACAACCCGATGTACAACAATTAAGTGAACGTTATAAGAATGTTTTTCTTGTAATCCTAATGACATATTTATTTCTGGGTTTAAATGGTTGAACAAATATATATTGGTAACAAGAAAAAAACTGTCTTACAAAAAGTAATGTATAGTCTAAGAGGGACAGTACCTAAGTACCCAGGACTAGTGATGGGAATAATTGATATATTTTAATAATCGATTATTTTAAAACGAGATATTTTAATAATCAATTAAATTAGTAATTAAAAATTAGTAGTTAATCTTTCAGTTTTTTTTGGGGGGGGGGGGGGGGGATATTACAGGCAAAGTTTTTATGGGTTATTGTTTCGGGGGGTGTTTTTTCGAGTGTGGTATTTCAAAGGATTGGTATTTCAGGGAGTGATTTTAATGAAGGGGTTTTTTGGGGGGATGAATTTCAGGAATTGTTTTCTGTAAGGATGATTTTTAGGGGGATTTTTTCCTTTCGGGAGATGTTTTTTCCGGAGTTGGGCTGATTTTCCAGGAATATTTTTACATGGGGGTAGTTTTTCATAATGTGTTTTTTTTTTCGTAGGTGCGATTTTCAATAATAGTTTTTACAAGGGGTGGTCTTTTAAGGTGTAGTTTTTTGAGGGAGTAATTTTTAGGGTTTGTTTTAAGCCAGTGGTTTCTTGAACGTTTTTCTGGGGGTGATGTTTGTTAGTAGTGAAGATTAGAATTTTTATATAATTATTATTATTTAATGATTTATTTAATGAAATACAAAACAACCGTCAATTCAGTAATTATTATATATAATAATTAGTAGTCCTGTCTACTGAGATAACATTTGCGAAACATTTGTTTATAATAATTAATAGTCCAATCTACCAAAATAATAATCAATTATTTTAGTATACTAATTAGTAATTTGCCCGACGCAATAATCTTAAAAATTAGTATATACTATTTTACCTGATTAAATAATCGCTTAAATTAGTATCTACTAATTTACCCGATCAAATAATCGTTTAAATTAGTATATACTATTTTCCCCGATCAAATAATCGCTTAAATTAGTATATACAAATATACCCTATCAAATAATCGTTTAAATTCGTATTACTATTTTACCTAATCGACTAATTACTAATTAGTATATCGATTATTCCCATTACTACTCAGGACCCTTTAATTCTGAAAACATTAAACTATTGTAAACAAGTGAATTTCAATTGAAACTAGCGTCTTATACGCGTGGCGCATGAAGTAAAATTTCGAGTTTAGAAAAGCCCCGTGAAAATTTGTCTCGGGTCGCTGCGCGACCCTCGACAAATTTTCACGGGGCTTTTCTAAACTCGAAATTTTACTTCATGCTTAGTCTGGGAGTGGAAAACACTCGTTTAAAGCTTTAAATTGAACTCTATTTAAAAAACAACGAATATCTGAAGATTAACAGCATATATTTGGGATATGTATACTTAAAAAGAAACTCCCTGTATGTTCAATGTCCATGAAATGTGTAAACCATAATCCTGCATTACAGCAACAGTTATACAATTTTAAAACGGCAATGTTATCATTTTCAATATTTATCCAATTTTTACAACACAATGTTGTATAACAGTCAAATTGAAATGAATATACAACGTTGTGTTACTTTGGCGCAATATTATTGAAATGTTAGAAAACAATGTTGAATTTCAGTACTATTTTCAACATTTAGGTAATGTATATAAGTCAATATTGCGCGGAAAACGTTTATACAATGTTTGTAAAGTTGTTAAAACTTTGTTGTAACATTTTTAATACAATGTTTTATTTTAGTATCATGTTCAATATTCGTGCAATATTAAAAATATGTTCGTGTTCAGTGGGTACCCACTGAGCAAAAAACAAACACATAACGTTATATCAACATTGTAGCAACATTAAACGTTGTTTTAATGTTGATAAAACATTACCTAAATGCGTGTGCTCAGTGGGTACCTTATTATGAAACGATATTATAGGCTACAAGAGTCCTTAGAAGATAAGTATGACTTGTAAATATATCAAGCCACAACATAGTCAAATGATTTTCAAAATGTTATGCGATTCATATTTGAATTTGTAGAAATGTTCTTAACATGTTTGTCTCTGCCTTTATTTTATTTAATTTTATAACATTATGTGTATTTAATATCTATTAATTATTTATGACATGTGTAAACTATGTAAAGCACCAATTAACATTATTATTATTATTATTTATATTCAAATGTTTATATAATTTGACTCTATCCATTCAAATTTTGTTATAGTTTGACTATTTCTAATTAAATGTTGATACAATTTGACTATATTTATTCAAATTTTCATATAAATTGACAATGCTTATTCAAATGTTGATATAATTTGACTATTTAATGTCGAGGTTTAATATAAATTGACTATTTCCATTCAAATTTTGATATAAATTCATTATTTCTAATAAAATTTTGATATTTGAAAATTTATATTCAAATGTTGATATAAATTAACTATATCTGACTATTTTTATTCAACTTTAAGTATAATTTGACTATTTACATTCAAATTTTAATACAAGTTGACTATTTTTATTAACATTTTTGTATAAATTGATCATTTTCATTTAATAATTGATATAGTTTAACTATTTCTATTAAAGTTTTAATATAATTTGACTATTTCTCATAAAGTTTCAATATAATTTGACAATTTCCATTTAAATTTTGATATAATTAAAATTTCGATATAAGTTAACTATTTTCTTTTAATTTTTGATATAATTTAAATATTTCCATTCAAATTTTTATATAATTTGACTATATCTTTCAAATTTTGATATAAATTGACTATGTCTATTCAAATGTTGATATAAATTGACTATGTCTATTCAAATTTTGATGTAATTTGACAATTTAAAGTTGAGTTTTGATATAAATTGACTATTTCCATTTTAATTTAGATGTAATTTGACTATTTCTTTACAAATTTTAATGTATATTGACTGTTTCCATTCAAATTTTGATATAATTTGACTATATCTATTCAAATGATGAAATAATTTTACTACTTCTATTCAAATCTTATTATAAATTGACTATATCTAATATTTTTATAGGATTGAGCGTTACTGCGTGGTAATCCATATTAATTAACCAATATTGAGACGTGTTTCGATGTTTTTTACCACTTTATTTGTGCATAACTTTTGAACGAATAAAGGGATGTGTTGTATTCAATACTGTTTAATACTTTTTAGCTATAGAAACACTGTAAATTGTTAAACTTGAAAATGACACTAAATATGTCGAAACTCGAGTGTAGAATTATTCAAATAAAGTGGTAAAAAAACATCGAAACACGTCCCAATATTGGTTAATTGACTATATCTATTCAAAATTTTGAAATAATATTTCTATACACATTTTGATGTATATTGACCGTTTCCATTCCATTTTCAATTTTAATATAAAGGGTGATTCATTTTGGATTTCCACATTAAAAATAATAAAAGAAACACGTAGAAGTTGAAAAATATAAAAAAAAACTATTTGCGATCTAAGGTTAGTTCATTACAATTATGTGTGAAAGATGATATCATGTAAATGACCGCCGCGGCTCATGTGACATGACGTAATTCGTTTGTTAAAATTTTCGACTACTCTGCGACACAAATCAGGTTCTATGCCGGCTATTTCGCGTCTGATCTCCTGTTTCAGCTCTGCAATGGTGTTCGGTGTATTCTTGTATACTCTGCTCTTCAGATACCCCCAAAGGAAATAATCTGCGGGAGTTAAATCACACGATCGCGGCGGCCAATTGAAGTCACCGTTACGTGGAATAATGCGACCGGGAAACTTGCCGCGCAGTAATTGTATCGTTTCTCCTGCTGTGTGGCAGGTGGCACCGTCCTGTTGAAACCATAAATCTTCGATATCCATATCTTTCAACTGCTCCCAAAGAAAATCTGTTATCATGTTCCGATAACGAACGCCATTAATCGTAACAGAGTTCTCCGCATGATCCTCGAAAAAAAATGGGCCAATTACGCCTCCGGACCAAAAGGCACACCAAACAGTGACCTTTTGAGGATGCATTTTCGTTTCAACAATCTCTCTTGGATTTTCCAATCCCCAAATACGACAATTGTGCTTATTTACGAAGCCATCAAAGTGGAAATGTGCCTCATCGCTAAAGATAATTTTCATTGAAAAATTTACCCCTTGTTCTCTTATCCATTCGGCAAACATACAGCGCTGTTGATGGTCTCGAGGCTTCAATTCCTGTGTTATTTTGAGTTTGTACGGGTGTAACTTCAAATCTTTTGTTAAAATTCGCTGTGTAGTGGAATACGTAAGGCCCACTTGCTGCGATCGATGACGAATCGATGTGCTTGGATTTTCGGCCACGCTTTCGCGAACAATGGCAATATTTTGTTCCGAACGACCTCTACGAGCACGCTGAGGGGTTTTTATGTTAGCTACGGATCCAGTTTGTTCGAATTTTTGGACCACATTCCAAATTGTCCTCTCACAAGGTCGATTTTGCGCACCATAAACTTCACGTAAAGCACGAAATGCACTTTTCCTCGATCGGCCATTTTCATAATATGCTTGGATAATTTTAACACGTTGTTCTTGCGTATATTGCTCCATGACTACTTTTGTTTAACTTTTTAGGTTAGAAATCACACTCTGCCCTTGACAAATACAGTGGCGTGTCAAAAATATTTTAGATTGTAATGTGGAAATTCAAATTGAATTACCCTTTAATTCGACTGTTGATATAATTAGACTATTTCTATTCAAATATTATTATAAATTGACTATTTCTATTCAAATATTATTATAAATTAAGTATATCTATTCAACATTTTGATATAATTTGACTATTTCTGTTAAAATGCTGTTATTAATTGACTATCTTTTAAAAATTTGATATAATTTGATTATTTTAATTCAAATTTTAATACAATATTACTATTTACATTTTTATATGACTATATTTAAATTTTAATATAATTTGACTATTTTTATATAAATTTTGATGTATATTGACTGTGTTTATTCAAATTTGATAAAATTCGACTATTTTTATTCAAATGTTCATATATTTTGACTATTTTTATCCAAATGTTATTATAAATTCACTATATGTATTCAACATTTTGATATAATGTGACTATTTCTGTTAAAATGTTGTTATTAATTAACTATCTATTAAAAATTTGATATAATACGAGGGCAATCCAGATGGTGACAGACGTTTTGGCTTAGCGCGGCAGTTGGCGGTACTGGCGCCACTATCTTGGATACAGAATTTTTCCACACCTAGGACGCAACCAGCCGTGGTGACTAGAGACTCGTGCATATTGTACTTTTTATACAGTGGCGTTTTAAAATGAGCAGTGCAATTGAAAATCCCGCCAGTTGTGAAGTGCGTGGTGTGATTAGGTTTTTGTTGGCGAAAAATTACAAACCTATTGAAATTTATCGCCAGATTTGTGATGTGTACGGCAATGGAATAATGAATGAAAGCCGAGTGCATTGATTTTAAAAATGGCCGAACCTATGTTCACGATGTGGATCGCAGTGGTAGGCCTGGTCTTGTGAGTGATGAATTGTTGGTAAAAATTAATTAAAAAATCCGTGAAAATCGTCGATTTACGATTACGGAACTCTCGGAACATTTTCCCCAAATTTCACGGAGTTTAGTTCATAAAATCGTAATTGGTAAACTTAGATACCACAAATTTTGTGCCAGGTGGATTCCGAAAATCCTAACGGAAGACCACAAAACCAAAAGACTTGCTGCAGCACTGACATTTCTGGAAGAGTACGACAAAATTGGAAACCACGTTTTCAACTGGTAACGAAACTTGGGTACAGTACGTTACCTGCGAAACAAAATAGCAGTCGATGCAATGGGGTCACACGCATTCGCCCCAGAAACCGAAGAAGTGTCTGCAGACGCTGTCTGCAAGAAAAATCATGGCTACTGTGTTTTGGGATACTCAGGGAGTGATTTTGGTTGATTTTCTTGAACGTGGTCAAACAATAAATTCAGAGAGGTATTGCGAAACACTCCGAAAATTAAGACGCGCGATACCAAACAAGAGTCGGGGAAAACTTAACGAGAACATTTTGTTTATCCATGACAACGCACACAGCCAATTGTACTCAAAAGCTCTTGCATGATTTTGGATGGGAAATTTTCAGTCATCCGCCATGAAGCCCGGATTTGCCTCTGAGCGATTACCATCTGTTCCCAAAGATGAAGACGTGGCTCGGTACGCAACGCTTTGACACTAACGCTCAACTCCATGCTCATGCTGGTGTAAACCAGTGGTTGAACTCGCAGGCGGCAGATTTCTACAAAGAGGGCATTGAAAATCTTGTAAAACGATATGATAAATGCCTTAATTTATATGGCGATTGCGTCGAAAATAGCCTAAGAGTTTACCTTCAAAATGTATATAATAAAAATTAGTTTTTTCACTTTGTTTATTTTTTATTTCAAAACGTGTGTCACTTTGTAGATTGCCTTCGTATGACTCTTTCCATTTAAGTTTTAATATTATTTGACTATTTCTATTAACATTTTAATAATAATAATTAATATGACTACTTTCATTTTAATATGACTATTTCTTTTTAAACTTTGATATAATTTGACTCTTTCCAGTTAAGTTTTGATATTATTTGACTATTTCTAAAAAAAACATTTTAATATAAAATGACTATTTATATTAACATTTTGACGTTAAACGTAAAAATTGATCGAAAAATGAACTTAAGTAGTAGTAGTAGTCATATTTGAATGTACATTCAAATATGACTACTACTACTACTTAAGTTCATTTTTCGATCAATTTTTACTCAAGTGCATTTTATGAACTTGAAACGCGTCGAGTACAAGTACTTCAAAAACAGAGTACCCGTGGACTGAGTACCGAGTACACGAAAAGTACTCAGAGTACAAGTTTTGAGTACTTGTACTCGAGTACTGCCCAGCTCTGCCTGTATGTTTATTAATATGTAGTTCCACAAATTCTTCTTTTCTAATAATTTAATACAAAATATAATAAAGATAGAATCATATTAATTTCCGCTTGAGGAAGCGAGTAAGCAAATCAGGAATCACAATGGTGGCTAACATAAATACTTTACCAACTTTACAGCGTCTTAGCATTCCGGTGGCGCTTTCTCGCCCGGAATCGCAATGGCGCTCCCGAACTCCGGGACATGTAATTAACAGTCTTAGCGTAATTGCCTCAGGGCTCGTTAGCAAGCCGTGAACTTTGTAATTAATCCTTTGGTTTTGCTTTAAGCAGACATATTAATTATGAAGCCATTGCCTGCTATAGTTTACTTTGTGGAATTACGAACCGCCCCTTAACCAGCCTTGTATTCCAATCCCCTCACCCCTCCGAAACAAAACTCGAGCCGACGCAATTGTTTCGATTTTATTGCGAGCCGCGGATATTGTTCCACATATTATTCTAATTAATTAATAAATATGTTGAGCGTAAATTACACATGTGCGTGGAAATTACACAAGCAAATACTCAATTATATCATCTGGATTTAAGCGTTTTGTTATACACTTCTATTTTGTTTGCTTTGGTTTATTCCGGTGTGTTAAACATAATTTTAATGGTTACTAAAGATAATTACCACATACAGAGATTTTTATTTTTATGTATACGTAAAGTTAGAACTGTTAATTTTGTACACATTTCAGCAGGGTTGTTAAAAAACGTTTTTTTTTTTCATTTTAATTAAAAGAAACAGTTTTTTTTGACAAAACGTGTTTTTTTTTTCATTGAAACAGCGTTTAAAACATTAACAATTAAAAACGTGTTTAAAACATGTTTAAAATATGTTTAAAACAGAATATACAGAGCATTTTTCTTTTGAGTATATATAGCCTGATATTTACAGCGTTTTTTAAATTTGCGGGTATTCGGCGTTTCAAAGCGGTTAATTTGAGGCTTTTACCGAGTGTTTTCCATTCCCAGACGAAGCATGAAGTAAAATTTCGAGTTTAGAAAAGCCTAAGAATTTGGATTGGCCGCGTAGTGAAGCGGAGCGGCCAATCCAAATTAGGCTTTTCTAAACTCGAAATTTTACTTCATGCGCCACGCTTAAAAACACTGATTTACAGTGAAGTTAAAAAACATACACATACAACAACGACTATAGGCAACCTAATATACGTTACAGTTATTGGGTTGCCTATAATCACTGTTTTAGACAATTTGTTCAGCGCAGAATTTGACTCACGTTTTATTCATATCCACATATTAGATTGCTAATGCCGTATACTTTAAACTTTACGATATTTCAGTGTTTTAAACGGGTGGCGCATGAAGTAAAATTTCGAGTTTAGAAAAGCCTAATTTGGATTTGCCGCTCCGCTTCGCTACGCGGCCAATCCAAATTTTCAGGCTTTTCTAAACTCGAAATTTTACTTCATGCTTAGTCTGGGAGTGGAAAACCCTCGATTAAAGATTCAAATTGAAATCTTTTAAAAAAGCAACGAATGTCGTAAAATTTACAGTGTATGCATACGTATACCGGAAAGAAAAAATCCCTGTATTTAAAAATCACATTAATGCACACACAGTTGTGATATTTTATTGTAATAAAATGTTAAGTTTATTAATGTAATTTGAAATATCTTCAACAATTTAGTTAAAATTTAAAACTGCAAACAAAAAATTTAAAAAAAATATAATTTAGCAAATTTAAGATAATAAAAAAACGTTTTAAACAAAGTTAACGTTTAAAACATGTTCTAAACAAATTTAAGATTTAAAACATGTTTAAAACAAAACCGTTTAAAACACGATTGCTGTTTTTAAACATGATTAAAACACTGTTTTAAAACAAACTGTTTTAAACATAACAACGCTGCATATCACACACTTTCCAACAAGTTTTTAATAATTTGCATTACGTACGTAAATCGTCTGCTCTATCAACAATAATTAATACGAATCAGCAAAATTAAGATTTTTTATAACACATCTGGATTAACAGAAAACAGCAGTTTTAACATTTTGAACACTACAGTATTGTGATTATTTTACTATTAACTTTATGTTAGCTGTAATTTCAAATTTCTTGTACTAATTAAATACGAATCAACAAAAGTACAGTTTCTTTATAACAATTCTGGATTAACAGAAAACAACCGTTTTAAAATTTTTAACACTACAATTATATAAGTATTGTGATTATTTTCCTATTAACCTTATGTTAACTGTAATTTCAAATTTCTTGTAAACAGAAAGATGGTGATATTGTTAAGAGTATACAAAAGGATGGCGATTATGTTTAAAGCAGTTATATTACTTTTTTCGTAATTTAAATTGTAAAGAAAGAAATACATGCATAATTGTTCTACAGGGTGCGGCAGGGAAACTTGCTGATTTGAAAGGTCAATAAAAGAAAAAGTAGTTCACATATCGATTTAATTCTTTTTTTTATCGTATTGTACACATCCTGAATTTTTGTTTCAAGTGGTTTTAAAAATGACATCGGACAAATGGCGGCCCTCATTAGCGATACACTGATCCACTCGCTTTTTGAGGTCTCGCTCCACTCTTTCGAGCATATCGACGGGAATGTTGGCGATGGCTTAGCGAATGTTGTCCTTTAGGTGTTGCAGGTTGCGTGGTTTGTCTTTGTTAACAATGGATTTGAGATATCCTCATAAAAAGAAGTCACAGGGAGCCAAATCAGGGGAGCGCGCCGGCCACTGTACGTCACCCCTCAAGAAGATTAGGCGCTCGTGGAAGTGTTTCCTCAAAAGTTTCATTGATGTTATCGCTGCGTGTGCCGTGGCTCCGTCCTGCTGGAACCATGCGTCCCTAAGTTCCGTTTCTGTAAGTTTTGGGAGAAAAAATGCCTCAATCAGGGCAAAAACGACAACCTCACTCCCGGCCATTGGAAAGGTAGGCCTCGACGGCGAACGCACGCTCCTCCTTTGACAACTGGCTTGAGCGGTAACAAAACTTCAAGACCCCTTCTATCGAATGAGACCCTCGCTACCCCTTTCTGACCACGTCTCGCTCATTGGCGCCCAATTCAAATCAGCTAATCAGTAATCACATTGTATTACTGACTTTACACTTAAATTAGTCTAAGAGTTAAGCCTCAACTCTCAAAAACACATATTTATTGTTAAATATTCTGTTTTATTAAATTCTATCGTATATTTACGTATCCGAAATAAAACTATTACTTTCTTCGTAATTTAAATACATGCATAATTGTTTTATTACTAGCTTTACACTTAAAAATTAGTCGAAGAGTTAAGCCTCAACTCTTAAAAAATACCCGCTATATTTAATGTTAGACATCCTGTTTTATTAAATTCTATCGTATATTTACGTATCCGAAATAAAACTCTGGGTGAGTTTTAATTTGATTCAATTCAAGTCACATCTCCCCCTCACGAATGGTTATTTCATACTTACACCTCATATCTTTTATTACAGGGGGAAATGCACCGTGAGATATGTGTTCAAAGCGGTGTTTTATTAAAAGGCAAAAGTGTCGACCAAAGAAAAAAAAAATAAGTATATGAAAAAAGGTGAGTGTGCACTCGTTTCAACAATTTCCCTAAAAGAGTCTGGAAATTGCTCGAACACAACACAGAAACGCTAATGGCGCAGAAAATAAATCGATACTGATATTACAATTTTATTTAAAATTATTATGTTAAAGGACAGAGCTGGGCAGGATTCGAATTATTCAGGATTCGAATCCTGCATTCGAATCATTCAGGATTCGAATCCTGGATTAGAATTATTCAAAATTCGAATCCTGGTTTCGAATCATTAAGAATTCGAATCCTTTTAGAGGATTCAAAAGAGGTATTCGAATACTTCAGTTAAACTGGATTTGTGATCCGGATTCGTTACATTTTTTTAAGAGGATTCGTATTCGAATCAAAATGCGGGTGATTCGAATTCTTATAAAAGAACTCCAATATTTATAAAAGGATTCGAATACTTACAAAAGGATTCGAATATTTACAAAAGGATTCGAATACTTACAAAAGAATTTGAATCATCAAAAATAATTCGAATAAATTGTAAGGATTCGCATGAACATTTTGTTTGTGTGCTTATACCTTTCACGTTGAATCAGTGTTTTATACGCGTGGCGCATGAAGTAAAATTTCCTGTTTAGAAAAGCCTGAAAATTTGGTTTGGCCGCGTAGCGCTACGCTTTTTTTAGTGTTTTAGTCAATTTGAATAAAATTCTATGACTTTTATCCGGTTTTAACGATATTCAGTGAATTTTTCTTTTACGTAATTTTCAAGCATTCGTCGATTTGCTAAATGAGTTCAATTTGAAGTGTTAAACGAGTGATTTCACTCCCAGGTTAAGCATGAAGTAAAATTTCGAGTTTAGAAAAACCTTAAGAATTTGGATTTGGACGCAAAGCGTCCAAATCCAAATTCAGGCTTTTCTAAACTCGAAATTTTACTTCATGCGCCACGCGTATACAACACTGATTCCAAGTGAAGTTCAAAAACACACAATTACATGTTTAATCAGAGTAACACGGAATCAGATACTTAGTCTGTTATCAACGATGTTCAGTGTTAATAATAAATAATTAGGTTTTGAATATTTTTGTTAAAACAACTGGTAGTGATATTAGAATGGTAATGGTTGCAAAAAAGTAATAAAATCATTTATTTTTAAAGGATTTGTATTCGTGATCCGAAAAAACAGGATTTGAATCTCTTATTCGAATCTTTTATTCGAATCATATTTAACTCTCTTACGAATCCTTTATTCGAGTATTCGTCATTCGAGTCATATTAATTGATTCGGATTCGTGATTCGAATTCTTTTTTCGAGGATTCGTTCCAGCTCTGTTAAAGGAGTTGCTTCTATAAAGTAAAGTATAGTTGAAAATTAGTACATTTAATTTTCAATAAATCAAACGCAGGCTCAATTAATTCATAAATAAAATAAACAGGGAGTTTTTCTATTAAGTATACATATCCCAATTACATGCTGTTAAGTGTTCAGATATTCGTTGTTTTTTCTTAAAGTTTAATTTGAAGCATTAATCGAGTGTTTCTACTCCCAAATTTTCAGGCTTTTCTAAACTCTAAATTTTACTTCATGCGACACGCGTATAAGACACTGATTTCAAGTGTAGTTCATTTGTTCACAATATTTCAGTGTTTTCAATATTTAGTATGCAAGGCGCAAGTGAAATTTCTAGTTTAGAAGAGCCTGAAAATTTGGTTTAGTAGCTTCGCTTCGCTACGCGAACAAACCAAATTTTCAGGCTTTTCTAAACCTGAAATAAAAATAGTCGAGTTTATAAAGAGCCTTAAAATTTGGTTTGCTCTCCTAGCGAAGCGAAACGACCAAACCAAATTTTCAGGCTCTTTATAAACTCGACTATTTTTATTTCAAGTTTAGAAAAGCTTGAAAATTTGGTTTCTAAACTTGAAATAAAAATAGTCGAATTTATAAATTTTGAATCAAGGTTAACTTGTTTTTTTTAAATGGAAGCATGTAACTTTTTTAATACTAATCGACTCATAAACTTTTTTTAATCTATAACGTGAGCCAAGATAATCTCCAAGAAGGCGCTAATGGGACACCCTGTATATTTTTTAAATTGCAAATTAGTATGTACAAGTTTCTATAAAAAATAATTTTGAACTTAGGTGCTATTTCTTCTTGTTTCTTGGCCGTTTCCGAAGGACCCGATCAAAACATCCACAGAGTTTTTCTGAAGAATAGCCAACAATGAAATTTTAAAGAGCAGAGATTTATTACACACAAAGATTTTTTGTTTCATTGCGGAGTTTGAAAATAAAATCAACACGATTGATTTTTAAATAAAATATTTGCAGTTTGCATAGCATTAGGCTCAATTATTTAAATTGCATTTTTAAAATTGCAATATATTAATAGATATTTACATTTCTTTACCTGAATACATATACGTATCTACTTTAATTTTTTTTATTTACAAAACAGTGGATGAAGACTAGCGTGACGGGTGGCAAAAATTGTGTGGATGTTTCGAACGGGTCCCGTTTCCGATAGTTGACTCGCATGTTGGCTATTTGATGGTTACTAATTGATTTATGAAAAAAAAGTTAATAGAATAAGCAGCCCTTTTTTATAAAACGATATAAAAACACATGATTACGAACTTTTAGCCCTTTCATATATTACTCGCAATTTATATGCACATTATTGTAGTGGTGTTTTAACTTCTGTGTAATGCTGTTTAGTGGAGGTTAATTAAGAGTCTAGGTAAATTATAATTTAAACTTGTTGATGTGCTGGGAACATTTGTAAATGGTACATTGTAGTTTCCGGCAGTATTTTATGAGGGAGTCGGCACATTATTGACTGTTAAATTTGAATGTTTGCGGCACTGGCGCGTTTCTATGGCACAGCGACGGTTTTATATGCACTTTTAGAGGGACGGTTAAAACTTGTCGTCTCTTTTAAAACGAGATTAAACACAATTAAAATAAATAATTAATTTAGTTAACACATACCAATGGCAGCTCGTGAGTATTTCTTTTTACAAACGACAAAATTAATAAATTCAAGAAAAAATCGCCGAATTTGATAAATTTAACAAATAAGAATAACACTTTTAGTAAATAACATACTTGGTTAAGATTTCACTGTTTATTGATTGACACTGCAAAAATTGTATCGCCACACAGTGGCTTCATCAGGCAGATGAATAATATGAGTAAATAAGAATAAAATAGTCTCGTTTCCTAAGGCCTTCGATTCCGTATGGCATCCCGGACTATTATATAAGTGCAGTACCCTTAACCTACCTAATCACCTTATCAACCTTATCCTAAAATTACTTCTAAATCGTATATTACAAATCCGAATCCGAAAAACGTTATCCTCTGCATTCTACCCCGAACAAGGTGTGCCCCAAAGTTCCCCACTATCCCCACTTCTACACAATAATTATTGCTGCAACCTATATAATCTTAACACCAACTTCATTCACTTTAATCGCGATCCCCTTCAGTTTGCCGACGACACCGCCCTAGTTTCCCACTCCTCTACCCTGTCACGAATCTTAGAATCATTAAAAAGATATTAGATAAAGGCTCCAGGTGGTTCTCCAAATGGAGACTCAAAATAAATCCTAATAAATCCAAACTATTTCTACCCTACCATCGAATACCACCAAATCCTCTAACAGTATCTATTAACGGAACAATACTCACGCCTTCCCCCATTTGTAAATACCTTGGTATTTATTTGGACCCTAAATTCTCCTTTAAGAAGCGCACATCAATAATGAAATCAAAGGTTATAAATAGAGCTAAATATTTCCGCTGCCTCACCTACAAAAATCAAGGAATCAGTACAAAGACCTGTACCAGAATATTTAAAATGATATGCCGCCCCATCATTGACGACAGCTCAATCCTATACATTAACTTCTGTAAGTCCACCCTTAATAACCTCGAGGTAGCAGAGAGATCTTCTCTCCGCACCCTGACTAAGCTTCGCCACCCCCAAAATCCTCTCCATAACCCTTCCAATATCCTCTTCTATCAAATAACAAACATAACACCAATAAAAGATAGACTTCGATTTCTCGCAAAACGTTTCGTAACAAGAGTAACTTCGAACTAATTGAAAAAATGTGCATACCGAGAAATCCCGATATACCTCCAAAATACAAAAACCCTCTCATCGCTTTATTTGAATATATTTCTTCTCTACATCCCAATACCCAACCTTGAATTGGAATTCCAAAAATATCAAGTCAGTAGGCAGAAAGACGGTAGCCCTTACTTGGGAACTTCATACATTAACAATATACACTGGCGAAAGAAACATCACATTAATTTTTTTAATTTAAAAATAAAGTTTTGATGTTTAAAAACAAAAAAAATAACAACAAAACCAACTGAACTATAATAATGATTTTCAAGACATTTTCTTTCATTAATGACTAAAATAATGTCATAAATAAAAAGAGGAAAAAAGGTAACATGTGATTATAAGACTTAATATTTAGTGTTTCCTCCTCTTGCTCGAATAACTGCCTGACAGCGACGGCTCATACTGTTAATTAATGATCCAATTTCATCCTGGTTAATATCTTCCCAAATTTCCTGCAATCTTTGTCCAAGCTCTTGTTGATTGCTTGGACGCCGAGGAAGTGCTCTAAGGCGTCTGCCCATCGCGTCCCATAGGTGTTCGATCGGATTAAGATCGGGACTCCTGGCTGGCCATTGCATTGTGTTGATACCCACTAGGTCAAGATACTGTTGTACAATTCGGGCACTGTTTGGTGGTGCATTGTCATGCATAAACAGGAAATCGTTTCGTCCAAAGGGAGCAAAAGGCATTACGGATGGTTCTAAAATGTTTGCAATATAAGACGCTGCCGTGATGCTTCCTCTTGGTATGACCACCAACTCCGTACGAGCCTCTAAAGTGATACCACCCCACACCATAACAGAGCCTCCACCAAACATAACAGTCGGAACAATGTTACACTGCGCATAACGTTCACCTGGCCGTCTGTACACATGCATTCGTCTGTCACTGCCGTAAAGACAAAATGTGGACTCTTCGCTAAACATAACATTAGCCCAATCGGCCTGTAACCAGTTTACATGTTCTTGCGCAAATGTTTACCTGGCTCTGCGATGGTCTGCGGTTAATTGTGGTCCTTTTGCCGCTGTTTTCGGAGTTAAATTAAAACCACGTAACCTTTTTCTGATGGTAACGGAACTTACATGAACATTGTGGATCTCTGCGAGCATATTTTGTAGCCTAGGAGCCGTAATAAACCGTTCGCGTGACGTCTGCATCATTAAAAAAGCCGTCTTGAACAGCAGTTGTGGCCCTTTTTCTCCCATGTCCTGGCCTTCTTGAGTATGCCTGAGTTTCCCGATGTCTCTTCAAGACACGGGATACGGTCGATTGATTAACACCAAGACGCTGACTGATGTAACGCTGACTCCTACCTTCTTCTGCAAGTGTAACCACAATCACAGCTTCTTCACGGCTTAAATTAAGATTCGGACGTCTATCCATATTCATTCTTCACTATTTAGCACTTAATTTTAACAATTACTTGAAAACAAATTCAAAAAGAAATTTTATATGAACCTTTCTTACAGTCAGAATAATAAAAAGTGCTTCATTTTATTTATTGACAGAAAACCATGAGAACAAAAGACAAAACACAACATGTAAAACAGCATGCTTGATAAAATTTCTTATTGTAAAAATATGTTTGTGTTTAAAGAAAACTCGATTCCAAGATATCAAAAAAATCACAAATGATGCGTTAATTTCTTTCGCCAGTGTATACATGTATATATCAATTAATTTAAATTTCATGTATTTTATAAAAAATAAATGTATGCACATTCTTAAGTAATGAAAATTTAATAGTAGTAGTATCGTTTCCTATGTCAATTTTCGTGGATTTTCTTTAAATTGTCCAGGTGTTAAATGCATCATGATGCCATTTAGCAACAAACTCATTTTACCTACAAAATTTCAAAAGAGTAATCGGTTATTGGAATTAACCCCTAATTTTAAAACTGTTTTTAAAAGATATTTCTCCCCCCCCCCCCAACCTTTAAAAAAAGGGGGCGCCACATTTTATTTTGCCTAGGGTCGCACAGTATACGATTTGACTGATCTAGCGGGACAAAAATTCAAATTTTTGAATTATGAAGGTTACAAATGAACCGCAATTTATTGTTCATACACATCAGAAACTGATTCCCGATACAGAATTATTTCAGTTTACTATCAATTCTCTACGATACCTACTAGATAAATTGTAATAAACAATTCATTGCATTTTTGGTTAATTTTATTGTCAATTATTTCAAAATTGCATTGGTTGATCAAAGCTGGAAATTATTTTCTCTATGGTGTTATTTTCTGTTTAACTGTAGCTACAATATCATATATAATTTGTGTAAATACGAGACCCGTTCAGATAAAAACTGAACAATTTGAATTACGCGCCAACTGAGATATTTAATGATATGCTGTTGGCAGCACTGCCTTGGACAATAAGCTCCTGTGTAAGCGAATGTTCATGAATTGTTGATATCCCGTTTACTTTTCGTAATATTCTTATTTAAATGCAACGTGTTTAAGTGGTAGTGGCGATTTTTGAAATGTGCGAGTTTCTAGAGCAACGATGCCATGTACAGTTTTGCGTGAAATAGGGGAAAAATTACACAGAAACGTTTAATCATTTGAAACAAGCTTATGGAGATAAGGCTCTGAGTCGTACGCAATGCTATAAATGATTTTCACGATTTAAAAGTGGTCTTCAGTCAATTCAAGATAATCCTCGACCAGGAAGGCCTTCCACTTCAACTGATAACTCCCACGCTCAAAAAATCAACGATCTGGTGCGTGCAAATCGCCGATTGACTGTCAGAGAACTTTGCAGAAGAGGTTAGAATGTTATACTGGGTTATGCCATGCAATTTTGACTAATAAATTGAACATTCGTAGAGTTGTAGCAAAATTTGTTCCTTGTTTGATGACCGAGCAACAGAAAGAAGATCGAGTGTATATTTGTCGGCAATTTCTTGAACGAGCCAATGACGATGAAACATTCATGCAAAAAATCATAACGGCAGACGAAACCTGGGTTTACGACTACGACATTGAGACAAAAGTTCAATCGTCACAAAGGATGTCTTGCCACAACTCTGGTCTCTTTTTGCAGATTTTTTCACGAACAATGCCCCACGAAAAAAAAAATGCCCTAACGAATTACCAAAGCGGAGTGTACGGGCGAATTGTCGTGTTGCAAGAATCATGATTTGTCTTGCCACAATTCTGGTTTCTTTTTGCAGATTTTTTCACGAAAAATGCCCCAAAAGGTCAATCGTCACAATGGATTGGCAAAGGATCCCCACGTCCCAAGAAAGTACGTCAGTGTCGACACAATGTCAAAGAAATGCTCACAGTTTTTTGGACTTTCATGGAATTGTGCATATTGAATTCTTGCCTCAAGGTGAAACAGTGAAGTGCACAATTCCATGAAAGGAGAAAAAAAATGTGAGCATCACTTTGACATTGGGTCGACACTGACGTACTTTCTTGGGACGTGGGGATCCTTTGCCAATCCATTGTGACGATTGACCTTTTGGAGCATTTTTTGGGGCATTTTTCGTGAAAAAATCTGCAAAAGGAAACCAGAGTTGTGGCAAGACGACTCATGATTCTTGCAACACGACAATTCGCCCGCACACTCCGCTTTGGTAATTCGTTAGTTTTGTGCCAAGAATCAGATGACTGACAGATGTCCTATTATTCGCCAGACCTAGCTCCATGCGATTTTTTCTTATTTCCGAAATTCAGTGTGCTGAAAATGCTGAAAGAATGCCGTTTTTAGAGTAATAAGGATATCAAACCAAATTCGTCACAGACCTTACAGGCCATCTCAAATGAAGCTATCCAGAACTGCTTCGTGAAATGGAAACACCGATTGGAAAAGTGTGTGCATATGAAAGGGGAGTACTTTGAAGAAGACAAAGACCAATAATCTGTTACATGAATAATAAAGTTTAAAAAAAAAAGTTTGGTTATTATCTGAATAGACCTCGTATAATACTTTATAACAACAATATAATAGGTTGTAAAATTGATTAGAAAAAATAAACATCTGATATAGACATTAATCTGTTTTGTGTCATACATCATCATAATTCCCTGTTTTTGAATGCCCCCTAAGATGTCTTGTTAACGATAAATCCTGTTAAATCATGCGATTTTTTGCGATTATTAAGATATTTAATATTTTTACTAGGTGTAAGAATTAAATGAACACCTCTTATTTATTCACAAACGAAACAGGTCAGTATTTCTTAAAATACTGTAAACATTAAAAAAATCTTCAAATAAAAGTTGTACATCTCATAAAAATACACAAGATGTTTATATCATACTTTTCTGTAGATCTAATAATTACAAAAGTGTGCCGATATTAGAAGTTAAAAATATGTACGGTTGTTCAAATCAACTTATCCGCGTACAAAACAAAAATATTGTGGATTTATGTATATTTGAACCTCACTTGAAATCAGTGTTTTATACGCGTGGCGCATGAAGTAAAACTTCGAGTTTAGAAAGGCCCATAAAATTTGTTTGAAACTTTAAACGAGTGTTTTCCCCTCCTAGACTAAGCATGAAGTAAAATTTCGAGTTTAGAAAAGCCCCGTGAAAATTTGTCGAGGATCGCGCAGCGACCCGAGGCAAATTTTCTGGGCTTTTCTAAACTCGAAATTTTACTTCATGCGCCACGCGTATAAAACACTGATTTCAAGTGAGGTTCAAATATACATAAATACACAATATTTTTGTTATGTACGCGTGGCGCATGAAGTAAAATTTCGAGTTTAGAAAAGCCCAGAAAATTTGTCTCGGGTCGCTGCGCGACACTCGACTAATTTTCACGGGGCTTTTCTAAACTCGAAATTTTACTTCATGCTTAGTCTTGGAGTGGAAATCCTCTTTAAAACTTTGAAATTAAGCTCTTTGGAAAAACAACGGATGTCGGAAAATTTACAGATTATGCATATGTTTACCTAAAAAAAAAATGTTGACGTTGATTTTTTTAGAAGAGTTCAATTTGAAGCTATAAACGAGTGTTTTTCACTCCCAGGCTAAGCTTCTCTGGGCTTTTCTAAACTCGAAATTTTACTTCATGCGCCACGCGTACAAAACAAAAATATTGTGTATTTATGTATATTTGATCCTCACTTGAAATCAGTGTTTTATACGCGTGGCGCATGAAGTAAAATTTCGAGTTTAGAAAAGCCCAGAAAATTTGTCTCGGGTCGCTGCGCGACCCTCGAAAATTTTCACGGGGCTTTTCTAAACTCGAAATTTTACTTCATGCTTAGTCTGGGAGTGGAAACCCTCTTTAAAATTTTGAAATTAAGCTCTTTGGAAAAACAACGGATGTCGAAATTTTATAGATAATGCATATGTTTACCTAAAAGAAAAATGTTGACGTTGTTTTTTTTTAGAAGAGTTCAATTTGAAGCTATAAACGAGTGTTTTCCACTCCTAGGCTAAGCATGAAGTAAAATTTCGAGTTTAGAAAAGCCCCGTGAAAATTTATCGAGTCGCGCAGCGACCCGAGACAAATTTTCTGGGCTTTTCTAAACTCGAAATTTTACTTCATGCGCCACGCGTACAAAACAAAAATATTGTGTATTTATGTATATTTGAACCTCACTTGAAATCAGTGTTTTATACGCGTGGCGCATGAAGTAAAATTTCGAGTTTAGAAAAGCCCAGAAAATTTGTCTCGGGTCGCTGCGCGACCCTCGACAAATTTTCACGGGGCTTTTCTAAACTCGAAATTTTACTTCATGCATAGTCTGGGAGTGGAAACCCTCCTTAAAACTTTGAAATTAAGCTCTTTGGAAAAACAACGGATGTCGGAAAATTTACAGATTATGCATATGTTTACCTAAATGAAAAATGTTGACGTTGTTTTTTTTAGAAGAGTTCAATTTGAAGCTATAAACGAGTGTTTTCTACTCCAAGGCTAAGCATGAAGTAAAATTTCGAGTTTAGAAAAGCCCCGTGAAAATTTGTCAAGGGTCGCGCAGCGACCCGAGACAAATTTTCTGGGCTTTTCTAAACTCGAAATTTTACTTTATGCGCCACGCGTACAAAACAAAAATATTGTGTATTTATGTATATTTGAACCTCACTTGAAATCAGTGTTTTATACGCGTGGCGCATGAAGTAAAATTTCGAGTTTAGAAAAGCCCAGAAAATGTGCCTCGGGTCGCTGCGCGACCCTCGACAAATTTTCACGGGGCTTTTCTAAACTCGAAATTTTACTTCATGCTTAGTCCAGGAGTAGAAAACACTTGTTTAAAGTTTCAAACTAAGTTTTTTTAAAAAACAACGGATGCCGGAAAATTTACAGCTTATGCATATGTTTACCTAAAAGAAAAATTCCCTGTATAACCAAACACGTCTTTTATAAAACGACACACGAACAAACTGACTGCAAAAATTAGAGTTTATAGTTCAGTGTTACCTACCTCCAAATATGAAATTTACTAAAAGGCCATATACATTGCCAACAGATCTTAAAATGACATTTACTTAAAAATCCTTTACAAATATTCATAATACACATGACAATTTTAAATGTACCTTTAACCTAAACATCATTTAACTAAATGCCTGTTTTAAACAAGTTGATAATACCGGGCGTAGGTCATTTAAGGATTTTATTGAGGTCTGAGGTTTTAGAAATTGATTGGAGATATACAAAGACAAGTGTTCCATCCAAAAGATCACCTAAAATGGCCTATATAAAGATCAGATTTGCAATAAGACCCGTAATTTTAGGCAAAAGAAGTTAAATAATGCTAATTCGATTAGTTTTTCAATTTTGCATGAGAAAAGTGCAAAAAAACGCACGAAACACAATATTTTGTGGCAATAAAGGTCACATCAAATTGAAATCTTTGTTTTTAACGAAGTTTTAAAATGTCTACTGCCAGCACACAAAAGATGACGCTGTTCTAAAGTCATACTGTCATTTCGTCGTGGTCTTGTCATACTGGTACATTTGATATTTGCTATGTTATAATTTTTCTGCGCTTTAAAACAAAAATAAATCGTCGATGCTCTGAAAAACTAAATCTGTATTGTTAAGTGTGTGGAAAGCATGCTTTGTCTCTTTGGTATATGCCCACTGAGCAAATCAATTCAAGTATTGTTTCAACAACTTTAAAACAACGTTTAATGTTGCTACAATGTTGATAAAACGTTATTTGTTTGTTTTTTTTTTTTTAGTGGGTGTATATCCAACTTTCGAAACTTCAGACCTCCATAAAATCCTTAAATGATCTAATACCGCAAAAAAACAGATCTATTTTTTTAATTACGCAATTTTTTCATTTTTGTTTTCAGATTTCAATTCAGAAAAAAGTTTAAATTAGTCGCACTGTGATATTAGAGCAATTTTGAGTTTATTAAATGAAACATTTCTTGATTGTCTGGTATTAAATGTGTTAACTGGTCACAAATATTCCAGTATATAAAACAAGAGTCAGTTTAGATGTTCCCATACATTAGTAAATAACACCAATAAAATTGCGGTAAAAACGAAAGCAGCCCGACCAATAGAAAATTCAGTTAAAGGAGGCGGGCGGAAACCCAAAATAAAGCGTTGCGGGGGCGGAAAAAAAACCTGCGTGAAAAAAATATCTGGTGGCAAATCCCAGTGGATCTGCGGTGCCGTTGCCGGAATCCCGGTAAGTATCTTCCGGGGCATGTGCATCCATAAAGTTGTCGGTGGTTGACAGCGCCACCGCAGCGCATTGTTTCAGCGGTGAACAAACAAATGAATGCGGTTAACACGTTTGTCGCTTGTTACGTATTGATTTCACGGGTCGGCGGGGGGCGCCCTAATGTCCCGGAATTACCGGAGTTTAATCATAGTTGAGCCCCGGATTTCCGGATTTGCCGATTCAACCGCTACTTAAATACCGGGTTTTCGAGCCGATTATATTCAATCGGACCAATCGCTAAACAGGAATTTGTCAAACCCCGGAAGCGGACATCGCACCCACTCCCGCCCTCTCAGCGACGACGGATAAATAAATTGCGACGTTGTTTGTCCACGTAAACGATCCATTTTCGTTTCCGTTTTTGCGGATGCGATACTGCGAGGGTGTGAAATTGGAGTGGGATCATTTAAATTGTATTGTTTAGTCACAGAACAAGTTTTAAAACTGAATAAACGACTGCTTCGAGCACATAAACACTTAAGTTATTTCACTTTAATAAATCACCTAAATAGTTTAGGTTTTAAAATTATATTTATTGTACTAGAACAATTGTTTCACCACACTGTGGCTTTACCATTCATCTACCTGATAAGGCCACAGTGTGGTGAAACAATTGTTGTAGTACAATAAATATAATTTTGAAACCTAAATAAATTCAGTGTTTAATTATGAAGTTTTACCAACGAACAGCCTCAACTATACAGTAAGTAAGTAAGTAAGTAAGTAAGTATTTATTGATGTTTTTAACAATATTGTTTTACACAGGTCAAGTATATATAATAAAATAAAACGATAATTTAAATTAATTGAAAAAAAATGAAATGATGTAAGAAATATAGAATATAACCTAATCCTAACAAGGAATAAACAAATATAAATAACACATTAAAAACTTGTATATAAAATATAACAAAAGCACAATTAATATAAACTAACATATTTAAAATTCTACCGTTTCCATGTCGTGATTTAAAAATTCCTCACTTGAATAAATGGCGCCCCTAATTAGCAACTCTTTTATCTTCCTCTTATACAAGGGATAAGAGAGCGAACTTAAACTAGATGGTAACTTGTAAAATTCAATGTCAAAGCAGTTAACACCTGAGCGTGATTTGGATAGTCTGTGATATTGTTTTTGTAGATTATCTCTGTTCCGTGTATCGTATGTGTGGTCAAAGCTGCAATATTTAATAGGATGTTTTTTTATATATATAAGACATTCCAAAATAAATAAGGATGGTAACATAATATATAAAATTACGAAAAAACTATTCGTGAAAATGCAAACAGTGTCTTAATTAATAAGACAATTTAAGACGATAAATATCCATTGAAACAACTACTTCCCGTGCAAATACACCTCCGGATATTGAATTATACAATGAAATATTTAAAATCTTATTTAATTTGATTTGTTACAACGCTCTATTAAAGCATATGTAACGTTTAGGCCAAATTCTCTTCAAACCAACTAACAATACAATTTAAAATTGTAAATTGTATTGTTAGTTGGTTTGAAGAGAATTTGACCTAAACGATACATATGCTTTAATAGAGCGTTGTAACAAATCAAATTAAATAAGATTTTAAATATTTCATTGTATAATTCAATATCCGGAGGTGTATTTGCACGGGAAGTAGTTGTTTCAATGGATATTTATCGTCTTAAATTGTCTTATTAATTAAGACACTGTTTGCATTTTCACGAATAATTTTTTCGTAATTTTATATATTATGTTTAAAGTGTGGAAACTATAAGAATCGTAAGCTTATTTTCTCGAATTCAAATAGTTTTGAATTTGAAGGATGGTAATGTTAAAATGCCTAGCTCAGAAAAACTGTGTTTACAATCATCGCAATATCCCAATTTAGCTAAAATACGAATTACCCTTCTTTGTATTGCGAATATTCGGTGACGACAAGATGAATGCCCCCAGATTAAGACACCATATTTGAGGGCTGACTGGAAATATCCAAAATATGCCGTCTATAGCGTTTCTCTTGATACGGTACCAGCCAGTTGACGTAACGCAAAGGTAATTTTGGATAGTTTTTTTGCTAAAATGGAACCATGACAATCCCACTTAAGGGCCGAATCAATATGAAGACCAAGAAAGCAAGTGGTCTGATCTGCATCACCAACATCTACTTTATTGAGAGTGAAGATAATTTTTTTAGTTTTTGTGTCGTTCAGTATTAGACCGTTTTCTACACACCACTGAGCGGATTTCTGCGTCATTATTTCCGTATTTTGTGATACTTCTTCAATACTTTTCCCTTTAACAATCACTGTACTATCATCAGCAAATAATATGACGTTGGCCATGCTTAGCTGTTTTGCCATGTCATTTATATATAAGTATAAATGAAATTGCCAATTCGTGGTTGCAGAATACTTCAAACATTAAAAGTGCGATTTACAGTAGGTTACTGTATGTAACAGCAAACACTTGTTGTATAATTCAATGTCCGTCGGGGTATTAGCTCGGGAAGTAGTTGTTTCAATGAGTGTTTGATATAGTCTTTGTAAAACTAACTTGTTGTAGATTGCGAAAAGAATCGCACTTTTAATGTTTCATTTATATATATTAAAAAAAGTATTTGCCCTAAAATTGACCCTTGAGGGACACCTCTATTGATTGAAGAGGTATCCGACATTATCCCCTTGAATTGAACTATTTAGTTTCTTTCGAAGCTGTATGCTATACTAAAGTTATTAATTTATGATTATCAAATGCTAGTTCCCGGCGAGTTCGCCATTATAGTAGCTAATAACTGTAGCATTTTAATCACAAGATGTTTCTTCTTTCCGGAGAAACTTGTAGATTTTTCAATAAGCTTGTTATTAATTAATCTCAGAAGAACAAACATTATGTCTTGAAACTCGATATTGTTGACTATTGTTGAAGAAAACGGCAGGATTTGAGTAGAATATATGTTTTATCTAGATTAGAATAAAATTAGTGGTGTATTTCAAAATTAGTTAATAAAATACAACACTGGTTTTGCAGATATTTTTAATGGCAATTTCAATCATTTAAAATTATAACTATAAAGTGTAATTCACTAATCCGGTAATCATACTACAGTTTGTATATACTCTATACAAACTGTAGTATGATTAACGGATTAGTGAATTACACTTTAGAGTTTTAATTTTAAATTATTGAAATAGTTGAAAGTTATAGATGTTTCAATATGAATAAATAGACTTACATTCTAGTTTACTCGTTTTACTCTTATTTCCATTACAAATATTACAAGATGTTTCGTTGGATTTTCACTATGTAATAAATGAAATTCCCTTTTCATCATATGAAAATCCCACATGTCAGTTTTATACTGGGTGTTTACTTGGCGGACGCAACATAGGAAATCTCATGTAAATTTTGAAATGCTCAAATTTTGGCTCCCCTATTTATTTTGGAAACAAAATGTATTTACTTTTTTTTGTAGAGGCAAAAAATTCTAAATTCATTCGTATTAACGTTTATCACTTTACGTTTCTCTAGGTTAAAATAATTAAGAAAAAGTTATGTGATTTTATAAAAATATTGACATGTCATGGAATTGAAACAATAATTGCGCATGTCAAAATGGCAAAAGATATCGCAGTCACTTAATTAAAGTAAATGATTTTTAAATGATTTACACTATACCAAAAAAAAATCCTAGTAATAAAGTGGTATTAAGCAGACCACAGTTATAACGATGTTTGCGTTATGTTTTTTGTCGTTAATTAGGTAACAGCAATACCTTGTGCTATTTTGACATCCGCAATTGCTGTATCAATTCCATGGTATCTCATTATTTTTATAGCATCACATTACTTTTTCTTCATTATTTTAGCTGTAAAATTTCTGACATTCGTTAATTTTTAAATGAGTTCAATTTGAAGCTTTAAACGAGTGTTTTCCACTCCCAGACTAAGCATGAAGTAAAATTTCGAGTTTAGAAAAGCCCCGTGAAAATTTGTCGAGGGTCGCGCAGCGATCCGAGACAAATTTTCTGGGCTTTTCTAAACTCGAAATTTTACTTCATGCGCCACGCGTATATATCACAGATTTTAAGTGAAGTTAGAATATACATACATTTGACAATATTATAGTGTTATATACGCGTGGCGCATATAGTAAAATTTCAAGTTGAGAGAAGCCCAGAAAATTTGTCTCGCTTTTCTAAACTCGAAATTTTACTTCATGCGCCACGCGTACAAAACACGGATTTTAAGTGAAGTTAGAATATACATAAATTTCACGAAATTATAGTGTTTTATACGCGTGGCGCATGAAGTAAAATTTCGAGTTTAGAAAAGCCCAAAAAATTTGTCTCGGGTCGCTGCGCGACCCTCGGCAAATTTTCACGGGGCTTTTCTAAACTCGAAATTTTACTTCATGCTTAGTCTGGGAGTAGAAAACACTTGTTTAAAGCTTTAAATTGAACTTTAAAAATAACAGCAAATATCCGCAACAGTTGTATCAATTCCATGTGGTATGTCATTATTTTGATAAAATCACATTACTTTTTTAATTATTTTAGCTGTAAATTTTCTGACATTTGTTGATTTTTAAATAAGTTCAATTTGAAGCTATAAACGAGTGTTTTCCACTCCCAGACTAAGCATGAAGTCAAATTTCGAGTTTAGAAAAGCCCTGTGAAAATTCGTCGAGGGTCGCGCAGTGACCTGAGACAAATTTTCTGGGCTTTTCTAAACTCGAAATTTTACTTCATGCGCCACGCTTATAAAACACAGATTTTAAGTGAAGTTAGAATATACATAAATTTCACGAAATTATAGTGTTTTATACGCGTGGCGCATGAAGTAAAATTTCGAGTTTAAAAAAGCCCAGAAAATTTGTCTCGGGTCGCTGCGCGACCCTCGACAAATTTTCACGGGGCTTTTCTAAACTCGAAATTTTACTTCATCCTTAGTCTGGGAGTGGAAAACACTTGTTTAAAGCTTTAAATTGAACTTAAAAAAAGCAGTGAATATCCGCCAATGTTGTATCAGTTCCATGGTATGTCATTATTATTATAAAATCACATTACTTTTTCGTAATTATTTTAACTTAGAGAAACGTAAAGTGTTAAATGTGAACATTCATAAATTTAGAATTTTTCCCTCTATAAAAAAGTGAAATACATTTTGTCTCTAAAATAAATAGGGAAGCCAATATTTGAACACTTTATAATTTAGATGCGATTTCCTATGTTGCGTCCGCCAAGTCAACACCCGGTATTAACATATGTTTGGCTTTGCTTTTTTATCCTTTTTTTTCCAAATGAAATTTTCGTTTTATTATAAATAATTAATTAGTTAATGTGTAAGGAAAATAAAAATATACTATTAGATCAGTAAAAATATACTGCTAAAGCAGGATTCAAAATATACTGCTAAACAATAATATTTGAAATTATACAATCGCTTAGTGTTTTATACTCGTAGCGCATGAAGTAAAATTTCGAGTTTAGAAAATCATAAAAATTTGGCTTGCTCGCTTAATCAAGAAGTGGAAACACTCGTTAGTAGCTTCAAATCGAACTCATTAAAAAACAAATTTTTTGTTTTGTTTTTTAGCAAAAATATATTCGGGATAATCCTTTGGTAATAAGAAAAAGTCATTTAACAAATAGTGAAATATGTTGATATAAAACTGACACGCGGGATTTTCATTTGATAAAATAGGAATTTAATTTGATACATTGTAAAAATCAAACGAAAACCCAGTAAATACATTCCTTTTTATCAAATAATTGCAATTAAAAACCCTTAACCGTTCACTTATTTTATATGAAAGAATAAATTCATAAAATATACACGAGAAAATGTTCTATTTATAAAAATGAAGCACCATGCTCACATATTTAAGTAATATTTTATCAACATTAAAAACAACGTTTAATGTTGTTACAATGTTAATAACACGTTATTTGTTTGATTTTTGCTCAGTGGGTGGTTGGTATTCCTGATTTGTTCACACTGTGTCAATTTTGGGCGAGTTTCAAGAAAAATTAAGAGATTGAACAAACTAGATTCATTAGTATTAATACAACTTTATTTAAATTGTCGAATCTGTATATGTTGTAAATTTTCAAATATCTGTGGTTTTTGAATAGAGTTCAAATTAAACTTTTAAACGAGTGTCGTCCACTCCCAGATTAAGCATGAAGTAAAATTTCGAGTTTAGAAAAGCCTGAGGCTTTCTCAGGCTTTTCTAAACTCGAAATTTTACTTCATGCGCCACGCGTATTAAACACTGATTTATAATAAAGTTTAAAATTGACAGCTATTGTTTGATCTCGCGTTCATAAATTTTACAAATATTTATTTCGCCTTGTTCAACCTTGCGATTAAAAAAATCGCGCAGTTTTCTGTCGGAACAGTAAAAATAATTTTAAAAAAATCCGAAAGCAAATTAGTTTAAGCGCTTGAATTTTGGAAGATTTGCCAAATAATTATTTGTAATGATTGATTATTAACGTGACATAAAACTGAAGCAGTGTATTTTAAACTGCAATTTAAATCAGTGTTGTATACGCGTGGCGCATGAAGTAAAATTTCGAGTTTAGAAAAGCCTGAAAATTTGGTTTAGTCACGTAGCGCTACGCGCTACACGACTAAACTAAATTTTAAGTCTTTTCTAAACTCCAAATTTTACTTTATGCTTTATCTGAGAGTGGCAACATTAGGTAGTAGTAGTTTAAGTTTAAACATAATATATAAAATTACGAAAAAACTATTCGTGAAAATGCAAACAATGTCTTAATTAATAAGACAACTTAAGACGATAAATATCGATTGAAACAACTACTTATTATTATATTTATCGTCTTAAGTTGTCTTATTAATTAAGACATTGTTTGCATTTTCACGAATAGTTTTTTCGTAATTTTATATATTATGTTTAAAGTGTGCAAACTATAAGAAGCGTAAGCTTATTTTCTCGAATTCAAATAGTTTTGAATTTGAATTTATCTTGTTAAGGTTAACTTCATACAAAAAATATACTTGAAACAAAAATTCCCTGTATGCCTTATTTTCCAATTAACTGTTTTTCCAGAATAATCTTTCTCAATTTTTTCACTTTCTTCATTTAATACACTCTTCAGTTTAAATTTTTCCAGTAATTTTATCCTTTCGCAAAGTGGTCAATTCAGCACTAAATAAGCTTTAATTTTATGTACAAGCAGCTTTTAAAACCTAAACTTTGTACGAACGCTCAAAGTTGTTGATTTTCTATGGTTTTAAAAGTCGATAATAATGTTGAAATAATGTTTTAATTGTAAAAAAAACTTGCTTATAGTGTTTCTTATATTACTAAGAACATTTAGGAATTTTTTGAGGTTTCGCAAAAAATACAAATTTTCTCACTAAAAAATCGACATTTTTCCATGCCTTACGATTTTTCGTATAAAATTTTATATTTAAAAAAATCTGAAAAAAATTACAGAGTTTTTTATAAATATTTAAAACAATCTGGGCTATTTATTTTTTTCTGAAAAAAATTCATAATTCCTCCAGCTGGAATAACGTGTTCCTGTAAAAGTTGATTTTAAACAAACTTTCAACTTTGAGTACTTATACATAACGCAATTTATAAGCAACAAACCAGAAATTTTCCTCAAATTAAAGCTCCGTTAAAACCAAATACCATGCCTCAAAGCAATTTTTAATTTTTGCATTGATCAATTTCCTAATTAAATGATTTTCAAGAATATCAATTTCTGAATTTGTGCACTTTCTTCATTTAATACACTCTTCAGGCTAAATTTCTTAAATAATTTAATTTGTTTCACATAGAAATCAATTCAGCTTTAAATTGGCATTAATTTTATGTGCAAGCAGTTTTTAAACTTAAAAACTGTGCTTTGTAGGGACGTTCAAAGTTGGATTTTCAGAAAGTTGTTGATTTTCGATGCTTTTAATAGTCGATATTATTGTTGAAATAATTTTTTAATTGTGAAAAAAAGTTGCTTGTAGTTTAACATAAAGACAATTTAACATAAAGAAAAATTAAGTTTGTCAATAGTTTACAGAATATTTACAAAATATAAAAACGAATTAAAATTAACATCGACTTTCTGCAAAAATGTTGTCTCATTGAGACAAGTCTCCAAATATTCATTGAAACAACTAGTTCTCGAGCTAATACCCCGACAGATATTGAATTATACAATAAATATTTGAGTTACACGATAGCTCTACTGTTTTATGCATAATTTATATGCAAAATGCAACATCAGGTCAAATTATTCTCTCACCAAACTAAATGAAACAACAGGAAATTGAAATAAATTGAAAAAATTACAGGGAATGAATGTCTCAATGAGACAAAAATATTGCAGAAAGTCGATATTAATTTTAATTCGTTTTTATATTTTGTTGCTTATAGTGTTTCTTATATTAATAAAAACATTAATGAGTATCTATCCGTAAAGGAACCCTATTCTCTATTCAAAATATAATTACCACTTCTTTTAATTTTACGTCTTAATACAAACAAATAATATAATATAATATATATAATTTTGGATCCTACTGCTAGGTTATTGTATGCATATGTATTTTGTTTTACTTTGTCAGTATTCTATATATATATAAATCTTTATTGGCAGATTGTACAATAAATAATTAACATAAAAATAATTCTGATGGCTAAAATAACAAATAAATTCTTCTGCCAATTGGCTATCGACCATTGGTCTTTCCGCCTGAATTTTAATTGTTTGTCCTTGTCCGTTCTTGTATAAAAAACCTCTTGTTTGTTAGTGTCGTCCAATGTCTGTCAGATGATTACTGTTCACAAATCGTCATGATCACTAATGTCATGGAATGATGCAATGAAATCATGAATGGTGATGGTGAAACGTTTACGCTTGGGAGTGATGTTTTGGTTTCGAGGGATACATAAAGGGTGAAGGAGATTGTAGAGGATAGGATTTGAGGCGAATTTTTCAGTATTCTATTTATAAGTAAATGTTTATTTTACACTATTTTATTAATAAGTATGTTCCATATTTTGTATATTTATTTTTAAAAATAAAGATATTAATAATAATAATAATTTAGAATTTTTTTGATATTTCAAAAAAAAATTTCTTCTAAAAATTCGATTTTTTTCAATACGATTTTTCGGATAAAATTTTGTATTTAAAAAAAAATCATAAAATGTACACACTTTCTTATAAATATTTAAAACAATTTGGGCCATTTATTTTTCCCTGAAAAAAATCCTAATTCCAACGGCTGGAGTAATTTGTTCCTGAGAAAGCTGATATTCATCATTCGAATGATGACAATTGCTACTAAAAAAAAATTAAGTGGGCGCTGTATCTTGAAAAGTGTGACAATAAACAAAAAATAATCAACAAAAGATTTTACTTAATTAAATTACCATTTCAAATTTCATGTTAATCGGACAAGTAGTTTTGGAGATATTTAGCCGGTTCCATACATGATGAACACCCTGTATATGTACATGGTGCAGCATTTTCGATGGTTTCTTCAAGTAAAGTACCATTAATATTAATGATAGACAAAAACTAATATATGCTTACATAGATCTTTTTAGAGACTATTTCTTGTACCTACTCGAATCTTTGTCCATCTTTAATTGTTTTCAAGTTGTACGCCAAAACTCAAGATTTAGCAAATTTGAAATACTGAAATAACTTCTTTATTTATAAAGACATTGGCATATACTAAAAACTTTCTGCACTTTTTTAAGATTAAATTTAAACAAAATCTGATATATTTAAGGTATATATCAGATTTTGTTTAAATTTAATCTTTATGAGATACGGCACAAAGTTCTATCATTTTAAATACAAATCATAGTTTGCCATGACTTCAGCCGATTTTATTTTTTGTAATCGTTCCAAAAATGTGATCAGCGTATTCTACTCATAAAAGTACAAAATATTTGTTTTTCTCTTTTTAAATAAAGAAGTTATTTCATTCATAAAAATTACGTGAAAATACCATCGAAAATGCTGCACCCTGTACATACATTATAATTTAATGCTAGGTAATTTCAGCTATACCATACAAATGGGATACTAACATTTCGTGTTTATAGAATTAAATCTACATACAAACATGATAGTAACATTTCGTGTTTATAGAATTAAATCTACATGCTATTAGTTAGTTTTAAACTATTGATAAAATGAACGTGACACCACGGCATTTTCATGTGTTCCAACTTCGCTCTAATTAAATTTGAATCATAGGTGTTGTTAGACTGATTTTGTTTATGTTTGTAAAAATATACCTCGTCAGGTGAACTATTTGATTAAAATTTACTTTTAAAAAGTGTTTCCACTCCCTGATTAAGCATGAAGTAAAATTTCGAGTTTAGAAAAGTTTGAAAATATCGTAAAGTTTAAAATATACGGCCTTAACAATCTAATATGTAGATGTGAATAACACGTGTGTCGAATTAATTGTTTAAAAGAGTGATTATAGGCAACCCAATAACTCTAGCGTATATTGGGTTGACTATAATCGCTGTGTGTGTTTTTTTTAACTTCACTGTAAATCAGTGTTTTTAAGCGTGGCGCATGAAGTAAAATTTCGAGTTTAGAAAAGCCCAGAAAATTTGTCTCGGGTCGCTACGCGACCCTCGACAAATTTTCACGGGGCTTTTCTAAACTCGAAATTTTACTTCATGCTTAGTCTGGGAGTGGAAAACACTCGTTTGAACTCTTTTAAAAACAAGACGTATTGAATTGAAACTGTCGAAAAGTGATGAAAATTGTCAAAAAGTGATGAAAGTTGTCGAAAAGTGATGAAAATTGTCGAAAAGTGATGAAATGTCAAAAAATCGTATGAAATGCGGGAATTGTGAAAAAAATCATGAAATGTTTAAAAGAAAAACAACTTGTATAATGCGAAAATTGCAAAAAAAGTTAGAAAAAATCTCAATTATTGTAAAAACTCAATGCACATATTAAAATTATGTTTCAATAACTATGCAATAAATTTTTAACTTAACACTTAATCAGTGTTTTGTACACGTGGCGCATAAAGTAAAATTTCGAGTTGAGAAAAGCCAGAATTTGGATTTGGATGAAATCCAAATTCTTCAGGCTTTTCTCAACTCGAAATTTTACTTCATGCTTAATCCCGGATTGGAAAACACGTGTTAGTAAACGATCAATAACTTTTACAAGTTTTTCGTTAATTTATAAAAACTTGGTGGTTTTGAAGATTTTCTTCAATTTTTAAAATTAAATATAAATTACACAGTTTTTGTAAATTTCTATCATTATCTTTTTTTTGTAAATGTCGTGTTGATGAATGTTCATGATTTTTGTTGATATTGAAATTCATAAATATCCATGTACATTTTTTAGATCATTTATGTGGTTTTTTGCTGTCAGGTTTTTGGCAATTTTCAATATATTATTTAATATTCGAAATCCTGACGATTTTTCAGATTAGTTTAGATTTTCGTTAATTGTAAAAATTCTGATGATTTTCATAAATTTTCAAGATCAACGGAATACTTGCAAATTCATGAAAAGCGTCAAGATTTTTATAATTAATGGAAATCTTGATAAAAATCACTAATTTTGGAAAATTTACAAAATCTTTAAATTTTACGAAGGGAATTAATATTTTATCATATTAACGGAAATTTTGGGAAACCCAGAATTATGAGAAATAAAGAAAAACGAAATAAATAATGGTCAAAATCGTGGAAAATTCATGAAAAATGTCAACATTTTTAAATGTAACGAAAATTTGTAAATTTACAAAAACGATCATGATTTATAAAGTTTAAACAAATCTCGGTACAAAATGATCTGTCAGATGTCTGTACAAAAATATTGACAGTTTTTATACATATTTTTTCAGTTCGCATTTTCTGCTCTTTTTAATGGTTGAAAAATAAAATAAAAAAAAGCTGCCATTAGATGATGTCGTATCGTAGAAACCGGACACTCTGTATAACTTTTGTCAATTTTATTGTAATAATACGCTTTGATTAAAACACTTGGTTTGTTTCACTGATTTTTTATTTTTACTCCAACTAGTTTCGACCTTAGGTCATTCTCAAGGAGATATGTACAAAATTTTACAAATGTATCGATATTTATACAAATTTTACAGCTAATTTCAGGTAATAAGGGCCGTCGCGATGGGGGAAAGCCAAATGTCTTCGATGTTATTAAGCGTGGTTTTTCCATTAATAACATCGAAGACATTTGGCTTTCCCCCATTTGGCTTTCCCCCATCGCGACGGCCCTTATTACCTGAAATTAGCTGTAAAATTTGTATACCTAAGGTCGAAACTAGTTGGAGTAAAAATAAAAAATCAGTGAAACAAACCAAGTGTTTTAATCAAAGCGTATTAATTAAATATGTTTCACCACGGGTTAAGTGAGAAATTAATTCATCATAATTTTATTGTATTTCTGGACTGTTATTTTAACTAAATTTCAAACTTCAGGTTGTTCTCTTTGTAATTAACAAAAGTGGAAAATTTTGTATATTTCAACCGTTTTTTTATCTCTAATATTGTACGAAATTCCAATGGTGAACACGGTAAACCAAACGAGCGGTAAACATAATGTATACGCTGTAGATTTTTAGGAATTCGTCGATTTTATAAAAGAGTTCAATTTAAAGTTAGAACGAGTGTTTCCATTCCCAGATTAAGCATGAAGTAAAATTTCGAGTTTAGAAAAGCCTGAAAATTTGGTTTGGTCGTGTAGCGCGTAGCGCTACGCGACCAAACCAAATTTTCAGGGTTTTCTAAACTCGAAATTTTACTTCATGCGCCACGCGTATAAAACACTGAAATATTATGAAGTTAGAAATACACTTTAAAAATGAGGTATAATCGAATTATTTAAAATAACAAAATATTTACATTTTTTTACACTTTCTTAATTTAGGTCAAATAATATAATGTATCAAAAATTTAACGTTGATGTCGTATCGTAGAAACCGGACATTCTGTATGAATTTTGTCAATTTTGTTGTATTTCTGGACTGTTATTTTAGCTAAATTTCAAATTTTAGGTTGTTCTCTTTGTAATTAACAAAAGTGGAAAATTTTGTACCTTTTAACCGTTTCCGTATCTTTAATATTTTACGAAATTAGAATGGTGAACACGGTAAACCAAACGAGCGGTAATCATAATGTATACGCTGTAAATTTTCAGGCATTCGTCGATTTTATAAAAGAGTTTAACTTAAAGTTCGAACGAGTGTTTCCATTTTCAGATTGAGCATGAAGTAAAATTTCGAGTTTAGAAAAGCCTGAAAATTTGGTTTGGTCGCGTAGCGCTACGCGCTACGCGTCCAAACCAAATTTTCAGGCTTTTCTAAACTCGAAATTTTACTTCATGCGCCACGCGTATAAAACACTGAAATATTATGAAGTTAGAAATACACTATAAAAATGAGTTATAATCGAATTATTTCAAACAACAAATTAGTTACATTTTTATTTACACTTTCTTAAATTAGGTCAAATAATATATTGTATTAAATTAACTTATTTAGTTGGTAATTAAAAAATAATATAATAATTTTTTCATCTGCCTGATGAAGCCACTGTGTGGTGAAACATGTTGCAGTGTTCAACAATAAAAGTGAAACCCTCCCAACTGCGTTGTTTTATTTCAAATAATAATGTTGCGTTATTGCATCAATTCATCAATGGGTGAAATTAATATTAGCACTTCTTATTTATTCTATTCTACATTAAGTTGTAACGTAGGTACTTATTTGTTGGGTCTTTATTATTCGTTTTACATAACCTCACAATAAATGACATTTGTCACTTTTTTACAAGGCACACAAATTATAATTTTTGAAAAATGTCATTTTAAATAGAACATTTATATTAATTTTATTTCGACAAAAATATTGAACAAAAAAACAAGAAACTGGGTATTTTTGGATTTAAAAAAATAATGTCTTGTGTAATAAAATTGAAAAGTTGTAGGCAGTCATATAAAAATGTTATGCATTGCATTGCCAAATAATAGCCAATTTATTATTTGCCAATGCAGTTATGGTTGATAAAAATCAATATTGATGTCATTTATTAGTACTCAAAGGACCATTAACTTTGTATTTTATTTCAATAAAATCGGTTAATCGAACACCCGGTATATATATGTATACAAAATTTTATTTACAAATAAAATCTTCTATTACATGAACATTCATTATATATTGTAATTATTTTATATTGCGAAAAGGCAAAGACCTGAGGTATTTCTGCTTAGAGCTATTGAAAAAATTGATTATGAGGTTAATAAATGATGTGATTAAGGTAATGACTAATGTAGGGATAAGAGTGTTTGGAGGATAGTGGATTCTGGAAATTTGCATTTGGGTGGGATTACAGGATTTCTGGTTTGACAGAACAGTTTAAGGATGCGGATGTTTAGAGGTGTTTGTAGGAAACGTTTTATCAGATATGGATAGCGCTCATGCATGGGTATTATTTGTGTCTTTTTCAGCATCATTTCATGAGAGGGGTTAGTCCTTGTCGATTTTGCTTAATACTTCTATAAGTTTTAATCTAATTACAATGGTCGCAATTGTTGTCTTTTCCAGCAACTTTTCATTAGAGGGGTTAGCTCTTGTCGATTTTGCTCAATACTTCTATAAGTTTTAATCTAATCAAAATGTTAGGAATTGTTGTCTTTTCCAGCAACATTTCATTAGAGGGGTTAGTTCTTCTCGATTTTTCTTAATACTTCTATAAGTTTTAATCTAATCAAAATGTTAGCAATTGTTGTCTTTTCCAGCAACATTTCATTAAAAGGGGTCAGTTCTTGTCGATTTTGCCTAATATTTCTATAAGTTTTAATATAATCAAAATGTTAGCAATTGTTGTCTTTTCCAGCAACATTTCATTAAAGGGGTTAGTTCTTGTCGATTTTGCCTAATACTTCTATAAGTTTTACTCTAATCAAAATGTTAGTAATTGTTATCTTTTCCAGCAACATTTCATTAGAGGGGTTAGTTCTTGTCGATTATGCTTAATATTTCTATAAGTTTTAATCTAATCAAAATGTTACCAATTGTTGTCTTTTCTAACAACATTTCATTAAAGGGGTTAGTTTTTGTCGATTTTGCCTAATACTTCTATAAGTTTTAATCTAATCAAAATGTTAACAATTGTTGGATTTAATTATTACCTGTTTCGCTTCCATCGAAGTCGGAAGAACCAACAGATTCCTGATGCGGTTTCCAGCAGCAAATACCATCACTATATACATTTTGTCTACCAGTAAATTTGTTAGGGTCCAAAATGTTCTCAACCGAAAACGCTAAACGTCTGTTTTGGTGAGGCACAACCGACGGACTCACGTCCCTCGGACTCTCCGACCTGCTAACGTCACTACAAACACTTTCCGCCCTTTTAACACTAATACTAACTTTCTCATCGTCTTTGACACTCTGGAAACCCTTGTAACTCTCCTCGGACTTCTGCAGCAGATCGAACGTACGGAACTTCTCATGCCGCCTCGTGAGATCAACAGGACACAAACTCTCATCGTTTTCAACATCGACTTCTATGTTAAGGTCTTCTTCATCGTCGCTTTCCTCTTCGGCTTTGTCGCACATTTCAGCATCCCGGGAATCATCAGAAATCCGCTTTTGTTGCAAGAAAAGTTGACTGTCTTCCAAAGGTCGTTTCTCGAATTCGATTTTCTCGTGGCAGGGCGAATTCGGCTGGTTCATCTCTTGCGCCTTGTGCGAGGACTCTATGATTCTCTGCATCATCATCATTGTCATCATTGGATACTTTTTGGAAAACAGCTTGCCGGTCAGAACTTTTTTGACATCACACGCGAAGCACGCTCTATCACAAGATAAAACTAAAGACCCCAAGCAATCATCACGCGAGATTAGAGGGCACTAACTGAATTTGATCCGACGAATTTCGGCGCGGAGGGCTCTCCCCGAGACCAGCATGGCGAGCGGGTGGCAGCACTGGAGGGGTATCCCCACCGCCGATTGGTCCTTCCAACAAGCTCTCTCCGATCCCATTGGCGCGAAGCGCTTGAAGGGCGCGGCCTGTTTAAATGTGCGGAGCAGGGAAATGTTTGCTTTGTAATTATGAATATGATTTGATATGCTGTAATAACAAAAGAAGCGAGGGGAATTAACCAGGCATGATTGTCGGTCATATTCCGGACAATAGGTGTTATTTAGACAACGCTGATGAAACAATTTAAATTTAGTACCGGTGAAAATATTATGGCATGTTTTATTAGTTTGGCCGGTGTATAATTACCTCAAAACGTATTGTTTTTGCCGATTGCGAATTGCGGGATGTAATTAGCATTTTTTTTATCATCGAGTGTGTTTTTTTGTGTGTTAATTTTATTTGCCGCGTTCTTTCTCTGGTAATATTTAATCGATAATTGGCGGTGCGGAACGCGCGAAACCGCGTAAAAATTCGCGGGCGTAATTTTCATCATTCATGTTATCATTTGTAATTTATAATTACCTGTCTAGACAATATTTTCAGGGGGGCGGATGTTTTGTGCTGTTCGGAATTAACGGCCGCTATCGCTGAACACTAATTCGAAATCATATTAGCTGACAATTACATGTTTTTTCTATGGCATCGCGATATTCCTGCCATAACTCGTTTTTTGTTTGTTTCTTTATTGCCAATAAATTAATGTAAATTATAAAAAGTGAATTAAATATGATATATGCCCATTTGCAAAGTATCGATATTGAGTATCGATTATACGAGGGTAGTTTGTATACGTAAAATATATTTAGCCTATTTTCTGTAAAGTTCGAGATATCCCCTGTTTTTAAGGTTTAATTTCAAGCTTTAAACAAGTGTTTTCCACTCCCAGACTAAGCATAAAGTAAAATTTTGAGTTTAGAAAAGCCCCGTGAAAATATGTCGAGGGTCGCGCAGCAACCCGAGACAAATTTTCTAGGCTTTTCTAAACTCGAAATTTTACTTCAGGCGCCACGCTTAAAAACACTGATTTACAGCGAAGTTAAAAAAACACAGCGATTATAGACAACCCAATATACGTTCGTTATTGGGTTGCCTATATTTACTTTACTTAAAATCTGTGTTTTAAATGCGTGGCGCATGAAGTGAAATTTCGAGTTTAGAAAAGCCCAGAAAATTTGTCCCGGTGCTTTTCTAAGCTCGAAATTTTGCTTCATGCTTAGTCTGGGAGTGAAAAACACTTGTTTAAAGCTTCAAATTGAACTTAAACAAACAGGGGATGTCTCAAGATTTACAGAAAATAGGCTGAATTTACGAGGGTAATTTGTATACGTATAAATATACGTATTTGAAATTCAGCCTATTTTCTGTAAATCTTGAGGTACCCCTGTTTTTTTAAGTTCAATTTGAAGCTTTAAACAAGTGTTTTTCACTCCCAAACTAAGCATGAAATAAAATTCCGAGTGTAGAAAAGCCCCATGAAAAGCCCCGCGACAAATTTTCTGGGCTTTTCTAAACTCGAAATTTTACTTCATTCGCCACACGTATAAAACACTAAAATATTGTGAAATTTACTTCATGCGCCACGCGTATGTAACACAGATTTTAGGTGAAGTAAATATAGGCAACCCAATAACTCTAACGTATATTGGGTTGCCTATAAACACTGTGTGTTTTTTTAACTTCACTGTAAATCAGTGTTTTTAAGTGTGGCGCATGAAGTAAAATTTCGAATTTAGAAAAGTCCAGAAAATTTGTCACGGGTCGAAATTTTACTTCATGCTTAGTCTGGGAGTGGAAAACACTCGTTTAAAGCTTCAAATTGAACTCTTTTCAAAAACAACGAATGTCAGAAAGTGGAGAGCTTATGGATGTTTACCTAAAAGAAAAATTCCCTGTTTAATAGAAACAACAGTCATAACTAAAAAATAGTATGTTAGACGAACAAAGTTAAAGTGTTTTATTTCATTAAATTGCTTTTATTTTTACTCCAGAAATTATTAAATTGTAGTAAATAAGAGTTGGCAGTACCTTAAAGTTTATTATAAATTAGGGCTGTGAATTAGAATTTACAAAATAGTCAAATATTTTTATAAGTAATCTATTTCAATTACTTAGTGTTAAAAAGTATGTCAAACTACTAGTAACACTAAATATTTTTATAATTTAATTGATTTGTTAATAATTGAACGTTTTCAAAATGTATATTTAAATATTAGAGTTCTCAGCTTTATTATAATCCGTTTTGTATGAACAACTATTTTGCCAATCAATGCCAGCTTATAAAATTTAGGGTTAAGCCAGCCCGGTTTTGTAATTTTAGTTGATATTGCTTAAACATTGGAAATTCAAATCATATTCCAAAAACAATAAATATGCCTAAAGTACTCATGGATAGCAATATTATGAAGAATTAAATGTGGAAATACATTATGTTGCTAATGCTATTTCCAAACCGAAGTATGTCTTTTATCTGAGATAATTTTTATATTACTAATATCGTATGTTCAATAAAAAAAAACCTCTAGCGTGCTATGGTTTTATCTTTTTTTAAATTTATGTTGGCTACACGCCTTAGGAATTGTATGGGTTCGATTAATTAATTTTCATTAAGTAATAGCTTCAATAGTCTATTTTGGTGTGACGTTTTTGCATACACAGATTTGTAATGTATAAATTTTGTATATGTAAAACAAAAAATATTGTATTGTATTGTATTATTGTAAACGTCAGACATAATAATTATAATGTATAATTTTACAGTTGCCAACCTACAATATATTCCAAAGCTCTCTAGAGGTTTTATTTAATTGAACATACGGTATAATTTAATAGTGGGAAATAATATTCAGTTACTGTTAATGATGAAGTCCCCATATTTAAATTCAGCACGCATTTTTGACGTAAGCGATCTCTACTCCAAAATCTTCGATTCTGTCGATCCTTCTTACCGTATACTCAACCGTCCTTGACCAAACACAAACTAAATGACGCAGCTTGCTCAAAATTTGACAGAAGTCTATTGACAGATGGCAGTTGACATGAGCAGTGTCACTGACTTATCAAACTACCCTCGTATCGTATAGAAAACTATAATATCGATGATTTAAGAAACCAGATATTTTACATTCAATATTTATAATAATTTAATACTGTAAAGTGTTTTTAAAGGCTGTCACGTAATGAATATATTATCGCTAACAAAAATATCGAAACTAGTGAACATGTAGTCAGTATAGTCAAGGTTGTAATCTGTAGTTTCGTAGATCAGAAAAATGTTATTTGAATGTATTAAAAACACGTTACGTGCTCTATACAAGTTTTGTTAATATTGATAAACATAAATTTAACTGCTCCCGCTAACAAAAATATCAAACTAGTCAACATGTAGTCAGTATAGTCAAGGTTGTCAGCACAGTCAGAAAGACTACATTCTGACTTATAGTCAAACAGCTGTCTATATTATTATTATTAGTCAGTAGTATTATCAGTATAGCTTTAACAAAATTAATGAAGACCATAAATCAAGATAAGAATGGACGGAAATGGTTATAATTGTGTAATGTTTTGAAGATTCGAAAAGAGTTATTAAATTTTAAAAAATTAATAAAATCAGCGGAGAATTACCAAACAATTTTAACATTTTCATTGATTACACAAAATGTCCAAAAATTTGTTCTAGATTTATATCGATATTAGGGATATTTAGTTTGTAAACATTACAAATATTGTAACAGTTTGAAAATTTGCAAAGAATTGTTAAATTTTAAAAATCTTATAAAACCAGCGGAAAATAACCAAACAATTATAACATTTTCATTGATTACACAAAATGTCCAAGAATTTATTTTAGATTTTTATCGATATTAGGAATATTTTATTTGTAAACATTAGAAATATTGTAAAATTTTAAAAGTTCGAAAAAAATTAGTAAATTTTAAAAAACTAATAATTATTATTTCTATAATTACTATATATACACGCACAATTACGTCGATTAGCTGTTATATTTGATTTTTATATATATTTTTTTTAATTAATTATATTACGTTGTAATTTAATGTACAAATGGTGTTTACCGTAAATAAATTTACTTTACTTTACTTTACTTAAAATCAGCGGAAAATTATCAAACAATTGTAACATTTTTGTTGATTACACAAAATGTTCAAGAATTTATTTTAGATTTTTATCGATATCAGGAATATTTTATTTGTAAACATTACAAATATTGTAAAATTTTGAAAATTCGCAAAGAATTGGTGAATTTTAAAAAAATTATAAAATCATCGGAAAATTGCCAAATAATTTTAACATTTTCATTGATTACACAAAATGTCCAAGATTTTATTTTAAATTTTTATCTTCAATAGGAATATTTTATTTGCAAACATTACAAATATTGTAAAATTTTGAAAATCACAAAGAATTGGTAAATTTTAAAAAATTTATAAAATCAGCGGAAAATTACCAAATAATTTTACCATTTTTATTGATTACACAAAATGTCAAAACATTTATTTTAGATTATTTTGATATTAAAAATATTTTATTTACAAACATTACAAATATTGTAAAATTTTGAAAATGCACAAAGAATTGTTAAAATTTAAAAAACCAATAAAATCAACGGAAAATATCCAAACAATTTGAACACTCATTTATTACACAAAATGTCCAAAAATTTGTTTTACATTTTTATCAATATTAGGAATACTTTATTTGTAAAAATTACACCGGGGTGGCAGCGTATCTTCAAACTGCAGAGACGGGCGGTCCGCATCCTTGCTCATGCTGCTTACAGAGTAGACACAAAACCTCTATTCGTAAACATGAACATTCCAACCCTTCCATCCCTCTACATATATCAATGTTTAATTCATATAAAGAAAAATATCAGTGAATATCGCCAAATAAATGTTATTCATAACCATCAAACTAGGCAAGAAAACAATATCCATATAGACATGATGCGCTTAACTAAATCTCACACGGAGCTAGATATTGAGGACCAAATTTTTTCAATAATATCCCCGACGTTATTAAAGAATTGCCAATAAAAACATTTAAAGTTTGTATAGAACGATTTTATTGCAGAAAACCCATTTTTATTTTAGCTTTGATGATTTTCTCAATGAATCTAATTTAAGCTCAATTCTAAAAGCTATCCAATATCTAATGAAGTTTTTTGTTTTTCAGAACATGACTACCTCATTTTAATGTGTTTTTAATGTTGTTTCTAATATCCTGTATACAAAACAGTTGCCCAATTTTAATATTGTTATTAACACAAAATATTAATGTTCATGTACATGTAAGCATATCATTTCTGTGAGTGTTATATGTTCAGCGGGTTTCTTTAAGTGCTTCCTCTTCACTCATTGTATAGTTATACTTATAGTACGTTTAGACTTCTATATTATACCGAGTGTCTGGGATAAGGGGCGAACATAGGAATTTAACATGTAAAATTAAATATGTGTAATTATTAGCTTCCCTATTAATTTTAGAGAAAAATCGTAAAGGAATATTTTTTAGAGTATTAAAAACTGTATTAAATTTATCTATTTAAGTTACGTTTGTACCAGAATCCACCTCAAAAATTATAAAAATAAGTTGAACAATGTACCATTTAAGCAAATACCCTTGCCATGAGTTTGACAAATGTCATGTATAGTGAAAATAATTTTGCTAGTCAGATATCAATTCACGCATTATAATTGTTATGAATAATAATCTGAGTTATTCCAATGAAGAGAGGGTATTCATTATAAAAACATTTTACAGTGGCGTCAGTTTACGCAGAGTTCGTGACTTATTTTCGGTTAAATTTAACAATCGACGAATTCCGTCTGTATCAACAATTACCAAGTTTTTGAAAAAGTTTGAAAATACAGCAAGTGGAGCGGCAGATGATTCAAAAGGTATTTTATTAGTCCAATTTCAACAAATATTATTTCAAAAACATTAACCTTACATGCAAACGGAACAGAAGATGCAACAATGAATTGGAAGAAAGAGTTTTGGGTTTGATAAATGCTGAACCAATAACTAGGATACGATGTATTGCTTGTGAGTGCAACGTGTCTAAATTCTCTGTACATAAGATTCTGAAGAAGCATGGATATCATCCCTACAAACATCAATGTCATCAGGAGATACTACTAGTGGATGAAGAAAGCAGGCGTGTATTCTGTGAAATAATGCAGGATCGATCAAACACAGACCGAAACTTTTTGCAATCTGTCTGTTTTACTGATGAATGCACGTTCACTCTTAATAACGAGCCCAACACACAGAACACGCGATACTGGACCCATGAAAATTCACGGATACATTTACAAACTAGAGCCCAGTTCCCGCAAAAAATAAATATTTGGGCTAGTATTTTTAAGAATAATATTATTGGGCCATTTAAAATTTATGGAAATTTAAATTCGAATTCTTATTTAGACCTTTTAATCGACCAGGTTGGCCCTGCGTTAGAAGTTGCACGTGAAAATCAGGAGATATGGTATCAGTATGATGGATGTCCGGCCCATTATGGTTTAAATGTTAGGGAACCTTTAAATGCTAATTTTCCCAATTGTTGAATTGGTCGCGGTGGCACTATCAACTGGCCACCAAGATCTCCTGATTTAACACCATGCGATTTCTTTTTATGGGGTCATCTGAAAACAATATTTATAAAAAAACGCCATCCAAATATTGAATCTTTGTGGGAAGCAATTTTTGTGGATTGCAGATTAATTACAGATAGGCAGTTGGCTAATGTAAGGCAGGCATTTTATAACAGATTGGGTTATTGTTTACACCAGATTGGAGAACTTTATGAGTACTTCCTCTAACATTTCCCATTGGGCGTAGATACAGTAAAATAAAAATTTAAAAAAAAATAAATCACGAACTATTTGTAATCTGACACCACTATAAATTATCTTGATGAATAAATTATCTTTCTTCCACTAATTACGTGTAATTATTATGATTTATCCCAAACGATAAGCATGCATTAATTATTTTTCATCATTTAAATTTCTTTGGTAGCATTTTGATAATATGGATTCTCGTACAAACGTAAATTAAATCGAAACATTTAATAGAGTTTTTAATACTCTAAAAAATATTTTTTTGCGATTTTTCTCTGAAATCGGTAGAAGAGCTAATAATTACACATTTAATTTTACATGTTAAATTCCTATGTTCGCCCCTTATCCCAGACACTCGGTATATATATATATATATATATATATATATATATATATATATATATATGTCCAATTTTAATATTGTTACTAGCAAAAATCAATTACTTTAAAAATAGGATATTCACGAAAACAACCTAGTTAAACAAAAATCTACGAAATTTATAATAGCTATTAGAGTTTTGAAAATCAATGGAATATCTTTTCAAATTCCCTTTGTATTTGAATTTACTTATTTTATTACTGTTTTTTATATTACGGCAAAACCAATACAATCAAAACCACATAAAAATTACAAATAACAACCAAATTCTTTGAATTTCATAAAAAAACTTTGGTATTTAGGAAATATACTAATATCTTGAAAATTCATTAAAGTATCAAGTTTTGTTTAACATTAATGAACATCTTGGAGATTTATGAATTATTTCTACATTTCTAATTTTAATAAAAATTTAGGAATTTTACGAAAAGCGTCAAGATTTAAAAATGAGCAAAAAACTTCGTTTTTCTTGATTTTCTGAAATTAATAGTCAAGTGTCGACATTTTTAAAGTTAACAAAAATCTGCGTAATTTAGAATAGCAATCAGCTTTGTAAATTTTCAAATAGCATTCTATGAGTATCAGATAAAAAAAGTTATTTAAAAAAAAGTATTTTACACAATTTGCAAAGCACTCAAAATAAATGTAAAATAGAGTGAGTGTTAAGGCAGGGATGCCCACACTCTCACCCAAAACCCACACTCGTCCGCATATAGAATCATTACCCAGTTTAATCGTATTTGGATAAAGATGCAGGACAACAAGGGGGTAGTGGAGGCGGCGGCAAAGGGTGGAGGGCCTGCGGCCAGGACCACTTACTAAGCTCGGACCCCGTCTAAGTAGCAGATGTGTCAATTTCATTTCAATCAGAGGATAATAGAGGCCGTAATGGAATCAGTTCTTGCTCTATTTGCCAACACTTGAACGACCGATCCCTTTTAACTCGCCTCGCTATGCCCCCGGGGATACGTGGGACGCGATCCTATTCCTATAAACCAACCAACCCCATCATCTCTCTATCTGTAGTATGTTGTATATGCATGTACACACCTTATACGATTGCGAAAGAAAAAACTTGCTAGCACAATACGTTACAACACTTTGATGATATTGCATGTTGGGGGAAAGTTTTTCAGATACGCGTTTTTCACTGAAAGCTTTGTGGTCAATAATGGTTTTTTTCCTAGTTGGGGGAAAGAAAATATGTTCTTTATAAAGAGTTTTTATGTTAGATATCAACACTATATTAAAAACAACTTTCAATACAATGTAACACTTACCTGCAAAGAAAACGGCCCACCCATTATTTGTGTTTTATTTTTTTATAAAAGCATTATTCTTGCAATACTGCGAATAAAACTTTAGCTATTTTACGATAAAATAGACTATCAGGGTATAGAAAAAAACAACATATGGTACGTATCAGTTTATTTAATGAGCAATAATCATCACAAACAAAATTTACATCTATTCTGTCCATTCGACATTATGCATAAAGTATCAAGATGTCTACGTTCTTCCACTGTTTTTGCATTTTTGTTTTGATTAGGGTTGTTAAATAAACGTTTTTTTTCGTTTTAATTAAAACAAACAGTGTTTTTTAACAAAACGTGTTTTTTTCATTGAAACAGCGTTTGAAACATTAACAATTAAAAATATGTTTAAAATATGTCGAAAACACGTTTAAAACATGTTTAAAACAGAACATACAACGCATTTTTTCTTTTGAGTATACATATCTCGATAATTACAGCGTTTTTTTTTTAAATTTGCGGGAATTCGTTGTTTCAAAGCGGTTAATTTGAGGCATTTAACGAGTGTTTTCCACTCCCAGACTAAGCATGAAGTAAAATTTTGAGTTTAGAAAAGCCTAAGAATTTGGATTGGCTGCGTAGCGAAGCGGAGCGGCCAATCCAAATTAGGCTTTTCCAAACTCGCAATTTTACTTCATGCGCCACGCCTAAAAGCAGTGATTTACAGTGAAGTTAAAAAAAACACACACATACAACAACGATTATAGGCAACTTAATATACGTTAGAGTTATTGGGTTGCCCATAATCACTGTTTTAGACAATATGTTTAGAGCAGAATTTGGCTCACGTTTTATTCACATCTACATATTAAATTGCTCAAACCGTATATTTTAAACTTTACGATATTTCAGTGTTTTAAACGGGTGGCGAATGAAGTAAAATTTCGAGTATAGAAAAGCTTTATTTGGATTGGCCGCTCCGCTTCGCTACGCGGCCAATCCAAATTTTCAGGCTTTTCTAAACTCGAAATTTTACTTCATGCTTAGTCTGGGAGTGGAAAACCCCCGTTTAAAGATTCAAATTGATATCTTAAAAAAAAAATAACAATATAATTCCCGGATAGCTGTAGACCTAATCTCCGGCGTCATGATTGGCCTTAGCAGCGGAAATAGATGACGTAAAACCCAAAATAAAAAAATTAAAAAAAAAACAAATGTCGTAAAATTTACAATGAATGCATATGTATATCTAAAGAAAAATTCCCTGTATTAAAAAATCACATTTATGCACACACAGTTGTGATTATTTATTGTAATAAAATGTTATGTTTAATAATGTAATTTGGAATATCTTTAACAATTTTGCTAAAATTTAAAAATGTAAACAAAAAATGTTAATGAAGTAGTATAAAAAGCTTTTAGACATGCAGTATTTGCAAATTTATGATAATAAAAAAACGTTTTAAACAAATTTAACGTTTAAAATGTGTTTTAAACAAATTTAAGATTTAAAACATGTTTAAGACAAAACCGTTTAAAACACGACGGCTGCTTTTAAACATTTTTAAAACACTGCATGTTTAAAACAAAACCGTTTAAAACACGAAGGCTGTTTTCAACATAAAATACTGTTTTAACTGTTGTTTTAAAACAAAGCGTTTTAAATATAACAACCCTAGGTTTGATCTTTAGTGAATGTGTGAATGAATCGACTGAAGGTCCATATGTAATCATGGTTTTAAGTGCTGTAGATTGAGCAAAAGCTGTAGCTCTTTTTCAGTGCCGTGGCGAGCTGGTGCAAACATTTTTCTTATTTTTTGTTATTTTTCCCATATACAATACAAAAGAAGAGTATTGTTTTTGTAAATAAATTCAAATAGAAAAATGTAGTTAAAATGATTGTCAACTGGCGTTAATAACGGCTGACACCGACTTATATCTAAATGTCTCGATAAACGTCAAAAGTGACATACCAAACGCAAGAAGTGACACGTAAACTGTCAAAAATAATCGAACATTTAAATCGAAAATGGTGTTAAAATGTCAGTAGTGACAAGTCGTGTTAAAAAGGTGAGAGCATTTTATGCAAAAAAGTTTCAGAGATATCAAAATTCTCCAAAATGGAAAAATGCGAAAAGTGTTGAAAATCGTCGAAACAATTAAAGACATTTATTTATTAACTGCCATATGTAATTTTTCTCATTATGAAATCATGATACTTTAATCGACTGTCTGAATTTAAAGCACTCATCGAAAATGTTCTTAAATTTTCGTCAGAAGTGTCAAATATTTCCATTTTTTTTTACATAATATGTGAATAATTAAAGGTAAACTAAAAAAAATGAAGCATATTTTTATTTTTATTTTAAATATTACACCACTGTCACAATAAACGGTCCACATGTTACGGTAAATGGACGTTGACTAGCAATAGTTTTCCGGTAAACTTATATACACGCGTCCATACGAAATTCATACATACAAACACACACATTATATCGTATGTTCAATAAAATAAAACCTCTAGACTTCCACGAAATATATTGTAGGTTGGCAACTCTGAAATTATAGATTATAATTATTATGCCTGACGTTTTATATGACAATTCGTAAAGCGTGTAGCCAACTTAAATTTGAAAAATGATTAAATCATGGCACTCTAGAGGTTTGTTTTATAGAACATACGATACATACAGAGAGTTTTATGTAACACCAAACATTTTCATAACGAGAAATTTTCTTTTTAATATTCATAACCATACCTTGTATATTTGCCGGTGCTAGGTTTATTAAAAGAATTTAATTTGAAGCTGTAAACGAGTGTTTACCACTCCCAGGCTAAGCATGAAGTAAAATTTCGAGTTTAGAAAAGCCTGAAAATTTGGTTTGGTCGCGTAGCGCGAAGCGCGGAGCGGCCAAACCAAATTTTCAGGCTTTTCTAAACTCGAAATTTTACTTCATGCGCCACCGGTACAAAACACTGATGCAATGTAAAGTTTAGCAGTTTGTTTTAAACTTCATAATATGCCAGAGTATTGTACCGGTGGCGCATGAAGTAAAATTTCAAGTTTAGAAAAGCCTGAAAATTTGGTTTGGCCGCTCCGCGCTTCGCGCTACGCGACCCAACCAAATTTTCAGGCTTTTCTAAACTCGAAATTTTACTTCATGCTTAGTCTGGGAGTTGAAGACACTCATTTCAAGTTTCAAATTGATTTTTTTTAACAACGAGTATCCAAAGATTTACGATGTATACGGTGTAATTTGGATATGTATACTTAAAGAAAATCTCCGTGTGTACAAGTTAATGGTCATATAGGCAACCTAATTTACACATAGCTTAAAAAATAAAGGTATCAAATTGTATTGGATGAACATGTTCGGTGTTATATAAAACTCTCTGTATACTTTTAATCGAGGTGGCTGATAGTTGTTGAAAGTTCATATTCATTACTATAAGTAAAACACTTTGTTTATAACTTTCAAAAATTGTTTATTTTGTATTTACAACAAATGTTTCGCCACACTGTGGCTTCTTCAGGTGAAGAACAAGTGATTAACTTAACCTAATTACAACGTATATATAGGGCTAGCTGATAAGTAAGAGGGGTGGGGGTTACAGTTTTAAATTGAGCAATGGGGAGTTATTAATATCTGTCTGATCGTTTAGTAATTGATCGCTGAATTTTCTTTTGTTTATTTCGGTGCTTTCCAGGATGTTTAATTTTCTTCCTTTCTTCTCGATGTGTAGTATTTGGAAGTCTTCGTTGAAGTTGTGGCCTTCAGCTAGCAAGTGGTTGGACTAAGTCGAGTTGTTTTTCTTTTTCTCGAACAATATTAAACAAAATTTTGAAAACTAGATTTGTATCTTTATCAAAGCATCCACTTTAAAGTTTCGAACGAGCGTTTCCACTCCCAGACTAAGCATGATGTAAAATTTCGAGTTTAGAAAAGCCCAGTGAAAATTTGTCGAGGGTCGAGCAGCGACCCGAGACAAATTTTCTGGGCTTTTCTAAACTCGAAATTTTACGTTATGCGCCACGCGCATAAAACAGTGAATTAACGAGAAATTTAAAAACACACAAAAAACATTTTTCATGTTATTCCTCACAATTAATTCGAATTATTTTTGACGATTCAAGTCCGTTTGTAAGTATTCGAATCCTTTTACAAGGATTCGAATCCTTTTATAAGGATTCGAGTCACTCACATTTAGACTCGAATACGACCTCTCTTAAAAAAATGTAACGAATCCGGATCACGAATCCAGTTGAACTAAAGTATTCGAATGCCTTTTTTTGAACTCTCTAAAAGGATGTGAATCTAGGATTCGAATCCTGAAGGATTCGAATCCTGCCCAGCTCTGGTCGCTATCTATACAAGGTACAACGACTCATCTTCGGCATGCCTGGATGACCGTTTACTTTTTTTAAAACTTTATTTAAAGTTGGCAGTTCATTTTTAGAGCAGAAACTATGCACGGATCTCTTCACTGCGTCATCAAAACTTGTAATTATGTCCTCCAAGCTGTTTAGGGCTACAAATCTCTCCGGATTTCTTATATTGGCTAATGGTACGATATACAGTGGAATTTACAACTCTTAAAAATTAAACATTTTATTATTTGATGCATATTCTTATGCTATTTGATATCTCACTTACTGCACCAACAATGTCTGATACAACAACGGTCATTTTCATATGTGAATCATTTGTTATCATCTGCTCATACATATTTATTATGCACTGTTTTTTCAAACAGATATAAATGACCGAAATACATCTTCTTACGCTTTTTTTGGAGGTGAAGGTGATATTATCACCGAGCTGGTATTGGGTCCATAATCCATCACAACAATATAAACAAAACTAACTTTTAACTATGCTAAAGAAACACCGCACAAAAGGATATTACGAAACAGACAAAGTTGCAACTCGGTAACGCTTTGAATTAAGGTTATCTCAGCTGTCGCGTCTAATAATGACGTAATTAGCATAGTGTAAAATGGGCGCGCTCTCGGCCAATCAGAGTTGTAGGTTTTGGCGCGTGAAATTTAAAACGCTCCTCCTAGTTATTAAACAGATTATAGATTGGTTAAATCGTATACTGTGGGACCTCTCCAAAACAAAATCGTAGGTGTGCCACTGAAGAAATTGTATTAATTATGGGAAAACCAGCGGCGGCTCGCAGCCTAACTTCAGGGTAGGCCAGAGACCCAAAGTAATATGTATCCGTTATTGAAAGGTGACATTGTTGTGCAATTCCTTGTATTTATAAAGCGCGATTGTAACCTCAAATTTTGTGTGCCTTGGCGCTGTGGCCTGCCCTGAAGTTAGGCTGCGAGCCGCCGCTGGGGAAAACTACTATCACAGACCCAGTTACTTATTTTCCCAAAGCGCTATCTTGACCACACTATCATTTTGACGCGTATGATTGACATTACCTACACATGCACGTAATAGCTTTAACATGTATATTGCATGCTGACAGCTAAACAGCTGATTGATTACCGCACAACCAAATGACATTTCTTTGATGTATATTGATCAAGTAGTAATTTAGTTTTCATCAATGTCATGTTACTATCAAAAATTATTGACTAAATAAGTTGTTATTTCATGCTCATTGTTTATTTTGTTAGGGCGTAGATAAAGTATCGTACGTTTCTCGAGTGGTATGGCAATTACATACTCGCGGAATACTGTACTTGCCGCTGCGCGGCTGTTGCGCAACACATCCGCTCATATGCAATATGCTGCATACCACTCTCGTGACGTAATATATTATTATCACTAGTCATAGTAATATAAAAAAAATCTATAAAAAAAAGGAAATCAATTCTCCATTAGATTATTTCGTGATTTAGTCAGAAAGCGGTCGTGGAAAAGCCCTCGTGTAAATAGCGGAGACCGCAAAGTGTTCTGAGCCATCATAATAACATTAAATCCGGGGCACTTTAAACAACGTGCAAAGTAATCCCTCAAAGAAACATTCCATCATTCTCGCATTACGTTTCCCTTTGATGCAATAAAGAACTCCAGTGGAAAAGGAGAACCGGAAAAGCGGGCGAAGCCGCGAAGGGTTAGGCTTTCGGTCATTTATATTATGCACGAGAAAAGGGAAGGGCCACGGAAAATCCCTGTTACGGTTAACCACCTCCGAGGATGATGTATGATGATTTATTATTAATTGAGAATAAGTTGCACCCGCTTTCAATTTGTCACACGGTTTAAATTAATGTGTGCAATATTATACGGGCTTATTCTTTTGAGTATATTTATCCCGATGCATGCTCGGTAATTGTTAACTGGTTACAATCGCAATTTAAATATCTCCGATGGATTTTCAAAAATATCAACAGTTTTATTGGAAATCGTTGAAGAGATATTTACAACTTTACTTTAAATGAGTGGTTTATACACGTGGCGCATGAAGTAAAATTACGAGTTTAGAAAAGCCCCGTGAAAAATTGTCTCGGGTCGCTGCGCGACCCCTGACAAATTTTCTACGCGGAGCTTTTCTTAACTCGAAATTTTACTTCATGCTTAGTCTGGGAGTGGAAGACACACGTTAGTTGCAAATATGTACTTGTAGTTGTGACATATTTGAAACTAACGTGTGTCTTCCACTCCCAGACTAAGCATGAAGGAAAATTTCGAGTTTAGAATATTTGTCTCGCGCAACGACCCGAGACAAATTTTCACGGGGCTTTTCTAAACTCGAAATTTTACTTCATGCGCCACGCGTATAAACCATTGATTTAAAGTGAAGTTAAAACTATATACTGCTGAGATGTGATAGATATTTACTAAGATATAGATAAGATATATTTAATTTGTGAATATTTTGTAAATGTGATAATGATAATGAAACTAGAACAAATTTAGTTTGAAACAGTTTTCCATATTCCTAATATTTAGCTTTGGTTTTCAATACTACTTTTACTTCACGATTTGTCTAATTGTTTATAATTATTTAAAATGTTTCAAGTGGTAAATACATATGAGTATATGAGTAAATAAAATAATTTAATTTAGTTTAATTTAGTTCGATAGCTATTTGTATGATTATTAATTATACAATAAATGATAATTTAATTATTATTAAATTATTTCATTCTTCAATTCTACATAATTATAATAGTTACCTTCCTCCTTCCAAAAAAATACATTTTCCTGCAAATGTGTATCACCTGTGCTTCATTTTCCATCACACATCACAATTTCGAGCACTCAATTAAAACCGCACTGTTGATAAACTCATAATAATTATTATAACTCAAAAAATTATCGCACTACTTCGATATTTCCAAAATTGTGGAGTCCCGATGTGCACCGTATAAATAATTGATCTCAACTAAGGATAAAATTTTATACACAAACAGACGCGTTTTTGGGCCCGCCGTGGCCGAGCGGTTGAGCCGCCGGTTTCGCCAATCGGTCACGGAGGTGATCTGGGTTCGATTCCCAGCGGAGGCGAGTAATTTTTCTAACGAAAAATACTCGTCTCCAGTTCCATGGTTGTGTGTGAATGTGTTGTGACGTCCAAATATATAGTTGTATGTTATACTTAATAATAAGTTAATTAACAAATGTATACAAAATAACAATTGATGATGGCTAATAGTCCAGTAACTAAGGCCAGGCAAAAGCCAAAAAAAAGCATCACCTCGATTTTATCAGCATTTCAATTTTCGCTCTCAATTCGAATTCGGGCGAACATTTTTTGCGACCTCCATATATAAACAATAGGAAAAGAATATTTTCGTTTAAAACGGGTTTAAGTGTGTGAGTGTGTTTGTTCCAAGATGAAAAATTATTTAAATTAACGGATTTTTGTTGTTAATTTGTTTGTTTTAATAGGTACATGGAAGTAGGAAATTAGTTAAATTAGGCAATTGTGCAATTGGTTGTTGTACAAAATAAAAATAAATACTAACCTTAACGTAACAATAATTTTTGTTCAGCATTCGGTGTTTCTTATTCGTCATTGTATGTGAATGGATTAGTATCAATTTACATGTTAGTATATTATAACTATTGCTGTTTTTTTCCTGTTATGAAATGTTGCAACACAAAAATGTCATTGTATAATTCAATATCTGCCGGGGTATTAGCCCTGGCAGTAGTAGTTTAAAAAATGATTGAATAATCTGTGTAAGACAAAATTTAGTATGTAGTAAATGTCGTACAGAATCGTATTTTTAATATTTTTTCTAACCTAATTAGTTTTTGTCAAACCTGACTGTGATCTAACTTAACTTGACTGCCATTTAATCAAATATAATTAAGAATATGAATTTGTGTTCAGTATGGGCATTAGATGGCGTTTACAGTTTCGAACATATGTAAATATAATTATTTTTCATCTAACCTAAGCAACGTAATCAATAACAATGTACGCTCTGTAGTTGCAATGTAATAGTAGACAATTGTTTTGAGGAGAAGCGAGCGGAGCGCAGAACGATTCCTATTATTGTCAAAAACTGGTATTATAAAGGGTGTCCCAAAAGTAACTGACATTTTAGCGTAGAAATATTTACATACTGTCGTTAGTAAACATTGAGGTTAAGTTATGGAAAAGCACACAAAGCACACCATCGAACAACAGGTAGAAATTGTAAAATTTCATTGTTTTGTGTTGTAGGCGTTCACTTTGTGGTACATCTTGAATACACTTGTAAATTAATTTTTTTTTGACAATGACTACTAGATAGTCAAAAGTATAGTCACAAATTAAGTGCAAAATATATATTTAATCAATAAATTTGAGTCAAGCAGTTCAGTTAAAAACAAAAAAATCAGTGGCCGTCCTCGTTTAAATGAAATCATAGCCAGTGTTAGTGAAAGTGTCGAGGAATTAAAACCACAATATCATGCAAGTCGTCGGGCATTCGCAAATTGGGTTTTGAAAAAACAACAAGCTAATGGTGAGTTTTCGAAATAAATCATCTTTAGTGATGAAGCGCATTTTCATCTTACTGGCTATGTTAATAAACAAAATTGCTGAATTCATGTCCCCTGAAAATCCAAAAGTAAAAAGAACTTCCTATACAAGGCCGTAGCTAAAACAACAAATCGGGGGGTGGGGGTTTACTGGTAAAAATATTGTTTTCGCTTTTTCAGGGCCGCTTTTACCTATTAACATTTGGTTTGAACCCCCATACCCTCCCCTCTGGCTACGGCCTTGTCTCTATATATCCTCGATGGGTTACGGATTTTGCTCTAAGGATTGGAACTTACTTACTGTCAATAGAATGCGATATCGTGAGATGATTTTAAACTTTTTATTGCCTAAAATTAATGGTATGAATGTTGAAGAAATATGGTTTCAACAAGACGGTGCGACACGACATACTGCCAATAGAACCAAGTAGTTATTACAAGAAACAATTAATGGTCGTATTATCTCTAAGCGAGGTAATGTGTATTGGCCACTAAGGTCATGTGACTTGACTCTTTCTGTAGGGTTATCATAAGGATATAGTATACAGCAATAGACCACAAACAACTGAGGACCTCAAAGATGAAATTCGACACAACATTGCGATAATTTCCTAGCAGTTATGTAAAAATGTTGTAAAAAATGTGATTAAAAGAGTAAATAAGTGCTCGAACAGCAGATGCGGTAATTTATCAGATGTTTTGTATCACGCATAACCTCCATGTCTCTACTTTCTAAATCAATAAATATATTATCAGTTATCAAATATAAAATGTGTTTTATTAAAAATCAGTTACTTTTGGGACACCCTTTACTTACTGTTCGAGACGCTAATGACGTTTTTTGCACGACTGGTTAAGACGGACCACATTTCTTCGCAATTATTATGAATTTGTCACTGCCTTTATGTCAAATTTGATTTCTTAAATCCTACTAAAATTCTGATGTTAATTCTAATTAAGTTGTTTTTGCCAGTCGCTATGAATGGTAAGTACAATTGAGTCTTTACTGAATGGTAAGTTAAACTTAAATTTTATTTACCTATTCATTATTCATAGCATCTTAGTAAGCACAACCTACCGTTATGAAAACAGACAAGGTAAGTACTGAAAATGGTTGATCGTGTAAAAAATATCATAAAGCATCATAAATGTATAATAAAATTAAAATCAAAAAAGTCTCAATAAAAGCAAAACCTAATATGTTTGTGTTTATTCCAGATCGGCTTAACGTGCGTCCCTGTTTGACGTTTACAAGACAAACAAACATAAATCCAGTGGCGATGGCAAAGTGGCAGTGATGGTGTTATTAAAAATAGCACATTAATCTCGGCGGTGCGAGTCGACGGCATTCTCGAGTTAAGAATCTGTTTTTACACCCCGAAATATGTACCTAATTTATCTTAACAAATTGGTTCCAGCCTCGCCCTCCTACAACATCTAATAACATCCTGCTAGACACGGAATTGTGAATACCGAGGGCTCACTAATTTTACGTCTCACTGGTGTGTCGTCTATGCCAAGAATGCCGGTGAATTAATTGATTTGCCCTCCAGATGCACGATATTAATAACATTAATAAATTATAATGGAATTTGTATTAAAATAAATTTGAGAAAAAAAAATATTGGTTCAAAAATCAAATGAACCGTTAAACACGGTACGGAGTATTTCTTGAATAACTTTCTCATTTATCACTTGGTGAAACATTTTAAAATAATATTGAAGGATAAATTAAAACCACTTGGTTTGTTTCACTATTTGTTCCTATTTACTCGACTAGTTTGTCCGGAGATTTTAAGTAATATATACTATATATCGATGTGTTCTCTAGGGATGTTCCGATCCTAAAAAGAAAAAATTGATATTGGGTATCGATTATATCGTATAGCCAAGTATCCATACAGTAGAATATCGTAGTGAAAATTATCGATATTATCGAAAATATCGATAATTTTCGATATTATATATTTTAAATATTTAATTGATGAGGCGGATACATGATGAAACTCCATAATACTATTTGAAATAAAACAACGCAGTTGGGAGGGTTTCACTTTTATTGTTGAACACTGCAACATGTTTCACCACACAGTGGCTTCATCAGGCACACAGTGGCTTCATCAGGCAGATGAAATAATGATTTATTTCAAATTATATATTTTAGATTTAATATTTACAATTGTTTAGTGCTGTAATTTATTTTTTAAAGGCCTTCACCTAAGATTGATAACATTGCAAAGAAAAGTTTATTGACGGTTACAAAATTTTCAATATTCACCTTTTACAAAATAATAATGTTTTATACGCGTTGCGCATGAAGTTAAATTTCGAGTTTAGAAAAGCCACGTGAAAATTTGTCGACAAATTTTCTACACGGGGCTTTTCTAAACTCGAAATTTTACTTCATGCTTAGTCCGGGAGTGGAAAACACTCGTTTTGTCGATTTATAAATTTTCAAGAGATTTTCGATATTTTGTGATATTTTTGGATTTAGACAAATTTCATGAGATCGATATTTTGAGATTTTCATCATTGAAAAACTCACCAATATCTCGAAATATTGAAAATCTCATGACAATTTTATGAATCGACAATAACTGAAAATTTCACGAAAAGCTCGAAGTATCGAAAATCTGATAAAATGTTCATGACGATTTTCGATATTTCGAGATTTTCGTAAACTTTTGAATTTTTGTCGATTTATAAATTTTATTAATATTTTAAATATTTCGAGATTTGCATACGATTTTTGATATTTTATGGAAACAGACATGGTAATCTCATGAAGATTTCATGAACCGACAAAAACTGAAAATTTCACGAAAAGCTCGAAGTATCGAAAATCTAATAAAACATTTTTTAAATTGATGAATATCTGGAAATATTGAAAAACTCACGAATATCTCGAAATATCAAATACTCATGAAAATATTATAATTGAAAAATCGATTAAATATTAAATAAAAATATTTGAAAATTAAAAATCCGGCGAGACAATTTTCAAATGATAAAAATCTGAAAAATAAAACCATGAACACCGAACATTTTCAATGTTCATTTTCGTATGTTCTATTTATCAAACCAAAGCATCCAATACAATTTGACACCTTTATTTTTAGGTTATGTGTAAACTGAGTTGCCTATATGACTATTACAAATTGTAGCCAATCAATCGCAACTAATGCCTCAACTTGTACATACAGGCAGTTTTCCTTTTAAGTATACATGTCCCAATTACAGCGTATATGCCGTAAATCTTTAGATAACCGTTGTTTTTTTTAAAGATTACAATTTGAAACTTAAAATGAGTGTGTTCCACTCCCAGGTTAAGCATGAAGTAAAATTTCGAGTTTAGAAAAGCCTAAAAATTTGGTTTGGTCGCGTAACGCGAAGCGCGGAGCGGCCAAACCAAATTTTCAGGCTTTTCTAAACTCGAAATTTTACTTCATGCGCCACCGATACAGAACACAGACATATTACTAAGTTTTAAACACACCGCTAAGCTTTATATTGAATCAGTGTTTCGTACCGGTGGCGCATGAAGTAAAATTTCGAGTTTAGAAAAGCCTGAAAATTTGGTTTGGCCGCTCCGCGCTTCGCGCTACGCGACCAAACCAAATTTTCAGGCTTTTCTAAACTCGAAATTTTACTTCATGCTTAGTCTGAGAGTGGAAAACACTCGCTTAAAGCTTCAAATTGAATTTATTTAATAAACCGAGCATCGCAAAATGTGCAACGTATGCATATGGATACTTAAAAGAAAAATTCTCGTTATGAAAATGTTCGGTGTTACATAAAACTTTTTGTATATTAAATTTATTAGACTAGTTTTTGATGCTAAAAATGAACTAAGAATTTTCTATAGATTTCTCAAATTATTGCTTATTTAATACAAAATATTTGTTTTAAAGCAATTGTTTAGTATTTTTCTATTTTTAATCTAACAAATTCTGTTTTCTCATAAGAGCGAACATTTTTACACATCTTAATCAATATAATTTATTTCAAAAGTATTTGATCACGGATAAAAGTCGCTTTAATTTGATGTGAACTAAAAAATTGTGCTTAGTACAAACACTCAAAGTTGGATTTTAGTAAATCGATTCATTTTTGTTTGTTTCTTATAAACGTTAAACCTGTTAAAAACATTTCTTGTTTGAGAAAATGATTTGCTTGTGCAGCTAATGAACGTATGTGAATTTTTTTTTTTTTAAATAGCAAATCTCGAGTTTTCATTCACATTCACCACAAACAATAAATCTTTTTGTAAAAAGAGAGCATTTATTATTTTGAACACTTGTACTGAACACAATTTTTAAACTACAATACTGTGCAATAACTTAAATGAAAGCTCAAAAATATGAGTTTCTTGTTTTCTGTAAGGAATTTAAATCGTGCAGGATTTTCCAATGAAAACCTTTAATAAAAAAAATCAAAATAATAGCAATTTTTTTTCGGCATTTGAAATTCGGTATTTGAAATTCGAATTTTTTTTATTAAAGGAATTCATTGGGAAATCCTAAACGATTTTAATTCTTTACAGAAAACAAGAAGTTATATTTTAAGCGCTTATAATAGACATTACTTTTAAGTCACAAAAAAGCTTAAATGAAAGCTCCTTTAATTTCAAATACGCTGTTTTGAGGCATATTACAATATATACAGAGAATGTTTCGTTTATTTGTAAATTTTCAGACATTCGTTGTTTTTCTTATATCTAGATTTCCGAGCTAATTAAATAAGTAACAGACTGAAATTTACAGTCTATCCAATCTTTATAAATTCTGGCCAAAAATAAAAGTGAAAGTTCCGCCGACGCTCACCATAAACTAAACTAAATTTAATCGGCTACCGCGGCGAGCGTAATGTCTTTAAATCCCGTTTTATAGATGTTAAGTGGACGTGTCGGGAGGCTACAGGGTTTAAATATAAATATTAAATCGTAAATGTGTCCGCGGTTCATATCAATGCGACTAACTAGCGGCAGTTTGCTTGTCTTCGCTTCAGAATCGGCAGACGCATCCGGTGGGAAAAAGACTGGTAGCGTATTAAGAACTCGATGACAATGTGATGGAAAGCTCGTTAAGTACGCTTTAATTTTATGGGTATTTATTTAATTGTGTGCGTCCAGGTTTTTCGCTTCAAAAGCTTCTTTAAAATAACAACAGGATGTAAAAGAAAACTATAGCACATACAAAAATCTTAATGAAGTATTTATACACAACTAATATTATGTCTAGACTCCATAGACTCCAATATAACAGAGCTGGGAAGGATTCGAATCTTTTTAAAGGATTTAAAAGAGGTATTCGAAAACTTTTGTAAAAATGGATTCGTGATTCGAATTTATAACATTTTGTTTAAGAGGATTCGTGCTCTAATTCAGGTGTAGGTGATAAGATAAAGTAAATAAATTCTCCTATAACATCCGCCCTTATTACCTGATAACAAATTTGGCCACCTGTGCCATTAAAAAAAATCAAGTTTGCCTTAAGTTTTCAAAATAACTGATGGCAGAATATAAACACTTCTAACTGTATCCCAAATTTCAACGAGCTCTGTTAACTGTTCTAAAAATATTTAGCTGTATCCATACTTTTTAGCGACCCTGTATATATTGTTGCTTAGATATTTTTTGTACAATCCTCCTTGAAGATGACCAATGGTCGAAACTAGTCTGAGAAAATATAAATGAGTGAAACAAACGAAGTGTTTCAATTAAATGTCAGGAATTAGATACGAAAATGTTTCACCACGGGTTACGTGAGAAATTAATTAAACACAAAAGGAATTCAATACTTAAACAATGATTCAAATCCTATAAAAGAATTCGAATCGCCAAAAATAATTCAAAGCCATTGTGAGGTTACACACAATTTATTAACATTAAATCGAACATAAGGACTTTACTTTAAATCAGTGTTTTATACACCTGATTTAAAATACTCTACTTCTCATTATTTATAGTATTTTATTATCAAATAATCAAGTTTGGTTTGATATTATTTAAAGGAAAATTGATACCTAAAATTTAAGAATAAGAATGAAGTAAAATATCGAGTTTGGAAATGCCTAGAGATTTGGATTTGGGCTCGAAAATCAGCATTTAAATGATATTATAAAACTAAGACATAATTTGATGAGGCCAATTAGCCAATTATACATTATCACTGCCTCACATGGTGATAAGCATAAGACAAATTAAAACTTTAAACTTATAGAAGAATAACATTTTAAAATTGATAAATTCGTTGTTTGAACTTTGAAATTCTAAAAGTGAAAAACTTTATAACTTCGACTGGGCTAAACCAATTCAACAACATTTAAGAAATGAACAAATTTGTACAAAATAATAGCAAACTAAGAAGTGTTATTAAAAAGCAGGTAATTCAACTTTCATTGTTCTGAAAAATGGAGTTAAAGAAGTTACTTGTTATAAATATGCAGAATAAAAATATGATTACATTTTTATAGGCTATAGATCAGGTTGTGTTTTACTTAATATGCATCTCATTCAGTGGCGTAGCCAGGGCGGGAGATATGAGGGGTTCAGCTGCCCCCCTCCTCTCAGAAATGTTCATAATGTAAAATATTTGTATGTAAAAGCAAAAACAATGTTTAGAAATTTATTTTGTTATTATTTTCATTTCCATCTATTTTAAAAATAAAACCATTTTGGTACTTGTTTTTAAAGAACTTTCGGAAACTAAATTTAAAGTTATGACACAAAAAACTAAGTCAAATTCCCTGAATGACAATTTGCGCTTGGACCGCGGGCTAGAGACCCCTGCTCTAGTACTAGACCAATGGTTCCTAACATTTTTTTACCAGGGACCACTGCGATTGTTTTATTCATAGCACAGACTACAAGGTTCAAGGATAACAAGCTGTGTTAATCTTGAAATATATTTTAATTCGCGATAGGAATAATCTAGATACGATTACCAAATTAATTCAGTCATTATTATATCGATTATTTACATTAAGGTTTTTTAAACTGCGGGCCGTGAGTCAATAAATAGTCGAATTTAAAAAAACCTAAAAGTTCTCGATAATTATCGATAGGTCGCTAAGTATATTTTATAATTAGTGTTTTATACGCCTGGCGCATGAAGTAAAATTTCAGGTATTTCTAAACTCGAAATTTTACTTCATGCTTATCTAAGGAATGGAAGACACTCGTTAGAATGGTATTGAGGACTTTGATAAAAACATTAGTTGTTTTATTGATTTTATTGAAAATCAATGTTTATTTATCTATTTTAATTATTTCTACGACATTGTATTATTTATCCTGTTTTAAATATTGTAATAGTTTTATTAGTTTTAAATATATACGATTTTCTAGCAATTATGATATTGTGCAAGATTTTGGATAATTTAGACGAATTTTATTAAATTTAAATGTTAAATGTTAAAAATATTGAACGCAAACACTTTTCAAATACCTAGGCTGTTTCCTAGTTAAATTTAGTTTTAATTTTTGCAAATAACATAGCTTATATCTTTAGTTGTGTTTAGTTCAAAGAAATGTTGTCATCAACTTTAAGTTTTTCTAAATTTAATATAAGGTAATTTCAAATTAAAACACTTGTATAGTTTCATGTTGTTGTATTCAGTTTCCTTACACGTGTTTCGGTCAATAATGACCATTCTTATAGGAATTACAAAATTCTAAATTTATTTAATTTTATGTATAAATTATTCACAAAATCGCATAATGATAAAAGAGACATGTTTAGGATATCTTACAAATTTAGAAAAATCTTATATTCGGGATTTATGACTTAACCAGAGGTTTAATCAATGATTAGTGTTTGATTAAAGTTAATCAGTCGGGGTGCAAATGGTGCAAATGAATTTAATATTTTATGGTTAAATATGAATTTGATACTTTTTAATAATTTAAGGTAGGTAAAGTTTGAGAATTATGTAATTGTCATTAAAGTTGAACGACATTAATTCTTTAAACTTTAACACAACATTTATTCATTTCTAATCAATATCTATTAAATTTACCGAAATCGTGCGTTTATATGTTTTTCTTTTAAGATTTTAAAAATAAGACTTAGTTTGATAATGACTAGCTTGTAGTCGAAACTATAGTTACTGAAAAGTAAGATAAAAGTAGTAAAACAAAGTTAAGTGTTTTGTAATGAGTCGATCCTAGGTATTATACAAATTTCTAATTTGTATTTTATTTACGTTGTGTAGTGTATGTAGTAACCCGTTTATTTATTTAACAGATTCGTTGTTTGTGTCAATATGCATTATCGTAAATACTGTGTCTTTCTTTTCTTTTAATGACCAGGAATATGTGTGCACAATAAATAAAACAGGATGTGAGTTAAACGGATGCAAAGTTTATTGATCTCAATTATGACATTTCTAAGTCATTTTTATACCTTAAATTATTTATATTCTCAAAATACTTTATTATTCGTTTGTACTTAGAAGCCATGTCCATTTATGTTAAACTCAAAAAGTATATGACTCTACTTGTGAGAGCAAAATTAAATAACTCCTGCATTTGCATTACGAGATGGGAAACCCACAAAACCATCCCGGAGCTTACCAGACAACCAACTAGCGGGAACACTCCTCCGTTTCGCAAGCAGATCCCGACCTCATCGGTTGATTGTTTTGTGTCATTAACTAGCGGGAACATAACTGCAGTACTAACTTGGGACGACCTCACCCGTTAATTGTGATCAGCAATTAACTAGCGAGAACACCCCTTCGTTTTCCACGCACAGCTTGACCTCACCCTTTAACTGTTTTTTTTGTTGTATAATTTTTCTTTTGTTGTAGATATTAAAGTCATCTTGAAGATTGTTTTACCAGATTTCTATTTCCTCCTTGATTTGGAACTAGTCTTACTTTATGTGATGTTCCCTCAACCGTTCTTCTGCCGAACTGTCTCTTGACTTCATCTGTTTTTCTCTCCGTGCTCTTTTATAACTTATGTTTCCCACCTGATTTTGGAGATTTGACGTCGTTGCCATTCCCAAGATTTCGCGACTCTGTGTTTGTGCTCTTTAAACCTTGAACAAAATTTTCTTTGAATGGCAGCATCTCTCTACGCGCCCGAACTAGTTTGTCATTTTATGGCTATGCTGCGGTCAATATTTCTCTCTTGTGAAAAATTATTATCGATGTAATTCTCGTATTTACTGAATGTTGATTTTGCTTTTATTATTTTCTTGGATGATTTTTAAATTAATATTGTAAATTATTTTCATCAACAAAATATTTGCACATGACCCCTATTGACTCAGTACAGTTTTATTAAATTGGAAAAATAGACATGTTTGTTGTATTTTTCATTAATTTTACGAATAAAGCACTAATAACCTTTCTTTACACTTTTATTTGAATTACCAAATGTAGATTTAGGACACAAAGTGACCATTATCAATGGATTAATACTGACACACTAACACTTTTTGTATTTTATATTATTTGAGCCAATTTAAACGTCTCTTACTTTCTAAATAAATTAACTTCATTTATTTGAACTTTAACAAAAAATTAATTTATTTCTCAACAAGGTTATCTGTACTTTATCTAGTGTATCTAAAATAACTAATTTGAAATTTGAACATTCGCTGTTATTATAAATGCGTTCAATTTGACGCTTCTAACGAGTGTTTTTACTCCCAGATTAAGCATGAAGTAAAATTTCGAGTTTAGAAAAGCCTGAAAATGTTCAGGCTTTTCTAAACTCAAAATTTTACTTCATGCGCCAACTACGTAAAACACTGATTTATTCTGAAGTTCATTGCTTATTCAGCATTAATTTGATAGTGATCATATTGAACAAGATGTAGGTTAAATATAAATGATATTTGCTTTATAATTGGTCACGATGTTTTCTAAGCTCGTTTTTTAATTACGCCAGGTGTAGAAAACACAGAACTATTGTGAAGTTCAAAAATAGATGTTTATACTAATAAATGTTTATACTAATATTGGTAAATTAATAATATCTGAGTTACGAGTATAATCGGGATTTAGAAGGTTTCGGAAATAGTCAATCAATATGCTTTAATTTTTTATTTATCGAGCAAATAATCAAATTGTTTTAGCAATTTCAAAATATTCGATTATACTAATAACTGAAACAATCGATGATTCCATTCGTATTATATCATATGTTCAATAACAACAAAAACCTCTAGTGCTATGATTTTATCTTTTATTAAATTTATGTTGGCTACACGCTTTAGGAATTGTCATATAAAACGTCAGACATAATAATCATAATGTATAATTTCAGAGTTGCCAACCTAAAATTTATTCCATAGCACTCTAGAGGTTTTATTTTATTGAATATACGATACAATGAATAGAGTAGATGAAAGATGTGAAAAAAATCTATGAGATAATCGATTTTTATAGCGATATAATTTTAGATAATACTAAAGGTAGTAAACATTTAATGTTGAGGCTGTTACTTGGTGAAATTCCATATCAACACTTAGCAAATAATACACTTGGTTAAGATTTCACTGATTATTTTTTCATAACATTCACTACCACTCTCACCCCATTACCTAAACAATACCACGTGCTCTACGTCATTAGTATTTATGCGTTAGTTTAAGTTTGTAATCGATTATTCATCTGCCTGATGAAGCCACTGTGTGGCGTAACAATTGTTGCAGTGCCGATCAATAAACAGTGAAATCTTAAACAGTGAAATCTTAAACAGTGAAATCTTAAACAAGTGTGTTATTTACTACAAGTGTCTAAAAGTAGTTAAAATAATCTAAATAATCGAATTGCAAAATATTTCTGTGAAAAATAATTGATTATTAAAATATCTCGATAATCCCCATTATTAATTTTAATCAAAACTTTTCAATTTCTTCAAATAAATAAATGTTTCTAAAATATTTCGCGGACCATATTTTATTTTTCGCGGACCTGTGGCCCGTGGACCACCGGTTAAGAACCACTGTACTAGGCAATACTAAAAATATTGATTCTCTTGAACTTACTAATTAATGTTTTATCATCAGGAAGCAACAATTTCATGGGAATCACAATTAAATTTGCCACACACATGTCAACATTTATTTCTATAAAAAAAGATACAGTTATATCCAATTTAATGAGTGGGCAGTTTTATTTGTAAACACCTTGTAATTTCCTTGTATTTGTAGAAATACAAGGAATATATATCATTAAAAAAAACATGACAGCTGATGCAGATCTGAAGAATCGAAACCAGAAGCAGAAGCCTCGCAGTCTGTAGTTTAGCCGTGTGGGGGGTGCGTATTCATTGAGATATATTCAATCCGAAATGGGAATCAGAGCCGTAACGAATCCATTAATGGTTCGGCGTCCTTTCTCTCAGTAATTGGTTTCTTGTATTTGCGGGATCTGCGCTCCCTTATTCTTTTTATCTAATTTCTTTCTTGATAAGTTGTCTTTATATCTCGCGGGCATTCTTCCATGTTAAATGGGTACAAGTGAAACGTTTGAATGGATTTTGCTGGGAAAATCGGATCCGTAATCGAGGTACCGAACGTTCGGTTTGCTTTCGAATTGCCTCAAATTATGACTATTGTTCGCGGTAATTGGTTTTTTGCCAGTTTCATAACTCTGATCTGCTGAAAAAGCGATACATTTTAACTGAAATATTGTTGGTTAAACATTGGTATTAAACTGTTTATTGAAGAACTCTTTATTCAACGATTAACCTCTTATATTTAAAAATATTTACAGTGTACTCATAAAAAAAACATGACATATTTTTTAGTTACACAAAACAATTATTTTTCTATAAATATCTATAGCAGTAAAAAAGGTCTGTGAGTTACGTATCTCTCTCAATGCATTCCTTATGATAGATAATTATGCTTATTCTATTAAATGTTATCTTTGCATTATTCGCATTTACTCTTATATATAATCTAATGCATGCTATTGTAGTCAGTTCCTGATAGAGTTCCAGCCTGTAATTAGTATTTGCGCGTATTGTTGTTGTAATTCAGTACTTATGTGTAATAAAAAATACATAATTAAATAAAAACGTTTTTTAAAAAACCAACCGCTTGGTCGAAAAACGTAAATGGCGCAGTCGTAACGGATAAGTTCCAGTGAAAAAAGTGCTTAAAAATTAAAACCAAAAATCTGTGGACTTTCGCGTGTAGTGAACCCAGAAAGCGTTTACGAGCATTACTAATTCACTGAGGTATTTACCGAAGAACTTATAGAACCAGAGGCATAGTTTCCCGTGTTCAAGGGACCAGAAGGCATAGTTCCAGAGTCCAAAAATCAAAAAAATCAAGGATCGAGAGGCACAGTACTCCAAGGCATAGTTCCCATAGTCCTATCCAGCAACTTTACACAACTGTAACAACACCTGCGAAGGCAACTCGAAATCAGAACTCACCACAACTCAACTCAGCAACACCATTTTAGGATAAATATTCAAGAATGAAGACAGTGTTTTTAATGTAAGTCGAATTTAAATTTTTGCATTTTTCTCAAAAATCAGTTTTATTTTATGTCAACTAATTCTGATAGTTCACAAAATTCTATCCCTTCTCTTCCATTAACTCCTAACTCGTATGAAAGTAATATAGATAACAATAATTTACAACATAATTTATTAGATTTATTAAATAATTTACATTTAGACGAAATGGCACAATTTAGCCCAGAATTTTTAAAATGCGTTCCAGAATTTAATGGAAATGCAAATGAATTGAATCATTTTATAGAAGTGTCACAAACAATTATAGATACATTTTATAATAATCAAAATGTTTTTCTGAATAACTTTATATTAAATAGCTTAATTAATAAACTTACAGGGAGAGCGAAACTTGTTGTTAATGTCAACCGTATTAATGATTTTGATAGTTTAAAAAATGTTCTTATTCGTAATTTTTCTGATCCAAGAGACGAAGCTTGTTTAAATAGAGATTTAATTAGTTTAAAACAAAATATTAATGAAACGCCTACTCAATTTTATGAAAGATGCTTAGAAATGTTAAACATAATATGCTCATACGAAAATATTCATGAACAGTGAGTAAATAACCGAGATTTAAAAAATGATTTATATAAAAGTTTAGCTTTAAAAACTTTTCTAGCAGGCTTAAAAGATCCTTTAGGTACCACTATTCGTTCTATGAGACCAGCAGACTTAGCTGAAGCACTCCAATTTGTTAATCAAGAAGAAAATATTTATTATTTGCAATCTCAAACCAAACACAATTTTAAACCAGTTAATAATAATCAAAGTAGAAATAATTTTTCCAGAAATAATAATAGTTTTAGATATAACAATGATAATCTTAATAATTTAAATCAAAGATTTATTCCTCCGTGGAATCCAATAAGACATAATAATAATAATAATTACCAAAATTTTAATAGACAAAATTCACAATTTCCAAGTCAACCAATTCAATTACAACCAAGAAATGTAAATAATCGATTTCTTACCAATAACCAAGTCTTTAAACCACAAAATGCATGGAAACCAAGATACCAAAATCAAAATTTTAGACAAACTCCAATGAGTGTACAAACAAGAAATACCCAAAAAACAAATTTTCAAAATAATAATCAACAAACTCCTATGAGTGTTCAAACTAGAAATACTAATTTTCACCGACCTAATTATCAAAGTTATCAACCAAAATTAAATTATATTGCGGAAGAATTATATAATACAGAAACAACAAATTATCAAGATTTTGATCAACCTAGTGCATCTAGAAGCAATATTAATAATAATGATGATAATCAAAATTTTCACTTGGGCGAACAAGAAAAATTACAGAGGTAGAAAATTTAACATTAGGAGATGAAGGTTTACCGTATATAGAAATTAAATTTAATAATGAAAATATTTTGAAATTTTTAATTGATTCAGGCTCTAATAAATCTTTTATGAATCCTGAAATTGCTAAAAAATATTTCTATAATGAAATTGTTGAAGAACCTTTTGTAGTTTCAACAGCATTCCATACAACACAACATAAAAATATAATAATCATTCCTACTCCGGATGAATTTAATCTTCGGAATAGTTTTTCTAAATTTTATTTATTTAAATTTCATAATAAATATGATGGGTTGATTGGAATGGATTTATTAAAAACATTAAAAGTAAACATTGATTTTGAAAATTCTATACTGTATACTCCTAGAACAAAAATTAATTTAAAATATCAAAAACCAATTTGTGTATTACATTTAGAACCGCATACAAAACATATAATTAATGTACCTGTAGATATTAATAATGGAGAAATAATTATTCCTCATAATAATTTTAATAATTTAGAAATACCCGAAACTCTAACAATTGCTAAAAATAATTTTGCAAATATTGAAATATTAAATAAGAACCCAAAACCAATAGATTTAAATTTCTTTGTTCCAATAAAAGCTATTAAGTTTGATAATAATAATTATGAAATATATAGTCCCAATAAAAATAAAAATAATAATAATAAAAATGGTAAAGATAATATTGATTTTACTCCTGTAACAAATGAAATAAATATTGAATTCTCGAGTAATAATCGAATAAATAATAATGAAAATGAAACTCCTGTAGCAACCGAAGGTTAATATGAACTCTTGAGTAATCATTCAAAACATAATTTTAAAATGTTTAATAAATTAGCAAAGACTAACAAAATAAAAAATTCAAATGTAAAGGATTTAAATGGAAATCTTTTTAATTCTAAATATTCATTGGCACATTGTGTTAGCGCAGATTTGAAAATGGGACAAGGTATAGCAAACCTATTTAATAAGAAATTTAAGAATAAAGATATTTTATTTTTACAAAAACATATAAAAAACAAAGTATGTTTCTTAAAAGATAATAATAGATATATTTTATATTTAGTTACTAAAAATAAATGTTTCGAGAAACCCTCGTATGAAGATATGTTCAATACATTAATTAATTTAAAGAAGTTATGTATTAATAAAAATATTAATAAACTAGCGATGCCCAAAATAGGCTCAGGATTAGATAAGTTAAATTTTTCTATCGTAAGAAAAATGTTAATGTACATATTTAATGACGTTAATATTGAAATTTTTATCCATAGTATTGATGAAATAAATAACTTCAATTTAGATGTTCAACCCTATGAACATAAATTAGATTTAGAAAAGTTTAGAACTCAACATTTAAATAGAGAAGAGAAAGATCAAATTGAAAATCTTTGTATTGAATATTCTGACATATTTTATAATGAAAAAGAAAAGTTAACATTCACTAATCAAGTTAAACATAGAATAAAAACGGAAGATAAAGAACCAATTTACACTAAATCATATAGATATCCTTTCATTCACAAAGGGGAAGTTAAAAAACAAATTACTAATATGCTTGACCAAAACATAATTAGACCTAGTGATTCACCTTGGTCGTCTCCAATTTGGGTAGTCCCAAAAAAATTAGACAGTTCTAATAAACAAAAATGGAGAATAGTCGTAGACTATCGTAAATTAAATAATAAAACTATTACTGATAGATATCCTCTCCCTAACATTACAGATGTTTTAGATAAATTAGGCAAATGTAATTATTTTACAACTTTAGATTTAGCAAATGGTTTTCATCAGATCGAAATGCATTCTGATGACATAGCAAAAACCGCATTTACAGTAGAAAACGGACACTATGAATATACTCGAATGCCATTTGGGTTAAAGAACGCCCCTGCAACGTTTCAGCGGGTGATGGACAATATTTTACGCGGTTATCAAAATGAAATTTGCCTAGTATATCTCGATGACATTATTATATTCTCTACTTCCTTGCAAGAACATATTGTAAGATTAAAAATTTTCCAAAGACTAAGAGAATCTAATTTTAAAATTCAACTAGATAAATCTGAATTTCTAAAGAAAGAAATTGCATATTTAGGACATATAGTAACTCTTCAAGGTATAAAACCAAACCCTTTAAAAATTGAAGCTATAAAAAGATATCCACTTCCAGAATCTACAAAAGAAATTAAATCATTTTTAGGTTTATTAGGTTATTATCGTCGTTTTATTAAGGATTTCGCAAAAATAACTAAACCACTTACTATATGTTTGAAAAAGGATCAGAAAATTATACATGATAACGAATTTATAAATTGCTTTGAAACTTGTAAAAATTTATTAGTAAACGAACCAATTCTTCAGTACCCTGACCTTACAAAAACTTTTTAATTTAACAATTTATCACAAGGACCTATTGGTAAAGATTTACCGGTAGCATACGCTTCACGTACCCTAAATGATTCCGAATCAAATTACGGAACAATAGAAAATGAAATGTTAGCCATTGTTTGGGCTACAAAAATATTTAGACCTTATTTATTTGTAAAAAAATTTAATATTATTTCAGATCATCAACCCTTAAAATATTTATTTAATATGAAAGATCCTAATTCAAGACTTGTCAGATGGAGACTCAAATTAGAAGAATTTGATTATACAATGTATTATAAAAGTGGAAAATTAAATACTAATGCTGATGCATTATCGCGAATTAAATTAAATAAAGAGAATAATAATGCGGAATTAAATATTAACGAATTAAAAGATTATATTGAACAATTTAATAAAAAACTTGAAAGAAATCCCTTAGGAGATATAAAAATTGATAATCAATCGGTACAAGCTAATATTGATGAAAATGAACATCATCAACTAGATGAAATAATAGAAATTAATTCACAATCTGAAAACGAAGATCAACATATAACACAAGGAACCATTCATTCTAATCAAGATGAACATCCAATAGTCGATGTCCCTATTATTGATTCCCCTCTAAATCATGGAAAAAATCAAATTATTTTCCAATACGTTTACCACTCCCCAGCAAAAATAAAGGTTATAAAATTATTCAATAAACAAAATTTTATTGTACAATTATCCTCAATAAGTTTCAATAAAGATATAATTAATTTTATAAAAGAATATATTGTTCCCGATGTCGTATATTATATATATTTTGAAGAAAGTACTAATTATGAACCATTTTGCGAGATAGTAAGAAAAACTTTCAAATATCCCTCGTATAAATTTAAGCGTTGTTTAACAAAATTAATTGATATCGAAAATGAAGAGGAACTTGAAAATGTAATTATGAATCATCATGAAGGAAAATCAAACCATAGAGGTATTGATGAAACAGAGAATTAAATAAAAAATAAATACTATTATCCAAATTTACGTAAAGCTATTCAAAAATATATTAAAACATATGAAATTTGTAAAGTCTCTAAATATGATAGAAATCCAGTCAAGTTACAATTAAGTATAACCCCTACTGTAAGTAAACCTTTTGAAATTATACATATTGATACTTTTCAAATTCAAAAACAAAAGTTTTTAACAATTGTAGATTCATTCTCTAAATATGGGCAAGCTTATCCTTTAAATTCACTGAATTCAGTAGAAATTGTAAATTCCTTATTAAACTACTTTTCACACCATCAAATCCCCAAACAAATTATTTCAGATAATGGTCAAGAATTTAAAAATTCAATAATTAATGATTTATTAAAATAAAACTTCATAAAATAGAAATACATTTTTGTACACCGTATCACTCTCAGTCGAACGGAATAATAGAACGATTCCATTCAACAATTATTGAACATATTCGTATTTTAAATAATAGTGAATTTTCTATTGAACCAATAATAAATAAAATGTTATACGCAATTTTAGGTTATAACAATTCAATTCACTCCGCTAGTAAATTAACACCATCGGAAGTAATTTCTGGATACATTGAAAACAATATTCCTTTTGATTTAAATATAGAACAACAACTTGTTAGTGACTATGTTCAAAAACATAGAGATCAATCAAAATTAATATATAGTAAACTAAATAAAAAACTGATTGAACATAAAGATAAAATAATCTCAAATAGAAATAGGAATTTAGAACCTGACGTTGATGTAGAAGAAGAAGATAGAGTATATGCAAAACAATATAATAGAACTAAATCAAAAAATGTATATGAACCACATACTATACAATCTGTTCAAGATAAAACATGCTCTACTAACGTACGCCCTAAAATACATAAAGATCAAATTAAACGTCCATCAAAATAATATAAGATTTTTGTTACAGATTAATTATCCCAATAATATTCGCCGACATTGAAATAACAAACTTAAAGGACAACCCAGGTATTCTACCTTTCAAAATTGGAAAAGCTAAAATTAATTATTTTTCCCGCACATTTATTCATTACTTTGATGTATCATATATAAGCGATGAGATTGAACTAATTAGTAAACATTATTTTAAAATTAATAATACTATAAAATACTTACATTCTAGATATCATGAAGAATTAGGAAATTATGAAAAAATTGTATTATTCCAAATTAATCATGCGAAACAAAAATTGTTAAATTTTATGCCTCACTTAAAACGAAGCAAACGCGGTTTAATAGATGGTCTTGGTAGTATATTGAAATCAATCACTGGAAATTTAGATGCTAATGATGCTATAAAATATGATACTTATATAAAGACATTACAAGAAAATCAAAATCAAATCATTGATACTGTTATGTATTGTATTGATGTTTTAATAATTCAATATCTTCGATTCAACAAAATGAAAATACTTTAAAAGATCAAATTAATAAAATTACTAAAGACGTAAATGAAAGACTTTTTGATAATGATCAATTTATAATTCTTAAAAATCTGTTGGATGAAATAAACGCAACTCTAAATATGATTATTCAACTATTACAGGATTTAGAAAATGCTGTAACTTTTGCAAAAATTGGTATTGCTCATAATTCAATTATTAAACCTACAGAACTACTTTATTTAATATCAACAACTTTATCATATATATCAGAAGAAAACCTTATGTTTCCGATAAATTTAGAATCAATGTATAAATTTTATGAAATTCTAGATGTTAAAACATACATTTCAAATTCACGTGTTACTTTTGTACTTTCCATTCCTATTGTTCGCTCAGAGATTTATAATTATTACCAATTGTATCCTATTCCTATTTTAAACTCAAATAACCAATATCAAACCTTAATCCCGATTGAAAAATATTTAGTTACATATAAAAATTATTACATGTACACAGCTGAGAAATGCAGAAATCTAAATGGTACTTACTTTTGCGCAAATAATGATCTTGTTAATAGTCAAAAACAAACTGATTGTATTTTTCAAATTTTACAACTTACAAATAATTATAGCTCATGTAATTATCAATCAATTAATATACCTAACTTTATTATTGAACAAGTAGATAATTCCCATTATATAGGAATCTTTCAAAATTTTACTAAAATAAATACTAATTGTAAAACTGAAAATATTTTAAATTTAAAAGGCAACTTTTTATTTAACTTACCACACAATTGTAGTTTTTTCTACCAAAGAAATGAACTTTATTAATAGTTATAGTGTTGAATCTTATAGTTCGCCTATATTACTTCCTAATATTGTAATTGACAATAAAGATAAGTTAAGTGAAATTGCGACAATTGAAATAAGTGATATTAAACCAGATAAACTTAAAAAGTTACAAGATCATGTTAAGCAGATTAAATATTTATCGCCGAAAACTGTAACTTTCATAACATTAGTGTTTGGACTGTTATATTATATATTATTGTAATTGTATGTGTATGTTTTATTCTTTATAAATATGTTATTATCCCTTATATTGTAAACAAACATAGTTTAAATGCGAATCATGAACCTATACAAAATTTAGAAAACCCTTTATATTTATCAAAAATATAAAGCACCCTCTAAGTGGGAAGGAGTTACGTATCTCTCTCAATGCATTCCTTATGATAGATAATTATGCTTATTCTATTAAATGTTATCTTTGCATTATTCGCATTTACTCTTATATATAATCTAATGCATGCTATTGTAGTCAGTTCCTGATAGAGTTCCAGCCTGTAATTAGTATTTGCGCGTATTGTTGTTGTAATTCAGTACTTATGTGTAATAAAAAATACATAATTAAATAAAAACGTTTTTTAAAAAACCAACCGCTTGGTCGAAAAACGTAAATTGTGTGTATGATTGTGCCGTACAGATTAAACCTACTGAGATATTAAAATGACCCAATAAACGTATGCTTTTATTAGCTGCAGGTCCGTAGCGCTTATGGACGAGCAATAGGGTTACGGTCCTGCAGCTAAAAAAAAGCATTCGTTTATTGTGTCATTTTAATATCTTAATAGGTTCAGTCTGTACAGCACAATCAAACAAACAGACATACATTTTGACAAAGACAAAAAATGGTCTTAATCAACCCACTGAGCAAAAAACAAACAAATAACGTTACATCAACATTGTAGCAATATTAAACGTTGTTTTAATGTCGATGAATCATTACTTAAATGGATTTGCTCAGAGGGAATGTTAGTGGATTAAGGCCATTTTTGAAAAATATCTGTCTGTGTTTGATTGTGCCGTACAGACTAAACCTATTGAGATATTAAAATGATAAAATTTTATTTGATTACAAGGAAAGAAAAAACAGCAAAACACGCGTATAAAACACAGATTTTAAGCGAAGTTCGAATATACATATATTTTACAATATTTTAGTGTTTTATACGCGTGGCGCATGAACTAAAATTTCGAGTTTAGAAAAGCCTACCAAATTTGTCTCAGGTCGCTGCGCGACCCTCGACAAATTTTCACGGGAGACTTTTCTAAACTCGAAATTTTACTGCATGCTTATTCTGGGAGTTGAAATAAATATTTCCACATTTCGTCAGGATATAATATAAAAATATAAAATACAGTGAATGCAAAAATTGACACAACAATAGACACACAACATAAAAAAATTATAAAAAGACTATAACGAATAGTCTAAATATTCCTGAACTTTATAATTGCATTTTTCATTTAGCAATTTTCGTAACTGATTTTTGTATAATTTGTAATGTGTCATATTTTTAATCGTATTAGTAGTTACATTTCTAGTAGAGTACCCGTGGAAATCATTATTCTTAGCGAATAATGATTGATGACTTTTTGCTTAAATAGCACATTCATAAATAAATATAGAAGAGAGAGGGAGTACATTGTTTAATTTGAAGGCATCTTTACATGTATTCCTTTTTCGGATGTTAAAAATGAGACGAATTATGCGTTTTTGTAATGCAATTAATCTGTTAATGTCAGCCTACCCCCAAGAAATTACATTGTATAATTAATACGGATACACGAGTGAGTAATAAACATCTATTAATGATTTTATACTTAGACAGTTCTTAAGTTTTAGTAGAGCATACTAAGTGTTGTTTAATTATTTCGATACAGTGTCAATGTGCTGCTGCTATGATAATTTCTCATCCAATATACATCCCAAAAATCTTGCAGTTTGTGAACCATTTAGGATTTGGTTTTCTGGCGGCTTTCTGTTATAAAACTGTAAGTTAACTGTTTTATTTGCGTTTAGTAATAAATTATTTTTGTTACACCACAATGTAACGTGTGCTGTTGCCATTTCTATTTTAGTAAGAAGATAATCTTTTGATTTAGCCGAAATAATGACAGTAGTGTCATCAGCAAAATTGACAATTTATCTCTACATTCTCGCGCAGCAACCCGAGACAAATTTTCTGGGCTTTTCTAAACTCGAAATTTTACTTCATTCGTCACGCGTATAAATCACAGATTTTAAGCGAAGTTCGAATATATATGAATTTCACAATATTTTAGAGTTTTATACGCGTGGCGCATGAAGTAAAATTTCGAGTTTTGAAAAGCCCAGAAAATTTGTCTCGGGTCGCTGCGCGACCCGAGACAAATTTTTACAGGGCATTTCTAAACTCGAAATTTTACTTCATGCTTAGTCTGGGAGTGGAAAACACTTGTTTGAAGCTTAAAATTGAAGTTTAAAAGATAACAGGGAATATCTAAAGATTTACAGAAAATAGGCTGATTTTGGAATACGTTACTTTAAAGAAAAACTTACTGTATAATGTAAATATTTATTTTATTTAAGAGAATTTGCTCTCAAAATGTTTGTTATTTCTAATAACTTAATATTAGTAATTTAAAACATTAATTCTTATAAATAATCTTTGTTTTAAATATGTTTTTATTATAACCCTATTAACGTGAACATATTTTTTAAATTTAATAACACGTAATACAAACTATTATTTTAATTACACTCAACACGAACACAAAGCCTTTTTTTAGTAAGACTTATTTTTAACACAGAATAATATAAAATCTATCTATAACAGTACAGCGAAACCGGAAAGAGAGGTTATGATAGACTCAAATACATAATCATATACGTCATTGTTCTCTCTCGCACGAACTAGGGCCTGCGGGGAAAGGGGTAGGGGAAAACATGGAAAGATCCAATGAATATGACTAAGTTATGTGAAGATGATAATAACTTAAAAAAAAAAACACTTTTTAACCTTTCATCACAAATTTATTTTATACCAGATGTACATTTCGGTCACAAGATGACCATTATTAATGGTTTGATACTGATTGGAAAGATCCAATTCTGTCATACCTTGTAACACATATGTGTTACGCCCATCGACGTACCTTGGGTTGGCCCATTGCTTTTGAAATAAATCAGTAAAAATGGAATGGAATAAAGTAATTCGTAATTTAAATATATATTTCTTTCTATTTTTTTAAGAAGGTAATAAGTTTCGGGAAGCGAAACACAAGTAGAAGTCCCTATTATTTCCGCAACAAATTTAAGAGGTATCTCTATTCAAATATAAATATTTGAGCGGTTCATAACAGTTTGGGTGGCGGTGGCGGGCGCGAGCGGCACGGGGGGTGAATCCCCCGCGTGCGAGGCGTCGGCGTCGTCGGCGGCCATGTTGGTGATGGCCGAATGATGATTGTTTTATAAATATTTGAGCAGCAGTTGTACCGCCAGCTCAAATCAGAGTTTATGGGACATCATAATATCAGCATGTTTTATAGATGAACGCTGTTATCTTCGGGAAAATGGCGTTCTCGCGCTGAAGGCAATTTGCCCAATTTCATAGTGCAAATGGCCTTTTTGATGCATGATGTTGTGCTTATACGCTTTGAATAAAAATTGCCTCATATCGGCGGTTACATAAACACGCCTGGCATTATCTTTATCTGCTTTGCGGAAAGATGGCCGCGCCTTTTCGTATACTACTGTGAAATATTTACTCTGATAAATAGGAGAGACGCCGCTTAGCATATTACTGCTTAAATGCTTCGCTTAAATTGATAGTTTCTCCTTACAGCCTGGACATATTTTTTATTTATTGGTATTTACATACCAGTGGCGCGGCCAAAACTTCGTCTTAGGGAGAGACCAAACAATGGCATAAATTTATTATATTACATGACGTAAATTAAAATATATACAGAGAAGTTTCAATTTTCGTATATTCTTAAACCATTTAACCATCTTGTACTTTTTAGAATTGCTATTTTTAACATTATTCTACCTGCCTCTTGATTAATAATCTGCTTTTCAAAACTCGAAATTTTACTTCATACTTAGTCTGGGAGTGGAAAACACTCGTTTTATTGATTTATAAAAAGTTCTTAAGATTTTCGATATTTTGTGATATTCATCAATTTAAAAAATTTCATAAGATCAATATTTCAAACCTTTTATTAATTTATAAAGTTTTTATAAAGATTTTCGTTACTTCGAGGTTTTCGTAAATTTTTCAATTTTTGTCGATATATAAAATTTTACTGAGACTTCCAATATTTCGAGATTTGCGTAAGATTTTCAATATTTTGTGATTTTTATCAATTTATAAAATTTTCATCAGATTTTCGATACTTCGAGATTTTCCCAAAATTTTCAATTATTGTCGATTTATGAAACTTTTATGTGATTTTCATTTCAATATTTCGAGATTTTCGTCAGATTCTTGGTATTTCGAGATTTTCGTCAATTGATTGATTTCAAGATATTTCAAGATTTTCAATTTATATAATGTTAACGAGATTTTCAATATGTCGAGATTTTAGTCAAATTATAACATTTTTGACATAGACATTTTCGCAAGATTTTCAATATTTCGAGATTTTTAATATTTTAAGATTTTCGTCAGTTTATTTATTTATTTATTCACGAGATACCTCTTTAACATTGAAATAATACAAAATAAGAAATAACAAAAGTTTAAGAGCCGCAGAATGACTACACACATACGTTTAAATTCATAAAATGTTCATGAGATTTCAATATTTTCTCGATTCTTCATGATTTTTTGATCCATAAATTTTCATCAATTTTCTTGACAATTTTCATGAATTTCTACGATTTCTAAAATATTGGCAATTTGCGTTCATTTCTTGAATTTCAGTTAATGTTGATACTTATCATGATTTTTCAAAAGATTTTTCTCAATTTTTAATTAATTTCATAGATTATTGTTCTTTTTTTCAAGGCCGTAGCCAACGTAGGGGGTTATAAAATTTTCGGGGCGGGGGAGGGGGGTTTAATAGTCAAAATATTGTTTCTGCTTTTACAGAGCCGCTTATACATACAAAAATTTAACATTTTGCAAAATTCGGTGGGGGTTTTAACCCTCATATCCCCTTCTGGCTACGGCCATGATACTATTGATCTGTTAATATTAAAAACTCGACAGATTTCATCAATTTCTTAAATGTTGGAACTATTTTTCGTCAATTCTTAGAAAAATGTTGACGCCTTTCGTAAATTTGTAAGATTTTAATTTTAAATACTTTTCAAAATGTTGGCGATTTTGGTTATTCTTCTAAATTTCGATTCCTTTCTTGAATTTTAAAGATGTTTAATAATTCTCAACATGTTTACAAATTTAATTAATTGTTCAAGATTATTGTTAAATTTAAAAAATCAAGAGTTTTTAGTGAACATCCAAAATTTTCGGTTATTTTCAAATTCATGACGTTTTTTTATGAAATCTAAAGACTTTTGAAAATGTCTACTCTTTCCGTAAATATCCAAGCTTTTCATCGATTGTTGTAAAAATTTCTGATTTTAATTTTAAATGGAAGAAGTCATCATTGTTCTTCGTTTTTAACAAATTTCATTTGTTTTCTTAATATTCATCATTTTACAATTTTTCATAGTGTTATTTTTTTTACAAAACTGAAACAAACAAAATAAGATATTGACAATTGATTGTCGAACGAATGTTTTCCGCTCCCAGGCTAAGCATGTAAAATTTCGACGCGCAGCGTCCAAATCCAAATTCGGGCTTTTCTCAATTCGAAATTTTACTTCATGCCCCACGCGTATAAAACACTGATTTCAAGTAAAATTCAAATGTTGACATCTTGGCAGTTTTCGTGAATTTTTTAAAATGTCATTAAGCTTTGAATATTTTAAGATTTTTTTCAATTTATAAAATCAAAAATTGTTTATAAGAATTTTAATATTTTGAGAATTAGATTATCGTAGTTTTCACAATTGTTACGGCTTTCGTGAATTTTCTGCATTAAACGTTAATTCTAAAAATGTTGATACTTTTCATGAATTTTCTAGATTTCCATCAAATTTTAAGATTTTCGTTGATTTTTAAAAAACGTGATTTTTTTAAGATTTTCATTAATTGAAGGAATGTCATAAATTCTTTAATTCGTGAATTTCCAAAATAATTGTTCATTTAAAATAATTATAATTATTTAATTAAACACAGTTATATTCCTTTCTTCACTTTCATTTTTCTTGCTAGATGTACATTTCGGGTACTCAGTACCCATTATCAATAGCTAATAATGGTACTTAGTACCCGAAATGTACATCTAGCAAGAAAAATAAAAGTGAAGAAAGGAATATAACTGTGTTTAATTAAGTGACTTAACACCTTCACGTAACTCATACAACTACATTAATTATAATTATCATGATTGATAGAATTTAAACATGTTTATAAGATATTCAAGATTTTGAGAATTTTGTAAGATTTTTAAATTTCTTAAATTATCGCAGTTTTCACCATTATTACGGCTTTTGTGAATTTTCTGGGTTGAACGTTAATTCTAAAAATGTTGATACTTTTCATGAATTTTCTAGATTTCCATAAAATTTTAAGATTTTCGTTAATTTTCAAAAATCGTGATTTTTTTCAAGATTTTCATTAATTAAAGAAATGCCATAAATTCTTTAATTCGTGAATTTCCAAAATAATTGTTCATTTATATTAACTATAAATATCATGACGGTTTTTTAGTGAATTTTTTCAATTTTCAAAATCTTTTATAATAATTTTAGTTAATTATCAAAAATCACAAATTTCTTAGATTTTCTTTATTTTTAAAAGATGTTGTACATTTCATGAATGAATTTCAAGACTTTCGTTAACTTGTAAAATCTTTGTAATTTTCGTGAATTTTCTAAATGTACGTTAAATTTAATCCTGTTGGGTAATAAATATTAATATTATTATTATTGAAAATGTTGACGCTATTCGCGAATAATCGAAATGTTGTCGTTTTTCCTAAATTTCCGTTGATTCTACATATCTTCGGTCAGTTTTCATCGTCAACGTTTTGAAAATTAACGAAAATTGAGGAAATCCACAAAAACTGCCAAAATTTCAAAAATTGACGAAGATTTATTAAAAGTGCTAACATTTTAAAAATTAACGAAAAGTGTTAAGATTTATAAATTACTGATAAGTGTAACTTAGTTTAGTTTAGTTTATTTAATTTCCACAAAGAATTATTTTAAAAATCAACGAACTTTTAGGAAATTTAGGATAACCTTAAATATTTTGAAAATCAACTAGGAAGTTCCGGAAAACCGTCAGAATTTCAAACATTGATGGAAATGTAGATAGCGGCCACAATTTTGAAAATCGACAAAAAAATCGGAAATTCAAGAATAATTGTCGAAATTTTGAAAATTTACAAAAACAAACTCAAAAATTAAAGGAAATGCATGAAAATTATTCAGAAAACCGTCAGAATTTCAAACATTGATGGAAATGTAGATAGCGGCCACAATTTTGAAAATCGACAAAAAAATCGGAAATTCAAGAATAATTGTCGAAATTTTGAAAATTTACAAAAACAAACTCAAAAATTAAAGGAAATGCATGAAAAGTATTAAGATTTTAAAATTTATTAAAAGTTTAGAAAATTCACGAAAACTGCCAGGATTGAAAAATTGGCAAAAATTCATGAAAAGTATAAAAATTTCAAAAACTAAAGTAAATTCACAGAAATTCATGAATAAATGTCGAAATTTTGAAAATTTACAAATAGAAACTCAAAAATTAAAAGAAACCTTGTAATTTCACGCGAAGCGTCAATATTTTAAAAATTGGTAATAATCTTGAAAATTCATAAAAAGTATTAAGATTTTGAAATTTATCAAAAGTTTAGGAAATTCACGAAAACTGCCCGGATTGAAAAATTGGCAAAAGTTTATAAAAAGTGTAAACATTTCAAAAATTAAAGTAAATTTAGTATAACCGTAAAAATTATGAAAATCTTGGAATTTCATTAAAAACGTCAAGGTTTTAAAAATCGACCAAAATCTTACTGTATTCACAAAATATGGTCGAGATATTAAAATATTTACATTAATAAATAAAAATTTAAAAAATTCATTTAGTTGACGAAAATTTATGAAAAGTGACAAAAATCTGCGAAATTTTAGTATCTATAAAGTATATTTACGAAATTCTAGACCAGGGGTTCTCAACCTTTTTCAGGTCGCGCCCCCCTCATAACTTCACGCCCCCCTTCCTGATTTTAATTTTTTAGATAGATTAAAACATTACTTCTTTCACTTCACCTCCTCTTTAGGAAATCTGTTGGCCCCCCCTGACATCTTGCCGCGCTCCCCTAATGTGGGGAGGGGGGTCCCTTTTTCCCCGGAGGTGAGAACTATTGTCCTAGACAATCATTAATTTTTAAAAATTAAATTAAAAAAAACATGATAATTCAAGAATAACCACCAAGAATTTTAATATTAACGAGAACCTTGGAAGTTCATTAAAAAGTATTTTTTAAATATAAATTAATGATAATTATGGAATTCATAAAGAATAACAAAAATTTAAAAAAATTGACGAACGTCTTAAAAACCGTCAAGATTTTATAAATAAATGAAAATCTTTGAAAAAGCTATTGATAATTCCCGAACGAGTGTCTTCCACTCCCAGACTAAGCATGAAGTAAAATTTCGAGTTGAGAAAAGCCCCAAGAATTTGGATTTGGACGCGCCAGCGTCCAAATCCAAATTCGGGCTTTTCTCAACTCGAAATTTTACTTCGTGCGCCACGCGCATAAAACCACTGAATTAGTGCAATGTTCAAAATTTAGCGTTTATTTAAAATTTAAATTTTTAGTCTAAAACGGGTGGTTTGGTAGCATTGACGTCAAATAATAAACAATGCCATCATAAGTAAATTATCCTTCTAGACCAATAACTCCTTAAGTATTAAGTATTAGACAAGTGTATAAGGCATCTTCGACTAAAAACTGCCCAAGGCATACGATCTTAAGTTATGCGCATCGTGCCACGGGACACCCTGTATATATCATTATTATATATATATATATATATATAAATATCGTTATTGAAGAATTACGTGCATAAATCAAAATGAATAGATATAAATATAATTAAAAAATTAAACTATTACTTCTGCCAATAAGCTATCGAACATTGGTCGCCTGGATTGTGCAATTTCTGTCACTGTCGATTATGGTGTACAGGGTGGTCTAATTTCGATATTGCTTATGGGTATCTCGGTAAATATAAGAGTTAGAAAAAAATGCACTATCTTGTTTTTTTAGAAGTTATGAGGCAAAATCGGGTTTTCTTGATTTTAAACTTTAATTAATATCTTGCGTAATTTATAAGTTAGACATAAATTATAAATACCTTCTTATGACACTTTTCTGAGTAGAATCCAGTGGCGTAGGATTATTTTTTATTTTATGCACACATTTTCGAGTTATGACCAATTTTATTTAATTTAATGGAAACCATAGTTGGCGATGTCATTATTAAAAGGGAATTTTTTTTCTCTCTAAACTGATATGTCATTTGACATACATATTTATAAAAATGACTAAGTAAATAACAATTTTCAATATTATATTTACAACAAAAAAATTGTTCCCATGAAAAAATTATTATTATAAAACAATTACGGCTGGGAGTTTGTTAAATTTCAAATTAATTTATTTTAATTTTATGTGTAGCAAGAAATTAAAATAGGTACGAACAAATGTGCGTTAAAGACAGTTGTTTCTAACACTAAATTAATTGACAAAAATACAACAATAAAATTAACTGTTACTAACAATCGTAATTGTTTTTTTATTTAAGTCATTATTTCATGGCTAACAATTTTTTGTTGTAAATAAAATAGGATATATTTAACAGCCTAGTTATTTTTGCAAATAAGTGTGCCAAGTGAAAAAAAAAATCCCTTTATAATAATGACATAGCCAACTATGGTTTTCATTTAAAAAAAACGTAAGTTTGTGTTATATCTCAAAAACGAATGTCGATAGATAAAATCTCATAAAATTTTATTATTTTGTGTAAAATTATCTAAAACTTGGCCATTTATTGTTTTTTCTATCTCTTTTAATAACTGAGAAAAATCAATTTAAAAAAATCGACAATTCACATTTTTTAATTATCTAGTTACCCTTGACTTTTTTGAAAATTTTGCAAACGTTTTTCTAATTAGCTCGTAAAACTGCATTACTTTGTCTACTTAACCGTTGCTCTATCTCTTATAGTTTTCGAGATCCCCATAGAGCACATGAAAATAACTCACCCTGTTTACTTTTGTGAATTTATCTTAAAAACAGTGTTACTATAGAGTAGACACTAGCTTTTAATCTAATCTGCTAAATAATATAATACGGAAGACAAAAGCCATTTTTGATCATTTGCATGCGCAATTTTAATTATGATAAACATTATAAACTAGAGGTTTTTTAAATAATAATAACAAAAATTCTATTTTGAATAATTAGTACTTTATTAGGCAGAACATAATTTTAGTTTTTTATTTATTACGATTTTTATTTATTTAGAAAGAAAAAAAACTTATTTTAAATGTTCAAACTGCTGGCCATTATTTTCAATGCATCTTTGGCATCTACCTCTTACAGCTCGAATGGCGTTATAAATTTGAATGTTGCGAATATTTCCTATGGCATCATGAAAATTTTGCTCCAATATGTCTAAATTAATTATAGGCTGCTTGTAAATTTTGTCCTTCAGGTATCCCCATAAAAAAAATCTAACGGTGTCAGATCTGGAGATCTAGCAGGCCACCTAACCGGTCCAAATGTTCCCAACCAATTGCCCCCAAAATTTGCATTCAGAAGCAATCTGGTCCTACGCGCATTATGAGCCGGTGCTCCATCTTGTTGGAAGAACAGAACTCTTTGCTGTTGCAATGGCACATTGTCTATATATTGTTCAATATGTTCCTCTAAAATGTCTAGATATTGATCTGTATTCAAATGATTTCTATAAATACATTACCCCAAAACTCGATCTCCTAATAATGCACACCATACATTAAATCCAAATCTCCCCTGCCTTCGTCGAGGTATTATTTGACGGGGATTTGTATTAGCCCACCAATGCTGATTATGGCGGTTAAAAATGCCATCACTAGTAATACGGGCTGCATCCGTTCATATTATCGAGCGAAAGAAATTTCTGTCATTATTTAATCGATTTAGATACCAGTTGCAAAAGTCGAGCCTCCTTTCATAGTCTCCCAGCCGTAAATAATGAACAGATCTGCCTCTATATGGTTTAAATTTATGCTTCTTTAATATTTTTAAGTCTTACAACGAGACACTCCGACATCCTGCTGAATTTCACGAAAATATGTATTGGGATTTGCCCTAACACAGGCGATAACATTGATTTCCTCCTCTTCTTGGCCTGGTATGTTATATTTTTTGGTTCTAGGCCTTTTAAAAGATCCATAATTAATTAAATTACTTCGTAGTCTGGTAAATATTGTTTCCGCGGGTTGGCGACGTTCAGGATATCTTTGATAATATAGTTGTGCGGCCGCACTTGGAATCTTAAATGATTCGATGAAACATTCAAACATATCGCACTTTTCATAATTTCTGTAGGCCATCGTGAGATATTTACCTAATAGGTAATATGAAACAATGACGTTTGTTTTGACTGTCAAAAATTAAGTTAGGTAACTATGTTTTTTACAATAAAAAAGACCAACAACGACATATTTAGTTCTCAACAAAAACAATTTCTATTTAAGATAAATTCACAAAAGTATATATTTTTGAAATCAGTGAAAAACACTCTTATTAACTGTGTCAAAGCCAACTATGATTTACATTTAAAAAAAATAATAATTTGGCCATAACTCAAAAACGTGTGCATAAAATAAAAAAATCCCCACTGGATTCTACTCAAAAAAGTGTCCTAAGAAGGTATTTATAGTTTTTGTCTATCTTACAAATTACGCAAGATAATAATTAAAGTTAAAAAATCAAGAAAACCCGATTTTGTCCCATAACTTCTAAAAAAAACAAGATGGTGCATATTTGTTTTCGGCATTATCCTAGTCTCAAAAAAGCAACATCGAAATTAGACCACCCTGTACAAAAAGTCATGATTGTTAATGTCGTCAATTGTCTTATCAAAATGGTACTGTCCTTCAATTTTCATGATAGATAATGTTATGAAATGATGAAATGAAATTATAAATGGTTGTGCTGGGGTGTTTTCGCTTGGGTGTTGTGTTCTATCATTATTATTAAATTAAAATAGGAATTAGGTGATAGTTAATGTTATGAAATGATGAAATAAAATTATAAATGGTTGTGCTGGGGTGTTGTCGCTTGGGTGTTGTGTTCTATCATTATTATTAAATTAGAAATAGGAATTAGGTGTATGGAATAGGAAAATCTTAAAAACCGTCAAGATTTTATAAATGAATGAAAATCTTTGAAAAAGCTATTGATAATTCCCGAACGAGTGTCTTCCACTCCCAGACTAAGCATGAAGTAAAATTTCGAGTTGAGAAAAGCCCCAAGAATTTGGATTTGGACGCGTCAGCGTCCAAATCCAAATTCGGGCTTTTCTCAACTCGAAATTTTACTTCATGCGCCACGTGTATAAAACCACTGATTTAGTGCAATGTTCAAAATTTAGTGCTCATTTAAAATTTAAATTTTTTGTCTAAAACGGGTGGTTTGGTAGCACTGACGTCAAATAAGAAAAAATGCCGAGTAAATTATCCTTCTAGACCAATAACCAAGTATTGAGTTTTAGACAGAAGTGTATAAGGCATCTTCGACTAAAAACGACCCAAGGCATACGATCTTAAGTTATGCGCATCGTGTCACGGGACACCCTGTATATATCATTATTATATATATAAATATCGTTATTGACAGAATTACGTACATAATTCAAAATAAATAGATATAAATATAATTAAAAAATTAAATTATTACTTCTGCCAATTGGCTATCGAACATTGGTCGCCTGGATTGTGCAATTTCTGTCACTGTCGATTATGGTGTACAAAAGGTCATGATTGTTAATGTCGTCCATTGTCTTATCAAAATGGTACTGTCCTTCAATTGTCATGATAGTTAATGTTATGAAATGATAAAATGAAATTATAAATGGTTGTGCTTGGGTGTTTTCGCTTAGGTGTTGTGTTCTATCATTATTATTAAATTAAAATAGAAATTAGGTGTATGGAATAGGAAAAAAATGAGTTGTAATATTATAATGCCAAATAAAGGTGCTTTTTTTGTTTTTTTTTTTCTAAAATGCATTTAAGGAGCAGCATATTAATTAGTGTTTGTCAACTAATAATTTAACGAATATCTTTGTTTTAAAAATGTATAATTTGGATTGCTAAAATTAATAACCATTGAAATAAAGTTACTTATTCTTTTATTTTAAGTATTTAACGAGGATCATATAAATTAGTATTTGTCAACTAATAACTTAACAAATATCTTTGTTTAAAAAATGTATAATTTGCATTGCTTAAACTTAAAACCATTGAAAATATTAATTTCAAGCAAATTTTCTTCCAATTTATTCCAGTTATTAACCACGCAACATCTATTAATACCTTAATGTGCACATTACACGCTCTGAAAATTATTTTTATTTCAAACCCCTATAATTAATCTCTTCCACACACAAACACATACATACATGCTCCATTTCGAAACCCGAGTATTTCTTCATATCAGCAAAGCGACAGTTTCAATTTGAAACAAACAAAAAATATCGCCCCGTCCGGATGTAACTCTCGCCCCAATATGCTAAAAATGTTAATTAGTTATACAAATATAGACGCGCATCATTTATTATCTGGCTAGTTAAAAGGCATTCTCGTGGAGAAACCACTTACAAATAGGTTTGTCAAGTCGAAAATGTTTTGGATGCTCCTCCAGTGGAATATAATTAGCTTCCGTCCCGTGTGTGTGTGTGGCTTAAATCGTTGTCAACGTCGGAAATTAATGGCCATCTTAGCCGCACACAAATTATCCACCATAGATAATTAAAATTTCGGAACGGGTAATGGATTACTCTGGAAAATGTTGATCGTCGCGGAACATTCGCATATTCACGGTTTTTCGTTTAATTTCATTTGGTGGAGGATGGTGAAATGGGAGCGATTTATTTTTAGTCGCTGGAAGCTTCAGGTGATTACAAACAAATGTGGAAATTAAAAGTAAGAGAAATAGGTAGATAACAGAGCTGGGCAGGATTTGAATCATTCAGGATTCGAATCCTTTTAGAGGATTCTAAAAAAACATTCGATTACTTCAGTTAAACTGGATTCATGATCCGGATTGGTTACACTTTTTTAAGAGGATTTGTATTCGAATCCAAATGCGGGTGATTCGAATCCTGATAAAAGGATTCAAATATTTATAAAAGGATTCGAATATTTATAAAAGGATTCGAATACTCACAAAAAGATTGAAATACTATGTCATTAAACATCAGTGATTCGTTATCTGAACAGATGACATCTAAGAGATCTGAAGAGTACTCCTTCAAATTATCAGTGCTCAATTCTGAAGCTGATATTGTGAAGCAACTGAATACGTAGCCTGAAGGTGTTTATAAACCCGTTTATATCGCGACTTCAACATCTTCGATTTTTTGTTGGGTAAATTTAATACATGCGATCTTGCGGTTTCTTGCAACTTGTTTATAGATTCATGAATTATAAAAAATGAATGAAAGAATGAATTATAAAAAATGACTTATTTGAGGCCAGATTTAGAGGTCAAGTCGGATGATTGAAAAAAATTAAAATTCATTTTTTATAATTCATGAATCTATAAACAAGTTGCAAGAATCCGCAAGATCGCATGTATTAAATTTACGCAACAAAAAATTTCTGAAAAACCGTCAAAAAAACGGTATCCTAGTGGTAATACCCCTTAAGACGTACGATTGGTATACAAGCAAATTTGATATTGTGGATCTCCCGTAAGAAAATCCATGTTGCTCTTCACAAATAACATGTTTGCAATGAAACGATAATTGATCAGCTATCAATTTGTCAAACATTTTTGGTATAACAGATATCTATATCTGTATAACAGATACAATGTATTGTGTCATTGCATTATGTGGCATACATACGTGAATAAAGCTATTATTATTATTATTACTATTATAAATTTTTACGTGTTTTGTAATTTTTATGATGCCTGTTGATTTTGACAAGTTTAATAATATTATATGGCTTTTTTGTGAGAGTTTTAATCAATTTGAATAAAATGTCATGACTTCTCTAACTTTTCCGGTTTTAATGATATTCAGTCAATTTTTTATTTAAGTAATTTTCAGGCATTCGTCGATTTCATAATAGAGTTCAATTTGAAGTTTTGAACGAGTGTATCCCCTCCTAGACTAAGCATAAAGTAAAATTTCGAGTTTAGAAAAGCCCCGCGTAGAAAATTTTCACGGGGCTTTTCTAAACTCGAAATTTTACTTCATGCGCCACGCGTACAAAACAATGCTTTGAAGTGAAGTTCAAAAACACACAAATACATCTTTAATCAGATATTTAATCTGTTATCAACGATGTTCAGTGTTAATAATGGCTGCAAAAAAATCATAAAATTAAATTTATTCTTCAAGGATTTGTATTCGTGATTCGAAAAAACAGGATGCGAAACTTTGATGCGAATCATATTTATCTCTTACGAATCCTTTATTTGAGTATTCGTGATTCGAATCTATTAGGTGATTTGGATTCGTGATTCGAATCCTTTTTACGAGGATTCCTCCTAGCTCTGGTAGATAATTTTAATTAACTTGTTGCTAAGTTTAAATTGAAAATGTAAAAACCAACTTAAATGATATTTTTTGCTATGACTTTTACTAAAATTACTGCTTCTGTAAGACTACACAAAAACATTACAGATCCTTACTCGAAAGTCTGCTCATTAATTGTGATACGGGGGCCTCAGTGGCTTAACTTGAATCATCTTGAATGTATCATATCCAAATTACAAATAATTGGCCTGAACCCGAAATTGAAAAACACTAGATTAAGTGTCAAAACTGCATAATCGACAGCCATGGGCTCTAGCCCTATAAATGGACCCGTTCATCAGAGACAACAATTGGGAGTTTGCTGCTGTTAAAAAATTCTCTGATGACCGGACTGTTCATCGTGAACGTGTTTGGGATTTTTGCAATCGTACCAGAGTACCATTTATTATATTCCAACATACATCACAAACAAATCGAAACATGAATGTGACCATTTTGATGAACGGGCGCTTCCACTAGATTTGCAGGCTGGCGCCATTGATCCTATTACCGGCCCTGTACGTAAACCTAGTATTTATAAAAATATCAGTTGAAAACTAAATAAATCAAGCAATTTTTTACAATACAACGGGATGTTTACTATAACAATTTATTTATTCAGCAAAATCAGTTTTTACATAAATTAATTATTCAAATAGTTAACACACACCCAACAAGCATCACACACACACACACAGATCTAACACAGTAAACACAAATAACCCGCACATTTTTTTCCCTGAAATATTTTCAATTACAACATGATGAATTTCTAAATCGTTGTCCAAATTCAATTCGCTGTGCGCAAACATAGATTCCGCTAATTATATTTTTTCCGCGCTACGGCCGCGGTTTTTTTTGCCATTTTCCTATTGTTACCTTATACATTTACAAAAACTAACGCGGAATACCGAACATAACAAACAAATATTTATTTACACTGAAATCATTAACGGCAGCCCCGAATGTGGAATGAAAAACAAAAAACGTGGGCTATTTCAGCGCTGCATTTAATTACGTGCAGTGACAATGTTCAGACCGCTGTTAATTAATTTTTTTATCATACATTACATAGTGTAAAATGAGTAATATTTATGGCCGAAACTGATGGCCGGTTTATGCATTTTTAATGGAAATATATGCGAGAAAAATTAATTAAAACGCTCACGGATTTTAAATTAAAATTTTAAAACTTGATATCTACAAATTTACTAAATATTTTACCTGCACTATAATTGAATTTCCACAAAGAAAATATACGTTACAACTATTTAACTTAAATTTCAAGACTTACGTTACTTATTTATACAATTGATGATTTATTTACTTTAATTGATGTAAAACTTTATTTGTAATGCATTTTTAATGAAAATATACGCGAGAATATTTAATTAAAACGCTCACGGATTTTGAATTAAAATTTCAAAACATCATATCTACAAATTTTCTAAAACATTTATATGCACTATAATTGATTTTCTACAGAGAAAATATACGTTAGAACAATTTAACTTAAATTTCAAGAGTTACTTTACTTATTTATAGAATTGAAGAATTATTTACTTGAATTGATGTATAACTTTATTTGTAATGCATTTTTAACGAAAATATATGCAAGAAAATTTATTCAAAACGCTCACGGATTTTGAATTAAAATATTAAAACTTAATATCTACAAATTTTCTAAATATTTTACCTGCACTATAATTGAATTTCGACAAAGAAAATATACGATAGAACTATTTAACTTAAATTTCAACAGTTACTTTACTTATTTATACAATTGAGGACTTATTTACTTGAATTGATGTAAAACTTTATTTGTAATGTATTTTTTTTTATTTTGGGTTTTACGTCATCTATTTCCGCTGCTAGGGCCAATCATGACGCCGGAGATTAGGTCTACAGCTATCCGGGAATTTTGCCGAACCCGGTGGGAGTTCCAACCCATCGGTAGGGATCTTTAACGTGCACGCAACATCCAGGCAGTACACGGGTCCTACATGCATTTAACGTCATATCCAAGAAGACAGAGTGTTTGGCATTTATATCCTAACCTATATAAATGCAGACAACTTGTAATGCATTTTTAATGGAAATATATGCGAGAAAATTTAATTAAAACGCTCACAGATTTTGAATTAAAATTTTAAAACTTCTAATCTATAAATTTACTAAATATTTTGTCTGCACTATAATTGAATTTCCACAAATAAAACATACGTTACAACTATTTTACTTTAATTTCAAGAGTTACTTTAATTATTCATACAATTGAGGATGTTTTTACTTGAATTGGTGTAAAACTTTATTTGTAATCGGCTTTACAAATCCTTTGTAGATATTAGCGCCCGCACATATAGGCGTTTTGTCTTAGGGGGCCTAATCAATTTTACAAATTATAGGTAAGGTAAATTAATATATGGTTAAAATAAATTACTATATTTTAATAAGCAGGGCATTTCTAATTTCTAGTTTACAAAATAGAAAGTAAAAAAAATCGCCAAAAGTTCCAATTTGTATGATTTTCAAAAACAATTGCCTGAAAATTGACAGAGTATGTATTGGTATACCGGGTGTTGACGGCGGACACAACTTAGAAAATCCCATGTAAATTTTGAAATGTTCAAATTTTGGCTCCCCTATTTATTTTAGAAACAAAATGTATTTACCTTTTTTGTAGAGGGAAAATTTCTGAATTTATTCGAAATTAATTCTCCAAGTTAAAATAATTAAGAAAAAATAATGTGATTTTATAAAAATAATGACATGCCATGGAATTGAAACAACTGTGGATGTCAAAATGGAAAAAGATATCGTAGTCACTTGATAAAAGTAAATTTTTTCGATATGATTTACACTATACAAAAAAAAATCATTATTTTTATAAAATCACATTACCTTTTCTTAATTATTTTAGCTGTTAATTTTCTGACATTCGTTGATTTTTAAAAGAGTTCAATTTGAAGCTTTAAACGAGTGTTTTCCACTCCTAGACTAAGCATGAAGTAAAATTTCGAGTTTAGAAAAGCCTCGTGAAAATTTGTCTCGGGTCGCGCAGCGACCCGAGACAAATTTTCTGGGCTTTTCTAAACTCGAAATTTTACTTCATGCGCCACGCGTATAAATCACAGATTTTAAGCAAAGTTTGAATATTCATAAATTTGACAATATTATAGTGATTTATAGGGGTGGCGCATAAAGTAAAATTTCGAGTTTAGAAAAGCCCAGAAAATTTGTCTCGGGTCGCTGCGCGACCCGAGACAAATGTTCACGGGGCTTTTCTAAACTCGAAATTTTACTTCATGCTTAGTCTGGGAGTGGAAAACACTTGTTTAAAGTTTTGAATTGAACTTAAAAAAAAGAAGTGAATATCCGCAATTGTATCAATTCCATGTTGTGTCATTATTTTTATAAAATCGCATTACTTTTTCTTAATTATTTTAGCTGTTAATTTTCTGACATTTGTTTATTTTTAAGAGTTCAATTTGAAGCTTTAAACGAGTGTTTTCCACTCCCAGACTAAGCATGAAGTAAAATTTCGAGTTTAGAAAAGCCCCGTGAAAATTTGTCAAATTTTCTGGGCTTTTCTAAACTCGAAATTTTACTTCATGCGCCACGCGTATAATACACAGATTTTTAGCGAAGTTTGAATATACATAAATTTGACAATATTATAGTGATTTATAGGGGTGGCGCATGAAGTAAAATTTCGAGTTTAGAAAAGCCCAGAAAATTTGTCTCGGGTCGCTGCGCGACCTGAGACAAATGTTCACGGGGCTTTTCTAAACTCGAAATTTTACTTTATGCTTAGTCTGGGAGTGGAAAACATTTGTTTAAAGTTTTAAATTGAACTTAAAAAAAAAACAGGCAATATCCGCAATTGTATCAATTCCATGTTGTGTCATTATTTTTATAAAATCACATTACTTTTTCTTAATTATTTTAGTTGTTAATTATCTGACATTTGTTGATTTTTAAAACTTCAATTTGAAGCTTTAAGCGAGTGTTTTCCACTCCCAGACTAAGCATGAAGTAAAATTTCGAGTTTAGAAAAGCCCCGTGAAAATTTGTCGAGAGTCGCGCAGCGACTCGAGACAAATTTTCTGGGCTGTTCTAAACTCGAAATTTCACTTCATGCGCTACGTGTATAAAACACAGATTATAAATGAAATTTGAATATACATAAATTTGACAATATTATAGTGTTTTATACGCGTGGCGCATAAAGTAAAATTTCGAGTTTAGAAAAGCCCAGAAAAATTTGTCTCGGGTCGCTGCGCGACCCTCGACAAATTTTCACTGGGCTTTTCTAAACTCGAAATTTTACTTCATGCTTAGTCTGGGAGTGAAAAACACTTGTTTAAAGCTTTAAATTAAACTTAAAAAAAACAGGGAATATCCTCAATTGTCGTATCAATTCGATGGTATGTCATTAATTTTATAAAATCACATTACTTTTTCTTAATTAATTTAACTTAGACGAACGTAAAGTGTTAAGTGTGAACATTAATAAATTTAGAATTTGTCCCTCTACAAAAAAGTGAAATACATTTTGTCTCTAAAATAAATAGGAAAGCCAATATTTTATTATTTATTTAAAACTAACATGCGATTTCCTATGTTGCGTCCGCTAAGTCAACACCCGGTATGTATACTTTTCATTATACGATTTAGTTTTTTATTATGTTTTGCAATTTCTCAGCAATTTCTGTTAACTTTATATCTATCGTAAGATTCTTAATACAGGAGTCAAAATCAAACACATTTTTTTTGTAAGTAGTTCACCTAAAAATTTCAATAATTTCAAGAAATTTTTAATAAAGTTAAGATCGTAGAAAGATTCAATGTTTAGACTTGAGGAAAATTATCAACTGTTAGGCAATTTTTTGAAAATAGCCAGTGAGTAAATAAAAACGATAACATTCGTTATATTTATATAAATATTTATATTAAGACACGATTTTAACTTTGTTTGTATAACTGAGACTTTATTTAGTTACTATAGTTTCGACAACTTTAACTTTTTTAACTTTTATGGTTACTAATTTATATTACGAACCATATACTGTTTTATTTTTAATTTAAGTATAGTTTTACATATTCCATATAAACATTTGCAAAATTAATCAACATAAGATGAAATCTAAGTACTATATTTTGAACGTCACAATATTTCAGTGTTTTAACGCCTGGCGCATGAAGTAAAATTTCTAGTTTAGAAAAGCCTAATTTGGATTGGTCGCTCCGCTTCGCTACGCGACCAATCCAAATTTTCAGACTTTACTAAACTCGAAATTTTACTTCATACGCTAGGCGTTAAAACACTGCTTAATCTGGGATTGGAAATACTCGTTAGAAGCTTTAAATTGAATATTGCATTATTTATCAAATTAATTAATTAATTAAAGATATTTGTATATTATTCTGATAATTATTAAAGTGCACTAAACAAATGCTATTGATCGAACATTTTATAAGTTAATTAAATCCTAGAAAATACACGAAAACTTGTCACGTTCAACTAAAAATAACTCAAAAACTATTATTCTGGTCTTTTTCAATTTTCATATTTTGGAAAAGTAATAATTCAGTGATATGCACACCTAGTTTTATAAAAATATCTGAAATAGTATCCAAGTTATAAAGTTGAAATTTGTACATCACTTAAAATAATTAAAATTGACTTAAAGTGAAAATACCTCAAAAACTGTAAATAACGTATACTTTCATTTTTACATATTTTGAAAGTCAAAAAAATGAGTAATATGCACACCAAGTTTTATAAATATTTCTCAAATAGTATCTAAGTTATGAGCTCTTGAAATTTCTATATCACTCAAAATAATTATAATTAACTCCCGTTTCGCGATCAAATGAAAATAACTCAAAAACTATTATTGGGTATATTTTGATTTTCACCTTTTTTAAAAGACCAATAATTGAGTGATATACACACTTAGTTTATTAAAGATATCTCAGATAGTATCAAAGTTATGCACTCTTAAAATTTCTATATCACTCAAAATTATCATTATTTACTCCCGTTTTACGATCAAGTGAAAATAACTCAAAAACTATTAATGGGGTTTGTTTAGATTTTCACATATTTTGAAAAAGCAATAATTCAGCGATACGCACACCTAGTTTTATGAAGATATCTCAAATAGTACTCAAGTTATAAAGTCCTGAAATGTGTATATCACTCAAAATAATTAAAATTGACTCCTGTTTCACGTTTAAGTGGAAATACCTTAAAAACTATAGATAAGGTATACTTTAATTTTTACATATTTTAAAAGACCAATAATTGAGTGATATGCACACCAAGTTTTATAAAGAAATCTCAAATAGTATCTAAGTTATGAGCTCTTGAAATTTCTATATCACTCAAAATAATCAAAATTTACTCCCGTTTCGCGATCAAGTGAAAATAACTCAAAAACTCTTGCTGGGGTGTATTTTAATGTTGACATATTTTAAAAGAATAATAATTTAGAGATATGCACACTAAGTTTTATAAAGATATCTCAAATAATATCCAAGTTATGAACTCTTGAAATTTTTATATCACTCAAAATAAACAAGATTTTCTCCCGTTTCGCGATCAAATGAAAATAACTCAAAAACTATTATTGAGGTATATTTTAATTTTTACATATTTTAAAAGACCATTAATTGTGTGATATGCACACTAAGTTTTATTTGAATATCTTAAATAATACCCCATTTATTAACTGTTGAAATTTCTATATCACTCAAAATAATAAAAATTGCCTCCCGTTTCACGTTCAAGTGGATATTAGTCGTAAACTATCGATGGGGTATATTTTTATTTTTACAAATTTAAAAAAAAAACAATAATTGAGTAATATGCACATTGAGTTTTAAAGAAATATTTTAAATAGTGTAGAAGTTATGATCTCTCGAAATTTCAAGATCACTCGAATTTATCAAAATTGACTCCCGTTTGACGTTCAAGTGAATATAACACAAAAACTATTGATGGGGTAAACTTTGATTTTTACATGTTTTAAAAAAACAATATTTAATTAATATTCACACAAAATTTTATTAAAAATATCAGAAATAATTTTTAAGTTATGATCTTTTCAAATTTGTATTTTACTCAAATTGATCAAAATTGTCTCTCGATTGACGAATAATTGAAAATAACTCAAAAACTATTAATAGAGTATATTTTGATTTTTACATATTTTGAAAGAGCAATAATTAAATAATATTCACACACAATTTTATAAAGATATCTCAAAAATTTTTCAAATTGTGATTACTTGAAATTTCAATACCATTCAAATTTATTAAAAACGTGAGTCCAACGTTTGAAGTCCAAGTTAATGCGCTATAAAATAGCAGAAATTCGTTGCTTTTTAAAAGCGGTCTATTCAAAGCGTCTTACGAGTGTCGTCCACTCCCAGACTAAGCATGAAGTAAAATGTCGAGTTTAGAAAAGCCTGAATATTTGGATTTGCCAGGGCGCGCGAGCGAAGCGAGTCGCGCCCAGGCAAATCCAAATTTTCAGGCTTTTCTAAACTCGAAATTTTACTTCATGCGCCACGCGTATAAAACACTGATTTAGTCCAAAGTTAAAAAACACACACATCAACTATCTTTTCACACATCCTCTATGTAACCTTCTTTTAACTGTGATTTGAAAAGGGAAACACTTAGTTAAATTTAACCAAGTGTTTTCCTTTTCAAATCATAGTTAAATATGTTTCACCCCGTGAAAGATGAGAAACTTGTTCAAGATATTCTTTTAACTGCCTCATTTTTTGTTAAATGTTAATTGTTTCTACATATTCATGTTTGTGATTATGTTTATTTACTAGTTTTCAATATTATGCTATACATTTGTGTAACTATGACATACTAAACTAACGTTGACTCATCCATAAATGTATTATTCCATTTGAAAATAATTAAATTGAATTAAATATTTGATTTGGTTGGCGTTCACTTTGTGGTACATCTTCATAACAATTTAATTAAAATACATAACTTTGTTTTACCACTTTTATTAAAAATATAAATGTGGTAAAACAAAGTTAAGTGTTTTAATTAAACTGAATTAAATATATCTGAATAAAACGCGAGTTAAACTAAAGTGACTTAATTTTTTCAAGACATTTAATTTTTGAGGTTTCAGCCCTAATCCTGACTAGTTCTTTTTTTGTCTCGAGTTTAAAGCCCTTTTCCCGAATCGTCCCCATAAAAAAAACAGTAATGTGAGAGCCTAAAAGTATTAAATGCATTCAAAAAAACCTTCGAAATCTGGTGTCCACAGTATTCAGTCAAGCCACACGATCATTTGCGCGTGGTCTTACTGCATATTGTAAACACCGGATTACGTTGACTTTTTTCATAGAGATACTTTTATTTGTGCTTGAAGATGAAGAATATGAAATCCGCTTTAACCGGAAACTTACAGTTTAATCACAATTTGTATTCAAAGTTGGTTTTGTTGTAGGTTTCATCATTGTTTTCACGATTTTATGCACATATTAAGTATAAAGTGAAATTGAATTTGCCAATTGTCTGCAAAATATTTACAAAATATAAAAACGAATTAAAATGAATATCGAGTATTCTATTTGAATATATAAGAGAATCTATATTAGTTTTAACTCGCTTATTTCACACATTCCGTATTTAATGAATTTACAACATAACTTTACAGTGATTCAAACATAAGTTATAAATCCACACACAGTGGCGGTCCTAGCCACATTTTTAGATGGTGCAAGGTCTCATGGTAGTGCCCCTTCAAACAAAAAAAATTGGATATTTTCGGCGCTAAATCTATGACAGCGCCCGGTGCAGTCGCAATGCCCTAGGGCCGCCACTGTCCGCACAGTATATTCATAATGAAATTCTATAAAATTAACGAAAACATAAACATCACAGACATTCGTTAAAATAGATTTATAACTTAATCTTTATTATTTAAGAAGTATGTACAATAAATATAATATTAACAAATGAAAAATATTTTTATATTCCGTTTCCAAATAAGGGCTATCGACCATAAGTCTTTCTATTAATAGAAATATTAAACTGAAATCGTCAAAGGTTGATGAAAAACTTGGAGTGTCAAGTTGCATTAACAAATTAGTTGATCATTGGAAAATTATTGAAAATTGAAGAAATCAACTTAATAGACATAAAAACGAATATTTTTAAAATATAAATTATTTGTTTTGTTGTATTTGTTGTCAGTCTGTCTATTTACTATTTTTTGCTAGATTTTTGTATAGTTTGACTAAACTTGACTCATGACAGTATCATTACTTCTATTTTAAAATAAATAAACTGGATTTTCAAATTTTCAGGCTTTTCTAAACTCAAAATTTTACTTCATGCTCAACCAATGAGTAGAAACAGTCTACAGAAGCTTTAAATTGAACACTATTATAAAACTAATGAATGCCTGAACATTTACAGGGTATACATCGGGATAAGTATAATTAAAAGATAATTTAACTGCGTATACCTTAAAATTTAATGCAACTTAAATGAAATATTTTAAATACACTCAGCTTTAACAAATTAGTCGTTTAAAAAATGTATAAGGCAGCAATCAAAATTAAAAACGAATAGCGTAAAGAACGTTGCAGCAGATCAGAAAAATACTAATGAGGGAGGATTTTTAATTGGAATCATCTCCTCCTCTTGTGCAGGGTGAAACAATATCGCAAACAAAAAAACGCGCGTCTGCATAATGCTCAAGTTTTTAATGAGCTCATTTATTGGTCCCTGGCAATTTGACCTGAACGATTTGCGCCCAGCCTTCTCCAGAATACACAAATGTTAATTAAAAATCGCGAATGAAACTCGAGTGAGAACAAAAAAAAAATTAACGGGAAAACGCCGTTGTCGCTTGCTACAGATAAAATCTGATTGTGTTTGCCGATTACTTCCATGAAAATGGAAAATTTATTGTTAATGAACTCGCCGGAAAAATTGTGTATCTCTTAATTATATTGTCGTATTTCTCTAATTATGAAAGTCGTGAAAAATTGCTTTGAATTCACTGAAGTTTTATTCTAATCAGATGTAATTAACATTTTCTCTGTTATTTATTGATCGAGTTCATTCAAAACTAAAAAATAAAGTTAATCGCAGTTTGTATACTATAAATTGACACTAATTAGATATTTTTTTTAAATTAACTTCATTGCCAAATAATAGTCAATAATATAGTTAATATAGTTAATAGTTAAATTTTTAAATGGCTGCATATACTTTTCTTATTTTATTATATTGGACATTGTTTTACTGAATCCAATCATGCTCGATATGTTGATTTTAATTTAATATTTATGCTAGAAAAAAATTATAATAAATCTTGTTGACATGATTTTTTCGCAATAAATGTAGTGTGCCTTGAAACAAAATAGGACTTTTAATACTGATCAACATTTATAAATAGAATTAGTACGTATAATCAGCTTAGAAGATTCAACATAAGTTGTCAATCAACCGAACAAAATAAAGGCTAGTATTTTTAAAACTTTACAATATTTCAGTATTTTATACGCGTGGCACATGAAGTGAAATTTCGAGTTTAGAAAAGCCCCGTGAAAATTTTCTAAACTTGAAATTTTACTTCATGCTTAGTCTGGAAGTGTCCAGATTTTTGATATTTCTAGATTTTTGTTGATTTATTCACAGCTTGTTATTAAATTAAATGCAACTTTATTATTTAATAAATACTGTTTTTCTTAGGAATAGAATATAAACCCATTAAGAGCCGAGGTAATTATAAAGTTGACTCTGAAAGTTGATTTTAGGTAACATTTTGCATCTTTTTTTATGATTGATTTATTATATTAGACACGTCGATTTTATAAAAGAATTAAATTCAAAGTTCGAACGTATGTTTCCACTCCCAGACTAAGCATGAAGTAAAATTTCGAGTTTAGAAAAGCCCCGTGAAAATTTGTCGAGGGTCGCGCAGCGACCCGAGACAAATTTTCTGGGCTTTTCTAAACTCGAAATTTTACTTCATGCGCCTCGCGTATAAAACACTGAAGTGTTGTAAAGTTATAAATACACTTAAAAAATTAGTAATAATCGAACTATTAAAATAACAAATATGTATATATCACTGAATTCATAAAAAAATATTCTTTCAAATAATAATCTAAAATAGCGAAATTTTACTTCATGCCAAATCGAGGAGTGGAAACACTTCTTGGAAGTTTTAAATTTAATTCTTTTATAAACAAACCTCAATCTGACAAATCGAGAACCAACGTAATCTTAAAACAGTTTCATAACCTAACTTCACAATCTAGTTAGTGTTAGATTATATAACCTAACCAAAATTACGTTGGCTGTCACTTAATTTGATTGAGTGGTTTGGTTAAGTAATCTTTCATCAATTAACTCTTAAGAGTTAATTGATGAAAGATTACTTAACCAAACCACTTAATCAAATTAATTGATGGTCACTTAAGTAACTGGCACACAGCATTAACTAAGAGATTGCTGGCTCAAAAGTAACCTAGGGTTAGGCAAATAAAGAAATGAGCAACTAATGTATGCCGATTTCTTTATTTGCCTAACCCTAGGTTACTTTTTACTTCTTTTAATCACACTGTTAATATAATCAGAGGTACTTTCTCTTACAACACTTTTTGTTTTCCTTAATTTTAGTATTATTTTGAAATTAGTATTCGCTAGTCATAAAATACTTTTTGTAAAGAATAACTTTACGTCGAAAAATAAACAATAAAACAGTTGTTTCTATCCGTAAATTTCATTTTTGCATTGTATTAAAGTGCAATATTTGCTTAAAATACTAACACAATATTCAATAGTAGCGACGGCTCGCAGCCTAACTTTGTAATGATTCGACCCTAGGTATTGTACAAATTTATAATTTGTATTATTGTTTACGTTGTGTTGTGTATGTAGTAACCCTTTTATTTATTTATTTACCAGGTTCGTTGTTTGCGTCAATATGCATTATCGTAAATACTGTGTCTTTATTCCCTTTTAATTTGACTAGGAGGATGTGTGGACAATAAATAAAACAGGATATGAGCTTAACGTATGCAAAGTTTATTGACCTTTCATGACATTTCTAATAAATCGATATGTCTTATATTATTTATATTCACGAAATATATTACCCAACGTTTATGCTTAGAAGTCATGTGCATTTGGTTAAACTCAAAAAAAGTATGACTCTACTTGTGGGAGCAAAATTAACTAGCCCCTGCATTTGCATTCCGAGATGGGAAACCCACAAAAACCATCAAGGAGCTAGCATCACACACTCGACACACTTGCGATTAGTTAGTAGGACACTTAGCGCAATACTGACTCGGATTGGCCTTACACATCAATCGACTGGGTCGATTAGTTAGTAGGACATACCTCGTTTTCTCGCTCAGTTCGGCCTTACACATCAACCACCATACACCCCTCATTCGTGTGATTAGTTAGTAGGACACTTAGCGCAATACTGACTCGGATTGGCCTTACACATCAATCGACTGGGTCGATTAGTTAGTAGGACATACCTCGTTTTCTCGCTCAGTTCGGCCTTACACATCAACCACCATACACCCCTCACTCGTGTGATTAGTTAGTAGGACACTTAGCGCAATACTGACTCGGATTGGCCTTACACATCAATCGACTGGGTCGATTAGTTAGTAGGACATACCTCGTTTTCTCGCTCAGTTCGGCCTTACACATCAACCACCATACACCCCTCACTCGTGTGATTAGTTAGTAGGACACAGCGCAATACTGACTCGGATTGGCCTTACACATCAATCGACTGGGTCGATTAGTTAGTAGGACATACCTCGTTTTCTCGCTCAGTTCGGCCTTACACATCAACCACCATACACCCCTCACTCGTGTGATTAGTTAGTAGGACACTTAGCGCAATACTGACTCGGATTGGTCTTACACATCAATCGACTGGGTCGATTAGTTAGTAGGACATACCTCGTTTTCTCGCTCAGGTCGGCCTTACACATCAACCACCATACACCCCTCACTCGTGTGATTAGTTAGTAGGACACTTAGCGCAATACTGACTCGGATTGGCCTTACACATCAATCGACTGGGTCGATTAGTTAGTAGGACATACCTCGTTTTCTCGCTCAGTTCGGCCTTACACATCAACCACCATACACCCCTCACTCGTGTGATTAGTTAGTAGGACACTTAGCGCAATACTGACTCGGATTGGCCTTACACATCAATCGACTGGGTCGATTAGTTAGTAGGACATACCTCGTTTTCTCGCTCAGTTCGGCCTTACACATCAACCACCATACACCTCTCACTCGTGTGATTAGTTAGTAGGACACTTAACGCAATACTGACTCGGATTGGCCTTACACATCAATCGACTGGGTCGATTAGTTAGTAGGACATACCTTATTTTCTCGCTCAGTTCGGCCTTACACATCAACCACCATACACCCCTCACTCGTGTGATTAGTTAGTAGGACACTTAGCGCAATACTGACTCGGATTGGCCTTACACATCAATCGACTGGGTCGATTAGTTAGTAGGACATACCTCGTTTTCTCGCTCAGTTCGGCCTTACACATCAACCACCATACACCCCTCACTCTCACTCCCCCCCCCTATCTTCCCCTTTTCTCAGATGTTTAAATTATTTCGCTGGTTTTGTTTGTTTGATTTTAACTTAGTCGGTTTGATGTAGAATTAATTTTACTCTTACGTGATAGTCTCTCCAGCGCTGTTATCCCTAACTCCATTCTCCATTTTCTAACTCTATTCTGAATACTTAATTCTTTTTATCAACATTACTTCACTAACTCACATCCCACTGAAACTTCCTATTCTCAACTGTCCCCATTTACATTCAAATACTGACTGTCCTAGTCCCTGTCCCAAAACTAACTGATTTTTAGAATCTTTTCTTTGCTGCTCTCAAAGTTCTCCCCTCCCCAAATTTTGTTGCTTAGACTTTATCTACTACCATATTTGGTCACAAAACCCATCCCTCTCTGACGTCAACGTAATTTCCCTGACTCTGCACACTTGTTGTGTTTGCGTTCGTTAAACCCTGAACTGAATCTTTCTGTTTGTCTTAGCATTTCTCCACGCGCCGGTACTTGTTTATTATTTTAAGGCGATGCTGCATTTGTTATTTCTTTCACATAAAAAAAAAATGGATCGACTAATGTTATTCTCGTATTTACTGGATGTTGATTTTTCTTTATTATTTTCTTGGATGATTTTTGTATTAATATTTTAATTTAATTTCGTCAAAAAATAATATTTGCACCTGACCCCTACTGACCTATTACATTCGCCCCCTTTTAAAAATATGAACTTTTAGAATGTTAAGATTTTTAAAATTCCCTTATTTTACAATATTATTATTTCTGGCGTCATGTCAGGAATCCTCTTCTAGTAAGTTGTCGACTTCCCCTCGTTTGAAATGCTCACCATCCTTAACGCTGCGCCCCCAATCTCCCGGTTCGACTCTGAAATTGAGATAGAAATCTGAGAATCCATCTTAATGTAAAATGCCAATACTGTGCCTGAAAAGCTATTCCTGATGTGCTTTTTTTTGACTGTGAAAGAAGTTTAAATTACTTGTACTTAGATGGTTATGATTTATCATATACTCCCCTTTTTTTTTCGTGCTTTGTTGATGGGACGAAGTCAACGTTTCGGTAGCAGATTGGAACATCGTGACCTTGACCCTTTTTTCCTTGCGGGCTCCTGATGAAGAACTGCCGTTGTTGAAATTGAAGTACGGTAATTCTTGTCTTAAGAAGTCCTCCGGCAGGTCCATCATCCTTGATTGTTGACGACGAGTTCAGAATCTGCTTGATCGAGCTCCCCAGATTCCTTGAGTCTTTTAACTTTAGATTTGTAGCAACTTCTAAAACATATTTATAATTGATGTTAAATCTTGCTGCGGTGTTTCTGCTAAGTTATAGTTTTTTTTTTTTTAGATTATTTTTGTTATGAATTCGTAGCGGTTAAGATGTAATGGTGGTGTCATTGGCATCTGAAGCGGCAGTGTTTGATTTCTGGATCAAAAACTTCTTCAGATGACCCATCATCCCCAGTTTTGATTTTCCCGTAGTCGAAAAGTCCGTACGAAGGAGTAAGCTCCATGATGGCTTTCTGTCCCGATTTTGACGCTCCCTGCTTTCTTGATGTTTGACTTTGAATTGGCAGCTGAAGTGGCAGTGCTTCTTTTCTGGAGCCAAAACTTCATTTAGATGACCCATCGCCCCCAGTTTTGATATGCTTGTAGTCGAAAAGTCCTTACGAAAGAGTGAAGTCCTTGATGGCTTTCTGGTCCTGTTCTGACCCTCCCAGCTTTCTTAACGCTCAACTTTGAATTTTGTTCATATTTGTAGAATATAATTCTGCTGAATTGATTTTCCTCGACCTTTGTAGATGTGATTGGTTCTTGGAGCTTTAGCTACTTTATTGAGCTGCTGCAGTGGTATTACTGACTGATGTTGGGTGTTGCCCTTCTTGGACTCCAACTTCAGTTGTCACATCGCCCCCAGTTTTCGTACGATTGTGACCTGAGAATCTGCCTGGCAGAGTTGAATGGTTGCCTGCTCTTGTTATGACGCTCCCAGCGTTCTTGATGCTTTTGATCTCGGATCTGTAACTAATTTGCCCACTCTGGCTGTTTTCTCGTTGCCCATTGTAGACTTAGCTTCTTCTTCGCGCTGGTTTCGGTGTTGCTAATACTTAGTTGCTTTCATTTTTTTAAACTCTTCACCCCCGCTTCAATCACCTTTCCGTTTTCTACTTGACGATTGATTTGGCCTGGTCGTTGTTGTTACCTTTTGATTTCGAATCACTGCTTTCTGGAATCAAACTCATACAAAGCTTAAACTTAGAACACCAAATTCGAACTCAATTCTTTTCCTTTCTTCTTACTATATTTAATTTGTTTGTTTGGTCCGTACCTAAGAATCATAATGTAATTGTTACTTTGAATGATTTATATGAAATTGTGCGAATGAAGTGTCATTTATTTGCTTCTTTGTGTTGTTTCTTTTTGTATGTATGAGTAATTTATTTAACGTAAATACCTTTAATGTTTTTTTTTATTCTTTGCTTTTCTTATGTTTTTTTTTTCATGGCCATGATTTTTACCTTTCTTTAGCATTATATTATGCTTAGTTTTATTTTAAACCAAATCTTATATTTTTTGTTTCGTTTTTCTTATTATTATTATTTTTTTTTTTTTAAGTACCTCATTTTAATTCGTATTTAACTTTAGTTTATGCGATTACCTTTTGTTTATTTTTGTCTTGTGTTCTGCTAGTTATTAATTAGGTTTTTACCCGTGTTAGAAGTATTTGTTTGTACGTTCTTGATTTTCATTTAGTACCTTGTGAGTTCTAGAACGCTAAACATTTTTCTCGTTTCTTTTATGCTTATTTCGATATTTTTTTTTTGTCGGATGTTTGTTTTAAACATAACTAGGTCATTATTTGCTCTTGAAAATGTATTATAGCATTTATAAACATTTTGTCTACCTTAGAAATTTTATTTTTTTTATCCCTTTAATTTTTGCGTGTCATAATGTCTTATTTTTATTATTACTTTTATTATCGTTTTCATTAGTAATTTGTTTGTTGCGATGTTTGCGAGAATTATTTTTGTTTGTAATTTGTTATTCGTTTACCTTTTTATTTTGTGTAAGTGCACATTTTCTTATTTGATACTTTTATGTTTCTGTTTATTTTAATATTAGCTTCATTTAATAAAATATATTGTAATCATTTCTAGGCTTACATTTTAGCATGCATTTATACGTGTATCTTTTATATAAATTTATTTACCTGTTCTTATTATTTTACCTTGATGTTTCTAACATCACCGTGTTTTCTACCTTGTTTATTTACGTAAATTTGTGGATTGATAATGCGTACTTTGTGCATTCCAAAATCCTTTCATTATCATCGTTTTTGTGTATTCTTCATTTCCTGAAGTGTATGTTTATCGTTAAAAACTAGGTCAACGATTGATCTTGAAATACCAACACGTTTGTTTTGATTTTTGAATTACTTGCGTTTGGTTTTATTTGTGTCTGGAATTTCGGATTGTGCTTTCCGTGGTACTTCCTTATGCTTACTCTACCTCTTTTTTTGTTTATGCGCCTATCTTCTGGATATAGGTCAGTGTTTGAACTTGAAATACCAACACGTTTCATATTAAAATCGCTATGCGTGCTTTTTGATCATTTTTAAATATTAATTACGTTTATTTTTATTGTCTGTACCTTTTAAAACGTTTCTTCCCCTTTTTTTATGTTAAACTGATTTACCTGAAATATTCTTGTCCACAAGCAGACACAGCATTTTTTTAATTATGTAACACATATTTATTGTCATCACAAACATCCTGGTCACGGCACCAATGTAATGATTCGACCCTAGGTATTGTACAAATTTATAATTTGTATTATTGTTTACGTTGTGTTGTGTATGTAGTAACCCTTTTATTTATTTATTTACCAGGTTCGTTGTTTGCGTCAATATGCATTATCGTAAATACTGTGTCTTTATTCCCTTTTAATTTGACTAGGAGGATGTGTGGACAATAAATAAAACAGGATATGAGCTTAACGTATGCAAAGTTTATTGACCTTTCATGACATTTCTAATAAATCGATATGTCTTATATTATTTATATTCACGAAATATATTACCCAACGTTTATGCTTAGAAGTCATGTGCATTTGGTTAAACTCAAAAAAAAGTATGACTCTACTTGTGGGAGCAAAATTAACTAGCCCCTGCATTTGCATTCCGAGATGGGAAACCCACAAAAACCATCAAGGAGCTAGCATCACACACTCGACACACTTGCGATTAGTTAGTAGGACACTTAGCGCAATACTGACTCGGATTGGCCTTACACATCAATCGACTGGGTCGATTAGTTAGTAGGACATACCTCGTTTTCTCGCTCAGTTCGGCCTTACACATCAACCACCATACACCCCTCATTCGTGTGATTAGTTAGTAGGACACTTAGCGCAATACTGACTCGGATTGGCCTTACACATCAATCGACTGGGTCGATTAGTTAGTAGGACATATCTCGTTTTCTCGCTCAGTTCGGCCTTACACATCAACCACCATACACCCCTCACTCGTGTGATTAGTTAGTAGGACACTTAGCGCAATACTGACTCGGATTGGCCTTACACATCAATCGACTGGGTCGATTAGTTAGTAGGACATACCTCGTTTTCTCGCTCAGTTCGGCCTTACACATCAACCACCATACACCCCTCATTCGTGTGATTAGTTAGTAGGACACTTAGCGCAATACTGACTCGGATTGGCCTTACACATCAATCGACTGGGTCGATTAGTTAGTAGGACATATCTCGTTTTCTCGCTCAGTTCGGCCTTACACATCAACCACCATACACCCCTCACTCGTGTGATTAGTTAGTAGGACACTTAGCGCAATACTGACTCGGATTGGCCTTACACATCAATCGACTGGGTCGATTAGTTAGTAGGACATACCTCGTTTTCTCGCTCAGTTCGGCCTTACACATCAACCACCATACACCCCTCATTCGTGTGATTAGTTAGTAGGACACTTAGCGCAATACTGACTCGGATTGGCCTTACACATCAATCGACTGGGTCGATTAGTTAGTAGGACATACCTCGTTTTCTCGCTCAGTTCGGCCTTACACATCAACCACCATACACCCCTCATTCGTGTGATTAGTTAGTAGGACACTTAGCGCAATACTGACTCGGATTGGCCTTACACATCAATCGACTGGGTCGATTAGTTAGTAGGACATACCTCGTTTTCTCGCTCAGTTCGGCCTTACACATCAACCACCATACACCCCTCACTCGTGTGATTAGTTAGTAGGACACTTAGCGCAATACTGACTCGGATTGGCCTTACACATCAATCGACTGGGTCGATTAGTTAGTAGGACATACCTCGTTTTCTCGCTCAGTTCGGCCTTACACATCAACCACCATACACCTCTCACTCGTGTGATTAGTTAGTAGGACACTTAGCGCAATACTGACTCGGATTGGCCTTACACATCAATCGACTGGGTCGATTAGTTAGTAGGACATCCCTCGTTTTCTCGCTCAGTTCGGCCTTACACATCAACCACCATACACCCCTCACTCGTGTGATTAGTTAGTAGGACACTTAGCGCAATACTGACTCGGATTGGCCTTACACATCAATCGACTGGGTCGATTAGTTAGTAGGACATACCTCGTTTTCTCGCTCAGTTCGGCCTTACACATCAACCACCATACACCCCTCACTCGTGTGATTAGTTAGTAGGACACTTAGCGCAATACTGACTCGGATTGGCCTTACACATCAATCGACTGGGTCGATTAGTTAGTAGGACATACCTCGTTTTCTCGCTTAGTTCGGCCTTACACATCAACCACCATACACCCCTCACTCGTGTGATTAGTTAGTAGGACACTTAGCGCAATACTGACTCGGATTGGTCTTACACATCAATCGACTGGGTCGATTAGTTAGTAGGACATACCTCGTTTTCTCGCTCAGGTCGGCCTTACACATCAACCATCATACACCCCTCACTCGTGTGATTAGTTAGTAGGACACTTAGCGCAATACTGACTCGGATTGGCCTTACACATCAATCGACTGGGTCGATTAGTTAGTAGGACATACCTCGTTTTCTCGCTCAGTTCGGCCTTACACATCAACCACCATACACCCCTCACTCGTGTGATTAGTTAGTAGGACACTTAGCGCAATACTGACTCGGATTGGCCTTACACATCAATCGACTGGGTCGATTAGTTAGTAGGACATACCTCGTTTTCTCGCTCAGTTCGGCCTTACACATCAACCACCATACACCTCTCACTCGTGTGATTAGTTAGTAGGACACTTAACGCAATACTGACTCGGATTGGCCTTACACATCAATCGACTGGGTCGATTAGTTAGTAGGACATACCTTATTTTCTCGCTCAGTTCGGCCTTACACATCAACCACCATACACCCCTCACTCGTGTGATTAGTTAGTAGGACACTTAGCGCAATACTGACTCGGATTGGCCTTACACATCAATCGACTGGGTCGATTAGTTAGTAGGACATACCTCGTTTTCTCGCTCAGTTCGGCCTTACACATCAACCACCATACACCCCTCACTCGTGTGATTAGTTAGTAGGACACTTAGCGCAATACTGACTCGGATTGGCCTTACACATCAATCGACTGGGTCGATTAGTTAGTAGGACATACCTCGTTTTCTCGCTCAGTTCGGCCTTACACATCAACCACCATACACCCCTCACTCTCACTCCCCCCCCCCTATCTTCCCCTTTTCTCAGATGTTTAAATTATTTCGCTGGTTTTGTTTGTTTGATTTTAACTTAGTCGGTTTGATGTAGAATTAATTTTACTCTTACGTGATAGTCTCTCCAGCGCTGTTATCCCTAACTCCATTCTCCATTTTCTAACTCTATTCTGAATACTTAATTCTTTTTATCAACATTACTTCACTAACTCACATCCCACTGAAACTTCCTATTCTCAACTGTCCCCATTTACATTCAAATACTGACTGTCCTAGTCCCTGTCCCAAAACTAACTGATTTTTAGAATCTTTTCTTTGCTGCTCTCAAAGTTCTCCCCTCCCCAAATTTTGTTGCTTAGACTTTATCTACTACCATATTTGGTCACAAAACCCATCCCTCTCTGACGTCAACGTAATTTCCCTGACTCTGCACACTTGTTGTGTTTGCGTTCGTTAAACCCTGAACTGAATCTTTCTGTATGTCTTAGCATTTCTCCACGCGCCGGTACTTGTTTATTATTTTAAGGCGATGCTGCATTTGTTATTTCTTTCACATAAAAAAAAAATGGATCGACTAATGTTATTCTCGTATTTACTGGATGTTGATTTTTCTTTATTATTTTCTTGGATGATTTTTGTATTAATATTTTAATTTAATTTCGTCAAAAAATAATATTTGCACCTGACCCCTACTGACCTATTACAACTTCATGGTAGGCCACAGCACCAAGGCACACAAAATTTGAGATTAGGATCGCGCTTTATAAATACAGGGTGGCGCAAAACTACCGATATGGTTTGAATGTTTAATAACTTTTTTAAATTTATTTATATTTTTTAATTTTATTTCAGAATTTTGTGAAGAAAGCTTGGGGAATTTGAAATGGAACAGTACACAACAGAACAGCGATCAAAAATTGTTGAATTTTATTTTTAAAATTAACGGTCAATTGTTTTGACGCAGCGTGCTTATCGTCGTTTTTTAAATGCGCGTACTGGACCTTCAGCATCAACAATAAACCGCCTGGTTGCAAATTTTCGACAACATGGTACAGTAAGACACCTTCAATGTACCGGAAGACCACGTACGGTCCACACGCAAGAAAATATCCAACGTGTTGTGGATAGTATGCAGGACAGTCCAGAAACATCAAAAAGAAGACGTTCGGCACAACTGGGGCTATCGCGGACATTTTTTTGAGGCCAGATGTAGAAAACCATCCACAGTTGTGGTTCCAACAAGATGGAGCCACAGCCCGCACTGCAAGGGACACAATGGCTCTGTTTCGGGACCTCTTTGGCGAACGCATTATTTCGCGCAGAAGCGATTTCAATTGGCCCCCACGTTCACCGGATTTAACAGCTCTAGACTGTTTTCTTTGGGGTTATTTGAAAGAATGGGTATACGTAAATAAGCCAGCGACCATACCAGAGGTAAAACAAAACATTCGCAATGAAATTCAAGCCATAACACCGGAAATTTTACAAAAAGTTATGGAAAATGTACTGGAAAGAGCACGAATGTGCGAAGCCGAAAATGGTCACCACTTGCTGGAGATAATTTTTTATACTTAAGCCAAAAATATTCCGCATTAATATACTGTATATCAAAATAATAATAATAATAATAAACCATTAAATAAAAAAGTTATTAAACATTCAAACCATATCGGTAGTTTTGCGCCACCCTGTACAAGAAATTGCACAACAAAGTCACCGTTCAATAACGGATACATATTACCTTGGGTCTCTGGCCTACCCTGAAGTTAGGCTGCGTGCCGCCGCTATTCAATTATACAAAACATTTTTACGACAAAATTATTAATCTCTAAGAATAAAGATGTCTTACATATTGTAAATAATAAATGGGTGAACACTTTGGTATATTTAAATGCACACATACAAAAACATGTTATATATTTTAGTAAGCAAAACAGACATATTGAAGATATTTATTAGACCAGGAATGAATATAAACGCGACGTGGCAGTCGTGAAGAATGAAAGAATGAATAGGATGAGTGGAAAGTTAATCTATTTCGAGTAATTGGTCGTTTCTTTCCGTGGAAAGATATCTTATTTATATTTAGAGACATGTGTTTGCGGCCGACTTGTGAACCAGCCGACCGGCAAATGACAGATTTAGACAGCTGGGAATTTTAACGACTAACAAATTGCCAAATTACTCCGGTGCGACTCTAACAAGTGATGGTAATTGGACGTGGATATATACCGAAAGATAACTTTACTCGACATAAATCATACAAGGGCCCTTTAATCTATTCCGGAACTATAAAGGTCTATTAATTAATACCTCCCTAATTTATGGCGGCACCTCCGCCAGAATTTCACACTCGTTTGAAATTCAATATTCTTGACAATTTGAACAGGATCTCTGGAAAATGTGGGGAGATTGAAACTTTGTGCAAAACATGTTTATTATTTAATATTAAATGAAACAAGTGATCCTTTTTCTCCACTGGTTTATTTTAATCACTAAATGTACATTGCGTTCACCAAGTGAACATTTTCAATAGTTATACTAAACAGTTTAGTACAACAATTAAAAATGTTCTTGTTTCATTTAATATTAAATTCATCATCTTTACGTAACTCATACCAAACCATTTATGATAATTATTTAATTATTTATATAGAAATTATTGTAAGTGTGCCTGAAAACACACCTACTATCGTAGTTACAGCTATATCTATTATTATGTTTAAAACCACCCCTGCTGCAATACAGGGTGTTTTTAAATTAATGCGAGAGATGTTAAAGGGTGATTTTTCAAGTCTTTCATATAATTTTTTGTTTAAAACCCATTTCTCTCCAAGCAACAGCCCTCTAAAGTTAAGTGAAAACAATCTTTTTATTTCATATATCCACTATGGAAGAATTTAGAAGAATGAAATTTGGCAGATAACTGTTCCTTATAAAATGTCACTTTTTGATAGGTGAAAATATCAACCCCTTTAATAGTTTGCTAAACTTTGTCTCGGGTTTCCACGAGGATTTTCTAAATTCGAAATTTTACTTCATGCTAGTGGCCAACTTCATGTGAAACAAAAATTCCAAGGTAATTCATCTCGGAATTAAAAGGTACGCTCGTTGTGCTGCTAAACGCATGTATTAATGACGCAATTCCGTGAGTAGTGCTTTTAACCTCATTTTTTGTAACTTGGATTTAAGCCTCATATGAAGTTAGGTCGCGAGACGCCAGTGCTTCATGCGCCACGCGTATATAACAATGATTTCAAGAGAGGTCCAAATATACATAAATTTCACGATATTTTAGTGTTTTATACGCGTGGCGCATGAAGTAAAATTTCGAGTTTAGAAAAGCCCAGAAAATTTGTCTCGGGTCGCTGCGCGACCCTCGACAAATTTTCACGGGGCTTTTCTAAACTCGAAATTTTACTTCATGCTTAGTCTGGGAGTGGAAAACACTCGTTTAACGCTTTAAATTGAACTCTTAAAAAAACGAATATCTAAAGATTTATAGAAAATAAACAAAGATATAAAGTTTGTATTGTGGAGGCTTCTACTTCGTTATACATGTTAATTTAACAATAAAACACTCTAAACTTTGTTTGTATAACACTTATTTATTTTTCGTGACTGCAGTTACGGCAACTTTAGCTTGCTAAAAGTACACGTTTGATAATGGCAAACTAAAATTTTCGAAACTGCAGTCACGAAAATTAAATAAGTGTTATACAAACAAAGTTTATAGTGTTGTATTGATAAAGTAATAAATATTGACACAATATACAAAATACATTTCTACTAATGTTTTTTATGACTAATTATTTAAAGAAACTAAATTAATAATTTTTTTAACAATATTTGAAGATGAGAACACATTTATTTTTCGCAAAATTGTCAAACAAATGTTTTTGATAATTTTTCAACAAAAATTCAACTAGATTATTCCTCTAATTTTATGTCAAAACTATAGAAAAATGCAAACGAGATATACAAAGAATTTTTCTTGTGCATAAACTGTAAATTTTCCGACATCCGTTGTTTTTTAAAAGAGTTCAATTTGATGCGTTAAACGAGTGTTTCCCACCCCCAGACTAAGCATGAAGTAAAATTTCGAGCTTAGAAAAGCCCCGTGAAAATTTGTCGAAGGTCGCGCAGCGACCCGAGACAAATTTTCTAGGCTATTCTAAACTCGAAATTTTACTCCATGCGCCACGCGTATAAAACACTGAAATATCGTAAAGTTTAAGATATTCTGCTTTAGCAATCTAATATGTAGATGTGAATAAAACGTGAGTCAAATTCTTCGCCGAACCAATTGTTTAAAGCAGAGATTATAGACAACCCAATAACTCTAACGTATATTGGGTTGCCTATAATCGCTGTGTGTTTTTTGAACTTCACTGTAAATCAGTGTTTTTAACAAGAGCGGATTCAGGATTTTAGTGAGGGGGGCGCACTTGAATATATAATATTTTAAATATTCGTTCATTGACTAATTTATTTGTCATACCGTACTAATGATGGCCTATAGCCTCAAAGCAAGTTTTAAATAAAACAAAATAATTTTCTATAAATCTTTAGATATTCGTTTTTTTAAGAGTTTCAATTTAGAGCGTTAAACAAGTGTTTTCCACTCCCAGACTAAGCATGAAGTAAAATTTCGAGTTTAGAAAAGCCCCGTGAAAATTTGTCGAGGGTCGCGCAGCGACCCGAGACAAATTTTCTGGGCTTTTCTTAACTCGAAATTTTACTTCATGCGCCACGCGTATAAAACACTGAAATATCGTAAAGTTTAAAATATTCGGCTTTAGCAATCTAATATGTAGATGGGAATAAAACGTGAGTCAAATTCTTCGCCGAACCAATTGTTTAAAGCAGAGATTATAGACAACCCAATAACTCTAACGTATATTGGGTTGCCTATAATCGCTGTGTGTTTTTTGAACTTCACTGTAAATCAGTGTTTTTAACAAGGGCGGATTCAGGATTTAAGTGAGGGGGGCGCACTTGAATATATAATATTTTAAATATTCGTTCATTGACTAATTTATTTGTCATACCGTACTAATGATGGCCTATAGCCTCAAAGCAAGTTTTAAATAAAACAAAATAATTTTCTATAAATCTTTAGATATTCGTTTTTTTAAGAGTTTCAATTTAGAGCGTTAAACAAGTGTTTTCCACTCCCAGACTAAGCATGAAGTAAAATTTCGAGTTTAGAAAAGCCCCGTGAAAATTTGTCGAGGGTCGCGCAGCGACCCGAGACAAATTTTCTGGGCTTTTCTAAACTCGAAATTTTACTTCATGCGCCACGCGTATAAAACACTGAAATATCGTAAAGTTTAAAATATTCGGCTTTAGCAATCTAATATGTAGATGTGAATAAAACGCGAGTCAAATTCTTCGCCGAACCAATTGTTTAAAGCAGAGATTATAGACAACCCAATAACTCTAACGTATATTGGGTTGCCTATAATCGCTGTGTGTTTTTTGAACTTCAATGTAAATCAGTGTTTTTAACAAGGGCGGATCCAGCATTTTAGTGAGGGGGGCGCACTTGAATATATAATATTTAAAATAATCGTTCATTGACTAATTTATTTGTCATACCGTACTAATGATGGCCTATAGCCTCAAAGCAAGTTTAAAATAATACATAAAAACGTTTTAAACAAACTTAACGTTTAAAACATAATTAAAACACTGTTTTAAAACAAAACACTCCTTGGGCGCCCCGTGCGCCCCTCCTCTGGATCCGCCCTTGGTTTTTAAGCGTGGCGCATGAAGTAAAATTTCGAGTTTATTTGCTAAATATTATAGTGCATTCAACATTTTTAATATCAATCAACTGGTAATCAAGACTTGTAAAAATTATCAAGAATTCTGCTCAAATCCTGAATTCAATACATCCAAAGGTATAAGCTTATGTCAACGTTTATTTACGAAAAGAATAAATAACTATACTAACAAAGACAAAGTTTTTATGATAAAAAGCTATTATAGTGGTGATAGCTTAGCCAGACCTCCAGGTTTGGCACCTTGCGACTTCTTTTTGGAGGAACATATTAAAAGCAACATTTAAAAAATGACGCTACCCAGATTTTAATTCATTGAGAGAAGCAATAGTTGCTGAATGGTCGTTAATTACTAACAGGCAGTTAGCTAATATACAAAATAATATTTACAACAGATTAAGCGTATTGCTTAGCTCAAAATTGGGGGTTGTTTGAATATTTACTATAATTTGTTTTTCCTTACTGCTGTTTTTTCTGCATTATTTTATAAAAATCATTTGAAGCCCTTCTTACTTTTATTTATTTATTTATTCACGAGATACCTCTTTTACATTGAAATAATACAAAATAAGAAATAACAAAAGTTTAAGAGCCGCAGAATGACTACACACATGCGTTATGATAACTACATTGCTAATTCTAACATAATCTTAAAAAGTTTTATCCAGATTAATGACCACCAGTGCTCTTCGAAAACTTAATATTTAGATAATGCTCTGCTATAGAAATAATTGCTTATGAATTGAATACACATGGAAATTGCCTATATTCGACTGTAAGAGTGGACACCTGGTATAATTCAAGGTAAGTATGGAAACTGTTTAATAATTTAAAAATGGTTTAAAAAAATCATTGCTTTAAATATTTCTCCTTCGTTGGAAAAGGTTTACGTGAAAGTATGAAAGATACATATTATTCCTTCTTAAATGTTAAGCAATTTTAAATAGTTGCATTTATCATGAGACACTCAAATATCTCAACAATTAATGATTTTATGAAAAAAAGTTTCAAATAAACCCCCTATATTTTAGAGGGGCAAATTAATCTGTAGTCGAAAGAAGTTGCTACAAGACCCACAGGGGTCAACTTTATAATTTCAAATAGGAACATCCATTTTTTTTTTCCTGTGGGGGCCGTCTTCCTTTCGGATCCGGATGCACTGCAGCCTAGGTGACTTCTTGTACTGCCCCAATATTATTACACTCACGCAACTATTCCGAACTCGATGCCCTGCACTAGCTTGTGCAGTTCCTTCAGAGGTTGCGCGTGGAAATCATTTGGTTCTATTTGTCTGTTCCCAAATATGAGCCGTCTTTTGCTCTCCAGAGCATTCCACCTGCACAGAACGTGCGTAGCTGTTTCCGGTGCCGTATTACAGAGGCGACAATTGGTGTCGCCGTTGTATAGCCCGATTTTCCTTAGATGCTCTTTAACAGTCATGTGGCCTGTGAGCAGTTCTATGGTTGTTTTCAGCTGTGCCCTACTCAATTTTAGTAGTCCTGCAGCTTGGCTTGAGTTAGGCCCTTTTATAAGGGCCTTACTATGGTTAAGGCCTGGTCTGTTTTCCCAGTATTCCTTGTGTTTGTTGCGAGTCCACTTCCTGACTTCAAGGCGACTCGACTTTTTTGTTATGCCCAAGGCAGGTTCGGGTCCCATAAATGAAATGGCGGCTCCCTGCCTTGCTAGCTCGTCAGCTTTTTCATTACCCGCAATACCAGAGTGACCCGGCGTCCAGACAAGCGTAACCTTGTTCTGTCTCGCTAGGTCATTCAGGGTATTGAAGCATTCCAATACTAGTTTGGATGAAGTCTTTTGACTCTGGAGAGCCTTCAGTGCCGCCTGGCTATCGGACATGATATAGATTTGCCTGTTTCGACAGTCCTTCTCTATGTTTCTTTCTGCTTGAAAGACTGATGCCAGGCCACCCAATGGTTGAGCATAGCCTGTCCTCATGTTTTCATTATAGATTCCTGATCCAGTACCTGTCGTTGATTTAGAACCGTCCGTGTACCAGATCACACTTTGTTTGTGTATATCTTCCCGAAAGCCGTTCCATTCGTTGCGGTCTGGAATAATGATAATTAAAGAGTGAATTTTCAAGATATCTGACTACCATATGATCCGACCTCATTTGCAGGAGAGGCCCCATTATGTCTGTCAAGAGTCTTCTGTGTGGGGTATCAACTCTTATGTTGACCGATGATAATTGCAGCCTATAGAGTGCCAGTCTTGCCTCCCCCACTATCAGAATAAGAAGTGGTGTGAGGTCTAGAACCGTCTCCATGGCTGCAGTGGGCGTGGTTCTCATAGCCCCCGTTATGCTAATACAAGCAAGTCTTTGAACCTTGCTGAGTATTTGTATGGTTGTATGTTGTGTGGCTTTAGGCCACCATACCAAAGCAGCATACATGATTGCGGGTCTGACCACTCTGGTGTACAGCCAGTATACCATTCCTGGTCTGAGCCGTACATTCGGTCGTACATTCGTCTAATTACCGCAAGGGTAATTTCCGATTTGCGTCTGATTTTTGAGATTTGAGGGGTCCAGGTCAGTTTGGAGTCAAAGATTGCTCCTAGGTACTTCACCTCACCCGACATTTTCAGGTTGCTACCATTTAGAAAGAGCGGTCCAAGGCCTGCCAGTTTCCTCCTGCGTGTAAATGGTACCAGGGTGGTCTTCGAGGGTGAGACTTTAAGTCCTTCTCTAGCACACCATTTGCTCACCACGTTCAGTGCACGTTGCATACGCTCTCTGATCGTGTTGTTAAATTTTCCCTCAACGAGTATGACTAGGTCATCCGCGTATCCTAGGGAAGAGTATCCCTCGTTGCTGAGATCCACTAGCAGGCCATCCATGACCAGGTTCCACAGCAGGGGTGAGAGAACTCCTCCCTGCGGACAACCACCGGCCACCCTGGATGCTAGTGTCTGGTCAGCGAACGTTGTGTAGACCATCCTTTGTCTTAGCATGCAGTCTATCCACCTGCAGCTAATTTCCTCCAACCCCCGCTTTCTCAGGGCAGCAGTTATAGAGTTAAAGGCTGTATTTTCAAATGCTCCTTCTATATCCAACAAGGCAGCAAGTAAAATTTCTTTGTGTTCCAGGGCAGCTTCGGCACTCCTTGTTAGTCGGCTGAGAACTGTCTCTGTTGATCTACCTGGAAGGTAGGCATATTGATCTTGGGATAGTGGGTAGGTCACCAGTACCCCCTCTCTAATATGCCTGTCCATAATTTTTTCCATTGTCTTCAGTACAAATGACATGAGACTGATGGGCCTGTACGATTTTGCACGAGAATAGTCTGTTCTACCGGTCTTTGGTAAGAATACCACCCTGATAAGCCTCCATATTCTTGGAAAATATCGTAGGGCCATGCTGGCCCTTAGGATCTCGCAAAGCCTTCGCCACAGTAGTTCCGATCCCTTCTGTAGCATGATGGGTAGGATTCCATCAGGCCCTGGCGATTTAAAAGGTTCAAATGAGTTTATTGCCCATTTGACTCTGTCATAGGTGACCACTCTCCTGGCAGCCTGCCAGTCTTCCTTAGATGTTCTGTTGCTAGTTGCATCAGGTCCCTGGCTGACCCAGTCATTAAGTGGTCCATCATAGATTTCCCCTCCGGGGAAGTGTACCCGTAGAAGTTCACCCAGGGTTTCCTTCTCGTTTTTTTTATTTATGATCCGTACAGTTAACTCAAAAAGAAGTAACTTTTATTTGAACAATTTTTTTCTAATTTCTAGAGATGGCGCTGTAATGAGAACAATTTAATGTACTAATTTTTTTCCTATTTTTTTGATATTTTCCAGATTAGTAAGTTATAATACTTGTTAGGATGTATAAACTGATTGCACATTGATTATCTTTGATCAACATAAATAAAAACACAGTAATAACAGGATTTGAACGAACTCTTCACAAGAACTAAAAATAGAACGAAACAGCAACAAGAACAGGAACAAGAATTATCTCAATAAATATTAATAATGATATTATAATGCTTATGGCCAATAATTGTTAAACGAAAAATGGATTTTGTTTTATGACTAACTCGATTTATTCAAGAATCAAAATACTTTTTTAGCTTACCAATTATTGGCCATAAGCATTATAACATCATTTTTTATATTTAATAACATAATTCTCGTTTTCGTTCTGAAAAAGGATAAAATAAATGTTTATCATTACATCGCCATCTACCGGGTGTTGACTTGTTGGACGCAACATAGGAAATCCCATGTAAATTTTGAAATGTTCAAATTTTGGCTCCCCTATCTATTTTAGAAACAAAATGTATTTATCTTATTTGTAGAGGGAAAATTTCTGAATTCATTCGTGTTAACGTTTATTACTTTACGTTTCTCTAAGTTAAAATAATTAAGAAAAAGTAATGTGATTTTACAAAAATAATGACATGCCATGGAATTGAAACAACAATTGCGGATGTCAAAATAGCAAAAGATATCGCAGTCATTTGATTAAAGTAAATGTTTTCGAAATGATTTACAGTATACACGAAAATATCCTTCTAATAAAGTGGTATTATGCAGACCACGACAAAAAACATAAATCACATTACTTTTTCTCAATTATTTTAGCTGAAAATTATTTGACAGTCGTTGGTTTTTAAAAGAGTACATTTGAAGCTTTAAACAAGTGTTTTCCACTCCCACACTAAGTATGAAGTAAAATTTCGAGTTTAGAAAAGCCCCGTGAAAATTTGTCGAGAGTCGCGCAGCGACCCTCGACAAATTTTCTGGGCTTTTCTAAACTCGAAATTTTACTTTATACGCCACGTGTATAAAACACAGATTTTAAGTGAAGTTCGAATTTACATAAACTTGACAATATTATAGTGTTTTATACGCGTGGCGCATGAAGTAAAATTTCGAGTTTAGAAAAGCCCAGAAAATTTGTCTCGGGTTGCTGCGCGACCCTTGACAAATTATCACGGGGCTTTTCTAAACTCAAAATTTTACTTTATGCTTAGTCTGGGAGTAGAAAACACTTGTTTAAAGCTTTAAATTTAACTTAAAAAAAAAAAACGGGGAATATCCGCAATTGTTGTATCAATTCCATGGTATGTCATTATTTTTATAAAATCACATTAATTTTTCTTAATTATTTTAGCTGTAAATTTTCTGACATTCGTTGATTTTTAAGAGTTCAATTTGAAGCTTTAAACGAGTGTTTTCCACTCCCAGACTAAGCATGAAGTAAAATTTCGAGTTTAGAAAAGCCCCATGAAAATTTGTCGAGGGTCGCGCAGCGACCCGAGACAAATTTTCTGGGCTTTTCTAAACTCGAAATTTTACTTTATGCGCCACGCGTATAAAACACAGATTTTAAGTGAAGTTCGAATTTACATAAATTTGACAATATCATAGTGTTTTATACGCGTGGCGCATGAAGTAAAATTTCGAGTTTAGAAAAGCCCAGAAAATTTGTCTCAAATTTTTCCCTCTACAAAAAAGTGAAATACATTTTGTTTCTAAAATAAATAGGGAAGTCAATATTTGAACAATTCAAATTAAACTTACTTTTTTTTACAAAAATAAAAAATAGGGCTTCACGTTTAAAATTAAGAAGTTAACCCCCGTGGGCCCCCATGGGGGCCTTGTACGAACTGCTGTTCACTACAGATAAATTTGCCCCTCTAAAATATGGAGGGTTTATTTGAAATGTTTTCTCATAAAATCATTAATTGTTAAGATATTTGAGTGTCTCAGCATAAATGTCTCACCCTGTATATTCTTGGTCGGAAATGTTTTTTTATATATTAATAGAATATTCTATTAATAAAAAACCCGGTTGAAGAATTAATGAAATCAACATCCAGATGTTAAAACCTTAACAGTTTCCTCGACTACTAGTGTCTATAAAACGCCGCTATCACGTGCATCTTATTAAAAACCCGTGAAGGGTGCACAGGTTGTGACGGCGCGGTGTGAAAATGGGGTGTCCGCATTAAAAGCGCCGCCAGGATGGAAGTCACGGACACGCCAAAAAACCGTGAAATTCGCCTTCACGAAGCCGACTAATTAGCTAAATGTCCCCTCTCCGGCGTTTCGGGGGTTGGATTGTGTGTATGCGGAGAGCGGTGCGCCGAGGGGGTGGGAAAAAGAGGACGAATCTCGCTCCCTTTTCATATCCCGACGAGCCACTCAAATATGATTGATTACTTGTCGATTTTTAATGAGAACTGTCCACGGAGTGATTTGTTTTCCTAATCGCGAGCGGACCGAAAACGACGCCTATTAATAAATTCCCCGGGGGGATTTTTTTAATTGGCAAACATCAGTATACTTTTAATGTAATTACATGATTTTGAGGGTAATTTATTTGACAAAATATATTCCATAATGCTTTTTAATGACACTATATGTACAGGATCGGCTCTTCCATTTGACCCTGGGTCTTCAAACTTTCCAGCCTTAGGGCCATACTGATTACTCCAGTAAGTTTCGAGGGCCAAAACCATATTATCATTGTTGCCGGTGGTAAAAAGTGAAATAGTCCACTGATGAAAAAAAATGTCGAAAAAGTACGCAACGTTTAAAAAAGGCTGCAAATCGGACCAAAGTCCGCAAAACGGCAACACTGCATATTATTAATTTTCCTGTCATTATCAGTAATTTCTAGATTGGTCGTAGTGTACGAGCCATGAGGAGTAACGTGACACGACATCTGGTGGACACAAGCGGAAATAGGTAGTACCTTCTATCGCTAACAGATGGCGCCAATAGCACGTACAGAATAATCTCGTTGGTTCGAGAAAGTTCTGGTGTCTTCCACTCACTTCTAGATGGCAGTAATTGGAATATATAAGAAGGCTAGTGGCGCAACCACAAGTCAGTTCCTATGACACTGTTGTGAAATAAAATAGTGCGTACCTCCTTAAAACGTGTTTGTACGTGTTTAAGACATCTTTGTAACAGTATTTTGATTTGAATTGTTGCTTTTGTGTGTGATTTATTAGTATGGAAAAGAAGCGAAAAATTGATAGTGAATGCAGAAAATTCAAAGATCAGTGGAACATTCAGTATTTCGTAATTGAGTCCAGTAACAAGGCGCTATGTTTGATTTGCAATGAAAGCATAGCCGTTCTCAAGGAATATAACATTAAACGTCATTATGAAACAAAACATTTTCAAAATTACTCAAAATATACAGGAAGTTTGCGGACAGAAAAATTCAAAGCTATGAAGCGCGGATTGAAATCGCAGCAATCTTCATTTACAAAACTCAAAACTGAACAAGAGGCTGCAACTCGTGCCAGCTTTCGTGTGGCTCTTGAAATTGCAAAACATGGAAAACCATTCACCGATGGTGAAATGATCAAAGAACGCATATTTGCAGCAGCCGAAGAAATGTGCCCTGAAAAGGTAAATTTATTAAAAACTGTCAGTATGTCAGCAAACACTGTGGCTCGAAGGGTAGAAAACATCGCTGAAAATATATCCTCTCAACTGTTCGACACAAATGGATATGTTGAGTGGTTTTCGTTCGCCTTGGATGAGTCAACGGATGTGTCAGATACTGCTCAAGTGTTGATTTATATTCGAGGAGTAGATAAAAGCTATGAAGTGCATGAAGAACTTCTTGATATGTATAGTATTCATTGCACAACCACTGGTACAGATATTTTTAAAGGAGTTGAAATGGCCATTAATCAAAAGAACCTTCGATGGAAAAACTTGAAATGTATTACAACTGATGGAGGCAAAAACATGAGTGGGAAAGATAATGGAGTGGTCGCTCTTGTGTCAAAGGCTGTAGAAAATGACGGTGGTTCAAAACCACTAGTCTTACATCATCATCATTCATCAACAGTCTTTGTGCGGAAAATGTTTGGATATGTCTGAAGTTCTGAAATAGAGTCATATCAACTGTTAATTATATCAGATGTTTTGGGCTGAATCACCGACAATTCCGACAATTTATTGAGGAGATTGGAGAGAATGACTTACCTTATCATACTGCCGTATGTTGGCTTAGTTGTGGGAAAGTCCTTCAGCGCTTTTTTGAACTTCGAGCAGTGATCGAAATTTTTTTGAATGAAAAGCATCGCCCTCTTACTGAATTACAAAACAACGCATGGCTGTGGAAGTTAGCATTCTATGTTGATTTGACAAAACATGTGAACGAACTGAATTTGAGATTGCAAGGAGAAAACCAGCATCTTCCTGATTAATACACTAATATCAAATTATTCCGGAAGAAATTGATACTGTTTCAATCACAACTACGAAGTAAATGTTTTTCACATTTTAAAACATGTGAAATATTCAGCCACACCACTGAGACTGAGTTTCCTATCGATTTTGCCATCGAAACTTTAAGTGCTTTGAAACAAAATTTTGATACTCGTTTCTCGGACTCTGATGCCATTGCGAATCAAATTAAGATTTTTCAGAATCCTTTTAATACTGACATGGAAACCCTAGCCCCGGAACTTCAAATGGAAATGATTGATCTACAGTGCAGTGATATAATTAAGAACAAATATCAAAACTCATCTTTGTTGGAATTTTATAAGGGTCTTCCACTGACACAATTTGATAATTTGCATAAATTTGCTCGTGGGCTATTTTCTGTTTTTGGTACTACTTATTTGTGTGAGAAGACTTTCTCCAAAATGAAGTACACAAAAAATGTTTACAGATCTAAATTAACTGATGAGCATCTTAAATCTCTTTTAATAATTGGTACAAGTAAAATTAGTCCACAACTACAAATTATTGTCAGTGGAAAATCTCAGTTACATAAATCTCATTAGTATTTCATATGTCATTATGCTTGTTATAAGTTATGTTTTTATTTAAAATGTATAAAATGTTAGTTGGATTCATTTCAATAATTTGTTAGTTATTATATACTGAAGTTAAATTTTCTGCATAAAGACTCCTTTTAGAGAACATATTTTTTATAGCAAATTAAATTTAGTTTACTGAAGTATTCTAATTTTATGTTGAATAATTATTAATATGACATCTACATTGATATGGTCATGGGCTAACGACTCATAACATTGTTGTAGGCTTATTTTTATTGTTTTTGTGATAAGTTGGATAAAGAAACACAGAATTGTAAGTCTTTACTCATTACAATTCTGTGTTTCTTTATCCAACTTATCACAAAAACAATAACAATAAGCCTACAGCAATGTTATGAGTCGTTAGCCCATGACCATATCAATGTAGATGTCATATTAATAATTATTCAACATAAAATTAGAATACTTCAGTAAACTAAATTTAATTTGCTATAAGAAATATGTTCTCTAAAAGGAGTTTTCAAGTATGCTAGCTCTCCGCGGGCCGGACAAAATCTGTCCGCGGGCCGGATGTGGCCGTCGGGCCGTAGTTTGGAGACCCCTGCATTAGACGAACGAAGGAGACGGCCAAGATACGCGTGATCCAAGGGGCACACAGTATATGATTTAACGAATCTAGCAGGACAAAATTCATGGACAAGTTTTTACGGTCCTTTTTGGATTAACTTTGATATAAAAATCAGAGGCGAAGCATAGTGGAGGTGGGGGCGACCCACCCGGGCGCCATTTTTTGGGGGCGGCCAAATTTCACAATAAATAATAATATCTTGTAAGGTGAACTGATAATGTTAACTAATACATTTCATATTTTTATATAATTATGCTTTTATATACTAATGTTCTGAATATTCCTCACAATTGCCATAATCAAGTTACCCTTAATTGAGCATTTATATATTCAACCGCTTTTATTTCATATTATTTTTATTTTTTATTATTTAGTTAAAACGAAATCAACTTTTTCGGGTGATTAAAAATACATGTTTTTTCTTTATCGCTGCCATTGTTTAACACACGTCAATTGTGTATAATATTCATTAAAGAGTGTTTTTTGAGTATTAATTGTTATCTTCATTATAGTTTTTAATTATTCATATTCCTCCGGAGCAAACAGATACAGGGAGTTTTTCTTTAAGTATACGTATTTCAAATTCAGCCTATTTTCTGTAAATCTTTAGATATTCCTTGTTTTTTTTTAAGTTCAATTTGAAGCTTTAAGCGAGTGTTTTTCACTCCCAGACTAAGCATGAAGTGAAATTTCGAGTTTAGAAAAGCCCCGTGAAAATTTGTCGGGGGTCGCGCAGCGACCCGAGACAAATTTTCTGGGCTTTTCTAAACTCGAAATTTTACTTCATGCGCCACGCGTATGCAACAATAAAATATTGGAAGTTTATGTATATTCGAACTTTACCTGAAGTCTGTGTTTTATACGCGTGACGCATGAAGTAAAATTTCGAGTTTAGAAAAGCCCAGAAAATTTGTCTCGGGTCGCTGCGCGACCCTCGACAAATTTTCACGGGGCTTTTCTAAACTCGAAATTTTACTTCATGCTTAGTCTGGGAGTGGAAAACACTCGTTTAAAGCTTCAAATTGAACTTTTCAAAAAAACTACGAATGTCGGAAAATTTACAGCTTATGCATGTTTACCTAAAATAAAAATTGACTATATCTTCGGTGTAATTCTAATACCTTGTAACCCATTTTTTTTTTATTTTGGGGTTATGAGCTAATTCTATAGTAAAAAGTGTACTAAATTGAGTGGAAAATACTTCGTAAGCCATAGAGCTACAGCACAACCACTAATTGCTCTATGGCTTACGAAGTATTTTCCACTTGATTTAGCGTATTTTTTACTATGGGAATAGCTCATAATCCCAAAATCAAAAAAAAAAAAAATTGGTTACGAGGTATTAGAATTACACCGACGATATGTTTCTTGTACTAAGATTTTGCCAAGGAAATTGAGGATTCCATATTCATATTTTATATTTTTGTGGCAAAACCGTACAAGATGTTAAACATTATTTACAGACAAAAAAGCTTTCAAATGAACCAGTCTTTGAAGTAATATTTATTTAATTTTTTTAAGCTGCGCCGATAAAATCATATTTTAGTTTTTATGTTGTGTTATTACTGATTTTTTATAATTCTTGTCAATCAATGATGACCATAATAACATAAATGATGTGTTATTTTATGATAATCAGCCATAATTAATTTCAGTCAAAAAGAATATAGCGCTGAATCAAATTAATAATATTTTTTCAAACTTTAAAGACTAATTCCGGCTTAATTATATAACTATATACAGGGTGTCCCATTAGTGCGGTCTCGGAAGATATCTCAGCTCTCGTTAAAGATAGAAAAAAAATGTTTTCACAAAATTTGCTTGATTTTAAGAGCTGCATAACCTAAAATTATTATCAAATATACAGGGTGTCCCATTATTCCATACTTAATACCAACTTTGTTATTTTAAATAGAACACCCTATATATTATTTTTTTATTTGATCCGCCTTTAAATAACCTACACAAAGATATATCATTATCGGCACTTTAGGTAATTCGTTAATTAAAAAAAAAAATATTTTTTGAAAATTTTGGCAGTTTTAGTACTTTACTTAAAAATTCACTGTGTTCGTATTTTTTAAGATACCAGTCTGAAATTTTACACACATATGCAGTAAAGAATGCTCTATCCATTGACTATAACACATTTTAATATTACTTATAAAACCTAGTAAAAAACTACCCTCGAATATTTAATATTTAAAATGTACATTACTTCATTTTTTTAAATGGGACATCCTATATTTTTTTATTTTATCAAATCCGCAATAAAAAATGCTTTATTTCTTGTATAACATACCCTATATCTATTTTCATTAGTTTTGGAGATATTAACATTTTTCTGTCAAATATGGGAAATTAGGTCACAATCAGCATTAAATTAGTCATTAAAGGTTGTCTAACTTTAATGGTATTTAGATATTTCAGTTTTACTTTACTTTATTTATTTATGACATATTATAATTACATTTATAATATCAAAGTAAACAATATAAACAAATTTTGTCATTTTTTAATATATCATGAATGCAATAAAGGAGGCCATGAAAAACAATTGATAAAGTAAACAAACGTATTTATTTGACATACAGATAAATAAAGTGCTGTTAACACTATTATTAATATTATTGAATTTTTGATAACGCAATAATGAATGTTTCAAAAGAAGAATTAATAAAAATGACATACGTTTTGGGTGCAAGTGAAGAAAATTGTTTTCTTGCAAGTCGAATATATGCACAAAAGTATCCAAATGCGGAACGGCATCCTCATGCAGCAGCGTTTGTGAGATTGAAGAACCGATTTGAAAGCACAGGAAGTATCATGTACCCTCTAAAATTAAAGAGAAAGAAAAGGACAACGAAAGAAGAGAATGAACATTTGGTAATTCAGTCCATTGTTGAGAACCCTCAAATTTCTTCCCGCCAGTTAGAAAAACAACTTGATATTCTCAAATCAACAATAAACAAAATAACAAAGAGATTCAAATTTCATCCCTATCACGTTCAGTTGGTGCAGGAATTAGGTGAGAATGATTTTTTAAAAAGATTGGATTTTTGTAATTGGGCGTTACAAAAACATCAAGTTGAACCGAACTTTTTTAACAATATTTTGTTTACCGACGAAGCGATATTCCATAGAAATGGTTTCGTTAATAGACATAATTATCATTATTACGATGACCATAACCCGAACCATATTGTTTGTATAGACCATCAACATAAATGGTCTCTTAATGTTTGGGCTGGAATTATTGGGAATAGGATTATTGGTCCGTATTTCTTTAATGGAAATGTTACTGGTGATACGTTTTTAAATTTTCTTCAAAATCAGTTCGAAACCTGGTTGGATGAATTGCCGTTAAGAACGTTACAAAATGCATGGTTACAATTAGATGGCGCACCACCACACTATAGTCGACAAGTTAAACAATATTTAGACCAAACTTTTCCTAACAAATGGATTGGAAGAGGAGGACCAATTCCATGGCCAGCGAGGTCACCCGATTTAACAAAACTGGACTTTTTTTTATGTGGTGTTGTGAAGGAAGAAGTTTATAAAATACCTGCAACAACACAAGAGGATATGGAAAATAGAATTAGTAATGTTATGCGTGCCATTACTGTAGACAACTTAGTAAGTGTCAATCAAAGCTTCATACGGAGGCTTCAAGTGTGCCAAAACCAAAATGGAGGCCATATCGAACATATAATTATCAAATTCATTATATGCTAATCTGTTAATATTAATACGGTTTACTTGTTTCCATTGTCGTTATATTGTTTACTTTGATATTATAAATGTAATTATATTATGTCATAAATAAATGATTTGAAGTAAAACTGAAATATCTAAATACCATTAAAGTTAGACGTCCATTAGAGATTAATTAAATGTTGATTGTGGCCTAATTTCCCATATATGACAGGAAAATGTTAATATCTCAAAAACTAATAAAAATAGATATAGGGTATGTTATACAAAAAATAAAGCATTTTTCATTGCGGATCTGATAAAGTAAAGAAATATAGGGTGTCCCATTTAAGAAAATGAAGTTATGTACATTTTAAATATTAAATATTAGAAGGTAGTTTTTTTATTAGGATTTATAAGTAATATTATAATGTGTTATAGTCAATGGATAGAGCATTCTTTACTGCATATGTGTGAGAAATTACAGACTGATATCTTAAAAAATAAGGACACAGTGAATTTTTAAGTAAAGTACTAAAACTGCCAAAATTTTCAAAAAATATTTTTTTCTGAAGTAACAAATAACCTAAAGTGCCAATAATGATATATCTTTGTATAGGTTATTTAAAGGCGGATCAAATAAAATAATATATAGGGTGTTCCATTTAAAATAACAAAGTTGGTATTAAGTATGGAATAATGGGACACCCTGTATATTTGATAATAATTTTAGGTTATGCAGCTCTTAAAATCAAGCAAATTTGGTGAAAACATTTTTTTTCTATCTTTAACGAGAGCTGAGATATCTTCCGAGACCGCACTAATGGGACACCCTGTATATACAGGGTCCTGCAACAGTGCGTCGGGCTTTCGTAGCGCCTTTCCCGTGAATAAAACAAAAAAATGTTTCGTACAAAAAGTTATTGATTTAAAAATCTTTATGGCGTAAAATTATTTTCAAACATACAGGGTGTCCCAATTTTGCGGTATAACAAAAATATTTGTTTTTTTAATGGAACACCCTGTATTTATTCAACTTTTCTAATGACATTTTTCAACCTCTACATAAGCAAGCTCAAGTTTAAAAAATCGTAGCGACCTCGTTTTTTGAAGGTAAGAATAACTTTTAGCAAATATCTCAGTGTAGTTAATAAGCAACGTATTATTAATGAGCAATTTAAATTTAGTAATACAGGGTGTTCAGAGAAACATGCCAAACTTTGCAAATTTCAAAGCGGTATAACCCATTTTTTTTAAATGGAATGCTCCCTATTTTATGTCATTATTCGAAAGGTCTATTTCTTCTCTTCAATTTGATGGGGCATATCTTATGTCTTATGTCTAATTTTAAATCAATAATTTTTTGTACGAAACATTTTTTTGTTTTCTTCACGGGAATGGAGCTAGGAAATCCCAACACACTGTTGCAGGACCCTGTATATCCAAAAATTTACGATATAGATAAGTTGTGTTAAATCATCATATTTTTATCCCAGGAATCTATGGTTAAGCTATTTCCTCATATTAACGGGACACCCTGTATAAGGTGTTCTATATAAAATAACAAAGTTGTATGGCGTCCAGCATATGTGATCAGGCGCGCACCCATGGGGGTGGTTCGCGGGCATGATTTCTAAAATTTGCGAAAATCTTAAAAAACTCATGTAAGGCAGCAAAATATTGAAAATTAACGACTATCTTGAAATTCCCGAAAAGCGTTAGAATTTTTGAAATTAATAAAAATCATTGTGAAAACATAATTTATTTAATAAGTTTATGCCAATGATCTCTGAATTAAATTCAGGTATTTTGTTGGCCTTTAAGAATTTTTAATTTTGTCTCTATAATTTAGTACAATTTGTCGGTTTTCTGTATTTTGTATTTTTTTCACTAATTGTTGAATTACCTATCATTTTATTATCCGTATTAATGTTGAACATTTCAATTTATAATTATACATTCAGCTTAGAGATGGGTTACTCCTGAGCGAATCGACTCAATGAGTCAGTTCAGTGAAGTGAGCTAGTGAGCCAAGTGGCTCAGTTCAAAATGTACAGCTCTTTTTGAGCCATGACTCATTTTGATTCGCCCGCTCTTCTAGAGTTACACGACTCACCTTGAATGTTGATTCGCACTGTATTAACGGTTCTTGATTTTCACGCGGCTGGTCGATCGGCAGGCTGTCTGGGCTCGGCCTTGCTGAGCATGCACTTTTTACTTTCGGCATTTCTTAGTCTGCGGCATTTTAGTGAATCATCTTTACTATTTTTCAATTATGTGTGTTATTATGTTTCGTTATGTAAGTAATTCAAACATTTCTTTAATTAAAATAAAAAATATGAGAAATATTAGAGAAAATAAAAATAATGTTTATAGTTGATTAAATAACTTAATAAGATTGGAAATACAATTAAAATTAATTTGTAAGCAATTTTAATTTGGCTTGGGACACGACCACACTACTTAATTGATTTCTAAAAACAAAAATTTTCACGGCATTTCCTAAACCTATATTATTTCTTTATTTTAATTAAAATTCGCCTCTGTTAATTCACATATACTACAATTTAAAATATCATAAGCAAACACCCATGTTTACTGTATAGTAATCATTAGAAGTCTAATTTTTCTTTCGTCACCTATTTGTAACCGAAATTGTAATTTTTTTTTTAAGAAGTGTTTGTTATTGTAGTAAGAAAATAGGTATCGTTATATTCCAACTTATTTTATTGCACCGATTCGACTCTAAAAGAGTAATGACGGTTCTTGAATGGCTCAGTGAATCGACTCTTTGAAGTGAGTTAGATCTTTTGAACCAGCTCACTGAAAAGAGCCATTTCGCCCATCTCTAATTCAGATATTTTTTCGGGCACACTGCGACATCTATCTATAAACGCCGACACTATATTGTAGTTACGAAGTAGGAAACTGTAATATTGTGAAGTAGGAAACTGTAATTTTATATAGTCGAAAACTGTAATTTTATGAAGTGGAAAACTGTAATTTTATGAAGTAGGGAACTGTAATTTTATGAAGTAGAAAACTGTAATTTTATGAAGTAGGAAACTGTAATTTTATGAAGTAGGAAACTGTAGTTTTAGTAAAAATTAGTAATAAAAGTAGTTATACTACATAACAGATGACGCATCCAGTCGTTTGTTTTACATCAATACAAATTTTAATATTACAGAAATATTACGTTTCTTTATTCAACGTACGTTATTTTAGTTTGATATCAATGTTAAACAACTTTATAGATACCTGACATAGATAATAAAAGAAAAAAAAAGGTTTCGGTGCAATTCGAAAATTAAATGGATAATTAATTAGAATAATAATAAATAGATAAAGATCAAATAAATCATTCATAATTCTCAAAAAAAAAAAAAAAGAAATAAACATATTATTTTTTAAATAATTGCTTTTTTAATAAAATTAAATCTCGTAATTAATTGATTCTTTAATAGAATTAAATCTCGTAATTATTTGATTCTTTATTAAGCACTAGGTAACATTCGTTTCAAATTATGTGCTAAAGTCTATTAATAAGGTAAATAGTCATTAAATGAATTATAACTGTACTATTGCCTAAAAACTATAGTTTTAGTTTTGATTAAAAAACACTTAGAACCTTTCTTCAATACTTTATTTTGTAACCAAATGTACATTTCGGACACGAAGTGTCCATTATCAATGGTTTGATACTAATACCGAAATGTACATTTGGTTACAAAATAAAGTATTGACGAAAGGTACTAAGTGTTTTTTAATCAAAGTATAATTATCTTCAAGTAACTCAATCAATCCAAATATAGTTTTAGCTCTAGGCCAGAAATCATAGAATTATATATGTATTTTAAATAAAAAACTACTGTACTTACATTGAATTATAGATCAAGTATTATTATTATAGTAATATATCTTAATTTATGATTGAGTAGAATCCTTCATTCGTAACTCGAATGTAAATTAATCAAAAATCACAGACATATTTTTATACAAACAGTTTTCCGTTATTATTTACGTAGATAACAGACTTCGTTTTCATCAACTTCACTAGACATCCCAGATGGCAATACAATGTTTTCCTAATATCGAATTACAGGGATCTATAACTGCAATAGCGCAAAAGATCAATAATCATAATATACGTATTCCTTTACAGATAGCGTTAGTAGCTATAATTATCTCAATTTTAGTTCGAATTGTATACAAATGAAAAACCAAAGAAAATATAATACGTTTTGAGATATTTACAGAGAGTTTCATGTAGCACCAAACATTTTCATCCAATACAGTTCGACATCTTTAATTTTCAAGTTATGTATAAATAGGGTTCCTTATATGAATGTTACAGATCGCTTATTTGAACATAGTTAAATCTAGTTAGTTTAGTTGTCAACATAACTCTGTCAACATTCGCACTTCTGTAGTACAATTCTAAGTTCAATAAAGCTTTTAAATAGGTTAATAATTACAACAATTTATTGAACTTAGCTACTTTGTTTACAATATATTCTATTTTAGGAAGAGGGTAAGCGTCTAGTTGGGTAAACCGATTTATGGTCCTTGAGTAATCTATTACCATTCGTCTTTTATGATTTTCGTTTGTAGTAATAAGCACTTGAGCTCTCCAGAGACTACAGTTTCCACTAGGCTTTTAGCTCCTGCCGGTGAGAACGTTCAGGATATATCAATGGACAGTAGCGGCCCACCAAAAGGTCAAGACATGATCCAGAAAGAAATTGAACCGGCCGAAAATACGGAAAAACTTCCCGAGCCTACACTTGCACAGGGTCCCACACCAGATGCTGCTTTGCGGTTGAGTCTGAATCCTGCTATAGATCCCGATTCGCGGCGTAGCTCTCGTGATCGTCGGCCTCCGACTTATCTGCAAGACTTCGTTAGCTCATAGGGAGGAAGAATGTTATAGATCGGTTATTTGAACATAGTTAAATCTAGTTAGTTTAGTTGTCAACATAACTCTGTCAACATTCGCAATTCTGTAGTACAATTCTAAGTTCAATAAAGCCTTTAAATAGGTTAATTATTACAACAATGACCATTACAAATTGTAGCCAATCAATCGCAATTAATGCCTCAACTTGTACATACAGGGAGTTTATCTTTCAAGTATACGTGCTCCAATTATAGCGTATATGCCGTACATCTTTAGCTAATCGTTGTTGTTTTTATAAGAGTTCAATTTGAAACTTAAAATGAGTGTTCCACTCCCAGACTAAGCATGAAGTAAAATTTCGAGTTTAGAAAAGCCTGAAAATTTGGTATGGTCGAGTAGCGCGAAGCGCGGAGCGGCCAAACCAAATTTTCAGGCTTTTCTAAACTCAAAATTTTACTTCATGCGCCACCGGCACAAAACACTGACATTACGAAGTTTGAAACACACCGCTAAACTGTATATTGCGTCAGTGTTTCGTACCGGTGGCGCATGAAGTAAAATTTCGAGTTTAGAAAAGCCTGAACATTTGGTTTGGCCGCTCCGCGCTTCGCGCTACGCGACCAAACCAAATTTTCAGGCTTTTCTAAACTCGAAATTTTACTTCATGCTCAGTCTGGGAGTAGAAAACACTCCTTTAAAGCTTCGAATTAAATTCTTTTGGTAGACTGAGCGTCGGAAAATGGACAACGTATGCTTATGTATACTTAAAAGAAAAATTCTCGTTATGAAAATGTTCGGTGTTCTATAAAACTCTCTGTAGATCTAATGTAATAATAATAATAATAATAAGTTTTAAAGCGTTATTATTCTCATTATTCTTGTAAGTTTTAACAACATTTTTAGTAATATAAATTTAGACAATTTTTACCGTTTTCAACAACTATGACTTTTTCAACAAACTTAAATAAACTATGAAATAAATATTCATAATTTCTATCGAGTTGAATAATATTCATAATTTCTATAAATGTTGTCATATTTTTGTTTTAAAATTCTGATAAATAAATGCAATTACAGAAATAATGATGAATATCGAAACTGATGAGAAACAATTTCGATATTTATCATTATTTCTGTAAGTGTATTTATTTATCAGGATTTAAGAACATTTTAATAAACATGTTTTAGTGGTTTGGGTATTTTTTACGATTCCATTTTTGCAAATATTGATAGTTTTTGTCCCTCCGCAATGGAGATTACATTAACCAGAAAGCAGATTTTTGTTAATATGCATAATTTTCGAAATTCATTGGTGGTCAGTTGATTTAACCTTTAACAAAGACGGATTATCTGTATATTTACTTGCAGAAAATGTACACAATAGCCTATCAACGTACATTTATCATAACATACAGGTTATTCATTTCAAAACTTTCACCTTATAAATCTGAAGATTTTTAGAAATATCGACGAAACATTCAATAACTTCATCGACAACTTATTGAGCATAAATTGACTTTATATTATAATAATTAGGTTTAATTATTGCATTGTTTCTCTTAAAACTCGTATTCCTAGAAGTAAATAAAATTAGAACTAATTCTTGCCCGGTTCATTCACCAGATTTTTCAACATATAAAGCAGCAAATAAATCTCTGATTTATACTATTGCCAGAGTAGAAAAATAATTATTTTTTACCTTTTTTCTGTGCTTCATTAGGTTACTCGACAAGAGAATATTATTTTTCTAGTTAACATAAAATTTTAGTAGAAGCCGCATTGAAATATCCCCGATCATTAGTCCAGGGCAAAAAATAACAGAAAAAGTTCACCCTGAAAAATGCGGGTGTAGAACATACCTACAAAGTTGGGTCGCTTAATTAAACATTTGCTAAAAATTAATAACCCACACGTAGCGTATTAAAGCGAACAAAAAAGTCCACGCTCGCGGATTCATAAAAATAATTAACGGAAGATAAAAGGCAGGAATAATAAAGCAACAGAAAGAGGCTTTGCTCTCTCGAAAAATATGGATGTGGAATATATAAAAAAAGAAGTACCGCGCGCACAGCCAGTCACGCGAAAATCTACTAAACATGTTCAGATGAACAAATTACATTAGCCACTCGGCTAATCCCGCCCATTTCCCATTAACCAAAAAGCTTTTATTAAAAAAAAAACAAGTTTGCATTTTATAGGAGGGGGTCGAACCGGATGGAAATATAACGCGCTCCTCCACTTTTTTAGCTCGTACGTGTTGATAATCTTCAAGGGGATAATTAAAATTATCAATGATTTTAATTAATAATGTAAACAGTTAATTGTTTAATATGATTAAAGGTAACTTATTGATAATAAACATAGGTAATTACAAGAATGGTATGTTATGTTGATGTTTGTTTTTTGCAAAACATAATGAAATAATAAAAGCTAAATAGAATTATTTGCAAACATTAAAAGTGCGATTCTTTTCGCAATCTACAACAAGTTAGTTTTACAAAGACTATATCAAACACTCATTGAAACAACTACATCCCAGGCTAATACCCCGACGGACATTGAATTATACAACAAGTGTTTGCTGTTACATACAGTAACCTACTGCAAATGTAACAATTTGGGTCAAATTATTTAGGCCATCTATAGACGCGTTTCGAGATTTATCTCTCATCAGTATAGCTTTGCCATTCCGTCGGGGTATTAGCCCGGGAAGTAGTTGTTTCAATGATTGTTTGATATAGTCTTTGTAAGACTAACTTGTGGTAGATTGCGAAAAGAATCGCACTTTTAATGTTTGAAGTATTCTGTAACCAAGAATTGGCAATTTCATTTATACTTAGAATTATTTGTATTCCTGTGTACTAAATAAAGTATTTAAAGAAACGTTGTTTAAGGATTTATCCTTATATAATTCTAATACATTTACCGAAAATGCAGGGCACATAATATAAAACTACTTAACATGAAACTGCTTGATAACGCATGAAGTAATAAAATGCGAAACTATTTTGATAAATTAGGTTAGTCTGATTTCAAGTTAAGTTTAAAATATACTAATAATGTAGTATGATAAAGATATACATTTTAAACTTTACAATATTTTAGTGGTTTATACGTGTGGCGCATGAAGAAAAATTACAGTATTTTAGTGGTTTATACGCGTGGCGCATGAAGTAAAATTTCAAGTTTGGAAAAGCCTGAAAACCAAGTTTCCAGGCTTTTCTAAACTTGAAATTTTACTTCATGCTTAATCTGGGACTGGAAAACACTCGCCTAAAGGTTTTCTTTTTTCAAATACGACGAATATACACGTACACATACGTTGTGTGTACCTGTTTCGACGACACACTTCAATGTTCCTGTAAGTTTCCTGTTTATTTTAATATATTTTGTATCGAAAGTCTAAAGCATAACTATATTGATGAGGAATAAATCTTGAAGCGCGTCTATAGATGGCTTAATACAATTAATATTCATTCCCTGTAATTTTTTCAATTTATTTCAATTTCCTGTTGTTTCAATTAGTTTGGTGAGAAAATAATTTAACCTGATGTTGCATTTTGCCTATAAATTATGCATAGAACATAAAGCTGTCGTGTAACTCAAATATTCATTGTATAATTCAATATCTGTCGGGGTATTAGCTCTAGAAATAGTTGTTTCAATGGAGACTTGTCACAATGAAACAAAATTTTTGCAGAAAGTCGGTATTAATTTTAATTCGTTTTTATATTTTGTAAATATTCTGAAAACTATTGACAAACTCAATTTATGTTAAATTTTCTTTATATTACAAATATAACAAAATATATTCGCATTTCATGCGTTGTAGTTCTAGTAAGTGCATTTTTGAAGACTATGCCAAGTGATCCCACATCACTTGGCTCTTATACTTAAAAGGAACATTTCCTGTATAGTAATAATTGATAAATAAAAAAAAACTATACAGCAAATGCCGAAAATAAAACGGTGCTACTTTGAGGCAATTTGCAATGAAATTTTGGTAACGTTATGTCAGGTCAATTTTGTATTTAAAGAGAACAATTTATATGAGTGTAGACATTTGCACATTGTCAATTATAAAATGGCATCATTGAAACAGTTCTGTTTAAAAAGGTTGTTAAATTTCAGATGCATTTTTATTTTTTAATTCCGTCCGTGAACATTCGAGAAAATGTTCTCTAAAGAACCAACGGCAATATGGCAACAATACTATTTTTTTTATGAAGTGTAAGTTTTTAAAAATTGATCTGTCAGAGCATTTATCAAAATTCTCTTGCCAAATGTTTCAAAATAGCACCGAACGGTGTTTACAATAATATTTCACAAGGTGTATAGTGTAACATTCTGGACTAATAATTGAACAAATATTAATTTAAATAATTAATTATATTGCAAAATATATCAATGATATTCTTGTTGGAGTTACGAGAAGTGTTAGCTATAGATATGTAAGTAGTTAAATTCCTTTATCTTCACTGCTTCATTTTAATTCTAAATTTACATTTCAATCACGATGTGCCTTTTTTCATTGGTTTATTGTCAAATACGTTAAACTATTGAAAGAAAAAGGACACAATGTGCCTGAAATGTAAATTAAGAATTAAAATAAAACAGTGAAGATAAAGGAATTAAACTACTTACATATCTATTGCAAAGTATAATTAAAATTGCATTTTTTTCATTAAAGAAATGATAAATAATATTTTTCCAGTTGAAAACAGAAATCCACAATCAATGAATCCCAGCGATTTACTTAAGACTAAAATTAAAATGTAATCTGTTTCAACAAATATTTTCTCGACCAGATAAATCAAACAAAACTAAATATTGTTAAAATATCTTTCGAGATACGTTTCTTTAAAGAAAGTTAAAATATATTCATTTTATGTAGGCTGAATAACCCACACATTTTTTTATTTGAAATATTCGTATAAATGTTCAGTAACTAATTTCAGATTTGCTATATTATTTTTTTAATTTAAATATTTTTTTATGGAACAAGTTCAAATATATTCGTTTCCCAGCAATTATAGCCAATTTAATGTTGTCCTAGTAATCCTTTAATTTTTTCACAATTTTTTAATCAAAATATCCACCTGAATCATTAGGTTTATGTTTGATTTTAAATTTGATTAAATATTTTACAAAACTTCAATGATTTCTCATTTTTCTTATCGCTTCATATAAACATTTGTTGTCAACATTCTTTAAGCGGGGGTTTGTTTCATTAAATAGGACTATGTTCTATGTTTTAGGTATTTTTTGTTTAAACACCTTAGTTTATCTTTGGCTTATTCTGTGCTGTTCTCATTTTATTATAGACATGTTTTTTGAATGTATTTATTATATACAGAGAGTTTTAAGTAACACCGAACATGCCAAAAAATGGTCACTGTAGTCAACCCAATTTACATTCTTTTTGGTGTGATTTCATTGCTTACGATTTTAAGTAGTTCTAATGCAAATTAGGACTAATGTAAATAGGGTACATATAACGTCAAAATAAAATATGTCAGTTAATAAATCTTGTGCGTTTATGGTAAGTGCAGTGTGTGGGAATATGGAACATACTTCTTTATCCAAAGCAAGACATCGGCATTTTAAGACAATCAAGATTAATACTGTCGTGAAACATATAGGAAGTTTTTCTTTTAAGTATACGTATTCCAAATTCAGCCAATTTTCTGTAAATCTTTAAGTATTCCTTGTTTTTTTAAGTTTAATTTGAAGCTTTAAACGAGTTTTTTTCACTCAAAGACTAAGCATGAAGTAAAATTTCGAAATTAGAAAAGCCCCGTGAAAGTTTGTCGAGGGTCGTGCAGCGACCCGAGACAAATTTTCTGGGCTTTTCTAAACTTAAAATTTTACATCATGCGCCACGCCTATAAAACACTAAAATATTGTGAAATTTATGTATATTCGAACTACACTTGAAATCTGTGTTTTATACGCGTGGGGCATAAAGTGAAATTTCGAGTTTAGAAAAGCCCAGAAAATTTGACTCGGGTCGCTGCGCGACCGGAGACAAATTTTCACGGGGCTTTTCTAAACTCGAAATTTTACTTCATGTTTAGTCTGGGAGTGGAAAACACTCGTTTAAAGCTTCAAATTTGACTCTTTTAAAAACAACGAATGTCGGAAAATTTACAGCTTATGCATGTTTAAGCTCCGTTCATGCGCCATGCGTACAAACCATTCAAATATTGTTAAAATTATGTATATTCGAACTACGCTTGAAATCTGTGTTTTATACGCGTGGCGCATAAAGTAAAATTTCGAGTTTAGAAAAGCCCAGAAAATTTGTCTCGGGTCGCTGCGCGACCCTCGACAAATTTTCACGGGGCTTTTCTAAACTCGAAATTTTACTTTATGCTTAGTCTGGGAGTGGAAAACACTCGTTTAAAGCTTCAAATAGAAGACTCTTTTAAAAACGAATGTCGGAAAATTTACAGCTTATGCATGTTTACCTAAAGAAAAAATTCAATTCATTGTAAGTTACGCATTTAATAAATTAATAAATACACCTACATTATCTTTACTGAGTATTATGTTAGCAAATAAATGAAAATTGAAATGTTTGCCAAATGAAGCAGAACAGCTAACACCCCAGTGTTGTTGTGCTGGCAGCAGACCTAGTTGCGGTACTTGCAAACCTGCCTCGCCACCCTCTTCAAATTTGAAATATTCATATTTAAAACTGACGAATGGCAGTTTTGTGACGGCATTTTTGCTGGTACACCCAAAGCAACGTACTTGGGGTGGTCCTGATCAAATGGTTTACACCAGTGGTCTCCAAACTACTGCCCGTGGGCCAAATCCGGCCCGCGACTTGCATGAATCCGGCCCGCGATTGTTTGTAATTTTTTTGTAAATGTCATATTTTGAAATATTGTAACAATTGTTCCTTAAATTTTTCATAATTTTATAAAATTAATCAGATCTTGGCCGACTTTATTATGTAGAATTGTATTTGTGGCCCGCAAAGAAGATAGTTTGGAGACCCAGGGTTTACACAATCGAAGTTCCTAAAAATCTTCTGTGAAATTGAAGCAATGTATAAACTTATCTTGAAATATTAGCAAACGGAAGTAACAGAAATCTGTTTTTCTATTATTTATGCATTTACGCTAAATCTGTTCTCCTCTTTCTCATTTTTCTTTTCTGTCTAATATTAACATTCCATCAGTGATGTAGGCGATTAATAAATGACATATTTTACGTTAAATGTAAGTTGCGTTAGAACTACTAAAATCAGAGCCAATGAAATCGCACTCAATGCTTTGTCGCGCCCCAGAACCCATCGAACAAAAGAAAATTTACATTGAATATTTTCTGGCATGTTCGGTGTTACATAAAACTCTCTGTATATTTTATCTGACAACTTTATGACTTTCTTGTATTCGTATTTGTTTGACTTTTTTTGGTATCGACCAATACATTTAGTGATATTATCCTGACGTAGTTATGAATGTTTAACAATGTATTAATTATTTAAGCTTTAATCATGTACTGACAAGTGTAGTGCCAATCTAATTGTTTGGAATGAACGGCAAAGCTTTCCTGATGAGAGATAAATCTCAAAACGCGTCTATAGATGTCTTGAATAATTTGACCCAAATTGTTACATTTACAGTAGGTTACTGTATGTAACCGCAAACACTTGTATAATCCAATGTTCGTTAGAGAATTAGTTCGGGTAGTAGTTGTTTCAATGAGTTTTTGATATAGTCTGCGTAAGACTACTTATAAAATAAAATAAAATAATAAAATTTATTGTCCATTGATGTACAATCAGTAACAGGCACATATAAGACATAGTCACAGATAACAAATATTTACAGCTAATTACTAACATAGATGAAATATTCATTTAAATCGTAAAACGCTTTCTCGGTAAGAAATTGCATGAGCATTTTTTTAAACAAAGTTATCGATGGTGCATCTCTAACAGATTTTGGGAGGTGATTAAATACCGTAGCACCGAGCACCGGAGGTGATCGTTTTGTGACATTTAATCTGTATGGTGGTATATATATTCTTTCATTATATCGGGTTTCATATGAATGGATGTGTTTCGCTATGGCAAAATCTGACTTATTTTTAAAAATGTATATACTCAATTCGTATATGAATAAACATGGTAAAGTTAGTAAAGCATATTTAATAAAAAATGGTCTACATGATGTTTTGCGATCTATACCAGCCATGGATCGTATACATCGTTTCTGTGATATGAATACCTTCTTCCACGATGAGGACGCTCCCCAAAGACACAGACCATATCGCAATCGGGACTCGATTATACCTATGTAGAACATTTTTAATTGTCGTTTAGTAAGATACTCTTTAAGTACTTTTAAGCTGTAGCATGATTTCGAAATTGATGTTGCTAGTTTTGAACAGTGATCTGACCAGTCTAGATTTTCATCAATAGTTAATCCCAAAAATTTAGTACTCCGGGCTGAAGATACTAGATGTTGGTCCATCATAATATTTAGTTTAAGATTTTGTTTGCATTGTTTCGTATGGAATCTAATATATACAGTTTTTGAATTATTAATTTGAAGTTGATTGTTCTGAAACCAGTTGCACAATTGACTGATTATATTATCGGAAATGCTTTCCAGGTCCGAGTTTGCCTTTGCGCTTATTATGGTTGAGGTATCGTCAGCATACATGTGAACTGGGTTGGGAACATTGGCCACTATGTCATTCATATAGAGAATAAACAATATGGGGCCCAAGATGGATCCCTGTGGGACACCTATATTAATTACTTCGGCCGATGACACGAATGCAGTTCTATTTTTTTCAGTTGTATGTGTTATTTTTACGGATTGTTTTCTGTTTTCCAAATATGACCTAAACCAGTTGCTGGCAACACCTCTAATACCATAGCTATTTAGTTTATCTAGAAGCAAATTAATGTTTATACAATCAAACGCTCGACTCAGATCAATGAATAGTCCTACGGGGTATTCTCCTTTTTCAATATATCTTATGATGTTATTGTAAAACGACAGTAGTGCGGTTTGTGTGGAAAATGATTTTCTGAAACCATGTTGTGAGTTTGTCAGAGTCATGGATATGTTCAAGTACTGATTAAGTCTGTTTAACATACACAGTTGAAATACCTTGTAGAACGGTGACACTAGAGCTATAGGCCTATAGTTATTAATATTTCTATGATCCCCCTTTTTATAGATAGGGCAGATAACTGTTTGTTTTAATATTTCAGGAAAAACTGCTTGCTCCAGGGATAAGTTAATTAAATATGCCAAAGGTTCTAATATAAACATAGATGATTTTTTTAATAGAATATTTGATATTTCATCAAATCCACACGTTTTTTTGTTTTTTAAATTATTTATAATAAGCAAAAGTTCTTGTTCATTGAATGGGTTTAGGAAAAATGAATGAGCTTGTGTTTTAATGTGTAACGCATTATTTGTTTGTGTGAGGTCCTTAACTATCTTTAGGGGTTCGTCTTTAAAAAATGAGTTGAACATGTGGGCAAGTGAGTTGGGGTCTTCGATCTGTTGATTGTTGTGATCAAGTATAATATTATTTCTACTTTTGTGACAATTTCTATTCGAGACTTCATTTATTATGTGCCATGAATCTTTAGACAAATTTTTTGAGTTAATAATTTTGATTTGATAAAAGGATTTTTTGGTTCTCGTGATTAGTTTATTATGCCTTTTATGGTCAGCTTTATAGCTTGATTTTAATGCTGGATATTGTTTTTGTAATAAATAGAGATCATGCATTTTTTTACTAGAATTTCTAATTTCAGAATTTATCCATGTTTGCTCAGATCGCCCTTTTCTTGCACATATAGGGAAATGTTTATTAAAGTAATAAGTGTAGATGTTATGAAATGTTTTAAAATTAGAGTTCGGATTGTTACCAATATAGACATCGTTCCATGATTTGCATTGCAAATCTTAGATGAAATTATATACATTGTGATCATTAAAATTTCTGCGTTGTTCTCGTGGTTTGGTAGTATTACATTTTAATTCAAAATTGTAATATATGGATTTGTGATCCGATATTACGTTGTCTATTGTTAACGTATTTCGGGAATTTAGGTTGCTGTATATGTGGTCAATACACGTTGAAGAGGTACCTGAGCATCTAGTATCTTCCATATTGACTTCCATATAGGTAAATTGTATGTTAATAACAAATTTTGTAGTGACTCATAATCTTGCAATGGTAGGTTTGAGTTTAGATTGAAATCTCCACAAAGCACCAGGGGAGTGTCTATTGTACATATTACGTCTAATATATGTTGCAGTTTCATTAGAAATAGTTCAAAATTGCTGCCTGGGGGGCGGTAACAAATTATTATCCGGATGTTGTTTTTATTATTTTTAGAGATCCAAGTTAAGCCACAGACTTCAACTACGTTGTCTATGCCGTAAATATTAATATTAAGATCTGCTGTTAACAAGTCAGATTTATGCCATATTGCGACTCCTCCACCACGTCCCTGTCTAGAATAATTAGCACCTAAAACAAAATTATTTAAATGTACTTCATTTATGGTATCTGAATTCATCCAAGTTTCTGTTAAGCAAATAAATTTAAGATTTAAATGATTACAATCTATTTCAATTTGGTTTAGTTTCTTATAATTAATTGACCTAATATTTAGTAATAGCATATCAAAGTTTGAATTAATATTCATTTTTGTTGGTTTTTTTTGTTTTCCGCCTCGCGGTTTCTGTGGATCCAGTATAAAAAAGGGGTCACACAAACTCCTTTAGGCCAGGTGTCAGGTTCTTTCAGTCTTGGAAAATCATCAATGGGAACTCCAACCTTAAATGAGGAGTATTCTTCCGGGTTTTTTGATTGAACCTGTTCACATGTTGTTTGTGAGAATTGTTTAAGTTGTAGAACATTTTTTACATCATCTACTGTTGTTTTGGGATTGAAGCGATTGACATGAACGTATTCATATTTTTTAACTACTGTAATATTGGTGTTTTCAGATGCCCATAAATCCGTGGGGTTTTCTGCCTTCTTCGTTTAGGATAGGTTACTGTTTGAAATCCATCTTTATCGATTGTATTAGATTGGGGACAGGTCAATGAACTATCGCTGTTTGTGTTTATTGTTTTTTGTGTGCGTTCGCGAGGTTCAGAGTTTGGTATTTTAATTCGATTTTGGGTCTGTGTTGCCATCTGTTCCTTGTTATTAGAATTCGTAGATAATTTTCTATTTATTACAGAAAACTGTTCGATTTCAGTTATTCTATTGTTATTGTTTTTTATTGAAACATTCGATTTAAGGGTTATGATTTCTTGTTGTAATATATTGACTATTTCGAACAGCCTCCCTATCTTAATTTCAACATCGGAGGTAGTTGTAGATTGCAAAAGCAATCGCACTATTAATGTTTGAAGTATTGGCAAATTCATTTATACTTATGTTTTAACGTATTTATTTATAAAACGGTACGGGAAGAGCACTCTAGCCGGCCGGAATTGGCAACGGACCACCTAACACCCCTCTCAAAGGATTACTAGTGGGGTATTAAATTAGAATTTTGGAATGAAAATATTCCAATTTAATTTTTTCTGCTAATAATTAAGTTATGATTTGTGTAGAAAATTTGTATTATTAAATATTGTGTCTTTAAAAAATAAATGAGAAGATATTAGCAATTGTTCCAAGTGTTTTAGCCAATACTGTAACTACTTGAAAACGACATAAATTAAATACCATTACCTTGACTTAAATTCTCAATTTGAGAGGATTTGAGAGGAAGACGTAATACTTTAGGTAAAACATAAAATTGATGTTTTCGTCTTTTTTCAGAATGTATACAAAAATACCTAAAATTGTATGTGTTTTTATAGCTGATAGTTTTAAATAGTTTTCAAATTATAAGAAAATTTAAGCAAATATTTTATATTTAATTATTTATTCCCGGCGCATTTATCATATTCTAGGAGCCTCGTCTCAAGTCAGGTGGCCCAGTCACTTACTAGAACTATGCTTGAAATACGAAAATATTTTGATATATTTGGAATACTTAGGTCCGCTATATACAGGTAGTTTTCCTTCTAAGGTAAGTATACACACTCCAATATACTGTATACGCTGTACATTATCAGATATTCGTCGTATTTGAAAAATGTTCAAATTGAAGCTTTAAACGAGTGTTTTCCACTCCCAGATTAAGCATGAATTGAAAATGTATAAATTCAACTGTATTTATTTCACAGCCACCTAACATTCTATCGAGGCAACTTTACAGCGTTGGCGACAGCGCCCTCTGTGCCCGAAAGGATGACGAAAACTGGAACTCTCTATTTAATTTAATTCCAGAGATATTTTAGGTTTATGAAACAACTGCAAATGTCAATTGTTTTCAAAAATGTCAAATAACTCTAAAATGGTACTACTTAGACTGAATATTATATTAAAAAAAACTGTCATTTATTTTGGGACATCCTGTATACCAGGTGTTGACTTGGCGGACGCAACATAGGAAATCGCATGCTAATTTTAAAGTGTTCAAATATTGGCTTCCCTATTTATTTTAGAGACAAAATGTATTTCACTTTTTTGTAGAGGGAAAAATTCTAAATTGATGAATGTTTACACATAACACTTTACGTTTCTTTAAGTTAAAATAATTAAGAAAAAGTTATGTGATTTTATAAAAATAATGACATACCATGGAATTGATAGAAGAAACGCGGATATTCCTTGTTTTTTTTTTTAAGTTCAATTTAAAGCTATAAACAAGTGTTTTCCGCTCTCAGACTTAGCATGAAGTAAAATTTCGAGTTTAGAGAAGCCCCGTGAAAATTGATTTAAAATGATTTACACTATACAAGAAAAAAACCTCCTAGTGAAATGGTATTATGCAGACCACAGTTATCACCATGTTTGCCTTATGTTTTTTGTCGTTAATTAAGTAACAGCAATATGTTGTGCTATTTTGACATCCGCAATTATTGTATCAATTCCATGGTATGTCATTATTTTTCTAAAGTCACATTACTTTTTCCTAATTATTTTAGCTGTAAATTTTCTGACATTCGTTGATTTTTAAAAAAGTTCAATTTGAAGCTTTAAACGAGTGTTTTTCACTCCCAGACTAAGCATGAAGTAAAATTTCGAGTTTAGAAAAGCCCCGTAAAAATTTTCTGGGCTTTTCTAAACTCGAAATTTTACTCCTTGCGCCACGCGTAAAAAACACTATAATATTGTCAAATTTATGTATATTCGAACTTCACTTAAAATCTGTGTTTTATACGCGTGGCGCATGAAGTAAAATTTCGAGTTTAGAAAAGCCCAGAAAATGTTCACGGGGCTTTTGTAAACTTGAAATTTTACTTCATGCTTAGTTTGGGAGTGAAAAACACTCGTTTAAAGCTTCAAATTGAACTTTTTTAAAAATCAACGAATGTCAGAAAATTTACAGCTAAAATAATTAGGTAAAAGTAATGTGACTTTAGAAAAATAATGACATACCATGGAATTGATACAATAATTGCGGATGTCAAAATAGCACAACATATTGCTGTTACTAAATTAACGACAAAAAACATAAGGCAAACATGGTGATAACTGTGGTCTGCATAATACCATTTCACTAGAAGGTTTTTTTCTTGTATAGTGTAAATCATTTTGAAAACATTTACTTTAATCAAGTGACTGCGATATCTTTTGCCATTTTGTCATCAGCAATTGTTGTTTCAATTCCATTGCATGTCATTATTTTTATAAAATCACATTACTTTTTCTGAATTATTTTAACTTAGAGAAACGTAAAGTGATAAACGTTAACACGAATAAATTCAGAATGTTTCCCTCTACAAAAAAGGTAAATACATTTTGTTTCTAAATAAATAGGGGAGCCAAACTTTGAACATTTCAAAACTTACATGGGATTTCCTATGTTGCGTCCGCCAAGTCAACACCCGGTATATGTGAATATAATTTTATGTTATGAAGAAAATCATTTCTTGCAACTCTCATTTGAAACATGTTTTCGTATTTATAATATTAAGTGAGTTATTGAACTTTCCGTCTTCGCTGAAACCCCCTGTATAATAATCTAATAATAATATTATAATAATCTTGAAAATATTCTTGACGCTGTTTCAACATCAAGATTTTGAAAATCAACAGGAATCTCGGATATTCACAAAAAAAAATTAACAAACGCGAAAACCGTCAAGAATTTCCAAGATAACGGAAATGTATTAAATTTACGAAAAATATCAATATTTTAATAAATAAAGGATGTTTTGGAAATTCACGAATAAACCTCATGATTTTTAAAATTTGCGAAAATCATAATAAATTTGGCTCGATTATATTTAATAATTCCTTGAAAACTGGCGAGTTCCCAACCTACTGGAAAGAGGCGATTATCAATCCCATCCATAAGAATGGTTCTAAAAACATAATCGACAACTATAGGCCAATATCAATTTTATCTCATATTTTAAAACTATTTGAAAAACTTATAACTCATCAATTATCCCCTATTATTGATCCATTGATAGTTAATGAACAGCATGGATTTCGACGTGGACTATCAACGGCCACGAACCTACTTGTATACGGGAACTTTATAACAGATGCCTTGGCAAACGGTCAACAAGTTGATTCTGTATATACAGACTTTGCCAAGGCATTCGATAATGTTGATCACGGTATATTGCTGTCTAAACTGCTTAAATTGGGCATACATGGATCCCTCTTCAAATGGATCCATTCTTATTTGGATGATAGAACACAGAGGGTTCGAGTGGGAATGTATAATTCGGCATTAATACACGTGTCTTCTGGTGTACCCCAGGGGTCACACTTGGGTCCACTACTCTTTAATATTTTCATAAATAATAGCACTACATGTTTTCATCATTCGAAGTGCTTGTTGTTCGCAGATGACATGAAAATCTTCACAGCGTTGGAAAATAATTATTCATCTCATCTTCTTCAGCAAGATCTTAATAGATTTCAGTCCTGGTGTGCATTAAATAGAATGCAACTAAATATCGATAAATGTAATGTAATGTCTTTTTATAAAAGTAGGTCACATGTTGTGAATAATTATTTTCTAAATGATAAGCGCCTCACGCTATTAAATTCAGTGAAGGACCTAGGTGTGACCCTAACAATTGGAACTTTTCTACTCACATTAACTTAATAACATCAAAAGCCTTCCAAATGCTGGGATTATTAAAAAGAAATTCATCTGAGTTTCAAAATCCAGCTACAACAGCTTAGTAAACTTTACGTGGCTTTAGTTCGCTCAAACCTCGAGTATTGTTCCGTATTCTGGAATCCTTACACGTTAATGGACATAAACAATATCGAAAGAGTTCAAAGAAGATTTACGAAATTCATATCATACAAATTTGGTTATGACGATAACCACTCTGTTGTCTTGAACAAACTTAACATGCACACACTAGAGCATAGGCGATTTTGTTGTGATGTGATATTTGCTTATAAACTGTTAAATGGCCATATAAATGCACCTATTTTATTAGAGTACATTTATATTCACGTACCATCTAGACCACTCAGAACTAATTATACATTCTTCGTACCTGCTTCTAGGACTGATTATGCAAAGCAATTTGGTACTCGGCGTTTACTTCACAACTGCAACAATGTTCAAATAGATTTATTTCACACAACATTGGGTAAATTACGTAATTATTTATTTAAAGAAATAAATGTTAATGCTTAGAAATTGTATACCAATTTTTTCATATTGACTCAGTCCTCGTTCAATTTTATAATGTCATTCTAATTTTGTCTGTGATTTTAATGTGTTATATTTTTTGTAGCTAGATGTAAACAATTTAAATATGTTTTTGTCATTTCTTTATTGTATTTGCATGGCTTTTATTATTGTTATCTTTAAATTACTGTACCTATATTTTTATATTACATGTATGTTGCTTTAAAATGGTTGATCCGTGAATAAATATTATTATTATTATTATTATTATTATTATAAATGCACGAAACGCCGGCGGCAATATATTGAATATTAACGTATTTGGAAATTTCTGAATAGCGTCAATATTTTTAAAATCTACTTAATAAGTCTTGAAAAAAAACCCGATTGGCGTCTAATCTTTGAAAATTCAATTTCCCAAAAACTGTCAAGTTTTGTAAAATAAAAGATAATCAAGGAAATTCTGAAACTTGAAAATTGATAAAAAATTTGGAAATTCATGAAATATCGTCCCGATTTTAAAATGAACTAAAACGGTAAAAAATTCCTGGAAACCGTTGAAATTTTTAATGTAACGAAAATAACTGTCAAGATTTGTAAAATAAAACAAAATCAAGAAAATTCAGGAAATTTCGAAAATTTATAAAAACTGGAAATTCATGAAATATCGTCACAATTTTTAAAATTAACTAAAATTGTGAAAATTTCATGAAAACCGTCGAAATTTTTAAATGTAACAAAAATAACTGACAAGATTTGTAAAATAAAAGAAAATTCAGAAAATTTTGAAAATCGACATTTGTAAATGTAATGAAAATTTACTAAAACTACTAAGATTTAAAAAAGATAACAAATAATCATGAAGAAAATTAAAAATTGACGAAAATCGTGAACATTTATGAAAAGTATCAAAATGTTTAAATTTAACCACAATTAAGGGAAAACGAAAACTGCCAAGATTTTAAGAAATCATAAAAAGTGTAGAATATTTCAAATTATCGAAAATTTAAAAATTTTAGGAAAACTGTTAGATTGTTGAAAATAAACGGAAATCTTGGAATTTCATGAAAAACGTGAACATTTTTTAAGTTAAAGAATATTTAGTCAATTTATAAAAATTGCCAAGAATTTGAAGATTGAAGGAAACTTATGAAAAGTATCGAAATTTTCGAAAATTCAGGAAAACTATCAGAATTTCGAAAATTAAAGAAAATCTTAGAAATTTACGAAAAACGTAAAATTTTGAAAACTAATGAAAAACTTAACCAAAACCTCGAAAAGTCATCAACATTTTCAAAAATCTAAACGAGTGTCTTTCACTCCCAGACTAAGCATGAAGTAAAATTTCGAGTTGCGAAAAGCCCTAAGAATTTGGATTTGGACCGAAACGTGCAAATCCAAATTCTGGCTTTTCTCAACTCGAAATTTTACTTCATGCACCACGCGTACCAAACACTGGCTGAAAAATTATTAACTGTTGGGCAATTTTATGAAAATAACGAATGTGGTGTTAATAAAAACGGTAACATTCATTACATTAAATAATGTGTCATCAATTTTACAACATTAACTATGTTGTAATTTTAATTAAACATAACTTAATTTTGTTTGCTCCGGTATATTCTAGAAAGTAAAAACACTTTTCAGTAAGGTTTTAAAACAAAGGATTTAAATCCCTCACTGAAGATATTTTGTTTCTATTTTTTAATTTCCTAAAATAAATTCGTATTCTGATTTAATTTTTAATTCGACATGTGGCAATAAATGTTCAATGCCTAACAGTAATATCTCACATTTAAAACAGCCTGTTATTCCAACGAACGAACGCGCATCAACCCAGAAATAAATAAAAAAATATCTCCTATTTATTTAAGCCCAAAACCATTAATCCCCAATCCGCATATTCGTCTATTATCCATAACTGTTAAACAATGCAATTTTTTCCGCGAATGTTTTCATTCTAACGCGCTAAATCCTAGGGAAGCTCCAAATAATTCTGAATTATTTATAGCGCGCTGAATTAAAATTGAAAAGGGGATGAGGGCGAACCGCCCTCCCTTCCCACTCTCGTATTATATTTTTTCCGCGACTGGCAAAAAATTACTCCGGTAAAACGAATATGTACAAAGCAAAAACAACAATATAAGCTTTTATTGTTAATACAATAACGTTTTAAGTTTCATGCGCGTACATTTTAGGAAAAAAAATACGGGAATCAACAAGGGCCCAATTAAAAAAGCAAAATAAATACATATTTAATAAATATGTATTTCGTTCCGTGTAAAATGCGCATTTCGTGCTGGAAAACACTTTTAAATAATTAACTGTAAGAAGCTTTATTATAGCGCTGTAATTAAAAAGCTTAGTCCGTCACGAGGGTCTCGGGAGGGTTGGTGGTTAAAAGCCGCAGGAGGGTGAGGATTGGCGATGGTAAGAGTTTTATGAATTGACGATTTTTAGGCGCTGATTTTTAATTATGCATGTTTTGATAATTCTGCGCTTTTGGAGTTAATTCTTTCGTAATTACAAAATCTAATCATATATTAATAATTATATATTCTGTTTATTTTATTGCACATTATAGTTAATTATAGTTTTGTTAATTTTATTGCACATTATAGTTCTAAACTCGAATGCGTAAACAAATTTAGGAAAGGATATTATGTTGATAATTGTTTTTGAGATTTCAATTGTTATATGTGCTTATGTACTGTCTCTAAATTGAATAAAGTGTGTTTATTTATTATTTATTTATTTAATGAGATGTTTTGTAAGGTTGGAATCAACGGTGTATGAGCGATATCCCACGTCAGTTGGTGCAATCTTTAAAAATGCACTTACCAGAACTACCAAATTTTCAAGGATTTCTAAACTCGAAATTTTACTTCATGCGTCACGGGTATAAAACACTGATTTGAGGTAAAGTTTAGAATATTCGTCTTTCGCATACTGTTTCAGTATTGTGTTAGTTTAGAAAAAACTCAGGCTTTTCTAAACTCGAAATTTTACTTCATGCGCCACGCGTATAAAACACTGAAATATTTTGAACTTACAAATATACTGCTAAATTAGTATTTAAAAAAAACAGCTACAGCAGAATTGAAAATATTCTGCTAGACAAAAATATTTTGAACTTCACAATATTTTAATGTTTTATACGAGAGGTGCATGAAGCAAAATTTTGAGCTTAGAAAAGCCTGAACGCGACCAAACCAAGTTTTCAGGATTTTCTAAATTTGAAATTTTACTTCATGCTTAGTCTGGAAGTGGAAAAAACTCGTTATGAACTTAAAATTGAACTCATTAAAAGAACAACGTATGACTCAAAACGCATACGTCGAATGGAGATATGTATACTTGAAAGTACATAAAATACATAAAGAAAGGAATATAAAATAAATATAACTAGAATAGAAAATACATACAGGGAATTTTCTATATGTATTGTCTATGCTAGTTATATTTATTTTATATTCTGTTTCATTATGTATTTAATTTTATATTATTACTGCAGTGACGGCTCGTGATCTAAGAAAGTGGGTCGGCCAAATGAAGGCAAGCAGCAGGTAGTCAACTTAATTTTTTTGTAGTTAGTAAATATTGTTTATATACTGTCGATGCACTGTGTGGATATACGGTCCCGGCAAATTTACCGTACTCGAGTAAACCATTTGAAAGTACGTCCACGCTGGAAGCCAGTGCTGCCAATCCTAAAATAATAATAATAATAATAATAATATCTTTATTGGTGTTAGCAACTTAACAAGTTTTACACAGGTCAACAAGAAAATAAATTAATGAAGTAGTGCCTATAAGTACGATCAAGTAGTAATAATATGTTTAACAATTTTGGTAAAAATATAACAAACAAGAATATATGACTTAGAATGATAGATACAAGTTATAAGCATTGGGATAAGGTCTAAGTGATTAAATACAAAAGTATAACAGGATAACAGAATATTGTTACAGTAAATTAAAAACGTTAGAAATGACCAAAACTTAAAATTATAACACAACAGACATACATATATACACTTTAAAATAATATATAGATACAACCTTGGAACGCACATGCACTGTTATTAGTATTACATTAAGAATCCAACTTCCAACTAGACAGAGGACAATGTATAAGATAATCATCGATGGAATAGTATGCGTTTTCTAAGAGATATTTCTTACAAACCTGTATAAATTTCTTATTTGGCAAAATTTGAACCCATGGTGGCAATACATTGTAAAATTTTATGCAATAATACCGTTGAGCAGTTTTGGCCTTAGATAAACGTAATTTACCCGCTCTAATCTCATTTTTCCTTCTTGTTTCATGTGAATGTGTATCTTTATTACACACATAGGTTCCGCGATTATTCTTGATAAATTTCAAGCACTCTAATATGAACAGACAAGGTACAGTAAGAACATTGAGTGTTCTAAATTTATCACGACAATCGTCTCTATACCCCAGCCCTGCTACGACACGAAGTGCCCGGCGTTGTATTTTAAAAATATCTCTTAGAATTGGTGCATGACCCCATGCAAGTAGACAATATCTTATATTGGACTGAATACATGAATGAAAAAATGGTAAAAGGGTCCTTAAATTTACTGCCCTTTTTAAGTTTTTTAATAGATAAATGTTTTTGCTCAGTTTTGACTCCAGTTCATGTTTGTACCCATCCCATGTTAGAGTTGAATCTACAGTAATACCTAAGAATTTTGTCCTTGTTTTTGGTATTCTTGGTGTATTTTTGAGTGAATAGATAATTCTGACAGTTTTATCTGTATTTAGTTTTAATTTATTACTCTCAAACCAATGTTTTACCCTCTCAATCACGGTTGCTGCTGTAGATTCAACTGATTCAATTGTGGGTCCATTTACAGATATCGAGGTATCATCGGCGTATAAAATTGCTAGGGAATTGTTGCTACTCTGTGGAAGATCATTAATATAAATAAGGAAAAGCAAAGGTCCTAGAGTTGACCCCTGCGGAACGACATGTGTTATATTTTTTATTTCAGATATATCATCGCCGATGAAAACCTGTTGCCTTCTATTAGAAATTAAATGATGTTATAAGTCTACAACTTTCAGGGGAAAAGTTGTGAAAATACAATTTTCTAATCAGAATCGAGTGAGTTACACAATCGAAAGCTTTGCTTAGATCGAACAAATGACTGTCTACAAGTTCATTTTTCTCAAAAGCTTCCACTATATAATCAATGTAACTATAAATAGCTGTGGCCGTTGACCTCCCTTCTCTGAAACCATGCTGATTATCTGAAAACAGCATATTGTTTTCCATATAGGCAGTTATTTGCTCCACAAGAGTTGCTTCAAAAATCTTGGAGAAAGTTGGCAAGATTGAAATGGGCCTATAATTGTTTTTGTCATGTTTATCTACCTTTTTAAGTATAGGGATACATTTAGCAGTTTTCAGAATATCAGGATATATATTTTCAGACAAGGATTTATTAATGAGATGAGTCAACGGGCCAATAATTAAATCAGTTATTGTTTTAATAATACCAATATTTAATCCGAAGACATCGACGCTGTTTTTATTTTTAATTTTATTTATTATATCTCTCAATTTAGTAGGAGATATTTTTTGAAATTTAAAAAAATTCGTTGCATTATTAAAACAATTTTTTGCCATAATTGAAATTGGGTCCTGACCATTACTTGGGACATTGGATAGTATTTTATCTGCAATGGTTGTGAAATAATTATTAAAATCGTTTGCAGATATTGGGATGTCATTGTTTTTATTTCGATTTGTTGGACATTTACACTTAATTACCGATTTACCCTAAACACTAACAGAAAATACCCTTTTTAGCAATACTTTACCCCCAAAAATTTAGAATTTGATTTATCTAAATAAAATTTAATTCATTTTAAAACAATATATTTCAAAACTGTTATTTTTTACTTTCCCCCATAGGAAAATGTTAGTGGATTTTGAGTTCCCCCGAGTTAATTAAGACCATTATTTAAAAAAAGTGTGTCCGTCACCATTGTACAGCCTAAACCAATCAAGATGTTAAGTTAAAGTTTTTGGTGAAAATGCGGAAACCGGAACTGGCAGTTTACTCTTAGCATTCTTTTTTATTATTCTTTAAAATGATCATATAAAAAAATATTAATATATATAAACAACCTTTATTTCGCATCAAAAATTAACTTACAATGCAGTGTACAAAATGAACAAAAATATATAAAATACAAACCAATAAACAAAAATTAACAAAAAGAGAGAGAAAAAAAAAACAAAAAAAAAACAAATGCTATACCTTCCAAAATTAAACTAAATTTACCTGCTTTTAAATTCCCTACGTATCCTCTTTACTTAATAATATTTTTAATAAAAGTTGTAGATTATATAAAAATTGGCGGTTTAAAATATATTTTGTTTTGTTTCAATCATCAAATACGTATTATTGTTCAAAAATTAAGAAAGGAAAATAGAGACTTTCCTTTCATTTTATTTTTAATGCAAGAAAATACGCAGTGTATTCAATCTCTTTCTAAGTAATTTTTAATGGAAGAAAATGCGCAATGTTTTTAATTTCTTTCTAAATAATTTTTAATATTAAGATAAACGTCGTATTTATTTTAGGCCGTGAAAAGATAATTCTGGTCTTAATTTTGATATTGAATTTTTATACAATTAAAACCCAAATGTAAATATTCAACACTCTTGGTTTTTCTGTTACACAAGTAGTAAAAAAAGTATAATTGTTTTAGGGCGCAAAACAAAAATTCTAACCCAAATATAAAAAAAAGTGGTGATCTGCATTTGCCCGTCATTTAAACAGTTGATAAATAACATACTACATTTATTTCACTCTTACTAATTGGTTGAAGATTCCACTTTAGGTCAGTCTCTAGTACGCGTGGCGCATGAAGTAAAATTTCGAGTTTAGAAAAGCCTGAAAATTTGGTTTGGCCGCTCCGCGCTTCGCGCTACGCGTCCAAATCAAATTCTCAGGCTTTTCTAAACTCGAAATTTTACTTCATGCTTAACCTGGGAGTGGAAACCCTCGTAAGACGATCAATCAGAAACAAAATTGCAAAAGTTCAAAATGATCAGGAATTATTCAAAATTTAATCAAATTTTAACTTTGATTTAATATTTTCGAATATCATCAAAGTTTATTCATTTCTGTGTAAATTCTTAGAATTTTAAGTTAATTTGATAATCTGGTAATTTTTTACAAATGTTTCAAAGAAATCACTCTTCAAAAATCGTTGATGTTATTGGATAATTTCAACTTTCGCTAAATATTTTAAGAAAATGTGGTGGTATAATTTAATTTTCTTTCTACAAGATAAAAGTGCATTCAGTTTTAAGTAAATTCTGCGAATTTCATAATGATGGTATAAAATTTTAAATTTTTAGCAATTTTTTTCAAAGAAAAGTCTTCCAAATTTGAAAATTTTATTGCATAATTTCAACTTTGGCTGAATATTTTAGGACGTTAAGATGATTTAATTTTCTTTCTATAAGCGAAATACATTCCAAGTAAATTCTGTAAATTTCATGTTAATTGCATAACACTTTAATTTTTCATTATTAAGTTTTTTTTTACGAAATGTCAACTTTAATTTCATATTTTAATAAATCCAGTAGATATATTTAAATTTCTATTATAACTAATCAAAGTTTATTCATTTCTGAGTAGATTCTTTGAATTTTATGTTCATTTGATAATCCGTATTTTTTTACAATTCTCTCAAAATAAACATTCTTTTAAAGTGAACGACTTTTAAATATTTGCAATTTAAAAAAAAGTCTCCCCAAAATTGAAAATTTTATTGCATAATTTCAACTTTGACTTAATATTTTGAAAAATACGTTGACATAATTTTATTTTCAGTGAAGCAAATGCATGTGTAATCAATTCTAAGTACATTCTGCGAATTGTATGTTAATTGTATAAAACATGATTTTTTAATGCAATTTGTGTTTGTTCTGAATTTAAACAAATTAATTTTGTGTGTTAAATTTTATAATAAAGGAAATTGCAAAATAAGTTTCTGATTAATCGTCTAACGAGGGTTTCCACTCCCAGGTAAAGCATGAAGTAAAATTTCGAGTTTAGAAAAGCCTAAAAATTTGGTTTGGTCGCGTAGCGCTACGCGCTACGCGACCAAACCAAATTTTTAGGCTTTTCTAAACTTGAAATTTTACTTCATGCGTCACGCATATATAATACTGATTTAAAATCAAGTTTAAAAATATACTTAATCTATAATAATAATAATACATTACAAGATAACATAAAGATTTATTTTGTCCACGTTTTTCTGTGAATCAGATTAAATAAAGAATAAAGAAAAATTCAAATTTGGAAAGTTAACTAAAACTGACAAAAGTAATCAGCATTAAAGAATATTGATCAATATGCATGTACAAATAAGTTTAAGAAAGCAAATTTCAACAAACTTAATTTTCACAATATTTGATTTTGATTTGAAGAAGCAATTGAGGTTTTAGTATAATCTTTGTCTCATTTCATAATAATAAAATTACAACATAGATGACGTATCTGAAAATTTACTAAAGAAATTAGAAACAATAGAGATACAATAATAAACTGATGAATTATGGGGGTAACCCCCCCCCCCCCCCTAAATATAAAAATCCCACCCAAATCATACACATCATTAAATAGCCCAATTTGGGGTAAAATTTCAAAATCGGCAGCACTAGTAACGACAGAAACTGCAGCGACACTCGTGATGACGTAGCGCTTGCATTAATCCTCATATTCTGAAAATTTACGGTTGGCCGATTATTGCGGGTACGAAGTTGCGTAGTAAACATTTATTAAATGAAAATAAATTTCCGCATTTATCGGTCTTATACTGAGTGCTTATTAATATTATTATCTATTAGCCTGTTATATATTAATTATAAAAAATGCGCAATATTTATTTCTGAGAAAATTAAAATTTATAATATATGTTCAATTAAATTTAACGGTACGGCCCGGCCGACCTTGCCGTCCTTGACGAGCCGTCACTGTATTACTGTATAATGGTTTATCCGTAGAATAAATGATATGATAACATTCCCGTGTGCTTTTGCTTTTCCATTCCAAAAAAATGGTAGTGAAAGTAGTAGTAGTAGTAAAAGTGAGGCTGCAGAAAAAATATTGTACGTAACACGATTTTAAGTGTGTTCTAAAAGTGTTTTACGGGACTCGCAGGATTGCAGGACTCGCCTACGGCTCGTCCTGGACACTACCTACTCATCCCGTAAAATATTACTTTTGTAACTTGTTACGTAAATTACTATTGAATATAATTTTACAAGAAAATCAATTATTTCCAAACAAACACCACTTTAGAGTCTCAAACAACAAATATTTCAGATTTCAGATGGCTTTCTGTGTTATACTGGGTGTTAACTTATCGGACGCAACATAGGAAATAATAATAATAATAAATTGTCTTTATTCAATTGAAAGAAAATACAAGGTAAACAAAAAACAAAATACAGGCGAAGTTCAGCGATAGCTTAAAAACAACTATCTCTGCTCTTCCACTTAACCTGTAAGGAATAAAAAAATATATATATATCGTTTAAGAGTGCTAAAAGAATTACAGATTTTTTTTTTATTTCAATGTTCGTTCTAGAAATTAACTGTTTTATAACAAAAAGAAATAAAGAGAGAGAGAAAAAAATATTTATAATGACAATAATTAAACTAAGATTCTATGGGGAAAACTTATTACATAATATATATTTTTTCATTGCTTGTTTGAAACTATTGTTTGTGAGATTTTGGAGTAGATTGAGTATGGAATTATAAATTTTGTAAATACTAAATGAAAATGATCTAAGAAAAAATGATGTTTTATGTTTAGGTGGAGAAATCCTGCCTCTAAATCTCACAATAATGGTATGAACGTCAGACCAAAATACAATTCTGTCATATAGATAGGGAGGATGGCGCGTCTGAATAATTTTATTATAAAGGGCACAACAGTGTAGGTTTCGTCGTTCGGTCATGTCTAGCCAATTCAAATCACGTAATTTACCTGATAGGTGACCATATTTTCGAATACCAAATATGAGCCTTAAACACGCGTTTTGAGCCTTTTGTATGCGCATATTACAGTCTAAGCAAGCATTGTAAATTTTGAAATGTTCAAATTTTGGCTCCCCTATTTATATTAGAAACAAAATTTATTTACCTTTTTTGTAGAGGGAAAAATTCTGAATTCATTTGTGTTAACGTTTATCACTTTACGTTTCTCTAAGTAAAAATAATTAGGACAAAATAATGTGATTTTATTAAAATAATGACATGCCATGGAATTGAAACAACAACTGCGGATGTCAAAATAGCAGAGATATCGTAGTCACTTGATTAAAGTAAATGTTTTCGAAATGATTTACACTATACAAGAAAAATGTCATTATTTTTATAAAATCACATTACTTTTTCTTAATTATTTTAGCTGTTAATTTTTTGACATTCGTTGATTTTTAAAAGCGTTTAATTTGAAGCTTTAAACGAGTGTTTTCCACGCGCAGCGACCCGAGACAACTTTTCTGGGCTTTTCTAAACTCGAAATTTTACTTCATGCGCCACGCGTATAAAACACAGATTTTAAGTGAAGTTCGAATATTCATAAATTTGACAATATTATAGTGCTTTATACGCGTGGCGCATGAAGTAAAATTCTCGAAATTTTACTTCATGCTTAGTGTGGGAGTGGAAAACACTTGTTCAAAGCTTTAAATTAAACTTAAATAAAATCAGGGAATATCCACAAATGTTGTATCAATTCCATGGTGTCATTATTTTTATATAATCACATTACTTTTCCTAATTATTTTAGCTGTTAATTTTCTGACATTCGTCGCGCAGCGACCCGAAACAAATTTTCTGGGCTTTTCTAAACTCGAAATTTTACTCCAGAAAATTTGTCTCGGGTCGCTGCGCGACCCTCGACAAATTTTCACGGGGCTTTTCTAAACACGAAATTTTACTTCATGCTTAGTCTGGGAGTGAAAAACACTTGTTTAAAGCTTTAAATTGAAATCTAAAAAGAAACAGAGAATATCCGCAATTGTTGTATCAATTCCATGGTGTCATTATTTTTATAAAATTACATTACTTTTTCCTAATTAATTTAACTTAGAGAAACGTAAAGTGTTAAGTGTGAACATTCATAAATTTAGAATTTTTCCCTCTACAAAAAAGTGAAATACATTTTGTCTCTTAAATAAATAGGGAAGCCAATATTTGAACACTTTAAAATTAACATGCGATTTCCTATGTTACGTCCGCCAAGTCAACACCCGGTATAATTAAAAAGTATCCTTTTTAAATGGATCCTGAGAATTATAATACTATTTACTTGTGAATTCTTAAATAAAATTCTACATAAAAACGTTATCATATATTTAAATTCAAAACTGATTGAATTCGAGAAAATAAGATTACGCTTCTTATAGTTTGCACACTTTAAACATATTACATAAAATTACAAAAATATTCGTGTAAAATGCAAACAATATATTTTTTTTTATACGAGTATTTTCGTAATTTTATATATTATATTATTATAAATATCTAATTAGGGGTCGCAATACTTTAATTTTTGATGAAATATTTTTGTTTTCTATATTGTCCAATATAGAAAACAAAAACGTTTAATAATGGTAAATTGTATAATATTGGCTAAATAAAAATAAAGTTCTGGCTAGAAAAATACAACTATAATTTTTAAATTCTGCCGCTTTTCCCCAAAAAGTTTATAGAAGTTTTTTATAATAATGTTGTATATTCTAATTAATTTTAAACTAAGATATTTTTGGTTTGTTGCTCCGACGCACTAAATATGTTACAATAATTTTGTATTTGTTTGTAAATAAATTAGCACATTTTGTACACTGCGAGTCTGCATGACAATTGTACAGGGTGGTTTTTTTTCGTTGATATTATAGGGTATAGGCTAAACGGTAAGAGATACAAAAAAACTAAGATGTGAGTCCCGTTCTCTTTTTTAATGTTTAGTTTAATGGCGCAATCAGATCTACGCTAACTAGATTGGTTTAGAAGATACAGGGTGATTCGCAAAATCTGCTGGTTTTTATTATATCTTATGACTCGGTTATTTATGGAGATACAAACAAAATTTAAATATAAAAGATTTATGACTTTTCACATAGAATACAGTGGTGTACTTAAAAAATATAGATGTTTTAATTTTTGAGATATTATCAAAACTACTATTTTCTTAAATGGGACACCCTGTATCTAAGTATCTCAAATAAATGCATTTTTTCTTGGGATTGCAACAATGTGTAATACTAGATATTTTGTTTTGTCCTAAATAGCTAAAATACCAAAAAAATAAAAAAGAAGATTTTCTAGATGGCCTTGAATTGAATTCTGTAAGCTTTTGTTTTTGTTTGTTTACATGTCATAAAATTCAATATTAATTACGTATTGGATTTGATATTCCGTTGTTAACAAAATATGTTCGATTAAATTTCTTTAAAAAAGGAGACAAAAATGAGTATTTTTTAAACTATAAAAAATTAATCATTTTGGGTACTATATTGAGGGTACTAAAAATAAAAACGCAGCTTTAGACCTATATTTTGAGCATTATCCGGACCGACGACAGCCAGAAAAAAAATATTTCAAATATATTTATATCACAATTTAAGTAAGTATAGATCATTTAGAAAACTAAGAGGTAAGATTTACAAAAAAGAAACGGTATCTTGCTGTAATATTGAGAAATATATTGGCACAAGTAAATTAAACGTTTTAAAAAGTTAAGGAAGCATACGTATACACCGTATAAAATAATAAAGGTTCATAACTTGCATCTTGGAGATAAAGAGCGGCGTTTAGAATTTTTAATCGACAGAACAATCGATATTGGTCAGACATAAATCCTCATCAGACGGTCGCCAGGGTGCAACAAAGACTGTTTGGGTTTCATGTATGGGTGGCGCTTTATCAAAACAGAGTTCTTAACTACAGGATTTTTACCGAAAATTTGAATGCTGAAGGATAAATCCAAATTTTAAAAGAATGTGTAATAATCAAGTTGGATAACATGCCATTGGCTATAAGAAATTATGTTTATTTACAACAAGACGGTGTTCCAGCACACACTAGCCATATGGTAGCGCACTTACTAACTGCCAATTTTGGCGAAAACGTTTAATTTACTTGTGCCAATATATTTCTCAATATTACAGCTAGATACCGTCGGATCTTTATTTTACTATTTGTAAATCTTACCTCTTGGTTTTCCAAATTATCCACAATCAATTAAATTGTGATATAATCTTTGAAAATTTTCTTTTTCTGGCTGTCGCGATGTCGTCGGTCCGGAAAACGCTCAAAAGCTGCGTCTTTATTTTCATAACGGCTGTATTGAGGGTAATTATAATAAAGACCTAAAATGTTTAAGTTTTCATAGTTTTAAAAAATATTCATTTTAGACTCTTTTTTTAAAGCAGTATAATCGAAAATATCAAAACCAATACGTAATTAATCTTGAATTTTATGACATGTAAACAAACAAAAACAAACGCTTAAAGAATTCAATTCATGGCCATCTAGAAAATATTTTTTGCTGTTTTAGTTATTTAGGACAAAACAAAATATTTAGTGTTACATATTGTTGCAATCACAAGAAAAAAATCATTTTTTGAGATACTCAGATACAGGGTGTCCCATTTAAGAAAATAGTATAATATTTCAAAAATTAAAACATCTATATTTTTTTAAGTACGCCACTAGATTTTCCGTAAAAAGTCATAAAACTCTCATATTTAAATTTTGTTTGTATCTCCATACGTAACCGAGTCATAAGAGATAATAAAAGTCGGCAGATTTTGAGAATCACCCTGTATCGTCTAAACCCTGGGTCTCCAAACTATCTTCTTCGCCGGCCACAAATACATTCTACATAATAAAGTCGGCCAAGATCCGATTAATTTTATAAAATTATGAAAAATTTAAGGAACAATTGTTACAATATTTCAAAATATGTCATTTACAAAAAAATTACAAACAATCGCGTTCCGGATTCGTGAAAGTCGCGGGCCGGATTTGGCCCGAGGGCCGTAGTTTGGAGACCACTGGTCTAAACCAATCTAGTTAGTGTAGATCTAATTGCGCTAAACACTAAAAAAGAAAACGAGACACATATCTTAGTTTTTTTGTATCTCGTACCGTTTAGCCTAGGGTATACAACGAAAAAAAAAAACACCCTGTACAAAAATGTAAATTAGACAATTGTGCAGTATAGGTATTTATTTCATTAGGGGATGGTTTCTGGAGAACACTCCAAAAACCTATATTTTTGACGACTAGTTGGTTCAAAACTATTTTTTCTGCAACAATGTTTAACAAATATTTCACAAGTATCTGATTGATCACATGATGGAACATTATTAGCGGGTTTCACCAACGTGAATTAAATCGGCAAATAGTTATTCATTGATTAAAATCAAGTAATAATTACATACTTGCCAAAAAATCAATCAATTCACATAACACCTAAATCATATTCGTAGATTAAATTTATTTGTCGGTTGGAATAGACATTTTTCATGTTATAAACATGACATGGAAAATTTTTATTCCAACCGACAAATAAATTTAATCTACGAACAAGATTTAATTGAAGTTGGTAAAGCTGCACAAAAGTGGTTTTATTTTTAATTATTTTTATAAACCGTTTAACCAAACTCTGAAATAAGACTGTTTCAATTAAAACAATATGTATTAATGGATTCACTTGCACAATAAGACTTTTATTTCAAATATTGAATAACTTTTCAAAAATCCTGGTGGCAAAACTGTATGCTGTTTTATCTTCTTCAGAAAATATTCAATTATTTTAATATTTTAGCACTAGAGTACTGTGGAACACCGGTTAAAAATTAAAACATAGCTGTGTTCTCGATAAATTAACAAACACCAAGCCTAAATTTTAACACTAATAAATCAATCTATTTTAAAATCTATTTAAATGAATAAACAACAAACGAATTGTAGAAAATTGAATATTTTCAGAGAGTAAATATACTGTTATTTTATTTCTGAAAATAATCCGCTATAATTATATAAAAGTAAATGTTTTAGTGAACCTTTCTTGTTTCTGAAATGTAACTACGGAAATCAAAGTAAACTTCTTTGATTTTAATCGATTTGAATTGATAAACAACAACTTATTCTGTAATATACATGATTTTCCCGTCAATAAACACAATGTAGTTTTCTCTATGTTAATAACTCGATGTAATATTGAATTTTCTAAAATATTTTATCTTGGCTTACCTTATCAATATTGGTTGCCCGGCAAATGCACACATTTATACGACATACAAGGAATTTTCTTGTTAAGTACGCATATGCATACGCTTCTTTTAAAAGAGTTAAATTTAAAGCTTTAAAAGAGTATTTTCCACTCCCAGATTAAGCATGAAGTAAAATTTCGAGTTTAGAAAAGCCTGAAAATTTAGATTTGCCGGCACGAGCGAAGCGAGTGACGGCAAATCTAAATTTTCAGGCTTTTCTAAACTCGAAATTTTACTTCATGCGCCACGCGTATAGAACACTGAAATATTTTATTTTTTTTATTAGTCTCGTCAATCTTTATAAACCCAAACAGATTTATTCTAAAAAAAACAGTTACCAGTTTTTATACAGAATAAAATATTTATTAAAAACCTCATTATTTTTTATTAATACTTAAAATAATTGACTACCGATTAAATAGTTTTATTCGAATTAAGATGATGTGTGTGTTATTCAACTTCAGCATAATTCCGTGTTTACCACGCGTGGCGCATGAAGTAAAATTTCGAGTTTAGAAAAGCCTGAAAATTTGGATTTGCCGTCACTCGCTTCGCTCGTGCCGGCAAATCCAAATTTTCAGGCTTTTCTAAACTCGAAATTTTACTTCATGCTTAATCTGGGAGTGGAAAACACTCTTTTAAAGCTTCAAATTTAACTCTCCAGGCTTTTCTAGACTCGAAATTTTATTTCATGCTTAACCTGGGAGTGGAAAACACTCTTCCAATTGAACTCTTAAAAAAACGAGTATTTAATGATTTACAGCTTATAAGAGAAATATGTATACTTAAAAGAAAAACTTCCTGTATATCTATTGCAATAAAACATAAAATTGTTAAAATTGCAAAAACACAGTAGAGAAATTTCAAAAATCATTTGAAGGTAATTAAAGTAATAGAAGTTTACTATTTGAACCTGCAAATGTGATGAAATAGTTTGAAAATTAAATATGTATACTTAAAAAAAACTCCCTGTATATCTATTGCAAGAAAACATGACATTGTTAAAAAAGCAAAAACACACTAAAGACAAAATATAAAAACAACTTTCTGCACAAATTTTGTCTCATTGAGAGAAGTCTCCAAATATGCATTGAAACAATTACTTCTCGAGCTAATACCCGACATATATTGAATTATACAATGAATATTTGAGTTACACGACAGCTTTACTGTTCTATGCATAATTCATATGCAAAATGCAACATCAGGTAAAGCTGTGAGTAACTCAAATATTCATTTTATAATATCTGTCGTGGTATAAGCTCAGGAAGTAGTTGTTTTAATGAATATTTAGAGACTTGTCTTAATGAGACAAAATTTTTGCAGAAAGTCGATATTAATTTTAATTCGTTTTTATATTTTGTAAATATTCTGGAAACTATTGACAAACTCAATTTTTCTTTATGTTAAATTTTCTTTATGTTAAACAGTAAAGACATTTCAAAAATTACTTAAAGGTAATTAAAATAATAGAAGTTTCCTATTTGAACCTGCAAATGTGATAAAATAGTTTGAAAATCAAATCAAGTTTCATTATCTAAAATGCGTATATTTCAAGCAACATCAGGTAAAGCTGTGAGTAACTCAAATATTCATTTTATAATATCTGTCGTGGTATAAGCTCAGGAAGTAGTTGTTTCAATGAATATTAGGAGACTTGTCTTAATGAGACAACATTTTTGCAGAAACTCGATATTAATTTTAATTCGTTTTTATATTTTGTAAATATTCTGGAAACTATTGACAAACTCAATTTTTCTTTATGTTAAATTTTCTTATTTTTAAACAGTAAAGACATTTCAAAAATCACTTAAAGGTAATTAATATAATAAAAGTTTCCTATTTGAACCTGCAAATGTGATAAAATAGTTTGAAAATCAAATCAAGTTTCATTATCTAAAATGCGTATATTTCAAGCAGCTATCAAATCAATCAATCGCTCGAAAGAAAGGTCGATAACTTATCAAGGATGGTCCTTCTAGCCTATAGCCCTAAACAGTAATTTTCGGAATGCTTAATATCTAAAGCACTCCTTGATTGGGTTGTGTTGGAGTATGATGATTCCATTAGATAGAAAGCTTGTGCGTCCAATCGCGTGCATTTAAGGCAAATTAACGTTTTGTCGGACAACGGAAGAATTAACGGATCGCGTGCCTGAGTGCGATAATGGTTTAGTTAGCGGAAACTCTATGTGATATTTGAAAGTGTCCGGAGGAAATTACCCTAGGCCATGCGACCACTTCACCTTTTCATAAAAATTACTCTTAATCCAGCTGATTATTCATTTTTTGTGTCACCTGAGCGTAATTGATGTCTATGCGCATGTTAGTTTATAAATTAGGGTTTGTCATTTTTAATATACTTTTAGAATTATGATTTGATTTAATTGTACACAATACAAATCAAGCTATTCTATATTCGTATTCACCAAATTTACTGCGAATACTTTAATATTATTAAATATAGCCAAAAGAAGTTGAAATTAGAATCGTCAATTAATATACTCTGAAAATATTAATCTCTAAGAGATTTGACTTTTTTCTCCGAGCGTACACATGATTTCGGGTGGTTGTTCATTAGGACTTCGTTTGAGTTCGGTATGATAGTCTCTTCTTCAGATTATTGCGTGTCTCGCCAACACTGTCAGTGTCGGCCGCTGATAGTGTTGGTGAGACACGCAATATTCTGAAGAAGAGACTATCATACCGAACTCAAACGAAGTCCTAACGAACAACTACCCCAAATCATGTGTATTTTCACATTATTGTTCTTGGGAGGTTGACGTTAGGCACCGCGTTCGCGTGGCATTGTGGTTCCAGTTGAGGATCAGCTGATCTATGAACGTATTCATACAGTACATGCGTTAATAAAATGCCAGCCAATAATTTGAATTAGTAATGCACCTCACTATTGACACTCACAATACTCATTTATTTGTGAATTTACAAATAAATGAGTATTGTGAGTGTCAATAGTAAGGCTGTAGGCAAAGATCACGAAGAAGCAGCAGTAAATCTGCAAACCTCGATAAATAAAATTAACATCTGGACTAAGCAATGGCGAATCAAATTGAATGAGACTAAATCGGTCCACGTCAATTTCACAAATAAAAGAAATCAACATATCCCTGTTAGAATGAATGATATCCAGGTACCATATGCTGATACAGCGAAATATTTGGGTTTTACACTGGACGCTAAGCTACGCTGGAGAGCTCATGTCAAAAAGAAAAAAGAAGAACTGGACATCAAATTTCGAAAAATGTATTGGCTGCTTGGTCGGAACTCCACCCTGTCAATCTACAATAAATTACTGCTGTATAAACAAATTCTTAAGCCCGTGTGGACATATGGCATCCAGCTGTGGGGTTGTGCCAAAAAGAGCAATATAGAAAGAATCCAGCGATACCAAAATAAAGTACTGAGGAGTATTGTCAATGCTCCTTGGTATTTCCGCAACAGTGACCTCCACAGGGACTTGGAAATGAATACTGTTAATGAGACAATACACAAATTTGCCAAGAGTCATGAACAGCGACTTCTTCAACACGTCAACATCGAAGCCATCCAGCTCCTCGATAACACGAATTTGACCAGAAGACTACAGCGGACTAAACCGTTCGAGTTAGTTTAATATTGTGTTAGTGCAAAAGCAGAGCATAGTGCTAGTGTACACATTAATTAGTGTAATTAAGTTATTAAAATCTAAGGGATACTAATGAGTAAACCCTTAGTATTAAACCTTTAGTAAATTAAGTTAGCTAAATATTACTCATTGATCCATTTGTGATCAGATTGTAATTATAGTAAAATACAACTAAGTGTTTTGCAAATAATAATAAAAAAAAATAGTAAGGTGTAATTTTACGAGGCCTATTCTTTCGGATAAATTCAAATTACTTTTTGAATTTCTCATCAAAATATAATAAAATATTTTTAATTTGAACGCTGCTGCTAATGTACTCTTCTACTACGCTACGCGATCAAGCCAAATTTTCAGGCTTTTCTAAACTCGAAATTTTACTTCATGCGCCCGCATATAAAACACTGATTTAAAATGAAGTTCAAAAACATATTTCATCTATAATAATAATACATTACAAGATAACATAAAGATGTATTTTGTCCATGTTTTTCTGTGATTTAGATTAAATAAAGAATAAAGAAAAATTCAAATTTGGAAAGTTGACTAAAACCGACGAAAGTAATCAGCATTAAAGAAAATTGACTAGAATCATCAATATGCACAGACAAATAAGTCTAAGAAAGCAAATTTTAACAAACTTAATTTTCATAAAATTTGATTTTGATTTGTAGAAGCAATTGAGTTTTTAGTATAATTTTTGTCTCATTTCATAATAAGAAAATTACAACATAGATGACGTATTTGTAAATTTCACAAAGAAATTCAAAACAATAGCGATAAAATAATAAACTGATGAATTTTGGGGGTAAAATACCCCATTTCACCCTTAAATATATAAATCCCCCCCTAAACAAACTACACATCTTTGAATATCCCAATTTGGGGTAAAATCGGCAGCACTGGTAACGACAGAAACTGCAGCGACACTCGTGACGACGTAGCGCTTGCAATAATCTTCATATTCTGAAAATTTACGGTAGGTCGATTATTGCGGATACGAACTTGCGTAGTAAACATTTATTAAATCAAAATAAATTCCCGCATTTATCGGTCTTATACTGAGTACTCATTAATATTATTATCTATTAGCCTGTTATATATTAATTATAAAAAATACGCAATATTTTTTCTGAGAAAATAAACATTTATAATATATGTTCAATCAAATTAAACGGTACGGCCCGGCCGACCCTGCCGTCCAGGACGAGCCGTCACTGATTGACAATTATTAATTCATTTTGAGTGCTAACAATGATTGCTGTTAAGATTTTATTGATTAACAGATATGACGTCATTGTTTCCAAGGCACTCTTTGCAAATAATAATATCATAATTTAAAATATCAAATTTAAAATAAATTATGAGTGTGGTACATTACCAAGTTCAGAAAAAAAATTCTTTCATAAAATATGAAAATCCAAAATGGCGCTCATAAGAAAAACAAAAGTTGGCCATGGTCCTCGGGTAAATGTTATAGTTTTCTTAGAAAAAATATGCTACTAGATTCCTCATTAAAAAGTGCCTATATATTGTTAAAGTTCTAAATGTCCAGATTTAGTAGTTTTTGAATAAAAAAATAAAAACGATTTTTCCAAAACAAAAAAAACAGTTTTTAACGTGTAATTTGTATTTACTTTAGTTTGAGAATGACTACTAGATAGTCGAAGCTAGTCACACAATTAAATGTAAGATTCAGTGGTTAAACAAAGTAAAAAGTGTTTTATTTACAAGTGTATTTAAGATGTACCACAAAGTGAACGCCTACAACACCAAACAGCAAACAGTTTTTTGTTGATATCTCGAAAACAAAATAGGATATTTCAAAATTGTTTTCATATTATTGTTAGGCCCTGAAATTTGCAACTTTGCCCTAATTTAACCGATTCCCTATCTCTTAAAATAACTGAGATCCTCATACATTCTGTCGAAATACGAGCACCCTGTATACTTTACTTAAATGATTATTACATTTCAAGGTTTATTTTGTTTCGTTTACAATGCAAATCCTATACTCGTCGAGCGAGTGGGGAAAATTCCATGAAAATTTCGTGGAGGCGTAAGGTTTCCATTCTGTTGTTGAGTTGACAGCATGCAGACGCGACTGGATGATATCCAATATCCATGTTTTACACTGGTGTAATGCGATTTGAATACAAATATACATACTTTGTGTGCGGGCGTACACACACATCGATCGCATCCAGTAAAGCGCAAGCCTACATGGCTATATTTATGCCGGGGACAAATATGAGGATTGTAGAGAGAAAACCTGTGCTAGTTTATGAGCTTTGACCGCCTCCGGTTAGCTGATCACTCAACAGTTACATCACACTAACTGCCAATTGTACTTTTAATGCTTACGCATTTGCGAACACAAAACGCGCGCAAAATGTTTGCCACAAATTATTGTTGGAGTTTAGTTTGTGAAAACAAATTTAAAAAAACAAATATTGCTAGTATGCTATGATGCAAAATCCACGAACATGAGTGTCAAAAATGATGCGTGGGTATGAGTAACATTTTTCCAGAAATATAATAATAATAATAATGTTTATTACGGCATCGCCTTTTTACATAGATAATAATGCATAATAATGGTGATAAAGTAAGTATATAAAATAATTAAAATAATGAAGATATACATATATACAGGGTGTCCACGCCAAACCGTTAGCCAAAAGTTCATGAGGCTGCCGCTGCACCAAAAACTTGAAAAAAATCCCTGTCATATGGCTGAATCAGCTCTCCTCACGTGAAACACCCTCAACCCCACATCACTTCCGGCTCCACCGGAAGCAGCACCAAGCTTGCCATTTTAAATGGAACACCCTACATTCCAGTAACCTTTTGGGTGTCTCGTCCGAACTGCAACACATTTCACCCGAACATATGCACACCTATCTCCTATAGCCCTCAAGAAAAAAACATACTTCCAAAATTCTGACCTCTAAAAGGCACCCCGAAATATATATATTAAGCAGGGTTGTTAAAAAAAAAACGTTCTTTTCATTTTAATTAAAACAGTTTTTTTAACAAAACGTGTTTTTTTCATTGAAACAGCGTTTAAAACATTACCAATTAAAAACATATTTAAAACGTGTTTAAAACATGTTTAAAACACGTTTAAAACGTATTTAAAACAGAACATACAGGGCATTTTTCTTTTGAGTATACATATCCCGATAATTACAGCGTTTTTAAGTTTGCGGGAATTCATTGTTTCAAACCTAGTAAATCTAAGGTTTTTTAACGAGTGTTTTCCACTCCCAGACTAAGCATGAAGTAAAATTTCGAGTTTAGAAAAGCCTAAGAATTTGGATTGGCCGCGTAGCGAAGCGGAGCGGCCAATCCAAATTAGGCTTTTCTAAACTCGAAATTTTACTTCATGCGCCACGCTTAAAAACAATGATTTACAGTGAAGTTAAAAAACACACACATACAACAACAATTATAGGCAACCCAATATACGTTTGAGTTATTGGGTTGCCTATAATCACTATTTTAAACAATTTCTTCAGCGCAGAATGACTCAGGTTTTATTCACATCTAAATATTGGATTGCTAAAGCCGTATATTTTAAACTTTATGATATTTCAGTGTTTTATACGTGTGGCGCATGAAGTAAAAATTTCGAGTTTAGAAAAGCCTAATTTAGATTTGCCGCTCCGCTTCGCTACGCAGCCAATCCAAATTTTTAGGCTTTTCTAAACTCGAAATTTTACTTCATGCTTAGTCTGGGAGTGGAAAACACTCGTTAAAAAACCTTAGATTTACTAGGTTTGAAACAACGAATTCCCGCAAATTTAAAAAACGCTTTTACTTCATGCTTAGTCTGGGAGTGCAAGAACCTCGTTTAAAGATTCAAATTGAAATCTTTTACAAAAACAACAAATGTCGTAAAATTTACAGTGTATACATGAATAAAAAATTCCCTGTATTTAAAAATCACATTTATGCACACACAATTGTGATATTTTATAGTAATAAAATGTTAAGTTTAATAATGTAATTTGAAATATCTTTGGCAATTTAGTTAAAATTTAAAAATTTAAACAAAAACCTTAATAAAGTAGTATAAAATATAATTGGGCAAATTTAAGTTAATAAAAAAAACGTTTTAAACAAATTTACCGTTTAAAACATGTTTAAAACAACACCGTTTAAAACATGACGGCTGTTATTAAACATGTTTAAAACTCTGTTTTAAAACAAAGTGTTTTAAATAACCCTGGTATTATGAGAGTTACATTAAAACATGTTGGACAGTAAATTGTGAGTAAGGGCTGTAATACCAGTAAATCAGTGAAAAAGTTATTTCCAAAATGTACCATTAGTTTGCTGATTTTTTACTGGTATTTAATCACAAACGCGTTTTACATTTCAAGGTGCTCGTCAGTGTGGTTCCGACCCAGTTCTTCAGCACTGGGTTGGAACTGCACTGACGGGTACCTTGAAGTTCGAAACGCGTCTGTGGTTAAATACGGGTACTAAACATTTCTGACTATATCAAGCCAATATGTGAAAACTATTAGTGAATTTGAATAGCTACGCCATCTATGGCGCACAATGGGGCATATCAGAAAAAAGACGCGCATAGGAAGAAAAAGTAAAAGTCATTGTAACAGCAAAACTGATAATTATTTGCTGTGTTTAAGTCCATATTAAGTGATGCTTAAGATTTGTAGCAATATCAGATCATGTCGTTTATCAGGACAACGCTTACAATACGAAGGTTTTAACTCAATAATATTTTCTCCATATAAATTAAATGGGAATGGGTGAAAATGTTGGCTTTGAAACGGGAAGTGTAAATTGTATTTTCGATACTTACGTATTTTGGTCATATATTATCCGATTTTCTTTAATAATACTCTGGTCGATAGCCAGTTAGCAAGAGGAAGTTTATTTTATTTATATTTATTGATTATAAACAATAATGTAATTAATAATTTTGTATTGTCCTCTGGTAATAAAGATGTGTTATATATAAATTATCAGTCCCATTAAAAAATCCATATAGAATGTTCATTCTGACAGTATAAAGTTCAATACTTGTACCATAAACAATCGATTTCGAGTTTCGGGACAAAAAATGAGAAATTTGAAATATCCCTAGAAAACTCGTAATTTAAACTTTCATATTAAAAATGATCTCACGTTATCGAAAATGCTTCAACGAAAAAAATGTTGGGTGGATATTAAAGCTTCCGACCTTTAGCTCCAATTTTCACCCAAAATATTTTTTGTGGAAGCATTTTCGATCATGTGAGATCATTTTTAATGTGAAAGCTTAAATTACGCGTTTTCCAGGGATATTTTAAAGAAGTATACTGTCAGAATAAATATTCCATATGGGTTTTTTTTTTATGGGACTGATAAATTTTATTGTTTTGTGGACCGATATAACCTCAAAGCGTTTATATAAGTAACAGATTTATAGAATTTGACTTAATTTGTGGTAAAATGTAAGTATTCTACAAGAAAGCTGAACTCTTGTCCTTTACAAGACATTTTTCAGTGGGACACTGCGATCAAAAGTTATAGAATTTCTACTGTCGACTTGTTATACATTTGCTCAAACAAGCCTCTGGCGCGAGCAACTAAAATTCAAAATGACCGGTTACTTGAATCATTATTTTTGAGAGAACGGTTTATTTTACAAAAAAAGCTGCAGAACTTTTTTGTTCAATATCCTCTCAGCTACAGTTTTTGTTGAAAACATTACCACCTACGGGGGATGGTTTTCGGGGGAAACTAGGGGAGGGGAGTAGTGAACTAAACTTATTACGAGTGTAGTACTTGACATGCACACAACTTTTTAGAATTATAGAGGTTGGGTAGTATTTTTGTCTCTGACGACTGGACTACAAGGAAGAAAAAAAATTATTAAACAATATCTAGTGACATGCGTACAAACAAAATTACTGCAAATATGTCAAAACTTGACTAGCGTAGTATAATTGTGTATGTTAGTTATTATTGTTTGTTATTTACATTGTATCAACTTACTAAGACTACTGTTGACCTTAAAACGATTGTCTTTGCTTTCTTTTTCCGTTCTTGTTCACGAATTATTAAAATGACTGAGGATACCAATAAAGGTAAGTTTACCTTTCTCCATTAAATTTATAATTGCATAAATTCTTTCAATATTTAATTATGTATTTAGATTTTAGTAAGCAGTTTATTTTTCGAATGATTTTACGATAATTCGAAACCAAGCGTAGAAATAATACGAAACATTGAAGATTATGCAAGAAAATATAGCGCATTGATTACTGAAAACGCGGCGAAGACTTTTGTATGGAGATTAAATATCTACTGGACAAATTGCTCTCGCAATAAAATGCGTTTTCTGTCCCGATACGATTCCTTTTTAAATGAACATTTGTTCGAGCAAAAAAATCCAACCAAGAAACGTACATGTGATGAAACTGGACAAAGAAAAGAATTCGCATTGCTGAGTGTTTCGCAAAAATGACGTCGAACTATATGTATTTTCAAACTTCACTTGAAATCATTGTTTTGTACGCGTGGCGCATGAAGTAAAATTTCGAGTTTAGAAAAGCCCCGTAAAAATTTGTCGAGGGTCGCGCAGCGACCCGAGACAAATTTTCTGGGCTTTTATGTGTTTCCTAGGTTGTCATTTAAATTAAAAAGATAAAATTTGGACACTACTAAACTCGTACAAGATATCGTGACGGGCGCATTGAACTGCATGTTAGTCTAGGACTTTCTGGAAGATTACTACATGTGATAAAACCGCGAGAAATTGTACATTAATGCCCAAATGATGTATCTTCAATAAACATAATATAGTTTTCTCTATGTTAATAACTCGATGTAATATTGAATTTTCTAAAATATTTTAGCTTGGCTTGCCTTATCAATATTGGTTGCCCGGCGATTGCACACATTTATACGACATACAAGGAATTGTCTTTTTAAATATGCACATGCATACGCTTCTTTTAAAAGAGATAAATTTGAAGCTTATGACGCCTCGTCGGATGGATGCAAAGCGGAAGGGAGCAGTTCAATTTTATTATTGCGCCAAGTAATCTTTACTTATTTGCCCATCAAGGGATTTATGCAAGGGAAAGTTACTAAATCCGGATGTATAGTAAATAACAGAAATGTTAATAGATAAAGATGTTTATTAAAACTCTTAGTTTCAGTCAATAAATACTAATTAATAATAGCATTATGGGATGAAACAATCAATATTATCTTGAGATAAATTGAATGGTTAAAGTGAAGCGAGAAATCAAAACAGCAAAACTTACCCGTGCGGCTATTTCGAAAAATACTAAAAATGCTAGTTAGAGGAAGACACAACGCAAGTAAATATTCCCGACGGATTCGCAATGGCCATTGTACGGAAGTCGGGATAGTTCCAATAAAAGTACGTTAGCGCGACTTAAACGAAATAGACGCTGTTCACAATTTTCTTAATTATTATTCAAAATTACTGCTCTCGGTATTTAAACACAAAAAACCTTACACTTCTCAAACAATCGCAGCAATAATCACGTCAACCGGTAGCTTTCATATACTGCAAAACTCTAATATAAATCACCAAAACAGGACAACACAAATAACAAACAACAGCTGATCCGGTCATAGATTAAATTAGATTGATAACTCATAGAGGGCTCCACGTATCATGATTTTAGTTAACCGACCCACTCGATGAGACGGCGCTGCAATCGCAAATGACGTCATTGGGCGCGTTAAATGTATATTTAAAAAGTTATTACAAATATATTTCGCTACATGTCTAAACCTAATTACATTTCACTTCTCAACAAAATGTCTGCAGTTCGTCAAAAAATGCATCTTAGAAATGAAATAAGAGGTCTCCTTATCCGGATAAGGATGTTGGCGTAAGTAGTGTTCCATATAGTGAATTTTTCTTTAAGGTAAACATATGCATAAGCTGTAAATTTTCCGACATTCGTTGCTTTTCAAAAGAGTTCAATACAAAGCTTTAAACGAGTGTTTTCCACTCCCAGATTAAGCATGAAGTAAAATTTCGAGTTTAGAAAAGCCCCGTGAAAATTTGTCGAGGGTCGCGCAGCGACCCGAGACAAATTTTCTGGGCTTTTCTAAACTCGAAATTTTACTTCATGCGCCACGTGTATAAAACACTAAAATATTTTAAAATTTATGTATATTCTAATTTCACTTGAAATCTGTGTTTTATACGCGTGGCGCATGAAGTAAAATTTCGAGTTTAGAAAAGCCCAGAAAATTTGTCTCGGGTCGCTGCGCGACCCTCGACAAATTTTCACGGGGCTTTTCTAAACTCGAAATTTTACTTCATGCTTAGTCTGGGAGTGGAAAACACTCATTTAAAGCTTTAAATTGAACTTTAAAAAAAACTAGGAATATCTAAAGATTTACAGAAAATAGGTTAAATTTGAAATACGTATACTTAAATGAAAACTCCTTGTATGTATAAATACAAATAAAATATTTCCAGAAGAAAGTTATTGTTACTGCAAAAATGTTCAGCAAAAATATTAAAGGGAAGTATTTGGTATATGGTGAAACTTATTTCGTAAATCGGGAAATCTTTTGACTTATATTTGACAAGGTGAAAGATATTTGGGATATAGTGAATCTCATTTGATCAATAGTGAAATGCAATAGAAAAACCGTGTAATTGAATTTAAGACATTATTTTATGTTCTGAGATCGTACTTTGTGACTAGATGAAATTTCAGAATTGCTTGATCCAACAGCAACGGGAACATTCTCCATGGAAGTATGCTCCTAGCCCGGTGTGAAGAAAATCTCCACATCCGTGGTTGTTTCATGCATAGTACTTGAAGATCATTCACGAATGCTAGGAAGAAATAAAGAGAAATAATGTAGACACACTGGTTTTAAATGTGTTTGACTGCAGATTTAATTAAAAGAATAGACAATGGCTTAAAAACTTAAAATATTACATAAACTTACGGTTTTAATTATTAATGTTAACGCCCATCCCCAAAGATTCAGAATTGCTTAATCCAACAATAATGGGGATCTACTCCATGAAAAAATGCTCTTAGTTCAGTATGATGAAAATATCCACGACCATGGATATTTAGTATACTTGAAGATCATCCACATGTACTAGGAAGAAACAATGTAGTAACACCCTGGTTTTAAATTTGTTTGACTGTACACTTATTTAAAATAATACACAATAGGTTAAAATTTATAAATATTTTACATACTTACGGTTGTAATTATTTATATTTATTAACGCTCATTTCGAGACGATTTCGTCTTATCAGCATTTTTGTGCCTTCAGATCCGACGGATCTGACAGCTGTTGAATGAAAACGAGCCCACGTTAGAAATTGCGGGAAATTTGAAATTCCGACATATGCGCCCTCCCATCGAGTGGGTCGGTCAACTATATATGTGAACATATATAATCATATGGAGTCGACTGGGTCTGGTCTCACGTCACGCTTGCGGTGCGCGCGGTCCCGTTCGCGTCTCCTTCTGCGCTCGCGCACCCCACTCAGGATCCTCAGAATCTTATAAATGGATCCGCGCCGTTCTTGGCGCGCGAGATGCAGAACGACTCCAACGAAATCCCAGAACTGGATTATGTAGGTTGTACGGGGGTTTGTTACCACCCCAACTCAAATCGGAAGTTTAGCGGAACAGACGCCGGCTACTCTACGGCAACGGACAAGGCAAAGGGGCCTACAAAAATGAACACGACCACAAGTTAGGGGGTTATTAAGGGACTAAAGAAACACGGTATCTTTGATCTTGTGCGGCCCCGCTAGTTTTGTTGGCTGAGAAGAACTCGCGATAGAAACATCGATGCACTTTTGCAAACAGCCAGATGAACTTTATCAAACCACCAGATGCACAATTCGCTCCTTCACCTTCAACAGCACAGCGTAAAATGGCGTGCGGACAATCAACAAAAAACGTACCCCTTCCTAATTAACCCGAATTCCGACATTAGCATACGAGAGGGCGGTAAAGTTTAATTTGAAATTAAAAGAACGCATAGACGTAAAATGTGACTGTCACAAGCTTTAAAAGAGTGTTTTCCACTCCCAGATTAAGCTTGAAGTAAAATTTCGAGTTTAGAAAAGCCTGAAAATTTGGATTGGCCGACACGAGCGAAGCGAGTGACGGCAAATCGAAATTTTCAGGCTTTTCTAAACTCGAAATTTTACTTCATGCGCCACGCGTATAGAACACTAAAATATTTTGTCTCTTCAAGAATATTAACTGAATTTAATTATATTTCCAAATATAAAAAAAGTTCTGGCATCATTCTCATTGCGTACTTAAAAGCGGGTAGAGTATACTACACAAAACCAGAGAGAGGCAAGCAGCAATACTATACGTCTTCACAGATGGATCAAAAAGGGAAGACAAAATAAGACTACACAAAGGATATATTTTCAAGAATACTAAATCGGTTTAATAATATTTTTAAATATATGAATGTTCTGGCATAATACTCTTTACCTACCGGACAAACCATGTATAGTATTTCAAAATCATGCAAATTAATTTATATCTGAAACACATAATTCTACATAATCCCAAACAATTCCCTCGATGATTAAACTTCATTGAGACCGCAAAGGTTGATAAATTCCCCATTGTTCGCCGTAATGGAGTTAATTGCGATTTTTGACGGGCTGGCGATTGTTTTGATGTGGACGCCGCTGTAGCGAATTTCCCTCCTACGCAGTCCACTTTTGAAACGAACATAAAAGTCTTGTAAACGGAAGAGGGTCGAGGGAAGGGAACGAAGGGCCGACGAGTAATCCGTTAATAAATGGAAGAACAAAAGACGCGGTCCAATCAGAGCGAGTCGAGTTCGAACAAAGTATCGTCTGGCGTTGTCTTTTGTTTGGAAACAATGGGGCGTTCGGGTAAACGATGCTCCGTTGTTTAGTGTTTCTATATTGAAGTTATTATTACCGTGGCTTCTTTGCCGGCGGCATGAAAAGCCCAATTATATATTTTATTCTTCCGTTTTATTCCCGCGAAAAAGGGAAATGGAAACGCCGGTTCGTGCCTTATTATTGACAGATGATGAGCCGCATCGTGCATCGCCTCCAACGATTCAAGTCGTTATCGTTGCGGTTTAAATTGATCATTTTCGATAATGGTTCGACGTCGATGTGTATTTGCAGACATCGTAGTTCAGCCAATTACTACGTTTTACACTGGGTTCGTTTCATAGCTTTACAACAACGAGTTTATTATTATACATTGTTTGGGTTTGGGTATAGCTTCACATCCAATTATCTTTAATGCTAATATTTTACCCACAATCGATAAACTTTGAAATACATTACCGTTTTCAATTCAATCACTAATCTAATTTAAATTTAACAATACAACATTTATTTACAATAATTTAGCAAGAGCACTATACTAATTCAATATATTAATTCACTAAGAGCGAAAAGATATAAGCAGTATTTTGGGAGTGAATTTATTGTTACATATCCATTTAATATTTTCTGACACAGTGAAGCAGACAGGATTTCATCTATACATGTCTAAATTAGTGAATTTATCCAATTATTTACTTGCAAATTGATAAAGGGTTGAAGAACTTTATAAATAATTGATAAATAGTATATTGTACAACGAGCATATAATGATAGCTATTAATCACGAGAACGATGTTTGCGGAACGAGTCAAAGGCGAGTGGAGCAAGTCATTCGGGTGACTAATAGCCATTGTATGCGAGTTATATACTATACTTTGTTCACGACAACAACAATATCTAATACAACATTTATTATATATATTTATTAAATACGCGTCAGTCTTAACGACCGGTTTTGTTTTATAATAATTTGGCAAATAAATTATGACAGATTGCGGTGTTATGATTTAAATGTGTTATAGGGTTAATTCCCCTTTAACACAAAAATCAACAATCGTTAAACAATAAATAATATTCACACAGTCTACCCGAAACACGCTCTTTGGACAAAATACGAACTATTACATTTAGATGGAGTTTACACGGTGTTAACGTTAGTTTCGCTTTTAAAAAACACTCCAGACATATAGAAGCACAATTGTTTAATCGATTTAAGAATAATTTATGTTTACAAACGCGTTTACGCGGGTTAAGCTAGTGGGAACGGCGGAGATGCTGACGCTTTACTTCGTACTTTAACAAAACGGCATCGACGACGTCATCACCACCATGGTCAAATGTAAGACAAAAGAAGCTGATCTGATTAGCACAGCGCTGTTACTGCATAGTGGCAAAAAATCGAACTAGGCAATTATTTAAAATCCCGTTTTCAATGTACTTGAGTGTTAAGTGCACCCCGTTTATGCTGCCCATACATTTAAATAATGCACATATTATAAGATTGTCGTGAACGAAATCTATTTGTATTCGATTTACATTTCTATGTTCTTATTAAGAAAATTTTGTGCGAATACACTAATGTTGTCAAATATAGCCAGCAGAAGTAGCTATAGATATCCTCGAATTATAAACATGGAAAGCGCCAATCAGTTAATATTGTTTTTGTTTATTTTGTTATTAATAAGATGAACAAAGGGTTTTGAAAATTCACTACCAAATCGGTGTTTAATACGACTGGCGCATAAAGTAAATATTTCGAGTTTAGAAAAGTCTGAAAATCGCTACGCGACTAATACAAATTTTCATACGTTTCAGGTATCAGGTAGTGTGTTTAGAATATTCCATCTGTACTCAATACTAAAGTGATTTTTATTGTTAAATGTTACCTTTAAAAGAATTCGTTTTCAAAAAAAATTGTGTTTTTCAACAAATCAAGAGACTGTTTTTGTTTCTTCTTACAACTGTTTAATTTAAATATATTCATTAATTATCTTAGCTTTTTCTTAATTTTAGCTCAAATATACAGAAAAATTAGGTAATGTATTTAAAATATTGTATCTTTACTGATTATTAAAGTTTTGATTGTTGAATGTTTCCCTTAAGAGAATTCGTTTTTAAACAAAATCTGCCAGTTTTGCAATAATTCAAGAGACTGTTTTATATCTTTCAACTGTTTAATTTAAATATATTCATTAATTATCTTAGCTTTTTTAATTTTGGCTTAAAATTACAGAAAAGTTAGCTTATGTATTTAGAATATTTTATCTTTACTGATAATTAAAGTTAATTTGATTGTTGAATGTTTCCCTTAAAAGAATTCGCTTTCAAACAAAATCTGTCAGCTTTGCAATAATTCAACAGACTGTTTTTTTTTAAACTAGATAATATAAACTCCCCGTGTTTTGTTTTAAGTATACAAATCCCAATTAGATGCTGTAAATCATCTTTTGTTAAAAGAGTTCAATTTGAAGCTTTAAACGAGTGTTGTCGACTTCCAGGTTAAGCATGAAGTAAAATTTCGAGTTTAGAAAAGCCTGCTAATTTGTTTTTTTAAGTATACATATGCATACGCTTTTTGTAAAAAGTTAAATTTGAAGCTTTAAACGAGCGTTTCCACTCCCAGACTATGCATGAAGTAAAATTTCGAGTTTAGAAAAGCCTAAAAATTTGGTTTGGTCGCGTATGCATACGCTTTTTTAAAGAGTTCAATTTGAAGCTTTAAACGAGCCTTTCCACTCTCAGACTAAGCATGAAGTAAAATTTCGAGTTTAGAAAAGCCTGATAATTTGGTTTGGTCGCGTAGCGCGAAGCGCGGAGCGGCCAAACCAAATTTTCAGGCTTTTCTAAACTCGAAATTTTTCTTCATGCGCCACGCGTACAAGACACGATTTCAAGTGAAGTTCATTTGTACACAATAATTTATTGTTTTCATTGTTTAATACGCGTGGCGCATGAAGTAAAATTTCGAGTTTAGAAAAGCCTGAAAATTTGGTGTGGTCGCTCCGCGCTTCGCGCTGCGCGACCAAACCAAATTATCAGGCTTTTCTAAACTCGAAATTTTACTTCATGCTTAGTCTGGGAGTGGAAAGGCTCGTTTAAAGCTTCAAATTGAACTCTTTAAAAAAGCGTATGCATATGTATACGTAAAAAAAAAATTCCCGGTATATTCATAAATTGGCTTATTTCTTTTCAATTTTGGTTTAAAATCACAGAAAAATCAGCTCATGTATTTAGAATATTGTATCTTTACTGATTATTAAAGTGACTTTGTTTGTTGAATGATTCCTTTAAAAGAATTTGTTTTCAAACAAAATCTGTTAGTTTCGCAACAATTCAACAAACTGTTTTTTTTTGCTTTAAACTTAGTAATATAAACACATTTATAAATTGGCTTATTTGTTTTCTATTTTAGCCCAAAATTACTGAAAAATCGACTGATGTCGAATATCGTATCGTATGTTCAATTAAAAAAACCATGATTTAATTTTTATAAAATTTAGGTTGGCTACACGATTTGACATATAAACCGTCAGACATTATAATCTAATATATAATTTCAGAGTTGACAACCTACAATATTTTCCATGGCCCTCTAGAGGTTTTTTTTATTGAACATACGTATCTTTACAGATTATTAAAGCAATTTTGATTGTTGAATGTTTAGATATTCTGAAAATTGATATTCTCTTAGATCAAACATTAATTTTCGAATACAGGGTCGCTACAAAGTATGGAAACACGGCTCTCACGTGAAAATGGCTAAAAACAGAACCACCAAAATTGGGATTTCTAAATGGGATATATTCTTGAACAATTTGGCGTGAAAAATTCAAAAATGATTCTCAGGATTTTCACATACGGACGCCATCTTGAATTATTTTAAATGGAATTCGATTTTTTTTATTTTACAACTTTTATAGACCTTATAATTCTGATTACAACCATATACCTTTTTTTTAAAATACTTGTCTTTTCATCGATAAACCGGACTTTGAAAAGTATGGAAACAGCGAAATATTTGATTTTTTCCTGTGGGGACATTTGAAAAATCGAGTTTATAACAACAGGCCACAAAATATACAAGAATTAGAAGAACGCATAAGAACCGAAATTGCAAATATTCGTCCTAATATTTTAACTAGTTCATTACAACACTTTGTCCAGCGTATTCATTACTGCCAAGAAGTTAATGGAGAGCACATTGAACATATATTGTAAAATAAAAAAACATTTATTGTTTAATATTTTATTTTTTCATTTGACTCTTTAATATTTTTTTAAGTTTTGATCAAAAATAGAACATGCATTTGTGGTATTGCAGCATTTAGAAAAAGTACTCGTTTGGCTGTTTCCATACTTTTCAAAGTCCGGTTTATCGATGAAAAGACAAGTATTTTTAAAAAAAGGTATATGGTTGTAATCAGAATTATAAGGTCTATAAAAGTTATAAAATAAAAAAATCGAATTCCATTTAAAAAAATTCAAGATGGCGTCCGTTTGTAAACATCCTGAGAATCATTTTTGATTTTTTCACGCCAAATTGTTTAAGAAAATATCCCATTTAGAAATCCCAATTTTGGTGATTATGTTTTTAGCCGTTTTCACGTGAGAGCCGTGTTTCCATACTTTGTAGCGACCCTGTATAAGAAAATAATAAGTTTAAACATTACGATGGGTTTGACCATTACTATGTGGTATCCATACAGGGAATTTTACTTTTAAGTATTCATACCACGATTTTTCGATGTACATTTTTGACATACGTTGCTTTTATAAAAGTTTTTAATTTAAAGCTTTAACGAGTGTTTCTAATGCCAGGCTAAGCATTAAGTAAAATTTCGAGTGTAGAAAAGTCTGAAAATTTTACTTACTTGTTGAAATTTGACTCCATGCTTAATTTCGTTCAAAACATCAAATTGAACGCTTTTAAATAAAGCAATGAATGCCTGACTTAAAAGAAAAAATCCCTCTACACTCGAAATTTTACTTCATCCTTAGCCTGGAATTGGAAACACTCGTTAAAGCTTTAAAAGCGTTCAATTTTATGTTTTGGACAAAATTAAGCCCGAAGTAAAATTACATATTTTTCCTAAATACGGGCCTTATAGATGAGCCGTCTTTGCCTATATATAATATAATGAGCGAGATCTTAATCCCTATCATTAAGATCTCGCTTAGTTGAATTTGAAACAACCTGTATAATATTAATATACACATTGATTACTTACAATAATGTTTATTGATTTATTATCAACTAATAACATATCGATGTAATTAATAAAAAACTTAATATTAGTGCAAATAATCAATGTAAATTTATTACAATAACGTTCTGTTCACAATAAAATGTTTTATACTAAACTAAAATCCTTGTGTGTATATTAAGTTGCCTACAATAACTGTACAGGCTTTATTAAAATATCTCAAATTATTTATCTGTTGCAAACAATGAGTAGATTTAAATAAAATTACTTAATATGCGATATGAATAATATTTTATTATTACAATGTAAATTAGTATTGATTTTAATTTCAACTTAAGTCTATATTAATCAGAGATAGCAGTTTTGAGATTACTGCCAACTGTTGGGGAATTCTCAGATGACCAGATTGTTAATCGTGAACGTGTTTGGAATTTTTTTAATAGTAAAAAATAGACCGACCGAAGTACCGTTTATTAGATACCACCATACATCACAAACATTTTGAATGTTAAACATATTGATGAACAGGCCCAATATCAATATAAATTATGTTTGTTACTAGAATATATTTTAATTGCATATTTTAAACTTACCAATCATACTTAAAGTATTACTCTAGTCTATATTAATCAGAGACAGCAGTTTGGACTTTACTGCCAACTGTTGGGGAATTTTCAGATGACCAGATTGTTAATCGTGAACGTGTTTGGGATTTATGTAATAGTAAAAATAGACCGACCGGAGTACCGTTTACTAGATACCACCATACATCACAAACATTTTGAATGTTAAACATATTGATGAACAGGCCCAATATCAATATAAATTATGTTTGTTACTAGAATACATTTTAATTGCATATTTTAAACTTACCAATCATACTTAAAGTATTACTCTGTCCCAAATCAGTTGTTACATTTGACTATTTTTCTTCTGGTTATTAGCAGATACAATTTAATCCTGGAAATAATATTCTAAAAAATTAGGTACTTTATTATTATGGTATTAAATGTAACCCTATAGCTATTTTAGCAGCCAAAAAATGTCTTAATATTACTTAGTTTGTAGCAGCTTAGAATTACCTTCATAGGAGTATAATAATTATTCATAATTTCCTTGCATGAAATTAAAATGTTTGTGAAATTGGATAAAAAAATATAAATCTAGCTTCTATTTGCCTGCGGCTAACTTTTTTATTTGTAATTTTTTCGAAATGTGACAACTAATTTAGAACAAAGGATAAAGTTTTTATGAAAGCTAATAAACTCGCTTAAATAGAAATATATTTTTTCCAACTTCTCAACGGCAGCGTGGCCGAGCGGTCTAAGGCGCTGGTTTTAGGCACCAGTCCGAAAGGGCGTGGGTTCGAATCCCACCGCTGTCAGCTTTTTAATTTTTTTAATCATTGTTTTTTTTTGTATACTCGTTTCAAATAATGAACTAAGGGCCGGCTGCACCATATCAGTTAAGTTCAAGTTCATCTGTTGAACTAGTTCAACATACATTTTCTGTTGCACTATTCGGTTGAACTGGTTCAAGTCGCTCATAATACAAATGTAGGGTTATGTTTGACTAAAAAGTTAATCTGTCGCAATCGTCCGGTTAACTGTTCCGTCAAACATAACAACACATTTTATTTTTAATAATAATCCCGTTAGAAATAAATAATTTTTTGAAAATTACATATTTTTACATGTGATTTATAGTAATTAGCCGTTATTAATTTAATAGATGTTGATAGTGCGAATATACCGGGTGCTGACTTGCCGGACGAAACAGGAAATCGCATGTTAATTATGAAGTGTTCACATATTGGCTTCCCTATTTATTTTAGAGACAAAATGTATTTAACTTTTTTGCAGAGGATAAAATTCTAAATTTATGAATGTTCACACTTAACACTATGCGTTTCTCTAAGTTAAAATAATTAAGAAAAAGTAATGTGATTTTATAAAAATAATGACACACCATGGAACTGATACAACAATTGCAGATGTCAAAATAGCACAACATATTGCTGGAACCTAATTAACGACAAAAAACATAACAAAAACATCGTGATAACTGTAGTCTGCATAATATCACTTTATTAGGAGGATTTTTTCTTGTATAGTGTTTTAAATATTAATTTCCCATTGTCGCACCTTCCTTAAATATGTATTTATATTATACAGAGAGTTTTTCTTTAAAGTATACGTATTGCAAATACAGCATATTTTCTGTAAAACTTGAGATATTCCCTGTTTTTTAAAGTTCAATTTAAAGCTTTAAACAAGTGTTTTCCACTCCCAGACTAAGCATGAAGTAAAATTTCGAGTTTAGAAAAGCCCCGTGAAAATTTGTCGAGGGTCGCGCAGCGACCCGAGACAAATTTTCTTGGCTTTTCTAAACTCGAAATTTTACTTCATGCGCCACGCATATAAAACACTGTAATATTGTAAAATTTATGTATATTCGAACTTCACTTAAAATCTGTGTTTTATACACGTGGCGCATGAAGTAAAATTTCATGTTTAGAAAAGCCCAGAAAATTTACACTTTAAATGACCTCAAATCATTAAATTCTACTAAGCCATACAAAATCTACTGTTTAGAAGATAGTTTTGAAAATGTACTGGAAAACATACAGGGATTTGTTTTAAGTATACTTAAGTATACCAACGTAAATTGCATGAATTTTGAAAGCGTAAGATTTGGTTTTATGAAATTAACATGTGTAAAATTTATTAATGTAAGATCAAACATAACAAGTCTATTTTAAACTTAAATTTAAATCGTGTTTTATATGCGTGGCGCATGAAGTAAAATTTCGAGTTTAGAAAAGGCTGAAAATTTGGTTTTGCTCGCTTCGCGCTACGCGACCTGACCAAATTTTTAGGCTTTTCTAAACTCGAAATTTTACTTCATGCTTAGTCTGGGAGTGGAAATACACGTTAAAAACATCAAATTGAACACTTATATAAATTCGGCTAATGCCTAAAAACTTACAGCGAAAAATTCCCTGTATAATTATTTACATTTATATGTAGCATATGTATCTTAAACAAATTTTCTGGGCTTTTCTAAACTCGAAATTTTACTTTATGCGCCACGCGTATAAAACACTGATTTCAAGTGAGGTTCAAATACACATACATTTCACAGTATTAACCATTAATGATTTTAGTTAGTAAACTCTATGTATATTCTCATATGGAATATCAAACTAAAATCATTAATGGTGAAGGCATCTGTTTCGTTATACAGTTGTATGTATGTCGACAGAAATTAAAATCGTGAATATTTATCCAGTTTACTTGTGTCTTCTGTAACGCAATACCAATTCATTCATTCGCACGGCGTTATGTAAACAAACGAACAACGCGCTCCGCACTCATCATTTTTATTATTCGTTGTGATAAAATTCGGCAGGCACTATAAACCAATATACAGTCAAAACTACTTTCTGCAATTTTGCTATCTCTGCGCCATCTCGTATCCCAGAAACACACAACCAGCAAAAATTGGCCCTCTTAATAGGTGCGGAATTCAATTCTAAGAATTACCCATCTATCTCTCTCCTCAGGCACACTTTCCTACGTAGACACCTTAGGTCAAATATTCTTCCAATCCGTTACAGTTGTCTCTCTGTATAGTAGCTTACACCTATAGCTTACTCATGACAAACTCATTTATAATGAATATGTGAAAACTATTAATGGATTCGATAGCTAACGCCATCTAATGCTCCATAGTGGCATCGTCAATGACGATGTCACTATGGAGCATTAGATGGCGTTAGCTATCGAATCCATTAATAGTTTTCACATATTGGCTTCATCAAATAGTTCAATATTCAACAAGTTTAGATTTTTTTTGTGATGTATGTTGGTATCTAATGCACGGTGCTCCGGCCATTTTTAAAACATTAACCTGCAAACACCGATCGCCAACACTAATCGGTCTAGTTTGTACGATTACAAAAATCTCAAACAAGTTCACGATTACAGTCCGGTCATCAGAGAATTCCCCAACAGTTGGCAGTAAACTCCTAACTGTTGTCTCTGATGAACGAGAACATTGTCAGAAATGTTCAATATTCCTTAGCACTGAGTTGGAACCACACTGACGATGACCTTTGAGTCCGAAACGCGTCTGTGGTTATCTGGTGCCGGAATACTGAACACAAATTCAATTTTGATAATGAATATGAATATAATTTTAAAAATGATTGATGGTTTATGATAAATTTTGATAATTAACGAACTTCTTGGAAATTCACATTTGTATAAATATTTTAAAGATTAACGCAAACCTTTGAAATTCACGAAAACCGATTTTAAAAATTAACGAAAATCTTGAAAAATTCATGATAGGCGTGTAGATTTTAAAAATTATAGCAAATCTTTGGATGTTTAAAAATTAACGGAAATCTGATAAATTTACGAGAAGCGTTTAGATTTTTAAAATTGACTAAAACGTTGAAAATTTACTAAAAAGGACAATATTCTAAAAATAAACTTAATTCGTAGAAATTTATGAAAGTTTAGAAAATTTATAAAAATTGGAAAATTCACAAAATGTATCAACATTTTTTAAGTTAACGACAATCTAAAAAATTCAGGAATTTGAAAAATTAAATTAAATTAAATTAAAAGTTTAGGAAATTTACAAAAATTGGAAAATTGACAAGAAGCATTAACGATTTTTTTTTTTTTTTTTATTTGAAATAAAACAACACAGTTGGGAGGGTTTCTCTTTTATTGTTGAACACTGCAACATGTTTTACCACACAGTGGCTTCATCAGGCAGATGAAATAATGATTTGACAAAGTACAGGTAAAAGCTTATATACTAATGCAATTAAGTTAGTAGGAGGGGGGGGGGGGAGTAATGAGGTAATTAGGCTGAAACTAATACAAACAATTTTGAGCGACTAAATATTGAGTAAGGGTGAATTGTTTACTTCTATTTGGTCATTTAATAGAATACCTTTTTTGTTATATTTATTAATTTCTAATTCTTCTAATAAGTTTAATTTACGACTTTTGTTACATTCGTGCAAAATTTTGAATTTAGGGTTAAAGTTATGTTGGTATTCGATTAAATGATTGGCGAAGGTTGAGGAGGTTTTCTTAAATTGATAGCATTTTTGATGTTCTGAAATGCGATCTGGGAAGCTACGTCCAGTTTGTCCAACGTATACCTTAGGGCAATCCCCACACTCCAGCAAATACACGTCAGAGTTCGTAGTTTTATCAGATTTGTCTTTAGAATTATTATTAAATTAAACTGTGTTGTTTTATTTCAAATAGTATTATGGAGTTTCATCATGTATCCGCCTCATCAAATAAATATTTAACGATTTTTAAGTTAACGACAATCTAAAGAACTCAGGAATTTTAAAAATTGAAGGAAATCTTAAGAAAGGTACGAAAAGCGTTAAAGATTAACTAACATTTTTTAATTTTATTAAAAGTTCTCGAAACTTTGTAAGTGAACCAAAATCTTCCAAATTCATGAAAACCGTTAACATTTTTAAAATTAACAGAAAGTCACAAAAAATTGCCAATAATATAAAAATAATAAACAATTGTGAATTAAATAAAAAAAAGTAATTAACATTTGTTTCATCAATTTTTCAATAAACAAATCCATAAAAATATTTATTTAAGATAAAAAAATAAAAGTCACAAATTACACAACCTGTGTTAATTAAAACTGTCAAAATTGTCGATAATGTAAAAATTGTTGAAAATGTCGAAAAGTGACAAAATATAATTTTGTTTTAATAATAATCGTTTATTTACGGCAAACGCCTTTTATATAAATAATACATTTCGTATAATTAACTTAAATGAAATAATACATAACCTAATTCACAGTACGTGCGTCCAAAAACTAAATTAAATACAATAATAATCAATTAGAAGAACTACAGTAATAAAAATGAAATACAAGAAATATTAAAACAATACATATAATAATAACAATAAAACAATAAATCATTTATCTACTACAATCTTTGGAAGCAGTCTGAAAAAGTCTCAGAAATTTATTGTTGCGCATAATAGTTTTGTTTTTAATTAAATTGGCACTCTATTTTTAACTTTAATATTAATAGGTGTACCAACGTTCCCTTAGGCAAATTTCTTCAAATACATTGTTTTTGTCATTCTTTAAAATCCACAACTCCTATATTCCATAATCAAATGATAATTCAACTGAAACTGACTGTTCAGCTGTCAATTTTATCAGTGCTGATAACTTAGATTTTGCGTGCGTGGTTTTAACTTTACATGACTCGTGCCGAAAGTATTATACCGGAAATGCGATTTTCGAGTTGTCAAAACGGTGTTCGAAACCTCTTACAAAGCGGCGAGTTTAAAAAATAATTGATATTTGGTGTATTATTGCCCATAGATGTCTAATTCATTTTTATATGTTTTTATTTATTTATTACTATAACTATTTTTATTACTTAAAAAATGTCAATCGATTATTTTAAGCTACCATTACAAAATCTAAATCTAAACATGTGTCATAATATTGACTCCAAAAGTCACCTCCTAGTCATAAAAAATGAACTCATAAGGGACAAGACCAAATAAACCCTAGAGAATGATCGCATCATCATAATTCACGTGCGATTACTCCATCCAAATAGCATGCTGTCTGTCAAAAGATCGGGAGCATTAAAAAAGTAGCAATAACAGATAGAGGAGTTAATAATGTTTTTATCTTTGAATAGATGGTGAATGGGGATGGGAGAGAGGGGGCAGAGTCCCTGTCAAAACAGGGTATACATTTTAATTATTCGTACCACATTATGTTTGCTGTGGATTCGTGCCCCGTGTATGAAGGGTGATAAATGCGAACGCATTTACTAGTGATTATGGTAGAGTGGTCGCTTGAATCGGAGGGTGCAAAAATTAACAGATGTGCCTAACAGACGGTGTTAATGCCCGTAATAGCCCCCGCGTCTCGCGGGACTTAACCTAACATGGGTTTGCTGCTCCGTTGACCACTTCATTACAATTTTCCATTGGGATACCTTCCAATGAACATTTTTTAATACCGATTATTAACCTTTAATCGAGCCTACTTTCACAAGAAAATAATTGAGTAAGCACATAATATAGCGATTTATATATTAAAAGGTTAAATTCTTAAGAATCTTCTAACCTTTGACATATTGCTGTTTTACAAACAGGCATAATATTAAAAATTCATCTTGTTCCACCAAGCAATAATTAATATGCTAAGTGGATTCCTAAAAGATTCTACCTATGACTATTAATAAAGCAATTAGTATTTATTTGCAACTCAATTGTTTCACTAAAATATTGTGAAATTTATGTACATTCGAAATGCACTTGAAATCTATGTTTTGTACGCGTGGCGCATGAAGTAAAATTTCGAGTTTAGAAAAGCCCAGAAAATTTGTCTCGGGTCGCTGCGCGACCCGAGACAAATTTTCACGGGGCTTTTCTAAACTCAAAATTTTACTTCATGCTTAGTCTGGGAGTGGAAAAGACTCGTTTAAAGCTTCAAATTGAACACTTTTAAAAAAACAACGAATGAAATTGATTATATTTCATTCAATTGATTATTTACAACCGTTTGATTTTGTTTTAAATAACTTTTTAAATAAATTAAATCCTCCGAGCATTCGCCTTTTTTTTATAAAGAAAACTAAACTTTAATTTGTTATTTTAGAATATCCATCAGAAATATTTTAACTTCGATCAAAGTTTACTCATTTCTGTGTAGATTCTATGAATTTTACGTTGATTCAACAATCTGTTAAGTTTTTACAATTATTTCAAAGGAACATTTTTCTGAAATCGTTGATTTTATTACATAAATTCAACTTTTCCTTTATATTTTTAGAAAATGCGTTGGGATTATTTAATTTTCCTTCAATTAGATGTAAGTGGAGTTGATTCTAAGTAAATGTTGATTACATTCAGTTTTGATTTTTTACAATTTATCAAACGAAATAAATTTTAATAATTTAGTAACTTTATAGATTGTGTAGATTCTATGAATTTTACGTTGATTCAACAATCTGTTAAGTTTTTACAATTATTTCAAAGGAACATTTATCTGAAATCGTTGATTTTATTACATAAATTCAACTTTTCCTTTATATTTTAGAAAATGCGTTGAGATTATTTATTTATTTATTTATTTATTATCCAACAGTTTACAAGAAAACTAATTACAGGATATATTAAAATTAAAAAATATATATTCGCGCTACATAAAATAGTGTAATATATTAACCAAATTATTAATAACCTAACAGTGCGATTCAGAATAATACTCCAACTATAATAATGGCCAAGGAATAGGAGCAATTTAATGATTTATTTTAAATTGTAAATACATATTCATTATGCTACTGTTGAGTTTTGTTTCTTAACAATCCACTGGCAATTTTATCGTATGAATTAATACGATCAAATTTCAAAGCTTACTATGATTGGACATTTTCTGAACCGGCCGTTATATAACATTGAATAAGTGTATATTGACACCAACAAAAAACTTAAAAAATGGAATTCTAGATTAAGTAACAGAAAATAATTATTATAAATGTGAGTTTAAATGACACAGGAGACTTGGAAGATCTACATTGAAGATATCAATGTCATTGGAAATTGAGTTTACAGTATTGCACATTGATATGATGGGAGAATTAAGATGATGAGTTGAATTTGTCCTATCACAATAACAGGTATATTTGTGTCTGCTTGCTTTCCTAGGAACATAGAAATTTAATTTTGACAAGATGTAGGAGTCTCGTATGTCATTATGTACAATCTTATATATGACCATACTTTCAGCTATTCTACGTCTTTGTGCAAGAGAAGGAATATTAAATTCTTTTTGTAGTTCATGATTCGGGTAGCCTTGTACGGGGTAGTGATTATGACGTTTGTAGTATAATGCCTTTAAAAACTTCCTTCGAATATTCTCAATTTCGAAAATATGTACATGGTGATATGGATTCCAAATTATGGAGCATTATTCAAGTTTGCTTCGAATGAAAGCATAATAGAAATTTATGAGTGGATCTATACTTGTAAAAGGTTTACCATTTATTAAAATAAATCCCAACATACTGTAGCTCGATTTGCACAGATATGAAATGTGATCATTAAAGTTCAATTTGTTATCGAAAAATATTCCCAAGTCTATGTGGAATCTCTCTTAAAATACGCAATGTGCGCGTATACCAGATACCACAAACATGTGGCCTATTATCATTAATTATTTTTAATAATTATTTGTGAGCTATCTACTAAAGGTATGGTAATTTCAAATGCAGGTATTGTTTATTTAAACGCTGCCCCTTATGTGGTAGAGAGCCTGTACAGTAGTTCGTTTACACGCTGTATGTGTATAAACATTAAATGCTAATTTTTTGATTATCTACAACTTTTTTTAACATTTTTTTTATATGATCAATATTAAAGAAATATCCAAATAAACGCTAAGAGTAAACTACCACTTCCGGTTTCAGCATTCTGACCAAAAGTTGATCGAATACTACTATTATAATAAAAATCATCTTAACAGCTCAATCGGTTTAGACTTTATCGTGGCGACAGAATTACAGAAGGACAAACATTTTTTATAGATGGTCTTAATCAACTCAGGGGACCTCAAAATATATTCATTTGAGGTCTCCGAGTCGATTAAGACTATTTGCACTAAAATTTTTAATTTTAAAATTTTGCGAAAACAATACCCTTTAATTTGCATATGAAAGTAAAAATATTTAATGGTATTTTTTTTTTAGTTCCACATTGGTTTATTTTCGCTATTCACTGGTTTATAATATTCACGACTAGATTCAAATAAATAGTCTTATTATTAACCATCAAACAACAATAATTTTTCAGATGAGCGCAACACAAACGATTTCATACCTTTGAATAGTTTTTACAATATAAACCACCAAAACATAATTAAGTGCCCTCTTTGTGAAAGTGAATGGCCCTCGATTTTCACGATCGAATTCTCACATTCTATCCACTATAACAAAAATCGTTATAAATCCCCTTTTCGATTTGCCGAAAGAGGCCACACTAAATAATTTACCTGATGCTGATGATGAGAGAGCAACTGTTGGCGTATCGATGGCTTTTGTGCTCTCGTAAACAGTGGCGGCTCATCTTATTGTTTGGTGCTTCCCATTGTCATCAGTGTTGCCAACATAAACAACGACACCCCGGAGTGAAATAATCTCCGGTAAGTATTTCATCAGAAATAGAGGGAAAAAAAGAGAGTCCCCTCATGCTGCGTAATCAGCTTTACACAGATTTTTATTCTTTGCAAATCCATTCTTCGGAATAATGATGTTTTTAAATATTTAGCCAAGACTTAGGTTTGATTAAAATATTTGTGTATTCAATTGGAGAAAGATTGAATCGAGGGGAACATGTATTCATTCATGTAATTATCTTTCCTTGTAAAGATCCACTTGGCTTTTCGTATTCGCGAAGATAGTTAAAAACTATCATGGACAAACTCCGCTCTGGATAATCACATCTAATGCTAATAAAACCAATTTCCGATTACTCTGCATTACTAGGAGTAATCGTAAATTACAAGTACTGTTTTGTTTTTATTAACATTAGATGTGATTATCCAGAGATTTCCACTCCCAGACTAAGCCTGAGTTTGGATCCAAAATCCAAACGCTCGAGACAAATTTTGACGGTGCTTTTGTAAACTCAAAATTTTACTTCATGCGTCACTCGTATAAAACACTGATTTACAGTAATATTAAAAATATATAACGCTTAGATCTGATGGTGGCCAATACTTACCGAGATGTAGAGAAAAATGTAAGAATTACTTTTTTGTGAATAATAACAATAAAAGTAGAATAGATTTACTTTGACCAACTTTTCCATATTGTTGATATTTAAATCATTATATCTTTAACGAGGAAAGTGCTATGATGGACACATCACCATATTTTTGCATAGTAATAATAATAATTAAAGTAGAATAAATTTAGTTTGAGCAACTTTTCTATATTGTTGATATTCAAATCATCATATATTTAACGGGGAAAGTGCTATGATGGACACATCACCATTTTTTTGATAGTAGTAATAATTGTGTTTTTTTTTGTATAACTATAATTGTTTAAATTATCGAAACTAACTACTGATAGCAATATAAACAAAGTTATCGTGTTATATTTAAAATGTATCTTGAAGTTAAAGTTTTTGGTAACAATTTTTCAATAGTGGCAACTTAAAATTAACTTTTTATAAAATATCAAAGTTACAGCAAGCACATTTTGAATTCATTTAAATTTGATTAAAACATTTGTGCCTTCAAATAGGAGCACTAGGAAAAAATCAGAGCGCTAATGTATTCATTTATGTAATTATCCTCATTAGGGGAGTCCCCTCTGAGTGTACTTGGTGCAAATAAATCCTCACCGTTATATAAGAGCCTAATAAATTAAATGACGCCAGTGTAAAACCTCCCTACACTTTAACTTCTCCTTAGGCTCGAATTAGGGCCAGCCTGCCCCTTTCCCTCCCCCTTGATAACATCATCTCAACGCTGCTGTATGTATATATATATATATATATATATATATATATATATATATATATATATAAACGAGGCAGTTTCAGGAACAAGAAGGATTCTGAAAAGGAAGAAGAGGGAAAGGGAGAGAATCCGTGAGGGAGGTAATCTAGTGGCGGCAACTCCCTTAATTACCGCGACATAAACAGTGTTTAAGAGACGAGAGCTACATTAATTCATTAATTAAAATGCTGTGAGCTAAGTCTCTGAAACCCGACTACACAAAATGAAACAAAGTAATACATATATACATCCAGCGGAGGAATTTTAACATCGCCGCCGACGAGCGATTCCGGTTATCCTGCTAATTACTAACAGCTCGGGATGCCACGTCTTCTGTGTGATCATTCCGGCCCCGGGCCACTGTTTCTACTATTTTTTGTTGGCATTCAAGAACGCTTTTCAGAAAATATTACAAATGCATATATCTGCTCGCTTCCTTCCTTTATTCCCCGCATAAAACAACGATTCTTCAGAAATGTATGCTACTCACATGCTTTTCACCATCTAAGCTAATTATGACGAGCTTCTTTTTTTGCATCCAAGAAATTATTGTCGTCACTTTCATTCATAGATTCATCTATAATCTATTATAATAATTATACAAGGCAAAAATAAATGTTTTTTGGCGATTGGAATTTTAAATCTAATTACCTAAAGTATTTTAGGTCCGCCGATACTCTTTATTCTTTTCTATTCTATTTAAAGTGAGTGGTCCGTTTAGTGGTCTTCCACTGCGACCGCAAAGGTCTATTATGGCTCACAATTAAGGCCAGTCGTGTGTCCTTACAGCTTACCTTCCAAGTCCATCTTATTCTGCAGGTCCTTCAGGCTTAGCTTTGGCGTGCCAAATACTGAGGTCCTGAGTCGATCTCCAGATGGGCAGGCACATAAGAGTGCTCTGCCGTTTCTTTCTCCTCTAGGCAAAGGGCTCTGTGGTGTCGCTCAGTCCTAGTTTGTTAAGGTGATGACTTAGGCGGCTATAGTGCAGTGAAGAGAGCAGTAAGAGTATACACATCCGATCTGCTTAGCTTCAGCCATGACGCCGTTCTGGAAGAGGATGGTCCACTTATCACTGCTCTGAAATGTCTCATCCTAGGGAAGCAACGCCAGAAGTACTGTGCTTCGTGTCGCATTCATCCCTTGGTACGGTCTTTGACTATCGACCTGGGTATCTCCAGTACAGGTTCTGGTCCGATGAATGCTGTGCGTGTCCCCTCTCTAGCCTGGGAATCGGTTAATTCGTTTCCCCTTACGCCGGAGTGGCCTAGCACCAACATCAGACTGACCCTGTTTACCTGTGCCAGTTGGCAGAGTGATTGTTTACAGTTCTGTACAGCCAAGAAGGAGCATCTAGTTGACGCCAGGGCCCTTAGGGCCGCCTGGCTGTCCGAACATATTTTAATTGTCCTCCTGCCCGCCCATCCCTTCAGAAGGATTTCCTGGGCGCACATTTTAATGTAATACATTTCAGCCTGTAGTATAGTAGTGTGGTGTCGCCTGAACAAGAATAATCCATACGGTGGGGAGAGATAGGACACAAAAAAAAATATAAAATAATTTTAGAGAATAACGCGTGCTAACGTTCGTTTTGTACGTGACATAGTTAAGTATAAATAAAACTCCCCAAGTACCTGCATTTTTTGTGTTTTCCTGTGGTAAGATTCATAGTATAACGACGGAATCAAATGCACCTATATCTGCAACCAAATGCACCCATGACCGCCGTTATAGTAGCATGCTTGTCAAGGCTGTAAAAGAGTTCAGTCCTTGGTTTGCATCCGACGACTGCGGCTCCTGTGCCAATGGACAGTTTTGAGCCGTCAGTGTACCAGTAGTAGTCAGCCTGACTCCTAACCTAGCCCTAGAGTTACATACTACTAAGAAGAAGGGGTAGAAACAAAAGAACATTTACTAGGAACATCCGAGAAACCAAGAAACATATGCAGACTATACAGGGATACAGAGACAAAATATGTCGGTCTTAAAAATAATGTTTAACCAGACCACAGACCATGAGAAAGAAACCCATTCAATCAGGTCATATCCAAAATGTTGGCTTTCCATAAATAGAATAAGTCATATAACACAGATAGTACCGTGTACTTATAAAATACTGCCCCATCATGAAGTTAACATTTTTTGAAACATGATAAAGAATTTGATCTAGATTTGGGCAACTTTATGACTTCATGGTTTAATATTCTGAAAATTCGAGATCGATGATCGGATCAATCTCCGTCGACGGAGAACGGAAGTTCAATCAACTGTGTCAGTTGTCAAAAATATACTTGAAGTTGATGAATTTGTAACAAATAAATATTAGAAATGCAGGGGGTCTACCTAAAATAGAAAACATTGGCAAGTGGTCTACAAAACAACAAAGTTTGGGAACCTATGAACCAGACAAATGACGAAGCAACTAAAATAGTACTAGAAGTAAACGAACACAAATATAACAAAATCTGACACAGAATCTGCCAGGGTAATAAGACTACAGTGCCTTGATTAAACACAGTGGCGACACCTTTGGTATCTTTTTGATTAGTTGTTAGTAATTCTGACCCAAAATGGCGGACAAACAGCGGCGTAGCTACGAGGACTAAATTTGGTCACAGCAATTCCGTCTAAAGGTTGTGCTTTATTTCACTTACCCCAAAATCGTATCTCGAAAATTCGCAGAGGTAAATAGAATCAACCTAAACACGCTCATTTGAGGTATTAACCATCGTATGTTCCTATTTTAAAATTAAGGGAATAGCTCCCGCCCATGGATGACGCTTCAAGTAAAAGATGACAACACTCGCTGTCACAATTGAATATCAGATGTTTGTATTATAACCTATTCTCTTGATTAATATAGCCTTGTCATGGCGGATGACAGGGGGTTGTCGCGACTGTGTTTAATTTAGTCACTGTAAATAAGACCATTTTTGCACTCAAATCCCTCCAGCATACTACCAATGCAAACCAACACACGGATGCGAATACTGGATACTCACACAAGACCAAGAGCACACGTTGTGTCGAATAGAAATTAAGGTTCTGTAGGAGCTAGCAGGGGAAGATACTATAATAAACTATAAGATGGCAAATAAATTCTACAAGAGACCGGTGGGAAGATGGGTAATTCAAGGTTAAGGCAGAGAGACGAAGTAAAAGCGAACCCAAAAAATCAAAAAGTCAAAAACTGGCCAGGAGATGCGGAAGACAGGCAAAAACAGAAGACAATAGTTCTCCGGGCAAAATCCCTAAAAAGGACGTAAGACCAAGAATGAAGAAACAGATCCAAATAATGCTACCAGATTGTCTGCATCATGTCTAGTTTTGAAAACACAACATAATTAAAGTTTTCGTCACTTTTACAATGTTTTGAAAACTGGCTATATGGTTGTTGCAGAAAACAACGTGATTAAAAGGCTTCCAGTTCGCCTAGAGAGAATCGTTTAACCGCCTTTACATACCAAGCAAGGCTTGTTAAGACATTGTTAAGGCCGTGAAATTGAGCTTTTTGTAATATATCCTTACGTTCATTTCCGGGAGAAGCTGAAAGCAGATATTTTTGAATGGTCCTTAAATTAGAGATTATGAATGATACACATTTCCTAGAATCCATTAGCAAAATTGAGTGTAGTCTACTGGAGCACCAATTGTCATATGTTTGACTGCAGTATACTAATGTCCATTACTTACATAGGCACGTGAAATGCTTTCCAAATAATGTTGGCGATCTAAGTGAAGAGCAAGTTGAAAGATTTTACCAAAATATTTAAACTTTGGAAAAGAGATAACAAGGAAAATGGAACATTCACAAAATGGCAAATTACTGCTGGAATCTAAAACAAAACTGCTATAGTATTTTTTACTAAAAAAAATCGAGTAAAAAACATATTTTCTTGTGTTGAATAATTGACTGAAATAAAATTATGGTCTTTTATTTATTTATTATAACGGTAGGCCATTACATCATAATAACAAATACAAATAACAATGGTAAACATTTTTTTTCAACAAAAGGAAATAATAGCAAAATTAAAAAAAAAACACATTACAATATTAAACATGCAAAAACGTTAAATTTTAAGGTTAAACGTCACATTTTGACAATGTCTTCGTAAAAATAAATCTGCAAAAACCCAGCCACAAATCAATTTAATTAATGTGCACAATCATTTCAAATGTGAGTGTAAGTGGTATAATTCCGATTTCCACATCTACTAAATAGTTCGGGTATTTACAGAAATAAATGTTGCATTTATGTTGATTTTGTGTAAGCTCAAACGAAAATGTTAGTTCAATCGAATACGCATTCAGTAGATTTAGCAAATAGTCATCGAATAAATCTGTAATTACCGGGAATTTTTTTTTAAGTATACATTTAGGAAATTTCTATTAGGTAGCATACGCTTTTTTTTTAAAGAGTTTAATAAATAATTTAAAGCTTAAAACGAGTATTTTCCACTCCCAGACTAAGCATGAGGTAAAATTTCGAGTTTATAAAAGCTTGAAAATTTGATTTGGTCGCGTAGTGCGAAGCGCGGAGCGGCCAAACCAAATTTTTAGGCTTTTCTAAACTCGAAATTTTACTTCATGCGCCACGCGTATTCAACACTGAAATCACTGAAATATTGTGAACGAGTAAATTTTGCTTGAAATCAGTGTCTTATACGCGTGGCACATGAAGTAAAATTTCGAGTTTAGAAAAGCCTGAAAATTTGGTTTGGCCGCTCCGCGCTTCGCGCTACGCGACCAAACCAAATTTTCAGGCTTTTCTAAACTCGAAATTTTACTTCATGCTTAGGCTGGGAGTGGAAAATACTCGTTTAAACTTCAGATTAACCTCATTTAAGAAAATCTACAACACGTAATTCGGATATGTATACTCAAAAGAAAAAAAATCACAAGAAATTATGAGTTAAGGCTTTTCTAAAAGAAAGAACACTAATATACTCGTGACCTAAACAGTATGACATTGGTATGTAACGTCAAAATTTGACACAACTAGGAAAAATCGTTGCAGGTACAACTGTCGACATACTCTCTAAAAAAAAATTGAACCACACCTTCCACATCAATGAGTTATAGGACATCTCTCCCGAATTTTACTATAACTGTAATTATTGGGTTTGATTTATAAGAACAAAGTATTTATATTTTTTAACAAATAAAAAGTAGTAAACATATTACAGATTTTTTAAGTCGACAATGCCGTTAATGTTCCCAAATTGTATTATACACAGAGTATATAGTATATTACGTAACGAGAGTGGTATGCAGCATATTACATATGAGCGGACATGTTGCGCACGAGCCGCGCAGCGGCGAGTGCAGTATTCCGCGAGTATTTAATTGCCATACCACTCAAGAAACGTACGATACTTTACCTACGCCCTAACAAAATAAACAATTAACATGAAAGAACAACTTATTTATTGTAATAATTTTTAATAGTACCATGACAATGATGATAACTAAATTACTACTTGATCAAGATACAAGGAATAAAGCTGTACATTTTCCGACATTCATTGCTTTTTTAAAAGAGTTAAATTTGAAGTTTAACGAGTGTTTCCCACTCCCAGACTAAACATGAAGTAAAATTTTGAGTTTAGAAAAGCCCCGTGAAAATTTGTCGAGGGTCGCGCAGCGACCCGAGACAAATTTTCTGGGCTTTTCTTCAGTGAGGTTCAAATATACATAGAGTTCACAATATTTTAGTGTTTTATACGCGTGGCGCATGAAGTAAAATTTCGAGTTTAGAAAAGCCCAGAACAAATTTTCACTGGGCTTTTCTAAACTCGAAATTTTACTTCATGCTTAGTCTGGGAGTGGAAAACACTCGTTTTAAGCTTCAAATTGAACTCTTAAAAAAAAAACAACGAATAACTAAAGATTTAAAGAACAAGCTGAATTTGGAATACGTATACTTTAAAGAAAAACTCCCTGTACATCAAAGAAATGTCATTTGGTTGTACGGTAAGCAATCAGCTGTTCAGCTGTCAGCACGTAATGTACTTGTCAAAGCTATTACTTGCATGTGTACGTAATGTCAATCATACTTGTCAAGATGACAATGTGGTATGATGCGGTTACTAGATAGGGCGTTGGTAATAGTATATTACATTACAAGTGTGGTAAACAGCATATTACGTGCGAGTGTAGAGTTAAACACGAGCCGCGCAGCGGCGAGTGTGTTAACTCCACGAGCACGTAATATGCCTACCACACGCGTATTGTACATAGTTTTACCTCCAACCACCTATATAGTTTTCATGCGAACACCAAATATAGTAATGTAGATTTAAGTAGCAACTGGCAAAAAGTTTTATTTTTATCTATTTTCATATTATTTTGTGCAAACTAGTTATTATAATGATAAGGATTATTTATAACTACAGAACAGTTATTAAAAGAAAAGCTACCATTTCGCATTGAGTTTTGTGTATTAACTGAAATATGTTGGTTTTCATTGCTTTCTGCATTGCTTCTGACTTCAGGTGCTTGTGAAATGTAAGGTTGTTTATCACAAATTACCGCAGGCTCAATAGCTGTTTCCATGTGTTCGTTTTGCATAGTTTTCTCTGTTGCTTGCATTTTCAGGAGTTTGTGCAGCTGTTCTTCTAGGGCCATGCGAAGTGGAAGGTTGATCGTCACTAAGTAGAATGGGATCAATAGCTGCACTAATTTTTTTGAAATTGCAATTTTACTGCTTATAGATTCATGTACGTAAGACTCAGCTACCTTTGAGGACTGCCATCCGCCGTGTTGTTTTAGTTGGAGTAAGTCACCACCGGCGTTCGCAAAAATAGTTGCTGACCAGCGTCTGTAACTGTGTCCTGTGAACGACTTAGCATCTGGCAAATTTAGATATGTCGCTACTAAGCTAGGTACAAGCCGAATTTTATTGATTCCAACGGGTTGCAGGGTACACTTTTCATTTTGGTAATTGATAAAAAATGGCAAATTTTTCAAATTTGCTTGGGGAGGACGAAGACTCATATACTTTTTAATTATACAGTATTGGCTGCCGGTCACTACAAAAGTCCGATCAATTTTTGTTTTTGTGTCCAACAATTTTACTATCAAGTGGTTTCCAGTATCTTCTACGTCTTTAGGGTATAAATTCCTCAATTCAATTTTTCGGCAAGCGCCGCTAATACCCATAATTAGTAGCACCTACAATTTTAAGCTAATTATTCAAAGTTTCTAGATTGGTCTAAATACTTACTTTTGTTAACAAAAATTTACTATCCGGCGCATTAGCAATGAAATTTCTAATGTGTTCTGGTTCTAAAACACATGATGTTTTTCGTTTGTGATTATGCATTTTTCTTTTCAAAAATGCTTTTAAATTCAAATATTTTGATATGTCCACTTGATGTTTGTTGTTAATCGTGGTTTTTAGCATTGAGAAACAACTCTAAAGTGATGCTGGTCCTAGTGTTTTGCTGAGATCATCAAAATATACCACAAGCACATTTTCAGTAAAGGATTTAATCTTTCTCGAGCTGAGCCATTCCATAAATTTGGTATAACATTTTATGTACCGCGCCCGCGATTTTTCGGGTAACTGCATATCATTAATCGCTTTGGCACGTGCGGCCACATCCGGAGGCGTTAATTTACAGTCGCTTGAATCAGACATTACCTGAATAACGTGTCGCACTTGTACGATGACTTTTCAAAATTGACGTTTGTCAATTTTTTGTTACAATAAACGCGTGGTTATGACAGTGTTTTCTAGATCAGTAAGGTGGTTAAGAAAACACTGTTTTCTTATGTGGTTGCAGGTAAAGTGTATTTACAAAACTAGAGCTAATAATAATGAAGAAAATAAATCACTTTCATTTTTTTACTTGTTGGTTTTTACAATTGTCCCATCAGTTTAATGACACTCAGTAGCAATATTTTTAGTACGTTGGAAAACACTGCAGCCATTCCTCTGTAAAATAATGTACCAATTGGACAAGTGTTATGTAATTATATTTTATTATGTAAACGGTCTTCCGTAAGTACAGTTTGGATATGATATAATAAGCACAAGTTCGTTAAGATTATAATTATCATGCAAATGCAGTTTTATGAATATGTGCAATATCATCAAATTGATCATAAAACGCGATATAAAGATAATCACGAAGTATTTCCAATAAACAAGCAAGCAAACAGCGGTAATTATCCATTACACGGTTACCGTAAAATAGATTCAGTTTAAAGTTAATGAGGCAATTTTATAATTCGTGAATTAACAACGGTCGGCAGTGCATTATCATATAATTTGCCCACTATCGTGTTCCATCAAATTATTACGAGTCACGAATTATGGCCGAAAATTTTAATGGGACCGCAACCAACACTCGTCGTGTATGAATTTTTGCGCATGATTAATAATGCAAATTATATATGTGTACGCAAATAATACAAAATTGATTACGGCAAATTATGGTTTTAACATCGCGTGTTTATCTCTGTTTATTTATCGTTCGCCGTATATTCAATTCTGTGCTTTCGGAAAATACGGGCGCGAGTAGGAAATGCGTTTCATTACATGCCCAACGTTACTTGCGAGATATTTACCGATATTCAGTGAATGCTGCTGAATTGAAGTTTGTGGTTAACTAATGCACTCAAATACATATTTATAGTCGAGTGTGTTCTCGTATTGTAAGTTCGCGCAGCAGGGTAAATAATAATATTTGCCGTTAATGGAAAGGTTGAAGATATTTCAGTTTTTGTATTATCTGCTTTCAAATTCTATATCTTCTGGAATAAACATGATTATAGAGTAATTTGTAAATTTTTTATAAATTGTAAGAACAACATAGCAAAAGTGAGAAATAGGTAGATTTCAGAACAGTATTTTGAGTAATTCTTTTATTTTGGAAATTTTAGCTAGAATAAACAAACATGTTCTTTTTTAAATCATACTTGTAAAGTGCGCCTATATCCAATCATCGCCATCTAATTTTCAACATTGGATATAAAAAATTCCACATCCCAAATGTCACAGCTAGACAATTAGTAAGATAGTTTCCATGATTTTTATGTAGTTTTAACTTATAGTATTTGTAGTGAAATCCCCGAGAAGGGCATGTATAGTATTCCATCTTAAGAGCGAGCCAGATAAATGCAAGGTATGAATATAGTAAGTATTTATTATTCCGAAAGATAGAAGGCTGTGAAATTATTTCTAAAAAATATGATGTGGGTAACAAATTATTAAAAACAATAATAATTCTCACACCAATTGTCAACAGCAATATAACAAGACCTTTTTTAATAGCCGACTATTATTTTTTACTAATTTGTCGAGAAGGCTTGCATTTTGACACTTCAAACAAGACCAAATATCAAGCATTAATAATCTGATTAAAGCCCGACAGCTTTAGCTCGAGGGCTTTCATTTTTGATTATTAATGCTTGATATGTCGAGTTGAATTGTCTACAAATGCAAGACTTCAAGATAAATGGTTTAAAAAATGATAGTCGGTATTTGAAAAGGTCGTGTTATATTACAAAGATTATTTATTGAATCATTTCACATAGCCTTAGTTGTATATTCCTATTATTCCTCCTTCCGCATATTCCAAGCCTAATCCTTTACAATTTCAGCTATCACTCCATTTGAGGTTACTTTCTCCAATTTTTAATTTTTATCCTCACAACATTTTTTTTAAATTGACGCCATACACTTGTCTTGCTTCTATTTGTATTTATTGGTACCGAGTTTTTAACAATTTCGTCAATATCTGCCGTTGATGTTTCTCTGAACCGTGCTATTTTTATGACTTTATAACAAATGTCAAAGTGAAAGCACAGACTACTATTCGAGGGAGAGAGAGAGAGAGAAAGAAGGAATAGTCGACTATTTTTTCTGGCTATTTCAGTTGTTGATTTCAATAAACGCCGTAATCGTACCAAATTATGACATGTAAACAATGAATTTTGACAGATAAAATAAATAATTACAGTCAATATTTTGGATACGAAATACATACATACATAAGATTATCGTCGCGCGTCAAATGTTGTGGTGCATCAGATGACGCGGATTTGTCAGTGGAACCAACTGACATTTTAATGCAAACAAAAATCATGGCATGCTAGAGGATTAAAACTGTTCGCTCATATGGTATTTAAAGATGTATAGCGGATGTATTTACGTGCTCATTGATTGATAATGAGCACGTAGTGTTCGAAATGTACATTTAGCGAAAATAAATGTTTTAGTGAAGAAAGTGTTAGTCTTTTATTAAGAAAATTATGTATAACGGAAACAACCACAATAATAAAACCAAAAGTGGACCAACCGATCCAATAAATAAAATCCGGTGATTTGTGTAACAGTTTGAAATTTAAGCAGTCCATTAGTGCCGTCTGTTTCTGTACATCCAGCCATTCCACCCTCGGTGCAGACGTACACAAGCAATGAACCGTTCGTGTGTGTACGTGTATAGACGGGGCATGTATATCGAAATGATTGAAATTCGACTCCGGACAATAATGTAATCGCCCGGTAATATCTGAAGAGCACGGAACCGGAAACCCAATAGGAATTCATCGTTAATCGGGCAGATCCTGCCCGTAATTGTCCGCCTCGATGCCCACGCACTGACACCCATTATCGTACTTGTTTATCAAGAGACTTCGGGCTGCACCCTTTAAAACAAAATTGTTATGTGTGTAGGGGGAATTAAAAGTTTGCACATCATTAGTTTTGCATGAATTTGCTAATTTGGATTTTATTTCCAATTGCTACTGACCTGAAATTACGCGACAAGAAATAGTTTTTAGATCTGTCATTCTTAATAGATTTTTGCATAAAACTGAACAATTTAGAGTTGCAGGGCACCTTATTGGCTTAGTAAAATCTTTTGAAGCACAATGGGCCTAATGAGGCCTAAGTGCAGTGCAGAAATACGCACTCCCCAAAGAACCAGAAGAACCAGAAGATTTTTCGAACAATTCTTTAGTTTAATGAAGCAACAATTAAATCATCGTGAACTACGCCAGTAAGTGCGATTACAGTGGCTAAATTGGCCCTCCAATTTTGGGGGGCCTCAAGTCTTAAGACCTTCGAATATAATATTATTGTAATAGGTACCATATAATGATATTCCTAAATCCTGCATCCAGTTACCAAGACCAAAGCATCAAAGAAATTCTTTCTATAATTAAAGAAGATGACATCCCTTGGAACATAACTGTTAAATGAGATTGAAATTATTTCTTTTCGAATCTTTAGTTTAAGGACAAACTAAATTCAATTTATGTTGTAATACACAACATAAATCTAAGAACAAACTCAGTTTAATTTATGTTGTAATACACATGTTAATCTATAGGGTGCTCGTATTTCGACAGAATGTATAGGAATCTCAGTTATTTAAAGAGATAGATAGAGAGACGGTTACATTGGGGTAAAATTGCGAATTTTAGGGCGTAGCAATAATCTAAAAACAATTTTGAAATATATTTTTTTGTTTACGAGATATCGACAAAAACAGATATTTTGAAAAATGGTTTTAATTTTTTAATTCAAATACTATTGAATCTGGACATTTAGAACTTTGAGAATATATAGGCACTTTTTAATGAGGAATCTAGTAGCATATTTTCAAGATAACTATACCATTTACCCGAGGACCATAGCCAACTTTTGTTATTCTTATGGGCGCCATTCTGGATTTTCATATTTTTGAAAGAATATTTTTTTCTAAATTTAGTGATGTATTACACTTATAATTTATTTTAGATTTAATATTTAAAATTATAATATTTTCCGTTTTGCAAAGAGTGCCTTGGAAACAATGGCGTCATATCTATTAATCAATAAAATCTTGCAAGCAGTCAATCATTGTTAGCAGTCAAAATTATTAAATAACTGTCAATCTATTGTAATAATAATAATAAGTATCTATTATCAGACAAAATATAAATTAAAAAAAATGTTGAAGTGTCCATCATAGCACTTTCCCCGTTAAAGATATGATGACCTTAATATCAACAGTATGGAAAAGTTGTACAAACTAAATTTATTCTACTTATTCTAAAATTATTCACAAAAAAAGTAATTCATCCATATTTACTACATGTCAATAAATATTGATCACCATCACATTTAAGCGTTATATATTTTTAACTTTACTGTAAATCAGGGGTTTATACGCGTGGCGCATGAAGTACAATTTCGAGTTTAGAAAAGCCCCGTGACAAATTTTCTACGCGGGGCTTTTCTAAACTCGAAATTTTACTTGATTATGATTAATTATTCTAATGGTTCAAAACAAAATATTTGAGGGATTTATTCAATTCAATAAACTATATTCGTTCTGTTGCATTGAGCCGTGCTCAAAAGTAAAAAGAATGCATGTCTGCATGAGAAAGTGATAAGGAACACGTATGTATAAAACTTGAATGAAAAGCAAGAGCAAACCAACCCAGCTCACCCCTTTTGAAGCGGGGCACGCTTTAACTGGAGTATCAATTTCCTAAACCGAATTATCCGCGAAATTATGAAGAGTACTTTAAGTTTTAATGTGTCGAGAGTACGCCACGTGCCTTTTACATATTCATAATCAAAATAATTAATCCCCCGGCGACGGTATCAAATTATTCCATCATTATTCACAAGCATAAAGCAACACATACATTGTACGCTACACGGTTATTAGGAAATGGGATTGGTTCGATTGCTATCATTTTATACGTTCAAAGGATAACATCAATATTCAATTATTATTAATACACTCAACGCGCACAAACAATATTTCAATTACGGGCTTAATTTAATTAATTAATTAATAAACGCGACCTTTTTTTACGACCGGCGATAGCGTTTACAATAAAATTACCCGCTTTTTCCAAAAATATCCATTTAACTAATTATAGTAGAAAGGGGGGGGGGGCATAGTTTAATTAATTATTTCTCTTTTATAAACAAATATTTTTAAATGTTATTTGTGTAGAGGAAATTAGATTTTTCAATTCGCGATTGCGATGAAAAGAAATGACACAAATATTTCTAAGTTTCAGTTTTTTGATTTCATTTAGTGAAAAATTTATTGAAAAAAAATGTTCTTTTAAGCATACCCACATATCCGAAAGCAAATTGCTCTACACTCCAATTTTTAAAAGCTCAAAATTTAGGTTGACGGAATAAACGTTTGTAAAATTTATTACCGTGATTATGCATAAGCAGTGTATTTTAAACTTCACCTAAATCAGTGTTTAATACACGTGGCGCATGAAGTAAAATGTTGAGTTTAGAAAAGCCTGAAAATTAGATTTGTACGCTCCGCTTCGCTACTGTTTAACATACATTTGGTAATTTGTATTCATGACGATCGGAAATTACTAAAATATTTTTGATCAAGGGCAGAAATACTTTGGGTCGACTAACACTAACATGTGTGATAGGTATACCGGGTGTTGACTTGGCGGACGCAACATAAAGGGTGATCAACAATGATTGTAGACAAGTTAAATTTCCCGCCGAAAAATCTGGGGAATTTGATCGCTCCAAGTTCATGCCAAGGAAAAATTAATAAACAGTAACTCGATTTGACATTAGCAGCGTCGTGCGTCGTATTTTGCCATTGTGTTAATTCAATCTTCGAATTAAGTTATTTTTCATTCTGTTTCATAGACATCAGTTCTTATCAGGACTATTTTGTATTAGTCTTTGTTTTGTGGTAAGTGATTTGCTGTTTTGAAGGTTAGAAAATTAGAAAATTTAAGTTTAATCCTAAATTTACAGATTTTAAGAGAATTCGCTTGTGTTTACCGTGATGTTTGCACCACAGCATGATGCTTACATCTTAAAGGCTCATTATCGAAGTGGAACTATGAATGAAGATGGCACATGGACGTACTCATTACAATCGTTTCTAAATCAATTTATTCAAGCCTTCCCCGATGTCCACATTCCTTACAAAACATTTTCCTCGCATAAAACCCGCATTGTTGACCGTTTTGAGGGAAAGAATTGTATCTATAAGGGCAAGTCAGCTGGAAGACTGCCTATCTTAACAGAAGAGGTTGTTGGCGACATTCAACAAGACTTGGACAAAGCCCAACAAAATCTTTAAGAAAACTTTCAGCTCAAACGGGTATGTTCTTAATTTTAAGGTGCGCACAAATTTTAATGTTTAATCCTTTTACAGGAGTATCGTATGAGAGTTGCATAAAAGCCGCAAAAAAATTTTGCATTTGCACCCGTATAAGGTATCGGTAGTTCAACAACTTCAGCCACTTGATTTCCAAAAAAGAATTGATTATTGCAATTGGTTTAATCAGAATTGAAATGATAATGGTATGTTGGACAAGACCTCTTTTACTGACGAGGCGTGATTTCACTTGTCAGGATATGTGAACAGCCAAAACTATCGTAGGTGGGCTACAGAAAATTCTCATACTTTTATTGAAACGGATTTACATCCACAAAAAATTGGTGTTTGGGTAGCAATTTTGAGACGTCGGATAATTGGCCCAATATTTTTCAACGAAATAATCAATGCGGAGCGCTACCGAACACTCATTCTAGATGAATTTTTGAATCAATTGCACGATGACGAACAAATAATGGGTTATTTTCAGCAAGATGGAGCCACTCCTCATACTGCGTTGGCGACATTAAATTACTTGAGGAAATTTTACGATGATCGCTTGGTAAGCGACGGATTATGGCCACCACGTTCGCCAGACCTCACTCCGTGCGATTTTTATTTATTCGGGTATTTAAAAAATAAGGTTTTTAAAAATCGAATGCATACCCTAAACGAGCTTAAAGCAGCAATTGAAGAAGAGATAAGGAACATAAATCCGGAGGAGCTTCAACGAGTATTTCAAAATAAAAAACGTAGAGTTAACATTTGCCCTGAAAATGAAGGCCATCATTTTCAACATTTATTATAACATTAGGGATACTAACTCTACGTTTATTAAAAATACACAAAACCTTAACTTACTTCAATTTACTTTGTATATTTAATTAAAATTGTAAAAATGTTATATATAGATATGATTAAATATTTAATTTATTTTGGGAAAATATGTTTGCTATGCCAATGGAAAAGCAATCTAGGGGATTTTCTTTTCATATAATCAGTTGTACCAAAATTTTTTGGCGGAAAATTTAACCTGTCTACAATCATTGTTGATCACACTGTAGGAAATCCCATGTAAATTTTGAAATGTTCAAATTTTGGCTCCCCTATTTATTTTAGAAACGAAATGTATTTACCTTTTTTGTAGAGAGACAAATTCTGAATTTATTCCTGTTAACGTTTATCACTTTACGTTTCTCTAAGTTAAAATAAATAAGAAGAAGTAATGTGATTTTATAAAAATAATGGCATGCCATGAAATTGAAGCAACAATTGCGGATGTCAAAATGGCAAAAGATATCGCAGTCACTTGATTAAAGTAAATGTTTTCGAAATGATTTACAATATACAAGAAAAAATCCTCCTAATAAAGTAGTACTATGCAGACCACAGTTATCACGATGTTTGTGTTATGTTTTTTGTCGTTAATTAAGTAACAGCAATATCTTGTGCTATTTCAACATCCGCAATTGTTGTATCAATTCCATGGTATGTCAGTATTTTATAAAAATATCATTACTTTTTCTTAATTATTTTAGCTGTAAATTTTCTGACATTCGTTGATTTTTAAAAGAGTTCAATTTGAAGCTTTAAACGAGTGTTTTTCACTCCCAGATTAAGCATGAAGTAAAATTTCGAGTTTAGAAAAGCCCCGTGATAATTTGTCGAGAGTCGCGTAGCGACCCGAGACAAATTTTCTGGGCTTTTCTAAATTCGAAATTTTACTTCATGCGCCACGCGTATACAACACAGATTTTAAGTAAAGTTCAAATATGCATAAATTTGACAATATTATAGTGTTTTATACGCGTGGCGCATGAAGTAAAATTTCGAGTTTAGAAAAGCCCAGAAAATTTGTTCCTCGACAAATTTTCACGGGGCTTTTCTAAACTCGAAATTTTACTTCATGCTTAGTCTGGGAGTAGAAAACACTTGTTTAAAGCTTTAAATTGAACTCTGAAAAAAACAGGGAATATCCGCTATTGTTGTATCAATTCCATGGTATGTTATTATGTTTATAAAATCACATTACTATTTCTTAATTATTTTAACTTAGAAAACCGTAAAGTGTTAAGTGTAAACATTCATAGATTTAGAATTTTTCCCTCTATAGAAAGTGAAATAAATGTTGTCTCTAAATTAAATAAGGAAGCCAATATCTGAACACATTAAAATTAACATGCGATTTTTGATCATTATTTTTTGGGGGTATTGAATTTTTCAATTTGTATTTATGGTGAAGGGAACTTACTTATACTTCCCCTAGAGGGTCCGGTGAGCAATTAGGGAAAGAAATCTGAATCGGCCATATTTAATGGAGGTATTAAGGGATGGATAGATACAGTGCCGAGATTAGGGTAGTTCCCCAATCTTATACAGTAATTCACCCTATTAGAGGTAAGAGTACACCCTTGAGTATCTCTCCCCTTCTTTTACAATTTATACGCGCTCTCTTGATCTTTACTATGCGCACGCCGGAACATTAAAATCTTAATAACTCTTGTTTATATATCTACACAACCTTTCAAAACCCTCCGAATATGTTTTATACAGGGATAGAGAGCCGGTTCAATTGGGGCAAAGTTGCGTATTTTAGGGCCTAACAATAATCTGAAAACAATTTTGAAATATCATTTTTTTGTTTTCGAGATATCAACAAAAAACTGATTCTTTAAAAAATGGTTATTATTTTTTTATTCAAAAACTACTGAATCTGTACATTTAGAACTTTGATGACATACAGGCACTTTTTAATGAGAAATCTAGTAGCATTTTTTTAAGATAACATTTACCCGGGCACCATAGCCAACTTTTGTTTTTCTTATGGGCGCCATTTTAGATATTGATCTTTTTTGAAAGAATATTTTTTTCTGAACTCAGTGATGTACCACACTCGTAATTTATTTTAGATTTGATAATTAAAATTATAATATTTTATTTTTTGCAAAGAGTGCCTTGGAAACAATGACGTCATATCTATTAATCAGTAAAATCGTGACAGTAGTCGATTATCACACAAAACATAAATTTAAAAAATGGTGATGTGTGGAGCATAGCACTTTCCCCGTTAAAGATATGATGACCTAAATATCAACAGTATGTAAAAGTTGCACAAAGTAAATGTATTCTACTTTTATTATTATTATTCCAAAACTATTCACAAAAAAAGTAAATCTTCCATTTTCACTACATGTCAATAAATATTGATCACGATCACATTTAAGCGTTATATATTTTAACCTTTACTGTAAATCAGTGGTTTATACGCGTGGCGCATAAAGTAAAATTTCGAGTTTAGAAAAGCCCCGTGAAAATTTGTCTCCCTCGACAAATTTTCTACGCGGGGCTTTTCTAAACTCGAAATTTTACTTCATGCTTAGTCTGGGAGTGGAAGACACTCGTTACTTTAAAATACATCACAACGGGTGATGTGTTTTAACAACAATTATGGGTCCTAGGAGTTGTCAAATGAGTGTTACTCAACTATTTCAAAGGCACTCAAAAACAAAATATTAAAATGTTACATATAAAATGTACAATAAACTATAAGTATGATACATCATTAAACTCAGAAAAAAGTATGAAAATTCAAAATGGCACCCATAAGAATAACAAAAGTTGGCTATGGTCCCTGGGTAAACGTTATAGTTATCTTAAAATAAAATATGTTACTAGATTTTTCGTTAAAAAGTGCCTGTAAAATGCCAAAGTTACAAATGTCTGGATTCAATGGTTTTTAAATAAAATAATAAAAACGAAAAAAGATATTTCAAATTTGTTTTTACATTATTATTGGGCCCTGAAAAGATAAGACACATGCCAAATAATGATTCAAAATGCAAACTGAATGACAAATGCATTGAAAATTGAGAAGCAGAAGAAAATACATTCAGAAAAAGCAAAATAACAGTCAGGTCACCGCAAAAAGACGAAAATAATAGCGACAAGATGGAAGAAATCCTCAAAGCAATAAATGAAAAAAGAAACGAAATAAATGGAAGATTTGACCAAAATAGAGAACACAATGAAATAATGAAAAATGAAATAAAAAAGATAAATAAGGAACTAACACAAATCAAAAATGACATGATATTAAAGGATGAAGTGTGGGGAAAAAAAGAAAGAATTACACAAGAAAATACGAACGTTTGAAGACAGAGAAGAAACCCGGGAAAAACAAAATAGAAGAAACAACATCATCTTAAAGAACTCGAATATAAGTGGAGAAGAAATAGACAAACAAGGATGACATTTTTCGAAAAAGAATTAAAGGTAGAATGCAACGTAAAAGAAGCGTAAGTAATCAAAAACGGAATAATTATGGTTGGAACGACAAATGAAATATAATTGAAAACAGAAGGAGATTAACAGGACAAGACATATACATAGATTATGACATGACCATACGGGAAAGAAAAATCCAAAAAAGTTTGAGAGAACTAGCAAAAAGCGAAACAGAAATGGGAAACAAGGCGAAGGTAGGATACAAAAAAATCATAATAAACGATAAAAAATACGATTGGGATGAAATCAAAGCAAAAAACATGATAAAAAACTAAACAAACAAATGAACTCAGAAGACACGACGACTAAAAATGCAAAGAAGAAAGGTAAAATGAAACATAAAAGGAAGACAATGAGAATATGCACCTGGAATATTAAAACTTTACTGAAAGATGGAAAAATAGAAGAACTATCAAGACAACTACTTAAATATGACATAGCAGTAGCAGCCCTGCAGGAAGTAAGGTGGAAATGAAAAGAACAAATCAATAAAAAACAGTACACTGTGTTCTACTCAGGGGACAAGGAACAAGGCAGAAATGGAGTAGCTTTCGTTATTACTGGAAAAGTCAGGAACAGCGTAATAGATTTTGAACCAATAAATGGTAGAATAGCTTACCTCAGCTAAAAATAAAACCTTTCAACATATCGATATTAAACGTGTATGCACCAACAGAAGTATCGGAAGAGAAACTAAAAGACGAACTATACGAAGAAATCGAAAATATTCAAGCAACAATACCTAAACAAGACACACTAATAATAATGGGAGACTTTAACGCGCAAATAGGAAGAGAAGACTATGTAGGAGCTGTTGCATGGAAGAACACTATACATGATAAGACAAACGACAACGGTCAAAGATTATGCAACCTTGCAGTATCAACAGGAATGAAAATTGTTAGCACTAAATTTAAACACGGAAGAAAATATAAAATAACGTGGATGTCACCAGGCCAGCACTACGGAAACCAAATAGACCATGTACTAGTGAAAAAAGAAAGAGAAGCCAGCATATTACACGTAAGATCGTATAGAGGGGCAGATGGAGACACAGACCACTTCATGGTGGGAGCAACAATTAAACAAGTAGTAGCAAAACAGAACAGCAAAAATAGGCAACCAAAATGGGACACAGAAAAACTACAAAACATGGAAACAAGAGAGGAGTACAAAAACATGGCAGAACATAAAATAGAGGATAGCAGAGCACTAATAACAGAAGACATAAATACGAAATGGACCAAAATTAAAACAGCATTAATTGAAGCGACGGAAACAAAAAAGGAAAAGATAAAAAACCGATACAAAAACGGATGGTGGAACAAGGAATGTAGTACACTTACAGATGAACCATCAAAATACAGACGAAAATGGTTACAACACAACGACCAAAATGCGAAACTAAAATATAATGGAAAAAGGAAACAATGCAAAAAGTCATAGGGCAAGCGAAACACAGATGGATACAAAGAAAGATGGAAAATATAGAAAATTAATACGGAAATCATAATTTCAAAAATGTTTACACACATATAAACAACGAACGAAAACAAAACAACGCGCAAATAATAGGAATAAAAAATAAAGAAGGGAAAATGGCAGAACACGAAGAAGAAGTAAAAATAATATGGAAAGAAATATTGACATCTACAACCAGACCAACACACATAGAAATAGAAATCGATGACTCAGATGAACAAGAAAGCACAGTAGAAAAACCGACAATGAACGAAATAAAAGAAATTATCAGAAAATATAAAAATGGAAAGGTAACGGGAGATGATAATATTAATGCAGAAATGATAAAATATGGTAGTGAAATTGTAAATGAGGAAATAGGAAAGCTAATTATAGTCATATGGAAAAATGAGACTATGCCGGATGAATGGAACAAAGAAACCATAATACCAATACACAAAAAAGGCGATAGAAACCAATGTAAAAATTACAGAGGAATTACACTACTATGTACAGCGTACAAAACACTAACAACAATTATTCAAAAAAGACTCAAGAATTACGCAAACGAAATTGTCGGAAACCACTAATGCGGCTCTGTGCAAGGCAAATCAACTGTGGGCGCAATCCATGTAGTAAAACAAATAATAAAAAAAGCACTAGAACAGAATGTTAACCTGGAACTATTATTTATAGACTTTAAGCAAGCCTTTAACACAATGAACAGGACACACATAATCACAGCACTGATAGAGTTTAAAATCCCGAAAAATATAATTAAATTGATAAAAATGACAATAAACAACCCAAAAGCTGCAGTACAAACGAAAAACGGAAAAACCAAAGAGTTTATAATAAATAATGGGTTAAGACAAGGCGATGCACTTTCAGCTACCTTATTTAACATCGGATTAGCATACGTAATGAGAAAGATAAGCACAAAAGGAACGCTTAGAACGAAAGGGTACCAAATTATTGCGTACGCAGACGATATAGTCATAGTCAACAAACAAAGAGTAATAATGGAAAATATCATAAAGGAACTAGTCAACGCTGGAAAAGAAATGGGTATGACAGTAAACGAACAAAACACACAATTCATGAGGGTAGGAAACAAAAGGGAAGGAGAAAAAATAAATATAGGCCAGTACGAATTTGAGAAAGTCAACAAAATCAAGTACTTAGACGTAACAATTAACAACAGAAACGACGACAAAACTGAAATCGAAGAAAAGATACAGAAGGCAAATAGCGCGTATTACGCAAATAGAAAAGTCTTGCACGCGAAGGTGCAAATATACAAAACAGCAATAAGACCGATAATAACATATGCAGCGGAAACTATGACAATGACACAAAAAAAATAACATAAATTAGGAGTAGCGGAACGATCAATAATTAGAAGGATACTAGGACCAAGACGAACAGAAGGTGAAATAAGAAGAAGAAATAACACAGAAATATTAGAAATACTGGAAGGAAAAGATGTTGTTAACATAATCAAGGCAGCACGTATAAAGTGGCTGGGACATGTAAATGCGATATTGGAATGGAAATCAAAGATGAGAAGAGGACGACCAAGTAACAGATGGCAAGATGAGGTGGAAGCAGACATCAATAGTGTAGGAATTACTAACTGGAAAAAGAAGACAGAGGATAGGAAGAAATGGAGGCAAATAGATGGACATTTTTAACACCGACACAGCAAAATGAAAAAAGAAATACGGGGTTTAATCCACCCCAATACAAAAGGATTGTAAGGGCTTCAAGCAGAAGCGGCGAAATTCCACAAGGAATGCAGTGCCATATATATGAATATATATATATATATATATATATATATATATATATATATATATATATATATATATATATACCGGGTGACCCATTTTAATTTATCCACTGGAATATCTTGTGAAATATGCATCGTAGAAAAAAATATTCCAAACAAAAGTTTAATGGTTTCGAGGGGGCCAACCGATCCTATAAAATGTTCGTCACCCCCACTTCCCGGGGGGTGGGAGAGGGGGGCAACTTTAGAATCTTAAATAGGAATCCCTATTTTTTATTTCAGATTCAGATTATACACCAAAAATGACGTAGGTTTTATACGAGAATTTTTTTTGAATTCGTGATAGATGGCGCTGTATTCGCTTAATTTATCCATTAGATTATCTCGAGAAATATGCATCGTACAAATAAATGCCTCGAACAAAAGTTTAATGGTTTCGAGGTGGCCATCCGATCCCATGAAATGTTCGCCACGACTATCCTCCCGGGGGTGGAGGAGGGGGACAACTTTGAATTCTTAAATAGGAACCCCTATTTTGTATTTCTGATTCGGATTCTACGGCAAATATTATGTAGGTTTTATCCAAAACATTTTTTTGAATTCTTGATAGATGGCGGTGTAGTCGCAAAAATGAAGACGTTTCCGGAAAAAATGAAAAATTGCCTTCAAAAAATCAAAACAAACAATTCGACGACGCTTGCTTGGGTATTTTAATTCCGACTAGTTTTTTAACGACATTTACGGAGACCGTGAGTCGTGGAATGAAAATAAGTAATAATAAGTATGTAAAATATACTTCACGAGTCTTTTTAACTCCTGGTAGATAAATAAATCTTGTTTTTTGTCAACGGGCAGACGGATTGCAACACAAAATACCTATTCATAATTTTGTTCACTATCGACATAGGAAGCGTCATCTTACCGCCGGCATGTTAGGTCGGATTTTTTAAATTTATTTAAACATTAGTCTTTTTACAATAATTCTTTTGTACATTAAGTAGCCCTAACAAGGGCTGACATTTCAACAGCCATTTAAGCAATTAGATGCTCAAAAGTCGCACCATTGTTCTCATGACAAAGATGAATTCGACGTTCAAAATTCCTCACTGTATGCAAAAGGGTGTTGCGCGGAATACTGTTGCACGCAGCTTGGATCCTTTGAATCATGTCGTCTCTAGTAGTTGGTCTTTCTCGATAGACAGTATCTTTCAGGAACCCCCACAAGTAGAAGTCGGGAGCTGTCAGATCTGGTGACCTTGCTGGCCATCTAATTGTACCCCCTCTCCCTTGCCAGGATACGTTTGGTCTAAATATGTTTTCACTATATTTGCAAAATGTGGAGGAGCACCATCTTGCTGAAACCACAGTCTCATCCTTGTCTCCAGATCCACATGTTCGATTAAGCCGGGAAGATCGTCTCGAAGAAAATTCAAGTAATTCGCACCGGTTACAGTGCCCTCGAAAAAATATGGACCGATTAAGTACCCGTTGACAATACCGCACCACACATTCACAGTCCAGCGGTGTTGGTGGTTCACTTGCTTCATCCACTGAGGGTTTTCCGGCGACCAATAGTGACTGTTATGAAGATTCAATAACCCGTCACTGCGGAATGTAGCCTCGTCAGAAAACATCACGAATTTGAAAAAGTCTGCGTCATTCTGCATTTGCTGTATTGCCCACTGACAAAACATTTGCCGTTGTTCATGATCCTGTTCACTTAATGCCTGGTTCAAATACACGTGGTACGGGTGATACTTCGAGTGTTTTAAATATCTTCTCGCAGTCTCTCTCGGGATGCCAATTTGGTGCTGTATTTCGCGAAGTGATATCTGGGGGTTCAAATGGATCATCGCTAAAACTGTTAAAATGCGCGGATTCATACGATGATCATTGATGGGGTTTCGCTGTCGACGTTGAATATTTCCTCTCCTACATCTCGATTCAATATGACGAATCGCTGAATGATTGGGGTGATGCTGCCGTTGGGGAAATCGTCTACTGTATAATGCCGCAGCTCTTCGATAAGAATGGCGACATTCTCCTAGGACAAGGAGAATATCCACCGTTTCATTCGGAGAATAATCGCTCATTCCGGATTCTTCTACAAAGCGTTCTCAGTTCTCACGTCACAAGACATCGAGGTTTGTGTACAAAGTGTCAGAAAAACTAGTCGGAATTAAAATACCCAAGCAAGCGTCGTGTTTGTTTTGATTTTTTGAAAGCAATTTTTCATTTTTTCCGGAAACGTCTTCATTTTTGCGACTACACCGCCATCTATCAGAAATTCAAAAAAATGTTTTGGATAAAACCTACATAATATTTGCCGTAGAATCCGAATCAGAAATACAAACTAGGGGTTCCTATTTAAGAATTCAAAGTTGCCCCCCTCCTCCACCCCCGGGAGGGTAGTCGTGGCGAACATTTCATGGGATCGGATGGCCACCTCGAAACCATTAAACTTTTGTTCGAGACATTTATTTGTACGATGCATATTTGTTGAGATAATCTAATGGATAAATTAAGCAAATACAGCGCCATCTATCACGAATTCAAAAAAAATTCTCGTATAAAACCTACGTCATTTTTGGTGTATAATCTGAATCTGAAATAAAAAATAGGGATTCCTATTTAAGATTCTAAAGTTGACTCCCTCTCCCACCCCCCGGGGAGTGGGGGTGACGAACATTTTATAGGATCGGTTGGCCCCCTCGAAACCATTAAACTTTTGTTTGGAATATTTTTTTCTACGATGCATATTTCACAAGATATTCCAGTGGATAAATTAAAATGGGTCACCCGGTATATATATATATATATATATATATATATATATATATATTGGGCCCTAAAATACGCATCTTTGCACTAATTTAACCGACTCTCTATCTCTTCAAATAACCAAGATTCCATTCCAACATTCAGTTGAAATACGCGCACCCTGTATAAACTACATTATAATATTCTACTCCTATCATATTCGCGCATCGCAAAGAGTACTTTAATTTTATATAAACTATAAAATTCACTAAAGCATGAAATGTCTATCCATCTATATTAGGGATCAGCAACCTTTATAATCAAAACATTGTAATTTACAAATTTTGATTATATTAATCGTTGCCAATTTTCATGAGAAATTTTAAGTTTCTTTATTTTATGCAATAATACATTTATTTACCTGTGTATGCATTATTTTGATAATTAATATCTGTTGTTAGTGTTGGATACATTTTAGTTGATAAGAAAATACTTATTACGTTTCTTGACAGTATATTTAATAAGCTAAATGTACAGGGTGAGCGAAACTCGATGTCTCAGCTCTATTATAAGAAAAGGAAACACGATAGAAAGAATCTGAATAATTTCATTCATAAATGGAATTGAGTAAGGTCCATTTTAAGCCAAAGTTGCTTATTTTTCTAAATTTGGAAACTGAAGTAATGACGTCATCGAATATTTTTTTCCTAGAAACATACCTATATTTTTGGATATTTAAAAAGAACTGATTTTTCTGAATAAACTTAGTACAGGAAAAAAATTGATATCTTCATCCGTTAAACAATTATAAGCAAACTTAAAAGAAAGTATTATCAAAAATTCACAATTGTTACGAGTAGCATTTGGATGCAAATATCAAAGTCGCATCTGTCAATAATGAAACATTATTAATTAACATTATTAATTATCAATAATAAAACATTAAAAAACAAATAATATGTTACAATATTACTATTATTTATTTAATAATCTACGGATTTCTCCTTTGTACAACATTACAAAAAATATATAAAAACAAAATAATAATACGCATAAGTTACAATAAATAAAGATCGCGCTTAACACTAAACAAATTAATACAGAAGGAAACAAAGTATGTGGGCAATCACTACAACAATATTTCAATGTAACCACATCCTACTTCTAAACAGGGTTGTTGAAAAAAGCGTTTTTTTATTCATTTTAATTAAAACAAACATTTATTTAACAAATCGTGTTTATTTCATCGAAACAGCGTTTAAAACATTAACGATTAAAAACATATTTAAATCGTGTTTAAAACATGTTTAAAACACGTTTAAAACGTGTTTAAAACAGAACAATAAGGCATTTTTCTTTTGAGTATACATATCCCGATAATTACAGCCTTTTTTTTTAAATTTGCTCGAATTCGTTGGTTCAAAGCGGTTCATTTGGGGCTTTTAAGGAGTGTTTTCTACTCCCAGACTAAGCATGAAGTAAAATTTCGAGTTTAGAAAAGCCTAAGAATTTGGATCCAAATTAGGCTTTTCTAAACTCGAAATTTTACTTCATGCGCCACGCTTAAAAACGCTGATTTACAGTGAAGTTCAAAAACACTCACATACAACAACAATTATAGGCAGCCTAATATACGGTAGAGTTATTGGGTTGCCTATAATCACTGTTTTAAACAATTTGTTCAGCGCAGAATTTGACTTACGTTTTAATCACATCTACATATTAGATTGCTAAAGCCGTATATTTTAAACTTTACGATATTTCAGTGTTTTATACGTGTGGCACATGAAGTAAAATTTCAAGTTTAGAAAAGCCTAATTTGGATTGGCCGCTCCGCTTCGCTACGCGGCCAATCCAAATTTTTAGGCTTTTCTAAACTCGAAATTTTACTTCATGCTTAGTCTGGGAGTGGTAAACCCACGTTTAAAGATTCAAATTGAAATCTTTTACAAAAGCAACGAATGTCGTAAAATTTACAGTATATGCATACGTATACGTGCAAGAAAAATTCCCTGTATTTAAAAATCACATTACTGCACACACAGTTGTGATATTATGTAATAAAATATTAAGTTTATTAAAGTAGTTTGAAATATCTTTAACAAATTAGTTAAAATTTAAAAATGTAAACAAAAAATTTAAAATGTATAATTTAAACATGTTTAAAACAAAACACGACGGCTGTTTTTAAACATGTTTAAAACACTGTTTTAAACATAACAACCCTGCTTCTAAACACTTATCCAATCTCCACCTTACTTCTATTACTAATGGCTTACCTAACATTTCTTTAGATAGTTCATCGCAGCATATCTGATTTTTTCTTTTAAATGTTCCAAGTTAACAGATGGTGTTTTGTAAACTTTGTTTTTTAAAGTTTCCAACAAAGAGAAGTCTAGTGGGGTCAAGTCCAGTGATTTAGGCGCCCACTGTATCGGTCCATTTATACCCATCCAATTTTCTCCATATGTTTCATTTAAATATTGTTAAACAACTCGTGCTTTATGCGGTAGAGCTCCGTCATGCTGAAAACACATGTTTGCTCTCAGCTGTAATGGCACATTTTTGAGAAGCACGGGAAGTTGTTCTTGAAGAAATTGCAAATATTGCTCACTGCGTAAAACTCCTTCGTAAAAATATGAACCAATCAAATGCCCATAAATAATACCGAAGTGTCCTTAGTTATCAATTGGATTGACAAAATGTGGATTTTCAGTAGCCCAAAAATGTTCATTTTTTTATTGAACTTACCGTTACTAACAAAACGGCTTTCATCCGTCCACATCACATGCTGGAAAAACCGATTGTCATTAATCTATAAGTTTACCATCACTTGGACACAATAATTTATTCTTCGTTGATGTTGATCTGACAAATGTTCTAAGTTGTAAAGTTTATAATCGTGATAACCATTTCCTTTCAAAATTTGTCGTACCGAACAATATTTTAAATTCAACTTACGACAGGCTTGCCGAATCGAGTTCATTGGTCTTGAAAATACTGCAAAACAGTGGCAACAATATTGTCAGAATTGATCCTTTTAGCAATTTGTCATTCCTTTCGAGCAGAAAATGCCTCGTTGTTTGCACGTAAATTGGGTTTCAATCTTGCAAATATTTTCAAGGTTGGAATAACACGTTCGGGGTATCTCTGGGCGTATGATTTAACTGTTCTTCTAGGGTTCTTTTGAGATTCTCCATAAACTAATAACATGTCGACATTTTCGTTGTGCGTAAACATTTTTTAAAATAAAATGACAACAAAACAATGTTTGTCAGCCATTAGTTTAATTATTGACAAATGCGACTTTGTTATTTGCTTTCAAAGGCTACTTGTTTAAGTCGTGACAATTGTGAATTTTTGATAATACTTTTTTTAAAGTTTGTTTGTCATTTTTTAATGGAAGAAGATACCAAATTTTCTTCTCTACAAAGTTTTTTCAAAAAAAAAAAATATTTTTTTTAAATAATCAAAAATATAGGTATGTTTCTGGGAAAAAATATTCGATGACGTCATTACCTTAGATTCCAAATTTTAAAAAATATGCAATTTTGGCTTAAAATGGACCTTACTCAATCCCATTTATGAACCTCTTTTCAGATTTCTTGTATCGTTTTTCCTTTTCTCATAATAGGGCTGAGACATCTAGTTTCGTTCACCCTGTACATTTGGAAACATAGTGACCACTAACAATAACATTAAATTTTTGTGTCTGTAATTTTACTTACAATACTTCGATCACATTATTTCCTACTTTAGAACGAAATGTCTTAAATCCATTTAAGTAATGTTTCATAACATTAAAACGGCGTTTAATGTTGCTATAATGTTGATACAACGTTAGTTGTTTGTTTTTTGCTCAGTAGGATATAATAGGTAGTGATTAGGAAAGTAAAGTTGTCTTTTATTTGTAGTGGCGAGTTTGAGTAAGAGGCAATCCTGTTTCCGGGCGGATTAAAGCGCGCCGTAATTTCGCCATTTAAAAATTATAACTTTCGCAAGTAATAAAGTCTAAATGAAAGATTTACGGGCGGAAGCGAAAATAAAACTTTTGCTAACCTACGAGCGTTCAGACTTTAAAACACTTCAATTCCTCGTCGGCGTGTACTTTCTGATTACTTAAACGCGTTCGCTTTTTATAAGTGATATAAATCGTCTGTTCAATTACACAGTTATCCCTTTATGATACTTCAGGTACAAATGTGATATTGACACAAATTTAAATATATACCTAAAATGTAAATTTTTCAATCAAAGATCTTATTGTTGGAGTTACGTGAAGTTTTAGTTATAAATTCATCAAAAATGAAAATATGTACTTCCATAAAAAGTGTTAGCTTTAACTTTTATTTAAAACATTGTTAAATATTTACATTAATGACAATTAAGGAATGCATTTTCTTGCAGTGATAAAAAGCTGAAATGAATCTACGGGGAGTTTTTCTTTAAAGTATGCGTATTCCAAATTCAGCTTATTTTCTTTAAATCTTTAGTTATTCGATCATTTGTTAAACGAGTTTAATTTCAAGCTTTAAACGGCTGTTTTCCACTCCCAGACTAAGCATGAAGTAAAATTTCGAGTTTAGAAAAGCCCCGTGAAAATTTGTCGAGGGTCGCGCAGCGACCCGAGACAAATTTTCTGGGCTTTTCTAAACTCGAAATTTTACTTCATGCGCCACGCGTATAAAACACTAAAATATTGTGAAACTTATGAGTATTTAAACCTCACTTGAAATCAGTGTTTTATACCAGTGGCGCATGAAGTAAAATTTCGAGTTTAGAAAAGCCCCGAAAATTATGTATTAATTTCACGGGGCTTCTCTAAACTCAAAATTTTACTCCGTGCTCAGTCCGAGAGTGGAAAAACTCGTTTAAAGCTTCTAATTAAACTATTAAAAAAAAAACAACGAATGTCGGAAAATTTACAGCTTGTAGGATCCGCGACTTCATCATTTATCTTCACTATTTTAAATTCTAGATGTTCATTTCAAGCACAATGTGTCCTATTTTAATAGATTAACTTATTTGACAAATTTGTAAATAAACATAAAAATAAAAATTAATTACGAAAACAAGTGCGATTGATTCAAGGATTAAATTTAAGTGATAACCTACTCAAATAAAAATGTTCACGCTTTTCTAAACTCGAAATTTTACTTCATATACCACCCGTACAAAGCACCGATTAAATGGAAAATTTGAAATATAGATTACTCATATAATTTAAAATTTCTGATATAAATTTCTAAAATTTGATGTACCTAGGGCCTTTCTTTTCCATTTTTTCAAAACTTATGGGGGACGGTATTGATTCCTTAAATCTACGCCACTACTGGTGAAGTTATTACAAATAATTAAAACTATAATTTGGTATGACCTTTGTTCTATTTAATCTATTCTATTGTATAGAGGGATGAAATTTAGCGGAATGATATATAAAAGTAATAATATTATCCGGGATCCGTGACTTCATCAGTTCAGTCCGGTGTCTCCGCAAAGATGCTTTTACCTAATCTTCAATTAAGTTCCGCCAAGCGAGAGAGGAAAAAAAGTTTTCCCCTCTAATTCCTATCCAATTTCGCGCGGAATAGTCGGCCGGGAATCCGGAGGGCTTTCCTCTCGCCGAATTTCCCACTTTTCCCGAACAGGGGAAAATGGCGAAACCGCCCCGCTGTGATAAAGCAGGATGGCCGATGTGATGTGAATGTGTGTGTGTGTGAGGAAAACGCTAAGAGGTTCCATAGGGCTGGTAAAACTTCAGTGATCTCGTTACGACATCGCATTACTCCTCCTACAAACTGGCTACTTTGAGGCCGAAACAAAGTAAACTTAATAAAACACAAGGATTTTTTGTTTTCGTGGTTTGCAGTCATGACCGACATACTCTAAAACAGTACTATGAGAGTTCTTTTCGCATACTAAGTTATTTGGCAATTGACGGGCTGTAGGTAATACAAATAAAACATATAAAAAATGTATATACAGGTTTTATTTTCTTTTAATTTAATTGATTGTAAATTGCTCGAGTTTTGATAGCACAGGTGTTGGTAAGACGAAATAAAGATTTGTAAATTGTATTTAACGTAAGTAGTATAAATATTAGTATTGTATTAAGCGTTACTACGCAATTATCCATATAAGTTAATGACTAATGAGTATTTCTATGTTATTATTCCACTTTATTTACACTATAGAAGGCTTTTGGCACATTTGGCAAAATTCTAGCATAGTCAAAAGACAGTCAACCAAGCGACTTACAGTTATAATCTCACAGTAGTCAAAATATTATGATAAAATCCTAGCATAGACTAAAAACAGCCAAATCCTAATAAGTTAACAGACAGCCAACCAAGTGATGTACGGTTATAATGTCACAATAGAAAAAAACAGTCAATAAGAAAGATTTAATAACAAAATCCAATCATAATCAAAAGTCAAAAGACCGCCAACCAAGTGACTTACAGTCATAATAGGTGAGAGTTATTTCGAAAATTGAATGATAATATTCGTGTGATTTGTTTGAATTGTGCATTTAGATTTATTGGTCAACATAAACACGTTTTGTTGTGTCGAAAAAGATAAGGTAATTAAACATAATCTGAATAGACCTCTTAATTATAATAATAATAATCAAAATACAGCCGATAAAGATATAATATGACAAAACTCGAAATTTTATTTCATGCTTAGTCTGGGAGTGGAAAATACTCGTTACATTAAAATATGTCACAAGTGTTAAAATGTGTATTGTAACTGTCACAAAGAAATTTCAGCTTGCGCCGACTTATGTCAACTGTTATTGTAGTTTAGACGTCGGCTGCCGCCGATTTATGTCAACTGTTATTATAGTCAAAATGTCGGCTGGCGCCGACTTATGTCAACTGTCATTATAGTCCAATTGTCGGCTGACGCCGACTTATGTCAAGTTATCATGATGAACTAAATGTCGGCTGGCGCCGACTTATGTCAACTGTTATTATAGTCAAAATGTCAGCTAGCACAAACTTATGTCAACTGCCATTATGGTCCAAATGATGTAATCTTTATACAAATGACAAAATTAATAAATTATTGTATTAGAGACAGTGTGCTCACAAGTTCTCTAAAAAAAAACCCGCATCACCACCATCCACAAAAAGGAAAGTAAAGAAAGTGCAAAAAACTATAGGCCTATCGCCATACTATCCGTAATTGCAAAAGTATTCAAAAAAGTTCTTTTGGTGCATATTTCAGACTACCTAGAAAAAAATAATATATTATTAGATGCACAGTATGGTCGCAGGGAAATGTCGACCACGAGCGCTACGAGGGTTGCCTTTTATATTTCGGTATTAGAGAACAAAAATAATATTAATCATTGAAAATCGCTTTATTGTTTTTCAAAATATTCCCCATTAAGATCTACACACTTTTGCATGCGTTTGAACCAATTGTCGAAGCACTTTTGCCACTCTGATTGAGGTATCTCCAAAGCATGCATTCTGAACGCATCAACCGCTTCTTCAGGTGTCGAAAAACGTTGACCTCTCATTTTATTTTTTACGGATGGGAATAAAAAGAAGTCATTCGATGCCAAGTCAGGACTATATGGCGGATGACTCATCAAATCGATTTTTTGCGTGCTCAAAAATGCAGTTGTTTGAGCCGATGTGTGAGAGCTCGTATTGTCGTGGTGAAGAGTGATCCGTTTTCGGCAGTTGGTTTTTCTGATTTCTTGGATGACAACTGGCAAACAAATGGTTGTGTACCACTCAGAATTGACTGTTCTGCGTTGTTCTAGTGGTACGGTTGCGACATGTCCAGTTTTTCCGAAAAAACAGGCGACCATTTGCTTGGAAGTGCTTCGTGCGCGAACAACCTTTGTTGGATTTGGCTCATCTTGAAACACCCATACGGTCGACTGCTGTTTACTTTCGGGCTCATACGCGTAAATCCATGATTCATCACCTGTCACGATGTTATAGACGTGTTTCGAAGCACCGCAATCGTACTTTTTGAGCATTTCTTTGCATCAATCGCCACGAGCCTTTTTTGAGCGATTGACAAATTGTGTGGGATCCAACGCGAACAAATTTTTTTGACAGTCAAATGTTCATGCAATATTGAATGTATGCTGGTCCCACTAATGCCTAAGGTTGTCTCAATCTCACGATAGGTCACATGACGATCTTACAATATTTGTTTGCGCACAGCATCAGTGGTTTCCGGAACAACAACTGATTTTGGACGACCTCCACGAAATTCGTCTTGAAGTGAACTACGACCTCGGTTGAATTCACCGTACCATCGATAAACACTGGTCCTTGATGGAGCTTCATCGCCAAAAATTGAATTAAGTTCATCCATGCACTGTTGTTGAGTTAATCCACGTCGAAAGTTGTAAAAAATAATCGCACGAAAATGTTCACGATTTGATTCCATTCTTTGGCCGAGATAAATCTTTTAAGTTAGTGTAAACGACACAAATAACGCTCATATGTCAAAACGTTCTGAGTACGTATAACCTCAAAAATGTCAAACTTTACGATAGAGCTCTCAGTTGCCAGATTGCAACACTAGGGTTGCCCAATCCCGAAATATAAAAGGCAACCCTCGTATAGTCGATTTTGCAGACACAGTCTTACAAGGCTCTCAGTAAGGCATTCGACTTGATGGATCACGGCATTCTCCTATAAATGCTATACTTCTATAACTTTCACTACAGCAGTTGTCGTTTGATACGGTTTTATCTGTGCCAAAGACAACAAATTGTTGCCATAAATGGCAAAAAAAGACAAAAAAAAATCAAAAATGGGCTTAATCAACTCAAAGACTTCAAAATGGATATATCCACTAAAAGTTTTGATTTAAAAATTTTTGCAAAAACAATACTGTCCCTTTGTTTTGCATATGAGGGAAAGTAAAAATACAACAATAACAACGGTGGCGGCTCGTTAGAAATTTAATTGATGTGGCTGCAGACATAAACATAAATTGAATTATTATATCCAGTATACCGATGAGTATGCACTTCGAAGCATTCTTTGTTTTTAATGAATTCAATTTGAAGTAACTAACAAGTGTTGATTACGCACGAATTGAGAAAAGTCTAAAAATGTCGATATTCCGGCAGGAAATATAGTTCATCTATATTAATAATAGTAAAACATTAAAAATATAGCTTGAACAAGTTTCTCATCTTTCACGTGGTGAAACATATTTAACTATGATTTAATAAAGAAAACACGGTTAAATTTCACTAATATTTTGTTTTTTTCAATAAAACAGGGAAAACCAATTGTTAATGACATCGAAGATCTGTGGAGCTCACCCATCATGACAGCCCTTATTGCTTAACCATAAAATTTAAATTAACCTCTCTTGTATATAATGTTTGTAAAAATGTAATTTCCTGTACATCTTGAGAATGACTCAAAGTCGAAATTAGTCGGAATAAAAAACCAAAATATTAGTGGAATTTAACCAAGTGTTTTCTTTGTTAAATCATTAAAAATATAGATTTGTTTGTGAATCAAAATTATCAAAGAATGTACAGAATTTACTGAGCAATAAGAACTAAACTAAAGATATAGAATTTGAACTTTAATTAAAATTGTCAAAAACCGTTAGAATTATAGATGTAATCAGAGTCATGAAAATATACAACCAAGTAAAGAATGGCAACGTTGACAAACTTAATAAGCACTCTATTTGATTAAGATTATTCATGATTTTCATTATTTTACGAAATGTTATGTGAAAGCAAGTGACGTTATTTAAGTGTTTAACAAAATTTGATATAGTTTATGTCTGGTGTCCCACCCTGGTAAAAATCCTGGCTTCGCTCATACTGGCATCTCATTTAGTTGTAGCCAAACTTTGTGGTCAAATAAAAACAAACAAAACTCAGATAACTATATGTGTATTTAAATTAAATAACATTTTGCGACACTTTGCAACAGACCGGCAGAATTAGTCCACACTTTGGGCAGCGCCGCACTAGGCCATCCCAGGTCTTCTTTGGGTGGAGATCTTGCTTTACTCTTCACGTTAGTGTAATTTTTGTAGCCATCTACCCCTACCTTAGCTTCAAGTTGACGTTGACACTATTTTTCATCTCCAGTGACGGTTTTGTACAATAATGCAAATAGCCTGACTTATTTGGTTTTTACTAAATTCGAGGAATAGCAGTTGTCGAAAATGTTGAGTTGTGCCGCCGGGGAAACTGCCATTATTCACTTTACGAAGCTGCAATTTGCAAAAAAGGTATCTCTAAGAAAGCCATTTTCATCTCCAGTAATGGTTTTGTACAATAATGTAAATAGTCTGACTTTTTTTGGTCTTTACTAAATTTGAAGAATAGCAGTTGTCGAAAATTGGGTATATAATATTAAGTTCCCTGTAATTGGATTTTTGTATTTATCTCTTGGGAAAATAAAGAATAATAATAATAGTAATAAAAACGTAGCTGCAATTTGCAAACAGAAGTATCTTTAGGAAAATGATTAATATTAACTTGCAGAGCAGAAAAAACTTTCGATGCAGGGTATACATTTAGCCAACTAACATCCAAATCGTGGGAAGATAAAAGTGAACACAAAAACGCAATTTTGGTATGACTTGATATATGCACGTATTTTTTCTTTTAAGTATACATATCTCGATTAAGAATTGTTATATCGAATATGTCATAGAAATAATCGATATATTTGAGAAGTGTAACATTAGGTAAGTGTAACATTTTATTTCGCGGTGGGTACCTGTGTTGGATACAGCGCACTGTTTTAATGAACATTTAATTCAATTCCAATCGCAAACATAAAAAAAAACATCCACGCTTAAACTCGTTTTGAAATTTGAAAAACGTTATTTTATTTTGTTTTATTTAAATATACGGGTTACACCATTTACAAAAGAGGTGATTGCTCACCGAGCTTAAATTTAAATTCATATTAACATAATATCTAAATACTAACAAAAAAAATAGACAAATATTAACTAGTCAGTACGCTACTTCTTAAGGTAACGACGTACAGACTTTATGTCACTATGAAAAAAGTCAAAACTGCAAAAATTGCAATTGGCCGCTATTCTACATACCGGGTGTTGAATTGGCGGACGCAACATAGGAAATCACATGTTAATTTTAAAGTGTTCAAATATTGGCTTCCCTATTTATTTTAGAGACAAAATGTATTTCACTCTTTTGTAGAGAGGAAAATTCTAAATTTATGAACGTTCACACTTAATACTTTACGTTTCTCTAAGTTAAAATAATTAGGAAAAAGTAATGCGATTTTATAAAAATAATGACATACCATTGAGTTGATACAATAATTGCGGATATTCCCTGTTTTCTTTAAGTTCAATTTAAAGCTTTAAACAAGTGTTTCCACTCCCAGACTAAGCATGAAGTAAAATTTCGAGTTTAAAAAAGCCCCGTGGATATTTGTCGAGGGTCGCGCAGCGACCCGAGACAAATTTTCTGGGCTTTTCTAAACTCGGCATTTTACTTCATGCGCCACGCGTATAAATCACTATAATATCTTCAAATTTATGTATATTCGTACTTCACTTTAAATCTGTTATATACGCGTGGCGCATGAAGTAAAATTTCGAGTTTAGAAAAGCCCAGAAAATTTGTCTCGGGTCGCTGCGCGACCCTCGACAAATTTTCACGGGGCTTTTCTAAACTCGAAATTTTACTTCATGCTTAGTCTGGGAGTAGAAAACACTCATTTAAAGCTTCAAATTGAACTCTTTCAAAAAATCAACGAATGCCAAAGAATTGACAGCTACAATATATAAGGAAAAGTAATGTGATTTTATAAAAATAATGACATACCATGGAATTGATACAACAATTGCGGATATTCCCTGTTTTTTTTAAGTTCAATTTAAAGCTTTAAACAAGTGTTTTCCACTCCCAGACTAAGCATGAAGTGACCCGACCCGAGACAAATTTTCTGGGCTTTTCTAAACTCGAAATTTTACTTCATGCGCCACGCGTATAAAACACTATAATATTGTCAAATTTATGAATATTCGTACTCTAGTTAAAATCTGTGTTTTATACGCTTGGCGCATGAAGTAAAATTTCGAGTTTAGAAAAGCCCAGAAAATTTGTCTCGGGTCGCTGCGCGACCCTCGACAAATTTTCATGGGGCTTTTCTAAACTCGAAATTTTACTTCATGCTTAGTCTGGGAGTGGAAATCACAAGTTTAAAGCTTCAAATTGAACTCTTTTATAAATTAACGAATGTCAGAAAATGTACAGCAAAAATAATTAAGAAAAAGTAATGTGATTTCATAAAAATAATGACATACCATGGAATTAATACAACATATGGAAGCACGGTAAAATCCTACCCATTCCTAAAACAACCTCTCCTAATAGTTTCAAAGATCTCAGACCAATCTGCATTCTACCGACCTTATCAAAGATTTTAGAACGCATAATAAAAAATCAACTTCTGGATTTTCTTGAGAAGCACCAACTCCTTCCTTCAGCTCAATCCGGTTTTAGGCCAAATTATAGCTGTACAACTGCCTTACTTAATGCCACAGACGACATCATTTCCTCAACGGATAATGGCTTACTCACATCAATCGTACTGCTAGATTATAGTACGGCTTTTGACACTATCAATCACGATAGCTATAGCTAAACTTTACTATGTAGGACTTACTAATTCATCAATAAACTTGATTAGTTCTTTTCTAAAAGGTCGTACCCAGTTTGTACAGATAGACGACGTAATCTCAAATACATGTAGTGTGGAGGCGGGTGTTCCTCAGGGATCCATCTTAGGACCAGTTTTATTTTGTGTTTATACTTCCTCTCTACCGTCAGTATTAAATCAATGCTCCGTAAATGTATACGCTGATGACACACAACTATCTTACGCATTCAATATTAATGATATATACACCGCTAACCTCAACATTAACTCTGACATCAGTAAGCTAGTCGATACATCGCACAGTCATTCACTTATAATAAATTCATCTAAATCATCAGCGATGCTTTTTGGTCCAAAAAAATTAATTCAAATAGCAAAATCAAAATTAAAAATCAAAATAGGTAATGCAATACTCCCCTTTGTTGACTCTGTACGAAACCTAGGTCTAGTAATTGATGATAAGCTACGGTTCAAATTACACATCAATAAATGCATATCTCGTGCATATATTAATTTAAAAATGATTTAGTCTAACCGTAATGTGTTGACCCTAAAAACTAAGCGACTGCTATGCGACACTTTGGTACTTAGCCACTTCAACTTTGCGGATGCCGTATACAATGCCTGCCTAGACTCTGTAACAACGAAACGCATACAAAAGGTCCAGAATGCCTGTATTAGACTTATTTTTGGCATACGCAAATTTGACCACATCTCAGGTAACCTTGAAGAGCTGAACTGGCTAGATATGGCGGAGCGCAGATTGTTACATTGCTGTGTGATATATAAGAAAATTGTTGAGAACCGCACACCCCCCTACCTCTACAACAAGATTGTTTATCGGTCTGATGTCCACAATATCAATTTGAGGTTTAGCGAACCATCTCACCTCCTAAATTCAAAACCACCTTTTTTAAGAGATGTTTTATATACAATATATACAAAATTTTTAATAAAATTCCCTCTAACCACAAACAACTGTCACCCTTTACTTTTAAAAAAGCCATGTCCCGACAAATTAGATCTAAAACTCTAGGTATCTGATTTGATTGGAGTTTTTTTTTCCTCATATAATTAAAGTTGTATCTTTTGTTTGTTCATTTAATTTTTAAGACTTATTATTATAATTATGTACTCCTCTATGGATTATCTTTCTTACCGAAGCAGGTTAAGTGAAAGAGCAACTAAAGTCATACAGACTGGTTGAACTTCGCCTGCACTACTGTATGTCATTCTCTTTTGTAATATTCCTGAATTTTTGAATAAAAACAATTTATTATTATTATTATTATTATTATTATTATTGCGGATATTAAAATAGCACAAGATATTGCTGTTACTTAATTAACGACAAAAAACATAACGCAAATATCGTAATAACTGTGGTCTGCATAATATCACTTTATTAGGAGGATTTTTTTCTTGTATAGTGTGAATCATTTCGAAAACATATACTTTAATCAAGTGATTGCAATATATTTTGTTATTTTCACATCCGCAATTGTTTCAATTCCATGGCTTGTCATTATTTTCATAAAATCACATTACTTTTTCTTAAGTATTTTAACTTAGAGAAACGTAAAGTGATAAACAGCTCGATTGAATTCAGAATTTTTCCCTCTACAAAAAAAGTAAATATATATTGTTTCTAAAATAAAAAGCTGAGCCAAAATTTGAACATTTAAAAATTTACATGGGATTTCCTATGTTGCGTCCGCCAAGTCAACACCCGGTATACCGAAGTTCCTAACATAGTTCTTTCTTATTAAAGATATATGAAAGGTACTTCTGCTGCGAACTACTCTACTCGGAATATGAATCCCAAACGATTTAACAAGAGTAGGAGAGTTAATTATAACATTGATTAATTGGTAACCGAGTAATACGTCACTATTTCTTCGTCGTTTGTCGAGCTGTTGCATCCCGACAGTTTGTACTATAACATCGTAGGCTCCTAAAATATTAAATTTATAAGAAGTATAACTTAGGATCCTCCGCTGAGTTCTCTCTAAAACCGAGATATCTTTTGCTGTAAAAGGTCACCATATAACAGAGCAATACTCCAGCTGTGGCTTAACCAATGTCTTATAAAATATAATACTGTTTCGATGTTAGTGAAATGAGTAGTATTTCTTTTAATAAATCCAAGTATTTGGTGTTCTTTAGATGATAATAATGGAAATATGAACTAAAGAAGACCGATTACTGGTTAGAATAACCCCCAGATCTTTAATTTGGTATACCCGATTTAGTGGAATACCACCGAGATTATAAGCACTTCGCATTGCAGTTTGTTTTCGCAAAATAGATATAGTGAAACATTTAGCGATATTTAATCTCAGTCTATTCGAGATACACCATTGGCTCAATCTATTTAGATCCTCTTGCATTTTCTGCGATTCAGTGTAATCTTTAATATTAAGAAATACCTGCATGTCGTCGGCAAATAGTAGGTACTGGCAGTATTTAAAACAGTTGGAAACGTCGTTTATAAATATATTGAATAATAAAGGCCCCATGTGGGACCCTTGAGGCACACCTGAGGTAACTTTAATAGGGATTGATATTAGATTACCAATACGAACAGATTGCGCTCTGACTGTTAGATACGACTCAATCTAATTTAATAAACCACCACCAATACCAATATGGTGAAGCTTCCCCAGCAAAAGTTTATGGTCAACGGTATCGAACGCCTTGAAAAAATCAGTATAGACGGCGTCAACCGAAGACCTGTTCTCCAAGGCATCCGATTATGACATATGGATTCAGGCTTTAAATTCAAAGACGAAACCGATGCCAGCTGCCAATGGAAAGAAATTACCGCTCGTATCTCACTTTTAGTTAGACCAATTTCAATTTACTTTTTATTTGTCTCTTTATTTATTTATTTATTCAATTTATCTGTCTCTCATATTTATTTGTTGCATTTTTGTCTCAGTTTTATCATTGTATATTCATATTAATTTGTTGTTTGTTAGGTTTGTTGTTAACGTTTTGTCTTGGCATGTCTGTTATATACAATTTCTGTGATAACTGATCTGTGATATTTTATCTTACAATATTTGTATATTCAATGTGAAACACACCTGTGATATACAATTTCTGATTACGTGATAACTGATCTGTGATATATTAACTTACAATATTTGTACATTCAATGTGTAACATGTCTGCGATGAAACTGTGATAATTAGTGTAACAATTTTGAAATTATAAACCTGTTCACGTTAATTTATAAAGCCGTTTGCAACACTGAGTCAGTTCTTTAAACCATTTGGGGATTTACTTCATTATTACTCATTAATACTATTTGGGATTACCTAGGATTATAAACAAGTGTGTAAATGATTGTATATTGTAAACATTATAATGGAGATTTCCGTAAATAAAGTTAAAGTTAAAGTTAATTCGGTAATTGTAATAAATATCCTGCAAAAAATCTCATTGGTTCCATGCATCCCGTGCGCCGTGCCCTTGTTTCTGCGGCTGCTTATCGGGTAATCAGGGTGAATAAAAAAGACGCGACGTGCAGTTCATTTGTTTATACACAAACGCAACAAATGACGTATGAATATCACTGAATTCCAACCCGAGAATTATATGCCTTAAAATTAAGGCTCGTATTTCGATTAGTTCTTTAACTTCTGACAATTGCAATCGACGACCATGCGTATAAAAAACTGATTTAAATTAAAGTTCAAAATATACTGTCTTTAATAATCAAGAGTACAAAAGCGTTTTCAGCAGTATTATTATAGCAATTTGAACATCATTACCTTATTATTTAAATAATATTTATTATGTTTCCGCATTGTAGCGTAAACTTTATTAAATCTCAACCACAGCACAATAATTGTATTTATCAATGCTAATATTTAAATACAACTCATAATAATATAATTAATCCCAGGAATACACAATATAATACTTTTGTACTGGTAATAATTACACATTTTCCACATGAGAAACATTCCTTTTTTGTTCAATGTACTTTTATATACGATGGTTGATGATGTTGTTACCCCAGTGCCCCAGGGCGTGTATACAGTGGACCATGGGTGGTGGATGAAGAGGGCGTGTGCCCTCGGCTCATCACCGGCCAAGGGTGTGTTTTATTCCCGATTATAAGTGGTATTATGATACACCACTGATACACACGGCGTCTCTTTTGTTATATTGTTGCTTAACTAATGCACAGCGAAAGGTAATAAAGGCCGAGCTACCTAAGGATATAATTGTTAGATTTATCCTATTATGACATGGGAATATATCCCATCACTAATGAATGGCCCTTGATGTTGCTTGTGTCTCCCAGCAAGGGATGCCCTCTGGTTTTATTAATGGTTACTGGGGCGTTTTGTAAGTCGATAATTGGAGGGACTTGATGTAAACTCTTTATTATTGCTCAGAAGTTTGGTTGAATATTAAGGTTACCGAATTGAGATTTCGCGCAAGATGATTCAAAATATTACTTTAAATGCAGAATCTCGTCGGAATATACATACGGGGAGTTTTTCTTTTACGTATACATGTCCTAATTTAAATTTACCTCTTTGGAAAAAAACAACGAATGTCTAAAGATTTACAGCATGTACGCTTTATGCTGTAAATCTTTAGATAATCGTTGTTTTTTTCCAAAGAGGTAAATTTGAAGCTTTAAAGGAGGGTTTTCCACTCCCAGACTAAGCATGAAGAAAAATTTCGAGTTTAGAAAAGCCTGAACGTTTGGATTGGTCGCGTAGCGGCCAAACAAAATTTTCAGGCTTTTCTAAACTCGAAATGTTTCTTCATGCGCCACGCGTATAAAACACTGGTTTGATGTAAAGTTCCAAATGTACGTCTTTATCAAATTAATTTAGTAGTATATTTAGAACTTCACTTGAAATGAGTGTCTAACACGCGTGGCGCATGAAGAAAAATTTCGAGTTTAGAAAAGCCTGAAAATTTTTCTTCATGCTTAGTCTGGGAGTGGAAAACACTCGTTAAAGCTTCAAACTGAATTTGAAAAAAGCAACTAATGTCAGAAGATTTACAGCATATATTTAGGATATGTATACTTAAGAGAAAAACTCCCTGTATGTATATGCGCAACGGGGCACAAAATAAAATTATATCTTCCTACTTAAAAGAAAAAACATGTAGAATTCGAATGAAACTTTTTTTATAAAAAAAACACGTCTATAAGCAACGTAACTAAAACAAATAACATAAAATACTATGTAGCTAATAGAACTTTGCGGAGCGACCGAACAAAATTTTCAGGCATTTCTAAACTCGAAATTTAACTTCATGCGCCACACGTATTAAACACTGCAAGCACTGAAATATTGTAAACGAGTAAACTTCGCTTGAAATCAGTGTTTTATACGCGTGGCGCATAAAGTAAAATTTCGAGTTTAGAAAAGCCTGAAAATTTGGTTTGGTCGCTCCGCGCTTCGCGCTACGCGACCAAACCAAATTTTCAGGCTTTTCTAAACTCGAAATTTTACTTCATGCTTAACCTGGGAGTGGAAAACACTCGTTTAAACTTTAAATTGACCTCCTTTAAGAAAAAACTAATATTTAAAAATCTACAACACGTAATTTGGATATGTATACTCAATAGAAAATATTCACAAGAAATTATGATTTAACGCTTTTCTAAAAAAAAGAACACTTACATACTCGCGACCTTAACAGTATGACATTGTCATGTAATATAATAAATTGACACAACTAGAAAAAATCGTTGCAGATACAACTGTCGACATACTCTTTAAAAAATTTGAACCACACATTTCACATCAATGAGTCATAGGACATCACTCTCGATTTCTACTATACATTTCTTGTATATTACAATTACTATGATATACCCAGTTAAAATGTATTATTTTAGAAACAATTTTTTAAAAAGTTAATGGGATTGTCAAAAATTATATGAAAACAGAATCTGGCGTAATTTACGATGATATAATATTACTTTTAAAGGCATCATGAACGTCGTAAATTTACTTAGTTCGCGGCTTTTACTTATAATCCACGAAAATGCGCAAAATAACTGTCGCCCCACTGAAAATACGAGCGGCTCAAAAAAATAAGATCATGATAATTCGCGAAACCGCGTCGTAAACCGAAAGCCGCCCTTAATTTATCTCGTCAACTTGTAAACTTGGAGGCGGGCGGCCTCCCTCTTTTTCGTGATTTAGTTTGGCGGACGCACACATCAAAAGTCTATTAAGGGTTTTTATGTGCAGCAGGGCTGCGGATTCGTGGCCGAGTCCTTAAAAGCGGACGGCGCAGGAATCCGCTGGCCCTCTGCAGGATTCCGCTATTAGGCTCAAGGTAGTAAATACAGGCCCTATTAACTGTAACTACCCTTTGGAAAATGATTTCGAGTAACAGCAAACTCTGCCCTTCTCCATATCTCTCTCTTTCTCCCTCTCGGAAATCACTGGCTGGGGGATGGATTGCGCTTGTGGGGTCGCACTTGCCGTTACACGTTATTACCGATGTGATCAATTCATTACATGTTACTGCTTGACAATTACACATTTTACATTTTACTATTAATCATTAAACGGACTCTATTTACCAATAAACAGAGATAATTAAACAGTGCCACAATTTCAATTATGCCTGTAATTTTATTAAAAGCATTGTTTTACTTTTAATTAAGCTTTTCAATATAACCATTTCAATATTAAAAAAAAAAAATATGAAATGCATGGCTATCGAGAGAAAATGTTATTATGTACATGGCAAGTGTAAAGAAATTGGCAACATGACGCATTGTTTAGTATTGAATTTATTTTGGATCTACTGATCCCTGAAATTCTTATCATATTCGTACTAGGGATGTTCGATGTATATCGATATCTTGGAATAACGATATTTTCATGGAAAATAATCGATATTTATATCGATAATTCTTTATTCGATATATCGCTAATAGCAAGGGTAGACAATGCTTATGGGAGAACTGGCTTCCGAGTTTTCGAGGATAGAAAAGGAGAGACTGTGGTCGGAAAGTGGGTCCATCTACTTCTGAATAGAGTAAACGTAGAAGTATTCTAGAGAAAACTGCTCCGATTGCGTCTACACACACACACACACACACACACACACAAACGCGCTCGCTATTATTTCGTCGTGTAATTTGATCCCGTCTACACCACTTGTACGATGATAAATTTGACGACCTTCAGAAAAAATAAACTGTTTCGAAACATTTCTTTTATTTTCAGATTTCCAGCGTGTTCAAAATTATGGACTTTGGGAATCAGATATATTTAAAAAGCTCCTAAATAAACCTAAAATTTAACTAAAAATCAAAAAATTAAATTCAATGAGTTTATATTAAAGAATTCATTTGATATTATTTTTATCTTGATTGTTTTTTTTTTTCTTCATAAATTCAATTAAAACTTTGGTATGTACCAAATTTGGCAAATAATTTATATTATTGATTAGTTATACAGAGAGTTTTTTAAGTATAAATAACTCAATATACAGAATACACTGTACATTTTTCTGGGCTTTTCTAAACTCGAAATTTTACTTCATGCGCCCCGCGCACAAAACACTGATTTTACGTGAGGTTCAAATATACTTAAATTTCACAATATTTTGGTGTAATATACGCGTGGCGCATGAAGTAAAATTTCGAGTTTAGAAAAGCCCCGAAAATTTGTCTCGGGTCGCTGCGCGACCCTCGACAAATTTTCACGGGGCTTTTCTAAACTCGAAATTTTACTTCATGCTTAGTCTGGGAGAGGAAAACACTCGTTTAAAGCATCAAATTGAACTCTTTTAAAAACACTACGAATAGCTATAGATTTAAAGAAAATATGGTGAATTTGAAATATGTATACTTTAACGGAAAACTTCCTGTATATGAACTGTGGTAGACGAATAATAAAATTTATTATCACCACAAAAAGTCTATTCGAAAATATTTCTTTTATTTTGAGATTTCAAGCGTGTTCCAAATTATGAAATTCGGGAATATATTTTATAAAAACAAATTTACAAAGAAATTAACAATTCTAAAATATATTTTCAACGATTTTAGTTATTTTTTATATTTTTAATAAAAAAATTGTTAAAATTATTAGATTAATAGATTATTGTTTCAAATATTCATAATTTGTATAAATAAACAAAGTCATTTTACAATGAAAAAATGTAAAATATATTTCCAACATTTTTAGTTATAATATATATTTTTAATAAAAACGTGTTTAAAAATTAATAGATTTTTGATATATTTATGTTATTAAACATTTTTTATTTAAAAGTTAGATATATACAAAAATCTTTTTACAATGAAAAAAATCAATTTGAAAAATGTTTGATGGGTATTTTAATTGGAATTGATAATAAAAAACAGAAATTATTTTAATAAAATAGATACATTATTTACGAATACACAAAACTAAAAAGATAGCAATATAGATTCATATAAACATTTATATATACAAAAAACTAACAAACATTAAAAAACTATATTAAATATACATATAACTGTTTTCTTATTTATTAACGATATTTTAGAAGCAGTTTTTTCGTTTTTTTTTTTTATTCAATTATAATTATACAGAATTGATCGAAGTGTAACACAAAATCAACAGAATATATTTTAAATAAAAAGCCAACAAATCAACACCTCATCATTTGCTTGTTTAATTTCATGACACTCCGGTTTTTAAAAATGCAATAAATAGCAAAGCTCGGTGTGTATATTTTTACTTTAACCAAATGAATATCATAATTTCCCTGAAATAATTAGTGAAGATAATATTTTAATTTTGAGAACTATTTTCTTTTTGGACAATATTCATTATTTTAGTGGGGATAGCTTTATAGAAGGGATGAAAAATCAAATTCTTCGAAGTTTTTACCTATTTGTAGGCATTTTTTCGACCACGTTTTTATTATGGTGTATACCCTCAAGTATTGCGCGACCAGAACAATACCACTGCAACTTACAGATAATCCGCAACCCTCTAAAAACCATAAATATTTTGGGATTTAAAAAGATTATTTACTGTTGACACATTTAATCCGTATCCGCCGAATCCAATTCGGTGATTTCTTATCATGTTTTTCACTAACCGATATTTTAGTTAGACACTTTTTGATCGGGTTTTCTTAAATCATTTTGAATTATTTTTACTTACCTATTTAGTCTGTAACATTATCCCATCGGTAACTTTTCTAAATGTAATCTGACTAAGAATAAAACCATTGAAATAATTGAATTATCCTCACATACAAAACATTGTAAACTGGAAATAGAGTATTCAATAATTTTTGCAATTACACTTCTCAGAGAAAATCTATTATACTTATTCTATTAAAAGACATCTTGTTGTTTTCTAAATGTTTTTGATTATCATCACTTAATGAGACTTTTCAACATATTTCAATATTTGAGTCAATTATCTCAAATATTATCGATAACACTTGTTTCTGATTCCTGGGACCCTAAAACGTATATTTCCGTACAAAAAAAGATAGCCATGAGGTCGGCAATAATTATTAAAATGTAAAATTTATAATGTTATTAATGTGACTAATTACTTGATTTAACAAGTTTGTTTGTTTCGCAGTTTTTGATAATATTCTCAATTATAAAGTTTCATGATTTTTATATAATTTGTACTTTCTCTATATAACATTTCGTGTATCTCGGGAAGTATTGAGAATATCGAAAAATATTTCTGCTTATTCTTTTTTAAATTATCCCCATGCAGCCGCACGACGGATGCCATAAATTTTAATCCAAAAATTAGGTAACATTTTAATAATAATAATAATAATAATAATAATAATAATAATAATAATAATATTTATTGACGGGAACCCCCTTTTAAACACAATAGATTTATAAAAAAGAAAAATATCACCATAAAGTGTACAACTAAATAAACATTAATAATAATAATAATACCCATAAAGTAACTAATAAAACTAAGAATAATTTGTGTGTATACATAAATTTCGTTTGAATAATTGTAAAGAGCCAGAGAATACGGAACCAATAGAACTTGTTATAATCGTTGGCTGTACTCATTAGTCGTGTAATGCTGTTGTGAGAGGCGAAATCCGAATTATGAGTGCGGGTCCGGAAAAGCGGTGTGTGTCGGAGGCTGCGGGTGGATGATGAAATATAAAAATTGAGCTGAGAGAGTAGTTCCGGGCAGTCACTGAAATTATTGACTAGTCTGAATAATGTGCATAAATCAGAGAAGGTTCTTCTGTCCTCCAGGGAGTGAATATGAAGATCCGCTTTTATTTCTGTATACGAGCCCTGTATATGTTGTCTGCCCATCTTCCATTCTATGGTACGGAGGAATCTATTTTGGATCCGTTCGATCTTGTAAATGCCCGTCTGTGATTTCGGTGTCCAAATTGGTGATGCGTACTCCAGGTTACAGTGTACAAGTGCCCGCTGAGTGTTGTTGGTGTTGGTCAAATGGCACACAATAAGCGTTTATAAAATTTCAATCGGAAAAGTACAAGTTCAAAGTAAGTTCAATCGTTCAAAGTAAACGGATAATTAAAGTAGTCAGTGCAAAAACCACAAATTTCTGAAACTGTGTTAATATTTATTAAATGTATGGTTCATTTGATAAAATACGCATCGTGATTAAAATATATACTGAGTCCATTTTGGGATCTGATTTTTTTCTTTTGCAGAATAAACACTCATGTTGAATTAAATGATTGCTTTGTGTTTTAATAAATTTGATGCCAAACACTGACTTTTCGTAGCAACTACTGTTTTGACGATTTTATTTTCGTATAATCGTTCACTATTTTCAAGCTATATTTCAAATGAAACTGAGGAGAACTCAAAAATAATACCTCGAAAATACTGCTAGTAGGTAAAGAAATGATTTTAATTTTATTGTAATCGTTTTGGTTCAATAAGCGATACAAACTCAAATTCCAATTACATTGGAAATCTTTACATGAAACATACAATGCGCCTTGAAACGGGACACATAGTATATTTAAAACTATTTTAACCCATTAACGGCCAAGCAATTTTAACTCTAAAAGTTAATTTTAATTAAAATTCTACACTTCTTTTTATGATTTCTATGAATGACTTATTGCATTACATACTGTGAATTTTTTCTTTAAATATACATAATGTATACGTGAATTTAATAAAAAGTTAAAAATCATAAATAGTTTATTATTATTATTATATTAAAGTGATAATGGATTTTCAAAAAATTAGTGCCTCAACAATGTAATGTATACGCTGGTAATGTTCAGGCATTCGTCGATTTTATATAAAAACGTGCAATATGAAGTTAAGAACGAGTGTATCCACTCCCAGACTAAGCATGAAGTAAAATTTCGAGTTTAGAAAAGCCTGAAAATTTGGCTCGGGCGCGTAGCGAAGCGGAGCGACCGAGCCAAATTAGGCTTTTCTAAACTCGAAATTTTACTTCATGCGCCACGCGTATAAAACATTGTAATATTGTGAAGTATTTATAAAGACTTTAAATAACAAAATATTTAAATTTTTCTTGGTACATTTTCAATTCAGGTCAAATAATATATTATATCAAATAAACTTATTTAGTAACTTAATTATCAAAAAATAATAATGTTGCGTGTATGCATCAACGGCGCTTAATGGGCTAAAAACTTCAAACGGTAATAATTCAAAAACTAAAAAAAAATGACTTAACTGCATTTTGCACTGACCCCTCTAATTAAAAAAGAAACCCTTATCGATCAGTAGATTTGATCTGATCTGATTAGTTAGTAAAATGATAAGCTGAGATATTTGTTTTACTTTTTATCAAAAGTTAAATAGTTTTGTATTTTAAGTTTCTTGTACAAAATAAATAATACTTAATGAATTTTACAACGTTCACATATAATTTCATATAATCTATTCTCTAATAACGCAGAAAATAAAATGGTAGAAGGAAACGCATAAATGAATGTAACACGCTTCCTTAGCTCGTTAAAAGAAAAAAAAAACGTGTTTTCAAGATTGAAAAATCAACATCTGGAATATGATACAACGAGAAGCGCGGAATAGAGGGAGAAAGAAATTGTCTCTCTCTCATTCTCTCTCTGAGACTTGATTTCGCGACATCTGGAGTAAAATAGTCGTAACCGACCGACCGCAGAAAGCCAGACTGGTGTACATAGGCAGCCATGTACACCAATTTGGCATCCAGCGCTCTGCTCCCATTCGCGTGTACCCAAAATTTATATGGGGACTGGCTAACTGGATATATATGAACTGTGCTAATAGTAAAGTAAAGTAAATTTATTAACGGTAAACACAATTTATACGACCAAAAGAAAAAAAAATACAATATAATATGATAAATTTAATAAAATTTAAACAAAATAATAATAAGCTAACGACGTAATTGTGTAGACTAACAAAATTTATGTGACGTTTTACTTCAAACTTTAAATTAGATACTAAATGGTCGATATCATTAGATACGATACTATCGTATGTTCAAAAAAATCTCTAGAGTTCCATTAAAAATATTCTAGGTTGGCAACTTTGAAAATATACATTATAATTATTATGTCTGACGTTTTATATATCAATTCCTGAAGTATGTAGCCAATTTAAATTTGAAAAAAGATGAAATCGTGGCACTCTAGAGGTTTTTTATTATTGAACATACTATAGTTATTCATTAGACTCTATCTATTGTATTAAGATTCTTTCTTAACAAACAAAAACATGTTTCCAGTTAAAACTTGAAGAAAAGTAATAGTAAAAATTATACAGGCATTTTCTCTTTTAATTATACACAACAACTGAGGCCGTCGAATTTTGCTAAGCGGTATATTTTGAACTTCACTTCTTTTTTCATTAAATTTGGTTTGGCTTTTGCCTGGCCTTGGGAACTTGCCCATTAGCCAAAATCATGTAATAATATATTTGTATTAATTGTTACGATTACAATTTGTAGTATGCTATTATTTCATACGGACAAACACTCACTCATTCATACCACACCCAGGGTCACGACGAGAAATTATTTTTAAATAAAGTCTCGCCGTGCATGGGAATCGAACCCGAATTGTGGCTCGCCGAGCGATACAGCCCGGCGACGTTACCGCTCGGCCACCACCTGCCCGAAATTCACTTGAGTTGTTTAATACGCTCGGTGGCGCATAAAATACAACTAAGAGTTTAGAAAAGCCTAAATAAATAAATGAATAAAACTCGATCGATTTGAGTTTTAAATAAAAATATTTGAAAATTTACAAAATCGAAGAGACAATTTTCAACTGTTGAAAATCCAAAGAAAACTTTCTTAAATCGACGAAAATCTTAAAATGTTGGATATTTCATGAATATTTTATAAGTTGATGAAAATATGGTAATATTGGAAAACTAACGAATATCTTAAAAATTAAAAATTGATGATTGAAAAATCGACTAAAAATTTAAATTTTAAATGAACAGTATATTTTGAACATTACACTAAACCAGTGTCTTTATGCGCTAAAATTTCGAGTTGAGAAAAGCCCGAATTTGGATTTGGACGCTGGCGCGTCCAAATATAAATTCTTAGGGCTTTTCTCAACTCGAAATGTTACTTCCTGCTTAGTCTGGGAGTGGAAAACACACGTTCGGAAATTATCAATAGATTTTCATTCATTTATAAAATCTTGACGGCTTTGAAGATTTTCGTCAATATTTTTTTAATTTTTAGAGTTTTCATGAGTTTCCCTCATTATCATTAATCTATCAATAAAATACTTTTTCATAAATTTATAATGTTTACATTAATATTCAAATTATTGTATTTTCATGTTTTTAATCAATTTTTTTCAAAATTAAATTTAATTTGTCAAAGTCAATTGAATGAATTTCTTACATTTTTGTTTATTAATGTTAAAATTTCAATATCTCCAACTTTTTTTGTGAACATTTTATAATTGAGAAATGGACAAAAATTTTATATTTTAAATGAACAGATATTTTGAACATTACACTAAATCAGTGTTTTTATGTGCATGGCGCATGAAGTGAAATTTCGAGTTGAGAAAAGCCTAAATGTCATGAACATTATATGATTGAAAAATCGACTAAAACTTTAAATTTTAAATGAACAGTAATTTTGAACTTAACATTAAATCAGTGCTTTTATGCGCGTGGCGCATGAAGTAAAATTTCGAGTTGAGAAAAGCCCGAATTTGGGTTTGGACGCTGGCGCATGCAAATCCAAATTCTTGGAGCTTTTCTCAACTCGAAATTTTACTTTATGCTTAGTCTGGGAATAGAAGACACACGTTCGGGTATTATCAATAGCTTTTTCAAAGATTTTCTTCCATTAATAAAATCTTGATGGTTTTTAAGATTTTCGTCATTTTTTTTAAATGTTGACAGTTTTTATGAGTTTCCATCATTATCATTAATCTATTTAAAAAAATAACTTTTTCATAATTTTTCAAGGTTTTCGCTAATATTAAAATTCTCAACTGTTGAATGAATTCTTCATTTTTTTTGTTATTAAAATTTCAATATCTCGAACTTTTTTGTGAATACCGTAAGCTTTTGGTCGACTATTAAAACCTTGACTTTTTCAATGAAATTTCAAGATTATCATAATTTTACCATCTCGTCAATTTTTTAAAATGTATACAGTTTTCATGATTTCCATCATTATCATAAATCTATTTTAAAAAAAACTTTTTCATGAATTTTCAAGGTTTTCGCTAATATTTAAATTCTTAAATGTTCATGTTTTTTATCAATTCAATGAATTCCTTAATTTTTTTTTTTGTTAAAATTTCAATATCTCGAACTTTTTTGTGAATACCGTAAGCTTTTGGTCGACTTTTAAAACCTTGACTTTTTCAATGAAATTCCAAGATTATCATAATTTTACCATCTCGTCAATTTTTTAAAATTTAGACAGCTTTCATGATTTCCATCATTATCATTAATCTATTTAAAAAGAAACTTTTTCATGAATTTTCAAGGTTTTCGCTAATATTAAAATTCGTAAATGTTCATGTTTTTAATCAATTCAATGAATTCCTTAATTTTTTTTTTTTTGTTAAAATTTCAATATCTCGATTTTGTTTGTGAATACCGTAAGCTTTTGGTTGATTTTTAAAACCTTGACTTTTTCAATGAAATTCCAAGATTTTCATGATTTTACCATTTTCGCTAATATCTTTAAGTTTTTACAGTTTTCATGATTTCCCTAATTATCATTAGTCTATTAAAAAAATACTTGTTCATAAATTTCCAAGGTTTTTGTTGATATTCAAATTCTTGAATTTTCATGTTTTTAATCAATTTTTTTTTAAATTTATTTCAATTTGTCAATATCGAATGAATTTCTAAAATTTGTATTTATTAATGTTGAAATTTTAATATCTCAAACTTTTTTTGTAAATACCGTAAGTTTTTGGTCGATTTTCAAAACCTCGACGTTTTCAATGAAATTCCAAGATTTTTATAATTTCAAGTGTTTTACAAAATGCTCTTTAATTTTTGAAATTTTTACAATTTTTATGAAATTTTACCAATTTTTCTTTCCTGGTAGTTTCCGTAAAATTTTTAATTAATTTAGAAATGTTAATACGTGAAATTACAAGATTTCCGTTAATTTTTAAAATTGTTTTTGTAAATTATGTAAATTTTAAAAATATCGACAATTCTTTGTAAATTTCTGAATTTTGCTTTCAAAGTTGTGGCGGTTTTTATAAATTTTCTACATTTCCATCACTTTTCAAAATTCTGACGGTTTCCTGAATTTCCTAGATCTCCGTTGATTTTCAAAATATTGAAAATCTGAAAGTTTTACGAAAATCGCGAAGTATCGAATATCTGATGAACATTTAATAAATTGATCAAAATCTCAAAATATTGGAAATCTTACACAAATCTCGAAATATTCAAAATCTGATAAATATTTTATAAATCAGCAAAAATTGAAAACTACGAAAATCTCGAAACATCGAATATCAATTTTATAAATTGATGAAAATTTCCAAATATTGATCTCATGAAATTTGTCTATTGTGTACTATTGTGCACCTGTTCATACCACACACAACACTTTTTCTAAGTGAGTTTTTTTTTTCAATTTTATTCCTAAATATCTATTTTATGATAGTCATAAGCAAACCTATACTGAAGAGAGATAAATCTCGAAACGCGTCTATAGATGGCCTAAGACATTAGTTTTAATCCAACACATTTTCATTTATAATTTCTTGTAATTTCTCTTTTAATTTTTTTATTTTTAAAGAGAATTTGACCTAAATGTTACCTATACTTTGATAGAGCGTTGTAACAAATCAAATAAGATTTTAAATATTTCATTGTATAATTTAATATCCGGAGGTGCATTTGCACAGGAAGTAGTTGTTTCAATGGGTTTCTAAACTCGAAATTTTACTTCATGCGCCTACATGTTAATTAATTTTACAAATGATTTTATGGAATATGTAAAAGTATACCTAAAACAAAAAATCGCTGTATCTCAATATTTATTAAAAATCACAAATTTTAAACAGTTATTATAAATTACGAAAAATATGTAAAAATATACGAAATCAGCGAAAATGTAATTTCCAAAGTGGAATTTAACCTAAATTTAAAAATTGTCTTTGAAAGATCGTTGTTGACTAATGCTTGATGTCTACTTAATTCAGAATGTCTTACCAAATGATCAAACTTTGTAATCATTCATATTAAATTAGTTTATTTTTTTATTGATGGGATTTCGGATTTCATTATTATACAACTAGTATGATCAAAAGGGTAATAGTATATGGATACAAAGAAATGAAACCATTATGATTCTTTTAAATCAGCAGCGAGGGACTTTCAGACTATCACTTGGTATCAAATCTAAAGCGCATTAATTAATATCGTTAATCCAATTTGTCATATAGTGCAGACATGTGTACTTATATTTTTTATTATATAGTTTATGTATTATATTATTTATGAAAAATTGATGTTCCGTAAATAAATAAATAAATTGTCACTTATGAATACGCATGTGCAAAACAAGGGTTGGAGATAACATGAAGACTAATTCTTTTTGAGCTGTATTTATATTCGTACGATGAAATCATAATGGACCGTAATCTATCAAAATACACATCAAGCTAATTATAACACCAAACAAGTTCTATAATACCAACGAAAAAAAAATAGCAGCATATTAATGGAGAATTACCGGAGGCGTTCGTCAAAAAATGAAGTCACGAAATGTAGCCTGGGTAAAAATGCGGGAAGGGCTGTCTTCTGACAGGCGGGGGGTTCGTGCCCCCCTGGGAAATATAAGCGCGCGCGGAGGTGAGAGAAGACTTCACACTGAAATATTAGCTAACTTTTCGTATGGACGAGTTCAGTCATTTATTTTATGTAAATACATATCAAAAGTTTGTCGTTCGTTATTCCATCCCCGCGCCATGCTGTCTGTCTGTTACCGACACCAAGCGCTACGTGCTCAGAGATTCATGGCTCTTGTCTTGTCTCTTTCTCCCCGGCCGAGCTTCCTCTTGGATGTGTTGCGGATTTTCCTTTTTTTCAGATGGGAAGAAAATTTAACCCGTCTGCTCTATTAAAATTTATAGCCGAAATATATAAATGGAAAATGGAAACATGGATTTACGCTATACGAAATAAGATAATGGTTATATATCTGCTGTGGCTATGTATCTTAACAAAATTTACATTTTATTCACAACTGAATATAAATATATTATTTTAGAAATGTTTGGGATTGATAGCTGTTTCGTAAAAATAATAATAGCCAATATGAGGACCTTAACTTAATAGCTTATACAATATAAACTGTATTTAGGTTTTTCAACTCTAACATTTTTTTGAATCATTATTCTAACGTGCCACGTAAACAACTTTGAGCCTGTGTTATTTAAACAAATTGTAGGGTGAGCAAGATTATGATCCATCAACTTACCCCTCCCCCTTTTTTAAAATTTCTTTTCAGTGCTAGGAAAATATTTTTTGTGGTGCAACTTAGTCAACTTCTAGGCTATAAGATAAGTGAGAAAGTTTGTTGAAATTTCAAAAGGTGGGAGCTGGCACCCTAAGTTGTCGCTTCAACAGGGGGTGTATTTAGCTGGTGCAACTTATGAAACTTATTCGTTTCGATAGTGCAAATTTCGTAGAATAGATTCCATACATAAAATATTAAAAAATTTGAATTGAAGGGGCTAGCGTTATTTAAGCCCCACTAAATTTCAAACCGTTGTAACTTTTTCCCCTTACTGGTGCAACTTTTATTTTTTCGGTGCAACTTAGTGCAACTTAAACCATTTATAGTGCTATAGTTTTGATTTCAGAATTTTGAAAGGAAGGGGGGGGGGAATTAATAGACCCGTTAGATAATGCAATGCTTTATCGACTAATAGTATGAAAAATTACATTGGGCATCAGCGACGGATCGCAGCCTAACTTTAGGGTAGCCCACAGCGCCAAGGCACATTTGAGTTTGGGATCGCGCTTTATAAATGCAAGGAATTGCACAACAAAGTCACCTTTCAATAACGGATACATATTACCTTGGGTCTCTGGCTGACCCTGAAGTTGGCTACGAGCCATCGCTGTTTGGGCATATGACTTTCTAAGGTGACGTGGCACTGAATTATGCGTTCATTGAAGTTCGATTAGATGCGCTTGCAGACAGCTGGCTCGATTTGGTTGATAATTCTTGCGATTTCTTCCTTCAATTACGGCATATTTTGTGGATTGTTTGAGCATGACAATCTCTTCACTCGACAAATCCCCACAAAAAAATTACATGAGATTAGATCGCAGGATATCATTGTGCTTGTAAAAGGCTTTTAACACCAAAACACATTCCTAAGTATATGAAACGTGTAGTTTACCAGCTATTCGATGCTACTTAACCTAATGGGCATTAGATGGCGTGTACACTTTCGAAACATATGTACATTTCAATGTACATATGTAGTCATTCACTCCATGGCGAAATAAGAACTAAACAACAGTATAAATGAAAAGACGCGATTAGGCTATAAAATGGCAAAGATAAAAGATAACAAAAATGAAAAAAACAGGACTGCTATCCGTCGTCGTAAAACATGGTGGTATTGTTATATTCGTACCAACTTCCTGAAGACTATATACAATAAGCCACATAGCTGCGGTGGTACTTGGGCAGAAATAACGCTTAGTTCCGTTCCTTGCCACTAACAAAAAGAAATATGTAATTGTGTTATACTTATATTGTCTTTCCAAGAATTGAAAGTAAAGAGGGGTTATATTAAGGACGGTAATAAGGATCGCCAGAATCGAAGATTTTGGAGTGTTAGTAGAGTTCGCTTACGTCACAAATGCGCGCTGAATTTAAATGTGATTACTTCATGGTAAACTTTAGGTAAACATGCATAAGCTGTACATTTACTGACATTCGTTGTTTTTTTTTTAAATATTCAATTTAAAGTTTTAAACGAGTGTTGTCCACTGCCAGACTAAGCATAAAGTAAAATTTCGAGTTTAGAAAAGCCCCGTGAAAATTTGTCGAGGGTCGCGCAGCGACCCGAGACAAATTTTCTGGGCTTTTCTAAACTCGAAATTTTACTTCATACGCCACCATTATAAAACGCAGATTTTATGCAAAGTTCGAATATACATAAATTTCACAATATTTTAGTGTTTTCTACGCGTGGCGTATGAAGTCAAATTTCGAGTTTAGAAAAGCCCAGAAAATGTGTCTCGGGGCTTTTCTTAACTCGAAATTTTACTTCATGCTTAGTCTGGGAGTGGAAAATACTTGTTGAAAGTTTTAAATTGAACTTTTAAAAAACAGGGAATATCTACAAATTTACAGAAAATATGCTGAATTTGAAATACGTATACTTTAAAGAAAAACTCACTGTATAATGTAAATACATATTTAAGAAAGGTGCGAAAAGGGGAAATTAATATTTAAAACATGTTATTAATTTTATTTATTTACAATTTATTAAATTTTCTCTTCTTTGCATTCTATTTTATCTAAGAGATTTTGCTCTTAAGATCATTGTTATTTTTAAAAACGTAATATTAGTAATTTAAATAATTAGTTCTTATAAATAATCTTCGTTTCGAATATGTTTTATAACCCAATCAACGTCAACATACTTTTTTAAATTTAATTACACGTAACACAAACTATTATGTTAATTACACTTAACACGAACACAAAGTCCTATTTTTATAACACTTATTTTAAACACAAAATATTAAAAAATCTCTATGAAAGTACAGCGAAACCGGAAATAGAGGTTATGATAGACTTAAAAACGTAACCAAATACTCTCTCGCACGAACTAAGGCCTGCGGGGAAAGGGTAGGGGAAACATGGAAATATCCAATTCTGTCATACCTTGTAACACATACAGAGAGTTTTATGTAACACCGAATATTTTCATAACGAGAATTTTTCTATAAAGTATCCATATGCATACGTTGCACATTTTTCGATGCTCGGTTTATTAAAAGAAACCAATTTGAAGCTTTAAGCGAGTGTTTTCCACTCCCAGGCTAAGCATGAAGTAAAATTTCGAGTTTAGAAAAGCCTGAAAATTTGGTTTGGTCGCGTAGCGCGAAGCGCGGAGCGGCCAAACCAAATTTTCAGGCTTTTCTAAACTCGAAATTTTACTTCATGCGCCACCGGTACAAAATACTGATTCAATGTCAATGCCAGTGGCGCATGAAGTAAAATTTAGAGTTTAGAAAAGCCTGCAAATTTGGTTTGCCCGCTCCGCGCTTCGCGCTACGCGACCAAACCAAATTTTCAGGCTTTTCTAAACTCGAAATTTTACTTCATGCTTAGCCTGGGAGTGGAAAACACTCGCTTAAAGCTTCAAATTGGATTCTTCTAATAAACCGAGCATCGAAAAATGTGCAACGCATGCATATGGATACCTCAAAGAAAAATTCTCGTTATGAAAATGTTCGGTGTTACATAAATCTCTCTGTATATATTTTAGGCTTTTCTAAACTCGAAATTTTACTTCATGCGCCACCGGTAGAAAACACTGATTCAATGTAAAGTTTAGCGGTGGGTTTTAAACTTCGTAATATGTCAGTGTTTTGTGCCAGTGGCGCATGAAGTAAAATTACGAGTTTAGAAAAGCCTGCAAATTTGGTTTGGCCGCTCCGCGCTTCACGCTACGCGACCAAACCAAATTTTCAGGCTTTTCTAAACTCGAAATTTACTTCATGCTTAGCCTGGGAGTGGAAAACACTCGCTTAAAGCTTCAAATTGAATTCTTTTAATAAACCGAGCGTTGAATAATGTGCAACGTATGCATATGGATACTTCAAAGAAAAATTCTCGTTATGAAAATGTTCGGTGTTACATAAAACTCTCTGTATGTGTTCATATGAGCGACGGCTGGCAGCCTAACTTCAGGGTCGGCCACAGCGCCAAGTAACACAAAATGTGTGGTTGGAGTCGCGCTTTATAAATACAATGAATTGCACAACATAGTCACCTTTGAATAACAGATACATATTATTACCTTGGGTCTCTAGCCTACCCTGAAGTTAGGCTGCGAGCCGCCGCTGGTTTATATGTATTACGCCCATCGACGTACCTTGGGGTTATTTATTGATGAATATTTTACCTCTACAGCATTAGTTGACTGTTCTTGTTTTTGGGCAATGACCGTCCGTAAACAATGTTTACCACCAACATTATCTTGACGTGTCACCTTAGTTCCGCGTGAAAACCATTAGTCTATTAAACCAAAATCTCTTCCTGCAGTAGCATGATAAAATACTATATCAGATGAATTATTGAAGAAATTAAATTCTACATAAATTCACATTTTAATCAATGCATGTAACTTTTAATTCTGCGAAACAATCCCTTAAACTTTTCCACATTAAAATTAAAAAAAAAACGGTATTCCGTACAAAATATGAAATTAAATCCACCCTGTAAAAAGCACGAGTAACGAGTCTAATTGTAATTTTGTAATTAAGTAACATTGTGTGGGTACCTATGTGTGTTCACATCTGGGCTGTAAAAAAAATGGCGAAGAGGACGGTATCAAAGATGGCCGTTGTCGGCAATAAAGAGCCTCCGCTCTGTGTTTATGTTCCGCATAACTGTATTATGACATTAGATTCGCGCCGCCACTGCCCAAGTTAATATAGCGGATAATAGAGATACGGGATTTCTCTCTCTGTCCCTCTCGAAAGACGGGGACCGACCCCTCGTTTATTTAATACCCTTACGAATTCCGCGTTAGAGGATAAATCCGGTGGGATGCCGCGTGGAAATTTTACTCGAATCACATTTGTACACAAACGGGTTTGTTTGTTTCTATTTTTTTTATATGATTTACAAAAACTTCACTGGACAACCAAACCAAATTTTCAGGCTGTTCTAAACTCAAAATTTTGCTTCATGCGCCACGCGTATAAAACATCGATTTAAATTGAATTTCAAATTATACTGCTTAAACTGTTAACGATGGAGGTTTCTACTTCGTTATACATCATAATTTACAATTGAAACACGATTTTAACTTTGTTTGTATAACTGAGACTTTATTATATAATGGTTTGTAAATTAAATTCACTTGGTTTTGTTTCACTTATATGTATTTTATTTTCTACTAGTTTCAGCTTACTGTCATTATCAAGAATGATGTACAAAATTTTGTACATCATTCTTGATAATGGCATTAAGCCGAAACTAGTAGAAAATAAAATACATATAAGTGAAACAAAACCAAGTGAATATAATTTACAAACCATTATATTTTAAAATGTTTTACCAAGTGATTAATGAGAAAAAAGTGTCCGAGACTTTATTAAGTGACTATAGTATCAACAACTTTAACGTGTCATTTTCAAACTCAAACTTTGAGTTTTAAAACGACAAGTTAAGGTTGTCGAAACTATAGTCACTTAATAAAGTCTCAGTTATACAAACAACGTTAAAATCGTGTTTGAATTGTATACTGCTTAAGTTTGATCTCATTTTAATAAATATTACAATTCTTAATTTCATGTAACCAATTCCGCTTTCGAATTTTTCTGTTGTTTATAATTACATATCCCAAAACAAATTTCTGGAACTTTGAAAGCGCAAGATTCAATTAGACAAAATAAATTGTTGTGCATCAATTCAACTTGCAGGAAAGTACATTTTTATATCAAAGCGCTGGAGCTGGCTTTTAAAGGAAGCTATATGTGGTGCATTGACGTTTATGACGATAAAACACGGGCATGAGGTGTGTAAATGGTCGAAATAACATACCGAAATAGCCCATTTTGAGGTTACATTCAGACAGACGAACGACCAACAAAACAACAAATGACAAGCAAGCAATCTAGGACATATTTGCTCAATGCTTTTAAGACACGCATCGACGGACAGAAGACGCTTGAGTCGACCGCAACTTTTGTAACCATGTTAATGACTGGTATAAAGATTTTTTTAAGACAAACCATCAATTTAATGCTGCTGGCGAACTGACAGAAAACAACTACCTCACAACACTGAAGACCGGAAAAAATGCCTCCCCAGGACATGACAATATTCGACGACATATGGTTAAAGTCTCACCCCTCGAAATCCATCAATATATCCTAAAAGTCCTAAACATTTGCTACCATTCCTGCTACTTCCCACCCGAATAAAAAACGGGCATTATCACATGTATTCATAAACGAGGCCAAGACCACTCCCTTGTCTCCAGTTTCCAACCAATCCCTCTTCTTTCTGTTATTGGAAAACTGTAAGAGTCCCTTCTCAAACAAATATCCTGAGTCACATATCCCACTTGATTCCAAACTACCAATTCGGATTCCTTTCTCATAGATCAAGCACACTCCCTCTCAATATCCTTACCTCAAACATTCAAACAATACACCTTGAAGGTCGATCATCTATCGCTTTTTTTATAGAAATACAAAAAGCATTCGATTTCGTGTGGCACAGAGGTGTGTTGTTTAAATGTCACTTCTGAAATTTACCTACCCATTTATTCTCAAAAACTTCCTAGAAAACACATCCCTAAAAGTCAAAATTCTTAATACATCAAAAATCTTTAATCCCGAACAGGGTGTTCCACAAGGATTACCACTATCTCCTATCCTATATAACCTATATTGCATCGACCTATATAACCACGACTCCATGTATTTCAATCCAGAATTCTATGTTTTACCATATGCTGATGACACAGCCCTAATAACGCACGCACCCACCTTACCAAAAGCACTACAAACATTACAGCAACTTAAAGACACCCTCGAGTTGTGGTTCGCTAAATGGAGAATAAAAATTAATCCAAACAAATCCCAACTTCTAATTCCATACCACCGCCAAAACAATTCTATTAATATTTTTATCAAACAAAATCTTATTTCACCAAGATCCAATATAAAATACCTTGACAATAAACTAAATTTCAAAAAACACTCCTCCATATTAAAAAGCAAAATTACTGTTCGAGTTAACATTTCCGTTGTCTAATATATCGAAATTTAGGTATTTCAAGAGAAAAATCCCTTACCAAAATTCGAAATCTACTTACCTCCGTTATAATCCATTGAATATCCTTCTTTATAACCTAACCAAAGTTACTCCCATCATTGAACGCATCCTTTATCTATCTCAATATATTATGTAATGTATTAATTAACAAGTGCTTTTTGAAAATTAATTGTTATCTTCATTATGGTTTATAATTATTCATATTCCTCCAGAGCAAACATATACAGGGAGTTTTTCTTCTAAGTAAACGTATTCCAAATTCAGCCAAATTTCTGAAAATCTTTAGATATTTCTTGTTTTTTTTTAGTTTAATTTGAAGCTTTCAACGAGGGTTTTCCACTCCCAGACTAAGCATGAAGTAAAATTTCGAGTTTAGAAAAGCCCCGTGAAAATTTGTCTCGGGTCGCGCAGCGACCTGAGACAAATTTTCTGGGCTTTTCTAAAATCGAAATTTTACTTCATGCGCCACGCGTATAAAACACTAAAATATTGTAAAATTTATGTATAATCGAACTTAACTTGAAAACTGTTTTATACGCGTGGCGCATGAAGTAGAATTTCGAGTTTAGAAAAGCCCAGCAAATTTTCTGCTCGGTTCGCTGCGCGACCCTCGACAAATTTTCACGGGACTTTTCTAAACTCGAAATTTTACTTTATGCTTAGTCTGGGGGTGGAAAATACTCGTTTAAAGCTTCAAATTGAAATTGTTAAAAAAAACAACGGATGTCGGAAAATTTACAGCTTATGCATATGTTTACCTTAAAGAAAACTGCTCCAATGCGTTTTTTTTTTTATCTGGGTAAACAGGGATTTATATACCAAAATAAAATATTCCGAAAACTTACAGCAAATTCAGCTTATTTTCTTTAAATCTTTAGATATTCGTTGTTTTTTTTAAAGGGTTCTATTCGAAACTCTAAACGAGTGTTTTCCACTCCCAGACTAAGCATGAAGTAAAATTTCGAGTTTAGAAAAGCCCCGTGAAAATTTATCGAGGGTCGCTGCGCGACCCTCGACAAATTTTCTGGGCTTTTCTAAACTCGAAATTTTACTTCATGCGCCACGCGTATAAAACACTAAAATATTGTGAAATTTATGTATATTCAAACTTAATTTGAAAACTGTTTTATAAGCGTGGCGCATGAAGTAAAATTTCGAGTTTAGAAAAGCCCAGAAAATTTGTCTCGGGTCGCTGCGCGACCCTCGACAAATTTTCACGGGGCTATTCTAAACTCGAAATTTTACTTCATGCTTAGTCTGGGAGTGGAAAGCCCTTGTTTAAAGCTTCAAATTGAACTCTTTTAAAAAGGAACGAATGTCGGAAATGTCTTCTGTCGCAGCAACCATATCCATGGAGGTACTGCAATATACTGCAATATACGCAAAAAAGATATATTTGCTAAATGCAAACAATTGCCAGTCCAATCAACTGAGATCCATTTTGAATCATCAGTAACAATATTTAAGTATGACAACATTAATGATATATGCATTTCCTACTTGCCTGCAGCGTGCACGTGTAATACCAATTTTTAAGTCTGGTGATATTAATAGTAGCAACAACTATCGTCCAATATCACTCCTACCCACCATATCTAAAGTCATAGAACGAGTTATGTTTGACCAAGTGGTTGACTTTCTGGAGACTCAAAAGCTACTGGCAGTGGAGCAGTTTGGTTTTCGCCGGGGAAGATCTACGGGCGACGCAGTTAGTGCTTTTACTCAAGCTATCAATGACGGATTCGAATCCGGTAACTATACATCTGCGACGTTCTTAGACCTTTCTAAGGCATTTGACTGCGTCTCTCATGAGCTTCTTCTGCGAAAACTGTACTGCTATAATCTGCACCCAAACAGCTGTCGCCTCATTAGTTCTTATTTGGCTAGAAGGTCTCAACGAGTATTTCATAATGGCGAGCTATCTGAAGCAGTATGGTTAGACTGTGGTGTGCCGCAGGGCTCCATATTAGGGCCTTTGCTTTTTATACTTTATATAAATGACCTACCGCCACAAAGTACTGACAGTTTAACCGTTCTATTTGCAGATGATACGACTCTCTTCAGCACTGCTACCCAGCTTAATGATGCCAATGGAATTAATGAGGATGCTGTGAAGGGTGCTGTGGATTGGTTTGCAGCAAACAAACTAACTGTCAATCCCAATAAGTCGACCAATGTCATATTTTCTCTAAAAACAGATATTGTTCCCAGCGACGCTAAATTTCTGGGCATTCACCTTGACTCGAGATTGACATGGCATAAACATGAATGCGAAACTTCGAAAAAAATCTGCAGGTCCATTTACCTCCTCAGGATGCTCAAAAACTCGCTGCCACTAACAGCTCTTTTGGCGGCCTACTACTCGTATTGTGAATCACACTTAACCTATGGCATTCTCTCTTGGGGTCATTCAAGCTGCCTTAAAAGACTGCTTTGCAACGTAGGGCAATTCGTATACTAGCGTCCATTGATTATAGAGCCGATTGTCGGCCTGCGTTCATCCATCTATGTATAATACATCTTCCTTGACTTTTTGCATTGAAATGTCTTACGCATGTACATAAGAATCTGAATTCATACAATAAACATTGTGAGGGTCATCACCATAACACAAGAACTAATAGGCTAATTAAGCTGGACTGTCAGAGACTTGCTAAGACCCAAAATGGTATTAACTTCATAGGTCCCAAGCTCTACAATAGCTTACCAGATAATATTAAATGTTTACCACTTTCAACGTTTATACACTCTTTGAAAACATACTTTGCTAAGAAAGCTCATTACAGCATCAATGATTGCCTTACCGATGGTTTTGCTGGACTACGCCTTATACCACAAAATTAATTTACTTTTCATTACTAAATTATATTTACTTTTAATGCTTTTATCCTTAGACTTTATCTATTTTAATGTGTTAGTTTAATTTATACTTATATTTTAACTGTAAACTGTAACTTCTTTTAGAAATGATTTTCCAACGATACAGTAAGCTTACCTATGATTTCAAATAACTTAGTCATTTTATTTTTTGTTCACCTTATTTTTTACGTTTATATTTAACCTAATTGCTTTTATCTTTAGACTTGTCTATTTTAATGTGTTTTTACTTATTACATATATTTTAACTGTAACCTGTAACGTCTTTTAAAAGTTATTTTTTCAACTATATAGTAAGCTTGCCTGTGATATCTAAGGGCCTAGTCATTTTTCACCTTGTGTTATATACTTTAGTATACTGCTATAATTATATAATCATTATTTAAACATATATTTGTAATTTTTTGTTCTATGTATGGAAATTATCATCATACTTTCTACTTCAGTGTACGAGTGTACCCAATCTATAGCTTCAACTGTATTATAAAATTTAGCACACTTTTACAAACTTGTATTACATCATTGTATTTATTTTTGACTTATGTAAACGAACCGTAATTGCATGAATAAATTGTATTCTATTCTATTCTATTCTATTCTATTCTATTCTATTCTATTCTATTCTATTCTATTCTATTCTATTCTATTCTATTCTATTCTATTCTATTCTATTCTATTCTATTCTATTCTATTCTATTCTATTCTATTCTATTCTATTCTATTCTATTCTATTCTATTCTATTCTATTCTATTCTATTCATAATAAGTATATACAGATCTCCAAATGGGGATTTTGAAATTTTTGTTGAGGAATTTATTAAACTATTAAGTAATGTCTCGATTGAACATTCCTTAATATTTGTCAGTGGTGATCTGAATATCAATAATCGGGAAAACACGTATGAATCAAACACATTACGCAATATTCTTACAACATTTAATCTCTATTCTTACAATTTAAGCAGAAAGCCTACCCGAATATATATACACGATCCTGGCATTACTGAAAGTGAAATAGATTATATTCTAACAACAGGTAAAGATAATTCAACATTTTCTGTAATTGAACCTAATATTTCAGATCATACTGCCCAAATTTTAACATGTAAAAATTCTGTAAATACTGAGTTTGAAAAGCCAATTGATAGATATATTAAACGTAGATTTTTTAATGAGGTAAATATATTGAAATTTAAACAACAATATTGCGAGACTGTACCATTTATTTTTAATAAAGATTACACCAATATTGATGATATGTATGAAGAATTCTGGACACATTTTTTAAAATGCTTTGAAGAATGTATACCGGCTAAAAATACTCGAGTACAAAACAAGACAAGGGATGTGCGATGTCCATGGTACACGAATGAACTAAGAACCAAAGCAAATAGATTAAAAAAGAAAAACTGGTTAAGTAAAAATTGTAATTCAATTTGAACCAGCAAGAATATAAAACTTTTAAAAAAAATTATCGAAAGGAAATTTCCAATACAAAAAAACAATATTATTCTAAGTTAATATCAACTTCTTCAAATATCCCAAAGATGGCATGGAATGTTGTCAAATTACAGACAAACAACACAAACAAAAAATTAATGGCACTAAATAAAATTATAGTCGACCATCTTGAAATTACAAATACTAAAGAAATTACGAACGCATTTGCAAAACATTTCACATCCAATGTTATAGAGATGAAAAATAATCATTTTAAAGGCAGCATATCAGCGAAATGCACAACAGATTCAATAAATTCACAATCAATGTTTTTTTAACCTGTCTGTGTGTATGAAGTCGTCCAAATTATACATGATCTTAAAAATTAACACTCTACCGGTCACGACGAAGTACCGATCACTTTTATCAAAATATGCAGTAATGAAATAGCACCAACCCTTACAGAAATTATTAACAAATCAATATCACTAGGTCAATTTCCTAATCATCTGAAATTGTCTACTATAACACCTATACTAAAAAAAGGATATGCGCGTAATCTTGAAAATTACAGACCTATTTCGCTACTATGTACATTCTCAAAAATCATTGAAAAAGTTGTATGCAAAAAAATCATGACTTTCATGGACAAAACAAACAGAATTAGCAATGAACAACACGGTTTCCGACGAAACAAATCAACAGAAACAGCAACAATTGATTTTGTTCAACATATTTACTCTATGATTGATAAAAGACATAAAGTGATTGGTGCTTTCTTCGATCTATCACGAGCATTCGATAGTCTAGACCATTGGTCTCCAAACTACGGCCCGCGGGCCAAATCCGGCCCGCGACTTGCATGAATCTGGCCCGCGATTGTTTGTAATTTTTTTTGTAAATGTCATATTTTGAAATATTGTAACAATTGTTCCTTAAATTTTTCATAATTTTATAAAATTAATCGGATCTTGACCGACTTTATTATGTAGAATTGTATATGTGGCCCGCGAAGAAGATAGTTTGAAGACCCAGGGTCTAGATAATAATTTTATATTGGAAACGCTAAATACATTAGGGATTAGAGGACCCTTAAATAATTGGTTCAAATCGTACCTCGAGAACAGAGAAGTTGTTGTAAAGATAAGTGACACAATGTCAGACCATTGGGGTGTATCCCTAGGTGTGTCGCAAGGAAGCGTGGCGGGTCCGTTATTATTTATTTTGTTCATCAACGATTTACCTAAACATATTAAAAATTCACATGTTTGTATGTTTGCCGATGACACATCTATCATAGTGAATGGACCAGACGCAAACTCCTGCAATAATAAATTAAATGAAATATTAAGCCAATTTAATTTATGGTGTGTTAACAATAACTTAATAATTACCTACTCAAAAACTGCCTGTATAGAATTTTATAACACACATATAAAACCATCAGAATATGCAATCAACTTAAATAACAATACCTTGTCAATTAGCGAAGTGACCTCATTTTTGGGATTAAAAGTTGACAAAAATTTATCGTGGAAATCTCATATCGATAGTCTTCTGAGTAAACTTAACAAATCTTACTTTGCACTATGTAGGTTAAAACATATTTTAGATATAGATAGCTTAATCTCCGTTTACTATGGACTAGTGTACTCCCGTCTTAGCTACGGAATTGTCGTATGGGGACAGTCTTCAGTTGCCATGAAGGCTTTCATAGCCCAGAAGAGAGCATTGCGATTAATTTTCAATGTAAAATATGGCAATACATGCAGGCCCATATTTAAACAATATAATATAATGACAACTCCAGCAATATACATTTACAAAGTGGAGAAAGAACATACATTCACTCGTATTACTGAAATACACAGTTATAACACTCGGTATTCCTCAAATATCCATGTAAAGAAATGCCAACTTGAAATTTACAAGAAATCTCCGATATACGCAGGAATTCAATTATATAATAAACTTCCTGAATATTTAAGAAAATTAAGTCTAAATAAATTCAAAAATAATCTAAAGAAAATGCTACTTCTGAATGTACCCTACTCAGTAGAAGAATTTACCATGTCATTCATTGTGAATGTCTATGTATGCATGTATTTACCGTTATATGACTAAATGCTCACAAATTATGTAAATTATGTATGTTTATTTATACTTGACGAATGTATCTATACTATGTATGGCAAAAGCATAATAAAGGTATTCTATTCTATTCTATTCTATTCTAATTTACAGCTTATGCATGTTTACCTAAAAAAAAATTCACTGTACGTTGCTTGTATAGCATTTTGCCCAGGAAATTGAGGATACCATATTCATGTTTTATATTTTTGTGGCAAAACCGTACAAGATAACAAAAAATCTACACAAATTACCTAATTTCTCAAGATATAGCAAAGATAAAAAAATCTAGATGTAACAATTCGATGACTTTGTATAATCCAACATCAGTAAATACCTGCTAGCGATGGAAATATCATTTTTGTACTTTTGCGCTGGGTAAATATGGAAAGGGAGAGGGTGGATGTGCATGTAATGGTGATCCTAATTGGAGCGGCCATTCACAACAAACACGTGTCTGATTTAACGAAACTCGCCGTGTCCATTTGTATCCGAGAAATGGCAATAATAGCATTACACGTTCCGCTTTTAGTGTATAACAAGCTTACCTTTTGTTATGACAATACGGCCTCTCTATTATAGATAGCAGTGAGTAGCAGCGAGTGCACTTTCCACTTCCCCAGCTTTTATCCGCCTCTAATAGTGCGCACTATTTGCTATTTTAGCCTGAGCACACACATCGACTACAAAACAAGTTGCGGTAGGATTAAGACACTTTTCTCTCTTTTAAAATGTTACTGATTTTATTTTATTTAATTAAAAATATATACAGGGATTTTTTCTTTTAAGTATACATACCCCAATATATACGCTATATATTTTCAGGCAGGCGTTGATTTCACAAATTCGTTCAATTTATAGCAGCGGCGGCTCGCAGCCTAACTTCAGGGTAAACCACAGCACCAAGGCACAAAAAATTTGAGGTTGGGGTCGCGCTTCATAAAAACAAGGAATTGTATAACAAAGTCACCTTTCAATAACGGATACATATTACCTTGGGTCTCTGGCCTACCCTGAAGTTAGAGACTGCGAGCCGCCGCTGATTTATAGCTTCTAACGAGTTTTTCCACTTCTGGATTAAGCTTCATTTTTATGTTAGCCGTAAGTGTGTTTGTGTTTGATGTTCTTTTGAATAATTTCCTTTGCGTCAAGTTCTTTCACTTTAACAGCCACAAATGAATAGAAAAAAAGTCTTATTTTAAACCAAAAACTAAAGCTAAATATACAACAATGCCAAGAATTCATTGTAACAGTCATGGGCGCCCGCACATACAGACAAGGGGGGGTGTATAAATTATAGGTATTATTATTCGTATTGTTATATTTTTTGTGCATTTAGAAGATTTTAGTTCAATAATTTTTTATGAATTTCCAAAATGTTTATTTATTTATTTATTTATTTATTTATTTATTTATTTATTTATTTATTTATTTATTTATTTATTTATTTATTTATTTATTTATTTATTTATTTATTTATTTATTTATTTATTTATTTTTTTATTTATTTATTTATTTATTTATTTATTTATTTATTTATTCACGGGTTAGCCCATTTTTACATTAACTATACAAAAAAATTAATAATGTGAACAGGAATAAAATAAATTTCATAAGTGAAAAGAAATATAACCTAAATGTATAGTGCATAATGTATCAATATAAAATAAAACCAAAAACACCAAAAAATAATAGCATAGAACGACTTACTATCCTAAAACAAAACAAAAACAAAAACATGCTAAAAACAATAATAACTACAGATGCCATTCACATACTTTCAAAAAATATACAAAAAATCAGTTACATTCAAACTTAATAGGAAACTTCTAAAACGTAAATAATTAAATGAAAAAATTGGGAATGATGCCGTAGAATTTAGTTTATTACCCAATCGCATAATCCTGCCAATGGGGTTATTTTGGCCATAGTTCGTTCTAGAAAACTTAGATCTAAATATAAACTTAACAACGGGTCACTCGACGCACTCACTATTGCACAATCTCTATGGCCAAACACTAATTCCAAGTACACATCGCGATTGTTTGGGTATTTGTTCAGTTGTTGAATATTCAAAAAGGAAGCAGTTTCAATTAACAGTTGAGCATTTTCATTTGCATTAAAATTAGCATCTTCTTCCAGATTGTCCAAACCCCAACGAATATCCGGCAAATTGTAGTCACCACAGACCAATATCTTGGGTAAGTTGTTATGTTCACTTATTTCTTCTAATGTTTCGCAATGGGCGGAGTAACATTCAACAGAACTATTAGGCGGGATATACACTCCCCCTATGATGTATGTATTCTTGTTTAAGGTAAATTTTACCATTAATGTTAGTTAATCTTTAACGCATTTCGTACCTTTTTCAAGATTTCCTTTAGTTTCTAAAATTCCTGAATTGTTTGGATTTTCGTTAATTCTAAAAATGTTGATACATTTCGTCAATTTTCTAGTTTTTGTGAATTTTCCCAAAATATAAATGGAAAATTCACAAAAACTAGAAAATTGACGAAATGTATCAACGTTTTTAGAATTAACGAAAATCCAAACAATTCAGGAATTTTAGAAACTAAAATAAATTTAATTTTTAAAATGTTAAAGCGTTTCATGAAATTCTAAGATTTTTGTTAATTTTCAAGTTTCCGATGGTTTCCGTGAATTTTGTATTTTTTTTAAATGACGCTATTCATGCGTTTTCAAGATTTTCGTCAGATTTTAAAACGTTAGCGATTTTCGTTAATTTCATAAACTTTTGTTGATTTTCATGAATTTGCACGATTTTAGTTCATTTTCAAAACCTCATTTTTCGTGAAATTCCAACGTTTTAGTCAATTTAAAAAATCTAAACGCTTTTCGTAAAACTTGAACAATATCACATGCTATGAGTTGCTAGGGGAAGGAAACGTTCTTCGGATTACCCATGTGACCCGAAGGACCATTCGTCGGCTTCTTTTGCGAAGTACAGATATCACAGGAACAAACGTACATTTTGACATCTTGATCTAATTTAGGCCAATAATATAATTCTTTAACGCGCTGGAGTGTCTTGTAGATTCCGAAGTGTCCTGATGTTGTAGCGTCACGATTTTAGTACGTCAATTCGAAGAGATTTTGGTATGACTAATTTTCGCTCTGTGAAATTTGTAGAGGGCTTGTCAATAGTACAATAGTACTTGTACAGTTTATCCTCTAATACCATCCAATCAGCGAAATCTTGTGGATTTTCCCGTACTCCTTGCAACATCTTCTCGTACCAATCATCGTTTAGTCAAGCGTCTTGTTAAATGTTCAAAAAAGAAAGTTCAATTGGTGTCCTTGACAATGCATCAAGGATTTCATTAATTAAACCTTTCCGGTGCACAATTTCCACATCATATTGCTGAAATAACCTCCCATCGTGACAAACGACCAACAGGATCCTTTAATCTTTGAAGCCAACACAATGAATGGTGATCAGCGATGACCTTGAACTTCACACCTTCAACATACGGTCGAAACCTTTGTAATTCAAATAATACCACTAAACATTCTCTTTCCGTAACGCTTAATTTTCGTTCTGCATCTGTTAAGGTGCGATTAGCATACACTACAGGAAGCTCTTGGCCAAAATCGTCTTCCTGAATAACCTAACCATATATCAGATGCATCGCATTGAATACAGAATAGTTTATCAAAATTTGGATTACAAAGGATAGGAGCTGATATCTGTGCATTCTTTATGGCGTGGAATGAGAAGTCTGCTTTTGAAGGTAATAGACTGGTGTTTCTTTTTGCCTTTAATGAGAGAACTAATGGGAGCCGTTAACGAGAAAAAGTGCGGAATGAAGCGACGGTGCCAAGAGCACAAACCAATAAACCGTTTCACCTGAGTTGCCGTTTCAGGTTGAGGATATTCTACCATGGCCGCAGCCTTTTCCGGATTTGTTCTATGCCCGAGCCGATAGACAATGACACCCAAATAATTTAGAGAAGGACGACAGAAATAGCACTTTTCAGAATTGATAGTAAGATTAGCCTCCTTTAGCCTAGAAAATACGCCATAAAGAATCTCAAGGTGTTTTTCGAAAGTAGGGGTAGCAATGATTACAACATCCGAATAAACAAAACAATATGGATCTAAAGTTGGACCTAGAACACGAATTATCAAACGCTGCTGAGTTTGAGGAGTATTGTTTAATCCAAATGGATTTACATCAAATTTATACAATTCTTTTCCTTTTCCAGCAAATGCAGTATTTTCTTTTGAACTTTCCTCTAATGGCATTTGCCAAAATGCTGACTTAAGATCAATACTCGTTAAGTATTGGGCACCGTTTAATTTATTAAGAATAATATCAATCTCTTTTTGTAATTGAATTAAGTTTCCTGCCGTCAAAACAAAAACGCAGATTTCCGTTGAACTTCTTAACATAAAGAATCGGCGAGCACCAGGAGCTCGAAAATTTCTGAAAAACACCCAATGATTCCATTTCTTCTATCTCTTTATATAAGTGCTCCAGCATACATAGAGTTCTATGTAACACCGAACATTTGCATCCAATACAATTTGACACCTTTAATTTTTGAGTTGTGTAGCCAATCAATCGAAATTAATGCCTCAACTTGTACATACAGGGAGTTTTTCTTTCAAGTATACATGTCCCAATTACAGCGTATATACCGTAAATCTTTAGATACTTGTTGTTTTTTAACAGAGTTCAATTTAAAACTTGAAATGAGGGTGTTCCACTCCCAGACTAAGCATGAAGTAAAATTTCGAGTTTTGAAAAGCCTGAAAATTTGGTTTGGTCGCGTAGCGCGAAGCGCGGAGCGGCCAAACCAAATTATCAGGCTTTTCTAAACTCGAAATTTTACTTCATGCGCCACCAGTACAAAACACTGACATACTATGAAGTTTAAAACACACCGCTAAACTTAACATTGCATCAGTGTTTTGTATCGGTGGCGCATGAAGTAAAATTTCGAGTTTAGAAAAGCCTGAAAATTTGGTTTGGCCGCTCCGCGCTTCGCGCTACGCGACCAAACCAAATTTTCAGGCTTTTCTAAACTCAAAATTTTACTTCATGCTTAGCCTGGGAATGGAAAGCACTTGTTTAAAGCTTCAAATCTTTTAATAAACCGAGCGTCGGTGCATGCACAACGTATCCTTGTGTATACTTAAATAATTCTCGTTATGAAAATGTTCGGTGTTACATAAAACTCTCTGTATATGGTAACAACGGATACTGCCTTTGTTTAAAAAGACGACAATCGCCTGTATCAATAATGTGAGAAGCTTTATTCGTTCGACCTAATATCTTTTCGGATTGCCAGGACAAATCTTTAAATCTAGTAATAGTCTCATTTAAATGGTCTCGTTGAGAATGGGATAAATAACTTCGTGCTTTTACCATTGGCTCGGTTAACTCATTCGCCATAAGTTCCTTTGCAAACTTAACCCCCCTACTGAACAAAAAACAAACAAATAACATTACATCAACATTGTAGAAACATTAAACGTTGTTTTTATATTGATGAAACATTACTTTAATGTGGTTGCTCAGTGTCATTATTGTTTTTTATGTGATTATTTTTAACGTATTGAACTTATTTCTTAATTGCTTTTTTCTAAGAAGATCTATAGAATAGACAAACATTTTGATCATTATTTAACAACTCTTTCTGTAGTTTAAAATTTATGTTGTCGTAATTTTGATGATTGATTTCGATAATTAATTAAGATAATTAATAATCTTGCTAAATATACATAACTGAGTATAATTGAAATTGCCAATTCTTGGTTGCAGAATACTTCAAACATTAAAAGTGCGATTCTTTTCGCAATCTAAAACAAGTTAGTCTTACAAAGACTATATCAAACACTTATTGAAACAACTACTTCCCGGGCTAATACCCCGACGGACATTGAATTATACAACAAGTGTTTGCTGTTACATACAGTAACCTACTGTAAATGTAACAATTTGGGTCAAACTATTCAGGCTATCTATAGACGCGTTTCGAGATTTATCTCTCATCAGTATAGCTTTGCCATTTCCAACAAGTTAGTCTTACAAAGAGTTGTTTCAATGAGTGTTTGATATAGTCTTTGTAAGACTAACTTGTTGTAGATTGCGAAAAGAATCGCACTTTTAATGTTTGAAGTACTCTGCAACCAAGAATTGGCAACTTCAATTATACTTATGTTTGAACGGTAACGTGACCGCCAGACTAAGGTATCAAATTGTTTAAAGGAAATGGCAAAACTATACTTTTTTTTATTATTTGCAAAACACTTAGTTGTATTTTACTATAATTACAATCTGATCACAAATGGATCAATGAGTAATATTTAGCTAACTTAATTTACTAAAGGTTTAATACTAAGGGTTTACTCATTAGTATCCCTTAGATTTTAATAACTTAATTACACTAATTAATGTGTACACTAGCACTATGCTCTACTTTTGCACTAACTATACTAAAACTATACTGATGAGAAATCAATCTCGAAACGCGTCTATAGATGGCCTGAATAGTTTGACCCAAATTGTTACATTTACAGTAGGTTACTGTATGTAACAGCAAACACTTGTTGTATAATTCAATGTACGGCGGGGTATTAGCCCGGGAAGTAGTTGTTTCAATGAGTGTTTGATATAGTCTTTGTAAGGCTAACTTGTTGTAGATTGCGAAAAGAATCGCACTTTTAATGTTTGATACATAACTGATTTAAAATGCCAGATTGTGTTTACTGGTGAGTTAATCAAATGCAAAGTGGAACATTTTAAAGAATATGCAAATCGATAAGAATATTGTAAGAAGCCAGTGATTATTTTTTAACGAATGTTTTCTACTCCCAGACTAAACATGAAGTAAAATTTCGAGTTGAGAAAAGCCCAAAGAATTCGGGCTTTTCTCAACTCGAAATTTTACTTTATGCGCTACGCGCATAAAAACACTGATTAATTGATAAGTTGAAAATATATAAAACATTTTTTGATTACAGATTATCACTTTTTCACATACTTCAAAATGTAAAATTTTAATATTTCTTCTCATTCCATCGCGTTTTGACATATTTTTAACATTTTCCTAAATTTAAAAATGTCATCGTTTATGTTTAATTCATTTCTCACCTAAGCCGTGGTGAAATATTTTTTATTGTAATTCTGGATATTCAATTAAAACACTTGGTTTCTTTCAATCTATTTCATCGTTTTTCGACAATTTTCGATTTATTACCTTGACATTATATCACTTTTCCATAGTTTGCGCACTACTGAAAAAGAGTATGTAATTCTAGATAAAGACAATAATCACTATTATTATTATTATTATTAAAAATGTTTGAAGAACCTGCTATGCAGAACATATTTTCATTAGATCTGTGTTCAAAACAAGTCGAGTCTAATTTGGAAATCATTCATAGCCATCTCTTTAAGTCAGTTTCGTTAATGATTATTCAAATAAATATTTACGTAATAGAAAACAAACGTAACGTTTACCCGTCTAAGTAATTATTTAAATTAATTAGCATCGTCATTTAAATGATAATGCGCGTCGTCGGCCCTCTTCTGGTAACTGAAAAGATAATCTAGTTTTACAACTCTTTCAACCGTCAGTAATGCGAATTAACACGTTTAAAGGACCTTTTAACTTTAGTAATCTAGAAATGTACACTAATTTACATTTAAACTGGTCGGCGGTAATGGGCCCCACACACAACCGGCCCTTTCACTCGCTCCCATTGTTGGCACCGGAATGGAAATGTCTTTTCTCTTAAGAGCACTCGCGGTGCAGGACATCGTCATAAGCAGGGGCAATTGCGCCCCGGATTCCTAGGGAATAGTGAACGCTGGAGCATTTTGCCAGGGATGTGCTTTTTTGCGTGCGAGGAGAAAGAAAAATGGGTTATGAACAAAACGACAAATAGAGTTGGAATTTTTATTTTTACAATGATTTCAAAAACTATGTAAGATTATGTAAGACCAACCACAGTAAAAAAGTATTTTATTCTTTATTTATTTTAAAAAAATGAGACTTAAAAAGAAATGTTTCAGTAATAAAATTAATTTTCACTGCACCTTTTCAACTTCAAATTAAGAACAAACAACTTTAAATTGAGATCAAACAACTTCAAATTGGAAACAAACAATTTCAAATTAAGAACAAACAATTGCGAATCAGGAACAAGCAATTTCAAAATGAGAACTAGCAATTTCATAATGAGAATAAACAATTTCAAATTTTATTCTTTATTTATTTAAAAAAAAAATGAGACTTAAAAAGAAATGTTTCAGTAATAAAATTAATTTTCACTACACCTTTTCAACTTCAAATTGAGAACAAACAACTTTAAATTGAGAACAAACAACTTCAAATTGGAAACAAACTATTTCAAATTAAGAACAAACAATTGCGAATCAGGAACAAGCAATTTTAAAATAAGAACTAGCAATTTCATAATGAGAATAAACAATTTCAAATTGGAAAAAATAGCAAATGCACTGCAATGTAGAATCCACAATGCACAAATTTGCATTTTAATATTGTCCGCTTGAGTTTTTTTTTATATATGGCATTTTTTAATAGGATGGAATAGGGCAAATAAAACTTAAGTAGAAAATTACTGTCAAAATATTTGCTTTTTTCATTTTTTAATGTTTTACGGCTAAATCAATTTGAAATTTTTTATTCCCATTTTGAAATTGTTAGTTCTTAATTTCAAACTGTTTGTTCCCAAATTGAAGTTGTTTGTTCCCAATTGGAAATTGTTTGTTCCCAATTTGAGATTATTTGTTCCCAATTTGAAGTTGTTTGTTCTCAATTTGAAGTTGAAAAAGTATAGTAAGTAACATATTTTTTAAGTTTAAGATAGACTAAATTACTGTTGCACAAGTTTTAAACTTTAATTTATCTCTGAATGGAAGGAGGAACGACCTGATTAAGTTGCAAAATCAAACTGGTTTAATTTTCTTGTATGTCTTAATCCGAATATACAGGGTGACCGACTGGAATCGGATGTTTTTTAAATGGTCAGAACTCACTTGTTTTTTTAATAAAAAAGCAATTTAATTTTATAAACATCTTTGTAATTATATGCCTTGAAATGGCCAAAAAATGAACTTCCATACATGATAAGACAGGTGGTCTCCACGCGTCTAGTGGGCGCACAAGTGTGAACTAATTTACTAGCTCCTTCATTCATAAAAATATTCTTAAGATTGGCACGAGCCGGCCCTGGTTGTACACTTTCTTGAAACAGTTTTCAAGCCTTTACTCAAAGTTGGTGCATTCGCTATACAACATCTCACGATCAACTTGTGATTGAGCTTTCTTCAAAAGAATAAGTTAAATAAAAGTCCTTGAAGTATTGAGATGTCGCCATAAAATTAATTGACCCTTTCTGGTAGCGGTGTCCCCAGATTTGACCAGGTGTAATTTTTTGTGGGGATATCTCAAATAACGTGTCTTTACACACAAACCTTACATCTAGACCGATCTGAAAAATAAAATCAAGCGGCATGAGGCGATAATTGATCATTAGATGTTGAAACGTACATATACAACGATTTTCGGCAACATTTTGTAAATCGCATTCAAGAATGTGGACATCACCTGCATGACATTATATTTTATTTATAAAATGCAAATACAATGGTGCAATTATAAAGATTTTCATATAATTAAATTAATTTTTCATTAAAAAACACAGAATTAATTAGAGTTACAGCAAACATTTAATTTAAGAAGCGGATATGAACACAACATGAAGACTATGGAAACATCGTTGGTTATTGTGTTTAAAAATGTCTAAAACAAGTAAACATTTTTACCTAAACCTATAAAAATTTGGTGATTTATGTAGAAATAATCAAAGTTACCAACATTTAAAAGCTCTAAACAAACATTTCAATTCCTTAGCATTTTATCGAATAAAATCCAAAAGAATTATTAAACATTTTATATTAAATTCTTTTTGTGAGTAGCTGTAATTCTAATCTGGTTGGTAAATTCAATTTCTGTCGATTGTGTCTTAAACAATTTTAGAAAAGTCCCGTGAAATTTTCTGGGCTTTTCTAAACTAGAAATTTTACTTCATGCGCCACGCGTAGAAACACAGATTTCAAGTGAAGTTCGAATATAAATAAATTTCACAATATTTTAGTGTTTTATACGCGTGGCGCATGAAGTAAAATTTCGAGTTTAGAAAAGCCCTGAAAATTTGTCTCGGGTCGCTGCGAGACCCTCGTAAATTTTCACGGGGCTTTTCTAAACTCGAAATTTTAGTTCATGCTTAGTCTGGGAGTGGAAGATACTCGTATAAAACATTAAATTGAACTGTTTTAAAAAAACGACGAATATCTAAAGATTTGTATCTTCAATGTAGGTTGAAGTATTAACACATTTTTTGTAACATTACAAGACTATACAGGGAATTTTTCTTTTTGGTAAACATATGCATAAGCTGTACATTTTTTGACATTCGTTGTTTTTTAAAACAGTTCAATTTAAAGCATTAAACAAGTGTTGTCCACTCCCAGACTAAGCATGAAGTAACATTTCGAGTTTAGAAAAGCCCCGTGAAAATTTTCTGGGCTTTCCTAAACTCTAAATTTTACTTCATGCGCTATGCGTTTAAACATTTTTTTCAAGTGAAGTTTAAATATACATAAATTTCGCAATATTTTTGTGTTTTATAAGCGTGGCGCCGGTCAGGAAGGAGCGTCCAGAGGATGTGACGATGGAGTCACCGCTATTGTCGGAAGTGTCCGACGCTAGTCCTCCCGATTCCGACGAATCCACCCTCGTGGAATCGGCGGAGGACTGGCGGAGCAGGACCGACCACACATCATCGGCATAATGGCCTGTAAGGTACTTTATTCAATGAAATTTGAGCCATGCGAGAGCGGCTACGGCAACTCGTTGCCACCGACGCGACATGGCAAATGACACAATTGCCCTGATTCAGGAACCCTGGATTGTTAAGTCCAGGATTTGTGAGATACTTAACCGCGGGGCGGAACCCACTTTCGTGAACGCGCGTAGCCAGACAGTGATTGATGTCACAATGGCTAGCTTGGGTATTTCTAATTATATAGATAAATGGGAAGTCAGTCGGGAAGCATCTATGTCCGAACAAAGATGGGTAACTTTTCAGATTGGACTAAAAAAAAGCCTAGTAAACCTAACCGAGATCCGAGACAAACGGATAAGGTGGCATACATCTGGCATCTCGGTAAGGGCCTGCAGGACATCAGAACAGAATGCCCGAAGGACTATGCCAGCTTTGATCTCCTCGCGGGGGAAGTACAGGCAAAGATCCTGTAGGCATATAAATTGACCTGCCTATTTAAAAGGAGAACAGAGACAGGAAGAGCCACTCCATGGTGATGCCCAGATCTCGACTCCCTAAAAGATAAGGCTAGGAAAGCGTTTAACAGAGCTCAACGCTCTAAACTGAGCTCCGACTGGGCCATTTATAAGGCCCGCCTTAGAGAGTACAAAAAACTCATAAGGCAATGTCAACGGGCATCATGGCGTGCTTTCTGTGAAGGTATTGAAAGCACGCAGGAAGTTAGCAGGCTCAAGAAGGCTCTCTCACAGGACCATAAACAATCTGTAGAAATCCTGAAAATGGAGGACGGCGCTATGACCGACGGCCTTCATCAGAGTCTGCAATTACTGCTCAACACACACTTCCCGGGCTGCACTATACTAAATAGGAACGTCGGGAAAGAACCTGAAACCATCTCAATAAGATCGGAAGACTGACAACTAGCCCAGGAGGTGGTTAACGAGGGAAACACCCTAATGGCAATAAACAGCTTTTCCGCCTTTTAAGCACCTGGACTGGACGGAATATTTCCCGCCCTACTACAGTGGGGACGGGATGTACTACTTGAGCACATAGTGATGCTGTTCCGGTCCAGTCTAGCGCTGGGACATGTCCCAAAGATCTGGAAACAAGTTAGGGTAGTATTCATACCGAAGTCTGGTAGAGCAGACTAAACTGCACCCAAGGCATACAGACCAATCACACTCTCTTCGTTTCTTTTGAAAACGCTGGAGAGAATCTGTGAAAGGTACATAAGAACGTCAGCACTTATAAGTCAACCGCTAATGCCATCGCAACACGCTTAGACACGGGGAAGATCCATCGAGTCAGCCCTACATAACGTAGTGAGTAGAATCGAGAGATCAATGGATAGCAAAGAATCCGCCCTAGGTGTTTTTGTTGACATCGAAGGTGCGATTGATAAAAAGCTCCTAGAAGAACTTTAGCAATTAGGCTTCTTTGTGATAGCCTATGCTGACGACTTAGCCATTATAGTACATGGCAAATTTGAAGACGCTCTCTGTGATCAAATGCAGTTAGCTCTAAATACAGTTTCGCGGTGGTGCAATGATCACTCTTTGTCGGTAAATCCGGCTAAAACAGAGTTGGTCTTGTTCACCAAGAAAAGAAAGGTCATGAAATACCTGGGCATCACCCTCGACAGAAAACTGAGCTGGAAAACGCACATCGAAATTAAAACGGACAAAGTTATAAGAGCCTTTTGGCAATGTCGTCGGGCAGTGGGGAAAACCTGGGGGTTAAACCGCGCACGACGATGTGGCTGTACACAGTTGTCATAAGGCCTATGCTAACATATGGAGCTTCAATTTGGTGGCCCAGGACCAAACAAGTAACGACTATAAAGAGACTAGCGCAAGTGTCTGTTTAACAGGCGCCATGCACACAACTCCGACAATGACGTTGGAGGTCATGCTATGCCTTCCGCCACTTAATATTCACGTGGAAAGGGAGGCTACTACGACCATACTTCGCCTCCAAAGTAGCGGGATTTGGAACAGCAACAACTGTGGGGAAGTCAGAGGTCACCTCTGGAGGATGTTCTGCAACGATATACCTCTAGTAGAGGCTGGCACTGACTACTGCGTATCGACACCAATACGGAATGCACCCCACACTGTTAATATCTAACCCACGAAACATATAAGAGAGAAAGAAGAAAGGATAGATCAGGGATTGGAGTTTTCTCTTGAGCCCTGAGGATCCATACAAATATCCTCATGGGTATGCGACCGTCGCTCAACTGGAGACGAAAGTGTTAAACGAAGCCATACTGATCCTAATAGACAGTAGGCAGTAGGCCTTGATGTCTCTGAAGAAGTTATACACTACTTCACAGACAACACTTGAGTGCCATAAAAAACTACGGCAGGCAGTAATGTATAACAACATTGAAATCTGCTGGGTGAAGGGGCACGATATAAACATTGGTAACAGGAGGGCTGATGCACTGGCCAGAGCAGCGGCTGGGATGAATGTCATCTCACCGGAGCCGCTAGTGCGATTGACACCCCTGTCACTATGTAACTTGTTAAATTCCAACACCCTTGATAAATTCAGGAAGTGTTGGGATGATACGGAAAGCTGCAAACTCTTGAAGGAGACATTACTGTACCCCAACGAGATTTCAGATAAACGGTACCTGCAGATGACTAGAAGGAACCTCAGACGGATAACCGCTGTTCTAACCGGACACTGCGGGCTCAATGGACACTTATACAAGATGGGAATAATTGACTCCCCATCTTGTAGAGGGTGTAAAATGGAAGACGAGACTGCGAGGGACATCCTCAGCGAATGCCCGGTACTCTCGTCTACGAGAGGATCCATACTGGGTGAAAGATGGCCGACCATGGACATTATCAGGAATTTGCCCACCTCAGTAATACTGGACTACCTTGACAAGGTGGGATGGTTGAGCTGAGGATGGGGGACCCGTAGTAGAAGCAATACGCACTCCCCTTATACCAGATACCAGAAGCGTGGCGCATGAAGTAAAATTTTGAGTTTAGAAAAACCCAGAAAATTTGTCTAGGGTCGCTGCGCGACGCGACCCGAGACAAATTTTCAAGGGGCTTTTCTAAACTCGAAATTTTACTTCATTCTTAGTCTAGAAGTGGAAAACACTCGTTTAATGCTTCAAATTAACTTAAAAAACACACAAGGAATATCTAAAGATTTACAGAAAATAGGCTGAATTTGGAGTTTGTGTACATAAAAAAAAACTCCCTGTATATCTGCTCTGAGCTTATGGAACCTGCTGAAATACAGGTTGCGATTGGAAGGATTATTAATGCCAAAAATGGCCAACGCACTTACATTAAAGAATCCTATTTGCTACAAACATCAAATTTGGATGATGAATTCGTAATTTATTTGCAATTACATTTTAAATTTTTAAAGGCTAATTTAATGTTTTTCCAATTAATACCTCTCTGTACACCCTTACTTAAAATTAAAATCATAGCCATCTACTTTTAAACATCGATTTACCTTTATATATAGCCGGCGCTCTTCGAACTTCCTCCCTTTTAAAATTCTTTCAAGCACACAAGGCAGATGAGATAAATTATTTAATCATTTTAAATAGCCAAGCTCTTTGAAATAATTACGGCCGCCTCCTTAAGGAGTTTTTAATCTCGCGCTTTTCATCCGAACAAACTGGATTTAAAAAAATTCAATACTGAAAGAAAGCGACGAAAAAAAATATTTTTTAAATCACCTTATTATTTCCCCTTTTGTCTCTAATATGAATATCCTGCCCTTAATCCCCGTACAGATTAATTATGGATGTGTGTATTCCTTCGGAGCCTTGTGAGGTTATTAATTATGAAGGGAAGAAAACGAGTCAATGGAAATTTCATATCAATAATCCCAGATAGAGTGGAGTATAAAGAACAGATTATCCGGTCAGAAGTCAAAGGAACGAACCAATGATAAATATCTAAGACTGATTAAAAAAAAGCGACATCAAAGCGCCACCATTCACCACTGTCGGGGTTCGAACGACAATCACGGCCGACAATCATCCCCCAATTTATGGCCATTGTTGTCTTTTTTCAATCGATATCCATTCTTATTTTTCCAGTTTCATTTGTGAGTGTTTCAATTCGATGTCGGTCTCCGGTGCCGCTCCAGCTCGGTTTTCGAAGCTTTCCAATGCGACGGCGGCCAGACTTTTTCAGGCCGTCTTTCTGGTTAAAGGGTGTCTATTGTTTCGGTTCTAACTTTTATTTTTGCCACAGCGGCCCTCAGGTTATCCGTGATTGGATGCCAATATATTTTTTTTGTCTTATTCGAATTGTAATTAACGCTGATTTAATCTGTAAGCATGCCGTTTTAAACATGTTTTAAAAACATAATTAAAACGCAGTTATATTCTTCTCATCACTTTTATTTAATTAAGTGACTTAAAATCTCCGCGTAACTCAAATAACGAAATTAATGTTCTAAAAACACATTGATTTATTTAACGATTGTATTCAGTGAACAATAATCTCAAACGAAATGAATAACGCAAGTCAGTGGCTTAGATAGCTTTTTATGATGGGATTTGAGTTAGTACTTTGTTTCATAAATATATTTTTTTAAAGTTATACACGAACAAGCCCGAAAAATGATGATGTGTCCATTATAGCACTTTCCCCGTCATTTAAACAATTGATGATTGATTGACATACTAAACGCATTTCACTTGTTAATCGGTTAAAGACTATTTCACATTAAATCACCGCTTTATACGCGTGGCGCATGAAGTAAAATTTCGAGTTTAGAAAAGCCTAATTTGGCTCGGTCGCTCCGCTTCGCTACGCGCCCGAGCCAAATTTTCAGGCTTTTCTAAACTCGAAATTTTACTTCATGCTTAATCTGGGATTAAAAACACTCGTTAGACGATCAATCATAAACTTATTTTGCAGTTTTTTTTTATTGTAAAATTTATGACTAAAATAAATTGAGTTGAGGTTTTAATCAAATTAGGCGTGTACGATTTTTGTTCCAGTTTAAATAATTTTCATTTTTATAACGTTGAAAGTATAGCAAAAATAATTTTTGTAAATTTCATACAGTACTGATCAATAGAAAGGGTGACGTATACCACGCTGACAACGCGAGACCGCATATATCTTTAACGACTTGTCAAAACTTGAGAACATTTGATTGGAAGGTGCTAATGCCTCGAGCGTATAGCGCAGAACTGGTACTGTCAAATTATCATTTGTTTTTATTTCTGTTGAACTTCTTAAATGGCGTTAAATTAGTATAAAACATTATTTAAAAAAAAACATCATTTTTGATGCAAATCGGGTTACGAACTTTCTTGGATTTCACCCGGTTGCACCAGCCATTATTTGTATCTCTCTCTCGTTATAGAACTTTTCCTCCCATTTTATAGAACCAATTATAGCAATTAAAACAAAAGTATACTTAAAGGCAAACCTTGTAGAAGTTAGTCAAAAATATGAAAACCAACTTGGAAATATCCCAGTGATAGTTTCAAAAGAACACTGTGTAAACCATGCGTCACAACTGTTTTACGAAAAATCACAGAAGTTCTGTAGTAACGGGATTGTGGTGTTGTGAGAGAAGTGGCAGAAGATCATCGTACAAAATGGTGAATATGTTGTTTCATAATAATGTTTTTAAATCCTTTTTTCATACGTATGAATGCGGATCTCGAAAGAGTCAGCAAAATTAAATATCTAATACAATAGCAAGCGAGATCCGCATTCATACCCATGAAAAAGGTTCTTTGTGGGCACAACCTGAATATGGAATTAAGAATGAGAATGGAATATGGAATGTCTGCTTCAGATTAAAATTAAGACCGAATCTGTTGCAATTTTATACCACTCGATCAAACAATTGTGGCTTCTATTCATAATAAAAACTGTACCATCAGCATATCCAAGGTTATTGATAGATATGCTGTTTATTTTGTATTCCCTCATTGATGTTATATAGAGCTTCCTGAAATATTTTCTATGAATACAAATTGAAGAGAAGTGGTGACATGCAGCACCATCTAAATTGCGCTTCGTGGTTTCTATTTCGTTCGTCTGTGAATAGTTCCTCTATACCCAACCAAAAGTTGCACCTCATAAAATCTCCAAATTGGTCCAAGTTTGGAAAACATGCTGAAACAAGTCATTTTTACTTAAAGGGGGAACAAGTTTTATTTTAGTTTCAAAATTATTCCTGCATCCTTCTAGCGCCCACAACCACCCCTTAAAAAAATGTAAATGGCAAGAGGAGTCGAATGACACATCATTTTGAAGCTGCCCATAGCCATTCCATTAAAAAAATTCAATGGCATTTTTTTAATGGAATGGCTATGGGCGCTAGGGGATAAAGAAATAATTTTAAAACTAAGATAAAATTTGTTCCCCCTTTAAGTAAAAATTGACCTATTTCAGCATTTTTTCCAAACTTGGACCGAATCGGAGATTTTATGGGGTGCAACTTTTAGTTGGAATACCCTGTATATTCATTTGGTCAGCTTTAGTTCTATTTCCGTATTTAGATTTTCGCTGTTGTCTGGTAAATTAGTAATTTGGTTTTAATGTTTCACCCCGGTGAAATCATGTAAATGAAAAGTAGCATATCTGCTTCCACGTGCTTCTATTTCTTTACAATCCTGAGATAATAATTTAGTTTGTTACATTGAAAAGGTATGACCGTTTAGAAAAAATAAATAAATAAACAAATAAAACGTATTGGACTTTTGCATTTCTAATTCTCGTTCATATTAATTGTTTGTGAATTTCTTTATTTCTTTGAAGATTGCTCCCATCATCCATGTCTTCTTTTTAGTTTGTCTATCCGGTTAAAGTTTCTTTATTTGCATCTATCGTAGTCCTGACAAACTTTTTTCGTCGTTCTTCTACTGAGGTGTCACCTTTTTGGGTTCCTCTATTGACACTCCTCTCTATAATATCTGTAATTTTGTTTCTGATAAGGGTGTCTTTTAGCTTAGTAAGATCTGGTTTATTTTAATATTTTGCGTGCTTTCTTGGGGGAACATGATAATGTTTAAACCAAAATGGTTGATAAGGGTCACTTTATATCTGAAATGTACATGTAGTTACAAATAAAAAGATGATGAAAGGTTCTATGTGTTTTAATTTAAGTTATAAAATAGTAACATTAATAGCATTAATATATGTGGCATTCTTAGAATTGGAGAAAGCGTTCGATAGGGTAGCCCAAAGATTGGAATGGGAAAGTTTAGAAATGAGAGGGGTATGTAATAACCTAAAAAACGCCATCAAAAGTACGGACAACAAAATGTACATTAGGAAAAATAATTCAGTCAGCAAAGTTAGGTATAAATGATGGTTTGCGACAAGGTGGAATTTTGAGCCCTACCCCTTTCATATTAATTATGGAAGATATCACGAAGGAAATAAAGAAAACAGTAAAAAGAGCGCATATAGGGTACTACCCACTGAGCAAAGAAACGTCGCAAGACACGTTGCATCAATGTTACCGCGCAACACGAAACGTTGCGTTTTAAGTTGCATGAATGTTAAAAAAACATTGAATATACGCTGAATGTCCGCCTGCAGAAACATTGTGTGCTAACATTCAAAGAAAAATGTTGCTGCACCGTTGACAAAGCAACGCCTATGCAACACGAGCGATTACTCTTATTTGTATGCAACCCAACATACGAATGTATGTATGTATCTTAAGTTGCATAGCTGTGATTAACGCATAGAATCCGTATTGTACACAACCCGATGTTCAGCAATTAAGTGAACGGTATAGGAAGGTTTCTCTCGAAATCTTAATGCAAAATTTATTTCTGGGTTTAAATGGGTCAGAAAATACAAATATATATTGGTAACAAGAAAACAATAAAAAAAACTATTTAATTGATGAGGTGGATACATGATGAAACTCCGTAATACTATTTGAAATAAAACAACACAGTTGGGAGGGTTTCACTTTAATTGTTGAACACTGCAACATGTTTCACCATACAGTGGCTTCATAAGGCAGATGAAATAATGATTATTATTGCATCTGCCTGATGAAGCCACTGTGTGGTGAAACATGTTGCAGGGTTCAACAATTAAAGTAAAACCCTCCCAACGATGTTGTTTTATTTCAAATAATAAAAAAACTGTCTTACAAAAAGTAATGTATAGTCTAGGGGAGACAGTACCCTGGAACCTAAGTACCTAGTACCCTTAAACTCGGAAAACATAAAAATATTGTTAATTGAGGGATGTCCATGAAGTGTGTAAGCTACGATGCTGCATTACAGCAACCGTTTTAACAATTATACAATGTTAAAATGAAATGTTACCGATTTCAATATATATCCAATGTTTACCCACTGATCAAATCCATTTAAGTAATGTTTCATCAACATTATAACAACGTTTAATGTTGCTTCAATGTTGAAATAACGTTATTTGTTTGTTTTTTGCTCAGTGGGTACAATACAATGTTGCATAAAAAATTGTAATGATTAAATAACGTTGTGTTACTTTGCCGCAATATTTTTAAAACGTTATAAAACAATGTTGAATTTTAGTGTCATGTTTAACATTTCGGTAATGTATACAGGGTGAGTCGGGAGGAGCGCACCAAACTCTAGGAGTGTATTATACACGTGAAAATAATGTAAAAAAACTCATTTGTTCTTATCCGATTTTCATTTGTTTTCAAGTTATGGCGTAATTAAAAATGTTCATCTAGCTTTCCACTTCTATCTGAATTTTAACATTATCAAAGTATGCCATGTTCGAGGCTTATAAACATTTGATAATTCTGACGTTTTGATGAACTGTCAGTGTACGGTGAACAGTAACTGAACGTTTAAGTTATAATTAATTTGATTGTTAGTGTTGCAAAATGCCACATACTTATTCAAATTTAGAATATGCAAATATGGTGTTTGTATATGGTTTCTGTAATGGAAATGCTACAGCTGCTGTTGAAGAATATCGTGAACGTTTTCCACACCAAAGACATCCTGATAAAATGATATTTATTAGAGTTTTCAACAAATTGTGCGAGACTGGTAAGCTTCCCAGTGCTAACATAACATATGAGCGCGCTGCTCGACAAGGTTTTGTAGAAGTAGAAAATATTCTGCATCTAGTAGAAGAAGATGCAACTACTAGCTCACGGAGAATTGCCACTCAATTGGCAATTCCACAAAAAAGAGTGATGAACACGCTACACGAGCAAGGCTTATATCCTTATCACGTTCAGAGAGTACAGCACCTACAACCAGGGGATTACGCTAACCGTACGGAATTTTGTCGTTGGATAAATAATAATCATCGTAATGTAACGAGTATACTCTTTACGGATGAAGCTACATTTACCCGTGATGGCATTAACAACACTCGTAACTCTCATGTATGGTCTGATGAAAATCCCCACGCAACAGTCGAAAGCAATTTTCAACATCGGTTTTCTGTAAACGTGTGGTGTGGTATGGTTGACAGTTATTTAATCGGCCCTTTCATTTTGGAGAATCGTCTCACAGGAGGCAACTACCTCAATTTTTTACAAAATGAATTACAAGGCCTGCTAGAAGATGTTCCTATAAATATTAGAATGCAGATGTTCTATCAGCACGATGGAGCTCCTGCACATGTCGCTCGTCAAGTCAAGCAACATTTGGACGAACGTTTTCCAGGGCGTTGGATTGGTCGTGGAGGTCCTATTAATTAGCCTGCAAGATCTCCATACCTCACACCACTAGATTTTTGTTTATGGGGCTGGATGAAAAATAAAATCTACAAAATAAAAGTGGACACACGGGAATCACTAATTAGACGAATTGAGAATACTGCAGCCCATATAAAAGAAGAAAGAAATGAATCAATTGGGAGAGCAACAAACGCTCTTCGTAGACGAAGCAGAAAATGTTTAGAAGTCAATGGCGGTATTTTTGAACATTTGTTGAAAGAACGCTATGATTAAGAACATTTTTTTGTATAATAACTTGTTTATTTGTTAATATGCTATAACTTGAAAACAAATAAAAATCGGATAAGAACAAATGAGTTTTTTTACATTATTTTCACGTGTATAATACACTCCTAGAGTTTGGTGCGCTCCTCCCGACTCACCCTGTATAAATCAATATTGCACGGAAAACGTTTATACAATATTTGTAACGTTGCTAAAACTTAGTTGTAATAATTTGAATACAATGTTTTTCTTTAGTATCATGTTCAATATCAGTACAATATTTAAAATGTTTCCGTATTCAGTGGTTACAATCTAACCCCAATACAAATATATCATTGCGCATTTACAGACAATATTATGACATGTGCACCAACATGCGAAAACGAAACACGAGAAACATGCGAATAAATGCGACAAAGACAAAAAGTTATGGTTTTTGACAGAACAGAGAATGAAGTTAATATTGAACTAGGGGGATAAAAACCTTACCAGGTAAACAGTTTTACATACCTAGGTATAAACATCCAAAGAGAAAGTAAAATGGATGCAGAAATAAATTTAAATAAATCAGACAACACGAGTACACCATGCTTTAAAAAGCATATTCATCGATAAGAAGGAGGTACACAAAACAACAAAAATTACAATTTTTAGAAATAAATATAAACCAATTTTAATATATGGGACAAAAACATGGGTACTTATAAACGAATTGAAGAGCAAATTACAAGCAACTGAGATGTAGTATTTCTTCCCTGACGCTCTCGTTTCTTATCCTGTCTCTTCTCGTTATGCCCTTCACCATAACGAGAAGAGATAGGATAAGAAATGAGAGCGTTAGGGAAGAACTTGATCTATTTCAATAGAAGAATGGATTGAGAAAAAAACAGTTGCAATGGCATGGGCACGTAATACGGATGAAAGACACAAAACCAGCAACACTCATATGACAAACTAAAACTTATAAGGCGAAGATCAGAGGAAGACCAAGGAAGATCTGGGAAAAGAAGTGGCTACAACACTTAGGAAAAGGAACATGGACTGGACAGAAACAGAAGTTTGGCAAGAGATCGGAAGAAATGGACTAAATTTATAAATGATAATGAACATTAAACTAATAAAATACTATCACACAATGATCTTTATTTCAACACGTCAACATTTTAAAACACACAATAAATTTCGAAAACACTAGAATATTAAAAATGACTGACTTCTTCCACGCAAGAATTATTAGAGAAGCTATAGAGATCGAAAAGATGCCGAATAGTCTAAATAAAAAAGATGATGCTAAAAGACTACCACCAATATGGAATCTAGTCCCTTTAGAAAATAATCTCGAAATTGAAACTGACAATATAGATACACCATTAGAAGAACAGAACAGAAGAATAACAAAAAGCCCAACAAAAAATTTTCGCATCAAGAATGTTAGAATTCTACATTCTTGATGCGCAAATTTTTTGTTCGGCTTTTTGTTATCCTTCTGTTCTGTTCTTCTAATGGTGTATCTATATTTTCAGTTTCAATTTCGAGATTATTTTCTGAAGGGACTAGATTCTATATTGGTGGTAGTCTTTTAGCATAATCTTTTTTATTTAGACTATTCGGCATCTTTTCGATCTCTATAGCTTCTCTAATAATTCTTGCGTGGAAGAATTCAGTCTTTTTTAATATTCTAGTGTTTTCGAAATTTATTGTGTTTTAAAATTTTGACGTGTTGAAATAAAGTTGATTGTGGATCGGATTTCTTGACTGCTAAAATATGTTCATCTCGACGAGTGCTGATTTTTCGGTTTGTTTATCATGGAATTTCATATACGCCTTGAGCTTCAAGTGGGATCATTTCTTTTGGAGTACGAAATAAATTTTGAAATTTTATATGTGTATTAAAGCAGGTTGTATTTCGCGAGGACTTTTCCGATTGTGTCCGCTGTTCCTTTAATGTAAGGAAAGGTGACATTGCACAAGGATTTTCTCTTTTGTTTTGGATTTTTTGTCTCTGTCTAATTTTTTAATCTTTTTTTTTGGATAATCCATTTTGGATTACGCCTATTTCACAATAGATATTTAATTATTTGATTTCCAAAATAACAAGAAAGTTTTGTTACTCGCAATATACCATCGTGTCTCTCTTCCAATGATTGGATGTCTTATTAAAATCTTTAACATTGCTCTTCACCTAGATCCCCAAGAGTATCTTATTTTCAAATATTGCAGTCAAGCACATTAAAACTAGAGAGCATATCTTCCACTAATTGTGAGAACTTTTCTGGCTTGTGACTTTCCTGGATAGATTTTTTTTACTACTAGACTAGGCACTTTACCAATTTCGCTCTTAGATTCCAAGAAATTTGTCAAACAACTTTCCTGGCCGCTCTGCTCGGAGACATTTAAGAGAACTTCGATTGAGCCACCGTTCGGTAAGGAGAAAGTTGCATCAAAAATTAAAGTTCCACCCATACAAACTGGCTGTGGTGCAGGATTTAAATGAAAGGAATTACCCTCAACGACTAGATTTCGCACAGCAAATGCTTACACTTTATGAAGATGAAAACATGTTGGTGCTAATGAGTGATGGGGCCCATTTCCACCTAAACGGTGTTGTTAACAAACAAAACTGCAGGTATTGGGCTGCAGAAAATCCACGGCTACTACATGAAAAACCGCTGCACAGCCCTAAGGTGACTGTATAGTGTGCGTTAGGGAAAGTGGGTGTCATCGGTCCTTATTTCTTCGAGGAGGATGGGTTCACAGTTACCGCTACATCTGAGCGCTGCATCGCAATATTGAACAATTTTTTAATTCGTGATTACGAGCGATGTGCCTTCTTGCATCGCTCGTAATCAGTTATGGTTTCAGCTAGACTGTGCCACGGCGCACACAGCCCGGGCAACAATGGCTGTTCTTCGCCCCCTGTTTCACAACCACGTAATTTCAAGATTTGGTGATGTTTTGTGGCCTCCTCGGTCTCCTGACCTTTCAACATGTGATTTTTTTATGGGGCCACCTTAAATCACGCGCTTACGAATGTAAACCTAGCACATTGGATGAAATGAAGGCGTCAATCTACACTCTGTTATTTAAGGACATTCAAAAATACCTTCCATTAGTTTGTCTTTGGCAACTCCGGTAAATGTACGTAATATACATACAGCGATTTTTTTTAATATGCATATCACGATGTATACGCTGTACATTTTCGGGCATTTATTGATTTTATAAAAGCGTTCAATTTAAATCTTCTAACGAGTGTTTCCACTCCTTGATTAAGCATGAAGTAAAATTTCTAGTTTAAAAGCGGAGCGACTAATCCAACTTTTCATGCATTTCTAAGAAATGTTACTTTTATAACGATTATTTAAAGTAAAGATATTTAAAAAATGCATGATATTTTTTTTATTTCTAAATTGCGTTAATAGTATATTACGTAACGAGAGTGGTATGCAGCATATGTATATGTAATATGAGCGGATATGTTGCGCACGAACCACGCAGCGGCGAGTGCAGCATTCCGCAAGTATGTAATTGCCACACCACTCGAGAAACGTACGATACTTTACCTACGCCCTAGCAAAATAAACAATGAGCATGAAAGAACAACTTATTTATTGTAATAATTTTTAATAGTACCATATTATATACAATGATGAAAACTGAATTACTACTTGATCAATATACAAGGAATAAAGCTGTAAATTTTCCGACATTCGTTGTTTTTTGAAAGAGTTCTTTTTAAAGCTTTAAACGAGTGTTTTTCACTCCCAGACTAAGCATGAAGTAAAATTTCGAGTTTAGAAAAGCCCCGTGAAAATTTATTGAGGGTCGGGCAGCAACCCGAGACAAATTTTCTGGGCTTTTCTAAACTCGAAATTTTACTTCATGCGCAACGCGTATAAAACATTGATTTCAAGTGAGGTTCAAATATACATAGAGTTCAGAATATTTTAGTGTTTTATACGCGTGGTGCATGATGTAAAATTTCGAGTTTACAAAAGCCCAGAAAATTTGTCTCGGGTCGCTGCGCAACCCTTGACAAATGTTCACGGGGCTTTTCTAAACTAGAAATTTTACTTCATGCGCCACGCGTATAAAACACTGATCTCAAGTGAGGTTCAAATATACATAGATTTCACAATATTTTAGTGTTTTATATGCGTGGCGCATGAAGTAAAATTTTGAGTTTAGAAAAGCCCAGAAAATTTGTTTCGGGTCGCTGCGCAACCCTCGACAAATGTTCACGGGGCTTTTCTAAACTCGAAATTTTATTTCATGCTTAGTCTGGGAGTGGAAAACACTCGTTTAAAGCTTCAAATTGAACTCTTAAAAAAACAACGATTAACTAAAGATTTAAAGAAAATAAGCTGAATTTGGAACACATATACTTTAAATAATAACTTCCTGTACACCAAAGAAATGTCATTTGGTTGTACGGTAAGCAATCAGCTGTCAGCAAGTAATGTACTTGTCAAAGCTATTACGTGCATGTGTACGTAATGTCAATCATACTTGTCAAGATCACAGTGTGGTATGATGCGGTTACTAGATAGGGCGTAGGTAAATAATATTTTAAATTTAGAACATGCTTTATGATATATTAACACAAAACTTTTAAAATAAATATTTGTAAATAGTTTGCAACCATTAATGTAGTAAATCTAGAGCAGGAAATGATTTTGTTTACAACAACACCATCAATTTCAGTAATTAGTAGTTGAATAATCGATGATGAAGTAATCGTATCTTGTAATCAGAGGCGATGTTAGACCGTAAGCTGACCTACGGTAAGTGGGTTCAATCATCGGTAATTGATAAAGACCGCATTTTCTCCGGCCAGCTCGTCGATTAATTAATCAATGAGAGACTGCCCCTCAGATGTTTCTCAATCGAAATCGATTCCTGATTGCCGATTGCCGATTGGCGAATGTCTATTTCAAGTCTTTTTTAGTGGCGCTTTGAGATGCTTGCGAAATAGGAGATGGGAATACTCGTGTTAATTACGTGGAATACTTAATTAAATCACACGATTATGCCCAATTGGCGCGGATAATTAGGCATTATGTAAACTTGGTGCGTCCTAATTGGTCTTAGTTTATATTAAGGCCATCATTGGTAATTACTCGTAACTGTATTATCAGAGTCTATGCTTTAGTAAATTGATTTAGTTTACATCGATTTACAAGTTTTAATTTACTATTATAAATAAAGAATTCTATTTATTTTATTCTTTTAAATCTAATTTTAAAAAAATCAGAATTTTCAATTCAACCAATAATTTTTTGTTAATGTTATTCCTATTGAAAATGAACACATAGTGTACGAAATGTACATTTAGTATAATAAAAGTAATCAGTGAAGAAAGAAAGGAATTACTACAATAATCAATAATTATAACATTATGTTTTAATATAGAATTTATATTTGAAGTTACTGTATTTCAACTTCAATTTTATGCTTTCTAACTTTAGAATAAATGTACTTTATTAATGAACAATCGCTAAGGGTTTCAATGTAAACAATTAATATGACAAAAAAAACATACAGGGAATTGTTTTATTAAGTAGGTATACATATCCCTATTTAAAACAACAATTGTTAAATTAGGAGAAATTCGTTGTTTTTTATAAAAACGGCTAATGTAAAGCTTCAATCGAGTATTTCCTCTTCTTGATTAACCATTCATAGCAAATATATCCTGCGTTTAATATGTTTTCATAAGATCTTAGAAGTAGCGAGCTAGTTTTTCTAAACTCAAAATTTTACATTTTTCGTTTAAAATATACATACATCTATGCATGAGCTGTAACTTTTGTGATGATCGTTTTTATTTAAATAGTTTAATTTGAAGTCTTAAACGAGTTTTTCCACTCCCAGATTAAGCATGAAGTAAAATTTCGAGTTTAGAAAAGCCTGAAAATTTGGTTTGGTCGCGTGATCCACTCCCAGATTAACCATGAAGTAAAATTTAGAGTTTAGAAAAGCCTGAAAATTTGGTTTGGTCGCGTAGCGCGTAGCGCTACGCGGCCAAACCAAATTTTTAGGCTTTTCTAAACTCGAAATTTTACTTCATGCGCCACGCGTATAAAACACTGAATTTAGGTGAAGTTCAAAATATTCTGGTAAAACAATATGCTGAAAACGTGTATTCTGAACGCCACATCATATCAGTGTTTAGTACGCGTGGCGCATGAAGTAAAATTTCGAGTTTAGAAAAGCCTGAAAATTTGGTTTGGCCGCGTAGCGCTACGCGCTACGCGACCAAGCCAAATTTTCAAGCTTTTCTAAACTCGAAATTTTACTTCATGCTTAATCTGGGAGTGGAAAACACTCGTTTAAAGCTTCAATGTAAACGTTTCAAAAATAGCGAATGCCTTAACTCAACGATTTTAGGAGAGTGCTTATTTTGAGAGAATTGTAAAAATTCAACGATTTATTAAATCAAACTAAAATTCATAAAATCTACACAGAAATGAATAAACATTGATTGGCCGTATTCAAAATTTAAATATCTCTACTGGATTTTCCAAAAAATCAAGCGAAAGTTGAAATTATGTGATAAAATTGACAATTTTGGGAAAATGTTTTCTTTGAAAAAATTGTAAAAAATTTAAATTGTATACTATCAACGTGAAATTCACAAAATTCAGTTAGAATTGATTGAAATTATATCTTATAAAAAGAAAATATAATTATATTAACGAATTTTCCGAAAATGTTCAGCTAAATTTGAAACTAATAATTTTGAGACAATGTTTTCTTTCAAAAAATTGTAAAAAATTTAAATTTTATACTATCAACGTGAAATTCAGAGAATTTACCTAAAATAGATCGCACTTATATATTATACAAAGAAAATTGAATTATCTCGCCGGATTTTTTAAAACATTTAGCGAAAATTGATATTATGCAATAAAATTGACAATTTGTGGAGAATGTTTTTTTTATATTTACATCATCAACGTAAAACTTACAGAATTTACTTAGAATTAATTGCACACACATTTTATAGAAAGAAAATTATATTATTTCACCACATTTTCTAAAAATATATAAAGTTTAAATTATGCAATAAAATTAACAATTTTGAGAGAATATTTTCTTTGAAATAATTGTGAAAATTAGGAATCTATACTATCAACAATAAATTGACAGAGTTTACTAAAAAAATTGATTGCACTTGCATCTTATAGAAAGAAAATTAAATTATCTCGCCACGTTTTCCGAAAATGTTCAGCCAAAGTTAAAATTGTGCAATAAAATCAACGATTTTAGGTGAATATTTTTTATTTAAACAATTGTAAAAAATTAACAGATTATCAAATTAACACAAAATTCTAAAAATCTACACAGATCTCTCGAGACTATTTCTTAAGAATTTATTAATCATTAAAACAAGGACTTTGACTTGAAACTTAATTGATATTTTTGGAATATTCAGTAAAGAAATTCTAATTTCAATTATAACCAAAAAAGTTTATTCGTACTTTGATTGGTTATAACTGAAATTCGAATATTTTTACTAGATATTCCAAAAATATCAATTAAATTTCAAGTCAAAGTCCTTGTTTTAATGATTAATAAATTCTCAAGAAATAGTCGCTCGAATAATTAAGCGCAACTCTTTTCACGAACTTGATATTTTCTCAAAACAAAAGGCAAACGACAGCCGAAGAATGTGGCTTTGAGGTAACGTAACGCTCGATTGATTTCAAACTTAAATCAAGGCTTAAATTTTAAGTCCAAGTCCGTGGTTTAATAATTAGTAAATAAAAAAAGCGAAGCTTTGTCCACGGATTTGATATCTTCATTAAACGAAAGGCAGACGACAGCCGAAGAATGTGGCTTTGAATTGTGGTAAAGCTTAATTGTTTTTACGCTTAAGCCAAGGCGTACATTTTTAGTTAATATCTATGTTTTAATAATTATTAAATTAAACATTGCTGGCTTAGATAATTAAGCGCAACTTTGTTTACGAAACTGATATTTTCATTAAAAAGAAGACGAACGACAGCTGAAGAATGTGGCTTTCAACTGACGTAACGCTCAATTGTTTTCATACTTAAATTTCGCTTAGATTTCAAGTTTAGTCGCAAAATATTGCTTTAACAACTATTAAAACACTGAGCGATATTGCACTAATATCGCTCAGTGTTTTAATAATTGTTAAAGAAAAATAATGCTCGCTCAAATAATTAATCGTAACTTTGTCTACAGATTCGATATTGTCATGAAACAAAAGGCAGACGATAGCCGAAGAACGTGGCTTTCAAGTGATGTAATGCTCAATTGTTTTCACACTTAATCCGACGCTTAAATTTCAGGTTAAAGTCAGTGCAATTTCGCCTAGTGTTTTAATAATTGTTAAATAAAAAATGCTCGCTCAAATAATTAATCGTAACTTTGTCCACCGATGTTATATTTTCATGAAACAAAAGGTAGACGATAGCCGAAGAACGTGGCTTTCAAGTGATATAACGCTCAATTGTTTTCACACTTAAAACGACGCTTAAATTTCAAGTTAAAGTCAGTGCAATTACGCTGCGTGTTTTAATAATTGTTAAATAAAAAAAAAATGCTCGCTCAAATAATTAATCGTAACTCTGTCCACCGATGTTATATTTTCATGAAACAAAAAGCAGACGATAGCCGAAGAACTTGGCTTTCAAGTGATGTAACGCTCAATTGTTTTCACACTTAAACCGACGCTTAAATTTCAGGTTAAAGTCAGTGCAATTTCGCCTAGTGTTTTAATAATTGTTAAAATGCTTGCTCAAATAATTAATCGTAACTTTGTCCACCGATGTTATATTTTCATGAAACAAAAGGCAGACGATAGCCGAAGAACGTGGCTTTCAAGTGATTGTTTTCACACTTAAAACGACGCTTAAATTTCAAGTTAAAGTCAGTGCAATTACGCTGCGTGTTTTAATAATTGTTAAATAAAAATAAATAATTAATCGTAACTTTGTCCATCGATGTTATATTTTCATGAAACAAAAGGCAGACGATAGCCGAAAAACGTGGCTTTCAAGTGACGTAACACTCATTTGTTTTCACCCTTAAACCGACGCTTAAATTTCAAGTTAAAGTCAGTGCAATTCCGCTAAGTGTTTATATAATTGTTAAATAAAAAAAAAAATGATCGCTCAAATAATTAATCGTAACTTAGTCCACGGATTTGATATATTCATGAAACAAAAGGCAGGCGATAGCTGAAGAATATGGCTTTGAATTAAGGTAAAGCTCATATGTTTTCACGCTTAAATCAAGCCTTAGAATGAATTAAAAATCACTGCTGTTTCGCCGAGTGAATTAAATTTATTATAACCAACAAAAAAATGGATTGTTCAAATAAATAAACCCAACTTTTTTAAAAAATTTACAATTCACGATACAAACGCCAAACTACTATCAAAGAATCAAACTTTGATGTTTCAACATTCAATTGTTTTTACGCTTAAATCAATGTTTAAATTTTAAGCTGCGTTTTCATTATCTAGATTTTACAAAAATCGAGCATGATATATTTCAAAAACTCCACATTTTCATGAGACAAAAAAACAACAAATAAATATATTTGTAGTTTTCTAGATTATTATTATTATTATGCATTGTAATTGGGAAGAAGCAAAACAACTAACACAAGACAGAAAGAGATGGAAAGAAGCGTACAGATTAAACAGATGATAACATAATTATGTATGAATATGTAAACCGCCTTGCACCGCAAGGTAAAAAGGATTAAGATTAAAGTTATTAATGTTAATACGTTTTATCAATTTTTAAATATTATTGTTATTATTTTGTACATATTCTTTGTAAAAGGGGTTTCCCGTGAGAGAATAAATAAATAAATAAAAAAATAAAAAGATTAAATAAATAAATTATTCATTTAAACATTCAATATTTGTTTGGTGAGACAGAGTTTTTTCAGTTTTCTAAAAAAAAAAAAAACTGAAATTTTAACTTTACGAAACCAAATGAAATAAATTGCTAAAGATCGATAAATGTATTTGTAATTTTCTAGATTCCTCTTATTATTATTATTTATTTAAACATTCAATATTTGTTCCGTGAGACTGAGTTTTTTTTGCTTTCTCAAAAAAATAACTGAAATGAATGAAACCGAATGAAAACAATTGCTAAAGATCGACACTTTGAGATTATCCGAGAATTGAACGTTTCGAACTTAAGCGGAAGCTTAAATTTTAAGTTAATGTTTTCGAATTAAACTGGCTTGTTGAATCAAACGGTCGTAACTATAACCACTTGTACTTAATTTCCCAAGTAATGAATTTGATTTATTTCCACAAGAAAGTAAAGCACATTTTTTGTTCTCGCGAATCCTGAACAGTTTATAAAAGTCCGATGTTTCGATAATTTTTCACAATTTTTTGAAAACGCAACAAACAACAACAAGTATTCACTATTATCCCAATGTTTTTTCACTTCTTACTCAACTTTAACCACCTGTAGTTTATTTCTCAGGGAATAAATTTGATTTATTTCTACGTGACAGTAAAACGCATTCTTTTCTCTAGCGATCCCTAAAAATTTCATAAAAATCCGACGTTTTAATAATGTTTATCATTTTTTTTAAAAGAGAGCATAAATTGGACCGTGTTTTAAACATGTCATGTTTTAAATACGTTTTAAACATGATTTTAATTGTTAATGGTTTAAACGCTGTTTCAATGAAAGAAACACGTTTTGTAACACAAACTATTTGTTTTAATTAAAATGAAAAAAAAAACGTTGTTTTAACAACCCTCGTGTTTATACCGGGTGTTGACTTGGCGGACGCAACATAGGAAATTGCATGTAAATTTTAAAGTGTTCAAATATTGGCTTACCTATTTATTTTAGAGACAAAATGTATTTCACATTTTTGTAGAGGGAAAAATTCTAAATTTATGAATGTTCACACTTAACACTTTACGTTTCTCTAAGTTAAAATAATTAAGAAAAAGTAATGTGATTTTATAAAAATAATGACATACCATAGAATTGATACAACAATTGCGGATAATCCCTGTTTTTTTTTTTTAATTTAATTTAAAGCTTTGAACAAGTGCTATCCACTCCCAGACTAAGCATGAAGTAAAATTTCGAGTTTAGAAAAGCCCCGTGAAAATTTGTCGAGGGTCGCGCAGCGACCCTCTACAAATTTTCTGGGCTTTTCTAAACTCGAAATTTTACATCTTGCGCCACGCGAATAAAACACTATAATATTGTCAAATTTATGTATATTTGAACTTCACTTAAAATCTGTGTTTTCTACGCGTGGCGCATAAAGTACAATTTTGAGTTTAGAAAAGCCCAGTAAATTTGTTAGTCAGGGAGTGGAAAACACTCGTTTAAAGCTTTAAATTGAACTATTTTAAGTAATGTGATTTTATAAAAATAATGACATACCATGGAATTGATACAACAATTGCGGATATTCCCTGTTTTCTTTACAGTTCAATTTTAATCTTTAAACAAGTGTTTTCCACTCCTAGACTAAGCATGAAGTAAAATTTCAGGTTAAGAAAAGCCCCGTGAAAATTTGTAGAGTGTCGCGCAGCGACCCGAGACAAATTTTCTAGGCTTTTGTAAACTCGAAATTTTATTTCATGCGCCACGAGTATAAAACACTATAATATTGTCAAATTTATGTATATTCTAATTCACTTAAAATCTGTGTTTTATACGCGTGGCGCATGAAGTAAAATTTCGAGTTTAGAAAAGCCCAGAAAATTTGTCTCGGGTCGCTGCGCGACCCTCGACAAATTTTCACGGGACTTTTCTAAACTCGAAATTTTACTTCATGCTTAGTCTGAGAGTGGAATACACTCTTTTAAAAATCAACGAATTTCAGCTAAAATATTTCAGAAAAAGTAATGTGGTTTTTAAAAAATAATGACATACCATAGAATTGATACAACAATTGCGGATGTCAAAATGGCACAAGATATTGCTGTTACTTAATTAACGACAAAAACATAACGCAAACATCGTGATAACTGTTGTCTGCATAATACCACTTTATTAGAAGGATTTTTTCTTGTATAGTGTAAATCATTTCGGAAACATTTACTTTAATCAAGTGAAAGATATCGTTTTCGCCATTTTGACATCCGCAATTGTTATTTCAATTCCATGGCATGTCATTATATTTATAAAATCACATTAGTTTTTCTTAATTATTTTAACTGAGAGAAACGTAAAGTGATAAACGTTAACACGAGTGAATTTAGAATGTTTGCCTCTACATAAAAGATAAATACATTTTGTTTCTAAAATAAATAGGGGAGCCAAAATTTGAACATTTCAAAATTTACATGGGATTTCCTATGTTGCGTCCGTTAAGTCAACACCCGGTATACCTAATTCTGGATATTTAAAACACTTGCTATGTTTCACTAGTGAAACAAAGCAAGTGTTTTAAATATCCAGAATTAACACTTAACACTTGGTTTGTTTAACTAATGAAACAATCCAAGTCCAGAATTATTTCAAAAATGTTTCACCACGGCTTAAGTGAGAAATTAATTAAACATTTATATACCTATCTAACATTTTTGTATTATAGAAATAAAATTAAATAAAGGAATAACATTGGTATAAACAAGTTAGTAATTCGTTTTAAAAACTTGTACTGATCCTAGTTAACGAAATGAAGTAAATCTGTTCTGATTACGGATTCAACAAAGTGAGTCTGGTTGTTCCGGGTAACAGTCTGCGCTCCATGCAGATACGATTTCGATTCTTCAGGGAAATTACAACTTTAGATTATATCTCGGACTCAATTTGAATACCAAAACATATCGGGGGAATACAGATTTTAACACTCCGCCAATTCGATATTTAGACAGACTTATTTTCCAGCCGAACGACTTAATTATCGCTTATGCTCCACCGGAATGCCTTTTTAACCGTGAAAAAGCCCCACAAAATGCACTGACAACTCATGTTCATATCCGGTTCAATATTAAAACGCATCTGTCTACTCAATCCATTCACATCAAGATGAATAATAATACTTACACGAATTATTAAATTTGTCATATGTATCTTGTCTCTCGAATTGAAGGCAGATGTTTTGCGAAAATATGAAAAATCTCCTCCAGACCGAAATAAACCAGAGACTACCCCCGTTTTCGGAAACAAAAATCATGTCTAATCAAGCGTGTTGGGAATTTTGTGTTTCTTTACAGTCGGCGTAATTGTGATCTGTAACGTTTATTCCGGTTAAGTGGGCAGAAATTATGGTGAAATTCAATATGTCGAAGCATGGGAAAAATTCATAAAAACGGGTAGGTAGATTATGGGGATTATGAGGGATTCGCATTTTTTCGGTAGTTTTAACTTAAACCATGGCGCCATTAAAATTTCAAAACTGTCTGCACGCCGGCCCTATTATGTAATTAAAAATGCAACACGCGCCATTTGTAATTTCGCAGAGATAACATCTACCGACACGGAGGGTGAATTTTACTCATCGGTGGGCAATTATTGGAAATTGCTTTGATAAAGGGGTGGTTTTTGTTTAAAAATTATTATGCGAAAGAAAATGTTATTGGCTTGTGTAAAACGAGAGATTAAAACTGAAAAATATTAAACATTAAAAGTGCGATTCTTTTCGCAATCTACAACATGATAGTCTTACAAAGACTATATCAAACACTCATTGAAACAACTACTCCCCGAGCTAATTATACAACAAGTGTTTGCTGTTACATACAGTAACCTACTGCAAATGCAACAATTTGAGTCAAATTATTCAGGCCATCTATAGACGCGTTTCGGGATTTATCTCTCATCAGTATAGCTTTGCCATTCCCTCTAAGTAATTTGACACCTTAGACTGGCGGTCACGTTACCGTTCAAACATAAGTATAAATGAAATTGCCAATTCTTGGTTGCAGAATACTTCAAACATTAAAAGTGCGATTCTTTTCGCAATCTACAACAAGTTAGTCTTACAAAGACTATATCAAACACTCATTGAAACAACTACTTCCCGAGCTAATACCCCGACGGACATTGAATTATACAATAAGTGTTTGCTGTTACATACAGTAACCTACTGCAAATGAAAAATATTAAATTACTAATAATGAATCTAATTTTATTTTATTTTATGATTTATTAGTTACAATCAGAGCTAGGCATTTTTCAGTAGATTAATTATAGGCAACCCAATAACTCTAACGTTTATTAGATTGCCTATAGTCGTTGTTGTATGTGTGTGTTTCATAAGCTGAATTTGGAATACGTATACTTTAAAGAAAAACTCCCTGTATAATCATACGTTATATCAATTAAATAAATAGCAGGCCCAAACAAGATAATGAACTAGATACTGAATAGTCCGTAGTGCACCTCAAAAGTGGTCAGAGACTGTAAAAAATCGTTAAATAGGCTTGCAAATAACTGTGACGTGGAACTCATGTGTGTACCTAGTCACAGTGATATTAGGGGAAATTCAATTGCCGACGACCTTGCAAGGAAGGGGGCAAGAATGAAGGACCTGTCTACTGAACTCTCCACCCACATTCCTCTTGTGGAATGCAAGAGACTACTTAGGGACCAGATGATAGCATTGGCCAACCATAGGTGGAGAGAATGAAGGACCTGTCTACTGAACTCTCCGCCCACATTCCTCTTGTGGAATGCAAGAGACTACTTAGGAACTAGATGATAGCATTGGCCAACCATAGGTGGAAAGAAGTAGATACGTGTCTCATAACAAGGCAGCTATGGCCTATATGGGATACTATAAACAGCAACAGATTAATTGCACTTAGCAGAATCAACATAAAGAAGGCGGTAGGCATCCTCACGGGCCACTGCCTCCTAGGCAGACATGCACAAAAGATGGGTCTTGAGCACAACGACAATTGCAGAGGATGCCTGGATGTGGAGGAGGAAGAGACGGTACTCCACTATCTAGAACAATGCCCTGCTTTTGAAGGAAAAAGGATCAAGTACCTTGGTATGCACTACCCAAATGAACTAACGGACCTCACACCTCTAGATGTAAGAAATCTGATCGGGTTCATTAGGTTCTCGGATTGGTTTGTATAGGTGGGGAGGGAGGGGAGATCTGACTCCTTTTCACCCTTATGGTATCACAAGGGGCCCTTCGGGCCTTAGTGAGCGGTCTAACTGCAGCCATTGGAACCTAACCTAAGACTCGCACCGCTAAACGTAACTATATCGTCGTTTAAGTTCCAACATCGCATATCTCACTTTTTCCTACATTACAGGATAGCGAAAAAACTGTTTTGTGAAGATTTGTGATAAGGTACGATTTACGAGAGGTGTCCCACGGTTTCCTTGATTTGTAGTGCTTTCTGCACTAATACATGTAATACGAAAATAGTTTGAAATCATCAGATTACGTGTGTGAAAAGAGACAGAAAACTTCATAATATGTCTGCTATGGTTTTTAGATGGAACGTGCGAAAACGTATGTTCCAGTATGCAGTTTTAAAATTTTATGGTTAAACGTCACATTTAAAAGTGAGTTTAAGTGGTATGATTACAATTTCCACATCTACTAAATAGTTCAGGAATTTACAGAAATAAATAATGCATTTATATTGATTTTGAGTAAGATGAAACGATTGCGCATTCAGTAGATTTGGCAAATAGTCATTGGATTAATCTATTAATACAGGGAATTTTTCTTTTAAGTATACATGCACCGAATTTTCTATTAGGTATACATATGCATACGCTTTTGTTTAAAGAGTTTAATTTGAAGCTTAAAACGAGTGTTTTCCACTCCCAGACTAAGCATTAAGTAAAATTTCGAGTTTAGAAAAGCCTGAAAATTTGGTTTGGTTGCGTAGCGCGAGACAGGCAGATTTTGAGTAAGATGAAACGATTGCGCATTCAGTAGATTTGGCAAATAGTCATCGGATTAATCTATTAATACAGGGAATTTTTCTTTTAAGTATACATACACCGAATTTTCTATTAGGTATACGCTTTTGTTTAAAGAGTTCAATTTGAAGCTTAAAACGAGTGTTTTCCACTCCCAGACTAACCATGAAGTAAAATTTCGAGTTTAGAAAAGCCTGAAAATTTGGTTTGGTCGCGTAGCGCGAAGTGCGGAGCGGCCAAACCAAATTTTCAGGCTTTTCTAAACTCGAAATTTTACTTCATGCGCCACGCGTATTAAACACCGAAAGCACTGAAATATCGTGAGCGAGTAAACTTCGCTTAAAATCAGTGTCTTGTACGCGTGGCGCATGAAGTAAAAATTCGAGTTTAGAAAAGCCTGAAAATTTGGTTTGGCCGCTCCACGCTTCGCGCTACGCGATCAAACCAAATTTTCAGGCTTTTCTAAACTCGAAATTTTACTTCATGCTTAACCTGGGAGTGGAAAACACTCGTTTAAACTTCAAATTGACCTCTTTTAAGAAAACAACGAATATTTAAAAATCTGCAACACGTTATTGGGATATGTATACGCAAATGAAAAAAGTCACAAGAAATTATGATTTAAAGCTTTTCTAAAAGAAAGAACACTAATATATTCGCGACCTAAACCGTATGACATTGGCATGTAACGTTAAAATTTGAGACAACTAGGAAAACTCGTTGCATACTTTCTAAAAAATTTGAACCACACATTCCACATCAATGAGTCATAGGATATCTCTAATAAATTCCACTATATGTGAAGATAATAAGATCCTCGATTCTGGCGCTTTCAAGCATCAAAACGATGAGCTATTGCTACCAACACAATGGCAAGTAAATATAAACCCAACAGTATGCATAACTCAATTTTGCATTTTTTTGAGGTATGCTATGCTAACACTTAAACGACGATATTTAACTTACAAAAGCGTGCTGGGATATTGTCATATTTTAAGTTACTCGCCTCGTTTTCTGTGTTGATATTGTCACCGATGGTGTTCCTCAGGGGCCTGTCGTTCCCGTGGTCCTGGGCGATGCTGCCGAACTTCTTGTTGTTGGTCTTCAGGCTCTTCTCGTTGTAGTCCTTCGGTCTGTAATCCGGGACGGTCTCCTTCGACAGGAAGTCGAACTTCTTTCGGTTGTTGTTGACGGAGGGCGCGATCGTCACGCAATGTCCAGCGCCGCCGCCGGCTTGAACACTCTGGTTGTTGTTGGTCTTCAGGCTCTTCTCGTTATAGTCCTTCGGCTTGAACACTCTGGTTGTTGTTGGTCTTTAGGCTCTTCTCGTTGTAGTCCTTCGGCCTGTAATCCGGGACGGTCTCCTTCGACAGGAAGTCGAACTTCTTTCGGTTGTTGTTGACGGAGGGCGCGATCGTCACGCAATGTCCAGCGAAGCCGCCGGCTTGAATACTCTGGTTGTTGTTGGTCTTCAGGCTCTTCTCGTTATAGTCCTTCGGCTTGAACACTCTGGTTGTTGTTGGTCTTTAGGCTCTTCTCGTTGTAGTCCTTCGGCCTGTAATCCGGGACGGTCTCCTTCGGCAGGAAGTCTAACTTCTTTCGGTTGTTGTTGACGGAGGGCGCGATCGTCACGCCATGTCCAGCGCCGCCGCCGGCTTGAATACTCTGGGTCTTTGTATCGGAAGGTGTTCACCTTTACAGAATCAGCAATTAGTAAATACCCCCAGAACCAAACTAAACGACTAAATGCATTAGCTTGGAAGACCTACACTCAACATTTGGATATGAATCATACTTGAAAGAAGAACAAAATACAAACAAAGGTCTCGATGGGAAAGCATGCCACCGTCACACAATTACAGACGATGGGTATAACACTCGCGGCTGAGAACATCATAAGCCGCAAAGTGTCAAATGAAGCCATACTGTTTCTAACGGACAGCTGAAATCGCTACTGTCTCTGAAGGAGGTCCAGCATAGCACCTAAACAGGAGGCGCCTGGGGCAGACATGTCTTCGGACGATGGATGTTTGAAGGGGACGATTGTCCAAGTCGGAACTGTAGACCTTCTTGAGGTAGCCTCTGTGTCCCTATCTTGGATAGGGCTAACTTACACACGGCGGGGTTGAATCAGCCCTGGTGCTTGTCGCCGCTAAATCAGGAGTCGGGGTGGGCCTTGAAAAGCCCAGGGGTGCATACTCACCCCTCCGGTCCACACGTGGGTTGGTCTCCGACGGGCAGTGGCTCATTTTTATTGTATTTTATGATTTATTAGTTACAATCAGAGTTGGGCATTTTTGTAGTACATTGATTATAGGCAACCCAATAACTCTAACGTATATTAGATTGCCTATAGTCGTTGTTGTACATATGTGTGTGTTTCATAAGCTGAATTTGAAATACGTATACTTTAAAGAAAAACTCCCTGTATAAACATACGTTATATCAATTAAATAAATAGCAGGCCCAAACAATGTAATTATAATTTATTCCTACATTTATATTTTGCGGCAAAAAAGTTACCAGACTTCATTATTCTAGCTGTATAAATCAGGTTTATGATTAGTCCAGTCTTATAAAAAAACACAGTATAACTATTTTAATTTGATTATTTTAATGCATTTTTCGATTGATTACAAATTACTAACATTCCCATCCCAATAATTTTCCTACTTTTTTGCACGCGTTTAACAAATGGGGAAAGTTTTTTTTTTTATTATGCACTAATCAAAGGTTCCACTCTTGAAAACTGCCGAAATTCAATGCACTGAAAAATTCGGGATTTGTGTGCTCCCCAGTGCGTCTGGCCGACATAAAAAAAAAACAGTGCAAAAAGCAGACAAACTCCAACCTCAAATCATTTGATGTGCGTCCCTTTTAAAAAATCCGCATCCGATGTACCGCGAAACGTAAAGCTTTTATATCATGAGAAATATACATCCATTTATGCGGAATATTTTTATTCATAATAAAAAAGGCAACAAGGAGACGGGCGCATAAAGGAAATGACCGAAAATGTATTTAAAACGCGCGGTGTCTGAGTGCACTTTTATTAAATTCCGCCCGGGGCCGGTTCGAGATTAATTTAATGTAAAAGCTGTTGGCTTGGGGGTGCGAACCGGAGCCGAAGCCTAAATAAAGTAATTGGAAGATTAGATGGTAAATAATTAAAACAACTGATTTTAAGGGGGACGCAAACGACCAATTAATGTCTTCTAATAACCAGACACTCCCAGACAGATTCGCCCTCTTTTGTAGGGGAGGCTATGGAATAAAAGCCCAATTACCTTACATTTGGTTGATGTATTAAATGACAATCAGTCTGTGCTCAAAAGGGGATCAAATAATGTTGTAAGAATTTAAATAAAGTTTATAAAATTAAAATTCTTCAATTATTTTAGTTGTTATAGATTTAATGTTGATATAAACTAACAAAGTTCGCAGCGTATCTGTTTATGACTAGAGATTATTTCAATCATTGGTTGATGAGAGCTCGAATTACTAAGCACAAATTAAAAAAAATCATTATTTGATTGATGATTGATTAGTCATTAATTATTATTATTATTTTCATTATTTGGAAATTTATGAAAATTAACGAAAGTTTAGGAAATTCACGAAAATTGCTTACGTTTTAAATTCTGAAGAAAATCTCGAAAATTAATGAATAATATCAACATTTTAAAACTTAATGGAAAATTTTTGTATTTATTTATGTATTTATTTATAAAAAAAATCCATTTTAATAAAATTAAATATACAAAATACTTCAAGCTATTACAAAATGTAGATCATACATACGTATTGCAAAACAAATGTAACTAACATTATTTCCAGCATACAGAGCATTTTTCTTAAGTTTGCGGGAATTCGTTGTTTCAAATCGGTTAATTTGAGGCTTTTAACGAGTGTTTTCCACTCCCAGACTAAGCATGAAGTAAAATTTCGAGTTTAGAAAAGCCTAAGAATTTGGATTGGCCGCGTAGCGAAGCGGAGCGGCCGATTAAAATTAGGCTTTTCTAAACTCGAAATTTTACTTCATGCGCCACGCTTAAAAACACTGATTTATGGTGAAGATCAAAAGACACGCACATACAACAACGATTATAGGCAACCCAATATATGTTAGAGTTATTGGGTTGCCTATAATCACTGTATTAAACAATTTGTTCAGCGTAGAGTTTAACTCACATTTTATTCACATTTACATATTAGATTGCTAAAGCCGTATATTTTAAACTTTACGATACTTTAGTGTTATATACGCGTGTCGCATGAAGTAAAATTTCGAGTTTAGAAAAGCCTAATTTGGATTGGCCGCTCTGCTTCGCTACGCGGCCAATCCAAATTCTCAGGCTTTTCTAAACTCGAAATTTTACTTCATGCTCAGTCTGGGAGTGGAGAACCCTCGTTTATAAATGCAAATTGAATTTATAAAACAACTAATTACACTGGTCGGGAATGGAAGCTGGAATATGCAGAAAATAAGTGAAAAAACTGCGAAAAAACGGAAAAAATTGATCATTTTTAATGATTTTTTTACAATTTAAGGGATCCCCCCCCAAATCTACCTCCTTGCTACAAATGTTCATGTTTTGGAACGTTTCACCTCTCTAGCCCCTCAGAAGAAATGTAAAGGCTAAAATAATCCTTTTCATCCCTCCAAATTACCGAAAAGTGATAAAAATAGGTGGGGGGCTTCCCCCGAAAACGGTGGGTGATGGGCGAAAACGGAGAACATATTCGGATTCAGGAGGTCATTTTACATAAGAATCAGCAGGAATGGTGTCAGGGCTCGAAAAGTGTTATTAGTCATTAATTATTATTATTATTATAATTCTCATTATTTCGAAATTCATAAAAATTAACGAAAGTTTAGGAAATTCACGAAAATTGCTTACGTTTAAAATTCTGAAGAAAATCTCGAAAATTTATGAATAATATCAACATTTTAAAATTTAGTGGAACATTTTTGTATTGCAAAACAAATGTAACTACCATTCGTTCCAACATACAGAGCATTTTTCTTAAGTTTGCGGGAATTCGTTGTTTCAAATCGGTTGATTTGAGGCTTTTAACGAGTGTTTTCCACTCCCAGGCTAAGCATGAAGTAAAATTTCGAGTTTAGAAAAGCCTAAGAATTTGGATTGGCCGCGTAGCGAAGCGGAGCGGCCAATCCAAATTAGGCTTTTCTAAACTCGAAATTTTACTTCATGCGCCACGCTTAAATACACTGATTTACGGTGAAGTTCAAAAGACACGCACATACAACAACGATTAAAGGCAACCCAATATATGTTAGAGTTATTGGGTTGCCTATAATCACTGTCTTAAACAATTTGTTCAGCGCAGAGTTTAACTCACGTTTTATTCACATTTACATATTAGATTGCTAAAGCCGTATATTTTAAACTTTACGATACTTCAGTGTTTTATACGCGTGTCGCATGAAGTAAAATTTCGAGTTTAGAAAAGCCTAATTTTGATTGGTCGCTCCGCTTCGCTACGCGGCCAATCCAAATTCTCAGGCTTTTCTAAACTCGAAATTTTACTTCATGCTAAGTCTGGGAGTGGAAAACCCTCGTTTAAAAATGCAAATTGAATTTAAAAAAAAAACAACTAATTATTAGTCATTAATTATTATTATTATTATAATTTTCATTATTTCGAAATTCATGAAAATTAACGAAAGTTTAGGAAATTCACGAAAATTGCTGTTTTAAAATCTGAACAAAAAATCTTTAAAATTTATGAATAATATGAACATTTTAAAATTTAATGGAACATTTTTTTATTGCGAAACAAATGTAACTAACCTTATTTCCAACATACAGAGCATTTCTTTTAAGTTTGCGCGAATTCGTTGTTTCAAATCGGGTAATTTGAGGCTTTTAACGAGTGTTTTCCACTCCCAGACTAAGCATGAAGTAAAATTTCGAGTTTATAAAAGCCTGAAAATTTGGATAGGCCGCATAGCGAAGCGGAGCGGCCAATCCAAATTAGGCTTTTCTAAACTCGAAATTTTACTTCACGCGCCACGCTTAAAAACGCTGATGTACGGTGAAGTTCAAAAGACACGCACATACAACAACGGTTATAGGCAACCCAATACACGTTAGAGTCATTGGGTTGCCTATAATCACTGTATTCATTAATGTTACATTTATTTTGTAAGCTTTAAAATATTATTTGTTTTGTATATCTATTTTGTATAAAATGGGGGTTCCCGTCAATAAATATATTATTATTATTTTTTTTTTTTAATTGAATAGTCACCCTCTACACCCACATGCCTCTGATTTCATGTGGAGAGGGTGCCAAATATATCCCCTAGTTACCTCCTCCAAGCCTGGAAGTGGGGTAACTAGTGGTGCCTAACGGTGTGTGATCTCAGTAGACGTAGTGATCCCAGTATCACGGCCTTCTGCATCCCTCCGATAAGGGAGTGTGCAGTGTCGCGACATGCTGGTATGGCCTTAAGGTTGTTCAGCATTGAGCCATTGATGCCGCCTAGAGCACCGACGATTAATACCACCAACTTAACAGTGTGGCCTGGGTAGAGTCTGCTCATGTCGTACAAAAGATCCTGATATTTCGTCCGTTTTTCCTCCTCTTTTAAAACGATGTTTGTCTCTGCTGGTGCACAGAATTCGATGACAAACATCGTTTTTAGATGGTGGTCGAGGAGGACCACGTCAGGCTTGTTTGCTCGTATTTTCCTGAGCGTTGGGAATGAGAAGTTCCAATATATTCGGCACCTCTCATTCTCCACTGCGGACTCAATATCATCCGGGGCATATGGCAGCACTGGTGTTTCGTCGATACCGTACGAGTGCCTGAGGTGGTAATATAGCACTCGTAGCGCCGCGTTATGTCTATGGATGTAGGCCGAAGACGCATATGCTCTGCATGAAGATAGTAGATGCATTATTGTCTCCGGCGCCCCGTGACACGCCCTACAGCGTATATCCGGGACATCTACACCCATAATGCGGCTACGGTAGACCAGGGTGTTATATACACCGTCTTGACAAGCTATTATGAAGCCCTCAGTTTCTGACTTTAGTCCAGCTGCTCGCAGGAATCCAAACGTTAATTGCTTGGACAAGCCAAGTTCTTCTATGTTCTTAAAGAAGACGGAATGCATTGGTTTGTCCATGTGGCGTTGAAGCAGCTTTTGGACTTCAGCGGTTTTCAGCTGGACTCTTAACTGGTCAGGATTGAGCGTAGCGAGTTCTCCCTGACCGTTATCGAAGTTTAAACCGAGGTCTTCAGCTACCTTTTGTGCTGCCTTTAAGATAAATGCCCCGGCCCCTGTTTGTTCGTGCTCTCGCAACATGCGGAGCAGGGGGTCAGAACTTTGTACGACCTTACAAGCCGTACCCAGGACCACTCTATCGTGGAGGCACTCCAGCGCTAAGAGGCCACGGCCTCCCAGATGGCGTGGGAGATAAAGCCGTGGGACGGACGACTTTGGATGTAAACTCCTAAAGAGATGCATCCGTTTTTGTGTGTCGATGTCAAGGGTGCGCAACTCTTCCCTCGTCCATTTTATTACCCCGAACGAGTACTTGACTATCGGAACGGCAAGCGCCTTGTTTTTACCAGACAGCTCTGATGACCAGATCTGTCTGACAAGGTGCTTGTACTTGCCGCGGAGAGAGTTTTTAACAGCGGCCACATCATGCACATTGTGCTGCGGCACGCCTAGGTGGTCATATGTCTCTCCAGCATTGAGATGGTGCATAATGCTCCCGTCTACGAGTTGCGCATCCTCTCCAAAGCCACGACATTCAGGGTGAACCAGTGCGCATTTGGCTAGCCCAAACTCCATGCCTATTGCGTTAGTGTACTCCTGCACCGCTTTTAGAGACTGGTGTAAATCCCTTTCTCCAGAGGCATATAGCTTAAGGTCATCCATGTAGAAAAGATGGGTGACCTTGTGCCTCTGGTTACCAGGTGGGCCGTAATTATAACCGCGGGTGCTACGGATTGCAACGGATAACGGCAACAGTGAGATGCAGAATAAGAGAGGGCTAAGAGAGTCCCCTTGGATCACTCCCCTCTTATAAGCGATCAGCTCTGTTCTAACTCGTTGTTCGCCGGTTCTTATCATGAACCGAGTCTTCCAGAGTGGCATAAGGTGTTGGATACATCTCACTATGGGGTCTGGCACCGCAAGACACTCGAGCAAATGGAGTAATAGCTCATGCGATGTGGTGTCGAATGCCTTGCGGTAATCGATCCAGGCCATTGATAGGTTTCGCTTAAACTGCATGGAGTCTTGCGTGATACAGCGATCGATCAGCAAGTTCTCCCTGCAGCCAGCTACGCCTATCTTTGACCCTCGCTGCTCGTATATCCGTTGATACACCCCGTCGGTTGCATGTAGTATGCGAGAGTACAGGATCCGCGTGAATGCCTTATAGCACGCGTTCAGGCATGTAATAGGACGGTAGGTTTTGGGCTCAGACAAATCTCCTGTTTTAGGAAGTAGCACGGTTCTCCCCTCGACAAACCACGTTGGAATTTGCTGCTCCCCATCCAGCCATGTATAAAAAATTCTGGCTAAATGCTGGTGGGTGGAAGTGAATTTTTTCCACTAGTAGCTGTTGATCCCGTCGGGGCCAGGAGCAGCAAAGTTCTTCGAGCCTGCAAGGGCGCTCCGAACTTCCGCTGTGGTTATCGGCTGGTGCGCTTCCCTAGTTCTATGAGCCCTACAGGAGGACTCAAATTGAACCAGGGCTGGAGTGTCTAGCCGCAGGGTAGGCTTCCGTCCATAAATTTCCCACCAGAAGGTTTCGATTTCTGCGACCGTCGGAGGGCTTAGTACAGAGGGTGGAGGTGGAACTTTACGATATTTCAGTGTATTATACGCGTGTCGCATGAAGTAAAATTTCGAGTTTAGAAAAGCCTAATTTGGATTGGCCGCTCCGCTTCGCTACGCGGCCAATCCAAATTGTCAGGCTTTTCTAAACTCGAAATGTTACTTCATGCTTAGTCTGGGAGTGGAAAACCCTCGTTTAATTATGCAAATTGAAATTTAAAAAAAAACAACGATTGTCGTAAAATTTACAGTGTATGCATATGTATACCTAAAAGAAAAATTCCCTGTATAAAGGAAGTAATTCCGAAATTCAACGGTGTATTTTTGATTTTAAATCATCTACGAAAAATGGTCGAGATTTTGAAAATTAATCAAAATCGTGGAAATTCATGAAAATTAACGTTGAAATTCATGAAATTTACGAAAATTGCTAACGTTTTAAAATTTGAAGAAAATCTCAAGATTTTTAGAATAATATTTGTCTTGTTCAGAAAATCCACTCTTACTAACAATTCAATTTTCATAAGAAAACATTTTCATTATTTTTAAATCTCAAAAATTTCACTGATTCTATTGTGGTGTCGCCTGAACAAGAATAATCCGGACGGCGGGAAGAGATAGGAAGGTTGCCGTGGACACAAAAAATAATAAAAAAAATATTTTCAGAGAATAATGCGTGCTAACGTTCGTTTTTGTACGTGACATAGTTCAGTATAAATAAAACTCCCCAAGTACCTGCATTTCTTGTGTTTTCCTGTGCTAAGATTCATAGTATAACGACAGAATCAAATGCACCTATAACTGCAACCAAATGCACCTATGACCGCCGTTATAAATTGAATTTGGTATGAGGAATGGTAGTCCGCGTAATACCGAGTCCATAAACCTTTGAAACGTTTGAGCGGCGTTTCTTAAACCGAAACTCATCCTAGTGTATTCGTAAAGTCCAAAGGGTGTTGTGATTGCCGTTTTCGGAATGTCTGCAGGATGAATTGGAATTTGGTGATATGCCTTTACTAAATCGATTTTTGAAAATAACGTGCAACCACAACAATTGTACGTGAAATCGTGAAGAATAGGCAAAGGATATCGGTCGGGTATGGTAACTTTATTGAGTCCACGGTAATCGCCGCATGGGCGCCAAGAGTTATCTGATTTAGCTACCAGATGTAGCGGCGTCGCCCATGGGCTGGAAGAGGGTCTCACGAAACCGAGCTGTAACAATTTATCAAACTCGTTTTTTGCAATTTGAAATTTGTGAGGTGGTATTCGTCGCGGTTTGGCAAAAACTGGTGGTCCAGATGTTTCGATGTGATGCTTGACGGGTTTAGCTAGGTCAAAAGGGGTTGTTAGATCAGGAAATTGTTGCAATAATTTCGAATAAGGTGAATTTTGGGTAGACAAGGAACGAATTTTGAGTTTTTCTGATGGGCCGAATACATTCCTTACGAGACGTTCGTGGGCAATGTCAACAATGATGTTGAAATGTCGAAGGAAGTCGGCGCCCAGAATGGAGTGGTTAACGTGTGCAAGCACGAAATTCCACGCAAGTTTTACGCCCAGACCGATGTGTACTGTTAATTTTGAAGAACCAAACGTGGGTATTAAACTACCGTTAACGGTGGTTAACGAAAATTTTGATTGGCGATGAGTGTTGGCGAAGAGTTGATCCACCGCCAAAATGCTAACCTGGGCTCCCGTATCTACTAAAAATTTTGTCCCAGAGTTAGTGTCACGCACGAAAAACAACGGGCCTGGAGAGACAGCGGAGGAATGGGCCGACATTAGCCCCGCTGTTCGTCGTTTCCCCACTGGCATGGTAGAGTGCACTTCCGTGCATCACCACGAAAATTGTGATGGTACCAGCACAGTTTGTGTTGCGGGTCATCGCCTAATTGCCAGCGGTTTCTTGATGCTGACCGACTTCTGTTCCGAAATTTGTTTTTAGATTGCTTCGTCAAAGCGGTTGTTAATGAATTTAAATTTTGTGTCAGCTCAGAAATTTGGGATTGCAGTTCTAAAATTCTAGTGTTGTAAGATGTTGGATGTTCAATTGCCGAGGTGTGAGAAACGTTGGTGTTATTAATGATGGTGGGTGCCGAAATTTCTAAAATTTGATCTGCCATTTCTGCAAAGTTTGTTAATGAGGTGGTTTTTGCAGACACTAGAATGTTTTGCACATCTGACGGTAAACGATTTAAAAAAATTTCGCGTAGGAGATTGTCGTCTATTGGCGTTATTCCCAGCAATTGTTGCAATTTTCGTAGTAGTTGTGAAGGCGTTTGGTCGCCGAGCACTTCCGTAGACAACAATTGCTGCAAACGCTTTTTTTCGGAAATGGTGGTTCGTTTGATTATCTCCACTTTGAGCGTCTCATAAGGAAGGTCAGCGGGAGGTTCAATTAGTAAATCCCTAACTTCGATGGCAATGTCTGGGGGTAAGGCGGCTACGACTCGATAAAACTTGCGACTAGAATTTGTAATGTGCGAGTTCAAAAATTCCGCTTCAATCTGCACGAACCAAATTACATCTTACGGTGCCAACGGCAGCATCTATTTGTTCTTCCATGATGTGTGATTGAAAATAGGAAAGGTAAGGAAAGTAAGCAGAGTAGTAGAGAGATTAAGGTTGAGAAAATAGTGGAAGTAGTTTCCTCGAAATACGAGGGGGGCTAGTAAATGTCACCTGTCACTTCAAAATCCAAAATCCTGGTTAAGGGTGGGTGCTGGCGGCAAATGGCAAGGTTGCAGGCTGTGTCGGCTCGGTACCCTGGTTAGGAGCGGGCGCCGCGGCCGGCGGCTGTTAACAAGGTCAGGTTTTCTGCACTTGAAACAGGGCTCCGTCGTTGATGCTCGATGCAGTCAGGAATTCGTCCGAAAAAGGGTCCTTGGCGTCGACGTCTGATGCTGGCGGGTATTCCTGTAGTCAGCTCGCCTTGTAGATCCTGAATCTTGATGATTCCCGTGGCGAAGATCGTTGGGGAAAGATCACGTCGGGGTCACCAATTTATAACGGCGGTCATAGGTGCATTTGGTTGCAGTTATAGGTACATTTGATTCGGTCGGTATACTATGAATCTTACCACTATAAATAACACCCCATTATTTATAAAATTAGTGACATTTTTGAGATTGTTAGTAAAAGTGGATTTTCTGAATTTATTTATTTCCATAACTCAAAATATTTTTAATTAACTTTGAAACCCTTAGATTTTGATGAATAAATAATTAATTCAGATACTTTTAATATAATTAGTCACAAAGAAATGTTATATCTTGCTGGATTCACGGTATTTTTTAGCTAAAATTAAAATTTTGTTTGTGGCAACTTCGCATTTTCATGTAGTCCAACTTCACTGTAATTAAAATCGAAGTAATTCTGAAGTTATGTTCCACTGTTTCCGTTTGTGAAAATGTATTTTATCTGCTGAATTATTTAACTGAAATTTACTTTGAGCAAGTGTTTCCACTCCCAGACTAAGCATAAAATAAAATTTTGAGCTTAGAAAAGCCTCAGGGTTTGGATTTGGACGCGTAGCGTCCAAATCCAAACTCAGGCTTTTCTAAACTCGAAATTTTACTTCATGCGCCACGCGTATGAAAAACTGATTTATTTTAGAGCCCTAAATATTATCTTATGGGCACCATTTTAGAGGTCCCACGTATGGCATTTTTTTATTTGTAGAGATATTTAAAAACTGTTTTCACAACCCAGGATCACTTTTTCGTGTTTTAATCAATCGCGAAACAAAAATTGATCTATCTCTAATCATTTCCGCTCTATGTATAACCTTAAGTTGATAAAATATAATTTTTTACAAGTTATAACCAATCTGTGAAAACTTTGTCATGGCAACTTTTTACGCCCATTAAAATGAAGTACATGTTTTATTTCAAGGACGTTTCGTTTTTGATTTCTTACACCAAATTTACATTTTTTTCTTATTCGCGCACATAGAGATATGCATATCAACAATGTGCCACTTGTGTATCTTAGTGAAAAAAATATGTTTGGTTATATACGACAAACAAAGTAGCAGTTTATGTCAATCGAGAGTGCTTATTTATAAAACAAAATAGACCACACCGATAGAAGTCATATTTTCTCACAAATTGCAAGCATCACCTAGTAATGAAATTGTGGATATTGAAAAGAGTCATTGACAAAATTGCCATGACAACCGGTAATGTCATGGCAATTTTGCCAATGACTTTTTTTGACAAAAGTATGCATGTGGCACCTCATTTAAATTAGGGTTAAAAATGCTGTTTAGTGATATTTAAATCTCTAAATGCGCCCATAGGAAAAATGTGATTTTGATATAAGAAAACAAAAACGAAACGTCCTTGAAATAAAACAGGTATGTCATTTTAATGGGAGTAAAAAGTTGCTATAAGAAAGTTTTTACAGTTTGGTTATCACCTAAAAATAATGTTTTATTAACATTTGTCTTGTTTAATGAAACGTACTATGTGTTCATACCTGGACTCTGTATGAGTATAATCGAGTGCACCTACTTCTCTCGGAAATCTTGCAATGGTAAAAAATTCTTCCTTCATTCTTGCCAATTCCTCAGTTGTTGTGGGCATCGAAATATACTGTTGTTTGAATTCAACAATCGCAGTGGTATCCCTTTTTATTATTTGATTTGCCGTTGTTCTGTGCATTCCTCCAAAGTAACCTAAGACAATCACTTGTTGTAATGGAGGTATAGCATGATTTCTAAAAATAAATTTAAGAAATGAAGTATGTTGGCAATTTGTTTAGAAATGTATTCAACCTATCAGTACGATGTCTTATATTGACCTCAATTATTGCTGTGAGATAGAGCGTAGTTTCCTTTGATAATCAAAATCTCTCAATAAATTCTATGTTAATCCATATTATAAAATTATCGATTCTATTAACTATAAATGAAATTGCCAATTCTTGGTTGCAGAATACTTCAAACATTAAAAGTGCGATTCTTTTCGCAATCTACAACAAGTTAGTCTTACAAAGACTATATCAAACACTCATTGAAACAACTACTTCCCGAGCTAATACCCCGACAGACATTGAACAATACAACAAATGTTTGCTGTTATATATAGTAACCTACTGCAAATGTAACAATTTGGATCAAATTATTCAGGCCATCTATAGACACGTTCCGAGATTTATCTCTCATCAGTATAGCTTTGTCATTCCCTCTAAACAATTTGACACCTTAGACTGGCGGTCACGTTACCGTTCAAACATAAGTATAAATGAAATTTCCAATTCTTGGTTGCAGAATACTTCAAGTATTGAATACTGATGAGAGATAAATCTCGAAACGCGTCTATAGATGGCCTGAATAATTTGACCTAAATTGTTACATTTGCAGTAGGTTACTGTATGTAACAGCAAACACTTGTTGTGTAATTCAATGTCCGTCTGGATATTAGCTCGGGAAGTAGTTGTTTCAATGAGTGTTTGGTATAGTCTTGGTAAAACTAACTTATAGATTGCGTTAAGATTCTATTAACCATTCAGTAAGACTGTCTTATTCTTCTTACTAAGCCTGCTTCTTGCAATTCCTTAATTTCTTGATGCTCCAATATTCATATTTACTATAAAATTTGAAGTTAGAATTGAGAAGAATAAAATGTGTTATTAATGGCACATTTTATATATGTAGAAACATATACATACCTCTATGATGAAAATATAATCAAAAAATAACACAAAATAATTTTAATCAATTGTCTACTATATTTATTAGGAGTTCAAACCAGCTAATAAGTTATTCACCAAATAAGCGAGTTTATTAAATACATAAAATTTATTAGGAGGTGGATACATGAACAATTATTTAAGAGGTTAATAAAGTTATTAGGAACTTTATTGAGAGGTGGATATCACGGCCCTTAGTTTTTCTATTTGATTGCATACAGGGTGTCCGTATTTCGACAGAATGTATGGGGATCTCTTGAAGAAATAGGGAGTCGGTTAAATTGGGGCAAAGTTGCGTATTTTAAGGCCTAACAATAATCAGAAAATAATTTTGAAATATCATTTTTTGTTTTCGAGGTATCAACTAAAAATTGATTTCTTGAAAAATGATTTTAATGTTTTTATTTAAAAACTACTGAATCTGGACATTTAGAATTTTGATATTATACAGGTACTTTTTAATAAGGGACCATAGCCAACTTTTGTTTTTCTTATGGGTGCCATTTTGGTTTTCATATTTTTTGGAAGAATATTTTTTTTCTGAACTCACCGATGTATCACACTCATAATTTATTTTAAATTTGATATTTAAAATTATGATTTTTTCTTTTTTGCAAAGAGTGCCTTGGAAACAATGCAGTCAATCATTGTTAGCACTCAAAATTAATTAATAACTGTCAGTCTTTTGTAATAATTATAATAACTATCGATTATCACACAAAAGTTGCACAAACAAAATTTATTTTACTTTTATTATTATTATTATTATTCAAAAACTATTTACAAAAAAAGTAATTTTTGCATTTTATCGCTACATCTTTGTAAATATTGATCACCATCACATCTAAGCATTACATATTTTAAACTTTACTGTAAATCAGTGGTTTATACGCGTGGCGCATAAAGTAAAATTTTACTTCATGCTTAGTCTAGAAGTGGAAAACACTCGTTAGTTTAAAATACATCACAACTGTTAAAATCTGCATTGTCAGATGCCCGTCTTCAGGGGTGATATGTAAGCAAATTATGGGTCCTAGGAGTTGTCAAATGAGTGAGTTACTCAACTGTTTCCAAGGCACCCTTTACAAAAAACAAAAGATTAAAATTTTCCATATAAAATGTACAATAAACTATAAGTATGATACATCAATGAATTCAGAAAAAAATATTGTTCCAAAAAATATGAAAATCCAAAGTTGGCTATGGTTCCTAGGTATATGTTATAGTTATCTTAAAATTAAACATGTTACTAGATTTATCGTTAAGAAGTCCCTGTATAATGTCAAAGTTGTAAATGTCTGGATTCAATAGTATTTAAATAAAAAAATAAAAACGAAATTTCAAAAAATCAGTTTTTTAGTAATATCTGAAAAACGAAGAATGATATTTCAAATTTATTTTAAGATTATTATTGGGCCCTAAATTATGCAACTTTGCCTCAAATTAACCGACTCTCTATCTTTTCAAATAATCGAGATTCCCATACATTCTGAAATATACGGACACCCTGTATATTTAACTATATTTCGTATAGATTTTGGTACCTGCTAAATAAATGCTGCTGTTATTTGTTAAGGATATATATATTATTAAAGCTGCTATTCTTGCTTGTATGAAAAATGACGGAGTTTTGGTAGTAAAAGCTCTAGTAATGAATATATTTCCAGGGTGTTAATTTTGGGCCCCGGGCACACTAAAAGGCTCGTTACAAACATCGAGCTGAAAATCTAGCGAAGTGGTCACATGACGAAATGATGCGACATGATTCCGCAATTAAGCCTCGTCCCTCTTTGTTTGTTACTAATTAGACCGAGTTACGGTTATCACCTACCCCCTCTCCGCCTCTCTCCCTCTCCCCTGCCCCGTGTACATGTGCAACCCCTTCTGCCACGCAAAACAGTATTATAATGATATATGCCTGGTATAAATCTCGGGGTTGGGGGGATTTTTGCGCGGCTAAATACTCTAATGAGACAAAAATATGGTCGAGTTTATTTTTTCCCCTAGCGCGTAAAAGCTTATTATGTTTTGTCAGCGTATTTTTTTAACGGATGAATTTTGTTAATTTCAGTTTTATGACGGACGAGTTTGCGCTGGATTTTCGGCGATTTCGGAATTCCGGCGGTTGATTATTTAAATAATGATGGAAGTCCGAGAAATTAGAGGATAAAAATTCGTGGGATCCAACATGGATTTAATTAAAACTTTTAAAACTTGTTAAAAATACTAATTCATATAATGTATCCTTATTATTTATAATATAAATATAACGAGCAAGAAAGATATGCATAAAGTAAATTATTCGACTACAGAAAAGATCATTTATGATTAGTAACTTATTGCTTTCACAAGATTTTTTTATATGATCGATATTAAAGAAACATTTTAAAAAAATGCTAAGAGTAAACTACCATTTATGGTTTCCGCATTTTCACCAAAAGTTGATCGGATGCTACTGTTGTAATAAAACGCTTAAGCTTATAGTTTTATCTTAATAGCTCAATCGGCTTAGACTTTATCGTGGCGACAGAATTACAGAAAGACAGACAGACATGTTTCATAAATGGTCTTAATCAACTTGGGGACCTCAATTCATATGTTCAAATTTTGGAATAGTTTTAAATATGTGTTTTTTAGTTGCAAGTTGTGGCATTATCTTTTTTGAAACTCTCTGCATCTTGACTATTTATTTGACAAATTATTTTTTAATATACAAGGTGTCTACGCTAAACCGTTCGTTAAAAGTTTATGGGGTTGCCGTTGCACTAAAAATTTGAAAAAAATCCTTGTCATACGGTTGAATCAGTTCTCCTCATGTGATATATTTTCAATATAGATCTGAGATTTTTATCTTTACTTTATGTTATTTAGACTCAGATCTTTAAATATTGAATAGTTAATCAGATTCTATAGGTTCATTTTTAAATTGTGCGAATTAGTTATTGCATTCAGATGGTAATTAATAATAAGCAACAGAGCTGGACAGGACTCGACTCATACAAGATAAACCCAATTTTGTATATTGTATTAAAATTACACTTTGAGAAAGATAGCCCTTGGGGGGTAATAAGTGGGACTGGAATCGTGTTCTTTGGTAGGGACTAAGGATGTATGAGTGAGTAGTTGAATGGCTGCAGCGAAGGGCTTGATTTCGGGAGATATCTTTTCAAGACGGACGACAACTTTCTAACTATGGCGACATCAAAAGTAAAATTAATCGCTTCTCCCATTCATCATCTTTGAAAGCGTGATTCAATAAACCTCTGCGTCCAGTATGTGTTTACATACACAGAAATGTTTCAATTAACTAACATTTCTTTTAATTGGTATATTTATACAAAAAGTCAATGAAAATGTAAACATCGCTTATTATTCTTGACTATAGGTCTTTAAGTATAATAGGATTTTGTCATTAAATTACTCGATCAACTGTATTTTGAGAATATTCTTCTTTTAGTTACGTGTTTTCTATTAATTATTGTAGTAATTTATTTATTTATTTATTTATTTATTTATTTGCCCAACAGACGACAGTCCAATTACAGAGCAAAATTCAATATAATACATAATTATACAATACATATACATAATTATACAATACATATACATATATATAGTAACATATAAACATACAAAAATGACGATAATTCAATTATTACAGCTATAACAGTAATATCTAGGCAGCGCTACAAAACTATATTAATTAATGATTTTTTAGGCATGTGGAAAATATCTACGAGATGATGACGATTATTATATACTTTAAACATCTTATTTAATGGCGAATTACCATGTGCCCTAGTGTTTGGTGTTGAACAATAAAATAATCTATTCGAGCGAGAACAATACCTAGGCACATGGATATTAATTTTAGATAATATGTTTGGATCATCGATCGTACAATTAATGATTCCATGTAGAAATAATACCTTTGCATCGTCGCGTCTACTATGTAACGATTTCATGTTAAATGTATCAAGTAGTTCCTGAGATGGTATTGTTATTGGCGGATATTCCTTATTCAACTTGAAATACATAATTTTTAAAAACTTTTTCTGAATTCTTTCTATTTTGTTTATATGTATATAATACTGGGGACACCAAATTATCGAGGCAAATTCAAGGTTGGAACGGACATAAGAAAAATACAGTTTTTTTATTACATCAACATTGTTGAAATCTTTACAAGTACGACTAATAAATCCCAGCATCTTATAACTTTTGTTGCAAATATTATTAATATGTTCTATAAATGTTAAACGATCGTCAAATATTATTCCCAAATCACGTAAAGAGGCACACCTCTCAAAGCTAATATTCGTCAAACCGTAATTAAATCTAATCACATCTTTTTTCCTGGTAAATGACATACATTTACATTTGGATATATTTAGAAATAGACCATTTGTTTTGCACCAAATATCAATGAGATTAATATCCTCCTGTAATTCTATACAGTCACGTTCACAGTCAACAACTCTAAATATCTTCATATCATCGGCAAACAGCAGAACTTTACTTTGTAGTTTATCAACTATGTTATTAATAAAAATAATAAATAGCAAGGGGCCCAAGTTTGATCCTTGGGGGACCCCGCTGGTTACAGTATATTTAGATGAATAATGGCCCATATACTGTACAAATTGTTGTCTGCCGGTTAGATATGAACGCATTAATGATATCACTTGATCCGTGAAGCCATAATAACCAAGTTTTGTGGCTATTACATTGTGATCAATTGTATCAAATGCCTTACTGAAATCTGTATATATAGTATCAACTTGTCTACGTTGATCTAAGTACTCGGAGATGTATTCCGTGAAGTTTACCAAATTTGACACAATTGATCTTTTTTTCACGAATCCATGCTGTCTTGTTGTTACATATGGGCTAACGTGACTGTAAATGGCTTTAGAAATGATCATTTCAAACAATTTTGCAAAATTATTTATTACTGTAATGGGGCGATAACTCACGATGTTATTTTTATCACCATTTTTAAAAATTGGTGTAACCCTGCCAATTTTCCATAATTCAGGGACACTAGATGTTGTAATTATAATATTAAATATATGACATAATGGGTCTAATAAACAATGTACACAGTCTTGAATAATATATGCAGGAATACCATCTGCCCCAGCAGTATTATTTCCTTTCAAGTTCCGAGCAGCGAGCAAAATTTCATCTTTAGTTATTGCTTTTAATGTACAACCGGGATAATTCGTGATTTCGCATGTAGTAGAACTGGAAGTACGAGTAGTAAAAATACTTTTAAAATGATTTGCAAAACATTCTACTATATCTTTTGGTTTTGTAATAGTTATTTCGTTAAAATGCATGCTACCAGGAATTCGGGTAGTTGACTTTTTCGTGTTCACATAGGAAAAAAGTCTCTTAGGTTCTTTTATAATATTTTTTTCAGTTTCACAAATGTATTTTTTATGGTCAGATTTAATTACGGCGTGTACCTCTCTTTTTAGTCTGTCAATTTTTAGTTTTAAGTAGGTGTATTTGTGTGTCCTAAACATTTTAATTGCCCTATCTTTCTTTTTAAGTAAGGTTTTCAACGACGCACTAAACCATACAGGGTATTTTTTATCTATTATTTTAGTACAAATTCGGCAAATTAAAGTCACCTACAATCAAAACCGGTTCATCTAGGTTGATATTTTGTTCTATTTCCTCGAATATACTTTCATAATCTGTTACAGACGACGATGGTGGTATATATACACACACTACATTAATTGTTTTTTTGCGTGCTAATATTTTAACAATTACTAGTTCGATATTGGCCACCTTTGTGGTGTAGTGCAATTCCGAATGATATTTACTATTCACAGATATGAGTACTCCTCCTCCCCGCCGATTCTAAGATTCCATCTTGTAACCACGTTTCCGTTATACAAAAAACATCAAATTGCGAAGCACATACATTATCATAAAATATGTTTGTTTTTGTACCTAACCCCCTAACATTTTGATAGAAAACAGAAAGTGATACACTTTTATGAGAATTAGTATCGTGATGTTGGGCAGTCTTTAGTTTAAATTAGTAATCGATGGAACGCCGTTAACATATTTGATGCGGATATCTGTTTCGCCCTTCTGTTTTCGATCCTTAAATTCTTCCCAAACAGTATTTTCGAATTGGCGCTGCTTTGGCGTTTTATCGCTCTTGATTTTTATTTCTGCAAATCCAATAATATCTCGTAGTTTCTTAGAATTCAATAGAAGTTGCCTTGGTTCATGTATGGAGTTAAATATTGCTTTTATTGGACGCGGCTTTTTCTCTTTTCTGCTACCCAATCTTACGATTTTATTTGGCGGATCGAGTGATTTATCCAATTTCACAATTATATTCTTTACCAAGGATAAGTCGTCATCATTGACTGACTCCGGAACATTGTATAAGATGACATTACATGCCCGTTCATGTCGCTGTTGCAGTTCATGTGCCAGTGAATTAAAATCCGAATCAGTTGATGTGCCACATGTACTTTTAATTTTAACTAAATCATCTTTCATTACTTTATTTTCATTCTCTAATTCCTTTCTTCACTGATTACTTTTATTATACTAATGTCCGGTATTATAATTCGTTTTATTCTCTAAATATAATTTGCTTTAGGAATAAATTAATTTATTTCAATGATTTCGTATTATAAACACAAAATAACTTTATTTGTCTAATAAATCTCCTTAGTAAATTATTTGTTTGTTTTTTTACCAAGTCAAACATAACCAGGGATTTTTATACTTATGCATACGCTTATTTTAAATTAGTTCCTTTTAAAGTTTTAAACGAGTGCTTTCCACTCCTAGACTAAGCATGAAATAACATTTCGAGTTTAGAAAAGCCTGAAAATTTGGTTCGGTCGCGTAGCGCGAAGCGCGGAGCGACCAAACCAAATTTTCAGGCTTTTCTAAACTCGAAATTTTACTTCATGCGTCACGCGTTTTAAACACTGAAAACACTGATATTGTAAACAAGTGAACATCACTTGAAATCAGTGTCTTGTACGCGTGGCGCATGAAGTAAAATTTCGAGTTTAGAAAAGCCTGAAAATTTGGATTGGCCGCTCCGCGCTTCGCGCTACGCGACCAAACCAAATTTTCAGGCTTTTCTAAACTCGAAATTTTACTTCATGCTTAGCCTGGGAGTGGAAAACACTCGTTAAGGTCTTTTATACTTTCTAATAAGCTTTCTTTTTCTTATTCTGTGTAATTCTGCCCTATTCCACGGTTATTCTCCATAATTATAAGGAATTATACTAAATTTGATTGACAATTTAATTTGAAATATTGACAATTCAATTTAAAAAATGGGTGGTTCCAGCTACGGCTACAATGAAAATATATAATTTCGGTCTGTAATCTACTAATTAAATTATTTATTTCTAGAATTTCATTTGGAAGGTTTGCTTTATAATACGCAATTTTAGTTGCCCATTAGTTTACTAGGTAAATAAATTTACTTCACAAATAGTTATCTAATGATTTATTAATCGTTTATAATACCGAGCATAAATGAAGATTTTGACATTTGTGACTTTTGAATCTTAATTAATTGCTTGATTGTCTTGACTGGACTATCATAGGATTTTGTCATATTGTTATATTATATCTACCATGTTTTGAATATTGTGACTGTGAGTCACTTGATTCACTGTCTTTTGACTATGTTGGGATTTTGTCTGATTATGTCTCTATGGACTGTATTTCGATTATTTTGGTATTATGACTGTAAGTCACTTAAATCACTATATCAAATACAGTGAATATTGTGATTTAATGGCATAAGTTATTAAAAAACCGTATTAAGAATAGGGACATGGAACGTGAGAAGCCTTAAGGGAAATGAAATAGAACTGATAGAGGAAATGATAAAACACAAAGTTGAAGTAATATGAGTAACAGAAACTAAAAAGAAAGGAAATGGAAAGAGAATACATAAAGGATGCTGGATAATCTGGTCAGGAGTGGAGGAAATAGAGAGAGCTAATAGAGGAGTACGATTAACAGTAGCACCAGACAGGTTGAAAGACATTATAAAGGAAAGACAGGTGAATGAAAGAATTATGTCAGTAGACATAATGCTAACAAAGGAAGAACAGTGGACTATAATAACAGCATATAGAGAAAATGAAGATGCAAGAAAAGAAGACAAAGACAAATTCTATAAAGAACTACAAAAAGAAATAGACGAGGGAACGGAGAACACTATAATTATAGGAGACCTTAACTATAATTATAGGAGACCTTAGGAGACCTTATAGGAGACCTTAACGAGGAACAAAAAATCACCAATAGATTACTGCCTAATAAATAAAAATAAATGGAAAATGGTGAAAAACGTAAAAGCAACAAGAAAAGTCGAGATAAGAAGTGACCACTCATTACTCAAAATAGACATAGCAAGAAAACAACATGAACAAACTGACAAGAGAAGAGAAAGAATCAAGGAGAATATAAGGACGCACAAACTTAAAGAAGAACAATAACGAAAGGCATACGAGAAGATAATAAATAGAGAATTCGCCGAAGAAAAAGATAATACAGAAATAGAAGAAAAATGAATAATATTTAAAAATGTTTGATAGAAGCAGCAAAGAAATGTTGCGGAACAACAAAGATAAGCAACAAATATAGAAAGAAAACAGAATGACGGTTCGAGCAAATAAAAGCAAAAACCAAAAATAAAAAAGAAGTTGCAAATATATCTGAGTACGAACAAAAACGAAGAATTATGAAGAATACAAAGAGATAAGAGAAGATGTAAATACAAAGGTACAGAAGTCCAAACAAGATTCATCGAAGGAATTTGGAATGAAGTTAAGCGAAAATTATCGGAATAATCAGAAATTATTCTTTAAAACTTAAAACAATAAAAAAAAAGAAAGAACACAGTTTGATGAACATAAAAGATAAGTACGAAAAGATAGTGACACATAAGGATAAAATAATGCACAGATGGAAACAATACTCTGAAGAGCTGACAGATACAGAAACGAAGACCAAAAGAAAACCGGAAGAAGAAGACAACCAGATGGATAGCGATATGGAAGAAGTTAATGAAATTCCGGAAGAAGAGACAAAAGAAGCTATTAAAAAGCTGACAACAGATAAACATGAAATAACACCAGAAATGACCAAAAACATGGGAAAAGTGGGAGTTAATAAACTGACATAATTATTTAACGAAATATTAAAAAAAGGCAAAGATACCTACAAAGTTGAATATAGGAATAATCCTAACAATATACAAGAAAAGAGACAAGAGGGACTGCAGTAATTATAGAGGAATCACATTAACAAGCAAACCAGGTAAAGTAATGGCAAGAATATTTTAAAAAGAATCAGAGACAAAGTAGAAAATACAATAGAAGAAGGTTAATGCGGATTCAGAAGAGGAAGAAGCACCCAAGATTTAATTTTCATACTGAGACAAATAAGCGAAGAAATAATAAAGAATAACAGAGAGGCACATGTATGCTTTGTAGACCTTAGAAAAGCATTAGACAGAACAAAGAGAGAAGACATATGGAAAACTTTAGAAGATAGAGGAATAGGAATGAAGATGATCAGAACCATCCAAGCCATGTATGAAAATAACCGTAACATCGTAAAAACCGACAACGAGGAATCAACAGAGTTCACAACACGAATAGGAGTTAAGCAAGGATGTGTCCTAAGCCCCCTCCTGTTCACACTAGTTTTAGATTCTGCAATAAAAGAGGCAAAAAAGAGTTGAAAACACTGAAATTAGGATTTTGGAAATGAGAAGGACGGAAATATCAGAACTGCTTTTGCAGATGATATGGTCATACTAGCAGAAACTGAAAAAGACTTGCAACAAAATATGTAAATAAACAGGGAACTGCAAACATAAATATAAAAATAAATTTACAAAAAACAAAATCAGTGGTAATAACAAAGGAGCGTAAAACACATAATATTACGATAGGAGGAACACCAATAGAACAAATAGAAAGCTATAAATACCTGGGGACAATAATCGAAAGTAATGGCAAACTAGACAAATAAATAGAAAACAAAGTAGGAAAAACTGGAAAACTATACAACATGATGAAACATACGTTCATTTGTAAGAAGGAAATACCTAAGGAAATAAAAACAGACATAGTAAAAACAGTAATAAGACCTACGCTAACATATAGCAGTGAAACCTGGACAATGACAGAGCAACAAAAAGGGAAAATAAACGCAACAGAGATGAGATTTCTTAGGAAGTTATAAAACAAGACAAAACTAGACATGGTAAAAATGAGAAAATTAGACAGACATCGAGTCAATTAATGAAAGAATAGTAGAGGAACAAATGAGATGGTTTGAACATATAAATCGAATGAAAAATTAAAGAAACATGAAAATGATATACAAAACAAGAGTACAAAGAAGGAACCAGAGAGGAAGACCGAGAAAAACATGTAATGATGGAATCAGAGATACAATTGAGAGATGAGAAATGAATTGGGAAGATGCAAAACAACTAACACAAGACAGAAAGAGATGGAAAGAAGCATGCAGATTAAACAGATGTTAAGACAATTATGTATGAATATGTAAACCGCCTTACACCGCAAGGTAAGAAGGAGTAAGATTAAATGAAATAAAAGTAATGACATAAGTCCATTAATCTATTTAGTCCATTGTGTTGACTTGACATAAGTCGGCGTTAACCGTCATTTGAACTATAATGACAGTTGACATAAGTCGACACTAGCCGACATTTGGACTGTAATAATAGTTGATATAAGTCGGCGGTAGCGGACATTTGAACTACAATGACAGTTTACATAAGTCGGCGCCAGCCGACATTTAGCCCATTGTATCAACTTAACATAAGTCGGCGTTAGCCGACATTTCGACTATAATGACAGCTGACATAAGTCGGCGCGAGCCGACATTTGTACTAATGTGTTTTCCAATAAGAGGTTTCATTTTGAATAGCCGGCTATCTGGGCAGCTGTCACTTGCAGCTGTCATCTATTGACACTTGACAAGTAAAAACTATGCTATTAGTAAAAATGCAGCGATACACACTTTAACAATGCATATAAATTATTAAAATTCACTACAGAAATGGTGAACATTTTGCAGTCACAGTTCGCCAAACTAAAGCACTTTTGGGTCGTCGTGAACCACCTTCTCGGCCAGCAATAGTAAAACTTGTTAACAAATTTGAACTGACATTACACCGTATTTTGCATAAAGACTTAGGTTTGAAGGCTTTTAAAGTTCAGTTAATACAAGAACTCAAGCCGGTCGACCAGCAACGTCGTATCTTTGCTGATTGGGTCCTTGAAATGCATCAAAATGATCCGGATTTTCATCGAAAAATCATCATCAGTGATGAGGCCCATTTTCACCTGGGAGGCTACGTGAATAAGCGGAATTGCTGTATTTGGGGCTCGGAAAATCCAAGAATGCTTATTGAAAAGCCTCTCCATCCTCAACGTGTCACTGTATGGTGCGGTTTTTGGGCTGGCGGTGTCATTGGACCTTACTTATTCGCAAATGAGGCTGGTGCAACTGTTACGGTGAATGGATTGCACTATCAAGCTATGATTAATGATTTTTTATGGCCGGAATTGGAAGATATTGATGTGGACGACGTTTATTTTCAACAAGACGGCGCTACGTGTCACACAAGCAACGAAACAATCGCAATGTTGCAAGAAAAGTTTCCTGGCCGTGTTACTTCGTGAAAAGGGGATCACAATTGGCCCCCGAGATCTTGTGACTTGACACCTTTAGACTTTTTCTTTGGGGCCATGTGAAAGACAAGGTCTATGCCAATGCTTCACAATCGATTCAAGACCTTAAAGATGGAATTCGTGAAGTTATCGAGGACATACAGCCGCAAATGTACAAATTGGTCATGGAAAATGTTATGAAAAGGATATGGTGTTGCATACCTTTCTCTTTACAATGAAATAAATACCCATTGATTTCTCTTAAAATATACTCGTTTTTTTTAAATATCAAAATAAAACCTCTTATTGGAAAATCCTTTATAATAATAGTTGACATAAATCGGCGGTAGCCGATATTTAAGCTATAACAACAGCTGACATAAGTCGGTGCAAGCCGACATTTAACTAATCATGCAAACTTGACACGAGTTTGAACTGTATTATAATGAGATGCCATGTTATTTTTTTTTCTTTATAACAGTTACCATACACATTTTAACACTTGTGACATATTTGAAGGTAACGAGTGTCTTCCACTCCCAGACTAAGCATTAAGTAAAATTTCGAGTTTAGAAAAGCCCCGCGTAGAAAATTTGTCAAGGGTCGCGCAGCGACCCGATACAAATTTTCACGGGGGTTCTCTAAACTCGAAATTTTACTTCATGCGCACCGCGTATAAAATACTGATTTACAGTAAAGTTAAAAATATATTGAGCTTAGATGTGATGGTGATCAATATTTACGGAGATGTAGGAAAAAAATACAAAAATTACTTTGTAAATAGTCTTGAAATAATAATAATAAAAGTAAATTAAATTTAGTGTCAGCAACTTCTTCATATTGTTGAGATTTTAATCATCATATCTTTAACGGGGAAAGTGCTATGATGGACACATTACCATTTTATTAAAACGTAATAATAAGAAAACGAATTTTAATTAAATAATAATTAATATGAATTTAATATAAACTAGTACTAATAAAACACAGACAAGTTAAAAAATAAACTTTCATTTTTCGACCGTTTCATTGATACTAATTTGAAATGGATTCATATAAATACTTATAGATATGTACCCACTGAGCAAACACATTTAATATTTCATCAACATTAAAACAACGTTTAATGTTATTACAGTGTTGATAAAACGTTATTTGTTTGTTTTTTGCTCAATGAGTAAGTAGTTAAACTTACATATCTATAACTAACACTTCACGTAACTCCAACAAGAATGCGTTTTATAATATGAACTAAAAATGTTTAAACATTAATCTCAATTAAATAATTTTTTTCTTTATATAATTGAGTTAAAACTCTCTTTATACCGACTTTTATCTAAACCGTTAATCGACCACCAAAGTGATTGAAATAGATTAAACACAAACGTTTTATCGCCTAGATCGGGCTGTTAATTTGTAAAATGACGCGATAACATAAAACATTTTCTGCAATTACATTTATTTATCCGGGGAATAATAATACAGCATTACCGGGTAACGCGATAATTACGTAATATTAATTACGAATTAAAAATCGCTTATAGTGAACAACGAACTGGCGTTTGTATTAAATGAGGCGCGTGTATAATTTATTTAAATATTATTTATTAACCATAATTAACACTTCACTCCATTTATGTATTAGTTAATACATGTATATGTATTAAATATCATTAATACGTTATTATAACTGTAGACGTATTTGATTTAAATTTATACAAGATCAACTATAACAGCATTAAATATAATATATGTTTTTAATAATAAATAATATTTTATTTTAAAATAAGTATTTGAATTATATGTATGTTTCATATTATAACAATATCGCGGTAACGAGTATGATTGATACAATTGCTAATGACAGAGCTAGGACGAATCATCAAAAAAGGATTCGAACCACGAATACTCGAATAAATTCAAATCCACTCTGTAGCTAGGACGAATCCTCAAAAAAGAATTCGATTCACAAATACTCGAATAAATTCAAATACACTCTGTAGCTAGGACAAATCCTCAAAAAAGGATTCGCATCATGAATACTCGAATAAATTCAAATACACTCTATATCTGACACTAACCGACTGCATCAGATATAAATATTTCCTTAAATATTTGTAACCAGCACTAATTTTCCATTTAGGCTTAAAAGGCTCTCATTGTTAAGAATTTTGTATGAGACTTAGAACTTTTCTCCCCCTATTGGCCATAAGATTGACCTTCCTTGTAATAAAGGTAGAATAGCCTATATAGAAAGTGTTACAAAATAGCACTCTATGACTTAAGGGTATTTATTCCCAAAGCAGATTTTTTCTTGGTTCACACTTCTGCCATCCACATCCAACATTTAAGCAACATTAATAGGTAAGCGTATAATATTGTGAGGCAATGGGCGTATTAAATTTAATTAGTTCCCGCATTTCAGGCTTTATCCACTTATAACTGGCAGAGCGGAGTGGAGTGAAGGAGTTGTTGTAGGTAGTTATGATGATATAGTGTTATTTGCGTGAGGGCCTTTGTATGTGTTGAGGAATAAATAGGTGCAAGCGGTGGTGGGCTGGAAGCAGCGGAGGCAGAGGGAGGTAAATTACCGCACGAGTTGTAAATGATTCAGGCGGGTGTAGAGATGAGCCCTATACACAAGTAAAGAGGGCGAAATGAAATGATGATATTTACCCCCCTCGGTGTGTTTGTGCATGTATGTGTGTATTTTCGTTCCTTTTCTCGTTTCCTTCGTTCTCCCTCTTTCCGGGCGTCGGCCAATCGGAACGTCGGCAAAGCACCCCTGACAAATTCCAATTGCCGCTCTCCAATCGCGTCTGAGGTTTTCTAGTCGATATTTGTTGCTTGCTCTACGTGCGTAAACTTGACGTCTTCCTAAACTGTCCGTGTGCCTCTTCTATCTCTTCTATCTGCTCGTCTATCTGTCTAACCGTACATGCTCGCGTCTGTTTATGTCCCTTTGTAACATCCTCTCGTACACTTGCACATACTGTAAATGTCTGATTGCTATAATTGGAAAACTTTGCCTTTCTCCATCAATACGCATTCAAATTATGGTTACTTGAATACTTTGATGTTATGATTTATAAATAATTTCAAGCCTGCCCTTAATAATACATTTTAGATATTTGAACAATAAACACACACAAATCACATTGTTGCAGTGATGGATAATTTAACATACAGGGATTTTTTTCTTTTAGGCATCGATATGTTAAAAAGTTCTCAATGTAAACCGAAATGTACTCGAGTACACACACGCGTACACCAGTACATTGAAATGTATTTAAGTACAAATGTATTTACTGGAGCACATTTTCCGGTTAAAATGGCGTCGAGAACTACGGACTAAGTACTGAGTACATGAAATGTACTCAGAGTACAATTTTTGAGTACCGTACTGCTCAGCTCGGAATGCAGGTACAAAATGTCTATTTAATTTTATAAATTAACGAGTTTGTCGGTTGTGGTAAATCTTGTTCTTTTATCAGTGTTATAATTGTAAGATTTGTTTTTGAATTTAAGAAATCTTCATGGTTTTCAGCAACTTTCAAGATTTTCATGATTTTTTTGTTGATTTTATTAATTTTAAAAGTAAAATTGATTTTTTATGTAATTTCCGTAATTTATATTCACCCTGACAATATTGATTATCTTTGTTATATTTCGATATTAACATATCGAACTGTTCTAATATACCGGGTGTTGACTTGGCGGACGCAACATAGGAAATCGCAAGTAAATTTTAAAGTGTTCAAATATTGACTTCCCTATTTATTTTAGAGACAAAATGCATTTCACTTTTTTGTAGAGGGAAAAATTCTAAATATATGAATATTCACACTTAACACTCTACGTTTCTCTAAGTTAAAATAATTAAGAAAAAGTAATGTTATTTTCTAAAAATAATGACATACCATGGAATTAATACTACAATTGCGGATATTCCCTGTTTTCTATAAAGTTCAATTTGAAGCTTTAAACAAGTGCTTTCCACTCCCAGACTAAGCATGAAGTAAAATTTCGAGTTTAGAAAAGCCCCGTGAAAATTTGTCGAGGGTCGCGCAGCGACCCGAGATAAATTTTCTGGGCTTTTCTAAACTCGAAATTTTACTTCATGCGCCACGCGTATAAAATACTATAATATTGTTAAATTTATGTATATTCTAATTCACTTAAAATCTGTGTTTTATACGCGTGGCGCATGAGGTAAAATTTCGAGTTTAGAAAAGCCCAGAAAATTTGTCTCGGGTCGCGCAAATTGAACTCTTTTAAAAATCAACGAATGTTAGATAATTTACTGCTAAAATAATTAAGAAAAAGTAATGTGATATTTTAAAAATAATGACATACCATGCAATTGATACACCAATTGCGGATATTTCCTGTTTTCTTTAAAGTTCAATTTAAAGCTTTAAACAAGTGTTTTCCACTCCCAGACTAAGCATGAAGTAACATTTCGAGTTTAGAAAAGCCCCGTGAAAATTTGTCGAGGGTCGCGCAGCGACCCGAGACAAATTTTCTGGGCTTTTCTAAACTCGAAATTTTACTTCATGCGCCACGCGTATAAAACATTATATTGTTAAATTTATGTATATTCTAATTCACTTAAAATCTGTGTTTTATACGCTTGGCGCATGAGGTAACATTTCAAGTTTAGAATAGCCCAAAAATTTTTTTACTTCATGCGCCACGCGTATAAAACACTATAATATTGTTAAATTTATGTATATATTAATTCACTTAAAATCTGTGTTTTATACGCTTGGCGCATGAAGTAAAATTTCGAGTTTAGAAAAGCCCAGAAAATTTGTCTCGGGTCGCTGCGCGACCCTCCACAAATTTTCACGGGGCTTTTCTAAACTCGAAATTTTACTTCATGCTTAGTCTGGGAGTGGAAAACACTCGTTTAAAGCTTCAAATTGAACTGGTTTAAAAATCAACGAATTACAGCTAAAATAATAAAAAAAAAGTAATGTGGTTCTATAAAAAATAATAACATACCATGGAATTGATACAACAATTGCGGATGTCAAAATAGCACAAGATATTGCTGTTACCTAATTAACGACAAAAAACATAACGCAAACATCGTGATAACTGTGGTCTGCATACTACCTCTTTATTAGGAGGATTTTTTCTTGTATTGTGTAAATCATTTCAAAAACATTTACTTTAATCAAGTGACTGCGATATCTTTTGCCATTTTGACAGCCACAATTGTTGTTTCAATTCCATGGCATGTCATTATTATTATAAAATCACATTACTTTTTTTTTATTAATTTAACTTAGAGAAACGTAATGTGATAAACGGTAACACGAATAAATTTAGATTTTTTCCCTCTACAAAAAAGGTAAATACATTTTGTTTCTAAAATAAATAGGGGAGCCAAAATTTGAACATTTCAAAATTTACATGTGATTAAACACCCGGTATAAGGTTTAGCAAAAGTCCCGGGACAGCGGTATATTTTTTGATGGCGTGTATATTTTTTTAAAAAATTTGCATACTTATACAGTCTCTCGCAAATTTTGGTGAAGGGGGAATAACAAAGAAACAAATTTCTGTAAACCAAAAGTCATTATTTGTCACCATTTGCTACCCGAAAAACAATCTAATTTTTTAACTTACGATCTAACACTATCTCCAAAATCATGAATAATTAATAGTTTTCGTTTCACTTAACTTTTGCGCCTAATGACTTAAATTTGTTTCACTAATATCTTAGAATTTAGTAAAAACTGACTGACAAGGAATTATTACTAACAAGGAGGCGTGGAAATTGTCAACTTTAATTGTTCTAAAGCTAACTAGATGAAAATAATTTTGTTCCCCAGCACTAACACAACAAAGGACGGTTTTTAATTCTATCTGATAGGATTACAAAATCAGTCATTTGTTCGCTCGGTCATTCATACGACACATGTAATTTGCTCTTGTATTTGTACAGGGTGTTTGTTTTTCGTTGATATTATAGGGTATAGGCTAAACGGTAAGAGATACAATAAAACTAAGATGTGTGTCCCGTTCTCTTTTTTTGTGTTTAGTTTAATAGCGTAATCAGAACTACGCTAACTAGATTGGTTTAGAAGATACAGGGTGATTTTCAAAATCTGCCGGATTTTATTATCTCTTATGACTCGGTTATTTATGGAGATACAAACAAAATTTAAATAAAATAGTTTTATGACTTTTTACGCAGAATCCAGTGGTGTACTTAAATAAAATATAGATGTTTTAATTTTTGAGATATTATCAAAACTAGTATTTTCTTAAATGGGACACCCTGTATTTGAGTACCTCAAAAAATTGCATTTTTTCTTGGGGTTGCAACAATGTGTAACACTTGATATTTTGTTTTGTCCTAAATAGCTAAAATACAAAAAAAAAGATTTTCTAGATGGCCATAAATTGAATTCTGTAAGCTTTTGTTTTTGTTTGTTTACATGTCATAAAATTCAATATTAATTACGTATTGGTTTTGATATTCCGTTGTTAACGAAATATACTCAATGACATTAGAAGCGTAACACCAAGAAGGAATAATTTTTTTGAATTCATATTTTAGCAACAGAGTGACTATTTTTAAAGCATACATTGATAACAATTTCAACCTTGTGTCTTTTATATTTATTGTGAAAAAAAAAATATTTCACTTTTTCTTTTTTGATAAAACTATTTATATGAGCTGTTTAGTACAGATGTTTTTAGTTTTCGTGTATCCGTTGAGTGTGTTAAGCTTAAATAAAATGCCTCGAGTCCGAAGACGTCCACAATATCACCATTTGAGCGATTTTGACCGGGGTCGAGTTGTTGCTTATCGAGATGTCGGTATGTCCTATCGCGAAATTGCCCACCGTATTGATTCCACTGCAGCAACTGTAATACGTGTGTATCAGGTATGGACAGAAGAAGGTAGAGGAGCAAGAAGAAGACCAATTGGTCAACCAAGGCGTACCACAGAACGTCAAGATCGGCGCTTAAGACAAATAGCCCTGCGAGACCGTTTCGCTACTACGCGTCAAATCGGTGATCAATGGATTGGAGAAGAAGGTAGGCCCATTAGTATGCAAACCTTATATCGCTGCATTCAATCCTTTGGGCTTCTTTCGTACCGTCCAAGATTAGTGCTTCCTTTAACAGCGAGACACTGTCGCCTAAGGTTGGACTGGTGCAGGAGGCAGAATGGCACGATGTCGTATTCAGCGATGAATCACGATTTTGTCTAGGCACGCATGATGGCCGTAGAAGGATACGACGCTACCGTGGAGAACGACCTGATCTTAGGTTTACTATTGAGAGGCATGTACACAGGACTGCTGGAGTAATGGTTTGGGGAGCTATTGCTTATGGTAGTCGATCACCTCTTGTATTCATTCGAGGCAGTATGACAGCTGCGCGTTATGTTGAAGACGTCATACGACCGACTGTGTTGCCTTATTTAGATGGCCCCCCAGACGTACTTTTTCAACAAGATAACGCACGTCGAACTATGAACTTTCTTAATGAAGCTGGTGTTAATGTATTGGCGTGGCCGCCCCGTTCGCCGGATTTAAATCCCATTGAACATGTGTGGGATATCATGGGAAGAAGAATATTCTCTTTGCACCATCCTCCATAGACTCTAGCACAGTTGATCGATGAAATTCAAGTTGCTTGGAACGAGATGCCTCAAGAAGACATCGACCATCTCATTTTGTCGATGCCCAGACGTCTACAGGAGTGTATACAGCAAAGGGGTCGCCAAACACATTATTAAGTTTTTTAGAATGTTTTTTAATAAAATTTCTTGAAAATGTAATTATTTTATTCTTGATGTAAGACTACCATACTGGCAAAAAATCAAGTTAAAATAATAACTCCTTCTGGGTGTTACGCATCTAATGTCATTGAGTATATTTTCGATTATATTTCTTTAAAAAAACTGTCTAAAATGAATATTCTTATAAACTATGAAAAATTAAACATTTTGGGTGCTATATTGAGGGTACTGAAAATAAGGACGCAGCTTGAGACCTATATTTTAAGCATTATCCGGACCGACGACAGCCAGAAAAAGAAATATTATTAATATATTTATATCACAGTTTAAGTGAGTATAGATCAAGACCAAGAGTTAAGATTTATAAAAAGAAAAATATAGATTCTACGGTATCTAGCCGTTATATTGAGAAATATATTGACACAAGTAAATTAAACGTTTTAAAAACGTTAAGCTAGCATACGGATAAAGAGCGGCGTTTAGCATTTTTAATCGACAGAACAATCGATTTTGGTCAAACATTAATCCTCATCAGACGGTCGCCAGGGTGCAACAAGGACGGTTTGGGTTCCATGTATGGGTGGCGCTTTATCAAAACAGAGTCCTTAACTACAGGATTTTTAACGAAAATTTGAATGCTAAAGGGTAAGTCCAAATTTTGGAAGAATGTGTAATAATCGAGTTGGATAACATGCTATTGACTATAAGAAATAATGTTTGTTTACAACAAGACGTTGCTCCAGCACACATAGCCAATGGTAGGGCACTTACTTACTGCCAATTTTGGCGAAAACGTTTAATTTACTTGTGCCAATATATTTCTCAATATTACGGCTAGATACCCCCGTATATTTATTTTCCTTTTTGTAAATCTTACCTCTTGGTTTTCCAAATGATTCACACTCACTTAAATTGTGATATAATCTTTGAAATATTTCTTTTTCTGGCTCTCGTCGGTCCGGATAACGCTTAAAATATTGGTCTAAAGCTGCGTCTTTATTTTCCATACGGCTATATTGAGGTTAACGAAAATAAAAACCTAAAATGTTTAATTTTTCATAGTTTTAAAAAATATTCATTTTAGACTCCATTTTTAAAGAAGTATAATCAGAAATATCAAAAACAATACGGAATTAATCTTGAATTTTATGACATGTAAACAAACAAAAACAAACGCTTAAAGAATTCAATTCATGGCTATCTAGAAAATATTTTTTTTTGTTTTTTTGTATTTTAGCTATTTAGGACAAAACAAAATATTGAGTGTTGCATATTGTTGTAATCACAAGAAAAAATTCAGTTTTTTGAGATACTCAGATACAGGGTGTCTTATTTAAGAAAATACTAGTTTTGTGAATATCTCAAAAATTAAAACATCTATATATTTTTTGTATTTAAATTTTGTTTGTATCACAATAAATAACCGAGTCATAAGAGATAATAAAATCCGGCAGATTTTGAAAATCACCCTGTATCTTCTAAACCAATCTAGTTAGCGAAGATCTGATTACGCCATTAAACTAAACACAAAAAAAGAGAACGGGACACACATATTAGTTTTATTGTATCTCTTACCGTTTAGCCTATACTCGGCAGATTTTGAGAATCACCCTGTATCTTCTAAACCAATCTAGTTAGTGTAGATCTGATTGCGCCATTATACTAAACACTAAAAAAAACGAGACACATATCTTAGTTTTTTTGTATCTCGTACCGTTTAGCCTATACCCTATAATGTCAACGAAAAAAAAACCACCCTGTACACAATTCCTCATATTTCCTTTTAAGTTACAAAATTAAAAGGCTTTTCAGGTAGCAAATGATGATATAAATTCTTTGGTACTCAATACCTAATCTTTAATAACTTTTTAACAAACCAACACAATGGCTTCTGGTTTGCTTTTGATATTTTCTTTAAAATGAGTTCAATCTCAATAAGGGTTCCAATTTAAAATAACGGGGTAGATCCCCCCAGATGATACCCCCAAATGTTGGGGAAGTTCTAAACTATTTGCTAATGTAGTTTTTATGAGACTGTATAAGTATGCAAATTTTTGTTTAGAACTTTCTCAACTTTTGGGAATGTCATGTGAAGGGAACTGCCCCATCACATGATATCCCCAAAAGCTAAGGAAGTTCTGCATCTCATAATGTAGTTTTTATGATACTATATAAGTTTACAAATTTTTGAAAAAAAATATACACGCATTAGAAAAATACTACGCTGTCCAGGAAATTCTGCCAAACCCGGTATATATTTCTCAATTTTCACAATTTTTTACGCTTTAAAAAAAATGTACAAATCGTAATTTTATTAATTTTATAAATCAATCAATAAATGTTTGAGCTCGCGGTAAAAAAATGCACAATTAGTCATTTCATTAATTTGGTTATTCATATCTTTCACAATGTTCTCATTAATCACTTGGTGAAACATGATTAAAATAAAATTTGAAATAAAAACACTTGGTTTGTTTCACTAACGTTTTACTTATTCCATAGCAATCAATGACAATGACGAGCTATGGATCTCCCCAATAATGAACGCCCTTATTACCCGATTTTGTATATAAATATCGTGTAGAAAAGTATTCTCTGTACATTCCTTGATAATGGCTAGAAGCCGAAACTAGTCGGAATAATAAGTAAAACGTTAGTGAAACAAACCAAATGTTTTTATTTCAAATTTTATTTTGTTTATTCATGTGTGTTTTTAACTCACCTTATACATTTTACAAATGTTTATTTCTTTAATTTGAATCAAGGAAATGACAATATGTATTTTTTTTAATGTGAGTTCAAACATGAAATCAAGTCGGTTGGCCACGAATCATAAATTTATTCATTTAAACAGTATATTTTGAACTTCACTTGAGATCAGTGTTTTATACTTCATGGCGCATGAAGTAAACTTTCGAATTTGGTAAAGCCCGAAAATTTTAACTAGTGCTTAGCCAAGGAGAGAAATATACTCGTTAGAAAATTTTAATCGAGTGTTTCCACTCCCGGACTAAGCATGAAGTGAAATTTCGAGTTTAGAAAAGCCCCGCGTAGAAACATGAAATAATGTGTGCTATTTATTTTACCAAAATAAATTATTTTAAAACTAATTGCTGAATACGCATTGCTATTTTATGTCCTAAATATTCTAATGCCCACTTGCACCACAGCTAATCAACTTTTTTAATCAGTAATTAGTACTTCTTAAAGACGCAACAATTTTATTCACACATTTTAATGAAATAAGACATGTTTGGGATATCTAACAAAAATAAAACAAATGTTTACTTAATCAAAGCGTTAATTAACTTCTAACCGCGATTAAGTACCATATGAGCGAAAGGTTTTATCCTCTAGCATGCCATGGTTTTTGTTTGCATTTAAATGTGACTTGGTACCATTGACAAATCCGCGTGATCTGACCCGGCTTAATATTTGACGCGTGATGATAACGTTATGTATGTATGTATTTTGTATACAAAATATTGACAGTGACAATGCAGTGAGAATTACACAGGCCTACATTTTTTTTTTCATAAAAATGTGTTTTACGTTTTCAAATTGGCCAATTTTGACAGCTGTGTCTGGGAGTTTTCTTTTAAGTATTTCTATCCCAATGCCATGCGCTGTACATTAACAATTTGAAGCTTAAAACGAGTGTTTTCCACTCCCAGACTAAGCATGAAAATTTTTAGGCTTTTCTAAACTCGAAATTTTACTTCATGCGCCACGCGTACAAAGCAATTAAATATTGTGAAGTTCAAATTACATTGCTTGTTTTTGATCTGAAGATCCGTATTCCCTGACAGTTTCAACATAAAAAAATATTCTTTTGGTAAAATTAAAAAAATCGTGCAGTGAAGGATTAAACATGCACTAAATTATATTTAAATTCAGTATCAATATGTTTTTTTAACTTATGACACATGCACTAAATTATATTTAAATTCAGTATCAATATGTTTTTTTAACTTCTGTTTCATTAATATAAATTGAAAATCGTCCTACTTTTCAACTAATGTAACGGCTTGGTATCTTGCTTCTTTGCATTTATATTTATTTTTTTATTCAATCAATTTTGTGCTACTACAGAAATGCTTACACAGGTCAATAAATATAATAGTATTTGTGAAGAGTTTAGAAAAAATGTTTTAAATAAAACTGAGCCGTTACATTACTTTTTGAACACCCTGTATATTGCCCAGATAGACTAGTTTACGAGGCAAACAAAAAAAAATATTTACTATTGTATTCCTGCCTAAACTAAGCAAATAATAATAATTATTTATTAATTATAAATTACAAAATCTATAGAGAATAAACTTAACATTACTTACGAGAGCAACGCTAATTTAAAAGTTATAAAAATGAGAATAAAATAAATGTATAACAACAGAGATACATTTGGATATGCATCCTAGAGCATTATTAATATAAAACGTATAACTGGAGGAAATAAACTTACAAAAACATTAATTCCTTTTACATCAAACTACAAGGCAGAATATATTTAAACTTGGAATAAAAAAAAAACACCAAGAGTTTTCGAATTACGTATTTACAAATGGAGTTCAATTTTTTCCGATTTTTATGATTTACGGATGCAAGCTGAAAAATGCAAATAACAAGTAGGGTTGCTTTAGCATTAGGTACACTGATACGGGAAAATATTGTGTATGAAATATGAGAACTTCCGTTTTTTTGCAGCTTTTACGTTAACGTGAACGCTGTTGAAACAGTAAATGCATTTACATCTACCTGTATCAAAATATATTTAATAAAAAGGCATTAAGAAAAATGGAGTACTAACTGATGTTATTCTAGAGCAGCACCGATCATAAAATCTTCTTGATATTTCTGATTTATGTAAATAAATATTGAAAGCATTTATATATAGTTATATAATAATAATAATAATAATAATAATAATAATAATAAATGCCTTTATTTGTCATACAAAAAATAAATGCAAAATAAATACTTATAAGCGTAGGCGAAGTTCAGTCAGCTTAACCTGTTACTGATCTTCCTCTTAACCTACAAAAAATTAAACATAAATGTAATTGCAACGTGTGAGGGATAATAGACAAACATATTTCGTCGTCAATATCTCGAATTAATTCTGTAAATTCAAAGCTCATTTCGTAGTAACAGAGAGCGCAAGTGACATCTGAAGTTGTTGAATTTTAATTGTTTTAGGTTTTGGGGAATTTTATTGAATAATTTATAGATGTAAGAAAAATATCTCGTATAAATAGCAGATCTGTGCTTCGGTGGCGATATGAGTCCCCGGAACCTAACATTGACATTATGAATATCAGTCCGAAGCACAATTCTACGATATAGATAAGAGGGTTTGCGGAAATTAATTAACTTATAGTAGAGTAAACAAGAATTCTTCGACTAGCCATGTTCAGCCAGTTAAGTTCAGTGCATTTACCTGAAATGTGATCGAATTTTCTTATTCCCAGGATTAGCCGTATACAAGAATTTTGAACTTTTTGTATACGATTTATTGTTATACTATCTAAACAGGCACTATAGACCACATCCGAAAAATTGAAATGACTCAGCACTAGAGTGTCACAGAGAAGTCGTTCTATAATTTTTAAAATGTAATTAAACGTCAATTTACTGTTTGAAAATATAATGAAAGTAGTTAATGCTTGTTGCGCTACACTCTTGGTGGAACCCAATGTACCAATTTGGTGAAGAAAAATACTTGTTTTGTTCCATGATTTTATTTTTAGTTTCCTGACACGTGTTTCCGTCTTTACAGATCATTATCAAAGGTTAAAATCTGTAAAGACCGCAACACGTGTCAGGAAACTGAGAATAAAATCATGGAACAAAACAAGTGTTTTTCTTTACCTTTATAATGAAAGTGTTAATTATAAATTCACTGCCACGTATTAATTTTATTTCTATTTTCAGTTGTAAATTATACTGACTTCAATATGAATGATCAAACGAACAGAATTAAATAACTAATTCATTGCGGTGTAAATCATGTTTATTTTATTAAATTTTAATTTCTGTTATATTATTTATATTTATTTTTAAAAAATATTTCATCCTTTCTATAAAAATTATTAAACAGATTTTTTTAATGTGGTGGCTGCGCCGGGAACCGCACCCTTATTTATCTTATGTTATCCCTTTAAAATTTACTAAAATCATAAAAAAATTAAAATGCCTTCAAATTGTAAAAAAATAAACATTATAAGAATTAACAATAATTACCCAAATTGTAGTGAATATCAAGTCAACCAGCACACAAAGCGTAAAAATAATTAAATAAAATATTGAAGTATTATATTTTACACAAACCACAAACAATACAATATATACGTCACATATTAAAATAACATTTAAACATATTCATTTATATAAAAAAATCTGGCAATGTAACAGTGTATGTAAAAAGGAATATAAAAAAATAGCGAATGTTCAAAATAATTGACTTATGGGTAGAAGTTGACTAAATATCACAGAATTTGTCAGTCAGTATCTCCTCAACACTATAGAATGCTTTTTTACTAAAGTATCTTTTTATCGATTTATTGAAAGCCTTGAAGTGTAATTCAATAATGTGGCTGGGAAGGGTATTATAAAGTTTAGGACTGTAATAATTAATGCCATTTTGCGCCGATATTTGGTGACGATTGTATTTTTGGTTCTGGTTGCGTATCTGTATACCTGATTAAAGGTTTTACATTTTTTTAGATGTTTACGCATATACTTTAAGCATTCCATTTTATATAAACAAGGAACAGTTAATATGTTTGATTGGATGAATGCATTGCGGCAGTCATCTCCGTAGTCTAGAGAAGCTATTATTCGAATAGTTCGGCGTTGTTGAGCAAATATTCGTTTGGAAATACTAGAATGTCCCCATATCAGTATACCATATAAGATGTGGCTTTGATATACTGGGGCAGGGGCAGAAAGATAGTTTTTTTACCTGGCTTAATAAATAGGCAGATTTACATAGTTTATTAGAAACTGTTCGTTTGTGTTCATACCACGATAATTTAGAGTCAATGTGTATTCCAAGAAATCTTGTGCTGTTGATTGTGATATTTCTCTTTAAAGAAAATGTAACTGTTGTTGACTTATCGGGATTAACAGACAACCTGTTTGCAGCGAACCAAATCATTATCTGATCAACCGCTTACCGACTGTTTTCTTTAACCTTTTCTTGATTAACCCCAGCAGATTGTATTGTCGTATCATCAGCGAAAAAAGTGGTGGATGAGGCTGTTTGATAGGATAAATCGTTGATGTAAATTAAGAAAAGTACTGGTCCTAGTATGGACCCTTGGGGCACACCAAACTTAGTTGTTATTTCACTTGATGATCCATTCTTTAATTTAACTATCTGGCTTCTGTTATGAGTTTATAATGCGACAACTATTGGGATGAAAATTGTAGTAGTAAAGCTTCCGCAGCAGAATATCACGAGAAACGCAATCAAAAGCTAAGCTTAAATCTAAGAAGGTGGCAACAGTGTATGAATTATTTTCGAACGATTCATAGATTTCTTCCGTCAAAGCTATGATTGCATCTCTCGTGGCCCTTCCCCTGCGGAAGCCGTATTAACTAGTCGAAAATATGTTATTCGCTTCCAGAAAGTCAACAATTTGAAGGCACAAGATTTTCTCGAATACCTTTGAAACTATAGGGAGTATAGATATTGGTCTGTAGTTATTACATTCCGATCTATCCCTCTTTTTGTAAATAGGAATTACACAAGCCCGTTGTAAACAAGACGGGAAAATGATACTTCTAATACATTGATTTATCAAACCTGTTAGTGGAGTGATAATTACGTTAACTATGTTCTTCAATAAGCCTGCGTTCATTTCATAGATGTCCCTACAGTTTGATTTTTTTAGATTGTGAACAACATTTCTAACATTAGCTTCACTTACATGTTCAAATTGAAAATAATGAGTATGTTTGACCTGCATTTTGTTTAGGAAGTTGGGGAGTCATTGGTAGCTGGTATATCATGCATTATACCATCTATGACCTGTGTGAAAAATGTATTAAAATCATCAGCAGATATATCTTCAATTGTATTATGTGACTTTTTCTCTACGAGTGACCATAAAGCTTTTGGTTGGATTCCCGATTTTTTTATGAAATTGGAATTTGCAGATATTTTTGCTTGTTTTAGCGCTGTTTCGTACTTTATATAGGCCACTGTGTATGCTACTTGCATCTTTTATAAAATGTAGTGTATTACGCATTTGGCGAAGGTTATTGTTATACCACTGGACATTTGAAGCACCCTTAAGAATTATGTATTTTTTGGGAAAACATAATTCAATATGATGTTGAAGTATACGAATAAAAGTGTAGAAATCCGGGTAATTTACATTTTCACTTATAAGGCTCCAATCGGTGTTCGATAAATAATTGTAGATTAGATATTGGCCTTTTTGTGATTGGCCTTATCTTTTGGCTACTGTGTTTACTACTTTGAGTTATTATTTTTACATTCGTGTAAATTCCAATATGATCAGAGAGCAATGCTTCTACCGGTTTTGCTTTTATTAAACCAGTATGTACATTGGAAAATACATTGTCTAAACAATATTGGTTTCTGCTATTAAAGTTGACACTAGTTGTGAGACCATATGTTTTAAGTAAATCGCTCAATGTAACGGCTCTTGCATTATCACCATTAAAGTGAACATTAAAAATCTCCACCTAATATTATCGTTTTGTTTATGTCCAGTAAATCAAGTAGGTCACCCAAAATATATAAAAATTCAGTGAAAACGCCGGAGAGAGATCTATAAATTGTTATAACTATTAGATTGTGAGGTAAAATTTGAGTTGTTGAAATCTCACAGTTAAGTTCAGTAGATAGACTGTAAAGGTGATAAAGGTTTTTTACTGATATGTTATTTTTGCGAGCTGTAGCACACTACCATGGATGTGTGTTTGTCTTGCAAAAAAATATGCTAGTTTAAAGTTAGCTATATTTACTAATTCACATTCAATTGTACTTAGCTAGTGTTCACTGATACATAAAAGGTCAATATTTTCATTATCACCTAAGAATGCTTCGACTTGGTTGATTTTATTTCGGAGACATTGTACATTTAAAAAATATATATATTAAGAGAACTATTTGAGTCCGAATGTCGGTTATAATTTGATTTGAATTGCACCTTGGGCCCGTCTAAAAATATAGCGATTTAAAATAATACCATTAGGCCAATTTTTTGGATCTGTTAACACATCATAGAACTTGTAGTGTATTTCTATTTTGAAGGCAGGACTAATAGACGTGGTGATTAATTTTTCACATACAAAGTCATTGTAATTAGTTATCAATTTAATATGATCGCGTAACGTTTCTTTGGTGGCATTCTGCTTGACGCGTTTCAGGAACAGCCATGTTCTCTTTGGATCCGCTTCCAGATTAGATTTGATAGCACCTCCTGATCCTACAACCAAATTTGTAATTGTTTTGGTTTTCTTTCTGCGAGTAACATTGATATATCCATCTGCGTCGCCCTTATTGGTGTCGGTGATTATCCTACGTTTAGCGTGCGCTTCGGTAGAAGGCGACTTAGCCGTGGTTTCAATATCGGAGTTGGACGTGCGCGCGGCACGCGGCACGCTGGGGGTGCGCAATGTGATCAGCGTATTCGGTGTATTTAGTGATTCATCATTCGGTTGGTTCGACGTGGAGATGATTTTTGCGGGATGTATTGCAACCTTCGCTGTTGGCAATTTCTGAGCAACTTCACGTTTATTATTTTTCGATTTATTGCAATTTTGAGGAGATTTCTCGATGCCTTCAAGAATGGGATTTTTTGGTGGGAATACACTAACCTCCAAACGTAGTCTAGCTATTTCCGACTGTAGCAGCTCTATTTTCTCTTGCATAAGCAAATTTGTGTACTTTATTTCACTTACGCCATCCTTAAGGCTTTCGTATGCCTCTTTCTCAAAATTAAAGACATTATTGGCAGTTGGAGTAGCCATTGTGTTGTTCGAGGTGAGTAGGTCTCATCCGCAGCATAAAAATTTCCGAGCTGCACAGCTTGTGTGGTATAGGGACTTAGAGATAACACATTGAGAGCCCGATCTTGCTAAGCTTTCACACACGCACAATTTTTTATTTGTAACACTAATTTTACTGTCATTATTAGTAGAACTTGGATTTTTACGGCCGCCTTGATCGTCGGCCATTTTAAAAAAAAGAAAAAAATCATCAACATTGATAAATTTAACAATGTTGATAAAATCATCAACATTGATAATTAATCAACATATATTGAAATTTATAAATTATCCAAAATGAGGCCCATCATCGGATTTGATTAATTTTATTAAAAATTCCCCAAAATTGCTCTCTGGATTCGCCCCTTCTAAAACTACTAAAATCCAAACCAAAACGACACGATAAGATTTTTATTTAAAAAGGATATTAGGAATAAAATATTTCACCCTTGGTTTAATCGCCCTAAATTGAACATGAACTAAAATTTCGAGCTTTTAAAAACTCGAAATTTTGTACATTTCGACACTTATTAATATTATTACAAAATATTGACAATTATTAATTCATTTTGACTGCTAACATTAAATACTGCTGTCAAGATTTTGTTGATTAATAAATATGACGTCATTGTCTCCAAGTCACTCTTTATAAAAAAGAAAATATTATAATTTTAAATATCAAATCTTAAATAAATTATGAGTGTGATACATCATTGCATTCAGAAAAAAATACTCTTTTAAAAAATATTAAAATCCAAAATGGTGCCTATAGGAAAAACAAAAGTTGGCTATGGTCAAGGGTGTTGCCAGGGGGGAGAGGATATGGGGGTTCAAACCCTCTCGAAATTATCAATGGTGAATTCTTATACGTAAAAACTGCCATGTAAAAGCAAAAACAATATTCTTACTATTAACCCCCACCTCCGAATTTTTTATAACCCCTCCATTTTTTTTTGGCTACGGCCTTGGCTTAGAACAATAGGAACTGTCATCTTAAACTCAAATTTAGCTTGAACACGAGTTAAAAAGTTTCTGGTGCAACTTAGACTTTGCTTAAAGTTTAAATTTATTAAAAATGAAATTGAAATTTTTAATTTTAAGAGCTTGCTCATTACTTTAATAACTTTATTATTATTCCAAAATCTGTAAAAGCATTCTTGTATCAAAAATGTCCGTTCATACATATCTAATCAGTATATTTAGAACTTCGATTTAAATCAGTGTTTTATACGCCTGGCGCATGAAGTAAAATTTTAGAAAAGCCAGAAAATTTGGTTTGGTCGCGTAGCGCATAGCGCTACGCGACCAAACCAAATTTTCTGGCTTTTCTAAACTCGAAGTTTTACTTCATGCTAAATCTGGGAGTGTCATTTTATAATCATTTTTTCAGAAAGTCGATATTATTTTAATTTCGTTATTATATTTTGTAAATATTCTGGAAACTATTGACAAACTCATTTTTCTTTATGTTAAATTTTCTTTATGCATTTTTAATTTGACGAATAAAGCATTACTAACCTTTCTTCACACGTTTATTTGAATTGCCAAATGTACATACATTTCAGATACTAAGTGACCATTATCAATGGATTAACACTATGTTAATCTATTGGTAATGTTCACTTTGTGTCCAAAATGTATACAGGGTGTTCATTTGAAAACTTCCCAACGCGGATTTATGGAAAACCACTGAATAAAAGAAAAAACGCCGAGACACGTCCAAAGATTTCCCAAGGGGGACAACTTTTTAACCAAAAACGACTTCACCCCCTTTTACCCTCTGCCCCCCGGGGTCATCCCCTTAAAAATTTTAAATGACAAGGGGTATCAAGTAATAGCTTGTTTGAAAGGTTTTTCAAAGTGCTTTATTTTGACGTTTGAATTTTTAAAATCGGTCGATTTGTTTACGGAAAAATTAGAAAAATCTTTATTTATCTTAATTTGTTTAGATAGAAAAAAAAAACACACGAAAATATCACTTTTTATTTTATTAAGTGTTCAAAATGTTGCCCGTTATTGGCCAAACAATGATATAAGCGATGTTCAAATTCCTGCCGGACATTTTCAAAAACATGTTGTGGGAGATCATGGCAGCTTTCGGTGATGCGTTGACGAAGTTCATCTAAACTTTCAGGTTGGGGAGTGAACACAATAGATTTTAAATGGCCCCATAGAAAAAAGTCTAATGGCGACAAGTCAGGAGATCTAGCAGGCCATTCTATAGGCCCTCTTTGCCCAATCCATTTATCTGAAAAATCGTCGTCTAGCCATTGCCGAACCGGAAGAACATAGTGAGGAGGAGCGCCGTCTTGCTGGAAATATATTTCAGCCTCATCAAGTATAGGGTTTCCATCGTCTCCGATTTGGTTTTCAATGGTTTCAGTGATAAGCGGATTGATGGTATTTTCCAACATATCTAAATAAATGCCTCCATTTAAATTCCCATTAATAAACAATGGCCCAATCACTTTGTTTCCTAAAATGCCTGCTCATACATTAATTTTTTGGGGGTACTGAGTATGCCCTTCTACAAAAGCATGAGGATTTTCATTGCTCCAATACCTGCAGTTATGCTTATTAACAAATCCATTTAGATAAAATGTGCATTCATCAGTGAAGCAGATATTCTTTACATGAATGGTATTATCATTAATCGCTGCAGTCATTTGTTCACAAAACTGAAATCACCCTCGGTTAACTCTTGCAATATTTGCATTTTGAATGGATGAAATTTATGTAATTTAGTAACTGTGTGTACAGAGCCTAATGAAATACCAGTCGCATCACCAATTTTGCGTAATGAAGTATTAGGATTTATGCCAATATGACCCAAAACTTCAATTTGAGCGGCTTCATTTGAAACTCTACGATGATTACGTTTTTTAATTGCAACAGATCCAGTGTGAGTAAATTTAGTAACAAGGTCCAAAACATACCTATGCGAAGTTATCTTGTCCGGATGTCTGGCGTTAAATGTGATGGCAGTTTGCCGAGCACATTGATTTTGGGCACCATAAATTAGAATAATTTCCACTCTTTCGGCTAGTGTGTAAACCATTTTGGAAGTAAAATATGAATCAATAAATTTATTTTCACTATCCCAAGATTGTCACAAAGGTGACAGTAAATGGAATTGTTTCTTTTCCATAGCAACTAACCCAAACTAAACAGGTATAAGAATAAATGTTATCACCGTATTGATGAAAAGAAGGCGAAAAAATTAGGGTTTTTATTTGGTTGCTGCCAAGTTTTGTTGGTTTTTGAACACTTATTAATAAAATAAAAAGTGATATTTTCGTGTGTTTTTTTTTTCTATCTGAACAAATTAAGATAAATAAAGATTTTTTTAATTTTTCCGTAAACAAATCGACCGATTTTAAAAATTCAAACGTCAAAATAAAGCACTTTGAAAAACCTTTCAAACAAGCTATTACTTGATACCCCTTGTCATTTAAAAATTTTAAGGGGATGACCCCGGGGGGCAGAGGGTAAAAGGGGGTGAAGTCGTTTTTGGTTAAAAAGTTGTCCCCCTTGGGAAATCTTTGGACGTGTCTCGGCGTTTTTTCTTTTAATCAGTGGTTTTCCATAAATCCGCGTTGGGAAGTTTTCAAATGAACACCCTGTATACATTTGTATAAAAAGAAAGGTTATTAGTGGTTTATTCGTCAAATTAATTTGATCTTCACGTAACTCAATCAATCAACGAAATTTTAATGTTTACAAAAAAAATTAGTAATGTTTGGAACTCTAAATTTTTTCTAGAAACGAATTTATAGAGCAGTAGTTACAGATATATAGCATTGATTTGCTGAAGAAGAAATAAAACAAATTTCAAAATCTGTAAATTCGATTCTTGAAATTCAACCACGCTTTTTTTTCTTCACTGAAACAAGGATTAATATTTTTAACAGATCAAAAATATCAGTTTTGTTTGGATCTCTAATTTTTTATTTTTTATTTTTATTTTTCTCTAAAAGCTACATATTTATTTTTTTCAATCGATTTGATCATTTAATGTCCTGTAATTGTTTTATGATTTTCGATGTGTTTATTGAGTTATAAAACAATAAGACATGTAAAAAAACATGTTTTAGAAACTTATTAATAGAATTGCCGCTAATATTATTATAGTATAATGCTAATTAATTTCCATGAAACTAGTACAAACATGATACTACCATTTTGTATTAATAAAACAAAATCTACAAGATATTAATTAGTTGGTTTTGAATTATTGGCAGAATAAACTTGGCAACATCGCATTTTCATATGCACCAAATTCATTCTAATTAAATGTTGTCTATTTAGAGGTGATGTTAAAATGTTTATGTTTGTAAAAATATTTATTCCGCTGAATTATTTTATTGAAATTTATTTCTACTCCCAGGTTAAGCATGCGCTACGCGGCCAAACCAAATTTTCAAGCTTTTCTAAACTCGAAATTTTACTTTATGCGCCACGCATATAAAACGCGGATTTCAAAATTAAAAGTTTAAACTACACTGCTTAGGTATGTACATTTATAAATCTTAAATAAATCACAGCATTATAATTAAATAAATTCGTTGTGTATAACATGTGGATCTCGTGCATTAAACTAGGAGTACCATGTTATTAAATTATTAGTTGTAAACAAACAATATGGTGTTTCAAGCGAATCCCGAAATTTTCAAATTGTTAAATTTATAAATGTAAAAGCGGCTTTGAAAGAGCAAAAACAGTATTTTAACCAGTAAACCCCCCCGATTTTTTTTCTAGCTACGGCCGTGGCTATGGGCATCGGCTAAATGTTATAGTTATCTTAAAATCATTTATTTTACTAGATTTCTGGTGAAAAAATGTATAGTGTCAAAGTTGTAAATGTCTAGAGTCAATAGTTCTTGAATAAAAAAATAAAATCAAAATTTCAAAAAACCCGCTTTTGAAAATATCTCGGAAAGGAAAAAAGATGTATGAATTTTTTTTTATTATTATTAGGAATTAAAATACGCCACTTTGTCCCAATTTAACCGACTATTTCTTTAAATAACCAAGATCCCCATACATTCTGTTGAAATACGGACACCCTGTATAGTCTCATAATTTTATTTAGTGCTGAGTTATGATACAAATTTGTCCTTCTTTGTAATGTTTGCAAAAATCAACGTTATAACACCTACATAAAATAATTACTAATTATGTCTTCTTAATTTTAACAGTAGTTTAAGTTATATAAAAAACATTCCTTTGAATTTAATCTGTCTATATGTAGAATAATAATTTCATTGAAATCTCACCATTGTATCACCATGTTTGTATATGTGCACGGTGTTTTCCAGTAGGGTGCTAATCCCCAGCAAATGTTGACAAATAGCGGTTCACCTTGTAGTGTATTGTAGCAGTATCTCAGGTACGCATAAGGTCCAAGTGAAGGTAAACTGTGTAATAATTGAGAGGCACTTAAGGTGCCATAAGAGAGCTTACATGCTGGGGATTAGAGGTATTAGGAGTTAAGCGCTGTTCAAGTAGAGAAGACTCGAATTGAAAAGTGGTGCCGCTCATAAAGTGGAGTGCTTGAGCCGATTTCGAAACGATTTACATGATAAATGGCTGCGAGCATTCGCTTATTCCAACTTATTCGCATCCCTACTCTCCTCCTCATTCACGACATGTTATTAAATATTAATGCGGGCTCTCACGGATTTTTGATGTTGGATGAAATTCATTCTCTGAAATTTATAAATAATATACAGGGTGCCCGTTTTTAAATGTAATCTCGGTTATTTGAAGAGATAGCGAGTCGGTTAAATTGGAACAAAGTTGCGTATTTTAGGGCCCAATAATAATATAAAAACGAATTTGAAATATCTTTTTCGTTTTTGGGATATTGTCAAAAAACGGATTTTTTAATTTTTGTTTTTATATTTTTCTTCAAAAACTATTGAATTCACACATTTACAACTTTGACATTACACTTTTTAACAAGAAATCTAGTAAGATATTTTATTTAAGGATAACTATAACATTTAATAATAATATTCATTCCCAACAGACAAATAGTCTTACATAGAAATATTCAAAAATTAATACAAAATTACAATACATTTGTGAGTAAATTAATATGTGCAGTTTGTTATTGATAATGAGCACCTTGTGTCTCGAAATGTACATCTAACATAAAAATAAAAAGTGAAGTAAGGAATAACAGTCTTTCTATTTGATTAATCACTTCACGTAAACTCGAAACAATACAGTTATGTGCAACAAAAATAAAAGAAAAAAATTAATAAAACACTCATAGGTCTTACTCTTGAATTCCTAAAAAGATGTGAAAATATCAACATTGTACACTGAATTTGATGGTAGGCGCGTACCATTTTAATAATAGGTGAGTTTGTATGGTGATTAGAATTCGGTGTACAGTATACGAAGGTTAACGGGTTCCTAGCATTGACTCGTGGTACATGAAATGAAAGTGTTTGTAGGATCAACATATCATCAATTTGATAGTGAATTGACTTATATAGAGTAATAACATTAAACATACTATGGTTGTTAGCAACAGACAACATCTTAAATTCTGAGAGTAAATCTGAGTAGGGGTAGCCCTGAATTGGATATGTTCCGTGCTTCTTAAAATATATAAATTTTAAAAACCTTTTCTAAACAGATTCAACATGTCGAACGTGAAGTTGTGTATATGGATTCCATACGGGTACACAGTTGTTTAGTTTACTAATAATTAACGATTTAAATAGTAGCATAAAGGTCTTCATATCCTTGAATTCGCGTGTGGTTCTAATTATAAAACCAAGCTGCCTGTAACATTTCCTTATAGTATGAATAATGTGAGCATGTAAAGTTAATTTATGGTCAAAAAGTATGCCTAAATCATATATTTCTTCCACTCGCGATAATAGTACACCTTCCACTGTATAGTTATAGATGATGAGCGTCGATTTTCGTGTATATGATACTATAGAGCACTTGGTTGGATTTATGCATAGTTTTTTTATCTCCGCACGAAGTGTTCAATTTATTAAGAATATCTTGTAATATATCACAGTCGCTGGTATTGTTTATAGTTTTATATAATTTGATGTCATCAGCATATATTAGTACATCACAATCAACTACTTTGACAACGTCATCTACAAATATACAAAATAGAAGGGGTCCCAAATTAAATCCTTGGGGCACACAACTTTTAGTAATGTAGATCTGAGATTTATATCCATTTAGTTCGACATACATTCTGTTTGTAAGATATGAACTTATAATATTTATTATGCAATTAGGAAGTTCAAAAGCCAGCATTTTTTTTATCAGTATATCATGACTCATTCGATCGAAAGCCTTAGATAGGTCTAGGTAAAGGACATCAGTTTGTCCCCTTCCATCCATACTCGAGGAGATATGCTGAGTAATACCGATTAGATTAGTCAAAGTTAAACGCTTCGGTATAAACCCGTGTTTTTGCGGATAACTCGGATTTAATTGAGCTATAAACGTAATTGGTTAATAAGCATTCAAATACTTTACAAAAATTACATAGTAGTAAAATCGGTCTGTAGTTTAGTATATCCGACATATCACCTTTTTGTGTACTGGTATTACTTTCACATACTTCCAACATGTCGTAAAGTTGCCAGTTCCAAAGATAGTATTACAAATATGCGTGATAGGCTTTGCTAATACAAAAACAGTGTCCTTTACAATTAACTCTAGGATGTTGTCGACTCCCATTGTTAATTTAGCTTTAGATCTTTTTAGTTCCGCAGTAACCATATCCTCTGTCACACTGACTTGTCCCATATAAGTGTTCGTTGATGAGTTGTCCTGAAGTCCTGGTCCATAAGTATGATTCTGGCTGAAGTAGTCTGCAAATGCCTCCACAATTTTTGACCTGTTATCCAAATGTTGGCCTTGCCATGACATCTCTGACGGAATCCTGTCCTGGTTTCTTCGGTCATTAACGAAGTCCCAAAATTTTGAGGGATCAGTAGATAAGCGCTTTTCGGAATCTTTAATAAATTGATTATATGCATCTTTGATGCTACGTTTAAGCTGCTGATCTACTCATCTATATGCACACTTAGCCGAATCGGTTTTGTGGAGACGGTATGCTTTCAGTCAATCCTGGATTCGAATCCTTTTAGAGGATTCAAAAGAGGCATTCGACTACTTTAGTTTAACTGGATTCGTGATTCGGATTCGTTACATTTTTGTTAAGAGGATTCGTATTCGAGTCTAAATGTGGGTGATTCGAATCATAATAAAAGGATTCGAATCCTTGTAAAAGGATTCGAATACTTGCAAAAGGATTTGAATCGTCAAAAATAATTCGAATTGATTGTGAGCAATAACATGAAAAATGTTTTTTTGTGTTTTTTAAATTTCACGATAAATCACGGTTTTATGCGCGTGGCGCATGAAGTAAAATTTCGAGTTTAGAAAAGCCCAGAAAATTTTTCTCAGGTCGCTGCGCGACCCTCGACAAATATTCACGGGGCTTTTCTAAACTCGAAATTTTACTTCATGCTTAGTCTGGGAGTGGAAACGCTTTTCTAAACTCGAAATTTTACTTCATACGCCACGCGTACAAAACACTGATTGGAAGTGGAGTTCAGAAACACACAAATACATCTTTAACCAGAGTGACAGGGAGTCAGATATTTAGTCTGTTATCAACGATGTTCAGTGGTTATAATAAATAATTAGGTTTTGAATATTTTTGTTATAACAACTTGTGACGATATTTATATATTAATGGTTGCAAAAAAAATAATAAAATAAAATTAATTCTTAAAAGATTTGTATTCGTTATTCGAAAAGACAGTATTCGAATCATATTTATTTCTTACGAATCCTTTATTCGAGTTTACATGATTCGAAATATATTCGGATTCGTGATTCGAATCCTTTTTACGAGGATTCGTTCCAGCTCTGATAGAGACACATTATTATATGAATCCCATATTATATTATGAACATAAAGTAAATATGTTTTATTTCACAGATATATGGCGAGATGCCATATAAGCATTTTAATTGAACTGACGATATCGTACGATGGAAAAGAAAATACTTAACCACAATTAACAAGTACAAAATGAATCTTTAATGTTATTTAAAGAGTAATTATGAAATGATTTAAAATTGCCGCCAAATTTATCTAGTGATATTTCTGGTAACTTTTTATAGTGTAAATTGGCTTTGGAACTTTCTCCTTCTAGTTTTTAAACAGACTATAGTGAGATACACATTGTGCAAATATTCTAATCTTTGGCATCAAATGATTTTATAATTTCTCGATATTTTGAGCTAAAGTAAAATGTTAAAATTGTTGATGCATAAAAAGGCTCACGTATCTTTCAAACAATGCGAATGTGTATACGTATCGTATAGGTTCATTCTCCGCGAGCAAAAGGATGGATCAGATCAAGGAAAGAATCACTATATACAAAGAGAATAAGCACATTTCAATGTAAAAACCTTTAGTGGGAACGGCCATGACAGCGCAAAGCTCCTCTAAGCTCTGGGGTTAGGGAAGAAAGACTGCTAATAGAGCTTTCCGGAGCTTTTACCGGCGCGTTGAAACCCAATTCATGATCCAATAACAAAAGACAACGATATTACTGGCCGCTCGGACAAAGACCCACTCACTCACTCACTCTACAACGCGTTTCCACTTTCCACTTTCCGCATCCCACTTTTCCCCGGTCTTTTGCCCATCCATATTGCGATATTGGATCCTCGATCTGATCTTGACTTTACGAGTACATCCGCATCGAACGAACACTCTGACGGAATGGAGTTGACCCGTATCTCATTTATATTCTTACAACGATTTTCATCTAAATGCTGATTCGTTCCATTACAAGATAAAAAACTTCTGTTATACAATTCAATAAAAAACTACCTATCTTTAAATATTTTTAAATATATAATGTATAAGCGAATTAAAATAAATATCGATAAATTTTGTCTCGTTGAGACTTCTTCAAATATTCATTGCAATAACAATTTCCTGAACTAATACCCCGACAGATATCGCATCAAACAATGAATATTTGAGTTACACAACAGATTTACTGTATTACGAATAATTTATATGCAAAATGTAACATCAGGTCAAATTATTCTCTCGACAAACTAAATGAACAAACAGAAAATTTAAATAAATGAAAAAAAAGGTGATGTGTCCATCATAGCACTTTCCCTGTTAAAAATATGATGATTTAAATATCAACAATATTGGAAAGTTGCTTAAACTAAATTTATTCCACTTTTATTATTATAAAAGTGCTATTCAGATAATTACTAATTCTGTATATCACATAGAATTTGAGAGTGAAACGTTTATATCGACGTACGGCGGGCGGCCGATAAATTTAACCTATTGTCTGTTTTTTGTCTTTTTTTTATATTCAGGCTCGAATACTATTAATACATTTAAATTTAATAATATTGGCATCGGGATTAATAACCAATCCATTTTAAATACATTACCCATCTCCTTTGTATGATTTTGTTTATATCCGGGGCCTACCTGTCTACGTCTATATCAGTCACCCTGATTGGCCCCTGGGTGTGTTGTGATCTTGTGTTATTTTCCCCTTCTATTATTATTAATACGCGTAAATTATTATTATTAAATCGGTTTTAAATATGCCGTCTCAATCCACGATGTGTGGTGGGTGTTGCGGTAACACTGTAAAGAATGCTACTGAATGTCTTGCTTAAAGATTTTCTATCCTTCATGCTTTCAAAAACATTCGTGCCCTCCTGTATCTACTAGTCAAAATATTTTAGAATCTATTTACGCAATTGTCAATGGCTTAAAGGTAACATTGATTGATTTAACAATACAATCTAAAGCACAAACGGAAAAAATGATCAATGTTGAAGCAGTATTATTGGAAATACACAGTCAATATATTAAATGATAAAATTAATAAATTGGAAACATCTAATTTAACTAACACAATAAACGATGCAACTATAAATATAATGACTGAAGTAGAGGAACGCAAACAGCGTGAAAATCACTTAATTATCTTCAATATACCTGAATCTAACACCGTCAATGGAGCTGACTCAGATTTGAATTCTGTTAGAGATAAACTGGCGCAGATAAAACCAGATATTAAGATCAAAAAAGTTTTCCGATTAGGCAAAGTTAATAATAAAGTCAATAGTTATCCTCGACCTATTAAAATTATATTTTACTGTAAAGATGATTGCAAACTAATGTTAAAAAATATGAACATAGTTGAAGGACTCACACTCAAATGCGACGAAACACCACAGCAGCGACAGTATATAAATTCACTGCGTGATGAATTAAAACATAGAACAAATGCAGGTGAATCGAATTTGACTCTAAAATATATTCAAAATGTCCCTACCATCGTAAATAAACCGGAAAACTAAACATATCCCAACAGAAACAAACAAACTTGAGCGTTTACTATCAAAATGTTAGAGGCCTCAAAACGAAAACAAATATACTGTACAATGCTCTAAGTAGTACATCTTATGATGTAATAGGATTGACTGAAACATGGCTTAATGAAAATGTTGATTTTGCTGAATTGTCTCCCCTAACTATAATATAATACGTAATGACAGAAACAGATGTAAAGGTGGTGGTGTACTACTCGCAGTTGCCGATTCACACAGCTATATAGATCTGAAACTCAACTCACCCATAGACTCCGTTGAGCTGGTAGGCTGCCGTTTAAATGTCGATAAACAGTCCGTGGATATTGTTTGCTTATATATACCACCTTCAACAGCACCAGATGATTATGCAACACTTCTGGATTTTATTAGTTCGAATGTATACTCAGATATCCTAATACTTGTAGGTGACTTTAATATCCCTGAATATGAAAATAGCACGCACAATTCTAGTGTAAATACGCCTTCAATAACCACATTAAACATTTTCTTGGAATCGTGTGATTTAGTTCAGATAAATACAATATCTAATCATATGAATAGAATTTTAGATTTGATCATCACTAACAATAATTTGAAAACTAAAGTAGAAAGATGCTATCAACCAATTATCCCTTTAGATGAATATCATCCACCATTGACTATTGATATAAGTATCACGGCTTAATACTTACGACATTTCGAATCAAAAAGTTACATTTTTGTATACAACTTTAAGAAAGCCGACCTATGTTCCTTCTATCAAAATCTATGCGAGGTTGAATGGTGTGATTTGTACAATGCACCACGGTGGATGAGTCATGCCAAATATTTTATAGTAAACTTTATGAAATCATGAATAAATTTACACCTAAAATAAGAACGAAGAAAAAAAAACGCGCTATCCTGTATTCTTTATTCATAATATTATAAAGAAAATTCGTCTGAAGAACTGACGGCTGAAAGCATACCGTCTCCACAAAACCGATTCGGCTAAGTGTGCATTTAGAAGAGCTGATCAGTAGCTTAAACGTAGCATTAAAGATGCATATAATCAATTCATTAGATTCCGCAAAGCGCTTATCTACTGATCCTACAAAATTTTGGGACTTCGTTAATGACCGAAGAAACCAGGACAGAATTCCGTCAAAGATGTCATGGCAAGGCCAACATTTAGATAACGGGTAAAAAATTGTGGATGCATTTGCAGACTACTTCAGCCAGAATCATACTCATGGACCAGGACTTCAGGACAACTCATCAACGAATACTTATATGGAACAAGTCAGTGTGACAGAAGACATAGTTACTGCGGAACTGAAAAGATCTAAAGCTAAATTAACAATGGGCGTCGACAACATCCTAAAGTTCATTGTAAAGGACACTGCTTTTGTATTAGCAAAGCCTATCACGCATATTTGTAATACCATCTTTCTGACATGTTGGAAGTATGTGAGAGTAATACCAGTACACAAAAAAGGTGATAAGTCGGATATACTAAACTATAGACCGATTTCACTACTATGTAATTTTTGTAAAGTATTTGAAAGCTTATTTATCAATTACATTTATAGCTCAATTAAATCCGAATTATCACCTCAACAACACGGGGTTATACCGAAGCGTTCAACTTTGACTAATCTAATCGGTACTACTCAGCATATCTCCTCGAACATGGATGGAAGGGGACAAACTGATGTCCTTTACACAGACCTATCTAAGGCTTTCGATCGAATGCCTCATGATATACTGATAACAAAAATGCGGGCTTTTGAACTTCCTAATTGCATAATAAATATTATAAGTCATATCTTACAAACAGAATACAACATGTCGAACTAAATGGATATAAATCTCAGATCTACATTACTAAAGGTGGTGTACCCCAAGGATCTAATTTGGGACTCCTTCTATTTTGTATATTTATAGATGATGTTGTCAAAGTGGTTGAATGTGATATACCAATATATGCTGATGACATCAAATTATATAAAACTATAAACAATACCAGCGACTGTGATATATTACAACATAATCTGAATAAATTGAACACTTAGTGCGGAGATAACAAACTATGCTTAAATCCAACCAAGTGCTCTATAGTATCATATACACGAAAATCGACTCCTATCATCTATAACTATACAGTGGAAGGTGCACTATTACAGCGAGTGGAAGACATATATGATTTAGGTATACTTTTTGACCATAAATTAACTTCCCATGCTCACATTATTCATACTATAAGGAAATGTAACAGGCAGCTTGGTTTTATAATTAGAACCACACGCGATTTCAAGGATATGGAGACCTTTATGCTAATATTTAAATCGTTAATTATTAGTAAACTAAACTACTGTGCACCTATATGGAATCCATATAAAGAACTTCACGTTCAACATTTTGAATCTGTTCAGAAAAGGTTTTCAAAATTTATATATTTTAAGAAGCATGGAGCAAATCCAAATCAGGGCTACCCCTACTCAGATTTACTCTCAGAATTTAAGATGTTGTCTGTTGCTAACAACCATAGTATGCTTAATGGTATTACTCTATATAAGTCAATTCACTATTAAATTGATGATATGTTGATGCTACAAACACTTTCATTTTATGTACCACGAGTCAATGCTAGGAACTCTTTAAGCTTCGTATACTGTACACCGAATTCTAATCACCATACAAACTCACCTATTATTAAAATGGTACGCGCCTACCATTAAATTCAGTACAATGTTGATAAATTCACATCTTTTCGGGAATTCAAGAGTAAGACCTATGGGTGTTTTATTATTTCTAATTGATTATATATTTAGTTTTGATTAGATTTTTTTTCTTTCTTTTTGTTGCACATATTAATTTACTCACAAATGTATTGTAATTATATTTTTATTTTTGAATATTTCTATGTAAGACTATTTGTCTGTTGGGAACAAATATTATTATTATTATTTACCCATAATTTATATGCAAAATGTATCATCAGGTCAAATTATTCTCTCGCCAAACTAAATGAGCAAACAGAAAATTTAAATTACTGGAAAAAAAATGGTGATGTATCCATCATAACACTTCCTCTGTTAAAATAATGATGATTTAAATAACAACAATATGGGAAAGTTGATCAAGCTGAATTTATTCTACTTTTATTATTATTATTCCAAAACAATTCACTAAAAAAGTAATTCTTGCATTTTTTTGCTACATCTCGGTAAATATTGATAACCATCACATCTAAGTGTTATATATTTTGAACTTTACTATAAACCAGTGTTTTATACGCGTGGCGCATGAAGTAAAATTTCGAGTTTAGAAAAGCCCAGAAAATGTTCACAGGGCTTTTCTAAACTCGAAATTTTTATGGAACAAGTCAGTGTGACAGAAGACATGGTTACTGCGGAACTGAAAAGATCTAAAGCTAAATTAACAATGGGCGTCGACAACATCCCAAAGTTCATTGTAAAGGACACTGCTTTTGTATTAGCAAAGCCTATCACGCATATTTGTAATACCATCTTTCTGACATGTTGGAAGTATGTGAGAGTAATACCAGTACACAAAAAATATACCTTAGTCTGGGAGTAGACGACACTCGTTCGAAAGTGATAAAATCAAAAATCAAGTCAATTGATAATTTGTGTCAAATTCGCATTTTAATAAATGCACATGATTTTTGTCAGGTTTGCGATTTTTACTTGTTTTTCGGTAATTTCGCCAAATCTGACATTTTGATAAATTTTGAGGATTTCTGTCAACTTTGACATTTTGATAAATTTATGAGTTCCGTCAAGTTTGACATTTTTAATTGTAATTTGAATAATTCCGCCAAATGTGGTATTTTGAATAGTCGACGTTTTCGATTGTATTCTGACAATTTTGGCACAAATTGATATTTTTGACGTTACCAATCATATTATATTTTGACAATTTTCACACATATTGACATTTATGACATTTCGAATCAGATTCAAAAATGTTTCACCACGGGTTAAGTGAGAAATTAATTAAACATTTCGAATTATATTTTGAGAATTTTCATATGAATTGACATTTTTGACATTCCGAATAAAATTTTGACACTTGACATGTTTAACTAACATTTTTTACAGAGTTTCAACAAATCGATATTTTCATAAAATTTTCATTATTTCTAGATTTTCGTCGATTCATCAAATTTTCACAAAATTTAGCAAAATTTCGAGATTTTTCTCAATTAATAAAAGGTTGATGAAATTTTCAATATTTCCAGATTTTTAAATAATTTATGAAAATGTTCATCAGATTTTCAACATATCGAGATTTTTGATATTTTGTAATTTTTATCGATTTATAAAATTTTGATGAAATTTCGAGTTTTTTCGTCAAATTATCTAAAATGCTTATATGTAAGGTTTTCAATATTTTTATTCATATTTGTAACGATTTTCAAATATCAATTCGTAATTTGTCAAATTTGTCAATATATTCGAACATTATTAAGGTAATATGTATCTGTTATTGAAAGGAGACTTTGTTGTGCAATTCCGTTATTTATAAAGTGCGATCCCAACCTCAAATTGTATGTGCCTTGTATGTGCCTTGGCTCTGTGACCGACGGCTGCGAGCCGTCGCTGCATTTTTGATATTTTTTACCTTTACGTAAATGGACATTAGACGACATTTTTGACCATATATTATTGATATTAGATCACGTTTTTTGACATTAGATGACATTTTTCACATTAGATGTTACTTTTAATGAACAATGAAATTTTTTACTTTTTTTACATTTTTAATGTTGACATTAAATAACATATTTGACATTAGATGGCAGTTCTGACATTTGATATTTTTTTACTTTTTCGACATTAGACGATAATTTTAACATTTGATGTTTTTGACATTACATATTTGATTTTTTAATATTAGATGACAATTTTTACATTATTAGATAACATTTTTGACATTATTACTGATTTTGACAGAAATTTTCGTTTTTGTAAGAATGTTTTTTTTTCAAACTGTCACGTACTGACATAATAATATTTTGACGTAAATCGATTTTTTAACACGTCGAAATTTTACGTTTTTGATATTTTTTATAGTTACGAAATGATGTTTTTAACAATTTTAAATACAACATTCTGATGTTATGGCACGTGGTCGAAAATTTTTTGACTATAACAGTATTTTGTGAAACAAACCAAGTGATTTTTATTTAAATTAATATTCATACATATATATGACAGTATTAATCACTCTGTCGACTGTATTTACACAATTATATTGTGATTGTAAGTCACTTAGTCGGCTATTCAGACTATTCAGAAAATTTTTCTCGGGTCGCTACGCGACCCATGACAAATTTTCACGGGGCTTTTCTAAACTCGAAATTTTACTTCATGCTTAGTCTGATAGTGGAAAACACTTGCTTAAAGCTTTAAATTGAACTTAAAAAACAGGGAATATCCGCAATTGTTGTATCAATTCCATGGTATGTCATTATTTTTATATTACATTACTTTTTCTTAATTATTTAAAGTTAGAGAAACGTACAGTGTTTAGTGTGAACATTAATAAATTTAGAATTTTTCCCTCTATAAAAAAGTGAAACACATTGTGTCTCTAAAATAAATAGAGAAGCCAATATTTGAACACTTTAAAATTGACATGCGATTTCCTATGTTGCGTCCGCCAAGTCAAGACCCGGTATAATTAAAATAAAACCATTTCTTGTACGTGATTTTGTAGATTTTAGAAAAATGCATATATGTATATAAAAATAAAACATTAGATGTATATAAAAATATAACAAAAATAATAACAAAACAAATAGCAAACAGAAAAAGAGATTTCCATTTTTCAAAAATCTACAAAATCAAGTACAAGGAATGGTTCAATTTTTAACTTAGATGCAGGGCACAGTCCCAGGCACATCACATTTCAAAAAATTGTATCAGAAATTTTAAATTATATAAGTAATCTATTTTCCTTTAAATCTGTGATCCCCTAAATCAGCCCCTGCCCTATCTACGCCACTGGTTCTACAGGTGTTATTCAAATACAAAGTATCTACATACATGACTAATCAATTGACATTATTCAACCTTAGAGCAACATGGCAAAAGTATAACATTCAGTTATTTCAATATTTTCTAAACTAAGAAAAACAGTATTTATTAAATAATAAAGGTGCATTTAATATAATAACAAACTCTGAATGCATCGACAAAAATCTAGAAATATCGAGAATCTGGACATGTTGAAAATCTTGACGGTCCACTCCTAGACTAAGCATAAAGTAAAATTTCGAGTTTAGAAAAGCCCCGCGTAGAAAATTTGTCGAGGGTCGCGCAGCGACCCGAGACAAATTTTCACGGGGCTTTTCTAAACTCGAAATTTTATTTTATGCGCCACCCGTATAAAACACTAAAATATTGTAAAATTAAAAAAATACTTGTCTTTATTTTGTTCGGTTGGTTGACAAATTGTGTTGAATTTATTAAGCTTATTGATTATACATACTAATTCTATTTATAAATTTTGATCATTATGAAACGTCTATTTATTTCAATATTTTCTAAATTTATGAGAATGGGGAAACAGCTTCTTTCTATGTTAAAAAATATTCTAATAACCAAGAATTCTGTTTTTTTCTCGCTATAGTTAAAAAAGTAAATAGTCTTTAGAGCTGTATAACAAAGATATTTACACAAATATATGAACATTTACGTAGAAGAGTTTCATGGTCGGTGAATATGTTTGATGTAATCCCAACATTGTCAATACCACATAACATCCTCCATTCGCCGATTCACAGTATTCCACAAAATGCATTGCGAACATGCAGCTTCCAGCACCGAAACTATTACACAATGGTGTGAACAGAAAAGGACCACGTAAACATTTTCTGCATTCTTCAAGGCGCTGGTCCCACTCTAATCTCGTAATCTGGACACAATAGACAGTTGTTATTAAGCCATGCGTACCTAAGAGATCGTTAGTTAGCAAAACAGTGCCATTGTCACCTTTTGTGTCAACAATGGGGCCTTAAGTACACACCTCTAGACTCCGCATTACCAACACTCCCGAACGCGATAAAACCGACGATAAATGTGAATGAAGGGATACTTATGGAATTAGGCTGCCGAAAGCTCCTTATGCACAATGCGGTGTTAGAACGGAAAGCTGTAATAATTGCTGCGAATTCGTACTGGGAATCAATTGTGCTAATTTGGATGTTAAAGATGGTTCTGATGCGAATTTTCGATAAGGTTTTTGAAGTTGTAAACAGCATTTTCCAAAAAGTGCTATCAGATTTTTTATGCCGCTGCCAAAAAATCATGTGAACAAGATAAATTATATTTTTTTTCTAGCATAAATATTAAATTAAAATCAACATATCGAGCATAATTGGATTCAGAAAAACAAGGTCCAATATAATAAAATAGGAAATGTATATGCAGCCATATACCAGGTGTTCGATACAAAACGCCCGACGCACAGTGTGGCCGATTGATGGCATGCGGCCAGGGATGTGCGCGGGGAGGTAATTCTCAACATTACATGTTTGAAAAACTAGGTACTGCATCATGTTCCTGCTACTTCAGAACCCCGAAGTATAGATTTTCAACAAAATAGTGTTTATAATTAACGAGTAACTAATTCATAAACATCATCAATTTTCAGATGTGAATTTGTAACGAAAATTGATGCGCAGTTAAGTAGATATATTTTCGTAATCGCTCGACATATTTTCCTACTGTTTCTTTTTATGTAAAAACAAATGACCTGTGCTTCAGACACGTGAAAACCCAAATGATTATTTTGATTAGTTAATGAATTATCATTTTTTCAATTTTTATAATTTTTAAACATTAATTTAAACTTTGCAAGACCCGCAGAAACGCAATTCGAATTTGTCCAACCTATAATTACTACCAAATCATAGCCCCAAGTTTCCTCTTCAACAGGAATTTTTCATTTTAAAAATATCGAACCAACTTTTTGAGAAAAAAATTTGTTTATGTCGCGAGTCACCTCAAAACGTTTATTGCGCGCATTCATAAGCTAGTTAACGAAAATTGATGCGCGGTTAAGTAGATATATTTTCGTAATCGCTCGACATATTTTTCTACTGTTTTTTTTTTATGTAAAAACAAATGACCTGTGCTTCAGACACGTGAAAACCCAAATTAATATCTTGATTAGTTAATGAATTATCATTTTTTCAATTTTTATAATTTTTAAACATAAATTTAAACTTTGCAAGACCCGCAGAAACGTAATTCGAATTTGTCCAACCTATAATTACTACTAAATCATAGCCCCAAGTTTCCTCTTAAACGGGAATTTTTCATTTTAAAAATATCGAACCAAATTTTTGAGAAAAAAAATTGTTTATGTCGCGAGTCACCTCAAAACGTTTATTGCGCGCATTCATAAGCTAGTTCGGCTGGAAGATGATCGCGCGACCGCGCATTCTTTTAAAAATATTTAGTCACTTATAAAAGCATTTTTTTTTTCAAATACTAATCCATTATTTATAATAGTTTACTAGGTAAACATGAATACATAAGTATATATTTTTTTATTATTGATTCAATTGATTCAAACCAGAGCTGGGACGAATCCTCGTAAAAAGGATTCGAATCACGAATCCGAATCACCTAATATGATTCGAATCACGAATACTCGAATAAAGGATTCGTAAGAGATAAATATGATTCGAATCAAAGATTCGAATCCTGTTTTTTCGAATCACGAATACAAATCCTTCAAGAATAAATTTGATTTTATAATTTTTTTGCAACCATTAATGTATAAATATTGTTACCAGTTGTTTTAACAAAAATATTCAAAACCTAATTAATTATTATTAACGCTGAACATCGTTGATAACAGACTATATATCTCATTCCTTGTTACTCTGATTAAAGATGTATTTGTGTGTTTCTGAACTTCACTTCAAATCAGTGGTTTATACGCGTGGCGCATGAAGTAAAATTTCGAGTTTAGAAAAGCCCGAAAATTTGTCTCGGGTCGCTGCGCGACCCTCGACAAATTTTCACGGGGCTTTTCTAAACTCGAAATTTTACTTCATGCTTAGCCTGGGAGTGGAAAACACTCATTTAAAGCTTCAAATTGAACTTTAAAAAAATAACAAGGAATATCTAAAGATTTACAGAAAATAGGCTAAATTTGAAATACGAATACTTAAAAGAAAAACTCCCTGTATCTGTTTGCTCCTATGAAATATGAATAATAATAAACCATAATGAAGATAACAATTGATTCTTAAAAAACACTCGTTAATTAATATAATACACAATTGACGTTTCTTAAACAATGACGGCGACAAAGAATAAACATGTATTTTTAATCTTCTAGTAGAGATGCGTTTTATGTTAAAAGAAGTAAAGTATCCATCAAACCCCTCCTGAAGTTTTCAAAATGATAATTTTTTTTATGTAAAAGCGGGACTGTAAGAGCAAAAACAATATTTTTTCCTAAGCCCCCCCACGAATTTTTTATAACCCCCTCCAATTTTTTTCTGGCTGCGGCCTTGGTTGTTCTTTCAGATTAATAGTAGTATTTTATTCTACTACAACTAGTAGTAGCAGTAGTACAGGCTCCATCTACGGAACTAGAAGCTCTGTAGACGTTACAGTTTGTAATAGTGGTTCTTTCGGCTAATAGTACTTAGTAGTAAGTTTAATTTAAAGCTAAACAAGTGTTTTCCACTAACAGACTAAGCATGAAGTAAAATTTCGAGTTTAGAAAAGCCCCGTGAAAATTTGTCGAGGGTCGCGCAGCGACCCGAGACAAATTTTCGGGCTTTTCTAAACTCGAAATTTTACTTCATGCGCCACGCGTATAAACCACTGATTTGAAGTGAAGTTCAGAAACACACAAATACATCTTTAATCAGAGTAACAGGGAATCAGATATTTAGTCTGTTATCAACGAAGTTCAGCGTTAATAATAATTAATTAGGTTTTGAATATTTTCTGGGCTTTTCTAAACTCGAAATTTTACTTCATGCGCCACGCATATAAAACACTATAATATTGGCAAATTCATGTATATTCGAACTTCACTTAAAATCTGTGTTGTAAACGTGTGGCGCATGAAGTAACATTTCGAGTTTAGAAAAGCCCAGAAAATTTGTCTCGGGTCGCTGCGCGACCCGAGACAAATTTTCACAGGGCTTTTCTAAACTCGAAATTTTACCTCATGCTTAGTCTGGGAGTGGAAAACACTCCTATCGTGCCATTTAAAAATCTGGAGTTATTGACAATTTTAAGCAAACTTTCAGGGCTTTTGTAATAAATTGTTTTGTCCCAACTCTTTAGGACTAGCCGTTTTCTCATAAAAAGGCTGATACGGGTGGTCTGGGACATCCTGTATATCGTCCGACCCCTGTAAATAACTAATGAAACACAGCAATTTAAAAAACAATTTCTTTATTTCAAAAACATTTATAATACTTGTTAATGACTTGAATGGAAATAAAAAATACGATTTATTTCTCTTTTTTTCTTCATATATATATAAATTTAGCAATGGACAAAAAAGCTACTGTACAAATAATAAATAGAGACATAAAAGTAATAATAAACCGAAACATTGGAAATATAATAAGTATCATTATAATAGATATCATAAAATCATTTAAACAATTACCAGCGAGTTTATATGGTCTATTGGACAACATATATCAACATTAAATTAGTACATTTTGTGTTCAATATAAGGTATTCAACAACAGCACACAAAATATACTACGATGGCAGGCGGATCGAAATAATAATTCTTAAATTCTATTTTACAACAAAATAATCTCATGAAAATGTGGCAGTGTGGCATGTCTGCAAGGTACACAGCGGATAATTATTCTGCTTTATATCGTATTCTTCTTTTTTTTTAAATTCTTCTCTCTTGTTTAATCATCATTTAAACATAGATCAGTCACAATGATATATAATATTAAGTAAAGCAACACAATATACATTAGTAATGATCATTCATTTTCTCCTATCTAGAATAAATTCGTTTTTTGTCTTTTCTTTAATTAAAATTATTAAAATAACTGGACTATATTTACACTATTTTGATACTTTCTTCTTTTTTAATTAATATATGGCATCTTTTTTGACTGTTTTTGTACAATCTATTTTTTTCTTACTCTATCTAGATGTTATGGCAGTATGGAGACACTTTTCCCATGATTTTTTTCCAATGGACATTTTTCCCATGACTATTAGATTTCCCATGATTTTTTCCCACAGCTATTACTTCTGATTCGATTTTCATGTTGTCGAACATTTCAAGTATTTCGAATACTTCGAACTTCCTAACCTGCGTTTGTCATAGCATTTGTCATTCGTTCACCATCATTCGTATCAAAATTAACCAAATGATGGCGGGAGCTTTATTACCAATTACCCTGGAGCTTATAGAGAATGGAAGAGGCGGCCGGTTTCTGCACATCGACGGCTATCTATACTACAAGCATTCCGTCACGAAAAAAGGTCTCGTCAACTGGAGTTGCCGGAAAAAGGGTCAATGCTATGCCAGTGCGCAAACAACCGCCATATCGGGTACCCAGCTCCTCCTTACTCGGGGAGGCCCAATGGTTTCTGGGCATCTAGGCCACGCACCTAATCTCGAAGAGGTCGAAGCTGTTCGTGTCGTGCGGGCCATCAAACGAAAGGCTGCTGAACATCCTGAGATGCCCCCTGTCCAGGTTATGCGTACTCTGGTTGGCTTGCCGAGTAGCGTTTTATCGCAGTTGCCAAGCAGACCGAATATGCGGAAGGCCATTACGCGGGAAAGACTAAAAGATATGCCGGCAAATCCAGTTGCGATGGATGATCTTGCTGGTATTCCGGATAAATATAGAGTCACTCTACTGGGTTATTATTGCTTTGATACACTTTGACTTTAACTTCGACTTTTCTTTGACTTTTACATTAAATTACAGGCGAAAATTTCATTTTATACGATTCTTATGAAGACGATGACTTCGATTTGGCATGTGGACGCGTTATCGTTTTTGGAACAGCTGAGAATTTGAGGAAACTTCAGAAATGCAGAACGTGATTCGTCGACGGAACTTTGTGTACGCTCTGCTGGCAACAAAAGATGAATCTGCGTACAGAAAAGTCTTCGATGTCGTCGAATCACAATGTATAGAACTGGGCCTGCCAATTCGCCCTCCTCAAATTCTCATGACCGATTTCGAACTCGCCATCATCAATGCGGCCTCCAAATCGTATCCGACAGCAGATGTAAAAGCGTGTTTTTCCATATGACGCAGTCGATTTTTAGGCGCGTTCAAGCGGAAGGTTTGCAAATCAGATACAATGACCGGGAAGATCGCTCCATAAAGGAGGCATCGCAAATGATGGCGGGTTTGGCATTCGTTCCATCGGATAAGGTTGCAGAGATGTTCGACATCTTCGCAGAACAGGCTCCTGACGATTTCATGCCCCTCGTCGACTATTTTGAGTTAAATTATAATCGCGGAAAACCTGCCAGGGGACGTAGAAAGGCCGTTACTGTTCGGTATCATCCTTCGTTATGGAATCAGTATGATTCGGTGCTAAATCATGTAGCTAGGACGAACAATATTAGCGAAGAATGGCACAATCGTTTCCGCGTGATCAATGGCAAAAATCATCCCAGTTTATACGCTTTTGTGACGGAAATACAGAAAGAACAGTCGGATACTGAGACGAGCTGCGGCAGTCGGCCCTAGGGGAAAAAATTAAAAGGAAACAAGGGCCTAACCGAAAAATAACCGAGGTCAGGATTTTCAACATCATCTCAAAATTCGAAGATTATACAGACGGCGAAGACATTTTAGAATACCTTAGACTGATTGGATACAATATAGAATTTTGATTATTTACATTTGTCTTTGTATACAATTTGCACTTTTTTAATAAAATGATATTATTGGAAAATAGTTTTTATTTTAAAATAGTATCATTGGAAAATGTTATCACGGGAAAAATGGCATGGGAAAAAAATCCTGGGAAAAACGGCATGGGAAAAGTGTACCCCAATCGTTATGGCACTACCATTAAATAGCTCTTTCTCGTTCGCACGCTCTCGCTTTTATTCCTTAAAATGTATGCAAATATTTACAAGAGTGCCGGTGCGTTTTTTGGTTTTTCGCATTTCCTTCTGTAATTCAGTCAAGAGTTTAAACTTTTAAACTTATATAAGATATAAAAAATGCGCGCGCTCTCAATAAGTGCACCGGCGTGAATCAAATACATATAGGTAACATATTGTAAATAAATAATATACATTATTTGGCATCTTTGAAATACACACACAAATAGACTTTGGTATCTTTGTATAAAACATCTCACATATTTGAAAAGTATGTTTTAATTTTTTGGTACATCACACTTAGTTAATTGTCGTCTTGTTTTTTTTTATTCAACAGTTGCACTAGCAGGAGTCACTCCAGGCGATCCACCATCTATCCAAACAATTCAAACCGCGTTTCTTCCTCCTCTTCGAGTTTTCGGCTTGCTTTTTTTGAAACCTGATGTTATACGGATCCCCCGCTAATTCAGGATACTGTTGGACGTCGTGTATATACTCCCCTTAGTAATTAGAGACGTAACCATTTTTCATAATTTCATCAATTTCACCCGCAGTCCATTCTATACTCCCCGAGAACCCACTCTTTATAGCTTCCTTCTCCTTGTGCCAAGCCTTTCTAATCGCGGAAAGTTTGGCGTAATGCAACAACCTCTGTTTTTCCTTCTCTAAAGTCGTGCCATACCTCAAGTTGATCACGGCGTTCAACCCATGAATCTTCACATCGAAATAGTTGTTCCCACTGCCGTTCTCCTTCGCGATCTCATGGAAAGTTGTGTTAACCTGCCCCTGCAGCCTCTTCAGCTGCCCTTTGTCGTCATTCGCCTTCCACGTCTCCTCCTTAACAAAATGGAGTGCACCACGAAAGTGAACGGAAGCAAATAAGACCGATTAAAAACGGAAGTGTACACATCCCTGTAAATCGCGTTAGCAGCCGGAACACTGGAAACAATCGCCTTTCCTTGCGGTGTCCTTGAAACCAAAATCCCTTTGCCGAACGGAGGATCCGACGCGGCGCCTATTTTTTTGGAACCAAGTCCATGACGTCGGTTTTTAGGGCTGATTTTGATGGTGTGGAAAGTTCGTTTGCTCCTGTCATCCTCCTGGAGTAGGCGTGCGCTAGGAAGCCGGATTGAACACCTGTTGATGGTTTCTGCATGGTCAGTTGGCTGCTGAGTTTCTCTTTGATTGGGTCCCAATTATCATGTCCAACGTTAATGGGATCGTTTCCATTAAATCTGTACAAGTGCAAATGTGTAGGTGTTGCCACTCTTTCCAAAACATTTTCCCACAGAGGAGACATCCATTGACCTATGAGGGGATCGTATACTTTTCCATTTGGCATGTGAACCAAAGATGTGACCTGTAGACAAAATTATAAACTCTAAAGACCAGTTCTATAAAATATATGTTCATCTCTGATGTGTAGTTCAAAATGATCAATGACCTTTTGTTGAATTGATTGATTGAGTTACGTGAAGATCAGATTAAGTTGATAGCACTAATAACCTTTCTTCACACTTTTATTTGGATTACCAAATGTACATTTTAGACACAAAGTGACCATTATCAATGGATTAACTGTCCGAAATGTACATTCGGTAATTCAAATACAAGTCCGAAGAAAGGTTATTAGTGCTTTATTCATCAATTCAACCACTTGTTCATCTAACGTAATTTTTAACTTCCATTTAGGGGCCCTAGATATATCTTTTCTGCCCCCTACCTCGTAAAATCAAGTTGTTTCTCTTTGTTTTTAGGTGCAGATTTACACAAGTATTGTTTTTAGTTTGAAAGTGGTTGCATTCACGGTACTACTAGTACATGCCTCGTCTGCTGGTAGCAAGATATCTAAAGCTACAACCATCTGAGCTAGAAGTTCTGGCTGGTAATAGTGCTAGTTGTTTCTGCTAGTAGAAATAGTGTTCCGCTAAACAGCCTATTTTCTGTAAATCTTTAGACATTCCTTGTTTTTTTTTAAGTTCAATTTGAAGCTTTAAACGAGTGTTTTCCACTCCCAGACTAAGCATGAAGTAAAATTTCGAGTTTAGAAAAGCCCCGTGAAAATGCGCGACCCGAGACAAATTTTCTGGGCTTTTCTAAACTCGAAATTTTACTTCATGCGCCACGCGTATAAAACAGTGATTTAACGAGAAATTTAAAAACACACAAAAGACATTTTTCATGTCAATCCTCACAATTAATTCAAATTATTTTTTACGATTCAAATTCTTTTGTAAGTATTCGAATCCTTTTATAAATATTCGAACCATTTTATAAATATTCGAATCCTTTTATAAATATTCGAATCCTTTTACAAGGATTCGAATCACCCACATTTGGATTCGAATACGATTCCTCTTAAAAATACGTAACGAATCCGGATCACGAATCCAGTTGAACTAAAGTATTCGAATGCTTCTTTTGAATCCTCTAAAAGGATTCGAATCCTAAATGATTCGAATCCTGCCCAGCTCTGATTCAAACTAATAAAAGTTTTTTCCGAAAATTATTTATATTACAAGTTCAAATGCTAAATTCAAGTTTTCTAGAAAACTTGCCTCTATTTTAATTAATAGATGTTTTGAGGTGACTCGCGACATAAATAAATTTTATTTTTTTTTTCTTGAATTAATTTCTCATCTGGCACTTGGTGAAACATATTACACTATGTAAAGTTAATTAAAGGAATGGCACTTGGTATTGTTTCACAATTAAATCTTTATTCCGACTAGTTTCGGTTTGTTAGACCATTTTCAAAGGAATTCCTTTGAAAATGGTCTAACAAACCGAAACTAGTCGGAATAAAGATTTAATTGTGAAACAATACCAAGTGCCTTTCCTTTAATTAACTTTACATAATAAATTTTATACTCAAAAAGTTGGTTCGATACTTTTAAAATAAAAAGATCTTGTTGTACAGGAAACTTGGGCTATGATTTGGTAGTAATTATAGGTTGGACAAGTTTGAAATTAGTTTTTCCGGGTCTCACAAACTTTAAATTTATATTTAAAAATTATGAAAATTGAAAAAATTATAATTCATTAACTAATTAAGATATTAATTTGGGTTTTCATGTGTCTGAAGCACAGGTCATTTGTTTTTATATAAAAAAAACACTAGATAATTATTTTGAGCGATTATGAAAATATATTTACATAACCGCGCATCGATTTTCGTTATAAATTCACATCTAAAAATTGTCAATGTTTATGAATTAATTACTCGTGAATTATATACACTATTTTGTTGAAAATCTATACTTCGGGGTTTTGAAGTATGAGGAACATGATGCAGTACCTAGTTTTTAAACATTTAATGTTGATAATTACCTCCCCGCGCACACCTGTAGCCGCGCTGCCTTCAATCGGCTATACTGTGCGACGTCACCAAACCAAAGTCAATAGCCGTTTAGATAATAAAAAATGACATAAATATTGATTTTTTTTCAATAATAACTTCAGTCCCAAATAATAGCTAACTTAAGATTTTTAAATGGCTGCCTATAATTGTTTAATTTTATTACATTAGACATTATGTTTTGGTCAATTTTTTTAAATCTTTTATTAAGAATTACATTTTTTAAAAATTATAATTAGTGTGCCTTGTAAAAAAAGTGGCAAATGTCATTTATTGTGAGGTTATGCGATTAATAATAACGAAACAACAAATAAGTACCTACGTAACAACTTAATCTCCCATAATAAGAACGTTAAAGCAGCGGGGATCCGAGAAGGCTGCGATTCGGTCGCCATGGCAACCACTTTTACATTGCTCTTATGGGAGACGACTGTCACCGGGAGTGGAAAAATCGAAGAATTCATTTTAGAAAGTTCAAATTTTCACAGGACCGAAAAAAAAATTCCGCGTGTCTTAGGCTAATCGGCGTTCAAATCCGACCGCGTTTTCTATTTTAAATCATTTTTACTTTCCCCCGTATGTAATACAAAGGGAACGTATTGTTTTCGTGAAAATTTTCGAATCAAAAATTTTAGCGGAAATATCCGTTTTGAGGTCCCCTGAGTCGAATAAGACCATTTTTGAAAAATGTCTGTCTGTCTGTCTGTGTGTCTGTGTGCGCTGTGCCGCAAAAACCGCTAAAGATATCGAGATGAAACTTGAAACTTAAGCTTTTTGTCACAATCGGAAGAACTGAAAAGCTTTTGGTGAAAATCGGTAAACCAGAAGTTGTACTTTACTCGTAGCGTTTTTCAGTTTTTCTGATTTTTTTATTAAATGTTTATCAAACAAAAAATTCTTTCAAATAAAAGTTGTAGATAATAACAAAATGAAGATATATTGTTTATTTACTTTTTGTCATAGCACTCTTAGTTTTTGAGATATTATAAAGGTTGTTTGTTTTATCTAGTTATTGATGTGTGACAGTGTATGTGTCGATACAATTGAAAAATGTTTCAAATAAAAGTTGTAGGAAATAAAAAACTAAAGATTTTTTGTAGACTCACTTTTTGTCATAGCACTTTTAGTTTTTGAGATATTTAATAATTAGTGTTTTTTATCTAGTCATTGATTTGTGTCAGTGTGTGTGTTGATACAATTGGAAAATGTTTCAAATAAAAGTTGTAGGTACTAAAATATTAAAGATTTTTTGTATCCTTACTATTTGTCATAGCACTCTTAGTTTTTGAGATATTCAATAAATAGTGTTTTTTATCTAGTCATTGGTTTGTGTCAGTATGTGTTGATCCAATTGAAAAATGTTTCAAATAAAAGTTGTAGGTATCAAAAAGTTGAAGACATTTTGAAAATAATCATGCTACAAATATTTTAAAAGTGATTTAATACGCAATTTGCGGGGGAAAGTACTATGATGGACACATCACCATTTTTTTAATTTTTGGCCGGGCGGAAGATTTCCTAACCTCAATACTTTACACGCTGGTCTTGCTTCACACGGAACTTTTTCAGGTCGCGCATAGCACAATTTCGATGGGATTTGACCTGAGCTTTCCAACGCGACACTTCCGAGCGCTCAAATCACCCGATTAAAAAAAATATCGCATTTAATCGATTTTGCAAAAAAAAAATAGATTTTCAAAATTTTGCGTCTATCGTGTTCAGAATTCCATTAGAAACACGACCTATCTATCGAGAATTTTTTCTATCGAGGAACAGTATTTTTTTTGCAATTGAAATTTCATAAAAATATATACCGGGTGTCTAAATCTCGCATTTAATCGATGGTTTTTATTTTTTCTCCAAAATGTTTTGTTTAAACGCAGATCGCTAGGATTAAATTTAGCGGTGTTGGGACATGTTTTTTTTTTTTTTTTATTGGCCGCCTTCACGGGCTGTCAGCACATTTTCGGTCTAAAAATTGCGATAGAGGAATTTGGTTTTCACATTTCGATTTCGAATAATTATCCGCAACCGACAAGATGAAACAAGACGAAAGAAAACAATTAAAATTAATTAATTTTTAAGTTTAACGTGTATATACCGGGTGGTCTAAAACCGTGATTTTCTCGATTATTTTTTTTGACCGACTTAAAATGCTCCAAAACGATTTGTTTAAACGTAGGGTGGTATAGTTTGACCTCGCGGTGCTCAGGTAATTATTTTCGAGCCAACAAACGGCCGCCTTCCCGGTGTTTCAGCGGTCCAAAAATTGCGCTAGAGAAAATTTGTTTTCGCGGGAATAAAGGAGCAACTACCCTCTCTATGTGCGAGCGAAGCGAGCACCCTAGCGAGCGAAGCGAGCACGGCAAGCGAGCGAAGCGAGCGGCTGGAGCGAAGCGACCATCTATTCCAACCTTTTCACGGACCTTTACATCCATCTACTCCATAACCACTACAAAACAACAATTTACCTTGCAGTCACCACCATTCGGCTCAGGCACCAACGCCTCTCCTCCCTCCCTTTCCCCTTGCTACTATTATACATATATTTTTCTTCAACATCATTTATTTTTTTTTTAATTATGCAATTCCCTTTACATTTCTACATTTCCTTGATTCGGCCCTCGGCTCCCCGGTTGGTAAATCGGGCTAAATGCTAGTATAGAATAAAAGTAAAGGAAAAATGTAACATTTTGTTATTTCAATGTTTCGATTATTACTTATTTTTTAAGTGTATTTATAACTTTACTACATTTCAGTGATTTATACGCGTGGCGCATGAAGTAAAATTTCGAGTTTGGAACAGCCTGAAAATTTGGTTTGGTCGCTCCGCGCTTCGCGCTACGTGACCAAACCAAATTTTCAAGCTTTTCTAAACTCGAAATTTTACTTCAAGTTTAGTCTGGGAGTGGAAACACTCGTTCGTACTTTAAATTTAACTCTTTTATAAAATCGACGTATGTAATCATTGAAATCATAAATAGATGCAAAATGTTACCTAAAATCAACTTTTAGAATCAACTTTATAATTTGCTCGGCTCTTAATGGATTAATATTCTAATCCTAAGAAAAATAGTATTTAATAAATATTGAAGTTGCATTTAATATAATAATAAACTGCGAATTAATCGACAAAAATGTTGAAATATCGAAAATCTGTACATGTTGAAAATCATGACGGTCCACTCCCAGACTAAACATGAAGTAAAATTTCGAGTTTAGAAACGCCCCGCGTAGACAATTTGACGAGGGTCGCGCAGCGACCCGAGACAAATTTTCACGGGGCTTTTCTATACTCGAAATTTTACTTCATGCGCCACGCGTATAAAACACTAACTATTGTAAAGTTTAAAAAATACTAGCCTTTATTTTGTTCGGTTGGTTGACAAATTGGGTTGAATCTTCTACATACTAATTCTATTTATAAATTTTTATCAGTAATAAAAGTCCAATTTTGTTTCATGGCACACTACATTTATTGCCAAAAAATCATGTGATCAAGATTTATTATATTTTTTTTCTAGCATAAATTTTAAATTAAAATCAACATATCGAGCAAAATTGGATTCAGAAAAACAATGTCCAATATAATAAAATAGGAAAAGTATATGCGGCCTTTTAAAAATTTGTAGTTGACTATTGTTTGGCAATGAAATTAATTTTGAAAAAAATATATAATTAGTGTCAACTAAAAAACAAAGTCAATCGCACTTTCAATACCATACATTGAAAGTGCGATTGACTTTGTTTTTTAGTTCATTTAAATCGATCAATAAATACCAGAGTTATGGCGTTAAGCGTTTTCGAAACCCGGTATACTGGGTAATTCAGAATAGGTTTAAAAAGTTCACATCTTGGTAAGACAATGAGTTAAGTAAACACCCGATTTTCATTTACAAAACTGTAGCTGATTTAAGTTCTGCAAAAATAAAGAATTATTATTGATACAATTCAACAATTTAAACATAATTGAATGATAAAATAACATAATAAAGGGTGGGCCATCGCAAGGAATCTTTTTAAAATGTTAATAAAACACAAAAGACTAGATGGAATTTCATGATCTTGAATTTATTTTGTAGCCAAGAGTATCCGGTTAATCATGGAATATGACATCAGCCAAATGGCTGCCACGGCTGGCCTGACAATAGTCCATTCTCTCGACCCAATTTTTCAGAACTTTTTCCAACGTCTGACTTTAAGATCGTCAATCGTTGCTGGATCATTGGCATAACAACGTTCTTTAACGGCACCCCAGATATAAAAGCCCATGGGGGTCAAATCGCAGCTTTTTGCTGGCCAATTCAGATCTCCACGACGGCTGATTACACTATTTTCGAACTTTGACCGCAATAAGTCGATAGTTTCGTTGCTAGTGTGGAATGTCGCCCCATCTTGTTGGAACCAGATGTTACCCACATCCAAACCAGCAATTTTCTCCCAAAAAAAGTTTGCTATCATGGTCCTATAGCCGTTTCCGTCGACCGTTTCGCCAGATTCAAAGAAAAATAGGCCGATGATACCGCCGGCCCATAATCCGTACCATACAGTCACTCGTTCGGGATACATTGGCTGCTCAACGATCACGTGTGGGTTCTCCGATGCCCAATTCCTGCAGTTTTGCTTGTTTACATAGCCCCCGAGGTGAAAATGCGCTTCATCGGAAAAGATAATTTTTCGCCAAAATTCACCATCGGCTTCCAGCTGCTCTAAGGCCCAATTAGCAAAGTTGTATCGAAGTGGATGGTCAACTCTCTTCTACTGCTGTGTTATTTGGACCTTATAGGCGAATAAACAGATGTCTTTATGCAAAATACGCCTCAAGGTAGTGCGACGAATGTTCAATTGCTGAGAGCGATGACGAGTCGATGTTCTCGGGTTGGCTTGCACAATACGGGCTACAGCAGCAATATTCTCGGGTGTACGAACCGGACGAGCGTGTGGAACTTTAGTACGGTCCACCAGCATACCAGTTTTACGAACTTTGTGCACAAATTTCTTCAGAACACTTGCATTTCGTACATATTCGCGACCGAATTTTGTACGCAAATTTCGCACTGATTTTGCAATACACGAATTACATTCAAAGTAAATTTTTAACATTTCACAACGTTCATCGGGCGTATAGCGTGTCATTTCGTTAACCGGGTGTTGTATACTCAAGAAGTGTCATACATCAGATGTCAAATATCATGAAAGTAAAAATAAAGTGGTAGTTCAAAAAGATTCCAAGAGGTGGCCCACTCTTTATAAATAAAAAGAAACAAATTTAAACTTTACGGTAATTCAATCTTTTATATCCTGGCGCATGTATTTCTAGTTCAGAAAAGCTTGAAAGTGTGGATTTGGGCGATACGCTTCGCTCCGCGCCCAAATTTAAATTTTTAGGCTTTCCTAAACTAGAAATGTTACTTCGTGCTTAATCAATAAGCGGAAACACTCGCTTGAAGCTAAAAATATTGTTTTAACGTTTGAAAAATCAAAATTGAACGATTATAGGTGGAATTGTAGGGGCTAAGAATAGACTGAACTTCCAAAGACAATAAATTCGTGTTTTTTACTTTCCCCCGTAAGGAAAGTATTGTTTTCGTGAAAATTTTCGAATCAAAAATTTTAGCGAAAATATCCGTTTTGAGGTCCCCAGAGTCGAATAAGACCATTTTTGAAAAATGTCTGTCTGTCTGTCTGTCTGTGTGTGTGTGACTGTGTGCGCTGTACCGCAAAAACCGCTAAAGATATCGAGATAAAACTTGAAACTTAAGCTTTTTGTTACAATCGGAAGAACTGAAAAGCGTTTGGTGAAAATCGGAAAACCGGAAGTGGTACTTTACTCTTAGCGTTTTTCAGTTTTTTCAGATTTTTTCAATAAATGTTCAAAAAATTCTTTCAAATAAAAGTTGTAGATAATAACAAAATAAAGATGTATTGTTCACTTACTTTTTGTCATAGCAATCTTAGTTTTTGAGATATTTCAAAAGTTGTGTGTTTTATCTAGTTATTGGTGTGTGACAGTGTATGTGTCGATACAATTGAAAAATGTTTCAAATAAAAATTGTAGGAAATAAATAACTAAAGATTTTTTGTGGACTCATTTTTTGTCATAGCACTCTTAGTTTTTGAGATATTTAATAAATAGTGTTTTTTATCTAGTCATTGATTTGTGTCAGTGTGTGTGTTGATACAATTGGAAAATGTTTCAAATATAAGTTGTAGGTAATAAAATATTAAAGATTTTTGTATCTTCACTTTTTGTCATAGCACTCTTAGTTTTTGAGATATTCAATAAATCGTGTTTTTTATCTAGTCATTGGTTTGTGTCAGTATGTGTTGATCCAATTGAAAAATGTTTCAAATGAAAGTTGTAGTTATTAAAAAGTTGAAGACATTTTGAAAATAATAATGCTACAAATATTTTAAAAGTGATTTAATACGCAATTTACGGGGGAAAGTACTATGATGGACACATCACCATTTTTTTTTTTATTGAATTTGTGTTCAGTATTTCGGCACCAGATACCCACAGACGCATTTCGTATTTCAAGGTCGTCGTCAGTGTGGTCCCGACCCAGTGCTGAGGAATAAATAGTGTTTTTATCTAGTCATTGGTTTGTGTCAGTATGTGTTGATCCAATTGAAAAATGTTTCTAATAAAAGTTGTAGTTAATAAAAAGTTGAAGACATTTTGAAAATAATAATGCTACAAATATTTTAAAAGTGATTTAATACGCAATTTACGGGGGAAAGTACTATGATGGACACATCACCATTTTTTTTTTTTTTATTGAATTTGTGTTCAGTATTTCGGCACCAGATACCCACAGACGCGTTTCGTATTTCAAGGTCGTCGTCAGTGTGGTCCCGACCCAGTGCTGAGAAATACTGAACCTTTCTGACTATAACTGTGGGTATCGTGCTGAAATACTTAACCCAAATTCAATTTTGATATTTGTTTTCTGCTTTCACAAACAGAGTTCGTGGACGAAACATTGACCTGTATATGCACTTTGTGCATTCGTGTCATTGACGATGCCACTATGGAGCATTAGATGGCGTTAGCTATCGAATCCAATAATAGTGTTCGTGTTTTTTTTATAATCAACCTCTATATAATATTCTGTTTCTGTTATCTATTTTACTAACAGCAGCAATCTTTCTCGACATGCAAGGGTCGTTAAAACCCCAGTATGTTGTGTTTACGATTAAAACAAACATTTTATCACATTAGATATTTCCACATAAGCATATTAGCATAATTGGATGGCGTCGGACGGGCACTTTAATTAATTTCTGAAATAATTTAATTAATCGGGGATTAATTCAATCATATTAAGCGCCACTTGGGAGCCGGCGTTGGCCCGCGGTGCGGCCAGTTGGCGTTGCATTTAATTTTCGCGTTTTTGATTTCCCGAAAATGAATTATTCACGTTCTGTATAAATTGCGCCAACACTACCCGTGCCACTTAGCGTCAATTGGCTTAATTCATTTTCGCATTCATTATTTTAATGGATCGGAATAGATTTTGCGCCACGATAAGTAATTTAGATTAATGGTTCGGCTTAATTTTTGTTTCGCATCAGCTGTGTGGTCAATTATAATTACCCTTGTTAAATTACTTACAAAAAAAAAAACACTTATTCAGGTGAATATTTTTTATACCATCGGGATGGTTATTTTTGTATACTATAGAGAATAATTCATGCGTAATTTCCACTCTATGAATATTATTTGTGTTACAGTTGGGTGTGTTTGCACGTATGGATATGAAATCAGATGCGGACTATTTATGAAATAAGGTGTGATTAAAACACATAAAATAAGATTAATATTAGTATTATTGTAATGAACGTGATATTAGTTACAGACAACTTATTATACTTTGATAGGGCCGTCGCAACTTTTTGCTGGGCCCGGCTGGGTTTAAAAGTCTGTAATTACATGTTGTAATTAATTGTTTGTATAATTTTTTAATTTCCGACCGATCCGAAATCGATAGTTATTGATTCTTGAAGGCACAAAAAGGTAACGGGACGGACGGGCAGGTGTGGTGTTTCGATTTTCTAGGGTGTGCACATAATCCTTTTCGGAACAGGTGGGCGCTCGGCTGGTTTTTAAGTGGAATTATTAAATTGTCTGAACCGATAAGGTGACAACCTGGATTCACCAAACCGCGTTAATACGTTTAGATAACGATGGTTATTTACGATTTAATTTTCCTGGTTATATCACGATCTTATCAGAATCAATAACGTTTTATGCTCTGTTAACACTAAATTTAAACAATAATTATGCATATTTAAATGTAGTTATCAGCAGGGCTGCCCAAACAAAAGCGGAGCTCGGTGCTAACTTAAATTGCGGGGCCTTGAAAAATCGCGGATCCACGGAGGAAAGGGGAAACCCCTACAGCCCCAATTGCCAGACGACAAAAAATGAAACGAAAAAAGGTTCACTATTTCCTCGTTATTAAAATTACTATTAAATATGAAAAAGATAATATCTCAGAATCCAAGAGTTACACCAAAAGGTTTATAAGTATATAAGTAAATAGTAAACATTTGAAGAAAGTATTGAAATTAGGATCAAATATAAGGGGTGGATGTCATTTGAAATTCACTATAAATCTGTGCCACCCGTAGGTGCATGAAATAAAATTTCGAGCTTAGAAAAGCCAGAAAATTTGGTTTGGTCGCTCATGCTTAATTTGGGATTGTAAATACTCGTTAGAAGCTTCAAATTTAAAGCTTTTATAAAAACAACGAATGTCTGATCATTTACATCGAAAAAATCGTGATATGTACACCTAAAGGAAAAATCCCTGTACGTGGCCAGGTCCAGATACAGCGAAAAATAGCTAAATTAGAATTTAAACAAAGAAACAACCAAAATTGATTAAAAAAAACAAATTTTTAAAAATCTCCACAGTTAAAAAAACGAAAATGTGTGGGGTTTTATAAATCGATGAACTCGCAGAATTGATAAACAAATAGTAAATCTTTTTCTTTTAAATATTCAAAAAACACCAATTTTAACTGAAATTGTCAAAAGCAACAAACATACAAATTTAGCAATCAACAAAACTCACTAATATTGACAATTTCAACCAAAAAGAAAATACAAAACTACATTTTTCGATGTCTGTAATTTTTCGTGCAAATTGATTAAATTTATTTGTTTATTTCACGAGATCCATTTACAATATAAAATATCAAAATTTTATTGAAAACAGGTATTAGCACCCTTTCAGAACCATTGCCCATAAATTACGGTGTGCCTCAGGGCTCGATTCTCGGACTGTTACTTTTTCTAATTTATATAAATGATTTTCCTATGTACGTAGATGGTTGCAGAGTGATCCAATTTGCAGATGACACCACCTTAATTGCAACCGGCCGAGATGTTAATACTGCAAGCTCAATAAATACAGCTACTCTAGCTCAAGCTGAAACATGGTTTACGAGCAATAGGTTAAATCTGAATGAGAAAAAGACGGCCACAAGAACTTTCTCCTTGAGTAAGTCAATTCAGGGAAATGAAGCAGTGAAATTCTTAGGAATGTATCTGGACCAAGGCCTATTGTGGTCTGAACAGGGAGATAATATAGCTAGGAAAGTAAACAAATCGATCTTTTTACTTCATAACTTGCATAGCAACCTATCTCCATCGATGGTTCGCACAGCTTACTTCTCCTTAGTTCACACTCACTTAGCCTATGGTATAATTATATGGGGTCATTCTTCATGTCGCCATAGGATATTTTCTTTGCAAAGAAGAGCTATTAGGATTGTTGCAGGTATTAATTACCAGGATGATTGTAGGCAACATTTTGCTATGCTAGGGATATTGACATTACCCTGTATGTATATTCTTGAATGTTTATTGTATGTGAAACGGAACATACATAATTACAGGTTACACGATGACATCCATACTCACAACACAGGAACAAGGAAAATATGTACCAGCCTAAACTCAGATTATCGCGCAGTCAAACTGGAACAAGTTATTATGGGGTAAAATTTGTTAACAAATTACCACCGATTTTGCGACAACTTGATCTAAAAAAGTTCAAACAAGAAATGAAGAACATGTTAACTGTTAACGCATTTTATAGTTTTGAGGATTTTTTAACGTTTGATTTTAATGCGTGATGAATTCATTATATTACTCCTTATGTGGATCCTATTTGTGTTTCCGAATAGATTTTTTTGTGAGTTATCGTTCTTTTATACATATAAAATTTTACATTTTTTATTATTTATTACATAATGTATTGTTTGTTTGCTTTTATTTATACACTTATTTTAACTCTTTTGTTTTGTCAATTTTTTGTCATTTTACCACCTAATGTATACACTTATTTTAACCTGTTTATTATGTTGAATTTATTTTTATGTTTACATTATCTCTATACATTATATATATCCTTCTTGACATGTGTAAACTATGTATTGGTATTTGCGCGAATAAATAAATGAAAATATAAATATAAAATAGAAATTTTGAAATCCATACAATGAAAAGATAGAGAACAGAAGAAAAAGTAATATATTAATTCATATAAATATTCAGTCGTTACGCAATAAGATGCATGAGCTAGAATCATTCGTTAAATCCCAACAGGAAATTACTAATATTATTTGTGTGACAGAACATTGGCTGCTTGCAGAGGAGGTTCGGTACTATAAAATTGATAATTATACCATTGCCTCAAACTTTCGCAGATCGAAGCCATAAGGCGGTAGCATGATATTGGTACGCGATACTATAAGCTCTAAAGTTCTTAATAATATCATAAATTTATCTTTTGAAAATAAAGTTAAGCTTTATGCTATTGGGATACCACTATTATCCTTGTGTATCATTTGTATATATAGATTCCCAAATACCGATATCATTGATATTATACACATAATCTCTAAAGCTTTTACTCTATCAAAGCAAACATTTGTAATAATTTAAGTATAAATTAAATGGCCAATTCTTGGTTGCAGAATACTTCAAACAATAAAAGTGCGATTCTTTTAGCAATCTACAACAAGTTATTCTTACATAGACTATAATCGACACAATTGATCACCAAATACTACTCAACAAGCTACACATGTATGGGGTAAGAGGCACTGCCTACGAGTGCTTTAACTCTTACTTAAAAAATAGAATTCAATACACAAGGCTGAGGGATAGTGATGGGTCAAGTATACTATCAAGTCCCTTAAAGGTAACCAAAGGGATACCGCAGGGTAGTATTCTTGGCCCATTACTGTTTATTATTTATATAAACGATATAACAAACGCCACGTCATCAGACTGTAAGCTAATTAATTATGCTGACGATACAAATCTGTTGGCAAAGGGATACACATTACCTGAAATATATCAAAAATACAACACAAATATGCAGAGAATGGAGACGTGGTTTAACAATAACAATTTGGTATTAAACAGAAACAAAACATCTTGTGTATTGTTTAAAACTAACCAAAGTTTACCAACACCTAATTATATAAATTTCAATAATACAAATTACAACTTAATAGCCGCCGTAAAATTTCTAGGAATAGTAATTGATGATACGCTTACATTTACTCCGCATATTAGTAATTTATGCAATAAAGTAAGTAGTGCTTGTTTTGGATTACGAATATTAAGAAAATCTGCGTCGATAAAAATAACACAAATATTTTATTACGCAAATATATATTCCCATCTCAAGTATGGTATAATATTCTGGGGGGGATCTGTCGACACTAAAAAGATATTCGTAATCCAAAAGAAAGCGTTGAGAATTTTGCTTAACTTAAAATATAATGAAAGTTGCAGAGGAAAATTTAGAAAGGCTGCTGTGCTGACAGTGTATGGCATTTACATATTTGAAACGTTGAAATTCTTTTGGAAGCATAGCAATTATTTTAACAATATATTTACTAATTTGAAATACTCTAAAAGAAAGGGTCAAATATATAATTTGCCTCAACATCGTTTAAGCAAATACGAACGAAGTTGCTCTTATGCAGCAATAAAATTATATAACAATTTGCCAGTTCAAATAAAAGAAATAGACACTTATAATAAACGTAAACAAGCGCTATATAATTATTTAATCCAATTAGAACCGTACAGTGTAGAAGATTACTTTAAGAAACAATAATTAAGTTCACATTTTATTGACGTATTTACAATACAATGTTATATTTTTGTATCATTTGTTTATGTAAATAAATACTATTATTATTATTATTATTATTATTATATCAAACTTCCCGAGCTAATACCCCGACAGACATAGAATTATACAACAAGTGTTTGCTGTTACATACAGTAACCTACTGCAATTGTAACAATTTGAGTCAAATTTTGCAGGCCATCGAGATTTATCTCTCATCAGTATAGCTTTGCCTTTGACTCTAAACAATTTGACATCTTAGACTGGTAGCTATACTGATTAGAGATAAATTTCGAAACGCGTCTATAGATGGCCTGCATAATTTGACTCAGATTGTTACATTTGCAGTAGGTTACTGTCAGAGCTGGGCAGGATACGAATCAATCAGGTTTCAATTCCCGGATTCGAATCCTTTCAGAGGATTCAAAAGAGGTATTCGAATACTTTAGTGAAAACGGATTCGTGATCCGGATTCGATACATTTTTTTTAAAGGATTCGTATTCGAATCCAGACGTAGATGATTCGAATCCTTATAAAAGGATTCGAATTCTTATAAAAGGATTCGAATCCTTATAAAAGGATTCGAATCCTTATACACGGATTCAAATCCTCCCAATTAATTCGAATCATCGCTATTAAGGCTGGTATTCGAATTCGATTAATTCAAATAGTTAAATATTCTTATATGAATATTTAAATCACTAAATTATTCATATTTGAATATAAATATTAAAATTTTCGAATAATTCAAATATTTGTGAATGCATATTTGATTACTCAACCATTAAACATTTCCAACCTTAATAATATATTTATAACTTCACTTGAAATCAGTGTTTTATACGATTGGCGCATGAAGTAAAATATCAAGTTTAGAAAAGCCCCGTGAAAATTTGTCTCGGGTCGCTGCGCGACCCTCGACAAATTTTCTACGCGGGGCTTTTCTAAACTCGAAATTTTACTTCATGCTTAGTCTGGGAGTGGATAACACTTTTTTTTAGAAGTTTCAAATTGAAGGATCACTCTAGGTTACTAAGTTTATTACCATTTTACAAAGGCTACAGCTCGAAGGACCAATCATGGTCTTCGGAGACCAAAGGACTACAGGGAAGTTTCTTTACAAGAAAACAACGAATATCTCAAGGTTTACAGCATGGATGGGAAAGAAAACATTCAATTTTGAAAAAATATCGAAGTTGGGTTGGTTTTCAGTGCATTTTTAAGTTCATTGTAAATCAGTGTTTTATACGCGTGGCGCATGAAGTAAAATTTCGAGTTTAGAAAAGCCCCGTAAAAATTTGATATATGTGTTATTAAAGTTCATTTTAAATCAGTGTTTTATACGCGTGGCGCATGAAGTAAAATTTCGAGTTTAGAAAAGGCCCGTGAAAATTTGTCTCGGGTCGCTGCGCGACCCTCGACAAATTTTCTACGCGGGGCTTTTCTAAACTCGAAATTTTACTTCATGCTTAGTCTAGGAGTGGACAACACTCGTTTGAACTTTAAATTCAACTCTTTTATAAAATCGACGTATGAAATATAATAAATCATTCGTTGAAATCATAGAAAAAGATGCAAAATTTTACCTAAAATTAAGTTCTAGAGTTACCTTTACAATTTGCTCGGCTCTTAATAGGTGAATATTCTATTCCTAAGAAAAACCGTATTTAATTAATATTAAAGTTGAATTTAATATAATAACAAACTGTGAATAAATCGACAAAAATTTGAAAATATCGAAAATCTCGACGTGTAGAAAATCTTGACGGTCCACTCCCAGACTAAGCATGAAGTAAAATTTCGAGTTTAGAAAAGCCCCGCGTAGAAAATTTGTCGAGGGTCGCGCAGCGACCCGAGACAAATTTTCACGGGGCTTTTCTAAACTCGAAATTTTACTTTATGCGCCACGCGTACAAAACACTGATTTAAAATGAAATTCAATAACACATATATCATCATCAATTAAAATCATTATTTCATCAGATATTTAGTCGGTAAATGAACATTTTTGTTAATAGAAACTGGTGGAATAAAATGTTACTGGTTGCAAATAATAGATTCAAATTTATTTTTAAAGGATTTGTATCCGTTATTCAAAAATGAGGATTCGAATCTTTGATTCGAATCATATTTTTCACTTACGAATCCTTTATTCGAGTATTCGTGACTCGAATCATATTAGGTGATTCGGATTCGTGATTCGAAATTGTTTTTGAGGATTCATCCCAGCTCTGGTTACTGTATGTAACAGCAAACACTTGTTGTATAATTCAATGTCTGTCAGGGTATTAGCTCGGGAAGTAGTTGTTTCAATGAGTGTTTGATATAGTCGTTGTAAGACTAAATGCTGTTTGTAATAATTATGTAATAATTGCCGGTGACTTCAATATTAAGTTCGGTACCAATGACAGAGAATATCTCTATCTGCAAGATGTAATAACATCATACGGGTATGAAATCACTATCTTTGAAAATACAAGAAAAAACAATTGTGTCGACAACATCTTCATAAATAAAGCAATTAGTCAAAATGTAAACTACCACTCCTCTGTCATTGGGACCGGTCTGTCCGATCACTACGGACAAAAACTAAAATTTGAAGTTTTTGTCCGTAGTGATCGGACAGACCGGTCCCAATGACAGAGGAGTGGTAGTTTATATTTTGACTAATTTCTTTATTTATGAAGATGTTGTCGATACAATGTTAAAAAAACATAACAGTTCATTTAAAATTATCCAACCAATAACTGAATTAGGTTTAACAACTCTGTTCCATGAACTTGACACCATGAACTAGGAATTAGCTTACATCAGTGACGATATAGATGAATGCTTTAAGAAGTTGATAAATATTATTCAAAAGTCAGTAGATATCGCGTTTCCAAAAAAACTCATTAAATCTAAAAAAGGGCAGGTGCAAATGAAATGATTTAATGAAAAGCTAAAAAAATGCGCGAAAATGTAGTTCTTTTCTCAGACTTTAATAATAAATACCCTAATTTCAAACTTCAGGAGTCACTGACATACATAAATAACTCTAACAACTTACCTAAAGCTATGTGGAGTGTATTAAATTTTAATTAAAACACCTATTGTGATATCGACCCAACTAAATTCAACGAATATCTTTGCTCCATAGCCGAACAAATTGTTCATAATCTAGAGCAAAGTAGTGACAAGCGTTAGAAATTAATACGTGTAACACAATGAAATATCCGAATCCTGCAACCAACGACAATAGTTTTACAATAGAACCGGTATCAGAAGTTGAAATAATAATCATAATAATAATAATAATAATAATCTTTATTCCCAACAGAATTACATCTTACGAGGAAATACATAAACAATTGTTACTTTTATAAAATTACTATAACAAATAAAAATAATATATATATATATATCTATATATATATATATATATATATATATATATATATATATATATATATATATATATATTACAAAGCGATGAAACGAAAACAATTAAACTAACATAATGTTCCGGTGAAGTGTGGCAACTACATACAACAAATAGAATTAACCATATTCAGGTTTAGATCATAGCTGCACCCTGATAAGCATACACTCCTGAGCCTTTTGTTTAAATTCAGAAAAGCTAGCAAATATATCAGTATCGTACTGTATTTGGTGATACCTGTGAACCATTTTATTAATTGGGGAATGGTTGTGGTGGTTAGAGTTGGGCGTTTTGAAGGAAAAAGTTAGACAATTTCTAGCATTTAATCGAGGCACATGAAATGATAACGACTCTAACAAATTCATATCATCTATTTGATTATGTAGGATTTTGTACAGTGTAATAACGTTAATTAAATTATGATTATCGGCAATGGATAAAGTGTTAAATTCCGAAAGCAAACTATCGTATGGGTATCCGCGAGTCGGATAGATGCCATGCTTTTTCCAAAATAAGAGATATAATTAATGCATTGACTCTAATAGCACTGATGTCTTTGGCTTGAATAGTAAAATCATTAAACACGTTAAAAGTATTAATAATAACAACAATAATAATATATTTATTAACGGAAATCCATTTTTACAAGTATATTAACAAAAATTTGAAATAAAATAAATTCAAGCAAAAATTGTTAGTAAAATAACAATTCTTTAATATTAGTATATAAAAAAGTAAAATAGTTAGCAAACAAAGCCGATAACATAATAGTATATTACGTAACGAGAGTGATATGCAGCATAATACATATGAGCGGAAATGTTGCGTACGAGCCGCGCAGCGGAGAGTGCAGTATTTCTCGAGAAACGTACGATACTTTACCTATGCCCTAGCAAAATAAGCAATGAGCATAAAAAAACAACTTATTTATTGCAATGATTTTTAATAGTAACATGACAATGATGAAAACTAACTTACTACTTGATCAATATACAAGGAATTATTCTTATAGGTAAACATATGTATAAAGCTGTACATTTGCCGACATTCGTTGTTTTTTAAAAGAGTTCAATTTGAAGCTATAAACGAGTGTTTTCCACTCCCAGACTAAGCATGAAGTAAAGTTTCGAGTTTAGAAAAGCCCTGATTGCTTACCGCACAACTAAATGACATTTCTTTGATGCACGGGGAGTTTTTCTTTAGAGTATACGTATTCCAAATTCAGATTATTTTCTTTAAATTTTTAGTCATTCGTTGTTTTTTTTTAAGAGTTCAATTTGAAACTGTAAACGAGTGTTTTCCACTCCCAGACTAAGCATGAAGTAAAATTTCGAGTTTAGAAAAGCTCCGCGTAGAAAATTTGTCTCGGGTCGCGCAGCGACCCGAGACAAATTTTCACGGGGCTTTTCTAAACTCGAAATTTTACTTCATGCGCCACGCGTATAAAACACTGATTTCAAGTGTGGTTGAAATATACATAAAGTTCACAATATTTTAGTGTTTTACACGCGTGGCGCATGAAGTTAAATTTCGAGTTTAGAAAAGCCCAGAAAATTTGTCTCGGGTCGCTGCGCGACCCTCGACAAATTTTCACGTGGCTTTTCTAAACTCGAAATTTTACTTCATGCTTAGTCTGGGAGTGGAAAACACTCGTTAAAAGTTTCAAATTGAACTCTATAAAAAAAAAACAACGAATAACTAAAGATTTAAAGAAAATAAGCTGAATTTGGAATACGTCTACTTTAAAGAAAAACTCAGTTGTTCGGCTGTCAGCACGTAATGTACTTGTCAAAGCTATTACGTGCATATGTAGGTAATGTCAATCGAGAATAAATCAAAACTGTGATTAAATGAAAAATTGGAAGCAAGACGTGAAAACCTACTAAAGCAGCTATTCATGATATAATTAATTCTCTGAAATGCTATTCGGAATAATGGGCGGTAGCGAGTTAATCTATTGTGAGACAATATCTGGACAATCAACATCTCCATTAATTATTTAATGTAACATCACCATCATCGCAAAAACTCTTCTGTTACCTAAACTATCGAGGCTAAAGTAAGTCATCAATGTTTCAAGATTAGAATCCCACATTTCACGAAACTAATGAATCAAACTATTAGGGTGAATACATTTCCAAAACCGTTAAAAATATCTCGAGTAATTTCCATATGTAAAAAAGGGCAAAAAATCGAGTTTAGAAAATCACAGACCAATTTCAATTATTCCAACATTTAGCAAAATCTTTGAGGTAGCTCTAAAATCAAGGCTACTCGGGTATTTTGCAAACAATAATCTGTTTTCGAATATCCAATTTGGTTTTTAAGAAAACAACAGTACAATCTCTGCAATGATCAAGTTTGTTTTATACATATATTCTCACATTAACAGTGACCACTATGTAAGCACTCTACTCTGCGACTTTTTTTTTTTTTGTTTGGCCTTGGTATCTAGACCATTAGCCATCAATCGATTTATATTTAACATTTTAATGTATTTTAACCAATTCTAATTTAGATAAATAACCATTTACACCTGAAACAACACAAACTCATTCATACTACATCCATGGACCCGGATGGAATAATTTATTATTCATAAATTATTCCACCGGACGGGATTCGAACCCGCAACCTCTTGGTCTGTGGGCAGGGTCTCTACCCACTCGGCCACTGAGGCCCCACTCTGCGACTTATCCAAAGCATTTGACTGCATATCTCATAAGATACTTCTAAAAAAACTAGCATCCTATAATCTAGATGAAAACTCTATTCCTTTTTTCAGCTCATATTTCTTAGACCGTTTTCAGTATGTTGAAATAGACAATAACTAATCGCCTTTGTCACGTATAAGTAAAGGTGTCTTACAAGATTGTTCTCGGCCCATTGTTTTTCATAATATACATAAATAATCTGGAAGAATGTGTCGGTGAAACAAACTTGATCATATCCGCAGATGACACTTCAGCCTTAAATTTTAGTAATGACATTGAAACCCGTAAATCCCGCACCGATACAACAAAAGACAAACTGAAAATTTGGTTTGCTGCCACGGCAGTTGTTGACCTAACCGGGATTTATTCTTTTAAGTATAATGTATTTAAAAGAATAAATCCCTGTTAGATCAATAAGTGCCGTTTTTTTAATAAGTGAATTTACTTACTACAAAAAAACGGCAGTTAATAATAATAATAATAATAATAATACTTTATTAATGCTAAACAATTGTGGTGCACAGGTCAATGGAAACTACGCTAATACAAACATATAACCTAATATATAAAATTACGAAAAAACTATTCGTGAAAATGCAAACAATGTCTTAATTAATAAGACAACTTTAGACGATAAATATCCATTGAAACAACTACTTCCCGTGCAAATACACCTCCGGATATTGAATTATACAATGAAATATTTAAAATCTTATTTAATTTGATTTGTTACAACGCTCTATTAAAGTATATGTAACGTTTAGGTCAAATTCTCTTCAAACCAACTAACAAATACAAATTTAAAATGGAAGGATAGATAACAAAAAAATAAAATTTAGAAGTGAAAGGACTTGGATTCAAACTAATGTCTTAGGCCATCTATAGACGCGTTTCAAGATTTATCTCTCTTCAGTATAGCTTTGCTTATGAGGTTTTTTAAAAAATTAGGAATAAATTCATTGTATAATTTAATATCCGGAGGTGTATTTGCACGGGAAGTAGTTGTTTCAATGGATATTTATCGTCTTAAGTTGTCTTATTAATTAAGACATTGTTTGCATTTTCACGAATAGTTTTTTCGTAATTTTATATATTATGTTTAAAGTGTGCAAACTATAAGAAGCGTAAGCTTATTTTCTTGAATTCAAATAGTTTTGAATTTGAATTTATCTTGTTTGAACAAAAATATAAACCTACAATATATATAAATACATGTAAGAAAAAGTCATTGATTTTTGCTAGTAGCAATATTAAAATTGGACAAATATATATAATATAAAAGTAAGTCTAAACGTACTATAAGTATAACTATACAGAAAGTGAAGAGGAAGCACTTATAGAAACCCGATGAATATATAACACTCACAGAAATGATATGCTTACATGTACATGAACATTAATAGTTTGTGCTAATAACAATATTAAAATTGGGCAACTGTTTTGTACACAGGATATTAGAAACAACATTAAAAACACATTAAAATGAGGTAGTTATGTTCTGGAAAACAAAAAACTTCATCAGATATTAGATAGCTTTTAGAATTGAGCTTAAATTAGATTCATTCAGAAAATCATCAAAGCTAAAATAGGCTTTCTCCAATAAAAATCGTTTTATACAAACTTTAAATGTTTTTATTGGCAATTCTTTAATAACGTCGGGGATATTATTGAATAATTTGGGTCCCCAATATCTAGCTCTAGTGTGAGATTTAGTTAAGCGCATCATGTCTATATGGATATTGTTTTCTTACCTAGTTTGATTGTTATGAATAACATTTATTTGGCGATATTTACTAATATTTTTCTTTATATGAATTAAACATTGATATATGTATAGGGATGGAAGGGTTAGAATGTTCATGTTTACGAATAGAGGTTTTGTGTCTGCTCTGTAAGCAGCATGAGCAAGGATGCGGACCGCTCGTCTCTGCAGTTTGAAGATACGCTGCCACCCCGGCGAATGACCCAATGTAATCAGACAATAACTAATCCGAGATTGAAAATGCCCAAAATAAGTTGTTATAAGAACATCTGTGGAAACTGAATGAGACAGATTACGAAAAAGGTAGATGCTGCAGTACAGCTTTTTCGCAAGTTGATTGATATTTTCAACCCAGGTCAACTCCTTATCAACCCACATTCCCAAAAAATTGACGTGCGGTAAATAAGTGTTAGTAATTTTATTTTAAGTGAACAATACATTTACACTTTTATTCGGATTTAGATTAAGATGGTTGCCTGCAAACCACTCAAAGGCCATTGCCGAAGCATTGACATTCAAAGTAGAAACTGTGGTAAGGTCTTTATCAACACTTACCAAAGTTGTATCATCAGCATATTGGATAACGTTTACTTTGGAAATGTATACTGGCAGTTCATTGACATAGATCAGGAACAGAAGTGGCCCTAGGATTGATCCCTGCGGTACCCTAAATTTAATCATTATTGGTTTAGATGTTTTACCATTTATCCGAGTCATTTGTGTTCTGCCAGTGAGATAAGAATTTCTAAGACATACACTAGATGAACTGAAGCTATACCATTCAAGTTTATTTAGGAGAATATCATGTGACACACAGTCGAATGCTTTCGACAGGTCCAAGAAAGTGGCCATTGCAAAGCCTCTGTATTCAAATGAATCCAAAATAGTGTTTACCAGATATAAAAGTGCATCACACGTGCTAACGCCCTCACGAAGACCGAATTGGTTACAATTAAGAAGTGCATGCTACTCCATGTATTGCACCATCTGGTTGTATAGTATTTTATCTAAAATTTTTGAGAAAGTAGGCAGACACGAAATGGGTCGGTAGTCATTCACGTTTTTTCTGTTCCCCTTTTAAAAACAATTACTACAGCAGCTACTTTCATTACATCAGAAAAAGTGGACATCCTGATGCACTAATTAATTACTTTAGTTATTTGAGGAAGAATAGCCTCCTTGCACATTTTTACTAGATTAGTAGAGATTCCATATATGTCAACACAATTCCCACTTTTTAAATTGCAAATAACATTTCTAACATCATTGCATGACACTTCCTTGTAATGAAAATTACTATCACAGTTAATGTATTGGCTAGAATCAATATGCTGAGGTGGAATAAAATTAATTATATCATTTACTAATTGTATAGATGTACTATTAAAAATATCTGGGGATATATTGTGACCAATAATAACCGGTTTAGTTTTAAATTGATTGATAATTTGCCATCTGGCCTTTTGTTGGCAGCTAGCCGTGTTAATGAAATTATAATTGACTTTAATTTTGGCTCTATAAATGGCTGTATTATAATCTTTTTTATACGATAAGTACAGCGACTTATGCTGCTCATTTTTAGTCTGTAAATATATATCACGAAATAGGTGAAGCTGTTCCCGCATATGATACAACTCCCCATCAAACCTGTGTACTATTTTTTTTGTATTAGTTGAGTTTTTTTGATTGGAAAAGAGTTTTCAAACATTTTCAAGAAAGTCTCATGAAAAGAGTCAAACACATTATTACAGGAGTTGCTGATGTCCATGTAGGTCCAATTTTGTTGAATAAGTGACTGAAACATATTAAATTTACCTATGTCAGTAACGTATACGTATACCATATTAGGTTCAGTTTTGATTAATTGAAGTTTGATTTGTAAGTAAATTCCAGTGTGGTGTGAACTTGTTATAGGTGAGACGTTTACAATTTCTGTCCAAAAATTAGAAAACGCATTATCCAGAACATTACTACCTCGGGTAGGAAAGTAAACATGACTATAAAGACAGCGTGAATTAAATATATCATAAATTTCAGTAACTTGAGAGTCGTTTTTATTAAAATAAAATGGGTTCATAATACAAATCCAGGTCACCCGAAGGTGACTGATAGGTGACTATAATGGCGCAGTCAAAATCAATGAGAAAGATCGCTGAAAACTGACAATGTTTCTCAACGGATCGATTGATTATTTCATCAAAAATATGTAAGTTATACTCACTTTTTGACAAAATTACCGTACCTCCATGTTTAGAGGAAGTGCTAGCAAAATATGCCACAGTCGACATATTGTTTATGACTAGATTGCTGCATTCAAGGTCATTAAGCCAATGTTCGCACACAGTTATTGATCTAACAGGGATTTATTCTTTTAAGTATAAAGTATTTAAGTATTTAAATTAATAAATCTCTGTTAGATCAATAACTGCCGTTTTTTAATAAGTGAGTTTACTTACTAAAAAAAAAACGGCAGTTATTAATCTAACAGGGATTTATTCTTTTAGGTCATAATAAGTTCGCGGGCCGCGTTTAAAAGTACTTAGTGCATTTTAAAGTAGTGATAATATTTTTTGCGATAGATATTAGACATGAAATAATACGACAATGTTATTATAGTACAATTTATTAAAATAAAAAAATGAAATTTAAAAAAATGGTACATTATAATTAACTCGTTAAATTTGCAATTATTACAAACTACAAAAGTTAAATACACCGAAATCAATGAGACACTTGAGCTTGAATTTGGAAAACTAATCCATCGATATTTGGATTAATTCCACTGACACAAAGACGTAAAGAATTTTCCAAATTATCAGTCTTGTACGATGTGTTGATTTATTAACTTTCATCAATGAAATGAACTGTTCGCATTTATAAGTACTGCCAAACGCACAAATCAATCTTCTTGCAAATTTTCTAAGCTGCGGAAAATTGTCTTCTTCTAGGTATTTTTTGTAGAAATCGCACAACTCTACGTCTTCAAATTTGGATTTTAGGAGTGAGTTTTCTTGAATCTCTAGGTGTATTGACGCATTTTGTACAATATATGTTGTAGGAGTAGCAAATAAACTGAAACAGTCTTCCATGTTTTTGAAGTCGCAAAATCTGTTCAAAAATTGTTCCGACAGTAACTTGAGTTCTTCAGCATATTGAGCATAAGCAATATTTTCATACGCAGAGAGCGTGTTGAAATGGTAACTGTTACCAGACAGCATCGGTGACTCCCACAAGCGTAGTTTGATCTGAAACGCTTTTAAATGGCTGTACAAATCATTTACTAACTGTCCTTGTTTTTGAAGTTTCAAATTTAAATCATTCAAATAGCCTGTAAGATCGACCAGAAATGCTAAGTTACATATCCATTTTGGGTCACTTAATTCAGATAGTGGTTTATCTTTTATTTTCATAAAGTCTGCTATCTCATTTCTAAGCTCGTAAAACCGTTTCAACATTTTTCCTTTGCTCAGCCATCTGACTGCACAATAATATGTTACGTCGTTATAATCAGCTGATATTTCATCCAAAAACGCCTTGAACTGACGATGGTTAAGCCCTCGGGATCGAATAAAGTTGATGGTTTTTACTACCACATTCATAACATTTTGAAGTCGAATGGACTTAGAACACAAGTTCTGTTGGTGGATAATGCAATGAAGGATTATCAAATCATCTATTTGCACATTTAATTCTGTTGCTTTTTCATTCAAAATTCCGATGAAACCTTTACGTAAGCCGACCATAGAAGGTGCACCATCAGTGGATACCAAGGCTGTGGAGTCGGAGTCGGAGTCGGAGTCGTGGAGTCGGAGTTTAGGTATTTTGGTCGGAGTCGGAGTCGCGGAGTCGAAAATTAGTTACGACTCCGACTCCGGACAAATCGAAATAAAAAGTACAAGATGGACGAAAATTGAGCGTAACACTTCAGGTAACGCTATTCGTTAATCGTAATTTAAAAATGCTGTACCTATAGCTTCTTATTAAGTCTCGATAGGCATTTAAATTCTAAATATATGATTAAAAATAAGTATTTTTTAATATATTTTGTATAAAATTATTGGTTTTACATATAATAATAAATTATGTCTAATTTGTAACGTTTAAAAATAATATAGTGTTACTGGGCTTATTGAATTAACACGATTATTAGTGCATTTTTAAATAATTAATTTTGATAATTTTCTTCGACTGTTACATTTTTTTTATAGAGTGTCTTCTTTTGTATAAATAGCCGGTCGATTAATGATAGTGGCTTAACGAATCATAATTAATATCGTAGAATTTTAAAATTATCAATTATGATCACATTAATCCTTAAAAAAAATACATGTTAATTTTGCATTTGAACTTCTTGTACATACATGTGGTTTTTAATAGTATCCTTTAATCCTTATGATTTCCTAATAATCACCGGAATCGGAGTCGGACGTTGAAGCTGGAGTCGTTTTATCTTAAATTGAGGAGTCGGAGTCGGAGTCGGAGTCGGATACTGTATCCACCGACTCCACAGCCCTGGTGGATACTCCAATTCATTTTGACCATTGCAAGCCAAAACTTGTGAATACCTTTTAAACTTCAATAAAAATATCGTCTCCTGTAGTGGTTCCTTTTAGCGGCTGTAAAGCAAGCAATTCCTCAGTAACAGTGAACTCCTTATCAACACCTCGAATAAATATAGCCAGTTGAGCTGTGTCAGACAAATCGGTGCCAGTGCTCTCGTCTAATGCTATGGAAAATGATTCAAAACCAGCCATACGGTCAGTCAATGTTGTTTTTATATCATTAGCCATCATTTCTATTCGTCGAACAACAGTTCGTCTTGACAAACTAATTTTTTCAAATTCTTTTTTCTTTTCAGGACACATAATACCGCAAACTTCTAACATACACTCCTTGATAAATTCTCCTTCGGCAAATGGTTTTAATGCCTTTGCCAATTTTGAGCTAACTATAAAACTAGCTTTAACAACATTATCAAGTTGTGTTCTTTGTTTATGAAACATTTGTTGCTGTTTTTCCAAATTTGCGGTAAGTTTCTGGATTTTGTCTGTTCTTAATTGTCCTGTCAGTGAGTGCAGCGTAGCATGCTTAGTTGAGTAATGCCTCTTTATATTGAATTCTTTCATTACTGAAATGGATTCATTACACAGCAAACAAATAGGCTAACCATTGTGCAAGATAAAAAAGAATTCTTCAGTCCATTTTTCTTGAAAATGGCGACCCTCTGTATCTACTTTTCGTTTCTTTTCACCAGACATCATTTTTGTTTACTTTTCGTTCAATAAACTTAATAACAAACTATAGTTAGTAACCACTCAAGATGCACACAAAGTCACAAAGCAAGTTGAAGGTTCGAGCAGTTCGCTAGGATATCGCTTGTCCAAGTTATCACCTCGGTAGCTCAAATAGAACTGAACTAACGTTCGGGCCATCCACCCGCTAATATAGGCAAAATGAACGAATAATCTGGAATAAACTAGTTTAGAATAATTGAGAAGCAATAAATCTTTTGATGTGTCGCCCGTGAGGCGGCAAACCTCAAAGAATTTGATCGCGCAAGTCGAGTGGCGGCGATTATCAAAGAGTGAGGCGGCAAACATCGAAGAATTTGATGTTTGCCGCCTCACTGTCACTCCCGTGAGTATAAGTACCTAATGTAATATTTTTTTAATTGGGTTTTTTCAAAATGTCTCGCGGGCCAGATCATACCTTACAGAGGGCCGGGGGTTGCCCATATGTGTTTTAGGTATAGTTTCAAATATTCCATATAATCATTTGTAAAATTAAAGATTAAAGTGTTGTGTTATTATTATTATTATTATCCTTATTTTGAATACAACATAACTATAATAATAGTCAATATACCATAATTTACTATAAAAACACAAATTACTGAAATATTTGAGACGAAAACAAATGAATAACATTTATAGAAATATTTCCCAAAAATAAATTCACATTTTCGTATAATCATTTGACAGCTGCACAACAACACATTAGAATTACAGAAAATGCATATCCTAATTATCCGAACATTCATTACATTTCGAATAAATAAAAAACACATACACTCTTTTATAATACCGCCGGTACATTTGTAACTGTTGTCTTGTAAATTTTAATTAAATTAATGGGCGCACTTTAATTTAAACAAATGGCACTCTTTTTTTGTAGAGTATGGCCATTAAATAAATTTAATTAGATGTGACGCTGAAACTTATAGCTTCCGGTTAATAAATGATACTCTGAAAAAATATATCCTGCATGTGACTTTAAAATAAAATGTATTATACATATTTTAATGTTATTAAAATTTATAGTGCTCTGCAATTTACATCGTATGATTTATATCTGGCAACATTAAGATGTCTTTGGAAGTGATATAAGTGCCTTTCTGTATTTCTTGTAACTTTTCACAGATTTAAAAGCAGACTTTAAAAATTCGACATATTGCGAGTATATGAATACGTTAAATTTTAAAATGCTACTTTTAAATCTGTGGAAAATTACAAGAAATACAAAAAGGCACTTGTATGACTTCCAAAGACATCTTAATGTTTCCAACTCTGAGCAGTTAGACAGCTTTATAAATACGACATATTTTGAAATTAGCTCAACAGATTTCATTTTAATTTAAATGGTTTATTTATAATGACAAAAATCGAAAGAAATTTTTTTTCCTTATCTAATGATATACGAGTTAGGTAATTTTCAGTTATATGTCTCAATATTATTATAAAATATTCGCAATGGAGAGAATTTTTCTCAGATTTTTATAAAAATTTAAATTTTAATCAACAAATTGTAAATTTCTTCTGCATGATAAAATCAAAGATTTTATACAAAACAAAATATTTTTACAAAACTCGAAAAAAATTAGACACTCTTGCTAGTATTAGAAATAATCTGAGCTACTTATTTCACCAAGAAAAAAATTATTCGTCAACTTTCCCCCACTTTATAATCGACAAAAAACTATTAAACATCCTAAAATTTGATTTTGAGCGCTCGTTCTTAGCACAATTTTTAAGTCTCAAACAATGTTTATACTTAAAAAAAATAGGTAGCACCAATCTGCAAATAGCGTTTTTCCCATGTTAATTCCCAGAGCTGGGCAGGATTCGAATCATTCAGGATTCGATTCCCGAATTCGAATCCTTTTAGAGGACTCAAAAGAAGTATTCGAATACTTTAGTGAAAACGGATTCTTGATCCGGATTCGTTACATTGTTTTAAAAGGATTCGTATTCGAATCCAGACATAGATGATTCGAATCCTTATAAGAGGATTCGAATTCTTATAAAAGGATTCGAATCCTTATAAAAGGATTCGAATTCTTATAAAAGGATCCGAATCCTTATAAAAGGAATCGAATCCTTATAAAAGGATTCGAATCCTCATACACAGATTCAAATCCTCCTAAATAATGCGAATCGTTGCTACTAATGCTAGGATTCGAATTCGATTAATTCAATTAGTTAAATGTTCTAATATGAATATTTAAATCACTAAATTATTCATATTTGAATATAAATATTTAAATTTTCGAATAATTCAAATATTTGTGAATGCATATTTGGTTACTTTGCCATGAAAAATATCCAACGTTAATAGTATATTTTTAACTTCACTTGAAATCAGTGTTTTTTACGCGTGGCGCATGAAGTAAAATTTCGAGTTTAGAAAAGCCCCGTGAAAATTTGTCTCGGGTCGCTGCGCGACCCTTGACAAATTTTCTACGCGGGGCTTTTCTAAACTCGAAATTTTACTTCATGCTTAGTCTGGGAGTGGACAACACTCGTTCTTAGAAGTTTCAAATTGAAGGATCACTCTAGATTACTAAGTGTATTACCATTTTACAAAGGCTACAGCTCGAAGGACCAACCATGGTCTTTGGAGACCGAAGGACTACAGGGAATCGAAGTTTTTTTACAAGAAAACAACGAATATCTGAAGGTTTACAGCATGGATAGGAAAGAAAACATCTAATTTTGAAAAAATATCGAAGTTGGGTTGGTTTTCAGTGCATTTTTAACTTCACTTTAAATCAGTGTTTTATTCGCGTGGCGCATGAAGTGAAATTTCGAGTTTGGAAAAGCCCCGCGAAAATTTGTCTCGGGTCGCTGCGCGACCCTCGACAAATTTTCTACGCGGGGCTTTTCTAAACTCGAAATTTTACTTCATGCTTAGTCTGGGAGTGGACAACACTCGTTTGAATTTTAAATTTAACTCTTTTAAAAAATCGTCGTATGTAATACAATAAATCATTTATTGAAATTATAGAAAAAGATGCAAAATTTTACCTAAAATTAACTTCTAGAGTTAACTTTATAATTGGCTCGGCTCTTAATGGGTGAATATTCTATTCTTAAAAAAAAACGTTTTTATTAAATATTAAAGTTGCATTTAATACAAAAACAAACTGTGAATAAATCGACATAAATCTAGAAATATCGAAAATCTCGACATGTAGAAAATCTTGACGGTCCACTCCCAGACTAAGCATGAAGTAAAATTTCGAGTTTAGAAAAGCCCCGCGTAGAAAATTTGTCGAGGGTCGCGCAGCGACCCGAGGCAAATTTTCACGGGGCTTTTCTAAACTCGAAATTTTACTTCATGCGCCACGCATATAAAACACTGATTTAAAGTGAAGTTGAAAACGCACTGAAAATCAACCCAAATTCGATATTTTTTCAAAATTGGATGTTTTCTTTCCTATCCATGCTGTAAACCTTCAGATATTCGGTGTTTTCTTGTAAATAAACCCGATTCCCTGTAGTCCTTCTCCGAAGACCATGATTGGTCCTTCAAGCTGTATCCTTTGTAAAATGGTAATAAACTTAGTAATCTAGAGTGATTCTTTAATTTGAAACTTCTAAGAACGAGTGTTGTCTACTCCCAGACTAAGCATGAAGTAAAATTTCGAGTTGAGAAATGCCCCGCTTAGAAAATTTGTCGAGGGTCGCGCAGCGACCCGAGACAAATTTTCACGGGGCTTTTTTAAACTCGAAATTTTACTTCATGCGCCACGCGTATGAAACATAGATTTAAAATGAAGTTCAATAACACATATATCATCATTAATTAAAATCATTATATAATCAGAAATTTAGTCGGTAAATGAACGTTTTTATTAATAGAAACTGATGGAATAAAATATTACTGGTTGCAAATAATAAATTCAAATTTATTTTTAAATTAAAAATTTTAACTTACTCTAAAGGATTTGTATCCGTGATTCAAACATGAGGATTCGAATCTTTGATTCAAATCATATTTTTCACTTACGAATCCTTTATTCGAGTATTCTTGATTCGAATCATATTATGGGGAGGAACATCAGATATGACTGCAGTGTTCAGGGCCCAGAAGCGTGCTCTACGTGTTATCTGCAAAATTAAATTTGATAGCAGTTGTAGGGGATTATTCAGAAGTAAAAAAACTGTTAACGTGTACAGGTATCTATATTCTAGAATGCGTAGAGTTTTTATGGAAGCATAAATACTTATTTGAAAAACACCTAATGCCACATATATACAATACGAGACATGGTGTTGAATACAGTCTTCCATCCCATAGATTGTGTCTGTTTGAGAGAAGCCCGTATTACTCATGTATTAAAGTTTATGATAGTTTGCCTAGCGCAATAAAAACAGCAAAGTCGTACGCAGTCATGAAAAAATTGTTGATCGATAAACTGCTATTGATAGAACCATATAACTTAGATGAATATTACTTTAACATTTAGAATTAGTATTAAGAATAGTTATATTGTGTTATATAACTTGTTGTTTTGTCTTGACCTGTTTTCATGTAATTGCTGTATATATGAAATTTTATTTGTATTGTATTTGCAAAAATACTGAAAATAAATGTATTATTATTATTATTATTATTATTATTATTATTATTATTATTATTATTATTATTATTAGGTGATTCGGATTCGTGATTCGAATCCTTTTTTTGAGGATTCGTCCCAGCTCTGTTAACTCCCTATATTCGGTTTAGGAATATTCACCCGGTATACCGCTTCGCTATGCGACTAATCCAAATTTTCAGGCTTTTCTAAACTCGAAATTTTACTTCATGGCTAAGCAAGGAGTGTAAACACTTGTTCGGAGCTTCAAATTAAATCAAAATCAAAGAATGCTTGAAAATGTTGAGCGTGTACAACGGCACATGTATAGTGTACACTCAGAAGAAAACATCCTTGTATTATGGTATACAAATGCATAAAAAAGATCTGGGGGGCTATGCACAGCACCCATGCAATTTGTTATCGGTGAGAAGTTGCACTAAAATGGCGTCATTCTACTCAATACGGTTTGGTAAATATTTCCTAAAATGACGTCATTTCTGTGCGACTTTTCACCGATGACAAATTGCATGGGTGCTGTAAATAGCTCCCCAGATCTTGATTGATTAATGGTAAAGAGAGGAATAAATGCAAAATGTGGTTTCTGTCTCTAGTCAGAAAAATGTTAAATTTTGTCCCATCATCTGGGTGAACAATTTGGGATTATTGTGAACAAACTGTTATCAAACTGACGCTGCAAAAAATTATATATACGGCTTGAAAAACTTACAAATAGTCAATTGAGTAATAACTAAAATGTAAAACAGATTATAGGTAATTACCCTTACCCTCTTTAGTAACAATACAAAAGTAGTAGTCGCGGGTGGCGCTAAAAACATCAAGAAAGCGCGCAGAAGCCAAAACATTCTCGGGCAAAGATATTTTAACAAAATTCCAACGTCTAAACACGTACGTAAAATCCGGTAACTAAGTAGCATTAACACCCGAGAAGACAAAGATAATGCAAACGCTCGAGAAGGGCCTGCCCGACACGAAAACAAGGACGAAAACATCCCTCTTACACACACACACACGGCAAATCCACAAAATTCACCCCCTTAACGGTTTAAACACAGTGCAAGGGAATAATAGAGACGGATATATCTGTAATGTCATTTGTGCAAGTGAAAAGTTCCCAGTGAAGCTGAAACAGGGGGTGTTTCTGTACAACTCGAGGGGTGTGTCCTCGATAAAACCGCCCCTAAACGTCAACTACGGTGTAAACATTTACCACAAGCATCAGTCGCTTTTCGGACAAACGGTGGTTGTCTTTATATTTATTAATGCTACCACCTTTAAAAGACACACTCACACACAATCGCTCACGAAATTTTTTACAAGTATCGCAAGTGACGCGCTTTTGTTTAAAAAGAACAGTTTGTTTGTTTTAACCAGTGCCCCGGTGTTTTGTATACATTCGTTTTTTTGTTTAAAATTAGTGTTTTTTATTTATTTCAAAATTTAATTGTAAAAATAATGGCGTCTCCGTCGCCGGTTAAAGAAATTGAAGTGAACGTTGTTTCGAGCCCGGAATCCACCAGCAGGAACAATTCTCCGGAGCCGGATTACAGACTTATAAACCACATTTCGACGCCCAACATCACGTGTTACCCAGTGATTAAACAGACTGTCGACGATGACAAAACGCAAGATTCTAAAGACAGTGCGAAATCGACGCCGAAAAATACGGGATCCTCGACGAATTTCTCGATTTCCAGTATCCTGAGCAGGACGGAACCGTCGGCGAAGAAGAACGGATTCCTGGGGACGCAACAGCAGGCGCTCGAAGCGGCTATCAGTAATAACACTGATAACGCAATGCTATCAAGGTAAATAGTTGTAAACATTATGTGTTTGTTTGTTTATTGCATTCACCGAAAATAAAAAACAACAAACAAAAAAATGTGAGAAATTGTGTAAATTATTCATTCGAATGAATATTATTTCAAAAATATAAACAAGAGCAGTATCAACTATTAAAGGCATTTACTATTGAAAACACAATACAATTTATATTATTTGTTGCGCTATATAATATTCAATTGTCCGTAGCCTTGGGGGTTTAAATTTTTGTAAATAAAAGCGCTCCAGAAAGAGCAAAAACAATATTTTTACAATTAACCCATCCCCCCGAAATTTTTATAATTCCCTCCGAAATGTTTTTCTGGCTACGGCCTTGGTCTAAATGTTCAAGAATAGAAATAACACTAAGTTTAAATTAAGCAGGAAAAGTTGTTAAATATTAAGTCAAGTAACTATTTTATAGAAAGAAAATAGAAATAATACTAAGTTTAAATCAAGCAAGAAAAGTTGTTAAATATCAAGTTAAATAACTATTTTAAAATATGCAAATAGTTTCTGACTTTTTTAACTCGGAATCAAGTAAAGTAAAAAGCAAGTCAAGTAGTAAATTTTGATTAATAAACTTTGCATAACAACTGCCCGAATAGGAAACACCTTATTATTCTCCATTTTTAAGTTACTCATACCGAACTAAAATTGTCAATTATCTCTTGTCTAAATCAAGGCCGAAGCCTTGGGGGTTCAACCCCCCCCCCCCCCCCCCCAAATTTTCAAAATGTTAAATTTTTGTATGTAAAAGCGCTCCGCAAGAGCAAAAATAATATCATTACCACCCCTCCCGAAATGTTTATAACCCCCACCGAAATTTTATTCTGCCTAAGGCCTTGGTCTAAGTGTTTAGGAATAGAAATAACACTAAGTTTAAATCAAGCAAGAAAAGTTGGTAATATCAAGTTAAGTAACTATTTTATAGAAAGAAAATAGAAATAATACTAAGTTTAAATCAAGCAAGAAAAGTTGTTAGATATCAAGTCAAATAACTATTTTAAAAAATGCAAATAGTTTCTATGACTTTTTTTAACTCGGAATACTAACAAAATCAAGTAAAGTAAGATGTAAGTCAAGTGGTAAATTTTTATTAATAAACTTTGTACTGTGTATCCCCGGATTACTGCCCGGATAGGAAAAACTTTTTAATTATATGATGAATTAATTTCTCACTTAACCCGTGGTGAAACATATTTAATTAATACGCTTTGATTAAAACACTTGGTTTGTTTCACTGATTTTTTATTTTTACTCCAACTAGTTTCGACCTTAGGTCATTCTCAAGGAGATACATATCTCCTTGAGAATGACCTAAGGTCGAAACTAGTTGGAGTAAAAATAAAAAATCAGTGAAACAAACCAAGTGTTTTAATCAAAGCGTATTAACTTTTTTATTGTCCATTTTTCGACAAAAAGTCATTCTTTATAAAAAGTTTTGGATGACTTGAAAACATTATTTTCATTGTCAAATCTTTGATTTACTGTAGAGGGCGCTCAAAAATTAAGAAAAACTAAAATTATCATAAGAGAAAAGTACCTCTAAATATAATTTTAGAAAAAGATGGTATTTGAAAAAGTAAATTGTAATCGACAATTATGTTTACATAAAAAATATGAACTTGATAGAAACCGATTTATTTTCATTAAATTTATTTATTTTTAAATTTATTTATTGTATATTTTTGACGTGTATTCAAAATAATGGTATTTCTAATAAATTATAAACTTTTCATTAAATTTGGTGATATTTAGCCAATAAAAATTAACACATGATAAAAATTGTATCCTTTGTAAATATCTTAGGTAAACTTAAGTTACTCATACCGAACAGAAAACATACGGGGGGTATTTCTTTTAATTATACATATCCCAATTATTCTGTAAATCTTCACATATTCGATGTTTTTTTAAGAGTTCAATTTGAAGCTATAAACGAGTGTTTTCCACTCCAAGATTAGGCATGAAGTAAAACTTCGAGTTTAGAAAAGTCTTAAAATTTCTTAAAAAAAAAATAGGTAGCAGCAATCTGCAAATAGCGTTTTTCCCATGTTAATTCCCTATATTCGGTTTAGGAATATTCACCCGATATACCGCTTCGGTACGCGACCTAACCAAATTTTCAGGCTTTTCTAAACTCGAAATTTTATTTCATGCTTAATCTAGGAGTGGAAAACACTCGTTTAGAGATTCAAATTATACGTTTTTAAAAATACCAACAAACGTCAGAAAATTTCAGCTTATCAATAAGTATACTTAAAACACAAATTCGCTCTATATACGTAAAAGATAGATTCCCTGTATATTAAAATTAATTACGTCATTAAATACATTTTTGTCTTATAAAACTTTTCTCTAAAGCCAAAACTCAAGACACGTTTCTTGCAAGCTAATTTTATTCTTAATCCATTGTAAAGGCCTTCTTTTTCAAATTTGTAAAAGTCTTTATTGTAATAAAGTTTTTAAGAGAGGCAAAACGTTTTATAAAGAATAATTTAAATAAATCCCTCCATTCAATATGCAACTTTTTGGTCACTTGATATTCTCTCCTAAAATTGTTAGTTTGATCACAATAAAATAAAATATTACATAGGCTAATTTCACATAATTTAGAGATTGGTTATTATTTGTTAGGAAAAATCAAGTAAGCTGATGTCAAACGAAGTCATACTACCGTGCGATAGTTTAAAACATGATTTAAAGTAGGCTTTGAGTTTAAAATTATATTAGCACGACTGACTGTTAACACACAGCTTAGCATAACCTCAAAATTATACCATCATTCAATTAGCAGTCTGGGCAACCGCAGAAAAAAAATGCCGCCTACTCTAAATTATAATTTACGATATTCACGGTATTTTCTCAAATTTCTGGAAAGTTTTATACGTCTTGACTGAAAACATGTCACACAACCAAACAAGACTTTATTGAAATAATGGCATTTTTTATAACTTGGAGAGGAAGTGGTTTTGAGAGTTTTAAGAGTTCAATTTGAAGCTTTAAACGAGTTTTTTCCACTCCCAGACCTTAAAATTTGGATTGGTCGATCCGCGATTTTCCACTCCCAAACCAAATTTTCAGGCTTTCCTAAACTCGAAATTTTACTGCCACGCGTTTAAAACACTCAAATTTTGTGAAGTTCGCAGTATTCTACTAAAACTGTATTCTACAGACGTATATTTTTAATTTCACTTAGGACCAGTGTTTAATACGAGTGGCGCATAAAGTAAAATTTCGAGTTTAGAAAAGCCCAGAAAATTTGTCTCGGGTCGCTGCGCGACCCTCGACAAATTTTCACGGGGCTTTTCTAAACTCGAAATTTTACTTCATGCTTAGTCTGGGAGTGGAAAACACTCGTTCAAAGCTTCAAATTGAACTCTTTTAAAAATCAACGAATGTCAGAAAATTAACAGCTAAAATAATTAAGAAAAAGTACTGTGATTTTATAAAAATAATGACATTTTTCTTGTATAGTGTAAATCATTTCGCAAACATTTACTTAAATTAAGTGACTACGATATCTTTTGCCATTTTGACATCTACAGTTGTTGTTTCAATTCATGTCATGTCATTATTTTTAGAAAATCACATTATTTTTTCTTAATTATTTTAACTTAGAGAACCGTAAAGTGATAAACGTTAACACAAATGAATTCCGAATTTTTCCCTCTACAAAAAAGGTAAATACATTTTGTTTCTAAAATAAATAAAATTTTAAACATTTCAAAACTTACATGGGATTTCCAATGTTGCGTTCGCCAAGTCAACACCCGGTATACTCAAAAGAAAAATTCTCTGTATATTTAAATTAATTCAGGTTTATGTGGTGTATGTGGTTTATGTCTCTAGGCAGAAAAAAGTTAAAATTTGTCCCATCATCCGGGTGAACAATTTGGGATTATTGTGAACCAATTTTCAATCTGACACTGCAAAAAATAATATATACAGCTTTAGAAACTTACAAATAGTCAATTGAGTAATAACTACAAAACATTAAGAAAATTCTCTTGATTTCTAGTAGAAACAATTCTGTATTTATTGGTATCTTATTATATTTTATAGTTTATATATGATAATTATCATTTATGTATGCAGACATCTGCATACATAATCGAAAATTGTTATCATATTCGAGTTACAAAGGTCAACTTTGTTTTTGCTGATGGAGTCATAGTTGCCTTTTTTTAATTTTTTGATATAGCTTATTTATTTTTAGAGGAAGTCGAGTATAATTTACACGTTTTTGAGGGACTTTTTTAGTAGAAATCTCGTTATGTATGCAGATTTTCAAAAATTGTTATCATATTCGAGTTACAAAGGTCAATTTTGTTTTTGCTGATGGAGTCATAGTTGCCTTTTTTTAATTTTTTGATATAGCTCATTTATTTTTAGAGGAAGTCGAGTATAATTTACACGTTTTTGAGGGACTATTTTAGTAGAAATATCGTTATGTATGCAGATTTTCGAAAATTGTTATCATATTCGAGTTACAAAGTTCAACTTTGTTTTTTCTGGTGGAGTCATAGTTGGCCTTTTTTATTTTCAGATATAGCTCATTTATTTGTAGAGGAAGTCGAGTTTAATTTACACGTTTTTAAGGGATTTTTTTAGTAGGAATCTCGTTATGTATGCAGATTTTAGAAAATTGTTATCATATTCGAGTTACAACGGTGAACTTTGTTTTTTTTGATGGAGTCATAGTTGGCTATGATCTTGAACAACGTTGGCTATGATACCATTAAAAAAAAAATGTATAATTAGTTATGTCTAATAGGATAACTAATGGTAAGAACAACAAAATAGATTATTTTAACACTAACAGGTTAACGATTAAAGACTCTGAAAATAAAAGAATTAAGAAAATTTGTCTTATAATAATTATTTATTAAAACCAGAAGGCTTTGAAAAATATTTAGACTTTACATGAAACAAAGGTATAGTTAGTAATTACAAAAGATGTTCAAACACAGCCCATGTTGAGAATGAATCTGTGGATACCCTGTATATCTTACATTTGTACAGACATGACTTCTATAGTTCCGCAACATTTTAACAAAAGATTTATTATATTTATATTATACACGTTCAATATTCGAGTTTATTTAATTGTATTTTTAAATAGCTCGTCCTGCTTTTTTTGTAATATTGTAAATTTTTGTTTGAAATTCCCTATTCAATTATGTATGCAAGTTGATATTAGTTAAAGACTTGACCGTACTAGAGTTTATAAAAGTTTTCACTAAGTAGACTTTATAATAATAATAGCTAAAAATCTAATGGTAGGTTGTTCTTAGATAAAACAAAGGCGTTGAATACACTGTCTAGACATTTTACGGTACACTTTGTGATGTTTCATTCTAGTTACAATTCCTCGGCCTACTGAGTGAATTTTCAAAAATAATAATGTTGCGGTTAGTTGGGAAAGGGAATTTAGAGAGGAATATGACAGGTTAGAAAAAGGTTAGGGTTGTAATTCAAAATAAGTAAAATGATATCACTTCCGGCAAAAACCGGAAGTAGTATTACCAGTTAATGCCAAAATGAAACTATAATTAAATTATAGAAACATCCCAACACTCAAATGTCTACCATTTATGTTGCCTGAGCAATTGCGTTCATGGCCACCCGGTATGTAGTTAAATATCTGAAAACCGGTCTATAGTCTCTGAGCTTGGAATGTATTTAAAGTTATAAGTAAAATGATAAAATGGGACCCTATCAAAACATCCACACTATTTTTGCCAGCCGTAATGCTGGTCTTCTATCTACTTGTTTAGCATAATTTTGATAATTTCTTTTAAGATAAATTCAAATTCAAAACAATTTTAATTCGAGAAAATAAGCTTACGCTCCTTATAGTTTGATAGATGGCCTAAGACATTAGTTTTAATCCAAGTCCTTTCACTTCTAATTTGTTGCTATCTCTCCTTTCATTTTAAATTGTATTGTTAGTTGGTTTGAAGAGAATTTGACCTAAACGTTACATATACTTTAATAGAGCGTTGTAACAAATCAAATTAAATAAGATTTTAAATATTTCATTGTATAATTCAATATCCAGAGGTGTATTTGCACAGGGAAGTAGTTGTTTCAATGGATATTTATCGTCTTAAATTGTCTTATTAATTAAGACACTCTTTGCATTTTCACGAATAGTTTTTTTTCGTAATTTTATATATTAAATTTCCTTTAAATAAAAAATTAAAGTACTTATTAGTATGCATAAACTTTAAAAAATTTAAAAACCTGTAATAGTTTGCAGTTTGTCCATTAAAATATGCAATTTACATTAAAAGTAGTGTGCTTAATGTTTCGCGAATTGTAAATATTTTCTTTAAAACCAATCGTGTTGGTTTTGTTTTCAAAGCCCACATTGCTTAAACAAAAAGAATTAATTTGGTAAAAGAAATCTCTGCTTTAAAATGTCATTCTTAGTCATTCTTCGGAGAGACTGTGTGGATGTTTCGATCGGGTCCTGATAAAATCGAGTAATATGATTTCGTTGGATAATCATCAAAACTCGGGAATAAGATCAACGATGTGTCAATTTAATATAAACATAAACAGATCTAACCTGTAACGGTGGAGGCTTCTACTTCGTTATACATTATAATTCACATATGAAACACGATTTTAACTTTGTTTGTATAACTGAGACTTTATTAAGTGACTATAGTTTCGACTACTTTAACTTGTATTTTCAAACTCAAAGTGACTTAAACTAACAATTGTACAGGTATATATATATATATATAAACATATCTCTTGATTTTTCCTATCACTTACATGTATAACTCAAAAACGCCTATTATTTAAATAACGCACATATTTCAGCTCTCTCTTCCAATCTCAGAGACTATAACATAGCATGGACATTGTCAGCGGTGTCCCACAAGGGAGCATTTTAGGCTCTCTGCTATTTAATATTTATATTAATGATTTATTTGCTCATAAAAACAATCCGAATTTTGAAATTATTAACTACGCAGACGATACAAATATCGTAATCAAAGGTAGTGACATGACGAACCTATGCCAAAACGGGACGGATGCGCTGCAATTAATTTTCAAACGGTTTGATGATAACGGCTTAGCTATAAATAAAAGTAAGACAAATTGCATTTTATTTAAAAAGAACGAAGCTCTTGCCACGCCGTCAAATTTGAGGTTTGGTGATTGTATATTAAATGTAACCAATTCTGCGAAATTTTTAAGCATCTATATAGATGACAAATTAAAATGGAATGATCAAATAACTTATGTTTCTAAAAAGCTAAGCAGAGCAAGCTTTATGATCCGGTCCTTAAAATTAACTGTTGGTTTCGACATTTTAAAAATGACATACCACGCGAACTTTGAAAGCCATATTAGATATGGAATAATACATTGGGGGAGCTCCACACAGCTTAATAAAATTTTCATTCTCCAAAAGCGTACACTTAGAGCAATGTTAGGGCTTAAAACAACTGCTTCATGCAGAACATTGTTTTCTGAAAATGGTATACTCACAGTAACTGCAATATATATACTAGAAAGTCTACTATTCGTTTGGAAACAACAGCATCTATTGTTGAAAAACAAAAGTTCACACGAGCACGATACTCGACACAAAAAAAAAATTGTATACCCTATTCACAAGTATACTTTCACTGAAAAAAGTCCCGAATATAGGTGTATGAAATTTTATAATTTTTTGCCGTCTAACCTAAAAATGGAGAATAGGATCAATAATTTCAAGAATAGACTAATTAATGTGCTATTGTTAATGGAACCATATAATTTGGAAGAATTCTTTCATTATAAAATTGTATAACATTGCGTGTTTCCCTTGACGCAAATTCCTATATTAAGTATATGTTTATTTTCTTTCTTATGTATATTTTTAAAGGAATAAAGATTGTTTATTATTATTATTATTAGGGTATTCTAGCTCATAATGACTTAAGTGTAATGTTTACGTTGAATTGGATAAAATCTACCCGTAATTGTGGGACTAAACGAAAACATTCCTAGCAGATAAGGGGTACTAAAGTGCATAGTCATTTGGACTGGCTCAACAAGTAAGCAACATTTAAATTCCAAATCAAGATTTATTATTTTACCAAATATTAAACAAGGAATTTTGGATTTAAACATTTTAAATGCTATCGACGCAGATGTTTTAAAATTAAATTTCTAATTAAATTTCATTTATTTAGAGATAAATGGCAAATTTTATTATTTACATAGCAAGTTTTTTAGATTTCCTCTACCGAGTGCCAAATTTCTATGAGATATCTTAAATGGTAATATTTAACAGCGTCCACAATTTTTATTGCCTCTGCATGTATATTTTTACCTTCAATATAAAGAATTTTATAGCTATATAAAATATGTGGTTACTTCTCAATAAATATATCAGCCGTGAAATCTAAGTTTTATAGATTGAGATATCAGTATAAAATTATCTCAAAAAATCCTTCACACTTCCATTGTAAGTCGTTTTAATGATACGTTTCTAATGAGTGTCTATAAACTGTCGGCATCTCGGTTGCTCTGAAAAACAAATTACATATCTTAGATTAAGTTATACTAGTTGGTGAATCTCGGTAACGTCAAATAAATTTAATTATACCGGGTGTTGACTTGGCGGACGCAACATAGGGAATCGCATGTTAATTTTGAAGTGTTCAAATATTGGCTTAGCTATTTATTTTAGAGACAAAATGTATTTCACTTTTTTGTAGAAGGAAAAATTCTAAATTTATGAATGTCCACACATAACAATTTACGTTTCTCTAAGTTAAAATAATTAAGAGAAAGTAATGTGATTTTATAAAAATAATGACATACCATGGAATTGATACAACAATTGCGGATATTCCCTGTTTTTTTTTTAAGTTCAATTTAAAGCTATAAACAAGTGTTTTCCACTCCCAGACTAAGCATGAAGTAAAATTTAGAGTTTAGAAAAGCCCCGTGAAAATTTGTCGAGGGTCGCGCAGCGACTCGAGACAAATTTTCTGGGCTTTTCTGAACTCGAAATGTTACTTCATGCGCCTAGCGTATAACACTGATTTCAAGTGAAGTTGAAATGTAAGTAAATTTCACAATATTTTAGTGTTTGATACGCGTGGCGCATGAAGTAAAATTTCGAGTTTAGAAAAGCCCAGAAAATTTGTCAGGGGTCGCTGCGCGACCCTCGACAAATTTTCACGGGGCTTTTCTAAACTCGAAATTTTACTTCATGCTTAGTCTGGGAGTGGAAAACACTCGTTTAAAGCTTCAAATTGAACTCTTTTAAAAATCAACGAATGTCCGAAAATTTACAGCTGAAATAATAAAAAAAAAGTAATGTGATTTAAATTTAATTTAATTTACTTTATTGACGGCTTATCACCATTTTACAATAATACAATATAAATTTAATTCATGATACTTTATGATATAAAAAAACAAATAGAAAATAGATACAAATGTAGGCAGTGAACAAAAAAGAAATACATAACAATACATTCATATGAATATGATTTTATAAAAATAATGACATACCATGTAATTGATACAATTGCGGCTATTCCCTGTTTTTTTTATAGTTCAATTTAAAGCTTTAAACAAGAGTTTTCCACTCTCGGACTGAGCAGGAAGTAAAATTTCGAGTTTAGAAAAGCCCCGTGAAAATTTGTCGAGTGTCGCGCAGCGACCCGAGACAAATTTTCTGGGCTTTTCTAAACTCGAAATTTTACTTCATGCGCCACGCGTATAAAATACTATAATATTGTCAAATTTATGTGTATTCGAACTTCACTTAAAATCTGTGTTTTATATGCGTGGCGCATGAAGTAAAATTTCGAGTTTAGAAAAGCCCAGAAAATTTGTCTCGGGTCGCTGCGCGACCCTCGACAAATTTTCACGGGGCTTTTCTAAACTCGAAATTTTACTTCATGCTCAGTCTGGGAGTGGAAAACACTCGTTTAACGCTTCAAATTGAACTTTTTTAAAAATCAACGAATGTCCGAAAATATACAGCTGAAATAATTAAAAAAAGTAATTTGATTTTATAAAAATAATGACATACCATGGAATTGATACAACAATTGCGGATATTCCCTGTTTTTTTTTATAGTTCAATTTAAAGCTTTAAACAAGAGTTTTCCACTCCCGGACTGAGCATGAAGTAAAATTTCGAGTTTAGAAAAGCCCCGTGAAAATTTGTCGAGTGTCGCGCAGCGACCCGAGACAAATTTTCTGGGCTTTTCCAAACTCGAAATTTGACTTCATGCGCCACGCGTATAAAATACTATAATATTGTCAAATTTATCTGTATTCGAACTTTACTTAAAATCTGTGTTTTATACGCCTGGCGCATGAAGTAAAATTTCGTGTTTAGAAAAGCCCAGAAAATTTGTCTAGGGTCGCTGCGCGACCCGAGTCAAATATTTACGGGGCTTTTCTAAACTCGAAATTTTACTTCATGCTTAGTCTGGGAGTGGAAAGCACTCGTTTAAAGCTTCAAATTGAACTCTTTTAAAAATCAACGAATGTCCCAAAATTTACAGCTGAAATAATTTAGAAAAAGTAATGTGATTTTTTAAAAATAATGACATACCATAGAATTGATACAACAATTGCCGATGTAAAAATAGCACAAGATGTTGCTGTTACTTAATTAACGATAAAAAACATAACGCAAACATCTTGATAACTGTTGTCTGCATAACACCAATTTATTAGGAGGATTTTTTCTTGAACAGTGTAAATCATGTCGAAAACATTTACTTTAATTAAGTGACTGCGATATCTTTTGTCATTTTGACATCCGCAATTGTTGTTGCAATTCCATGGCATGTCATAATTTTATAAAATCACATTACTTTTTCTTTATTATTTTAAAGTGATAAACGTTAACGCGAATGAATTCAAAATTGTTCCCTCTACAAAAAATGTAAATACATTTTGTTTCTAAAATAGATAGGGGAGCCAAAATTTGAACATTTCAAAATTTACATGGATTTCCTATGTTGCGTCCGCCAAGTCAACACCCGGTATGTCATTGGGTAGTGTCACAGCACGTCGTATGTTTCTGAAGTGAGAATCTACTGGGATGCCGACAGTTTATAGACACTCGTTATATTCGTAAAGGTAAATTTTCAATATGTCAACTATTTTGTTCTTTATTATCGTCTCTTTAGAAGTGTAGATCGTATAATTGAGTAATTGAACAAATATGCGCACAGATTTTTAAAGTATACTTTCATGTCATATAGTAAATTTTTAAAGCGTAAGATTTGGTTATGCGAAACAATCATTTGTAAAGTTTATTAATCTTAGGTCAAACATAAGCAGTATATTTTAAACTTCACAATATTTCAGTTTTTCTTTAAATTTTAAACTAGAAATTTTAATTCATGCTCAATCAAGGAGTAGAAACCAGGGCTGTGGAGTCGGTGGATACAGTATCCGACTCCGACTCCGACTCCGACTCCTCAATTTAAGATAAATCGACTCCAGCTTCAACGTCCGACTCCGACTCCGGTGATTATTAGGAAATCATAAGGATTAAAGGATACTATTAAAAACCACATGTATGTACAAGAAGTTCAAATGCAAAATTAACATGTATTTTTTTTAAGGATTAATGTGATCATAATTGATAATTTTAAAATTCTACGATATTAATTATGATTCGTTAAGCCACTATCACTCATCGACCGGCTCTTTATACAAAGAGAAGACACTCTACAAAAAAAATGTAACAGTCGAAGAAAATTATCAAAATTAATTATTTAAAAATGCACTAATAATCGTGTTAATTCAATAAGCCCAGTAACACTATATTATTTTTAAACGTTACAAATTAGACATAATTTATTATTATATGTAAAACCAATACTTTTATACAAAATATATTAAAAAATACTTATTTTTAATCATATATTTAGAATTTAAATGCCTATCGAGACTTAATAAGAAGCTATAGGTACAGCATTTTTAAATTACGATTAACGAATAGCGTTACCTGAAGTGTTACGCTCAATTTTCGTCCATCTTGTACTTTTTATTTCGATTTGTCCGGAGTCGGAGTCGTAACTAATTTTCGACTCCGCGACTCCGACTCCGACCAAAATACCTAAACTCCGACTCCACGACTCCGACTCCACAGCCCTGGTAGAAACACGCATTAAAAGCTTTAAATAGAACGCTTTTAAAAATCGAAGATCGCTGTCAAGTTTACTTCAACGTATGAAGTAAATTTGAAGGCATTTTTTGTTTCGGAAATTCGTTGTTTTTATAAGCGGTCGGGATATGTATACTTAAAATAAAATTCTATTTTATAAGAATAATTCAAATTCAATATAACACTCCTTTTTTTTGTAGACACTTTTTCTATCTGAAATTATGTCGTTATTCATTTTCTAACACTTATCATAGGTACGTTTTCTTTCTGAAATTAATTCACTATTTTATTTTTAACATTGAACATTTCAATCCGTTGTACAGTTTTCCTATTTAAAATGATATTATTATTTCGTACCTAACCCTCATCATTTCAATCCTTTACAGACACTTTTTCCATCTGAATTGTGACATTGATTATTTTCTAACCCTCTACATTTCAATCTCTAATCTGTGCATAATATAATTCCATAATAATAGATCGACAATATTTATCCAATTCATTTAATCAAGTTCAAGTCTCCCCTCATATTCCCCCAGCCAGAACTAATAACACATATGCAATTTGTAAACACCCTTTTGAAAGCTCCTCCTTCCGCATGTGCACTCCTATTGGCTACTTGCACGACTTTTACACAATTAACGATTCGAAAATGTAACTGCCGACCAGTCCAGTTACAGTACGATATAATAAAACCGTTCAAGAAGTCTTATTATGATTCCCAAACAGATGCAGTAAAATTAAAACATCTGCTAATAGAATTTTATTAGCAAAAGTAAATATTATAATAGAAATTAATACTGGGTGATCAATGTTAATTGTCCTGAGTTGGCAGTACTAAATTTAAGATGGTATGATTGAATAATTCGCTTCCATGATTTATTCCATATTCGGTTTTAATCTGCCAAACGAAATATTAAATGAAACAAGTAATCATTTTTCTCCACTTGTTTATTTTAATCACTAGATGTACATTTCATTCACCAAGTGAACATTTTTAATAGTTGTACTAAACTGAGTTTAGTACTATGTAAAGTTAATTAAAGGAAAGACACTTGGTATTGTTTCACAATTAAATCTTTATTCCGACTAGTTTCGGTTTGTTAGACCATTTTCAAAGGAATGTTTAGTACAACTATTGAAAATGTAAAAAAAGGATACAATAATCGACTGGAACGGCTATTACAATATATTTAAATAAAATTGCTTTGTAAAGAAATTAGATGCACACTTTTCTGCCATTATTAAACCTACTTCTCCGCTTCATTTTAAAATAAACTCTTGTAAAAGAAGCGTGTTGACAAAAAGCAAAACAGGAATCATATTGGCTCATGATGAACCACACTACAACTCAGATATTACTAATTCTTAAACAATATACCAAAGACGTAAACAAATTGGCTGAACTAACCTATTACTTGTAAAATTAGACAAAGTAAAACTAAACCCAAAAAAATTAAGAATGTAAATGAACTCCTCTTAAAACTACGGCATTGACTGGCAGGGAAAAGCGATAGAAGATAACCTCAAC